>OY998265.1:49467500-54267500 GCA_963922045.1 Persicaria maculosa | reverse complement strand
AATTAATTTTTTAAAATATTAAATTCAAGTTATATTTATATGGTTTGAGATAATTTTTATAATTAATTCAGCTATGAGTTTAGATAACAACAATTAATTATAACATTTTTTTATTAGAAGTGATGATTTTTTAAATAAAAATTATTTTGGAGAGGTTTTGTAATTAATTTGAATTTAAATGCAACCTAAGGCTGTTTTTTTTGTAATTAATTTGAATTTGAAGGTAATTATTTAAATTTGAATGTAGCATGAGGCCATTTTCTGCAACCAAGTAAATACTTAAGGCTATTTTCCGCATTTTTTATAGTTCAAGCTATTTGCACAACAACCCCTAAAGGTTAGGCTATTTTTTGCAATTTTCCCTAATAATAATAATAATAATTCTCGATATCTTAGGATAACTTTACTGGATTTAGCTTTGTTATCGCCAAGGCAGTGTGTGCTCATATAGTATCTAGGCTGCCCACTAATTTCTTGTAATCTATAATAATAATAATAATAATAATAATAATAATAATAATAATAATAAGTGAGTTTAGACTAAACTCGCTTAAAAGTGTTCTTGAAATAAATGTTTTTGTACAAAAACACTTTTAACATCGAGCCCAAATTTAGACTAAACTCATTTATTTCTAAACAAATTGCATATAAACAATCAATGCTCGACTCATTAGGTTCAAATAACATCAGTAGTGAAAAATAAAATTCTTGAACGAAAATACATATTCAGAGTTGGCAACACAGTACAATTAAAAAGGAGGAAAATACAGAAAAGAAGAGTTTGCAACACAATGAATGTCAAAAGTCTCTTCCCATACCACCACCTATTACAAGAATTTGAAGCAACAATCTGGGGGGCTTATATAATACATTGAAAAACCATTCCCTAAATTAAAAGCATGGATAGAAAGCAAGATAAATGACTTATTAGCCCATTGCATATTTCTGGGTCCAGCTTCTGGCAGTCGCCTCATACTTGGCCCGGTCAATCTTGTACATATGAGCGATCTCCGGCACCAGGGGATCATCGGGGTTTGGGTCCGTGAGCAGGGAACAGATGGAGAGCAACACCTGAAATCGAATATGGCCAACATTCCTCCCAGTTTAAAAAACAGTTGTTCACAGGTAATAATGAACTCAGAGGAGGATAAGAACTACTTGAAAATAAACATGGGAGTAGAGGAGTTGGCACAGCAAGAAAACTTGCAAAATGGACAATGTTTACTACTGCTGTCAGTTATCAGTGGTGAACACTGACAGAACAAGGATGACTATCGTTGTCATGATTTCGTAATGTTAACACTGACCACCAGTTTATATGTAATTATGTACACTGCCCACTTACAAAATTTTGTTCAACAGCGGTCTTGAGTTTGTAGCAAGCTTCTTGGATGAATTGGTAGATAGGTAATAGTATAGAGTTCAAAACAGGTACAACTCCACCCGGGTCAGGTTGGGATTTGGTTAAGTAGCGATAGGGGTACCTTTATGGGAAGGGTCATCAATTACTTTCATCCTAAGCTAATTGAACCTAGCAATATTAACAAAAACGCAGTTTATGGGTCCGACTTTGCATCTGAAAAGCTCCGTAAAGGTAATAGGTATGGCCTATTATAAAATGCTTCATTTGGCAATCCAAGAACAACACTTAACAGTATCAGATTTATATTGCAAATTCAATATATCAGATTTATATTGCAAATTCAACATGGATTTTAAGCCAGAACCTTGGATATTGTCAGAGCGGGGCTCCACTGCTCCTTGAGAATGTCTAGGCAAATACTACCATTGCTGTTGACATTCGGGTGAAAAACTTTTGTTTTGAATGCAACCTAGCACAATCAATATACACAGAAAAGTTAACATCAAGCCAAGAAATGAAGAAAGGTAAGCAAGACAAAAAAAAAATTCATTCATGCTGGCATCTCTAAAGTGCATGAACAAAACAGATGTTCTTTTTTCATGGAAAACATATTCAGATAACCGTTACCAAAAACATCATTCTGTTTAGATGGCATCATAGCTAAGAATATGAGAGTGAGTAGTATCTATGAAGCGATAACTTCTTTTTCCTCGCATAAATTGTACCCTCATGCCATCCCAAGAAGATTTTGTGTCAACTTGGAAAATCATTGACTTATCAATCAAAGATACCTTGGGTGGCTTAAATGGATAATCAGGAGGGAAATGGATGGTGACGAGAAACACTCCTCCAGCATAGGGGCTATCTGTCGGACCCATTATTGTTGCTTGCCAATGAAACATATCTTCACCTGCAGGACCTGTTATCCAAAACGCAATAATCAGAAAGTTAATCACATATTCTCATTCTAGGAAGAACCGGAGAACCATAGTGAAGATTTTGTAAACATTGGTATCAACCTAAATCCTATATTTCTAATGCCTAGATCATAACTATAATGTCCAAGGAAGTTGATGAATGCAAGTCGACAATTAACATGCAATTATTGTGTCAAAAAATTATACCACAGGGTACAAAGCTTTGCCAGAGAAGTTATGGCATGAACTAAAGGGCGTGGCAATAAATTAACTTAAAATAATCAAGTATTTATTCAGCACAGAGCGATGAAATAGGTTTATGCTGGTATCCCCTTGTGCTGCCTCAAACATCTGAATCGCTTCCTGCTTCGGCATGTAAACACCGAATTATACTTCAAACAAACTAGTTTATTATCCAACACTATAGTCTCATCTCAAGATACTTTCTTTGACTAATAAATTCCACTAATTCAATCACAGAAAGTTAACTATATATTCTGCCAGCTCAATCGAAAAAAATAAGGGGTTGTTTTTTACACCCACAAAATTTACTATTTACACCCAAAATTTAAGTTTTTATTTTTTTTTTAAATAAACCCTACGCCTCTTGAGTCATAGGTGTGTGACTCAAGAGGCGCAGCTATTTTTTTATATAGCTACCCTGCCCCTCTTGAGTCACACGTCTATGACTCAGGAGGCGTAGGGTTTATTTAAAAAAAAAAAGAAAAACTTGGATTTTGGGTGTAAATAGTAAATTTTGTGGGTGTAAAAAACAACACCCAAAAAAAAACAAATACATATACTTGGTTTAGTACGATCATTTTCCATAGGAACCGATTGATTGCTCAATAATCAACATCAAAAAAAAAATTTCCTAACAAGACGTTCAATGATTCACCTATAAACAATCTGCATATCCAAACAACACCATTTTTTTCCTCTCCGGTTGTATATATGATCAGAAATTCAGAACCCCCTCTTCAAGGTAAAATCCTCAACCTCCTAGGTCAGATCTCCGAAATACAAGTTCAATTATTTAACCTCTCACTTTGAGAAACATCATCAGCAACCAAAATATCATTCAATCGTAGGGCATCACAAAGCTCACAGCAAAAGACAAGAAAAGGCGAGATCTTCCACAGAAAAACACAATCACCAATCAAAATCTCAAATTAACAACAAGGCGATTAAGATTCCCAAATTCATACATCAATCGAGAAAAAAAGATTCGATCACGATTCAAAAAATCTCAAAGGAAGAAAACCCGACCTGCGCTGCAAGAGGTTGGGGGATCTTTCTGGAGATCCTTGAGCTCCTTCAAGATCCGCTTCGAGGCCATCTCCGCAGAAGTCGCGAGATCGAAAACCCTAGCGCCGATTGACGGACGGAAGAGATCGGAACGAAGAGAAGATGGGGGATGAGATAAAATCAAGGCGGAGAGGAAAAAAGGTTGTTTTTATTGCTTTCGTGCTCCTCCACGGTGACGGCGGCCTGACGGGGTTAGGTTAGTTGCCAAGTTGGGGAGAAATCGGACAACGTATTTATTTTTAAATTGTTATTTTAATTTTAATTTAATTATTCTCTGACATAATTAAAAATTTTAGATGGATTTTGTTTCTTTTGAAATCAAGTTATTTGATCATTCGAGGTTAAACCATTTTCATTCAAGGAAAAAAGTTAGAATAACCCATTCTATAATAATTTATTAATTATATTAAATCCAGTGTTCTAAAAATTGCGTATAGGCACCGCTTAGACGTTAAGCAAAAGGGCACCTAAAAATTTTTAAGCCTAGGCGGGAATCCACCTAGACGTCGTCCAGACCACGGCCTAGGCGCCGTATAATCTTTCCAGGACACCACCTAGGCTCGTCTACCCCAACGATTATTCAGTTTTAGTGTCTAGGCGGGTGATTAGTCGACTTTGAGTTTTTTTATCCCCTAAGTCGGAATGTATTTGCTTTTGATGCGAACCTATACTTTTGGATTTTAGGAGATTTAGAGTCAATAATCGAACGCGTACTTTTGCATTTATTTACTTTAGTGTTAGTTAAGCACCGCAAATTTGGATTTATGAGAGATATTATGGATTATTATTACATTATATGAATTATTGACATGTGGTATATGTTAAATTATAAAGAAATAATCAATTTTGTTCTATGTCCGTCTAGGCGTTAGGCGGCCACCCACCACCTAGCAGCCGTCTAACGTCTTTGAGAACATTGATTAACACTATAATTTTGAGGAATCGATTGCAAGACACCAAATGATGACGAAAAATATAAACAAAAATCATTATGATTTGCTTGTTCCTGAAAATCTTTTCTCGTCTAGACGGCGTAGAGAATTGAGAATTCTAAGTTGTTTCAATTCAAGGAATAGTAATTGTGTGGATAAAAATGCAGTATTTTGCAATGGGAGCAAGGTAAAAACCTGCGGTCAATTTTTGGATGAAAGCAAAGATCTTGATAGAGATAAAATGAAATTAATGAAATTAAAATTCTTTCTTTGGCCCAAAAAGTACATCACACTGAAATCTTCAGCATACAAAAAAGAGGGGATATGGCAAAATCGGTAGACGCTACGGACTTAATTGGTTTGAGCCTTAGTATGGAAACTTACTAAGTGATAACTTTCAAATTCAGAGAAACCCTGGAATTAAAAAAATGGCAATCCTGAGCCAACTCCTGCTTTCAAAAAGGAAAGAAAAAAGGGATAGGTGCAGAGACTCAATGGAAGATGTTCTAACAAATGTGAATTGAATGTCTTGCGTTGTAATATGTTATAAGAATTCTTCAATCTAAACGCCAAAAAGGATGAAGAAGAAACCTGCATAGGTACTTAAATAGAAAGACTATACTATAATATAATAAAAAATACAAAAATATTGATGACGAACCGAAATTTTCTTTTATGAATATGAAAAAAATGGAAGAATTTTTTGAATCGATTCTAAATTGAAGAAAGAATCGACTATTCGTTTATTAAATTAAAGCATTTACTCCACAGTTTGGTATATCTTTTGAAGAACCGATCCATCGGATGAGAATGAAGATAGATTCCATTCTACGTGTCAATCCCGACAACAATGAAATTTACAGTAAGAGGAAAATCCGTCGACTTTATAAATCGTGTTCAAAAGGAGACCTGTCGTATTCCGAAATCAATGTGTTCTTGTCATCCTGTTATCCGGTTGGTACTGCCACGACTGCACGATCGTACTTCGCTGCATGCGCGTCTTATTCAAGTGAGACACGATCTTTCCGCTTTCTTTCTCCTACCGATAAGCGAACTGTTGCCAATGGAACAAGCATAATTTCTTCTCTTCTTCTCGCTAAGCATCCATGGCTGAATGGTTAAAGCGCCCAACTCATAATTGGCGAATTCGTAGGTTCAATTCCTACTGGTACGAAGGTATGGAACTTCTCCACTCTCTGCTATCAGCTTTCTTCTCTTCAATCCATGACTTCCGTTCCTACTCTACCAGACGGTGACCGGCTCAATAGAGCACCTTTGGGCGCTGGCTTTTCGAAAGGGGAATCCGTGACCAAGATAGGGGATGTGATTGGAATGAGTCTTTTCTTTGTTTGTATCATCGAGACATCCGAAGGGTCGGCCATATGTACCTCGGGAGACTCGGCCCATTCAAATCAAAATAGAACGAGCACCTACGACTAAGAAGAATAGAATGTCTACCACAGGGTAAGATGATCTTCTAATACGAGGGCGGGTGACTGGTAAAGTAATTCAACTTAGTCCACTTGCAGCCATGTTGATCAAAATGACTAAGTTTATGTGTTTAAACTGACTACGACCAAAGTCGTGGCTAAAGGGTGATCCCCTATTCAAACCGAAAAAGTACCTCACTTACGAAGAAGTAGTTGGAGCTGGGAATGTAACGGCCCGGATATAAATATCCGGGATACGTTTCGAAGGTCGGATACCTTCGTTCGGATGTTGCAATTCAGGTACGGGTCGAGGTTTCAAACCTCTAATCAGTCGAAGTCTCAGAAATTCAATTTAAACGAAAGTAAAGCGGAAGTACGGTTTAGATACAAAAGCCACGGCAGAGCCGGGTCAAAACCAAAACATAAATTCTAAGTCATATAGCCAAATTAGTGGGGTTAGACAGATTCTTTGCGATCGCCCGAGGGATTTTCCCACGCCATGGAGACAGGGAGCAATCATACCTAAAAACAATTGGTGCGAGCGGGATCAGACCGAGGCCCCAACACACCCTGTCATGCAAGCGAACATACACATACGCTAATAATAAAGATGATGCAGATGCGGAAATTAAATCACACTAACATGATCCTAATTTACAATATGCGAAAAAGAACTGTAAAGGCGCCCAAAGAATGCCAAGTGGCATATCCCTCTCCTACCTCTGCACCCCTTCCCGTTAGTGCAGAGACTGACCAGTTCGGTGCTATACCATAGCAATATCCTCGTGGTGGTGCACTCACCACGGTATCATCATATCATATCATATCATCTCTTGCCCGATGGTGCTGGGCTATCATATCATGCTCATATCGACTCGATAGACTCAGGGCATCCGATGGGGCTGGGCTACCCTATGACCCTAACAGAGACTCTAGGACTATCACAGATAACAGCCGTTCTGTTACATACGCATAAAGAAATAGAATGTTCAATCACAAGTGCAATCCTAGCATGATACTACATGGCATGCTTTAATGTTTATGCAACACCTAGTATGTCATATATTCACAAGCAGGTAATCTCTTTCGAATCTGAGTAAGCCCATAAAGGAACTTATTGTAACACCCCCTTTTTAATCCCAAGGGAGGGCTACAGCGCCAGTGAATTCGTAGACTTTAATGTCTTTGCATTCACCTGAGGCTTATAGGGACATGCTACCATGCTCCCATAAACAAGACGGTACTTCGAACAATTGATTAAAATAATGCGGAAGTCAAGTAAATATCGTAGTTTGAACTATTCAATCCAAATAACATAGCTTAAAATGCCAAAACCATAAATTTTAAATAAACATTCAAACTAGCTAAAACCAACGTAGCATTGCGGAAACTGTAAAAGTTTATAAACTGCAGTTTTAAAAAATCCATGGATGATAGTCCTCTCTTTAGCTCTCTCCTGCTCCACTGCCCGTGCTAAACCTGTGGAATATGGTCTGGTGTTTCGTGAGTACGAAGGACACCAACCATCCAATAAATAGGATGGTTAGTACAATTAAGACTAGCAAATGATAGGAAAATGTTCAGACTTTAACCATACAGTGACCATAAAATGGTATGTCATAGGTTAAGGGAAAGACACGAATATTTAATGTGGAAACTGAATAAGAAGGTAAAAATTCACACATGACTCGGATGATCATAATGATCGATTATAAGATAAGAAAAGGAATTATACCCGAAACAGATGAGTATAATAACTGAAGTGATCACCTATTTATTAATCGATAATAACCATAATCACACTAATCGCAATAATAGTAAAAATAATAATAATACTACGTGGTACCGGTCGAGCCTTTAACAAGGACCCCGACCTACATCAGATCGTTGTTTTACCACCCCGCGGAGAATGCATTCCGGGATGGATGTTTCATGAAACCTTGTAAGGCGGTGGCTTAACGAACCACAATCTGCAAGTCAGTCTACTGCATAACTTGCCAATGACCTATAGTCACTCGCATCACGTGGTGCGCATTTTAACATATCATACCTAAGCATCACATGGTGCCTATCTTAATTTATCATACATAACCAATTTATATTAGGTGTTCATAATAACGACATTAAATCAAAAAGGGACAAGTATGGATAATTCAAAGGATCTTACTATCACATGCCACTAGTTTGCATGAAAGAAACAAGTAGAATATCATGCAATTTAGGAAGAAGAAAATGGGCAACTTCCACTTATCTCGAGTTATAAGCAAACAACATATTTAATACGCATATCACTATAATTAATTTAATAATTGCCCATTAATTTAACTCATGCCAATTTATGAATAAAAAGATAAATTACATCAAGCAGACGAATAAGCAATTTATCGAAACTGGCAAGGAAATTGGCCATAGGGCCGCATTCGACACTGAAGAGAAAAGGTAAATGAAAATAAAAGAAACTGGTCCACTAAAGAAATTAAATTAGCGGAATAGACTCGAAACCCGCTCCAATTGAGGTACCAGTATGAACCGTACAAATAGTAAAGTTAACATCAACCCTTTTGATCATGAGGCTGTGGTAGTTTTTGTGGTCTCCTAAAATTCATCATTTAGGTGAGGGAAACATCCTGTGGTTTGCACTTCCCCGCGAGTCATATCTTTCCTTGTCATGAATTTTTTTTTCCGTCTTTACGACGGCAAGATGTCGTATTAGCTTCTGCTATCCTATGTTCTCACTATTCACATTTTTGTTACGTATCTTCACTTCAAGCATGTTGTTGCATGTCTAAAGGTTGTGGGTTTTTTTTTCATTTATTTGTTCTTGGTTTTTCCATTGTATCATAATGGTGAGTCTGTCTGACATTTTATCCTCTCAATTTACCAGACAATGATTTGTATAGTATTTCAAATTCTTACCTATATTAGGAAAAAAATTAACATCAAAGTCATGAACGGTAAGCAATGCTTTATAAAATGCATTTATACTGCATTTCGAACAAATGCTCTTTTTTCATGGAAAACATATTCGGGTAACCGTTTAAAAAATATCATTTTGTTTAGTTGGCATCATATCTAAGAATATGAGTGCAATATGTACGAATCAAAATTGTTTGTGTTCCTCGCATAAATTGTACCCTGTATACCATCATAAGAAGATTATGATGTCATCTCAAGAAGATTATGAGACAACTTGGGTTGGGACACCATTTGACATTAGGCTTGTTTGATAGAGCTTTTTCAAAGCTATATGGAAAAGCATTTTGCGATTTTTAAGAAAATGGTCATTTAATAAATTCACATAAGATATATGGAATGAATTAGAATAATTAAATTATTCTAAAGAGTATTAATATAGGAGTTGATTTAATTTCATAAAAACCTCTAAATACTCTTATTATTTAATTTATAAAGTTAAATTAAATAATATTCATCATTCTAGAGGAAAGAAACCTATCTGCTTCTATCTCCATCTTTATCCGCTTCTTTTATTTATTTTCCTTAAAATTTATCATTTACTCCTAATCTCTATAAACCCAATTCAACCGCAGGGTTTCCACAAACCCGTCTCCTATTCATCCATCTTCTTCCCCATCAAGCCGTACCATCTTCTCCTCCTCTCCTAAATTTCTCCTCGCCGACCACCGTACCGCACCTTGTCCGATTGAGCCACCACCGCCGGGGACCTAGTTCGAGCCATCACCGTCTGACCATCGCCCTTATCGTCGAGCCACCAAGCCGTAGCCCTTGCCTGAAGAACGCTCAGGTCGAGCCGCCTCCGATCGCCGCTGCTCTGCATCTCGAACTTCCGCAGCCCTTACCGCCGAGGGCCAGCCGCTTGCCTCCGATCGTCGCTGATTTCACTCCGTTTGCCGTCGCCATCACTGCCCATGCCACCGCCGAGACCTCGCCTTTGCTGCTAGCCCATCGACGCCAGAGGAAGAGCCGCGCCGAGCCGTCCCTGCACCCTGCTTCTTCTCTCCGGTACGGGAAACTCCGATTGAAACAAATCGGAGATTTCAATATCCTTTTGCAAAATTATGAAAACTACCCTCAGTTCATGTCTTACTAATATTTCGGCCTCAATTAATTTTTAATTAAATAAAGCCACCCATAGTTTTTAACTCGAGTTAATTCTTGCCAATTTCAGCGACGCTAGTCAATCTCGAAGCACCCACGCCGGATCCCGCTCCCCGAGGAATTTATATTGGTATAGATTCTTAACTTTATAGAATTAATTCAATTTCTAATTGAGTTAAGTAAAGTTAAATATCAATATTAAATATTTTCCTCTTCGTGGGATTCAATAGGTGCTAAGATCTCGTCTTGTTGTCATCAACCGATCAACGAAGGTTAAGGCAAGTGATTTCGTTCAACGCCCTTTGCGTGTTTCGTGATTCTTTTGACGTGCCAAATTCACAAGATATACTATAATTTAATATAATATAGATTTATTTAAGTAAATAAAACTAAGAAATAGCCCAAAAATAATTTGGGGTATTTCACTTACATGGATAAGCCGAACAACAGAGAACAAGGCAGAAGCAGAATCCAAGTAATGAGTCACCAATAGCAAGTAATGTCCAACATATCACAATCACCTAATAACATACAAATGCATAAGTCTATCTAATTCACACAAGGCGCCCCTAACTATCACACATTTCTTCTCATATCTCATTTCAGATTATTCCATCTTATCTTATCACAATTCATATATCATTCCATGTTCATCTCATCTCATCATTTCCAAAACAATCTCTCAAAGAACTCAACTTAGAAATCAAACAATCCTTTTAAAAATCGCTTATCCAAATCCCGACCTTAAACATTTAAATCCTTAAAACCAATTTTTCCAAAATCATATTATAGGAATCATTCCGGCATGTTTCTTATTTCAAAAACATTATAAATAAATTTCAATATTAAACCATCAAAGTAATCCTATGTTCACAAATCATACTTATAAATCAAAACCAACAACTCACTTTAAAATTCCCCACTCTCATATTTAAATCCTCATGAAATGCATCATATATAAATAAGCCAATTAATAATACTTTAAAACAAATAAACAATATATAAAGATTAATTTCCAGAATATTATAATTATAACCAAATCCCAAAATAATAATAATAATATTCAAATAATTCAACACTTACTATCCATAAAGTCTCAAATTAATAACCATAATTATAATTACAACCCAATATCAATAAATCTTACTTTTAAACCCATTTAAATATATTAAAATTTCAGAATATATATATATATATATATTTTCCCAATATCCAAAATAACAATTAATATAACATATCATATATATATATAATAACATAACACAATACTATAATCTAACACATAACATATATATATATATATATATATATATATATATATATATACACACACACATACTACCGAAATAATAAGAAAAAACACAACCCATATATATAACCCAACATACATAGCCCATCCAGAAGCCAGCCCATGACCCGGATCCGACCCAAAACCCATGCCATACCCGGATCCCCATTTCCTCAGATTAATGAACCGGAAAAAATTGGCCTGAACCGGGCCCAAGAAAAAGAAGGACTGAACCCGTCCCTCCCAAAAACATACAAGAGCTCTGCTTCACCGACGGGAAACGAAGGAGAAATTGAAGGATTCTCAGGCCTCCAATGGCCCTTTCCGCTCGAGATATCACCCAGAGGCTCGCCCCAAGATTCCGAACACACCCAGTACGGAAAGAATGAAACGACGTTAAGAGGGAAAGAACTTATTTAATCTATCTACAAAGATTAAAATTTTAATCTATCTATAGAATGTCATCGGGAATTCCCCCTGTATTAATCATTTGTATGCCAAACATGCCCTTATCAAACAAAGGTACTTTCATTACCTTGGGTGACTTATATGGATAAATCAATGGTTTCTCTTGATTAATCATTGCTATGTCAAACATTTATCAATCAAAGATACCTTGGGTGGTTTATATAGATAAATCACTGGTACATCAGGATAAAATTTACGAACATTAGGTTGCCACATAAGTGAACGAAATTTTTTGATGAAATTTAGATGGCTATTCTTTGAGTTATTCTTTGAGACAATAAACAAATTTAGATGGCTATTATTTGTACTTTCAAAAAGGTTTTTTGAGGTAAAAAAAAAATAAGCAGGATATATGTTATAAGTTAGTTGTTAGACTTCAAAATTTCAAATATGCTTTGTTTTCAAGATTCAAGCTCAAGACGAATAAGTTCTACATTGCAACTAACAATTAGCCTTCATTGATGAATATCCCCGAGGCAACATTAATTCATAACAATACAAATTTTTTAAGCGAACTGCCTCTTAATGCGTCGGTGCGTGTCACATTAGTCGATCATCCTTGCAACTAATCACACTTAATTATGCACAAATTGACTTCCATCGCCGGAGTTGGGAGTGTTGCAGCCGGATTACATCAATCTCAAAACTTTATCTTAATCCTGCAACAAACAAATGTAAATATTATAAATGGCTAAACATTTTAATTTGGAAAAAAAAAAAAAGTTACTGTGATTTTACTACCATTTCAACACGATGATTTTGCATTTAGGTGGGCCACGGGCGTCGAGCTGGTTCAGGGAAACCCCTCCACAAGAAACCACTACAGGAAGCATCCCAGATTTCACTTTTTTACCCAGCCCAACCCCAACCTTCGTTTTCACCACCACGTTTACCCTGAGCCCGCCACTTTTTACCGTCGAATTTAACCGGTTTGCGGTCCCCGAATCGATGACCTGGCTTTGATCGGACCGGGTCACGAATCTCAACATCGTAATATTCCCGGCCTTCTGAGTGAACCCTGGTAGACTCGCCCGCCCCAACTCGGTGTCGTCATCCGACGTCATCACTACCAACCGGGGCCCACCGTAGTAAAAAGTGATTTTCTCGTTGGGATTTTTCACCTCCACCCACACACTCGCCCGCGCATCGAGGTAACTCGCCCGGTCGCGCGTGGCGGTTATAGCGAACCGGTTGAACTGAACCGGCTTGAGCCGGAAAACCGGTAGCTTCGGGGCGTACCACAGGTAGAAAGCCCCGCCGAAGCAAACGAGTAGGAGGAGGACGACGAGGAAAGAAACACAGAAGCAGCAATAGCAAAAACGACAGCATTTCCTGCGTTTCGACTTCTTCTTCGGGTGGTAGAACGCCGGCGGGAGCACCGCCTTTCGCAAGGTCGGATTCCTTGCCGGCGGCTTGTTCAGAGCCGATTCGCCGCTCGGATCTCCGTATCCCGGCGGCTTCTTTAGGATCGGCTTTCCCGGGTCCTGCATTACACTTCTAGAACACTTTGAAATCGCAGTGCGATGAGATCGCAATCGATTGAGGATGAAATTGGGATTCGGAAATGAAGATTTGGGAGAAGAGATTGTGAAATTAGAGGCGAATTTATTGGTATAGATTTTGAACACGAGGAGTTTAATGAGAAAGAAAGAGGTGGCGAATGGAGAGGAGTTTAGTTTTGTGATGTTTTACCATTTCTTCGTTAACATGTTCTCATAGTTGCTGATACAGTTCTCTAATTTTTAGCATTTTTTTCTTATTTTTTTTTCCTATTACGAGTGGCAAATTATTTTATTTTATTTTATTTTTATGATCAATGTGAGATATATTTATTTTCATATTCAGAAAATAAAAAATGATTCTCGTTGGTTTATCTTTTAAAAGGTGTTAGGCGATCACATGTCACGTAGCAACCGCCTAGCGTCTAAGTAGGTAGGCGCGCTTAGATGGATATAGAACAAATTTGATTATTTCCTGAGGCGATTGTGTTTGAAGACCATCCCTCGATTCCCTTTTATATAGGGACAGGAATCATCCTTCAATCGCAAGCAAAGAAAGATTCTAACCTATCTTCTAAAGATTGTGGCTTAGCCGAGCCAGACGGCAGCGGCGGGCGCACATGGGTGCCCCATCCCCATCTCATCCTCTACACCTCAATGTAGGTAGTGGAAAAGTCTCCTTAAAAATACATTTACGATACCCTTGAACTTTCCATATGGTATGAAGGAAGTCCAAAAGACACCTTAAAACCACCAACTCTAGGCATTATATCCAACATACATGTTAACAATTCATATAATGTAATAATAATTCATAATATCACTCATAAAATCAAGTTTGCGTTGCTTTATTGCTTAACTACACTAAAGTAAATAAACTCAAAAGTACGCGTCCGACTGACGAATCTAAACATCCTGAAATTCAAAATTATAGGTTTAACTCAAAAGCTAATATATCCCGACTTGAGGGCAAAAAAACTCAAATCGATTAATCACATGCTTAAACATTAAAACTGAATAATCATCAGACTAGACAGGCATATGCAGTGCCTAAATGAGACTAGACAGGGTCTAGCCAGATTTTCACTTAGAGACCCGTCTACACTTAAAAATTATTAGGTACCCTCCTGCATAGGGCCTAGGCGTGATTTTTAAAGGGGAAAATTAGGATGGCTTCTTCTAAGAATTAGAATTCCTATGTTTGTGATTTAGTTGTCATTTAGTTAGATAGGACCTTGTTATTTCGGGGTTCACCGAGGAGATGTCGTGCAATAGGATACAATAGAGGAGTGTTATTTGTTGCATCGAGGAGGGTTAGCTATGCGTGTCGACGAGTTGTTTGGAGGCGTATAATGTACTCACATGGGGTTCGAAATGACATTCGAAATTCGAAATGACGGGTAAATTGTCTAGAAACTCAAGTAACCTTGTTAATATATTATCTAGAAATGGCGTGATCCGTTTAAGGGTTGACCCTTCCACTCACAAGTGACTTTATGTTTCCAAGGTTATTCGAATTTTGAACCTCTTAATATGTGATGTAACCCACAACCACTCCACCAACTTGTTATTAGTCTATGATTGTGCTATTAAAGCATACATTTTCACCATAGACCTACTAGACTACTACTACCTCCGATCCAAAAAGGATGTCGTTTGACTTTTTAACACGTATTTTAAGAAGCTAAAAACTATATAATATATTAACTTTTTTATTTTTATTTTTTTATAATCTAATACTCCCTCCGATCCATAAACATTGATGTTTTAGCGTTGGTTACATGATCCACAAACCTTGACGTTTTGGCTTTGATTATTGAGTACATACAGAGTATCTCATTAATTGCTGGCAATTGCATTTATTTATTCTACAATTAACACTTTGCCTTTGGAATTCCATTACCAATGGGGAGTACTATAATTAATGTTCATTGGCATTTGGTAATTCCAGTACTGGTAATACTCCCTACTGTATTTCGTTATTCATCCTCACAGGTACTGTACTCCTCTATCGTCATTTTCTAATTAGAGGTTAATTGCTTGATTTTTTTTCATTGTCAATTGCATCCTTCCATCGGCAATACTCCCTATTTCGTTATTCATTTTTTTAATTGTCTTACTTATGGTTCACTCATTACTTCTTAACTTGTCTCATGTCTAGGCATCATGAACTCATCGGACAAGAGCCTTGGCGAAATGTCGAATGAGTTGAATGTCGATGACAACCGACATTTGAAAAAAGAGAGTGGTAGTGGAGGTGTCGTTTGTGACTTCGATTTGAACAAGTTCCCGATTGAATTAGAACTCGATTCGGATGAAGTGATTCGCAAAGTAGTGTTGGAGATGTTCAGTATCTACTGGCCAGATGTGTATAGGAGTTTTGGAGATGAAGTGATGCGCACGGACATGAACTCATCGGATAAGAGGCGTGATGATAAAATCCCTCCATTATTTTGTCGCTCCAGCTGTCCATGTGTATTCCCCGTACTGTTTTTTTTGTTGATAAAATCCCTGTGTAATTATGGCTCCCATGGTTGAGAGGCTCTTTGAGTTCATGGGTATATATAATTTTCAAGTTACAACACATTTTTTGGTGACATTAATTTCTTCAGATTGGATGAATTACAAAACTAATCATTTCTTAAATCCTGTGCATTTAGTTAAAACGACAATCTTTCTGGATCGGAGTGAGTACTTATTACCAACAAATATTAAGTTGTAAAAAAATAATTTAAAAAAGTTGATATATTATATAGTTTTTAGCTCCTTAAAATACGTGTTAAAAAGTCAAACGACATCCTTTTTGGATCGGAGGGAGTAGTGAATTTTGTGTGCACGTACGTACTGGATCAAGTTAATTAGTGAAATTAAATGGCGGGAAAACAAACCATATATATGAAGTACTGATGTGAGAGGGCAAATTATTGGAGTGGCAATAAATGTCACGTGGAGAATGGGGCAGGATCCAGAACATGATTGATATAAAGGCACTCCCAAACACAACCTACACCTTAATACGTACCATTTCACTTAATTAAACTATACATCCTCCGAATCCGATCCGGCCTCTCGCTTCCGCCATATGAAGACGCCGCTCGCTCTGCTGTTGGCGGTGTTGGTGGCGGGTGGTTGGCCGCACCCGACTGACGGGAAGTGCCAAATCGAGGCAATCTTCAACTTCGGAGACTCCAACTCCGACACCGGAGGCTTCTGGGCGGCCTTCCCGACCACCCCGAAGCCGAATGGGATGACCTACTTCAAGAGGCCTGTTGGCAGAGCTTGTGATGGGAGGCTCATCATTGATTTCATTGGTAACCTACTTTACTTCTACTCCTAATTGTTGTATCAATTGCTTAATTAATTGGGGAAAGCATAAACAAATTATTTGCTTCTCATAGTAGTTAATATATTTCATCGATTCAAATGCTTCTTGTTGTAATTAAATGGCTGCAATTTAGAAATCTCACCGATATGTAATTAAGGCTTTCATATCAATAATTTTGAATGTTTTAGAGGCACCAAACACATTGAAATTATACCTTATTCGACAATCAAAACTTCAAGCAACTTAAACCAAATTAACCAAGCTGATCGACATGAAACTTAGGAAAGATTTGTTTGGGTTTGTTGATGCAGCTCAAGGTATAGGGATTCCCTTTCTGAGCCCATACTTAAAGTCGATAGGATCAGATTACCGACACGGGGCGAACTTTGCGACGTTGGCATCCACAGTTCTCCTGCCCCAAACGTCATTGTTCGTGACGGGAGTGAGCCCTTTCTCTTTAGCCATTCAACTCAGCCAAATGAAGGAGTTCAAAGCCATTGTTCTCCAACAATCTCAATCTATGACGACCAACAGCCCATCAGGCAATTTTAATCAACCAACCTTCAAACTTAATTTCCATTTTTCGGCTTAGATCGCGATGTCAAACAAGCTAAGGATCCGTTTGGGTTGTTACATATATTGTATGTAGGAGGTAGTCAAGTTCCTTCAGGTGACATATTTGGGAAGAGTTTGTACACATTCTACATCGGCCAGAATGACTTCACCGGAAAGTTGGCGTCCCTCGGTATAGCCGGAGTGCAACAGTTTCTTCCTCAAGTCGTCTCCCAAATCTCCGATTCCATCAAGGTTAGTAAGTGATTTGTATCTGAAAATCGAAATTAAAAAAAAAAAAGCAAAAACAAAAATCTTTGAGACAAATAAACTTATGACTGTTTTTTTTTTTTTGAGAATAACTTATGACTGTTGAGATAGGCTTGGTAAGTCTCTCACATTAGTAACAAAAAGTTATATAACGGTAGGTTGAAGCACATTGACTTAAAGCTTTTAGGTTAGGGTGAATCTCATATTGTAAAAAAATAATAAATAAAACGGGCAATGTAATCGGACACTTCTTTTAAATTTAAGATCGAGTAAGATTCATAGCAGGTCTGCAACTTTTCACCATCATAATATCAAATATGTCCCTAAAAATGACTTGTTTACGTTCATAACGTTTCTACTTGAGTTTATGGGGCGGGGATTCCTCGATCTCCATGGAGAATCCCCGGTACGGGAAAGGAGATGGGAAAATAAGGTTGTGTTTTCCTGCGGGGGAATTTTTAAAGGGTGGACTGGTGGAGATATATTTTACGGGGTGGAAAGAGTAAAGATTAATTTTGAAAGGTCATTTGATATTTGGTTGATTAGGGATTATATATTGATGCTATGTTGTGAAATACCAATTTTACCTTCACTATTAATTGTCAATCTAACCTAATCAAGGTTGTTGCTGCCGCCACCTTGCTCCCCTCCTACAATACTATTCATCATCCTTCCTCTCCTCCACTACTGCTTATCATCCTCCCTCTCCTCTTACCCTTCAACCAAGGGTTGTTGATGTTGCCTTTCCTCCTCTTCTCCTTCCTCGCTCTCCTCACCCTCACCATTGTCCTCATTGTCAAGCCCAAGAAGCATTCAACCTCAAATAGGTCGGAATCCAATACATCAGCATCACTGTTAACCCCGTCGTCTCTACCGCTTCCACTTCTCGGCCTCGCTCTCCCTCAACATTGGTCTTCTCTTCACAGTTGTGAACCCGAACAAGGACTAGTGCGAGAAACCAGAGAGCATCAATGGGGATTGAGCATAGGGGCATTTATGGATATATAGGTTGGAGATGGAAATCCACTCCCCCCTCCCTCCACCTTCCCCTCCCAAGGTGGGAAATTTCGACCACCTCTACCCCAATCCGGCGCCACCCCCACCCCGCCCCACCACATGATTGGGAACTCTGGGAGGATCTCTGATTGGGACCCTATTAAATAACTTTAAAAGGTTTGTATAAGTATTATTTTAACATTTTTAATTATTATTTGTTATTAATTAAACTATTTATATTATATTTTAAAAAAAATTAAAAGGTTTTGTGGCAGGTATAAACTTATATAAGCTTATATCGGGGAATCTAATGGAGAAATCTGTAAGAAAACCCACAGGGAAACTAAATAGGGATGAGAATCCTTGACGGGGACAGGGACCTGGCAGGACAATTTTCAAACCCCAAATGCAGCAAGTTGCGGTGGGTAGTAATAACACATAATTAATTATAATTATTTAATATTTAATATTAATGACAGTCTACCGTAATAAATTTCGGTGAACTGTGATTAAATTAACTTAATTTATTAGTTACCGTAGGATTCTACGATAATTAACGGTGAAAATAGTAAAAATTAACGGTTATATCAACTCTCCTTTGGAAACGGAAGCAAGATAACTAATGGACTGAACCCTAAAATATTAATTAAAATCTTTTACTTTACTCCACACAATGACTTTATTCCTTATATCACTAAATTATTTTAAATCTTTATTTAATTTTTTAAAAATATTATAAAAATTATATTCATATTCTAAACATCTATTTAATATGTTTAAAAGTTTTAAATTTGAAAAATCATGAAATAATTTTTTTTTAAAAAAAATTAAAAAGGCATTATTAAAAAAAATAATTTTAAAACATGATTTTTTTCAAAATAAAATTTTATAAGATTAAATAAATATTAAAATAAATCTAACACTCATTTTACTTTAAATTATAATTATATAATTCGACCGGAATGCATATAAATCCAAAAATAGTTGTATAAACAAACTTGAGCCAACCGACTCGATCGAATGCCACCTCTAATTCAGAAAATGTGGATGAGACAGGAGCTATTTGGGATAGGAGGGAGGACATTTTGGGTGCTGAACCTGGCGCCCATTGGGTGCTACCCGGCATTCCTGGTGGAGCTCCCTCATGATCCCTCCGACTTGGACTCGTACGGATGCATGATCTCCTACAACAACGCGGTGCAGGACTACAACCGAATGCTACGGGACGCCCTCGTCCTTACCGGAACCGCTCTCCCGAACGCGTCGGTCGTCTACGTCGACGTTCATTCCGTCTTGTTGCAACTCTTTCAGCATCCCACTGCTCACGGTAATGTATATATATCATCATATATATATATATATATTTCTTGATTCTCCTCACTCCATCACACTTACAATTAATTGAAGTAGTTTTTAACGTTTTACACTCGTATTAAATAAGGATCTAATTTTTCAAACGAATCATTCACATCCCTGAAGTTTCTACCTCAATGTATAGATAATATTTTGCTTAATATTTGTTTTTTCGATTGATCAATGACTTGTGTCAAATCTACTTTATCCTATGTTTTAATTAGATCACATAAATTCAAAAAAAAAAAGAATTTTCTTTTTAAATTACTTCAAGTTTTTTTACCCAACATGGTAAATATGACGCAAAGTAGGATTTATAAAGTTCCAAACGGAAGCAAACTATCTATATCAATCTATATCGATATACAACAGAACAATTTTTGCCTATATGTCACATTCATTTTAATCCTCTCATTTTTCAATCAATTACTTTTTTTCCCTTTTGCAATTGATTTTCATCTTTCAGGTAACCAATAGGTTTAATTCAAAATATTAAATTAATATATAACCTATATATATCTATTTGTAAATCTTTATATACATACTATCATAATAGAGTTCATCTTGAACAAGCGTATGACACCCTTTTCTCATGAATTTGTACTTATAAGTTTAATTCAGAATATTAAACTACTATTTTATTTAATTTTATAATATTAAATTATTTTATTATTAAAATTTTATTTTCTAAAAATCGCGGCATAGTGCAGTAACTTAGTTTAATACAGTAACTTAGTTTAATAGAAACCTATTTCATACTAATGTAAGCTTATGCCCAATCAATTTCTGCCAACTACGTTATCTTTAAATTTAAAAACTAAACTTACCTCCTTGAAAAATGTTACATTAAATGATACATAAAAGTTTTATGAACTAAATTTAAACGCTCTGTCAAACACGCTCAGATTATTTCATATCAATATATATGGTGTTGGGGCGCAGGCATGAAGTACGGACCCAAGGCGTGTTGTGGACACGGCGGTGGAGACTACAACTTCAGCCCTCAAGTGTTCTGCGGCAACACCAAAACCATCAATGGCAGCACCTTCACTACCACCGCATGTCCAGACCCCGAAAACTACGTCAGCTGGGACGGCATTCACGCAACCGAAGCTGCTAACAGGCTCGTCGCAAAAGCTATCCTCGACGGCTCCATTTTTTACCCTTCCTTCCCGCTTCATCAACTATGTAATATCAACAACCTTCTATAGAAAATATTGGGTCGATTTTCATAATTATTTCTTAGGAGAAAATCTTATGGCGGGTCGGAATTATAAAATAATTCGACAGCGAAAATATTTTTTTTACTCTATCCTTCTCAAAATGTATATGTTATTTGAGTTTTTGATATATTTTTCAAGGAGTTAAAAACTTTATAAAATATTGTTTTAAAAAATAATAAAAAAACTAATATTTTTTTAGAGTTTTTATTTTTTTTAAATATATTAAAAAGTCAAACGATGTGTATATTTTAAGACAGACCTAACACTGTGGATTGAAGCTAATTGAGATTCATTCTAAGCTAATTGAGATTCATTCTCCAATGTGCTTTAACAATTTAATGTGATAGGAGAGCTTCCATTGTCAATGAGCTGTCAAATTTTGGCCTAGCTTGCAGAAGTTGTCATTTTATATTGTTAGCTTCAATGATAATTGAAAGTGAGACATTAACATATTTTTAATGTACATAACTAAAGCATAAAGTTTCATGATCAATCCAACAACTTTCCTTCAAAATATATATTTTTTAATTTTAAAAAATCAAAAGTTAATAACAAGCATAGAGAAATGAGGAATGCATCAGTCAATAGAAATAAAAACATATTCACATTAACATACTTATAGGAACCAACCTATTCAAGGAGCATCATCGTTTTCGAGCGTAGCTTGAGTTCGCGTCATGTAAGCTAAGGGCATTCTGCTGTCGCGGATCCATCTCGTGTTCAAAGCCTCGCTCTTCTCCGCCCTCCGCTCCATCCATCGAGTTCTCCTCGATGAACACATTCGACGAACAAAAATGACCAACACACCAACAAAAAGTATAGCAACAAGCCCTAAACCAAACCCAATCACCCACCACTTCCAATCCCAAATGTTGCTTCTCCCATGTCTTCGGGACAGCTGAGCTCGCGCTAGAGGCGGGTGTGGAGGCGGTGGACGACGAACTCTTCTAGTAGCTATAGAGAAACGCCCTTGAAACCGCGACGAGCAAACATAAGGACTGACCATTTCACTCAATTCAACTCCGCCTTTAGGCTCAAACCCTACACATTTGGCCTTATGATCGATCTTTCTAAGCTCCGGAGTGAAAATATCGGTGAAGTTGATGGTGATGGGTTCGCCCAACACGGTCAAATTGAGCACCTCGTTCGAACCATTTTGGCTTAAACTAGCATTGTAGACCATGAAGCCAACTACCGGTGCAAGAAACGAGTACCCGGGCAAGTTGTAGTAGTGTGAAGACCAGTTTCCGAGGTTTTCATACATGATGTCGAGTCTCCTCGAGTAAGGCATCGTTATGATCCTTGGAGGGATGTGGAATTGGGGATCGAATCTCGCTCCTCTTGCCCAAAACGTGCTGCTTCGTAATCTAACAATGGATACCGCCATGCCGGAGAAATTGGCAGGGAGATCAGCCTTGTACAAGACACCTATTTTTGCCTTTGGGATCACCGAAGAATGTGTGTAGCTATGCAAGTATGAATCTAAAGCAACCAGATCATGTCGACTATCGACGAATGCGAAAGCAAAGGCTGAAACTGATAGGTGTGTGATGATGATTACCCAAATGGGATAACAGATTTTGTTGGATCCCATGAATCCCCCAACAACATCCTTTATATGAAGATGTACTCTTAAACTTCACTTTAATGTGATCATTGCTTATACCAAGGTGTTCGATGAAATGCCTCAAACTCGACAAAGAAGAAAAGGGTATGTCAAGATCAATTAGGGTTTACCGGATTTGGGATAGATATATGAAATGGGTATTTCAGAATAGGCCGGTGAATCAAAGAAAAGGTTATGATCAAAATTAATGAAAGCAGGGAAAATGTAAGAAAGGAGGAGTTTTTAGGGAAGACAATGGAAATTGAGGGGAAGGTGAGGATGCCAATTGGAAACTTGGAAGAGGCATTTGTTTGCTTCACACAGATTGCGGAAGTTTGTATTTATCATTCACCAACCAATTTTTTTTCTCTCTCTCTCTTTTTTTATTTAAAAAGTTCTTTTAATTATATTATCTGAGGACTTAATAATTTCTTTTATTAATAAATAATAAATACTAATGTCAAAGCTTTTTTTTTGGTTTTATTTTGGAGGCTTGGTGACAATCTTTACCTGGATAGGTTTAAATATTACTCACTCCGGTCAAAAATAAACGATGTTTGACTTTTATACCCGTAATAATTTTAGTAGCTAAAAATTATATGAAATTTTATTTATTTTAATAAATTTTTTCCACATTTTAATACTTATTAATAATAAATATTAAACCATAAAAAATTAATTAAAATAAATAAGATTTTATTTAGTTTTTAACTTTTAAAACCGCGTGACAAAAATATCTTTTATTTTCGATAGGAGGAAGTAATATAAGGAGATATGTCAAATTCTAATAGTCCGTTTTTGCAACTTCACTTCGAGATTCTGACTTTGATTGCTGATGGTTTAGCCAATTTTTATCCTTGTGTTGAACAATGAAGATAATATTATCGGATTTATAAGCATATAAAAATAGTAATAAATTAAATCTACTCAGATATCAACTTGAAATAATTGATTGATGTATTTCTAGCTATATAATTGATCGATGTGAGATAACCCATTATTTGAATAATATTAATCTATTTTTTATTTGTAAATAATGATAATAAAAATAGTAGGATATATATGTCATCAATAGGTTAGTACTTATTTGGTGTTATGTGAATATGTGATATCATTTCAAAAAAAAAAGTTAAAAAATAGGTGTAATGCATTATGATACTATGATCATATGATCCATCATCTTGTACATGTGTGTAAACTCATTTATAGCCAATATATTTGCCATCTTTCATGAAAAGTTTATAAATGGGCCAACCTAGTCAAGTTGAATCATTCAATATTCGAAACCCCTCAAAAAAAATTGAAGTTCAATCATACATGATTACATGTGATTGAATGGTTGAAACGTGTATTGTACACTTTAATTTAATCACAGGCTCTGCCTCTGGCTCTCAATTAAAATTAAAATTTATAATGATATATATATATATATATATATATATATATATATATATATATATATATATATATATATATATTATAAAACATAAATGATGGCTATCCAAACATAGGGTTATCCAATAAAATTAAAACATGATTTAACATTCATATATACGGAGTATTGAACAAAGTTACCAATTGAAAATCACCCCTAACGATTTAAGGAGCATCATATCATGCTAGCTAGGAAATAATTTTATACGATCGACTTCTAAAACAATCCATGACTAATTTAATTTTTCCACAAAAAAAAACTAACAAGGGTGATAAATCATTTGAATTGATGCATTTTAAGTTACTCTCTAGTGCTAAGGAATTCTAGAACAATGACCGTGACTAAGACGATTGTTTTTTCGAAACAAGGATGATAAGTCATTTGATGCATGTTTTTGTTTTCTTACTCTATTGGTAAGAAAGAAATGCGCGCTTTTATTTAAAAAAAAACTGAAAATAAAGGCAATTAAGACATTTAATGCATGTTTTGTTACTTTAGCTCTTCTTTTAATTGCTTCAAAGAGGTGAGATCGTAAGATAGAGGTTGGATAGAGGCGATTAAGATATTCATCACCTCTTTTCCGAAAGGGATTGTAAGATAAGGTATATCATAGTAACTCAATCGGTAATAGAGGTTGGGTCGATGCTCACCGTACACAAGAAGCCCCTCTCATTTGAGGTTGATGTCACACTAACGCTGATGAGATTCGATCCTTGATCTCTTACTCCAAATGTCACACCTATGACCAGTTGAGCTAAACTCTCGCGAGCCTTTTAATTATATTTATAGGAAGTTGAATGTCGATACATGCCTTTTCTAAAGCCATTAATAACGGATTAACAAAGTTTAACGACAAACGTTATTAAAAGTTTAACGATTTCACAACAAGATAAAGTGGAGTTACAGTTATTGCAAATAATCCGACAGTTACAACATCAATATCAGATTAACGGTTTCCCAACAAAATAAAATGACAGTTACAACGGTTGCAGATAACCTAATAATTACAAACATCAACGAGGGATTAACGATTTTTCAACAAGATCGATATGATGATAATTATATATATAGAAAACAGATCATATGTACACAACTCTTATAATTGTTAAAAATAATGGAATTTTATACCGTACCGCACTAGCTGATGGAAATCAAAATATAAAAGTGATTTTTCTATGCCCTTGGGGCATAGAAAAAATATTTACCAATTTAGGGTCTTATCCTATGCCCCAAGGGCATAGGATAAGACCCTAAATTGGTAAATATTTTTTAAATTTTAATTAATTTAGCTTTTTTTTAAAATTAGATTCCTAGGGTCGCTTGCCTTTTTGGTAGGGAATCTTTCTCAATTTAGTGTCTGGGCATAGGATAGAAAAACCGATATAAAAAACAATGTAGATGAATTTTCACATTTAGGGGGAGGGTAATCTATGGGTGAAATTCCATTAAGTCAATATATAATATTTAAGTGTACATAATATGTACACTTAAATATTATATATTGACTTAATTAATTGACGTTCATTGTATGTGGTTTAGAGGATCAAAGAGTAGTTAAGATAAAGGAAGAAAAGAGGGAGAAAAAGCTTAATAGGAATGCATTGATAAGTATCGTATAATTAAAAAAGAATATCTCTTTATTAACTGCCCAAAATCGTTGAAAAATGGTAAGAATTATATCACATTTAAGACATACTTTTCCTAAAACAAAAAAAGTGTCCAAATTCGTTCTAGGGAGAACCACATGTCCACATTGGAGGCTATATATACTCAACCCAATTACCACTCCTTCAATGGAAAACAAACACTTGCACAATAAAACTCATGGCTTCGTCTTCCTTCGTCTTGGCGAAGAAGACGAAAAACATACCTAATAATTGTTATATTGTAAGGTGTGGGGAATTAGAGCTCTCTCACTCCAAATCGGAAGAGAAGGGGTTAAAATATCCACAGCTGCCGATTCATGAATGCCCGTAAGTGTGTAAGGTAGATAGCGAAGGATGCTCACTCTAAGGGCGAGCATGAACCGGGAGCTGAGGTTTACCCCTTCTTTGTTTGGATTGGAGTGAAGAGAGCTCTAATTCTCTCTTTTTTTAAAAAAAAAAATTAAATATTATATATATTTTTCTTCAATAAACTTAGTTGTTTATTGTCAAATGTCAAATCTGTTTTCACAAATATCACCATTTAGTTATAATATTATCTAAGGTATGTTTAATGTCTCAAGTTTACATATGATTGTACTTAGTTTTCATTGTTAGGGCATTACTTGTGGTTTGTGATGTTTGTAAATTTGTAATGCAGATCTACAAGTCAAGTCATCCACCAAAAGGATTGAGGGCCTTTTTTTTAAGGTAATATTTTGAAAGGTGTTTCTCCCTGCTAATTCACCAGTCAATGGCATCCTTATAGATGTAGATGCAAAGTTCCTTATCTTGAAGCGAATTTCTCACTGACGATGCCTAGAACACTCAAAGACAATATGGCCCGCGTATCTGTTGATTGAGGGTCTTATCTTTCATCGTCAGGATTGATTATTTTGTAATTAATAAAAAAGAGAAAAAAAACTCGATCTACGGATGAAATTTAATTCCGTCAAATCTTAAACTTGTATTATGTTTATGTAAATACTTATATTCGCTTAAGGGATAACCACATTGGACTATATGTATATTATGATGGGAGTTTGAGTCTCTCTTCTCTCTTTGTGAAAATCCCAAATTGGGAACCCAAACCCTAACATGTAAGCCGTGATTGAGGGTCATATAAAGAGCCGCACATGACACTCTTTGATATCTTCACATCTCAATAATCCCGACTTTATGTCTATAAAAAATAATACTCCGTAGTAATAAATTGATGTAATTCAAGTGTTTATCACCCCGCTAACAACCCGTTAGATATTTCACAATAAGCTCCCAACTTAGAACAAAATACCCTTTTGATCGATCTCACACCTAACAAACCCAAGTTCTGTGTATGATTTAGGATGTAAAAATGAGTACAAAGGAGGAAAACACACTGGAAAATTCTCACCTTAGCAGACGTTATTCCATCTACATCACAGTAGGTGTTCAACTTTTCAAACCTCGCATATGACACTGACGTGTTTATACAAAGGATTAATACACATTACACAAATACACACAAATCGTATTATGATGCCAAAGCCATGGGAGATTCCTTGGAGAAACCAGTGGATGTTTTGCAGGAGCGAGGCATCAGCACCTTAGCTCTCCTTGTTCTTGCCGTTTTCTTTTTTTGTTGCCTCTGCTTGGCGAGTTTACCTTCGAGTTCCTTCAGTTTCTCGTTCAGGCTGCTGATTATTTCTTGCTGCTGCTTCTCAGATTCAGTCAGCTTCTCCAACAGAATCCTCATCTTCTCGTTCTCTTCCATCGCGTTTCTCTCGCTTGCATCTGCCCTGGACGTGGCTCCAATGGATGAGAGCGACGTTGATTTGTCATCCTCGGCTGGTTTGGCAAATGATTCATGAACAATATCTGGTTTGACAAGTGGGTTGCTGTCCACATGCTCAATCTCCTTGGTTGTTTCATCGTCGGACTTGCCTTCTTGGTCATTAGCTTCAATAGGTGGTACCAAGACTTCATGACATCCAACCTTCATGTCGCCCTCTGGTTCAGTCAGATTGACATCTTTTTCTCCATCAGTATCTGGCACATGGTCATTCTCTGGGGTTACAGATTCAGCATCTCGGTCAACTGAAATTTCAGCCATTGATGCGTCGTCAGGTTCCAACTTCTCGGGCTCAGTGACAGGAGGTTCAGAACCTTCAACAACCGTTTGTGCCAACTCAGACTCAACATTCATGTGTTGGCTCTTTTTAAAACAGTTGATGGTTTCTGGCACTTCCTCCTCCAGAATTGCCAAGGGCAACTCAGCCAGCAAATCATTGTCATATTTCATGTCAGTCTGATCTGCACAATCAACATGAACCTCAGTGACCACAGGGCCCAGTTCCTGTCCAACCGGCTCCATAGATGCGCCCTCAGGAACCACAGGTCTCGATTCCTGACCAATTGGCTCATGTGTCTCTGCCATCTCAGCTAGATCATCATCTGCAGCCTCATCGTTTACATCCAATCCATTTTGTTGGGCATGCGAATCTGATAAGAGGCTTCCAGCTTCTACACCAATCTCTGCTGCGCCTTTCTCAATTGTGTCCCTTTCGGACACGTTGTCAGGCAATGCTTGCTCAGGGATCATCCCATCAGACAACAAATCTGGGACAGCAGATGGCTCCTCTGCAGGCAACTCTTTTGAAGCAGAGATTTGATCCTTAGCATTCTCCTCCATTTCCCCTCCATCTTGATCCTCAGTTTCACCAAGGCCAGAGTTTTGAGATGACTCGTCAGCAGTCTGTGCTTCAGTTCTAGCAGCTTCAGCTTCACTGATGTCAGGCCTTAGAGATGACTCATCTGGAGTCTGTATTGGAGCCCCAACAGTGTCTTCAGATGAGTGGTCAGGTTGCTTGATCTCTAATGTATCCAACATCTCCTGTAGACTGACCAATTCCTTGACCACAGATTTTCTAAAATCCCTGATACTGGAGTGCAAACCCTGTAACCAAACATATGCATCGAAGATCAACAAACATTTACTAATGCAATGCATAGAAACAGGTAAGAGTCATTGCAAAAATCCTTAGATTAATGATAGACCAATGTAATTTTAGACTAGATCATTTTAACATTCACTATTTAAAAGATGAAATATTGACATGACATACCTGCACAGTGTCTAGCTTGAGCAGCAAGCTCATTATGGTCTCTCCTAGTGCTGCTTTCTGCTTGAGGTCCACAGAGTTAGTGCCAGACTCGATACGCCTTTTCACTGCAGCAGCCTCATCACGGATATTGGCAATCTGTCTCATCTTTTTCAGCGGTTGCAATCTTCTAACTTCATATCCCCGAAATGCTGACTGAATTATGGTAGCTGCTTCTGTGCCAGACAAGATCCTTTTTTCCGGTTTAAGATCCTCCTCAGGTTTCTTCCCCACTGCATCCTGTAACTCTGCCTTCTGTCCAACATCTTTTCGTTCTACACAATGGTTCTCATCTCCTTGACATTTTGATGGTTTTTCTATCTCAACACTACCAGACCTTTCTTCCATATCTACAACATTGATCTCCGTCTTTCTCTGTGGAACCTCCACGCCCTTCTTTTCTGCTTCATTCTTTAGGCCCTTGGTATCCTGGTGGACTTTGTTTTCTGAAGTAGGTGAAGACTTCACAGCATTAACTTGTTGAACATTATCTCGAGGAGGACTAGGAGACCTTGACTTCCCCTGACCATTTTTCTTTTTTGGTAGCGGATCAATCCTCAGGCACACTGGAGGCAACTTGGATGCTTTTGTGGGCGATGTCGTCTTGCTCTTAGTACCATTCTCTGTGGACTTCTTGCTCTCTTCAATATTCTTTGCCTGTTGCCCATTGTTTGTCTTCATATCAGCAGCTCCATCCATTTGCTTCACATGAATGGTCTTTGGAGGCCTATCACTTTTCTCTAACAATTTCTTCCCTGCCTCACCACCCTCACCCCCCACGGATGGAACTGACTTCTGAGGGTGATCGTCACCTTGTTCAGGCTTAAAAGGGTGTTGTCGAGATGATGACTCTAAATCAGTACTTGTCTCCCTCCCATTCCTTGTCTGGTCCTTCTCTTCATTGCTGTGGGGCAGCCAAATCACAGGAAAGGGCATCTGATGGCTCTTATTCATAGGTTGAACATCGTGATCTCCCTTCAAGTTCCCATTCTGCAACAATTTCTTCAGACTGTCCATATCCAAAGGCATCCACCCAATCGGAAACTTTGGCTCCTGTCCAACACCCTTCAAGTCTTGTTGAGGCATAATGACACTTGGTCCCTCTTGATGATCCACAGCCTCCCTTTCTCCATGACTTACCATTTGTTTACTCTGCTGGTCCCCTGATCTCCTTCCATCACCTCCTTCTAACATCCTTTTGATGCTCTCATAGTCCAAAGGAGGCCAACCATTCCAAACACTTGGCTCTTGTAACGAACTCTGAACACTCTGGCGAGGCTTAGCATCCGAGGGATGCTCTGGATCCTTCTTATATTCAGGTGGAATCCACACAATTGGATTTCGGATATTGTTGAACCCAGAAGGAACCGAAGAATCCTCTTTATTCTCAGCCTCTGATAACTGTTCTTCGATTTTTACACCCTTGTCTCCCTTCATATTGTGCATATGATGGATGCATCCACAGCAATGGGAGTCCATGGGCAAGCGTTTATCGTATTCATAGTTAGGAAGTTCCATTGTGTAGTGTGGGGGTGGTACAAATTGGAAGGGGTAAGGCTCGGGATGAACAGGATAGGATGGGTAACCCCCATAACACTGTGGATGATGTGATGGAGACGCAAAATGGGGATAAGGAGGCCTATAAGCATAGTAATTTGGGTAACTATTGTGGTTGCAACATGAATGGCATTGTGTGGGAACTGGATAACCATAGTGATGAGGCCATGTTTCAAATTGGAAGGGAGAAGAGGTAGCTCCCATCTTCATTTGAGGGGGCAACCCATCCGAGGTAGGATGATGGCGACAATCAGCAGGAATCTGGGCTCCCCCTTGAGGATATGCGTGCTTGTAACCGTAAGCAGGGAACATCTTCAAGCACCCTTTTACCTTTGGTGACTTATTGAATCTGTATTTGATGCTAACTGCAGAAGAGAATAAAACATTCACATACATGAACAGTAGTGTTCCAAAACAGACAGACAGACAAACCAAGAGAGCAAGAATTCAATTTGAAGCTTCTACATGCAGTAAATGGATTTGATCACAAGTGGAACTAACCACCGATTTTCTATTATAATAGCTCAAGAAAGAAAACGTCTGCTACCTATATACCAATATCAACAGACTGGGAAACTGGGAAGCTGCAAATATAATGAATGAAGTCCACTATCTGATTCACTGGTCCAAATAAAATACGGCTGCCAAGGTAAATCACACAGAACTTTTGCGATGAAAACTTCTCCTTCATTTGTATCTTAACAGTTTTCAGCCTAAATGACTTCACAAATCTCAAACTTCCTTCAAGTACATTATCTTTGCTGAAATGTTGGTGATTGTTTTATTATTATTTATCCATAAGCAACGCCAACTGCATTGGAATCCATCACATTCCGAGTACTGAGTACACATTCGACAATTTTGTTTTATCAAAAGAATATGACACAGAAGGGGGTCAGGAGTTGCAACTATAAGTCTAATGATGCAATTAATACCATGGTCCTAATTTCTAATGTTGATCACGGGATAAAGTTTAACTGAGAGAGAATCAACCAACTAAACACCTTGAATTCAAGAGATTCCTAACCAAAACCTTATGGAGATCTTAACTAATGAACTAAGAATAAAACCTTATGAACACCCTTACATTTGTTGTCTAACTTGAATAAGTATTATCAAGTTAAATTTCGTAAAGTAATCAAAACGGATACACATAACAACTACTGAATCTGCAAAATTGAACATATTATCCTTAAAAACTGGGTGAAGTTCTAAAGGTGTACAGAAATCTGAAGTGATTACCCTCATTTCTTAACAAATCTAACATAAAAGATTCGCTCTGAACCTCCAAAACGTCATTTGATTAATAGATAGATAATCCAAACAAGCCTCAAACAGAAAACACCAAACAAACCCTCATTTTCAGCCAAATTTCAGCAATTCGGTCAAACAGGCAAGCATCTAACCGACGGAGTCGCGCCGCCAGAGCACCAACACAAGCTATTCGAAGTCAATTGAGCTCGCAAAATGAAAACGAAGAAGGAGAAGGAGAGATCACTTACAGGAAAAGTACAAAAAGGAAGCGGAAACTAGATGCGGGGAATCAAAGACCAGCCGAACGATCCACACGCCTAAATGACTCAGTTATCGATGCAAATCACGCCACAAACCCGAACGATTTAGCGAATTGCTGTAGAGCTTAGCCTCTTTTGGATTGGGATTCTTTGTTTTCTCAGGCGAATCGGAATGACAAAAATTAGAGGAGAAATGGGGGAGTTTAAATAGTGGGAGAGAAATGGGGAAAGAAGAAATGACAGTTAGAAGTTCGAGAGAATTCGCGGGTTTACGAGCAGCTCTGGATCTTTCTATTTGATGACGTGGACTTCGAGAACCTCGCGCTTTCTTTTGTTTTTATTTTTTTTTTAATTAAGACAATTTTATTTTTTTTACATGTATACACTTAGGCCATTACAATAGAGAGGGGGATTCGAACTCGTAACTGTCACTACATGTCATCCTTATTAAGACAAGTTAATACTCCGTATTTAACAAACGTCAGTCAGCAGATCATCAAACATATAACATAAATATAAAAAATACAAAATATTAGGTAACACAAACCTATTACTTTTGGTTGAAATTTTCTTTTTTTATTTTTCTTTTAGTATTAATATTTTTTATTAAATACACCTTTACCGACCGGTGAATTAACTCGTCAAATTCATGAGATCCATACTTTGGATAGTATTAAAAGTGGAATAAGTTATAGTTGGGATCACATATACCTTAAATTTTTTACCCCCTTGTGTTCATTCTCACAACTTATTCATTTATTTAAAAAAAATAGTTAAATTTTTTTTTGATGAAATTAAAAAAAAATAGATTAAAAAGAAAAAGAAAATTATGGATGAAAATAAAATAAAAAAGAGAAATTACAAGAATTAAAAAAAGGTGTGTTGTGAGGGGGAATAAAATGGATAAATAGTAGATGTATACACTTTTACTTACAAATGCAATATAAAATCATTTTTTATAAATAAAATAATATTAAATTTATATATCCAATTCAAACTATGTTATATAGAGGTAACACAATCGTGTTAGAGGGAATTTGTACCGTTTTGCTTATGAAACTTTTGATTTATTTAATTTCTAACTTCATTATCCTTGCAAAAACAAATTTAATCTGGTTCTTTAACTTATGCATAGCTTAATAAGTCAAAAATTCTAAATTTGGCATTTTTAGCCGTAATACAACTCAACTTGCAGTTAAAGATATATGGGTTTAGCCGTTTAGGGTTTGTAACTGAAGTACTGAACCGACCCAAGCTAACCCGGTCCGGACCAAACCCTGACCAGTTGAGGGGTCTCAGTAGTAGTCAGTACAAATGCCATTCGACAAATGCTATCCAATCTTCACATCCACTCTTGATAAGGAACTCAAATGTTACAATTATAGCTACACAAGAAGTGGAACCACAACCAAATAATTGATACACACTGCCATTTATTAGGGCTATTACATACTAACATTATCTTATGTCGCATCTTCTCATATACTCGAGCACAAGTTGATTAATTCCTTTACATATATAATTGAATGATTTCCTGATTGATTACTGGGACGAAAGCAAATAGCTTCATTATATACAGCACAATCAAAACCGGCTTACATAATTGAAAGTTCAGGGAGTCGAAGGGCGAATCGCTTCACCGGCATCCTTCCTAGCAATCTCAACAGACTAGGAACTCACAAGGGATCACTAATAAGAGTAGAGGTTCGTGGCCATCATCTCGTCTTTGCTTCAGAATTTCTCACCCTATACTGCTAGCCTGGCGCTTTGGTGTTCTCTGCTTGGCAAAGAAAGCAGAGATAACGCTTTTGGTGCGTGGAGGGGCACGGATGATCTGCTGCTGCCGGCTGGTGTTTTCAAATGACCGGTGTGGTGTCACAGGCTTTGGTAAGAGAAGTGAATCCTACAACATGATTAGTCAAGTTATAGAATTGTTGGATATATGGAAAATTATCAATGTTACATAATGTCCTACCTTAGATGTGGCCCCAAATGGTCGCACGGCAACACCAGAAGCGTAATTCCTGCTCGACATATGTGCTGCTGCTGGAGACTTCGCCCGGTAGACGTCTTTATTGTCTACAGGAATGACAGGCGATTTTGCACATATATCTTATTTGAATAATTTCATCTGAAATGTAATCATTTGAATACTGATGCAGACATACCTAATAGATGGAATATTGGAGGTGATTTTGCGTAAGTTTCTAGCAATTCGGAACTGCAACAGAAATGAAAAGGCAAGGCCATATGAAGCTTCTCGAAATCAGGGCAGAATATTACAGTTGAATCATGAAGCGGGTAGAATAAGACAGACCTCACAGGAGACTTATGAGTCAATTTTTTGGAAGGTTTTGTTCCAGAGGCCAAGTGCCACGATAGAGTCTTTTGCTGTGTACCTGAAATTTTACATACAGCACAAAGATCTAATATTGAGAATAAGAAATAGCAGCAACATCAAGTATCAACCTTTTTAATGAAGAAGCAAGTACCTGGAGGATGTATACGTGGCTTCGCATGAGCATGAATTTGACTAGGATCTGTTGGTGGGCTAGGACTGAAATGCACCTTCTTGTTGATCAAGTCTATAAATAAAGCCAAATGAAAGGCATGTATAAGAGTTATGAGGTAAATTCACAGCACTAAGAAGTAACCTTTTCGCATTCTTACTTGGCAATACATAGCGCTTATGATGTCTGGGAATGATAGCCAGCAACCTCTGCTGTCTGAGGCCTTCTTTATCCATATAACTTTGGCACGTAAGAATTTGCTGATGACAAAATGAAGTAGGATTTTATGAGGTGGCTTAGATTGGTTTTGTTTGGGTCTTTCAAGTTCATGTCATGTTGGGCTGTGTAAAGCTGGCAGATTTGGTCTACATTCGGCATCAGGTCAAGACTGGTCAGATTACTTCACAGTTCACATAATTAGAATTTCACAGTTCAACTTTAGGATGTCATCATGATTTTCTGCTCTATTGAATTTTAATTTTAAAATTCATATTTACACAGTATTTTGTTAAGTACATCATGTTAATTCAAATATTTTATGACACAATCGATTCGATTATCTGGCAAGTCAAGTTCTACAAACTATACCAATAATAATATTATTAAGGCAGTTGGATCGTATTTTGTCTATTCTATTATCATTATTCATTAAGTGAACTTACCTGGTTTAGGCATGTGACTTTTAGATTCATGGTGTCAAATTCTGTTGTCTGTTGCTCAAGAAGGCCAGTCAGTTTGTATGCAACAGTCCCAAGGTGATCAACCGCATTTACAAGAGCTTGTAAAGCATAATCTTTCAAGTTGTCCAGTACCCTAAATACATATATGAGGGAAGAAGACTATTAATATTAAACAACAATGAAGGCATTTTTCATGTATTCATGGTAAGATAAATAGGATAGAAGAGTACTGGCTTACATTTGTTTCTGGTCACTGTGAATGTAAGACTTCTCACAATATTCCGCAGCAGAATATAGTTGTGGTCTCAAATTCTTGAGTTCCTACAAAATCCAGACATATAAGGAGGCTCAAACTTCAATCAACTGAACAAATTGAAAGCATAAAAGCAAGATACCAAATGCAGAAACAAGTTGTGGGTTGACACTCAATAAAAACAATGTGTTATGCTTGTTAAATCTAATCTAATACTCCGTATATGGAAACGAAAAACAACTGTCGAATAAACAGAAACATTGTACTTAAATGCAGTGTAGGGCAGTGTTCACACAATTTTCAAAATTAGCAAAAAGTAGCACCAGTCGCATGCATCAAAATTAGAAAATATTGAAATTATGAAACCGCAAGTTACACGCAGTATATAAAAAAAATTGGCTTAAACACTCTTAACATCATTGAATTGCAACATGATCTGCTTTACCATATCAAATCAGTGAAGAAATTATGCTTTAATATCCATAGTCCATACCTCAAATTTATTCTAACTTTCCAAATTCAAACACGGCCTTCTATGTTCATCAAATGAACCAACTCAAATACTTCAGGAAATCTATAAACCGGCTGCCTAAATATCAACATATAAATTGAAAACATGTGATAAGCTAACTGCGTCCATAAAGCAGCCCCATAGATGAGGTAAAAAATTGTAACCACGTGGGAATCAGTTTTCAAATAAGATCTTGCAAGTTGCAACATCATTTTCTTAATGATTTTCATTCCCTGCCCCAAATTTCATTCTGGAGCAGTTGAGCAAAAAATAAAATATATGTGAGGGGTTACTTCAAAGATGGCACCATGAGGTCATTGTGTTTCCAACTTCACAACCAATGCCCATTGCAATCATGAACCATCATTATCCCTAAGAAAATACAGGGTAAACCAAAATAAAGTATCCCTATTGCTTGGGGACCTTACACTTTAATCACATGATCATTAGTAATTGACCACCCATGTCCCATTAGCATATACAGTAATATACAAAGAACGATTGCCCTTGCCTTTATCAATTGATTTTAACATGCTCTTAACTAATTTCAATGATTAACAGACACTGATGGCCGATTGCTAATAATCCTAAAAATAGATGTTAAATCCTAGAATAAAAATATGCAGTGCAATTCAAACGTGACGAAGCAGTAAATTGTTTATTACTATGTATCAGTCAGTCAGTCACAGATAGAGAGATTCCAGCCAGAGAATGCGGAGACTGAAAAATCAACGTCAACCGACAAAAAAAACATAAACGTAACTTCAGGCAAAATTCAGAGCCAATCAAAATCCAAATCAACCAGTACAATCACATGCGCAAGCAGATGAAAAAATTCAAGATCTACATCCAGACATGACCGATGAGGGAGAAAGAAAAAACGAAGCCAAAACCTGCAAGGCCTTAACGAAGCTCTTGCTGCGCTCCAAGGACGCCTCGTCGAAAGTCATAGCCGGAGCCTCCAGCCTCGGCTGCTCAAAATCCATATCCAGCTTCTTGTACAAGAAGAAATCGCAATCGAACACCAACCGGAACAATCCGGAAACCCTAGAAGCAAGAAAGCGAATTCGGAACTGAAACAGAAACCAATTGGAGGCTTGATTGCTCGGATTAGGGATTGGAGAGAGGCAGAGCGAATCAAGAGGTGGTGAGGATGAAGTAATGGAGGGAGAGATTGATGGATGGAGTGAAAAGGAGGTTGGCGGGGGAGCAGAGCAATAAATGAGAGTCGGTGGGGAAAGGTATTTTAATGGAGCAGTCCCAATGGAGGAAGGAGGAGCTACTCAGTTTTCTGTCTTTATATATTTTTTTTTTCATGAAAAATGAATATCACAGTAATTAATTTTCAGGACACTGGCCAGTTTATCACTACACATGTTATTTGGACCCGACGATAAATTCATAAAGAACATCTACATTAAACATGTATGACCACTCGATGGGAGATTAGTTGATAACAATTACATCGGCAAATAAATGGTCTTAGATTCAAGGCTTTTTTCGATTTTTTTTAAACTTTTTGTGAATTTATTTTTCTCAAAAACGCAAAATATAACACTGATTTCGACAAATAAAATTTACTGACCTGACGAAGATGATCACTTTGATATAGTTTTTTTTTTCTTTATCAAAATCTTATACTCCCTCCATCCCATAATGGTTGTCTTTAATTATTCATACACGTTTTCTTAATAATCAACTATATAAAATATCAACATTTTATTAAATATTTTTAAATAATATCATACATATTACTAATAAGTATAGAATTATTTTTAAAAAATTAATTAAAAAATGGATATTTTATATAGTTTTTAGCTCCTTCAAAAGTGTGCATAAATAATCCAAAGACAACTATTGTGGGATGAATGGAGTATAAACTAGACTAGACAGTGAAATTCCATTATGTGTACACTAGTGTAACATTGTATAATCGATTACATCACATTTTAACTTCTTCAACCTAGTTTGCTCGATTGACAATAGCATGATTTGAATCTCACTTGGCTTATGTGTTTAAGTACTAGCGCACAAGCGTCCGAGCATACGACCCCCAATCACAAGCCCTAATAGATTTTAGTATGGTATCAAAGTGATGAAGTCAGATGGCCCGAATTTCGATCATGGACTAGCTAAAGAATGAGATGTTAATTGCATTTATAGGGTTCGACTTTCGGATATAAAAGCTCTCTATTTATCAAAATCAGAGATAAAACAACCCTAATTGCATTTATAGAGGCGTGTTGAAAAATTGAGTAAAAACAAATCTAAGTATATTTGTAGACTATCAGCGCACTTATTCCATGAGCACTCGATGTTTACACCTCTCTTCCTGTTTTTTAAAGTTAAGAATATGATAAGAGAGGCTTGTACTTTCGAATCAATTCCAATTGGATTTTAAATTACAAACCCCATGAATAGAACACTTCTAAAATCTGCGATAAAGGGTACGAGGCGAAGTAGCGTCTATATGTATACGATATTTACAAGCAGTTACATACAAAAGGATATCGGTAAAGCCTTACATCATAGCTCAGCCAAGCCCCATCCATGTCAATATGGGAGCTCTCGATAATGCACCACGATCAATAATCAGCTTATAACACAACGACGCACCAAAACTTTACTGGCAACTGAAGAGCTACTATTCATGAGAAGTTTCAGGTTGACAATCTGCAGCAGACACAGAACTATGCCTAAACGTCGCGAATTTCTCCATTAATGAGACAGATTCCAAGGACGGAGTCTCAAAGAAAGTAGGCCTTGCAGTTGAAGGGCAGCCAAGGGATTGGATTAATTCCTCTACGCTCGTTACATGGAACTTTGGAGGGGAGTTCATTGCGATATTGTGAACTTTGTGCTCATAAATCTTACCATTCTTGTCGAGCTTGTACTCAGAGGTGCCATCAAAACGACCACGGCTCTCCCATGGGACTCGTGGTATGCCATGGATGGTCCAGCGCACCATAATCGTGCCCTCCACGGGCTGCCAGATGCTCATGATCTCAATCCACAGGGCCCGGAAGAATATCTTTCCATGGAACCGCAACGCCCAGAAGAGTGATTTGTAGTTCTCAATTCCGACAAATTCGTTGAAAGGTTCTTTGAAGACGATGTCATCCCTATAAATAAGAATCAAAACAGACACATTCCAGTTTACAGTCTAATTCCAAAGCATTCAAGCATCAGCTACAAAGTTAGATGACATTCCACAACACACCCTAACTATATGAATTCAGGCTATCACACCAAAGAGACAAACATGAAACTTGAATACAGATATTGATTGAATTCCATGTCTAAAGCATTCAACAAAACACAAATCAGACTAAGCAGGAAATCATTAGTGCCAACAGATGATCATACGCAATTGATCTTCGATTACTCTCCATATAACGAGATAATAGAACATTGTAATAAGTATTAATTTCCATGTCCAAGCATTCAACAGGCAAATATTCAAACCAGATGAACTTCTCTTAGTTAACCGACAATAAAGATTGAACCTGAAAACATCGAACTTAAGCTCCCTGTAGAACAGCGCCGGAAACTCCTCACGGAGAGAGCGAATCGCGTATCCCATGTTCAGATGGTAATTTTGCCGCTCTTCATCTTCCTTGCTCTGATTCGGATTGCTCGGCTTCACAGGAGCGGAGAATTGACCATATCCACCCCTCGTACTCGACCCCGAATCGCTCAATTTGACGTCATAATCCTTAATCTTAGCACAAACCCTAAAATCGACCTTGAAATTGACATTGCACCTGTTGCTAGGGTTTGGAGGTCTGAGAGGATTGAAAGATTCGTGCTTGGGGGTCGAGATGAGGTTCGTGAATCCGGAAATGGACATTGATGGAGCGAGAGATGCAGTGTCGATTGATCGACGGCGAGAAATCTGGGTGATGATTTTCTAGGAGTGGGAATTTGAAAGGATAATCACGGAGGTTTGAAATTGGGGGAAAATCAGATTTTCAACGATAAGGTGATAATAATCTTTAATAAATATAAATAATAAATAATTTTTAATAATTTATTATGGATGTGATTACACGAGGGAATTCATGGCAAATTCGACCGCTTTCTTCGACTTTTATTTAGATTCCAAATATTAATTGTCTATAGAGCGATTTTATTTTATTTTATTTTTTTATGATAGATTTAAAGCTGTGAAAATTTATGATATTATAATAACATTTTCAATTCAAACTTTAGAATGTTTGTGAAATGAAGCACATTTTAAATTCAACCACATTACTACTAGCAAGATTTGGTCATCAAAATCAACAGACTTATCACTGTACTAACAGCAAGTTTGAAGACTTAGGGTTCGTTTGGTTAAATGTAGGAATTCTAATTCTCGGGAACTTAATTCCTAGGAAATACAATTCCCATAAATTCTACTTCCCGGAAAGTATGAAAATGTTTTTGTTTGCAAATAAATTCTCAGGAACTCAATTGCTGCATTTTGTTTGGTTGAACACGGATATTTGATAGCAATTGGTTTTAAATTACCTTTATAATCTTTATATATAAATAAATTTATTTCATTATGTGGATAAATTATATATTTTCTTTATAAAAAAATAATAAATAATAAAAGATTGGGGGAAGAAAAGGGGGAAGTAGATCTTACCCACCCCTCATGGTAAGTTGAATTCCCCCTTTTCATGAGAATTCCAATTCCTGTGAATTCTAATTCCTACGTTTTTTAGTTTTCAAAATTTATACCAAACACATATATTGTAAACCAATTCCTGAGAATTTATACTTCCCGGGAAGTTAAAGTGTAACCAAACGAAGCCTTAGCTTTCATTTGACAAACTATTTGGGAAATTAGGAATGATCAAATTTTCAGGTCCAAAAACCCGACAGGGGCATCCCTGACTGTTTAGAAAATTACGCAAAGCATAACGGATTGACCAAGGGAGGTGATGAAAGAACAGAAATACGGAAGAAAGGAAACAAAAAGGCGACAACCAAATAGACCAGACCTCCAAGAAACTATCTACAAAATTAATGTAGATGGTTCTTTTACTCACTCTGGCAAGAGCCATGTTGGGGGAATCATTCGTGATTCTGAAGGATAGATGGTTGATATTTTTTTATCGAGAAGTTGATGTTGGATCAATCATCCAAACAGAAGCCTCAGTAGTGATTTTAGGTCTCCAATGTGCGAAGCGGAATAGTCTAAGGAATATTATTTTGGAATGCAACAACCAAATCTTGGTGAAAGCAATCAACGGAGAACAACCACCTGGATGGGAAGTGTTGCAACAAATTGAAGATATTCACAGACTTGTATCCGATTTTACCTCAGCAGAAATTCGTCATATTTTTAAAGAAGCCAACAATTTTGCGGATTATATAGCTAGAAGAGGGGTTATTTGTAACTTACAATTCATCCCCTACCATAGGGATCTTTAAATCATCCTTCAGAATGATCCGGGAGTTAAGCTACTGTATTAGTAGCAGATCCCAATGTTTGCCTACTGTAAAAAAAAAAAAAAAAACTTATCACTGTACTACTATTACTATAACATGATTTTGGCTTTTGAATTTCGCTATACTACTATTACTACAACATGATTTTGGCTTTTGAATTTCGTTGATACTATAACATGACTTTGGCTTTTGAATTTCGTTCAATTGTATCATTGATCACAAGGATACATGTGTATATACTTGTTGATGGTTTGACAAAGATACAATCCTCGCTCCTACAAAAATCTTATCACCCAGGAAACCTTATATTGGTTGATGATGTTTAAAAAATGTTTGAACTTCCCAACTTGAATCCTAACAAAAATATACTAAAGTCTATTATCAATGAGCAAGATGGCTTACGAAAAATTGTAAATCTGTCTTTTTCATTTTGTATAAAATATTTACATTTTTTTTAGTCAAACCTTAAAAAAACCAATCACATTCAATCTACCCACCCTCGTTGAAACTCATTAGTCCCCAACCGCCTACCACTTTCACCACAAGAGCAAAAGATTAAAAGCTCAAGAGTAGACACGTACCACGATAAAAAAATGTTAAATCAAAATAATTATTCCAATTAAAATAGCTTGTCGATAGCACCATAAGACTTGATGCCTTCACATAATAGAAGATGATCTCACACTTGTTCATTGAAGGTCAAAATATCATACTCCCTCCATCCCACAATGATTGTCTTTAACTATTCATGTACGTTTTATTAAAAAGTTAAAAACTATATAAAATATCAACATTTTATTAAATATTTTTAAATAATATCATACATATTACTAATAAGTATAGAATTATTTTAAAAAATTAATTAAAAAATAAATATTTATATATAGTTTTTAACTCCTTAAAAAGCGTGTATAAATAATTCAAAGACAATTATTGTGGGACAGATGGAGTAGTTATTAACTGTATTAAAAATGGTTGGACCTGCCCTTGAAAGGCATGGATTATTATTTCTAATTCAATGTTCCCCATGAGACATTTTTATTATTTAGTGTATGATTCAACGTTACTTATGAAACATTTTCATTCGATTATATTTTTAAATAGGCTAATCGGGTTGTTGATTGTCTGACTCACATTGGATGCTCTTTCTCCGACTCAATGCCTCCTAAATCCTAATGACCTTGTTCTACTCGGTCTCACCCGTTTAAATGCTCTTGGTTGATTAGCCTATCAACCAGATTTTTTCCAATTCAAATCTATATCTATATAAACTCTTAATTTAGAAGAGTTTAGGATGATGTGTCAATCTTAGAGGCATTTTAGGAGTTTTAACCAATCATATTTTTTTTGCCATTTTTCTTTGATTTTCTTTAATTCTCTTTTTTTTCTTCTTTATTCCTTTAATTCTATTTTTTTCTTTAATTTTAATAACTATCTATATAAACTCTTAATTTAGAAGAGTTTAGGATGATGTGTCAATCTTAGAGGCATTTTAGGAGTTTTAACCAATCATATTTTTTTTGCCATTTTTCTTTGATTTTCTTTAATTCTCTTTTTTTTCTTCTTTATTCCTTTAATTCTATTTTTTTCTTTAATTTTAACAACTATCTATATATCTATATAAACTCTTAATTTAGAAGAGTTTAGGATGATGTGTCAATCTTAGAGGCATTTTAGGAGTTTTAACCAATCATATTTTTTTTGCCATTTTTCTTTGATTTTCTTTAATTCTCTTTTTTTTTCTTCTTTATTCCTTTAATTCTATTTTTTTCTTTAATTTTAATAACTATTGGACTTAATTCAAAACATTGAATTCAATATAATATAACCACTGGGCTTAATTCAAATTTATTTACTAACTGTTGAGCTTAATTCAAAACATTGAATATAACTATTGATTATGACACATCACATTTAAACAATGTTATAATAATATTGATATTATTATTCATGAGTAATTTAAAATATCTATATTTATGTATTATACTTTACATAAGATTTTTAAAAAATAATTTTCTGAGATAATTGTAAGATACATTTGTTGTAAAGTTTTTTTTATGATCTTTATCTTAACATTTATTAATATTTTTATATATAATATTTTAGTTTAAAATATTATATATAAAATTGTCATCGTCTGATGATCCATCCATTCTTCTGTAATTCAAATTTGCCCCCTTTGCATAAACCCTAACAATACCCCAACAAATTGGGCTGAGTTAGGTACATACCCTCAATAAATCTGGTGAAGGGCACTTATTCAACTCGGATCTCAGATTGAATTATTTACCTCAATCTCTGATTGTTGGGTTCATTTCCAATTAAAAATACACCCCAAATCATGCACAACGTGCAAATCCTTAACACGGATTTGCAGTATATATATCAACACCCTAATTTTATCACATAAACAAGGTTTGTCAATAGACTCCATCTATATCCAACAAAAATGGTTATATGCAGCTCCTTTACAAAGGACAAATTCGAACCTACATAGACTTTCTTTTCGGAAATTTCGTCATCAACTTCATTACTCTTCATTATCAACAATTTCAGGAACCAACTAGGTTTTAAGTGAATGGTTTACAGACATCAACACCGTGAGAACCCAATGTTAATTTTTCATTTTCATACAAGATTTATCGATAATTATTATCTTTGCAATCTGATTCGTCTCCGGGCATTGTTGATTAAAATGATGACTCTTTGTGATATATTTCAGGCCTTATCAGGATTTCAATCTAATGTAGCCCAGGGTTACTGATAAACCTAAAATCAAGTTTTCAGGCAAATCTGCAATCCAGTCGGCTGAAACAATCTGCGAAGGGTAATAAATTGTTAGAGAGGTCTCAATCCCTCTCCAGGAGGGAGAACCCTAACCTCTCTGCTGGGACCTTCGCCGAAAACATACGAATTTCAGAAAGCTCAAACATTTACTCATTATCAATGTGTATGGAAAATCGTAGATTTCAAATTGGAATCAAAATTGAATCAAACATAGATCGGATCCAAACAGAAACCGATTTCCCACTGGTTTTTCAATATTCGAAGGCAAACTTGGATGAAAGCGCATCGATTAATTATCAGCACTTCCTCCATAGGTCCCTCGGTTGCATCCAACCTCGCCATAGCCGAAAAGACAAAAAAAACACAAAATTTATAGATCTGAGAAGATGCTCAGTGAATACGAACCGTTGTATGAGAATAATCATCGGAGTAGAACTCGTCAGATCCATTCATTTGGTCTCGTCATTGCATCAATCTAGGATAATGAGAAATTGGGGAAGAAAGAGAAGGACAATTAATCTGGGGGCTGGAAGAAATCAAACAATTTTGCAATTGCAAACCCTAGATTGTCGAAGCGGGTTATCGAGATATTGTTAGAAAGAAAAGGAACTGACAATTTATAGGGAGTTTTGGAAAGTTTGGGCCTTTTGTGCAATTTGGGTGGGCTAGGGAATTTACTAATTACGGCCCAAGTTCAGAAAAATAAATGTGTGCATTAAGGTCTAATGAACTCATTTATCGACTTGTTTAAAAATAACTCATTCTTCAATTAGAGTCATGTGTATTTGGTAACATGATTTTTTTTAATGGTCTGACTAACATCATAGTTTGGAATAGCTTAAACTGATGAGATAGTTGGAATCAAATCCCATCTGTTCGGCAGAACATATTATTTTAGATGGTTAATTTTGTTTAAGAAAAATATGTCATTGTAGGTATTTTGGTCTATACTTTACAAAAATGTCCTTCTAATGATTAGTAGATAGTTAGTTGTAGTTTTCGACAAAGTAAAAAAGTAATGTAATAAATGAGGGTATAATAGTATATTTGTTGATTTCCTTAAATTTTGTGAAAGAACCTAAAATGACATATTTTGACGAATGGAGAAAGTATAAATCAAGGAGAAAGAGGGAGCAAACTTGGAATATTAAAAAGCTTAATATGGATAGCTTCTGAAAATCGTTATTTATCTTATTTGGAAAAAAATTTATTGCAATGAACACTAAAATAAATTCTAGTTGTGTTGTGCTTGGGGTTGTGATTAATAATAGGGATGTCTATAGCTACTTAGTACCATATATCATGGATTCATGGTAATTGGATTTAGGGTTGTTATATGAATTGAACAACTTAAGCTCGGCTCTCGGAAAAATTCGAGTTCATTCAGTTGGCTAAACGAGCCAAGCTTGAACAAGTTTTTAAGAATAGGGATGTCTATAGCTACTTAGTACCCTAAAGCATTTTTTTTTAATAAATCCCTTGGTCCTGAACCATAATAGATTAATAGTTTGTGTCCTTATAAAAGGCACATGTAGTTTTGTTTTTCTTACAATTAAGGGAGGGTATGTCCCAGTGGCGGAGCCAGGTTTTATTTCCGGGGGGTGCTAAAAAAATTTCGTGAAATATTTTTTTTTGGTGTATACTTATTAAGAAGATTTTTTGTAAGAAAATATTGAAAAAACACTAAAATTGTGATTTTTTTAATTTAAATATAAATATGACATTTTTTCAATGAAATAGTTGATAGAAACAAAAAAAATACAAAGAGAAGTCAAGAAAAATATTTAATGATATACTAAAACATAAATATGACTTTTTAATGAAAAAACACTAAAATTGTGATTTTTTTAATTTAAATATAAATATGATATTTTTTTAATGAAATAGTCGATAGAAATAAAAAAAATGTAAAGAGAAATCAAAAGGAATTAATGATATAGTAAAACATAAATATGACATTTTCTAATGAAATAGTTGATAGAAACAATAAAAATATAGATAGAAATGAAGAAGAATTAATGAAATAGTAAAAGAAATAAAAAGTGAAGCATTTGAGATTTGAACCTGAAACATTTTGGTTCTTCTTTCTTTCTTTCCCACTTGATCTAGACAACACTCTTATTTTAAATATCATTTAAAGATCTTATATTACCTTAAAAATACTAAATATATGTCCCAAACAAATGCTTTAGAGATTTATCACCAAAAAAAAAAGAGATTTATTAAGAAAATGCTTTAGGGTTTTGTAGTTCATTTAAGATAGACTTGTTTTACTATGATCTTGAAACTTGATCACGAGATTTGTTTTGAGAGACCTTTAAATTATATGCTTATTGTGTTTAATCGTGTATCTATGTAATTGGGTTACATTAATTATTGCTATTTTGTTTGTGTCCTCGAATTTATATGAAACATAACTAGGAAAATGAACAACTATTTTTTAGTATCAATGTTACACATCCACAAATAGATGTTTTTTTTAACGTGGGGGTTCCGAGATTGTCGACTAATGATACGTACTCGACTCGGGTGGAGCGAGCACAACTCCCAATCGTCCGGTTGTCAAAAGTATAAGTCAATCGATCACCGTGCTCCGTACTAGGACTCGAATCGGCGAAGTTCACGTGAAGTTGGATCCTGCCTGATTTCGTATTGCACTGGTCAACTCAACAAATTGAAGGATCCTCGGTTGACTTCGAATTCCAATTGCAAACGGTGGAACAATTGCCGATTGAAGATAGCTTAATTAATTAACAAGAGCTAAATTAATTAAGCCACGTTCTAAACGATAGCCTCCGGAATTCTCAATCACTGAAGGGCCTTCGTGGGACGGTGGGGTCTCGATCGGTCAGCGGTGGCAACTCACAAGCGAACGTGGTGGATCGAGGGCGCAGGGACAGCAGCGGCGGAATGGGTAGAGTTGTCGGCAGTGGGTGATGGTGGTGGTGCAGCGGTGGTGTGGGGATGGAGCAAGACGAATCTCTTCCAAACGAGGAGGAGATTCCGATCTTCAATCAGTAAATTAAGTAGCAAGAGAAATTAGGGTTTGACGTCAGGGAGGAAAGGGGAGTCTCAACTCAACGCTCTGCAATCCTCTATTTTTGACGTGAAGATGACAATTAACCCTAATAGAGTATTTATAGGAAAATACTAATAACCCTAATTAATTAACTAATGAACCTAATTAACTAACGGGCTGGACTTACTATGTAAAGTAAGTCCACACCATTATTAATAAATAATGCTAAAAATAGAAATAAGTCTTAATAATAAATAGTTTATGTGAACGACGTCGGAAGGGTATCCGACGGAGGCTAAGACGCATCACACGGAGTGTCGACGACAGATACTAATAAGCTCAATGATGGTGGTTGCTCCGGTTTAGAAGCGAAGCCTCGAGTGATAATGGACGCGGTAGCTCTTGCGATCGCCTTGGCTCTCGCTCTAGTCATTGGTCCGTCAGAACGGACACTCATGGCTTCCTCCTCTTCTTGTACGGTCAATGAGGGAGGTTGGGACATATCAACTAATCCCCCACGAGTCCGAGTCCTAGCCTGCAAAGGACGCGAACCAGTAAGTCAGACGACAAACCACCAGGCAGGCTCACCCAAGCCAATGAAGACTTGAGCACCCATTAATTACACAAAAGTGTAAAGAATGATTGTGTAAAGAATGAGATCCCATTAATTACACAAAAGTGTAAAGAATGATTGTGTAAAGAATGAGATTTGAACCATGACCTCTTGTAAGGGTTGTCTCTCTCTTACCACTAGAGCAAGGGGTCATTGGTTCCACAAATAGATGTGTTAATTTGATCACTTAGGTCGGGCTTAAATTAATATGTGTTGGGTTATTAAACTTATTATAATGTTTGATTAGCGAACCAAGTTGGGTTCAAATTATGTCTTTTTCGGATTCGATTCATTATCAGGTCAGATTTTAATAAATTGAATTTCATTTTAAGATGATTTTAGTTCTCTTTGAGTTTGTATCATTTTGAGTATTAGGTGAGTTAAGATCAGGTCAGAATCCTTAAATAACACTCTTTAAATTTTAATACCAATACCAATGAGAATATATGTGCTAGGGTCATCATATCGTCCTCTTTATTCATTGTATTTTCATTTTTACTTATATTTTTACCATTTTACTTTATATTGTATTTGCTTTTATAATGGTTTGACCATTAGTATCGATCGTTCAAGCACTTAGTTTATCCGTTTGCTTTAGGTTATGAACCTTCTGATGGGATTTATTTATTACTTTAGGTTGTTTCGATCTCACTGTGTTTCTTCAACAAAGTTAACACAATCATGTATGGGATTTGATCCCAATCTAAAAAAACACCCACAAGGCTACCGGTATCAAAAGATTTGAAATTGATATTCTAACTCATTGCGGGAGGAAAAGTGTGGTAATATCAATTATTTAAAATTTTATTTTGAACGCATACATCGGGTTCATGGCCCCCAAAGAACAAAGCACAAAACCTTTATCTAAATATATATACCTATCGTTTTTATCGAATAATAATCTTGAACTAATATGAAAAAATCAAAGACACTCTCATCCTATGTTCTCAGTTTGACTCTGGGTTGATATGTTTCTGATTATTGTGGGACTTTGACTCGTTTGTTCGTGTTTAGTTCCGGATGAGAAGTAATCTTGCGACCCTGTTTGATCGAGTTGATCGTGGTAGTATTTGTGATATCCGAAGATCTCTCTCATCTAGGTGGGGGAGAATGTCGTGATTCACACTTCACCAAGAGTCGTCCACTGCCCATCGAAGATTTCTACTTTCCGTCTCCCCAACGGCGAGACATTGTGTCATCGTCAGCTTTTCCATGCACTCACTATTCATGATCTCCCACTGAGTCTTTCGTCCTCGCTCAACCGGTTTTCTGCCTTGTCAGATAGAGGAGCGAAACAATCAACCTATTGATATGCTTTTGGCGCTTTTTTTACCAGACTTTTGTTTGATATTTCAAATTATTATTTAATAAAAAAAGATGGAATACACATGCACAACTTTTTCTATGTATATGGTCTTCTTATACATATGTAAGATCCCCCAAATCTCTTGCTTACAAGGTTCAGTACCCCTCGTCTTACGAGTGTTGAAATCCGTGTCTTAATTGAACGATTTTCAGGTGTTTTTCTTCGTGTAGTGTGTGGCTCTGTCTTTGGTGTTCTCGAGGGTTCTACGACTTGGTTGGGTTTGCAGCGTCCGGAGTCGGGATAGATTGGGGTTGCGATAGTGTGCAATGGAGACTCAATGTCCGAGAGTATATCCCTTGGAGTTTCCTCTTCACTACCCACATGAGTTAGAGTTCTGTTGTACCGCTGGCCTGCAATGCTACTCTTGGTGGTGCTTGGCTTCGTTCTTTGTCGGCATCCTTAGCTTCACCAACTATCAGTTATTTTTAGTTTCGTCCTTTTCAGAGTGCCTGCTACATGTTGATGTCGCTTTTTATTTATTTATTTTCGGTGTATGTTGTATTATTTAACGGTTTATCCATATGCACTCCGCCGACTTGGCCTCTCGAGTTTCAGACATCTCGAATTATTACTTAATAAAAAATAATAATAATTTTAGGGTTCGTTTGACATAGGTATGTAGATATAGGACATGTGTATATGAACTCCATATATATATCTAGTGCCTTGTATATTAGTATATAAATATCAATTTGATATCTTGATATATCGATTTGAGTGTTTTTTGCCCCTTTTGATATAGGTGGAATGTGGAGTATATCAGATATCCCTTTTCTTTGTTGAACAATACCTTCCTCTCTCATGTGGTTCACAAGATCTCCCTCATCATGCTCGCCGCCCGACTCTTCCTCTACTTCCTCCGCGATGAGCCGCTCTTCGTCCTCGACTGATTGACCAACGACCGGAGCTGAGATTAGAGAGTGTGGAAGAGGACGGAAGTTCGAAGATCGGTGATGTAAACTTTAGAGCTAGAATTGGGGGGGGGGGAGGGGGAGGAAGAGATCCTTCAGAGTTACTAGTGGCGAAGACGACAAAGAATATAAGCAAGACGTAGAAGTCGAAAAGGAGGAGTTTGAGAGAGAATATAACCTAGCTGAACCCTACATATGGAAAAACGGAGAGAGCAAATAGCTAGAAATTGAAGGTGGGAGGCTTGAGGTTTAAGCAAGGTCATTGGAGGTTCTTCCAGAGGTAATGAGACTGGGTAATGAGACTGGTTCTTATAAGAGATTAAGCGGAAGAAGCTAGAGTGAGATATTGGAATTGAAACAATGAGTTTTATTATATGAGAAATGATTATAATTTTATTTTTTAATATGATATCTTATATATATCTTTTCCAAATCGTATCAATCTCATATGATATGATAATCATATATTATCTCTTATATCTATATAACCTTTTCAAACGATCTTAACCGAAAAAAAAGTACCTTTAAAATTACACAAAGATACCACAGATTGATTTATCCCGGACGTTACCCTCTAATTAAATTAAATATAGTATATTTTTTTTCATAAAAATTTATACATTGTTGTAGTCCAAACGAACTTGTTCCCCTCCAACCTCCAGATCTACCAAGCCAGAGCCCCTTCGCCCCCTCCCTCTCTCTCTCTCTCTCTCCATCCGCGTCACCAGATCTTCCCAGATCAGTGGCCACACACGAATTCCGATTCCCGGAGCGGTTTACAGATTCAAGGTTTTCGAGTCATGTGGAGTTCGATTGCCAATTTGAAGGAGAATTTGAACAAGATTGCACTCGATGTTCACGACGGCGACGACGACGACGAGCTAGGGATCTATGGCGGACGAGCAGGTGACGGTCAAGCTTCCCCTTTTGCTGATCGGAGGCTCTCCCACAGTCTCGCTTATTCCAGATCGTCGGCGCCCGATTCCCCCTTATCCAACGGAGTTGGCTCCCCCTACAATTCCGAGGTACTGTTTCGACCTTCCTGGATAAATTGGATAGGGTGCCCTTGGAGAAGGTAGATTTTAGGTTTTGGATTGGGGATCGTGTTTAAGTTTTTGCTGTCATGCTATTTGATTGAAGTGATGGAAACTGGAAGTTGAAACTTATTATGTCTATTTGTTTATCAGATTCATTTACTAGATTGTTTTCTGTTTTACAACTTTTGACATGTGAGGAAATAGTTATTAGTGCATTGCTGGAAAAAGGTTAAAGCTGTAATTTGTCGGTTGCAATTGGTGCAACTATCTGATGTCACGGGTTTGTACTGTTGTCTGCTGATGTTTACTGAATTATCCTCTTCATACGCAGATTGAGGAGTATAAAGCTGAGATAAAGAAGATTAGGGAATCTGAAGCAGAAATTAAAGCACTTTCAGTTAATTATGCAGCTCTGCTGAAGGAGAAAGAGGTATGTTTTGTGATGTATTGTTTTCATATGTTGGATAGTGATATCTGCCTATTGGTTAAAGAGTCGTCTGCTGAAGAAGTTTTTGATAATATCAGTTTGATGCTTGAAGTAGAGGGATGTTGCTTGGTGAACACCATGTTTTTTAGGTTGCGCGGTTGAGGCAATGGTGCAACACTTGTAGGAAAATTCATGGTATATTATGACAGAAAATGACTGGTGGCTAATGTATAAATTTATTGCATGGTTTGCACCATAGGCTGACAGTGAGCTACTGAGCTGTATACTTCTTTCAGTCAAAAGAAAGATGATGATAAATTTTTGTAGAAAAGTTTATGATAAATACTTGGACTTAAATCAAAAGCTTAGAAGTTGAAGCTACTTTACAGACATAATGACATTAGCTCACACCTTCTGTAATTTTTGTTTTGTTTAAGGCAGTCCTTAGCTATAGAAACTTATATATATATATACACACACACATCTTTGAGAATCCTATAGAGATTTTCGCTTTGATCCATTTCCTAACACTTGAGTGGAGATAGAGCTCTGATGCGTATGGAACATTAGTTTTCTATGAGTTTGACTCATTTTTCTTCTCACGTTATGATCAATATCTCTTTCTTTTTTTTTTCTACTGTGTGATTTGCCATGAAATTATTAGTTATACTTGGCTTATTCCACTTTCTCAGCCTTACTATTATTATTTTATTTGTGTGTTGGGGGGGGGGGGGTGGTCTGATATTTCTGGCAATCCTTTATTAAACAGTATTGAATATTGTTGACGTAGGATTATATCATGGTATTTTTTCATACATGGTATATAAGTTGGTATTGTTGTTTGCTCCTTATAGACATTACGGAAACAAGAAATCCTATCACTCACTAATCTCCTTTGCTTACCATGTGCAATTTTTAAATCTTTCATGTGATCATATCTTTAATATTTATGGAAGGGGAAAATGAGAAAAGAAAATGCAGTTGTATCATGCGTAACATTTTTACATCAGGTAGGGATTGCGTGTGCTGGCATGTGACCTTAATTATCTATCACTTATTTCTTGTTGAGCAGGATCAGATTGTCAAATTAAATAAAGAATATGGTTCTCTGAAACAAACTTTGGATGCCACCTCTTCTGCTCTAAATGCATCTAAAATTGAGACTTCAAGAGCATCAACAACTGGCTCAAACACGCCCAAGGTAGGAATACTGGCTCACTGATGTGGTTCTCTTAGTTTGGTGTTTGGTCTTGTGGTCTGTGATTCACTGCAAGTTAGTTTTTACATTTTATGAAACAAATATGTTTCCCTTTGTTGCCTCATATAACTTTGCAATAGTAACTTTCATGCATTTCCTATCTCTTTTAATTTTACACATTAACTAATGGATACCACCCATGTTAGAGTTTTGAATCTGTTAATGGAAATAACCTGTAACACTATTTGAAGTTATACTCATGTGTTAGTTGCCATTTGTCCCACTAGCTAATTTTGGCTGAACTGTGTAGGGTGGTTTTGATCAATCTCCTAACCGACTAAGCAGGCATTCATCAGGCAAAAATCGTCTCAGTGGAAATCAGTTGCTTAATGGAGTTGTTTCGAAACAGGAAGGACATGGAAATGGATTCACACATTCCCTTGAAGATGATTTTGCATCTAAGTTCTCAAATTCTATGGCCAATGAAAAGGTAATGCACATTGTATTAAGTACTTCACAATATACTTTCATTCTTTACTTCCTAATGGAGGAAAAGTAGTTTCTTTGAAAAAGGTCAATAGTCTGGTGAATAGTTTCTACTAATGCTCTAGGCTTTATACTTGTGCTACCTTTGTTGGTAGAAGCTCAAGCTATTATTCTTTTTCCTTGAATACATTTGTGGTTTATCTGTGTTCAGAAATACGCAATCATGACCCTTTAAATTCTTTCAATATTTTATTGGTATATATGCAAGCCATTTAATGACTTGACACAGATAAATGAATGATTCTAGGAGTTTGCAGATTTGATAGAAGAGAAAAACAGGTCCCTCACTTCTTTGAAGGTTAATTATGAGCAACAAATAAAGCAGCTAAAAGCAGAGCTTCAGCAAGAATATGACAGGTCTGAAAGCGCACAAGTCAAATTACAAGGTATGCTTATTAACTCCCAGCTTGTTATGAAAATACCTATGAGGGGGAGCATGGATGATATCATTATTACTCTGATATTGTAAAAGTAAGCTGTTTCTTAGTAGTAGGACTACCGTAGTAATGTTTTAATAGTTCAAATCTACTTTTGTCTGCTTATGATTCAAGTTTTATTTAGTATAGGAAGATGGCCTTTATGCTAGAGTTAGGCTTGAATAGTGCATATATTAGAGATATACATGGAGTAAGGCATGATAAATCTCTATTTTCCTGGCCTATTCAACTCTGTAAATGAATTGAATTGAATGATGGAAGAGCGCTTAGACATCGCAGAAGATTTTTTTCCCCTCCTAATTTATGCTGTCTGATATCTGAAATCCTTGTTTTTTTTTTTTTTTTTTTTTGGTGTTGTTGTTGTTGTTGTTGTTGATCTGCCCTGTCACTTTTAAAATTTAATGAAGTCATCTGCTGATATTGTCAGAGGAACAAAAAAGGAGGCATTCTTTGCAAGAGGAGCTCAACTTGTTAAAACAGGGGCAGGATAAAGTGAGTTCTGTACAACTCTTCTATAAGATCCATCTATTTTGCGGTGGCAATGTTTATTCTTGTTTGTTCTTTTATACAGAGTAAGATTTGACTTTACTCCATAGGATATACTCACAATTCAATTTGTGAAGCTATGAATGTAAACATATTTAATTTATGTTCAGCAACTTCATTATTTTCTCTGATTCTCTTGATGATATCTTTCTTGCAGACCACCATTGAAGTAAACAGGCTACATACAGAATTGAATGGCAAAGAGTCGGAAATCAGACAACTACAGATGGAGCTCAGTAGAAAGGGAGATGCAGATATGGATGAAACTGGTAGTATGAAAAGATTAATTGCAACATTAAAGACGGAGAAGGAAAATATGAAGGTTGGTTGTATTTGCATATATTCATATCATACAATACAAACAATAGTAAGAACCTACAATTTACAAAGATTTTTTTTTTACCTAAGGTATTGCACAATATATGAGGTATCTCGAGGTTTCATTAGTATCTAAGAGATAAATAATTTTGAAAGTTTACTGAATATATATCCTCTGCATCCTCAAAGGGGTTTTCAACTCTAGGAGATTAATTCACCAGTCGACAATTAATATTATTGAAATGACGATAAAGCTTAGGTTTATAAGGTGGAGTAATACAACTTAATTTTGATCAATTCGTTTCTATCTTTTCTGTTTAATGTAGAGGGAGAAGGAGGAACTTGAGGCTGCACTAAAATCTAGTACGCACATTTCAGCAACGGTAAGTTAGGATGATGTTGTATGCCTGCAGTTTTTCATGTTTCTCTACCCTTGCAATATTATATCAGTATATTTTACCTTTTCATTTCATAGTTCTTGTTTTATTTGCTTTGCTAGGATGCTCATCCATCGAGTAGCTTTCCTGGAAAGGATGAACTGGAGAGTTCATTGCAAAAGTTGGAGAGAGAGTTGAAAGAAACCTGTCGACAAAGGGATAAAGCATCACAAGAGCTTGCTCGTCTTAAGCAGCATTTGTTACAAAAGGTTGTGCATCTGTAAACATGAACAATTTTATTCAACTGAAATAATTAGTATGCTTAGATGATTAATCATAATATGGAGAAGATGCGACCACTTTGAGATAAATATTCTTAGGTTTCATGTCAAATTATAGTTTTTGTTAGGGATGACTTGCTAAAAAAACTTATTTACTCAATAAGCATTACATAATTTTCCATTTATGTCGCAGGAAAGATCATATCTTCTTACTGGATTACATTAGTGTTCCCTTTCACTTCTCATTTCTTGATTCATTTCTTTATGTAAATTGCCACCTCTCAAGTGGTCTTTTAATGGATCAATAAATTAACAAAATTGTGATCTTTTGTATGGTTTAGGGGCTCGAAACTTCTTCATAATCTGGCTGTTGCTAAATACTCCATACTTGTGTCTCCGGAGTGTTTAATGTGTATAATACTTGCCATGACCCCCCTTGGCATAAGCAAAATGAAAATCTTTGTTATATACGATATCCACTTATTCATATGCTTAATTGTCTTCAAGTATATTTAAGACTACAGGCTGAAGCCTCAGGTTTATCTTTCAATGTCAAATTATATGCCCATATAAAGTGGGTTGGTCTTGATGAGTGTGTGACTTGCTTCCAGGAATCTGAAGAATCAGAAAAAATGGATGAGGACAGCAAAGTCATTGAGGAGCTACAAGAACATGTTGAATATCAAAAGGGAACCATATTGAATTTGGAGAAAGCACTAAAGCAAGCATATGCAGGCCAGGAGGAGATCAAGAATGTTAACAGCAATGAACTTAAGAAGGCTAAGGAAACAATTGCTGATTTGAAGGACAAACTTTCCGCATGCATGCGAACCATTGATGCCAAAAATGTTGAGCTTTTGAATTTACAAACTGCACTTGGCCAGTACTATGCTGAAATAGAAGCAAAGGTTCCATTCCATGTGTTGCTTTTGTATGGAAGAAATATATTTTAGGATACCAATTTAACACCATATATTGTCATGTCTCTCTATTGTGTAGGAGCGTTTGGCAACTGATTTGTCGATAGCAAGAGAAGACTGCAGTAAACTTGCACTACAATTGAAGGTTTGCTCTTTTAGAGATATAGCCTCTTTTGAAGTTTGAACCTGTAGACACTGTTTCAGCACAGATAACGATAACATTGAAGATAAATCAATTTGAATATGTGATAATTTTAGTGGAGTTTTGGGGCTTCTCACTGGCCCTGGCTTTGCGCACCCAATCTCGAACATAGCAACATTTCGGGGTGCATCTTGTTAGAATATATTTATGGCGATGTTCTTGGAATTCTGGATTTCTAGCTTCCTCAAACACTGATTCAGATAGTACCATTCCTCTTGCCTGCATTTATATTCTTTTTTTCTACAAGCATTATCATTAAACTTGCATTATTTTCTTAGGACTTGAATCAACAATTTGAAGTTTCAACGAGAGAAAGGGGAGAAATTGACGCCAAGCTGATACAGACTGAGAATAGGGTTACTGAAGCCAATGGGCGGGTGAAAAAACTTGAGGACGACAATGCAAAACTGCGGCGCGCTCTTGAGCAAAGTATGACCAGACTCAACAGGATGTCAGTGGATTCGGATTTTCTGGTTGACAGGTTAGTTTTCTTCCTATATGTAAAGTCTTGGGACTCAATCCAATGGCATCAGCAAGCAAGAGGGAATCCTAAAGGAAGAAAAATAAGATATTTGTGACTTTGCTTTTGGCCAGTCTGATTTCTCCATTGTGGTTGTCATTGTGTATATTTGTGACTTTTTGCATAACATAGACATCACCTTGAGTTCATCCTACATTTGTTTGCACTTGATGCATGCATGAGAACATTTAATCGTCAATACAGGTTCATATCCAGTGAAATTATGACTTTCTTCTGTGGGCTTAGTGTTAATTGCATTCACGATTAACGCTCTTGCATAAATTAAATTTATTTGTCAATATGGGTTCTTAATATTTGTCAATATGGGTTCAGTTTAATAAGATGTGTGTGTATTGCTCTTCTAATACAACTTACAATCCTTGAGCTTATCTCTGAAAAAATTTCACAAGTAAACTTAAAGCTTCAAGTAAGATTTGGCAATGTTGCTAAATAGCTTCATAGCACTAGTGTTTTATTAGCCTTGGGCCCTTGCCATTTATATTTATTCTCTTGTATCTTTGTGCGTTTTCCTGGAAATGTGTTCTTATGAAGTTTTAGCGTTGGAGATCATGTGCGGAATCCCGCTCAGTATTTTTTTTAAACTGCAACTGTTATACTGAATGAGAAGCAACTCAACTTTTCAGGCGCATTGTAATTAAATTGTTGGTGACCTACTTCCAGAGAAACCACAGTAAAGAGGTGAAACTCTCAAATACAATTGTGATTGTTTTCTATTTTCTACACTTCACCTAAAGATGCATTGACGGTGATCTGGCTATGTGCAGGTTCTTGATCTGATGGCTCGGATGCTGGGATTCTCAGATGAAGACAAACAACGTGTAGGTGTTGCTCAGCAAGGTCCTGGAAAAGGTGTAGTCCGTGGTGTTCTAGGCTTACCAGGGCGCCTTGTTGGTGGCATCTTGAGTGGTGGTGGTGGTGGTGGAGGTTCTACCGGAGCACCAGCAGATTTGACTTCTGATAACCACGTGAGTATATTCTTATGCTATTTATACCATTCCATTGAGGAACTCTTATCATCCTACTGGACGATATTTATTTTGCCACATGATGTGCACTATGTCCGATAACTTCTATGAGATGTACAAGTTTAAATACAATCTTAAATAACAGTAACAACCTTAACTAACAATCCTGATGAAGCTTGCTCTCCATTTTGTTTTGCCAGTCATTTGCAGATTTATGGGTTGATTTTCTTCTCAAAGAAAACGAGAAAGAAAAGATGGAGTCCATGGCAACTGCTGCTGCCCGAAAGGGTGAAGAACCGGCTTCAAGTCCAACTGCTTCAGGGACTCTACCGTTGACTGATAACAGAACCACTAGAACTGGCCGCCCTCCTGTTTTCTTGAACACAAATGCATCATATAGCGTAGACCCGAGATTGCCATATACCTACCCAGCTGTACCGCCTGTACAACAATACGAGTACCCCAGTTCAGAGTTCTCAACAGTTCCTCTGACGCCGTCCCAAAGCCGCACATGGGATCCGAGCTCCCCTCCAGAGCAATGAAAATACGCTTGAGATGAAACTGTGTAATTAGTCATCATACCGACGGTTATCCTTTCTCCTTGGGTCATGCCATGCAATGTTTCAATTCTTTAATCGGTTGATTCAATTGCAAATATGTTTTGATCTCTTAGTTCACATTGCACATAATTGTTATACATTCTACAGGCAGAGACACCGACACCTTCGAGTGACTGTTTCTCGTACGTTTCTCAGACGCCTTGTTACAAGCGGGAAACAAGAAAGAACCCTTGAACAAGGGTTAGTAGTTACCATTATTAAAGGTTGTTTGACACTACAGTGTTTAGGGGGACCTGTTTTCTGAGGACTGCATGAAAGGTACTTGTGCTTTGTATTTTTTTGGATTGGCTAACTGAATGTCATTTCATACAGATTTGTGTGAAACCTTCCATGACTTTGAGTGACTGAGATAATATATATAGCAACAATTTTTTTGGTGCATTTGCTTGTCAGCATGTCCAGTCTCGGGCTCTCGGTATTCGACAAGCTTACCTCATGTAAAAAAGGGGACTTTCATAAGGAAGTGCTAGGGTTCATGCATCTTCATCTCTTGTGTGGGATTGGTGTGCAGTGTGCACATTGAAAGAGATCTGAACAACCAAACCCGAAACAACCTGCCCTAAGTTGAACTCAATTTCGACGTTATACGAACACTGATTCAACTCATTTTAAGCCTCCATCCTGGTTCCTAATCTGATTGCCCACAAAGCTTGAACAATAACAACCCATATTACCAATGGTCACCACTATTTTGACCAACAATGACAAATCTAGTATAGTATATCTCGCTCAGAGTAGGAATTGTGGGTTCTAGGTGTATACGCACCATTTTTCTCGACAACATCGAGAGTATACTGTATAAAAGAAGTTGAATCAGATATTGTATGACCCATTAAAAGATAGACTCTTACCTCGATGGAAGTTTTGAGATTAGTGATATGCAAAGAAACAGGTTCTACATATAGTTGCTGCTTCCGAAGCTTAATCTAAAAGTGTGGTTACCAATACCACTATCACAATCTCAATCTTAAAGTCTTAATAACATTAAAAAAAAATGGTTTTAAAATGCTTCATAGGGTCTTCAATGTGAAGAACTGAACTCCTGCAATTCAGCAAACAAGTCAACTCTTTCAACAAATAATTAAGTTAAAAAAAGAAGCTAAACCCAGACACGAGGTTTGGGTTTTACTAATCTCAAGATCTGCTTGATTCAATTTGATTGCAATAGAAGCAACCACACATGTCTTGCTTGGAAGTATCATAATCACATGGATGATGGATCACCCCTTCTTTCTTTATTATTAATTCATGCTGTTATGTCATTACCAACTTGGATGAGAACATGTCCAAAATTTATATATATCACATTGTGACAATCTCTCCCAAAATTAAGCATTAACTACATTAACTAGATATCTTGGTGCAATGTTTAGTATATAAATATACTAAACATCTCTTTCTAACTTATTTTCAAATAGTACACCTGATTTGGAAATTATTTCCCTAATTTTTCTTTTGGTTAGAAGGAGACGACGGTACTCTCCACACTTTTAATGTGCTAATAATAATAATAATAATAATAATAATAATAATAATAATAATAATAATAATAAGGGCTATGTAGTTAGAAAATGGGGATAGCTCCACCCTAACATCATTGTGTATAAAAAATAAATCACGCTCCGATCGATTAATCAGTGCAATTAAAAGCTAGATTAGTAAGACTATCTCCGACAACTTTTTCAAAATTTCTTCAAAATGGAGAAACAAGATACATATTTTTTAAATTATTTTTGCCTCAACTCCAACCGTTTTCCCATTTCTAAGATTTGGAGAATGATTTATTTTTGGAGAATGTCGCCGATTTAGGAAAACCTCTCTATTGTTGTTGTTGTTTTCCCATTTTGGAGAATGATACGAGGAATCTGTTGGACCAAAAACACTTTAAAATTCTCCAAAAACTCCAAAATATCCAAAATGAAGAATTTGTTTTTTTTTTTAATCTGAAAATGGAGAATTTGTTAGAGATGCTCTACTATTCGCCTCTAACATCATTTGTCAGTAGAAAGGTTAGTGAAAGTAATAAACATAGTCGATTTGAATGTAATTGTGTTACTATTATTTTGTGCTTGGTTTCTTATTAAGTTAGGTTGATATTTATAAATCTAGCAAGAATCAAATGTTAATGGTATGAATGTTGTTTGTTGGACACACTCAAGTTATTCAAAAAGTTAGGTAAGGTGATATTCACTAGAAAATACACAAGATATGTACATGTGAGGATATATATTTAAATATGGCTAATATATATTACTCATCCATTCACAATCCGCACTATATTATTAGTTACAACTCATATCATCTTCTAGGGACAAAGATCTATCCAATTTTGATTCTCATAACTGCTAAAAAAATGCAATCATAAATATATATATGTAATGGTAATTTAATTTAATTTCATTGTTTGAGCAGTTAATAAAAACCTGTTAAAATGGATTAGGTAAAAAGGCAAAATCAGCTCAAAAGCATAAAACCAGTCCCATCCCCCAAATTCCAAAATGACTTCTGTTTTGGAAACATTAGCTCCCTGCAAAGATACCAAAGCCAAACTTTGTCTTCTTTTTACCATTTCCTTTCCCCTTTTTTTTTAAAAAAGAAAGAAAGAAAAGAAAAGGGTCAAAAGCATTTCATTGAACACTTTTAACCACACCTCAACCAAAAAAATAGACAAAACCAACAAAAAATGGCCAAGCAAAAAAATCCATGCACATAAAGAAAATTAACTATAGACATGACTTGTCTTATAAAGAAGAGAAAAAAGTGTGTCACTATTTCATCTAAAGCAATAGGCCTAAATGACCCCCTAATAATTGCACATATAGCCTCCAAAATCTCAATTTCATATTAGGTCATAGCGAGCTAGCATAGTCAATCTGAATCCGAGCTAAAATGTCAAAACGACGGGTCGTTAAAGTTATAACGTACTTCAAGCCTCATCATTAATCAATAGATACTTAATAAATTCATGAATTTAGATTCTACAAAATTTGTCGAACCTAAAATCCGAATAGTAGAAAACATTATTTGTAAAGTAGTAGATCAAGATATGCAACGAGATTCCGATCTTTTAACTAAGTTGATCACAAATCACAACTAAAAAAGAAAAGATGCCCTAAAAGTTTTTATAAACATTTTCCATCTTCAAAATTCCCCAAAACATGAATTCCATCTCTAAACTGCAGACCTAAAAACTACAATAACAATAAAATAAAATTTCTACCACTAAACTACTTTGGTTTTTTTTTCTATTAATAAAAAAACAAAAAGAGGGAAAAAAAGGGACTTATTCAGTCTTTGGAGTTGCTTTGATTCTACGTGCAACCCGCAAGCTACGATCTTCGCCGGCGGTCGGCGGCGAACTGCGCGAGCGGTACCACCTCAGCGAGCGGCGTCGACAACGGCGTCGGAAGAGGGGAGCTCCGGCAGACGGGGCAAGAGCCGTTGAGGCGGAGCCAGGCGTCGAGGCAGAGGAGGTGAAAGGAGTGCTTGCAATCAGGCATCAGGCGCATCATCTCGCCGTCGATGCAATCGGAGAGGCAAATCGAGCAGATCGCGGAGCTGGAATCGTTTCTGGAGGCGGCGGATTTGGAGAAGGAGTACTTAGGGTACGAATTGATGGCGGATTGGTGGAGGCCGACGACGCCGGGGGAGTGGCTAGGGTTCTCTTCGTCGTCGTCGTCGTCGTCCTCTGCGACGAAGAAGACGCGCGGGAGGATGGTGGAGGAGGGGGCGGCGGAGGAGTGGGGATGGTGGTGGCGGGGGTGGCGGCAGCAGAGGTAGGAGGAGAGTAGGAGAGTGGAGAGGAGGACGAGGAAGCCGAGGGCGATGGCGATGGCGTAGCCGAAGCCGAGGGAGGAGAGGGCGGCGGAGGGCGGAGGAGTGGCGGTCGTCGGAGGGAGGGGAGCGGAGGAGTTGGAGATGGTCATTGAATTGACATTTGGAGGAAATGAACTCTCATTTTGTATTTTTGGGGTAACAAAGAGGGAAATGAGGCTCCATTTTTTTTTTAAAAAAAAATAGTGTATATATATATATAATTTTATGCATTGATCATTATAATAAAAAGGAAAGGAAAATTTGTAACCATTACATGATTTTTACCGACTATCAACTCTATATATATGTATAACCATCTTTTTAACTTATGTCTTAATATGTGTTAATAACCTTATTTAAAAAAAGATTTTTTTAGCCGAAACTCTATGTATAACCATCATTTTTTAGCCGTAGTAGCACAATTACCAATTGAAATTTAAAAAAAAAAGATTTTTTATTAGAATTGGCAAATTTAGGAAATCAATTAAGAAATAAGTAAAATAATTTATATTGCAAAAATATTTAAAAATTAAGTTATAAAAAACAATTTAGTAAATTTTGTCTTTATTAAATATTTATAAGATGTATAGAATGTTAGAATTAATATTTTAATAAGAATGAAAAGTTTTTGTTGGTGTAAGTGATTTTGATTCTTCAATATTAGAAGAATAGGATAGGATAGATATTCAGAGACCAATATAAATTGATACTACCTTCATTTAACGGGTAAGAATTCGGGAGAGAGCATATCGTTTTATTTTTTTACATGCTTTTTTAATAATTTAAAAATATATAAAATATTTTTTTCAAAAATATATAAAAATATTAAATTTTTTTAAATCAAATTTTCATTCATAATTCCATCCTGATTACTAATATTTGTTAATATCATTTATATTTACATTATGGCATTAATGGACAATGGTTTGGTTTGGAGTCGGTTTTAGGGTGGCTCATCCGGGTCGACCCGACCCGAACATTCCGGGTGGGGGTCAACCCGAAGGCCCGGGATTTTTAAAAATGCGACCCGTCACCCGACCCGAACCCGAGATTTGTAATTCCGGGTTTTCCGGGTCGGGTCACGGGTTCACCCGAAAACCCGAGTTTTAAAATTTTGTTAGTTGTTACAAAATTACAAAGGATTTTATTTTACTTTTCATCCGCATATTAGTTATTCGTGAATCAAAATTAAATAAAAAGGATTTTTTAAGGGTATATGTAATTGTAAATTTGTAATTGTAAATAAAAAGGATTTTTCATCCGCATGTTAGTTGTTACAAAATTAAATTTGCAATCAAAATTAAATAAAAATGCGATCGTGATTCGTGAATCTTATTATTCGTATATGTAATTGTAAATTTGTAATCAAAATTAAATAAATAGGATTTGTTTTTTACTTTTCATCTGCGCATATATATATATATATATATATATATATATATATATATATATATATATATATATATTAAGGGTGGGGTGTCTAATAGAGCACACACAACAATAAATTTTTTTTTTTTTAAATCCGGGTCGGGTCAAACCCCGAGACCCGCGGGGTCTGACCCCGACCCGCCCGTTGACCCGAGATTTCTTAAAATTCGACCCGAGACCCGACCCCTAGGGGTCTCGGGTCAACCCCGACCCCGTGTTTTCCGGGCCGGGTCGGGTCGGGTTTCCGGGTCGGGTCCATTTTGAGCCACCCTAGTCGGTTTTGCGGGTTGATGTGTAGTGCTGTTCTTGTTGTGTTGCAGATTTCTTTGAGCGGTATTTGATTTGTCTTGTTCGATGACGTCGTGGATATATATGCATTGACATCTGATGGCTCGTTTGAGTCCACAATCTGAGGTGTCTGCTGGTGTGCCCTAGAGAACATTCTCTGTGTGCGTCGTCCCTTTGAACTAGGGATGGCAATGGGTCGGGTGATGGGTGGATGATCTACTTCCGTCACCCGACCCACCTCCCAAAACCCTTCACCCTACCCGACCCATCACCCACCAAATATTTCACCCGCTCCGTCAACCCATCACCCACTGGGTGATCGGGTGGATCGGGTGATAATTCGGGTGAAATACAAGACATTAAATTTATCAAAAAAAATTATTGAAAAACATACGTCGAACACATCGACGAATAAACGTTAATTAGGAGCTCATTGCATTCACGTTTCCATTTTAATTAAGAGCCAATTGCATTGCATATCTTCAAATAAAAATTGCATAACTTACTTTATGACACGATATTTTCATTTTAATCGTTTGATAGGTATCTTGAATTAGGGTTTAGGGGTATATTAGTAATTTTACATATAAAATATAGTTATATAATACAAGTCGGGTGACGGGTCGGGTGATGGGTCGGGTGACGGGTGGGGAATGTCTTCACCCGAATCCGACCCGACCCATCACCCGTTCACCCATCACCCACTTAATATCCGCTTTGTTTCGGATTTTCACCCACTTTTTTGGGTCGGGTGAGACGGATATCCGTCGGGTGCGGGTGAAATTGCCATCCCTACTTTGAACGATCGTTTCGTTCTCTCTTTGGCTTGTGATTTCAATGTAGAATGGCTTGTACGTTTTATTTGTAATTTTATTTCTGTCATTTAATTTGCTTCTGTCATTTGCTTCAGTCATTTGCTTTCAGCTGTACATGATGGTTAGTTCATTTAACGGTTTGTCCGGTCTCTCAGTTTCCCTAGACCGAATTCTTATCTTGGTTAAAAAAATTTACCTTTTTAAAGAATGTGTCAAAAAGGCTAAATGAAGTATGTTTGCAAGTAGGAGGTACTCCGTAGTATTTATATAACCGGCAAATGAACTGAAAAAGTGGTGGATTGTGGATGAAATATTAGTAGAATAATTAAATCAAAATGTAAGTTTGAAGATAAAACTTTGTTTATATGTAAATAAATCTGAATAAAAGGAGAAATTTGTCTACTTCAACGTACAAAATTTTATAAAAAAATGAGAGGGATAGGTGGGTGGAGTTTCCAACTGCACGCATTAATTTGGGCAATTGAGTGAGTGGGTTGGAACACCCATATGCATTTAATTTGGGGGGATTTGAGATTGAAGAAATACCTAATTGAACTTGAATGGTGTGTTAAGTTTTGCACTAACACATGCATTGTTTGTGTATTAGTTATATTATATTGTACTAATTACTAAATGGTTTTATAAACTATCTTTAAGCGAATTAATTGAAATATTTTTACTTTTGAACATGGCTGTAAAATAGTACTTTAGATTTAGGGATGTGATATCACATATATTGTTATCTTTTAACAAAAAATCAGCAAAATTTTGGCATCGTTTAAAAAAACTAAGATCTTGATGTATTCTATATGATATTAAAGTATTTGAATGAGAATTAAATCAGCAAAAATGAGAACACCAATTTATTTTTTTTTTCATACTTTTTAGGATTTGTTTGTGTAAAACCAAAGATCCTAAAACTAGAAATCGGTTTAAGCGGAAACGACGTCAATCGTAAACGATAAACGAAAGATCGAGAAACAAGATCACGAACACAACGATTTTACGTGGTTCGGCATAAATGCCTACATCCACGGAGCCTCAAGAGTTGGCCGAATCCACTATAGAGAGTTCGTACAAGAGATGATCAAACAATGAAAGTAAACAGCCCTAGATCTAACATGCATGTGAATCAGGAGTACAAAAGGAGAAGAGAAATCCCCCTGTATGGGATAACCGAAGATCGAAGTCGGCTTCAATCTTCAAAACCCTAAATCTCAGAAGGCACAGGAGAGCAACCACCCAGAAGGACGCCGGAGCTCTAACCACCTTCCTAGAGATACCAACAGTCATCTTCTTCTCCGAGCACTCTCAAGTCGTCGGCAAGAGCAGAGAAAAACTCAAACCCTAGAAACCCTAGCAAAGCGTTTATGAGGAGAGATAGAATGTGAAAGTTGAAGGGTTTGCTCAGAGGATAGGAGCTTATATAGCCAGGTCAAGCCCGAGCCTCCAAAACGCAAAAGTTCAGACAAGGTAAGGCAAGTGGTAAGATCCAGCGTCCATGGGCTACCAAGCTCAAATCCAGGCTGAGACGTTGGGCAAGATATTGGGCCTAAAGCCCAAATTTGTTATCTTTCCCTTTATTATACTCTATACATATACTATATACTACTCCATCCGTTCGGCAAAACTTGTCATTTTAGGGTGTTATTTTTGTTCAAAAAAACTTGTCATTGTAGGTATTTTGCCATTCACTTTACAAAAATGCCCTTGATATGATTGATGGTTTGTTAGTTGTTGTTTTCGATAAAGTAAAAAAGGAGGATAATAATTGAGGGTAAATTAGTACATTTGTTAATTGCCTTAAAACTTGTGAAAAAAGCTAAAATGACAAGTTTTGCCGAACGGAGGGATTATATGTTATATAATATGTGTTAACTCCACTATTACTCAGCTAATTGCGTTAGAGGATCAAGCCTAAGAGGCTCAATTCAACTCAGTCGAGACTAGCTTTAATAGTGCATCACATATACATAATATACATTATATAATACTCCCTCCGTCTCAAAATACATGTCTTTTTAGCACATGTAATTTTGTCAAAAATACATGTCTTTTTAGATTTAATCATTACACTTAATCTACCTTAACATCTAATCATTACTCTAATTTTTACATCACCCCTACTCTCCTCCTCACAAATTTAAAAAAAAGAAACAAATACTCTAATATCAAAGTTGAATCATTACACTTAACCTACTTCTTAATTCTCGTGTTCTGTTCTAAAAAGACATGTATTTTGAGACGGAGGGAGTACATGTATAGTAATCACACACACATACATGTCCATACTCACATAAAACAATATTACATGCCAAAGTAAAAGATTAGGAAAAGTAACACATAACATTACAGTTTGGTATAAAATTTGATGAGGTAAACGAAAACGAGGTGAATGTAGTTTATTTGAAAATATATTAGTACCTCAACCCTATTAAAAATTGAAACGCTAAGCTTCATTCTAAATTCTAATTCATTCATTTTCGATCTTTTTGAGCTCCGCTATTTGAAAATAAAGAAATCAAGGTGGCAGCGACAAGCAGCTATGGGTTGCGATTTCTTCTTTATGAATGTTAAGTGGTTATTATTGTACCAAGTAATAACTAGCGTAGTCCAATAAAGAAGAAATTGGGGCGACGAGTAGCTATTATTGTACCTTTTAAGACATTGTCTTTGACCGGTTATGAATGTTAAGTGATTATTATTGGACTATACAAGTTACTTAGTTTGTTAATAGAGAAATCAATTAGTTTTGTTTTAAAATCAAGGTATTTGTTTGGTACAGTTATTTTTTATGAGAAAATTTGGTAATTTGTACCCTTTTATACATTTAATTAGGTAATTAGCCACTCCAAATGTTTTATTGGGCGTGCTAGACACTGTTGAAAGTTAATTAGGCGTTTTGTACCCCATTCCACTTTCCCTTTCACTGTCTCCCTCCCTTCGTCAGATCCGAGCTTCCATGGTGATTCTCGATCCCCTTCTCTCTCAACCTCCGATGGCCTCCTTTCGGCGTTCTCCCTTCCTTCTCCACCAGTTCAACTTCTCCGTTGCTTTTCTTCCATGGCGTTCTTCCTCAGCCTCGATTCCTTTCCTTCTTCCCTTCCCGGATTCACATTCGCCCTCCATCTTCTCCCTTCCTTCTTCGTTGTCCGATTTCATTCCAGTTCTGGTTCTCCTGCAGTTCCCCTTCCAATTCCGGCTTAGATCTCGCCATCGGCGTCCCTTGCCAGCTCGATTCCTTTCCATTCAGTAATTGCGTAGTTGTCCGATTTCATTGCAATTAGGCAGAGTCAAACGCTGCAATTGACAGAGGGGAGATGCAGAGACGAGGGGTGGGACAAAGATAGAGGGGAGAGAGATTTCCAAGGGGATCAGGCTTGGAGGTAGCGATTCGGAGTCCAAGCCAGCATCAACGAAGCTTCATCGATCGCCCCGTTTTGAAGAGGGTAAATTCCCTAATTTAATTCACTATGAAGAAGCTCTTTTAGTAGACAGTTTGCTTTCTCCATAGAAATTTCTTCTGGTAAGGTCTTTGGTCTTGTGGCTCTTCTAGTGTCTTTTGCCTTCAATCTGTGTCCTGTTTACATATCTCAGGTCCCAAGACGGAAAGAGGGTGATTGCAATTATGTAGTGTTATTAATTACTTGGGAGTTAATTGAAATCAGTTTGTAAACGTCTGTGTTGAATGATGAATGCGGTTTCTAGCACAATTTAGACTACACAGATTGATTTGTTTTACCAAAACAGTGGGATGGCAGTCAACTGTTTAACTGAGCTTAGGATACAGATTTTTTTTTAATTTTGTGTAATGAAACATATTTTCTTGTCGAGTTTGTAGTCTTCACTCTTCATTGCACATATGCTTACTTATTGCTCAATATAGTCTTACAAATCCTCAGCCTTAACTTACAAAAGATGATGCCAAGATTAAGTTTAAGCTCAAACTTAACTAGAAGGAATTTCATAGGACTTTGTTGGATAGCAGAATAAATTTATAACTGATGATCAAGATGATTTGTTGTTTTATAAACTTTATCTGGGCAAGATCCTTAGTGTATGAGATCTGTTTGGCCATATGCGGAGTGTCTAGTAAAGTAGCTTCCCAATTGCTTATTTTATCACGTGATGCTTTTGTATGCTACATTGATTATATTTTGGGGGTCTCTGCAGGTATGTATATATCGATCTTCAAGCAATACGTAAAGAAGTGCAATGCCCAATATGTCTCGGTGAGTTTTTCATAGAAACTGGATCCATTTATATTGTTTTGAGGCATGTCATTAAAAATCAGAGGATAGTGTCTTGTGTCTGCATCTAGCAATTTTGCCATGCTGAGGTTGAGAATCACATCACTAATGTCCATCTCAAAATTCACTTATACAGAAAAGGGAGAAGATTCTCCTAGTTAAATATGACAACGTGGCTCGTGTTAGTTCTCTTTAGCTTGAGTTCATTAAACTGAAGGAGATAATGCCTTCCTCTGTACAGGCATTATTAAGAAAACTCGAACTGTGATGGAATGCCTGCACCGATTTTGCAGGGAATGCATTGATAAATCAATGCGACTGGGGTAAGGAAAAAAATTGCTTTATATTTTTCTTTACTATTCTATGAGGGACTCTACAAATGCCCCATTAACGATTATGAGGATAAACCTGAAATTACTCACTAGCTAGAGTTGAGAGGTGTATCTCGTTGCTGAATCCAGATTATCAAATATGTTTCTTTAATGCGACTGCACTTGCTATTACTTTTATGAGAAGGTGAAATGTGTGAATTCCATTTAGGATGATGTTTCTTTAGTCAAAATATAATTATCCTTTGGCATGTCTATTGATGCAAAGTGCTAATTTCCTCTAATGCCATAACTGAGTAACTGTATGTTTAAGCATTTTGTTTGATACTCCTTAAACTCAAACTTGGTGAACACTACTGGTAAGCCCAACAGTTCTTTGAGTGATGATGAATTAAAGAAACGCCTAACTGTGCAGCCTGTGATGCCCACCTTGTGTTCACTATGAAGAAGGTAAATTCACTTCCACTGCCCGAGCACAGCTCACTCACCCCGAAGAAGGTAAATTCCCTGATTGCTTTTGATCAATTGGAGGCTGCGAATGGTGACTCCCTTCAGCTTTATCGGCTTCTTTTCGCGCAAGGTTGATGCAACAGAAACATTTATGGGGTTCCTTTCCTTGCGCTCCACCGATATCATTCTGTCGAATCTCCAAGGTCACTTTACATCATAATGATTTCTATCCAAGTACTAATAGTATCTAACATGGATGTGTAACATGAATCATGATATGCAATTTGATGTTTAAGGAGTGCTTTTCTAGCAAAGAAAGTCCGGAAACAGAGAGTTAATGTCTGCTAGGTAAAAGTGTTCTTGTTAATTTGTTATGAGTGCAATCACATTTTATGCTCCTATATCATTAATTGTATAAAAATGTCATCAACAAAAGATGTCATTACAAATGAATGAGATAAATGAAGTGTAATAACAAATGATATCAATGAATAAAAGTTATCAACAAAAGTGTAATCACAAACGTGTCATCAAACGATTTGATTAATAAAAAGTGGCATCAAAACACTACTTTGAAAAAGTTGCATCACATTAAAGAAAAAAATGTCATCAAAACACTACTTTTAAAAAATATGGCATCACGGTAAAAAAATATCATCAATGAATAAAAGTTATGCTCCACAAGTGATTGCATCAATGAAGTGTAATCACAAACGTGTCATCAGTGAATAAAAGTAGAATCGATGAAAATATATCGATATACAATTGATTAAATTAAAAAAAAGTGGCATCAAACGATTTGATTAAAAAAGTGGCATCAAATAATTACATTAGAAAAATGGAATCAAAACACTACTTTGAAAAAGTTGCATCACATTAAAGAAAAAAATGTCATCAAAACACTACTTTGAAAAAATATGGCATCACGTAAAAAAAATATCATCAAAAAATTGACATAAAAAAAGTGTCATCGGTAGCCACTAGTAAAAAAAACGGCATCAATGGTCAACGTGGCATCACAGTAAACAAAAAATGTCATCAAGGTTTGAAAAAAGTGGCATTAAAAAAGTGTCATCAAACCATTTCATTAGAAAAGTGGCATCAAAGTGAAAATAAAATGTAATAAAAAATGACATCAAAACGGTAAAAAAATGGCATCACAAAAAATGTCACCACTAAAAAAAAAAATCCAAATAAATTGGTCAACGGTCAACGTTGACCGGTCAATGGTCAATTGTTTGACCATTGACCATTACTTGGATGGTGGCTATCCCACCTAATTTTATTTTTTAGATGGCTAATTACCTAATTACATTTTCAAAAGTGACTAGTTACCTAAATCACCTTTTTTTATTTTAGTATTTATTTTATTTTCACTTATTTTTAGATCCTAAAACCTTGTCTCGATCCTACACTATTATCTCTATCTTAAAAACCTTGGTGTATACATTCTTACCTCTTTAAATCTGCTTTATTACGAGATACAATACTTCTTGAATAGTCACTTTTGAGTGATTTGTAGTATAGCCTGTTTTGAAGTTTCCTTCCGGCCATCTTTCTATCTTTGTAGTTCATGTGCATTGTTTTTCTTTGGTGAGAAGTTCATGTGCATTGTTGGGCAGTCCATTTGGCCCAAATGGGGTTGGCTCGCCACGACTTAACTCTAAGGACTAGCCCACTACATGGCATGTACACCATCTCAATAAACAACTTCGAAACATTAATTTAGGTTCCACTTACAAGCTTGAGCTAAGCTCGGTTTGACTCGATAAAAAATAAATAGATCTTGTTTATTTACTAAATAAGTTAAATATGATCCCATTTTTAAACTCGATTCGAAGCTCGGATCAGCTCAATTCAAGCTCGAATTATTTCGTGGAATTTATAAAAATTTATTGAAGTTACTATGTTAAGAGCCAGTAAGGTTTCTTAATACTAAAAAAAAGTTTAGCTTAAGCTCGATTTAGGCTTGACTCTAACTTGACTTATTTCTAAATGAGCTGAATATAAACAAGCACCACTCAACTCATTTGGCTCGAATAACAACTCTACCTCTTATATATTCCTTAACTTACCCGCCTATCTTTATAATTAGACATCAAAGGATTCAAGTTTGAAATACGCGGAAACTAAATACACCGCAAATCAGGGTTAAGAGCAGCACGTCGATATGAACATAGTGTTCTAACCCCTGATTTGCCTGCAATTTCCAGTGTTTATTTACCATGCCGATATGCACGTGCACCACGTTGCTTTGAACATGTATGTAGAAGGAGTGATTTGCGATGTATCTAAAAACACCGTTAAAAAAAATCTATTAAAAGCATTGAAAAGACAAAGGAAGCAGGAGACTAACTGACACTCACACTCCATTAACAAATAATATAAATTTATACATTTAAATCATCCACTTTTTTTTTATTAGGTAAAAATTCGGGTGAGGATGAAGCTCTACCCGATGGCATGCTTACGGATGAGGTCATGAAAACCTAGATAGTTATATAGGTTGGGACCCCTGACAGAGTAGCAAAGGTGTGCAACCTTATCCACTACTCGGTTACCATTGCAGGGAATGTGAGAAACACTAACATTTCTCACGCCCATAAGAAGAGTTTGGATATCTGCCATTACTAATTCTATTTCCCAAGGGCAAATGGTTTGTGTTTGGAGATAGTCCGTGATTGTCTTAGAGTCCCCTTCAATGATTAGGTTGTAAGATGAAGGGGATATTACTCACTTGAGGTTTGATTAAAAAAAATAAAAATACTTTGATCAATGAAGATGAAAGATGGAGAAATTACTACAATAGAGAGTTAGATTTAGAGCTCAAATTTTTCATTTTTTTATATTTTTAAAAGAAAAAACAATTAATTTTAAATTTTAACTAAATTTTAAGCTTAGTATGAACGGGGTAGAAGATTTGAATTGAATTTTGAGCTTTGGTTACAAGTCAATTACACAAATGCATTATAAGGGGCCATTTTCTGCAATTTTAATTACACGGGTGGTTAAGTGAAAAAGAGTTGAAAAAGAGGGGCGATTAATAAATATCCCTAAATTGAATTCAAAAATTACGGAATCCACTCGCCATTTCTATTTTCATCCCCATCTTCGTAGCTCTCTCAAGGCAAGGGTTTGTGAGCGATACCCCGTGTTGGACGATTCGATTTGGCGCTTGTTCTTCAATTCAATTTATCTGTCTCGTATCGGAATACAAGATGCTCGTGGAATCCCTCTACGGATTCGAGTTCGAAAAGCTGCAAAACGACTGACATGGAAGGCAAGAGTGATTAACTATGACAACGTCTTCTCGTTTGTTGGAAGCCCTAATTTCCGCTCTCCAGTCTCACATTGTAAGCATTTCTTCTTCTTATAGGTTTTCGTTTTACGGCATTGGGGATTTCTTGCCTTGTTTCTGTTCAAGTAGAATCTGGTCCATTCGGGATTTAGGGTTCTTTTTTCCTTTCGATGCCATCATAGCAAATTCACCGTGTTTTCACTGAAATTTCAGCAAATTTCTTATTTTTTTCCCCCGCTTTCCAGCAGTTTACAGTTATCTTATGCATAGTGGGAATGTGGAATTCTAGAAAGAAAATCAGCCCCCCCTTTTTTTTTGGTATTAGCTTTGTTTCTGATGCGTATGCTGATAGGAGGGTGAACTGTGGGAGGATGGATGCTACTTGGAATCCAGTGTTTATGCTGTTTTTGTTTATGTTGGATTTCAGGGATTGAAGGCAATACTTGAAAGTTTGTATATCTGGTTCATACATAACAGCAAGGAATTTGTTTCACGAAAAGCCATAGAGGGGGTAGCTCAGAATCCGAATCTTGAAGATGCTATTTGTATCTCCAAAGCTATATTTGAGGAACTTTCTAAGAGGATATGTATTCCTTTAGGCAATAGCTCGACAAATCAATCTATTGGACAGGAGATACTACAATCTGAATCTGATGCTGCGGTTGAGGAAGTTCTTCTACTTCTAAGATGTTGTATTGCAAGTGTGAGCTTTCTAGAAAATGAGGAGAATGTACTTTTGGGGAGGCTTGGATTTCTTAACAGGATACTTTGCATGCTGTGCTCATGTCAGAACAATGATAGTAGTCAAGGCTGCAAAACCTCTTTTGACATGAACTCAGATGTTCATTTGCGGCTTGTGTGTGGCATGCTTGAGGTAATTTGAAAAAAACATCTGCATACTTGAAGTAAAGATTGTGTGTTCCAGTAACATTATTCATAACTAGTCATTTTCTCTTTGTTAGTCTGTACATAATATCTTCAAACTGTGGGTTCTAACAGGTGCAGTAGTTTCTTGATAAAACATGGCAATATTTAGCAAAAACGATGTTTCTCCACTCCTCAGTCTTCATCTTGCTGCTTGACTTATATGTTTATGAAATCGAATAAAACAGTTAGTATGCTCCTTGATTTAATTTTCTGTGCGGATCTCTTGCATATGTGCTGTGTTCTGTCTCCTCGTAGCTGCAAGTAATCTCTATCAAATTAATCGTCCCTGTTATGATGTTTTTCAAGTTGGAATTGTTTTCCTCTGGCATTTCAACCAACTAATCTCAACATAAAGTTAGACCAGCTTTGATATGCGATATGTTGTGCATCTGTCTACAGGTATTTATGGATGAGCTCATAACAGATAAATCATTGAGTAGATACATAGGAATTTCAGCTTCTTTTTCACCTGCGAGGGAAACAATGTGCCACTGTAAAGATTCTGGGTTTGTCCTGAAGGTAGCCTCAGCTCATTTTCTTCATTCGAATTCAGGATTTCAGGCATTTGAAGGTTCTGTTTCAAATCTGATTTTGATGCATAAAGAGAATCGGGCAACTCCTGAAATTAGCTTGGCTGCGGCAGTGTCATTGCTTGTGAACCCTGCTTTAGCTTCTATTCCAGCTTTTCTTCATGCCCACCTGCTTTCCTTGATTTCAGATGTCATTGGCAGAGTTGCTGTGTATGGTCACATGGGTTTCGATCGCAGATTTATTAACTGTTACATGCCTGCCTTTGAAAGGTCAATTAGCCTGTACCACAAACAGTTGCCTAAATTAGTACAAACTCTTTCAAAGGATGACGGTTCAGTTATCAAATCAACTATACTCAGGGTGGGCCGCCAGCGACCTTTTGAATCTTATGTTTGTTCCACGATGAATGAGAAACTTAATAGTATGATTAAGGAGCTAGATTGTTCATCATCCACGGTGATTTCTCAAAGAAAATCCAAGATGGCGGAGATATTAAACAGTTATGTGAAGGAAAACCTTCATCTCCTTGATGACTCCTGCAGGAGCATTGCTTCTTTGTTCTTGAGCGACTTGGTAGTGAAAGCTAGTTCAGCTGAATCCGACGATGCTTTATTACACATGAATGGAAATATCCCTCCAGAAGATATATGTTTGTTTGCTTCTATATTGAAGCTGATTAGCTGTTCCCTCATGCAAACCGTGTTGTACATGTCCAATTTCAGGAATCCAGTTCATCATAAAACTTCTAGAGGCTCTTTTCAATCCAAGGAACATGAAATGTTGGCCGGCTTCTTTAACTCGTTTGGGCAATATAGGATCCAGTTACCTGTCCAACAGCTCGTATATGACAAGCTCAAAGCTCACTTTACAAGGGTAGATGGGTCGAAATTGATGTTTGTGCATTTCACGGGTTTGCTGTCGATTTGCCTAGAAGGCGGCATTGAAATCTTGGCCAAAGGTTGCTTATACATGATGCTAAGTTTGATGAATGTGTTATATTTCGAGGACAGAAGTTTGAATTTCTTAAGTCACTTAAATAGTTCAGAGACAGAATGTGAGTCACCTGCCGCAGTAATTGATGTCACTACTACAGATATAGACGCCTCTAAGGGAATGCAAGAGGTGAATTTCTACCCGAAATCTCATCCATGTCACATTTCTGCTTTGGTTCTTTTTATCAATTCTGATTTAGCAAGTTTTTAATGGCTGATTCATCAATGATGCAGGGCCACACAAACATAAGGTCTAGTTCTGCAATTGCGTCAAATTTCAAAAAGATACAAAAGACTTGCACAAGGTATATGATTCTACACCTCTGATGATGGAAAATTATAAGAATAGGAAGGTCTTGAGCTCCTAAATGACTGTAAATGACGTGCTTTATAATGCCACCAAATGAAGATATATCCATTTGATGTGCATTTGCATTATGATGATTCCCATTCAAGGGATGAAAACCAGTGTCATGATGTTAATCTGCATCATCTTCAGGTCCTCAACCCCCACACCCCAAAGGGAAAATAATTCGTTGAATTTGACCTTTATTGTATTTGCTCAATCGGCTAGTGAAGTTGTTTGTTTTGTTTCAACAGGAAGGGATCTGCTTCTGGTCAAAATGCGGAAGCTAGAGATACTATGGTGGAAGATGAGACTTGCAATGCAACAACATTCTTAAAGTCCCTACACAAGTTATCTGGTTCATCCACTGCCAGTTTAGATGAAGAGCTGGCTGATTTCATCGAATGCAAGCAGGGAAAAGACTATACATTCTGGTTGAAGAATCGCAGAAAATACAGGAACCAGAAACTTAAGAAAATGGCAGACCAACTTTGGGAGAAGAAGAAGGCTACTTGGATATCTGCACGGCATAAACGGAAGCCATGAGAGGTAATGTTCTTGAAAAACATGTAGAGGCTTCGACATGACTGTAATTCTTTACAGCTTAGGGTTTAGACAGCTTGTCTTTACAGTACATATACTCCTCTAGGAATGTATCACTGCATTTAGAGTAATTTGGAGATTATAATTTTGTAAAATGCAAATGGAAAAGTGTTGACCTGTTTCAAAACGCAGTATAAATGTAAATGCTTTCCATGAGGTAGAATCCCAATAGTAACTAAACTAACATTATTATTTCTTGGATCCAATTAGGTAGTCTTTTCTTTTCTAATACAATAAAGCATTTACCTTGTCATCAGATTACATATTCCTGATGACCAAATTCAGCCAGGTATGAGTCCCTGTGTGGTTTTGCATTTGGTGATAAATTTACCTTGTCATCAAAAGCTGTGTGAATCATGTGAATTAAACCATGTAAGGCAAAACAGTTGCTTGCGCTGAAAATCAAATTTATATTTTGCTATGTTGACTAATCCAAGGTTACAGATGATATGTATCCAAGTTACAGGCATATGATTCACCCCAAACCCAAGGTGGGTGTTACAGATCTCAAAACTCATGATGTACATCTTGTCCCCTGTCTTTGTGCTTCTGTTCACTAAGAAGACGAAGATCAGAGTAGAGAGAAGGATTGCTTTAAGGCAGGGAAGGATCATATGATGCTGTGGACGGGAACATACACTTGCAGAATAACAGGTTGAATTCGACATGACCAAGTAGTCATACCAAGCAAGTACATTTTGAAACCAGTTTCAGAGCTCTGATGAGGGATCTCTCTCACTTGGTTCCTCCTTTGTACAAGCTGTCGATTACATCCTGCAACAAGATTCACCACTTCAGAACCTTGTTTTGAGCAATGGTACGTTTCTATAACCCGAACGTGTCTCAACATTCATTATGTTCTTCCGGTTTTCCACAATGAAGGGATAAGTTAAGAGATTTTTAACAAGGGAGGATAGAGAGAAGATCTAAACCTTGTAATGCTTCAGCAACTGGGGCCTCTTCTTCTTCAACGTCGGTGTTAGAAGATCACGCTCCATATCAAATGGAATCGGGTCAAGATGCACAGCCTTAACGAATTCGAAACCTTTCAGCTGCCAAGTGAATCAAGTATAACATTGAGTTTCAATTCCTCTCCATCAGAGACATATCTATATGAATGAGAGGAAGAGAAAGGACCTTGTTTTCTCTAGCTATGTTGTTCAATTGCTCAAGAATGTAAGTCTTCGCCTTTGGATGCTCACATATTGAACTGAAGTCCCCTTCAATCCCATTTTCTTCACCCCATGATTCAAGAGCTTCTCGATTGGGATTGATGACAGCAACGAGGAAGGACTCGAAGCTGTTACCATATATCCATATCTGAAACACAAGCAGCAGATGTTCACACTTGATGTTTCAGTAAAACCTTTGAAGATACTATGTAACAAAGTAAGTACATACTGAATCAACCGCAGTGGATAAACCGAATATGTTCTCCAAGTTCTCCACTGAAACATATTCTCCCTGTGCAAGCTTGAAGATGTTCTTCTTCCTATCAATGATCTTCATACAGCCATCAGGTTGCCATTCCCCGATATCCCCTGAAAGGAATCAAAAGAGGTGGCTGATGAAGACGACAAGAGTGCAGTTAGTATCATAGAAGGATTAGATACCGAGGCAGCCCAACCTGTGTGAAACCATCCATCAACCATGACCTCTTTTGTGAGGTCCTCACGTTTGAAGTAGCCAGAGAACAAGGGTTTTCCGCGAATGCAAATTTCTCCACGCGGGAGGCTGGAAAGCGCGTCATATCCCATTTCAGGGACCGATTCTAGACACACGTCCACGTTTGGTGCAGGAGGACCCGCTGTGCCAATCATCGACATTTCACCATCTTGTGCGACACATGAAGCTGCACAGGTTTCGGTAAGTCCTGCAAGGAAACATGGAAGGAATGGTTGAACATTGAAGTTTCGTATTTATGTCAGAAGAAGATGTGGGATCATACCATATCCTTGAAGAACATTAGCACATGTGACTACCCTCAGGAAAGTTTCGACAATAGGAGCAAGAGGCGCGCCTCCTGAAAGAATCAGGCGAACGTTCCCTCCTAGACTTTGCTTCACCTGTGGTCACGAATATGCGACGTTGATCACACAAGCAACTAACACATGCTATGCTATTCTACATAACTTGCAAATTCGTGTTGCATCACCTTGCTGAACACTATCTTGTCAAGCAATGGAGCTGCTTCGGCATGGTTATAGCCTTGATTCATATTGTACAGTTTACTGCATCGACACGTAAATGAAACTTAGAAGTTGCATCACGAAATTTTTAGTCTAATCCCTAGACGAAAGCTGAAAACCCGACAACTCTTTCTTAAAACGGATTTGGTTGATCACTATGTTCTCAACTTACTAGTAGTACGCGATGTTGAATAGCGTACGCTTAAGGAAACTGCCTGAAGAGATCTTCTCCACCAAACCTGAGTTGATTCACGAAAGTCGGTATGGTAGTAACAGTATATAACGAAAGATTAGTAACAGTACATAAAAGATGATGAAACCCTTCTATATAATGGCTTAAGCTTCTGTAATAGAAAGGAAAATATTTCTGAGAAAAAAACTCTAATTTCAAGTGTTGTTGAAGGTATATACCTGAATAAATTCTATCCAAGACTCGCGGAACAGCGCAAAAAACGGTTGGTTTCAACTCACTGATATCTCCAAATAGTAGTTTCACATCCTGAAAACACAAGAAAGAACGACGACGATTCAACTCAAAATGTCATTCGAAACAAAGCTAGATGAACCGATTAGTTCTTACCCCGCGCCAGTATCCAATCGATGCACCAACGGATATTAGTAGTTCCTCTAACACTCTATCAAAGATATGTGCCAAAGGAAGATAGGAGATATACACATCACTCTCTACAAACTGTTTCAATTCAAAAGTGTAACATGTTACTCTAAAGTATCATTGAAAATTTCAAGTGTTGCTTCCTAAGAAAAAAGTGATCGTCAGTTCACCTCTTGATTGATGTCCTTTAACGAGTAGCTGATTCCGGACACCACAGTGACGATACTCTCGTTGGAAAGCATCACTCCCTTGGGCTCGCTGGTGGTTCCGCTAGTATACATTATCGTGCAGATATCGGTTTTCCGTTTAGTAGGAAGATCAAACTGTTGATTCTCTCCCTGTAGAGCACATAAAATACACTTTCATACGAAGTTTTCGTATGGCACAAAAAAAGAAGCCAAGGAGGGATAAGAGAACACCTTACCAACAACAAAAATTCATCCCAAGAATAAATAGCCAAACCAAATCTTTTAGCAACCTCTCTTTGTTGAGACGAAATGTTTCCGAAACTCACAAGTGCTATACATCATAGCACAGAAGATGCATACGAATCAACCATGATGTCTATCATCACAAACTGCATAACAAGGTAGGAGATTTTTTGCAACTTACTCTTTAAGAATTTCGCCGTTTTGGGCAATGTCTTGAATACCTACAATTGGTAACCAAATCAACTATGTAATTCTATACAAATATGTAATGTAGTAGTTGGTAACAAAGCACACTTGCCTCTGAAATCTTTTTTTCTTCCACAAATGCAATTGAAACCTCAGCATGAGATAAGATAAATTCCACTGCACCAGCACCTATCACCACAACTATATATTGTTACTTATGTATGTATGTATGTGTGTGTATATATAGAAGGAGAAGACCGCAGAAAACAGTACCAAGGGAATCATACAAAGGAACACAATACAAGCCGAGAGCGTTGCAAGCCTGCAAAGGTTAAGTCACAATAGACACAAAGACTATCAGCGCGATGGAAACTATCGCGAATTTGAAGGTTTGAGGATCAATGTAGTAAGAATCTACCTGCATACTTATAACCCAGTTTGGACAATTTATGCCATATATGCCACATTTTGCCCCCTAAAAGCCAAGAGCAAAAGAGAAGTTAAATTTGGTACACCTATCTTGTTGGGAGGGAAATAACTATTTCATACTTGGTTTACACCGCAACTGCGGATGGAAGCTCCAAGTCGCAACACAACGTCGTAAACATCCTTGTACTTCATCCAAACATACTTCCCTTCCTGTGAGGGCGAAGGGCGAAACAACCATACAAAAATGTTGGAAAATATGTTCATAAGGAAGCTAAGAGGCAAATCCACAATGGCCCAAAGAAGTATGCACCTTTTCGCCGTTGGATTGGCGATAGCCAAGCATCGGATTGTTCGGAAATTTCTCCACTGCAGTACTGGAATCAGTATAAGATGTTACACATTACTCTTCATGTTAAGAACACATCATAGATGACTACAACAACAACAACAATCATGCCAGTATATCCCTCTCTTAGCAGGGTCTAGGGAGTCTAGTAGTACGCACCCTTTTCCCAACTAAGTCGAGAGGGTATTTCCATGTGACCCGGGAGTGTTATAAAAACCAAATATCAACTAGACTAAAATTAAATATCAATGTAAGGAGTTAGTCCTCATTATGGCATCTACAGTACCCGAATCCGGATTAGAAATGCAAGGAGGTTTAAGCACCTGAAGATGTCCCAGCAAGTTTCCAAACCAGGAAGGAGAGGAGGGAACCCATCTTTAGCTATCAAATGGCGATAGACCGGACCCATAGACGGCTTCCCATTGCCCGCCTGCTTCGCCTTCTCAACCTCCACCACGAACTTCATATTCGAATTCATCTCCGCAAGATCAAGCTGGTAACTTGGTTCAGTACTTTAAGAGTATTTTCCTCAAGATATGTAAATGTTAATCTATATAGGTACATCTTCCAACTTAGTTGTTTGGAAAACAGGCTTTTGGTGGCCAAAAGTTGACTAGTGTAATTGGGATTTCCTTTGTGTAATGAGACGTTACGTTTGATCACCTAAGCTTACCTAACAGATATGATCATGTGTTGTACATGTACCAAACTTATTGCGTATGTGAGGACCTTATAAAGTTATAAGGCATGTAAGTGTGCTTACCAAACGGACCCTTCAACGAGGAAAAAATAATCACATTTGATTTAATTTACATGATTGTAGATGTTTCATTTCGTGTAATCTTGACTGTCGATGTGTTCGGATCGGGTCGGGTATATTATGTGTTTGGATCGGATAAGTTCGGATTAAATGGATTTTGAGTTTGTTCGGATTTCGGGTTGAGTTAAGTTAGTTCTCATTTAATTTTATTATAAAATAGTTTTTTTTTGTTTATCTTAATTATTGACTACTATTAAATTTAATTTATTTAGTTATATTAGATCTTCATTATATATAATTCATGTTAAATAAAAAAAAAAAGAAATTATATAGCAATTACAAAAATGAGTCGGGTCTTATTCGAGTTGGGTTGAGGTGGGATCGGGTTTGTTTGTGTTTGGGTACGTCAATGCGAGTATCAAATCCAAATGAGTCGGATTCGGAATGCACATAGGCATAGCTAGATTTTCGAGTCCATCATTGGAGTCATTGTTGAGTCAATTGAATTTGTCATATTCACTTTCCAACGAATAATGTACGTGTTTAAAATAAAATGCATTGTAAATAACGTATATGAACCAAAGAACATCTAAATGCATTATATTTATAATTGTATTATAAACATAATATATGGAATCCAAACACACCATTAATTACAATAACAACAAAAATAATAATCAGCATGTAATAACATTTAAACAAGTCACTTTCTGTTTAAAAAAAGAAAAGAAAAGAAAGGAAACTTCATACGTATCAAGCTTTGTTATATATCATCAATTAGCTTCTTCATGTGATCTCGAAGACGGCACTTAGCAACCAAAGGCACAGCTTTAGGCATGGTAAGTCCCTTATCTTCCTTCATGTCCACCAACTCCTCTCCGAGCCTCTCCCACTCGAAGCACTGCAGCGCCGAGCCTAATGCCAAGCCTACCATACGCACGGCTAGGCCTTCACCGGGGCACGCCCTCCTCCCTGACCCAAACGGCATCATCTTGTACCCAACCCTACCGCCTCCTACTCCCTCGAACCTCTCCGGCTTGAACTTCCTTGGCTCGTCCCACAACTTCGGGTCATTGTGGATGGCCCACACGTTGATCATTAGCGTGGTGCCACGTGGGACCTTGTACCCTCCCACGATACACTCGTCCGAGGATTCGTGTGGGACCAGTAGTGGCGCCACTGGGTACATTCGTAGCGTCTCGTTTATGATGTTGTTGAGGAGTGGTAAATTGTTTAGGTCTGATTCGTTGATGAGTCGCTCGTGGCCTACTTGGGAGTCGATTTCGGCTTGGGCCTTCTCTAGGATTGTTGGATTGTTTAGCAGAAGTGACATTGCCCACTCCATCGTCGCAGCTGACGTTTCAGTACCCGCTCCCAAGATTATCTAATGCAAGAACACAAGTTGATTTAATTTGTTTATAAGTGGTTCAAGCTTTACTCATGTCATGAAGTTTTTGAAATCTGATCGAGCTTACCACTACCATGCCCTTGACGATGTCTTCCGTGTAGAACTCGGGATCTTCCTTCTGTAGTTCGAGCAAGACATCGATCATGGTCTTACAATCACCACTAGTCGTACCCGACCCAAAGGCTTGACCTGAACCCGTCAATCTTCGTCGTTGATCCACCAAATCTTGAAAGAAAACATCAAACTTTGTGAACTTCTGCCGGAGTATCTTCTCCGATCGGTCTGTTAGTCCAACGGACCTCAACACCGGGAAGAAATCTCCGAACGAAAACACTCCATCAGTGTCTTTTTCGAACAACTTTTTGAATATCCTTCCTTCCTCCGACTCCACACTCTCCCCGTAGAACCGCTTCCCCATCACCATCCTCATCATCACATTGTTGGTTGCTTCGAAAAACGCCGCCTTCACATCCACCAAGTCGGAAGCCACCGCCGAAAGGTGGACGCGGCGGAGCATTAACTAAGGACATATGTGGCATACGCAATTTTGAGCATCAGATCGAGTTATTTTAGTGATAACTGAGTGTGAAAAGGCAATTGGAGGTATTAATAATCCATTAATTATTTTGAAAATTATCTGTATTTTTGAAAATACACTTAAAATAACATTTATAATTTAAAAATGAAAAACTATTTTTTCAACTACAAATATATTATAATTATGTTCGATACGCACCTATAACAATCACACAACGCATTATTTTGAGATTATTTATATTCTTAAGGAAGGCCGTGCCAAATTTTTTGGGGTCTAGTGCAAAAATAAAAATAAAATTATGTTCGATACGCACCTATAACAATCACGCAACGCATTATTTTGAGATTATTTATATTCTTAAGAAAGGTTGTGCCAAATTTTTTGAGGTTCAGTGCAAAAATATAAATAAAATTGATCATTTTGATTTTTTAAAAAATGATCTTTTCGATTAATGAATCTCAAATGATATAAGTATATGAAAATATTTTTTTTAAAGAAAAGAAAAAATGTTGTACTCATGTATAATATTTATAAATATCATAAACGGCTATCTTGATAAAAAAAAATTTAATGTAGTGCGAAAGGAGGGCTAAGACTCTTACGTATTATTATTGTTTTTATTTTTTCTCGAATAATTCATCTGTGTTTTTATAATAGTTACTCAAAAAAATTTAAAAATGAACTATAAATGATTACAATTTACAAAGAAAAATAATTGGTTAAAAAAAAGTGAAGAATAAATTAGGGACCCTCACTTAAAAAAATGGAACTGAACCGATGACAAGGGGTCGTGTGTACGGGCGCACATGCGTTAGTAAACTGAGTAAGGTTTCATTTTAAAATCAATTGACTATAAAAAAGGTAGTACACAAACTTATATGTTAAAGCAAGTTATGTTCAACTTTCGACGTGCGATTTTTTTTTGTCTCATTCACATCGCTTAAAAAAAACAATAAATTAAAAAATAGGGAGTACCTTAATCTCATCGGCACGGATTTGGGAAAGAAGGCTGAGGCGGTGAGAGGAGAGAACTTCGGTGGTGGCGATGCGGCGGAGGTTGCGCCATAGCTCGCCGTAGGGGGCCCACAGGATATTGGTGAAGTGGTAGCCAAAGAGGTCGCCGCCGAGGAGGCGGGGGCGGTTGGCGAAGACGACGTCGTTTTTGGAGAGGCAGTCCTCAGCGGCGGAGGGGGAGGAGACTAGAAGGATGCGGCGGCATCCGAGGCGGAGGAGGAGGACCGGGCCGTAGCGGGCCGAGAGGGCGGCGAGGGTGCGGTGGAAGGGGGGTTTGAAGAGGTGGAAGTGGCCGAGGACGGGGATGGTGGGGAACGGAGTTGGCGGGAGTTTTTGGAATTTGTGGAGGAGTTGTTTGGTGAGGAGGTACAAGATTATGAAAGCTACACTTGAGGTGAGAAATTCTTCCATTGTGGACATCACTTGCTAATTATTTGGGTGATTTTTGTGTGAAGGTTGCTTCGGTATTTATTTTACAAACAAAATATGGGAAGATAATTAGGGCTCGTTTGGTTGAAATTTTGGAAAAGTAAAAGGAAAGAAAACGAATGTAATCCAATTATACTTTAAGATACATTGTTAAAAAATTTAATCATTACCCTCTCATCCCAACTTTTCATACAAAATTGGTTTTGTTCCTCCTTATTTCAATTACTAATTTGAGCAAGGGGTAACCATATCCCCTATACTCCTCTAATCATTACCCCTCCCATCTTATTTTTAACACAAAAAATAGCATTCTTCTCTTATCTAGATATATTTTCCTATACAAAATTTGTTTCCATTCCGTTTACCTTGCGTTCTTATACCAAACGAGCCCTAAGTAGGAAAGGGCTATCGCCTTTTGGATGGAGAATTTTTATTAGTATATTTTTTTATGTCAACAAGTTTCACTAGGGCGGTTATTCGAGCCGAATGAACAGAGTATTATTTATTAAATTTATATTTAGTTCGTTTAGAAACGAGTTGAGTTCGATCCTAGCCTAAATTTGAATTCGAGTTTAAAAATGTGCTCATACTGGACTCGTTTAGGAAATTAATGAGGTCGAACTGAGTTTTTTTTTTCAAGTATTAAGAAATCCTATTTGGTTAGAACATAGTAATTTAAAGAAAATTTTAGAAATTTCACAAAATTCGAGCTATTCAAGCTTAAATCGAGCGAGTCGAGTATTACCTACATTTCACAAAATGTGGGTTGCATTATATCATATTGTTGTAACAAGAACAATAAACAGAAAAAAAAGATACAGAAATTTATGTATGTGGTCCTGTAACGGTGTGTTACCTATGTCCATAAGTAGAGGAATTGGGTTCTTTTATTAGAGAGACTAAGAACATAAACGATTACAATAATATAGTATTTCATGAGTATATATAGTGATTCATGAAACCCTAATCGGATTATGGACATAACCCTAAAAATAAATCACGATAAGCGCACTACAATAAAATGTAGTCTACCATTTTGGTGTGGTGGTACTACTCATTGACTTCCCTACTAGGATGTTTACCGATCAGATCTTTCTCTTTAGTAAAGTTAGCTTTTTCGGAGTATTAATGCACATTTAGAAGACAAAAATTCTAATTAATAAAAACAATAAAAGATTAATACTATTTCTTCTCTTCTCTTTAGTAAGTTAGTTTTTTTGGAGTATTAATGCACATTTAGAAAATATTTAGAAAATAAAAAGTGTAATTAATAAAAACAATAAAAGATTAATACATTTTCTAAAAAAATGTTTTAGTTTTCTTTAATAAAGTTAGCCTTTTTGAAATATTAATAAAAACAATAAAAAGATTAATACTATTTCTAAAAAAATATCGTGCGTAGCACGAGGTAGTCCACTCGTTAAATGTATATTAACACATATGACATATATAAATGGACATGAAGAGTTCTAATTTGATTTGAATGTTGGTGGTTGAAACTTCAGCCCTATTGTTTGTTTGGAGTGTACTTTGTGTATGACGACAAGACATTTCCGTGGCTCATTATTTTGCAAATATTAGGTCTATTTCTTTCATTCGATCAAATAAATTATATTAAAGCATTAATTTTATTAAAAAAATAGGTTATTGTAGGTAATTTTAGACTCTTCTTTATAAAAGGCCCTCATAATAATTAATAGATTCTTATTTATAGTTTTTTAATAATGTAAAAAATTAGTTTAGTAATGAGAGTATAATAACATATTTGTTGATTTCTTTGCAATTTATAAAAAAAAGTTAAAATAAGGGATAAAAAAGTAACTGGTCACATAATAAGACCAAATTAATTAAATAGCCACCATCTAAGATTTATTGAATAGATGTCCTGTGACCCATACCTCTTGCCCGTGTGGCCAGGGACGGATTCAGGGGTGGGCTGGTGTATGCTACAACCCACCCCATTTTTCCAGCCCACTCCTATATTAAATGTCCTGTGACCCATACCCTTTGCCCATGTGGCCAGAGACGGATTCAGGGTGGGCTGGTGTATGCAGTCCACCCCATTTTTCTAGCCCACCCCATATTATTTAATATAGGGGTGACCAATGAACATGGTGATTGGTTTGCACAAGTGGTAGTCAGGACTGGTGGGGTGTGTGGAGAGGCGGGTTCGAAAATTGACAAAGGTTCCTTTTTCTTTCTTTTTACCATTACCAATAATCTGCTAAATTTTTTTCTCCTTTTTGTCTTTCTTTCTCCATTTTTTTCCTTTCTTTCTATTATTATAAGTAATCTTTCTCCCTTTTTATCTTTCTTTTTTACTCCTAATTTTTTTTATAATTATCTTTGATATGTAATTAACTCTATTATTACTGATTTAAATATAGATAAAAAAAATTTATTTTAAATTTTTTAACTCAAAAGATATAGTGATAAATAGGGGAGCGAAAAAATAAAATTATATATAAATCTAGCCCACCCAAGATTGTAATTCTGGTTCCGTGTCTGCGTGTGGCTCAACGAACCGATCTCCCTCAGCAATCTCCCCAATTTCGCCCGCGAATGTCCAACCCGTAATTTCGCCTCTCAAATTCACTTCAGAATTTCAATTGTATTTGTTCGTCATCATAACATTAGCACATATTCTCTACGTAAAATCCTTTGTCAGCATATATATTTAACAAATATATAGCTAATAAACCATAAAACAATGACACAATGAACCGTTTATCAACATATATAAATTCGTTTATCGCCCCATTATCAGCATATATAAAATCGTTTGTCGTCATATATATCTAACAAACACAATGAACCGAGTATAACACAGATAGTTGACAACACAAAGGGGCATATGTTATCAAATGATAAGCATAAATAAATTCGTTTGTGACATCACATATATTCTAATAAAATTCATTTGAAACATGAGCTGACAAAAAAGCATTACATATAGTTGATTGAACGATGAAACATAAGCTGACAAAACCTTTGCACAAATGATGTCAGCGATTAGAGGAGAGAGTCGTATTGAGAGTCTTGTTGCCTGAGGCCATTGACGTTGTAAGTGACAATCTTCAACATTCCGGGGTTTCGATTTGCGGGGGAATTATCATGCCGGTGGAGGTAAGGTACCGAATTTGAATGTTAGCAACAGATCGGAGCAAGGGGAGAGGGAAATTTAGGGCTCGTCGGAGGACGAGGTTACGCTCTTGACTGGGAAAGAGCGGACCAAATCGCTCTGAGTTGTGACCCGTGAAGCTAAAACCCCCCTAGTTTTCGAGGCTGTCCATCAAAACGCATCAAATCATTTCCATCTACGGTGTATTAAACATTTCAATTAATATTTGATACTAAAAGAAGATTTTTATAAATTCTATAAAATTTAGGGTCAATTGCAACAAATATTCTAACCTTTAGGGCAATTGCTCATAATATATTGATCTTCCAATATTTCATTAAATATCCTATTCTTATACACAAGTCGAGCTCGAATCGAGTATAAATTTGGAACCAAGTTTCAAAATCTACTCATTTATTAAATGAACAACTTTAAAAACTAACGGGATCAAAACCAAACCTCAATTTAAATCGAGCTTTAAAATGTGCTCATATACCCTTATTTAGCAAATAATCGAGCCAAAATGCAGCTCGAGTTACTATATTATATATACTCATATAGTAGTCCTACTTGCACATTGTTATTAATGGAAACAACTGTGAAATCGGAGTTCCTAACTCGTGCTCTGCTTGTTTTAACTAACACGGGTAAATTTTTTATTCGAAAAAAAAAATAAACAAATAACAAAATCTTAAGGATATTACTCCGCAATTTTTATGGGATCAGACATAGATTGAAAAACCTGATTTGCAAAGTATTTTCTATGTTGAAAAAGAGGATTGCAGCAACCATATAATATGTGTAAGTGTGTCACCACCACACATCACTACATCAGCATTGGTATTCACTTGCAAAATGCAACATGACAACAATTGAGATCAGATCACTTAGATCACTTTCATTGGGACATCTATTGATTTTAGGTAGTAAAATCAAACGACGAGGCAATATGACAGCAATTGAGTTTATATTATTCCCTGTAGGAACATTCAAAGACGAGCTTGTTTGGTTCAGGCTCGAGTATTTTGCTTTAAACCAAATTTATTTTTCAATATTAATTATGTAATTACTTCAGAATAGATCATACTTTGCTATTTGATCACTTTTATGTCAAAATTGGCAACCCCAAACATCAACAAAAAAGTAGTTTCCACAACTTTTAGTTTTGGGAAAAAAAAATGATCCATGTAGAATGATGGAATTGATGTAAAATCCTCCCTTGAGGGTTTTCATTCATTGATAATCATATATATATATAAGTTACAAAGGTATTGAGCTTTTGGGCCCACTATACAATATATGCCTATGTAATCTATCAAACCCCCGCAGTCGAAACTGGAGGGGGCCGTACAGTGAGACTGGAGCGAAAATCAATGAATAACTGTCGAGGTAAACCCTTGGTGAATATATGAGCGTACTGATAGAAGGACGGGACATGTAAAACACGGACATGTCCAATGACAACCTTGTCCCTGACGAAGTGGAGATCAAGCTCAATGTGCTTCGTGCGTTGATGCTGGACTGGGTTGCTAGCTAGATAGACGGCAGAGACGTTGTCAGTGTAGACCAGAGTGACCTTCTGAAGAGGGCAACGGGGCTCAAGCAGGAGATTGCGAAGCCAAGAGCATTCGGAGACGACGTTGGCAACACCTCTGTATTCTGCCTCGGCGCTGGAGCGAGACACGACAGACTGACGCTTTGCTGACCACGAGACAAGTGTGTCGTTGAGGAAGACACAGTAACCAGACGTGGAGCGACGTGTGTCAGGACACCCACCCCAATCTGCATCAGTGTAAGCAACAAGGTCAAGCTTAGCGGAAGGAGGGATCGTGGTGCCTAGCTCGAGGGTGCCGCTGATGTACCGAATGATCCGCTTCAAGGCCTGAAAGTGGGGTTCTCTGGGTGCATGCATGAACAAGCAGATCTGCTGAACGGCGTAACTAATATCAGGTCTGGTGAAGGTGAGATACTGAAGAGCACCAGCGAGGCTCCTGTACAATGTCGGATCATCAACCAAAAGACCGGGGTGGCGACTGGATTACAGTTAACCATCTTAGCCCGAGCAACAATCTCAGCAGCATACTTACTCTGTGAGAGAAACAGACCAGACGCATGACGCTGAACAGCAACCCCCAAGAAGTAGGATAACTAACCCAGATCGGACATGGCGAACTCTGCACTCAGCTGCGAAATAATCGACGTCCGAAGAGCATCAGAAGAGGCGGTGAGAATGATGTCATCGACATATAGTAAGAGAAAGGCCGTGTCTGAGCCTCTGCGATAGATGAACAGAGACAAATCCGAGCGGTTGCCAATGAAGCCTAGGCGTAGCAGATGAGAAGCAAAGCGCTGGCAGCCCATACAGAGATCGCTTCAGGAGACAGACGTGCTGGGGACGATCAGCATCAGCAAACCTCGGCGGCTGAAACATGTAAACTGTCTCATTCAGATGACCATGAAGAAAGACATTCTTGACATCGAGATGATGAATTGTCAAGTTGCGCGACAATGCTAAGCTCAACACCACTCGAATAGTGACAGGTTTGACTACGAGGCTGAAGGTCTCATCACAGTCAATACCTACCTGTTGAGAACGACCGTTGACCACAAGACGGGCTTTGTAGCGCTCCAACGTCCCGTCAGAGCGAAACTTGTGACGGAAGAGCCACATACATCGGATGACGTTCGCATCAGGTGGGCGAGGGACCAGAACCCAAGTACCATTCCTTGTAAGGGCCTTGTATTCGTCGAGCATAGCCGCCTGCCAATTCGGGTCGAGGAGGGCTGTTTTGTGGGAGGTGGGTATGGGGCAGAGGAAGGCGGATGGGACGGACGCAGGGGGGGTGTGATGCGGCGGGATACGCGGCGGGCGCAGCACTAGGCTGCGGCCGCGGCATGGGGGCGACGGCCGCGACCGCGGGGTGGGGCGAGGGTGCGGGGTGGGCTGCGGGAGGCGGCATCACAACTGCAAGATGGGATGACGGCAAGTGTGTGTGGGAATGAGAGGCGGGGCGATGGGTGGTGGTCATGGAGACTATCTGACGGGGTCGGAAGACACCGGAGACGCTGCGGGTGTGTGGTCTGGTGGTAGGGGGTGGTGTAGGGGGGGAGGCAGGAGCACCGAGAGAGCCCTGTGGGAGAAGAAAATGAGGGAACGATGACTTTGACTCAGACTGAGACACAAGAGGTGTAGAAGAGGGGAGGGGAGGGGAAGCAAAGGGGAGGGGAGGGGAAGCGAGACTCATCGAAGGTGACATATCGAGACACAATGAGCTTATGGGTCTTGATATCGAGGCAGAGGTAACCGCGATGATCAGACAGATAGCCGAGGAAAACACAAGGAGTGGAGCGTGGGTGAAGCTTGTGCGGGGCAGTGGAGGACTGGTTTGGGAAGCACAGGCACCCGAAGGTACGAAGGTGATCATACCTAGGCAGTGTGCAATAGAGGGCCTGTCCTGGCGAGCGATGGTGAAATGTGGTAGATGAGAGAATGTTTAGGAGATAACATGTGGTGGATAAGGCGTGAGGCCAATAGGGAAGGGGAATAGATGCATGGAAGAGGAGAGAGCGCATCATGTTGGTTATGGTTCTGATGATTCGTTCGGCCTTGCCATTCTGATGAGAGGTATAGGGGCAAAACAACTGATAGGAGATCCCATTTGTGGCAAAGAAAGAGTGAAAGTGTTTGTTGTCAAATTCACGGTCATTGTCACATTGGAAACATTTGATTGATGTGTAGAATTGTCTTTTGATGTAGGCATGGAATTTGGCAAAGACAGAAAACACTTGGGACTTGAAATGCAACGGGAAGACCCATAAGAAATGAGTGTAATTATCAAGAAACAAGAGGTAGTACTTGTGACCCTTATTGCTAGGCACAGGAGAGGTCCAAATATCACTATGAATGATGTCAAAGGGAGCAAGGGTAGAGGTCAAAGACCGTTGGAACGGCAGTCTGGCATGTTTGCCTAGTTGGCAGGAAGAGTATAAAACAGAGTGTAGGTCTTTAGTACAGGTGACAAGACTCTGAGAACGGATGACATCTAGAACGGCAGGACTGGGATGACCCAGGCGTGCATGCCAAAGGCTGGACGACGATGCCAAGAGGGCGACCGGACACGACTGACTAGACACAGGAGGTGGTGTGACAGGGTAGAGCTCCCCGGTGCTGTTACATCTCATGCGAGTAACCCCCGTAGTAAGATCGTTCACAGAAAAACCAAAGGGATAAAACGTAAGGGAAACGTTATTGTCAATAGTGAACCGACGGACAAAGATAAGGTTTTTGACAATCTTTGGGACAATGAGGACATTGTTAAGGTGTAGTGACGATAATAGAGTGTGCATGACCCTTAAAGGAAATAGATGAGAGGTTACCTGAGGAGTTCGTCACGTGGGAGGTGGCACCAGTGTCTATGTACCAAGAAGAGTCGGGAGATGTCGGCTGCATAGAGGAGAAGGCATGATGCGTAGCAGTAGCAGGCGGAACATAGGCGGCGTTCGAAGGACGAGGGTCGTGCAACGACGAGGGGCGCGGCCGCTGCGTAGAGCCGCGGTCGCTGCATATGCCGCGGCCGCGGCTAAAATCGGAGGTACACATCAGGGGTCGCGGGGCGGCAAGTGGAGGCGACGGGGCGGCAAGAGGAGGCGACGGGGCGGCCGGGCCGCGGGGCGACAAGAGGAGGCGACGGGACAGCCGGCAATTGCGAAGAGATTTCGCTCGCTGTCGACCGTGGGGGCGGCGTCGAACAGGGGCGGAGGCTGCGGAGATCAAGAGCAAGAGGGAGGCTTTGAGGAAGAGGATGACCGGCAGCTGTGGGTGGAGAAGGTCCGGTGCCGGCAGTAGGTAGGAGATTAGGCGTGGAGGGATCGGGAAAAAAAATTAGGGTTAATTTAGATAAAACCCTAGAGGCTGTGATACCATGTAGAATGATGGAATTGATGTAAAATCCTCCCTTGAGGGTTTCCATTAATTGATAATCATATATATAGGTTACAAAGGTATTGGGCTTTTGGGCCCACTATACAATATATGCCTATGTAATCTATCAATCCAAACTTAAACTCGAAGCTGAACCAAACAAGACAAATAAAAGGGATTAATTGCAGCAAACTCAGAACTAAGAATTACATTGAAGTAGGAAACCTAATAGCTAATTAACTTATAACAACAATTCCAACCTCGTCCTTGTTGTCTAACTCATTGCCTTTTAGATTTCCAATCTATTGATTATGTCGGTAACTAAATAGTTAACATGGAAATCCATTTCTAGAGAGCTTGTCTAATTAACATATTGCCATTTAGATTAGGTAAGAAGACATACGTATCCTAAGCTAGAACAAGACACATTAGCTGTACAAAGATCGAATGACGAGACTTGGTCATATTAATTACACAGATTCAAGTTCAACTCCTCTAGTCCTCTAAAAGTATACCAAAATTTGGGTGGTGGGGGCAAAAGACTCAATAGAGCAAGTTACCTGTAAAGGTTATCATTAGTAATAGGATGATTTCCCCACAGAGCTGATATGTAATGTAATTATCTGATGAGTATGTACATTAAACAGAAAGAAATCATCATTTAGCATTTAAGAAGAATGGAGAGGGTCGTCATAGAAGACCCACAACCAGCCAGGGGAAGGACCTACAAATATGTCAGTTATTAAACTCTCTTTCACTAATAGCTACATCGACTAGGAGTGATGAAATATATTATAGACGAACAAAACTATATATATGGTTTCAAGTTATTCAATGCAAGGAATTGGACAAGTGCTCATTTTCATGTTGTGTTTGCAAGTGACTGATTTCGGATATGCATCCATCACATCTCACCAAAGAGCCAGATATTTATGGCATTAACATAATAAAGATGGAACAATCATCTAAACTACTGAATCTAGTGACTTAATACAGAGGTCTCTATCCTTACCCAGGATTCACACAGGAACAAGAAAAGTTAGCCACTGTCAACTTTTTTATTCACGCTCTCTCACTAGAATGTTCATAACAATAGTTGATTATGATGGGTTTACGAAGACAAGTTCAGAAAAATGCACCTATCATGCTGTAAGTGCAAAGTGCGGCATTGAAGGGTGTTCTCGGCCACTGACATTGGACACAAATTAAGCACTTAAGAGTTGAGATGGTTTCGACCCTTTAATGCAAATTTTTTTTGAAGGCATTGACAGTGCCTTCACGAGAATATCAACAGCTTTTCCACAATTCCACATAAGATGGCTGAGAATTAAAAAAAACACAGCCAGGACATTTTGTACTATATAAAACAAAAGAATGAGAAAGGGTAATAAATCGGGCAACGCAACAACAAAAAATAAGATCAACTAAATGTACCAACCTTCATATAGATGGAGGGCAACCATTGAAAAATAGTAGGTGACTCACACCCAGAAGCCCATTTTTAAAAATAAATTTCAAAGTGTTCCAATTTTTGCAAAATCACCAAATTTCTTAACATAATTCAAGAATAAAAGACATAATTTTTAATCAAGGACACTCTCCTTCCCCAGGATTCACATAGGAACAAAAAAGTTAGCTATATCAACTTTTTATTTCCATAAGCGGGACGACATTGGAGAATTCCATAGGTGGTCATGTTCGGACTACAATGTTCACAACAATAGTTGATTATGATGGGTTTATGAAAACAAGTTCAGAAAAATGCACCTGTCATGTTGCAAGTGCAAAGTGCTAAATTTGTCCTAGGTTAGCGACCAAGAACACCCTTCAATGCGAGATTCTCGTGAAGGCAGTGAGAATGTCAACATTATTTCCATAATTCTATTTGAGATGGTTGAGAAATATATTTTTTTTTTCAAAAAAAAAAAAGCAACCATAACATATTTTGGTACTCTATAAAACAAAAAAAAAGGGAAAAAGTAATGAATAGGACAACTTGAAGGGGGTTTTGCAACAACAAAAATTAAGGTCAACTAAATGTATCAGCCTTTATAAATGGAATGCAACCAGTGAAAAATAGCATGTCACTCACACCCAGACGCCCATTTTTAAAAGTAAATTTCAAAGTGTCCCAAGTTTTGCAAAATCACCAAATTTCTAATATAATTCAAGAATACACTTGCAAAATCACCAAAAACTTGCACAAATAAAAAAATAACTTCTCCAAGGCTTCTGGTTATTACAGCTTTTAAATTTTGAAGGAATTTTCCAATAACACTTTTCCATCAACTTTGGCGAAAAAAGTGTTTTTCAACTTGATAGCACTCAAACTATAGAGGAATGCAGAGAGTAGGATAAGAGAGGGATTAGCCAAACACCAAGAAAAAGATGGTCAAATAACATCCGCCTTCAAAACAAGAGATGGACCAAGATTTTATTTTAGTAATAATGAGGATTAGTCCTAGCGTGGGAATCAGGCTTAGCAGCATTCAAAAAAGGATTAGTCACAAGACAACGTGCCCATATGTGCTCTCATTTAGATGCCCACATGACGGATAAAAAAAACTTCAATGTCAAAAACATGCTTCAGCTTGCAAAGCTGTTGCAGCCAAAATTAAAACTACAGTTTAGTACAAGAGCAATGGGACAATTAAAGAATCACTTCGTGCATCATATAAAATTTAGTATCACTGTATTAGTACAGCTGTTCATCCAAGCTTGAGAACAAAATATATTTGGGTAATTGAGGTAAATAGCATGTGCTCAAAACGAGAATTGAATATGTCAAAAAGCAGCATTTATTGAAAGGGACGAAAAAATCCAACCTAGAGGCAAATTTATCACCAAATTTCCAGTGTGCCAACAGTGAGGCAAATCCAGTGTTGAAAAGCATATAGACTTTTCTCGAAGAAGATTTAATGTAGGATGAGATTTATAAACAGTATATATATGGTAAAGCCAAAGCACTATTGCAGCGGTTAGTGAAAACAAAGCTTTTCATTTGAAAGTTACAGTGATAGAACATAAAAAAGATACATTTCAAACCCACACCAATCTATACTCATTATCCAAGTCCTCGTTTCATTTGAAAGTTACAGTGAAAGAACATAAAAAAGATACATTTCAAACCCACACTAATCTATACTCATTATCCAAGTCCTCATATTGAAGACAAAGTTGTTTTTTTACATCAATCTTTATTCAAACATAGTAAATCGTATGTGCTCAAAAGAATTATCTTGAGAACTACAATTGACGTAAAAATGTTATAGGACAAAACTCATTACCCAAGTCCTCAAATTGAAGACAAAGTTGTTTTTTTGGGTCATTTTTTATTCGAACATAGTAAATAGTATGTGATCAAAAGAATTATCTTGAGAGCTACACTTGACGTAAAAATGTTCTAGGACAAAACATCTTTGAGTAATTGATGCTTTCCTTGAGAGTCAATTTTCCAAAAAGAAAAATTAAATTTGTCAAAATGCAGCATTTATTTGAAAGGGACAAAAAAATCCAACCTAAGCAAATCCAGTGTGCCAAAAGTGATGCAAATCCAGTGTTTAAAAGTGTGTTGTGATATATCACCAACTATGAGTAGAAATAAGGTAGTAATCCTTGGTATTTCTCTCTATTTCCAGAGAAACTCTTCACAGAATATCCATTGTCATCAACAATTGTAATCCGTGAAATATACTTTTCAACTCATCCCAATCTTTCATAGTCACAACTATGACTATCAAGCACGGAACACCTTGATAACCATCTAGTTAATTTTGAACCTAAAAATATTCTAGATTTCCCCTAACAACAGCCACTTCAAATTTTGGGACAATTTGTTTCCCCTACGGGACGTTGCCATTTCCGTATTTCAGGACAACAAAATTCACATTTCTCATCAGTGCATTTGAACTCTTTTTTTTTGGTGGAACAGGGACACTTTCATTTCCGTTTCCTTTTAAATGAACAAAATCATTCTATTCTCGTTTCGAGGCTTTTGGACCTTTTCTTTTCAAGAGCGAAATATGCTCTAATTTCGGGACACGATAATTTCTCTTCAGGACAGGACATTATCATTTCCTTAATTTGGGTCAAAGAGCTCATTTCGTGATGAAATACTTATCCAGCAAAACACAGTGTGCAGATGTGTAATGGAGCCTCCCTCTTAGGGATCTAACAACATATATTGTATGCCATAAAGAAGGCATTAAACAAGTACCTGTCTCTTCATTTCCGCTTTTATTCAATATTTCAAAATTTGGTAGCTTAGCCCGAGTATATAACTGACCTTTAGTACCTCGGCACATGAGAAATCAAATTGTATCTGTAGCAAACTTGTTAGACAGTTATAATTCAGAAATTCTGGCCCTTTTTACCTTGCTTTATCCGGTATAACATCAATAGCAAGTTTTAAAAAGTAAGCTTTGTTCCAAGCTAGCACCTCATTATGCCACAAATCCTACTTCCACCATAGGTAAGGTAATGGTATATTGAACTAGGAACTTGCTTACAGTATCATTGCTACTCGGCTCATTCCAAAGGAATTACCTAAGAATTCCGTTAATTTTCCAAATGACAACAGTGGATAATCTGAATCCAGAAACTGAGCAATCCACCAAAAACAGCTTTAATGAGTTGGACCCTTCTGGCACAGGAAAGCTTTCATGACAGGACATTTCCTTTTCATATTTCGGGAGCAAGAAATTTTCAAGGACACTCGTTTTCAGGAGAATTTTCCTTTTGTGGACAAGGACACACTCATTTCATTTTTATTTCGAGGGAAGTTTGTGAACTTCGAATCTTATGCATATTGACCACCTTCCAACTGTATGCATATTGCAGATATCTAATGGGGACCTCTATCTTGGGGATCCCATTGCAGATATTGTGTATGATGACGAGGTTAAACAAGTGCACGTCTGTTTCTTTCAGTTGTTCTTAAATAGCTGGTGATTCCCATTCAAATCAGACTGTTGTAATAAAGGGCTAAATAACCAATTACCAATGAAAGTAATCCAAAATTTCCCATGAAACAAAGGGCACACCCATTTCTTTATATCCTTTTTGTCGGACAGAAACTAATTTGAACATTTCATCACAGAGACAACTTATATACGTTCTCTTTTTGAGACAGGCTTTTCTGTTTCCATATTTTGGACAAAGAAAACAACAAATTCCCAATGGAACTCTCAACTACTTTTCGGGACAAGGACACATTAATTTCCTTTTCTATTTTCAGGACAGAGAATAGTTGTTCTCATTTTGAGGCATTTGAACTTTCTATTTTAGGACAAGGACACACTCATCTCCTTTTCCTTTTTTCCGAGATAGAGAACTTTACTCATTTCCTTTCCCTTGTCTGGGGTAGAGAATAGTTATTCTCGTTTCGAGGTATTTGAATTTAGATTTTTTAGAGCAAAGCTATGTTCAAATTTGGGACACAATCTTTCCTTTTTGGGCCAAGGCATTTTTGTTTCTACACTTTGGGGCCCAGAAATTCTCATGGGACATAGAGATAAAGCTTCCAAATACTTAACAGCAGCCTTAGATATGTTTCCGACAGAACACAATGAATTGCCTTCAAGCTTGACAACCAGTGCATCAGGTTGTTTGATATGGAGATCCTCTTTTGGCATCCTCTTTTCCCGTTTTCAATTTCTGCCTACAACTCATAATCCTCGATTTGTTCTTTTATCCAATTATAAAGATGGCTTTTAAGATCAGACAATCAATAGCCATAAATTGCCAATCATCTAAAGACCAGACAATAAAGCTTCAAGGACTCTAGGGCAGTTTTTGGTGACAAATGGTTCTTAGTCCACCCCACATGCCAAGACTTTTGCTTAGAAAATAAGGTTTGCATAATGCAGTGTGCAACTGAAGACATACAATTTTCAGGACACAATCTTTTCTTTTTGGGACCAGACATTTCCATTTCCATATTCCAAACTAAGAAATTATCATTTATTGTCGAGGCATTTGAACTTTCCTTTTTTGGAAAAGGACGCACTTATTTCCTTTTTCGGGGACACTTTTTTCCTTTTCCTTTTTCGGGACAAAGGCATTTGATTCTCGTCAAGGCATCTGACTTTCCTTTCAGGACAGGGACATTCCGTTTTGTGTCATTTGGGACTCAGAAATTTCATTCTTATTTGGAGGGAAGTTTGTGAACTTCAAAGTGTAAGTGTATTGACAAATTCCAAACAAGGGGTGCATATGTGTAATGTAGCCTTCCTTTTGGGGATCCGACATCATATATTGAATGTCATAAAGACCATAAACAAGTACCTGTCTCTTTATTTCTGTTGTATTAGTGGCCAAACAAGTTATAAAACTTCATTGGTACACTTGCACCCTTTCTATAAAAGCTTTCTCAACCCAAAGGGAAAGCTTTAGTACCTACCAAACGGTCCATTGAACTAGGAACTCACTAAAACTATCATTATCAGGTAGCAAACTCAGAACTTGACATCAGTGGCAAGCTTAAAGGAGTAAGCATTGTTCCAAGTTAGCACCTCCTTTATGCCAAAATCCTCTTTCATTATCATTTCCATTCGGCTCATTCCAAAGGAATTGCCTACGAAGTCCCTCAATTTTTCGAATGAAAACAAGAGGTAAGTGGATAATCTGAATCCAAAAATTGAGCAATCCACCAAAAAACAGTTTTAATGAGTTAGGGCCTTCTAGCATAATAAAGTTTTTAGGGCATGATCGACATTTCCACTTCATATTTCAAGACCAAGAAATTCTCAAGGAACTCATTTTCGGAAGGAGTTTCCTATTCGAGACAAGGACACACTCATTTCATTTTTTATTTTGATGGAAGTTTGTGAACTTCAAATCTTATGCATATTGACCAACTTCCGTAAGAGTATGCAGATATGTAATGGGACTTCTCTCTTAGGGATCCCACCGCAGATAATATATATGTCGAAGAGCTTAAACAAGTACCTGCCTCCTTTCAGTTGTTCTTAGAAAGATGGTTATCCCATTCAAATCGCAATGTCGTAACAAAAGGCTAGTAGAGAGAATTCATTGTATATATTTGGCTAAAACTTCAAAGCGACAAATTCCAAAGGAAGAGACATATCCGAAAGTATTAGGTCTTAAACTAGCCAAGGCTTGTGCTGTTCAGCTGTTGTGTTCGCCTTTCTTCCCACAACTTCCAACCATGGCTCCCGCTTGAGCAAGGGTTTCCCGCAACAAATTCTCATTTCTGTTTCTGTATTTCAGCCCCATTACTTTCCTATGTTTTCTTTTCAGGAAGGGCATTTTTGTTTCTGTATTTCAGACCAAGAAACAACCAAATTCCCAATGGAGTCTCAATTACTTTCCGGGACAAGCACACACTAATTTCCTTTTCCTTCTTCGGGACACGGAATACCTAGTCTTATTCGAGGCATTTGAACTTTCCTTTTCAAGACAAGGACATACTCGTCTCCTTTTCCTTTTCCGAGATGGAGAAGCAATTCTCATTTCGAGAAATTTGAACTTTATCGATTTCCTTTTCCTTGTCTAGGATAGAGAATACTTATTCTCGTTTTGATGCATTTGAGCTTTCATGTTTTAGAGCGGAACTAATTACCAATTTTGGGACAAGGCATTTCTATTACTATACTTCAGGACCAAGAAAATTCTCATTTCTCATCGAGGCATTTGAACATTCATTTTTTAGAGCGGAACTAAGTTCCAATGTTGGGACACAATCTTTTCTTTCAGGGACAAGGCATTTCTTCTGTTTCTATACTTCAAGACCAAGAAATACTCATTTCTCATCGAGGCATTTTAACTTTCTTTTTGGATCAAGGACATTCTGATTTCTTCCAACTGGGGCATTAAAATTGCATTCTCGCTCCGAGGGAAGATTATGAACAATAACGTTTATGTCTATTGACTTACTTCCCAATGAGTGTGGAGACAAAAGGGCATGAGTAGTATCACTTATGGCTACCAAATGTTGTTGCAGTATGTATTCTGTTATCATTTCCAGCCAGACGACCCAGGTGATAATGAGCTAGCTCGACTGAGGTAATGAACAACCCTTTCCTTACTGGACTTCATGCGACCTATAGATAAAGTTTATGAATACTTAGCAACACCTCAGATTTGCTTCCGACAGAACGCAATGAATTGCCTTAAAGCTGGACAACCAATTCATCAGCTTGTTTGATATAGCAACATATCCTCGATTTGTTCTTTTATCACTTATGGCTACCAAATGTTATTGCAGTAAGAGGTTATAAAGACAACTTGTTCCTTCTGATTACATATAAAAGAGCAAACTATCAATAGTCATCCATTTCCAATCATTTGAAGACTAGGCAATAGCACTTCAATGTGTCTAGGGCAGTTTGCAACAAGGCCGACCTCTACCATCTTACCATGTTTTTGGTGACAAATGGTTCTTAGTAATCCAATTCGAGCGGGTGAGTTTCATTCACCAGTCCACTCCACATGCCAAGACATTTGCTTAATCCAATTCCTTTTTCAAGACATAGAATCACTATTCTCGTTTTGAGGCATTTGAGAATAGCTATTCTCATTTGCTTAATCCAACAGGGCCGACCTCTACCATCTTACCTTTTTTCGGGACATAGAATAGCTATTCTCATTTACACATTACTTATCAACACTCATTTCCTTTTCCTTTTCCTTTTTGGGGACAGAGAATAGCTATTCTCATTTCGAGACATTTGAACATCACTTTTCAAGACAAGGAAACACTCATTTCCTTTTCCTTTCTCAGGACATAAAATAGCCAATCTCATCTCAGGGCATTTGAAATTTCCTTCAAGGGACAAGGACATTCTGATTTTTTTCAAATGGGACACTGACAATTCATTCTGGTTTAGAACTTCAACGCATATCTATTGATTTACTTCCATAAGTATGCAAATGACATGAGTGTGTGTGCAGATGTTTGATAGGGTCTCCTTGGGGATCTCACTGCACAAGAGTGTATGCTACATACCTTAAACAAGTACCTTTTCCTTCTTCAAAACAAAGAATAGCTATTCTCTTTTCGAGGAATTTAAACATGCTTCAGCCTTTGCAAAGCTACTGCAGCCAAATTTTTGCATATATTGTAGGTCATAAAGACCTTAAACAAGCACCTGTCTCTTCATTTCCGCTTTTATTAGAACCATTTAAATTTTTGCAGCTTAGTCCGAGTATATAACCGACCTTTAGTGACCAACGAAGTTATAAAACTTCACTGGTACACTAGCACCCTTTCCATAAAAGCTTAAACAAGCGCTTGCCTAAGCACCTGTCTCTTCATTTCCGCTTTTATTAGAACCATTTAAATTTTTGCAGCTTAGTCCGAGTATATAACCGACCTTTAGTGACCAACGAAGTTATAAAACTTCACTGGTACACTAGCACCCTTTCCATAAAAGCTTCCTCACCCAAAGGGGCAGCTTAAGTAGCTAGCAAATGGCAGATTATCCCTTCCAGACTTGGAACTTGACAAATCAAGTTATTTCAGTAGCAAACTTGCTAGACAGTTATAATTCAGAAATTCTGGCCCTTTTCACCTTGATTTATCCGGCATAACATTAGTAGCAAGCTGACAAAAGTAAGCTTTGTTCCAAGCTAACACCGCCTTTGTGCCACAACCCTCCTTCCACCATAGGCAAGGTAATGGTCCGTTGAATTAGGAACTTGTCGACACTATCATTTCCACTTGGCTCATTCCAAAGGAACTGCCAACGAATTCCCTCAATTTTTCAAATAACAACAAGAGGTAAGTGGATAATCTGAATCTAGAAATTGAGCAATCCACGAAAAATAGCTTTAATGAGTTGGACCCTTCTGGCACAGTAAAGTACATTACCATTTCATATTTCGGGACCAAGAAATTCTCAAGGACACTCATTTTCTGGAGAATTTTCCTGTTTGGGGCTAGGGACACACTCCTTTCATTCTTATTTTGAGACCAACAAACTCTAAAGGACACTCATTTTCTCAGGACACGAGTTCTCAGGACAGTACATTTCCATTTCATATTTCGGGACCAAGAAATTCTCAAGGACACTCATTTTCTGGAGAATTTTCCTGTTTGGGACTAGGGGCACTCTCCTTTCATTCTTATTTTGAGACCAACAAACTCTAAAGGACACTCATTTTCTCAGGACACAAATTCTCAGAACAGTACATTACCATTTCACATTTCGGGGCCAAGAAATTCTCAAGGACACTCATTTTCTGGAGAATTTTCCTGTTTGGGACTGGGGACATATTCCTTTCGTTCTTATTTTGGGACCAACAAATTCTAAATGACACTCTTATGTATATTGATCACCTTCCAACTGTATGCAGATTGCATATATGAAATGGGGCCTCTATCTTGAGGATCCCAATGCAGATTCTATGTATAATGAAGATCTTAAACAAGTACAAGTCTCTTTCTTTCGGTTGTTTTTAGATAGCGGGTGATTTCCATTCAAATCACAATGCTGTAATAAAAATTTGAACAACTATTCTCATTTTTTTGGGGACATAAAATAGCTATTCTCAAATATCTAATGGGGCCTCTATCTTGACGACACCTTTTTTCGGGACATAGAATGGCTATTCTCATTTCAATGCATTTGAACATTGCTTTTCAGGACAAGGAGACACTCCTTTCTTCTTCCTTTTTCGGGACAAAGAATAAGTCATTCTAGTTGAGGCATACTTTCCTCCAAGGGGCAAGGACATTCCGATTTGTTCCAGTTGGGACATTGAAATTTCATTCTCGGCTCGTTTTTGAACTTCAGAGTTTGTCTATTGACTTACATAAGTGTGCAGATTAAATGAGTGTGTGCAGATCTGCAATGAGGTCTCCGTCTTGGGGATCTCACTGCACATATAGTATGTGCTACATACCTTAAACAAGTACCTCTTCCTTTTTCGAAAGAGGGAGACACTCATTTCTTTTTCCTTTTTCGGGGCATAGAACAGCTATTCTCATTTTGAGGCATTTGTTCATTTTCCTTTTTCGAGGCATAGAATAGCTATTCTTATTACGAGGCATTTGAACATTACTTTTCAAGACAAGAAATTTTCTATTCCTTTTTCGGGACAGAGAATAGCTATTCTCATTTCGAGGCATTTGTTCCACATGTTATTTGCTAGGGCGTATAATAGCTATTCTCATTTCGAGGCATTTGAACATTGCTTTTTGGGACAAGGACACTCCTTTCTTTTTTTTCTTTTTCAGGACAAGAATAGTCATACTAGTTGAGGCATATGAAACTTCCTCTAAGGGACAAGGACATTTCGATTTGTTTCAGTTGGGACATTGAAATTTCATCCTCAGCTTGTTTGTGAACTTCAGAGTTTGTCTATTGACTTACATAAGTGTGCAGATTACATGAGTGTGTGCAGATTTGCAATGGGGTCTCCCTCTTGGGGATCTACTCCACATATAGTATGTGATACATACCTTAAACAAGTACCTTTTCCTTTTTGGGACAGAGAATAGCTATGTTTACCTCTTTCCAGGACAAGGAAACACTCATTTCGATGTTCAAAGAATCGAGAATAGCTATTCTCGATTCCGATGCATTTGAACATCACTTTCCAGGGCAAGGAAACACTTATCGGACATAAAATAGCTACTTTTATCTCAAGGCTTTTGAACTTTCCTTGAAGGGACAGGGCCATTCCGATTTGTTTCAAATGGGACACTGAATATTCATAAGTATGGAGATGACATGAGTGTGTGCAGATGTGTAATGGGGTCTCCTTGTGGATCTCATTGCACATAATATAAGCTAACAAGTACCTGTCTATTTCTTTCTGTTATTCCAAAGTACGCTTATTTTTGGGTGAACTTCACAACAAACTAACAAATTGCCAACAAAAGTAATCCAAAACTTCCCATGAAACAAAGGGCACACAAATTTCGTTATCCTTATTCTCGAGAACATTACTTTCCAGGACAGTGAGACAATCATTTCCTTTTCCTTTCTCGGGACAGAATAGCTATTCTCATTTCATGACAAGGACACCTTTTTTCGGGACATAGAATAGTTATTCTCATTTCGAGGCATTTGAACATCACTTTTCAGGAGAGAGGGACACTCATTTCTTTTTCCTTTTTGGGGACAGAACATTTATTCTCGTTTCGAGGCATTTGTTCTTATTTTTGAGGTATAGAATAGCTATTCTCATTAAGAGGCATTTGAACATTACTTTTCGGGACAAGGAGGCTCTCATTTCCTTTTCCTTTTTCAGGACAGAGAATAGCTATTCCCATTTTGAGGCATTTGTCCCATTTTCTTTTATGGGGCATAGAATAGTTATTCTCATTTCGAGGCATTTGAACATTACTTATTGGGACAATGAGACGCTCCTTTTCTCTTCCTTTTTCGGGACAGAGAATAGCCATTCTAGTTGAGGCATTTGAACTTCTCATTTCAAGGCATATGCTCCATTTTCTTTTCTGAAGCATAGAATAACTATTCTCAATTCAAGGCATTTGAACATTACTTTTAGGGACAAGGAGCCACTCCTTTTCTTTTCCTTTTTCGGGACAGAGAATAACCATTCTAGTTGAGGCATTTGTTCCATTTTCTTTTCCGGGGCATAGAATAACTATTCTCATTTCGAGGCATTTGAACATTACTTTGCGGGACAAGGAAACACTCCTTTTCTTTTCCTTTTCCGGGACAGAAGCATTTCAACTTCTCATTTAGAGGCATTTGTTCCATTTACTTTTCTGGGGCATAGAATAGCTATTCTCATTGCGAGGCATTTGAATTTTACTTCTCAGGACAAGGAGACAATCCTTTTCTTTTCCATTTTCGGGATAGAGAATAGCCATTCTAGTTGAGGCATTTGAACTTTCTTTTAAGGGACAAGGACATTCCCATTTGTTTCAACTGGGACATCTGAACTTTAATCTCATTTGTGAACTAAAAAGAGTTTGTCTATTGACTTACTTCCATAAGAGTGCAAATGACATAAGTGTGTGCACATGTATCATGGGGTCTCCCTCCTGGGAACCCACTGCATATACAATATATCCTACATACCTTAAATAAGTACCTGTCTCTTTCTTTATATTGTTCAAAGAGGATTAGTGGTAGATATATGGCTACAGGTTCCTAGCATAACAACAAATTACCAATGAAAATCAACCGAAATTTCACACGAATCGAATTTTGGAAAGAAAGAGCTAAACTAGATATTTGGCTAAATCTTCACAGCAAAACAACAAATTACCAATGAAAATCAACAAAGTACCTATCTCTTTCTTTTCTATTGCTCTAAGTGGATCCCTGTAAATCAACTTGCTGCCACTAGCAGATTGAAACAAACTTTGGAAAGAAAGAGATAAACTGGAATTGAATAAACAATTTAAGAAAGAAGTTCGATTCTCTAACACGCAAAAGACAGAAATTAAGCAAACTATTGAACAGAAAAAACCTAGCGACCCAGGAAAAGCTACTTTAATTCTCCCAATCGCCGAAAAAATTAGAACAAATCTTAAACCCTAAAAAACACAATGTCTAGAGTTTATATCGGGTTCAAAACAAACAATAATCAAGATTGATAAATAGGAAACAGTTTTACCTCTAAACGACTTGATCTTGCGTCGGAAGTGAACGGGGCTATGGTAGTTGACAAACGCCGCTGAAAGCAGAAGTCGACGCCGATTGAAGCTGAGGGAGAGCTCGAACCATACATGAGCGTGCGTATCGTTGTTAGGGTTTTTCGCCGAAATCAGGCAACGAGGGAAGGAGGAACGAGGACGGGGGATCAAGGGATCAACTCGATCGATCTCCGATCCGTAAAAGAGGAAGTAGAAACTGAGATAAGGGAGGTGTATAGATCTGAGATTGAGGGCGATGGCCGATGGGAGAGCTTGGGGCGCAAGGACTTCCTATTGACAGAGATCTGAAGTTCTGAACCCTAATTTGTGTGACGAAGCCAATAGTTTAATTTATATTACCCCGATTCCGGAAACAAAAAAAAAAAGGAAAGGAAAAAGCGTTAATAAAACGCGTTAATTACTTGCCTAATTCGAACCAACAAAATAAACGTTCCGGATATATACACCGCAAATCCCCACGTCCTTAAGGACGTGCAAGGTATTATGCAGCCACCTGAGCCCGGACGTGCAATCACGTTTTTAATTTTTTTTAAAAACGTGCTTGCACGTCCTCAGGGACGGGCTTGCACGTCCTTAAGGACGTGCAAGCCCGTCTACAAAAGACGAAGAGGACGTGCCTCTTCGTCTTCCCTTCGTCTTCGTCTTCTTTGCCAGAGAGTCGAGAGAGAGAGTCTTCGTCTTCGTCTTCTTCGTCTTCGCCGGAGTGTGAGAGAGAGAGATCGCCGGAGTGAGAGAGAGAGAGGAAGAGATCGAGAATGAGAGAGATGGAGCCGGAGAGAGAGGTGGTGGTGGAGCCGGTGGCTGAGGAGGGTGGTGGTGGGGGTGGAGCACTGGGGGAGGGGGTGGCGGTGGAGCCGGTGGCCGGGGGTGGTGGTGGGGTGGCGCCCATGGAGGTTGAGGAGGGTGGTGATGGTGACGGTGGTGGTGGTGGAGCAGCGGCGGCGGCGGCGTCCGGTAGTGGTGGTGGTGGTGATGGCGACGGAGTGGTGGAGGCGGACCTATTACCGCCGCGGAAGCGGCGGTCTGTAGAGGTTTCGCCGGTCCCGACCCCACCGGTATGTTTTTTGATTTATTTAATTTGTTTGATTTATTTTTATAGTTTTATAATATAGTTTATATTTTAATATAGTTTTATAATATAGTTTATATTTTAATATAGTTTTATAATATAATTTGATAGATTATTTTAGTATATAGTTTGATAGATATTATATAGTTTGTATATTTTGATAATTTTAATGTAAAAACAATAAAAACGATTAATATATATGACAAGATATTAAAACATATTAAAATATAATAAAAGACATTAAAATAAATTAAAATAAAAACATTAAAATATATTAAAATATATTAAACTACATACAAATAAATTCTAATTGAAAAACAATAAAAAATAGATCATATAGTTTTAGTATATAGTTTGATAGATATTATATAGTTTGTACATTTTGATAGTTTTAATGGAAAAACAATAAAAACGATTAATATATATTACAAGATATTAAAACATATTAAAATATATTAAAAGACATTAAAATAAATTAAAATAAAAATATTAAAATATATTAAAATATATTAAACTACATACAAATAAATTCTAAATGAAAGACAATAAAAACATTAAATTTCATAATAACAGGCAGGGAGGCTCATGAGGGGTGATGGTACCCTCCGGCCTGTTACGATCGCCGGCCGGGCAGCGGTCAGCCAGATTCCAGAGGAGACGGTACCCGACATTCCGACAGCCACAGTCGACGATCTGCTTGCGTCTGCAGAGCGGTACCAGCAGTCAAAGGGTACCCCCCCGGCCGACGAGCACGACAGCTTCTGGAAGGGTCTGCCAGCTTGGGATCCTTCTGGCGATGCGATGATGGGGTTGCAGCCTTTTTTGGAGACCGCTGATGTTTTGAGTAGCTGCATTACTGACGTAGTCGTTGGGCGACGGGGCGACATGGGTAGACCGCCTACTCGTGTTCCACCCACCATCCCGGAGGCATCTACTTCAGCCGTTCCGGAGACTTCTACTTCAGCCGTTGCAGAGGCTTCTACATCCGGCACCCAGGAGGCCGAGCCTTCGACCTCCCCCACCCCAGCGGCGATCTCCTTGGCCTCTGCAGATGATGTGATCCCTGACGTCGTTGAGGAGGCTGTCGACGGTCAGGAGGGGCAGGCTCAGGGCCAGGGGGGCCCACAGGTAGAGCCCGAGCCCATACTTGCGCAGGCAGCTGCCCCGGCTGTGCAGGTCGACCCTTTATTGCCGCCGGGAGAGCTGCTTCTGTCTTACAGACATCACCGCGCGTATCAGGTGTGGAGAGATCCTACTGTGGAGCTGCCGCTGCTGAAGTTCCACCACCGGACGACCCACCTGCAGCCTTTCGATCGCTACATATTTGAGGGCCCGGGGACCTGGGTGCAGGATCTGATCCCATCCGGCATCCCGCAGCTGAGGTCCCTCCACTGGGAGTGTGTCGACGAGTTTACCTGCACAGCCTTCTTGGAGCATTGGCACCCGGAGACCAGCTCCTTCCACTTTCCATGGGGCGAGATGACCATCACGCTGCACGATGTTGCCTGCCTCATGGGACTTCCGATCGATGGCCTCCCTTGTACGTCAGATCTGCCCGCGGGAGCGTTGATCCCCACCGTCGCGGAGTACTACCAGCTCACCCCGCAGGCCCTGAAGTCATACAGACACGCTGGCGGACCTCCAGTGACTTGGTTGACTGAGCTTTGGCAGCAGAGACACGGCTCGCTCGTCGACCCCGCCCCCGCTGATGACCCAGAGGCCGCGGCTGATCCTGAGCAGATTAGGCTGCGCATGCATGTGGGAGGGGGGCAGCCCCAGGATGACCCTGCCCAGCGGCGGTTTCTCCACATAGGTTACATGTCCATCGCTCTCGCCGCGACTTTGTTTGTGGACAAGTCGCAGAGCCGGATCCCATGGAGGATATTCGGCCTTATTTGGGACATCCCGCGTACGGCCACCCTTGCATGGGCAGCAGGTGCCCTCGCATCTCTTTACAGGGGCCTAGGCGAGGCTACCCGCTCCGGTGCGAAGGGTATAGATAGCTGCACGCCGATCCTACAGGTACGAGACCGCTGAAATAGAGTTATAGTTTCAAAAAAATTATATTATATGTTAACGAAATTCTTTTTTGTGTCAAGGCTTGGATATGGGCGTACTTCCCTCGCTTCCGAGGTGATTTCTCCAGCGACCCGGCTAGGAAGGCGGACCCTCGCTTCTACGCGAAGTTCATCAGTCCGAAGGCGCCACAACGCATGAAGGACGCCGCGAAGCTGAAGAAGGTGCGGCAGCTGCGGGACGAGGTGGACCGTCTTACCGTCGCCGACGTATGTATTCGAGACTCTATCTATATAACTTACATTTCTTAACCGTCATTTACGCCTGATTTTTTTATTTATAGGTCGAGTGGATGCCCTTTGGGCGTGATCTGGACTTCGACGGCCAGTACCGTCAGTCCACCTATCGGGGCACCATCACCTTCTGCGGGGAGGAGGAGCCGTATATGCCCGATAGGTGCCTCCGGCAGTTCGGACGGGTCCAGGGGATCCCGCAGGACGTCATCGCGCCAGATCAGGTCTCTCGCGACACCACCTTGAAGAACGCGAGGTACATCGCCGTGTTTGCCCACAGCCACAACAAGTGGCGGGATCTGCAGGACGAGAGTCGCTTCTACAGGCTGGCCGAGCACAGACGCACCAGCGAGGATTGCCAGGCAGGTGTCACAGCAGATTACATGGCTTGGTACGCGTCGCAGAGCCGGCCTTACGTGTTGCCGACCACGCCACCCCATCCTGACCCGCCGGCGCCCGTCCACCCGATCGGCTTGGATCCATGGGTGGACCTGCCTCAGCCTCCAGCCATCCCTCCATCGTTGGCGGCACGCTTGCATGAGATAGAGGGCTATTGGAGGGCCCTGTCTACGGATCCTCGCCTTGAGGAGCTATTAGACGAGGTGACGGGTATTCTGCATCAGGCTGTCAGCAACCCACCTGGACAGTGATTTTTTTGTACTTTTGCAGTATTTATCTCTATATTATACTTTTATAATACGGATTTTGTATCTATCTCTATATTCCTATCTCGAGTAGACTCCTCTCATTTCTTCCGAGTCATATTAAGCGTAAACATCAAGAACGAAAACGTAAACATCAAGAACCAAAACGAAAACGTTAATATGATAAGGTTGCCCGATAACATAAAGAACGAAAACGTAAACTTCGAGTTAGGTTAGTTAGGGGTTTGGCTAGGGTTGTTAGGGTTCAGGGTTTGGCTAGGGTTCAGGGTTTGGCTAGGGTTTAGTGTTACGGTAGGGTTTGGAAGCTTGCACGTCCTTAAGGACGTGCAAGCACGTGGTCAACGACGTTCATTGTTCCGAACCCTACCTAACCCTAAACCCAAACCCTAAACCCTAGCACGTCCTTAAGGACGTGCATTTCTGCTTACAATTGACGCAGCAGTGCCTATTTGAAGCGAAGGGAGACAGCTTCATTCCGCACTCCAAAACAAAGTCCGACTTGTGTCGATATATTCATTCACCGTTAGAATCGTTATGGCCGAGCCGCAAAGCAATCCTCGTCTCCAAGTTTCCGAGGTACGGATACGTTTCGTATAGTGAATATATTGCGTATTCCTTCCGTTTTGTTCATATTCCACTAATGTTAATACAGTTTCGAGACTTTACACCTGAGTTCTCGGACCCAAGGGTTTGGAATGACCGTGACGAAATGGTTACGCATTTCAAGGACTTGGGTCGGAGACACTGCATGATTTTAGTAATCAAGCGGTCTTGGACGGGGGCGTCGAATCGTCCAGGCGGGGTTTGTCTTGCTTGCGAGCAGTATGGGGAGTACCGACCACGCGGGCGGAAGCTCCGGAGCACGCAGTCGAAGATAAACGGTTGTCCATTCTCTCTACACGGACACGAAGCTCCGCCGGGTCACTGGGTTATGACGGTAACCCACGGTGTTCATAACCATGGGCTTCCAACGATCTTGAAGGGTCACGCCATCGCCGGACAGATGACAGAGGGGGAAAAGAAGATGGCCAGGTGGATGAAGGAAATTGGCACTCCTCCAAAATCAATTGGGTACGGATTGAGGCAGTTGGATGAGACCAGCGTCACATCAAGGAAGAGCCTTACCAACACGCTCACCATGATGGTCGCCGAAGAAAGAGGTAGTCGGACGATGACCCAGGATACCTTGCACCATCTGCGGGAAAGAGGGTACTACTACGAATTCAGACGACATCCGGATGACGACAACGTCTTGAGCGACCTCTTCCTGGCGCATCCCGACGGGATCCGGCTTCTCCGAAGGTTCCATTACGTCATCGTAATGGACAGCACGTACAAAACAAATGCGTAACTTATTTAATAACGATTACATTATTGCACATATAGCCTATTATAAAATATTTTACATGTAACACATTTACACTTGCAGATATGGAATTCCATTGTGCGAAGTGGTCGGGTTCACACCCTCAGGCAATACTTACTGCATCGCCTATGCCTTCATGTCGAAAGAGAACGAAGACACATACGCCTGGGTGTTGCGTCAGCTTCAGAACTTGCTTGGGACGGTTCAGCCTCAAGCTATCATGACTGATCGGGAGCTAGGTCTCATGGCGGCGCTGAATGTTGTCTTCCCCGACGTCCAGCATCTCCTTTGCTGGTTACACGTGACGAGAAAATGCGAGGAAGCTGCTCTGAAGATCACGAAGGATTTAAACCACGCTGCCATCTTTAAGGGCAACTGTTAGGGGCTGTTCGAATCGAGGTCGGAGGAATCATTCAACCGACATCGTCGGGCGCTACATGCTGCATGGCACCCATTCCCAGGTGTGGTGGCGTATTTAGAGGCGGTGTGGCTTCCACACAGCAGGAGCATCGTACGATGCTACGTAGATAATGTCTTCCATCTCGGCACCCGTACGACAAATAGGGTTGAGGGTCAACACAAGGTTCTGAAGGAGGCACTTCACTCATCGACTGGTGACTTTCGCATCGTGATCGATGCAATCCATAGAGTCAACGATTGTCAACTGCATGAGCTGCAAACTGCTTTGGAGATCGACCGCTTCAAATGGCCAACAGCGGCGTTTAAAGTCAACCTTTTCGATGAGGTAAAGACTTTAATCTCCAAAAAGTGCTTCGATTATCTGTACAAGATGTGGCAGGACGTCGTGGACCAAAAGGTTCCTCCGGTATGCACGGACCGACATTGGAGGGTTTGTTACGGGATCCCATGTGTCCATGAGATTCAGAAATACGTCAACTCCGGTACTCCGATACCCGCCGAGGACATCCACCCGTTCTGGATGGATTTGTCATGGACTGACATCGACGACACCCCACTGCCGTATGAGCTGTCATCTTCATATACGGCTTCCAACGATTTATGCGATGATGAGCTGCACCCACCCTCATCAGCAAGCGTCCGAAGGAAGGGGAGGCCTCGGGGGTCGAGGAATGCCTGCAGAACCAACCCGTTGCCGTACGAGGAGGTAAGGGAAAGGTTTGAGAGAGAAGAAGCGTGTGCTGCTCGACGTGCTGCTCGGCATCGTCCACAAGCGACCTCAGCTCGACGTGGACATGATGATGTGTTCGGAGGGTTCAACTGGGGTCGAAACAACGTTGATCCCTTCATGCTCGGTCATATTGAGACGGTGAGGGACACTGTTGGAGATGGTCATTGTGGCTACTGTGCTTTGGCGGCTTTGACATCACCGATCGGCGAGACTGCTTTCCCGGAACTCAAAACGTTACTATGCAATCACTTGGAGGATCACGCCGATCTGTACGCCGGTTGTTATACGGGAGGGTACCAATTCCAGCAGTTCGTCGACTACCAGAGATGGGCGGGAGCTGTGCATGGTGATAGGAAACGGTGGATAGAGCTACCAATTATGGGTTTAGTATTTGCAACGGTATATCAGATTCCTCTCGTCGTCCTAGCTTGGCATCATCCGTTCACATGTCTTCCCATGACCTCGCCGACACCTGCTAACAACCCTCAATCAGCAACCTTTGGTGTAGCCTGCATCGGAAACCAAGACCATTTTGCCGCGGTACGACTTCAAACGTCTTCTTTTATTACCTATTCTTGCTTTTCATATATATGTCAATACTCTAACTCTAATTTTTCGTTCTCATAGATCTGGTTGCGTCGTAACGCTCCTATTCCGCCGCCTCCGCCAGAATGGGTCGCACATCATCATCCGAGCGTCGAAGGATGGGATGCTCCGTTTCAAGCTCAGTTTGAGAGATTTCGAGCCTTGCGTGTCGAGTCCGGCCGCCCTTTACTATTTTCCTAGATTTTATTCCACAAGTTTATTAAAATTATGAATGTAAACTTTTTTTTCCGTTCCTTGTAACGTTATTCGCATACTATCCGAATGAAAACCTTAACAAATATTGTTTTCTATTTAATTTTACCCGAAATCCTTCAACTCCACTAGCTAACACTTCAATTTTATCAATTAACATTACAAAACCCTCGGAATTCCTAAACCCTAAACCCTAAAACCCTACTAGGGTTTGCACGTCCTTAACAACGTGCAAGTATTGCACGTCCTTAACGACGTGCAAGAACGTTGTTAAGGACGTGCAAGCCTTTGCTAGTGGACGTGCATAGTCCCAGACTTGCACGTCCTTAAGGACGTGCAAATCCTTAATCCGGATTTGCGGTGTATATAGCAACACCCAAAATAAATCTGACTTTGGTGTACAAGATTTCTTTCCAAAAATAATCTAATACGTAATACTCTCTCCGTTTCTTTTAAGTGACTTTTTCAAGTCATACACGTAGTTTTAGAACGATTAAAACTATATTAAATATTAATATTTTAATAATATTTTTTAATAATATTATACTTATCACCAATAAGTATGAGATTATCGAAAAAAATATTTTAAAAAATTATTATTTCATATAGTTTTTCACACCTTAAAAAACGTGCCTGAATAGTAAAAAGTCAATTAAAAGGAAACGGAGGTAGTAATAAATAATTTAAAATATCAACCCTTTACCCAAAAAAAAATTTTCTACATCCGAGATTCCTTTTTTTTTATTAAGTAAGAATTCGAGGGTCAGACAGGCCTGACACCTCGAGAGGCCGACAAAGTCGGCAGACGGAGAGCCGTCAAACATACAACATAAATACAACATAAAAAGAAGGGTGCAATATAAAAGTGAAAAGCACCAAATTTAGGCGAACAAACGAACCTAATCCAATACGATGGGGACAACATAGACTACAACCTAATGTCAAGCGTCAATCAAAGACACCGTTGACCAGCGGTACATCAGGACTCCCTGTGGGCAGTGAAGACAATCCTCCTAGGAAATATTGGTGCTTGTGATATATATAACATGGCATATATAAGTAATACATAATACATATTGTGAAATTATTTTAAAAAATAAATTTAAAAAGTTGATATTTCATCTAGTTTTAAACGTTCTAAAAAAATGTATAAAAGGTGTTTTGATATTTATTTAGTCATAAAAAATATAATAATAAATATTTATATTCCAAACATCTATTTTATATATTTATAAACTTTTATTTTGAAAAATCATGTTTTAAATTCATTTTAATTATATTTTGTAAATATATTGCTTTTTAAATCTTTTTAAAAAATTAATACATGATTTTTAAAGATATAAACATATAAAAATAAATATTTAGAATATGATTTTAATTTTTATATTCTTTTTAAAAAAATTAATAAATTTTAAAATAATTTATTACTCCCCCTCCGTTAAGTAAAAAAAAATATGTTATTTTAGAGATTTCCGTATTTTTTAAGAAACCAAACAAATAACTCTACTTATTATTCTACCTTTTCACTTTCTTGAAAACTACAATTACTACTTCTCAAATAATTACAAGAGTAATTTTAGAAAGTAGACATAAAAATACCTAAAATGACATTTTTTATTAACAAAATTCTCTTCCCAAAATAATAGGAGTATATGGGTATTACATTGAATAATGGAGTAGGGAGTAGGAATTTGGTTGATGGACTAAGTTGGTTTAAAAGCCCAATATGGCAGAAGAAATGGGCTAATCAGAAACTGGTCCGTGTACAAACTTGTGGCTATTTTTACAAGCGTGTTTTAAACCTTCTTCTCTGGATTGTTATAAAATTCTAATCTATGTATCTATATCTATATCTAACTATTAAAATAGAAACATTTATAATGAGGTGTCACTCTCTTCTTAAAAGTAGATTATTCAATCAATTTTTTTAAAAATTCAATTAATCCATTATCTTAGCCTAAATTATAATTTTAGTAGTTAAAAAAAACATCTATCTATATCTAACTATTAAAAGAGAAGCATTTATGATGAGGTGTCACTCTCTCCTTATGATGAGGTGTCACTCTCTCCTTAAAAGTAGGTTATTCAATCAATTTTTAAAAAAATTCAATTAATCCATTATCATAGCCTAAATTATAATTTTAGTAGTTTTTTTAAAAAAACATCTATATCTAACTATTAAAAGAGAAGCATTCATGTAAAATTAAACCCTAATTTTTCTTTTCCAAAAAATCATCAATATTATGGATATGTAACTGGAATAAAAACATAAATCGTGCATACTTTATTTTATTTTTTGCAAATATTTTAATACAACCTCCTAATTTGAAATTTTGGGTATAATTATAATATTAAGGTATGAAGTTTAACAAATGATATTGCGATAAAAGTATATCAGTTTGGTAAATGATGTAAGAAATAATTTACATATGTTTAGTCCTGAAAATTGAAATGCTTATAACTTTTTGTTCAGATATCAGATTTGAGCTTATAATATATCAAATCGAAGTTATCGACGAGAGTAATATGTATGTTAAATTTTATTTTTGATTGGGAGGCGACTGCCACCCCTAGCCCTAAAGAGGATCCGCATCTGGCTTGGATTATAAAATTATGATTGCACATCATAAGAGGGAATTCAAAGGAGACTAGGAAAAAATCATCCAGTCTGAAATTAAAAACAAATAAGCACATAAATCGAAAATTGACTTGTTTAGAATGAGATTTTTTTTTAAATGTATGGATGCTCTGTTACCTTTTATTTAAAAATTAAAGTTCAATATTTTCCTATAAGTTCACTAAATAATGAGCTTCTTCATGTGATCCCGAACACGGCACTTGGCAACCAAAGGCTCGGCTTTAGGCATGGTGAGTCCATTATCTTCCTTCATGTCAACCAACTCTTCCCCGAGCCTCTCCCACTCGAAGCACTGTAGCACCGAGCCTAATGCCAAGCCAACCATATGCACGGCCAAACCTTCACCAGGGCACGCCCTCCTCCCCGACCCAAATGGCATCATCTTGTACCCAACCCTATCTCCTCCTATTCCCTCAAACCTCTCCGGCTTGAACTTCCTTGGCTCGTCCCATAGCTTCGGGTCGTTGTGGATGGCCCACACATTGATCATTAGTGTGGTGCCCCTTGGGACCTTGTACCCACCAACGATACACTCGTCCGAGGACTCGTGTGGCACCAGAAGTGGGGCCGCCGGGTACATTCGAAGCGTTTCGTTTATGATGCAGTGGAGAAAGGGCAAGTGGCTTAAATCTGATTCGTCGATGAGTCGCTCGTGACCTACTTGGGTGTCAATTTCGGCCTGGGCCTTCTTCAGGATTGTTGGATTGTTTAGTAGAAGTGACATTGCCCACTCCATTGTCGTAGCTGACGTTTCAGTACCCGCTCCCAAGATTATCTGATTAAAGAACACAAGATCGATACTCAACACAACTAGATTTGTGATTGGTTTATAAGTGGTTAAAGTCTTACTCATATCATGAAAAGTTTTAGAGAGACAGATCGAGCTTACCAATACCATGCCCTTGATGATGTCTTCAGTGTAGAACTCGGGATCTTTCTTCTGTAGTTCGAGCAGCACTTCGATCATGGTCTTACGATCAATACCGCCAATTCTCGATCCAAAAGCTTGACTTGACTCCGCTTGCCTTTGTTGATCAACCAAATCTTGGAAGAACGCATCCAACTTTTTGAACTGCTCTCGAAAAACATTCTCCAACCTGATTGTGAGTCCTAAGGTCCTCAACACCGGGAAGAAATCTCCGGGCGTAAACGCTCCATCGCCATCTTTTTCGAACAACTCTTTGAACCTCCTTCCTTCCTCTGATTCCACGCTCTCCCCGTAGAACCGCCTCCCCATCACCATCCTCATCATCACATTGTTGGTGGTCTCAAAAAACAACACCTTCATATCCACCCGGTCGTCACTGGATGCTATCGCCGAAAGGTGGACACGACGGAGCATTAACTAAGGACACATTTTGAACATATATACCACACAAGTAAGATCATTAGACTTAGTTGGGATCCATCCCACATCGGTTGGAGAGAACAAAAATATCTCATAATATAATGGTCGGGTGAGCGGCGTAGAAATCTCGATCAACTTATAAATTATAATATAAAAACAAACTAAATCCAACACTATATTAGAGCTTGTTTGGTTAACAATTAAAATACCCAGGAAGTTTAAATACCTAGGAAGTAAGATAAATATAGGTGTTTGGTTGCTTTTTTGAATACTTAAAAACACATGAATTTGGCTTCTTAGGAATTTCAATTCCTACAAAATGGGGGAATTCTACTTACCTAGGGGACTAGGTAAGTTGCAATTCCACCATTTTTATATGGAAAAAATCAACTTCCTCCATTTAAATTCCCTACCTCTTATAATGTAACCAAACAAATTTCTAAAATTCGTAGGAATTATAATTCATGGGAATTGAATTCATGGGAACTAACTTCCTAGGAAGTATACTTCCTATGTTCAACCAAACAAGCCCTAACTTGAAGTTGGAAATATCCCTGAACTTGTATTAATTTCCAAATCCGTAGCTATTTTGATGACTTTGAAAATAAATTTTACAGTATAATAATTAAATTATTTTTTTAATAAAATTAAACTTAAAATCAAAATCAATTAATGCGCCAAATAAATTAGGGCCCGTTTGGAAAATGTATATAGATATAGGATATAGGCTATGGGTATGAGATATAGATATCAAACTATGGGCATTAGGTATGGGTATGAGATTGATATCTATATCGTATATCTGTTGTTTGGAAAGGGTATATAGATATAGAATTAAAAAAAATGAAAATTAGTCCACTCTTCCCTAAAATTAGTCAACATCTCAATGACTATCAAAGAATGTCCTTTCTCAGCAGCCACATCAGAGGAGTCTCCCCCTCTTGGTTTTGCCTACTCAACAACCCCTTGGAAGAACCCTTTTAACAACCCTCAATGAGCAGCTTAATCTTCGCCAAATCCCCAGCTCTGGTTGTGTATCACCTCCGTTTCCAGGGGATTCCTTGCTTCTCCTCTCGGCCCCACCAATACTGAATTGTGTTCCAATTCCATCACCACAGTAAAGCTCTTCTGTCTCTCCATTATCCCATCTCTATTTTTTTCCTGCTAGTAAAAGTCCCCTCTCTTCATACTTCTTCACTGAAGCTAAACTACTTTTCTAATTTTTTCACCTTGAAGCCGTTTTGTTTCTCCATGAATGAAATCACTCAAAACCAAATTAAAACCGAAAGAAAAAAAAACCCAAATTATAGAAATTTCGAACAAATGCATTAGGGTTCGAAAATTTCGAACAGACTTCACACAACACAAATTCGAAGAGATGCAAAGCAAAAAGTTTGAACAGATGCAATAAAAGAGACGAAGAAGAAGTTTGAACAGATGCAATAAAAGAGACGAAGAAGAAGGAAAAGAGATGTCTATAGCCCCCAATTTTGGGGGATATCCAAAAGTTAAAAAACCTAGAATTAGTATATGGAGATATAGGATTGATATCCATATACCAATTTGGATAAATATACCAAACAGGGTATATAGATATTGGGCCTTCTATACCCATAGCCTATATCTATATAACCATCCCGAACAAGCCCTTAGATATGAAAAACTAAGGGTGTTGATATATATACCGCAAATCCGGATTAAGGATTTGCACGTCCTTAAGGACGTGCAAATCTGGGACATTTGCCTCTCTAAGTCTCGGGTGGCTGTAAACCCCCTTGCACGTCTTCAAGGACGTGGGGATTTGCGGTGTATATAGAAACGAAAACTAATTATCAAAAATACCTTAATCTCATCAGCACGGATTTGGGAAAGTAGGTTGATGCGGTGAGAGGAGAGCACTTCGGTGGTGGCGATGCGGCGGAGGTTGCGCCATAGCTCACCATAGGGGGCCCACAGGATGTTAGTGAAGTGGTAACCAAAGAGGTCGCCACCGAGGAGGCGGGGGCGGTTGGCGAAGACGACGTCGTTTTTGGAGAGGCAGTCCTCGGCGGCTGAGGGGGAGGAGACGACGAGGATGCGGCGGCATCCAAGGCGAAGGAGTACGACCGGGCCGTAGCGGGCCGAGAGGGCCGCTAAGGTGCGGTGGATGGGGGCCTTGAAGAGGTGGAAGTGGCCGAGGATGGGGATGGATGGGAACGGAGTTGGTGGCAGTTTTTGGAGTTTATGGAGGACTTGTTTGGTAACTATGTACAAGATTATGAAAGCTAAACTCGATATGAGGAGCTCGTCCATTACGGGAATTAAATCACTTTATTTTGCTCAATTTGGATTGTGTTTAATTGAAAATTTTGTTTTTCAAGTATTTATAGGACAAAAAATAGATTTTATTAATTATTTAGGTCAAAAGATGGAAAGATCAAGGATGCATCCGTCGAAGAATTAAATACTTGAAGTTGCAATTTGATTTGAATACTTGCTGATCATTTTAAATTACAGCGATATGGTCACAAGATGGAAAAATACAAGTCAACAAGTGGCGACCACAGGATTCATTTTTTTAGAGGAGGGTGTGAACAGGGCGGATCCTTTTGAGGTTCAGAGGTGGCAGTCGCCCCCCAATCAAAAATAAAATTTAATATACATATTGCTCTCGTCGATAGCTTCGATTTGATATATTATAAGCTCAAATCCGATACATGAGTAAAAAGTTATAAACGTTTCGAAAATGAAGCGATATAAATGATTTTTCACATCACTTACCAATTAACATATACTTCTATCTAGACATGGCCACGGGTCACGGGTCGGGCAGGTCGACCCGTGACCCGCCGGGTCAATGACCCGTCGGGTCCGGGTCAACAGGTTGAAGGGTCATCTCGGGTTAAGGGTTAGGGTCGGGGGAAAGTGAACCCGTGACCCGGCGGGTCGACTCGACTACGACTCGGCGGGTCGACCCAGCGGGTTGACCCAATGGGTCAAAATTTTTTTAAAAAAAATTATAAAAAAAACTAGAATTTATATTTATAATTATTATGAATTTTATTTATTCATAATATATAAATTCTCATGCATTGCATGTTATGAAAATCCTACCCACCCTTTGGTTCTTTTATAAACTTAGCACCCTCCCCCTCCCCTTTCCTCTAGTTTTCAATGTGGGATGGGATGTGAGACAAAAATAAGTAGAAACTATTCATATCTTCAATCTCGATCATTCGGTTTTTTCATGTCAATCCATACTTATAAATTTTTATCATATACAAACACTAGTACTACACTTTATATAAATATTATTTTTTTGAAAAATATTTTACCTATCAATTATGAAAGATTAAAATAACGAACGAGTAACAAGAAAGTGTGAAGTTCAACACAATACCTTAAACATTTGTGTTATTTGGTAGTTCCACTATGAAATCATGATATATGATACTAAGTTAGGAGTCTTTATGATATAATTTCAAATAATACAAATATTGTTGTTGATAAAGTTGTTACACATGTATGGTATCCTTCATGTCGATTTTCACTTATTTTGAAAATGTTATAGAACTTCGGATTTTCAAGCACAATAATGAAATATATTATTGGGTAATACTTTTCAAATGTGTCTTTTCATTTTATAACATGCAACACAAATAGGTAATCCAATAACATCATCATTATGTGTATACACAAAATGTGGCTAATTCAACTTTAGACGAGAAAGATTATCATATATCTATATGAAGATGAGCCTAGATTTGAAATCAACAACCAAGAAATTAACATAATGCAAGTAAAATAAAACACTTATGATTAATAAATGGATCAACACAACTATCAATTGAATTAAATAGAAAGATTAATCCAACAAATTTGATATAATGTATCATGATGTTCCATCACCATGTGTTATTTATTTCTTTAAATCCTAAGAGGTAAAGACTTTAATTATATTATATGTTACATCATATAATCCAAAGACTTAAATTACATTATATATTCCACCATATAATCCAAATACTTTAATTACATTACATTTTACATCATATAATTCGATTCGTCGAAACATCAATTTCTACAATTTCTTTCATATCCCATATTTCTGTCCCACATCGAAAGTGTGCTATCTACCTCTATTTTCTCTATATATATCTTCTCATATCCCTACTTGTCATTCCCACAATCCAACTTTTTCTTTCCCACATCTAAAGTGTGATGAAATGATGGAGTGGAATGAAGGTATATATATATATATCTTCCCACATACCATGTTTTGTCCACCTTAAATCTTTCCATTTCGAAAGTGTGGTGAAAGTTAAAAGTACTCGATGGGTTGAGTTTTTTTTTCCAAAACCAATTTTTTTTTGAAAATGGTTGACTCGGCGGGTTGACCCGCCTAACCCGGCGGGTACCCGGTTCCTTGCCATGTGTCCCGACCCGACGGGTCAACCCGTCGACTCGTGGACCCGCCGGGTGACCCGAACCCGTTGACCCGTTGAATTTCCGGGTTAGGGTTCGGGTCATGTGCCCCGGGTTCTCGACCCGGCGGGTCGGACCCGTGGCCATGTCTACTTCTATCATCCATACTTATGTTCTCTTTTTGAAAGTAGCTCCCACAGGTCCTCAGATCTCTCATCTGTTTTTTGCGGATGATTGTGTTCTCTTTTTGAAAGCATCCTGTCAACAGAGCACGGAAATTATTCATATCCTCCATACTTATGGAGCAGCGTCGGGACAACAGGTAAATTTTTCGAAATCAGAACTATCATTTAGCAGAAATGTGGAGGAGAATTTGAGGAAAGAGATCCGAGAGTTATTGGGTATCCGTGAGGTATCCAAGCATGAGCGGTACCTGGGCTTGCCTACGATGATCGGTAGGTCGAAAAAGATTATTTTTGAGCAGTTGAAGGAAAGAGTGTGGAAAAAGATGAAAGGGTGGAAGGAAAAAACTCTTTCGAGAGCAGGAAAGGAGGTCCTAATCAAAGCGGTTGCACAAGCTATCCCTACGCATACCATGTCCTGTTTTCTTCTGCCAGTGGGATTGTGCGGTGAGATTGAAATGCTGCTTAGTGACTTTTGGTGGGGAGAGAGTGACGGTAAGAAGCAGACACATTGGATGAGCTGGAAACGGATGTGCAGATCGAAAGCTAAGGGAGGAATGGGATTTAGAGACTTGGGGACTTTCAATAGAGCTTTGCTTGCCAGGCAAGCTTGGAGGATTCTGCAGGAGCCTGAGTCGCTACTGGATAGAGTGCTGAAAGCCAGGTATTTCCCTCGGCGGCCCTTTTTGGAGGCTGAGGTGGGATATAATTCGAGCTATACTTGGCGGAGTATCATCAGCGGCAGGAAGGCACTTGAGGAGGGACTTATGTGGACTGTAGGAAACGGTGCAAGCATAAAGGTGTGGGGAGACAAATGGATAAATCGCCCGACAAGCTATAAGGTCCTTGGGAACTTCTTCGGGGGTGACCCAGAGCTACGGGTAATCGATCTCATTGATTGGGAAGCGAAGAGGTGGGATGAGGAGAGGCTGAGGAGTCTTTTACTACCGTGTGATATAGAGGAGGTCAGACAGATAAGGCTTGTCGACCCCCTGGTTCAAGACCAACTCATGTGGAGCCATTCAAAGGACGGCATGTTCACTGTGAGGTCTGCGTATCATGCGATCCTTGAGAAGTCTCGGCTGACAGGGGATGCAGCTGGTACCTCGGGTGTGTCTTTGAGCGACAGAGCATGGAAATCCTTGTGGAAGCTCCGGGTGAGTCCGAAAGTGTCGTCCTTCGTGTGGAGAGCGGCTGCTGATATCTTGCCGTGTAAAACTAACTTGTGTAGGAGGAGAATCACGGAAGACTCGACATGTGATCTGTGTGGTCGAGAGGAGACCTGCTTTCATGTGCTGTTCGAATGCAATACAGCTAGGAAGGTGTGGAGAAGGGAACCGCAGCTGGAAAGGTTCTGGCTGCGACATACATGCTTCAAGACCACATTTCAGCACGTCTTCAATGAGGGATCAACTGGAGATAGGCAGAAGTGGGCGGTGTTGGTATGGCAAATCTGGGGCGCCCGAAATAAAAGAATCTTTGAAGGAGAGTGTAAGGAGGCAGATGAAATAATTAGGGGCACAAAGGAGGTACTGGCTGAGGCGGAGAGGTATAGGGAGGTGACAACAACCCCTCGGATCAAGCAGCTGATCAACAATGGCGAACGGAGATGGTGCAAGCCTCATGATGGAATGTTGAAGATCAATTGCGATGCCAGCTTGCCACAGAACCATGTGCCAGCGATAGGTGTGGTGTGTCGTGATCAGAGGGGCGAGCTTGTGTTTGCTGGGAAGAGGGAGATCGAACCCACCAGGACGGTCGAGGTGGCTGAAGCGGAAAGTGTGCGTTGGACAGTGAAGTTAGCTAAGGAACGAGGGTTGCGGAAGCCGTTAGACCTATTAGTCATTTGTTGTTTTTTTCGTTACATACATTACCAGACTCTGTGGCTCTGATTTTGGTTAAGGATATGGAATGACCTGCTGGTCTGTTTCTCAAAAAAAAAAGCATATACTTCTATCATATTTATCATTTGTTAAACTTTACAACGTAATGCTATAATTAAACTCGAAAACTTTAAATATTGATGATTTTTTCGAAAAAAAATTAGAGGTCAATTTTCCGCTCCCTCAACTAACTGCTTCAGGATCCGCTACTGGGTGTGAAGTCTTTACTTTGGATAATTTTTTTAATATATATAATGATGAAATTTTTTACAAAAATATTAAAGGAAATATTATAAATATGATTTAAATATGATATTTTTAATAAAAAAAATTAGACAATACAAACTAATAGAGTTTTTTCATCTATATATAGCATGATTAATATTTTTATTTTAAAAAATATAAAAATTCAATTTAAATATATTATTTTTAATTGTAAAAATTTGATAGGAATGAAAAATATTGAAAAAAACAGTGAAATTTTAACCGATTGACTACTACGTACATTAATCACTCTTTTATTCCCCTCTTTTACCCATTAAACTAGACACTATTTATATTCTTTTTCCTATTTTTATCTTTTTACCTTAATTTTGTTATTTATTATTTTTCGGATATTTTGTGAAGTAACCTTGTGGTTTAACGTAATTCAGGTGGTAAATCGTCTCATAAAATCTAAACGAAACAAGAAGGCAACTCAAAGTTGAGAAAATAAAAAACAGCTGCGGTCAAAATCCAAGCCGATTCGACCAACCGAACCTAAACGCTCGGAAAATTTTGGGTCAAGACCCGAAAATTTTGACTCGGGATTTTTATTTGACCCGAACTTGAAAAACTAGTATTTTTCTGGGTTAACTGGGTTTCGACCCGGTGACCTGGCCAACCCGGTTTGTTAAAACATAAGTTTGACCAATTAAAAGTTTAAAAGCCAAGAAAATCCCAAAGTTTAAAACCCGGTTTGGTAAAACATAAGTTTGACCAATTAAAAGTCTAAAATTAATTGACTTATAAATATATATTATTAAAAATAATTCATGGAGATCACAATTTATTACATTTTATAGTTATAAGCGAGCTATCAAAATCTGACCCAACCCGAGAAACCCGACCGACTTACCCGATTGAAACCCAAAAATCTGGAGTCATCCGTAACCCGAACCGAACCAGACTAACTCAAAATAGACCCGAACACACAGACAAAATCGACTTGACCCAAACCCGACCCGACCCCAACTCGACCCGACTCCTAACCCGAACTGAATTCCAACCCGACTCGACTCTCAACCCGACCCAACTTGAAATGACTATTTAAATAAAAAATTAAATTTTTTAAAACTCGAAAAATCATATAATCATATATGGGTTACAACCCATGGACTTTGTTAAAAATTAATATGATTCACAAAATTCCAAATGAGCCATCATATAATTATCACTTGAAATTGAAATTTATAACCACAAATGGGATGCATTAGACATATACGGACCACAAATGGGATGCATTAGACATATACTTCAAGTGTTGTTACCTAAATTAAAAACAAACTAGTACATTACCCGCGCCATTGCGCTTATTTTTCTTTTTAAAAAAATAAAAATAAATTCTTCAAGTATAAAAAATTATTACTATAAAATGAAATAAATTATTACCAAAAATAACTTTACACGAGGTGACGACACGTGGCATAGGTGCTTTGGTTTTAATTAATATATAAATATAGATAGATGGTTGTAAAACCTAAGTAACGAGACCGAAAACAAGGTTTTGAAGCAGAAGCGAAAGAATCGAAGCAAGAGATCGAGAAAACCAGATAAACATGCAAGCAAGAGAACGAACACAAGCGATTTTACGTGGTTCGGCTATGCCTACATCCACGGGGCCTCAGGAGTCGGCCAAATCCACTAGAAAGAGTTCGTACAGGGACAATCAAGTAACAGATACAGGATAAACCCCTAGATCTAAGCATGCATGTGATCAGAAAGCAAAGGAGAAAGAAAATCCCCCTGTGTGGGAACCAGAAGATCGAAGATGGCTTCGATCTTCAACCCTAGACAGCCTGGAAGGAAGAACGACAACCCAAACGTGAGCTATGGCATCCTCTTGTCCTCCAGAGAAGCGCCATCGACGATCCTCTTCAAGATCTCCCTTGAAATCTCAGGTCAAGGAGATGGAAACCCAAACCCTAGAAAACCCTAGCCAAGAAGAGAGTGTTTGGAATCTGAAGAGACAAAGAGTCGAGGTACAGTACACGGTGAGGCAGCTCCAAGCCTTATATAGCTAGATCATCTGAAGGAGCCAGCAATAGAGGCAAAACGCTGCGTTCCAACAAGTGAGAGGTTGTATCCAAGACTCATCAGTTTGGGCCGCCAAATTTTTCTTCAGCTGTCATGGGCTGTATCTCATATATGGGCTTGAGCCCAAACTGAGTAAAGACCACACTGCTTAATACATATTATACATATAATAAGATATATACCAACTATGTATTATCACACCATATATATCCTAAATTCTTTGTTAGAGGATCAAGCATAAAGCTCAATACAACTCAGTCAAAGTTTAGGCTATATATGCATCCATACATAGTATATATATCCTTTATATGTTATATCAATATGTATGATCATCATATGCACATACATGTTACAAGCATACACACAATATTATACATGTAACAAACAAGCATAAAAGACATAGGAAAGTATCACATAACATTACAAATGCCCCTGTACTTTTCTAAGTCTTGCACTGGGCAGACTTTAACTTTCATAACAAGTGGATTCTTCTGCCAAGTCCGTCCTCAGCCCAGGCTCAGCAAACAGATCAAGTGAGTTCCTCCAAATGGAGGAAGTTCCTGCAGTACAAAAATTTCTCTTGAGGAACAATTTTAGTACCAAAATCTGCAGGATTATATCTACCATCTATCTTTTTCACATGTATCACATTATCTTCAACCTTTTCTCTGATAAAATGATATCTAACATCTATATGCTTAGTTCTTTCATGATACACGGGGTCACGACAGAGATAAAGGGCACTTTGACTATCTATATGCAACACAGAAGTATAGTGTTTCTTTTCAATCTCTTTAAGAATACCCTGCAACCAGATAGCTTCTTTACAAGCTTCTGTAGCTGCAATGTATTCAGCTTCAGTGGATGAAAGTGCAACTATAGGCTGCTGTTGGGACTTCCAGGAAATACAGTTACCAGCCCATGTATAGACATAGGAAGTAATTGATTTCCTAGTATCCTTATTGCTGGCATAGTCAGCATCCACAAAACCATGTAAATCATAAGATGAAGCATGTTCAGCATAGAGCAGAGACAAATTCACAGAACCAAGAAGATATTTAAGCAGATATTTCATAGACAACCAGTGCTTCTCAGCAGGCTCAGACATGAACCTGCTGAGAGTACTTATGGCAAAGGCTAAATCAGGTCTAGTACAGATCATAGAGTACATAATAGACCCAACAACTGCATCATAAGGGATAGATTTCATTTTCTTAAACTCAACATCAGACATTTTTCCTTTAAGCTTAATTAGTCAAGTCTAGATGGGGACCTAAGGGAATATGATTCACATTATCACCATTCACATGAAATCTATCAAGCACTTTCTGAACATAATCACATTGATGCAACCAAAGTTTCTTATACTTTCTATTTCTAACAATGGACATGCCCAGAATTTTCTTAGCAGTACCTAGATCCTTCATGTCAAAATATTTTTGCAGGTTCTTCTTAATCTCATGAATGCAATCAACAGACTTAGAAATAAGCAGGATATCATCAACATAAAGAAGAACATATAACACATGATCAGTATGCTTCAGACCTTTGAAATACAAACATGTATCAAACTTGCTTCTCTTAAATCCTAAGCTAAACCTCATGCATCTATCAAACTTGATATTCCACTGTCCTGGAGATTGTTTCAAGCCATATATAGATTTGTTTAGCAGACAGGCATAGTCAGGATGCACAGAATCAATGAAGCCCTTAGGCTGTCTCATATAAATTGTTTCATCTAAGTCACCATGAAGAAAAGCAGTTTTAACATCCATTTGTTCAAGCTCAAGGTCATCGACAGCAGTCATAGCAAGCAACAATCTAAGAGTCTTATATTTCACAACAGGAGCAAAGATCTCATTGTAATCCTCACCTTCCCTTTGAGTAAAACCTTTTGCAACCAACCTAGCTTTGTATCTAGGTGGATCAGTCTTAGTTATACCCTCTTTAAGTTTGTAGATCCATTTACAATCAATCAATCTAGCATCAGAAGGTATGGGAACCAAAGACCAGGTTTTATTAACTTTCATAGATTCAATTTCTTCATTCATAGCCTGCTTCCAATGTTTAAAATGAGCACATTTAACAGCTTGTTCATATCAAGTGTGTAGTTTTTCACAACAGAAGACACAAGACAAGCAAACTCAACAAGATTGGTAATGAATCTTTTATTTGGAATGACAGTCCTAGGACTTCTATCCTTAGTTAACTGCCAATCTGTTAAATCATGCCTATGAGCAACTGAAGAACTAGAATTGCCAGAACCAGATGCAGACACAGTTTCAACAAGAACATCCTCATTCATAGAAACAGGAGAAGTAGAAGAGGAAGGTAACACAAATTCATTACTAGCTTCCCCACCCAATTGGTGAGGTTGCATAATCACAAAAGCAGGAGGGGTAGGAGAAGAAGTAGAAACAAAAAGAGGAGGGGAGGGAGAAATAGCAAAACCACCATCAAATTCATCTTTTGAATCAGATTCAATGTCCTTGGGGACATAGAACTGATCATGATCATGTACCTGCAAGTTAGTGTCATGAATAGCAGAGGTAGAAGCTTTAAAGTAAAACTCATGCTCATTGAATATAACATTCCTACTCACAATGATTTTATAGACACCAGGTTGGACAACTAGCAACCTATAACCTTTAATTTCCTCTGGATACCCTAGAAGGACACACCTTTGTGACCCGGGTTCCAGTTTACCTTGGTTTAGGTAAGAGAAAATAGTGCAACCAAAAGGTTTAAGGTGATTTAGGTTAGGTTTTCTTTTAGTCCATAACTCATAAGGAGTCTTAAAAGAAATCATAGAAGAGGGAGATCTGTTAATCAAATATACAGCAGTAGTTACAGCTTCACCCCATAAGCAATGCTTTAAACCAGAAGAGATTAACATGCATCTAGCCTTTTCAAGTATGGTCCTGTTTAACCTCTCAGCTGTACCATTTTGCTGAGGGGTTCCAGGAATAGTCAGATGTCTCTTACTGCCATGCTCTTTACAGAATTCATTAAACACAGAATTACAAAATTCTAATCCATTATCAGTTTTTAAACATTTCACTGATAACCCAGATTCTTTTTCAACTCTTTTTTTCCACACTTTAAAGGATTCAAAAGCCTCATCTTTAGTCTTAAACAAATAAATCCAAACAAATCTACTATAATGGTCAACAAGGGACATAAAGTACCTTTTATGACCAACAGTAGAAACTTGGGCAGGGCCCCACAGATCAGAGTGAACATAATCAAGAGGAGCAGCAGAGACATGCACAGATGGCTTAAACTCTTTTCTAGTGTGTTTACCAAGCACACAATTTTCACAAATGTCTATGCAAAGAATGCCAGTTTTATGCAAATGTTCTAAACCCTTAATGCCTACATGTCCTAATTAATCTGTTATGCCACATAAGAGTGTCACTCATGGAGATGGTTTTAACAGAAGTGGAAGCAGTAGATGCAATAAGAGCAGCAACAGAGAAATTCATCACAGGAGTAGCAAGCAATTCATATAAGCCATCCTTTCTAATGCACTTAATGACAGGCTTACCATTCTTAGTGACAATTCTAACCTATGTTACACGGAAACGGAAACGGGAACCGGAAACGAAACGGAAACGGAAACAGAAAACGGCAATCCAAATTTTATAGGAAACGGAAACGCCGGGGAAACGGCAACAAGAATTATATGTTCATTTAAAGATCTAAAGAAGAACAATAAATATATCACAAAATCATACACAACGAATGCAACACTAAGGCTACAAACTGAAATATTCAAATACCGTGATAAACATAAATAGTGTCCTTAACAGAAATTAATACAGACATGTCAAACATTTTAAATGTCTTGCAAACCAACATAATAAAGTAAATTAGATTCAAATAACAACATAATCAAGAACACATAGTACTCAATCCAAAAACATCAATCTTCTACATAGCTAACTCTTCCTCAAGTTCCGGCTCATCAAGAGAAAGTTCTGCAAATTCAAGAACTCCGGTGTCTTCCATTGATCCAAACTCGTCTCCTCCAACATCCCACATCTTAGAACTTGGGTTCTTGTATTCTTCAGAGTTCCTTGATAAAAGACGAAGGTTGTTATGAATGAAGACAAGATCTTCCGCACGCTTTGGAGTTAACTTATTCCTTTTCAAAGAGTGGACAAAAGAATAAGTACTCCAATTTCTCTCACTACATGAAGAAGAAGCTGGTTGTCCTAATAGTTTGAAAGCCAACGGCTGGAGTAATGGAATCGATGCACCAAAGCTAGCCCACCAAACTCTAGGATCCTCAGGATCCATCATAGAGATAGCCACCAAATCTGAAAATGGCCCTGACTTCAAAGAAAAGCTAGCAAATTCAGAAATTGCTTGCTTACATTGATCTGCATTTGGGAAAAGCCTTCGAAAACAATTAATCCTTTCAGCTGAAACTTTTGCATCCCTATGTGGAGGTAATCTAGTTGGGTCCTCCAAAAGCCAACTATCACTGTAGAATCTGAAAAACAAACACAAATGCAATGAATCAAACTCATCGATATGACTATATTTACATATTTATGTTTTTACTAAAAACTAAAAGTATAAGGATGATTAGGCAAGTAGCAAGTTACCTCGGGTTTAAAGAGTGAGCTAGACAATGAAGAGCCGTGTTGCTTTTCGCCCAACGACTTACCAGAATCTCATTGACAACGGTGTAAAAATCAGATTGATCAACTAGATCCTTGCCTTCATATTTGTATATCACCTTCTTCACTTTCTGAATCATAGAATCCCACATCTCATACACAAGATGAAGACATGGTTTATCAGTGTCACAAGCTCTAATCATATCATAGACCGGGGCGGTAAAGTCAACAATGTAACTCAACTTCTTCCACCAATCTTCATCTAAAATTGAGTTTCTCACAAATCTAGCTTTGGTCTGATCATCATCTTTATACAATGACCATTCATCACTCATAACCATGAACTCCAAAGCACGCCTGATTAGCTTGAACCTCTTCAACATAATAACCACAGATGCAAATCGAGTATCAGCAACAGAGAGCAATTTCAGAGGCGTGAACTTGAGATACATGGTCAATCTCATGTTGTGGTTCATAATGAAGTTCTTTATTTGCATAACTTCCTTATGAACTTCCGTGATCCAGTGACATGCATCATATGTTTCTTGATTTTTCTCTAGATTCCTTGCAGCACAAATATTCTTCAATGCCAGATTGAGTGTATGCACAACACATGGTGTCCAATAGATATGAGGATATATGCCTTCAATCAACTCACCCGCCCCTTTGCAATTGCTAGCATTATCGGTTATAATCTGAACCACATTTTGATGCCCAACCTCATCAATTACCTCTTTCATTAACTCCATTATAAATCTCTTATCCTTCACTTCACCAGCACAATTTACAGATTTAATGAACATAGGACCACCACCAGAAACAGACATAAAGTTGATCAATGGTCTTCTTTGAGGATCACTCCATCCATCTGACACAATTGTTATTCCCTTCTCCGACCAACTTCTCTTAATAGGCTCCAACAATGATTCAACATTTGCTTTCTCCAGTTCAAGCAAACTAGTTCTCAATTTATTAAACCCAGGAGGAACATAACCACCTAACTTAGCATTTGCAGCATAAGTAAAAGCACTCAAATAATAAGGATTCCTTGCAAGGTTAAACGATAAACCACCGGTGTAAAACATCCTAGCAATCAAGCAATCCAAATGATCCCTATGACTCAAATCGAATGCTTCAGAAATAGTTTGAGAACCCAATTCACCCTTTCTTTTCTTCATGTTCAAAAAAGTAGAAGGCTGCAGAGAACTACCTGAACCAAAATGAGTGCCTTCGGACGGAAGAGGCACTTTCTTGCTTTTAGACGCATTCTTGGAAGCTTCGTACTCGTCCTCTAATCGAGCCAATTCTCGCACTTGCGCAGCAGTAACCTTACTGCATAACTGGATGCCTTTGTGTTTGATTCTCATCAAATGCCCCTTAACTCTTGAATATGAACCTTGCCATGTTTGCTTGCAAAAATTACATTTCCATTTGTACGCCCCACCTCCAACATTTAGCTTCTCAATCTTCTCCACATATTTCCAAAGGGGACTCTCCTGAATCCCCTCAATCGCATCGCCTTGGTCTCCGACATCAGCGGTAGAGCCGGACTCGCGACTTTGTTCAATACTACGACTTCCGCTACTAGCATTTGAGGAAGACATTTTGAACTGACTAAGTGGGAGGGAGAGAGCAGCAGTGCGATTTTACCAGGACAAGAGCGAGCAACTGAGAGCACCTTTGAGCAGAGATCGATCCGGAGAAGAGCAAGCGATTGAACGACCAGACAGAGGCGGCTAGGGTCGCCGGAAGAGAGCAAACAGAGGCGGCAAGCGACTGTCCGACTGAACAGATGGAGGACCGGAGCCTGGAGGAAAGGGAAAGAGCGACAGAGCGAGGGCTGTCGAGTGTCGACTGTCCACTGTTGACAGAGAGATCCGGAGAAGAGCGAGCAAGTGAGCGACTGAGCGAGCAGAGGGAGGAGGCTTGGCCGATTGGGTCGCCCGGCTAGGGTCACCACTCGCGTGAACAGTTGGTGGACTGAGGGAATCGGCCGGCAATGGAGGATTGAAGGAGCAGAGGGATTTCACGGCGGGGCTATGGTACGGAGTGCGGACTGCACCTGTAGAGAGGAGATAGGAAAGAAGATAGATTTAAGGTTTGTTTTTTTAATTTTTTTCAATTAAAAAATATGAGAAACGCCACATGTCAACCAAGAAACGTTTCTGAACCCATAGAAACGTTGACCGTTTCTGACCTCTAGGAAATGTTTCAGCGGAGTTTCCGTGGAGTTTCGGGGTTTCTTAAAATCTAGAAACTTGAAACCGCTATGAAATGGTGTTTCGGGGTATCATAGATTCTAACACCATTTGAACTGAAAACATCATAATGTAATTCTTCAAGAGCACTTTCAGACATCAGATTTCTTCTTAAAGCAGGGACCCATTTAACATCCTTAATGACTCTAACCACATTATCAAACATCTTCAAAGCAATAGACCCAACACCTTTAATTTTAAGCACAAAATGATCACCCAGCATAACAGTGCCACCATCAAAACATTTAAGATAATGAAACCAAGTTTTATGATATGTAGCATGCATGGTGCATCCAGAATCTAAAATCCAGGTATTTGTGTCAGCAGTATTCAATAATGCAAGAACTTCATGAGTATAATAAGGATGAGACTCAAACACAGCAGAAACATTAGGCTTCTTACTAGCAGCCTTTTCATCTCTTTTTCTTTTAAAACAATGTTTTTCAATATGACCAGACTTTGAGCAATAAGTACACATCAGATTTGACTTATCATTGTCAGTTTTATCATGTTGATTAGGCTCAAATTTATTGTTATCCTTCTGAGGTTTATTCTTGTTGTTTTTGTTGTTGTTATTTCTGTTGCCTCTGGGCCTTCCTTTAGAAACTAAAACTTCATTTTTAGTCTCAGGTTTAGGATCAGATTTAGACTCATATTTGTTTCTAAAAACCTTTAAAGCATCATTTTCCTAAATAATGGACTCAAGGATAACCTTTTTCTCCAATTTTTCAGTGCTATATTGAACAACATCTTTAAAAGTGTCAAATTGAGCGGGCAAAGCATTTAATAACAACACACACTGTTGAGTTTCCTCAACATTATCACCACATCTTTGCAATTCTTGAATAATAGTCAAAAACTTATCAAGATTCTCAGGTAGAGGATAGGACACATCCATTTTGAAAGTAAACAATTTGTTAAACAGGTTAACATGAGAAGGGAGAGATTTTACCAGATACAAGTTTTCCAAACCTTCCCAAAATGTTTTTGCAGTGTTATAACTCAGAACCTGTCTAGCTACTTCATCACCCAGACGTAGCATGATTTCACTGTGAGCTTGTTGATCTATTTTCTGTATTGTTTCTTTTGATATATTTTCAGGAAATTTGCAAGTCACAACAGTCCAACACTTTTCTTTGATTAAAATGGCCTTCATCTTTATTTGTCACATTGCAAAATCAGTGTGGCCGTTGAAAGGCCTTAGAAAAGTGCCTTTATCTCCCATTGTTACAGGTACCTCGCAAAGAAAACAAAGAACCAAGTTAGTAACAAGTTGTAAGGGGTATAAAAGATTCAAGAAACCCTTGAATCGTAAAGACAAACACAGATCTACCTAAAGGAACACCACAGAAAGCATGTAAAGGACAGATCTAAACACCAAGTACTAGAATCAAGCACAGAAACCCTAGATCTAGCACAAAAGGTGTGGTATGTCACGCAGGGGGGGTTCGGCACCAGAGATGTCGCCTTTTTAGGTCCGACCGAGGCCCTACGTCTGAACTTTATCTCTGGAATCAAGAATGATGCAGAGAATCAAGATCAGGACACTCAAGCTCTGATACCACGTTGTAAACCTAAGTAACGAGACCGAAAACAAGGTTTTGAAGCGGAAGTGAAAGAATCGAAGCAAAAGATCGAGAAAACCAGATAAACATGCAAGCAAGAGAATGAACACAAGCGATTTTACGTGGTTCAGCTATGCCTACATCCACGGGGCCTCAGGAGTCGGCCAAATCCACTAGAAAGAGTTCGTACAGGGACAATCAAGTAACAGATACAGGATAAACCCTAGATCTAAGCATGCATGTGATCAGAAAGCAAAGGAGAAAGAAAATCCCCCTGTGTGGGAACCAGAAGATCGAAGATGGCTTCGATCTTCAACCCTAGACAGCCTGGAAGGAAGAACGACAACCTAAACGTGAGCTATGGCAGCCTCTTGTCCTCCAGAGAAGCGCCGTCGACGATCCTCTTCAAGATCTCCCTTGAAATCTCAGGTCAAGGAGATGGAAACCCAAACCCTAGAAAACCCTAGCCAAGAAGAGAGTGTTTGGAATCTGAAGAGACGGAGAGTCGAGGTACAGTACACGGTGAGGCAGCTCCAAGCCTTATATAGCTAGGTCATCTGAAGGATTCAGCAATAGAGGCAAAACGCTGCGTTCCAACAAGTGAGAGGCTGTATCCAAGACTCATCAGTTTGGGCCGCCAAATTTTTCTTCAGCTGTCATGGGCTGTATCTCATATATGGGCTTGAGCCCAAACTGAGTAAAGACCACACTGCTTAATACATATTATACATATAATAAGATATATACCAACTATGTATTATCACACCATATATATCCTAAATTCTTTGTTAGAGGATCAAGCATAAAGCTCAATACAACTCAGTCAAAGTTTAGGCTATATATGCATCCATACATAGTATATATATCCTTTATATGTTATATCAATATGTATGATCATCATATGCACATACATGTTACAAGCATACACACAATATTACATGTAATAAACAAGCATAAAAGACATAGGAAAGTATCACATAACATTACAGAAATGATATTGTGTAATAAATATTAGATAAAAATAGGATATATGAATATATCAATAAATATATTATATAAATGAAAATGTAAATAGAATATATCAAATATATATTGCCAAAAAAGCTATTTCTAAATATATCAATATAAATGTTGCCAAAAATAACTTTGCATGAGGTGACGACATGTGACATAGGTGCTTTGGTTTTAATTAATATACTAGTACAGTCCCCGCGCCAGGGCGCGTAATTTTTTTTAAAAAATAAATATAAAATTTTGCAAGTATAAAAAATTACTACAATATTATAAAATTAAATCAAATATTACCAAATGTTAATATAAAATAGAAAAAAATAGATTTGATAAAGTAAGTAAAAATAATAATAATATTTATGAAAAATATGTTAAAATTACATGAGTTAAAGATCTAAATAGAATAGGTTGATTAGGTGAAAATCGATCCCAAAATAAAAGTGGTTATAACACCTAATAAAAAATCTTTATGGTTTGTTAGTTAGATATAGCTAGATTAATTAAAGAACTTATACAAATGTCATTAGTTGGAATTTTTTATTCCTAGGTTAAGTTGATTGGGAGGAAATCATAAAATTAAGGTGATTATGACATCTAAGAAAAAATGTTTCTCATTATAAGATTGGGAGGAAATCATTAAAAAATGTTTAAAATCTTTATCATTTAAAATTTTATGTAGATTGGTTGGGTGAAAATCCAAAATTTAAGTTTATTATAAAAACAAAAATAGTTTTCATTATATATATAGACTGACTGCTCCAAAACAAATCATATATTTGGAACTATATATTTTTTTATAAAAAAAATGCTTTTGAATTCATCCAATTGTTTAAAAAATAGATTGAAATGATATTGTATAATTAATATAGAATGAAATAATAGTGTATAGTTAATATTAACTTTATTTTTATTTATTTTTTGAATTAATCCCATTGGTTAAATAAAAAGGTATTGCCTAAAAATCATATATTTGGAACTATATATTTTTTTATATCAAAAATGTTTTTGAATTCATCCTATTGTTTAAAAAATAGATGGAAATGTTATTGTGTAATTAATATAGAATGAAATAATATTGTGTAGTTAATATTAACTCTATTTTTAAAAAAAGTTTTGAATTAATCCCATTGGTTAAATAAAAAGGAATTGCCTAGATAGATTGTTTAAAAAATAGATTGAAATGATATTGTGTAATTAATATAGAATGAAATAATATTGTATAGTTAATATGTAGATAGATATAGATATAAACATATCAAATAGATATCCAATTAAATATACATAGTTGACAAAAATAGGTTATATGAATATATCAAATAAATATTGGAAAAAAATTATTTCTAAATTATAAAATTATAAATATATATATATATAATAGATGTTGCCAAAAATATCGGTGCGCGAGGAGGCGACACGTGGCACAAGTGCTTTGCTTTTAATTAATATATATATATATATATATATATATATATATATATATATATATATATATATATATATAGATATAGATAGATAACTCGAATTATTTATTTTACATAAATTATATATTCAAGTATTCAACCGAATCAAAACGATCTAATTATTTAAACGGGTCAAATATGATTCGACTCCAAACCCAAACAAACTATACCCACTTTAATTCGAAATATGAACGAGACTGACCCGTCTCTTGACCCGAAACATGAACGAACTTGATCCACTTTGATCCGAACCCAATTGGGCTTAGCCCGATTCAAATCAACACCCGACCAATCTAAAATTCAGTTTGACCGAACCCGAACTGAACCCGAACCGACCAGTACCCAACCGCATATTTAACCCGAGCTGACCCAACCCGTCAGTAACCCAACTCGAACAAACCTGACCCGAACCCGATCCGAACAACCGAATTGTCACATCTACGCCTCCCTCGTCCAAAGAGCTATAATCCATAATGGCATATTGGCATGCTTGGCCGATTTGACCGGGAAGTGCTCATCCATGCTTGACACCATATATATACGGAGTACTAATTTAGCGCTAAACAAAATTAATGTTGAAATACGTTCTTTTTTTTTTTATAACAAATACTCCTTTCAAAATAAATACCGTTTGACTTTTTTGTATGTTTTTTAAGGAACTAAAAACTCTATAAAATATTATTTTTTAATTAATTTTTTTTATAAATGGATACTTATTAGTTATTACTAATAAGTATCAATTTGTAAAAAAATTCTGATTAAAAAGTAATATTATATAGATTTTAACTTATTAAAAAACGTGCAAAAAATCAAGCGACATTTATTTTAAAAGGGAGATAGTAGTAGACATTAATGAATAAGGTGATTAGCACAAAAAAAAAGAATAAGGTGATTATATACTCCTTACCGGATTCGTCGATGAGGCATTCATAGCTTACATAGGCAATTAGGCATTCGTTATGCCCTATTTTATTTTATTTATTTTTTATTTTGAAGTGAAACTAAACATCATCCATCTAAATACAATAACAATCTAAAACATGACAAATTATACTAGCCAACAACTACAAAACTGAGACATTTCAAAGAAAAACTTTAAGAAAGTTAAAACCCCACCAAACACTAGACACAAAAGGATAAAAGAAGAAACATGAGATAGAGCAAACCGACAGAAGGCTACGTTAAAATCAACTTTGATGGTTCCTTTCTGTCTTCTGGTGAGGCAACTGCATGCTTCATCATTTGGGACCACGAGGGTGCTACAATGGCTTGTGTCGATGTTCAGTGTGGACTCAATTCTACACTTGCTACGGAAGCCATGACATTAAAGGAAGACATCATCAAGGCTAAGGCTCTCGGAAATTTAAACATTGTGATCGAGGGCGACAACCTCATTGTCATCAACTATTTACGCAGGTTGTGGAAGTGCCCATGGGACTTCGAGATGTTGATCTCACATATTCTCTCCCTTCTCCAACAATTCGGCAAAGTCAAATTCAACCACGTCTTTCGAGAGATCAACACGGTTGTTGACAAGATTGCTGATCTTCTCCACTCGCTCGGTCCCCCATCATGGTTTTCTCGTTGATCTGAATCTGCGTGTACTCATCCGTAAGGATGCCCTTGGATGGTGGTACAGACCCTGCCCTGCCTGACCCCTCCCAAATCATTAACTTATCAAAAAAAAAATTATCGATCAAAATGTGTCTTCTCCACTGGTCTTGATTTATGGTCACACCTTAAGTCAGAGTCAATAACATTAGATCATTTGAATAACTCCATCCAATGTACTATTCTTAGATATACCTATGTTGCGATGAACAACTCCCAGTCTCTCACATCCAAACTCTCATACCTACAAAAATATACACATCATTATATGTATTCCCCTCTAGACGTTTTTGGAGTATGGGTGGAAACAATCCCGCAAATCTCAGGCTCGTGCCGGTCCTTTCCCGATCCTGGTGGGATTTAAAAAAATAAATGAATCATGTTCCGTTTCGGTCCTTTCTCGATCCTGGTGGGATTCGAAAAAAAAGTAAATCTTGTTCCAGTTTCGTCCTGCAAAAACTATGCGGGGGGTGTGTAAAAGAAATCATAAAATATATATAAAGGATTCTAAATCAATATGTGTTACGCCTTTGAAAACCGTAAAATATATAAAATTTTTAGATATTGTTATTATATTGTTTTTTTTTTAATTTGAGTGACAGAGCCTGTCATATTTCGTCATGTCTCGCAAGTAACAAAGTCCATGCGGTATTTAAAAAAATAGTGAATTTCGTCCCAATATCATTCCACAAAAATTACGCACAAGATAGAATACAAGACAACCCTCATTCCATCTCATCCCACGGCCGACTCCTAATTTGAAGCAACAAAATCTAAAATCTCTCATCTTTTCACTAATGTCTATCACTTCAATTGTTCAACTTTATTTGAGTAATTTCCTTTCTAATTATTTCCAATCTCGACTACCCACACATCCACCAAGGAGACCAATGCAGATCTCATGCAACACATGGTCCATTATAAAATTATTTGAGTTATAATTTTACTTTGAAATAAATTAAAAAATATATCTGCATTTCATAAAATTTTACCATGAAGATTTATGTTTTCGAAAAATATAAAAATTATAAATTGATCTTTTAATTATCTATATTTTAAAACACATTTTTTCAAAAGTTTTTAAAGATATGTAAATATAAATATACGATACACAATTATAAATTTTTAAATTGTTTTTTAAAATAAAATTATACTTCAAATAATTTTATTGTGTAGAATGGAGTCAAATGTGACATAAAACTATTTTTAATTAAATAAAATATCCTTTAACAATATGCTTTAATCTCTTCCTCCGCCTACAAGAAAAGCAAATAGCATCAGACAATTATCTTTCTCTGCACTCTTTCAGCTGCCCACACTAATTTCTTGTTAGCCAATCACCTCCTTCCACGTATCCCACTCACCCTCTCTCTCTTTCCTCCATTGTTGCCAACTCAAGCTTTTTTAGCTCACAAAAGAGAACACTGAACTAAAGACTGAAGAGTGAAGACCACCAGATCTTCCATTGATAAACCTCTCAAGCTCCGTCGCTCTCCACATCTCCACCATGAGGCCCAAACAGCCCAACCGCCATCCAACCCCTCCGCCGCTGACGCCGCTTCGCTCGCCGCAGCCCTCAGACTCCACCATGAGAACGAATCACCGCCCGCCGCAGCCACCGTCTCCGGCAGCCACTCCATCTCCTCGTCCTCCAAACACAACCGAGAGATCCAACAATCAACCGCGGCACCCGCCACCACCGGAGCCGGAACGAGAACCAGAACTACAACCGCAACCGACATTTGCGGCGTATCCGCCGTACATGATGCCGCAGCCTCAGCGGATGCGGAGATCTGGCGGTTCGAGCTGCGCCTCCTGCATGCTAGCCACCGCCTTCATCCTGATAGTCGCGGCGATCGCTGTCACCGCTTGTTTCGTGCTCTTCAAGCCCCAAGATCCGAAGATCGCCGTCGATTCGGTGCGGTTCCCGGCATTCTCCCTCTCCAATGGCACGATCGACTTCACGATCTACCAGTACGTCGCTGTCCGAAACCCTAACCGGTACTCCTTCTCCCACTACGACAGCTCCCTCCAGCTCTTCTACTCCGGCAGTCAGCTAGGGTTCATGTTCATCCCAGCCGGCGAGATCGCCCCCGGCCGAACTCAGTACGTCTCCGCCACGTTCAACGTGAAGTCGATCCCAGTCACAAATCAGCTGTCCGCGACTACCGCGGCTGTTAGCGGCAGCGACGGGGCCATGTTTGGTCTCGGTCCGACCATGGAGGTCGAGACGAGGGTGAAGATGGCCGGGAGAGTTAGGGTTTTGAAGGTTCTGGCTCACCATGTGGAAACCAGAGTGAAATGTAGGGTTACAATTGAGGTGAGCAATGGCAATGTTTTAGGCTTCCATTGCTAAAGCTTCTGGTAATCTGGTGTGCTGTTCTCTCCTTTTAGCTTTCTGAGTTGTTCTTCCTCCATTTTTGTTCAAATTGCTGTGTTTGAGTGAGTTCTCTAGATCTGTATCAAGTAATTAGATTGTTTTTGATCGTTCTTGGAGTACCAATTAACGTAAACTGATCTAATGCTATAGGGATTGTGAATTAATTGTAAAAAAAAAAGCGATTTCAATTTGAGGAATGAGAATTAAGGAACTTTTGCCTGCGCAATTTCATTGCTGATCTTGTTTCTGGATTCTTATCCTCGTTGAGCTAATCTCCAATTGGAGTTTTGCATTTGAGGGGTATGGAATGAAGAAGATCAACAGCCGCTCAACTCCATGGATGTTATCGACGAACGTCTGGCACAATTGCTCCGGTATAGGTATATTGCGAAATGAAACTGCTGTTGATGCATCCTGAGAGAAATGACATGGTGCAGTTTTGGTTCAAAATTGATCAACCGATGAATGATGATGCAATCTCCAAACTCAAACACGCCGAAAAAGGTATCTATAACTCAACAAGGAAATGTTTGGTAAACATTCATTTACCTTGTAAGATATGTGTTTCAGTACCATTTAATGCTTACCAAACAGAACCTATGATATCGGGAAGAACAGAGATTATTGTTACAGTTACATTACAACTAGTGGATCTTACAATAGGGTTTTCACTTTCCAGCATGTCTATATCTACTAAAAACACTTCCACACCAGTTTGAACACTGTTTCAGCAGAGCCAGAGAAGATCATCATGTTATTGATGGAGGGCAAGGTGGAGGAGGCAGTGGAAAAGGAACTAAAAGAAGGCGAGTAGATTCATACGAGATTTCATTCTCAGCTGCATAGATTGGGAATGCAAGCGCCGCCATCAGGGTTCTGTTGCTCCTTCCATATCCGCCCGGTAACCCTCAGCTTCAGCTCTTTCCTGTCCCCTCCTGAAAAGAAGAGTGCCATGTTTCTCTGTATGATGAGCCCGTCGTGGCTGTCCCTTACCTTCCGGTGGCTATCTCTTATGCTCCGTGGGGTGCCCTCCCATATGAGCTTGCGCCCGTTGCCTCCTACCTCAAGGCTGTAGTTGTAGCTGCGGGCGTCCATCTCGTCGCCCATGAACCGCAGGAATGCTATGTATACTGGCGCCATACCCAACTGGAATGCTTCGAAGTGGAGACAAAAGTATTGTCCAAAGCAGTTGAAGACCTAGCCAAGGCAAAATTTGATTTCAGAAAATGTGAACTGAAAAACTGAAGTTACCAGTCATGCTTGAATTGGCGAAAACGTGAATTTGCACTTACAGTTAGCATCCATGTTGCATTCTCTACTTCACGGGGATTAGATTTCACGTAGCGATGGTTGAATGTGCATCCAGAATGCATGTCTACCTTATGATCATCCCTCAGGTGAGCCACAAGGTATGGGATATCCCCGACCACAGAACACTCTGACCCAGCGTATGGGCAATTATATGGCCTGAAGTTACATAAAGCTTCATGTTTCAGCTTGCTGTAGTAGGGGAAGATCACTGAGCACCCAAGAGTGTAAAATTTGCAGGGTAGTTCGAGTGATTCAGCTACTTTCTCCAGTGCCAGGCATCTGATATCTCCGAGCTCTTGTCTACAGGTAGGGCACCGGTTGTGCACCCGTGTTTTGCACGTGGAACAAAGTGTGTGTCCATTGTGGCACTGAAATATCACAAACATTTTTGTTGGAAAAAAAGAGTGAAGAAAGATGCATCTAGAAATAGCAGACACCTTCATTATATGAGCAGATAAAATACAGGAACTCAAAAAAAAAAACAAGCAATTCTTCAAAGTAAAGCATGCTGCATTGGCAAATTTAGGAATTACACATACACAGTGCTAAAAGAACCAAAATGACCCAGAATCCTCATAGACAACAACCTTAGAGCTTGAGCAAAAGCAAAGATCAGGGATGGAGAGGGGGACCAGATTCTCAAATTTCAATATCAACATGAGAAATAGAACTGAATTCGGTAACAAACTGGTCAACTATATGTCAAGATAAGGCTGTTTAAAGTTTACATGAGGAGCTATCCAGAGTCGATTCAGCCTAGGCACATGACAAATAAGATGAGTAGAAACAGTATGCAGTTACACGCACAAGTAGATCCTATCAATGAACCATGATTGATCATATTCACCATGAGCATCAAAACAAAAAGGGTAATAATTTTTACGTTTTTTTTGGTGGAAGGTTCGACATTCACCATAATGAAAACCAAGATTGCGCATCTAATATATTAACAAGAGCTTACTATACCAACACAAGAAAGAGAACTCAATTTAGCAAGAAAATGGCCGATCATCTCCATCATGAGCATCAAGACCAAGAATAAGCTTACAGTTGCAACATTGATCCACATGACACCGTTCAACAAGCTCAAGACAAGAACAACTCCAATGCATGAATTTTCATTTTAAGAAACTACAGGGAGAAAAGATGAAATATCAAACTACAAACAATACAAACACATGAATTTCTTAGGTAGTGCCATTAACCCTTCAAAAGGATGTTAAAAGCTTACATCACAAAGGTACAGAAATATGTTAATTTTACTTGATTCAATCTATAGCAGATTTATTTCATCGCATTGTTCGAACTGAATTCTCATTGCAGCTTCAATCCAAAACGACTATCTTCGTATATTAACAGCAGACTTGAAATCTAGTTTCCCAAAACAAGAATTCAATAATATCAATGTTCTAAAAAACACTTGTGAGTGCTTGACGGTAGGCTAGGGTCAAGGGTCTAGGTGGGGTCTAGGCGGATTTTATGGCGGGTCTTTGTCGTCTAGGCGTGTTTTGGCAACCTTGATGGCCTTGGCGGTGGGGCGAGTTCAAAGGTTTAGCTGGGGTCTAGGCGGATTTTTTATAACAGAGAATAATACTAAGATCTCCATACTGAATAGAAGCAACCTCACTAGATAGGATCCAAATAAAATTTTGGATGAACAATCAAATGTCCCCAACTAAAGAACTTCTCGTCTCCATCGTCACTATGATGCACTATGGTCGAACTAAACTGTGTTTAAAGGTTGTTCATTTGCATCAGTAATGCTCACATTTTCAATTTTTCAGCCATACTGAATAGCCAGAAAGTGCAATGAAGCATCCGGGAGCTAAAACAAGAAGACAATCAAGCAAAATTCACAAACCTGATGAATTTGAGGAGGCTACATAGAATCGGGAAAAATTAGGGCTACATGCGAATTTATCCAAGAGAGATCAGTGAAAGAAAATGGAATTAACAAACCTGATGAATCGGAGGGTACATAGAATTGGTGCAAACGGGGCATTCAAGAAGCTCATGGACACTGGTGGCCGGGTGAGCCGTGGAATTGGAAACGACGGCGTTTCCATTGCCGCTGGGCTTCGAAGACGCGTACTGGTGAACCAACTGGTGATGGTGGGCGAGCGATATAGGGTGGGAGTAGCTATCGATCTCGTCCTCATCAATCAAGGTATCTAAAGACGAAACGCAGTCGATGCTGCCGAGATCCATTTCTTCCGAAATTCGCAAACCCTAATCCCGGGGAATCTCAGCTGTTTTCCAAAGGGAAAGAGGAAAATTCGATGATTGGAAGGAAATTGAGGAAACCGAATCGAACAAGAGTGCGATTCATCGAGGATTTACGTGGAAAAAGATAGTGATGAATTCAGATTTTTGGCAGATGAATCCGGAATTCCATGAAGGCTGGCAAATGGGGAAAGGGGGAAAAACAGGGCACAGAGCAGCGCCCCCAATGAGAAAGGAGGTGCTTTCCGTAGGCTTGCACTGATACAGTGCAACAAAGACGATGATAATATTCTCAAGGAAAAAATAAGGCAAAATTGCAGAAAACCACCCTTTAAATATGGGTGTTTTCACTTAACCACCCCTTAAATTTAAAATTACAGAAAACCACCCGTTAAATGGTATTTGTTTATAACTCACCACCCATTCAACTATTTTCTTTAATTTATCATTAAATATATTATATTTTAATATTTTTAAACTCAAATTTGATTGTAAATATATTCATATTTTGAATTTAAGGGCTCGATCATATTTTAGGGATTATTTTATTTATTTTAAAAAAATAATAATAAATATAGCCTAGAATTATTATCTTAATTTATGGTTGAAAATGTTTATAAAATTTTAAAATATTATGGAAATTACTCTTATTTATTTATATTTTAAATAAGAGTAATTTACATAATGTTTTAAAAATTTATAAACATTTTCAAACATAAATTAAGATAATAATTCTAGGCTTTATTGATTATTATTTTTAAAAATAAATACAATGATTTATAAAATATAATTGGGCCCTTAAATTCAAATTTTGAATATATTTACAATCATATTTGAGTTTTAAAATATTAAAATATAATATATTTAATGATAAAGTAACGAAAATAGTTGAAGGTGTGGTGACTTGTAAACAAATACTATTTAAAGGGTGGTTTTCTGTTATTTTGAATTTAAGGGGTGGTTAAGTGAAAACACCCATATTTAAAGGGTGGTTTTCTGTAATTTTCCCAAAAAATAAATACTGGACTTCTTTTTTTGTTTTTAAAGAAAGGAAAATGAAATATTGGTTCGATTTTATATTCATCTTATTAAAAAAAATAGTTTTAGGCTAGCTAACACAAAGTTGATGAGACTAAAATAGTAAAATGTGTAAAATCCTGTTAGATTTTTGTACATTTTTAAAGAAGATAAAAAAATATAGTAAAATATTATTTTTAAATAATTTAATACTTATTATTAATAAATATTAAATTATTTAAAATTTAATTAAAAAATTAATATGTTATTATATTTTTTATCTTCTTAAAAATATACAAAAATCTAAAAACCTTTATTTTTGACAGACAGAGTATATATTAAATTAAACAAATATTTTTTTATGATAAGATAATTGATAATTCTAACTAATAGGGTAGTTAATAAAATTGGATGACGAGAGAGAAAAGAATATATTTGTGCATATAAAAAAGCTCCGATAATTAAAATGAGTAGTTGTTGAAAATCATTATTCATTAAGGCTTAGTCTTACCTTTAATTCTATCAAAACTATATAAAATATTAAAACTATAAATTTCTAAATATTTGATCATCATTAAAAGTATATGGATTGGTGAATGAGTCACTAAAATAAATTAACTATAGGACTCCTATAATGATTTTATGGTGTATTTATAAAAAAAATGTTATTTTAAATATTTTCATTTTGAATTTATACAATTATAATTGTAATTATTACATAGTACATCTTCCATTAAAAAATATAACTCATTTGATTTTTCAACACGTTGTTAAGGAGGTAAAAATTATATAAAATATTAACTTTTAGAATAATATCATACTTATTAGTAATAAGTATAAAATAAAATTAAAAAATATAAATATTTTATATAGTTTTAAATCCTAAAAAATGTCAAAATGTAAAAGAACTTATATTGTTGGATTAATGGAGTATTAGTTTGTTAATTGTGGTTTTACAAACATAAAATTGTTTTAAATATTTATTTTATTTTAAAAAAAGACTTCATCCATTAAAAAAACATGTCGTTTACCCCAGGAGTATATAAAATATTAAATAATTTTACCCCAGGAGACATCCCTTTCCATATTGTGGGTTTATGCTCCCGTCTGTTCAGCGGTGAGACACCATGGTGGCTTGTTGCCTCCCCGTGTTCTCGCTATTCGCAGTTCATGTTGGTGATTTGTGAAAAATCATCAATCCATTTGTCTGAAATCATAAATGTTAAGTGTGAGAATTACTAAGAGCATCACTCGGGCTTAGGGTGTGCGGGAGGCACGGCTCATGTGATCAGCCCTAAGTAATTCTAAGATTTTAAGGGGAAAGGAAATCATGAAGAAAGACCCATGCAATAGTCTCAACATCGACAAAGTTGGTCTCGAGCTTATTCGGACGTTTTCCATAAAAGTAAGCAATTAGGGATATGCTCGGCACTTGATGTGATATGGTTATGATCGAGCTTTGATCACTTATAGTAAGTTCAACTACTATCTCATGATTTGTAAAGGAAGATATTAAGCTCTAAATCATTGATGCAAAATTTGAGAGCTAACCGAGCTTCGGAACTCCAAAAATGACCTAGCTCTAATTTTGAGCTTGATTAGGGTTTTAGCTTCATTGAAGCTTTAGCTTAGTCATTTTAGCTGCATGGTAGCTACACTCAGCTTCGTATAAATGTCACACACATTTTATATTTTATGAGTGACCTAGCTCCACCATGCTAGCTCCGTCATGCTAGCTTGTCCTTAATTGGGCCGGTTCTTATTGGGCTTTTATTGGGCCAGCGGTTGGGGTAGTTATTGGATGGTAACCGCCCAACCACCATAACTACCATAACCACCAATAACTACCCATAACCACCCAAAACTACCACCCCATTTTGCCTATAAAAGGCCTTTGCCATCTACTTGGAAAGGCATGAGTTTTTTCGATAGTTCTCTCATTAGAAAAACAAAAACTTGGAAACACAAACAAGGTATGTATATATACAATAATGAAATGGGATGCCACCCTTTTATTGTATAGGAAACGTTTTATCCCACAACGTTATTGTAGTGCAACCCTTTGGCATAAATAGGGGCAATAAACGTTGAAGGAAAACTCGATTTATTTGAGTGACTCGTTTGCCATTATCCAAGACATTTTATATATCTTTTCTAAAGGGCTTAAACACTTAGTTTTGTCGCCTAAAAGAATTCGGTGGAGATTGCCTTTTGGCCTACTCCCTCGGGATTACCTTTCGAGGTCTACCCATGAGATTACCCTTTTTGGGTCTACTCAAATTGTCTTGATTATCCATAAGGATCTACAAGAACCGAATTTACTTTCAATCCATTAAAACAACATTACCTAAAATCTAACAGTTCATCCATGGGTCTCACTCGACTTTTTATCTAGACGGTTTGATTGTGGTTATATTCAGTTGTATTCGGATCTTTTGACCCGTTTGTTTGTACGCTTGTTTTTCCTTTTTGCTTCATGATGGCTAGTCCATTTGTCGTTTATTTTGGCTTCTCGATTTATCAGACACCGGTGTGGTTTGTTATTTTGAATTATTGCATGTATCCATATATATATATATATATATATACACACACTTCATATTCATATTCAATTTTTTCACTTTAATTTTTTTCTCTAAATTATCCTATTTTTATCTAAAACTAACATTAACTTTATCTATTTTTTTTATTAGACAAAAATTTGAGAAATTAGACAATAGACTATTTAGTACCTCAATAGGGCGACGAATCGGCAGACAGTTTACCCCTCAATCTACAAAACACTAAGAATACAAACTAACAAAGATGAAAGGAAATCCAGCCACCCCATATAACCCATCAGCCAGTATAGGAGTTGAAGAAGATCTAAGACGACCCACGAATGTCGCGAGTACGGAAGAGAGCAATCAGCAATGCCTCACATGATGTCACAACGTCGAGAAGGCGGAAAATAGCAACCCACCACCGGAAAAGGCGAAACTGCAACCCAACTTGAAACTAAACGCTAGAGGTGGCAATCAGGCGGGGCGGGTCGGGTTCGGTTTCGGTTAGTCGGGTTTCGGGTCATTCGGGTTTCGGGTAATGTCTAATAATTTGGTCATTCAGTTGGGTCGGGTTCGAGTTTCGGTTATATCGGGTTTCGGTTGTATCGGGTTTCAATTATTTTGGGTTTAGATTGTCTCAAGTTTTCATTATTTCAATATTCATTTTAAAAAATTTACTAGAATATATCTTAAAGTTCGGGTTATTTCGGGTTTCGGTTATAACGGGTTCGGGTCTTAATGGGTTTCGGTTGAATCGGGTTCGGTTCATTCGGATTTCGGGTCCAAAATGGACGGGTTGGATCGGTGTTCAGAACAATCGATTTGGGGTCGACCGGGTCGAATTTTCGGGTTCGGGTCGGGTTTTGCCAGCTCTGACCAATACAGGCCAAAATAGGGAACAACAATCATCAAACGAAAGTTTGTACGGAAAACTGGATTCAGCCCGAAAAGAATGCTCGGGAAAAGACCGGGTGGCACTCCGCAATCCTCCCACTGATCAAGGACAGCGCCACACTAGAGTCCGTTTCCACCCCCACTTTCCGGAAGCCCAGATTCCAAGCTAATTGAAGACGATTGGCCCCGCTCCAAAGTGGTGAGCGACCCAACATTAGGAAATCTCATACGTATATGGTTAATCAAACCTTACAATAACTCTATACAGCCAATTAGGGCCCAGCCCAGCCCCATTTACAGCCCAAACCAACTCGGGCCTCATAATTTTTTTTAATACGTTGAACTTAATTATTTGTTTGACACTGACTATTATTAGATCAATCTGCTATACAAATCTTTCGACCTAAAAAAAAATTCTGCTATACAAATATATGTATCATTATATATGACCCTCCTTATTATCGATTGATTCATTAATTTTTAAAGTTAAAAAAAAACTTTCAATCTAAAATAAAAGAATAATACTCCGAGTGTAGCATAAATTGTGTAACTTGCACATGAACAACAAGAGTTCAACACAACACAAGTTTATTCCATACATGAATGAAGTTCAAGGGCGTACAATAACAAAGTTACACACACAAGTCGCGGGTATTATTTCGTTATTACGTTGATTCTTAACATCAATATTCGTTAACTAGACATCAAGACTTAGTAACCCTTGAGAAACCTTTGGTACCAAACCGCGGAGCGTTTCTTGTACCTCTTCAAATTATTCTTAAAATCCACATAGACCAAACCGAACCTTAGAGTAAACCCTGAGTCCCACTCGAAGTCATCTAGGAACGTCCATGCGTAGTATCCCTTGACGTTCCCTCCCATCCTGTATGTATCAACCATATTCATTGTGAGATGAAATACTAGACACTCGAATGTCAAAAATCGTAAAAATGTACATGGATAAGTTACCTCATTGCTTGCAAGAGGTACGATATATGCCTGTAGTGGTAGTTTAACCTAGCTCGATCTTTAAGAGCTTCTTCAACTGGCAATGTGTTATTGGTACTTTCCGCATACCCTGTTAGTGATGTTCGTGTATGAATACATGTTACACTAGTCAAATCCATACTATTGGAAAAGCTTAAGCTGTTAAGCAGAGATTCATTTTTTTGTTGTATCTTACCGTTCTCAGTGATAATCACAGGTGGATTTTCGTATTTTTCCTTGATGTGTAGCACAAGATCTCTGATTCCCTTAGGATACACATAAAGCCATGACAACCCAGTCTGCAAAAAAAACAAATTCAATGAGACCACATCAATGACTTAATCTCTTAGTGAATAGAGTTGCGAAAATTTCGATTCAAGGGAAGAACATACCGCATCACCGATTGCTACACCATTGTTCACCTCTACATACACATCCAACACATTAGACCGTGACACAAACAAAAGTCTAGGACAAATATAATGGTAAGGTAAAGTTGTTAAGCAATCGGAAAATACGTACGAGTGAGAGTAACGTGCCAATCCGTTGTGTAGCTCAATTGGAGAGGGTTAGAAGAAGTCGGGTCATCACTCACCCACATTGCAGTGTAGTAGTTTACCCCAAGGAAGTCGATTGAGTGTTTTAGCATTGCCGATTGCTCCTTGGTGAAGCGAGGCAATCGGTTTCCTACTATGGATCTCATCGACTGAGGGTATTCACCGGTTGTAACAGGCTCTACAAACCTGTTAGATCACAACACACAAACAAAAGAAACAACTTTTTTCACACTACACATACACAAAATGGTTGATTTTCATCAATGGTCCATCTACGTAAGTTTATGCACATACCATCCGAATAGGAAATCGAGCATCCTAGAAGCCGCCTTTTGGCTTGACGTAGAGCTGTTCAGCGGGATAAACCAATGCGTCGCTATTGTGATTCCGATTATACCCTTTTGGTAGGCCTACAAAATATCATTCGACAGTAAATTAAGCAGTGGTGGATCTAGTGTTTTAAAGTCAGGCGAGCGAAGAAATATTTATGGTGAAGATAAAAAAATAATAGCAAAAATTTATGATTGTGAGATACTATACATTAAGAATCCAAAAGAAAATTAAAATTTGTCAATTACAACAAGTGTTTTTTTTTTTTTTGTTATTGATGGATTAGGAAAAAAAGGCAATGTCAGAAAAAATATTTATGGTGAAGATAAAAAAAATAATAGCAAAAATTTATGATTATGAGATACTATACATTAAGAATCCAAAAGAAAATTAAAATTTGTCAATTACAACAAGTGTTTTTTTTATTGATGGATTAGGAAAAAAAGGCAATGTCAGAAATTAAACCGAAATGAATGAGGAAAAGTACAAAGAGGAACACTTTTTGTAAAAACAAAAAGAGAAATAATTGATAAAAGAGAAAGTCGGGGAAACAATGTAGACCGTTTTAACTTTGAAGAATAAAAAAAAACCAAAAAATTGATAAAGCAAAAATAAGAATAACAAAAAGATTAAATGAAGCAAATTTAGACATCTTCTTAAAACATAGCCATCTAGGCGAATTTCTCAAGTGTTTGGGCTCAATTTTGGGTAACAAAAATAATAATTCAGCCAAACAAATTTTTTTAAAGCTGACCCAAAAAAGTAAGGTCAGTAACAGTTGGGTTAGCTTTCTCTTAGATCCGTCTCTGAAATTAAGTATACGAATGAATGTATCTATATATGTAAGTCCTAGGTAGGTAGTTAGCTAGAGAGATCACCTGGTATTTTTCCTTGTACACCTTAACTGCTGCAGCATGAGCAAGGAGGAGGTTGTGAGCAACTATGTAAGGCTCAGTAGCGGAGTTTCCAGCCGTACAATTTCCTACATAGTTGGAACACCGAAAGGGTGCGTGGTGTCCGGCTGCATACCCATAGTAACCCATCGCATTGGGCTCATTGAAGGTCACCCAATACTTCACCCTATCCCCGAACAATTTGAAGACCAAGTCTGCGTAGTCGCGGTAAGCATCCCTACATCATCAATCGTGGCATCGATCTTAAGCATCGAGCCAAATATATAGGCTAGTTCACATAAATTGTGTTAGATCGAATGAGTATTTGATTGAGTTCTTACACTATGTTGTAGTTTAAGAAACCTCCATACTCGTCTATGAGTGCCTGAGGCTGATCATAGTGCATTATTGTAACGAACGGCTTGATTCCTATCATGAAAATTGGATTGTAATGTTCAAATTAAGGTTTATTTCTTATTAGGCATATATGACACGAAGTGGAATACACTACTATATAGATAGATAGATAGATACCATTGGCGAGTAGCAGATTGATGAGGTTGTTATAGAACTGGATTCCTTTTTTATTTATTCCTCCGCTGAGAGTTCCACCTAAATGTCATTACATTTCAACATATTATCAACAATGAGTCTAATAGGGTTTCATCTCAAAACCAATTAACAGTAATAAATCTTACGGGGAAGAATTCTGGTCCAAGCAATGGAGAATCTGAAAGATTCGAGCCCAATTTCCTTCATCAACTTCACATCGTCCTGCATCGGTCATTACACATTGCAAGATTGAGCCAAAAAATGTAACTAGCTTGGATCAATTGAAGGGCAAGGTTTATTGCAAAAAAAAAGGAAGACATGTATATATTATACCTTGTAACGATGATAGAAATCTTCGGCGACATTCCCATTGCTAAGGTCATCGATCTTGTCTGAGAAGAGATCGTCGAATTAACAAAAAAACACCATCACGAAAACATAAACACACATGTTTACGGCGTTTAAACAAATAAGTACCTGGATTTTCCTGAATGGAAGTATCCCATACGCTTGGCCCCTTGCCATCTTCGTTATACGCTCCTTCATACTACCATTCGTCGCAATATATATAGATTGAGATATGTTTTCATCATAGGTGCATTGATTCATATACATAAACAAAGATAGTTGCGGATAATAACCTGATAAGCGGAGGAGCCAGCGCCGAAGATGAAGTCGTCGGGGAAAAATTTCCTAGTGAACTTAGTAGCTGCAGCTTGGTTGGTTACTACAGCCAACAAGAACAAGGAAATGAGCAAGCTATGAGTTTTTAGAGCCATGGCTAATTGTGGTAATTGGTGTCTTTGTTATTGGTCATATATATAGAGATTTTGTACTCCATATATGAACCATTTTTATATACATTGTTATTTTTTGGGGGTTATCATTTTTAATTCTTTATATACATTATTGCTTACACCAAATATCTATACACCTTTAATTCCTTTAAATGTCCAGTGATATCTTAATGCAGTATTTGTCTACAATTTTTTTTTTATTATTTTCAATGCCTTCAAAGAACGGCATGCTATTATTATAGGTTTGACATAATTAATTGCACTAGAGGCCCAATGCATGGAAAATCTTATTTTGAACGGAAGTTCTTGTAAAAATAGTGGATTTAAGCAAATCTCAAGCTTAAAAAAAAAGGAAAATGAAAGAATTTGATATACTAGATAAATTGATACTCCCTTTTTATCCGCATAATTAACTTTTTGACCATTTTTTTATGAAACAAAATACTTGTCCCGTTGAACAACATTGTCATTAATGATAAAAATTTCTAATTTTATCAATTTATATCATTAATTTGTTTTTGATTTTCAAAGTACTATATTAATACTCCAACTTCCTATACTATTTTTTTCATTGGTCCATTTTATTCCACATTATTTATTTGCTAAAATTTTAGTTATTCTTCTTTCTATTTTTAGTTTTCTTAAAAAATGTGAATTTGACCAAAAGGCCAATTCTACGGATACGAAGGGTATCAGATAAATTAAGAGCATCAGTTTTCTCATGCACTCATCCCGTTGAACAACATTAATGATAAAAATTTCTAATTTTATCGATTTATATCATTAATTGTTTTTGATTTTCAAAGTACTATATTAATACTCCAACTTCCTATACTATTTTTTTCATTGGTCCATTTGATTCCACACTATTTATTTGCTAAAATTTTAGTTATTCTTCTTTCTATTTTTAGTTTTCTTAAAAAATGTGAATTTGACCAAAAGGCCAATTATACGGATACGAAGGGTATCAGATAAATTAAGAGCATCAGTTTTGTCATGCACTCACTATCCACATCCGCTCGTCGAGTCGTCCTTCCTCGCTCCATTGGATTTCTTCTTGGTTCTTAATTTTTTAGGGTTGTTTTCCTCATTTTACTTTGGTTGTTTGGTTCATAAGTTTTGGTATATTGATCAGTTGTATCACGACGGGTTGTCCGTTTGACACTCTTTGTGCGCTTTCGATTTACCAATCTTCTTCTGGTATTTTGAATTTTTAGCCAATAAAAATTAAAACATAAATTAAAAGATGTTATTAGATGGATTAACTATTATGTAGCAATAAAAAAAAAGCAAAAAAAAAAAAACAACACAGGCAACCTCATATTCAAGGTGTACATTTGCTATATATATATATATATATATATATATATATATATATATATATATATATATATATTAGATCAAATGTACACAACTCTTATTGTGTATCATGTTAACAAATCTGGGTAATTGAATTAAGAAGATCAATGAATGAGATTAAAAATAAATTTTGATTATTTGTTGGTATTGGAAGATTATTCGATGGAAAGAAATTATTCGGTGGTATTGAGCGATTATTCGTTAGAATAAAATTTATATTTTTTTTACAGATGAATGATTATGTGAAAACAGAAGAATAATCATGAACAATAGACGAATAATTTCTAAGTACATGATACACGAGAGGATATATATATATATATATATATATATATATATATCTATATATATATATATATATATATCTATATATATATATATCTATATATATATCTATATATATATATATATAGAGAGAGAGAGGCTAATATTTAGGTGAATCTAATAGAATAATGAAGTTTAGATATATGAATATTTATGTTTTTAAAAATGAGTATATATTCAAATGATAAGAATTGAAATCCCATCAAAATAAACCGAAGAAAATTTCCCAAAAAGAAAAAAAAGGGAAGAAGATTGATTTAAAATTTTTTGACATTGTTTTATAACAAAAATAATTTTGTGATGTACCATAAAGTATATTACGGGGTGTAGAAGATCCTTACTCGAATTTATATACCGATCGAACATCAAGTCATCTATGCCTAAATGCAGGATGAAAATTTTGCTATATATAAACGATATTGATCATGGTTTCAAAAGTAATCAGAATCTTAGCTGATTATAGTTTCTAAATCTATAAAATGTCACTTGATAAGGTTATGAAATCATAAAACTCTAGACGGTCACGACTTTGAAAATCGTAAGAAATTCCAATGCATTGAGCATGAACCCCCAAAACCTGCAGATACTTGACCCAATTGGTGTAACACCTCTCACGATTTTAGGAACAATAGTCATATTATTTTTCACAATTTTCAAAACTGTGACAATAGATTTTCTCATTGTTTTAAAAATTATATTAGTCATTATGTATTTGACGAGATTTTCATCGTACGTATAGTAATTTGCATATTCGAATTTATTAAATCACCTCTATATATCTTACCCTCAATAATGAGAGAGAAATATTTAAATTTCTTATTGAAGATATATGTTGTGATATTTGATCAATTTTGATAAGATGAATGTTATAACTTATAAGTACCTTAATTTAATTTCATTTAAAGATCTATAAATAAACGTCGTTTTTTCGGTAAACAAACAAGGCAACTCTCTACACAAACGTAAGACAAGAATAGTTCTTCCCCTATAACCCTCATCGACAAGTCATCAATGATTGAAACAACCCCACATTAATATTCTCATTGTAACCCTGATAAATGGGAAAGGATTGTGCTATATATACTAGGTGTAGGTGCTATATACGCTCTAATCAGTGGCGGATCATTTAAAGGGTTGGAGGTGGCAGTCCCCCCCAATCAAAAATAAAATTTAATATATATGTTCTTCTCGTCGATAGCTTCGATTTGATATATTATAAGCTCAAATCCGATACCCGAGTAAAAAGTTATAAACGTTTAAAGATTGAACATGTATATCATTTATCTAAGTGATATACTTCTATCGTAATTATCGTTTGTTAAACATTGTAACTTAATACTATAATTGAACCCGAAAACTTCATATTAGCATGCTATATTAAAATATTTTAAAACCGTGAGATAAAGTATATACGATTTATGTTTTTATTCTAGTTACACATTCATAATATTGATGATTTTTCGGGAAAAAAAAAATTTAGGGCTTAATTTTCCACCCCCTCAACTAATTGTATCAGGATCCGCCACTGGCTCTAATGGATGGATTCTGGATCCGTTTCAACTAAAGTAAGACACGTATTCATCAATCATTGTAATTTGTGGAAAAAAAATTATTTCATCCGTCCAAAGATATTAAAAAGTAAACAAAAAAGAAAGTAAGACTTTTAAAAAAGGGTGGATCATGTATATATTTAAAAAAAAAGGAAAAATGACCGAAAATAATACGAACTATCAGGCGTGAAAAAAAAATAATATGAACTTTAAAAATTGCAATTTCATATACAAACTATTTCATATTAAACCAATAATGATACAAAGGTCAAAATTTGAAAACAAAAAATTAATTTACCCTGAAAATATAATTAATAACAAAGTTTGGTAAAGTTTTGTAAAATTAGAGGCAAATGTTATCTTCCCATGAATAATCACTATGGATCTATATAAACTTTCCCAATAGTTAAACCTCAAAGGTTTTCATGTTTGATTTTTAAATAAAGGAAAAGAAATTGCCTAATTGTCATCATCCTCGTACATATTTAAAAAATCCAGTAGTTACAATCACATAATTGATAGATAGATCCAGAGATACAGGTAGAAATTTTTTTATTTAGAAATCTTATACTCAAATATACTTGACATAGATAGGGGGTATTTGATAACGGAGAAGTGGCTCGACATCTCGCGCCTCCGTTGGCACTCGATTTCCCGGTGAACAATCTTCTTACTGTTCACATCGTTGGCGTTATTGAAGCTCCGATTTCATCTCTGGCTCCCAAGCTCTGGTATCATGACCTTCGCCCAGTGTCTCCTTCGATGTGCCTTCAGCACTTGCTCTTGCTTAGCCAACGATTCCACCATTAACCTATCAACTTCGAGCATTTGACTGCTCCCCAAATCTGAAATAGGAAAGAAGATAAACAGTGATTTATTTCCCTTTCATTTTACAAAATATTATCAAACTTTGTTATTAATTATATTTTGAGTCCAAATTAATTTTTTGTTTTGAAATTTTGACCTTTGTATCATTATTGGTTTAAAATGGAATAGTTTGTATATAAAATTGCAAGGACGGGTCTAGTATTTGTTTGTGTATTTTGTGTACAACTTACAATGATTAGTGGACACATATCAAATTATGGGTAAAATGGATTCAGATTTCGTCCGTATAAAATGCATATATGAGTATATAACACATGCGTTGGGGGTATATAGCACAGAAATTCCAATCCAATTCATATTTTAGTTTCCCAAAGCTCCGACCATTAGATCGATCTGAATCTTAGAGGACCCTATTTTAACAGTAAAACGCAATTTTAAAACCTTAGATGACCTTTTTTTCACCGTAAAACTTACAGTAAATTTTAACATAGGTCTTGAATTGTCATTTAAAAATTTTAAAATCAACCTGAAGGGTAGGTAGGGATTTGCCTCTATAGAATCCAATCCAGATAGTCCCTTTTTTTTTTAAAGGAAAGAATTCAAGTGGCCCGGCTAAAATCGATAACCTCCGATAGCGACTTGGAGGCCCAAGAATTCAATAATAAAATACAAATACAAATATATATATATATATATATATATATATATATATATAGGGATTGACTCCGGTGAAAACCTCAAATTGTGGTAAAAACCGTGAGGACTACTTTATAGCTTGGTTTATTTGAAACCCGTGCTAAAAACCTCAATTATACAGTGACTTTACAACTTAGTTCAATCTAAAAACCGTGCTAAAAACTCCAGTTTTAAAATAACACATGACTTTATATCTCGAGTTAAACCTAAAAACCACGTTGAAAACTCATGTTTTAAAATTATATAGTGACTTTATAGCTCGGTTTTATTCAGATCCGGGCTAAAATATGTGACTTTATAGATCGGTTCTATTTGAAACCGGGCTATAAAGCAAGTGAACCGGGCTAAAAAATCGGTCCTCACAGGTTTTTACCGCAATTTTGGTTTTCACCGGAGTGCACCCCTATATATATATACATATATATATATATATTTATTTATTTAAAGGGCATGTATTAAATCCCGGTAGGCAGTGGCGGAGCCTGGATTTCAGTTAAGGGGTGCTAAAAAAAATTTGCGACATATTTTTTTTGTATACTTATTAAGAAGATTTAAAAAATATATATTGAAAAAACACTAAAATTGTGATTTTTGAATGATTCTTTGTATTTAAATAGTTGAGAGTAATCAAAAAAATAGAAGAGAAACAAAAAAATATAGAAAAAAAATCAGGAAAAATTACTTTTAAAACAACATTGAAGGAAAAGGTTAAATGTATAATGTAAACATAAATATGACATTTTTTTAATGAGATAGTTGATAGAAACAAAAAATATAGAGAGAAATCAAGAAAAATTATAGTAAAACAAATAAAAAGTGAAGGAGTTGAGGGATTTGAACCTGAAACCTTTTGATTCTCTTTCTTTCTTTCCTTTCTTCCTTTACCATTTGAGTTAGATAACACTCTTGTTTCAAATATGTTATATTATCTTAAAAATACTAAATATATGCAAAAAAAATTATTTATTTTTATGTATTTTTTCCCGAGCGGGGGGTGCTCGAGCACCCCAAAAGCACCACCCTAGCTCCACCACTGCTGGTAGGGTTGCCTAAAATCCCAATAGGGTTTCCGGTGCTTTCTATTCATGCGGTGTAAGGCTTTGCGTTTGGCGTGATTTGGCTTTCTTCTTCGATTGATGGGGTTCTAGCAGTCAGAGTCGAGACATGCTGGGGTCGTGGTAGTGTGTATCGAGACATCTCCTTTTCTCGGAAAGACTGTTTCCTTGGAGGTTCGTCTTCATTGCCCACAAGTGACTCATGATGTATCGCTGGCCAACAGTGCTGCTTCAGGGTAGTGTTTGGCTTCATTCGTAGTCTACGTTCTCATCTCGTTTGGTTTAGTTCTATTTAGTTTTGCTCTTGTAGAATGCTCTTGCCTGTATTCACCATCTATGTGTTTAATGTTTGTTTCGATGGTTATCCGTCTGCGGACTTATCGATCTTCGAGGTTCAAGTATGTATGGCATCAAATTTTAACCTAATTAAAAAAAAAGATGAGGTCCAAAAGACTTAAATGGTTCATCAAGTTAGTCTCTTGCGAAGAGTGACTAAAGTGTGCAACCTTATCAACCACTATATTTTTCGATTGAGAGATGAAACCTAACGTAAAGTCCGAAAATTCTGCTAAACATTGTAGGATGTTTGTAACCGTTGTTATTTCAATTTCTCACGGACAATTTAGATAATTTATTATATATAGATCATTAATTTTGTAAATGAATGAGTTTTTATTTAAAAAATTAAAATTTAACAGAAATTTGATACAATTAAATTTGATCATATATTAATACAAAATAGAAATTAAAGGCAAAGCTAAGCTAAATATCACATTATAGAATACCTATTATGCACTATATATATATATATATAATTTTTTTTTCGGGGAAGAGCGGGGGGGGGGGGGGGTGGGGGGTGGGGAGTCTGTTCCAGTAGATATATTATACGTAGTATAATGTAGTACTCCGTATGTTACAACTTACATGCAACACTATTTATGAAAATTAATTCCAGTTGTCAACATTCTTTTTAATAAGAAAGCAATGCAATTCGAGGGTTAAACATACCTGACTCCTCAAGAGATCGATAAAGTTGACAGACAATGAACTATCAAACGAATAACATAAAATAAAAGATGCAATACAAAAGGCGACAAGCAAACAATTCAGGACAAACAAGCGAACATAACCCTAGCACGCTGAGGACAACATAGACTAAGAACCGAAGTCAAATGTCTCCAAGCAGTGGCACCAAAGTCGAGATGATGATGATCGATATCCTACCCTACATGTCCACAATCCAAACAATCTTTCTCGCACACTAGCTTTTAAGGCAAATGTAATATGGTGACCGATAAGGTTACACATCTTAATCACCACACTAATGAAACATAACTCACCCTCAGGCCTCAACCCATCTCTTTTCAATCTAATACAAAAGTATGATATAGTTAGCTTGAATGCTTTCTATATTTAGAGTGTCTACAATAGATTTTGTAAAAAATCTCTAAAATGGAGAACAAGATATGGAAATCCTAAAATCTTCAAAAATAATTATGACAAAACTCCAACAATTCCTTTATTTTACATATTTCTACATTTATTAGATGATTAAAATATTATGACTTTTATCTATTCAAAATAAATATTTTTTTGCACTCTTCCATTCTCTATAGTTGAATTCCATTGAAGCTTGTGCTAAAATTCAATTTTAACATATTTAGATAATTTTTACCATTGCTATAAATATAGATAATTTTTTCATCTCTCCTCATTTTTCTATTTCAGATAGTGAGAATAAAGGAACTTTAGGAGCTAAAAGTAAAAACACCTTATTTTCTTCAATTTCTTAACTTTTTTCTATTTTAAAGCTATTTTAGAGCTGCTATCAGAAACGCGCTTAAAAAATAACGAAAATATAAAGCAAATCAAAATTGATAGTTACATAATACCTACCCATATATTGAAAACCATGTCATAAGTACGGAGTACTAATTTTGATATTGTTGGATATTGTGAGACTCTACACATGTAAGATTGTAAGATAAGATGTGTAAGATAAATATACGATTGAATCATAGCCTTAAAAAAACATTACGTTGATCTATATGAAAACCGATTTTAACTTCACAAGGACAAGTTTTTGTTGAGGGTATAATCACGATATCAACTTCTTAATTAAGTTAGTGAATTTTACCACCTATTATCTCTATTCTTCTCGACTTTTTAATTTGGTAACATCTTTCAAATCCTAATCGTTGGTATTTCTTTTTACACCTCTATTGATTCTGGCTTTTCAAGCTGGCAAAATCTAAGGGTTTTTTTTTAATAATGTATACAATATATAAACTTGACGGAATTACTTCTTTCATTGTCAATTGATTTTGAGATGAAACATTATTGGATTTAGTTATTGTTCATTTCTCTCATATGTAGGCTCGCTTATTAACATGGTATCAGAACCAGATTTAACTAGTTTGAGTGCACGTTGGAAGGATTAACTTGGTTGAGCTACTTGGAGAGGTGTCTTAGAATGTGGTGTCCCTCATCGAAAAATATTGACATATCTTAAACAACATATAAGAATCTCGTTGGGTTATATATATATATATATATATATATATATATATATATATATATATATATATATATATATATATATATATATATGTTGTTCGTACCTCTCATATGTAAACCCGCACATGCATGACTAAGCCTTTATAATTTTATGCTTTGGGTTTTCAAAACCTAGCTTAAGTTTCTCACGATTAATGTTATAATTAATTGTAATGAGGAAACATATAGCCCTAGCTTATAATTAAAACTATAGAATTAATTTTATAATATTAACTAGTACAATTCCCGCGCCATGGCGCGTTTTTTTTAAAACTAAAAGATTAATAATATACTCCCTCTGTTAATTAAAACTTGTCGTTTACTATTCATGCACGTTTTTTTAGAATGATAAAAATTAAATGAAATATTAACATTTTTTTAAATTTGTTTTTATAAATTCATAATTAATAGTAACAAGTATGAAATTATTTAAAAAATATGTTAAAAAAGTTAATATTTTATATAGTTTTTAACACCTCAAAAAACGTGCGTGAATAGTAAAACGTCAAGTTTTAATTAACGGAGGGAGTATATAATATTATAAAATATTAATAAATGTTAAGATAAAAATCATAAAAAAAAAACTTGACCATAAATTTATCTTATATTTCTTTCAAATTTTTTTTTAAATCTTATGCAAAGTAGAATACATAAATATAACTATTTTAAATCACTCAGTAAAAATAATATCAATATCATTATAACATTGTTTAGATCTCATGTGTCATAATCAATAGTTATATTCAATATTTTGAATTAAGCCCAATAGTTAGTAATAAATTTGAGTTAAGCCCAATAGTTATATTAGATTGAATTTAATGTTTTGAATTTAGCCAAATAGTTAGTAAATTAAGAGTAGATAGATAGATTAAAAAAATTAAAGAAAAAAAAAAGAATTAAAGGAAAAAGAAGAAGAAAAAGAGAATTAAAGAAAATTAAAGAAAAATGGGAAAAAAATATGATTGGTTAAGACTCCTAAAATGCCTCTAAGATAGACACATCATCCTAAACTCTTCTAAGGGCTCGTTTGGTTAAATGTAGGAATTTCAATTCCTGGAACTTACTTCACGGGAAATAGAATTCCCATGAATTCTACTTCTTAGGAAGTATGAAAATATGTTTGTTTGCAAATAAATTCCCATGAACTCAATTACTGCATTTTGTTTGGTTCAACATGGATATTTGACAGCAATTGTTTTTAAATTACTTTTATAACCTTTGTATAAAAATAAATTCATCTTATTAATAGGGACAAATTAGATATTTTCTTTATGAAAATAATAAAATAAATAAAAGATTTGGGGAAGAAAAGGGGGAAGTAGATCTTACCCACCCCCTCATGGTAAGTTGAATTCCTCCATTTTGTAGGAATTCCAATTCTTGGGAATTCTAATTTCTGTGTTTTTTAGTTTAAAAAATTGTACCAAACGCATATATTGAAAACCAATTCCTAGGAATTTGTACTTCCTAGGAAGTAAAAGTGTAACCAAACGATGCCTAAATTAAGAGTTTATATAGATATAGATGTTTTGAATTAAGCCAAATAGTTAGTAAATCAAGAGTAGATATATAGATTAAAAAAATTAAAGAAAAAAAAGAATTAAAGGAAAAAAGAAGAAGAAAAAGAGAATTAAAGAAAATTAAAGAAAAATGGGAAAAAATATGATTGGTTAAGACTCCTAAATTGCCTCTAAGATAGACACATCATCCTAAACTCTTCTAAATTAAGAGTTTATATAGATAGTTAGTAAATTAAGAGTAGATATATAGATTAAAAAAATTAAAGAAAAAAAAAAGAATTAAAGAAAAAAGAAGAAGAAAAAGAGAATTAAAGAAAATTAAAGAAAAATGGGAAAAAAATATGATTGGTTAAGACTCCTAAAATGCCTCTAAGATAGACACATCATCCTAAACTCTTCTAAATTAAGAGTTTATATAGATATAGATAGTTATTAAAATTAAAGAAAAAAGAGAATTAAAGGAATAAAGAAGAAAAAAAATGAGAATTAAAGAAAATCAAAGAAAAATGGCAAAAAAATATGATTGGTTAAAACTCCTAAAATGCCTCTAAGATTGACACATCATCCTAAACTCTTCTAAATTAAGAGTTTATATAGATAGTTATTAAAATTAAAGAAAAAAGAGAATTAAAGGAATAAAGAAGAAAAAAAATGAGAATTAAAGAAAATCAAAGAAAAATGGCAAAAAAATATGATTGGTTAAAACTCCTAAAATGCCTCTAAGATTGACACATCATCCTAAACTCTTCTAAATTAAGAGTTTATATAGATATATAGATAGTTATTAAAATTAAAGAAAAAAGAGAATTAAAGGAATAAAGAAGAAAAAAAATGAGAATTAAAGAAAATCAAAGAAAAATGGCAAAAAAATATGATTGGTTAAAACTCCTAAAATGCCTCTAAGATTCACACATCATCCTAAACTCTTCTAAATTAAGAGTTTATATAGATAGTTATTAAAATTAAAGAAAAAAGAGAAATAAAGGAATAAAGAAGAAAAAAAATGAGCATTAAAGAAAATCAAAGAAAAATGGCAAAAAAATATGATTGGTTAAAACTCCTAAAATGCCTCTAAGATTGACACATCATCCTAAACTCTTCTAAATTAAGAGTTTATATAGATAGTTATTAAAATTAAAGAAAAAAGAGAATTAAAGGAATAAAGAAGAAAAAAATGAGAATTAAAGAAAATCAAAGAAAAATGGAAAAAAAATATGATTGGTTAAAACTCCTAAAATGCCTCTAAGATTGACACATCATCCTAAACTCTTCTAAATTAAGAGTTTATATAGATAGTTATTAAAATTAAAGAAAAAAGAGAATTAAAGGAATAAAGAAGAAAAAAAATGAGAATTAAAGAAAATCAAAGAAAAATGGCAAAAAAATATGATTGGTTAAAACTCCTAAAATGCCTCTAAGATTGACACATCATCCTAAACTCTTCTAAATTAAGAGTTAATATAGAATATAGATAGTTAGTAAATCAAGAGTAGATATATAGATTAAAAAAATTAAAGAAAAAAAAGAATTAAAGGAAAAAAGAAGAAGAAAAAGAGAATTAAAGAAAATTAAAGAAAAATGGGAAAAAATATGATTGGTTAAGACTCCTAAAATGCCTCTAAGATAGACACATTATCCTAAACTCTTCTAAATTAAGAGTTTATATAGATAGTTAGTAAATTAAGAGTAGATATATAGATTAAAAAAATTAAAGAAAAAAAAAAGAATTAAAGAAAAAAGAAGAAGAAAAAGAGAATTAAAGAAAATTAAAGAAAAATGGGAAAAAAATATGATTGGTTAATACTCCTAAAATGCCTCTAAGATAGACACATCATCCTAAACTCTTCTAAATTAAGAGTTTATATAGATTTGTGAAGCGATTTTAAAATTGTTGGATTTTGTTATTCGATCGTGCCTCCCATATGTGAAAACTTAGCCAATTCCAATTAATATGTTTTATATTTAGATTTGGATACGATATATATATATATATATATGAGTCCTTGAAAGGTATAATCAAACTTCAATAGAAAAAAAAAATTATAATCCAGCATCTAATTATATACTTGTGATTATTGAGATTATTATTATTGCTGCTAAGGTGATTGATGATATTATTGTTGAAATATGACAATAACTAATTGGTTAATCTTTTATGTGGAGAATTTTTTCTAATTAACATGTGGTGAGTTTAGTTTTAAAATCACGATGGGTCATACGACGTGAGAGGTCACACGCGCTAACCAAGCCGAGCACACAAGCCAAGTGGGGTTCCATCCTAAAACCAATTGGTGTTAGGTGGGGTAGCCCACCGACGTATATATAAGGCTTGGATTCATTATTTAATCAATGTGGGATGTGTCATATTTCACATCTTTCCACAGTTATAACATAATATTCTTATGAATATGACTCTGTATTCATTCGTTTCACTGAAAATCTAAAACCCCACGTGGAATAATATAATTGCTTTGCGGGTGAAGCTATAGGTTAACTGTGTAGTGTACGTATGACCCATCCACGCCACTCTTGACTTTACTACAACAAAATCTCATTCATTTGATAATGATTTTTAGGTTTTCATCCGTTACTATGATTAGATAGATTATGTCTAACACCTGGCCTTCTAAATCTTTATTTTTTTATAATCCATTTAAAAAATATAAATAAAATCTCCGTTGCTAAAGCGAGACGCCACTACTGGAAATCTGGAAATATTTTAATGCTAGGGAAGTTGAGATTCACGTGGTGAAGATACAAATGCAAAGAGGGTCCTACACTACACATGAACTAGCTTCTTGATTAATTATTGAGTCATTTTCATCAAAACATGCACAAGATCTTCCAACGTGTACACACGTTAATCAAGTGCCTAAAATATTAATATGGTTTACTTTAAATGTATCATTGTATCTTATATAATGAGTTATATGAGTATATATATCTTATTACTTACCATTCAAATTTCAATGTGATTCACCTTGTCGATCATCCAATTATCAAACTTAATTATACACTCTTTTCGTGTATTTTTATTTGTTACCTCATGAAAATATAAATAAATGGAGAAAAATGTCACTAAATCAACAACCAATAAAAGTAATTTATCTTTCTAATTGAATTGCGCATCTGGCTTACTGTGTCATTACTGATGATAATTTGCAACATGATTCAAAACTGCGGGTTTTCGAACAGAATGATGCTCATATATACCGATATTTTTGACATTTTTTGTATTTCATTATTTAATTATCTATATCTATATTTATTTGTATATATAATATAATAAAACAGAGACATGAATTCTCATCTAGTACATTTTACCTATTTGTCATTTTTTGGTGCAATCTAACATGAGTTTTTTGACACGTCAATTAATAATGATCCAATATATTTAAGTCGTGTTAGACAATGACCTCATCTATTTTATCCATGTACTATGTGTCCATCTCATATATGAGTGGCTACACAATCTATCATTTTAGCATGAATTATTTTATAAATATTATACCTTGAATTATTTTATTTTTTTTGTCATTAAGATTGATCATTTTTGTTCAATAAGATTGATTACTTAGATTGTGTTTGACAACATCTTTTTTGGAGGGTTTTGGAGGTTCCAAAAAAAAAAGGTTGCACCTTATTGTGTTTGGTAAGAGGGGGAGCATGGAAGGTGGAAGGGGAATGTGGAGGTTTTGGGGGTTATTTTTGCTGAAAAAATGGAAGTTTCTATCCTCAAGCTTCAGGAGATTATTTGGAGGGTTCATAAAATATTGTCATTTTTGCCCTCCCTCTCCACAAATGCTTTACCACTTATCGAGGAAGACGAACTTCGTCGAGCTCAACATCAACCTCTAGCCCTTTGAAATCGCAGTACATCCTCGCCGGCAAAGTCCAGAGCTCACATCTTCGGTGATCGAAAGGGACTGAGTAAGAGAATAATGATGACGGATTGAGGAGGGCGGTGGACTGAGAAAAAGGGAGGAGGAGGGGTGGTTTGCGTGAACGCGAGAGGAGTGCAGCTCCAATGGAGGACTGATGAAGGGGAAGGAGAGAAGGACAACTCCGACGGACTACGGACTATGGAGGCAGCCAAGCTAGCACGGAGAATAAAGTGGCGAATTGAGGAAGAAAATATGTGGAAATTGAAATTGGGGATCGACGGGGCAGATAAGGGGAAGGATAAGGGGTATTGTAGACATTTTTATCTCAATACCAATTTAAAAACCATCCAATCATATTGTTTTTTTAAAAAAAATTCACCTTTCACTTCTCCAACTCCATAATATTCAATCCCAGGCAATATTTTTCGACAAATACAACTAGTGGAAAAAGAGTTAGTTAATATTCAATCCCTTAATGCATATTCTAGTTCTAAGGAGGTAAGATCAAAATAAAAACAATTAATCCTTAAAAAGGACAAGCTTCTTCAATTTCAGAAAGAGTATTGGTGTCAAAGAGCCAAATCCAAACATCTAAAACTAGCTAATTCAAACACAACATATTTTCACAAAGTAGCATCAGGTAGGAGAAATAGAAAGATAATAAGAAATATCATCTCAAGTTCAAGTACACAAATTACAGGAGAACAAAATATTCAATCGGAAATTAAAAATGATTTTTTGCACCGATTTCCAAAAGAACCAGTCAATACGAATCTTTTGAGAGACTATCTTGAAATAATACCACATTCAGTAACTGATGAGGACAATAGGCGCCTCAGTTAGCAGCCAATTATTGGAGAAATAAAAGAAGTTGTTATCTTCTTATGACATAATAAGTCTCAGGGACCTGATGGTATGACGGCTGAATTTTATAAAACCTACTGGGACATTGTAGAACAAGATGTTATAAAGGCAGTTAAAGCATTTTTCCATTCCAGAAAATTTCTTCGACAAATAAAACACACATTCATCACTCTATTACCAAAATGTGATAACCCAACAAAACTACGGACTACAGACCTATTAGTTTATGCTCTACCATCTACAAGATAATATCCAAGATTCTAATGGAACGGCTTAAAAAAGTTATAGGGAAACTCATTCACCCTCTTCAGGGGGCCTTTGTTTCTGATAGAGCTATTCAGGACAATATCCTCATTGCACACAGCACACGAGATCTTCCACTCACTTAAATCACGAAAGGGCATGGATGGGTGGTTGGCTATTAAGCTGGATATGGAAAAAAGCATATAATCAGGTTGATTAGACATTCACATAATTAGCTCTTAAAAAATTCGGATTTCATCAGAAGTTCATTAACATGGTCAATGGTCATGGAATGTGTAACCACTGTTTCCTTCTCTGTATTAGTCAACAACGGTCCTACGGAAATGTTTAAATCTTCAAGAGGCTTTAGACAAGGAGACCCCCTATTACCATTTCTTTTCATCCTGGGGCAGAAATTTTAGCTAGGAAGTTAACAATGGAATTTGCTCAAGGTCATTCAAGTATTGGCTTTAATTTTGGTCGCTCAGGCCCTAGTATTCCATGTTTCGCTTTCGCTGATGATATCATTATTTTCTCTAAAGGAAATATGGCTGCTTGTGAAAGAGTGAGGACTATCGTCGATGAATATTGTCAAATTTTGGGACAAAAAGTTAACTATAATAAATCGGCCTTTCAAGGTCATATGGTATTCCTACCACTCGAATACCTACCATAGAGGGATGCCTAAATATTTATAAGCAAATCAAGCTTGATAAGTATTTGGGATGTTCTATTGTGAATGGAAAGTTAATAAAATAACATTTGAAGAAATCATTGGTAAAACAACAACTCAACTAGCAAAGTGGAAAGTGAATGTTTTTGCCCAACATGGAAGATCTGTTCTAATCAATTCAAATCTGGCATCAAAACCCTTATATTCAATGCAAAGCTTCATGCTTCTGGTCTCAATACATTCAAGTCTAGATAAAATCAATAGAACCTTTTTCTGGAATAAAGATCTCAAATACAAACCTCTAATTAGTTGAGATAAAGTATGTAGGTCTAAAGCAAATGGGGGAATGGGACTACGAAAGACAAGAGAAATGAATGAGGCTTTGCAAATGAAGCTTTACAAATATCTAAACTCAACCCATCTGTTAAATTTTGAGAAAAAAGGAAGAGCATCCTAGCAGTGGACTCAGTTAAGGAAAATAATTAAACCATTTAAGGAAGGGATGGCTTGGTCGATGGGGGATGGAAAATCTATCAAATTCTAGAAGGACAATTGGGCTCCGATTCCGCAATTCACAGTTTCTGTACAAAACCTAACAAAATAAATTTGGACGAAACGGTTGACCAATATATCAACATGAGTCATGGAAATTGGAGAAACTCGTGATGGTGTTGCCAGCTGGAATTGCCCAACAAATATAGTTGATATACCTCTACCGAAAAATCGTATACAAGACAGAATGTATTGGTGGCCAGATAAAAAGGGATGGTTTACAACAGCTAGTGCATGCAAATTTAACACAAAATCCATTAATCAGACGGGAGATGATAATCCTTGGATTTGGAAAATCAATACTCCTCCCAAAATTAAGAATTTTCTATGGAAAGTCAGCCATAATAGGCTCCCCACTCCTGCTCGATTGTCCAAAAGGGGTATTGCAATACCACCTTACTATGCTCTCTGTAATCACCATGAGGGCCGGAAGATGCTACCCATCTATTTTTTGAATGCAAATATAATTTTTTTTACTTAAGTCTCTCTTCAAAGCTAAAAACCATAGTCATAAACCTCATCAAAACATCTAGGAATATAGAACCAATAATGACCACCATCGCTTCACAGTTAACTCCTCAGGAAAAACAAAAAATTGCTTTCCACTGGTGGACAATCTGGTTAGTTCGCAACCAATTAATTTTTCAACAGCAAAAACCATCAAACCCCAAAGGATTTATGCGGAAGGTTGAATCATATGTAAGTGCCTGTAATAAAGCAGAGAAGTACAATCATAGGAGTGATTATGAACCAACAAATCAAAATAACTCTCATAGCAAACTCATTAGACATAGAAAGACGGACAACTTGAAGAAACCGCCAACCGGAAAAATGAAACTAAACTTTGATGGGTCTGCAGCAACACAACAATCGAGCTCTATCGGATATATTATTCGCAATGATAAAGGTCTACCAGAAGCGATGGACTACAACTTAATTGGTAAACAAACTCCCTTAATGACTGAGGTTGTGGCACTAAGATTGGAGATCTTGAAAGCGTTAGAAATGAAAATTAGTAAACTTATAATTGAGGGCGATCGATTCCCTCATAATCATTAATTATCTCAAATCAGGAACCAAATGCCCCTGGAAAATAGAACTAATGATGTCCGACATTAGTTCCTTTATTACAGGGTTTAACGAAGTCTCGTTCTCTCACATTCTTCGTAATGGTAATCGCGTGACAGATAAGGTTGCACACCTTGCTCATGTTGCCATTAACCCTTCCCTACACACCGACCCATGTCTTGTTCACCTCATCCGCAAGGATGCTATCAGATAGCGATTATTCACATCCGAATTCTTACCCAATAAAAAAATCCATAATTTCCAACTCCATAATCTTCATCTACTACCAAACACACCTTTAACCCATCACCTAAAAATACCTGAACTCGAGACGACTGTCTAGCTTGGATATGTTACTGAAACCCCAAATCACCCAATTACTAAAAATCTCAAGTTTCTAGTAATTGGGTGTATATGTATTCATAGACGGATTTAGGGGGGCAAGGGGGAGCATTCGCCCCTCCTTTCATCTGACGAATTACCTAGATTTGTTCTACGTACTCGTCGATAGCTTCGTTTTGATATATTATAAGCCTCAATCCGATGAGTAAAAAGTTATGAACATTTGAAAGTTAAACACAGATTAATTATTTCAAATGTCTTTTAATAAATCACGATGCTTTTATATTTTACTTAATTTGATATTTTGGTAATATAATTCAACCCAAGAGCTTCGAAACAAGAGGTTATATTACTAAATTCGATAATTATATAAGAAATTATGCAAGTTTAAAGTTTGTATATCTTGTTACACGTCATTGCATGCTAACAAGTTACATATTGTCTTTCTAGGTTTCAAACGACATATTTTTAGACGGAAAAAATGTTGTTATAGATTAAAATGATAAAACGACATCATTTTTTTCGTTTAAAGAGAAAAAAATATATAAAAACTAAAATGACACGGTTTTAAAATAAAACACCGGTATTTTTTTAACTAAAAAATGTTGTCTTAAACTAAAATATAATCGTTAAATCTAAAATATCATAGTTTTCCATAAAAAAGATCATAGTTTTGGTTTGTTAAACTATAGAAAAATCTATTAAAAAATGAATTAACAATTTGTACATGAAAAACTTCGCCCCCTTTCGATAAAGTTCTGACTCCATCCCTGTATGTATTAATCATAGGCATCGGCGTATGGAGGATGCATGGGATAGATAGGCATCGGCGCGCTGTGTAGGGATAACGAATAACATTGACGACTGACGAGTGGGGTAAGTTATAAGTTATACACACGTGGCACGTACTCCTCACCTTCTCACCCCCAACCATAATATATGAATAAATACCTATTTTAATTATTTTATTTCATTACTCAGAAGTCGGAATATATTATCTTCACTTTTATTTGATACGGAGTATTTATTACGGAGTATTAATGTATTGTATTTTTTTAAAGGTGATAAAAAAATGCGGAGTATAAGATATAACCTTTTTTTTATACAATTTTATATTTATTAATAAGTATGAAAATATGCTATTTAGCAAAGGGAAAATGACCAAAAATAATACGAATTATCAACGGACAACCAAAAATAATACAAACTTTTAAAATTACCAATTTATATACAAACTATAACCCATTAACCAAAATTGATACAGGGTCCGAAATTCACAAACTCTGAATTTATTTGGACTCAATAGATAATGAATACTCTCTGTCGGAAATAAACGATGTTTTAGAGTTTTACGCGCAAATTAAGAAACCTCTTAATTATTACTTCACCTTTAAATATCCTATCAAATACTCCGTAATTTTTAATCTCCCATCACATTTATTATACAAAAATGTAATTGGTTAAGCAAAAAAAAAAGTGTAACTTATATTGATATTAGTACAAAAGTTAAAAAGAGGGTAATTATTACTTCTAAAACATCAAATATTATTGATCAAATTTGACCTCCTAAAACATCAAATATTTCCGACCGGAGGGAGTAATAAATTGAAGTCAAATTTATAAAATTCAGAATTTAATTAACTTTCCCCAATCTGTAGAACTTGAAGCCTAGAACAATTGAAGCATTGACGTCGGCGATGACGGACCCTGCAACACGAATGAGGTCGGCGGCAACCAAACGACTGGTGGCGAGACCACGGGAGCGACCAGACATCCACCAATCGCATAGCCCCACCCCACAATAAGGCCAGGTGACGAGCAAAAAGAAACCCCAAGGAGGGATTGGGTCTTCCAGGCCAGAGACACCATGAAAGACGACGATGACCCACCTTGGAGGATGAACAAAAACCCACCCAGGAGGAAGGAGGTCGAGCGCAGAGAAGCAGACCACCCACCAACACCCATACGAGCCGAAATCGAAAAGAAAAGAGCCGGAACAGCTTGAAATCGACCTCACTCCAGTTCTAGGGTCCACCATCGCCGGCTGCTTCAACTGTTCTAGGCTTCAAGTTCTACATATTGGGGAAAGTTAATTAAATTCTGAATTTTACAAATTTGACCATAATCTATTATTAATTATCTATTTAGTCCAAATGAATTTAGAGTTTATAAATTTTGGACTCTGTATCAATTTTGGTTTAACAACCTAATGGGTTATAGTTTTTATATGAATTGGTAATATTGAAAGTTTATATTATTTTTTGTTCAAATATTTTTTTTTTTTTGTCATCTTTCCTTTAGCAAATAATGCTTGCTTCTCGTTTCTCTCCTTCTAAGAAAGTGTCTTGCAAGTCAAAGATTTAGCGTTGAGAAAAAGCATTAGTGTTGTAGTTTCTCGAGGTATATGTAAACTGATTACTAAAGAAGACAATTTGGGGGGACATCAACACAAATACACAATCAATAAGAGAGGGAGATTTTGAGAATTACAAAGGATATCTACTTCATATAGCTCAATTTCTGAAGACGGAAGTGTATCATTGCATAAGAGGTGCAAGTCAATCAAAACGACATGTTTCATTGCTAAAAATGATTACACTTGAAACTTGATAATGTACCATTCTTTTAGGGGTTGTTAAATACACCACTAATTTTTACTGGACACACCGCTAAACTTTGCAACCCCTGCGGACCGAGCTCCATTACCCCTTGCGGACATCACCGGGCATCGGGCCAAACACGCTCTAAAAGGCCATCGACAAAACCGTCCGCAAGACGTTGCGGAGAGAGGTCCGTGTTAGGATGCGGAGTCCCTAACCTATATGTAAAAAAAATAAAATAATAAAAGGTCCGCACTAAGTTGCGGAACATTAGGGCTTTTATTTTATTTTTGTATTTTTTTTACATATAAGTTAGGGACTCTGCATCATAACGCAGACCTCTCTCCGCAACGTCTTGCAGACGTTTTGTCAATGGCCTTTTTTAGCGTGTTTGGCCCGATGCCCGGTGATGTCCGCAAAGGGTAGCGGAGCTCGGTCCGCATGGAGTTGTGAAGTTTAGCGGTGTGTCCAATAAAAATTAGCGGTGTATTTAGCTTTTCCGTTCTTTTATAGGGATTTTTTTAAGAAAAAAATTAATATGTATTTTTTTTAAAAAAAAAATGTGTGATCTATACGTATATACTAAAGCTAAGCATAGCGTCTATGTGTTGTATTGTAGTTGATTATAGGAAAAAAATCCCGTTAAAAAAATTATTAAAATAATATATTATTATGATTTATAGAAAGTTATCATAAACCACAATCTATCTATATATATACTTTTGTTAATAAAAAAAATATTTGATAGGTGTAATTTTATTTATATCTAAATTATTTTTTGGTAGAAAGAATTATTTATATAAAAATTAATTATTTGATAGTTGTTATTTTATTTATATCTATATTATTTTTTTGGTAGACTAAATTATTTATATATAGATTAATTTTTATTTTATATTTCCTACATACTTTGATCATTATTTTATTTTTTTGGAAGCAAGGAAAGAAATTAGGTAGTAATCGAATGTCAAGCTTCGTGACTTCTGCCTAGAGCGTCCTTCCGAACGAGGGACTTAAAGTTTTAAATCGTTCTCCACATATTCGTCAGCAGGGGAACTGTAAGAAAGACGAACAATCTTATCTGAAATAACATTAATCACCTTGAAAATATGACAAATAGCAACATTAGAAAATGAACAAAGATCCAATCTAATATCTTATTGTAACAACACTATGTTCCAATGACACTTTCGGTCTCTTAGGATCACGTTAACAACCTCCAAATTAAGGAGGTTATCGATACCCATTTGTTTTGCTCGTAATACTCCCATGCAAGACCAAGAGCCTTCGCAAACACTTTGATTGTTATTAATTTAATTATCACATTTTAAATTAGATTTATTATTTTTATCATATTTTTAATAGTTTTTCTAGATAATAAATGTAAACTTATAATATTATATTAACATATTTTCGTGTACGGGACGGGACACACGCTAATCTATTACTATATTATATGGGTAAACATATAAACGGGCAAAACGCCTAAACCTAAGCCAGTCTATATATTAAAAATAAGCCAATGTTATTTACACCACAAAATTTACTATTTACACCACATATCTCACTTTTTATATTTTTTTTAAAATACACCTTGCTCCTCTTGAGTCACACACCTGGCCCTCAAGAGGCGTAGGGTATTTTACATTAAAATACCTTGCGCCTCTTGATAGGCAGGTGTGTGACTCAAGAGGAGCAGGGGTGTGATTCAAGAGGCGTAGGTGTGGTGCATATAGTAAAATTTATGGGTGTAAATATTATCACCCTAAAAATATTATTGTTCCTGCCCGGCCCTTTCTTAGTTTGGGCTTAAAACGGGTATCTATTCAAAGCCCAAAAATATATAACGGGCTATGGGGGCCCAGGAAATTGCCCCGTTTTTTAACCACACCGACCCGAGATCAAACCTAGACTGAAACTATAACCGTGGACCTTAAATCGGATCTAATGATCAAACCTGCCCTGAAACTATAATTGTGGACCTTAAATCGGATATAATGATCGAATCAAGTGAGGTTTGGTTTAGGTTGGTTCGACCATTTGATTTTCAAGTTTGGAACTCTTTTTACACACAACTTATTATATATTGAAATCCTTTAGAAATTTAGAATTCCTGATCAAGGTTGTGTCTTCAAGTGTATTTTACACGTAAATCAGGACCGATAATGAAACTAATAGCACGTAAATAATGTGGTGTTATATTTAAAACCAACTGACAATAAAATAATAGCGGCTTATATTGTTTACTCTTTTAATAGGCCATATATCAATATTTACAACTATCTCATTGATTACAACAAATTACTTCCACATATCCCAAAGCTTATTATAGTGGATAGAAGAAAAATTGTATTATTATTATATAGGAGTAACTGAGTAAGAATAGCTCTTCTTCAGCTTAAAATTAGAACTTAATTCACAAATGTAGTTATTTAATTTGAAAAAATAATTATGTGTGGAAATCGTCAAGATTTAGAATTTGAGATGATATTCATTTCAACACATGTCCCTCTTTTTGGCCTATCGCTCTAACATGACCCGGTAAACAACGGATTCACTTAATACATGGGAATCTTTTTTAAAAAAAATTAATTAACTAGTTAATTAATTCAAAATCTAAGCCTATATAAGCACCCATCACTTCACTTGCATCCTCACTCAACCTGTGTCAATAACTCATACATTTCTTTATCTTTCTTTTGTTAAAAAGGAAAAAAAGAAAAAAAAAATACCTACAAAACACAAATCCAAAACCCCAAAAAAAAATTTCTTACACACACTATTTGCTAAGATTATTTGTTCAGGTATACTACATTGCACACACGTTGATCAAAACCCATCTCCTATCATTCTCAATTGCAACAAACAACACCCAAAAAAAATCCAAAAACAAACAAGAGAAAAGGAGAGGGAAAAAAAAATATTTGATTGTTTATTTTTGTTCTTCCTTACAAGAAAAAGAACAAAAAAAAAAGAAACAAGTGTTTGATTGATCATGGAGATTGAAACCAAGTACAAGGATGAGGAGTACTTGGAGGAGGAGAAGCCTTGCCCCTTTTGGCAAATCTTGTTAGTGGCTGGCATCGCGGCGGGGGTCCAATTCGGTTGGGCCTTGCAGTTGTCGCTGCTGACGCCGTACATCCAACACTTGGGGATCCCACACATGTGGTCGTCGTTCGTGTGGCTTTGTGGTCCGATATCTGGCCTTGTGGTGCAGCCCCTTGTGGGCTATAGTAGCGACCACTCGACTAGCAAGTATGGTCGGAGAAAGCCCTACATCATCGTCGGGACTATCTGTATCTGTGTTTCGGTTTTGTTGATCTCATTCGCCTTGGACTTGGGGAAGAGCTTCGGGGATTCCATGACCGCGAAAACTAAGCCTAGGGCAGTCGTCCTCTTTGTCTTTGGCTTCTGGATCCTCGATGTTGCCAACAATGTAGTACAGGTACAATGTCATATTCATACATGTTCTGCTTTAATATATAGATATAGATATAGATTAATGACTATGTTTGTACACAGGGGCCCACAAGAGCCTTCTTGGCAGACCTCTCAAGGAACAACCATGGCCGAATGAGAGTGGCAAATGCATTGTTTTCATTCTTCATGGCGGTAGGCAACATCCTTGGCTACGCAGCCGGCTCCTACGACAAGCTCTACACGTTCTTGTCGTTCACCAAAACCGAAGCATGCGATCTCTATTGCGCGAACCTCAAGACATGTTTCCTCATCGACATCCTCATCATCCTCCTCGTCACCGTTGTGGCCCTAATAGCTGTCCCAGAGCCCCCACCGGTCTATGACCTTGACCACGAGGAGCCCGTGATGGACCAAGTGAAGGACGCCTTCCGAACCCTCGGGAAGCCAATGTGGATCCTCTTCGCTGTCACAGCCCTCAACTGGGTCGCGTGGTTCCCCTTCTTGCTCTTCAACACCGACTGGGTCGGTAGGGAGGTGTACGGAGGAGACGTCGAAGGTGATGCCAGGCAAAAGGTCTTGTACGACACCGGTGTCCGAAAGGGCGCCCTAGGACTGATGCTCACTGCCGGTGTCCTCGGGTTCATGTCGTTGGCCATCGACCCCCTATCGAAGCTCCTTAGGGGCGCGAGGAAGCTATGGGGGATCGTCAACATCATACTAGCCATCGCCTTGGCCCTCACCTCCGTCATCACCAAGAAGGCGAAGGCGGCTCGTCGAGCTAACCCGCATATCAACAAACCGCCTTCCGACATCCTAGCGGGCACCTTGGCCTTGTTCGCGGTCATGGGCATCCCACAAGCCGTAAGTGCACCATCTCGAACAACTCGATCTGAACTAACTTAGGTCATATAATTAACATTAATGTAATTATATAATGTGACATATGTACATATTCGTGTAGGTAACGTTTAGCGTTCCATTCGCCCTAGCATCGATATTTTCCGCTTCCTCTGGGGCAGGCCAAGGTAACAAAACCAACTATCATAGTACATTTTTCGACGACATTTTGATAGACGAAAGTAACCATATACGTCCTATGATCGAATCGTATAGGGCTTTCGCTAGGAGTATTGAACTTGGCGATTGTGACGCCGCAACTCATTGTATCGCTAATCAGCGGGCCATGGGATGCGATGTTCGGAGGAGGGAACATTCCGGCCTTCCTATTGGGATCGGTGAGTGCATTCATAAGCGGGATCTTAGCCCTAACGGTGCTTCCTTCACCATCCTCCGGTGCATGAAAACACGACGGACGATCGAGATGGTCGATCAAGCCGAGGTCTGGTGTGTCATCCAGAGTGGTTGGTCAGCTTATATTATGCAGCAATCCGAGTCTTCGCATTTCCCTCTCTTTCCACGGTGGCTTCTTCGGTTAGGAAACGAAGATCGTTGTCGCGGATTCAGATAGGAATAATGGCGCATGTGTAAGCTCGATCGATCAAGTTTCGCATTGTTTCTCCAACTGAGAATAACTAGGATATGCATTACATGCCACAAGAGGTTAAACTGGTCTAAATCACGCGAACAAAGTATGATGCCTTTTTGGTTGTAGTTGATTTTCGGATAGGTTGTTGGATTGCGAAAATGTGGTTGTAATTGCCATTTGAGTTTTTAGCATATGATTGAGTTCATATGTGGCTCAAAGTTTCAATGAATTGGAGAAAACTTCATCCGTTTCTTCATTTGTTCTCCCTTTCATTTAATTACATCTTATGTGCTAGCAATTGTTTAATATAATGTCACATAAGATAAATATATGTGTTTAGTTGATTTTATGGCTTTTTTTCCTTTCAAAGAAAGAAATTTGACGAGTTTTGGGAGAGAAATTAAACTCATCTCACTAACAATTGATGAAAAGTCTATATCAAAAAATCCACTCATTTCTCCACTTCCAGAGCTACCATAGTCAGTGGCGGAGTCAGAAATTTTTTGGAGGGGACACATTTATACATGTACGCTTTAAAACTCAGCTCGACTCGATTTTAGTTCAAATAGCGCGAATTTTGTGAAATTTATAAAATTTCCTTTAAGTTATTGTGTCATAAGCGAGTAAAGTTGCATAATACTTGAAAAACTTAGCTCGAGCTTGATCATTTACTAAACAAATTGAATATGAGCTCAAGTCCAAATATATGCTAGACTCAAAGCTCGACTCATTTCTAGACAATCTAAATATAATCAAGCAATACTAGACTCATTCATCTCGAATAACAATTCTAGTCAATATGTAACTTGTTGCACTCTTAACAAATAATAATGTATATAACTAGATATAAAAATTTTAAACTCGCGTAACTTCTTATCTAATTGTTGAAATGCTTATTATAACCTCTCATTTCGAAGCTCTTGAGATGAATTATAGTATGTAAATGTTAATTTAATTAAAATATAAAAGCATGATAGTCTATTGAAATAAAATTGAAGTGATTAATATACCTTTAATTTTTAAACATTCATAATTTTTTACTCAGATGTCGGATTAGGGCATATTATATATCAAAACGAAGCCATCAACGAGGAGAATACACTTAAGTAGTTCGTCAAATGAGAAGGGGGGCACATGACCCTCCAACCCCCTTGGCTCCGCCCCTAACCATAGCATAGTAATGAAAATGATTCGTTGTTTTGTTTGGCTTGCCATGGAAGGTTGGATTCTCAGTAACAAGTGTGATCGGCGTCATTTCACTACATCCTAGGCGTGCGGGGCTTGCGAGGGTCGCATGGAGTCCCTCGAATGCTCTCTTTAGAAAGTGCTTGTTCACTGTGGCGATTTGGAAGATGTTAACCTCATCTGATATCGTCGAAATTGTTTCTTTGGGAATTTTATATGGTTAGAATATAATGAAAACGCTTGCTTCAAATTTATAATGACATTGTTGGATTCCCAACCCTTTATAAAGTTTTGAGAATCCAACAATTTCTTTATATACTCAGTATTATGTAAACTTTGACCTATCTTTTAAAAAAATAATTGACATTGTTGGCCCAATGAAGAGGGATTTTTTAGGCCATTTTGCAAAAAATCTCTCTTCATTGGGTCATTACAATAGGAGGAAAGGGATTCGAACTCGGTCATGACGTTATTACCAACTAAGCTAATCCTTCCTAGTAAGGATTGTTAGTTTATAAATTATAAAATATTACTCCGTATGTTTTATTTTATTGTTAGTAAGGGTAATTTTATTTTTTCACAACAAATAAAGCTTATAATCTTCAGGAAAAATACCCTTATAGTTTAAACTGCAATTTAAATCACAATTTCAAGGTTATTTGACCATATAAGGTTGATTTAACCAAAAAAAAATCAACTGGTTGAAGTTGCCCCATCAATCAATCTACAAAACCAACTCCAACCAAATTAAATCAACTTTTCATGAAGACAGAAATACACAATAAAATCCTTCCAATTGGTCAATTTTCTGAATAGAACAACACTTCACATTCTTACCCAACCCACAACCCTACCACATTAAACTCAATTTGACAACCTAACCATAATTTCACATAACAATAAATGAAAATAATGAAAGAGAAACTTTTTTTTGGTGAAAATAATCAAAGAGAAACTAACCAATCCATATGCGCATTTTAGCGCCTTCTAACCAACCAGCTTACATGAATCATATGAACTCATGGAATGACAGAAAGCAGGCATCCCTTATGCCGATCCCCTCGGGGGGTCGTCCGAAGGCTGTCGGATACTGTTGTCTGCCATGCCCCGACTGATCCCCTCCATCATTTGGAGCACCTCCGGCATCGTGGGCCTCTGATCAGGCATCATTTGGACACAGGATATGCCAATCTGGAGAAGCTGAACCATCGCCTCCTCAGAGTTGCTGTCACCCGTGAGCTCCAAGTCGAACACCTCGGCAGTCCACTCCTCCTGGACCACAGACTGGACCCACCGAGGAAGGTCAATGCCCTCGTCCCCAAAGGAAGCCTGATCCATTGCAAGAAACAGAATACCCGTGTCAATATCAAGACTGTCGCGTTCAAACAGTTGAAAAAGAGCTCTAAGGAAAATACCTGGTTAGGTGCCTTTCCGGTTAAGAGCTCCAAGAGCAACACTCCGAAACTATACACATCGGACATCAAGGTGGCCCTGCGGGTTTCAAGCACTTCAGGAGCACGGTAGCCAGTGACCTTGTTGTAAGGGTTAGAGTTGCCAAAAAGTTTAATAAGACCATAGTCGGAGATGAGAGCCTCCTGGCGGTCCTGTCGGACGAGGATGTTGGAGGACTTGATGTTGCCATGGACAACTTCGCCTGACTGATGCAGGTAGGTCAACCCCCTTGCTGCCCCTAATGCCATCCTCATCCGACCATCCCAATCAAGTGAAGTCCTTCCTGATCCTCTGTTTCCTGCATTCCCGAAAAGAGAGAAACCGTCATTGGTAGGTCAGACATTGTAGTCAGTACAGATTCAATGAGTTTCAAAACCAACTGATATTTGCTGCATTAGAGCGGTTACGTAAGGCATTCATTATACCAACTATAATGAAAAGATGCCATCAACATGTGATCCAATCCAACAACATTAATCAATTTTCTTGTGATTTTGCATCCACGAGAAATCAATCTCATCCTTGTTACGTCATAAGACAAAAGACACTACAAGATCCTGTGCATCTAATCAGCTAATTCAAGCAAAGATGAACCCATGATCCACTTCTCAAAAAGGCAAACACCAAAATAAAGACCTTGTGGGTAAAAAGATGGAACTCCAACTAATGCACCTTAAAAGATCAAATTTTGGGGAAGAAATTTATATATTGAACACACAAGCTGCAAATTAGCATAAAACTTGTATAATCAACAAAAAGATCTTCATCTATCCTCCCAAACGAGACGAGTTGATCGTAGAACAGCTGACACAAGATTGAAAACCAAGGGTATCGGTAAATTGCCATGAAAATGTCATTTTCAGAACCAAATTTTGTTTATCATCCTGACCCAACCCAATCCAACTTAAAAGAAAGGACTCATAGTTTGCTACTTTCAGTGTAAATTCTTAAAGCTGTTCCTACTTCCTACAAGTTCCCAAATCAGGTTAGTACACTGTACTCTTATTTTAGGATATAAAAAAAATTCTTTAGTACAGTTCACTCATATCACTGCCATTGAAGATACTGTCAAATTTTCCATTTTAATTTGTACTGGTAATGTCTAGCAGAGACAGAAAGTGTGAGCACTCAACCTTTTTTTTCCATAAAAAAAAGGCTCCCCAAACAAAAGCATGATAGTGTGTGCATACAAATAATATTTTAAAAAATCAGCATGATAATACTTTGAAGGCATGCAGAGAAAGTTAGGTCACCAAGGTTTAGTAAACTAGACATGTATCTCAGCGCATTTATGATTGCCATTGAAAAAACAATGAAATGTTAACCTTGAATTGCTCCATTTTTGCTAATAATATAGCTGCTGCAAATTGAAAATAAAAAAAGTCCCAAATTGCAATGCATCAAACAGATGCTTCTCTATCATTATCAACTTTGCCTGGATTAACCCTGCAAATATGCAATCTCCTAGCTCCATCTTGATTGTTCCGAAAAATGCATCAGACAGATAATGTAGAACAACACAAGTCAATACGAACCTCTCAATCTATCCAATCTAGCAGTTTAACACAAACTGCATCTCCATTGCCAGCAGATTCAAACATTAATGTTATCAAGTAATCCAAAACATGACCAATGCCAATTCAAATGGCAGAAGATGAAATTCTGAACTATGGTCAGCAATTCAATATCCACAGCCAAGCAATTGAAACACCAGTAATGACTGATGCCGAATCAAAATTGAGGAGATAAACAAACAAAAACTGAAACTGAAGCTCAAGGCAAAATTGAACACATACCATGTAGCAATGCAGATAAGCTTCCAGCTCGGAAGTAATCGAAGACGAGGAGCTTTTCGTCTTTGGAGTAGTAGTAAGCCCTAAGGGGAACCACATTTTCATGGCTGCAGCCGCTGAGCACCGCCATTTGCATCTCGAACTCCCTCTTCGAAGCTGTCACGTCCTTCAGTCGCTTCACAACCACCGTCGTCCCTTCCTCCAGCACCGCCTTGTAGGTAGTCCCTATGCTCCCCTTCCCGAGCACCTCCGCCGAGGCTCTCAACAGATCCTCCAAATCGAAGTTGTACCGAATTCCTCCGCCGGCGTTGAGGAAGACCAGCTTGTTCCTCTCCCCAGCCGCAGCGCCGCTGGTCGGATCGCTCTTTGAAGACGACGTCCCGGCGTCATCGCCTCTCGCGGGAGTGGCGGCCGCCGCTACGGCCGCCGTGGCCGGAGGCCGTTTCGGAGACTTCGACGTCTTCTGTCGACGGCGGCGGATGAGGCACACGACGAGGAGGAAGAGCAGGATGAAGAAAACGACGGCCGAGGCAACAGCGAGCGCCGCGATCCCGGCGGCGGTGAGCTTCTTCCGGGATCGCTCGGCGGGGCTTGAGGGGACAACGGAGGACGGCGGAACATGCTCCGACGGTGTCGTCGACGACGGCGGCGGGGAGAAGAGGGAGCCCTTACAAGGCGACATTGGTCCACCACAGAGCTGTAGGTTTCCGGTAAACGAAGACTCCGGAAATCTCGCCAGGCTCTGAGGGATCGAGCCGTTGAGTTTGTTATTCGACACATTGAAGCTGTTGAGGCTACCGCCGGAGACGGCAGCGTAAATGCTCGGCAGCTCGCCGGAGAAGCTGTTATCCTGTAAATACAGCCGACTGATGTGAGTGAGATTGTTGATCCCAAACGGAATAGCGCCGGAGAAGTTGTTAGACGAGAGGTCAAGCCGATTGAGCCGAGTCAACCGAGTCAGACTCTCCGGGAACTTGCCGGAGAACCGGTTATTCTGCAGGAAGAGGCTGCGGAGCAGTGTGAGATTAGAGAAATCCTCCGGGATCTGGCCGTAGAGACCATTAGAGTGGAGAGACAACACTCGAAGCTGAGAAAGGCGGCCAATGGTGCCGGCGGGAATCTCGGCGACGAGGCCGACAGCGGGGAGGCGGAGAGAGGAGACGTATGACCGGGAAGCGTCGCAGGCAACGCCGGACCAGCCGCAGGCGGAGCCGGAGGGGTCCCAATCGAGGCGGTTCGAATGGGGGACATTGTCAAGGAATTCAAGAAGCGCTTGCTTGTCCTGAATCGGCTCGGCTCTACTGAGATACAAAGCCGCCATGAACGGCAACACTAGCAGCAGAATCGAGAGCAACCGCCCCGGAATTGACGCCATTGGAGATACGCACACCAACTGCTCGACGTTTTGTCTGAAAGAACTCCTTGCCTTCTTTCAGAACTGAGTGAAACCGGCAATGGCTGTAAGGGAGGAAAGGGGGAGTGACCATTCGCTAAAAACGACGTCGCATTGTGTAAAACTGGATACAATCCACTACAGGTGAAAAAAAAAAAGGAATGAGGGAGGATGAGTTGAAGAAGAACCCTATTTAGTACGGAGTATTTACAAATCGAATCCACGTGGTAGGATTAAAGATGAGATTTTGGGATATTCAAGATATTTATTAAACTCAACACATATACCAGTTTAATATATATAGCATAATAGATATATAAATTTCATTCTAAAAAAATACTGTATTACTTATTATTTTTATTTTTATTATGATGATAAAAATTATATATTATGTTAATTTTCTTTATAAATTTTTTAATAGTTTTATACTTATTAGTATGAATCATAAAAAATATTAATTAAAAATTAATATTTTATATATTTTTAGCTTTTTAATAAAAAAAAGTGTATATAAAATAGTAAAGTATCGTGTTTTTTATAATATAGGTAACAATTAGGTATATTTAGAGATGTGTTTGGTAATAAGAATTTAATAAGATAGTTAATGTTGAAATGGTAACGATATAAGAGAATGTTTAGTAATCAGGAGAATTAATTGATTTATGAATATCAAATGAAAGCGTTATTGTGAGATAAAACAAATAGTATTATGTGGTATCCACCTAATATAAAAGTTAATAGCTCTAAAAATTACTAATTTTATAAAAAAAAAATCGACTGATAGATAAACTGTTATAAAATAAGAGACATAAAAACAATCAAAATACACAAATGAAAGACTACAGAAATAAGGTTGGAAGAAAAAAACATTGAAAAAACCTAATAGAATTAAAAGTCTAAACTTCTGCTGACGAAGCTGGGAGAAAAAGAAAGACAAATATTATGTTTTTTTTAATGCTAAGTGACTCCTTTAGATGTATATTGCAATTTGCATATATATTTTCTAAAACAAAATAAAGATATATATGCATATACTACGATGTATGCATCACACCACAACAACAACAATTTTGTATAAAATAAAAATGACTAATATGGAAATTAGAAGGTTTTAGTTATGGAAAGTTGTTATTTCATATTGATGAAAAAAGCGGTCGAAACTTGCACATTATTTCCTGCCAACCAAAACTTAACACACTTATAGTGGGCTACATAGTGATCATATATAGCGGCTAGTAGTTGAAGTTGGATGGAAATTTATTTCTCATATCTACTTTTGTATTATTTTTCATTTATAATCCCCAACTGCCTCTTTCCATTTTATCTACCACTATCATATGGATTAATTCAATTTTATACTCCTATCATATCACTATGCATTTTCTTCATAGTTTTTACTACCTTTGGCTGCAATACCCATCTATATACATATATACTAAAACTGATGCATAGCGTCGCGCATTGTGGTTGATTCTAGGAGGAAAAATCCGATGTGGCGTGTTATAGTTGATCCTAGGGGAAAAATAATAAAATAATATGTTGTCATAGTTTATAGAAAGTTATATAAGCCACAATCTATCTATATATATATTTTAGTTAATTAAAAAATATAAATAAAAAATATTTCGTAGTCATACTTACCAAAAATATTAATAGATAAATATGTAGTACGTATTTGATAGGTGCTATTTTATTTATATCTAGATTATTTATTGGCGGAGAGAATTATTTATATCAAAATTAATTATTTAATCATTGTTATTTTATTTATATCTATACTATTTTTTGAGGCCAACAGGCCCAACATGAATTATTAAAATATTATTTAGCTATAATATGTAGTCATAATCCATCCGTACATAGATATTTTCGTAAACTAACGTAATAAATATGTATTACATATTTATTAAAAAGAATATTAAAATATTTTTTTAAATCAGCTATCTATAATATTACATGAGATTTAATTCACAATAGATTAGAAAAAAATTATTTTTATATAATATGTCGAACTAATTTTATTTATATTTAAATTATTATTTTTTATTTATTAGAATCTATCTATATTATTTATAATTTTGTATTAATGTATTTTTCGTGCACGAGACGGGACCTACACTTGTTCATTGCTACAAGCCTACAAGTTGTATATATGTGAGCTACTGAGCTTCGGTTGAATATTTATAATCAAATTCAAACCAGAATACGATACATATGCGAATCAAATTTAAAAGATAATACCATTTTAATCCATAATATGATACGTATGAAAAAAATAACACCATTTGAACCCAAAAAATATCACGTATACGAATCGATTCAGAGGTCGCTTCAAGCCTCTATTTTAGTATTTATTATAACTTTGCAAGGTAATATTTAGTTTTTAGTATATTAGAAAGCCATTTAATTATATATATATGATACACGATATTATGTTTGATTTATACTATATTTTATAATAAAAAAAATTTAGATTGATTAACTTCGTAAAATTACGCTTCATAAAAAAACTTCGTAAAATCATGCAAATCATTAACCAAACAGATATACAGGTTTACACATTAGTTTTAAAACTGTGTTCCAAACATGTTTTATACCGACAACAAAATGAAACCCGAAAAACGAAATTGATTCAACCAAAAAACTAATCCGATCAAAATTGCATCAAATTAACACAACATGACTATTCTATTCCTAACACCAAACCGACAACAAAACTAAACCGATAACAACAACAACAACAAAGAGGGGAAAAAACAAAACTTACTCAGCCAAAGTCCATGAGCGAATTAAAGAGGAAGAATATTGATGCGGGACCATCCCAGACACCTTAAGACACACCTATACTTGGGGATGGACCTATGATTCGAGCTCACCAGAATGATGTCATTCTCAAGAGGAAGAAGAAGGCTCCACCATGGGAGAAGGTGCAAATGTGGAAGCTTGACGTTTTTTAGATTCGTTCAACATTTGACAACTTTTTGACGTCTAAGTAAATTGAGTCGTACGGAGTCAATATTAATCGGATTGAGGCGTGTCATATCTTGTTGGAACGAGGACGAAGAGATCTACAACTTTGCTGTTGAAGGTTTTTCCAGATTCGACATGGAGCTTGGCCGAAAATCACATTGTTCGCAGCTGTCACTGTTTTGACGGGAATTTGTTAAGTGTTGGAACTTTCTTTGTTGCTATTTTTAGAGACCTTATTTACTTAAGTTATTTTAGGTAATTTAGGGGTTATTTTTAATTATTCTTTTAATTATTATTTTCCATCTAAATCAGCCCTAGCTTATATATTGACGGCTGATCTCCTTGTTCACAACTCAACACGTTGAATTCTTATGAAAAATTTCTCTCTTTGGTGAAAAACACAAGAGTGCAAGTCAATCGATTCGAAACTTTGCTCATCGATTGCAATTGGTTATAGATCCTGCTTGGTTTGCTTTGAGTTCGTCAACCTCGCGAGAGCTTGGTGATCCAGGTAATCACAAGTCCCCTCCTTGTGCCTCCAAGTTGTCCGCTTGGTTGTGTAAGGTTGTAGAGGCGGGCTTTATAGTCGTTGGTATTCGGTTCCTACCCTCTACGGAGGCCTGGGGTCTTTATCTCGTTCTATTTTAGTTCGATTCAGTCCCTATCGGTCGTGTCTTGCTTTCAATTTCGAGTCTTTATTCTTGTTCATCGAGTCCTTGCTTCCGTTCTTGTTATTTCTAGTTTGATTGTCGAAGATCGGGCCATCCTACGGCTAACCCCGTATCAAATATGTGAGAAAGACATCTCAAGATGGGCGACCACGAGAGAGGAAGATTGCCATTGAAGAGGAACCATGAGTTGTCTGGAAGACCTGGAAGATAGTTCAAGAGGTGACCACAGAAGAAGATAGGAGGGAGGAAAAGGTGTTTAGTATGAACCCGGTCCAACTATTTATTTTTTTCCTAAGGAAACCGTTCAAGAAAACCCTTGTCAAAAAAATTCACGTAGGCTCCCTTGTATGCATTTTTACCCGTGAGAAAATTCGTGATAATATATTACCACTACCCTAAAAGGTCGGGATATTTTTATTACATTTGAAAGTTGATGATATATTTTTACCATACCCCCAAAGGTGGGGTATTTTAATTAGTTTTCCCAAAAAATTATCTACATGATCTTTTTATAAGTTGGTTAAACCTTAAATTTAGTTTAAATGGATAAAGTAAAATATTATTATCTAAAAAAAATCAACAACGTAGATGTACAATAATTAAATATTTTTTTTAGATTACAAAGTTAAATAATATTTTAGAAATAAAAATAATATTGGATAGATTATTTGATCTAAAAAGATAAGTTTTTTTCCTAACTATATATTAGCTTATTAATTGATGTGACTCGAAAAGATAATACCATTTTAATCTAAAATATGACACGTATGCAAAAATAACACAATTTTAATTCAGAAAATGTCACGTATGCGAATCGCACCAATGTCGTTTCAGATCTCTGTTTTAGTATTTTATATAGATTTTATACCTAATATACCAATTAAATCAAGATTTTAAATAAATTAACCTTAAACTTAAATTCAAAATCAATTAATATGTACTTGATATTTGATAGTCTAGATTCGAACAAAAAGTCGAAAGAAATAGAGTCGTATAATAGAGAAGGAACAAGTATCATACATTGTCGAACAAGTATCATATGTTGTTTATCGAATATGAATATCTTGCCTTTCTAGAAGTGTTCGTTCTACCTAGTTTATATGGCTAAAATAATTCATAATGTAAGTTTTGATTTTGTTGGCACCGGATGTGTAACGTGCGCATGTAATTTCCTGCCAAACTAAAGCTTAAGATTTTGGTTGGTGAGAAATATTGTCTTCTACAATCAGGAAGTGTTGAAAAACTTCTTAGCAGAGAGGGTGGATCCAAAGCAATGAAAAATACACAATTAAAAAGAGATTTTCTAGCTAGCACGAAATTACACTCCAACAACAAAGATCACGAAACCTTATACTCCATCCATCCATTCAGAAAAAACATTGTTTACTATTGATACACGTTTTTTTTAGTATGATAAAAATTATATAATATATATATTTTTATAATTTTTTTAATAATTTCATAGTTAATATTAACATGTACGAAATTTTTAAAATTTTTTTAAAAAAATAGATATTTTATAAAGTTTTTATTATCCTAAAAAAAGTACATAAACAATAAACAACATGTTTTGCCGAATGGAGCGAGTATTTTTTTTTTATACAAAGCGAGATTTTGGGTGGTGTTAACCCCTATTGTACCACCATCCAAGAGAGTCCTTAAGGATGAGAGCATCGAGCTCTGTATGAGATCGATCTCCAACTCGAAGAAACCACATCCAAACCTAACTGTGCCACCCGATCAAAACTATGAACGGAGCGAGTATTTGTATACAATTGAAATTAGATTACTATTTTTTTTTTATCTAATATCAGAATTAGCTAGGGGTAATAATAGAGACTGAGTTGAAGAAGTGATTAGTACGCATTAAGGATACGTATAAAGGAGAGATCTGATCGCGTCAGTTCATAGTTGTGGCTTGTGATTATCTTGAAATATAGAATGTTAGGCATTGTAGGGGAGAACCGAGGAGGCGAGGAAGAGTTAGACGAAAGTTAGCAGACATAACATTGCCCTATTGGACCTCTCAACGGACATGGCAAAGGATCGGATAAGGTGGAGGAGTGTCATCTAAGTTGAGGAGGCTAGATTGGGTGGTTGTGTTTTGCCAGATTGCATATATTTTCGTTTTCTGTTTTAGTTTTCATGTTCCGTCAACTTTGCATCCTCTTGTTATTGCTTCGTTTGCTCTCTCGTTCTTGGTTTTTTCATGTCTTATTGTTTTGCTTGTGTGTTCATTGGTCATACTTTGGATCACTTGAAAACACTATTTCAACATTATCGAGGAAAGGGTGTGAACAACTCAACCCTCCATTCGAGTATGAGTACATTAATTTTAAAGATCGATTCGTCTATTTTAAATCTCAATCCACATATTTACTAAACTAGTCGAGCATGAATATATTTTTAAAGCTCGATTCAAATTGAAACTCATTCTGAAGAGCTCAAAATTAATTATCTAGAATTTCCAAAAGTTCTCCTATGTGATTATATAATGATCAAATAAGGTTATTCCATAACTCCATGAGCCGAGTAGCTTGAGTTGAACGAGAGTCGAGAATGAGCATATCTTGAGTTCATATTTAGACTCAACTCGATCTTTTATCATTTTTTAATAAGTTGAATGTGAGTGCTCGACCCTTTTTTTTTAATATAAGGAAAGGAATTAGGATACAACTATCGTTTGCGAAAATAATTATATCCTTGAGCACCCTTTCAGACGAGAACACAAAGTTCTTCATCAGCAAGCAAATCCTCGCCGACAAGGATAATGTACGCTAGGTGCGCGACTCGAACGGCGACAACATTTGACTCTCTGAAAATATGACGAATAGAGACAAAATTAAAACACAAAGAAAGGGACCTAATGTCAAATATCAGTAGTTCGATATTCCAGGGGCAGCAATAATCTTCCAAAACCGAGTTTACAACTTGGAGGTTGTCACCCTCAATAAGCAGGTTATCGATACCCAATTCTTGTGTCCGAAGCACCCCGTTCTGTAGAGCAAGCGCCTCAACCTAGAGGGCAGAAGAGTTGTTACAGAGGTCAGATCTCACTGAGACAACCATTTACATCGAATAACAGCCCTACTTAGAGTTTACCACCTCATACATTAAGGGGGAAAAAAGCAGCAAATGAATCAAACGGGCCAAGAAGAAAGTATCAACCCTCCAGCCCAATTTTGCAGTACAAATGGAGTCTGTGGGCCTTTCCCCCAATTCTTTGTTCTCTGCCCCAATCCACTCCGACACAATCCGGGCTTGTTTTGGAAGATTTAGCAAAAATCTCAATCAAAATGTTGGAGATTCAAAGGAAACGACACCAAAATTTGACTTCATTCAATTGGTTGATGTGCACATTTCGCAATAAATCATCACTCCGATCTTTCCCCATACATTGGATAGAGGCACGATTTCAATTGTGTGGCTCACGATTTCCCCAAATTTCTACCCCATCTCCAATTTGTCTTTTATCGCTCTCATGAAATCACCCCCCAAACTAGTCATTTAGCTCACTTTTAGCAAGTTTTTGAGTTCATAGCTACTTCTGCCATGGCGTCCATGTCTGGATTTGCGCTAAAGGGATGTAAAGTAAGGTCCTTTGATGGATTCCCGTCAGCGCTGAAGCAACAAGCTCATCTAGGTATGCCTTGTTTTCTAGTTTTATTTGATGAACTGGCTTTTCGGTCTAGTTAGATTGGGTTTCTGATCATTTTCCAGGTCTTGATTGATTGTGAAATCATTTTGATTTTGTTTTTTTTTTATAGATATTAGATGTAGGTTTCCTTCATTTGAGAATGGAAGAGCTTGTTTGGCTATTGGCAAGAAGACCTTGAGTCCCATAACTGCTTTGTCTACTCATTCCTCCATTTTTCAGCTTTCAAGGTATGCTTTATTGTGATTGAGATTCAACTTCAGTGTGTCTTTTAGGATGCTGATGATCATCTGTAGCATTTCTGAAGTTGGTCAGAATGTGGATAACCTGTGGGTGCTAAAAATGCCAATCAGACAAAAACTGTTTTGCTAAAAGGTTTAGAGAGATTGTGTTGGCCGCTTTACTTGAATAAAAAAACAATGTAGACATGTATTATATACATAATCTTTGACATTATGTTTGGATGCAACTTAAATAAATCAATCCCCATTTCAGTTTAGACATACTTACTTTTCGTCAAATTTTTTTATCTAGATTATAATCTTAAGCTAGATTAAATAGTGGGCACACCAAATAGGTCCCAAAGGGTTGCCTTATTTGCTTTAGTTTACTGCTGTTGTTTACTTTTGTGAATTGTTTATTTGGCTTGCAACTAATATTCTGTTTGAAAGTGACCAAAACTTTTCAGCATGCCAAATGTTGAGTTACTTTTGTGAATTGTTAAGTTGCTTTCTTTTCAAATATTCTCGGTTGTATGATCACATTCAGTGCCATTAGGCTTGCACCTGAGAACATTTTTTCGAGGCTTTGTAATGGTAAATGTGGCCTGCTCTTCTTGTATGTTGAATTTCATAGACATTTCTTGAATCCAAGCAGGACTTCACTTTTACCGTGCAAGGCTGCAACGGATTTCTCTGGAGAAGTTCCTCGCGACAAATCTGGTGGTCTAAGCCAGTATGAGAAGATAATCGAGACCTTAACAACTCTATTTCCAGTCTGGGTACACATTCATATCATAATTGGACTATTTGATTTGCCTTTGTAGTTAAATTCTAATACATGGTGACTGGTGCTTGAATTTGCAGGTCATATTAGGCACAGTTATTGGAATATGGAAGCCAGCTGCTGTAATTACGTCTTCTTGATCTTCTATTTTTTTCTCTTGATAATAGAATTGATGAGAGATTCACTTGTATATTTGATACCTTTGGCTTTTTTGTGCAGGTGACTTGGTTGGAAACTGATTTGTTTACTTTAGGCTTGGGCTTCCTTATGCTTTCTATGGGATTGACTTTAACATTTGAGGATTTTCGACGGTGCTTGAGGAATCCTTGGACTGTATGAATCATTTTTTCTCCTTGCTCCAATCCGATGATGTGATTTTATTTTTTCTACATTAGCTGCTTTCAAGAGTTCACTTTTTCTGGTGTTTTGCTTTCTACTTTGACAGGTTGGAGTTGGGTTTCTTGCTCAATATTTAATCAAACCTTTGTTGGGATTTGTCATAGCTATGGTATGTTGTGGCTTATATTCAATGTCAGATAAACTCGTATTCTCAACACTTTTGACTCCAAAAGCTCTAATTGAATAAATCGCATAGCTTCGAAATTTTGTAGTAAATCGTCAGCACTCTTTTTGGAACACATGTGATGATCTGAAGAGCCAAAATATGACAGAAAATATGTTGTCTTTCTGTCGGTTTAGGATGTTAGATGAACGACATTGCGAGTGTTTCTAATTGCCAACATTTTTACTTTTTTATTCAATGAAATGCAGAGCCTGAAGTTGTCTGCACCTCTTGCAACCGGTCTCATCCTAGTCTCATGTTGCCCCGGGGGCCAGGCATCCAATGTCGCAACCTACATATCAAAGGGAAATGTTGCACTCTCAGTTCTGATGACAACGTAAGCTCATCTTCTGATTATTGCACGAGTTCTCTATCGATTTCTCAGAATTGCTTTTCGCTCAGTAGAGAGCTTCTGGTGATAAGACAGTTCTCTATTGAATATTTTATAATGGAGTGTTTAGCATCAAGTTATGCATAGTAGCTGTTGATCATCCTGCAGGTGTTCTACTGTTGGTGCTATTATCATGACGCCGCTCCTCACTAAGCTTCTTGCGGGTCAACTTGTTCCCGTTGATGCAGCTGTGAGCTTCTTGATCTCCCTAGATTTATGTTACAATTCTTCATGAAAATTCACATCTCTAGTTATCATCAGCATTGGACCGAGAAGAGAAGTTTAATCGTTTCTCGGTTCACTATTTTTCAGGGTCTGGCTTTAAGTACCTTTCAAGTTGTATTGGTTCCAACCGTAATTGGGGGTAAATCTAAGGCATTCAAGATTTGATGTTTTCATGTTCAAAACACAAGACTCTGTCTAAAGCTCTTTCTTATTATTCGTATTCCTTCTGCTGCAGTTTTGGCAAACGAGTTCTTCCCCAAGTTTACCTCAAAGATCATCACCATAACACCTCTCATCGGAGTGATCCTTACTACTCTTCTTTGTGCTAGCCCTGTAAGTTCTTCGTCTCTATACCATTCTTTCTACTACCCTTGTTTAATGAAATTGCACTGTAGCTGATTAGCTCCTTCATAACTGCAAAAAAAAAACAAAAAGATTGGGCAAGTTGCGGACGTTCTGAAGACTCAAGGCGCGCAGTTGATCTTTCCAGTAGCTATGTTACACGCTGCTGCATTCGCCCTCGGCTATTGGATCTCAAAACTCTCGTTTGGCGAGTCCACCTCTCGTACAATTTCGATAGAATGCGGAATGCAGGTAACTCTTTTGCTCGACGAATTCAGTTGAAGCTAGAAAGGAGTGTTCATCCACTTATAATTTCTCGTGTTGTGTTGTGTTGTGTTGTGTTGTGTTGTGTGACTTGTGTCTCTTTCACAGAGCTCTGCACTCGGGTTCCTGCTTGCCCAGAAGCACTTCACGAACCCACTCGTGGCTGTACCATCCGCTGTCAGCGTTGTTGCGATGGCTGTACGAAATTTCTCGATCCCTTCGAACCCAACTTTCGTCGTTGTTTGTTGCTCTGAGACACTCACACAAGCTTTGTTGTTTTCTTCTGCAGCTCGGTGGAAGCGCCCTCGCCGTCTACTGGAGAAACTGCCCCATCTCTGCAGACGACAAGGATGACTTCAAGGCATAGATATGAAACAGGGCTCTCTCATTCATCACTGAATTCGTCCTTGTTGAGATTTTTTTTCAATTTCACATTTTTTTTGGGTCCCGGCAAAGCCCGATCCATTCTTTTAAGGACGATTGAAATTTTTCGGGTTTGAGTTAGTCATGTGGCAATGAACGAGCTCGTGTCTAGTCTTCGAAGTTCTTTTGGACTTACAAAAGCGTGTCATCAAGGAGGGGGATTTGAACTCGTGACATCACTCGTAGTTGGAGTCTTGGGAGATGAAATACGGGATTCGGCTACAAAACTGCATCCATAGATAAGAAGTTTGGCATCAATTTTATAGCCCTAGTGTCCTTATGGTAGAAACTATCGAATTGGTAGATAAAACTCGTAGCTGGTCGAGTTGCTTTGGGTTCGGGTCAGATATGTCAATGACGGGGACAAATATGGACTCTAGTGGGTGGTTTTCGACATATGATGAAGGCCAAGCATGGCTCGATGGTATGTCGGTGTGGGATTTGTCGAAATCCAATGGCACAATGGATGAAAAAGGGAGAGGGGCCGGTGTTCTTGGAGGAGTTCAAGCAGGTTTGAGCCATTTTAGGTGCTTGATGGTTTGAATTGAAAACTAGGTTATATGATATGGAATTTTTTTTAATGTAGTTGTGTATGAAATGGAGGAAGGGTTTTATATTTAGAGTTTTTGAGTTATCATGGCTTTTAGAAAAACAAATATATGCAGTGAATTTTTAGGGGAAAAAAAAGCATACTTGAATACAATTATACATAATTACTTGACCAAAAAGTAATGTATATACGTACATATATGGTTCCGAAATTGTCTATATATTTGTGTGTAGTTTCGTTGAATGTTCATGAATTCATCATACATAATTACTTGAACAATAAAAACACTCTTTTTTTTTCAAAAAATGTGAGGGTGGATTGATGAAAAGTTTTTATAAATAATGGGTGGTAATGTGGTATGTTATGTATGTACCATGTTTGACAAATAATGAGATTTTTTTTTTGCAAAATATTTAAAATAATGAATCTTTTGTGTAATGTTAAAAATAAAGGTTGATTTTCTTCTAAAATTTTTTGTAACAATGGGTGAGTTTTTGCTAAAATTTTAGAAATTAGTGTGATTTTATTGAAAAAAATATGTAAGGTGTTTTTTTTCACTTTTATGTTGGATTTAATTAAATAATATGTAAGGTGTTCATTGTTAAAAATAAAGGGGTTTGTGAAATAAGGAAAAATAATGGGCCGTTTTAATCATTAAAAAAGTGAAAATATGAGTTTTGGGCATGAGGTGGACTTTTAAAAAACTCAGGGGCATTAAACGGACAAAATAAAACCTTAGGACACCAAGTGGAATTATCAAAACCTCAAGGGCACCAAACAGATAAATGATTTTCAGTGAAATTTTCATATAAAAAATATTGAGATTCAATATTTTTTAAAGGGTAAATTTAGTATTTCAATCCTTAGAATTATACGAGTATATAGGGCATTTCCCTAAGAGTTTTAATTAGGTGATTGACCATACATTAACATGGAAAAGGATATTAAGGGACTTAATAAGGGAAAAATAATTAAAATACCCTCACCTTTGGGGGTATGGTAAAAATATATGATCAACTTTCAAATGTAATAAAAATATCTCGACTTTTGAGGGTAGTGGTAATATATTACCACGAGTTTTCTCACGGGTCAAAAATGCTGACAAGGCAGCCCAAGTGGATTTTTATACAAGAGTTTTCTTGAACGATTTTCTTAGAAAAAAATAAATAGTTGGACCGAGTTCATACCCAACGTCTTTTTCTCCCTTCTATCTTCTTCCATGGTCGCTTATTGAATTGCCTTCCAGGTATTCCAAGCAGCTCATGATTCCTCTTCAATGGTAGTCTTCCTCCCTTGTGGTTGCCTATCATGATTCCTCTTCGATGATAGAAATTATAAAAATATATAATTTTTATAATTTCTATCATCCTAAAAAAACTTAAATGAATAGTAAATGACATATTTTATCGAACAGAAGGAGTATTATTTTATGCATTCTCAAGATGGATTTTTATTATTATGGAGTATTTAATTTAATTTTTGTAACTGAAATTTTGTAAGTGAAGGAAAAATTGCTCAAAGGTAACATTTCTAACCATTTTGTGGTGAGCAAAATTCATATAATAGATAATATTGAAAATATGACAAACTAATATCGAGTGTGGACAATGTTTTATAATTGAAAGTTATGGAATTATTCATCATTTTGAGGGTACTTAACTCATTTTTTCTCTGTTTATAAATATCTCACTGTTATAATACTAGCTAGTTATTACTATGTGATGTTACACCTCTCTATAACCCCCACATGGTGAAATACCAAAGGTTTGTAACCCCCATATGGTGAAATACTAAAGGTCACAATTTATGGCTTATTCTTTGTAACTAGCTCCCTCCATATATGCCACCAATAAGGTCTTGTATATTCTCATTAGAGACAATAAGCAATAAAGAATTTCTATCTTTTCTTGCCATCTCTCTACTCTCTTATTCTTACACATATTAATTCATGACTCTCAAAACTTTCTCGATGCAAATTTAATTTCTACCGTTTTTTTTTCAAATGATTAATAAATGTTATTTACATTTATGAGATTAATTAAAAAACCGTTCATGAGATTAATTATTAATATTTTTTTGTGTCACATTAATCCATTTTTCAAAACCGTTCATGAGATTAATTAAAAATCATGGTATTGATTTCATTTTACATTTTTTTTTGGAAATGTCAAACTTTTCACGGTTGGAGTTCACCACCCTTGATGTTTCTGGAAGAAACTATCTCACATGGGTGCTCGATGCTGAACTCCACTTTATTAGCCAGAATTCAGGAGAAACTACCAAGCCAGACAATAGTGCATCCCAGTAGGATTGTGCTAAGGCGATGATCATGTTGCGTCATCATCTTCACGATGATATATACCCGGAAGTGGATTCGATAAAATTATTCTCTTGAATGAAAAATTATATAATCCCTAGAAGTGAGATATATATGAGATCTATATCGTCCTCGAAGAGACAATTTCCAACATTTTCATAGCTATTGAAGGGGATATATACACACATAGAAATATATTTGTCCCGGTAGAGACAAATTAATATCATGATCCCCCGAAGAGGATGCACTTATAAGAATTATACATATCTTCGCAGAGATAAATCAATCTCATCCCCCGAAGTGGATGAAAGTAAATAAATTAATATTATAAATCATTTGATGTGATCGATAAAATTTCATCCCCGTAGTGATGAAACGATAAAAGTCATCCTTATAGCGATGAAAAATGATTATTATTTTATTTATTTATTTGTATATTATATTTTCAATTCTTCATCTCCCGGAGTAGATGAATAGATACATCTCCCGAAGTAAATGAACGGACTCATCTCCTGAAGTAGATAAACTTGTTAAAAATCATATATTAGCGATGAAATCAAATGAAATCATTATTGTTTCTCTATTAGTTTCCCGAAGCAGATGATAAAATTGATATAAGAATACCACCTCCTATCGTAGGTGATGAAAAAGTCTCGAAGATCTATACCCAACTTCCTTGTCACCCAGAAGTTGACAATGATTTTTTTTATTTTAAGATTATTGTTTATGTTTCTTAATATATTTTACTATTTTATGTTATCTTTTACATAGCTTTAATGTTTTGTTCATACAACAGAAGAGTTGTATAGTCATCCCTTGAAGTGGATAGACTTATAAACATAAATCGTTCTTGAAGTGGCAATAATCATCCCTCGAAGAGGATGTATATTAAAAGATTAATAAAATGTTAGTCTCAAGTTGTTAACAATAAAAATTTTTCCCTGCAGTGACAATAATCATTCTCTGAAGTGAATGAGCGATAAGTTTGTAAGCTCTAATAAAGATGAAAATCATGTTTTGAAATGCATGAATTTTAGTGTAATGTTACACAATATAACCCTTGAAGTGGTTGTATACAAGTTGTCTAAATTATCTTCCCCGAAGTGAATTAATGATATTTAAAGTCTAAAATGTTATCCCTCAAAGTATATGGATATATACTCAAATTTATTCTCCCTGAAGTGAGTAATAATCGAATATATATACCATTTCTTGAAGAATATGGTAAAAAGTTCTATGACAACTTATCATCTTTTGAAGCACATGAACAATGTATAATAGAGACTAATTGTCACTTGAAGTTGACAAAATGAATCATTTTTGTAAAACAAAAAAAAAATCATTTCTTGAAGTAAATGATAAATTGGTATGTACTATCCACCTGAAGTGGACAAATAAAATTTGCTTACATTTTAATCGTTTTTATTTTTATTCCTTAGTTTATATTCCATATTATATTGAATTAAAATATTATTACCTTAAGTCACTAGATTGTGAAGTTTCTAAACTCAATTGTTAAACAATTCGGTAGATTGTGAGTTTTTATCAAAATCTACACCAGAGCTTGAAGACTCTAGTTTGAGGTTCTTATAAACTCTAGAAGAGGATATGTATCTTATTTTTATCATTTGTACTCCAGCAGAAGTACATGGAATATGGGTTATTCAGAACCAACATAAGTGTCCACAAAGCACTATCTAGTGAATAAAGCCACTTCCTGACATTCCTTTAAGCATAGCCCGAAGCATGCCCCTCCCGTAGAGGATGTTAAAGAGGTTATGGTTGAGCGCACAACCAAAGTCATTGTTATGGTTTATCACTAGTTCTTTGTTGTGTGGGTTATTCTAATGTCATGAAGAACATTGTAAATAAGGATAAAGTGTATTTTATAAATACACATAGTTGGTCATTAGTTACATACATATAGTATGACCCCAACTAAAGTTCTGAAAATACCCAGTTAATGGCATCTAATTAAATAAATGGATCACCATGTACAAAGTTCAATGGTTAGAATATTGAATATATGTGTCATGCCATTTGGACACATATTTAACCCATTGAAAGTTATGATGTCACTAACCAGAAGTTAGTTGATAAAACATTTTTTTCTTTGTGGCATTTGGTCACTCAAGTAAAACAATGATTTGCACGATCATTGAAATTCACATAAATACCCACCAAAAGGACCAGACCTGAAGATCCTCAATAAGGGTGACCATACAAGTACGGCTTGTTCTCTTGGCAAAATAATAACAAGACCGTCTATAATAAAGAGTAAATGCAAAGTCTCTTATGTCTCTTGATCGAGTTCAATGAGACAACTACGAACATATAAAATAATGTCATATGGACCGGTGTTATTCCAATATAGATGCCTTAACACATTGGTCATATAAAAAGGTAGAGAATCTTATTAATCACATTATTGAGCATAAAGTAGCTCATAACGACCTAGAAGAGTCGTCAGTCAAAAGGGCCCATGCAATTTTGCATTTCAAATTTGACACAATAACTTCTCCCAAAATTATCTCCAGAAGAGAGTATATGTTCCGAGAGCTCCTCCGTAGAGACCACAAAGAAGTTGAATGATACATGGGGTTTGAGTCCCTAATGATATCAAATACCTCGAGCTTCATAAAGGTGATCAAATGCTCGATATTTAGGGGGAGATAAAATGAGACTATATTACGAAAGATATTGCATGAAAGCAACTTCTTTATCATTTGGTATCCGCGGATAAATGAAAGGGAACCAGAAGTTCAATACATATGTACACCAAATGAAAATTACATGGTTTAGCAATAGGCTAACAAATGCATTTACTAAAGCCAAGAAAGTGTAGCTTATTTGGATGTTCTTGAAGTAACTCCAACTCAATGAATATCAAGTAATTCTCAAATACGTCGAAAGTGACGAAAATCACTAGACTCTTAGTATATCTTTTCACGAGAAGTGAAAAAGAGCTCATGAGAATATGATGATCATCAAATAAAGAAAAGATGTCGACATTGAAATGATGATTAAGAGCTAAAAAGAAGCAACTTCATATAAATGTGAATTATTCAAGCATGATAATATTAGACCCGTAGTTCCAATACTGAAAGTGTAATATCAATTGGTTTTAAGTGGGTGTTCGTACAAAAGAAAATATAAAGCCAAGTTGATTACACAAAAGTCTATTAAAGTTAAAGGTTATATGAAAATATATTCACCAGGAGTGGATATAATCTTTGGTTGTCAATGGACTGACTCCATGTGTAATTGACGAACATAGATGAAAATGATTGAAGTGCCTAAAGCATCAATATAAAAAGTCTCGTCATATGTAACCGATTAAGCCCAAAGGTGCTTATAGTACTTGAAGGATCATGTATTTGTGAAAATGGTGACATTGTGTATTGAGTCCTGAAGTACCATGCACAAGTTGTACTCTTTTCCTTAATCTTGATTTTTATCCCATATGGTTTTTCCAAGGTAAGGTTTTTAATGAGGCAACTTATACACCATCTATACATCAAATCCACCGTATCAAACGATGAAAAGCACACGAGGTCCCGAAGTGCCTTATATTTTTGTGTATTGAATATATGTGAAACATTAATGTCAAAGCCACATCACATGCAATTGATTAAAGATCCTTATAAAAGTACCTGAAGTACCTATAATTGTGAAAGTGGTGACATTGTATTTGGTCCTGAAGTACCATACAAAGTTGTACTCTTTTCCTTAATCTTGGTTTTTATCCCACTGGGTTTTCCCAAGGTAAGGTTTTTAACGAGGCAACTTACACACCATTTAATACAATAGACCCCCTCCCGATCAAATAATGAAGTGCACGTTAGGTCCTGAAGTACCTTATGATTGTGCATTGAAAGCAGCTTAAAACCAAGACATATAAGTCAAGCACATTAGGTCCTGAAGTACCTCATGAAGACAAAATTATCAAGAAATTCGATGAGCATATCGGAATGAGAAAACTGCAAGAAGAATGTTGAATTCAGGGGGAGAATATATGCACTGCACTCTTTTTCCCTTCGATTAGGTTTTATCCCATTGGGTTTTCCTGACAAGTTTTTTTAACGAGGCAGTATCAACAAAGCGTATCGAATGACATATGTATTCTTTTTCTTTTAGCCCTAGTTTTTTTCCCACTGGGTTTTTCTAGGCGAGGTTTTTAACGAGGCAATACGCAAACTACAAGGTGAACATCAAGGGAGAGTGTTATAATACTAGCTAGTTATTACTATGTGATGTTACACCTCTCTATAACCCCCACATGGTGAAATACCAAAGGTTTGTAACCTCCACATGGTGAAATACCAAAGGTCACAATTTATGGTTTATTCTTTATAACTCCCTCCATATATGCCTATATAAGGTCTTGTATATTCTCATTAGAGACACACATAAGCAATAGAGAATTTCTATCTTTTCTTGCCATCTCTCTACTCTCTTATTCTTACACATATTATTATACTCACCTCAAAAGTCAAAAGAACATCATCTCTACCCAGATTCTTAATTTACTTTTTATATCTTTTCTTTTTCAATAAATAATATAAACCATTATGAAATTATTATTATTGTTATTATTGTTATTCCATGTTACGACATGTCTTGCAAAACATCCTATAAAAAAAACTTTCTATTACTAGGATTTCCATCTTATTAATGTGCATTGACGTACACAATAATTTCAATCATACATCTCTTTATTTATAATAGAGAAATCCCTATAGATAAACATCTATACATAAACCTATGACCCAACTGCATCTATAAAACCACCCTTTATTCGAATAAAAAACGGTTTTATGCATTTATTGAAAAATTATATCTATATAAATTTGAATTCGAACTTATTTGCAAATAACCCGGTGCAAATCCTCTGTCCCCATATCAATCCCCCCCTCCTGTCCTTCAATTTTGATTGGTACAGCTGGCCATATAAATTAATTCTTCCAAACCCAATCAATATTAAACCAAACCGGTCCAAAAAAACATTAATCACACTAAACCCTTTTTTTTAATTTGGGTTTCCTCCAACTGGCAATCTTCTCATCATCACAAAGAGAGAGCCGAGGGTTCCTGTCAATTGTCAAAGCCGGAAAATCTCACCAGTGGGTGTTCGGTTCTTCTCGGCTCAAAGGTGTCAGTCTCAACGACGGACTTCTCTTCCCCTTCGACTTTTGCATCTACTGAGATCCCTTTGGTCTTCTGCCTCCGTAAGAAGATAGAGAGCAAGAGGGATCGATGTCCGTAAGAAGATAGAGAGCAAGAGGGATCGATGGCGGCGGACCAAGCGACTCTCCCCGACGATGCCTCTATCGAGTATGTGATCTCTAATTTGTCAATCCCTACTTTCTCCAATTGAACTCCTTATTTGTCTGGAAATTGAGTTGTTTGAAATCCCTAAATTGAGTTAATTGAAATCCCTAATTTCTCCCATTCAACCCCTTATTTTTCTTATGAAATTGGGTTGTTGGTTTCATTAATGGGACTAAATTTTTCATGGGTTCACTTGGTAACTTCGGTTGCACTGTTGGATTTGATGCCACTTTGGTTACACTGGTAGAGCAATTAACAGTAGCTTACATATCTCATATTGAGATGCACTGTTGGATTGGGTTGTTTGTTTCTACCTTAGCATGCTATAGGGCCTATAGGCAGATTGCAGATGCAAAAACAACCTATTAGCAAAGTCATAAGCACTGCCTTTTTGCCTAAATTGGCTCTCAATTCAGACTGATAGAAAGTAACTCAATGTTCTTTATAATTCTGGTAGAACATGTATTTGCAAAATAAAAATAAATAATCACTAAAATAATGACAGTGACGAAAAAGTTAGCAAAATTATCAGAAACCACCTGAATTTGTATCTCACTTGGATTGATTACATTTAAAATCAACTATACCTTATTTTTGTTCTGTGTTGCCTCTTCAAATCATGTATAGCAGATTTTGAGGACTGGAAACAGGTTTGATAGTGTTCAAGATTAAAGCTTCATGTTTGCCAACATTTTCTTTCCCTGTATTTTAAACACTTAACATGTATAGCAGATTTTGAGGACTGAAAACAGGACTGATTTTGAGGAGTGAAAATAGGACTGAAAACAGGTTTGATAGTATTCACTGGTGTTTAAGGGTTCTAACGTTGAAAACTAAGCATAGGATATACACACCTAATTTTGGGATTCAAGTATGATTTCTTGGCTGATTGTGTATGGTACATTATACCCTTGATCTATTATGACAGGTGATGTACTTTTTCAGCCTATTAGCTCAAATGGTAGAGCTATGTGTTTTACACATCGATGTGGGTTCGAATCCCACATAGGCTAACTTACCACTAACGCTTGAATGAGTAAGATGAAGTACCAATTGAAATAGAAAATTTCCCATACATTCATCAAGATGAAACAAAACATCAGCAAGATGTAGTCCAATACTTGGTAGTATAAAAACCACATCAGTAAGACTAATCCAATGTTTATGCAAATGATGACACCTTGTTTTAATATGCTGAAATATAGCAGAAATATAAATGAAGACCAAATTGTATAAGAGAACATCAACAAGGGCTGAGAGTGGAAATCGGCAACAGCAGCAGCAAAGCAACTTGAACACCAACACATGTACAGCAAAAGGCCAAAACCTCAAAGGGTTGAAAGGTCACATATCACTTCCTTGAAGGAGTTTAGCATAGGCATTATAGTCATCACACTAGAATCAATAAGACAAAGCTTAGTGTAGGAAATAATTGTTATAGTTGAAAATCGAAAATAGATATTAACAATGTCAAAACCTGTTGTAAAATGTTAAGCAAAGAACCTTGTTGAGCAGGAGCATTCATTCTATTAACCTGTACATATAAATCATCCAAGCATGACAATAACAGACAGAAAAGTAGACAGAAATAATGAAAACTGGTAGACAGAAATTTAATAATAATACAGTAACAGATAAAAAGTTTGCACACCTGTGTATGATGGTTAATGTCAGCATCGATTGTAACTTGCTCTGCTTGATGACCAATAAAAGTTTGCACACCATCATTTGGTAATTTATTTTTCTTTACCCTTTTGGATCGTTTCCTCTTTTCAAGAGGACCTTTTGGCCTTTTACTAGATTGATGTCCAGGCTTTGGCTTTAAGATTGAGTTTGCAACTATCTTCATTTGAGTAGGATCACTTCCCATCAGTTGACAACTCTCAGGAGTGGATTGTACATGGTTTCCTCCTGAATTGCAATCAACTTCTCGACGCAAATTAATGAGACCCTCTCTCACAAGAGTGTAAGCTTCTTCAGATTTTGCAGCTGTCGTGGCCAAATGAGTAGATAAACGACATAAATCTCTGTAACGCCTTCCCATTGCTACTTTAGGATCTAAATCAATTGAACGCTGATTGATAACTCTTACACTCCCTTTTCTTGCATCTTTTGTCCATCTCAAGATGTACTTTTCAGGAACTCTTATAATACCATGGTCAGAATAAATCTTCAGTATATGACTGCACAATATACTCACAAATTCAAATTTTCTACAACTGCAAGATATCAGTTCTGACGTCTTGTCATATGAGACAACATAGCTTGATCGCTTCATGACAGGCTTGACAATATATTTCACATCTTCTTCGATCTCACCATCAGAAGGCTTTTCAATCACACAGTCAAAAGCCTTGGACAATTCAGCTTGAAATAATGTAAATACCTCTGGTGTATACACACTTGCCGCATGCTTTAAAAGTTCTATCGGCATAGACAGTACCACTTTACTTTGACTGGCTTTAAAATCCGCGACCATCTCATCATATCGGCGATCATCAATTAGCCGCTGAAAGTGTTCAAAAAACCTAGGCAAATCATGTTTAGAACTTACATAGTGCTTAATGACCTTATTCATGCTTTCACTTCGCTGCGTAGTCATCATCTCAGCACAAAAAGTGTCCCGCCCATAAACTAATGCCCATTTTTCTTTGATTTTGAACATCTTGTTTAACCAATCATTGTCTTGTAAATTATACTTCTGCAGCATGTTATCCCACGACAACAAAAAATCTTCTTCATAATCATGATCATAGATGCAACTCTTGAATACTATTGAGAAGTCTTTAAACCTCTCATATACACTACTCAAGTGAATGGCTGCATTCTGAAAAATGTGCCATAAACACAACCGATGATAAGTCTCTGGCCATTGTTGTTTGAGTGCTTTGGACATTGCAGCATCTTGATCGGTGATCATCGTTCTTGGTAGTTTTCCACCCATAGCCTTCACAAATGTATCAAATAACCATATAAAAGAATCTGCAGTCTCATCATATAACAATGCAACACCAAAAATAATGGTTTTTTTGTGATGATTCACTCCAACGAATAAGGCAATTGGTCGCCCATCTTTATGTTTCCGATATGTAGTATCAAAGCATACTACATCACCGAAATCACCATAATCCGACACCATTTTTGCACCCGCCCAAAAAATATTTGTGATCAAATCATCTTCATCCACTTGAATAGCATAAAAGAAGTTAGGGCCCTCTATTTGCATGGATTGCAAGTAACCAAGAACGTTTTTTGTCTCACCTGGCCTTATTTTTCCAGTGCGCTTACTTCTCAAGTAATTGTTATAATCCACACGAACAAATCCAAGACTATCACGGCCTCCTGCTTGCTTTACCATGAGCTCAAAGGCATTTCTGGGGGCAATACCCGACATATCAGCCATATCTACATCTACTGCTTGTTACAATGACACCTTTCTGTGCGATCTAAATAGATGAGCCTTACTTGGACTAGCCAAGATGTGATTATGCTCAGGAACAAAATTCACAACAGTGTACTTGCTTGTATGACGACGACATATTTTTAGCATAGCCAAACATCCGAATCTTGTCTCTGGACGATGAGATTTGTAAACATCATCTCGTCTATCTGGTCCCCTTTTACCCTCACATGAGCAAACAAATTTCCTATCCACCACTCTTTCCTTTGGTCCATGTGACTTGCTTTTTCTAACAGAAAAGCCGATTTCCTTTGCATAAGCATTGTAAAATTCATAAGCAACATCTTCAGTTTCAAACTCCATGCCAACCACTGGTATCATTGCTTTAGAGACTTTTTCATGAATGATCTTTTCACTTTTATTATCCACGGAAGAATCAATAGGATCCTTATCAACCTCAAATTCCAAACGTCTTCGTGATTGACCTTCTACCTCTGGTGCAGAATCCATAGTGCGCCTTCAAAGTTATTCAAAATTAGATTATGGTGTACTCGCACATAATAATTTAATCATCGGTACATGCACATATAAGATTTTATTCTCACGTTGGTTCAAATCTTATTCAAGGGCTAACAATTGATTAATTATCAAACAAAACTAATCTTATTTCGGACAATTTGAAAAGGTTGAGTTTGCGAATCATAAGATGCAAAAATCAATTGAATTCATCTTTAATTTCAATCACATACTCAATGGTTATTATGCATCATAAAAAATCACATGATAAAAAGGTTGCACCTTGTGTTAGCGGTGGCAAGGGGTGGCGCTGGTGATGTCCTCAGGCAAACAACGGCTTTGACAGGGGCGTCGAGGGCATCTGACGACAATGGTGGCAGCATGGAATTTTTTTCAGAATTGACAGTTGCAAAGGAGGGTGACTGGGTAAGGGTTTGGGTTTAGTTAATATTTATTATTCATGGGTTCACGGTTTGGTTTAATATTGATGGGTTTGGAAGAATTAATTTATATGGCCAGCTGTACCAATCAAAATTGAAGGACAGGAGGGAGAGATTAATACAAGGACAGAGGATTTGCACACGAGGTCCCGAAGTGCCTTATATTTTTGTGTATTGAATATATGTGAAACATTAATGTCAAAGCCACATCACATGCAATTGATTAAAGATCCTTATAAAAGTACCTGAAGTACCTATAATTGTGAAAGTGGTGACATTGTATTTGGTCCTGAAGTACCATACAAAGTTGTACTCTTTTCCTTAATCTTGGTTTTTATCCCACTGGGTTTTCCCAAGGTAAGGTTTTTAACGAGGCAACTTACACGCCATTTAATACAATAGACCCCCTCCCGATCAAATAATGAAGTGCACGTTAGGTCCTAAAGTACCTTATGATTGTGCATTGAAAGCAGCTTAAAACCAAGACATATAAGTCAAGCACATTAGGTCCTGAAGTACCTCATGAAGACAGAATTATCAAGAAATTCGATGAGCATATCGGAATGAGAAAACTGCAAGAAGAATGTTGAATTCAGGGGGAGAATATATGCACTGCACTCTTTTTCCCTTCGATTAGGTTTTGTCCCACTGGGTTTTCCTGACAAGTTTTTTTAACGAGGCAGTATCAACAAAGCGTATCGAATGACATATGTATTCTTTTTCTTTTAGCCCTAGTTTTTTTCCCACTGGGTTTTTCTAGGCGAGGTTTTTAACGAGGCAATACGCAAACTACGAGGTGCACATCAAGGGAGAGTGTTATAATACTAGCTAGTTATTACTATGTGATGTTACACCTCTCTATAACCCCCACATGGTGAAATACCAAAGGTCACAATTTATGGCTTATTCTTTATAACTCCCTCCATATATGCCTATATAAGGTCTTGTATATTCTCATTAGAGACACACATAAGCAATAGAGAATTTCTATCTTTTCTTGTCATCTCTCTACTCTCTTATTCTTACACATATTATTATACTCACCTCAAAAGTCAAAAGAACATCATCTCTACCCAGATTCTTAATTTACTTTTTATATCTTTTCTTTTTCAATAAATAATATAAACCATTATGAAATTATTATTGTTGTTATTATTGTTATTCCATGTTACGACATGTCTTGCAAAACATCCTATAAAAAAAACTTTCTATTACTAGGATTTCCATCTTATTAATGTGCATTGACGTACACAATAATTTCAATCATACATCTCTTTATTTATAATAGAGAAATCCCTATAGATAAACATCTATACATAAACCTATGACCCAACTGCATCTATAAAACCACCCTTTATTCGAATAAAAAACGGTTTTATGCATTTATTGAAAAATTATATCTATATAAATTTGAATTCGAACTTATTTGCAAATAACCACCCCTTAATCAAAACTATTTACTTAAGCACCCACTACATATAAATTATTTGGAATGTACCATCCATTGTCATATTTTATGTTAATGTTATGAAACCAAATCAGTTATGTCACCTCTTATTTTATGGATTTGAAGAAGAAAATACTTCCTTGTTCTAATCTACATTATCATTGCGGATGAGCTCAAACACTTTTTCCGCGACGGAGAGCTCATTCTTCGCATTAAGGAAATCATCCCATGTAACGGGGCGATAAACGGGCCTGGAACCGGGCCTCACGAGCTTCGGAACCGGGGCCAACGGTGCCCCACGGGGCGGCCCGTAGAAGTAGGCGGCCGAGTAGCGATGCCCGGCCAAGCTCGGGACGACCCGGTGGACCGGGCTAGCAAATCGACCGTTGAAGAGGATGTGCGCCAGGTCGCCACAGTTGACCACAATCGCGCCGGGGGTGGGTCGGACGTTGACCCACTTGTCCTCGTGGAGGGCTTGGAGGCCACTGACGTTGTTGACTTGATTCAGTAAGGTGATGATAGAGGAGTCGCTGTGTTGGGTCAGGCCCATCGCATGGGCCGGGTCGGGGCAGGGCGGGTATGAGTTGAGTTGGAAATGGGTTCCACGTGGGCCGAATGGGCTTTCTTTTGTCTTGGGCTCGGCCCAGTTTGTATCGTCGGGAGTTAGGCCCACTGAGGCGAGCATTAGGGTCAGCACCCTCTCCGCCAACGCTTGGATTGTCTGCATGTACTCCTCCATCACTTGGCTGCAACAATAAATACCAATTATTTATTGAGCTAAGGGTTGTTTGAATCATCACTTATGGTTTATAATGCACAATATGACATTAGCATATGAGATTTACCTATATTGTAATGCAATATTGTGTATTATAACCCATATTGCATGACAATCGAAACAAAATCCTACTCCTCTCAAATTACGTCACGGTTTCAATGAAAAAAATGTATTATTTTAACGTTTTAATAGTAACATTAATGAAATTTTAAATTTAAGTCATAAGAATGAATATATACTAGACTTGGGAAATTGTTTAATATAGATTCAAGCCAATAAGAACCCTATATTTTGAAAATGTCTAAATCCCTTCTTAAAAAAAACAGATATGAAGTCAATAAAAGGCTTATATTATAATAATAATAATAATAATAATAATAATTATTATTATTATTATTATAATTATAATTATAATTATAATAATAATAATAATAATTATTATTATTATTATTATTATTCCAAGATTCGGCCACGTAAATGTATACCAGTTTTTTAATGTTCAGAAATAAGTGTCATTGGACTATTTGTCTAGTTTTTTCAGAGCTAAAAACTATATAAAATATTAATTTTTTTAATTATTTTTTAAAAAAACAATAAGTATAAAATTATATAAAACAATTAATTAAAAAGTTGATATTTAGTTTATAATTCATTGAAAAACGTACTAAAAAGTCAACTGACACTTATTTCTGAACAGAGTATATAGTTTTGTATATGCAATTTAGGGGAAAGTGGGAAACTCGAAATGTGTAAACGAACAAATTGAAATCAGTGGGCTATACAACAACGGAATGGGGGTAGCTAGTCCACTCCCTAACGTATGTAAATTAATGATGTATATTGCATGCATGTTAACTACTTGTTTACTACATACCAAAACTTGGGGTTGCCATTAGAAGGCCAAAGCTTCCAAGCATGCTCACGCAGCGAATCCTTGATGCCGAAGCCCTCATGCCACATCTTGTTGGGGGAGAGCTTCGCGACAGGGACCCCTCCGTACCCAGAAGTTTCGTGAGGGGATCGAAGAGCCCGAAGCTTCACCTCCATTGGGAGGGAGAACAGTCTGGCGACCTCCTCCTTAAAATCATCCAAGAGTGTATCAGACACGCCGTGGTTGATGATATGGAAGAATCCCCAATTTTCACAGGCATGTCTGAGCTCATCGAGTTGTTTTGGGTTTGGGTCAGATAGGTCAATGATGGGCACACAGATGGACTCTATCGGGTAGTTTTCGACGTAGGTTGAGGGCCAAGCATGGCTCGAGGGTAGGTCTGTGTGGCCTTTGTCGAAATCCAAAGGTATGATGGCCGAAAGGGGGAGAGGGTTGGACTTGAAGGCGTTCAAGCTGGTTTGAGCCATTTAGGTGCTTGATGGGTTTGAAGGCTATATGAAATGAATTGAGGAATTGATTTTCCTTTATATATAGGGTTTTTGAGTTGAAGAAAAACAAATGTATGGAGTAAATTAATTTCCCCGAAAAAGGAATACGTGAATATATACAATTATACACATATTCATGTACACTACAAAAAAAAGAAAATACATATTCATGTACATTAAATTTTTGACCAAAAACACAAATGCATATACATCATGGTCAGAAGAAAAAAAAACTATTTGCATTAATATGATACCGGCTTGGGAAAAAGTCAATTCATAGTTTCGTTGAATATCCATCATCATAAAATAAATGTACATACAAAAATCTCCGAACTTACACTATAATTTGCCCTATTTGGCCATATACTTTGAAGATCGTTTTAGAAAAGACCCACACAATTGTTTCACATTCAAAATAATTTAGTCAAAATTTTAAATTAAGCAGAATATTTAGGGTATAATTAAATGTTTTCAAATGTTGAAAAAGCTGTGGGTTTATGGACACATTTGTGAACAAATCCTAATATTTATTGCTCCTTTATCCATTTAATTTTCCACGAAGTAAAATATCTTAGGAAGTATATAATGCAGTACATGCATTTGGATGATAGGGGGGAAAATCCTCAATGATATATGATGTATGAAGTGGAATCGCCTAGGAGTTATCTTGGGAAATAGAAATGGTCATTTCCGATCCCTAACTCATACACCTTAGCCATTAAGTTAATAATGTTCAAATTTAAAATTTATCTAAAATCCAGTGTTCTAAAAACTGCTCTTAGGCACTGTCTGGGCGCCGTCTAGGCTCTAGTCGGGAGGGAATCTGAGAATTTTTAAGCCTAGGCGGGCCTCTAGGCGGAAATCCGCCTAAACACCACCTAGGTGCCGCCTAGACCCGTCCAGGCGCCGCCTTGTCCCACTTAGCCCGACGATTATTCAATTTTAGCTTTTAGGCTTATGATTAGTCAATTTATGTGTTTTTTATCCCCCTCGTCGAGATATATTTGCTATTGAGTCGAACTTATGGTTTTGGATTTTATAAAGTTTAGAGTCGCTATTCGAATGCATACTTTTGCATATATTTATCTATTTTAATGTTAGTTAAGCACTACAAATTTGAGTTTATGAGTGATATTATTGATTATTATTACATTATATGAATTATTGACATGTGTTATGCCTTAAAATACAAATAAATAATCAAGTTTGTTCTAAGTCCGCCTGGACGCCACCTAGGCACCCACCTAGTTGTTTAGGCGCTAAGCGGTCACCCGCCGCCTAGTGACCGCCTAGCACCTTTTAGAACATTGGTAAAATCTTATATACCTCATTCATAAAGATGTACTAGTTAATCAAATTATGATTCTCTAATTGTTGAGATATTTTCCAAGTTTCCAACCCCTCATAATAATATCTCTTTTTTTTAACCATGTAAAAAATATTTGTACATTTCGACATTAAAATAAACACTTGGTAGTTTTTACACACTAAGCCATAATAATAATAATAATAATAATAATAATAATAATAATAATAATAATAATAATAATAATAATAATAATAATAAAACAAATAAATTTGTGACCTTGCACGCCTACGATTCTGATTTTGGATGGAGCTTGGCTTCGTCCATCATCTTCATCTTCATGCTGTTTGGTCTAGGTCTATTTGGTTTCGTGACTGTAGAGTGTTTTTGCCTGAGTTTGCACAGTTATGTACTCCCTCCGTTAATTAAAACTTGACGTTTTACTATTCACGTACGCTTTTTGAGGTGTTAAAAACTATATAAAATATTAACTTTTTTAACATATTTCATACTTGTTACTATTAATTATGAATTTATAAAAACAAATTTAAAAAAATGTTAATATTTCATATATTTTTTATCATTCGAAAGAAACGTGCATAAATAGTAAACGACAAGTTTTAATTAACAGAGAGAGTATTATGTTATGATTGTTAGACGGGTCTCCCGTCTGTCATCTTGACCGGCTTTCGAGTTACAAATATATCTTACCTAATAATAATAATAATAAAAAATTTGACCAAGTTAGGTTTTGATGGGCTCAACGAATTTTTGGGCCGACACAACACCATACCCTAGAAGAAGAAACAGAGTAGCGAGCGAGCGATCGAGGTAGAGGATCGCTAAAAATGGAGGGATCGAGCTCGTCATCGTCGTCTTCCTCCTCGGCGGACCCTCTCCTGCAACGCCTGACGACCAAGGGATGGTACTTCTCCGACTTGGATCAAGTCAAATCGATCGCCGCCGTCCACTCAGGCGCCGGCCTTGAAGCGGAGCTCTGCAACTTGGACCTTCGCTCCGTCGGCGCGAAGTCCCTCCCTGATACGTCTTCTCTCCTTCGCAAGTCACCGCAGCTCCGCTTTCCAATAGTTCTCCAGGCATCTTCGCTTTCTCGATTCCTGTTACGTTGAATTTTTCTTCTGAAACGGATTTTTTAGGTTTTGGTATCGACTCCAATAGTTCGGTGTTTTGTTTGGATGGATGAACAGGTGGCTTCTGTGAGGGATGTTAGCAGAAGTAGCTTCGCGAGTGGTGCGAGCAATCGGAGAATGTTGAAGTTGATGTTGACGGATGGACACACGGAGCTCACTGCGATTGAGTACTCTCACATCCCTTCGTTGCCTGATGATGTTGTTCCCGGTACCAAGGTTCTTTCTCTCACTCTTAATCAAGTGCGCTCTGAAATGCTCTCTTTTGGTTGATTCTTTTCGAATTCACAAGCTCTCCGTGATTTTGGACAACCTGGATCAAATGCATTTGATATTTGATTAATTTACTAGCTTTTAGGTAATGGCTATGAATACTTACTGATACTGATAGGTTTGAATGATTCATATGAAACAAGATGTTCTAGAACAATTGGAATTCTGGTATTGATTTGATTGTGGAGTTTGAGAGTAAACGTTTAAAGTTTAACTGTTAAATTAAGATTCTCTGTGTCATTTTGTATTCTGTAGATTATGTTAAGAGTACCTTGATTAGTTTTTCAATGGATGCTGCATTAATTAAATGGTTTGAAATTTTGAATGGTCACTTCATGAATGATAAGGCTTTGACAGTCAACTAGAGTAACATAGCATCTCCTTGGTCCTTGAGTTATTGTTTTTGATGCCCTCTTGAGTTATTCTTTACCATTATTGGTGTTACAGCAGCAGTTAATTCTTCACTTGAACTCATCCTCAATTTCTTTCTTTCTTTTTTAAAAATTGTAGATCCGACTGGAAAAGAAACCTATAGTACATGGTGGCATACTTTGCCTAGTTCCCAATGTAATAACTGTACTAGGAGGTGTTGTGCAAACACTGTATGAAGAATGGGAGATGAACCAGAAGTACTTGGGTTTCTCACGCTCCTCTGTCAAGTCAGTTCGAGAGGGCGAATCTGGTGGACCTCCATCATTTGAGAAATTGCAGATTGGGGGATCCAAACCTAGCTCTAGCCAAAATGGTAGAGATACTTGCACCAAACCCCTTTTTTCCCTGTTCTCTTGAAGTTTTTTTGACGACCCCAAGTAAAATCAATAGCATTAGAGTTCTAAAAGTAATATGGACTGCTTTCTAATGTTTATGTGTTTCATGCTTTAAGTATTGGTAGCTGCAGCAGGAAATAAAGATAAACCTTTTACTTTCTTGTTGTGACCTAATTGGAGCTGGACTTCTATAAATCTATAATAAAATCTTGACAACTTGCCCTTCTGTATAATTTCATAATAAAAAGTGTTACTAATGGTTGACACTCGTTAATCATTATGATAATCTGAAAATATGTATTACCATTAGAAATTTCTAGATTGAATAATATTTGCCTATTTAGCATAACTTGCAAGGAATATGCATCCTGGAATCCTGCTCAGGTTATTATGAAGTATGAACGTTATCCTTTCTGTTCCTGTAATCTAGAGAGAACGTGGTGCTATCTCTATCTCCTATTTCAAAGGTCATTTTTAAAATCCAAACTGGATCCATGCTATTGAAAGTTGAGAGCATGGTTTTGATAAGATCAAAGAGGTCAAAGAGTTTTTGAATTTTGAAGATGGTAGGTCAGGTTGTCTGTACAAATTATGATAGATAGAACTCAGCATGCTAAATATGTTTGGCAATTAGGTATATAATTTGTTTATTAATTGCGCCAGGATGACAATTTTTTTGCCCTTTTTCTTCTTGTATGCTAAATCAAGGATGATATTTATATTTACATTCTTTCGTTAGTTTTCCATGTCTTGGTTTGCCAATGTAATGGATGTATATTTCATATCAGCTTCTGGGAAAGATGCTTCCAAAGTTATGGAAGCTGGGGCAGGTTATGGAACCAAGCAGATACACAGACAGCATATACCCAATGCAAAAGCTGATAAGAAGGATAATGATCCAAAAGGAATTTCAACTTCCCAAGGAATTGAAGATAAACCAAGTACCTCTCAGTCCAGACCCAAAGAAGGTATTGATTCTTCTCAATATATTTGCGATATACAATCTATTTTACCATGCATTACATCATGTTTGTTTGTTTGTTTGTTTGTCTGTTGGTATATTGGATTTTAGATATACAATCTATTTTACTATGCATTACATGTTTCATGTTTGTTTGTTAGTATATTGGATTTTATGTGTTAGCTTTGGCAAATGTCTTCGTTGACTATTTAATGTCATTTCTTAATTGTTGGAAATCATGTTAATTATTCGATACATGATTTTGCTTTGAATCTATGAATGTTCTATTATTAACATATTTGCTTGTGTTCCTTCAGTGGCTGAATGTGCCCCCGTTCAGAATCAGGCAGCTGCACAAAAGCTTCTTCAAAAAATGTCCCAACCAGAGCACAAGAATCAGTATCAAAGAGGTCAAAGATATAGAGGGAGGGCAATGGAAGAAGACAAACCAGTTTTCACACTGGATGAATGGGAAAGAAGAAAGGCCGGCGCATCCACCAGGGTAGAGACTCCGGATATTACTTGTGATGAGGACCTTGCTCGGCTACTTCAAAATCAGTTTGATTTGGAGGATGAGGTGAGGTTCTTTCCATTGTTATCATAATACAAGTTTTCACTGCTTTGCCTGAATTTTTTACTATAGTTTGGTATTATTTCATTAGAATGCTGGAGCTAGGTTTGGATCCCCCAATCATATTGTTCTGTTCATTAGAAATCATATTGTTGTGCTTTTTTTGTGTGAAAATAAAATCATATTGTAGTTTGTTAAAGATGTGAATAATGTGATAGTGGAAATACTTATACACTTGACTATTTTCTTTTCAACCCCGAATAGTAATTAAAAATAGCTGCTTCACCAACGTTATCAGATTTCATAGAACTGATTACTTCTGTTTTTCAAGAATTATGTTATCTTTTTATTGCAACTTAGTTCAGTATAAATTGGGTAATGACTGACTGTACTCCTAAAAACAGTGTGAAAATAATGCTTTCATTAAATAGGATACAGTTTTCCCGAATTAAAACAGGAGTGGACCCTCTGTTGGAAAATACGATGCTAATTTTCTTGAGGACATATAGGCCTCGCTTGTTTGAATAGTAGGGAATAGAAGGGAAAATAATCACATTTTATGTGTAAAATTTGTGTGATCATCACTTTTTTGTGAGTCTAGAGAAGGGGAGAGGGAAATGGTTAGAGCATCTTAGGGGATATGGTTACCTAATTTGGGACAGATTGATCTGTTGTCTTTTGGTAGGTACAGTGGAGTGATTAGGGATATGAGAGTGTTTGTTATGCTAGGATATGGTGGTTGTTTTGAGTTTCTAGTGGGTATAGAGGGACCCTTTTGGGTATATGGTTCCTTTTTTTACATGAGACTCTTAGTTCGGTCTCATCTTTTGTAATCTGGTGTTACCACCCATTTCTATATTTACCTTTTCAAAAAAAAGATATGGTTACCTAAGCTCAAATTAGGTAATCAAATGGGGGGAAAAGGAAATAAATTTTGCTACCCACCACAATAAGATGAGGTGGTTATTAATGACACAGAATTAATTGCAAATGATTAATTAATACTCCCTCCGTTAATTAAAACTTGACGTTTTACTATTCACACACGCTTTTTGAGGTGTTAAAAACCATATAAAATATTAACTTTTTTAACATATTTTTTAAATAATTTCATACTTGTTACTATTAATTATGAATTTATAAAAACAAATTTAAAAAAATGTTAATATTTCATATAGTTTTTATCATTCTAAAAAAGCGTGCATAAATAGTAAACGACAAGTTTTAAATTTTAATTAACAGAGGGAGTATTAATAAAAATGCACCGCAGCAAGTTGTTGTGAATTATGATTAAACTTGATTAAGCCACCGTATAAATCTGCGGTGGTTAACGGTGAAAACAGTAAAAATTAGTAGTGTATATATCTTATCCGATTTTATTGAAATGAGCTCCAGTATACATGCATGATGATGTGGCGTTTTAATTCTCTGGAACCTAAACATAAGATGGATCACTGGCAATAATGTTACTGGTGTTATGCATTTTCGTCAGGTGCAAATGGATCCTCATACAGACCCAGCTGCTGACATCAGAATGAGCATGTTCAGCTTTGAAAGAGACGATGGAGGCGCTCATGGGAGGACAGGATTCAGAGGGCGAGGGAGGGGCAGAGGGAGAAGTAGAGGACGGGGAAGAGGACGGGGAAGAGGTGGATTTTAGCTTTCCGTCTAGACACAACCTACTTCCAAACGACGAATTCATTTTCCAAACATCTTCAGATTTGCAACGTATCTGATCTGAGCCCCCATGAAAGCAGAAAAGAGGTAATGTATAACATTGAGCCTGGTAAGATGAAGCATGGAATTCACTCGCCGACCCCATTTTCTACACTGTTTTGTACATAAATTTTGCGATTCCATCATTCTATCATCGTTCCCAATGGCCATTGTCATCTTATGTGAGTTTTAATAGACAACTTTGTTACACTTAAATGTTGCCTTGTCGTTCATTCTTAATTCGTCAGGAGCAGGACATAGATTGAAAAACATACCTATGAGCTATTCCCCCATCCCATCCTTCTCTCCGATTCAACTCTTTCGTTTCCCATCTCCATAACGGGAATTCATCGTGGGGATCGGATACCCGTCTGGTAGGAATGCTACTTGGTTTCGGTCATTCTGGCTTTCTCTTTCTTATACTTGTGTTAAGCGACTTTACTTTCAAACAGTTCTTCCATGTTTTGTGTGTTGACAATCAAGTCCAAACAGTAGTAATTTAATCAAACACGCAGCTTTAAATTATTGATGGAAAATCTTTTGTCACCGTTGGCAAGCTCTTCCCATGGCGGGCTTTGACTCCGGTGGCCTACATTTTCCTCCCCCCAAACTTGACTCGTTGTGCCTTGAAAGGCCTCTTCCAAAATCTGGTAATCGAGATCACCTGTGTCATAATTTTATTATTATTATTTATTAGGAAAGATTTCGGGTGAGAGAATTTTACCCGTGAGCATCCTTACGGATGAGGTTTAGTAGACCTGAATTGTTTGAGATATCGGTACCCGGGCAGAGTGGCCAAGGTGTGCAACCTTGTCAGCCATTTTATTGTCCATGCGGGGAATATGAAAGAAAGAGATTTCTTTCACAGACAACAATAGAGTTTTGATATCAGTCATGATTAATTCAATTTCGCAAGGGTAGTTGTGCTTGTTTTTCAGGTGATTTATTATTATTAAAGAATCTCCTTCAATAGAGTTTTGATATCAGTCATGATCAATTCAATTGAGATCCCAATTACTGAAACCCAATGTGGATCGGATTACCCAACAAATCCCGAATAATTATGTCAGCAGAGCTATTCGAGTTAGACAGCGTTGAGCCATCAAAATTAAGCTTATATAGGAGGCTTTCGCCAAGAGGTGTTTTTCTTTTGTTTTTGTTTGACTTGCAACGATGTAGCTTGCTTAGTAGGAGAATCCATCGGATTCAGGTCGTCATCGAACACTAATGTTTTCTTCCAATTATCAATGTGAGTTTGTATGATGACTTGTTGTAGATGTGCAAGGGATGTGTCATAATTTGTTATTTGAACGTGGTCTTTTTATTGGGATTAGTCGATAGATTTTAAAGTTAAAATAGAATGTGGTTAGGATTCTTTTTTGTGTTTTAGAGTAAAATCGATGATTATAGTTGGGATTCTCTATTACAGTTGGGGACCCATTTAAATTGATAACCAAATATCCCGACAAAAACAAAATTTTAAAATAAATAATAAACATAGAATCGAATGGTATTATCGTAAGATCTCATCGCATGGATGAATTCTTTAAATTGAAGTTAATATGTTTCATATTAGATAAATATTATGTTAAATCATAAAAAAAACTCACAAAGATTGTAAATTTTTAAAAATAAATGAAATATAATATAAACTAACTAAATATATTAAAAATTTCTTAGATTTAAAGCGTAAATATTATAAATTTCTTACAATAGACATTTTATAGAATAGTAAAAAAAATGACGGAGATCATTTTTTCGTTTTGATCATAATATAGTTGGAATAGTAGGATTGAATAGAGATTTCAACAACATTGCACTCTATATTTAAAAAAAAAAATCAAAATCTACAGTAAATCTTTTGGTACGGGGGTGTAAAACCACAATCATTTACATTATGATTGATTCAGAGTTTAAATCAACTGGGTTGAATAGATCATCCTCATTTAGACATCAGCACTATACTGTATAGACATGTATTTAACCAAACATGTGTTATTGGCCCTCTTTACAGGAATGAAATAAATAAAGCACACGAATTTAGAAATTTGCTCAGCAAAAAAAAAGAAGAGAGAGAGAAACTTTCTAACAAAAAAATAAATAAAAAATTGAGAAACTTTCAATCTTCTTAATAAATCTGATTTTAGTCCCGGCTAAGTCCGTTCTCTTCTTGCTCGTAGGAGGAAGAAGGAAAATTGAGGATCAGAGATGGAGATGGGTTGGATTCACCCAATTGCGGTGGCGCTGGTGGTGTTCGAATTCGCAAGGAGAGCTTACATCAAGAGGTCGGTGGACATCTCAGGCGCCGTCGCCGGCTTCTTTGTTGCCGCCGTCCATTTTGCCGCCGGTTGGAGGTTTGGTTTTGATTTATACCATTTATGCAAATATTATTTTACTGTAAATTCATATTGTATAAAATATAAAAATTTAGATAAACAAACTCTTTTAAAAGGGTTTATACTTGTAAATATAAACACCTATAACCCAAACACACACTTACACGGTAGATTACTCCTTATTTAAAAAACGGGATTTTAGTCAAATGTCCCTGAAGTTAAGACTAATTCGTGTAATGTATAAAAGTTTGACATATTTCATCAGGTGTCTATGAGGTTTTCATTTTTTTGCCAAATGCCCCAAGGCTTTTATTTTTTTGCCAAATGCCCCTTTGTCGAATTTGTTAACGTTTTAGTTGAAAATTAGTACAATTCCCGCAACATGACACATATTTTTCTTTTTAGACAATAAAATAAAATTTCGTATGTATAAAAAATTACCATGATAAAGTTAAATAAACTATTATCAAACGTTAACATAAAAATACAAAAAAATTGATAATTAAGTAAAAAGTAATAAAAATAAAAATACACGAGTTTAAGATTTAAGCAGAATATGTTAATTGGGTTAAAATACTAAAATAAACGTGGTTATAAAATCTAATAAAAAATGCATGTGGTTTAATATTTAGATATAACTAGATTGACTAAAGAAACGTGTACAAATTTCATTAGTTTGATTTTTTTTCTAGATTCAGTTGATTGGGAGAAAATGGTAAAATTAAAATGATTATGTCATCTAAGCAAAAATATTTCTCATTTAATAGTTAGAATAGATAAATCTCATTGGTTAAAAAAATATTTAAAAGTTTTATCATTTGAAAATTTATGTAGATTAGGTTATTTGGGTGAAAATCCAAAAATTAAGATTATTATATAAAAAAATATTTTTCATTATATATACATACATAGAGAGATTGGTTGCTCCGGAAAAGAAAAAGAATTCGTATATTTGAAACTATGTATTTTTTTTAAAAAAGTTTTAAATTAATCCTATTGTTTTATAAAAATAGCATGAAATGATATCGTGTAATTACTAGATAATGAAATAATATTGTAAAGTTAATTTTAACTTTTTTTAAAAAAAGTTTTGAATTAATTCCATTGGTTAAAAAATGTAATATTAAATTGTATTGTGTAAATAATATTAGATAATTTAATTACCATAATTAAATAATATTGTGCTAATAATACCTTACACAAATAATAATGAAATAATTTTTTCTTTTTATTTTCAGTAAAAAATGTTAACAAATTCGACAGATGGGCATTTGACGAAAAAATGAAAACCTCATGGGTATTTGGTGAAAAAAATGGAAGCCTCAAAAGCATCTGGCGAAATATGTCAAACTTTCGTATTCCACGTGAATTAGACTCTTAGCCTTAACCTCAGGGGCTTTTGACGAATTCTGTTTAAAAAAAAGAGTAAATTACACTAAAACACCCGATAAATGTCCCTCTTTTCACTTAACTACCCTTTAAAACTAAAATTATACAAACCACCCATTAAATAACTCCCGTTAACAAAGAACCTCAGAACCCCCACGTTAAAAAAATCAAAATTTTGAGTCACTTTTAAGGGCAACTTGGTCATTTTGCAAAAACTTTGTCAGAATTCATCACATGGGTGGTATTTTGTTATCTGTCAGGCTTTTATGGGTGATTTTGTGTAATTTCAGTTTTAATGGGTTTTTAAATGAAAAAATAGATATTTAACAAGAGGTTTTATGTAATTTACCCTTAAAAAACATAGCGGTTTTAGACAAGATCTCAAAATAGTTTTTGTCAAGATAATTTCAAATAAATTACACGCATGTCCTTTTCATTTCTTCCAAAAAATTTGCAAAATGGTCCAAAACTCTATCTTTTACGAATCGAAACCTAAATATGTTGAACAAACTATTGTGATCGAAAACAGGCTAAAATCGATGAAATTAGTCAATGTGTCAATTGATCGAGACTCGAATTGGTATATCGATCGTATTAGATGATTATCGAATGACATTCGATGATTATTTGTGGCCGTCGTTCGAAAAAATTGTCGAAGTTCGCAGATGACGAGCTAAATAAGGGACCTCGACATAGGACGAGCTAAATATTGGACCGTTTTGTAATTTATTTGGAAAAAATGAAAAGGATTTGCGTGTAATTTACTTGAAATTATCTTGACAAAACTCGTTTTAGTATCTTGTTTAAAGCTTCACTCTTAAAAAAATGGGTATCATTTAATTATAAGAAAAATCATATGGAATTATAAATTTATACACTTCTGAAAAATATTTAGTTAACACAATTTATAATATATTTAAAATAATATAAATGTAAAATAAAACACTTTGTATACTTTATCTTCCAAACACTCTCTAATTCATAAATTTATAATTAATTGATATAATTTTTAAATCTTTTATTTTAAATTCATGTCATTTTAAACATATCATTGTAATTAAACTTTTTAAGTAATGAAAATTCAAATCAATTCGATAAGAGAACCTATTCACAATAACAACAAACCCCAAGTTAATCTGACTCGATAGCGACCTAATTTACACCCAAATCAATTCAAATTTGATGAAACTCGATCTAAACAAAATGCAAGCGTGAGTAGTACCAAAGCACTAAGCAGAATTCCAATAATTCAAAATTTCCTACCTAACATCGAAAAATAAAAATAAAATATACCAAGTAGCAAAATGCATTCGAAAATTAAAATAAACAGAAAATAAAATACACTAACAAATTATAATAAACGGAAATGCAGTGAAGCAAAAGAGGTAAAGACCACCTACAACAACTTTTTTTTTTCCTTTATAAGGTAAGAATTCGAGGGTCGGACATGCCTGATACATCGAGAGGCTGATAAAGTGACGAAGAATCGTCAAGACAGAAAAAATAACAAAAGTGCAAACAAGGTAGTGACAAGCAAACAATTTCAGACGACCAAGTAAACCTAATCCTAACACGTTGTGAACAATATAGATTACGGTCCGAAGCCAAGCGCCACTAAGCAACGATACTGCTGATCAATGGTACATCAGGAGTCTCTATGAGCAGTAAAGACGAACCTCCAAGGAAAAAAAAATCAACAACAACTTCTTAAAATTTTTGATAAATTGAAAAAATAAAATACAAATTCTTTAAACTGTTTAAATTTAAATTTTAGGTAGTAATAGTTTCGCAATTTTAAAAATTTGAAAAATCATTTAAATGCATAAAATTTTAAAAGAAACTAAAAAAAAAAAAACTTAAATTTATTAAAATTCTCTGAAGGCGAAGCAGGTAAGGAAAAGTGAAACTTCGGAGCACAGCCTTATTTGACGACTCTCTCAGTCCCTCTTGTTTTGGTGAGGAAGAAAACGTGTCTTTAATGGAGAAATTCGCGAGCTCCGAACTCCTTCCTCCGATCGTCGCTCTTCTGCTTTCGGCGGCGATCTCCGCGAGATCTTACAAGCACAAGTCTCTCGATGTCTCCGGTGCTCTCGCCGGCTTTCTCGTCATGACCCTCCACATCGCCGCCGGTTGGAGGTTTCCGAATTCGTTTTCAGAATTGATTTCTTAAGCATACCTAATTGCTGTTTTGCTGTTTACGCTTGGTTAATCTTGCTTGATTTTCTCAAGAATGTGCTTAGCCTGTGTCGATTGCTTATGTTTCGATTGTTTTGGTTAATAGTTGACTAATTGGATTTATAAACAGACGTAATCGCTGTTTTTCTGGTTGGATTTGGTTCATTTAGCTTGATTTGTTCGAGAACGAGCTTGATTTTTGATCGATTGGCTGTGTTTCAATTCGTAGGTACGGAGCTATGCTGCTTGCGTTCTTTTTCACTTCGTCTAGACTGACCAAGAAAGGCGCGGAGAGGAAGCGCAGCGTTGACCCCGAGTACAAGGAGGGCGGTCAGAGAAACTGGTAAAACGGTCTTGATGACATCGATTCAATTGTGCTATCCAATCTTTTTTATTTCCTTTTTCATTTTGAATTAATAAAAAAAAATGAATTTCCTTCTTTGCTTTTGTACGCAAGTTTTGAGGCATGACATTGATCCACTTTGACTTCCTGATGAAATTAACATGTGATTAAGTGGACTAGATGATCATTAATTCAACTGAGTTCAGTATTAGCTTTGTTTTTTCACCATTTTGCCTGTCACTGATTGCGATGGTAGTCATGTGGTCTGTGTAGTTTGTTGTTTGGTTATACTGAAATGCTGATTGAATCTGAACAAGGATTCATGGGTGGATAAGTCTCTGTGCTTATTTTTATAATTTGTCTGGCAGCAATGTCATCTCTTCATCTACCTGACAGATTTTTATGAATTATGATATTTTTCGGTATAAGATTCTTTGTACATATTCATTTTGAGACATATGTGTATCTTATAGGCTTATAGTGATGAAAGATGCAGATTAGGATGATAGTGGATTACTGTTGCAACAAGCCTTATTTGACCTATAAGGCTTATTTGGGTTTCGATGCCCTGCAAGTGGGGCGGGAAATTGCAATTGCTTTTCGTGTTTGTACATTTTTCATGTGACTTGCACTTTGACTTTAATATCCTTTTGTGTTTCTCTAATTATGCTTGATTTTCATCTTCGCTGCAGGATACAAGTTTTTGCTAATAGCGTTATAGCGGCTGTATTGGTCGTAATTGTCGTTAAGTTGACAGGATGGGAGGACAAGTGTTTGGACTCCAACGAATCTCCTTCTGTCACAGCACTAGTAGGTGGTATAATCGGGCATTATTGTTGCTGCAATGGAGACACATGGTCGTCAGAATTAGGGGTGCTGAGCGAGGATACACCTCGATTAATCACAACTTTGAAGGTGACGATCCATTGATTTTGCTGTTGGGATTGCTATTGTTGTTCTTTCTTTTTCTTTTTTTTTAAATTCAACCAGTCATGATAGAATTTATCCAGATCAGGACTTTTTAGATTCAGTGTGCCAAAGTAAGGGGGCAAAACAAAATGATTAGTGCCATACATGGAATGTAATGTAGAACACTCTACTTCATCCTTTTCTTCATTAACTAGTGAATTGTTGTCTTTGGTTCTTACGCAGTTTGCGATTCTGTTTGCAATTTTTGTTTTTGTCTGCTAATGTTTAGCCCTGTGATAATCAGCCTGTTCGTAAGGGTACAAATGGTGGCGTGACAAAAGCCGGTCTCTTAGCAGCAGCAGCAGGGGGTAGTGTAATCGGACTAACATTCGCAATATTAGGATTTTTGACAGCCAAATGCGCAAATGATGTTGCAATGAAGCAGTTGTTGGTGATACCACTTTCTGCTCTATCTGGGCTCTGCGGAAGCTTAATCGATTCTTTACTGGGTGCAACTCTTCAGTACAGTGGTTTCTGCTCCGTCCGGAAGAAGGTAAGATAAGCACTTGCATACAAAAATTGCACACTAAATGAATCACTTCATTCTTAATGCAAGGGTCTTTTGCTTTCCCTCGCGATAAGGGAAACAAACACTTGCTAATTTTGTGCTGTCAATGAAGATTGTAGGCAAACCCGGGCCAACTGTGAAGAAAATTTCGGGTCTAGACATACTAGACAACAACGGTGTGAACTTCGTTTCTATACTGCTGACAACATTCCTGACCGGCATAGCTTTCTCATACATTTTCTGAGGCCTCGATTTGCCTGTATCTCAAGAATTAAGAAACTAGGAGAAACTTAGCCAGCGAATAATCTCGAAAGAGCGCCTGATTCATTTCAACAAATAATGAGGTATCAATGTACTCAAATCTCTTATCATCCTCGATCATCCATGTTTTTTGCCTTCTATGTAGGGTTCTTGCAGGATTATCGTGTATGAACTTGTTTGCTGAAATGAAAATTGTGAAATCTTCTGTTCCAAATTTCATGCATCTTGATGGGAAAATAAAGGCAATTGAACAAGAGGGATATCCTTGTCAAAGCCTAAAACTGATCCCATTTGATAAATTTGTGTGGAGTATGAAGTGGGCAATACTGACAAGGTATGGGCTGTATCTATTATGGCCTCATAATTTGTTTACTGTTCTGCACATTTGCCAGCAAATAATTTACTGCATCCAAATGGCTTAGCTGTTAGCTGTACCGGCATTCATATGAAAGGGAAACTTTGATTGTTGAAATGCCTATATGCTCTCACTTCATATGTTATATAGTAGTACTGTATAAAGGTGTGGATTAAAAAAATAATGTGGATGGATCCATAATCTACGGAGCATTAGAGCAAGTAGGCATCTGCACTCTGCATGCCGACCTAGAAATCCGGCACCGGTACCGTACGATTGGCGAGATTTTGCCATGCGAATAGCATAACCGAAAAAAAATCATATTTCTAGTGAGTCTACCCAACCCAACACACTCCTGGCTAGGCGAGCAATTTGTGGTATTTTTAGGTTGTGTTTAGCTGGGAGAGGTGGACGAGTCCGACGGGATGTGATTTTTTTTAATGAGAAAACCCACCTTTTGGTATCAAACTCAGGCACGTGATCCAGCCGACAAGAGTCACGTACCAGGTAAACTGGCTTGTGCCGACTAACTCGACCCATTAAGAAGCAAGACAAACCTTGTATTTTCATCCAAAGAAAAGGGCGGAGGTAGGATCGAACCTGAGATCTCCTTGCCACCCCGACTGGGGCGACAGGGTCTCTGCACTAACCGGAGTTCACTCGACTTACACCAGGGAAGGAGTCCACACGAAATTGCGAATTGATCCACACGTCAACGATTTCGCCTGCGAAACGAGATTGTTGAAAATGGGCAAGAAATTATTCTCAATCCCTCCCCCCAAAAAACTCGAGATTGTTGAAAATGGGCAAGAAACTATTCTCAATCCCTCCCCCCAAAAAACTCGAAATTCTCCTCTCTGAAAACACTTATAGAGTGTAGATTCATGAATGGGATTAGTTGGCGGGTCGAAACCGGACTAGTCCCATTCAGTCCGACCCTCGATCCGCCAAGTTTCGAAAATTCGTTCCAATCCTCTGTACTCGATCATGATTCATGATTACATCAATGAATCCAATTCATCCAAAGGGGGATCAACGGATCACACCTTGGGATTTAATTACATGACCCTTATGGCCCCTTTTTTACATTTCCATCCTGCATTTAGATGCTAATAAACAACATGCTTGAACGGGAAGTCAGACAGAAAAAGGTACTGAAATGAAGGAGCTCTAGCCTCTAGAGCTCTACACATACACTAATACACACATGTAAATCCAGATGAAAAAGAGGCATATCTCGAGCTGTGTTTTTGAGAGCTGAAGCTAGGTCAACATCCCAAAGATCTTGGCGTGTTTGGGTCGCCATTTGGTCCTCGCCCTCAACACCTCCGCCCCATCCTCGAGCCGCAGCAGGTGATGGCACTCCACGTGGCCAGAGTCCTGCAGGCCGCCAATGTGAGCACCGTTGACGGTGGTGAGGGACTGTAGGATGCTGTCCTTCCTGCACTCCCTCCTGTACTCGAGGGTAATGCCTGAAAGCTCATGGCTTTCCATTAAAGACAGCGGAACACTCTGCGGAAATTAGCCAAGACCATTAGTTAATGATGATACAAAGAAGCAAGATACTGAATAAAAAGGCAAAAGTTTTAAGAATTTTGTAGGTCAAAATACCACCGAGCCTAACCCATCCAACCCAAAAAAATTCAATACGAAGCTTCATACCAAGAGGTAAATGACTCAAGCTCAAGTACCGAAGGTAGCTGACCTGTACGACAGGTCTAAAACCAAGAATTAAACTAAGGCTCAAAGATGTGTGGATGAAGAAAAGAGCCGAGATTATTACCTCAAGGGCCCAACCAATGTACTTGACATTGTTAACATGCTGATTCACATCCAAGTCACTCCAACGAGGCTGCAGTGGCCAAACAATAATAATATGTTAAAATGTCAGGAGTCTGAACATTACTACGTAGTATTTAGTAGCAACTGACTTACAGTTAGTCCTTTCAGGATATATTCAGCTGTACTGTCATCAAGTTTGGGCAGCTTCCTCCCGTCATCATCAATAACAGGAAGTGTTTCTATGAAGTAAGGTCTGATCTCTTCACGGAACTCCTCTGGCATTTTAGATAATTTCCTCGTATGCTTATTCATCATCACATACACACTGCATCGTGGAAATCAAACATTAACCTTTGGAACCTTAGACATCAGTATGAAACTCCGGATCTTATACGTTTAATTATTTAATTGGCATGGATAGATCTGTTATTTCACTTGAGATACAGCAAAATCATTTTTTTTTCTCTCTCCAAACAGCAACATGTTAGGTGATTGATAAATAAGCACACAATGTGAAACGGATTATAGAAGGTATAGGTGTAAAAAAAAAACTTGGGAAGATTGCTTACCATGATGCTCTTGTCAGGGTTTCACCAGTTTTACAGTCAATGATGCGCCAGTTACGACGCATACCATTCTTTCCTGATGAACTAACCCAAGTGTCCACTTGAATGACATCCTCCCTGCACAAAATATTGCATAGAATTCTATCCATTCATTTTTCACATCAAGAATTCCATAAATACATAGTTCTCAAAATTCATATAGCATAAAAGGCTGTTTTCCAATACATTATTCCTAAGATTGACATGTTTTGGCAGAGATAAACCAGCTGATTAAAATTTTAAGCTTCTAAAGCAAAAAAGTTTAGGCTCTGAATGGAGAATACAACCTAAATGAGGAAGAAGTTCAAAAGCTCAAATTTAGAAGGTCATATAACATGGTTTGCTGCAATTTATCGGTATATGGGCCAAATGAACATTAATACTATATTATTAGCCACTATTCCAGGTCTTCAACTCTATGAAAAATAACCTGATTAAATGAAATTATTATCCAATCAACTTCTGCAGGGCATCAGGTAGCTAGTGCAGTAATATGTCCTTGTGAAACGGTGACTTTGTCATCTACGGACCATCAGGAGGGTATTATTCAGTTACTTTGGAATTGCTTACCAGACTGGATAGCGATCAACAATAACTTGCATCCGAGAAAGCACCCATATCAAGTTTTTTTTGCACATCTCTGGGGTTGATCCAAAGCCATCAGCCAGAAGTCCTGCAGTCTTAACATGGTTAATTGCTGTTTCCTGCACAGAAAATGGAAGTTCAAGTTAATACAGGACTGTCCCTTCATTTTGAACTTCACCTGCAAATGATTCATCAAGGTTTCCATAGATGCCTTAAAAGTCCAACTTCACCTGCAGATGATTCATCAAGGTTTCCATAGATGCCGTCTTATCTGCACCTATCTCATAAGAGCGTATAGAAAAGTTCTGGCGAAAGACAAAACCATCCTGAACAATTCTGCCTAAACCAAAAGGGTCCATAAGCATGTCAGAGCGCCTAGGCTTCCAGTTATCAAGCATCATCCACTGCTTCTCCGCAGCCAAAAACATAGTGGTAATAGCAGCAAGAAGCATGCTCCAATCAGGCAATTGATTGATGAAAGTCCTCGGTGGAGGAGATGAGTTTATTTCCTCACAACTCTTCACACCTTCCCCAGCAGTTGACAGGCCGACTGATGAACCATTGATCTTACGAGGTGCTTGTGCGTTGGCTTTGACCTGCAAACGCCCAGAATAAGACGACTTCGACTTGATACCACTAGTATCCAAGTTAGACGGGGTGACCCCTCCTAGATTATTCTTTGAGCCCAAATCCGACGACGGAGCTGTGATGGGAAGAAATGCAGAAGTTGCAGCTGTGGCAACCATTGTCAAAAGTCTGAAACCCCTTCCAGCAGCTCAATTCTTATGAATAAGAACAGTGTAAATTGTCGTTTGAACAAAATCACTTTGACTTCATAAACTTATCTGAACGGCATCACTTCCCAAAACCAGAACGAACCTGAATTCGTCAAATCAGAGAGAATCAGCAAAATAGAATCTAAATTTCGGTGTGAACTTGTATAAAATCATGGATACAAACAACGATAAATAAACACCTGCTTACATTAACCTAGCTGGTAAACTAGAAGCAGCAAAATTGGAAAAATATAAATAAAAAATTGCAAATAGCTACTCCTATATGTCATCAGTCATCACCAACAATAAAGTTTAATTTCGGATGTAGTGGACCTTCTAGATTCTGGAATCAAGCAAATTTGGTGCCAAAAGTAGAATAAAGTCAAAAATAATTTGAACAGAAACAAAAAAGCGGATAAGACGAGCAATTAAATACAGAATCCACAAACAGATGATGCAAATCACCACAAAACTCACAAAACCGAAACAGAATCTCTCCTGTAAATACAAAATTCTCAGATCCGACCTCCAAACACCGAAAAAAACCAAAAAAAAAAACGACGCATTCACATTCAAACTCATCCTCCGCACCGGAATTCAACCTTGGGGAAATCTCCCGAAACAGGCAACGAAAACGGAAGATATCGAAGAAATCAAACATCGCTAGAGAGATAAACTGCGTAAAATTCACCTGAAAACGTGAAGGAGAGGAGATTAAACTCAGATTCCTCGTGATGTTGATGATTTTCTCTTCCGCCTGTGCTTTTACTGGTTGCCTTGTTGTGCCGGTCTGAAACTTCAAATTTTATTTTCTTGCCTTTTTAAAATATAAAATTAATTGAATTTTCAGGATTTTTTGGAGATTTCTGTGTAGCCGACAAATCGACAGCAATTGTTTCGTTTGGGTGAAATGGAGAAATAATTTGAGAAAATTGAAAGGGCCAAGATGCTCCCTTTTATAGTGTCAACCTTGTGAATTCTGCTCTTGATGCGTGTTGCTCAATACTCACCCCGTTCCAAAATAAATGTCATTTGTTATTGAGGTAAAAACACTATAAAATATTATTTTTAAATCAATTTTTTTTAATAAATTCATACTTGTTAGTCATAAATATGAACCTGTAAAAACAAATTCATTAAAAAAATAATATTTTATAAAGTTTTTATCTCCTTTAAATGCGTGTCGAAAAGGAAAGTGCAGAGTTGTAAAGAATGAAAGGGTTAATGACAATTTGGAGAAACTAAATACACCACAAATCTGCACGTTGGAATAGAAATGCAGAGTTGTAGTGAGCTAATTAATTGAAAAAGTGTGCTAATTAATTAAAAAATGTCTGCACGTTGGAATGAACGTGCACTTAAAAAAGAATATTTGCGGTGTATTTAACAAGACTCATGACAATTTTCGGATTTGATCAATCTTGTTTTATATTATTAACAAGACCCATGGGTTATCCTTGTTATTAAAACAAAAAAAATGATAAACTCTGGTGGGTTAATATTTTTTTTTACATAGGATGACACTTAACTTCAACCCCATTAATTTTGGTGGATTGAAATTTTTTTGCTTTATAGGAAGCCTTTTGAAATTTTTTTGCTTTATAGGGAGCCTTTCAAACTCAACTTCATTAATTCTGGTGGGTTCAATTTTTTTTTAAACATGAATCCACTAAAACTCGTTAGCTGTAGCTGGCCAAAAAATATTGTTATACTCCATCAGTTTTAAAATAAATGACGTTTGACTTTTATTTACGTTTTTTAAGAAAGTAAAAATTCTATAAAATATTATTTTTTTAATTAATTTTATTTTATGAATCGATACTTATTATTAATAAGTATGAAATTATTAAAAAAATTTAATTAAAAAAAAATATTTTATAGAGTTTTTACCTCGTTAAAAATATGCATTAAAAAACAAACGACACTTATTATAAAACGGAGTGAGTAATAACATACTGGTGTTTGTCTAAATTGGGTCTTTGGCGAAATTGACTAAAGAAAGACGTTGAGAAAGGGCAGATGGCCGGGGAGAAGTGATTTCGTAGAAGCGACACTCTTGCAAAATAAAACGCTAGGCGGGAGAGCTGAATACAGCTCATGGACGTGTCCCTAACAAAATATTTCTAAAGTGATTTTATAATTGTTTAACATTTTATAAAAAAAAATAAAATATATATTTGAATAGAGTTTTATTATATCTATCCATAAACACCAATTTAGCAGATGTTTGAGTTTTTTTAAAAAAAAATGATAAAATTATGTTTAGATAACGAAACGAGATTATGTGTAAGCTAAGTTCGATTATAGTTAATGAAAATATTTTCTCAAAGCTTTTACGACATGCTATCTCAATACTCTTAACAAAATATTTAAATATTAATTGTTGTCAATTTTATTTTTTCAATAATTTTTAAATAATAATAATATCGTACTTCAGAATAATTATTAATAAGAATTAAATAAATAAATGAATTTATAATTTTGGTTAATAAAATAAAAAGAAAATGATTAAAAAGTAGATGAAGGACTGGAGAGTGGAGTGCACGGATGTGGTTGAAATTGAAAAAAAAAAGTGAAGGTGTGTTCTTATGTTGATGTGGCGGATAAAAAGTCAGTTAAGAGTCGAGATTAAGTGTTCACGGGTGTACATGGACTTATATCAGGGATTAAACTGCTGACCTATTAAACACGATTTTCTCATTTTTACCGGTTATACCAATTATCTATTTTTTTTTGCTTGAAGAAGCTTTAATTAATAAAGCCCAAATTTTATACTCTCTTCATATCAAATTTTAATGAGCTAAAAACTCTATAATATATTATTTTTAAAAATTATTTTAAAATTTTTAAAATTTTTAAAATATTTATCTTTTAGTATTTTGTAGGATGATAATAGGTATAAAATTATATAAAAATAATAATATTTTATATAGTTTTAGCGTGAATTGATAGTAAAAGATGAATATTATCAACTGAGGTAGGTGATATTATACCTTAATGACATGTCATTTCTTTGATGATAATATATTGTATGAAGTTCTAAACAGATGAAAGATTTGGCATTTTATAGGGTCACTTGAATAAAGTTTCGGAATTAAATTATACACTTGTAAAAATTAAGGACAAAAAATGAATGATTATGAAAGGTTAGAAATGATGAATTGAATGATCATAAATGCATAACTAGAAACTAGAAACTGATGCTGCGCGCCAACTCATTTGGACCATAATGGATTAAATAATCATGGAACGTAATTACGGCTTTGGTCATAGAAGACACTAGTAACCCGCACCTTGTGCGAGATTTCTTTAAATATTTTTTTTTAACTTTGTCATCGATGATAGTAAGTTAAATTGTCATATTTCAGTTCTTTATTGTATTGCTTTTTCATTTTTATAAAATGAGTTAGTTTGTCGTTTGTATGTCATGTAGATATATTGCATGAGTGTTTATTATGAGAAAGTAAAATTGATTCTTTTTTCATATGTAGATATTAAAAAAAATCACAGATATTGTTAGGATGATCGTCCCTACAACTTATCGACCTTGCTCACAACTTTTGTCACCTTTAGATAATCTATGAGATGAAAATCGGTCATCTTAGCCATCTTGAATAAAAACAATATAGAATGATGTAATGGTCAAATTTATAGATTCTCAAATTATACATATAATAATAGTTTAAATATCGATAGACAAAATCAATTGAAAATGTGAAATTGAAATTAACAAAATACAAAAAATAAAATTAAGCGAGAAATCAAATTGAGTCTCACCAATAATTTTCACAGTTTGATTAGTATCACCAATATAATTGTACGAATTTATCCTTCAACGGATTCAACAAACTTGAGGTAGAGTTAAGAAGAAGAAAAATGAAAAGGAAGTGTGAAGAACGATAATTATGTAGTAAACGATGGTGTATAGAGGAAGACACATAATTAAAAATCTAAATAGATAAAGAAGAAAGTCATTTTTTATTTGTTAAAATAAATATGATTTTATTTTGATCTTATCTAGTGAATATCTAAACAAATAACCAAAATCTCGAGAATATCTCAACTGATTTCATATTTAATGAGAATTAAAAGAAAATAAAAAAAATCCAAGAAAATGATGAGAATACCATTAAGGTTTTCATCGTCTGAAAAAAGAAATAAAAAGATTAATTCAAACGCATAAAATCTAGAATGAACTCCATAATGAATCCGATGCTAATCTGCACAAACAAATAAAGTAAATAAAAAACGTGATTAATGAATTCAATCAAAACGAAACTAAAATCCACAATGAACTCCGATCCATAACGAATATGCTAATCCGCAAAAACAAACAAACTAAATAAAAAACGCGATTAATGAATCACACAAACGAAGATAACTAAAATAATATTTAACGTACCTTTTTCGAAGCTTCCTATTATTATTCTCTATGGGCGCCTTACCTTTATTATTTGTCATTGTGGGCAATCTAATCTAGCTTGGTTGAAAAAAACTTTTCATACGACATACTATGGATCACTAACTAATATATAGAGGCGAAACCATGGGATCACCACCGGATAAAATCGTTTTTTCTTAACAAAAAAACATAACGATCGGATAACAATCAATTGATATTTTAATTTGTAAAACTAATCGGCATATCTTTCATTTTACTGATTGGATAACAATCAATTAAACTAATCGACATATCTTTCATTTTAAAACACCAGATAATAATAAATTAATATTTTAATTTTTAAAACTAATTGGCATATAAACTCATAACAACCGGATACACATTTAAAAACAATTAATTGATTATTATTAATATAATTAATTTAAATTGCAATTAATTAATTAACAAATCATCAAAAATAAAAAAAAAATAAAAACAATCATAACAACCAAATACACATTTAAAAATAATTAATTTATGAAATGATTATTATTAATATAATTTAATATAATTAATTTAAATTGCAATTTATTAATTAAAAAATCATAAATAAAAAAATAAAAATAACCTACTTTAAAGGAGAAGTCGCCACATGTCATAAGCGACTTCTCTTTTAGTATTAAGATTACCCAAGTTCCAACCATGGATGTTCATAATTTGATTCAAATCGAAATTTTGGATCGAACCGAGTTAATCAATCGGATCTAAATCGAACCTAATAGATTAGATTCGGTTTTTTGTTCGCAATTTCTAAAAAATTCGGTTCTAGATTTGGTTTGGTTCGGTTTAGGTTCGATTCGGTTCAAACCTAACTTTTATTAAATTAAATAAAAACATTATACGTTACTAGTCTAGGTTGAATCAATTCTCATAAAAAAATTATAACCATTATAAGATATTGTATGTATTTTGAAGAAATTTTCTATAATATAAACAATTTTTTTTATAATTAATTGTAAATTAGGTTCATATAATTCGAAACCTAAATTGAACCTAAACCGAACCGAATCTAAGGTGTTAGATTTGATTTTCGATTTGTAATTTTTAAAAATTTAGTTTTAGATTCGGTTCAATTCAACCCGGTTCAACTCGGTTTTGAACTATGAGCAGCCCTAGTTCCAACCCGACAAGCTTTCATTTAGAACCAAGTGGATACTTTGACGATTTCAAGAAATTGTAACCTATTAAGTATTAATAATGCCTCAACTTTCCTAACTTCAAAAGTTGTGACAAGTAATTATAAGATCTTAACTTTCACAGTATGAGAAGTCGTGATCATATATATTTACCATGGCCTGCTAATGATCTACAATTTTAGAAGTTGTAATCATGATCATATAGTTGACAATATATTCATCGTATGTATAATAGCTCCCATAAAAGATCGATATATATCTCAAATATTTTTTTTATCGGTTAGATATCTTTTTATTTAAAAAAAGAAAATTTTATGAGATAATTAACCATGATGTTAAGAATAATTTGCGTGACAAACACGTTTTTTCAATATTTTATCGGATAATCCTAGTAACCCTGTACTTTAAAAAATATTTGTGTCGTACCCAAATGCAGTTCCAGAAATAAAAATGTTAACCTGATACCATACAAAAACTCTCAATTAGGATTATGAACCTGCTAATTTATATGCTAAAATCCTTCAACGACGCTTCAGCTCTAGATCCTTTTTTTTTTTGAGCAATCAATCTCTAGATACTAAGAGCGATTTTCAAAGAGGATGAATTATCATCAAATAATCATCTTTTTAATTTTAATATTTTTAAAATATGTCTTTTTATAATAAAATTATATAAATAGGTTTGAATGTGTATTTATAACATAAAATAATTTTTTCAATTTTTTTTATCATAAAAATTTACTACAACTAATTTTGTGTTGCACCAAAGGGTGCATATAATAGGAGATCCTATCTCCTAATTTAATACTATTATGACTACCAACCATATGCATATATTTTGGCCACGGCATATCATTTCATTAATTCTAGCTAGCTAGTTTGCATGTATTTATTGAAAAATAAAAATAAAAAATTGGTCGTATCATTAAATTCAATTATTGCTGGCGTCGATCGAGTTGATTGAGGTCGTGCATTTAAGGCAATCTCGTTACTGGTTACTTGTATCTTTCATGAGCATATATAGGTTGAAAGATATATTAATTTGATTATTGGAACTTGGACGTAACATCTTATATATTCATATGGATGTAATTTAATTATAATTCATTTCAGCCAACCCAAAAAGCACACCAAACAATTAAACAAACTACAAAGTACTATATAATAAAGATCGATGGCTCATAATACGGGGTCCAAATCTTCTATTTCGAATTTAATCCTATTATCTTCTACTGTTTCTCCTAGTAAAGACATCAAGTTAATGTTTACAATGAGGTTTTTTAATTTGTCTTTTGAACTTAATTTGTTCCACATTGATTTTAAAGGGTATTGTTTTTGGTGACATGGGGGTTCCGAGGTTGTCGACTCATCTCCCACGAGTCTGAGCCCTAGCCTGCAAAGGACGCGAATCGAGTAAGCCAGACGGTAAGCCACCAGGTAAGCTCACCCAAGCCAATGAAGGCTTGAGCACCCACTAATTACACAAATGTGTAAATAATGGGATTTGAACCCTTGACCTCTTGCAAGGGTTACCTCTCCCTTACCACTAGGGTAAGGGGTCATTGGTGATTTTAAAGGGTATTTAAAGAGGTGCTTTTAAAGGTGAGTTTTAGAGTGAGTTATTGAGAGTTGGGACAAGAGCCCCACACGCATGCACCACCACCGGTCTGTTTTCGTGGCATGTGTGCGGTGTTGGTTCTTTTTGCAATGATCTTTAATTATATCAAGTTTAAAGCCTCATATAAGGGTTGAATAGGTTTCTGATAACTTTTTCCATCCTTATTTTTTTTTGTTAAAACAGTTTTTTTTCTCCTCCTGATTTTCTGCAAAGTGGAGCATCTGTTTTGTTTTAAAAAAAAACAAATATGGCTTTCAGATTTTACACACGTTTAACATCTTCCTCTCTCATCTTATGAAGAAAACTTTTCTGAGTCTTGGGTGATTCTATTGCTTCGACGACGAGTGCACGCGGTCGAAATTTGTTGTGTATCCTTGGGGGGCGATGCCAGTTGCCGACCTGCACCATGGTGTCGGGGCGATTTTGCTTCTAAGGCAGTAGTTCTCTTTATACCACGTCACAACACAAACACGGGTTTTGGGTTTTCCTTTTTCCTTTCGGCGTTTTTTCACAAAAATTGAGACCAACATTTTTAGTTCTTCAAACCGCGATGACTTTTTAGTTCTTCAAATCGCTGCTCGATCTCACAAAGTTGGAGCCGCTCGATAGGACCAATTACAAGAGGTGGTCGCAAAAGATGCTCATTTTTTTTCGAGCAATTGGAGATTGATTACGTCTTGCTTCAAGACGCGCCTACTGTCGCTGCAATTGCTACCGTCGATGGTGCTATGCCAAACGATGTTGCCGACGTTGCAATCGCTATTGATAAGGGTAAGAAGGTTGTCGATGATGACCTCGCACAAGCGAAACAATATGAGACCGACAACAAAACTGTGCGAGGCCATTTGCTCATTCATGTCTCGAAACCCATCTTCGATTTGATTTATGTTCATAAATTTGCAAAAGTTGTTTAAGATCTATTGGAGAAAAAGTACGGTACGTGCTAACGATGTAAGGAAAAAGAAATATGCTTGTGGCAAGTTCATGTAGTTTAAGATGGTCGATGACAAGCCGATCATGAACCAAGTGCACGAGTTTGAGAACCCGGTAGTTGACATCCTCTCTCAAGGCATGAAAATGTGTGAGGTTCTGCATGCGAATTTTCTCATCGAAAAGTTACCTGACTCGTGGTCTGGCTACCGTAATCATCTGAAGCATAAGAAGAAGAACCTCACCCTCGAAGAGCTTGCCAGTCATATGAAGATCGAGGAAGCAAACCGTCTAAAGGACAAACCTAAGTCTGAACCGGCTGATCTGGAAAGCTAACTTGGTTGAGTCATCTGTGAAATCTAACAAGTCAAAGCAAGGAAATCAGTCCGGAGCCTCCATATAAAACTTCAAGCCAAAGAAAGGTCAGAAGTTCAAGAAGTCGAGCAAACAGTCAGACAAGCAACAACATCAAAAGCAGTCAATTAGCAATGGCATAGGATGCTAGGTCTGTGGGAAGCCAGGCCCCAAGGCTTGGCAATGCTAATCATGCTGATCTATAGAACCAAGGCCAGACGGTGAACAAGCCAATAGCTCCAGCCTAGCAGCAAGCCAATGTTGTCTAGGACAACACAACCAGCTGATTGTCGTGATCACTGACGTCAATTATGTGTCCAGCCAGGCTGAGTGACTCCTGGACAGCGGAGCAACTCGTCACTTCTGCGCTAATAAGGACCTGTTTGCTGAGTTTGAGGATGCGAGGGACATTGATCAGGTCTACATGGGCAAGTCTAGCATCTCTCGAGTACTTGGCAAAGGGAAGGTGACACTCAAGCTCACATCAGGGAGGTCTCTTACCCTAGGGAATGTGCTTTATGTTCCTTCTCTGGGCCGAAATCTGATTTCATGTGGTCTGCTTGAGATATATAGCTGGAATTAAGCAAGTAACTGATGCTGGAAAATGGTTTTAAATAAAAATGGAGAACTTGTAGGAAAAGCTTATGGGGTTGATTTTCTGTATGTGCTTGAAACCATGATTGAGAATAATGAGAATGCCTCTACTTCTGCTTATATTGATGAGTCTGTTGATTTATGACATACTAGACTAGGACATGTGAATGCTGAATTTGTATTGTCAATTACATGATATGGGTTTGATTCATAGCCTAACCAAACATGACCATACCAAATGTGAAATATGTGTTGATGCCAATTTCATAAACAACCTTTTAAAACGGTAAATAAAAGGACAACTGAATTGTTGGAGTTAGTCTATTCTGATTTGACTTATTTTAAGAACACGGAAAGTAGAGGTGGCAAGTGCTGCTATATCACATTTGTGGATGCCCATTCTAGATATATTAAGGTATACTTGCTTAGGTCTAAAGATGAAGCTGAAAGCATGTTTTATGTTTATAAAGCGGAAGTAGAAAACCAATTGAACAACAAAATAAAACGACTTAGATTTGGTAAATGCGGTGAATATTTCACTCATTCTATAAAAGAATTTTGAGACCAAATGACATTATTCACGACTTTACAACTCCTTATAGCCCACAACAAAATTGTATTGTTGGGAACCATTCCGGAACGATTCAGCTGGAAAGAACTTATGGGTAGTACCCAAAGGTTCCTGATTCGAATCTCGAATGATCGCTCACTATTTATCAAAATCAAGGATAGGGGGTTGAGTTTTTTTAGAGAGAGAGCCTCTCTCTCTTCCTTACTTTCTTTGACTTCCTTATTTCTCTTCTCCTAAAAACCCTGTTGTCCAAAAAAACATAAGAGATTTGGGTTTTCTTAGTATTCAAGGATAATTTGGTCATTTTATAATGTAGTTGACTAGGGGTAGGCGTGGGACGGGATGGGACGGGACGGGACCGAGACGGGATTTACTTTTTTTTTTTTAGTCCCACACAGACCTTATCCCACACAGGACGGGACGAGTCTTGTCCATCGAATAAAAATAATAAAATATTACAAAAACTTGAAAAATAAAAAAAAGTTTTCATTGTTAAAACTGTCAATAGCACAATCGCATACAAAAAACACTTCAAGTAGCACAACTGCATGCAAAAAAATACTCCATCCGTTTCCTTTTAAGTAACTTTTTCAAGTCATGCACATAGTTTTAGAACGATCAAAACTATATTAAATATTAATATTTTAATAATATTTTTTTAATAATATTATACTTATCACCAATAAGCATGAGATTATCGAAAAAATATTTTAAAAAATTATTATTTTATATAGTTTTTCACACCTTAAAAAACGTGCCTAAATAGTAAAAAGTCAATTAAAAGAAAACGGAGGTAGTGGTAGTAAGCTGGTCAAATGAATCACTAAATTAAATTCCATGGCATTAGTCTACACTTACAGTATCATTTTTTTAATTTTTTAATTTATTGATTCATTTGATTAGTTTACACTTACAGTATTATTGTAGTGTGCTTGTAACAGTAACAATGTTTAAAATAACTAAATTATACTCCCTCCGTTCGGCAGAATTTGTCATTTTAGCTTCTTTCACAAGTTTTAAAGCAATTAACAAATGTACTAATTTACCCTCAATTATTACCCTCCTTTTTTACTTTATCGAAAACTACAACTAACAAACCATCAATCATATCAAGGGCATTTTTGTAAAGTGAAGGGCAAAATACCTACAAAAACAAGTTTTTTTGAACAAAAATAACATTATAAAATGACAAGTTTTGCCGAACGGAGGGAGTATAAATTACTAGATTAGTAAATATAATGTTGCCCCCCAAAAAATAAGAATTACTACTAATAAAATTAAAACTCTCATCCTGCGTGTGTGTGTCTATATATATATATATATGCGGGACCGGATCGGGATTTGCGGGATCCCACAGTCCCGTCCCGCATAATTTTTGCGGGACGAGACCGGGACGGGATTCACTTTTTTTTCCCTCAAATCCCACCGGGACCGGGACGGGACCGAGATTTACGGGATTTGTGCCCACCCCTATAGTTGACAGTTAAACAAAAGTAACTTATGGGTGGCTATTGTTGACAGAATAGGTGATAGGGGTGGTTTTATGCAATTTTCATTTTAAAGGAGTGACTTTAAACAACCATCCCGGAATGGCTCACTGGAAAGGACTTGCGGGTAGTACCCAAAGGTCCTGTAAAGATCCGGAATTTTGAAAATATTAATTATGAATCGTGATTTAATTTCAAATTTTGAGAAATTCGAAAATTTTGATTTCACAAATATATATATATATATATATATATATATATATATATATATATAAATAGAAAAATAAAATATAGCATACTTTCATTAAATTAAATTATTTACTTATTTTATTGATGCAGAAATTGATATTGTGGTGCTTTTGATTTAAATAAAATTTATTAGGCTGTATTCTAGAATTTTATGGGGGTATATTTTTTAAAATCAGAAATAGCGGGTTATTTTTGTAAATTCTCTAGGTTAACCTAATTGAGGGTATATATACCCTTATCAAGCCACACCAGCCGCCACAACCACTATTCACCCTCCTTTCTTTTTCGGATTTGAGCTCGGAGAGAGCTTCCATGGCTGCGCTCTTCCGTCCTCAGCTCCAAGCTCCCTCGTCTGAACCTCCATGGCTCTCTCCTCCTCATTTCAGATCCCCTCCGCCGCCGCCGCTCTCTAATTTCCAGATCTGAGCTCGACCCCTTCGGCTCTCTCCGTCTCGCTCACCCTCTCATCTCTCCCTTCCGATTCGTTGCTTCTGCACTCTCCTCTTGCCCCCCTTGTCTTCCTCGGCCCCTCTAGCTCCTCGAGCTTCGCCGACGACGCCATTAACGGAGAAGATGAAAGACGAGGAGGACCAAGTCACAACTCCCCATGGTGGATCCGGAGCCGAGCGCGACCTCGATGACGGGAACGAATCCCACATGGAGCCACATCGACACCCTTGCTCCTCGCTGAGCCCGAGTTGCCACTGCAGCCACTCTCAGCACCTCTCCTCTCGCCGGACCACCCTGGCGACCGGAGCCGAGGATGTGACGCCCCTATGCCCTGTACGAAGAGCCGACGCCGGTGAGCCCACCGCCTCACCCTCCTGTCTCTGCAGCCTACTCGGAGATGGACTGAGTCCGCCCGAGGAACCCTCGACTTTAGGCCTCGACCATGCTCGTTAGCCTCTCCGGGGATGGGTATAAATTCTAGCCTCTTAGTTGACCTTATTGAGTTGGTGGTTTACTCTCAATTTCTGAATTTTCTAAACAATTGAATGCAATATGGTTTTAATGGATTAAACATGTGGGATTTGAAGATTCAAATACTCTGATTTCCACTTCTAAGATGTTAGCTATTGATGTTATGAGGCTCGTTTGATTCTATGAATTACTAATGTTATTTAAGTGTGAACTAAAGCAATTAATTGACTTAAAGTGTATGGTAGTAATTCATTGCGATTTAGTTGTGCCCATGAACTTGTTATTCATAAACTTGCTTCTTGTGGTCATGACCTTTTAAGTGTCGAGAATTAAAATATAATAATGAATCGAACTCTTCCGTTAAAATAAACTAGTAGTTGGAGTTTATTAATGAATACAAGTTGTAGATATATTGGACTTGTCGACTTATCTTAGCCAAGTTGAATGTTTTGTCACTTAAGTGTGAATATATAAGATAACTAAATTGATATACTTATTTAGACAAATTTCTATTTACTTAAAGGTCTATATGATTGGTCAACTAGGTTTAGTTAGTAAGTTAAAGTTTTATGAAGTACGTCTTATGAACTCGCTTAGGGTAACTTTGCCTAGATAAAGAAGGCATTTGGAGAACTTGTTATACTTGTGATATTTTATGAGTTATGACCTCGTTTGAGTAATTAAGTTACGGTTGAATTTAAAAAGGATTATCAAAAATGTCGACTTGTCCTTGTTTACTCTTTGAATATGAATGATAAATGATCCTTGATAAAATAATTGGATAAAAGAGACCTTGTTGCCTCCTTTTGAGATTCTTAGAGTTTATGGTTTAACTTGAGTAAATTATTTAATAATCTCGAGCTTCATTTTAGGTAAGAATCTTTTAGAGTTTCTGTTTCGACATGGACTTATAAATGACATCTTAGATGCCAACTTGTCTTACTCCCCTCATTGGACTTGTTATAATGGTGAACTTGATTGTGATGCCTTATGAGTTTGACCTGACTGAAGTGGTTTTGTCATAAGTAAAACTTATTTTGGTTGCTCTTTGACTATGAATGAATCATCGAGAAGTGAATCGATAAATGAGATCTCACTCGAGTTCTGTTAAGGTTTTGGGTAAAGGAAGGTATATGAGTAGTGCTTAAATTGTGATCCTTAGAATAATAGTGTTATAACTCTATAACTCTTAATTAAGTGAGATATGAAAGTACAGGTGATATTAATCGATTTTGAGGAGAATGCCAGATTACCTGAATAAAATAGTACTTAGTCTTGTGTTGACTTGTAAGTTTGCTTGTGTGTTGATTAAATATGTATTGATGCATTATTCCTTGCTTATTACCTGCTAGTGTGATTGGATGATTTTCTGGTGGCTTATTTGCTGATGGATGATTCTTTGAGTGGATTGTTTGCTGGCTAATTGGATGAGAAGACTCCAGGTAAGTCCTCCGGGGCTTGCTCAAGTGATTGGACCTCATGCCTGATGTGTTATATAGTATGTAGGTGTTGCATATGCATAAAAGCATGTCATGTAGTATCATGTTTAGGACTTGCACTTATGAATGAGCATCCCTATTCTTTATGCGTTTGAAACAGAACGGCCATTATCTGTGATAGTCCTAGAGTCTTTGCTAGGGTCATAGGGTAGCCCAGCCCCATCGGGTGCCCTGAGTCTATCGAGTCGATATGAGCATGATGTGATAGCCCAGCACCATCGGGCAAGAGATGATATGATATGATATGATATGATATGATATGATATGATATGATATGATATGATATGATAGCCCAGCACCATCGGGTATGAGCATGATTTATGATATGATGATGAGATATGATATGATGATGAGATATGATATGATGATACCGTGGTGAAGTGCACCACCACGAGGAGATGGCTATGCTATAGCACCGAACTGGCCAGTCTCTGCACTAACGGGAAGGGGTGCAGAGGTAGGAGAGGGATATGCCACTTGGCATTGTCTTGGGCCCTTTACAATTCTTTTCTGCATTATATATATATCTACTAAGGGCATGATAGTGTGATTTAAATCTTGTACTGCATTAGTCATCCTTTATTCTAGGTATAGACGTATTATATGACCTCAGCGAGGACTTTCGGTCCCGCATGAGTGGCTCGACCTTGACTTGTGGTATAGTTTCAGGTACCCGCTCCCCTTGCTTGTTGATTTGCTTCTATGGCGGGGTTTTCTCACGGGACGAGAGTGTTAAGAAGACTTCACCTATTGTAGCTTGACTTTACAAATGTTTTGGTTAAGTCTGTCATTTCGAAACATGTTGTATTTATATTGATTTAAACTCGTTTTATCTCTTTTGAGTTTTTTGACTAGTTGAATTAGGACAGGTTCTTGTTTTATCTCTTTTGACTGTCTCGAGGGTTTGAAATCCCCTTTTTCTTCATTAAATTCTTAAGACATAAACAGGGTTATAACTTGAAGTTGAAAAATAAGCAGCTCGTACTTGGATTGCAAGATCTGGCAGAGGGATAATTCTTCCCTCTAAACGTAACCTGGATTTATAATCTGGGCCGTTACAGGTCCCCAGTTCGAACCCCGGATATGGCCGCTCTTTATTTACAAATTCAAGGAGTGACTTTAAACATAATATTCTATTTAAAAGGTGCTTTCCTTTAATTTACCTTTCAGTTTATCCCCTCTTTTTTTTTCACATCATTTTATAGTTCACAACATGTACAATGGAGAGCCTTAGAGCTCATATCAATTGCCACATGTGAAAAAATAAATAAATATATGAGTCCATGAAGAGACCTAAAAAGTAAGACATATAACTATTATGTGGTAGAACTTATATTTCTTATATAAGAGATCCAAAAAGTAAGACTCATAGCTGTCATGTGACATAACTTATATTTTATTTGCTTTTAAATGATTTTCGTTTATTTTCATTTGTTTAAAAAGTAAAAATATTTTTGAATTTAATTTAATTTAATTTTATCTACACATAGACACCCGTCATGCATATGTTTGTGAAAAAAAATTCATCTGAATAATACTCATATTTTCTTTTGTAAACATTAAAAAATTATGTTTTATGATATGTTATTATAAATTAATTACTTAATAATAATAATAATATAAGAATTGAGTAAATAAAAAGGGAAAACAAGGGCCCAAGACTCGGACTAAAAAATGAAGGTGAAAACTTAAAAAGTTAGAATGAGGCTATTAAGTTGTTATGACATAAAAAAATCCCAAGATATAAAAATTCCCAGGTAGTTGAAAAAATATCTGCGTTTGGTTTATATTTTTAAAAAATAAAAATCCAGGAATTCAACTTCCCAGAAAGTTAAATTCGTCCAATTTGGAGGAAGTTCACTTACCTAGTCTCCCCTAGGTAAGTTCAATTTCCACCCTTTTGTATTTGGAAATTTTCAATTCCCCTTTTTAATCATCTAAAATAAAAAAAAATATCAGTCAAAACACATTTTCACAATTCTCATCAATTCGATTTTCCAAATATTCAATTCCTATGAAATAAGTTCATGTAAAATTCAATTCCCACATTGAACCAAACAAACCCCAAGAGCTCGTTTGCTTCAATGTGGTTGTAGATGGTGTTATTCTTTCTAAAATAATAAATAACTCGTTACAAAATAAATCCACCATCCAAACAGTCAATTTTCTTATATATAATAATAATACAACAATGATCTCCCAAATCCCACCAATTAATATGCAGCTCATCATCGTATTAATTGGGGAACAACTAACTCTTACAAACCCAATTAGATATATGCAACGTGCACCCAACAAATTACCCCACAACACCATTTGCATTCAACTGATATTTAAATGAACTATAGGTTGGGTTTGATCAACCTAAAAACTTAAATCTCAATTAATAGCTACTGATCAACAAAAATGGAAGGCAGGTTTAGGTTTATAAGCATCGTTTTAATGGTATCATTGCTTCATTTCTACGTTTCAGCCGCTGGTTTAGAGCCTCCCGTTCACGAAGCCGATTGCAAGGTGCCACAACTTAATCCCCCCTTTTCCACTTAATTATTACTTGTGCCCCACAGTTCATAAATAGTTACTGTATCGTTTTTTGTCTTTTTAATCCATTTGTGTGTATTTTTTTTTTAAATATTTTTGGACTTTATTGGTTGATATTATGGTGTTTAATGTGAAGTTAAAATTTGAGTACACCACCTCCGCCGCGTATACACTTTCACAAAAGTTAGAACAATTTTATTAGTTTATTTTTAATATTTTTTTAAAAAATCAATTTGATTTAAGCAGTGTGTAAAAATGCACATTTATTGGTTGGATAGATCAAATTCATTTTACCCAAATAGTCTTAGTCTCGTTCAAAAACATCAGTGATGCTAAATTTGTAGACACTATTTTTAGTTAATTTTGCCATCATGTAACGGTGAGTTTTGAAATTTGTTCTTGAATTTTGTCCATTAAAATTAGAGATAGTTTCTCCAGGAAATTTTATAAGGATAATTTAGTAGTGTGTCAATGGCTGAAACGACGTGTATTTATGAGCAACAGGATGCAATATGGAGGAAATGGTTAGAAGTTACCTCTTAATGGAACGTATACCCATCTTAAATGTGATCGTGTTGGTCCCTGTTTAGAATCTCTACCATTCTTTTTTAAATCTTAGTCCATATTGATTGGGCTCAGTCGCCCTATATCTAAATTTGGTATTGTGTAACTCATTTAAAAGGTTAATCGTCTCACTCATAAGTAACCCTGACCACAACCATTACACCAATTTTTAATTGATTCTATCAAATAAACTAGTTTAGTAGCCCACATTTTGTGTGATTTTTTTAAAGTTAACCCTAATATTGAATAGTTTATTGTTATCTTCTTGTTTAGTTTTTTTTAAAGTTAGTTAAGTATATCAGGTATTCGTGTAATTTAAAAGTTCAGTTTTTAGATTGACTCTCACCAAGTGAGGTCAGAGAATCTCATTTCTTATTTAACTAATTCAATATATACATTTAATAATAAAATGAGAATAGTCAATATAGAACTCTTGCATTACATATTTTTTTATAAAATAATTTTATTGTACGTAACACACTGCTGATACCATGATTTTTTAGAGTATTAATACTTATGATTTTTTTAACCTATATCCTTTTTTAACCTATATCCTTAGGGCACATTACAAAGAAGCAAAAAATTTAAACAGGGTAAGATAGAAGCAATAGGGCATAGGCTATATATCAAAGCAATATATAGGTAATGGTAATCATTAAAAAAAAGGAGAAGAAAGAGATATTCAATCTTAAATGTTGATTAGAATCTTTTAATGGCTTAAGTTTTGAATATTGGCCTTAATTAGAAATAAATTTTAGTGACCAATGGAACCAAGAAAGTGACATCGCATGGATCTGGGATGTCGATTGTCGAGTGCCTTCCAAAAGTGAGAAATTTCCTATGGAAGCTTGTCATGAATGGAACACGTACCCCACAAGAGTGAGACTAGCACAAAAAGGAGTTGCAATTCCTCTACCATGTACCTTCTGTAACCAATATGATGAAGATGCCACACATCTTTTCACAAACTGTACCCACTCACTAGACTTGCTTTCCAAATTCGACAACACAATAACCAATATCATAAGAACTACAAACACAGAAAACCAAACAATCAGACAAATCACAAATGACATTTTTGGCCGATTAAACAAAACACAAAAAGTAACTCTAGCAACTCTTTGGTGGGGTTTATGGACTATCGGGAATAAGGTAAGCTTTAATGAAGACGAATTTACAAGTAATAAGAAACAAGAAGCGTATTTGCGACAAGTGATTAAACAACAAAAAGACTCCAAAACCACCTTTTGAGATGATAAGATCACGACAAATACTAAGTCACAATATCAATTCAGGAAAAAGAAAAATATTAAGTGGAAAAAACCTCAGGTGGGTCACTTCAAAATTAACTTCGACGGCTCCAAGCTCCAAACTGGTCATGCTACTATAGGTTTCGTGATTCGGGATGCCAATGGATCGATCATATCTTCCGGAAGCTTCCGTTGTGACTTTGCCTCCTCCTTAGCCGCCGAAGCTTTGGGGCTTCATTCAGGCCTAATGGCTGCGTATGATCTTGGTCTTCGGCGCATCGACATTAAGGTGATAGCCTTACAATCATCAAATTCGTGAACGACAAGTGGAAACACCCATGGGAGATAGAGAACATCATTTTGGACATCTTGCAACTTCTCAAGCGGTTCGAATGGTCGTCTTGCATTCACGTCTTTCGCGAAGTCAACTAGGTAGCTGACAAGGTGGTTCAATTGTGCTATGCGATGGACCACGATGCTCTCCTGACGCAACCGGAGTTCATTTCACTTGTTCGAAGAGATGCTATTAGTTGGTGGGTCAGCAAGGTCTGACACCTTCCAAAATCTTACCTTGTCTAACTATATATAAAGTTGGGTTTTGCCTCATTAATTGCACATATTAAATAATTATAAAAATAACCTAATACATATATATATATATATTAAATATTAGCATAAAAAATCAAAAGATTGTTCTAGCCTAAGGGTTAAAGAGTAGTTTATATGCATAAGGTTAAGGGTTCAACTCTCTTTAACTACACTATTTTTGTATTTTTTTAAAATTATATTAGTTTAATGCCTTTAATTTATTAGATAAAAAAATATTTAACATTTTTTTCATTATAAAAATTCTAATGGTTTCTTAGACAATAGAATTATAATATTTTTTTTTGATATAGCATCATAACTACAAATACCATTTTTTTTTCTAAATAAATGTTTTTTAAAATTAAATATTTTATTTTTAACTAATGGTTCTGATTGTCATTATAAGACATACTCCGTATTATTTATGTTTAATATTATTTAATGAATATAAAAATAGAGTATTTTACTTTATATTAATGTCAAAATATTGATAATAATATATTATTTTTCTTTACAAAATGTGATTAAATAAATATTTTCAAAAATAAAGAATATATAATTCTATGCAAATTAAGTGGTTATCAATTACCAACATAAAATGAATATGTTTCTAAACATTACAACATAATTTAAATTTTCATAAAAATGATCAATTCTAATAAATACTCCGTATAGTATAAGAATAAATATTATACACGCTTAATTTATATTATTTAACTTAACTAATAAGAAATAAATATTGTACACGCTAAATTTATATTATTTAACTTAATTTATATTATTTGACTTAACTAATAAGCAAAGATGGGCGGGGATAGTGTGGAGTGTTTTTGGAAATTGGAATGCACGTGATAGAAGAATATTCGAGGGGGAGCACATCGAGGCCGAGGTCGTGGATGCGGAAGCTCGGCCTCGATGGGCATAGACAAGTGGAGTTCACACGGGATGTCGAGGTCGTGAATGCGGAAGCGGTCGATGAAATGTGCAGCGGAGCGGGGAATTAGACACATCGAGGTGGAGACGGGACAGCCTCGCGCTGGTGACTATACTATACGTGCATGGGGCGGGGAACGTTGGGCTTGGGCCAACCGCCAACTGGTTGCTGCCATATACAAGGTTGCTGCGAGGCTTGAATCGGTCACCTGGACCCATGAGCGGGAATGCAGTGGCACATCAACTTTCAAGTTTTAGACCCATTCTTTCTACTTTATTTTTTTCGGTGGACTTGCTACCAAATCACATTGTTGTTTTACTTTTGGATGAAATGAAGTAATAGCCACGTTGGCTAGTTCTTAAAAAAAATAGAGAAAAATATTAAAGATGAATGAATACAAGAAAAATTATAAATCTACATAGATATTAAGTTTTAATTAAAAAATGAGAAAAAAAATAAAGTTATAATAGAAATTAATTAATTGAGTAAAAAAATAAGTTTGATAGAAATTAATATTTTAGTAAATTTGTTAAATGATCATTAACTTTATTTTAATTAATAATTGATTAAATTGAACTAATTATTTAGGTGGAACTACACTGAACAATGAATGAGAATCCGTCACATAGGTCTCGTTTAAGAAGAGCTGTCACATGTCATCCTTCGCAGTTGTTTTAATGTTATTATTATAGATCATAGATAGATATTGATTAACCACCTGATTAAACATCTTGAACCACAAAAATAAATAAATATTAACCACCTTATTAAACATAAAACATAAGTTTTCATTTTAAATACCTTTTTAAGATATATGTTTATGCACTAGTACAAAATTGGCCTAATATCACGGATATTTATGGCCTAATATCACGGATATAAGTAAATACACATCCGGGCTTTAGCTCAGTGGGCTAATAGATAGGACACGGACCAAAAAATGGACACGCCCGGGATATTAGAGGTGGGGTTTTTCAAGCTTTGACCCTAATATCACGGACCATATGTGTGACACGCTCGGGATATTAGGGGTGAGTTTTTTTCAGGTTGGACCCTAATATCACAGACCACATTGGACACGCCCGGGATATTAGGGGTGAGATTTTTTCATGCTTCAATTCTAATATCACAGATTATGGGAGACACAACCGAGATATTAGGGTTGGTTTTATTTTTCATGCTCTTGAAAATGTTTTTATATATATCTCAGTTTTGAATATCCGGGCTATATGGTTATATCTGATTTTTAATATATTTCTTTTATTTATGCAATTGCACTTGTATGTTACACACGTAACCAGTCTGCAGGCCCGTGCATAAGCATGTTCAGGGGGTTCAATGGAACAGGGCCCCCAAATTTTCCATACGCACACGGAATTTATAGAGTTGTACAATATTTGACAACTTCTTTTATTTTGTATTTAGAAATCAAGGGCCTAGTTGGGCCTATTACTTTTTTATATGGATTTCAATTGATTAGGTTTATAACCAATTATAAATATAAATATTTTAAAAATGTTTATTTAACATTATTTATACCGTATTTAAAATATCTTGAATTTATAATGAAATATCATAAATTGTGTTAACCCCATTTGGACTATTAAGTAAAGTTTATTTTAAATTGTGTTACATTTTAAGCTTAATATAATTAAATAACACAAGTTATAAGATATTTTATTTTAAATTTATGTTATTTTAATATATTATAAATTATGCTAATAAAAAACTTTAAAAGTGTTTACATTTATAAACATAATTGATTTGAAATCCAAACAAACACATAATCTACTTTTAAATGAATTAAAGTATTTTTTCTCTTTAAAATTTAAAAGTTGTTATGAATGTATTTTTCTCAGAAAGACAAATAATTCTCCAAATAGACTCGGGTTATTTGCCCCATACAATAATATATTTAAGAACCTCCTAAATCCTCTTTAGGTACAAAAGTGTTTACAAAAAATTAATGACCGTCTTATTTTTTTTTTTAAAAAAGGATAAATTTAATCTAAAATTGATCAAATATTGTAGTATTTTAATGAAATATAAATAATTATAATTTAGCAAAAAAAAATATTGTAATTAATTGATATGATCAATTTAAATTTCGAACAGGGCCCTCAAAATGATTGGCACGGCCCTGACAGTTTGCAAGAACATCTGTGCAATCCAAAACCCACGACTTTTTAATTGAATAGAAAAATAAAAGAATTCTTCATTACAATATAAATTGATCCATCAGTAACTTATACTCCGTATGATATATCATCAATGATATGGTTATAAGGTATTTGGATATTTTGTCATTCAAACGTCTGCTATTCACAAACTTATACTCCGTATGATATATCATCAATCACATAGTAACTAATGCATATATTGAATGATTTTTTAGCTAAAGTTTGAATGATTTTTTAGCTAAAGTTTGAATGAATTTTTCGATATCTTATTCTTAACGAATGGAACATTATATATATATTTTTCAACAAGCTTTACATTTTTATCTTGTCATTTAAAACTTGAAAGGACGCAAATAGCAACCTCAAAATCCGAAGATTGGGAGAGAAACGAAGTCTCGTGGAGGCGGATTTTAATGCTACAGGTCCTACCAGTGATCTTCAAATTGAAGTTTGAAGTTACCCTTTGATTTGGGTGTGTTTGAATCAAGTGGCTAACATCCACCACTGCTTGCAAGGCAAATGATCATCAAAGAAGCCCAATCCATCCAGATCGCATTGTCTTAATTTCTCTGTGTGTTTTTGTGAGATTGTGGCTCACTGGCTTTCAATTTTGACATCTGTTTATTGTTTTTATTCGTTGTTATATTTGTAATTGAATCATTGGTTGAATTGGATTAAAATCAATTTGCTCGAAGGGATCACAATGTCATATGCAATCATGGATGCAGGAAATGTAGTATTGAACAATCACAGCATGAAAGTTTAAGATCATTAGTAAAAACTGTGAAAGATTCAGAGATTCATACCGAAACAAAGCTCGAGCTGCAATCCAAAGGCAGGCAACAAAATGGATTCCTGCGACAAATGCAATTCCGTTCGTTGCGGTTCAGTCAATCCGCGAGCAGTGGAGACGGACAAGTCCTCGTGGAGGAGCCAAGACTTTCAGATTTGAGAGCTTCATCATAGTCACAGCAAAGTCCTTTCGAAACAAGGGGGTGGACGAGGCATAGGCTCGGACCCAGGCTTTTGATCCCTCCCCGGAAGTGAGCTGCTGATCAACGTGGAGTATCCCTCGGTTCTGAAGAAGGCCGCGATAGTAAAGGCTTCCGAATTGCTCACCAGGTCCATCATAGTCCATCCTCACTCCTGAATTCTCGGACAATGAAGAGAATATGTCGAGGTGAGAAGGCGATGATGGTGGTTGCATTGGAGATGGAAACGGAGATGGGGTGTCGCTGCAAACTGATCGCAAGAAAACGAGGAATGCACGATCCACAGAAGGGTCAGGCCGATTCGTTCCTTGGAAGTTGTAGAGCCGGTTTTTGAAGAACTTGCAGTGGATCGTCCCGAAACTATGAGCTCCTGCAACAAAGAAGATCAATTGAAGACAGTTGGAGTCTTGGAGAGGTTTGAGCAAAGATGAGATAACGCTCGGAGTGTGAGCAAACTACCTAACAGCGCAACAGTCTCCTTCACATTGAAGCCTCTTGACGCGAATGCGGATAAAGTTGACGACAGATCTTGATCCGGAGAAGGAAGCTCATGTGCTGCAATCTGTGCATACGAAACATTGCTGTCTCGCCTTCCTGTAAGCAATGGATAGAATGGACCACCAGCCTTCATGATAGCCCAATCAATTAAGCATTCAGCAAATTAGCTCATCAGATCACAGAAATACAAGCTCATGGAGATAGATAGAGGTCGAGCGGTACCAGAACAACAGATTCTCTGCCTGCCAGGACAACAATATCAGCACAAGAAACAATTCCAGGGCAAACTTGTTCAAGTTCAGACTTGATGAAGTCCACAGCATCAAAGCCCTTCAAGCTCTCATTCGGAGGCGTCTCTTTCTCACTCTCAAAACCATCAATTGCATCCAACAAAATCGATGCATCACATCCCTAACAGAATTAAACGCGGCAGATCAAAACTAGTCAAAAACAGTCAAAGATCGACAAGAGGAAAAAGATTGATTTCAAACGCGCTTGAAAGTGAAAACGAATTCCATCAAACGGATTACATATTTCAGGCAAAGATCACTAAAATCCACTCTCAGAACCACCAATTGCATCGAGCACTACCGATGATGCATCAATCCCTACACAAATTGCAAATAAGGAAACGGAAGAAGAAAACCGAACTAATGCAAGCCAGATCTACGAAAAGAAAGTCGAAGTAATAACAGCATCAATCAAACGGAGTCTCAATTTCACAAGAAATTAAAGCAAAGATGACCTCAATGAAGCAATCGTGGAAGACAAGGCGCAAGAGCGAAGGCGCGAGATCAGGCCGAGCGGAGTGGATCGTCCGTACAGTGTCGCGAATGATCTTCTCCGCAACAGGACACGAACTTCGATAGAAATCGTACTGGAGCGACGGCGAAGCGAGATCTTCAGCTTGTGGAACGCATCGAACACAGAAAACGCACAGGAAGCAGAGAACGAGAGCTAGAAAGCTAGGTTTTGTGATCTTCATCGTTACGTCACTGAAAACCCCCCATTAGACCTGCCCCGTATATATAGTGTCTCGATTGTTCATGAGAGCACGGAGAGGGCGAATGGCGGGAAAACGAGTGCGAATTTGACGCTTCGTTCGTTGTAATGAACTGAACTGAAGAGCGGACATTTTTTTTTTGTCTTTTTTTTCCTCTTTTTTTCACGCTAACAGAAATTTGGAAAAATTAAAACCAAAGCCATAAATTTATATTTAAAAAATATATTTATATTGTATACACTTATAATGACATATTTATAAACTTTTATTATGAAAATTTTTTATTTCGTAAACAATAAAAATTATTTTCTAAAATAATTGATTGATTAATTATTAATAATTTTTCAAGCGTAATTTTCTATAATGAAAGTTTATAAATATGCCATTATAAATATAAAGGATATAAATGTATTTAAAAAAAAATCAATGTAAATTAATAACAAGTGGAGATCATGATTAGCTTAGGTTTATAATGCTTTTTTTTTATTGAATGAAAGTTTGGATATACTTTCTCCTAAAAAATGTTAGTTTTTTTTTTGCTAATAATAAATATGAAGTTATTAAAAAATAAATAAAAAAGTTAATATTTTATATAGTTTTTATCTTAATTTAGACTTATAGCGTTCGTTCGCGGTGCATGACTACCGCTTATCCAAGGAAATTTTACACACGAACGGAATTGGACACGAGATCTCTCGCTAAACAGATCATTACTCTATAAGAACACAATGGCGCCTTGCATCACTATGCCAACCCACATATGGTATGGAAACTAGAAGTCGTTCACGTTATGGGTCGTAACTATTTGACCCCCTAGAGTTTAGTATTTCAATCAACGAATGGTTTTGGTTTTATAAAAAAAAGCAATCGTGGTGGTTATTAGTATTTTTAAAAAGGGTTTATTATCTAAAACTAAATCTAAGTGTCATTATGAAAAAAAAAAAGGTAAATTGCAACTAATATCCCAACCTTTAGGGATAGTTGCTTTCAATACACTAATCTTGTAAAATTTCACAAAATATCCTAACATATACCATTAGTTGCAATTAACACCCTAAATAAGTTTCTTAAATTAAAAAATTACCCATATCAAACAAAAATTACAAAAAATCACCTATATTCATAAAATATTTTCAATGAATCCCTAATACATTTTAAAAAAAATGAGAGTTAAATAAATCTCTTACAATTTAACCCCACCTGACCCACCATCCAAAAATAATTATAATATATATATAACATACTACTTTGAAATATAATATAATTACTTTAGCATCTACTAATTTAAAATTTCAATATAATCAATCAAAATAATTAATTATTTATCTAAAAAACATACATTATAATTAAAATCTAAATTTATATAAGTCTGTCTCGATACATGCCGATTTGTGCATCTATATATTCCCTATATATTATTTGATATGATATATACTGTCTTTTTGGTTAATATTATGTTATATATACTAAAACTAATACATAACATCTTATAATGTATCATACAAAATTTTCATGGTATTAAAAAAATGATTCTATAAGAAATGTTTGACATAATAGTTTTACAAAAATAAAATAAAGTAGATTTAAAAGAATAAATGGTAAAATATATGATAACCATTTGAAATAAATAATTATATAATAAAGATATATTAAAAATAATATGGTAAAAAATAATAATTTTACCATATTATTTTTAATATATCTTTATTATGTAACTATTTATTACAAATGGTTATCATATCTCATACCATTTATTTATTAAAATCTACATTATTTTATTTTTTTAAAAGTATTATGTTTAAGATAAATAATTAATTATTTTGAGTAATTATATTAAAATATTAAATGAGTAAATGCTAAAATAATTATATTATATTTTTAAAGGAGTAGATTTTATATACCTGTTATAATTATTTTTGGATGGTGGGTTGGGTGGGCTGAAATTGTAAGAGATTTTTTTAATTTCAAATTTTAAAATATATTAGGAGTTTATTGAAAACATTTTATGAATATGGGTGATTTTTTGTAATTTTTGTATTATGTGGGTAATTTTTAAAATTTAAAAATCTTATCCAAGGTGTTAAGTGCAACTAATAGTATATGTTAGGATATTTTGTGAAATTTTACAAGGTTAGGATATTAAAAGCAACTATCCCTAAAGGTTGGAATATTAGTTGCAATTTACCCTAAAAAAAATAGCCTAAATTCAAAGATTGGGGGCAAATAGCATCATTTGGTCCATTTGGAACACGTATAACGTGTGCGATTGTAACGGGATGAAGATGGGAATGCCACTTTGTATCTTGCACCTTTTTTTTTCGTTTTTTTGCGTTGTATGTTTTTTCGTTTTTTTGCGTTGTATGTTGACGGGTCACAGTCTACCTACTTTATCGGCCTCTCATAGAGTCAGGTATGTCTAGGCCTCGAATTGTTTCCTAATAAAGGATGAAGATGGGAATACTCCCTCAAAGTTCAGAGTTTTATAATTCAAGTAATACCAAGACGACAAGGTAAAACTGCGTTTCGTGCATTCACGAAAATGTAACATCAAGATTTTGTGAATGGTTTCCTCTGTTACAAGTTCCCAACCTGCATCTCTCAAAAACAGAACGGAAAAAGGCCAAAACAACAGCAACAAGAGAAACAGATGCAATAGAAATAAGCAGGGACTTTATGTCAACATTATTCATGATACTTTTGTGTGTTGTTTTATGCCACAAAAAACAGGAAAAACATAAGAAATACAACCAAAACAAAGAATATCTTGATCATCAGCCATCTGTTGGAAGATATACTATTCAGGTACCTGGCAAGCTGGTTCTGTGCGCCTTCAACATTTGCAAGCGACTCATCCATATTCTCATCAACCCTGAAACGGAACACCCAGCATATAATCTCAAGACTCTTAAGTTCATATCTACCGAATCTAGATAACTGAACTCATTGCAAAATCTGGGGATTGTAAATCTTCAAGCTATAGTTATCCACTGGAATAGAAGGCCTTGTTGTCTATTGCAGCATTATGGATATGAACTATTAATTAACATTTTGCATGCAGCAAATGGCTTAGAATCAATTGGCATGATTCATGAGCTGCGTACCAAGGAGTAATTGGAGATAAAATCAGCTCAAAACTTTATGCAAAGGATAAATATACACAAACGGATATATTCTTCCTAGGAATTGCATGAGTATGAAGATAAGCTAGGTTTTAATTGTGGAAACTATCACCTTTGATAGCACAGCAAAGCGGACAGAAAAAATAGGGAAAAAAAGGGCAAACCTGATTGCAAGTTCTCCTTGCTGTGAAACCATGGTTGCCAACTGTGTGAAAATATTGCCCAGCTCATGAATAGTTGACTCCACATTCTGTAGGGCTTCCGCCCTGCTCTGCATGTAAGTGTCCTGTAATGGAGCCAATTGTTGTTGCTGCTGGTTTTGCTGCAACAATGACTGAGATTCCCCGTCTACTTGTTTTCTGGAAAAGTGAACCAAAATCACATTATAAACGTAACCTGGATACGCTCTGATGATTAATCTCAGGTTAGAAAATTATAGCTGCATTTGCAATTTGAATTATTTTCTAACAGACTAATACATTCCTAATGAAGATAAAAATAAAAAATAAAAAATGAAATCAGTACTAGTTATAGCCTTATAGAACCATATAACACAAGGCTTTTTCTACGTACATTGGGATCAAAGTCAGCAAACTATGCATTTTTCCGTTCTCCTAACAACAGCTTGATAACAATATTTACTCACTGAAATGAACTGAACCCACAACCTATTTTCTCAAAGGACAACCAGCATAAAGGAGATAATTATGCCTGATAATATGTGAAACATATTCCAATCTCAATGAGGAGATTTTAGAATGTTGAATAGAAAATGCTTTACACCAATTAGAGTTTCAATATAGCCTTTGAAAAAGCAATTTTTTGGATATTGAAAGGACTGATATGGGTAACCAATGATCTGTCTTTGTTCAAGCACAGTTTACTTGCCGAACCTTCTGACTTTTGAAATAATTCTAAAACTGAAGGTTAAACTAGTTTTGTTCTTCAAAATGTAGTAGACACTTGAGATTAAAAAAGGAATAGCAGATATTTGCAAAGTGGAATCAACATGCCTACTATAATACACACCTTGGAAACAATGAGGATGATGTTGATGATCCATCAGCCCATGGTGGAGGGGGAGCCGCAGACCCGTTTGCTGCTGATTTGGCTGCTAATGGACGCTGGCGGACAAATGGATTTGTAGGCTCCTTTGACGACGACGAAGAAGAAAACAATTGCCGTCTGTTCTCATGAACCTTCAAATTCTGGAATTCATTCACAATACAATAAGCTCGCAGATAAGGTCGATAACATCTCCTAAACAAAATTAGCATGATCTGCACAATTAGCTATACCTCTGTTCGCATAGTAAGAACTTCCTTGAACTCCTTTGTAGCACTCATCAACCGATTTTTAAGGTTATCTACAACCGTTGTTGAATGAGTGGTTGTATCGCTTGACGTGTTTCCACTATCATTCTGGGAGTTACAGACAAGCTGCAGATCCACAACTGCAGAATTCAGTGCAGTAATATCCTGCTTGATGACTGCAGTTAACTCTTGAATTTCAACAGTTGGGTCATCAAAAACAGATGTCCTCTTTGCCACTGCCAACAGAAGATATAGATTGAACGTTACAACCAAGTATGCATTCTTATAGGTGATCACCATAGAATTGAACACCAAAAGATGTTAACTGAAAACTAAATAAATGCTAATTGGTATCCAGCATTCAAGCTTCTTGATTATATAAGGGGAAGATGAGCTCAAACAAGTGACAACATTCCAATATCACAACAAAAGATTGCATTACCTATCCACCCACTTCGTTATAGTTTCCATCATTCAATTTAAAAATGATTGGAAACCTAATGCAAAATCAACAAATATGAACATTCAAAGCATAATCAACCCATTAGCTGGCAAGCTGACATAGATGATGAGAGAAAAAACAGTAGACAAACACACCCTAGTGTACTACACTGTGGAGACAAGTAGCTTCTCATATCCAGTTATCCACCAGAACTTCTCCACAACTATAAGTAAGATGCAAACCAAATAAACAAGAAGATAAACCGATCATCTTTCCAAGAAAGTGTAGATAGGTCATTGACAAATCCAAATCACAAGCAATCAAGTCAACACAATGCAGACAAAGTTCCATAAAAATGCTGACAGTACCGACATTTTGCAAGCTTCGCAAGCTTCTGTGAGGTCTGGTGGATCCCGAACCCAATTTTTGACGCTCGCTTGTTGAATTCCGATTGGATCGAGACTGCGGACCTCGATTTATCCAATTGAGATCCACTGCTACCACTGGTACTGGTCGGCGCATTCGAAATCGACTTCCTTAGCCTGTCGGTGATGCTATGAAACTCCTGCGTCCGATCCCGACACGAAGATTGCACCGACCTCATCGACGAACAATCCAAAATCAAATTCCTCTCTACACGAATTGTTGAACAGGCAACAAATCCAATCGGTCAGACGCAGAGAATTGGATTAAGATATCAAACCCTAATTTTGCATCTGATTCTGTAATTCCTCACTGGATGAAGGGGAAACAGCAGATCTAAAGCTTGTAAGGAGTGGAATTTGATCGTGGGGAAGTTACATTGAGAGGTCGGGGTTCCTAAAGCGGCCAATCCCATCTACCCGCGCCATGGAAAGGGTGAAGGGAGAGCAACCAGCCAGCGAGGGAGATGAAAGGCGGGTTTGGAGATGGTTTTCCCGTTGAGAAAAATGTGAAACGACGTCGTTCAAATCAAATGTTAAAGAGGAAGTACATGGATTCGTGTTTTTGTTTATTGGCAAGACGAACTGTACGTAATTGCATTCGGGTCAGTTTTATGGTTTTACAAAATAATTACGGATTGGACATAGAGACGACGAGGAAACGAAATACCAAAGTCCCAAATTATCATCAATCTCGTTGAATGTGATGAAAAATACTATTTTCGATCTATTTTGGGCTTTTTTCCTAGATATTGGTGGATTTCGACATATTTTTTTTTTGTTTTTTCGGCATGAGGATACAATTGTTTAAAATTGTTGAGGCTATAGTATTCCCTCAACAAAGTTCTTTAAGCATGTGTGGAACTTAGATTAGTGTAACCTAGATAGGAATCCCAAATTTGCGGTGTATGGTGGTATTGGGAGATTGTTAATTGTAACCTAGATTAATGTAATCTATTGAAACCTATTGTGATCTATTGTAACTTACTGTAACCCTAGAGTAGTGAAATCTATTATAACCTATTGTAATAGCATTTTTGAAACCTTATTATTCTTGAACCTATTTTGCTTACTTAACACAACATTCTTGAGACCTAGTTTATGCTATAAGAAACTTAATTATGATAACCATTATTCTGTCCATGTTGTCACAATTCTAGTATTATTATTGTAAGCAGCCGAAAGAAGACATAACCACATATTCAATCTTATGACTTGATCTCAATCACAGGCCCGGTTTAAGGACGGTTCAAGAGGTCCAATCGCACAGGGCCCGATTTTTTTGGGGGCACAATATATGTTTTAACATTATATAGATGTAAACTTTCATAAAATACAAGAAATAGAAAGTAGTTTAGTGGTTGAATTGTCATCATGTTTCCATGTTGGGCCTAGTTCGAATCCCACATTCAACAATTTTTACCTTTCATCTAATTTTTCTAAGCCTTTGTTGCCTTTCTCTTTTCCTTTAGTTTTTATTCTCAATGGACCCATCTTAACATTTAATCTCTACCACTTTCAATTATATTTATTTATGTAAATATGTATTCTTTAGTTTTATAATAATATTAAAAATATTTATAATAATGTGGAATTATGTATTCTTTAGTTTTATAATAATATTAAAAATATTTATAATAATGTGGTATTATGTCTTCTTTATTTTTATAATAATATTAAAAATATTTATAATAATGTGGATTGTCTCCTTATTTATATGGCTAGTTTAATTTATTGTAAAAAGATATGTCCTTTTATAAATAAAATATAAATTTAGTATTTTTAAGTATAGGAGGATGTATGAGTGTCTTTAAAAAAAATATAATTATGTGTCATTTTTCAATTTCCTAATTTATGAATTATTTTAACATTTAATACATGATTTTCATGTAAATGTAAGATAAATTGTTCATTTTTTAATGATATCATTCATGCACATTATAATACATAAATATAATTAATTATGACCATACAAAATATAAAACAAAATAAATATAATAGGGCCTAATTCTAGTTACCGCACCGGGCCATTGTAAACATCGGGACGGCCCTGCTCAATCAACACTAGTTGCAGGAGCATCAAAATAAATTGATAGATGAGAAGAAGTTGGTGTATTGAGTGAATAGTGATTCGTTTTAAACGATTAAGAAAGATGGAGACTGTCAGTTATAATATACGTGATTCAAGAAAAATGCTATCTTAATTTTTCTCTCTCTATGGGCAAATCAGTTATTAATAAAAAAAATACAATTAGCAAAATAAAAGCTCAATGAGTATAATTACTCATAAAAAAAACCCAAAAAGAGTGTATTTACCTAATTATCCTACAAAAATTGAATGAAGAATGAGTGATTTGATCCATTGACTTGAATAATTTCTTTAATTTGCAAATCGATCGATTCATTTTTTTTGGGTGTGATTAACATAATCAAATGGGAAGGCTATATATCTATATGCACCAGCTGCAGGTGCTAAATGCACTCATAACCAATGGATCTATGATCCGTTTGATCCTTACGCTCACACGTATCTGTAATCATTGCTTCAAAAGGGGAAAAAGTAACAAATGGATCTTAGCTCCATTCCAAACGAATCCTACATCCGTTCAGACATTTCAATAAAAATACAAAATTAAAACAAATCTTGGATCCGTTAAGACATTTCAAAAAAATACAAAATCAAAATTGATCTAGGATAAGTTATACATTTCAAATGAACTCACAATACAAAATTCGAATCTTAACATTGGAATGGATCTTAGATCCGTTTCAAATGCACTACAAAATTTAAAATACATAATTTGAAAAATAACAAATAAAAAATATAAACGTATCCTAGATCCATTTAAATTAAAAAAATATAAAAAATTAAAATGAATCTATATCCGTTTAAAAATTCAAAATTAAAAAGAATCCTATCCAATTACAAAACGGATCCTTGATCTGCGTAATCTAAATTGAAATTTCGTAAATTACAAAATGTAAATGGAAGATAAAAATGTAAAATCAAAATGAACGGATCATAGCTTCGTTTTATTGAAAAGTAAAAAAAAATTAATCAAACGGATCCGAGATCCGTTCAAAATTAGGGTAAAAAAGGCCCTCATCTTCATCCTCCTGACAGACACACCCGAAGATCGAATCGAGGAACGACACCGTCGAATCCATCCATCTCTCTCTTCAACCACGACCCCAACCAATCAAAATAACTCCTAGAGACGTCGGATGCAGAGCCACGCACCACTCGTTGAAAAGCGCCAATAAAGTTATTTTTCAGGTCCTTTCAATATTTGTACAACCCTTTCGGGAATTTAAATCAAGCCCTTTCGGGATTTTGTTTCAACCCTTTCAGGTGGGTTTACTCAACAATATATATATATATATATATATATATATATATATATATATATATATATATATATATATATATATATATATATATATATATATAGGGTGTGGTTCAAATCTTGACCTTTAATTAAGAGTTGATAGATGGTTAAGATTAATTGGGTGTTTTTGTTAATTTTTTAATTAAAAAATGTGGAACCCACCAAAAAAATTACTTACCTATCTTCATCCGGCGCGTGTGGAGTACAATGACCCATCTCTCATTTTTGTTCTACAAAATGATTGAAAGTGTTTTTTAATCTTTTTTTTTTTGTGTAAATTGCCATTCTTTTTCCTTTTTTTTTAAAGTTCGCATATGAGTGAGTTTTTGGTGGAACCACCTGATTTCGTTTGTTTTTGAAATTTATCAATTTAACAGAATAATATATCACATTCTACCGAATAATGTTATGTTATATTTTTTCCCATCCAGTTTATATGAAAATTAACCAATTCCACTGAATGATTTGTTACGTACTACCGAATAATGTTTTTTCCATCAGATCAAATTCATTTGAAAGAAACCTCAATTCCCTAAACAATACTTACGATTTATAAGAATAATGCTTCATATTTCACCGAATAATCTCATAGTTCATGTGTTGCGATAAAAAAATGTCTTCTATAAACGAATAATCACTAGAAATTCATCGAATAATGTCTGTATCCCACTGAATAATGTTTCATGTGTAACGCATAAAATTAACCATATAAGATTTCTCTAAAAAAATGACATTTGTAATGAATAATATTTAGAGATTCACCGAATAATACTTGTATTCAAAACTCAACGAATAATATCGAAAACCTTAGAACTCAATCCCACATTGATTTCGCATTATAAAATACACACATTCCATTGAATAAGTATTTAGAATTCAAGGCAGTAGCAAGCAACCAGCCATCAACTTGTCCCTTGAACCCCTATAAGGCAAGATAAGTTTCATGGCAAAAAAAAGTGAGAACCAGTGGCATCAAGCAGATGAAGATCAACATACCCTTGGCAATGGCTGGAGTGGAATCGCCTTGGCAACGGCTCGATTAGCCCAGAAAACATACCCTCGGTGGCGTGTCTCTCTTCGGCTCTAATCGGTCCTTTCGGGTACACAACGATGAAGAAGAGACTCCACCATTGTCGACTCTAATCGATCCTTTCGGCATCTCTCTTTGTCGGTCGTCCGCTCCGCTAGAAGAGACTCCAGAAGTTCCTCAAGATTTCTAGGGTCTGCGTTCACGGCGGCACTCACAGCAACCTCCACCGGCGGCTGGCTTGCCTTACCGCCGACCTTCATCCTTAACCATTGCGCCTCTTCGCTCGGAAAGAATCGTAGAAAGAGGGAGAGGAAGGAGGGAGGAAGGATGGGCTCACCTTTGGCTCGCCAGGGCTCGCGCTCCACCTCGCCCGGCTCTCTTCGGATCCTTGCTTCAACAACATTGAAGAAAAAGGTTGTTTGGAATTTAGGGTTTTATTTACCCATTCTACACGCGCTCACGCCCCTCATATCTTGAGTTTCAAATTAGTTTTCCACGTTTTTTTTAAACCCATAGTACACGTGGCAACATCCCATCCCTCTATTTTATTTAGATCAAAGGCCTATAATTGTGCACAAGGTATACCCTAAGCCTTGTGCACAAAAGATCCATACTCCCTCTCTATATATATAGGGTGTGGTTCCCTTAAAGTGTACCTTGTACATAAATCTAGGCCGTTAATAGAGATGAGATGGAGGGCCACGATTAAAAGGAATTTTTTTATTTTCCTTTAATCTCTTGTGGGGTCCACAGTTGAAAAAGAAGTCATCCCCACAATTTCATGCACGTGTACTACTAACCCCCACCCCATCTTTGTTTTTTTTTCCCCTTTTTTCTTTAAATATATAAAATATTTGTGAAAAAAATGCTTTTTTTTTAGGAATAAATGATTTTTAAAACCCGCCTGATTTATTTCGTTTTAAAGATTTGACAATTCCATCGAATAATGTTTCACGTACTACCGAATAATGTTCTGTTATCTTTTTTCATCTAGTTCATATAAAAAAATTACCAATTTCATTGAATAATTTGTCACATGCTACCGAATAATGTTTTTTTTCCATCAATTTCAGATAAAAGAAACCTCGAATCCCTAAACAATATTTACGATTTATACGAATAATACTTCATATTTCAATGAATAATGTTTTACATTTCACCGAATAATTTTTAGTATTGTAGTCATACTCATGCGATGAAGGTTTTTTTTTATGTTGTTTGTCAAACGAAGAGTCCATATACTGACGAATAATGAATTAGATTTAACCGAATAATTGACAACTCATTACCACTAGTAAAGAAAAATCAACACATTTGACTGAATAATTCATGAATAATTAATCAAATTATGCTATCTCGAAAACCATACACTAAATTCGACATATACGTCTGAATAATTTTTCGTTTTTTCCCGAATAAAGAGAGAAATTAGGCAATAAATTTTAGTCCTAACCCCATTTCGCCGACTAACTCTAACATAAACACAACCACTAACCCCCATCCACCCCCCTCATCCCCACTGTTGTCGTCGATCACCTCAATGATTCCCGCGTACCACCATTCTTCGTTACCCACCCCCACCCCAACCCCTACCCCTACCCACACCCCCTCTTCCTCCGACTAGGGGTGGAAATGGGGCGAGTTATGGGTGGATGAAGCCACTCCATCACCCGCCCCGTGGGTAAAAAATTTCACCCGCAAACCTTTTCACCCACATCCGACCCGCGCGGGTGATGCGGGTGGAGTGGGTACCCAATGGGTGAAACAAAAGAAAAAAATAAATCAACACAAGTAGTCCAATTCTAACTCAAAATTACAAAGGGGGTGGGTTTATGTATTTATATTTTTGATTGGCAAAACACTGAAATCACGAGCTAATTGAAATTTGAAAGTGGAAGGGTATATATCTCTATACTAATCATATACTAATCTAATATATCCCTTACTATAACGTGGAAGAGCAAGCCGAGACCATATTCATTCTAATTGAAATTTGGTGGGCAAAGCACTAATCAAGGATTAGGGTTTGTAGAAGTTAAACTTGAAAAGGGTAAAATAGTAAAATCACACACATTATATATATAAATTTTAGTGTTTTATGCGGGTTTGCGGGGCGGGTTAATAGGTGGGTTAATGGGGCGGGTTATGGGTGAAAAATCTTCACCCATAATCCATCCATCACCCGCTTCACCCGCACCCACTCCACCTGTCACCCACTTTTTTGCGGGTTTTCACCCGCAAAATTAATGCGGATAAAGCAGATAGAGCGGTTACCCGCGGGTTATTTCCAGCGTACCTCCGACCCCAGCACCATTGGCAACAAAAAGGCAAAGGCATCGACCACTAATCTCCTCGCCTCGCCTCACCTCGCCTCGGAAACAACCCTCCTACCTTCGCCGTCGATCAGATCGACGCCGGCTTCAACCATCCTGCAATTGCCGATGCCGAATTGGGGACGAATCGGAGAAAAGAGGTCTGCACAATAGATTTTTGAAATCGGATGAACTGTCACATTTATGCATTTCATCGATAGTAAGCTAAAAGGATTTTTCTTTTGAAAGTGCTGCCATTGAGAAAAGTGAAAACCTTGTACATAGATTCTGCACAAATTTTATTATACATGATTCAATTTCAACCTCATTAGAATAGAAGAGCATGACAGGCCCTAGAAAAAGGGCGAATTCAATTTATTACTAAATAGTATACGAGATGTCAAGGATATATACTTAGCAAATGATACGACACTGCCCCAATTAAACTTGTATTTGCAAGAATACACCATCTTTCAAAGTCGGAGGTGTGCGAGAGGGGGAAGACAAAGCAATCGACCAAGTCGGTAGTCGGCAGAGGAGGGGTGTGATGAACCTGGATGCCTGCAATCGACCAGTCGAAGAAGATGGCTCAGCCTTCTTCGCCACCGAAGAACATGGGCATTTGCTCGATTAGACCCTTCGACCGCAAAACTCGGCCTTCAACTCAAAGCCGTCGCGCGCTCGGCAGGATGGCTCACCTCCGCCTCACCAGGGCTGACCTCCACCTCGCCTGGGCTCTCTTTGCCGATCGCCCGAGGTCTTCTCTCCTCTCCAATGGCTTATGCGGCGTTTGAAATGGTGAGAAGGAGATGTGACGCACGCGCTCATTGGTGGGTAGAACGAGGGTTTCTTATGGGGTCCATATTTTTTTAATTAAAAAAATCAGAAAACACCCCACTAATCTAGGCCATCCATCTTTTCTCAATTAACGGTTCAGATTTATATACAAGGTACACTCTAAAACTTGTGAACAATAGATCCAAACTCTCTCTATATATACACGTAATAATGCTATTGTCAACAATTTAACTCAAATCTCATCCATTAATCTATATCTAACTATTAAAAGAGAAGCATTTTTAATGATGTGTCAATCTCTCCTTAAAAGTAGGTTATTCAATTAATTTTTTTTATAAAAATTCAATTAATCCACGATCTTAGTCTAAATTATAATTTTAGTAGTTTTTAAAAAAACCTCTATCTATCTAATCATTTGTAACGACCCGGATATAAATATCCGAGATATGTTTTGAAGGTTAGATACCTTCGTTCGGATGTTGCAATTCAGATATGGGTCGAGGTTTCACACCTCTAAAGATCAGTATTTAAAGCGGGGATTTCAAACCCCAAACCAATCGAAGTCGCAGAAATTCGTTTGAACGAAAATGCGAAAGCGGAATTAAAGTACAACTTGCCACGGTCGAGCCGGGTCAAAACCAAAACATAGTGGGTGATTGCCATTTTATCAAGTTAGAATATTAGCCGGATTCTTCGGTTCGTCAAGAGATTCCCCGTCACAGAAGCAAGGAGCAAACAAGAGCGGTACCTAACACTATCCACGAAGTCAGGCCTGATAATCGCCTACGGGTCCTCTGACCGCGCTGAGGCCACATAACATGCCTATATCTAAATAAAGGATGACTAATGCAGTACAAGATTTAAATCACATAAGCATGCTTTGACAGTTATAATATGCGGAAAACTGCAAAGGGCCCAAGACAATGTCAAGTGGCATATCCCTCTCCTACCTCTGCACCCCTTCCCGTTAGTGCAGAGACTGGCCAATTCGGTGCTATAACATAGCAATTTCCTCGTGGTGGTGCACAAACCACGGCATCATCATATCATATCATCTCATCGCTTGCCCGATGGTGCTGGGCTATCATATCATGCTCATATCGACTCGATTGACTCAGGGCAACCCGATGGGGCTGAGCTACCCTATGACCCTAGCAAAGACTCTAGGACTATCACAGATAACGACCATTCTGTATTCAAACACACATAGTAACCACATGCTCAGTTCAATGCAATCCTAGCATGATACTACATGGCATGCTTTAATATGCAACACCTACACATCATATGACACATCAGGCAGGAGGTCCAGGTTACTGAGTAAGTCTCGTAGGATACTTACCTGAAAATGCAGAATAGCAAGATGACACAAGCAAGGGCCCAAATGCAAGTCCAAAGCAATCCAAAAGCATTACACACCTATCATCAAGCCATTGCCATAAGCTATCGGACTGATATTCATACATAGCTTCACATATCTCATTTCAAATTATTCCATCTTATCTTATCATAGGTCATTTCATACTCATATCATCTCACTATCTCATCCATAATCTCATCTTGCATCATCATATAATATTTCATATCTTACTTAAAGTTCACATAATTTTCAAACCGAAACCGACAATAGATTCACCGAGTTAAATAAAGTAAATCATTTTTCCAAAGTTTTTCAAACTCTTAAATCTCAAGTTAAGTCAACTCGTCTTCAAAACGATTCCTCAAATCTTATTTGGCTAAACCCATTTATAAAACATTATAACTTTAATCAACACGCAATTTATGCTACTAAAACAATTCCGGCATAACTTACTTTATTTTAAAATCATCATCTTAATTCTTAAAATCCCTTTATAAAACATTATATGATAACATTTCTCAAATAATATTACTTTTGAAACCATTTATAAAATACATAATATTTTCAGAAAAATATATATTCACAAAACATAATATAATAGTAATAATAATAATAATAATAATAATAATAATAATAATAATAATAATAATAATAATAATAATAATAATAATAATGACAACAACAACAACTATCATAACACATAAATAGTTTAACATATACCCACATATAATGAAATATAACACATTTACACTTTAACCATCACAACCCAGAAATAGCCCAACATTATAGCCCAGGAGCGCAAGTCCGAACCCGCCCAAGCATCAGCCCCACCGAAATCAAGACCCGGCCCAGCAACCCAACACTGAACCCGAATGAAAGAAAGGAGAACTCGGATCTGATTTCCCTCCCAAATCAAAATACTCATTTCCAAAATGATATAACCCGTTTCACGGAAACCGGGTCAAGCCCAATCCGATGGCCCAATCCAAGAAAGAAAGGAACAGGGTCATCTCCTTCCTTAGACCAAACAGGGCTCCTGAGCGATGACGACAAACAGAGAAGAATAATATCCAGGTTTCCGGCGGCCTTTCAACCCAAAACCGCCCCCCATCTGATCGACATGAAATTCCGACCACTTCCCAAGCAAAGAGAGCTAAGTGCGAGTGAAGGAGAGGGAGAAAAGAGAGATTACCGAGAATCCGAGGTGCTTGCCAAAAACCTTCGCCGAGGTTGAATCGATCTTCGTCGGGGGCGGATTTATGGCGAGGATGACCTAAGGAGTATGTAAAGGGGTTAAATTTCCACCTTTACTCGGATTTAGAGCGAAAGGGAGTAGGAACCTTACCGCTCGATTTGGGGGAAAACAAGGTGACGATGACGATGTGGGGGGGGGGGGGGCTGCTCGACGGCTCTGGCTCACCTGGGAGCTTCTGGGCACGACTTCTGGCGTCTTCTTCTGCTGCAGACATCGGAGGAAGATGGAGCGGGAGGATGCTGCTGCTGGAATGCTCGGAATAGGTGGCTTGGTTCGAAACAGGGGAGGCTCGGCTTGTGGTGGCGGCGACGACGAGAAGAGCTGGACAAGGTGGTGGCTTGGAGGGCTTGCTGGAGGTTATAGGAAACGCAAAGGAAGCATAGTGTCTCGACTGGCTCTCAAACACAAAACGGGGAGGAGCGGTAGAGCTGTGGTGGCGCTTACGGGAGGTGGAGCTAGAGGTGTGGTGGCGGAGCTGGGTTCTAAAGTGGAACAGATGAGGAGAGGAGAGAGTTTTTCCCTGGGTTTCTACAGAGAATGAGAGGAGGAGGAGGGGGTGTGGGTGTGAGCTGTGATTTCTGTTGAGGGAGCAAGGTGTGTGAGGACAATGAGGGTGGGGGGACCAACCAAAGGGAGGTGCTTGGAAAGTGCCCATTGTGAGGCAGGGGATCAGCTCCCCCAACTGAAACCTGAGAACGAGAGAGAGAGTAAAGAAAAGGAAAATGAAATTAGGAGAAGAGTGGTCCCATGGTCTCAAATTTGAATTCCCGACGTTCGACCCCAATTCCGCTCACTAAAACGAAAACCCGACATTAGGAATTTAAATCGAAATTTTAAATCATAACGGAATGAAATTAATTCTTCTCAAACTCAGAGCTCGAAAGCGGAATTAATTTCCGTCAACATTCAAATTTTAAACGATGCCGGAAGGGTTTTAAAAGTGAAACTTGTGCTCGAGGACGATTTTTCTCCACTTTTACAAATTACAATAAATAATAACATATTTAATTAAAATAATAACAATATAATATATAAAATATATTCGGTCTTTACATCAATATCTATATCTATATAAAATACTAAAGCAGAGGCCTCTGGTGCGATCTCAGGTCCATGGAATTTTCTGGATTAAAACGGGATTAGTTTTGCTTACGTGTCATTTTCTGAATTAAAGTGGTATTATATTTTTGAGGCACATCAATTAATAAATGAATTATCTTTTTAGATACATAATCTATCCAATATAACCTTATATCTTAATTAGATAAATCTATCTAATAGACTAAAATATGAAAACAACACATAAATTAAAAGCTTTTTGGAACGTTGTGTACTATATAAATATTCTTACGGGAGATATGTAGATATATGTCATATAAATTTATTTAGTACAATGTAGGGAGATAATTTATATATTTATCTTTTTATAACATATAATAATGATAAGTTATAATTTATTTATCTAATATTATTTAGTACAATGTAGGAAGAGAACTTTTGACCTATACTAAATTAAAAGATAGGAATTATTAATTGGCATAGTTAAAACTTAATATAAAAAATACATAGTATAATTATAAAAAAATCGCACAACGGGCGGATAGTAAAACTAGTAAAATACTAAAGCAGAGGCTTGAAACGGCCTCTGGTGCGATCTCGCTTACGTGGAATTTTCTGGATTAAAGCGGAATTATTTTTGCTTACGTGTCATTTTCTGGAATAAAATTGTATTATATTTTTGGCCCACATCAATTAATATATATTATACACATAATACACTTATTGTTGAAAATATTTTCAATTTAACTAATCAAATATAATAATATATATTGGATAATTTTAAAATCACAAAGAGTGAGACCGTATAATTTTTTTTAATGATCAATTTACGTGAAATCTAATACTCCATTGATCTATCCAATATTCATCAAAGAAATTCCGAGCTTCGGAGGAAAAAAAAAAGAGAAATGCTTCTTAACTTACTTTAAGATAAATTACTCTAACCTTTTTCAAATTAAGATGTAGATAAAATAATAAAAATTTAATTTATCTTATTGGAAAGATTATTTCTTAGACGTGAAGTATAAAAAGATAAGTTTCAGGTTATTTAATTAATAAATAAAAGATGGGGAAATTTAATTCAATTCATTTAGCATGGCGTGACTGCAAAAAGATTGAAACGGTTTCCTTTGCATTCTCTCGGTAGAATGCGTGATTGTTGTTTGTTCCCATCAAATAAGGTGGAGATATCATGTATGGGTTTTTTTAATAAAAAAAACCCGGTGAATAAATTTTATACAAATAATATTTTACAAATAAAAATAATATTGGATAGATTATTGATCTAAAAAGATAAATTTTGTACCTAACTATATTGGCTTATTAATTGATGTGGCCCAAAAATATAATACCAATTTAATTTAGAATATGACACGTAGGAAAAAATAATCCCGTTAGTTATATTTCGATCAATAATCTATATATATTAAATAAATTATATATTAAATAGTTTAAATAAATAGTACGTGAGATTTATACATATTTATATCTATTTTTTGAGAAAAATATATATTTCTATCTTAGTTAGATCGATACTTGATATTTAATCCTTCCACCTTCTTTGATGAATTTAATATCAACTTTGATATAATATTTTTCTAAGAAATTTATATGGTAAGGTATAAATTGGTAGCATCTTCTTAATCATATAAGTAAATCGTAAACCCAAGTTATTTATAAAAAATTTGATATTATTTCTCAATTGGATATATTTACAGTAGTAATTTATATTAATTCAATGATATTTTATATAATAAAAGTTATTAAAAAATCGCACAACGGGCGAGTAATAAAACTAGTATAATACTAAAACAGAGACGTGAAAATCCTATGTGGCGGGCTCTGGTCGAATTCTCTTACGTGTCGTACTCTGGTGCAATCTAGGCCGGGTTTTTTGACACATCAATTAATGATGATCCAATCTATTTAAGCCATGTTAGACGATAACTCCATCTATTTGTACATGTGTCATCCTATTTGTCCATTTTAATTAATGATTAAATAATTTTTATTATAAATATTCAACCTCATATCTTACAAATTTTATCAATTTACCTTAAGTTATTTTATAAATATTTTTATCTAGAAAAAAATCTAGATTAGATCATTTATATGAAAAAGGTTAGATTTGTTTATCACTAACGAAAATTGATTAAATTATATATATATATAGAGAGAGAGATTTTATTTGACATATATGAAATTTTATATGTAACATCATTAAACTGTAAATCATGTAATAAAATTTCATATACTAATGAGGTCTAATCTAGATTGAAATTTCATATACTAATGAGGTTAGATTGAAATTTTATATTGTAACGTCATTAGTATATGAAATTTTATTAGATTTGTTTTCAAATTTAAACAAAGCTTCGAATATGCATATATATTAAATATAATTGCTTTAAACTTAAGATTTAATTTAATTAATTTTATGACGTATTTTAAAGATTCTTTATCTTATCAAAATTAGTTACATTTAATCAAATAAATCGCAAAATGTAACTAAATAAGGTAAAAATGTACCTTATTACACAAGTTTAAAAATAATAATATAATAATTTTCGTGTTGATTGGAAATACATTATAAAATAGATTAATGTTTTATAGTTAGTTTATCCAAATCAATTAGATTTATTTAAATAAGTTTTAAAATATTATCAAAATGGAACTAACTTATGTATCTACCTTGATTGATTATTATAATTAGTTTCTATATCTTAAGTGGTTATAAATATTAGGTTAAATTTGGTGAATGTCCATATTAGAAGTGATTATTAGGTAAATGTCCACTTTTTTCTATAATTAACTAAATGTCTATTTATGACAATTTTACCCTTCCTTCCCTAACCCTCCCTCCTTCTCCCTTTGGTCTTTTTTAGTTTTGACTTGACTAGTCAACATTGACCATTTCGGTCAATGCCTATATTTGGTGACAGTTTTTCCGGTGGCAATTGACTATATTTTTTGGTGACAGTTGTTTCGGTGACAATTGACGTTTTTGGTGACATTTTATTTTTTCTAGTGACATTTGGGGGATTTTTTTTTTCTGGTGACATAGATTTTTTTTTACTGTTGATTTTCTTCTGGTGACAGTTGCCAGTATCACTTTTTTTTGGTGACAAATGATTTATTTCTGCTAATAGATGACTTCATCATGACAGTTGTATTGTTACTATAATATTGTACCCTTAAAAAATTGTCACCACAACATTATATATCACCAAGACATTGTTATCAACCCAAATTTTAAAATGTTGAACCATTAATGCTAACAAAAATATGTCAATATAACGATAAATGTCACCACTACATTATATATCATCAAATATTGTCACCAAATAAAATTTTAAAAGCTTGACTAGTTTATCTCACCTGAAATTGTCTCCAAAACAATGTCACAAACTTATTTTTACCAACTACAAAACATTGTCACCAACAACAGAAAATTGTCACCAAGCGAAACAATGTCACCAAAACAATTATCACCAAATACGAAAGACTTACCATCAACAAACAATCATCATCACACTACTTATCACCAAGATATTGTCACGAATCAGTATTTTTAAGATTTAACTATTAACACTCTACAAAAAGCTACCAATATGATAATCACTTGTCATCACTCTTATCACCTGGTATTTATCATCAACATTGTCACCAAACTAAAACCCTAGCAAAGGGGGGCATAAACCCTAGAGAGGCTAAAGCTAAGTCGACGAAAATCGTTATTCTGTATGGTTTAGGTTTAGGGTTTATGACCAAGGCCCTAAGCCCAAAATTATAAACCCGACATAAATCCTAAAATGGGTGTAACGAGACACCTTATCACCAAATATTGTCACCGAATATAAAAAATATTTTCAACAGAAATTACCACTATCTAGAAATAAAAAATTGTCACCACGACACTATTAACACCAAAAATGGTCACCACAATATTATCACCAATAAAAATTGTTTTTCTCATAATCGCATATATATATATAATGTCACCACAATATTATTATCAATAGAAAACTATGTCACCAACATATAACATCATTGTTGATAACATCATTAGCATCAATATGAGACTATTATCAACCATTTCTTTTAAGATTTGAAAATTGATAACATCATTAGCATCAGTATAAGACTATTGTCAACCATTGGTGATAACATCATAGAACACTATCTCCACGGTGCAAGTGTGCCAATGTTCACCTTTTTCCAAATAGAAAGAGGCATGAGACTTACACTTGCCCCTAGGTCACATAGGGCTTTATAGCGATGTTAGCCAAGTCCCACGGTGATTGCAAACTTCCCTGGATCACTCTTCTTCTCAGGGAAGTCCATCTTTGAGCACTCCTCTGCGACCTCTGCCATGGATCTCTTCTTGCTAAGGATGTCTTTGAGGAATCGCACATAGGCAGGCATCTCGCTTAGGGCTTCTGTAAGAGGAATTGTAACGTTAAGACCTTGAAGTATTTTTACAAAGCGCCTAAACTTACCTTTGGTGGGATCCTCCAATGCTTTGGATGGGAATGGCAACGTCTTCTTTGGCTGAGGGGCCAAAACGGTGGTCGGAGGGGCCTGCTGGACATCGACATCGACTGGGATATGGTCAATATCGACTGGGATGGTCGATTTCGACCTCTGTTGTGGCTCTGATGGCTCTGCAGTGGCCTCGATATCGACCTGTGGGTCGACATGGGGGTCGATATCGACCTCATCCTCGACATCGACTGGTCTGTCGATGTCGACTGGATCTGCTGCTTTCTCCGATTCCGATCGTGGCTTTTGTACTTTGGTGCCACTCCTTAATTGTATGGCTGCGACATGGCCCGTCCCGGATTGTCCCTTAGGATTTGTAGTGGGTTGCCCAGGGAGTGTTCCGGACGGTCTAGGGATTTGTGCCGCCACTTGACCCATTTGGGTCTCTATGTTCTTTTTCCATATATCCACCTCCCCAATCCTTGTGGTAAGGTGATTGAGTTGAGAATGGATGGCATTGTTGGATTGATCATTCTTAGCTTGATTCCTCATTATCTCATCTAGCACAAGTTGAAGATCATCCTTCTTTTGGTCTCTCTCCGAGTGCCCAGGAGCTCTATAAGGCGGAGGGTCCCTAGGGTTAACCTGGTTCCTTTGTGGTTGATAGAACCTTTGGTCTCCCCAATATTGGTGATTGGGACCCCTCATGTAGCGCGCCTCTTGGTGAGTCTCCGCTAGGTGTACTTGTTCAGCATGGGGGCACTCGATGGTGGTGTGCCGCTGCGATCCGCATTCAATGCAATCTTGGTTCGCTGAAAGGAACCTTACTTGCTTTTGGAGCTTTCGAAGTTGATCCCTATGAAATTGCTCCTTTACATCCGGATCGATTACATTGGAGGGTTCACATAAGGGCATAGATGGGGCAGGCCTCGATGATGATGATGTGTCGGAAGCCTCAGGAGTCCCATATGTGTTGTCGAACTCCACCAACCTCTCTATGGTCTCCCAAGCCTCTTGTGGAGCGAGTTCAAGGTAGCCATAGGAGGTGTAGGTGTTGATCCTGTCCTTAGTTGCAGCGTCAAGAGCATTGTATATGATCTCTTGAATTACATACGGTGGTTGGCCATGCGTCGGGCATGATCGTAGTAGGTCCTTAAACCTTTCCCAAACAGTCGCCAGGGCCTCACCAGGCTTTTGTTTGAAAGCCGTGATTTTCTGTCGGATCAACGCCGTCTTTGAAGGAGGAAAGAACTTGTTGAGGAACGCGTCCTTGACTTTATTCTAGGTGCGGAGCGATCTTGAGGCTAAGCTTTCCAACCACTGCAATGCTTTTCCTGTAAGAGACCATCGAAAGGCTTTTAGTTGGACATATTCAAGACTTCGTCCATCAGCAATAGTATCACAAAGGTCTAAGAAGGTTGAAATATGTGTCATAGGGCATTCGTTAGGTTTTCCTTCATATTGGTGCCTTCTAATCTCAGTTAGGAAGTTAGGTTTTATTTCAAAATTAGAGGCAGGGATAAGAATTGCCGATTCAGGCACTGTGAGAGCGGGGTGCATATATTGCTTGACATTCCGGGGGAGGGCATTGATTTGGGCTTCTATTTGCCTCCGGCCTTCCTCCTCCCTATCCGCACGCTCCTTAAGTGCCGCCTCTCTAGTCGTTAGGTCCTCAACCTGCTTCCTTAGTTGCTCAATAAGTTCAGCCTGGTTCGCGTTGTCCGCCATGATTCTTTGAGCTTGGGCCCTTAGATGGAAATAACGCTCAGGGTCGTCTACTCCTTCAAATTCAGGCGGGCGATCAGCGCGTCGCATACACCTGCAAAACCAAACTAGGTAGAGACGTGAGATAGACTACTATGGCTCGATTGATTGCCTCCCCGGCAACGGCGCCAATTTGTTGTTGCAGGAGGATGGTATGTCGAGTAATTACAAATATAACGATGTAAATAAATGTAAACCAACTCCTAGCCTAAGCAAATAATTACAAGACTTCCTCCCGTTGTAGTGGAAGGGTAGTCAGGATCGATCCACGAGGAGGCGTGTCAGCGGGATCCTAGTAGCGTTGGAAATTTCACGTCTGCGTCGACCAGAAGCCTCGATTTCGACCTTGGGCTCGATGTCGACCTCAACTGTCGATCCTTTCTGCAACAGAAAACCTGCAGAGACAAAAACAAGTGGTCGATATCGACTGGAAAGGGTCGATATCGATGTTAGTCCACGCAATCGACTGGCTCAGAAGACTGCCAGTCGACACAGAAGGGTCGATATCGATGCTCAGCAAACTCCGCAGCGATGTTCGTCGTCGACTCAGAAAACTGTCGACGAACTCAGTGGTCGATATCGATGTCAGTGGTCGATATCGATGTCTCCCTGCAGTGGGTTAGTTCTTCGTCGGCAAAGAAAGGCTGAAGATTTAAGAATGGATGAGAAGGAATGAATAGAAAAAAGTCAACTGTTTTTATGTGTATAAACTATGTAAAAAGGGCAACTCCTAGGATTAGGTTTTACCACAACGTTAACCAATGCATGCGATAAGATAAATAAGACGGGAAATTGCGCTATTTCACCCGAGGGACAAGCTTTCGCCGTACACCAACTCTTAGGATTACTCTTGCAAATAAACCTAATTGTCTCTATCAATTTTATGTTTATAACTCAAGTTGTTAGCATGAATCCCTTTTCTTTCGATTAGGACTAAACATAGAATCGTAGGAGGAGAGATAGACACAACGATATCGACATCAAATACTTACCTCAAACATGCATGGCTAACGTCGGGCTCACCCCTACCCTAAGAGCTTTGGGGAACTACTCGCTTCTCATCATGGAACTCATTATTGTTTGAAAAGAAGAAACTTGCATTAAAATAAATTCCGAAGCTTTACAACTCAACGTCAACTTTCGCAAACGTCAAACCCTAAAACTTCTCTCTAACTCTAACTCTATTGATGGTATTACCTGCTTGTGAATTGAATGAATGAATGCCAGCCTCCTAGGGCTTTATTTATAGGCTACTAATCCTCGCTATCCAAGGATTGTAACTCCTATCTAAACTATGAACTCTATCCGAACAATTAAGATATGTCTTTTATTTTTGATAAACTTAAATAACTTAAAGGTAAAAGATAAATAAAACTTCAGCTGCCATCTATCTTGAAAGTGTAAGATAATCCCGTGCCTCCTTGAAGATATAGTTCCAATCCGCATCTCGAAACCGAGTCTATCTTTTGTCAAGATAAGGGGTCGATATCGACACCAGGGGGTCGATATCGAGGTCTCTGTTCCTGCTCGACTTGTTCAGCTCTGGTCGATGTCTATGTTGAGGTCGATATGGGGGTCGATATCGACACCAGAGATCGATATCTGGGTCTAAGGTCGATTTCTACCTATGCTCAGCTTCACTTAGCTTCTCCGTTTTGACTCCGATTTCACTCGAATTCCTGCATGGTTAGCTCAAAACTTGTGCAGACCCTATTTCTTGCATTTTAGCCCATTCTTACACAAGTTTATATTCTTTTGAACATTTTTTTTGCAAATCGAATGAAATTCGAAGTCAAAAGATGCAATAAAAGAAGGTGCAAATGTGTACATCAGTCATCAAAATTGTATAACACTGTCACCTCAACAAATCTTCACTTCCATCTTCAATTGCTTTTGGAAAAATTTATTTCCCAACACAAATTCAATCCTCCAAACCCACCTATCATTTCTTCATTCGACCCCTTTCGTAATTCAACTGACCAAAATTAAACTACATATCTTATAGCAAGGGGAAATCAACCAACAAGGAAAGAAATTTGCACAATCGATCCAAATCAACGATCTGAATCGAGTACAAATTAGCACAATCAACAATGTCAAATTAAGATTCAAACAGGAAAGTAGAGAAAAACATGTGAACCCTAGTTGAAGGAATTCGGAATTGAAAAATTGAAGAAAGAGAAGATGATACGAAAGGGAAAGAGGAGAAATAATCAATAACCTGAAAATTGCACAGAGGAAGAGTTGAATCGCAACAAGGGAGAGATGATCTTCATGGAAAGGCAGAGAACAATCCGAAGCGTTATAGTTTTGCCTGTTTTGGGGCTATTCACGTGAAATTAAAGAAGGTTAATTAATATAGGGGTAGTCTGGGTATTATTAAAAAATTATGGACATTTACTTAATTGTCAAATGGATGTGGACATTTACTTAATTAACAATCCTAAATGGATATTTCACCAAATTTTTTCTAAATATTATCATTTAAATTATTAAACTTATCAATATGAGTTGTTACCATTAATTTTTATATCTTAAATATTTACGAAACCTATCATATTTGGATTTGTGAAGATGATTATGTAAACGGTTTACAACAACTCAACTATGAATTCTAAATTTATTCTACCGAATTTAATACATGTTAGGTCATAAATTAAGGCCATGAAATCGTTCATAATCTGAGCCTTCGATGATACTATTTCTTCTAGGGATCATTGTTTTTTCAGAGCAATGGAATTGAACAAAAGTCGAATTGTGAGGGAATCAAATATAATACATATTAATTTTACTTTTAAATTAAGGGTTTATGCAGAGTCTATGTAGGTTTTTTGGTGGGCCTTGATGGTATTAACGTTCTGACGACCTTGATAGTAGGGTGTGATTAAGGGTTTATGTGAGTCTAAACAATCATTGAATTTTTTTTTAAATATCATAGTGTACATACTAGATCAATTTAGAAACAAATATAATAATTATTTCAATGTATTCGAAGCTTTGTTTCCATCTTTTAATAGCAATACCTCTTCAAATTATTATTATTTAAATAATAGTATACATACTACTTTGTGGGTTTATTTCATTTTATTTTACATAAAAAATAACAAAAAAAAAAAGAGAATAGATATTTTGAAAAACATACCTAGATTTATATTACCATAAAAAATTAGCATAATTGAACATATATTATCTGAATATTTAATTTTAAAATTAAGTTAAAAATAATTAATATATAAAAAACCGCGTAGGACGCGGGTAATAAGACTAGTCTAACTATTAAAAGAGAAGCATTTTTTATAAGGTGTCACTTTCTTCTTAAAAGTAGGTTATTCAATTTTTTTTTAAAATTCAATTGATCCATAATCTTAGTCTAAATTATAATTTTAGTAGTTTTTTTAAAAAACAATGTGATTGATTCAAAACATAAAATTATTAATAAAGAAACATAAAATTAATATTAGTAATCTATATATATATATTTTACTGTAATTGTTTTCTCAACCAATGGGTTTAATTCTAAAAATTTAATTATCTAAACTTTTTCTATTATTTTATAATACTATTCATGCACGCTTTTTTTAAATAATAAAAACTATATGAATATTAACATTTTTTAATTTTTTTATAAATTCATAATTAATAGTAACAAGTATGAAATTATTTAAAAAATATGTTTAAAAAGTTAATATTTTATATAGTTTTTAACACCTCAAAAAGCGTATGTGAATAGTAAAACGTCAAATTTTAATTAACCGATGGAGTATTAATTTAACATATTAGTAAGATTTATTTATAAAAAATCGCGTCATGGCGCGGGCATCGTAGTAGTTGATAAATATATAGTAGTGGTTAAATTAAATTAATTTTCAGACTAAAGGATGAATTTGTGAAAAATAGCTTAGACAAGGGTGGTTTGGATAATTAATCCAACAGTCATGTGGTGGAGTACCATTAACGGGAGTAGAGGAGATCGACCTAGTGCTGCCGTACAGCATGAAAAATACTAGTATAAAATAATAATGTTAATATACTCCCTCCGATTTTTAATATAAGGCATTTGACTTTTGTGCACGTAGTTTAAGGAGCTAAAAACTATATAAATTATTAATTTTTTTAATTAATTTTTTTTACATTATAATACTTATTATTTAATAAGTATTATAATGTAAAAAAAATTAATATTTTATGTAGTTTTTAGCTCCTTAAACTACGTGCATAAAAGTTAAATGTCTTATATTAAAAATCGGAGGGAGGGAGTATATTCTATATACTCCGTATACTGTAATGTTATGAAAATGTCAATGAAAAAGAAGTGAAAGTAAGTTTGATTTCATTATTTAAACCCCTCAGTTTCCCTCTCAATTAACAACTTCCCCAGTTCTCAACTCCTCCTTGATTTTGCTGCTGATATCCTTAAAAGGTATATCTCTCCCTTTATGGTATTTTGCAATCATATACTGTATACTATATATGTTGACAAATGCATGTTCAGCAATTATATATACTCGTAAATACTTTTTTTTTGTCTTATTGAGGAAATCAAATACTGATCTCTGCATTTAAACTTATGACTATATCATACAGTATTATAGGAATGTATGTATTCCAAAATGGACACACTTCCATAGCTTCCTAAAAGTAACACACAGTCCATCCAACATATGCCTTGAGTTTACAAGGATCAAGTAGCAGCGATGATAATTAAGTATATATAATATATTGTATCTCCTGCTATAACTATTGAGTTGGTAGGTAGGTTAAGTCTGCACAATTACTGGTGCGAATCATAATTCATTCCGACATGAAATTTTTAACATGCTACAAGAAAAAGCTAAGACCCAATGGTTGGGGATCTTTGTGCAGGAACTTGAGGACTGGGAGGACAGAGGAAACATCCATGCATCCAACCATGGCTAATAGTAATAATTTGCAAGTTCTAAATGCGCTCGATGTCGCCAAAACTCAATTGTACCACTTCACAGCTATCATCATAGCTGGAATGGGATTCTTCACCGATGCTTACGACTTGTTTAGCATCTCTTTGGTCACCAAACTGCTTGGTCGCCTGTACTACACTATCCCGGGTTCTGGCAAGCCCGGAAGCTTGCCCATTAATGTCACTGCTGCAGTGAGTGGTGTGGCACTCTGTGGGACTTTAGCCGGCCAACTCTTCTTTGGATGGCTCGGAGACAAGATGGGCCGAAAGAAGGTCTATGGTATGACCTTGGTTCTCATGGTGCTCTCCTCCATTGCATCTGGGCTGTCCTTTGGTAGCCATCCTAAGGCCGTCATGACAACCCTGTGCATCTTCAGGTTTTGGCTCGGGTTTGGTGTTGGAGGGGACTACCCTCTCTCAGCCACCATCATGTCTGAATACGCAAATAAGAAGACCCGGGGAGCCTTCATTTCCGCTGTCTTCGCTATGCAAGGGGTTGGAATCCTAACGAGTGGAATCATAGCTCTAATAGTCTCAGCTGGATTCGAGAGCAAGTTCCACCCTCCCACTTTCAAGGAGGATCCAATAAGGTCACTCACACCCGAATCTGACTACATATGGCGTATAATCTTGATGTTCGGAGCCTTGCCCGCCGGTCTCACTTACTACTGGCGGATGCAAATGCCGGAAACTGCAAGGTACACTGCCTTGGTAGCCAAGGATGCCAAGCAAGCCGCCTCTGACATGTCCAAGGTCTTGCAGGTTGAAGTCCAAGTTGATCAGGAGAAGTTGGATGAGTTTGTCAATGAGAGGAAACAATTTGGTCTCTTTACAAAGGAATTTCTTCGCGTCTATGGTCTTCGGTTGCTAGGGACTACCAGTACTTGGTTTCTACTTGATATCGCCTTCTACAGCCAAAACCTCTTCCAGAAGGATATCTTTACCGGTATTGGGTGGCTCCCTCCAGCTGCAGAGATGAGTGCTGTTAGTGAGGTCTTCAAGCTTGCTAGGGCTCAAACCCTGATTGCACTTTGTGGCACGGTCCCTGGTTATTGGTTTACCGTGGCATTCATCGATGTGATCGGAAGGTGGTGGATCCAAATGATGGGTTTCTTCTTCATGACCGTGTTCATGTTCGCTCTTGCCTTCCCATGGGATCACTGGACGCAGAAGGAAAACAGGATAGGATTCATTATAATGTACTCCCTCACCTTCTTCTTCGCTAACTTCGGACCAAATGCCACCACCTTTGTGGTGCCTGCTGAGGTTTTCCCTGCCAGGCTGAGGTCCACTTGTCACGGTATATCCGCGGCAGCTGGGAAGGCTGGGGCTATTATAGGTGCCTTTGGATTTGTGTACCTCTCACAGGACAAGGACCCTAAGAAGAGGGATGCAGGCTATCCTGCTGGAATCGGGAAGAAGAATTCCCTCATCTTGCTCGGTGTTATCAACTTCGTCGGCATGCTCTTCACCTTCCTTGTGCCGGAGCCCAATGGCAAGTCACTTGAAGAGGCTTCCGGAGAGGCTGAAGAGCAACCAAAAGACCAAAGAGAGCCTTGATTAATTTCACCTAGTCACAGTTTGGAAGCTGGTTAAAGGGCTTTTTGTTCTTGGTTCTGTGGTGTGTGATGTTTTCCAATTCAGCCATTGCTGTCATGTGTGTGCTCTAATTAAATTTTTGTTTATTTTTTTGGTGGTGGTTAGTGGTTACTTCCCCAGTTGTTGTTTGCATAAATTTCATACTAAGCAATTAATGTATCCATTTGTTTTGTTATAATTGGTTGATCAAAAGAAATTTGAGTTCCTTTAGTGTTCTGTGCTTCATCTTGCTGATTATCTGTGTCCTAAAGTTCCAAGTAAATGATCAAGCTGAAAGAGTCAAAGATCTGTGAAAGATGCTAACGTGCAAAACATAAACTCAAGGGTTAGCTTGAGTTAAGTTGCAATCCTTGCTAGCTCAGCTGATCAGAAAGATGATTATGTTTATTAATATTAAAACCTAGCAAGTAAGCATAACATTAGCGGATATACCCAACATTGTTTTGTTTTGTTTTTAATATAAAAAAATGTGTACGTACAAGTTCTGGCAGCCAGTTGTTAATCATATCACTCAATCAGACAAACAGCATGGGCTCAATTGGCATGGGGCTTCTGATTTCGTGCTAAGATTCACAGAGTGCTCAACCTTAACCCGAAATCATCAGATGAGGCACCGGGCACGTCTTGTTTTCGGTCCCAATCACGTTTTATGTTTTAACAGGCCTAATTTAGAGAAAAGAGAGAAGATGTGGAAGGAGCATAAATGAAAAACAATGGATAAGAAGGAACAATGAAGAGTAAACTACAAAGCAACCTGTAAAGAAGTCAACCCTTTTTGTGCTATAAGCAACTTAACAACCAGTATTATTGAATTTGCTAATGGGATGAAACTTTCAGCATTAGGCCAAAGGGTTTCTGTAACTCGAAACTACGAAATTCAGTTTTCGGCTCAATGTCCAGTTTTCAACTCCAAAAATAAGGATAATTTACCATTGAATATGAAAATTTTAATCGAAATTTCAGGTTCAAATCATCCAGCCAGACCCAGAAAATTGTAAGTTGGCAAATATATTCTTGCATCACCAATATATATATAATTTAAAAAACAGAAGGAAAAAAACTGAAGCCAGAGCATAGTTAACGACGAATTAAATAATTTCAGATTGGCAATTACAATAATCAGTTAATGATATTGTCAAACAGAATGAAAGTTAAGAGTGTATATACATAAGAATTCCTGACCTGTAACTAAAGCATATTCGGGAAAGATGCTGGAGATGATGTTGTGTCTTAATTGCTGGCGCCTTCCCCTCCAATTCACCTAACCATCCCTCAGAAAACTCCAGCACTTGATTTCATACACTGCAGATCCAAGTTGAGAAATTCCTCATCGACGAACAATCCAAAATCAAATTCCTCTCTGCACGAATTGTTGAACAGCCAACAAATCCAATCGGTCAGACGCAGAGAATTGGATTAAGATCTCAAGCCCTAATTTTGCATCTGATTCTGTAATTCCTCACTGGATGAAGGGGAAACAGCAGATCTAAAGCTTGTAAGGAGTGGAATTTGATCGTGGGGAAGTTACATTGAGAGTTCGGGGTTCCTAAAGCGGCCAATCCCATCTACCCGCGCCATGGAAAGGGTGAAGGGAGAGCAACCAGCCAGCGAGGGAGAGCTGCGTCTCTGAAAGGCGGGTTTGGAGATTGTTTTCCCGTTGAGGAAAAATGTGGAACGACGTCGTATCAAATCAAATGTTAAAGAGGAAGTACATGGACAAGACGTGTTTTGTTTATTGGCAAGACGAACTGTACGTAATTGCATTCGGGTCAGTTTTATGGTTTTACAAAATAATTACGGATTGGATATAGAGACGACGAGAAAACGAAATACCAAAGTCTCAAAACTATCGTCAATCTCGTTGAATGTGATGAAAAATAGTATTTTCGATCTATTTTGGGCTTTTTTCCTAGATATTGGTGGATTTCGACATAAATTTTTTTTGTCTTTTCAGCATGAGGATAAAATTGTTTAAAATTGTTGAGGGTATAGTATTCCCTCAACAAAGTTCTTTAAGCATTTTGTGGAACTTAGATTAGTGTAACCTAGATAGAAATCAAAAAATTGCGGTGTATGGTGGTATTGGGAGATTGTTAATCGTAACCTAGATTAATGTAATCTATTGAAACCTATTGTGATCTAATGTAACTTACTGTAACCCTAGAGTAGTCAAATCTATTGTAACCTATTGTAATAGCATTTTTGAAACATTATTATTCTTGAACCTATTTTGCTTACTTAACTCAACATTCTTAAGACCTAGTTTATCCTATAAGAAACTTAATTATGATAACCATTATTTTGTGCATTTGATAACAATTTAGCGGTTAAAGTTCATTATAAGTAATCTTAATATATTTATATAAAAACATTTTCCCTGGCGATAAATCATTAATAATTATAACTTAAAAAATATTATTATATATATTATAAAAATAAATTATATAATTCAAAATATTATTTCATATATAATTTATATATAAAAAATTAGACCCGTGCGTAGCACGGGTCAAAACACTAGTGTATATATATATATATAGAGAGAGAGAGAGAGAGAGGGGTGAAGGTTCTAGTGAAACAAAACATACGGTATAACGTGTAACGTAATAAGATGCGTCGAATGGGAAGGGAAGGAAGCGATGAGATTGAATTAGAAACGTTAACACCACACGCTAGAAGACTAGAGGTGTGTTTTTTTTCACACTTTTTTTAAGGGGTGAAGGAGGTGGAAGGAGGCGGAGGTGGGGGAAATTTCCCACCTTGGTGAGGGAGGGTGGAGGAGATGGGGGTAAAAGCCACCCAGCCCACCCCTTTAATGAAGGTGGAAGGGGTGAGACGCCAAACACACCCTAGATTACTCAAAAAGACACTCACTTCTAATTATCATTTATTTATTTTTTGGTTTAAACTAATTATCATTTATTAATAGAATGAAAAGATGCAATTTACATCTTCTTTCCAGTTTCCATAAATGATTTTATGGATTCAACGATTACCCCGTTTTTACTGTTTGTACTAGTGTTTTTTGGGGGGCTTGTGGATTATGTAATAAAGGAGTATAAAAATGAAGGGAGTGGATAAGAAGATAAGAAAGGGAAAGAAAGAGTGGTGATATAAAAAAAACCCTAATGCGTGATAGAGAGAGCGCTTCGGCGCCCCTCTCTTTCCTCCTCCTTCGGTCCATCCAGCCGCCCACCTCCAGCCATGGTGACCGCCGTTCCTCTCTACTGCAACCGCCGCCGGCCGATCTCACTGGTAACCCCCTTTGCCCTGCCTCTGACCCACTTCTACCATCCCTGTCGAATCGGATTTTACAAATCACCCCTCCCAAAACCTCCGCCTCTTCCAACCTGAGAAAGGTTCATTGTGGAGAGGTAGCACCCCCTGATTCGTTCTATTGTTGGCGAGATCCGTCATCAAATTGGTTTTTTCGGTTCCTTTATCGGGCTTTTTTGAGGGATGGGATCGGTTTGGCCTGGCCGGACGGCAGTGGTCGCGTCTCGCTGCGCTGGGTGTGGTGGCTGGGGTCTCCTCCTCCTGTCGGTCGTGCGCTCCTTTTACATATGCAATCACTTATCTCTGTAAGTATTCTCTCTCTCTCTAATCTTCACTTGAGTACCCTTTTTGCCTACCAGCAAGTTGTTTATTTAAGGCCTTACCAAGGTGATTTGGCTAATAGCCCTTTCAATCCATCCTTTTTGTTGCATATCTGTATACTGGTTGTTTCTTATTCCTCTTGTTTGTTTTCACTGTCTCTGATGGCCTCCAAATCCTTTCGGTTTGGTTGTATTCCCCACTACTGCTATATATATTTTATGGTTTATATTAATTTTGCTACTCGATCTGTCTTCTTTGCATTTGCTTTCTTCTCTCTGTTGTGCTTCCTTTTAGTTTGTAGGTCTGCTGGGCTGAGGGGATCATTTTTTAGGGCTGTTCTTTCGGCTTGGTGGTGTCTTTTGCTTGTCCCTGGGTGTTGGTACCTGCGTCGGTTGTTTTTGCTTGCGGCTAGGCTGCCTCTCTTGGCCTGCGTCCTTTCCAGCCTCACATTTGGAGCCTTTTCCTTGTTTCACAGCTCACACATTAGTATAACACTTTATATGTTTTTATGGACAAACCATTGTATGTACTCTTTTATATCGATTAATCCATGTTGCCACAAGCTTCTTTCAAATGAGAAATGTTATATACAATTAATGTACTATGTTATAGCTCCTTTCCTGCTTGGTTTTCAACAAGGCACATATTGTTCAATCTCAATCTACAACACCCCACACCACATTTGGATGTTATTACACTTTGTCTCTGATTTGGACTACCATGATTATGTGATGCTTTTACTAAACTCACACTGTATTTTTTCAAAACATCTTAGGTGGGTATGTTTTGACTACCAGCTACAACCTTTCTTTACACAGCTGAACCTTTGGTTCATTACACTTTCGCACTCTAAAATGTGGGTTTGTTATGGGAATACCTCCCTTCCGAGTTACGATAGACAAATATTGGTCTTACATGACTCTTTGACCTCACAACGGTATCACGTAACAATTACTAATACACGAGTTTCACACCGGTATAGATATTTGGGACATGTATGCTATATTAGGTCATTCCCTGGTGTTTGTCAGTGGGTATCGATTGGCGAGAAGCTAAATTTTGTAAACACACAATCAAATTTAGTACAAACAGATCGAATTAAAAGGTTTTCATGAATATATGCACCTGGAATTCCCGAGGTATTCGTAGTCGTAATTTCTGGACGAATGTCGATATTTTTTGTATAAACAACAAAATCAATGTCCTAGCTCTGCTTGAAACTAAAACAAATAAAATTCCAGATGAAAGAATCTGGAGGAAATGTGGCTTCTCAAACATAGCCTTTGACCCAACTTTGGGTTTTTCGGGAGGGGTCTGTTTACTCTGGAAGGACATCCCCTCATCACAAGGTTCCATCGAACTAATCTTGGTTCAACACCGTTTTATTCACTTCAACTATTCGGATCATGTGTATCATAGAACGATTGCATTCTTGGTTGTATATGCTCCTCCAGACGAATCACGAAAAGTAATCTTCTGGGATGCTATCTCCCTCTACGTACAAAATCTACTAATCCCCTTCTGTATTATGGGGGACCTCAATGAACTCAGTTCTCCGATTGACAAATTGGGAGGAATATTTCCTTCTGCTGCTAGGTTCATGCGCCTAAATGAATTGAAAAACAAGTTATCATTACTAGAGGTACCGTCGTTTGGTGGCCAATATACTTGGCAACGAAAAGTTAACGAATCAGTTGTCTGTCTCGAGAAGATTGACCGCTTATTAATCCACTCGGACATTCCACTAATTTTTGATTCTCTCAGAACTCAGATCCACCCGTTCACTAGGTCTGACCATGCTCCCATTTCAACAGATTTCCGGCATAACATTCCGCCTAAGAATAGATCGTTCAAATATGAGCAAGCATGGGCTACCAGAGCTGACTACAGAAACTTAATTTCGCAAGCTTGACGTTTAGACGTTCCAGGGTCACATATGTTCAGACTTGTGCAGAAGACAAAATTACTTAAAAAATTATCCAAAACATGGCACATGAAAACTTTTCGTAATATCAACAATCAGGTTCTGATTACTTACCAAAAGCTTCTACAATTGCAAGCTTCTATTATCACTAATTATAATCCAAAAGATATTCAGATTCTAAAACAGCTTCTCAATAAAAGAGAAAGAATGTTGGATTTCCACCGACGTTATTGGAGTCAGCGAGCCAAAGTCAAACACGCTAAATTGAATGACTCAAACTCCAGCTACTTCCACAAAATAGCGACAGCTAAACGGGGTAAGAAAATGATTAAGTCTCTCTTGTTACAAAACGGTGAGTCTTTATCAGATTTCAGCATTATCCAACAAGAATTTGAGAAAGATTTCAAAGCTCGTTTCCGGACATCGGCAAATCACATTTTGGATCTTTCCGCGGATTTATCCTCTATTCCGTCTCTCATATCTCACGCAGACAACAATATGCTTACAACTTCAGTCACTAATGCAGAAATCAAATCTGCAGTTTTTTCTATGAGCCCGGCTAAAGCACCTGGCCCTGACGGATTTCCAGCAGGTTTCTACCAAAAGTTTTGGCCAACAGTTGGCCCGTCTGTTATTAAGGCCGTCAAAGCTTTCTTCACAAGCGGCAAACTGCTGCGTCAAATAAACCACACGTTCATCACATTGCTCCCAAAATGTGACAACCCTACTATGGTCAACCACTACAGGCCCATCAGTTTATGCTCGACAATTTATAAGATAATAGCTAAGGTCATTTCAACAAGACTGACGAAGATTTTTGATAAATTAATTCACCCTTTACAGGGAGCTTTCACCAAGGGTAGATCAATTCAGGATAATATTCTTATTGCTCACGAAGCTTTTCATTCATTCAAAATGAAGAAGGGAAAATCTGGTATGGTTGCTTTAAAACTTGATATGAAAAAGGCTTATGACCGCATTGAGTGGCCGTTCCTTTTCCAAGTCATGGCCAAATTCGGTTTCGATGACTTGTTCATCGGTTGGATCAAGGAATGTGTTTCAACTGTCTCCTATTTGGTGCTTGTGAATGACGAACCGACCACGGTATTTCAACCCTCTAGGGGTCTTAGACAAGGAGATCCGCTATCTCCATTTCTTTTCGTCTTAGCTGCTGAGGTTCTGGCGCGGAACCTGGACCAACAGAGTGTTATTAACAAAGACATTGGAATTAGTTTCGGTAGACCGGGAATTAAGATTCCGTTTTTGGCCTTTGCGGACGATATTCTCATTTTCTGTAAAGCATCCCATTCGGCATGCTCATCTGTTCTATCTGTTTTAAATCGTTACTGTCAGATATCGGGACAACAAGTCAATCTCCACAAATCTAGCTTCCAAGCTTCGGGTAACACCACTACGTCAGCTATCATGGCCACTATATCTGTACTAGGCATTCCACAAGCGAATAATTTTGATAAATACTTGGGCTGTCCGGTTGTGAATGGCAAAACAAACAAGGAAACCTTTGCAGACATAGTCCTGAATACCAAGAGACAACTAACTAAATGGAAAGCGTCAAACCTATCCGCGGAGGGACGGAAGGTCCTGATAAAGGCGAATCTTTCTGCTAAGCCTATCTTTCTTATGCAGGCTTTTTTGTTACCATCACATATTCTTCATGAACTAGACAAGATTTACAGACAATTTTTCTGGAATAAAAATAACAATTCAGCACCGCTGATTAGTTGGGACAAAATTTGTTCCGACACCTTAAACGGAGGCCTTGGTATCCATAAAGCTGAGTCTATGAATATTGCGTTACAGATGAAGCTTTTATGGAAAATTATAGCTGAACCAGATAATATATGGGTTCGGGTGGTTTCCCAAAAGTATTTAAAAGGTCAAAATCTGCTAAGTTACCAGAAAAAAGACAAACACCTCTTGGCAATGGAATCGTCTTATGTCTATCAGGAATCTGTTCCAAAAAGCTCTCCATTGGAGAGTCGGCGATGGCCAGTCAATTGACTTCTGGAACCATAACTGGGCAGGTGCGTCTCCACTGTCCTCCAAGCTTCTAAGCCCCATCCCGAAAAATCTTCTCGGTATTAAGGTAGCTTATTTCCTTAATGGAGATCGGCAATGGAATAAACCTTTCCTACTTTCCTCTCTGGGTAACATTCTGTCACCAGATGATATAAATCTCTTACTGGGCATCGCTCTGCCAAACAATGTTTTGCCAGATCGCCTTTACTGGGGTCCCAGTAAAAATGGCTGGTTCTCAACAAGTTCAGCAAATTCCTTACTGTCGAAGCACCGTGGCTTACCTACCTATGATTGCGGATGGATTTGGAAACTTGATGTCCCACCTAAGGTTCGTCATTTTCTTTGGAAAATATCCCGAGATGGTCTACCAACCACGCAGAGATTACAGAGATCTCACGTTTCTGTTCCTTCGGGATGCATTTTTTGTCAAACTACAAATGAAACAGCTGTCCACCTGTTCACTGAGTGTCCAATAGCAACAAATCTTCTACGCTCTTTAAAAATACCGTCGCCAGGTTCTAGCGCAGTTAATATTTCTGCAAATGGGCAACTACCGCTAAATAATATTAAAATGATGTTAGGACCAAAAAATATGGCCGCGCTAGCCTGTGCTTGGTGGTCTCTTTGGTTCTTCAGAAATCAACTTGTCTTTAAACCTTCTGTCACTATCAACATCAATGAAATCATCCTTTTCTATACGACTCTCAGACATTGTTGGAACCAGACAAAGGTCTTAGAGGTTGACCCCACTAACAACAGTGCTTTACGACAATCGAATGTACAGACTTCCTTTCATCAGGGTACAGATGCTCCGGGGAGGTCTCAAATACGCCAAAATTTGCGAACCGGTCTTTGGGATAAGCCTCCTTCAGGATGCTACAAACTTAATTTCGACGGTTCTGTAAGGCAGGATGGCTCCTCTTGTTACGGTTTCATCATTCGTGACTCGAGGGGAGAGGTTGTTAAGTTAGGGAGCGGTTCCTGCTCAAATAACTCTGTCGTGTACGCCGAGAATCTTGGGTTAAAAAAGGGTATCTCCATAGCAAAAGAATTACAGATTACACACCTTCTGATCGAGGGAGATAACTTAGTAGTAATTAAAGCTCTGCTAGGGGATTGGAAATGCCCCTGGAATATCGAGCTCCTACAATCGGATATTCTGTTAGATATTTCGTCCTTCTCTTATGTTGCTATTCGTCATGTTTTCAGGGAATCGAATGTTGTGGCAGACTTTATTGCTCGTAGTGCCCATGCGTCCCCTGCCGACGACAGCTTCCAGGATAACCCAGAACTGTTGGTTCTCATCCGCAAGGATGCGCTAGGAAGGATTTCGGCTGCGCCCGATCCGACCTAATTTTTATCTTGCGTCCAAAAAAAAAAAACGATTAACCCGTTTTCAATTAACAACATTCAATAATTAGAATTTGATATATTTTGAAAATTTTATTTGGACTCTAACAATGATTTTTTCCGACTAAAAAAATTGCACTATTATATACATGGAAATTATTTAGGTATATATAAATACTCATGTGATGTATAATCAATTGAATAATTAGAATAGATTTTCTGAATGTATATATACCCTTAAACTATACACATGAATATTTTATACAATTAATGTGAATCATTAGAATAAATTTAATGAATATGAATATGTAATACTAAAATATTATACCATCAATTCTACCCATCACATGCATTTTATCAACAAAATATTTGTTACTATCAATATTCATATTATATATACGTCCTAAATTTTTGTTTAACATATATATAATATATTCATTTTACATATGTTTCACTTTATTAATTCACTACTTTCCAAGATTAATATTTTACACGATCAATTTGAATAATGTGAATAGATTTATTGAATATATAGCACTGTGGATTAAGTTTTTTCGATCCAGAATTTTACAAATAAAAATTATAAGTAATATTCATATTCAACACCCTAAATATTCATTTAACATTCATCAGCAATTTTTTAATTAGTCTCCTCCACCCCGTTTAAGACTATGAAATACTAGATGAATTTGATTTACGTACTTTCACTCCATTCACAATTAGAAAACAAAGATCTTGTCAAGTCTTGCTAGCTTAGCTGATAAGAGTGACATGTAGTGACCAATAGGGCACGAGTTCGAATCCCCCTCCCCCTATTGTAATGGCCTAAGTGCCTACCTATGAACAAAAAAAAAAAGAAAACAAAGATGTTTGTGCATACATTGATTATTGAATTAATTGTTGACAAATATTAATTCCCTACAATTAAGCCCATAATAATGCTATTGTTAACATTTTAACTCAAATCTCATCCATTAATCTATATCTAACTATTAAAAGAGAAGCATTTTTTAATGATGTGTCAATCTCTCCTTAAAAGTAGGTTATTCAATTATTTTTTTAAAAAAATTCAATTAATCCATGATCTTAGTCTAAATTATATTTTTAGTAGTTTTTTTTAAAAAACAATGAGATTGATTCAAAACATAAAATTAATAATAAAGAAACAAAAAATTAATATTAGTAATATATATATATATATATAGAGGTTGGGTCATGTGTTAACAACTCTTACGGTGTTAAATGTTAACAAATCAATATTCGGCAAAATTTATCAAATATTCATCACAGTCACTCAATTATTCATCAAAGCTTTTGTTAAAATTAATCAAATATTCATCACAGTCACTCAAATATTCATCACAGTCACTCGATTATTCACAATTTCCCAAATATTCATCACAGTCACTCAAATATTCATCACAGTCACTCAATTATTCACAATTATTCACAATATCCACCCCCAATCCTGTAATTGTGTTACTGTGATGAATATTTCTTAAATGTTGCCGAATATTTGGGAAATTGTGAATAATTGAGTGACTATGATGAATATTTGATTAATTTTAACAAAAGTTTTGATGAATAATTGAGTGACTGTGATGAATATTTGATAAATTTTGCCGAATATTGATTTGTTAACATTTAACACCGTAAGAGCTGTTAACATTTGAACCGCATTATATATATATATATATATTAGGGCCATTTGCTAAACTAACCCACTTTTTGGGAAACTTTGCAAGGTTAACCCGATCCGAAAAAAATTTGCACAAAACTGGTTATCCGGGTACCACTTCAACCGGTTGCAGGTAATGAGGGGGGAGACTGGACATTCTGTGATTGACAGCTGGACAGGTGGGGGAGAGAGAGAGAGAGAGAGAGAGAGAGAGAGAGAGAGAGAGAGAGAGAGAGAGAGAGAGAGAGAGAGAGAGAGAGAGAGAGAGAGAGAGAGAGAGAGAAAGCAACAGTAAAGTTGCAGAGAAGAGAGAGGAGGGAAAAAGCAACAGTAAAGTTGCAGAGGAGAGAGAGGAGGGAAAAAGCAACAGCAAGTGGGCGGGGGTCTATTTGCAGATTGATATGTAAGCAGTTAGTTTTAACTGGACACCCAAAGCAAAACGACATGTCACCTATTGGAATTGACTGGACAAGAATTATCGGAGAAACAGATTCACCATCGACTTCAGATAAAAAAATGTTGATAAAGTACTTGAGAGAGAGTGTGTGTGTGTGCGCGCTGAGAGGATAAGAAAGAGGAAAAAGGTGGAAAAGTCAAAAGGGTAATTAATAAGAGGAGAGAGAGAAAGGGAGAGAGAGAGAGAGAAGGAGAGAGTGTGTGTGCTGAGAGGATAAGAGAGAGGAAAAAGGCGTCACTCTTTGTTTGACAGAAGGAATTCGAAGGAAGAAGAGAGATAGAAGACAAAGAAATCAAAGAAAAAAGAAGTTCTTCAATGGAGAGAGGTGGAGAGAGGGAGAGGGAAAGGGGATTTAAGAGAGAGGTGAAGACAATTTTTTAAATAAAATTGTCATCTCTTCACGCTATAGATTGTCATAAAGTATGTACTTCAGAGTTAAAATAGTATCATTTAGAAGGGTGAGACAAAAATTGTTGGAAACTTACAACCATCTTGACGGTAAAACAATTCAGTATGGTTGACGGGTAATTATATATGTGATGTGTCAAGTAAAACAATTCATGTGTCAAGTAAAATACATTATGTGTCATGTAAATCCGGTATGGGTGACATGTGTCAAATAAAACAATCCACGTGTCAAGTAAAACAATTCATGCATGTGTCAAGTAAAATACATTATGTGTCATGTAAAACCGGTATGAGTGACATGTAAATTCAGTATGGTTGACATGTTTATATATGATCGGTCAGTTAAAGTTGTGACGTTTTCAGTCTCTCAGCAGCTTGCATAAACCCAACAATCACTTCCATCTCATCCAATTGCTTCAAGCATCCGCCGAGCGATTTTTAGAACATAGACGGGTGGCAAGTAAAAAGAGAGAAGCATTCAATCTCTTTTTTTTTTTTTTAACGAAGTGCTGGTTCCGGGGACAGGATAATGAACTAGGGATGGGGGTGTGCTATCGGTTATCGGAGAAGGAGAATTGAACCTCGTCGGAAACCATGGTGGGACCTTAAAAATTAGAAACAGAATATATCGAAAAAGAACAAACCAGAAAATACGGTAAGCTCTTAATGTCTTCTTCTGTCACAAACCATTGTGGGTTTTCTGCATTTTGTCTCATTGCAACTTATTTGCTTGTCTTCAAAGCAGAACTTCAATTACAAGGTATAAATTTTTGAACTAGAACAATAAACAAGGGGAAAATGCACGCCAGATTCCGATTACTCATGAACAAACGAGATTAAATTCAACACAGACAGTATAACCACAACAACTAAGAACAAACAACTTCATTCACCTGGACAAATTCAACACAGACAGTAAAGAGAATTTGTTGAGTTCACCTGGACGAATTCAACACGGAAATTGCTATACATGACACGTGAATTCATCACCTAATACAAAATGGCTAATTCTGAATCATAAAGAATGAATAGAATATGTTTGAAATTCATGTGTCAAGTAAAATACATTATTTGTCATGTAAATCCGGTATGGTTGACATGTAAATTTAGCATGGGTAACGGGTAATTATATGCTGATCGGTGAGTAAACTTGTGACCTTTTCAGGTGTCATGTAAAACAATTCAGATGTCATGTAAAATAATTGACGTGTCATGTAAAACAATTCATGTTTCATGTAAATAATAAGCCTTTGGTGCTGCTATCATAGAAAAGAGAGGAAAAAGTGCTCGGTTTCGATAGAAAATTGTGTAAATCCGTCCACAGAGCACCAAATCGGGTTGTGTAAATTCCTATAGCTTTCTAAAGAGATAATCAGTCTTGTCCAAGGCCAAATTTTCAAGAAGGACATGTCACCCATACCGGATTTACATGACACATAATGTATTTTACATGACACATAATGTATTTTACTTGACACATGAATTTCAGACATTTTCTATTCCTTTTTGATGATTCAGAATTCCTTCTGCTAGACTCCTTTTTTTTAGTGTATGGGTAGAGAATTGACATGCCTAATGTATTGAAAATCATGTTTGGATGAACTTTAGCATTGTGATTACAATTAGAATTTGGCTTAAGGTTTAGTAAAAGCGAATGATATACTGCTTAGAATTAGCCATTTTGTATTTGGTGATGAATTCAGATTAAAGGATGATGCATGGGTTCTTACCAACATGCATCAGATTAAAGAATTAGCCATTTTGTATTACCAACATATTTAGTGCATCTTTTCTATTGAACTTGCGTAATGGAAGTAACAAGGTTAACCGACTGTAAATAGGCTAACATTGTGATGCTATTAATGAAAGAAAATAACATGATAGATAATGCTATTAACATGACAGGTTATACTTTTTAACATGACAAGTTATAACCTTTAACATGACAGGTAATGCGAATCGATCCTCTTCTCCTTAATGAAAGAAAATAACATGACAGGTTATGCTATTAACATGACAAGTAATACTCTTTAACTTGACGGGTTATAACCTTTAACATGACAGGTAATGCGAATCAATCCTCTTCTCCTTAATGAAAGAAAATAACATGCCAACAGTTAAAATCAACTGTCCACTCTATGATTTCGTACTGGACACCTTATGACTGTCTACTTGACATACATTCCGCTAACGGATTTGCGAATTAAAATATGATGTTTTGTTGGGTCAAAGAAACCCCTTGCCCCGGAACAAGTCTGGCCATTGATGAAGTTCGACTAGACAATTCTGAGATTTAACAAGGCCAATGCAAACATCCACTTTTTATCTAATAGTTCGACTAGACAATTTTGAGAATCTAAAGCTTCTCATTTTCTGATCAGATCTGATCTACAGATCCTAGTTCTTTATGATGGAGGTGACGACGAACAGAGAATCGTGGAAGAGAAACAGAGGAGAGTGAAATATGGGAGGGAGAGAAGATGGTGAAGGGAATGAGTGTAATCTGAAGTGTATTCATTGCATCTGATCAGTACATGTATTTATAGGGATCTTGGACCCGTAACAACCTCTAATCAGCACAATAACAACCCGAACAAACAATTACTAATGTATCCCTTTTCGCTGCAGAGACCCTATCGATCCCCGGGCAAGTCGAACGAACAACATCGACTCCATCGAGTTACAAGTACCTTACAATATTTGCATTGGAATCGAAAAATACTTGAAAGAGTTGACCAAAAAAATGCTCAATTTTGATCTTTCGCTGTAGTGAGAAGCTAAAAAAACAAACTATATTGAGCAGATCTTGCTTTGTTCTAATAAACAACTCATACATCAGTACATCTCCAACAAACTATATTGAGCAGATCAAGTGTAAATAGCCTCTCTCTCTCAGTGAAGACAAATTATAGGGATTCAGATGAAGACAAATTACACTTGATCGTACAAGCAGAGATTCAATGAAGACAAATTATTCACACACAGCTGCGGAATTCAGATGAATCGATCACCTATTGCTATGGTCCACACACAGATCTAATAAGAGAGAGGGGGAGAGAGAGGCTAACGGGAAGCATCAGAGGAGTAGCCACACACAGCTGCGGAATTCATATCCAAAACATCTCTCCTGCTCAACCTTAGTTGATAGCGGTGAGAGGAAGTCGCGGGTCTCGTGTGCCATCCTGCAGTCCAAGGAACTGCTTGATGTCACCATTTGTGTACTTTCCAGATTTCACGTCCCAGAAGGACTTCAGCAGCTCATCGAAAGCAGGTGTTCTGAGTTCTTCAATGGATGACACGCTGGGCAACAGGGCAAGTTTATTGGCCTCTTCCTTGGGGTTGAACAAGTTGGTTCATCCACCTGTTTTCGAATGGAAAGGGTATCAGACAAAGGATCATATGAGCAATTTGCTGAGAACAAACAAATGAGGTTCTGTTGCTGTTCTTACCTTGTATTCATCCAGGAGGCATTTCTCGGCATGTTTTGTTATTTCGACAATCTTGTGTTGGTGGCCGCTTCTCAGTTCTCTCAAGTCTCCGCAACAAGGCACAATCATGGTCGTTGTCTCCTCCTTCATCTTCATCCTCTTCCTCTGCGTCATCGCCTCCATCATCGAGCTCCGATTCGAGTCCCTCTCCCAGCTCACCCACTGCACCATCCCCAACCACTCAACCGAACATGTAGATGATGACGTGCTCATCGGAATCTTGACCCTCCCGGGCCAGTACCACGGCCGGAACTTCCTCCGGCAGGTCTACGGCGCCCAGGCGCCGCCCACCGAAGCACGGGTTGACGTCAAGTTCGTCTTTTGCAGCCTCGCCGACGACGAGCAACAATTCCTCGTCTCCCTCGAAATTCACCGAGACCTGTTGGTGGTTGGGGTCTCTATAGCCTCGCCGGTGCCAGCAAAAGCCATGGAGATCCGCCGTTATCCACCACGGAGCCGCCTGGGAGAAACTGGTCCGGCGCCACCGTCCTCACTGCCCTTCTTCCATCTTCTTCTTTGTGTCAAGATCTGGGAATGTTGAAGGATTTGGGGTTTTCAGAAATTGAAGGATGAGAGAAAGGGGTTTTGTTGGGGAAAGGACGGGCAATAAATGCCTGTCACTTTCTTCTCTCTCCGCTGGTTGTAATTCGTTACTTACCGGCAGTTGTAATGACCTTTTGCAAATTTTTGTTTGCATGGGTTAGCCTAGCAAAGTGAATCGGATAGTGGGTTATTTAGTGTCAATCCCTCTATATATTACTGTAATTGTTTTCTCAACCAATTTATATCTAACTATTAAAAGAGAAGCATTTTTTATAAGGTATTACTCCCTCCTTAAAAGTAGGTTATTCGATCAATTTCTTAAAAAATTCAATTAATCCATGATCTTAGTCTAAATTATAATTTTAGTAGTTTTTAAAAAAAACCTCTATCTATCTAATCTAACTATTAAAAGAGAAGCATTTTTTATGAGGTGTCACTTTCTTCTTAAAAGTAGGTTATTCAATTTTTTTTTTTAAATTCAATTGATCCATAATCTTAGTCTAAATTATAATTTTAGTAGTTTTTTTAAAAAACAATGTGATTGATTCAAAACATAAAATTATTAATAAAGAAACATAAAATTAATATTAGTAATATATATATATATATATTGTTGTAATTGTTTCCTCAACCAATGGGTTTAATTCAAAAAATTTAATTATCTAAACTTTTTCTATTATTTTATAATATTAATTTTACATGTTAGTAAGATTTATTCATAAAAATCGTGTCATGGCGTGGAGCCTTCTTCTTGAGGTTGGAGGATCTCCTGAACACGGGCCTTCAATTTCTCCTGTCCAACGAGGTAATTATTAATAGTATTCATTAAAAAAAATCAGAACAGAAGAAAAAAATTAGAAAAGGGTGTGTTTTGAAATATATTATCAAACTATCAAAGAGAAAACCTATATTAGATGCTAGTTATAGATCCTTAACACTTTGTCCTTTGCATGTGGGCACTTCTCGTATGCATTAATGGTTGCCTGTAGGCATCCCGCAGGATGTTTATCCTTAATGGTCAGTTTTTCTGCTCGGAAGCTCATGGGTAAGGGGCAACTGTGGTGGTTGATTGGGTTTGGGTTCTTGGTCCTGTTACTCTTGTTTCGCTCAGACACAACCTGGAAGATAGAAATGATGAAGTTACACTTGAAAATGTTAACAGTTCATACAAAAGCTAAGAGTGCAGAGATAACCTGTTTTGATTTGTCAAGAAACTCATACTCAAACAAGTATCTCCACTGCTCCGAGCGCATGACAAACTCCAAAGGAACCTCATCTCCTCCAAACTCCTAGAAGTGCATATGGCAGTCATACTTCCAAGATGAATATGCTTTGGCCGATTTCTTGAATAAGAAATTTGTCATGCCGTCTCCTGGGATCTCATAATACATCTAAAAACAAAGAATTAGTTAAGAGATGTTAAAATCATATCAAATATAAGAGATGTTAAAAGCATATCAAAGTCATTAAGTAAATCATGATACAAGAAAGTAAATAAAAGACAGTAAGTAAAAGAAAGTAAAGAATATAAAGTAAATAAAACCATATGAAAGTTAAAAGAAAGTAAATAAGTTATAAAAATAGGAGTATAATTTATACAGAATTATTAGTTTATCACAATATAAAAGAAAGTAAATAAAATCATATTAAATTTTAAAAAAAGCTAAAAGCATATCAAAGTCATTACTTACACAGAATTAAAATCATATCAAAGTATTAATTATAAGTTATAAAAACTTATTAAGTAGTACAGAATTTCAAATGCTATCAAAACTATTGACATAACACTATTAGGTTATAAGTTATAAAACTATTAAGTTATAAGTTATAACTTAATAGGTAATAAACTAGTAAGTTATAAGTTACAAGTTATGAGTTATAAACTAGTAAGTGATAAAACTATTAAGTTATAAGTTATAAATATAGAAGCATACAACTTTTGATAAGTTTTTCAAATTCATGAAAATATATCAATGTCATATCGGAATTCATTTATTTAGTCATAGGATTTGTCTAGGAAATCCATCCAGTAACTATACCAAGTAACAAAGTCATGTTTGAATGTATAGAAATGAAGCAACGCATCTGATTTGAAATTGATACATTATAAGTGAAAAATCATACAGAAACATCTATACATGTATACAGAAATATGGATTTGAATTCATTTATTTAGTCAAAGGATTTGTCTAGGAAACATTTATACATGTATTATACATGTATAAATGATGTATATAGAAATCATACAGAAACATAACACTATAAGTTGAGTATTAAACCAATGTGAGAACTTATAAGTTATAAAAATCATACAGAAACATTACTTTATTTATTTAGTCATATGATTTCTTACAGAAACATTTATTCATATGAGTTATATGATTTCTATATACATGATGTATATAGAAATCATACATAAACATTACACATAATTAAGTAGAAGTGAATAAAAGTTTTTAATTTAGTAAGTGAAACATTACTTACACGGAATTAAGTAGAAGTGAATAAAAACTTAGTAAGTGAATAAAAGATTTCTATATACATTATGTATATAAAGTAGTAAGTGAATAAAAGTTTTAAACCTATAAGTTATAAGTTATAAAAATAGAAGTGAATAAAAGTTTTTAACTTATAAGTTTCAAATTTCAGAAGTTTTAAACCTATAAGTTGTAAAATCATACATAAATATTTATACATGCACATCAAACAGAAATATTTACCTTATAAGTTCTAAAATCATACATAACACTATAAGTTATAAAATCATACAAAAATATTTTCCTTACAAATTTTAACCTAAAAGGAATCATTCATATGAGTTATAAGTTATACAAACAAGTGTTAGCCTTTTTCAGTTTCAAATTTCAGAAAAAAAAGCCTAAAAGAAATCAAAGTGTAACATAACAAGGTTGTACCTTCAAGTACTCAACGACGGGATCTTGTTGTTCTTTAGTGAGTTCCCTCCATGTGGACGCAAGCATTGGCACTTTGTCCCTCACAGCACATCCCAGGTCCCGGATGAACATGTCATACTTTTCCTTATGCTCGGGCCTCTTGTGGAATATAGAGAATTCGATCGACAACTTCTTACCCCCCATGGCATCCACCAGGTGCTGCGTCTTGTTGCTCCTCACTGTGCGCGAGTTAACAGGCGCCTTAGCTACAAACCCAAAACAGTAATCAACATATGTACATGTATACACTTAACCAACCAATTGCAATCCATTACACAAAACCCTAAACCCTAAACAGTAATCCTAATCCTATTTCAATTTCACCAATTACACAAAACCCTAAACCTATTTCACAAATTAAACAGAACCCTAAACCTATTTCAACAATTACACAAAACCCTAAACCACCATTGACGCCTAATATTGGAAACACAGTCAATCCTATAGTCGAGTATTTTGGCAAACCATAAACCTATTTCAGTGAAGCATGAAGATGAGAAGGAGGAGTTACACTTACCATCCTTGTTTTGACATCGGATGGAGCGAGGGGCATTTGAACCGTCTACTAGAGTGGCGGAGACAATCACGTCTTCATTGATAGGAGGTGGAGCCGGGGTTGTCGAGCGAGTAGGACCCTCCAGGGAGGGGACCTGGCTCGCAAAAGTGGGAGTGATGATAGGGTTTGGGGTTGTCGAGGAAGATGGAGTGGGCGTGGGAGTAAGGTTAGGGTTGCGGAGGAAGAGAGAGTGGGCGTCGGAGTGGGAGCAGTGGCTGACGACGACGGCCTTGGATCCTCCACCAACTCGAGCGGTGGAGCCGCCGGCTCCGAGCAAGAGGAAGGACGCTTCCTCTTCAGGGTGCTCTGTATGAGCCGCACTTTTGGAGGCATTTGGTGGAGGGAGAGAAGAAATTGAGGGAGGACGGAGAATTGAGGAAGGACGACCGAGGAGAAATCGGAGGGGAGGGTTGGGGATTGCGGGGGAGAGAGATGAATTTCAAATTTTCACTGAAAATTGGGAGGGAGATATTTCAGTCGACAAGCAATTCATAAATCCGTCGCCTGAATGTAGGTGTTCAAAAACACAGTTTGTAGATATTGACATATACACCCTGTATATTTTAAGTAGCCAACAAAGAAAGTATATGCAAAAGGAGTCATACTCCACATATATTCAATAATCGCAGTAAAAACAACCAATACAAAAAAAATCTCATACATATAGTTCACAATCGAACCAAACACAACCATGTCAATCGTCGTCGTCATTTTCCTCGTCTTCTTCTTCTTTCTCTTCTTGTTCTTCTCCTTCTTCATCGTCTTCTTCTTGTTCATCGTCATCTTCTTCTTCTTGTTCATCGTCTTCTTCTTCCTCCTCTATTTGAAAATCAACGTTGAGAGTAACACCTATAAGTTATAAAACAATGTATTTCATTATAAGTTATCAAGACTTATGACATAAAACTATAAGTTATAAAATAGAAACTATTATTAGGTTATAACAATATTAAGTTAAGACCTCCTAAACTGATGGCAGGGCTCCACTCTTGATATGGTTCCTTAGGGTCAATGCGTTCTTCATCCTCACATGTCGCCGGTGTTCGAGGATCGTACACGCTTCTATGGGACATCATGTTCACCACTTTCCAACCATCACCCACCTTTGGATCATCGATGTAAAACACTTGTATTGCATAAAGTGCAAGACAGAATGGGGAATCCTCGTACCAGCTAGTGTTCATGTCCATCGAAATCAAGTCTAGATCTACCTTGATACCGCTATTTTCAGGACCAGTGACAAACCACCTGCACTTGAACAACACAACAGGCATGCGAGTAGCATATAATAGCTCTAAAACACACATTCTCAATCCACATTTTAAAACACACACTCAATCCGAGTTGCATCCAACATGTGTCGTTTTCAATCTCAATTTCAATCTCAACCTAAACATTCTCCATCGAAAATACATTCTCATTCTCATTCTCATCATCAATTCCAAACCCCATTCTTAATCTAAAACATATTCTCAATCCATATTTTCAATCTCAAACACATTCTCATCATCAATTTCAAACCCGAACTTCAAATATACGTAATCAACACAAAAAAAAACGACATAAATAATCCATTTTCCCATCATCTATCTTAAATAAAACAACATTCTCATTATCACCTCATTCTCATCATCAATTTGAATTATCAACCTAATTTATACACATATATTCAACAAATCCATACAAAGCTTACGATATTTGAACATACCTTAAATAAAAATGTCGGAATGAAGTTGATAAATGCCAAAGACTTGCTTAGAAGGTGATTAGAGGAGAGAAATGGTGAAGAGATGGATAGGGAAGTCGAAAATGGTGAAATGGTGATAGGTTCTGTAATTTCGATTCAAAAAAGAACATTCAGGCGACGAGCATAGGCATATGTTCCTCTCCTGAATGAACAGTATTAAATGTCCCCTAACCCCCTTACTTTTTTGGCTAATTCAGGCGACGAGCATAACCCTATGTTCGTCGCCTGAGTGAACAGTAATAAATGTGCCCAAGCAACCATCCTCCTTCCTTTGTTCGTCGACGAACATAGTTCTATGCTCGTCACTTGAATGTTGTTTCTGACAGAAGTAGTTGGGCCTTATGCTCAAGCAACCATCCTCCTTCCTTTGTTCGTCGCCTGGATATGCTCGTCACCTGAGTGTGAGTTCAGACGACGGACTTTGATTATATTGGTCTCCCAAATATGCGGGCAGTTGTGTCGATTGTCAGGTGACCAGCGTAAACAAGTCCGTTGCCTGAACTAAAATCAGGCGACAGACTCTAGAATGTCCGTCGCTTGGCATGTAATCTGGCATAGTGATCATACTAGTTGATAAATATATAGTAGTGGTTAAATTAAATTAATTTTCAGACTAAAGGATGAATTTGTGAAAAATAGCTTAGACAAGGGTGGTTTGGATAATTAATCCAACAGTCATGTGGTGGAGTACCATTAACGGGAGTAGAGGAGATCGACCTAGTGCTGCCGTACAGCATGAAAAATACTAGTATAAAATAATAATGTTAATATACTCCCTCCGATTTTTAATATAAGGCATTTGACTTTTGTGCACGTAGTTTAAGGAGCTAAAAACTATATAAATTATTAATTTTTTTAATTAATTTTTTTTACATTATAATACTTATTATTTAATAAGTATTATAATGTAAAAAAAATTAATATTTTATGTAGTTTTTAGCTCCTTAAACTACGTGCATAAAAGTTAAATGTCTTATATTAAAAATCGGAGGGAGGGAGTATATTCTATATACTCCGTATACTGTAATGTTATGAAAATGTCAATGAAAAAGAAGTGAAAGTAAGTTTGATTTCATTATTTAAACCCCTCAGTTTCCCTCTCAATTAACAACTTCCCCAGTTCTCAACTCCTCCTTGATTTTGCTGCTGATATCCTTAAAAGGTATATCTCTCCCTTTATGGTATTTTGCAATCATATACTGTATACTATATATGTTGACAAATGCATGTTCAGCAATTATATATACTCGTAAATACTTTTTTTTTGTCTTATTGAGGAAATCAAATACTGATCTCTGCATTTAAACTTATGACTATATCATACAGTATTATAGGAATGTATGTATTCCAAAATGGACACACTTCCATAGCTTCCTAAAAGTAACACACAGTCCATCCAACATATGCCTTGAGTTTACAAGGATCAAGTAGCAGCGATGATAATTAAGTATATATAATATATTGTATCTCCTGCTATAACTATTGAGTTGGTAGGTAGGTTAAGTCTGCACAATTACTGGTGCGAATCATAATTCATTCCGACATGAAATTTTTAACATGCTACAAGAAAAAGCTAAGACCCAATGGTTGGGGATCTTTGTGCAGGAACTTGAGGACTGGGAGGACAGAGGAAACATCCATGCATCCAACCATGGCTAATAGTAATAATTTGCAAGTTCTAAATGCGCTCGATGTCGCCAAAACTCAATTGTACCACTTCACAGCTATCATCATAGCTGGAATGGGATTCTTCACCGATGCTTACGACTTGTTTAGCATCTCTTTGGTCACCAAACTGCTTGGTCGCCTGTACTACACTATCCCGGGTTCTGGCAAGCCCGGAAGCTTGCCCATTAATGTCACTGCTGCAGTGAGTGGTGTGGCACTCTGTGGGACTTTAGCCGGCCAACTCTTCTTTGGATGGCTCGGAGACAAGATGGGCCGAAAGAAGGTCTATGGTATGACCTTGGTTCTCATGGTGCTCTCCTCCATTGCATCTGGGCTGTCCTTTGGTAGCCATCCTAAGGCCGTCATGACAACCCTGTGCATCTTCAGGTTTTGGCTCGGGTTTGGTGTTGGAGGGGACTACCCTCTCTCAGCCACCATCATGTCTGAATACGCAAATAAGAAGACCCGGGGAGCCTTCATTTCCGCTGTCTTCGCTATGCAAGGGGTTGGAATCCTAACGAGTGGAATCATAGCTCTAATAGTCTCAGCTGGATTCGAGAGCAAGTTCCACCCTCCCACTTTCAAGGAGGATCCAATAAGGTCACTCACACCCGAATCTGACTACATATGGCGTATAATCTTGATGTTCGGAGCCTTGCCCGCCGGTCTCACTTACTACTGGCGGATGCAAATGCCGGAAACTGCAAGGTACACTGCCTTGGTAGCCAAGGATGCCAAGCAAGCCGCCTCTGACATGTCCAAGGTCTTGCAGGTTGAAGTCCAAGTTGATCAGGAGAAGTTGGATGAGTTTGTCAATGAGAGGAAACAATTTGGTCTCTTTACAAAGGAATTTCTTCGCGTCTATGGTCTTCGGTTGCTAGGGACTACCAGTACTTGGTTTCTACTTGATATCGCCTTCTACAGCCAAAACCTCTTCCAGAAGGATATCTTTACCGGTATTGGGTGGCTCCCTCCAGCTGCAGAGATGAGTGCTGTTAGTGAGGTCTTCAAGCTTGCTAGGGCTCAAACCCTGATTGCACTTTGTGGCACGGTCCCTGGTTATTGGTTTACCGTGGCATTCATCGATGTGATCGGAAGGTGGTGGATCCAAATGATGGGTTTCTTCTTCATGACCGTGTTCATGTTCGCTCTTGCCTTCCCATGGGATCACTGGACGCAGAAGGAAAACAGGATAGGATTCATTATAATGTACTCCCTCACCTTCTTCTTCGCTAACTTCGGACCAAATGCCACCACCTTTGTGGTGCCTGCTGAGGTTTTCCCTGCCAGGCTGAGGTCCACTTGTCACGGTATATCCGCGGCAGCTGGGAAGGCTGGGGCTATTATAGGTGCCTTTGGATTTGTGTACCTCTCACAGGACAAGGACCCTAAGAAGAGGGATGCAGGCTATCCTGCTGGAATCGGGAAGAAGAATTCCCTCATCTTGCTCGGTGTTATCAACTTCGTCGGCATGCTCTTCACCTTCCTTGTGCCGGAGCCCAATGGCAAGTCACTTGAAGAGGCTTCCGGAGAGGCTGAAGAGCAACCAAAAGACCAAAGAGAGCCTTGATTAATTTCACCTAGTCACAGTTTGGAAGCTGGTTAAAGGGCTTTTTGTTCTTGGTTCTGTGGTGTGTGATGTTTTCCAATTCAGCCATTGCTGTCATGTGTGTGCTCTAATTGAATTTTTGTTTATTTTTTTGGTGGTGGTTAGTGGTTACTTCCCCAGTTGTTGTTTGCATAAATTTCATACTAAGCAATTAATGTATCCATTTGTTTTGTTATAATTGGTTGATCAAAAGAAATTTGAGTTCCTTTAGTGTTCTGTGCTTCATCTTGCTGATTATCTGTGTCCTAAAGTTCCAAGTAAATGATCAAGCTGAAAGAGTCAAAGATCTGTGAAAGATGCTAACGTGCAAAACATAAACTCAAGGGTTAGCTTGAGTTAAGTTGCAATCCTTGCTAGCTCAGCTGATCAGAAAGATGATTATGTTTATTAATATTAAAACCTAGCAAGTAAGCATAACATTAGCGGATATACCCAACATTGTTTTGTTTTGTTTTTAATATAAAAAAATGTGTACGTACAAGTTCTGGCAGCCAGTTGTTAATCATATCACTCAATCAGACAAACAGCATGGGCTCAATTGGCATGGGGCTTCTGATTTCGTGCTAAGATTCACAGAGTGCTCAACCTTAACCCGAAATCATCAGATGAGGCACCGGGCACGTCTTGTTTTCGGTCCCAATCACGTTTTATGTTTTAACAGGCCTAATTTAGAGAAAAGAGAGAAGATGTGGAAGGAGCATAAATGAAAAACAATGGATAAGAAGGAACAATGAAGAGTAAACTACAAAGCAACCTGTAAAGAAGTCAACCCTTTTTGTGCTATAAGCAACTTAACAACCAGTATTATTGAATTTGCTAATGGGATGAAACTTTCAGCATTAGGCCAAAGGGTTTCTGTAACTCGAAACTACGAAATTCAGTTTTCGGCTCAATGTCCAGTTTTCAACTCCAAAAATAAGGATAATTTACCATTGAATATGAAAATTTTAATCGAAATTTCAGGTTCAAATCATCCAGCCAGACCCAGAAAATTGTAAGTTGGCAAATATATTCTTGCATCACCAATATATATATAATTTAAAAAACAGAAGGAAAAAAACTGAAGCCAGAGCATAGTTAACGACGAATTAAATAATTTCAGATTGGCAATTACAATAATCAGTTAATGATATTGTCAAACAGAATGAAAGTTAAGAGTGTATATACATAAGAATTCCTGACCTGTAACTAAAGCATATTCGGGAAAGATGCTGGAGATGATGTTGTGTCTTAATTGCTGGCGCCTTCCCCTCCAATTCACCTCACCATCCCTCAGAAAACTCCAGCACTTGATTTCATACACTGCAGATCCAAGTTGAGAAATCAGGTAACATACTCGTTACCTTTCGATCTAACGCCTATAATTATGTTACACATTACACCGTATTTTTTTGTTTCACTAGAACCTTACCCTATATAGAGAGAGAGAGTATGGATCTTGTGCAAAATCCACAAATATGAACATTCAAAGCATAATCAATCCATTAGCTGGCAGGCTGTCATAGATGATGAAAGCAAAACCAGTAGATAAACACACCCTGGAGACAAGTAGCTTCTCATATCCACCAGAACTTCTCCACATCTACAAGTAAGATGCAAACCAAATAAACAAGAAGATAAACCGATCATCTTTCCAAGAAAGTCTAGATAGGTCATTGACAAATCCAAATCACAAGCAATCAAGTCAACACAATGCAGACACAGTTCCATAAAAATGCCAACAGTACCGACATTTTGCAAGCTTCGCAAGCTTCTGTGAGGTCTGGTGGATCCCGAACCCAATTTTTGACGCTCGCTTGTTGAACTCCGATTGGATCGAGACCGCGGACCTCGATTTATCAAATTGAGATCCACTGGTACTACTGGTACTGGTCGGCGCATTCGAAATCGACTTCCTTAGACTGTCGGTGATGCTATGAAACTCCTGCGTCCGATCCCTACACGAAGATTGCACCGACCTCATCGACGAACAATCCAAAATCAAATTCCTCTCTACAAGAATTGTTGAACAGGCAACAAATCCAATAGGTCAGACGCAGAGAATTGGATTAAGATATCAAACCCTAATTTTGCATCTGATTCTGTAATTCCTCACTGGATGAAGGGGAAACAGCAGATCTAAAGCTTGTAAGGAGTGGAATTTGATCGTGGGGAAGTTACATTGAGAGTTCGGGGTTCCTAAAGCGGCCAATCCCATCTACCCGCGCCATGGAAAGGGTGAAGAGAGAGCAACCAGCCAGCGAGGGAGATGAAAGGCGGGTTTGGAGATGGTTTTCCCGTTGAGAAAAATGTGGAACGACGTCGTATCAAATCAAATGTTAAAGAGGAAGTCTATGGACAAGATGTGTTTTCTCTATTGGTACGATGAACTTTATGTAATTGTATTTGGGTTATTTTTATTTTTTTATAAAATAATTGTGTTTTCTCCTATTGGTACGATGAACTTTATGTAATTGTATTTGGGTTATTTTTATTTTTTTATAAAATAATTACGGATTGGACATAGAGACGACAAATAAACGAAATATCAAAGTCTCAAAAATTGTTACGGTGTACGGTGGTATTGGGAGATTGCTAATTGTAACCTAAATTAATGTAATCTATTGAAACTTAACCTATTGTGATCTATTGTAACTTATTGTAACCCTAGAGTAGTGAAATCTATTGTAACCTATTGTAATAGCATTCTTGAAACCTTATTATTTTTTAACTTATTTGGCTTACTTAAAACAACATTCTTGAGACCTAATTAATCCTACAAGAAACCTAATTATGATAACCATTATTTTGTCCATCTTGTCACAATTCTAGTATTATTATTGCAAGCAGCCGAAAGAAGACATAACCACATATTCAATCTTATGACTTGATCTCAATCGACACTAGTTGCAGAAGCATTAAAATAAATTGATGGATGAGAAGAAGTTGGTGTATTGAGTGAATAGTGATTCATTTTAAACGATTAAGAAAGATGGAGATTGTTAGTTACAATATACGTGATTCAAGAAAGATGTTATCTTAATTTTTTCTCTCTATGGGCAAATCATTCATTAATAAAAAAAAGGGTAAATTAAACATAACCACCCATAAATTAGGTTGGTTTTCACATAACCACCCATAAAATTATAAATTACAGAAAACCACCCATAAATTTGGTTTGTTTTCAAAAGACCACCCATATGTTAAATGTCCATTTGTTTCATTTGTAAAGTTGAAAATGCCCCCATATTTTAGTTTTTTAAAAGTAATAATTCAGGATTTTTTTAAGTACTCCATTTGTTCGGCAAAACATGTCGTTTACTATTTACGCACGTTTTTTTAAGATGATAAAAACTATATAAAATATTCATTTTTTAATAAATTTTTTATAATAATTTTATACTAGTCTATTCCTCATGCTATGCACGGAGTTAATATAAAAATATTATTAAATTATAATAATTATTTTCAAATAATAAATTTGAGGGTTTTTTAAAATTATTTTTGTAATATTCCTTCTCATATATGGGTATAAAGAAAAATCATTTATATAAAAATTGAGCCTCCCTTTTAAAACAATTCCTAACCCTATCATTGTTGTACATGCTCACAATTGTTATCATTCTTTATGTCTTTTTTTGAAGCAACAATTGATGAAGGCCTCAGTTGAACATCCTTTATGTTAAATAATTGAGGTATCACATCTTTTTATGGATTTTCGCTATTTAACTACGCCCCCCCCCCCCCTCTGCCTCGATATTCAACAATATGATGTGTGATGTGTGCCTTTATTTAGTCGATTGAATTTTTGACTTAGCTCATAAGTATCATGGATCACCCATTATGGCTTGTGGTTCACCCCTTTGGTAAGTGTGAAATTGTTATTAATAAGTATGAAAATTTTAAAAATATTTATAAAAAATGGATATTTTATATAATTTTTATCATCCTGCAAAAACGTGTAAATAGTAATTAAACAAAATATTTTTCCAAATAGATGGAGTAATAATCTAGATTTATTTTAGAACTTATTCACATCTTATTCAACATTGCAAATCTAATGCATATATATTGGTTCAGGCATTTATATATTTGTACAATGCTTAATTTTCTTACTTTTTCAAGGTGAAATGTCAAATTAAAGTAAAATATATACAATTGCTTTACATTTAAAAAAGTTTGAATTAGGGGTATTTTAAGCTTTTCAAACAAAACAAATTGAGGTTTAATGGATGGGTGGTCATTTGAAAATAAATCTAATTTATGGGTGGTTTTCTGTAATTTATATATTTATGGGTGGTTATGTGAAAACTAACCTAATTTATGGGTGATTATGTATAATTTACTCTAAAAAAATACAATTAGCAAAATAAAAGCTCAATGAGTATAATTACTCATAAAAAAAAGAGTATATTCACCTGATTATCCTACAAAAATGAATGAAGAAGGAATGATTTGATCCATAGTAATTTATTTAATTTGCAAATCGATCGGTTCATTTTTTTGGGTGTGATTAATCAAATGGGAAGACTATATGTCTATATGTACCAGTTGTAGGTGCTAAATGCACTCATAATTCATAACTAATAGATCTATGATCCGTTTGATCCTTACGCTGAAACGTGTTTGTAATCATTGCTTCAAAAGGAGAAAAAGTAACAAATGGATCCTAGATCCATTCCAAACGAATCCTACATCCGTTCAGACATTTCAAGAAAAATACAAAATTAAAACGAATCTTGGATCCGTTAAGACATTTCAAAAATAATGCAAAATCAAAACTGATCTAGGATACGTTATGCATTTCAAATGCACTGAAAATACAAAATTCGAATCTTAACATTGGAATGGATCTTAGATCCGTTTCAAATGCACTATAAAATTTAAAATACAAAATTTGAATAATAACAAATAAAAAAATATAAAATATAAACGAATCCTAGATCTGTTTAAATTAAAAAAATATATAAAATTAAAAAGAATCCTATTCAATTACAAAACGGATCCTCGATCCGCATAATCTAAATTGAAATTTCATAAATTACAAAATGTAAATGGAAGATAAAAATGTAAAAATGTAAAATCAAAATGAACGGATCATAGCTTCATTTTATTGAAAAGTAAAAAAAAAAATCAAATGGATCCGAGATCCGTTCAAAATTAGGGTAAAAAAGGCCCTCCTCTTCCTCCTCCCGACAGACACACCCGGAGACCGAATCGACGAACGACACCGCCGAATCCATCCATCTCTCTCTTCAACCACGTACGACTCCAACCAATCAAAAGAACTCCTAGAGACGCTAGATGTAGAGCCACACACCACTCGTTCAAAAGCGCCAATAATGTTATTTTTCAGGTCCTTTCAATATTTGTACAACCCTTTCGAAAATTTTAATCAAGCCCTTTCGAGATTTTATTTCTGCCCATTTCAGATGTGTTTACTCAACAATATATATATAATATATATATATATATAACAATTTTTTAACGATTTCTCACTTATTTTTTTATACAAGGCAAAGATTTGGGAGTGGTCAACCGCGGTTGACCCACTGCTCAAACACTTCTTGGCGGATGACGTCATTGATCTCAACTGAGGCACGCTCTTTGACAAATGGCGAGGAGAGTCCAAAATATGCCAACCTATCAACTACCCAATTCCCCTCCCCAAAGGTGTGCGAGAAGATGACTTTCTCGAATGCATGACAAAGACTGAGGGCATCTGAAACCGCCATTTCGATATCCCATGGGCACTACCAAATTCTCTTCAGGACATTGATCACGGTCATGCAGTCGCCCTCCACCTCAAGACGAGAGAAACCCCTCTTCGTATCTTTTAGGAGTCTAGTTGAAGACCAAGACACTCTGTTTGAACAGTGGAAACCTTCGCGTAGCCGCGGGCACCACATGAGAGGACTACCTTGTGTATATTGTGGATGACAAAACCAGAAGCAACAAGACTCGAACCAACCTTTGCACCATCAAAATTGAGTTTCACAAATCCCTCGTTAGGTTTTTTTCCATTTTACAGCTTTCTGCTTTTTCGTCCTCTTTTGGTGGATATTTGGTCTTATAGTCTCCATGCATGTCGTCTTTTTGTTCCTTAGTTTGTGCTTTTCTCTAACTTATCATGTATTGTTTTATATTTCTTTTATCCATTCTTCCATCTTGTTTATGTCATTGTTGTTGAAAATGATTCTTTTTCTTATTGACCAAACTTCCCAAACGGAAAAGGTCAAAATCTATTTATGCTCCATTGATAGCTTTATAAAGATCTCCTTTATCATATTCTTATATGGTTTGTTGTCTTTGTCAGCGCTTCAGATTACACTTTCAATTTGTCTGTCCATTTTCCCAATAAAGGTTAAAGTAGTCTGACATTTTGTAAAGATGTGTGTATCATCTTCTTCATTATAGTTACATAGAGGGCATTCCAATGGTACATATACTCCTTTACTTTATAGTCTGACTTTCGTTGGAGTTACGTTTAATAGGTTTTTCCATATGAAGTTTTTGATCTTTGACGTACAATCAATTTTTCAAATCTAGTCGAGTGGATTTGAATTGGTTCTTCCGTTTCTCATGATATAGTCTAACACACTATCAGTTAGAACTAATCATTTCTATTAGGTTTCCAATGATTTCTCATACTTACTAAAAAAAAAACTTTAAAAATTATTTAAAGTGATAGCTAAACAAGTAAATTTAGTAAAATCTTTCTCTAATCCATACTCCATCCGTTCGCGAAAACATGTCACTTTAGAGTATTGATTTTGTTCATAAAAACATGTCATTATAGGTACTTTTACATTAGTACTTTATAAAAATGTCATTGTAAATTTCTAATGATTAATTGATTGTTAGTTGTAGTTTTTAATAAAGTAAAAAATAGTGTAATAAATGAGAATAAAATAGTATATTTGTTGATTTTTTTTATAAGTTATACACAAAACTAAAATGACATGTTTTATCGAACGGATGGAGTACCATACAATTTGAACACGTGATGACATAGTTTAAAAAAATAGATTAATTAAGTACACTATATATTTACATGTGTCCATATCCCGAAAATGGCAAAGTCTGTGTGTACCTGTACCAAATCTTTCCTTTGATTTGCTTCAGAGATTTTATGGTAAGAAAGTAATGTACCCCAACAATCATGCATATACGGAACACAGTAGATTTTAGGGTAATATCACCCCCAATAATTTCCAACACCTACTCGTATCATTGTGTTTAGAAATTAGAAGAGTTTTTTGATCCGGTAGAGTTTGAACTTTATTTAAATTAATAAATTGTTATCTAATAAAAAAAATATAACTTATGAACCTTAAAAAGAATTTCAATATAAATATTACCTTAAAAATAATTAAATATAAATATTACAACTAATTGAATCGATAATGCTATCTAGACCTGTCAAAACATGATCCGACCCGAAAAACTCAACCCGTACGCCCGGTAATTTTACGGGTTTGAACCCGGTGTTTTAGACCCGAGACCCGAAATCGACCCGAACCCGAATTACCCGGGACTTTTAGGGTCAAGACCCGGTGACCCGGTGGGTCAAAACCAACCCGGTGAGTCAGCACCATCTAAATGCCACACAAGCACCAGATTGACCTCACACAGATTCTTCATACAATTGTATTCATTAAAATCACTCATAAGTTAAATAACTTATATATATATATATTTTATAATTATAGTATGTTTGGAACATTTATTTATATAAATATGATTTTTTATACTTAAAATATTAATATAATAATATAATAATATTATTATTATAAATTTAATTATAATAATATTATTTAATTTGATTTGACATATTTATATTACAATTTAATTTTGATATTATTTTAATAGTTTTCAAAAAGTTCGAGGTTTTTGACCCGGTGGGTCGACCCGAACCCGGGACAGACACGGTTTGGCTCGACCCGGAATGACCGGTAACCCGATTGATCCGAAACCCGATTTACCCGGGACCCGAATGACCCGAACCCGAACCCGACCCGAATGACCCGTTTGACAGATCTAATGCTATCCAATCGAATTATTTACATGTCAATTTAATGTATGAAATATTTTTTTTTAAAAAAAAAATGGTTGAGTTGATTCCTCTTTGCTCACGATGATTCGTAATTCGTTTATGTGGGATAAATCCAATTATGTTCGAATTCAACCTTTTTCGTTAATGTGGGATAACAATTTCTCATTAACTGGTCATATATATTATAAGAAAAGAATTCGAAATATTAAACAGATATGATATTTTGAGAGGTTGGACAATCTATTATGAGACAGGAGACAAAAAAACTAATCAATTCAATTAGAGCATCCACATCTGTAATACTTGATCAAATTGAGTATCTTAACTTTTTTTTTAAAAAAAAAAATGGAATGTCAATAGATTACACTTGAACCAAGAAAGAGAGTTTCTTCTTTCACATACTCTCTCACATTGGGTTTCCAAAAAATCTGACTTTTTTATTTAATATTCTGATATTTTCTTTTTTCTTTGAAATTTTTTAATTATAAGATACCCACAACATATGGATTGTGGGTGCTCTTAAAAGAAAAGATCAAATAGTCATCGAAGATGATGATAGCAGGTCGGAAAAGAAAGACATCGAAAAAAATCAAGCGAAATCAAATACTCAAACTCCTATTGATGAAATTGATGAAGGACAAGCTAATCACCACATATACATCTCTTTATCCTTTTTTATACTGCGAGAGACATCTCTTTATTTGAACATCTCTAACAACTTTTCTATTTTGAAAATTTTGAGCTATTTTTCTAGTATAATAAATTATCCAAAATGAAAAATCAGTAGAAAAAATGAAGAGGCTTACCCAAATCTGTAGCATTCTCTAAAATATAAATGTTTTTTTTTATGAAATATTTGAATGATAAAACTATTAGAGTTTAAGTAAAAATAATTTTTAAAATTTTGTATTTTTTTTGTTTTTCTGTTTTGGAGAAATTTTAGAAAAACGATTAAAGATGCCCTAATAAGACAACAGAAAAGAAAATCAAATTTCCATCAAGAGATTAACCTAAACTTAAATAAATCAATAGAACATTAATAAAAACTAAATTATACTCCTTACAATTTACACTAGTTTAAAATAATAACAAGCATTGGAAAATAAAATAAGTTTTAACAATATCATAACACATCTCTAACTAAATGATACTCATATTAACCTAATTTGAAACTAAATTTTGTTTAGTTCTTATAGGACAATGACAACTCCCAAATCAGTTTGATGATTAGAGATTATAAAGCAAATTTGACCTCTATAAAGGTTATTAGTATCCCGTCATACTCGGTTATCAGAGTCAGACTACAACTTTAATCATTGGAGTATGAGAAACACTAAAACTTAACATTAAAAATATTGAAATAGAAGGTGACAACCGTTGGAGTCCGAGAAACACTAAACTCTAATTCGAAGACCTTTTAGAAAAACATAAAGAGAAGACCTTTCAAATTCAAAGTGACATGACTAACTCACGCTCAATTCTCTGAACTTATAAGGTCTAAATGGAGCAAAGATTGCACAGCCCCGGAGGCTATCCGAAAGTTTAGCGCTTGTGTCAATGTCTGGAACAAGAAGGTCTTCGGTAGAATCTAAACGCACAAGAAAGACACGATGATTGCTCTTGATAACATCCAACGATGTATTGAGAGGAACCCCACAACCGAAGCTATGTCCAGGGAGGCGCAAATCAGAAAGAGCCTCGATGATACCCTGGAACAAGAGAAATCTTATGGTTTCAAAAATCTAGTGAGAAATGGCTCGTCTTTGAGGACCACAACACTAGTTACTTTCATGCCACGACCGTTGTAAGGCGGAAGAGAAATAGAATCGAGGGGCTTAGAAGTGACTCTGGCGATTGGATGGAGGAGAATGAAGAGATGGAAACTCTGGCCAATACCTTCTTTATGGAGTTGTACAGGGCTGAGCAAAGATCTGGTGATGCTATCTGTTCCCTTGACGACTTCCCACAACTTGACCGCAAAGCCTGGGACCTGCTGTGTGCCCAAGTTTCGTAGGGGGAAGTGTTGAGGGCCTTCAAGGGCATGAGAGCCTATAAAGCCCCCGGCATTGATGGCTTTCAACTTGTTTTCTTCCAAAGCTATCAGGGGACTGTTGGGTTGTCTACAATTGAGTTTGTTTTGAAGTTTTTTGAAATAACCAAGTTCCTGAAAGGTGTTAATGATACCCTTATATCCTTGCTCCCGAAAGTTCACAAGACTGAAAGGATTCAGCAATTTCGATCCATTATTAGTCTTTGCAATGTGATCTATAAGGCCATAACAAGAATCTTGTCCCTACAGCTTCAGCCACTTATGAGCAAGTTAGTCGGGCCGATGCAAGGTAGTTTCATCCCTGGAAGGCTCATTTCGGACAACATCGTTTTTGCGCAAGAAATCGTGCATTCTATGAAGCGGAAGCAAGGGAAGAAGGGGTGGATGTGCTTGAAGCTCGATCTTGAAAAAGCTTATGACATGTTGAATTGGGACTTCATCGAGGAGACTCTGATTTGTGCTGATGTCCCAACGATGTGGATTAGGTGGATCATGGATTGCATCAAGACCCCGTGAATGCAAGTGCTCTGGAATGGTGAGGTCTCGAAGCAATTTTCTCCTTCTTATGGCATCCATCGAGAAAAGGTGCAGGAACTTCTTGTGGGGTTCTTCACTGAAGAAAAGGCGAATGCACAAGGTGGCGTGGTCGAAAATCACACTCCCTAGGAAGCTCGGTGGCCTAAGGATAAGGAAGATGTATGAAGTTAATCTTGCTCTTGTTGCCAAGATGGGATGGAGATTTGTTACTAAGGAGAAAGGGGTGTGGAGAGACATCCTTGCTAGCAAATACATGAACAAGGCCCTTCGAAGCTCTTCGGCTGCATTGCACGTTAGGAAAAGAATTGTGAAGGCTATGGTTGAGGTGGTCCATCCCAATGTGAGGTGGAGTTTGGGTAATGGTAAAAATATTCACTTCTGGAGGGACCGGTGGATCGAAGAGGAGCCTCTGCAAACCTTGTGCTTGTGCGTGGTATTGATGGGCTGAATAGAGGGGAGATGGTGTCGGATATGTGGAGGGAGAATGGTGGGTGGGATTGGAAGCGGTTTGAACATGATCTGCTGTCAACCACAATCCTTAAAATTGTTGCGTTTGTTGTATCTGTAAGAGAAGATACACTCACCGGGGAGGGAAGTTGAAATGGGGAGTTCTCGGCGAAGGTTGTTACATCCGCCTTTGTGCCTTGGATCGTTTTTAGTCCGCCAACGAGTAGTTCTACTGTGCTATTTGGAAGCTGGAAGTGAATGAGAGGGTCAGACAGTTTATTTGGCTTACGAGTAAGGGAGGGTTGTTGACAAACCCGAACGGGTCACACATATTGGCAATTCCAATATTTGTCATGTTTGCCTCTCGTTTAGTGAGTCTCTTGCACATATGTTTAGAGATGGTGGCGAGGTTGTTGCGGGCTTCTGGTTGCAAGGGGATGGGATTTGAAGTGATGTGGGTGTTGGTGACCTGCCCTTTGCTTCGTGGTTGCGTGCAAATGTGTTGTCTAAGAGAGCGGTGGCGGAGGATGTGGCATGGAGTGCTGTCTTTGCTTTCTCCCTCTAGACCATTTGGAAGCGTAGAAATAAGGTGGTGTTCGGGGAGAGTCACAACCCGGAAACCATGGTGGATAGGTGTGTTGCGTTGGCTAAGGAGTTCAAGGTGGGCAACAAGACCATGAAAGGGTTTAAGGCTTCCCTAACAAGAGTGCCCAAACCGGTCGGATGGAGGCGTCCGAAATACGGGTGGTTGAAACTTAACACGGACGGTGTTGTTTCAAGAATTGGTGGGGTTGTAGCTGGAGGAGTGCTACATGATGAGCATGATGATTGAGTTTGCGGCTTTCTCTATAATATCGGAGCCTGCTCGGTCGTGGAGGCATAGCTATGGGGCATTGTGGACGGGCTTGAGCTTGCTTGGAGCTCGAGACATATATAATAAGATCGTTTGTGAGACAGACTCAAGCACAACTTTGGGTCTTTTGAAGAAGGGGATTAGATAGCCCACCCATGTTTTAGCATGGTCAGCCGTTGCCACGAATTCCTTAGTAAGAACTGAGAGGTCCAATTTCGTCATGTTTTTCGTGAAGCGAATTCCCTCGCGGACTACCTCGCCTCTATTGCTTCTTCTTTTCCTTTGAATGTATGTATGTGGAATGCTATGTCGGCAGGCGCTGAGGGCCTCCTTAATGGGGATGCACAAGGGTTAACTAAGACCCGTTTGTGTCTCGAGTAGTGGCTACTCTAGCTGTCGAGTGTACTGTTTTGTCAGAGTTCCTGACCTCTTTTTCCCACCAAAAAAATTAATACGCTTAAGAGTATTTGGAAATACCCTTAGAAAATCGAAATGATATTTTTGTTATTCCTTTATTGACCTATGTCATTTTCAAACAGTCCATATTCATCATATGCTTATGAAAATTAAAGTGTTATAGTGGTGGATCTTTTAAGAGGCCAGAGTGGGTTATGTCTCCTCTTGCCTCCCGGATAGAAGTCGGGAGGTTCGATTTGATATATAATAAGATGCAATATGATACTCGAACAAAAAGTTAGGAAATTAAGTTTGAAGATTGAACAACATAAACAATACACCATTTACTAAACGAAGATGTTTAATCATTTCCTAAGCTTCATATTTTCATACTGTAATTAAACACAGGAGTTTTAAATCAATAGATTGTATTAAAATATTTGATAATTGTGTAATAAATTAGACACAATTTTTGTTTATATTATAGTTAAGCATTTATAATTTATGAGAGTTTTTTCCTTTTTTATTTTCTCTCTTTGATTTTTTTTAAAAGGGTTCTAGCAAAAAAAAATTCCGACAATAATTTTCAAACCAGCCCTTTAGAGAAAAAGTCTCAAGATCCACCATTGATATTCTTAATTCTACCACAAATTTTGAACTATAATTCTCTATAATGGACTACTGATAATGCACAACTCATCTTAATTTTTTTTAAATGATAGTATTAACCTAATACTTTATGTGTCCTTGTGAATATATAATAACTCCAAATATATATATATATATATATATATATATATATATATATATATATATAGAAGTTAGTTCTGGTGTATACAACCCTTATCATGTATTATGTACGCAAAAATTATTCGTCTATTTGTCCATTATTATTCGCCTGTTTTCACATAATTATTCATCTGTAAAAAAGTGTAAAAATGTAAATAAAAAATTTTATTCTAACGAATAATCACCCAATACACCGAATAATTTCATTCCACCGAATAATCTCCCAATACCAACGAATAATAAGAAGTTACTTTTAATCTCATCCATTGATCTTCTTAATTCAATGACCCAGATTTGTTAACATGATACACAATATGAGCTGTGTACATTTGTACATTTGATCTATTGTTTGTGTGTGTGTATATATATATAGAGAGAGAGAGAGGATAGATCATATGTACTCAGCCCTTAACGTGTATCATGTACACAAATCTGGGCCGTTGATTAGTTGAGATGGAGGGTGGAGATTAATTAGCCCATTTGTGGTAGATTGCATGCATAGATGATTATTCGGCCGAGTATAAATGATAGTATATGAAGGATTATTCAGTCGTATGAGTCTGTTTAGTAGGTTAGTCATTATTCGATCGTATTGACGGATTATGCGATGATAATTTTTAGGTAAAAGTTAGGGGCTTTTTCATGGTGCTAGCTATTAGAAAAATCTATCGATACCATCGCATAATCCGTCAATACGATCGAATAATATTGTAACACTATCGAATAATTAAGTTATAACATTGAATAATAAAGCAATACCATCGCATAATCCGTCAATACGATCGAATAATATAGTGAAACCATCGAATAATCAAAATGACTAACCTACTAAACAGACTCATACGACTGAATAATCCTTCATATACTAGTGTATGATCATTTATACTCGACCGAATAATCATCTATGCAGGCAATCAAACAAATGGGCTAATTAATTTCCACCCTCCATCTCAACTAATCAATGACCCAGATTTGTGTACATGATACACGTTAAGGGTTGAGTACACCGGAACTAACCCCTCTCTCTCTCTCTCTCTCTCTCTCTCTCTCTCTCTCTCTCTATATATATATATATATATATATATATATATATATATATATATATATGGGAAAACTAATTAAGATACCCCCCACATTTGGGGGTATGGTAAAAATATATTATCAACTTTCAAATGTAATAAAAATATCCCGACCTTTGAGGGTAGTGATAATATATTACCACGGGTTTTTTCACGAGTAAAAAATGTTTCACAAGGCAGCCTACATGGATTTTTTTTAACAAGGTAGCCTGTATGGAAGGCTTTTTACAAATTAGCACTATCATTTCGATTTCCTTAGCAAAAAAATAAACCGACAACAAAATTATAGTCGAAAAAAAATTGATTCAACCAAGCAACTAATCGGGTCAAAATTGCCTCAAATTAACACAACACGACTATTCCTAACACCAAACCAACAACAACAGCAACAATAAAGAGGGGAAAAAACAAAACTTACTCAGTCAAGTCTGTGAACGAATTAAAGAGGAAGAAGAAGATGTGAGAGAGACAGCTTAAGATAGGCGACCACGAGGGAAGAAGTCTACCATTGAAGAGGAACTATGAGCTATCTGGAAGACTTGGAAGACAATTCAAGAGACGACCACGGAAGGAGATAGGAGGGAGGAAAAAGCGTTGGGTATGAACCCGATCCAACTCTTTATTTATTTTTTCCTAAGGAAACCGTTTAAGAAAACCCTTATAAAAAATCATGTAGGATGCATTGTTAGCATTTTTAATCCGTGAGAAAACCCGTGGTAATATATTATCACTACCCTAAAAGGTCGGGATATTTTTATTACATTTGAAAGTTGAGGATATATTTTCACCATACCCTCAAAGGTGAGGGTATTTTAATTAGTTTTCCCTATATATATACAAAAAAAAACTCCAAATGTTTGCTCAAAAAATAATAATAACACCAAATAGTCGGTCATTAGCATTATCGGTAGATGCAACACTTTGACAAAATAGATTTGACCAAGTTTTTGAAGCACAGGTTGTTTGACAAATGAGTTAGTTTATTGAGGCTGCATTTTCGATCTGGTGATACTTTCATTTTCATCTTCTCTTGGTTGTTCGAGCTGTGGTACGAGTCGCGTCTAGTCAAGGTTGAAGTTGTGTGTTTTAGACAACTCCGGTTTAAGGATGCTTTTCCCTGAAATCTCGTCTTCACTTTCTACATGAGATCGATTCTTGCTATACCTGCCTACTGGCGGTGCTACAACAGTAATGTTTCAGTTCTCACACCTTCATCATTGTCAAGAGAATCATTCTCGATTTGGAGCTTTGCCGGTATTACCGCCTTTCTTGTCTACCTTAATTTCTACTCCGTAGTGATCTCTTTTTTGACGGTCTGAAAAGCAAAAGGACATTTATTATGAAGAGATAAAGTATTTCGAAATCTTACCTTTCTATAAAAAAAACACAAAAAACAAAACACCGAATAGTTTTTTGTACTATTTTGACCCGAATTTCGATGGATCACTATATAGAAAGTGGCCGAAACACCACATCCACATCACAGTATCACTCACCACACCCCTGCCATATTTAGAAAGTCATTGGATCATTTGGAAGCAGCTCAATTTCAGAATATTTATTAGGCAAAATTACATAAAACCACCCTTTAAATATGGGTGTTTTCACTTAACCACCCCTTAAATTCAAAATTACAGAAAACCACCTTTTAAATGGTATTTGTTTACAACTCACCACCCATTCAACTATTTTCTTTAATTTATCATTAAATATATTATATATTAATACTTTTAAACTCAAATTTGATTGTAAATATATTCATATTTTGAATTTAAAGGCTCGATCATATTTTAGGGATTATTTTATTTATTTTAAAAAAATAATAATAAATATAGCCTAGAATTATTATCTTAATTTATAGTTGAAAATGTTTATAAAATTTTAAAATATTATGGAAATTACTCTTATTTATTTATATTTTAAATAAGAGTAATTTACATAATGTTTTAAAAATTTTAAATAAATAAGAGTAATTTCCATAATATTTTAAAATTTTATAAACATTTTCAAACATAAATTAAGATAATAATTCTAGGCTTTATTGATTACGGAGTATTATTTTTAAAAATAAATACAATGATCCCTAAAATATAATTGGACCTTAAATTCGAAATTTTGAATATATTTACAATCAAATTTGAGTTTAAAAATATTAAAATATAATATATTTAATAATAAAGTAACGAAAATAGTTGAATGAGTGGTGAGTTGTAAACAAATACCATTTAAAGGGTGGTTTTCTGTAATTTTGAATTTAAAGGGTGGTTAAGTGAAAACACCCATATTTAAAGGGTGATTTTCTGTAATTTTCCCTATTTATTATTACTATTTTATATTAATCCAATTTCAGTATCCTATGCCTCCCACCCCTCAGCCTCCAATGCCTCCACGGCAAGCTAGCTAGCTTCACTATAAATACCAATGGTTTTCTTCTACCTTCAACACATTCCCATCCATCCATGGATATCACTTTTCGTCGTAAGACCTTCTATATATACTCTCGTATATATGCATTGTTTCGTCTAATCTAGCTCTTTGATAACAAAGTAGCTAGAAGATAGCGAGGAAAAGCGAGATTTAGAGATGCATCAAAGCAATGTATAACTCGTCTAAGAGTCTTACATGAGGAAGTAAAGAGTGGATTTCAGCCAAGGATGACTTGCCGGTGTGATGCAAAATGCATGCTTGTTCTCAAGCAAACATAACCGGCGAGTTGTCCTTGGCTAAATTCGGCTCTTTTCTTCTCATGCTAGACTATCTAGACCGACCTCTTCTGCAGTCTTGCCAGATGAACAACAATGAGATTTATTATCAAAGATATATGTTTTTGGTAAAAATATTTTCTTTTTTTTCACTATTTTAGAGTTATGTTTTAACACAATATGATCACTTTATTTGTTGTACATTATCAGTCTTATTAACTGCTTCTGTAGACCTTGTTAATTTGTTAATGTCGTTTTTCTTTTAAGGATTCATGTTACAAGAAATTTGGGTATTGGGACGAAATATTGAGAAATTGGGTTAGAGTACAGTTTTATGGGTTTTAAACCCCATTAAACTTTTAAAGATTCATGTTACAATTTATGGATGTGAAATTTTTTTTTTTGGATTGTTTTGGATTCAATCACTTTATATGTATATGGGTATTTCAAGTTTAGACTGTTTTCTTGTTCGAGTTATTTCTAACGTTTAGTCGAAAATTCAAAATGGTTGAATCGGATCACGTTGTAGTTGTTCAATTGTAGCTATTACATATGTGTAAAAGCTTTAACCTATGATTCATATAATAGCCTACAGTTTCTTGGATATGGGAGTACTACTACTTGGCTTAGCAGGTTTACGGCTAACCGGCATGGGGCTAACGACAACTCCCGTGGCTGAGCTCCTACAGCATGGTCTATATGGTCTACGATTGACTTTGGATAGACGAGCACCAAGAGTACACGATGGAACCCCTCTATACAGACATCACAAGACAGTATGTACAAACACTTGTATACAACACATGAGAGGGTGAAAGAGACAATGTGCTTACTTCATATGTATGGTCTTATGCAGCAGTTATTCAGGTTTGTTTGGCAGAATATGCCAGTTTAAGAAGTGTTGATAAGGGCTTACAATGTATAGATACTGACCACAGCAAACGAACCCACGACTATATGTGATGTAAAATTTAGATGCTCCCGTCGAATTACAAGCTAGAAGCTAGGCTTGTAGTCTAGGCCAGTTGCCGATGAGCACTCACACAGTTGGGCAACTCACAAGGCAACCAAATCAACATCTTCTAGTCTAAAGGAAAAAAAAAATACTCCCAACAAGTGGTTAACTATACTCACTAGGACTACTTAGTAAAATGGGCACTGCCATATCCAATAAAATCAGGGTAAAGAGAACTGTGCAAGAGTTTGTAACAACGAAATACCCAAAAAGGGTCAGTAACTCCCAAGGCAACCAGTTTTCTAAACCTAATGTGCTCAAGACAACGACTCGTTTTGTTTAAACTTTATTCGCATTTCAAAATTTCACTCTGTTGGGTTTTGTTTGAAGATATGAATTTCGCAATTAATCCAAACAAATCCACGGCTTCCAGTCTTCCACAGTTTTTAGCAGACAAAACCCCTTGTATCGATCACTCCCTGAAACAACTCCCAATCCAGGAAAGATAACTGGTCATACCTTCGACTTTGTCTTCTGGACTCGAAAAGGCATCAAACTCCGCTACCACTTCAAAAACAACTATTGCCCATACCTTCTTCATCGTTTTTCTAGGTATTAGCATGAATCAATCAGCGTATTCATAACTTCCATCATCATTGTCGAGGTCAATTTCAGATTCATCTGAACCGCTGAAGAGAGTCAAGAAAATCAGAACAGCAACCACTTGAGTTGCCAAAAAGTATTTTGCACGCCTTCTAAACTTCTTTTCTTCCTCCGACCTTTCCTTCTTAGGCTTTTTCTTGGGCTTTGAATCTGGTTAAAAGCATTGAAGAAAAGTTTAGAGCGTGCAACTTCAAAGCAACGTGAAAAGGACATACTAAGCATTAGTTCATCATAAGTCCATTTTGATGATTCAAATAATGAATAAAGAGACATAAAAGTATAAGGACATACCGAGCACTACCAATTATGTGCAGCTGCATTTTTTTTCTCAACCTAAAAGTTTTATTATCCCATTTTTTGGAGATGTGTGGATTAATTTTAATTATCATGTTTTTCTTTGCTCTAAGCAAGGATTACAAGAAAATTAAATCTATTACCCAAGTAAAGCGAAGGGGAAAGCTATAAATGTGGAACAAAAAATCAAGTTGATGTGAAGTATGCATTATTTTGACAATTAGATTTCTCTGATATCATCCACTTTCATTCATGGAAAAATATCTACTGGGTGGGTACATAGATCTAAAAATACTCTCAATAATCTTCGTGCACTTTATAATCTATGCCTTCTGAGTTCTTACTCCTAGAGAAATTCATGCCGAATGAGTTTATACCATGGGCCAGTTGCTCATTACTGCGAACAGCAATTGGCCAATGGTAAGCCAAATGGGAATTATGACTGTCACTCAGCTGAAAATTAACTTGGTAGGACAACTTCTTAGGATAGTTTAGCCGCCCTAAAACATCAAAATTATACACAGCCCCCCTCCCTCACTCTCTTTCTTCCTCTAAATTCTAATTCTTCCTTTTCTTCTTTGACTCAACTTTTCACTCTCTCTTCATTCTTAAGATTCAGTCGCTATTCTCTAAGCAATCACCGAAGGTGAATTAAAAAAAATACTTCAGTTAAGCAAGTTGTTCAAAGATAATAGCTGAATTGAATTAAGGAAGGGTGCAAAAGCATCATACTCCAATTTGAAAATTCTCCTTGCTTCGGGATAGAAGAAGAAGGGTCTCCCTTAGGTAATGGGGCACTTGACGACGAAGAATCAACGTCTACAAGTTCTTTGCTATGTTTCTCCGTGTACTTGACAAGATTGTTGAATTGCAAAAGCTTGCTCTTTAGTACTGAGGTTTCCTATTATAGCACAGAAAAAACTTAAACTGTATATAATTCAAAAAAAGGGGCATGGAAACATTACACTAGTAACTTAAAGCACAAAGCTCTTTTAATGCATATTTCAAACACGAAAAATATATAGCTTTGACATATCCATAGAAAGAATATAAAATCCAACTTAAAACATCCCCAACACACACCACCCCCTCTCCCACGAAAAAAAAGGTAAAGATACTACACCACAGGTTTCACAAAAGGCTAGTAAGCTTGCTTCATGAATCATGACCTTAAAAATTCTCATTTTTAACTCTAACTTGCAATAAAATTCATCATATTTGAGTATTTCCATCAGTGCTTTATCAATATCATATAAGAAATGAACAAATTCACAATACACTTCATTTCAAAATCCTAGTCATCATATCAAATAAATAAATAACTCACGGGTAAGGCTTGCAGAGTAAAGAGGGCTTGTCCAAGGAAGACGGCATCCAAACTAGATGGCCTGCAATATAATTTTTTTAAAATAAATTAGTTGGTTTAAAACATACACTAAAATCTTGCAAAATTGCAAAAACTCATGATGAATCTACAACATCAAGATCCTAGACATCTAATAAGGATACCTCTCTCCATAGAGAAACGACTCATCTCCTAATAGAGTTGAAAGCGCTTTATATGCCGCATTTGCTCTTCCATAAATCTGTCAAGATTTAAGCAGTTATGAGTGTTAATTGTTGACAGATTTTTGCAGCATAGAAAGTATAAATGACGAATCACAAAATTATACATCAGAAACTGCGTTATAAAAAGTTAATCGAACATAGAAATCAAAACTTATACTGCCACGCAGAAAACCAAACCTCCGTTTCTCTCTTGTCAGCATTTTCTTTTGTTATCCCAAGAAGCCTCTTAACTTCAAAAACCTGCTTATATTGTAGAACCTTTCCAATTGGCCATGGAAGATCAGAATAGTAGATTTTCTGTGCAGAGTTCCCTTCAGCCCCTAACCAAAGTTCATAGAGAACTGCCTCTTTGAGCCAGGATTCAACCATAGCTTTCGTTGCTACCCACTCGGGGATAGTTTGAACACTAGAATCCAGATCAACAATGCCATATTCTTTCAAGCCCTCTATTACACCACTCTTCTCATTGTTATAAGCCACATAACTGCCGGATTCAACATAAGGAATTTGATCTGCCAGAGAATTGAAACCCATATCACCTCCACTATTCTCAACAATGGTGCCAAAACTGAAGAGTACAGACTTCAGAAATTTTCAGTCAGCAATGAGCAGCTTTTTCAGGCATACATAATAAGATAATCTTGAACAACAAGATTGGAGTGAACCTCACAAAATGATTTCAATATTCACAGCTTACTATTAGAACTAAAATCCACAACCTACAGAATCGGTACTCAGAGCTAATATTGCAATAGATTCTTAAATATTTCAACTAGCCTTTCAATCACCCTATCGAAGTCAAAAGCAAAGGACTTGCCAGAAGAACAGAAACCTAATCGGTTGCAATAAAGGATCCGAATGCATAGCAAAAACCTAAAAAATACTGAACACACACACAGATTCAACTCTATCCTCTTTCAAACAAAAAGCAAAATCGCACGGACTGTCTAAAGCGTAAGATGGACAAAAATAAACATAGAACGGAGAGTGATTACCGGAATCGGGATAATTAGCGTTGAAGCACAAATCGAAGGGGACGCGGGCGAATTTGAGGTAGAAGTAAACCGGCAAGCAATGGGGGCAAGCGGTTGGGAGGCCGAAGTACGGCTTCCTGGCCACCAGTGTCAGCTTCTCCTCGCTCCGGTCCGCCATAGCCAAAACCCTCTCTCCTCCCCCCTTGTTTGGTGAACGTAGCGAAGTGAATGCCGAATGGTCTCCTCTCAAAACGTTTTCTCCTCTCTTTACTTTTGAGCATTCTATTTAGACGGTTTTAGGGCTATTATTTGAGTCGGACAATTCGAACACTAATGCTTTAATGTGCAAAGTGTGTATAAGTGCATATTTAAGACCATTCACAATAGTTTTCGGTAAAATATACACATTTGTACAAGATGTATAAAAATACCCATCACTTTTTAATAATTTGCTTCATTGGTAAAATATGCATTTTTTACCATCATTCAAATACAATTTATTGAAAATAAAAAGGGAAATAAAATAATAAAAAAATCATTCAATGAAATTGTCTTGCTTTTTGTAAAAGTTTTTGCACATAGGGGAGGTGATTTGCTCAAATTTGCACATTATATGCTCAAATGTGTACATTTGCACACACCCAAAACAACCAATGAAGTTAAAAAATGTCTAAAAAATACAAATTTTCGCATTTACATACAACCATTGTGGATGGTCTAAATTAGGAAAGTAGATGGTTTATTTTTTTTTGATAAAGTGAAAATAGATGGGTTATGTATTGGTGAGTCATTAACTTTTTTAATAAATTTAAAAAATAAATATAAATTATACTAATTGTTCATAATTTATGATACAGTATCTTTTAAAAAACCATTCATAAATTATAAAATTATAATAAAACATTTATATTTATAAGATTTTTTCAATCAACTATCCATCCTCTAATTTTGTTAAAAAAAAAGTAGTCAATAACTCTATGAAAATCTTATTCCTTCGTATTGTTTATATTAAAAAAAACTCAATTACCCCTTAAAGCGACAATTGCGATATAGTATATATGAAGTTTAACAAAAGATAATTACGATAGAAGTAACTCATTTTTTATTAGAGGAACATGCATATTAAATTTTATTTTTGATTGGAAACGACTGCCACCTCTGATCCTAAAGAGGATCCGCCTCTGATCAAGCATAGATAAAAGTACAATTGTAAAGAATATCGATGTTAAATCAAATCAAATTATTCTCTTAATATATATAATTACATTTCATGTAAGAAAAATTTATGAGCTAGGGTCATATATAGGCCGGTTAATTTGTTGCCCGGCCTAATTCATGCCCTATTACTTGGGAGGCCCTTTACCCGCAGGAGTTGCCCCTACAGCCTTAGGAGGAGGCAACACCCACTTCATACCCTCAACGTAGTCTAGCGTAAGGAAGGCCTTGGCCTCTGTGGCGGTGAGCTTCTTCGCGAAAGGGACCCTCTTGGATGCATTCGCCCCGGGTCCCTTGCATTGGTATTCTCCAAAGTACACCGTCCTGTACCGTATATTGGAATATATATGTATGTTAACATAATATGCTCTAAAATTACATTTACAAAAAAAAACATATTAAAAATATGACAAAAGAATAAATATGAATTACAATGTAAGAATTAAGCTAATAATGATCAAAATATGTATGGAATATAAAATAAAAATTAATCTAGATATATAAATAGTTCATTTTACCAAAAAATAATATAGATATAAATAAAATAACGACTGAGTCGGTTGAGTAATTAACTAGCTAGCTTACTTTTGGGTGGGTGGATCACGGTGGTCGGACCATCCGGGTGGGCTGACAACCTCGCTCAAAGTTGTGAACAAGTAGACCGCCTTTGCCGCGGGCATCCATGATCTTCCCAAGACCGCGGTTTGTCCTTTCCCGGTTACACTTCCGTGTATGAACACATAGGCTCCTTTGTCTTGCTCATTCTTCCTTGCCTGGGCTGTGACGATTGTCTCTCGATCCCCCTCAATTACGTGCAACTCGCAATTCTAACTCAATCAATACAAGTCGTTAGTTGTTACCAAAATGGGTGCGATTCGAGCAATGATGGAGCCAGGATTCCCGTCAGAGAAAACTTGAAAAATATTTTTTTGGGTGTATATAAGATTTTTTTAAAAAAATATTGAAAAAATACTAAAATATAAATTGTGATTTAAATATGATTTCTTTTATTGAAATAGTTGAGAGAAGAAAAAAATATAGAAAGAAATCAAGAAGAATTATTTTTGAAACAATATTGGAAGGCAGCGTTAAATATATAATTTAAATATAATATTTTTAATTGAAATAAGTGTGAGGATAATTATATAACAATATAAAATATTTAATTGAAATAATTGTGATGATTTACGATATAATAAAACAAATAAAAAGTGAAAGGGTTGAGATTTGAACCCACTTAAGCTATATATATCTAGCTTTTATTGCACCTATCATTTAAAGATCTTATATTATTTCAAAATACTAAATATATGTTTTAATCTAGCTTGGGGTGCTCTAGCACTCCCGAGCACCCCTAGCTCCACCATTGGATTCGAGATTGGTTTTTTGGTAGTTACCAAGTAAATGGATTGTGCATCTCCGAAGATGAAATCGACGGTTCCTTCAATGTAAGTGTCCTTGAAGAAATGCTTTCCACGATCATCACAAAGGGTGTCTTGAAACCCTATCAATCTACAATTGTAGAATGTTGCCTTTTCTCCGGATATTCTCAAGGCCACGGCTTGTGCTCCTTTCATTTTCGCATCGGGTCTCGGTGCAGTGTTCTGCATCCATTAAATTCTCATAAACACATATTGCAATAACATGGATGTAAGAGATCGAATCTAATCAACAAGTTGCACACGAAAAGTACCTTGAAGATTATGTTGGAGGCGACAAAGTAATCCGACTCAACGATGACGCTAGCACTATCCACGGTACCATACTTGGCGGCGTTCCCATTGAATTGCAAAGTTGGGTTGCTTTTGGGGTCACCAAGGAAGGTAATGTAGGCCTTGAACCTCTCAACCTTGATCTTCTCATTGTATTCGCCTGGTCCGATATCAATAATAGTACGAATGGTGCTTCCGATTTTGACGCTGTCTACGGCTTGTTGCACGGTTTTAAACTGTCCGCTTCCGTCTTTTCTCACCTTTATAAGCACCGGTGAGGCCTCTGCGGTCACCAAGTTAGGGTCTAGTGTTGCCTTCCTAGCGCTGAAATATTGTCACAATTTGCCTAAGTTTTGTAATAAGGTAATGTTTTTAACTAATGAAGTATTTAACACTGTAACGTTTTTTCTACCATAACACTAACAATTTGTAAAAAGTAAAGAACTTACTTAACCGGTGTAATGGTTTCGGTAAACCAACTATTAACTCCAGAGGCATCAGTTGGGATTTGAGGACCGGCCCAAATGCCCGGTAAAATCAACACAGTAAAAAAGGACAAACATATGCCTTTCTTGCCACATTTCATCGTAGCACTCATTAATTGATTTTTTCCCTCTTTTTTTTAAATATATATTTTATATTGAGTTTGTAAGGAACAATTTATACTTTTATAGTAGAAAAGGTGAAAGCTAAAGTGCTAAAAATAGGCTAAAATTTTGGCTACCCCTCTTTTTTTTTATCTTATCTTTAATAGTTTGTGGTTAAAAATTAAAAGTTTTTTTTTATTGTTTCCTACAACTACTCATTTCCATGTTTTAGGTTGACCTTTATGTTGTTACCATTTGATACATTTCTATTTTTTACTTATACCCTAATTTGCGATTTATTGTTCAAATCAATGTTTCAATTGACATTTTATTGTTTGAACGTAACAAAACATTGTTTAAACCATGTTGCATACAAGATAATTACACCAAACAAAGACTTTATAATATATACCTCTTCTTTAATTAAACTCGAATCTTCTTAAAACACTCCAGATAACATATAACTTTATCTGTCTGACATAGTCATATACCCTATTACGCCTTCTCATGTACTCCCTATTGTACATATCTTATACATTTTATATCTTATATTATTTAACTTGGATTTACAAGATGAGAATCGTGTTAAATGACAATTTATCAATTTAGTTGGCAATAATAATGAAATAATGTAAATTTGAAATTCCTGTTGTCCTGCATCGATTCAAAAGGCTTATAAAAAGAAACCACATACATCAAATATTGAAGAACAAAGACTGTATATATTATGTAATCAAGATCCACAACCAAGCATAAAAACACATATAAATAAAATCTCGGTGTTAAATATCAAATTAAATTATTCTCTTAATATTACTAATTCATCTAAGAAAGATTCATCAGCTGGAGCCATGTAGGTCACATTATAGCACAACCCTAGTTGAGCTTGGCGCCCTTACGACTTAGAGGCGGACTTAGAGGCGGCAGGAGCAGCCGCCCCTACGGCCTTAGGTGGCGGCAACACCCACTTCATGCCCTCGACGTAGTCTAGCGTGAGGAAGGGCTTGGCCTCTGCGTCGGTGAGCTTCTTTGCGTAAGGGACCCTCTTGGATGCATCGGCCCCCGGTCCCTTGCATTGGTATTCTCCGAAGTACACCGTCCTGTTTACACATTATAGTAACGGAATTTTTAGTTTAGGGTTTGTTTTGACATTACATATGTGACTATGCGTGGCCTTATATATTGCATTGTTGGCTAGTTAGCTTACTTTTGGGTGGCTGGATCGTGGTGATCGGACCACCCGGGTGGGCTGACCGCCTCGCTCAAAGTCGAGAACAAGTACACTGCCTTTGCCGCGGGCATCCATGATCTTCCTAAGACCGCGGTTCCTCCTTTACCAGTTACACTCCCGTGCACGAACACATAGGCTCCCTTGTCTTGCTCGTTCTTCCTTGCTTGGGCTGTGATGATCGTCTCGGGATCTCCATCAATGACGTGCAACTCGCAGTTCTGATTCGATCAATAGAGGCCATGTTTATTATAGCTTCATGTCACCAAAAACCGTCGCAATTCGAGATTGGTTTTTTGGTACTTACCAAGTAAATGGATTGTGCATCTCCGAAGATGAAATCGACGGATCCTTCAATGTAAGTGTCCTTGAAGAAATGCCTCCCGGCATCATCACAGAGGGTGTCTTGGAAACCAATCAATCTACAATTGTAGAACGTCGCCTTTTCTCCGGAGATTCTTAAGGCGACGGCTTGTGCTCCTTTCATCTTCCCATCGGGTTTCGGTGAAGTGTTCTGCATCAAGCTCTCATAAACAATTACAACGAATTCGAAACATGGTTTATAAAAAAAAATTACAATCAACAAGTTGCACATAAAGAAGTAGTAACCTTGAAGATTATGTTGTAGGCGACAAAGTAATCGGACTCGACGATGACACTAGCACTATCCACGGTACCATACTTGGCGGCGTCTCCATTGAATTCTAAAGTTGGCTTGTTTTTCGAGTCGCCGATGAAGGTAATGTAGGGCTTGAACCTTTCGACCTTGATCTTCTCGTTGTATTCACCCGGTCCGATATCGATGATAGTCCGAACGGTGTTTTCGGATTTGACGCTGGATACAGCTTCTTGCACAGTTTTAAATTGTCCGCTTCCATCTTTTCTCACCTTTATAAGCACCGGTGAGGCCTCTGCTGTCACCAAGTTAGGGTCTAGTGCTGACTTTCTAGCGCTGCAATATGGTCACAATATATATACAAGTTTAGATAAAAATTATGGATGGATAAATACACAGCTAATTTTCACAATCTGTTGCAGAGTGGATTTTGAAACTATTGTCAGATACCCTAAAAATTCAAGGAAAAAAACATTATGCAACTTGCAGACGATTTATAGAGAGCTTTTTTTCTTCTTTTTTAATTTTCTTTTTTTTTTTTCTCTAAAATTTTGACGCATCTAACAAGGTACTCCGCAACAAGTTACGGAACTTAGCGGTGTAAAAATTCAGTCGACAATGCTATAAGTCAAAACAATATCAATTTGCTTATTTCAAAGGGGAAAAACAACCAATGAGTCAAATAACATCTTATTTGAAAGTTTTTGGGCTGAATCATATATTTTGAAGTTAAGCGAAATACAAATCATCTATCTATAGTGGAAGACATGGATTCACTTGAATCCAATATTTAAACAATCATAACCTTTTGCTCGATTATCGATTTTAAGCATATAATATATCAAAACGAAGATATCGATAAGACAAACACATTTAGGGTATTCATCAGAGGCAGGGGATCGTTGGACCCCCTTTGTGTCCCCCTCTGATAGTTGACATTGTAGTTTTTTCCCACCGCTATCAAGGAAAGCGATCTAAATTGTTACCGCACTCCTAACGATAACTAACCAACGGTAAAAAACAAAAACAAAAAATGTAAAACACTTACTCAGCATGTTTAATTGTTTCTGTAAACCAGCTATCAACCTTGGCAGCATCAGTTGGGATTTCTGGACCAGCCCAAATGACCGGCAAAACCAGCACAATAAAAAAAGATAAACCTATGCCCTTCTGGGCATATTTCTTCATACCACTCATTGTTTGATTTCTCTTGTTGTTGTTTTTTTTTTTGGTTTTTTTTAGTGTTGTAAAGAGATGATTTTTTTTACTTTTTGTATTTCAGATTGAGTTTGTAGTAAGGAATTTATAGATAGAAAAAGGTGAAAGCAAAAATGCTAAAATTAAACATTTTTTTGAGGCGTCAAATTTTAACTCCCTTTATTTTCTTTTTACTAGTTTGTGGTTATAACAAAAAAAGCTTTAGGTTGTTTCCTACAAGTACTCAGTGCCATGTTTTGGGTATGTTCACCTTCTTTTGTTGTTGTTGTTGCCATTTTGGCACATTTCTATTTTTGACTTGCCCTGCTTAATTTATGGTTTATTTGTTTGAACAAATGTTTCGGTTGACATTTTATTGTTTGAACACAACAAAACATTGTTTAAATAATCTTGATATAAGATACTTACACCAAACAAACTCAAAATTAGCTTTATTTGTTTGTTAGTATTGTTTTGGATTTCACTTTTTTTTTTGTCGAAAGGAGAGACGGAGCTCTCCGCGCATCTAGACGCGCTTTTATTAAAAACAAAAGAAAGGGCTAAGTAGTCAACAAGTAGGGATAAACCGATCCCTAACATCATCATGCACATAAGATAAAATACCCTCAGACAGGTCAAACAATACAGATAAACTATAGTTATAAGAGAAAGCTAAACTATACGTTATATTGGATTATAGATTTATTTTTTATCAAAATTTTGAGATATCAATTTAGCTGAGCTATTCTTTGATTTTTGTTATCACATGTCTTGTTTTGAATAAGATCGATTGTCATATATTTCGACTAACTAAAATATTGTATTTTTATCAAGTTATTTGATTTGGATAATGAACTAAGAGCATCTTTAATTGTGGTATTTGAGTTGAGTATCATAGCTATTTTTTATAATAAAATACTATAAAATGTGGGAGAACCAATAAAGTGAGTATCTTACTATGATACTCACCTCACATAATTTCCTTGGTTTAACAAAAAATCTGACATTTTTTTTTGCTTTCCTTTTAAAAAATTAGCTATGGTACTCCAAGTACCATGGATAAAGATGGTCTAATTAAGTAATAGAAATATAAAAGTACGGAGTATTTGATAAGCTATAATGATTTTTTTTATTAATTACCGTTGAACAAAAAGTATAGAGAATATAGGTGGGAGTTTATAAGGGTATTTTTGTCTTTTACTAAGCTCAAAAGATGAGCTATAAGAGCATGTTTAATGGGGTCATTCCATTCCATGTAGGGATACTAGAGAATAAATTAGTAAAAAAAAATTGAAACAGTGGTCTTGGCGATACTAAAGCAATACTTCCCTGGTATCGATACTTCAAGATAAAAGTTAATTGTGTGTCAGGGTGAGCTGGTGAGCAATTAATTTTTTCGGATGCATTGGAGCAAAACGACGTCATTGTTGTGTTTAATGGGGGAGAAGCAGCCAGTGCCACGTGTCGAAGGAGGATTCGCTTGCAGAGAGGGCTGGTGCATGACTGACACATTTTATGCAATGAACGACTACGATTGAATCACTTTCGGGTCTCTTTCGGGTCGAGATTCTCAATCGCTTTATACCTCACCCGATTTTATTTTATTTTTACGACGGGTTTCAGCATTCTCAATCTCTTTTTAACCTTACTCAAAGCCAAAAAAATATACCCAACTCAAACCTGCTTTGATACCATGTGAGATTCCTCGGACCCTATAAAAACGGGAGAGGTACCCTTGCTCTAGTGATAAGGGAGAGGTACCCTTGCAAAAGGTCAAGGGTTCAAATCCCATTCTTTACATAATTAGTGGGTGTTCAAGCCTTCATTGGTTTGGGTGAGCCTGTCTGGTGGCTTGCCGCATGGCTTAACCGGTTCACGTCCTTTGCAGGCTCGGACCTGTGGGGATTAGTCGACAACCTCGGAACCCACCTTAAAAAAAAACATATGCCTTATCCATCAGGGTCAATGGCCAGGTGAGCTAGATGAATGCTTGCGACACCAGTATTCATCACAATGTAGCTTCCAAAACAGATGACCTTGGTCCCTCAGCCGTTTCACATGGTTCCAAGAGCAACTTTGCCGACTATCAGAACTTCCACACCGAAAATACGAATTCATAATCACTATCTAATGTTAATTCAAACCTGATGTCTTTGATTGAACCACAAATCCACAACAATACATTTGGAGAAACAGTTTCTCTCACATTACCCCTAAACTGTAACCAGGATGCTTCTGGACTCTGTTAGTATTCATCAAGCCTCTAATTCTTTCGACATCATCCCATCTACCCATGGCTGCATACATGTTAGACAGCATGACGAATGGAGCAGAGTTGTCTGGTTTCAGTTGAGCAAGTTTTTCAGCCATATCTTCTCCCAGTTCCAAGTTTAAGTGCAAGCCAGAAGCACCAAGCAAACACGAGAAAACAGCCGCAGAAGGATCAGGCAGTTCTTGTATCAGTTTATGAGCTTTATCCAGCTGCCCTGACCGACCCAAAAGGCCAATCATGCAGCCAAGATGTTCTGGACCTGGGACAAGGTCATAATCTCTACTCATCATCTCGAAAACTTTCATCCCTTTGGGGACGTCACCTGTGTGACTGCACACAGAGAGAATACTGAGAAAGGTTGCAGAGTTAGGCTGAACATTTGATCTCGTCATCAGTTCAAAAATCTCAAATGCAGATTCATTCTTCCCATTTCTCCCACAGCCCGAAATCATTGCATTCCAAAACGCTGGGTCCGAGGGTTTTGTGTTAAATTGATCAAAGATTGTGCATGCTGACGAAAATTGCCCACATTTCATGTACATGTCTATAAGGCCAGTAGCCAAGAATTCGTCACTAGCATAGTCATTCCTAGTGGCAAATGCATGAATCTCCTTCCCGATACTCAAGGCAGATATTGCTGAACATGTAGGTAAAAGACTAGTGACAGATTTTAAACTTGGAGCAACCCCATCTGAATGCATCTTTGTGAAGAACCGAAAGGCTTCCATGCCCTTTCCAAGCTGTGAAAACCCACTGATCATTGCATTGTATGTTGCTGAATCTGGCTCAAACCCTGCAGCTTCCAATCGTGAGTAGAGCTCAGCAGCAATATCACATTCACCATTCAACATAAATCCCGATATCATAGAATTCCATGTTATCAAATTCCTATTACCATTGAGCTCTTGGAATACACAGTATGCCGAGTGACAGCAACTGCACTTGGAATACATGTCAACCAGTGAGGTTCCCAGCTTAGTTTCAAACTCCAGCCCTATCTTAAACACAAGCCCATGAATCTGCCTTCCAAGCTGAAGGTTACCCCCATTAGAACAAGCACATAGGACGGAAACCAAAGTCACAAAATTTGGTCTTTCACTCGATGAAACAAACATCGCCTTGAACACATCAGACACAACACCACAACGAGCCCCATTTTGCACAAGCCCGGATATAAGGGCGTTGTAGCTGACCACATTCTTATTCTCCACTTCCCGAAACACCTTAACAGCCAAAATCAACTCGCCGCAAGCCAAGTACATCGTCACAAACCCCGTTCCCACATAGACATCCCTCTCAACGCCCAGCTTCACCGCCCAACAGTGTACTTGATAGCCATACTCGATCAACTCACACCCGGACAACACACTCGCAATCATAACCGAATTGGGCCTAAACCTTCTGAGCCCCACATCCCTGAACACCAAAAAAGCTTCCGCAAACTGCCCATTTTGCGAAAACCCAGAGATGGCAGCATTCGCGGAGGCAACAGTTGGGTGGGGCATTTCGTCGAACACCTTGACTGCGCTCCTAATTTGATGGGTTTTCATGTACATCCCGGTGAGAGCAGTGGAGGTGTAAGCGTCCGCATCAAAGCCGGTCTTGATGATTTGGGTATGGAGGATTCGGCCGGAGAGGGACGAGGAGAGCTTCGCGCAGGCCTTGAGGAGGGGTGGGAAGGTGAATCTGGTGGGACGAACCGAAGCGGCGTGGAGCTGCGAGTAGAGGAGGAGAGCTTCTCTGTAGTGTGCATCGGCTACAAGCTTCCCGAGTTCGCGTATCATACGAACGAATCAAATCAGTGGCAATGGAGACACTCCTAATTCCTTCACCAGTTGCTCTCTTCGCATCCCGCATCTATGCAGTTCCGAATGTGGCTCAATTTTCAGGGTGGCTGTTGAACTCAACCGAACCCGGCCAATTAAACCAGACTTAAACCGAACCCAAGATATTAGGTTCGGTTTTTGGTTCCCAATTTCTAAAATTTCGGTTTAGTCATTTAGGTATGGTTCAATTAAAACCTAACTTTTACTAAATTAAATAAACACATTATATGGCACTAGTTTAGGTTGAATCAATTCTCGTAAAAAAAGTTATAAACTATTATAAGATATTGTGTGTAATTTAAAGATATTTTCTATAGCATATTTTTTTATAATTAATTGTTAATTAGGTTAATTTAGATTCAAAACCTGAATCGAATCTAAATAAAACAAATCTAAATCAAATCTAACCTAACAACTTAGGTTCAGTTTTCGATTCACAATTTTAAAAAATTCGATTTTAGGTTCGATTCGATTCGACCCGATTTTGAACCAACGAGACCCTAGTAACTAGCGGAGTCAAGCATAAGCATCTTACAGAGACAGCTAAGGCTATGAGACTTCATGCTAATCTTTCACCGAGGTTTTGGGGAGACTATATTCTAGCAACCACTCACCTAATCAATCTTATGCCCTCTTCTGTATTGTTAAGGATGACTCATTTTGAGAAGTTATATGGGAAGCCACCTTATCATAGTATGCTTCGAGCTAGTGGGCTGCTTATGTTATGCTCTCAACATAGGTCCTCCAAGAAGGTCAACTAGATCTACCCATATACCCTATCACCTTCGTGATTTTATTGGTGTCCCATCTATATCTACATCCCTTTCTAACACCTTCATGGTGTCTACACTCTTTGATCCATCCCTTTATCTACTTGATTACATAGCTAGTCTTGCCCATGTTCTTGCTATATGCAAGAGCCAATGTCCTATAAATAGGCCAAAGATAATTCCTCTTGGGTCGGATCCAGTGGTGGAGCCAGAACCCGAAGAGGGTGGGGGTACACCGATGATAAACAACAATGAATAACACGAACTCGTACAACACATAACGTTTTCAACACTACAAAATAACGATAAAAATAAAAGATTTCACTAGTACAAAAAATTCTTCATTGCTAATTAGAGTTTTATAATAAAATAGTTCAACTCGACACGAGGTAAATCTATTTTATGGGTTTTCATACCCTAAAAATATTGAATGATAACCTCATTATCAATGCGCTTGAAAACATTCTTTTCAACCTAGCTCACAAAAGTCTCAGAGAGAAAATCTTCTCTTATCTTGTTGCGCAAATATGGTTTGATAATACCCATAATAGAGAAAGCTTTTTCCACTATAGTTTTTGCAACCGGTAACACTAAAACCAACTCGATGAGATGATATACCAAATCAAAAGCTTTTTGAATTCCTACCTCGATCATCTTTTTAGAAACATCACTATTATCTTTTGCAAAGTAGAAAATCTAACATTTTTCTTCATTTAAACTTTCGTAATTTATTACCTAATTATCGAAATGAGTAATATAGCCTCTCATTTCAAAGATCTAAAGATAAATTATAGTATAGAAATGTCAATCTAAATAAACTATAAAAGCATTGTGGGTTATTTAAATAAGATTTAAAGTAATTAATATACCTTCCATTTTCAAACATTCATAACTTTTTACTCGGATATCGGATTAATGCATACTGTATATCAAAACGAAGCTATTGACGAGAATAATACATATACGAGGTTCGTCGGATGAGGGTGGGGGCACGTGCACCCACATGCCCCCGTTTGGATCCGCCTCTGGTCGGATCTATCATAAAGACCATTGAACCCTCTTAGATCCCACACCGTCACTTCACCATCACTACCTAACACCGCCACCCAACCACATCATCATCATCATCATCATCGAGTTGTCTCCGCTTCTTCTCCTAACCCTAATCAGAACATAGGATTCTGCAATAATAAAAATCAATTAATTAATTTCGCTAATCGAAATCTTATGTTGATGAAAATTCTGATTGGAAATCGCATTTTGATCTATAAATCATATCAATTATCAATATCATCGATCTTTGTTTCAATTCAATTGTTTTGTGACAGGAAATAATATGTTGATCAATATTAATACAAATTATCAATTCATTTTCACAATATCATGAATTTAAAAAAGGACTTAGTTGTAATTTATTAATATATATATATATTGTCATTAGACATTTTTACTTCGACACCCTCTTTTATTATTATTATTATTATTATTATTATTATTATTATTATTATTATTATTTTAATAATAATAATATTATTATTATGATGATGAAAAAGATTTACATAAAGTTAGTTGGAAGCCTAGTAACAAATTGAGCTCCAACCCCTTTTTGAATAGTGAAACCAACTCTATGAAATATGAAATCACCATTATCAGACCTTGTCCCATGATTTTTCGTAACCAATTAAACTCGCTTCATAAAACCAATAGCATCATCCCCTAGTTCTCCAAAAGTAGAGAACGCGAATGCTAGGAAACAATACCCCTTAGCCACACAAATATTTGCGTACTTCTTCTCCTTCCGTTCAGTGGCTTGAGAGACTGCCTTGCCGGTTACAAAGGAATCATTGGCTCTAGTTGTGAACGGTGAAGCCCCAACCACATCCACACAAGTGTCTCTACCCTTGTCCCACCCATAAACCAACAAATCTCCTGGCCTCAACTCAACACCATCCTCATTGCTCATACCCGTATGCGCTTCCTTCTGAAGTGCGATACCCGCTTTGTAACAAATGTCAGCCAAAACATCTCGGACCATGTTGTGTCGGTGCTTTGTCCCGATACCTCGACTGCAATGCAGAGCGTGATCTCCAAATGGGTCCATCCTGATAAGCTCACAACTAGGACATGTCGGATAACCACTAAACATAGGGATCGAAAGATGGTATTGGAGGACAGAACGAAACTGGCGAGACGGCATAGTCTGAGCTAGACCCTCAATGGGTGTAGTCAACAAAAAATCATGCGCTCTGTCTCCTCTCGCCGCTTACAAAATATGCAGCTGCCTTGGAGTCGGATTGAGTGTGGCCACTAAGTTCTCATCAATGAACTTGAAATATCGATCCGCCAATACTGACATGATTTTTTTGGGAGCGGGGGATACAAACAAATCATCAATATTCGAACCAACACAGGCGACAAACCTCGAGATAGATTGGGTGAGGGTGCTGTCAAGGCAACTGTCCGGACATCCAGAAGTTGAAGACGCTGAATTACTCAAAATGAATGTTTTGATTTCAGCCGTTTGGAGACGAGATGCGATGAAAGCAAAATGACTAACATCCTCCGCCGAAAGCACCCCAAACCCACCAAGTTTTAAAGGAAGAGTCGCTTGACGCCACTGCCACTGACCAAACCCTAGGCCTCCAGGCCTGCAGTAATTGCCTGCTCTAGGGAGACTCGAAGCTCATCATCAAAGCACCTTATAGCATCAGGGAGGGCATTAGAGGGGCACGTTCGAAGAGAAAACATCAATCTGGGGACCCCAATACAATTTCGGAGAAGGAGCAATTCACACTGGGGATCTTCTAGCCTTCTAACAGCCTTAAGAGCCTCTATCAATTTGTCAACCCTCTTCATAATCAAGATATTGCAGAATGTAGCATTGTTGCTGGCCAGGCCGCCTAACAATTTCACCCCCAATTTGGGTCTAGAAATGTCATATGGGAACAGACTAACTTCAAAGCTCCTCAGATCTTCAGTTGGCCAGAACAGTTCAGTTTTCTGAATATTAATGAATAGCCCCAACTTCGGACCCTCTCTAACCACAATCTCAAGCGCCTTAGCAACCTCTCTGGTGTCACCTGATAGGGTACCATCATCTAAGTACCAGACGTTAATGTCAAGAGCACATGCGGTATTAATTTTGGTGACAAGAGGATGCAAAACTAAAGCAAACAAAACGGGACCTAACGGATCACCCTGCTGCACATCTTGACAAGATCGTAGAAGAACATCCTGCCAATACAGACGAGCGAGTTGGGCATAGCAGAATTCAACCCACGGAGCAATGGAGGGGCAACGGATGCGAACTTCCCGAATCAAAGCGCCTCTATCAACGAGATTAAAGGCGTTAGAAAAGTCCACGAGAAGCAATGACATGTCACTATCCATACCCTTATCTAACAGAAGCCTGTTAACAGAATGGAGGATAGCTTCGCCACCCCCCGACACACCTACACCAAACTGGTGTGTGCCCAAATATCTGCTGAGCTTCTTGGTGACGATAGAAGCCGCCGATTTGGAAACCAACCTCCTCCAAATAGAACCTACTGCAATAGGGCGAACACCCCCACCTAGTTTCAGCAACGGCGTCAGGGGAGCACTCGCTACAAATTCCGCAAGCACTCGAGGGCACACACCCGACAGGAAAAGGTTAACAACACCCGTGATGGCTCCAAGAAGATCACTAGCAATGCTGTCACATACCCCACCTAGAATCTCAATGAGATGTTGCGCTCGAAGCCCATCTTTCCCGCAAGAAGTACCTTTGGGGAAGCTCCTGATCCGATTGAGGACTAACTCTTTACTAACCGACAATGCAGGCACCAAGAGAGGATCAGATGGAACAACTGGTGGGGGGGGGGGGGGGAATAGGATGCTTAGCAAGAAGCTCTGCGGCTGTGTCATCATTGAAGGGTGCAACCCCAGAGGAAGTGAGGACTCTAATAGCAGCAGCATAATGACCATCCCCCATTTTGCGTTTGCACTGAACTACATTCAACTCAAACTGAGACAAATCTTTTTTCTTTTTTACCAAACCAGAGTCGTAAGAGGCAGAGGGAGTGAGTATATCCTGAACTAGAGCTTGCATCCCTCCCGACTTTGTCCACAAGGTCAAGGCAGCAGCCATAGACGCAACCTGATCCCTCTTCCTTCCAACAGACATGCCGTTAGGACGACCCCGCAAAGCAGTCGTATTAAGAACACATGTTGGAAGAACAAACAACTGAACCCAACAAGAAATATTTTAAAATAAAATCACGATGTAATGGTTTAAAACAAATAAAAATTAGGTAGTTTTTTTTAAAAAAAGTAAAATTTTTAAATTTTTATGGTTTTCAAGTCTTGTAAATTGGGAGTGGTTTTGTATGTTAATTTTCTCTTTTTGTCGTTTAAAAAGAGGAAAATAGAAAAATTAACAAGCCTATAATTTTTTTTCAACTGAGAATAAAATATTACAACTTAAAAAAAAACCAACACCTTTGATTCTTAACTTTCAAAATTTCACATCCATTTTATTAGTATTATTTTGGTACTAGAATGGTTTTCAATTTGTTAGACCATCTCCAACAACTTCTCTAAAATTTCTCCAAACTGAAAAAACAAAATATGTGATAAACCGAAAGAAATAGAGAGAGCAGGAGAAAGAGGTAGAGAGATGAGAGGATGAATTGATGTATTCATTAGGGTTTCAAATGACCCTTTATATAGAGATTACACACCTTGGGCCACAAGTCTAACTAGGGTTTCCCATGTATATCCACATACAATAATAATATTATAACAAAATACTTATTTTTAAAATTATTTTTGTTTTACCTCTAATAGCTTTCCCATTACAAAGATTTAGAGAATCATTTAGTTTGGAGAATGTTGTAGATTTAGGGAATCCTCTCTATTTTTCATGTTGCTTCTCAATTTTGAGAATGTGATGGGGAATCTGTTGGATAAAAAAATACCTCAAAATTCTCCAAAAATTCCAAACTCCCCAAAATGGGAAAACTACTAGAGATGCTCTTAGGCCATGTTTGTCGGTGGTTTTCTAGCATCGATACTCCAATATATTTGACTAAAAAATGTTGAAAGGGGCAAGTATCGGGGTATTGGGATACTAGAGTTAGCATCCCGAGTAGTATCGATGGTACGTGATAAAATGCATGGCAGGGTGTGTCAACCTTTACTTTTTTTTTCACAAGAGACATTAAAACGCAGTATTTTGGGCTTAAGGAGGTTGAAATGCAGCGTTTTGGGCTGCAAAAGTCTGATGCCAGCTGAAGGTGGAGGTCTACGTGTCGCACACTGGTTTGCTGCAATATAGGGCCACGAATGGTGGACAAGTGTATTTATGAGATGTATTATGTCGATTGTATAATTTTAATTGTAATGTTCAATTTTTGACAATGAAAATGTAAAAAAAATTATACCAAAATACTAGATTCATTTTTCTCTACACCTAGACATCATTTTCGAATATGCTTCACCAAATTCAAAAAAAAAAATACTTTTGTTTGAATACAATTATATGTAATAATACCCAAAACAATATATGTAATTTTTTTCAATAATAATAATTATCATTTGAATATTATGTTTGTTGTTTTTTAATAATACCCAAAATAATATGTGTAATTTTTTTCAATAATAATAATTATCATTTGAATATTATGTTTGTTGTTTTTAATAATACCCAAAACAATATTTTGTTGTTTTGTAATAATACCCAATGTCGGAGCCAATTAGTGTTTTTCGATTTGAGTATTATGTTTGTTAAGTTGGAATTTAAGTTTATGTATTATCCGTGGTGTAAATGTATAATCTCTTTTTAAGTAATCAATGTATTTTGACTTATTTAAATAAAATTTATATATTGGGTCATACATAGTCACCTATTTAGTTTATAAATAATATCAATTTATGAATAATATTTTTTAATGGAAAATGAATATAATAAGTTAATCTAGTTTTGAGAAAATTAGTCGAGGTATAACCGTAAATTGATTTGGTAGGAAATGATGGAAATAATTAAGGGCAAGGGGTATAATTGTAAATTGCATTGGTAAGAAAATATAGGTTTTGATATGCTAGAGTTGTTATTGATAAAATGGGAAAAATAAGAATGAGATGCTAAAATGATGTGAAGGAAAAAGAAGATTAAAAAAATAGTATTTCTAATGTCTATAGCATCTCTTGATAAACATGACCTTTTTAAGACCCAAAACAAATTTCACCCCGGGTCTATAAAAGGTTAGCAATGGTAGCATAGCTGCCATAGCATCTTGGTAATAAAGCAATGTGTGGAAAGTATAGAGAAAGTGTACTGGTTTGATGATATATTTTTAACTTGTATTTTCATTCGGTTTGGTTTCCAGTCTAGACTGGAAACCAATTTGGATTTTTAGATGCAACGTTGAAGTCGAATGTTTAGTTCGGGCTATATGAAGGATTTCTATCCCGGTCTGGTTTCAGTTTAGTTCGTGAATTATTTAGTCGAATCTTATTGGGTAATTAAGTGTGTTTCAACCTGCAGTTTGTGAATTTTTGGGCATTTTATCGCCGATTTTGTTCTTCTAATTTGCTCTTGGGCATGGCCGTCTCATCATTTCAGGGGCCTTGTTCTATTAATAACATTAGGCCCTTCCAAATTGCATCGATTAGAATTCAAACCCGAGTTTGTTTAACAAAGTAGAACCCATTGGGCTATTTATTTTTACCACGTTCTTCCCGGGAAACATTTTATAGATGACGATGAATCAAGCTTGAATTAGATTGATTAATCAAGCTTGATCCACTGAATGTAAATGAAGAATCAGAAATGAAATTGAGAGAGAGAGGAAGAAAACAGATTGTGTTTTTCTGTATTATGTAAAAAACTGTCTCAAACAGAACAAGTAAAGGGTCTTTATACCCAAACCTATAGTGACGTGTCTAAACCAAGACCCTTAGATTCTAACTACCATCTAACAAATTTGACCATGGTTGACTAAGCTTGCAACATCTTCAACACTCCTCCTCAAGCTTAGAGTTAGGCAAACTGATTTCTAACTCCAAGCTTGTTCAATAGCTTCATATGTTGCACCTGATTCACCACTTTGGTGAAGATATCTGCAGGTTGATCTTTGGTAGAAATGTACTTTGTATCAACTTCTCTATCCAACACCATGTTTCTCACCAAGTGGCAATTTGCCTCTATATGCTTGGTTCTCTCGTGAAACATGAGGTTTCTAGAGATGTGTGCGCAATGCCGCTTGGTTGTCACATAACAGCTCCATAGCTTGTGATTGCTCAACTTTCAGATCCTTGAGCACCCTAATCAACCAAATTAACTTACAACATGTCATTTCCATTGCTCTTTATTCTGCTTCTGTAGTAGACATGGCAACAAAGGATTGCTTCTTAGTTCTCCAGGATATTAGAGCATCACCCAACAAGAAGTAATAACTAGTAAGTGATTTCCTTGTCATCGGGCAAGCTTGCCAATCTGCATCACAAAATCCTTTGAGCTTCAAATCAAATTTACTTGGAAGCAAGATTCCCTGTCCTAGAGCTTGCTTGATGTATCTCAACAAATGCTTCACAGCTTGCTAGTGCTCTGTGTTTGGATTTTGCACAAACTGACTTAGTATGTGAACTGAGTAGGTGATGTCTGGTCTTGTGACGTACAGTTAGGTAAATCAACTTTCCTACTACCTTTCTGTACAATTTAGGCTTGTCAAATGCCTCTCCTTCACTTGTCAGTTTGCAATGCACCTCTAGAGGTGTGGACAATGGCTTAGCATTTTCCATTCCAGCTTCCTCTAATAACTCTATGGCATATTTCCTTTGATTCAACCATATTCCTTCCTGATTTCTATCAATCTCATTTCCCATAAAATATCTAGTATGACCCAAATCCTTGATTTGAAAGTGCCTGTGCAGATGCTTCTTTAGCTTTTCAATTTCATCTTTGATATTTCCTGTGATGATCATATCATCCACATACACCAGCAAGGCTGTAAATGTGTACCCAAATTACTTAGTGAACAAAGCATGATCAACTTCAGATTGAACAAACTTAGCCAGCTTGATCACTTGAGCAAACTTGGTGAACCATTTCCTCAGAGCTTGCTTTAACCGATACAAAGATTTATTCAACTTACATACCATCTTGATATTGTGATCATTCATACTACACTCCTCCTGCGCACAAGCATCAAGATTGATCAGCTTTTGCCTTTGAAGAGCTTTAAGATGATGATACTCAAGTGGTAGAGCCATGAACACCTCCTCCTCAAGATCATCATGGAGGAATGCATTGGTGACATCCATTTCAACAATAGATGAGGGCATGAGGCCTCTAAAATTTTCGGGGCCCTGTGCAATCGAACCTTATGCCTGCTCTTCGGTTTGCCTCATGATGTCTAGGACTTGTGAATTCGTTTTGTTTGATGCAACCATATGGGATCATGTTTTAATTTCAGTTACTGTACAACTTGAGATTGCTTTTTTTTTTCCCAAGCCAAATTTGTAATTACCCATGCATTTTCTTAAATTACTCTTAGCTCATTGATTACTCACATAATTAAAGGTTAATTACCCATGCATTTTCTTAAATTTACTTGCAAATCGAACCCTAAATTATATTAATTCTTCTTCATAGATATACAACGTACACAACTCTTTATTCAGTAGCTAATTAAGTTAGGCTCCAGCCTTGTCCTCCTTGAAAGTTGAACTTCTTCAGTCTTCCGTACACCATTACCGCCATCAAAACAAGCTTACCCTCGTTGCTCCACCGCCCCGAAAACCCATACCACATGTCCTTGCAGCTTTCGTCGACGTTCAGCCTTCGCTCGCAGCTGTAGCCCATCGAATATCCCACGTTTCCATACGCGCTGCATGCATGCATGCAAAAAAAAAAACCCTACTTTACGTACACATTCAACTACTAATATTTGAAATTATTATAATTGTTGCCTAATGCAAACTAATGTACATCATCAAATATAATTCATTAATAATAAATACCTTACGACTTCAACAACGATGTTGAGGACGTTGAAGTTGAGAGGATCGTCTCTGAGGCTGTCTCTCTCGGTGACGCATACGAGGAGTGTGAAGATGAACAAGGTGGAGAGGGGACAGAACATCATGTTCATGAAGTGTAACACTTTGCTCCTCCTTTGGAAGTTTGTGGTTGTTATACTTTGGTCCTCATTCTCTATTATCAATCCCTTATCTTGATTCCTCCATGTGGGTATGAACATGGTGTAGGGTGGAAGATACCTATATATCAATTATTTTTCCACAAATTAGTCTTTCAATAATTAAATTGTACCTTGTATTATATATGATTATATGAAAATTAAGTTCATTTATCAACAAGCTACCTAAAAACTTAACTCTTGTCATGACAAAAACAGCTCTCCTATCTATAATGAGCCATTTTTTATTATTTTAAATTCAAATCAAGGATGATTTCACATATTCAATATAAAAAGTAGAGTAAAACATTTAATGCCTTTAAAATTAGAGCGGAATATTGATAAATGATCTTTCTAATATATATATTCGATCTAAGACTTAATTAGTTAATTATTAAGACTATGATATGAAAACTATTTCCCTTAATAAAAAAATGTCATAATGTTTTTAAAATGGCTAAATTGATCTCAACCCGATTGACAACGATTGATTATAAGAAACCACGGATGATTAGTGTAATGATTTTATTTTAAGGTTAACAAATATTTTGACAAGAGATTATTCATGATATGTGTATTTTTAAATCACAGGAAAAATAATTTTTTTTTTTAAATCTGGAATTTTCAGAAAAGGAAAAAAGAATAAGTCTCCCGAATTTTGAATCGGATTCTTTGTAATATGCAATCTAGTAATGTCCAAATCAGAAAGTACCTTTATTACAAACAACAATAAAAAATAGAAGGTGTAGCCTAAAAATAAATCGTTTTGAATAAAAAGAAAATTCAAATCTCCCAACTGATATGATGCCCTTTTGTGGAATTTCAATTCCTTTTCCCATTTTGGTATTTTCGAATTAATTCCCCTTTCCTTTTATCACAAATATAAAATGTGCAAAATCTAAAAGAGGTTATATTGTTGAAGGGAGGTAGTATATATGTTATATCAGTTTATTGAGAAAGAAAACTGTAAAAGAAAATCGATGAATTTTATAATCTAATTTAAAAATGGTTAAATCGGGTGTATGTAGAAAAAATATTTCATAATTGTATTTTTTGTCCTATGCTATAGGATAGAAAAATCGATATTGTATATACTCGTAGCTTAATTCGATTTTTCAGGTAATAATTCACAATAATAACAATGATAAAATAATGTTTGATGAAATTAAAAAAAAAATCAACTAAACTTGAAGCATAAAATAACATCTACAATAATAAAGTCACTACTTCGATGATTTAGTTGTAAGGATTTGGTATCCTTATCTATAACAATAAAGACCCCAAGTTCGAGCCGACCAAAAAAAAAAAAAAAGGACCCCAGTTCGATTATTTAGTGGAATAGTGGTATATTTTAATTATAGGAATTTTCTAATTGGGTCATAAGAGCATCCTAATAATTTCTTCATTATAGATTTTAGAGTTTAAACATTTTTTTTATTCTAACCGATTTTTTTATCCTATCCTCCAAAATGAAAAATTTCCCTAAATATGCAACATGCAAAACTAAACAATTTTCTAAATTTTTGAAATTGAGAAATGTTAGAGTTTAAATAAAAATAATTTAAAAATATATATTTTATTAATTTATTTTTGAAATTTTTTAGGAAAGTTATAGGAGATGGTCTAAGTAAAGACAACGGTTGAAAATATTTTGTTTTGACACAAACTTTATCTACCTTCTATTTTATTACTGTTATTTTAACCTCTAACCCATATGTGATAGGTTTTTATTGGCAACACTAATTTTTTTTTTTTGAAGAAATTGCCAACACTAATTGATTGATACAACAAATTTTTATTTTATTTTTTGGTGGAGGAAACAATAATAACAAAAGGGGCGGAAATAACCAAAAAAAAAATATTGATTGATTGATCAAACGCGCTTTGTTTGCTACGAGCTGTTCCTAATTAATAATTTAATTTAGTCCTTACCAAAAAAAAATTAATTTAGTTGTCAATAAACCTAGCTCGCTAGTTACAACTTACAAATTAATTGACTATCTGTCTTTGAATTGAAAAAAGAAAAACATAAACCCACCAAAATTATGAGCTAAAATTTCCCTATCCTTTCCCCTAACTACAAGAAAAAAACGGCACAATCACAATTCACAATTCACAATATATATATAGAGTTACTCACATCATGACGACGAAGACGACGATGATGGCTGTAGAAACCGTCGACAAATCTACAATGGTTTCTCCGCTATGTCTTGCATTCGCGGCTTGAAAGAGCGAACCAACGAATTTCTCGTATGAGTTTAAGCCCTTGAGGCCTTCGGATCTCCACTCCATGATGCAAAAGAGGACAAACTGCAACACTACAAACCCTAGGGCAGTGGCTGCCAACATACAAGAATTGAAGGTAGAAAACATGTAGGAAACCCCGAATTTCTTATAGTTGTTCAAAAGGTAGGTATACTCCTCGCGCTTTTGCGTCTTCTCCAAGAGCCATAGCACCAATCGAAGGCAGCATGGAAATAGGGTGTTTCCCAAAAAGATTTGCGGAAGCAAAATCAATAGAAGGCCAGGATTTTGTTTGAAGGCCATCATGTTCTCGTTCGTTGGTGCATATCCACAGTTTGTGAATGTAGAGACGATTAGGAAGACCGAGAAGACTGTTAGGTTAAGACCCTTTCTCTTTAGCGTGTTGCTCGCGCTTGAACTTATGCTTATGTAAAAGGTAACCAATGAAGATCCTAGGACATGAACCGTTACGAGGTACCCCAACATTACGTGTGCTAGACTCTTCATGGCTTGGTATTTCATTTTATTGTTAGAGATAGAACTCATAACATTATGACTGCTACCAAACTCTAGTTGATCAAGTTGGTTACTAGTACTACTATCGTCGTCTCCTAGTTGATCTAAGAAGGATTTGACTTGTCCTCGAAGAAGAATTGCAAACATGGAGACGAAAACCTCACCTCCAATGAACATTAGAATGGTCATGATCACGAGTTGAGATGTGGAGAACACCTCCATCTCAACGACAGCCATGCTTGACACGGTTGTGGCTGACACTGAGGTGAAGAAGAGGTCTAGATCACCAGGCTTATAGGAGTCCGAGCTCCTTGTTTTGGTCATCTTCAAGGCCAAGAATCCAATCAAGGATGCAATGAGGAAGTAGGAGAGGTGGAGCCAGAATGAATTTATATGCGTGATGAAGAATCGAAGAAGGGATGCCATGGGAGGTCGACGACACACACATTGTAAGACTAAGTTGTAGGCATTAAGATAGAAATGGTGGAGTTTGTTGAGCAAGGTGGAGAAGTACTTAGGCATTTTGTTGGTGGGTATTTGAAACTGAATTGGGTGGAGAAAACACTTGATCCATATATATAGAGGAATTAAGCAAGTGGTGGGATGAGGTGTACTTAAGAATCCGAATATAGTCTATATATTGATGCATCCTACTATACACATATATATTGTCATATCATGTAATGTCCATGTCACCTCCTTTCAAATTTCATCTTACATTTAGACTAATTTTAAGTTTGTGGTAGAAAATTGTCCACGGATCGTGATGATGAGAAAAGAACATATAACCATATATTCAACACGGTACCGTACTACACTACTATTAGCTATATAAATGGATGCTTTTTGACTGATTTTTTTTTCGAATAACGAGGGTAACCACCTCGGGCACGTGACCCAGCCGACAAGAGTCATGCTCCATGTAAACTGGTTTGCACCGACCGGCTAGACCCAATGGTAATAAGCAAGGTGAACCTTGATTATTTCACCAAGAGAAAGGGCGGAGGCAGGAATCAAGCCTGTGACCTCCTATTAAACCCTCTTACTCTTTACCATTGAGCCACCCCGCTGGGGCTTTTTGGCTGATTAATTGGTTTACTTGCTAGAACGTACCGAATGTGCGATGAACGCACACTCTAAACCACTAATTTTTTCCCCAACATTTACTATGTACATTTTTTTAATAATAAAAACTATAAAAATATTAAAATTTTAATTAAAATTTTAAATTAATTTCATGCTTGTTATTGATAAATATGAAATTACTTTTAAAATTTTAATTAAAAATCAATATTATATATAGTTTTTATAATTTTAAAAAACATAAATAATAATATTCACTAAAAGAATAACAGAGAGAGTAAAAGTAATAGGAAGAAAAACTCAGTGAACTCACTGAACTCTAGCATTTTTGTATAACTAACTGTAGAATTTAGAGAGGGATAAAACCCTAATAGATTGGTGGTGGAAACCTCATATTAGAGAAGGCAAACACATCTATAACGTTATTATTCAACCCTTTATATAGGGATTACAATGTTTGGAGAATAAGTAATATAAAGATATTAATAGTCTAAACCTATTAAAGATATATATTTCTAACCTAATATAACAATATCAAAGATTATATCCTAATAGAATCATATCTAATATATCATAAAATATATCTATCCTAATATATCTCTAACACTAACTAATACGATATGATATCACATTTCAACAATTTATTAATATAGATTATATATTTCAATTTTTTTCCCATGGTGAGATATGCACTGCACGCTTCTTCTAGATATGTATCTATATTAAGAGAATGAAGAGAGAAAACTCTCTCTTTTGGAAGTGAGAGAAAATCTCAAAGAATGGAGGAGCCCTCAATCCTATGCCCGACAACTCTAAACCTAGAAACTTCGAACCCTCTAATCTAGGGTTGTTATTCGAGCCGAACGAGTCAAGTATTGCTTGTAAATATTCAGTTCATTTAGTATATGAACGAGCTCGAGCCGAGCCTAAATTTTGACTCGAGTTTAAAAATGTGCTCATACTCGACTCGTTTAGGAAATGAACGAGCTCGAGCCGAGCTTTTTTTGATCTTTAAGCGTTTTACTATACAGTAACACTTAAAATTTTTTTTAGAAATTCTATAAAATTCAAGCTTAATTCGAACGAGCCCAATCTTCGAACCCAAGGATTAGCCTTGGGCTCAAAAGACATGTTTTCGGGCCAATCGGGCCCAAAGAGGGGAGACAACGAAGATCGAAAGAAAGGGTGAAATGGCAGGTGCCTGAGAGCGAGCACACCCAGGCACACCACAATCGCAGGCCAAGAGGAGAAGAGGTGGAACCAAGGCCGGCGCCAAAGCACGAGCCCGCCGACGATGAGGAGGCCAGTAGATATCAGATTGGGTCGACTGGAGCGGGGAGAAGTCGAAAATGGGGGAATGAATAGACCCAAATCGAGAATAGGACAGGGGAAAGACGAAACCCCAAGTCGAAGAGCAACCTCGAATCACCCAAAGCCCCAACACCAAACAGACGTTTAGTCAGAATCCGAGCAAGGCATCACAGAATTAGGATTAGGTTACACTAATTGGACAAGAGGAAGGAATAGAGGGGGAGAAGAACCCACAAACAACCCAACTTGAATTTGATTTTGTTCGAGCCCAATAATAGAAAATCGGATTAAGGTCGTAGTAACACATTTTAATAGAGAAATTGTCTATTGTTAATAGAGAAAATCGAATTAAGGGGTTTCCACACCACCGATCGAAGGCGGGGAGCACCACCACCGAAGGCGAAAGTTAGATCGGCGGACACCAAAGGTGTGGCCGGAGAGGAACAGTAGGCGGCTAGCAGTCGAGGCCGAGATGTTTCACGCCAAGAAGGCGGGTTTGTAGTTTTCGGAAGAGATTTGGGGCTCCCAGAGGAGATTTGATCCACGTTAGAGGGAGAGAACGACCTCCGAAGAGGTGGTTGCTCGCCTCTGACGAGGTGGTCGGCGGTGGTGAGTTCATGTATTCTTCATCTCCAACCTGGGGTTTTTCCACTTCCACAGATTAGAGCGTTTTTTTAACATCAGAGTATTTTGAAATACCTATATGGCAATAGCTGTCTATTTTAAATACCAATTTAGTATTTTGGTCCTTGTTTGTATCTACTAGCATTGTGATTTCACTTTAAGTTGTAGCTTCTTTGTTACCCGATTTAACTTTTTTTTAATAGTAGGCAAATAATAGGATGTTTTCACTAAGAAAAGATCATTCTTGATCATCCATTTTTCCTTTTCAAAAGGGAGAGTACGCTATCAAATTACGGAGTACAAGTTTTCGTAGTCCTAGCTATATAATTAGCAATAGAGTTTCATTTCCTATAGCAGTGTTTGAACAAGATGTTACTGAATTTTTCCTTAATATGGCAAATCTTCTGAATCATTTTGTAAATTTTCTAAGGAATATTGGTGTTATCATTGATGGTGTTGATGACTCCAAGACCATCCTTCTCAATAATGACCTTCTGTAATCCCCTCTTGAGGGCTAACTATAACCCGACGCAAACGACATAAGCTTCTTTTTGAAGTACAGATCCACGGTGGATCCTACACTGAAAAATATCAATAATTTTACCATCACAGTTTTGAACGATGCCACCAATGCGACATTCGCCAAAAGGTTTAATACAGTCATCTACATTTTTTTTTTGTAGAAGCCCCTTGGTGGTCTTTGCAACCTTATAACTTTTTGTTGCTTTTTTCTGTTTGTGCTTTTATTTGTTTGCCCCTTGATCCAGTTTGTTATATTGCTGACCATCTGTTGGTCAATTGTTGGTATTAATGCAATTCTCTTTTTGTTGAAGATAATGTTGTTCCTTATGTCTCATAAAGACTTTGAAATGTATATTTTCAGTTTTGATTGACGTAAGGTCTTCTAGGAAGGAATGAGTTGATCTTATGCTCATAAAGATTTTTTTTGTCGGAAGTCTACTTCATGTATTAAACCCGGTTTAGTCAAGTTGAACTGATTTGTTTATATAATTTATTAAATAAAGACTCGTTAAAAGATCTAAAAAATAAAATAAAAAGATAAAAGATTATTTTAAACCGGGTGATTTATTATGTATATGATATATGTATATGTATATAATTTTTAATTATATGGAGTGTATGTATATATATACATATATAAATATTAAAAAACATGAGGACTAGTTTTTTAGCCTGGTTTTCAGGTTGAACCGAGCTAATATAAAGTCACTTTGTAAATTTAAGAACATGGTTTTTAGCAGGGGTTTTAAAATGAACCGAGCTATGAACCGAGCTAATATAGAATTTGGATCAAATGTTAACAAGAGATAGGGTGTTAAATGTTAACAAATTTAGGCCATTGGATGGGGGAAAAGGAATGGCCTAGATTATTTCTAATTTTCTATATATTAAATTAATTGTAAATTAATTAGAAAATAAACTCACCCAACCCCACACTAAGCGCGTGTATAAAAAAACCCTAACCCAATCTTAGAGCATGTTTATTGGTGAGCCTAAGGGCTCACCAATAATCCACATAGGCGAAAAAAATAAAAGAAAAATGAAAGAATAAGTGAGGTGGCCATGAGCCCGGGGAAAAACAACCTTGAAGATGAGTCCGGGCTCATTGCAGGGAGGGCCACTGCAGCGCTGCCATGTGGCAGAGCTTGATTAATTTTTCTTTTAAATCGATTTTTCTCTATTTTTGTTAATGTAAAAAATATGAAAAAAATTTATTTTTGAATGTAATTTCTTTTTATCTACCCATAGACACCCATATTGCATATGTTTTTTTTTTAAAAAAAAAGTGAAGTTAAAAGCCCGGAGTGGACTCACTGATAATTTGGTGAAAAGATAAAAAATTGGGTTAGGCTCTTTAACTGATGTGGCAGTTGAAAAGTAAGTTAAGAGCCCGAAACGAGGCTCACTAATAAACATGCTCTTAATCCCCATCCCACACGTTCCTCCTCTCTGGTTCTAATTAGGAGCTCTTTTGGGAAGCGGCGAAGCAGAGCTTGAAGAGGAGGGGTGATTGAGTACACCAGAGCCACCGTGACCACCGCAGCCCAGCGACGTCGATGAGGGTGGATGTTGAGCAAGGGGAGGGCGCGATTCATGGGTGAGGTGAAGGACGGCGACGATTGGGAGCGGGAGGAGGTGAAGGTCGCAATTAGGGATCCAAATTCGAACTACATCGATTCCGACGGAAATCTGACGGCATCAGCGTCTGAATCCAACGGAAATCGAAGCCAAGGGAGGTCGACGTAGTTGTGAATCACAAGATTCCAAAGGATGTTGCATTCGAAGGGCGAATCCAAGGGACGGTCTTCCTCCTAGCGTGCTCGGTGTAGGTGACGGCCAGATCTGGGCACATAGATGGCGGGGGGAAATTGGCGGCGGCGCTGCTCTTGGCGGCGGAGGACATCTACCTTCGGTACTCCATCTTCATGAACGTAGATGACAGTCTTCCTTGAATTGTTGGTTAGGGTTTTTTTTCGTGAATGGTGGCTTCGGCTGTTGATTTTAGAGATGGTCTTTCTTCGTGAATCGTGGCTTTGACTATTGATTTTGGTTAGGTTTTTTTTTTTCATCGAATCGTTGTATATTAATTTAGTTTTGATCGAAGTAGATCTAGATTTAGTTAATTTTCATTATTTAACATTCGATTTAATTGCTTTTCATTAATTATGTCAATTCAATGTATCGACTATTCGACAAGTTTAGAGGTATTATTCGTTGATAATAAGGAGATTTACATTTACATTCTCTTTCAACCTAGCGAATAATTACTATTAACTTAACGAATAATTTCTATCAACCTAACGAATAGTTCCAAAATTGATCATTTTGTTATTATCTAAATTATAACTCCTTTTTACAAACGAATAATAACGATCAATTTAGTGAATAATTATTATTAACGTAGTGAATAGTTGCAAAATTGACCAACCCTTTTGCTATTATCTAAATGATAACTCCTCTTTACAGATGAATATTAACGATCAATTTAGCGAATAATTACTATTAACCTAGCGAATAGTTGCAAAATTGACCAACCCTTTTGCTATATTATCTAAACTATATCTCCTCTTTACACACGAATAATAACTATAAGTTAGCGAATATTTAATATCACCTTATCGAATAGTTCAAACAGTGCACACACAAAAAAAACAACGTTACTCCACCAAAAAATGTTACGCCGCAAAAAAAATGTAACACACACGCACGTAATTCAGCAAGTGGGTAAGGAAAGGGATGAGTCCCATTGATTTTTAATTAAAGAAAAAGTCAAAATTGTTTAATAATCTCAGTCACCCATTTCATTTAATTAATGACCCAAATTTATTAACATTTAAGTGTGAACACCTGACCCAACCTCTATATATATAATTGTTAATGAGTTGACAAGAAATTAAAAATTGTGGTGTGCTGATTTATTATGTATATGATATATGTAATAAGTTAACCGTTTGTTTAACCTATGCTCCAATATAAGAGGGTATATGTATATATAAACCGTAGACACATATCACACGACCAAACGAATTGAATCTATATATATTCCAGTTAACCACACCATTCTTAGAATGGACCACAAATAGAGATCAAAGTGGCACGTCCATATCAACAGACCCATATATATATTAATATATATATATATATATATATATATATATATATATATATATATATATATATATATATATAGCTAGGTTGGGTCATGTGTTAACAACTCTTACGGTGTTAAATATTAACAAATCAATATTCAGGAAAATTTATCAAATATTCATCACAATCACTCAATTATTCATCAAAGCTTTTGTTAAAATTAATCAAATATTCATCACAGTCACTCAAATATTTATCACAATCACTCAATTATTCACAATTTCCCAAATATTCATCACAGTCACTCAATTATTCACAATTATTCACAATATCCACCTCCAATCCTGTAATTGTGTTATTGTGATGAATATTTCTTAAATGTTGCCGAATATTGATGAATATTTGGGAAATTGTGAATAATTGAGTGACTGTGATGAATATTTGATAAATTTTGCCGAATATTGATTTGTTAACATTTAACACCGTAAGAGCTGTTAACATTTGATCCGCATTCTATATATATATATACATCCAACATATGGGAAAGTATGAAACTATGAATAGATTGAGTTAACAAAAATCTAGTGGACACTAACTATCGCCCCATTATAGATTTATAATAAATTCATTTATTTTCTGCATATTCATGATTTAATGTTACATTTAATCCTATATATGCAGCAACTATATATGGTCGCGAAACTCCGGATCGGACCTACAATAAAAAAAACTCCACTTACGAGTTAGCTATAGGGACCACCAATTAATTTCGACCTTGTTCTAAGACAATTGGGCACGTACGTATACTTAGTGCTCTCTCTCTCTCTCTATATATATATAGAGAGAGAGAAGGGGTTTTGGTTTTAGTTTTGGTGTACAAGAGTTTTACGCTGTACATATGTCTTATTATATAAAATTATTCGTCAATTTACTCATGATTATTTATCTGTTTTCACATGATTATTCGTCTGTACAACGAGTGTAAAAAAATATAAATTTTATTCTAACGAATAATCGTCCAATACTACCGAATAATTTCATCCAACAAATAATCTTCCAATATCACCGAATAATAATCAGAAGTTACTTTTAATCTTATCATTTGATCTTCTTAATTCAATGGTCTAAATCTGTTAACATGATACACCATAAGGGTTGTATGCTTATGATCTATTGTATGTGTTTGTGTATATATATAGAGAGAGAGTATGGATCATTTGTACTCACCCCTTAGGATATATATTGTACGCAAATCTGGACCATTGAATGATATGAAATCAAATGACAAGATTAATTCGGAGTTTCTAAAGCAAAGGCGAGGTCGAGCAGTGCGGTGGTGACAACATCGACACTTGACACCAACGAAGAGGAAGGTGAAGATGAATTGCCTTCATCTGCTTTTTCTTTCTTTTTTTTTTTTTTGGGTGGGGGGTGGTTTGTGTTTGTGTTAGGGGTATCGGCGAAATCGGGTTAGGGCTGAAATTTGTTGCTTAATCAACATGTGATTCCAACATTATTCGGGGAAAAATGAAGAATTATTCAAATGTATGTGTCGAATGAAATGTAGGATTTTCGAGATACATAATTTGATTCATTATTCGTCAATTATTCAGATGTATGTGTCGAATTTTAGTTACTAGTGTTAATGAGTTGATCAATATATTATTCAGTGAAATTTGATTCATTATTCGTCAGTATATGGAGTATTCATTTGACAAACAACATAAAAAACCTTCATCGCACGAGTATGACTACACAACTAAACATTATTCGGTGAAATCTGAAATATTATTCGGTGAAATATGAAGCATTTTTCGTATAAATCATAAGTATTGTTTAGGGAGTCGAGATTTCTTTTATCTGAAATTGATGAACAAAAAAAAATTGGTAGCATGTGACAAATTATTCAGTGGAATTAGTAAATTTTGATATGAACTAGATGGAAAAGGTTAACCTATCATTATTCGATAGCATGCGAAATATTATTTGGTGGAATTGCCGAAATTTTAAAACGAACAAAATCAGGTGGGTTCCACCAACGAATCACCCATAATAATTTATTTTTCACAAATATTTTATATATTAAAAAAAAGCAAGAGGGGGAGGGGTAAACACGCGCATGTAAGTGGGTGGGATCTTTTTTATGTGGGCCCCATAAAAAAAATTAAAGCAAAAATTTTAAAAAATCTATTTTAATCATGGTCATTCGTATCCTTTCTATTAACGACGCAGAATTGCCTACAAGATACATCATAATGGTTGAGTACATCTAAACCCCTTTACATAATACTACCTCCGTTCGGCAAAACTTGTCGTTTACTATTCACGCACGCTTTTTTAGAATGATAAAAATTATATAAAATATTCATTTTTTTAAAAAAAATTTTTTAACAAGTTTGTACTTATTAATAATAACTACGAAATTGTTAAAAAATTATTTTAAAAAACTAGATATTTTATATAGTTTTTATCTTCTAAAAAAGCGTGCGTGAATAGTAAAACGTCAAGTTTTGCCGAACGGATGTAGTATATATTCGGAATTCATTTAGAAATATATAATTTTTTTCATAATGGGAGGATCGATCTTTGGATCATGCAGTACTTGATCTCCTTTGGTGGTGGTACGTACAATCGTGGTTGTTCTGTCCAAATTCTCGACTTGTATTAAAAAAATATACAGTACTTGACAGGCATGTGCCATGGGTAGTTCAAGTGGATCAGCAGAACAGGCCCCAAATTTTAAGGGTCCAATAACGTTTTTGTTATACTTTAAAAAAAAAGGTCTACAAATTACACTCAAGGAATGTGGTCCACTGGCATATTGCATTGCAGTTTTTGCAAGCATTTTCATCATTCTGTTTTGCGATGTGTTCGACTCCCAACAACAACATGTTTTATTTTTTTTTTATTTATATAATTTGCTCTTCTTTTTCTTTCATAACATCACAAGCAATTATATATTTTTTGGTCGGCAATTATATTAAGTATATAAATATTTGATTTTTATTTTTTTCATTTTTAACTTATTAAGGGGCCCTTTTTCAAGGAATTTCCACCTTTTAATTTATTTTTTAAATCATTCAAAAAAATATTCTCTTTCTTAAAAAAACATACAAAGTTCGTTGCTTAGAGAAATTAGTGGACTTTTCCCCAAAATAATTAAAAAAATGGTGAACTTATTACTAGTCATATAAAATTTTTTAAAAAATCTTATTTATGGTTTTAAAAAATCATTCACAATCATTTTATATTTATAAGAATTTTCAAAGGCTTCAAATTTTCACCTTATTTCTACTTTGATTAATTTAATATAATAAAGGTGACTTTGAATCACAATACTCCTTATCATTTTAATATCTTTTGATGCATTTTGCAAATATAAACACGATCATTGTTGATTTTTAAAAAATAAAAAACATAATTATATATTTTTTATAATAGCAAAACAATTTTCATTATATGCAACTTATACAAAAGATAAGATCGTTAACACAATATATGAATAAGATTTAGTTTTTTTTTTTTGCATAGGCCCCCAAAAGGAATTTTTTTTTAAATATTCATTAAAAATAAAAATTTACGGATAAATTTCACACATTTAAACTATATATACAAATATTCAAAATTTGCAGATATGTCAGAAAAATGCAGTTTCAGACCGCGTTTTATGTGTTAACTGAGTATTTATCATCGGAACTGGGAAAAAAAATTACATTTCTTATAAAAACGCGGTTTTAAACTGCTTTTCTTTTCTAAAACGCATTTCTTTTTCAATTTTATTTCTAAATTTTAAAAAACAAAAAAAAAGGAAGAAGAAGCAGCTGTTGCAGGAAGAAGAAGCAGCGCGCAGCTTCTCCAATTGAAGGCCGAAGAGGAAAATCGCCGGAGAAGACTAGCCGGAGAGGAAGCTTGAAGCGGACAATCGCCGGAGCGGGGTTCTTCAATGCCGGAGCGGCGCGGCGGCGGCGGCCATGGTTGTGAAGAGCGCGGAGGAGTGGTGGTGCGGTGGCGGCCGGAGCGCGTTCGCGTGGGACCTTGAAGGCCAGCCTGGATTGATGCTCCTTCTTCGTTCGGTGGCGGCCATGGGTGCTTCTTCTTCGTTTGGTGGAGGAAGAGCACAGCCTGATGCTCCTTCTTCTTCGTTTCTTTTTTTTTTTTTAAAGTAAGCCGCGTTTTACGTTTACATATTTTTTTTGTTTTTTAAAATTTAGAAATAAAATTGGAAAAGAAACGGGTTTAGGAAAGAAACGCGGTTTAAAACCGCGTTTTTATAAGAAATTTAATTTTTTTTCCCAGTTTCGAAGATAAATATTCAATTCACACATAAAACGCGGTTTCATACCGTATTTTTCTGATGTATCTGTAAATTTTGAATATTTATGTAAATAGTTTAAATGTGTGAATTTATCCGTAAATTTTTATTTTTTAACCAACATTTTGAAAGAAAAAAAATCCCTCAAAAGTATCGACACGGCCTGCTACTTGATCTGAATGTAAAACATGCAATTGATCCCTATTGAACTAGGTTAAGATTGTGTTTGGTACAAGGTGGAGTACGTTGGAGGTAATTATTGAGTTTTGGGGGATTAAAAAAAGAAGAAAAAGTTGTCGGCAACCATATATGTTTGGCATGAGGCATGAGGTTTTCCATGAGAGGTGGAGGGGAAGTGGAGGTTTCGAGAGATTAATTAAATTTGCCTATTTTGGCACCTTCCCTCCCAAGGTTTTGGGTTTTTTTTTTTTCCCCTTCACTGCAGGCAAATTGAGAGTGACCCTCACCTCTCCACTTGCTACCTACCTCACTGGAAAAAAGAGGCTGGAGGGTATCGAATCACCCTATGAAGAACACATAATTCTCCTAGCTTCCATGGTTTCCTGATTTTGATCTCTTTCCCGCTTTATAGAGAAGATTTTGCTGTTCAGGTAGAAAAAGAAGGGTTCTTTCTTTATGAGCTTTGAACTGAACGCAGCCATGGCGGTGATTGAAAGCGCTCCCCTTGATTCGGGAATCGGCGTCCGATCTTCCTCTCCGCCTCTACAGCTCGATTCCCCCTTGGATGTTGGCGCAGGCGCCACCGATCATGCTAAATTCGACGGCCAAGATCGGGCTAGTTGGGTGCTCCTCGGAGATTCGGGCTAGCCGAACACCTACCCAGTCTCCAAATTTCGTAGCAACAAAAATCCCAAGGGAGGAAGGAGTGCATTTTTTTTTTACTTTTTATCCACAATAATCAGCATTTCCAAGAGCTTTCCTAAAATAATTGGACCCTAAAATAATGTCCAAAATAGAGAATGAGAAATCAAATATTCTGAATATTTTTTTCCTCATTCCAACAGTTTCCCCATTATAGAATTCACCCCAAAATATATAGAGTTTGCTCTAAATTTAGGGAATGACCTCTATATTTTCCATCCATTCTCTATTTTGGAGAATACAATGGGGAAGCTCTTGGAGCAAAAACCATCCCAATATTCTCCAAAAAATGAAGATGGGGAATCTCTTGGGATGCTCTAAACCTAAAATTATAAGAACATGCCCATAAGGTTTTCTAAAAAATTATAAATCACACATTCTGGATTTCTGGGGGCTAAATTCCAACCGCTTCTTCATTATAGAGTTTATCTCAAAATATATAAAGATTTCTCTAAATTTAGATAATAATCTCCAATTTTTCTCAACATTCTTTATTTTGAAGAATGTAATGGAGAAGTTGTTGGGCTAAAACCAATCTTAATATTCTATAAAAACTTAATATAGAGAATTTGTTAGGGTTTCTCTAACTACCGAACATCATTAAGATTTGTTACAATGTTATTTTTTTAAAAAAATCTCCACCTTTCTCAATTCCATAATACATAAAAAGAATCTCCAGCTCTTAAATACAGGGCCGTCCAATGAATTTTGGAGGCCCTGTTCAATATTGCTTCAATCTCAAAATATTTGATATTTTTTTGACATGCTAATTATTAAAAATATATATTTTATGTAATCTTTAACTTGTTAAAAAATGTGTTAACAAGTTCAATGTCAACTATTTTTGATACGGATTGAGTATTAATTACATTTATCAATCTTTCAAAAACATGTAGCACATAAATTGGTGTAAAATAAATATATATTTTTAAAATAAGATAATACAAAAACCAAATAAATTTAATATAGGAATTCTTCTTATTATATTTGAAGTCATGTATTTTAACTCTTTATGTTTATATATCAATATATATGTTACAATATTTTGACATTAAAAAACTCATTTATTATGTAAAGTTATAATTTACAAATAAAATTTTGAATATATTTGCAAAATCTTAAAATATCATAAATTATACTCTAATACAAGGGTTTTATAACAAATAAAAATAATTAATAAGAAGGCCCCATAACTAAAATAGTTTTTTATTTGTACAAGACAATTAGAAAATGTTTAAAAGACCCAAAAAAATAGATGACAAAAAATTGCCTCTATTGAGAATCGAACCTAGAACATAATGGAAATGAGTAATTTAGTTGGGTCAAATACCATTGGGCCAAGACAACTACATGATACAAAAGAGATTAAAAAATATAAGTACTACTAATAAATTATGAAATGGGGCCCTAAAAAATTTGGAGCCCTGTTCTGTTGGGCTTTTTGAACACCCTATTGGACGGGCCTGCTTAAATAATATCCAACCCCTCCACAAAAACGTCATTTGTCAAATGCAGCCTACGTCTAATAAAAAGGGGGTGTTTAAATACAACCCATTTTAAAATTTTAAATGCACCAAATATTTACACCAATCCTGGAATTCCTGATTAAGAGATGAGAGTATATATAAAGCCAATTATTTAAGGGGACGTTTGTTTCTAAACGAGGAATGCAAAGAGAAGGAATCAAATCTTACATATAAAATGTATATGATTTACATTTTTTGTGAGTCTAAAGGAGGGAGTGTGGGAATAATTAGAGTATTGGGGGAATAGTTACCCTTCCTCTATAATATTTAGGGAATGAAACATGAGAAAATGTAATAAATATTGTATGAAAATTTGGAAAAGGAGGTTAATAGTTAGAATACCGATTAATAAATCTTAAATTAAATATAAAGTAGATTAATTAAGGTAAACCATTACCTTTCTTTATAAAAACAAACGGGTAAGTTCAATTTAGACTTAGCTAGATGTTTCGTTAAAAGGTTTAATGTGTGACAAAACATCACTAATTAACTACATGCACGCCTGCATATATGCACCACGGCCTTCAAATTATTCAATGATGGTGACAAAAAATGTAGGGTTATTCAACTTTGAGATAATATATATTGTGGGAAATTGTATAAAGTTAAAGTCTGAAAAATAGCACCAATTAGAGTAGGTGATTGAGATGTGAATAGTCTAAGCATTGTCATCGATGAGTTTTTTTAACATTAATTGTTTATCCTATATGCTCGATCTAAAGGCATGCATATTAAGAAATCGAATTGTGAAACTGCTTTTCTAAATATATAAATATGGACGAACTCTCTAATTATATATAAAAAAAATAGATTAAATATATATCTATATGAGAAATATTTCTCAAATCAAAATACATAGGCAAAAAAAATAGATTAACTATGTATCTATATGAGAAATATTTCTCTCTACAATTCTAGAGAGAGGAAGGTCCAAATTCCTTTATGGGCGTCTACCACCTTGCCGAGCAGGTCCGACCATCCTCTCCGTTGGGTCGTTCTCGGCAAGCCCGACTCCAGAGTAGCCTACCCTCCCTCACTCATCCTGGCTCCGATCTCTCTATCCTTTTTGGGTCAGTGAGTTGGAACATCACGTTGGAGCGTCTTTCCTTCACCTGGCCACCACTTTCGACTGATCCCCTCCGTCGACATTTTTGTCCTGGCTTGGAGATTGAAGCCCTCTATTGAAAACCTCTAATTTCTCATCAATCGGCTCTAATTTATTGGGATTTTTGTTGACCCATGTGCAAGGATATGATCTCCGATCCTTTGTCGATTTCAACCGATTCATTCTGCGTGGCACTCGAATTTTGGATCTAGGGTTCGATTGGGTTAGCCTTCGCCCTCTCGTTCTTCTCTAGTCTCCACTGTCTCTCGATGGGCTGAGTTCGGTGTCTCCATCTTCCTCCCGACCTTGTTCGGAATCGGCGATGGCGTTTTCTCCCTTTTGCTGTCATCCTTCTTCTCAGCTTGGGGTGGGGTTAGGTCCGATTGGTGTGGCCCGCCATCACCCCTCCTTTCCTCCTCTTTACCCTCATATCCTCTCACGTCGCTTGCCCGGCGTCACCAAGCTTGCCCACCGCCATCTCCGATCCTCCTTTTGTCGCCTCCTGTCCTCCCTCGTCGGCTTTTGTTCGTCCCTGGGCAGCGTGGTGCGCCTGTGTGATTCTGACCATACTCGCATTCTCCTGCTTTGTTTTGCCCTTTTGGGCCTCCATGGGCCTGAAGGTGGCCCACTTATGTGGGAAGCGGGTCCGAATTTGGTGCTTGGGGCCAAGTATTAGTTTGGGTCCAAAGCTACCCAGGGGAAAAAATAAAAAGGAAAAATTAAAATTTGTATATTAATCCGGTATATATTTTTTTATATATTTTTATTAATATATTGATTAAAACCTCGCAAGGGTATCAAATCTCACTTGCATGGGTGTGTAAAAAATCCTGTTAGGGTTGATTAAATCCCGTTAGGGTTTTTGGAGTGCTCTTTACTCAGGCGTTGTGTGGCTTTGCGGTGGCGTGACTTGGCGTTCTTTTCCGTGGATGTGGTTCTGGCTGCCGAAGTCGGGATAGGTTGGGATCGTGGTAGTGTGTATCGTAGCGTCTCCTTTACTCGGGTTGATTGCTTCCCTGGAGTTTCATCCTCACTACCCACAGAATGATCGGGTTCTTATGTATCGATGGCCTACGATTTTGCTTCATAGTGGGGCTTGGCTTCGTTTGTCGTTTTCGGTTTGTTCGATTGTATTGTATGTTTCGGTTTTTTGACGGTTCCGTCTGCCAACTTGTCTGACCCTCAAGTTTCAGATATATCTGAACTTGAATTCTTACCTAATAAAAAAAATAGTTACATATGGCCTAAGTTTTTATAGGTTAGAAAATCTGTTTTAACATTAAATCTCAAACATATTATTGCCAAAATATTCCATCTCACAATCAATTCACAATGAAATAAGTAACTCATTAACCTAACTTATATGTTATTTTGTTGGCATAAAAAGATTACCATCTCGCATTGATTGTGGGTGGTATAGCAAATCCAAATAAAAGGGGAGAGAAAGCCCCTACACAATGGCTTAAGCTTTTGTGTTAGAAAGGTGGATTCCGACTTTATAATCAGAAACAAAATAAACCCGACACGACTCCCATTTTGTAACGATCCGACCGGATTTCTCGGAATCTTACATATTTAAATTCTTTGTAAATTTTCGACGTGAGATAACCCTATTACCGTCTTGATCCAACATCAATAGTTGGTCAATATAAACTTTGAATGTAGGGTAATCACTTCATTAGGCATCATATAGCGGTTTTCATTATAAATTCACACGGATAATTTCTTGCAATTAAAATTTGAAGTATCACTTTCGAGTGGTGGACAACAAAAAGAAATGGTTTTTTCGGTTAATTGAATGAGACTATAATTCAACTTGCTGGTGTCACTGCAATGCGAAAATGACCCCTGCAGGTAAATCAGCCAGCGCCCACCCGTACGTGAAACTCCAAAGTTTATTTATTTATTGCCTTTGTAAAGATAAATGAGAAATTAATTTCAATTCCTATGTACATGGATTGAAATTTTAAAGGAATAATGAATGATGATATAAGTGATGATAAATATTAATGTATATATTAAAGTCGGTTGTAGTTGATTTTAACAAAATATATATATTCCGCCCAAAAATAATATTGAAATAGTATTACTTAATCATAAATTATTTAGCTAACCATACATAGATTAATTAACATAATATTTTTTGTCTTGTCGATTTGTTTATTCTGCTACCTCGTGGTTTTCGGTGTAAGATGGCATGTATTTTTCCTTTCATATTTTCTTTTTAGTCATTTACTTGTTGTATTTTTCTTTCTATCATTTGATTTTGATTATACTTAATAGTTAGTCTATCTATCGGCTTTTCCGGTGTCTCGGTTTCTCTAGACGTGTCTAGAAAATTGAATTTATTCCCTTAATTAAAAAAACATTCAAAAATAAATAAAACATTTTTAATAAATAGTAAAAGATATGGTAACTTCTTATGATAAATAAAGATTGATTAAAATTTATATTTTTAGTTAATTATATTGAAATAAGATACACTTTTTTAATTTAAAAAAAAAAAGTAAAAGTATGGTAATTTAAGTATAACTTATATTATTGTAAAATATATTGAAACTATACAAATTAAATTTTAAGTATAACTTATACGTAGTATTATTGTAAAATATTTCACTGTCTAAATTGAAAAGACCGTGAATTTCACAGAACCTCCAGTAATTGTACATAATAATTTGAGTTTTTATTATTGAAAGTTGGTCCAGACGTAATGTACATATGTCCCCGAGCATTATTGATAGTTTATTGGTCTATTAAATTTTGATATAACATCATACTGAAGTCCGTTGGGACTCGGGATCGGAGGTCGTGTGCACACGTGCGCTAATAGCCTAGCACATAAACCGAGCGGGCTTCCATCCTAAAACCAATTGGCATTAGGTGAGGTAACCCACTAGATTATATACTAAGGATTGTTTGTTCATATTATCAATATGAGACTCTTTTGGTCTCTTCACATTTGTTCATTCTCTCAACACGTCTCCGCAAGTGCAACTAGGGTCGTTTTTCGCCTCTAGTTGACACTTGGACAACGGGTCTAGCATCTCATTCTCTTTTTAGCTACCCCAGTATCGAGAGTCGGGCCGTTTGGCTTTTCCACTCTCATACCATACTGAAGTCCGTTGGGACTCGGGATCAGGGGTCGTGTGCACACGTGCGCTAACCGAGCAGGATTCCATCCTAAAACCAATTGGCATTAGGTGAGGTAACCCACTAAGTTATATACTAAGACTTGTTTGTTCATATTATCAATGTGAGACTCTTTTGGTCTCTTCACATTTGTTCATTCTCTCAACACATCATAATCAAATGCAGTTTGAATATCTACCTTATTGGAATAGTTAGTGTTGAGATATGTTGTGAAGATGCGAGACATCTATAAAGAGTCCGTCCAATTGGATTTAGCGGGCCATTTGTCATGAGATGTTGATTGAGTTTGCTAATATAAGTTACATTTGATAGGGTGTTGTAGGATATTGGGAAAAAAATATCAACTAAAAATAGAGAAACGTACGTACACTACAATGGTATTAGCCTATTAGAGTATCGGTTTTTTTTTTTTATGTCCTAAGGTATACATAAATCCTAAATTATGAAAGATTTCCTACTAAAATACAAAATTGATAAATAAAACGGACATATTTAGATATATGGGTAGTAAAATTTTTTTTGCCAAATTAGTATTTTAAAAAACGTTGATGGATATATTGATATTATTTTCATTGGAATTTCTATTGAATTCGGTTTGCACTTTTTTAACCATTTTTTCTCTTAAAAACACCTAAACAAACGTTTTTTTCACTTTTTTATTGGTTCATTAGCTTTGAAAATTTTGTTTTTATTTTAAGACCTACAATTCCCATAATATCAATTTTTACCTTAAAAAATGATTTTCATTTCTAGATTTTGATTCCAAAAGAGTATATTAGGTTCAATATATGAGAATCGAACTTTTAGTGAAAAAAAATATCAATATGTGCATTGGTATTTTTTTAAATATTAATATAACATTATAATTTTTTTAATACGCTTATATCTAAAGGTATGCATTTTAAAGGCTTCTAGAAAATCATCCTTCAAATATACCATTTGTACAAAATCACCCTTTAAATTGAAAATTTCATAAAACCATCCTTACAAAATACAAAGCTAGATGCTTGCAAAATACCACACATCTCACCTTTTTCGTTAAGACTATTGTTAAATATGTGAAATTTCCATTTTGCTCTTGCACTTTTAATATATCTGAAAGGGTAAAAGGGGGATCACCCTTCAAAAACTTTTATTTCCTTTTGATGAGAGGATCGAGAGGTGAATAATGAACACCTTGGAGAACCTCAGACCAACTAAATCAAATATGAGCAACTTCAAACCAACTAAATCAATGATGAAATAACTAGGAATTGTTAAAAGATGAACTAGGATATTGGTGATGAAAAGGAAAAAAATAGTACTCCCTCCGTTCGGAAATAAACGATGTTTGACTTTTGTGCACGTAGTTTTAGAAGCTAAAAACTATATAAAATCTTATTTTTTTTAATTAATTTTTTTCATAGTTTAATATCTATTAGTATAAAGTATTAAATTGTGAAAAAAATTAATTAAAATAAATAAGATTTTATATAGTTTTTACCTCCTAAAATTACGTGCACAAAAGTAAAACATCATTTATTTCCAAACGGAGGGAGTAATTTGCACTTTTAACATCAAACTTAACGTAAAAGGTGGAATGGTGGTCTTTTGTAAACATCTAGCTTTTAAATGGCGATTTTCTAAAATTTTCAATTTAAAGGGTCCTTTTATGCAAAATAGTATATTTAAGGGATGATTTGATGGAATATCTCCCATTTTAAATACTAAATCTAAGTATTTTGGCCAATAAAAGATAGACCAAACTCATTGTACAGGCCCTGATGTGATCCCCGGCCCACCGGGCCAATTTGATATTACTGTCGATCAAATCAAAATATTGAAACGAGAGAACTTACAATAAATTAAGGATTTGATTTAAAGGAACGTCAACCAAAAATAGTGGAGTCCTTTTTTTTTTTTTAACCAAAATAGTGGAGTAATACTTAACTCTTAATCCGTATTTCATAAACGGTTTTTCTAATTTATATATTAAAGGCATAGGTTAAAAATGTTATTAAACTTGATGCATAAACCTTAAAAATCGGTTAAAAAAAATGACTAAAATAATTTACACTTAGAAAATCTTTCTCAGTGTAAATTATAGTATTAAACTTGATGCATAAACCTTATAAATGTTTTAACTTACCATCCCCAAATATGTGAAGATTTAAAATGAAAGTTAGCTTCTGGAATTGTCGACGTATAGCAAAGAAAACTTTTTGAAATAACACTCATGCGTGGGGTGTGAATGAGCACGTACAACTTCTAGCGTTGGTAAGAAACAAAAATTGATAAGATTTCAGACGAAAAAACTTGGAAAAGTGTGGGTTTTAATAATACATTTTGGTCAGATCGAGGGTGCTTCTATCAACCCCTCTCGTTTCAGAGGCTCACACAATTTAAGTACAATTGCTATTTTATTGAGGTCCTGATAACTGCTCTTTTATTGAGGTCCCGACTTATGGAAATCCATTCACTTGGAGAAAAAAATGGGTGGTCCAAATAACATCATGGAGAAACTAGATAGGGTTTTAGTGCAACATCGGATAATACAATATTTTTTCTTGCATTAAGCACAAAAAATAGAGTCTTCTCATCATCTGATCATTGTCCAATCACGATCGAGCTGGAAACCCAAACAGCACACAAAGCGCCACCTTTTAAGTTTGAAAATATATGGACCCAACGAGAGGACTTTCGTAATATAGTCAAGCAAGCCTGGAAGTGTCCGTGCCTAGGGTCAACGATGTTTCAATTAATGTTCAAAACAAAACTTCTTAAGAAGAAGGCAAAAGAGTGAAACAAAACTAAATTCGGTAATATCTTTTGCCAACTTCAGGAAGTGGAGAACCAATTATTACGAATACATATAAGCCGACAAACTCAAAATTCAGTAGACAACATAGAGAGTTGGATGGAAAAGAATCCAATGAATAAAAAGGAGGAACTACTCCTCTTGCAAAGAAACTATTGGAACCAAAGATTAAAAAAAAACAAAGCATATAAAACTGTCAGACACAAACACGACATATTTCCACAAGGTTGCAATGGGAAGGAGAAATCAAAAAATAATTCGATCAATAACAACTAGCGAGGGCACACAAATAATAGATGAGAAAAATATTAGACAACTATGAAAAAAGATTCAAACAAGAACCAATAAACAATAACACCCTAAGAACATATCTTCATCTGATAACATCATTCATTACGAATGAAGAAAATCATGATCTCATTGGGATCCAAACAAATAACAAGATTAGGATTGTTGTTTTTGGATTAGGTAAAAACAAATCGCTAGGTCCTGATGGTATGACAGCGGGATTTTACAAAAAAAATATTGGGACATTGTTGGGGTCAATGTAACAAGAGCTGTTAAAGGCTTCTTATTGTCGGGGAAAATATTGAGGCAACTCAATCAATCACACTTTATTGTCTTACTACCAAAATGCGAAAATACCTCAACAATTGCACATACAAACCCATCGGTCTGTGCTCCACAATATATAAGATAATCTCGAAGATCATAACAGAAAGACTAAAAAAGGTTATTGGAAAGCTTATCCATTCACTGCAAGGTGCTTTTGTTACAGATCGAGCAATCCAATACAACGTACTTATAGCTCACGAGATTTCCATTCATTCAGAAACAGGAGAGGTGTTGAAGGTTGGGTAACCAATAACCATGAAGCTAGATATGGAAAAAGCAGTAGATTGGTTTTTCACTAACAATGTTCTGACAAAATTCGGATTCCACCCTATCTTTGTCCAATGAATCCAAAAATGTATCTCGACACTGTCTTTCTCTATCCTGGTCAACAATGGTCCAATTGAAATATTCAAACCATCAAAGGGTCTTCGCCAGAGTGACCCACTATCCCCATTCTTATTTATTATAGGAGCTGGAGTTCTGGCACAAAAATTATCCTAAGTATCAGATAGGGAAAAGCAAATTGGTTTCAAATTTGGAAGAATCGACCCTCGCATTCCGTTCCTATCATTCGCAAATGATATCATAATTTTCACAAGAGGTAGTGTCTCTAAATGCCAAAGAGTTAAAAGTAATAATCAATGAATACTACAACATATCTGGTCCAAAAGTGAACTTTCACAAGTCAACTTTCCAGTCTACTTCAGGAATAACTAGGAAGAGAGTTTCTGAATTAGAAGGATGCATAGGAATCACAATTGAAAGATCACTCGAAAAATATTTGGGGTGCCCGATCATAATATGGTAAGCTCAATAAAGAAACTTTTGAGGAGATTATCCACAAATCAAAAGATCAATTAACTAAATGGAGAGTGAATGCTCTCTCACAAAAAGGGCGGGTTGTACTCTTAGGATCCAATTTATCAGTCAAGCTACTCTATACAATGCAAAGTTTCATATTACCATCAACAATTCACAAACAGCTGGATCAGGTAAACAAATCATTTTTTTGTAACCATGATTTGCAATATCATCCACTTATAAAGTTATAAGTTGGGATATAATTTGCAAACCAAATAAAAATAGGGGTATAGCAGGACCGTGTAAAGCAAAAGATATGAATGAAGCACTTTAGTTGAAGTTGGTGTGGAAACTTCTAGCAAAACCGAATAATATGTGGGTAAAACTTATCAAAACATAAATATCTTAAGGACACCGATATTTTCAATTGCAAAAGGAGAGGTGGATGCTCATGGCAATGGTCAAAGTTGCACCCTTTTAGCGAAAAGTTTAAGAAGGGCTTAATTTGGTTAGTTGGTAATGGTCATTCAATTAAGTTCCAGCAAGATAATTGGGTGAATATGCAACCTATAACCGAGAGAACATAATATCCTAATATCACTAACGTAGAGGAAAAGGTCAATGAATACATCATTGGTGGCAAATGGTTGGCGAAGAAGCTAGAAGCAACCCTCCCAAAATTGATTGTTGACATCTTTGCTATTCTATTGCCAAGAAGAATGTTTGAAGACATACTATATATTGGTGGCTCGTGGCCTAATAAGAATGGTTGTTTCACAATGTCTAGTGCTTTCAAACTCCTCAAGTGTCACATCTCGGAGCTTGAGGAGGAGAACACTTGGATATGGAAAATAGACACACAACTATAAATAAAAAATTTCTTGTGGAAATTATGTCAGCTTGGCCTTCCGAAAAGGGACAGACTAGCACAACATGTTGTAGAAGTATCAACAACATGCCCTTTTACGCAATGACGCATCTAAAGATGACACGTAGGTCTTCTTAGAATGCCAATCACAGACTCAATCTTCAAGGGGTACTTAAACCATCCGACCTCAATGACATCAAAGATCAAATCCAACAATCTCGTGAGGTTAGGCCACTTCTAAGTCTAATTGGGCAAAGAATTAGTTAAAAAAAAAATATGAAATTGTTGGCATTAAGGTGGTGGATAATCTGGTTCTCTAGGAATCAAATCACTTTTTTAAATGCAAATACTCCTACCTTGACAATGGTTAATAAAATGGTCAATGCACAAATGGACAACTGGACACGCGCATACAATTTTTGGATGAGAATATGCACTCCAACCAACATCTAAGACAAAACCCCTCCAAATTTAGGTCTTCATAACCTCATCCGCAAATGTGCTATCAAGTAGGATTTTTCTATTCTCGAATTTATACCGAATGCTAGATAAAGGATAAACACTATAGATTAAACGGTTATTTTTTTGTTAAAAAAATATTTTTTTTCTTTTCCTAATTGATAAATATTTCCCAAATTTTAATTATTTTAACCATTGTTAAAATTAATTTTTTATGATTCACTTTTTATATAGAGAGAGAATTTTTTCCAATTAAAATTATCATTAGAAATATAGATGGAAAAATGATTGAACTGTCTTTTAAAATTTACAAATTCCGCATTGTTAATATTTTATGAGGAAAATATTGGAGGGGTCTACTAGAAAAGCCACTATGAAAAATAGTGAAACTCGCTCATCTAATAGGAGTAAATCTGTGGGAAGAAACAAAAAATATATAGGTGTTATCAAATTAACAAATGATAATTTTAGATGGTAAACAGTAAACATTATTTTCTAAAATAATAAAAATATGAGATAGAGTGACTATTGAAAAAATTTACATAAGAAAAGCATAAATTAATTAATTAATTAATTAGACATAATTCTTATGTGGTGGATGCTTTAAACTATTAAAGATAAACTTTCGTGCAAAAAAACACTATTCGAGATAAACTAATTAATTAGACAATTACATACGAGTAATTGATTATGTTTAACTCAAAGCAAAACTTTAATCACAAATAGCTAGTGGCTTCTCGATCCTAGAAAAGTCACATTTAATTTATGTACGTACAAAACCATAGGAATAGTCGATATGATGAATATATGGTAGGAAATAGATTATAAAGCGAGACATAAAAAACTTGTGTATCATAAGATTCATAACGGCCTAATGTAAAATACCTTATTTTGTACTTACCTTTAAAAAAAACCCCTTGTGAAATAACAGAATTTATGCAAAGATTAAAAGTTTTAAACTTTAGGTTAAAGGTAAGGGTGGTATGTCAAGCAAAACACGAGATCAGCGGGGGCGGATCCTTTAAAGGGTCAAGGGTGGTAGTCACCCCTCCAATTAAAAATAAAATTTAATATATATATATTCTTCTCGCTGATTTGATATATTATAAGCTCAAATCCGATACCCGATTAAAAAGTTATAAACGTTTAAAGATTGAACATGTATATCATTTACCTAACTGATATACTTCTATCGCAATTAACGTTTGTTAAACATTGTAACTTAATACTATAATTAAACCCGAAAACTTCATATTAGCATGCTATATTAAAATATTTGAAAATCGTGAAATAAAGTATATACGATCTATGTTTTTATTCTAGTTACACATTCATAATATTGATGATTTTTCGGGGAAAAATTTTAAGGCTTACTTTTCCGCCCCCCAACTAATTGTATCAGGATCCGCCACTGGAGATATATCAGGGATTGGAGTTGTGCTAAGAGATCATAACGGATACATGGTGGCTGGTATCACAGGGCAATTCGAGATGGAGATGTCTCCTCTAGCAGCAGAGGCGAAAGCTGCTATACGAGGTATGCAACTAGCAGCTGCACATAATACCCTTAAGTTGGATATAGAGAGTGATTGCCAGGAGCTAATTCTAGTGTTGTTAGGCAAGCAAAGATGTCCAACAGAGATTGAACATTATGTCCTAGATATCAAGGAACTGTCACATGCACTTTTTGCAAATGTGAACTTTATACATATTAGTAGGAAATGTAATGCGGTCGCCCATGAGCTTACTATAGAGTTAAGCCAAGAGTATGGGATAGTATTCTCCCACATGATGCTTGCTAAGCTCTTATTAACGATATGAGAAATGAAAGCATATAGTGCAGAGACACTTTTCGTCAAAAAAAAAAAGGTTAAAGGTAAGGGTAAATTGTAGAAAACCACCCATTAAATATGATAAATTGTAACAAATCACATGTCAAAATTACAGAAAACTACCCCTTATATACTCTTTGTTAGCAAAGGACCACCCATTCATTGATTCTGTGAGTATTCTTTCTAAAATTGGATGAAAAGACTAAAGTACCCTCCTATTATCTTCGAATTTTATATTGAATGTCATTCTCTCGATAATCAACCTGTAGAAAAGAAACTAAAACCTACAAACTTCATTTCACTCTCATTATGCCACACTTTCCCTCTCAATCTTCAATTCGTTCAAAAGTAAATTCATAATTGTATTCACCATGGAAACCACCTTTAATTTTGCTTTGATCTTGGTCTCCTCAATCTCAGTTTGGCATGTTACAGTGAAATTTGATTTTTTTTTTCCTTTCAAAATTATGTTTTATATTTATTTCTTTTGATTCATGAACTTTATGAACAAAATAATACTACCTCCGTTCATAAATAGATGTCGTTTGACTTTTTGACACATTTTTTAATGAGCTAAAAACTATATAAAATATTTACTTTTTAAACAACTTTTTTAATAATATGACACTTATTATTAATAAGTATTTATATTATATTAAAAATTACTAAAAGATTATTTTATATAGTTTTTAGCTCATTAAAAAAATGTGTCAAAAAGTCAAACGTCATCTATTTCTGAACGGATGTAGTATTAAAAATAAGGGGTATAAATGGCTTTTCACACAATTTAACAGCCAGCCAATGGCAATCTAGACACGGGTGGTAAGTTGCTAATGGAACGGGTTTAAAGAGTGATTTTCTACAATTTCAGTTTTTAAGGGTGTTTTTTTATAAAGTGGTATATTTAAAGGGTGATTTTGTGCAATTTGGCCTAAAGGTAAACAAAATTCTTCTTTTTCGTTGAATATGTTGCTATTTCAAACAAGCCCTTATTGGCCCAACAACAAACAAACGGCTTAGTCCACAACTACATTTAAAAAAAAAAAAAAAATTAAAATAACCCAACATTTAAGGAAGTGTCAAAAATATATTTTCACTTTTCAAATGTAAGATAAATATTCCGACCTTTGTAGGTGATGGTAGCATAATATCACAACAATTTTCTCTAAGAAAATGATGATATGACGCATACATGACAAAAAATAATTTATACATAGAACTTAAAAAATCCACATATTAATATGGTTTTCTTAACCCATGGGTTTTTTTTATTTTATTTTTTTTGGGTGGGGGGTAAGAAAGATTAATTAAAAAACACAATATTGCAATCTAAATAAAGGTGGTTTAAGAAAATCGGGTTTAAGAAAAACATATTAATATACTAATATTTTAAAGTTCTATTTTTTTATAAATTATTTTCTTCCATGTATGCGTCATGACAACATTTATTTTGAGAGAAAATTATTGTGATATTATGTTACCATCGCCTATAAAGGTCGGGATATTTATCTTACATTTGAAATGTATGGATATATTTTTAACACTCTCTTAAAGGTTGGGTTATTTAAGTTAGTTTTACCTTAAAAAAAAAAAGAAGCATAAGAAGTAGTAAAAATAGGTGTTTTTCAACTGTCAGTGCACTACGACATGTCAAAAAATAGAACACAAATGACCAAAACAGAATAAATTAGATTTGGAAAATGGGGGTATCACCGAAGATTAAAAAATTCATATGGAAACTGTTTCTAGATGGAATCCCCACCAAAACTAGATTGAAAAACAAAGGAGTAGCAATCTCTACAAGTTATGAACTGTGCGATCAAAACGAGGAAACCTCGAATCACCTCTTTATCAAGTGTAACCACACATAAGAACTTCTAAGGAAAATTGACCCTTCAATTAAGCAAATCCTTCAAGATATGGATATAAGCAACAAAAACATCAGCGAAAATATTTTTTGGAAAACTAAATAAAAAACATAAAACAACATTAGCCACAACTTGGTGGTGCATGTGGACAAACAGAAATAGAAAGATCTTTGACCACAGTAACACCACATCAATTCAAAATATGGGAAAATTTACAAAACAAATGCTAGAAAACTAGGAGAAGACTAAGAGCATGGACAAAAACCATCATTTTAGCATTAAAGACCCACCTACGACTGGAAAGAAGAAAACCATGTGATGGAACAAACCAGCAACAGGAACGCATAAAATCAACTTTGATGGCAGCAGAGATAGTGGAACTTCATTGGTAGGGTATATCATTCGTGACTATCAAGGAGAATCAATTCAATTGCTATTGGAGGGGCACAGATTGGCAAGAAGAGTACTTTGTTTTCAGAAGCGTCAGGACTCAAGATGGTCTAGGACTTCAACGTGTACTTTGCTATTGGAGGGGCATAGATTGACAAGGGATCTAGGACTTCAACGTGTGTGCAAATCGATGGTAATAATTAACCTCACGATCATCATGTCCTGAATGGTTCATGGTCATATCCTTAGAAGATCGAGATCCTGATTACTAATATTCTCCTCATTCTTCGGCGGTGGTTTGAGGTGGCTGAGATCCACCATATCTATAAGGAAGTCAACATGTGTTCAAATTATGTTGCCGAACTTTTTCAGACAACTGCTACGTCAGCGCCACGTACTTCATGATAAAGAGCGCGCATGGTGTATACATTTATCATGATGCTATTGGTTAGTGGTCTAGCATGCATGGCTAACCACTTTCAAATTACTGCTAAAACTTATGAAATTAAATATTTGGTTTATTGTATTGGTCAAGCTAAATCAGTTTCTTAATTACCCCATAATAATATACACAAAAATGGCACATGCACAAAATCATGCATCTCCTAAACTCGAATTAAAAAATCCCCATACAAAAAGAGTCCACCAAACTAAATTTTGTCTGTGATGCCCCTCAGCCCCTTAATCAATATTATCACATATACACCTTTTTAAAGAAGCAATTAAGGAAAGGAAACTTTCAGTGCATTCCCTAGGATATATCTAACCTAAAACCTAGCTACAAAGTCAATGTTTTACTAATATATTTCTGGTTTTAATTAATACAGTATATTTATATATTTGCTCATATGTCACATTTTTTGCTGTCAATTCCTACATTTAATTAAGAACAAAAATAGTAAACATCTGGCTGGGTGTGTTTAGTGCTTAAATTAAATAGAGTCATAGTGGTGCCATCTAATTTGAGGATTATAAATCTGACCAAAAATGCTAGTGGTGCAATTTCTCCCATCATATCACTTATCACACCAATTGTTTTATTTATTTAACATTAGTAAAAGGAACCCATAAAATTAATGTAAGTTATCATACAACCTAAAAGGTGATTAAACCGAGATTTTGACGCTGACAATGACATTCATTTTGAGTTTCATTTTCACTTATCACATTAAATTTATCTATATTAAGCGCAATACATCCCACGTATAAAGAGGACTTTATATTGTGACAAAAATATCAAATTTGTATATTCCAACTAACAATATTGAAGATAGACTAATAGACTATATTAGAAAACAAGCAAGACGGTTGGTTCTCGATAACAAGTGCTCTTGATTTAATTAATAACCGAAATGCTTCACAACAAAATGATATTGCTTGGGTTTGGAAAATCGATTGCCACCCAAAAGTGAAAAAATTCATTTGGAAATCTACAATGAATAGACTACCAACAAAAACTAGACTATCGCAAAAGGGTGTTGATATACCTTTGACATGTTCTCTGTGCAACCAGATGGATGAAGATTCGATACATTTACTCACCAAGTGCGACAGCACATTAAAACTAATTTAGGAAAATTGATGGGAAGATTGGACAAGAAATAGGGAGAATAGACACAAACAATAAGAGTATGAAACAAGTAATATCAGAAATATTCTCCAAACTTAACAGAGAACAAAAAACTAGATTGACTATTATGTGGTGGAGCATATGGATAATAAGAAACAAACTCATTTTTGATAACCCGGAACAATGGAAAGCCTATAGTTGGGAAGGGTATGTTAGATACCAACTAAAAAATTAGGAGAACACTAAAACATTTTACCCAGAAGATTGAGAGCAAAAAGAGCCTATCAAACCCAAAAACCAGAGAAAAAGAAAAAATTTAAGATGGAAACCACCTCGTTGTGGGAGTATCAAAATCAACTTTGATGGCTCCAGACTTTCTTCTGGTGAAGCTTCGGCTGGTTTCGTCATTCGGGATCAGGTTGGGGAGGTGGTGGCTTGTGATGCGGCGCTTTATGGATCTGTATCTCCACTCATGGCCGAAGCTCTCGGCCTTCGTGGTTGTCTCTTGGCTACAAAGTCCCTTTGCCTGCACCGCGTCGAAATTGAAGGTGATAGTCTTGCCATCATCAACTCTGTCAAAGGTGTGTGGAAGTGTCCCTGGGAGGTAGAGATTGTCATCTCTAACATTCTGCTATTGCTTCGGGATTTTGCTTCAACCTCATGTGAGCACATCTTCCGAGAAGTCAACATGGTTGCTGATAAGCTGGTTCATCTCCGGCATTCTGTGGACGCAGTTAGATTAGCAGCTCATCCAAAACTTCGTGTTCCCGTCCGAAAGGACGCTCCTAGGTGGTAGTCCAATAGGGCCTGGCCTTACCCAAACTATTGCCTGTTTCAAAAAAAAAGGATTTTATATATCTGATAATACAAACATATTCCAGCCCCCAACCCCCCTTTCCAAATCCTCTGTCTCAAATTACGTCCCCTTCCTCTATCCCCTCTCACAAAAACTCTTTTTTTTTTTCTTTTTAATCTATTTTTACTTATTTATTTTATTTTCATTTTTTTTAATTACAAATTGGGAGGGGGATGGGTTGGAGGAATAGGAGGAGAGGACAAATTTGAAGACATGAGATTTCATTCCCAACCCCCCTCCCCCCAAAAAAAACTGTTTTTTTAGCAAACCATCTACCAATTGCTATGGCTCATAATCGATCTGACCTGGGAAAATCGGGTCAAGGGTCAACCCGTAACCTGGTCAGCTCGGATTTCGGGTCAAAAGTTTCAAAAAAAAATCGGGTCTACAAGCAGGACGGGTCAAATCCGATGAGTTTTCAGGCCGACCCGAAAATTACTCGATTATATATATATATATATATATATATATATATATATATATATAGAGAGAGAGAGAGAGAGAGAGAGGAACTATCTAATGCATTCACCTCTTAAAATGTATTCTTTAGACCAATTCTCAACCATTTGATTAAAAACGAATGAAGAGTTATGATTACGATAATTTATGAAAATTAATTTTTTTTCAACATATAATCATTTATGGAAATTAAAAGATTAATTGTCTTTTATCTTTATAGATTTTACATTGACAAGAAGAAACATCAATTACTGTGAAAATATGTAGATTTGAATGAAAAATAACACGAATATAAATTAATATAAAAATAATCTTATATTCTGACGTTTGAATATTATCCAAATGTTCATTTGAACATTAAATATTGTGATCATTATGAAAGTCCATCATTTAGAGTGAAGGCATTGGATATGGCATTATATATTATATATTTTCTAATGAGTGAAGGGAAAAAAATTAATTCCCATAACTTTATAAACTATCTTATTAATCACTACCATCTATTAGGTTTCAATCTAATGGTTAGAAATTGGTCTCACGTATCCATTATAAGAAGTGAATGCATTATGCATATGAAGCACCTCTCTCTCTATATATGAATATGTATATTTATATTTATATTTTATATATATATATATATTTATATTTATATTTATATTTATATTTATATTTATGTTGTCTAAAAAGAGAAATTAAATACAAACCTAAAATATATATCCCAATCCTTTCGGTAAGCTAAACCCCTTATTGAATTTAACTAAAATCAAAACAAAAGAGAGAGTAGACGTAGAATTGTAATTGAGTGTAATTAATGTAGGGTTAAAGGGATTTATTTTTATATATATAATTGAGTCCTATATTTTGGCATTTCAGATTGACCCGTGATCCGACCCGAAAAATCCAAAACCCAAAATACCGAGTCTGAGCGGGTCATGCATTTTCCTTAAAATAAAAACTCACGTCATCAGGTTTGACTCGACCCAAAAATATTAATCTCGAATCGGGTCAACCCAGATGAGGGACTCTACCAATTACTTACACCTGTCTTATATAAACTTTATAGACATGCATCCACCCCACAAATCCATAACCTAATATAAATATTTTTCATTATCATAAATCATAGAAATATAATGGATTGTTTTTCAATGAGAATTGCAAACTTTTGTAGGCAAGACAATGGACGGGCCAGAGCCTAGATATAAAATGGTCAAAGGGGCTGGCCGCTGAAGATCTCATATAACATTATCCCTCCATTAATTAAAACTTGACGTTTTACTATTTATGCACGTTTTTTGAGGTGTTAAAACTATATAAAATATTAACTTTTTTAATATATTTTTTAAATAATTTCTTGTTACCATTAAGTATGATTTTATAAAAACAAATTTAAAAAAAAAGTTAATATTTCATATAGTTTTTATCATTCTAAAAAAGCGTGCATGAATAGTAAACGACAAGTTTTAATTAACAGAGGGAGTATCATACATTGACTAAGCTAGAAAAATTTCGAAGGGAGCACAATTGTACATACGATATAGTTTTGGATTAAATTGACATAAAAAAATTATATATAATATAATGATAAATTATATTATTGTAAGATAAAATGTCATCGGTTTATTATGATAAAACGCTATCATTTTTTTCGCACCTAAAAAAAATATAAATATATAAATTAAATATCCAGAAAAATTTTTTTAACTAAATAAGTATAAGAAACGCAATATAATAAACATTAAGTGAAGATTATGGTTGTTTTATGAGTTGAATAGTTAGAGCTTGGCTCGAGTTTTGCTCAATAAAAGCTTGACTCGAGCATCATTTACAAAATGAGCTTATTATGAGCACATTTTTATGTTCGATTCAAAGCTCGTCTCGACTCGATTGAAACTAAAATAGCATGAATTTTGTTAAATTTACAAATTTTCTTTTAAGTTACTATGTCATGAGCAAGTAGGTTGCATAATACTTGGAAAAAAAAACTTAGTTCAAGCTCGTTCATTTACTAAACAAGTCGAGTATGAGCTCAAGTTCAAATATAGGTTCAACTGGAGCTCGACTCGTTTCTAAATGAGCTAAATATAATCAAGCATTATTATACTTGTTTGGCTCGAATAACAACTCTAGTCAATATATAACTTGTTACACTAATAACATATAATAATATATAACCAGGTACGTACCAGGACCCCTAGATCCGCCCCTGATATCATATCATGTTCATTTCATGTGTCAATGTATGATGAGCTGGAAATCAAATCATTCGGATCGGATTTAGACAAAGGAAATTCCGGTTTGAAACAATCTCAGGTGGAGTCACTATCAAGTCTGATCAAGTTCAAATCTAGGTTACTACCGGAGCTAGTCGGGTCAAATTAAAAGTTATAATCTTAAAATTAATTTAATGCAAAACAATGATCTAGTATTATTTACAATCCATGCATGTTTTTTAAGACGGATAAAAACTATTTAAAATATACAATTTTTATAAAAAAAATGTCTAGCAATTTTCTACTTACTGCTAATGACTAATGAGTACATAATTGTTAAAAAAAATATCAAAAATGTGGATACTTATTGTTCTGATCATTTAAAAAAAAATTAGCAATTTTGTACTTGCTATTCATATTTTTTTTTCGAGATTTGTCCAGACCATTTCGAATTTTAGTGGAAATAGGTTCTTGGTTACTTTGAAAAATCTATTGACCAAGCACGAAGTAGTACTCCATTTATTTGTTATTTACTATTCACGTACATTAAAAATATAGTGTATATCCTTTTTAAAAAGTGTATATAAATAATAAACGACGAATGAAACGAGTAAAAAATATACTTTATTTTAGCAAAATATACTAATAAGCTACTCCATCTGTTCACTTTTATTTGTCGTTTACTATTGATGCACGTTTTCTTGGGATGATAAAAATTATAGTATAAAATATTAGTTTTTTAATTAAATTTTTGCAATAATATTATAAAAGTAATAAGTACTGTATAAGATTATTAAAAGAATTATTAAAAAAAGTAATATTTTATATAGTTTTTATTATCTTAAGAAAACGTGCATGAATAGTAAACAACAAATAAAAGTGAACAGATGGAGTATTTGATCAATGGAGGTTGAATTCATATGCAGTGGTTTGGTTTAGAGTTAATTAAATTCGGATTAACTCATTTTGAACTAGTCCAAACCAAGTTGAGATTATTACAAGCTGTGTAACAGGTCTTCTATTATTGAGCATGTAAGTAACATATCAAAGGGGTACAAATAGTGTAATGGAAAATCTCAACTTGGCTTCAAAATGAGTTAATCCGAATTTAATTAGTGAATTAAACCTCCATTGATCAAATGGGTTTAGAACTTTCTAACAAACAGTGCAGTTCCTCAACTGTTAGCATTTTCTACTCAAAGCAATAATTTCAATTATTTTAAAAAAAATCCCTGGAAAAAAAGGTAAACTGTGTAAAAAGAATGAAATACAATAGGTTACAATAATCACCCTAGTCATCAATAATCATTCTAAGGGAGCCATGCCATTGCCTACTTACAATACAAAGAAGAAACCCTGCTAATTTCCGAGGTTGATACGCACCTTTATCGCATTAGCACGCCCCTATTCTGATATGGTCGACAAATTATCCGAAATGACTGTTTCCAATGATTATATGCGTATCAGTATATGGTATAACATATAGGGTGTAGCCATATGAACATAAATGACAGCACCTGAGACTCGGGTCAGCCTTAGTCCCCCTGCACAAACTTCTTCTGTTCATAGTACTTCTTCTCGCTTTCTACTTTCTTACGGTTGCGCTTCTGCAGAGATACAAGTGCATATGAGGGCTCAATGTTGAGAGAATGGACAATGTGAAGAGACCAAAAGAGTCCCACATTGATAATATGAACAAACAAGTCTTAGTATATAACCTAGTGGGCTACCCCACCTATTGCCAATTGGTTTTAGAATGGAACCCTGCTCGGTTTATGTGCTAGGCTATTAGCGCAAGGGCGCACGTGTACACACGACCCCCGATCCCGAGTCCCAACGGACTTCAGTACTCAACACGGCTGCAACAAATGGTAAGTTAGAGAATGATGCATTTATTCATTTATATGTTACAGCATACCATGTACGCATCGTGATTTGCCATGATTCTTCGAGCTACAGAGGTGGTGGTAGTACTTTTTGGAGACTCTAGTATCTTGAAGATCCCCATGCTCTTGGGAACTGCGTATGGATCAGCATTCCCCTGCATTAGGCAGATGATAGATTAGCATGGTTTTTCGACATTGATGTATTAATGTGGTTAACTTACATCGCACAAAGGGCTGGACTCTGCCATGGTTCCATGCACAACCAAGGCAATATTGAAAGTCATTATCTGCATACGTCAAGCACAATCACGAGATGTAAGAACATCCATAGTTAGCTTATTATACAATGATATCATAACATAGAAATGGCGCACCAACACATTCTTAATCAATAATTCACTGTGTGATTTCTCATTTCACTACAAATTGCTATGACTTTCATAGTTAATGGTGGAGGTTATTAAAAAAAAAGTAAATGAGAACTGACCATATCTTTTGTGACCTCCCAAGGAGCACCAATAATGATTTCATCAACATAACGACAAGCCAACACACTGAGACTACACTCATGTAGATTCATCAGTGGAAACTGGGCTCCTCTAACATTACTGCATGAAACCAAAAAAATTATTACATATTGGTAGAATGACATGGAAAACCATAAGATTTCTTCAAGTGCTATCTTTTTAATTCCCTACTATTTTCAATTTGATGGAGAGTATAGAGTATAGACTGAAGGATGGGAGGTCAGTTGAACTTTTCCCCGAATATTATATCCAGCATATTTTCTATGATATCTACACACATGCTCCCTCCATACAAAAAAAGAAAATCATATGATTCGCTGATCCAACAATAAATTTTTGCTCACATAAATTCAGGTTGCCTATGCTAGTCTGCATGGAATATTCATCTGCTAACACAATTTGAAGCTGAGATATGCGTCTGAAGAAAGTACAGAAATAATAACTTGTACAAAAGCTGACATATGGATTTAAAGAGAATACGGAGATGATAACTTCAAAAATTTTGAGACGAGATTTTTTTTAGGCAATTATTGTAATTACTTTAGCAGTGATGCATCAGCTGCCAAAATCTCTGTATCTGCATGGAAAATCATGCAAGATCACGAAGCGTGATGCATAGCAAAACAGTGAGTTTAACCCCATTAAAAATAGGAATGGAGGAAAACAAATTTACCTTAGAGTCTCATCTGTATAAATGCCAACAAGAAGAAAATCACCAAGTTGTCTTGCAGCTTTAAGGATCTAAGCAAGCAAAAATAGTATTCAGTCAATATGGAAAAAGGAAAAAAAAAAAAAAAACAGAAGTCCATACTTCAGCTAAGAGGCCACAAGACATTTGGGAAAAGGTATCACACTTGTAACAAAAATAAAAATACAGTGCAGACGATATAGGTATCTGTTCATGAAATATTATGCTTAGCTTTATATAACAGACAGAATTACCAGACATGAACTTAAAGAAATAGCTGAACAAAAAGAAAGGAATGTCCAACACAAAACTTGATCTAGGATAGTAAGCAGAAGTTCTAATATCACCTCAACATGTCCAGCATGGAAAAGGTCAAATGCTCCATCAATGTAAACCACACGTGCATTTGGTCCAGGTGCCTATCAACAACAAAGATTAGAAAAATGAGGAAAGCTAAAATCTTGAAACATAAAAAAGGTAGCATATTTTACATAAGAACACAATGTCACAAACTCAGATATTGCTTCCCTACAGCAGCCATGACTAGTAATCTAATACATAAATCCGTTTCTTTTTCCACTAGTTACTCAAGAATTTCAAACAGCTTCATCTGTGTGCTTTAATATCAGAAATTCAGAATCATCAAAATATATGTCAAAGGGATAAAGGAAGAAAAGCAGGATGGGGTGGAAAGAAGTCTTCATGGAAGAAACTCTATTTCCTTTTCACTTCATGTCATACATTATGGTTTTCTGTACCTTTTCAAAGCCTAACCTATTATGCCCATCTCAAGCATATTAGTCACTTGTCAGCTTATGCTGTCTGTTATAATATAAACATGGTCTAGACCATGTCTATGAAGTTGATCACCTCTAGAAAAATGACAATAAATGGTCCATAATGCTCCAAACAGTGTTACTCATGTAAAATATATGTGGCTGTTCCAACTTCCCCCAGTGATGACACTGATTTCCAAAAGCACATGCTTACTTGTACATGCTCGTGAGTACATCCATGCTATGCATTTTATATACACCCAGTCAAAACAAATCCAAGACATACCAACAGGACTTTGGCGTAATTGAGGACTAGCAATCCCTATGCATCACTTTGACAAGGTAGTAATAAACGAAAGATGCTTGAATTGATTAAAAATTTAACACTTACTGGTAAATGTCCCAACCTGAAATATATCTAAAATCCCCAGTCTGGAAAAGAAAAACATAAGAAACAAACAAACATGTAGCACGACAGATTCATTTGCTAGATCCAATTCTAGATAATTCTCAGTCCATTAGTACCATCTAAATTACCGAAACTTGTTTCAACACAGACACTTTTGAAGATGCTACATCCTACAACAGGACTATTGGAGTTCTACTGTGAGAACATCAATGGTTTCCTGAAATCTGTAACATTAGTTTCAAAAGGATGAACTAGTACATTCTTTCTCCCAGGTAGCCTGCAACTCACCTTTGATTTTTTCTGACCATCAAAGAAGTGTTTTTACTTCACTAGATTATTTCTCATCACTAGATAGAACTACCTTCCAAAAGTATATGTTATAACCAGATTGCAAGAAATAAACCATCAAACTCAGTGATCTATCACATCTGAAGACAGTTCTAGTAATTTCCTTTACTTTTTTCCTTAAAAATTGACTGGCAATCTAAACTAAAAAACACAAAAAACATTTGAGAAAAACATTATGGTCCTCAATAACTTGGAGAACCATAATGTTTTTCTCACAAATTTTTCTAATGGAAGTTCTAATCATTGTGAACTGATCTTTGCCCCCAATAGGTGAAGACCTCTTCTAACTAGCAAACATTAAGTCTAAAAGGTCAATCTGTCCAACACAGACTTATTGGCTTATATTCTAAACAGTTCATTGATGACACTACTTTCAATACTGAAACCCTCAAGCTTTGGTAAAAAATAACCAAAAAAAAACCTTTACAAAATAGTCATAAATACTATATACAGAAGGACTGGGAAAATACCTTGCCATTTGAAAACTGAACAATTCTTCTCGAGGTAGGCAGAAAATGAGATATATGGCCACTCATGTGCTGTTTATTTACATTAATGGGTTCAAGGTCACTGGTTTTCTCATGCAAAATTGGATTACTATTAGCTTCATGTACTCTTGTACTCCTAAAAGCTGACAGTATCCTCCCTAACAAAGAAGAGCACAGAAAATAGAAGAGTTAAAGAGTGTTAAACGTCTCAGTCAAAAGTACCGAATCCATGGAAAGAAACGATAAGAAATGGTTGAAAAGACTTCATCCAGAAGTAATATATATACAATCAATTTGGCAAAGGAGGGAACGAAAACAGAGAAAAAGACAAGACAATCAGTCAACATGTTCTTCATATTCAAAAGGAATTAGAAACAAGCATATTTACAGCTATTTATATAATAGTGGCATTCACAATCGCAATTCAATTAATCACCAAAAAGAGCATAATTACTACTACCTAGATATAAGGCTTGAGATAATACCTAAGACATCAGTGCTAGAAACACCTTCTGTGCGTTTAATCTGCTTATAACGGCCAGCTTTTTTAGCCAATGCATAAGCATCAGTTCCATCAGGAAGAAGACAAGGATCATCACCATGTATAATATAGTCAATCATGTACTCATTAAAGAGTTTTTTCATGAATGGCTCTGTAATTGCATAAGGAGCATTGGCAATAACTTCATCCACCCACTTCAACCCACTGACAAGTGCCAGCCTGCAATTGAAACACAAATGTTGTTGCAACAGCTGCAATTTGAGAGGGAAAAAAAACTGTAGAGAGAAATCAATGAAATTTTACAAAAGTGAAAAATAAGTTCCGTTGATTGGTTAAACAAATGGTAAAAAAAAAAGTATAGGAATCCAATATAACACACTTAACATCTTTACTGGAAGGAGGGAGTCAACCGAAGGAATGAAGAATTCCGAACTCTTTATTATATTTCACTTTCCATGCGCTTATATCTTGGATAATTTCTTTACTGCTAACAAGGTTATTATCATTATCTTTTGATTCTTATAGAGGTGCTACTATCATCCAAAATCCTTTCCACTTGTCAAGGACATCACACTTTCTAGACTTGCATGAGTACAGGATCTGCACACTAAAATAAAAAAAATGTCCAGTGTGTGTCACTCGTGATAGTATACTGCTAATTAGTAAATGACCTGCTTGCATCCTCTTTGTACTGTTGCATTTCCATGATCATGAGAAACATCACTAAAGCTAACAATTTTTACAAATTCAGATGCTAAAATGTTCACTTTATAAACAATTTTGTACGTTGCAAATAACCAATTTTCCTGATGCCCCATTTGTGGAAGATAAAATCACATCTACAACCAGCTGAAAAGAGGAATGCGCATATTTTAGAAGGCAGAACAAACCGCAGAAGTCAAGGAAATAGTATGTACCTCTCCTCCATAGATAAAACAGGAGGACCCTTGTTTGCCAAAATCTCTTCATCACTGACTACTCCTACTACCAATTCATTGCCCAAAGCTTTTGCTTGTCTCAAAGCATTTGCATGGCCATAATGCATAAGATCAAAGCACCCATCCATGTAAACTCTAATTCTCTTCTTCTCACGTTTCCTCTTTTTCAAAATTCCAAAGTTTGGCAATAAATAAGGGAAATAAGGTACCCCAATCCGGCCAAAATAACTTGTTGATAAGCCAAGCAAAGCTGCTGTGACCATGAGCCCACCAAATAAATGTGGATTATAAAAAGCTCCATCCCACATCCGATGATTACTTTCATATTCCATGTCTCCTGTATACAATCACATCTAGAAACCCTGGGGGCTCTATTCTCAATCAAAGGCAACAGAACAAAACTGCAAAACAGAAACCATTTTTATTTAAATTAGGGAATCAAATTTCCTCCTGTGATTTGAGTACAAAGATGTGAAACATGAAAAGTGTATGAAGATTTTGCATTTGGAAGCACAATTAGAAACTGGAACTTTTAAGCAAGGAGATTGTAATTTGCATGGAAACATAGTAAATCTAAAGATGGAAATAATATGTACCTGCACAGGCACAGAACTAGGGGTTGGCTGAGGTCCGCTCCAGTCCGCCCCATTTTAAAAAAAGTTAAAAAATAGGTAAAAAAAAGGAAAAATTAAAAAATTATGTATTTATTTATTAGAATAAGTGTTTTGTTAATGAAAATTATAAATATATGAAGATTTTAGTCTATCCAAACCATCCAAATTTTATTTTCTGGTCCGTGCCTGTACCTGCATAAGCTTCATAATAATGTCACACAAAATACAATAATTTTTTTATATAAAAAATCATGCTCAGTAGGTATATACCACTGACGATTCTGCAGGAAAGCAGGTGTCCATAGGCTGTCTTAACTATTGCTACTTCATCTTAATCAAATTTACAAAACAGATATCAAAATCTGAGCAAAGATGCTGCTATTGCATAACAAGAAATGATCCTTTCTCAATGGAATCTCATAACAGGAAACAACAATGGAGTAATATATACAAGCGTGCATAACGAAATTGAGAATAAGAAACTAATCGGCGCTCAGGCTTCACACAAATCCTAAACCTTACACAAAAACGTGAGGATAACACGCATAAAAACTAATCAATGAGCCAAAATTTTCATAACAGAAAAGAGATGCCGTGAGTGAAAAAAAAAATCCACAACCAAAATACAGAAAACCGGAATCATCAGATAATTGAAACTCCGAGAAGAAGATAAAACGATCCAGCTGATGCAATACACAAACTGTTGGAGAATTTGCGCACAGATGAAATAAAATTCGAAATTCAATGTCATACCTGATTATTCATCAAACTTTTGGGGTTTTTTTCTGCGTGATTCGAGCGCGTTCTACCTTACTTTCTGTAGAATCACAACCCTAATATATTGATTGGATTCGGGAAGACCTAGGTGTCAACCCTGATTCGCCCAAGTGTGTGCCAGCGGATGCGTGAAGCTGCAGCATGAAGAGAGCAGATTCTCGGGTTTATTTACTTCGTTTACATATGCAATTAGATCAAGTTTCGTACACTGCGAATACGTTAACAGAATATTATGTATAAATAATTGAGATAGATTCTAATAAATAATAATACTCCGTATAATTTAAACATAAATAGTTTTTTCACCGAAAAATATATAATATAAATATAAATAAAATTAGTTCAATGTATTATATATAATTTAAATTTCTTTTATTTAGATTCTCTCAAAATATAAATAAAATTCACATTTATAAGGTAAAAGGTTTTTTTTCTAATTTATCGTTAATTAAATCTCATGTAATTTAATATATAGTTGATTTTTAAAAATATTTTAATATTCTTTGTTTATTAAATATGTAGTATATGGTTATTATGTTAGTTTACTAAAATATCTATGCACGGATGGATTGTGACTACATATTATGACTGCATATTTAATAATTTATTTTGACCTCAAAAAATAATAAAGATATAAATAAAATAATAACTATTAAATATTTAATTTTGATATAAATAATTATTTCCAAAAAAAATAATCTAGATATAGTAAAATAGGGCCTATCAAATACTACATATTTGTCTAACTTATGCATCGGTTTTAGACTTTAGTATATGTATATAGATAGTTTTTCTAACTTGTGTTATTTATATAGATATAGATATAGATAGGATATTTCATTTTTCAATACGCTTTTGAAAGAAGTAAAAACTCCATAAAATATTGTTTTTTACATTATATAGCACCCAATATAAACAAAAGGCCACTTGCAGTTGTAACCCCCTAAAAATTTGCATAATGAGCAACTTTTTTTTAACTTCTTGTAGCGCCCAAACCTCGTACCAAAGATGCTACCAAACACAACATAAGTAACTATAGAGCCACCCAAAGTACTATACTAATAGGTTTCTAACCCTCTCTCCCAAGTAAAATATAATGATGAAAGATATTTGATGGGTCATCAAATCAATTGAGAAAGGAAACCCAAATAGGAAGGTGAAAGGGAGAGAAACTACAATTGTGTTCAGGCGAGAGAGTATCTGGGTTTAGAGTCTGGATCACCCGTAACACTAGATACTACACTTGGTGTTGCACTTAATTATTTTAGTATAAAATCACATTTATATTCTAAACACTTATATTAACCTATTTGTAAAATTTTATTATGAAAATTTATTATTAAAAATTATGGACAATTAAAAGATTGATTATTTTAGAAAATATATTTTTTATTTTTCTAAAACATATATTTTAATAATAAAAGTTTTAAACATGTTAATATAAGTGTATAGAGTATAAATATAATCTTTTTCAATGTAAATTTATACCCGAAATAATTAAGTATTTAAGTGTAACACTAGATGTATAACACACAAAGTGTTATAGGGATCCAAACTGCTGGGTTTAGGACTAATACCTAGGTTGGCGTTAGTCTTGGACTTTATAGATTTATTTGCACTTCGTACGCGTCATATCATCATTGATATGTGAATTTCTTTTGATATCACGTGTTTAGCCATGGTTGCCATATAACATATCTTATCTATCCTACATTTGATGTGTGTTTCCCCCAACCCTCTCTCTCTCCACCCTCTCTCTCCTCTGCAAAAACCTACTGATCCCTTTTGTATTTAATGCTCCCCTCTTTCTCCCTTTTGCATCCTTCATACTTCTCGCCCGCCGACTATGATTTGCGGAGCTGATATATTGAGAGGGGAGCTGAAATGTGTGAATGGAAGGGCCGAGGAAGCTGGGTATTTATAGGTGGCAACCATGGCTGGGATTCACCGGCCCCGGAAGCGCATATCGGCAGCATTGACGCACCGGCGCATCAAATATTCAGCTTTTCCAGTCTAAGATTTCCGTAGAGCATATTCCCTGTTCGATGGGACTTATCGACTCCGAAAGTCGGGAATGGTGGATTGACTGATGTGAAAACCGAATATTGCAGACACGTGCAATGATTTGACTCGGGAATATTGTAGAGGCGCAGACAGATTTGCCTCCAATCCATTTTGCCGACTACGAAGTTCGGTGGCGGTGGCCAGATCGTCGACACCAAGTCACGAGTTCGATGAAATGGTTACCGACCTCGGAGAGCAGGTCTGATCCTACGTCGTTCGAAAGGCGAGATTTTGGTCGTACGAATAACAACCCTTTTATAATGATTAATTGGTTACGTACTCATATAATCTTGTTCATTTGGTTATGTAATCATAAAAACAAATTGTATATATTTCTATTAAATTATAAAACTATTGGATTTTATCATTATTGTAATTAATAATGTATATTATATAAATTTTATTAAATAAAAACTTTATTACAATGCTTGTTTATATAAATTGCACAAATTAAGTCATCCTACAAAATATGAGCTAGTATTTGTTTAGAAACCACACAAAAATTATTTAATAAAATAAAAACAAAATAGGAGATTTTTTTATAAAATGACATTAATTTGAAATTATGTTTCATATGCTATTATTATTAATAATTATTTTCTTAAAATAGGCAATAAGTGTTTTAAGTTGTGATTTGTAAACCAACTATTAAATAGGTGTTTTTTTGTAATTTATAAAAAATACAAATAAACTTTTTATATAATAATATTTTATACAACATTTAAACATTATTAGTTAGTTACAAACCTATGACAAAAAATTAAATTATTTTATAATTTGATATCAATATATCCAAATTAATTTTTTTATGATTATATAGTCAAGTGAACAAGAGTTAAATAAAGAATTAATTATTTAAAAATATATGAAAATGTTTTTATTAAGAAAAAACAAACGACATGAAGTCCAATGAAGCAAAAAGGGTTATATGCCCCTTAGAGTTTTTTAATATACTAGTTTACCCACAAGAACACTTTTAATATACATATTTGTTGATTGTATCTTGACTTGCAACCTAGATAGAATCACACCACAATAGGATTATAACTACCTCCGCTTGTGGACCTTAATCTCTAAGTAGCTACCATATATGTCTTGCAGGAACGGTTAGGGAATCTTGATAGTGTAGGAATGTTGACATATAATATTTATCAATTTTAGTGAAAGCGATGAATGAGTTAACAGCTAGGTGAGAAGTCGACGAGACGGGAGTGATAGTATAGGGATGCTGTGCTTTTGGGACTTTTTGCTACTCGTCCCCTCATGCTAGAGTGTAAGGGGCTTAGTGGTGATCGGATTAGGCGACCTACTAAGTCAATACATAAACCAAAACCAGAATAATCACTAAAACTAGGGTAACTAGAAGTATATTCTATGAGCGAGAAAACCTACCATTGTTGAGAACTCCAGGGTGAACCACTCTTCCATCTTTATATTGCTTATGTACATACTACTTGCCTTTACGTTTATTCATTTAAATATTATCGTTATATTACTTAAATCGATAACTGCATAATCTGAAGTATTTATCTCTTCATGGGATCGACCCCGTACTTATTCGTTATACTTAGTAGGTTTGAGATTTATTTATGGAGCTTTGAACCACAACATTCACCCCTATCAGTGGTGCTTGACTTCATTCCTAGTCTACGTTCTCAACTTGCTAGTTTTAGTTTCATTTAGATTCGTTCTATTGTTTAGTGTGTGCTGCCTCTTTTATTGCGCGTTTTTCTTACTTTATAAAAAATAAGTGCATCGAGATGAGGCTTGGGTGGAGGAAGGCAATGGATGGAGGCTAAAGACAAGTTCTAATCAGCAACCGTTAATGGAGGAAGCTAGGTCGAAGACAAACGCCAAGAAAGGCTAGATTTGAAGGTTGTGTGGTGGTTTTAGTCGACAACCGACGAAGAAGGTTGTGGGGTGCAAATAGGTGCTTTGTTAGCAAAGATAAATCAATCAGGTATGTGAACTTCCCCCCTTTTTTGAGGTTCAAATTTTCTTAGGGCATCTATGTGTTTGAATTTGAGGGTATGAGATTTTGAATTTGGGTTCTTATTGAAATCAGGGTTTAAGGTTTGAATTAGAGCTTTTGTCTTGCTGAAAAGTAGGGTTCTATTTAAGGCTTTTGTCTAAAATCATTTGAATATCGAGTATGTTTGATTGTGGATATAATGTGTATATAAATTGGCTAGAGAGCATATAAGCTCTCAAATTGAATTGAATTGATTACCATCATGACATTGGGTTTTAAGGATTCAAAATTGATATGTAAGAAGTCGAAAAATTATACAAAACTTGAATTGTCGGAGAAATCTTGTTGGCTTTAACTTGAGCATGGAAAAGATAACAAAAATGTTAGAGAAATCTTGTAGGTTTTAAGAGCATACCAAAATGTGGGGCTTAAGAGAATTGTTGGAGAAAACCTTAAAACATATTGTTTGTTTACTCATATAAATTACATCAATTAACTACTTTAGATGTGCGCACATGCACATTGATGTGAATTCAAATCTCACATAGGTTAATCTCATATCAAATCAGTTTAAGTACACTAGATATGGATTTTATGTGAATGACAACAAACATTTCACCAAAATAGCAAACTTTTCACTTCATTGCTAATTTCTATGCCAACTTTGTTAAGAGAGTTTTTGTAATCAAACTGAGATGAGTTTTGTATGTAGCTTGCACTTCTTGCCTAAATCACAAGAAAGATACATATATTGAATAATTACTAAACCATCTTGTTATTCATTCATCAAACTAATCGACAAATGCACATAGAGTTAAGATTAGTCTATCTGAGATATGCACCTACATCTTTGTGCGTGAGTACGTTACTCTTCCATTTGAATTAATAGGCTTAAATTTTGGTAAAGTAATCTAGAATCACTCTTGGATTAATCACTAAACCAACATATTGATAAGAGAATTGAGAAAACTAAAATCAATCTCTTTTTTTTGTTAAAAGTAAACTATCAAATAATGAGACTATTTTCAGGGAGGTGATGATAAACTCATACAGTCATGCACATTCTTATATAGCCTTCGTTAGCAATATGTAATTTCAATACCCTCACAAATAGACAATGTAAGCAATATAGTATGTAATTTCAATACCTCACAATAGACATTTTGGATCATTGGGTAATTGCTCTTTCTACTACTTCATCTTCAATTCTCATTTCATCAATCACACATCCGAAAACCCGATTTTCCAATATTAGTCACATTTTAGGTATCCTCATTGTCAAAATTCAGGAATCAAATAGAGTTCGAGTTCAGCAAGTACCTCATACCTTTACAATAAGTCTTTGTAACTAGTTGGGTTTACAAATCCCTAAATTTCCAAAATATAAATCCTAATTTTGTAAAAATCCCTAAATTGATAAACATATGTACCTATTTTGGTTGGAATGACAACACTCGCAAACACAATTGTTGCCACCGTGTTGTTTATGGTTGCCAACATTTACCACTAGAAAGTGGTCGTCCTCGCACTTTCGCGAAAGCTTGCTCTCCTTTCATTGTCATTGTCAACCCAAGCAGAGAAGAGTCTATTTTGTTTGATTTTTGCTTAAAGCAATTTTTTTAATTATTAAATGCTTCTCGTTAGATTTAACAAAAGTGGGCATGAGACGAAAATAACCAAAAATTCAGTATTACCATTTTTTCAACCGAAAAAAAATTTGGCTGAGATAGGGAACCCAAAACTTAGCCAAGGGCATCCTTATGGATGAACATAGTAAGATCAGAGTCATCAGGGATAGAAGGGCCGGAGAAGACAAGATCAAGATGCGATAGTCGGTCGACGACTTGATAGGCTTCTCTAAAAATGTGACGAATCTAGACAGAGGCAAAGGATTCCAAAGAGAGGGATGAATCAGAGATGAGCATCTCTATATCCCTAGTTATCGACCGAGATCCATTGAGGGAATTGATAACCGTAAGATTATCCCCTTCAATAAGAAGATTGTTGATATGGAGTTCTGTAGCAGCTAGGATACCTTTCCATAAAGCAAAGCATTTAGCCCCAATTGTTGAGTTTAGAGGAGAAGGACCAGACCCACAAGCAACTGGAAAGTCGTCGTGATCTCGTATGATGTAACCAAAATTCCCATGATAAGTGGGGGAGTAAGCTCCATCGAAATTGAGTTTGTGATGGTTTGATGGCGGTTTGATCCATTTTGTCAGAGGTCTTTAGCTTCCGGAGGTGTTTTTATTCTGGTCTTGAGGTAGGTCATTGTCTAGTATTTTATCTTTATTCCAACTGTAAAGTTGTTCTTTTGTGAAAGATGCAACTGCTCTTGGGTCGGGTTTTATATTGTCAAATAAGGCTTTTTGTTTCAGAAATACCAAATGCTCCACCACAAAGGGGAGAGTCTATAAAAGCATTTGTGCCTATATCATCTCTAATTTTGTTTAAGGTGTCCTTGATATTACTGGTAAGTTGTGTGTAAGGTCTTAATTTACAGCTAATTTAGTATCTAGCAATTGTATGGTTGTACATGTAACCGAGCATTCTAAGAGCAGATGATCAATATCTTCGTAGCAGGAATCGCAGATAGAGCAATTTGTAGGGACCCCCGTACCTCCACAGGCCAGCTTGACAGAGGTAGGGAGGCCGCTCTTAGAAATGCGCCAGAAGAACTCCTTTACTTTTGGGAGAGTGTCCAGATGCCAAATCCAACTAAAGTCGGATTTGCAATGTTGTTTAGTGGCGTGGACCATGTTAATTAGTTGCAGATTTAGTGGAAAACCATCCATTATTGCTCCATTTCCAGTATAGTTTCTTGAATTGAAGTTGTGTCTTCTTGTAAATCCCTTGAAATAATATTTATCTTGGGGGTACATCCGAAAATTTATGTTTAAAAAATAGGGAATATTGCAAAAAATAGCCTAACATTTAGGGGTTGTTACGCTTATTAGCCTGAACTATAAAAAATGCAAAAAATAGCATCAAGTATTTACTTGGCTGCAGAAAATAGCCTCAAGCTACATTCAAATTCAAATTAATTATAAAAAACAGTCTTAAGTTGCCTTCAAATTCAAATTAATTACAAAATCTCTCCAAAAATAATTTTTATTTAAAAATATCATAACTTCTTATATAGAAAAATGTTACACTTAATTGTTGTTATCTAAACTCGATCATAACTGAATTAATTATAAAAATTATCTCAAACCATATAAATATAACTTAAATTTATAATTTTAAAAATTAATTAGACTATTTACATGTCATTAAAAGTCAATAAATACTTAAACTTCTACTCACAATTGATCTAATAAGTGATTTAGGGCGATCTTTCTATCAAAACTAGCACAACAAGGCAATTAAGCATGCATTATATATATATATTATTTTAAATCTAACAATTAGGGTAGTTTGTCATATATTGAAGAAAACGTGTGCATACGTTATATATTCACATACAATTGTTTTTATTTAAGCATTGAATAGATTGTTGGTTGAAGATAAAATAATTTTTTATTAAGAAAAATAAAGATCTTATTATATTTTTAGTAGTCTTTTTTTAATTTATTTATTTACAAAATTTATAGTATGGTATAAGGTAGTTTTTTATAATTAATTTAATGATGAATTTATCTAATAATGACTTAATGAAAAAAAATTTATGAGAAGTGGTAGATTTTGATAATAATAATTATTTAGACTATTTTTTATAATTATTTGAATTTAAATGTAGCTTGAGACTATTTTCTGCAACCAACTAGATACTTGAGGCTCTTTTCTGCATTTTTTATAGTTCAGGCGATTAAGGGTAACAACCCCTAAAAGTTGGACTATTTTTTGCAATTTTCCCTAAAAATAAGGGTTGGTTTGTGCAAAATGAAAACAAATTGAGAGAGAGAGAGAGAGAGAGATCTCACCCGTGTGAGCCTGTGAGGGGAGTGACCTTTATTTACTCTGCCGCCTCTGCCTCTTGACGACCTCATTACAAACCCTTCCCTCCTCCTAGGGTTTTCAAACCCTGCAACACACCCCCGCCTCCTCCACACGCTCTCTCTCCCATGGCTACCGGCGAAGAACCCACCCCAGCGACCGACACGGTCGCGGCGGGGTCGGCTCTGATTAAATCCCTAGCTGCCTGTAGCGCCTCCACCAGATCCAAAACCCTAATGTCCCTAATCGCATGGCTCCAGCAGCAGCAGCAGCCACAGTCCCCACTCTCCGACGACGACGTCAAGAAGCTATGGAAGGGCCTCTTCTACTGCGTCTGGCACTGCGACAAGGCCGTCAATCAAGCTAATCTCATTAATCGGCTCGCGTCTCTCCTCCACTCGCTCTCACCGCCCCTCTCTGTCGCCTACTTCTCGCACTTCCTCCTCACTCTCCGCCGCGAGTGGCCCGGGATCGACCGCCTCAGGTTAGACAAATTCTATCTTATGATTCGTGTTTTCGTTCGGGAGTTGTTTGAGCTGCTGAGGAAAAAGAGATGGAGTTTGGATGTTGTGAAGGAGTATTGGAGTGTTTTCGAGCAGAGGCTGTTTGTTTGCCAGGACGGCGAGAAGAATTTGGGCGATGGGGTTACTTATCATGTTGTTTCGGTGTTCTGCGAGGAGATTAAGCCTTTTTTGCCGCTAAGATTGGATTTGTTGAATGTGCTGTTTGCGCCGTTTGTTTCTGTATTAGGGAGGACGGATAATAAGGTTTTGTTGGGGAAATTGAAGAGTGATTTGTTTGGTCATCTGGTTAGGTGTGGGAGGGGATTGTTAGGGGTTAAGAAATCAGGGGAGGTGGTTGATTCCATGGATGAGAGGGTGTTATTTGGGACGATATCGATGGTTATGGGGTTTTCGGCGAGGCTCTATGAGCTTGGTTCAGCTCCTGATTGTGTCCAGGGTAATAGGAAGTTCCTGTTCAGCTTACATGAGGAGTTCTTGAAGTTGGAGAAGGAGTTTAAGGCGGCTGGGATTGATGTGAAGCTTCCTGAAGTTGACGGGAATGAAGATCAAGATGACGACGATGAAGTTCCTCAGCTGATTCCTGTTAGCAAGGATGATCCTGAAGGAGGGAATGTTGAGCCTTCAGATAAGCCAAAGAAGAAGAAGAAAAAGAAGGATAAAGGAGGATCAAAGGATAAAGAGGGTAAGAAGAAAAAGAAGAAGAAAACTATGGAGAATGGAGTTGATGGGAGCCATGAAAATGAGAATGTGGACATGCCAATTGATACTACCAATGAAGGGGAGAATCTAGCTGACAAGTCTGATTCCCTGAAATTTAGTAACGCAACATTGTCAAATCTGCAGAAGCAATTTGAGATGATTGCTACTGAATCTGGATTAGACCAGGTTGTTTCTAGTTCACTGGATTCACCCACAGGGAATGGGAAAGTGACCAAGAAGAGGAAGAGGGTGAAGAAGGGCAATGGCAAACCAGCTGCAGAAGACGAGGGTAATGCAACAACTGTGGAAAAGAGTGGGAAGAAAGTCAAGTTCTCTATGAGGCATAATTTGGTTTGGAATCCAGCAAACCCTCTTCCTCCTCAGAGCGTGAGGATACCACCAACTGTTACCCCCCGAGGAAGTGCTCTCAAGAAGGGCGTTCCTCCAGGACCCGTAAGGGAGATGTCATCTGGCGCAAAGAAGGGGAAGAAAAAGGCTGGTAAAAGCAAATCTCCGGCCATCAAGCGGATAAGGAAACTGAAGTCCAAGTCTGGTTAGTTAGACTCATCCTTGCTGTACTTTGAATGAGTTTGTGAGTTCAACTCCTGAATTGTTTTATAAGGCGATTTTTTCTTTTATAGATGTTTGTTGTTTCGAATGTTTGTGACTGATAGTGATAGTTTGTTCTTGTTCTTTATCATTTGATCACATCCCAATCGGGATGGACGGCCCTACTACTACATCCTTGTGATGATTGATTTTTTCTTATAGTGAGTTATCATATGATATGGATCATTTCTTATTCGTTTGCTTACCCTATTTTTTTGCACATTGTTGAACAAAACCAATGAATTACAATGCGATGCTTAAGCTTGCATTTTATGCTTAAAAAGTAAAACCAATGATCTTGTCCGAGAAGCAACGATGGACTTTGCTTAGGGCTGTTATATGGAGCTGAGTAGTTTGAGCTCGCTCATTTGCTAAACGAGCCAAAGTTTGGTGTTAAAAGTGAGAAGAGCTTTTCTAGGTCGAATAAAGTTTGGCTCAACCTCGTTCATGTATTAAACGAGCCAAACATGAACACATTTTAAAGTTCAAGTCCAAATTTAAGCTCGATTCATTTTGAGTCGAGTGTGAACAACCGCTAGCTGGCTTGTGTGGCTCAAAGGCTTGCTTTGACAAGCCTTAATCGAACGATGTCTGTCATTTTAGCCCTAAATAACAGAAGGGATGAGCAAACTAAATTGTTTCTCCAGGCAACACTAACAAAGATCCACATTCAAAATCTATATTGGAAAGTCCATCTTCAAGTAGAATATGGAAAATATGGCCAACAAATCGAACAGCCCAACATCGAACTTGTTGGCAAATTTAATCCTAACATAAGCTTTTTTTTTTTAATATCTTAGGCCAGTTTGATCTCAGATATTGTGTGACTTATTTAAAAGGTTGACTCTCCCACTCACAAGACATGAGATTTAGCCCCATAACCAATATACTAACTTAAATCAAGCTAGTTAACTAAAATTGGAATTAGAAATGTTCAATCCCATGAAAAACAAGTGATTTAAACAAAGTTAAAATTTTTAAAAATAAAAATGGAGAATTATGAAGATGTAGCGAAGGAGAAACTAACATAGGGGGAAAATCTTTCGGTGCATGAAAAAATTAACAAGAAACGCTGATATATTTCAAATTAAAAAATTATGAAATGAAAAAAAAAAATACATGTAAATCAAGATATCAATTTCATATCTATATCTTTGTACTAGTTTTCCAAACACATTTGATGTTTATATACCTTAATCAAACATGTCTTTAATTTTTTTTTCGTTCGAATGACACTCCATGTATCCAATCGAATCGTTTGAATCAAACATTTCTTGTTTGAATGAAACTCCATAATATAGTTAGAGCTCGTTTGGTTGGCAACCCAAAAACCTAGGAAGTAGAACTTCCTAGGAAGTAGGAGAAATTCATGTGTTTGGTTGGTATTTTTGAAATTAAAAAACGCAGGAATTCAACTTCACGGGAAGTTGAATTCCTCCAAAATGGAGGAAGTTCACTTACCTAGTCTCCCCTAGGTAAGTTCAACTTCCTTCATTTTGTATTTGGAAATTTTCAATTCCCTCTTTTAATCCTCTAAAATAAAAAAAACCAACCAAACACATTTTCACAATTCCCATCAATTGGATTTCCCGGGAATTCAATTTCCATGAATTAACTTCCCGGGAATTTCAATTCCCACATTGAACCAAACGAACCCTTAATCTTATTTCTTTTATTTCCTTTTATTACGGAGTTGTAATTTACCTTTATCGATTTAAAAAAAAATACTTCCTCCATTTGAAAATAAATGTTATTTGACTTTTGTGTACGTGGTTTAAGAAAGTAAAAACTCTATAAAATATTATTTTTTTAATCAATTTTTTTTATAAATTGATACTTATTACTAATAAATACTACTGAGTATCGGAGTATCAATTTATAAAAAAAATTTGATCAAAAAATAATATTTTATAGAGTTTTTATCTCCTTAAAAAACATGCACAAAAGTCAAACGATATATATTTTCAAACGAAAATATAAAATAATATAAAATAATATTTTATAATATTTTATAAAATATTATAAAATAATATTTTATAATATTTTATTACTAATAAACGATATATATACAAAAATCAATCAAATTTGACTATCGTTTACTTAGTTAATCTGCATGTAAAATAAATCCACAAGAATAAGACCGATTATAAAATGCCAAATATATTTGCACACATTCAGTCCCATGAAACTATGAAAGCTAAATCCCAGATTTTTGTTCCTTGTTTTTCTCAACATCTTGCAAATCCCAATCTGTCTCTATCTATCATGATTCATAGTTTGGTAGTTGGTTGTAATTAATATTTTTGTTATATATATAAAAAACAAACAAAAAAAACACCACAAGAGGTAAGAGTGTTAAATAGAAAAGAGAAAAAACTATATATATATATATATATGTATATATATATATATATATATTAGCACAAAAAAAACTATATATTTGATATTATTTGATAAGAGAGTGAATCGGCGCAAGTCGTTTTACCTGATATGTAAATCTTGTCAGTCGAGTCACGTTTCAGCCTTTCGGGTTTATCATCAAATGTACTCATCGTTATAAAAAAAAAGAGAAAAAAACTATATGTTTGGTAAAATTTTATTTTTCAAATATTTTAATGGATAATTTTTTATGAGAATATCTAATTAACCCCCAAGTATATACTACAAAACAAATCCAAATTAATAAAAGTTAAATTGTTTTTGAGTTCACCCTTTTTCTAAGAAAAAGAAGAAAAAGCTTATTTCCCTTTCATTTGTACATAGATCTTTTTACTACTAACTTTTCTATATCCACACACATAGACAAACCTTCAAATTCATCCAACGCACTAATTATCTTTTTGATTGCTTAAATAATCAAATTCGTTCAGTTAGGTATAGTTTGACACATGACATAATTACAAACAAATATTAATGTCGTTTGGATACCTCACTCAAGTTGCAACCACTAGTGAAGTTGTACTCTCTAAAAACGTTATTTCAATTTTATACCATTTACTATGCTATCTAAAAAAACTCAAAGAAGAATTAACTAAGATGCTATCTAAAAAAACTCAAAGAAGAATTAACTACGAGTAATAATTATTACGCTATAATGTAAACGTCTCAAATAATTTATAAACTAAATTTCTTAAATAACTTAGTAACTAAATCAAAATTTATTTTAATGTCATTGAAATCACTTCCTCCGAGCCCGCCAGAGAAAAGATGGGATAAGTACCTCTCTCAAATGAGATTTCTCCCATACTGTCTCTAATAAGACTCAATCCTTGAATTTTAATCTAAATATCACTTATGTGACCAGTTGAACTATGCTCATACATGTCTTATTTAATGTCACTTGTTTACGAAGATGTAGATATATAATATAAAACATTTGAATGGTGTATTATTCCCTCCTAAGTCACCTTATTAGCTTAACCTATTTAGAGTAAGATATAACTATGTTTAGAAAATTGATACAAAATTCTAATTACATTTATTTAGTGATATCCAGCTGTAAATTTTAATTAGGTTAAAAATAAGTAGGTGTAATTGTTTATTTATTTTTAATTAATTTTGCTTTTACAGGTCATCTGTGTCTCCCTCACTATATCTCTGTTGTTTCTGTACTGTGGGGCTTTTGCTGCCGTCTGACTACTCAGTAGCCACCACCCCCCTACACAGCTACACTCATCATTCCCTCCAAACCCTCTCTCTCTCTCTCTCTCTCTGATCCCCGATTCCCAAATTCCGGTGCAACTTCCACATTCTCCGGCTCGATCTGTAACTGCAACTCGTTTCCGGCCTGTTTCGGATTGTTAACTGTAATCCGACGAAACTCAGGTACCAATTTCGTCAATTTCCTCTCATTTCCGCATGTTCGTCGATTGATGTGAGCTAGAAAGCTTATTTCGACGATTTTTGGATGATTATTTTCAAGTACGTTCGGGGGAAATGTGTTTGTTGTGTGTTTCTGCTTCGTTTATGGTGGTTGAATGTTTAATTGATTGCGATTTTGCGGATAATTGGACCAATTGGACCTTGCTAGCCGTTTGTGAGCTGAGCTGCCCTAGGCTTAGTTTAGTTTATTGGAAGTATGTGGACTGGGGTTTGTTTTGTTGGATTCTTTTCAGGGAGTTGATTTGACTGAGAAATGTGATTCTCCACTGGTTTGGAACTCATGTTGAATTTTGTGTGTTTCGAGATCTGATATGGCGGTGCTTGCAGTTCTTTGTGTTGGTTCCATGCACTTGTTTGAGCTGTAAACATGCTTTATAGATTTATTTGACCTCATTGATGAAAGCCTCCATTGGTGTGTTTCAAATGTTAAACATTATGCATACAAGTGTTCTTTGTCTCTTTATGTGGGAGGCCAATTTTTGCCTTGCATTGTTCTCAACGAAAGAATTTCTTCTTTGTCACTGTGGGTTGTTACACTAATCTTCTGGAGATGGAGTTTTATCATCTTCTGTTATTTCGGCCAAATTCGGTGGCTTCTGAACCTGGGTGTTATGCTTTGCAGTACTGCAAATGCTGAAACCTTAATCCATGCTACATTTATAGAAATACGATCTTGTACAAGCCAGCTCTTTTAAGAAAGATGACTTTATATTTTTTTTGTCGTTTTGCGCATTGTAAATATTTTCCTACTTGCATTGCCTCTCTTCATAAATGAATTGAGTGATCTTTTGCTCAATGCAAAAAAGGGAAGTATAGAAATTTTCTCTTATTAGATTCAGACAGCATTGAATTTGACATATTTATCCCCATTTTTTTATGAGGAAAATAGTGCATTAGTTGTGGCAAAACCTAAACTGGCATAACGCGACTTCATCCTCCTGAAGCCCAACCTATCTTAAAGCAGACAATACATTTTCTGTAAACCAACCCTTCTTGATCCAGCATAATATTGATTTGATCTGGTGCCTTAATTGATCCAAACATGAAACATACACAACTTGAAACTGTTTGAACTTGGTATATACCTGACTTAAAAATTAATGACTCGAAATTTATGTGGCCAAAATATATCTTGATCACATATAAGTGAATCTGCATATGCAAATGCATGGAATAACTCCTAGTAACTGAGAATCAAAATATCTGAAACCCAAAATGACTAAATCCCATGTAAACTTAAAACTTAATGTTCTTGCAACACCAAATACGCATTCACCTATTCAACCTTCTTTGACCCAACCCAACCTGAATGTTTATGCTATTTGCAAGAAATAAAATTAGTGGCAAACCAAACTGAAATGACCCAACAGGAACCCTCCCATTTGCGGTCTCTATCTCCTTTATAACTAGAGAAGATGGAGCTTGATGTGCTGATAGTAAAAGAAGCAGAAGGCCAAAAGCTAAGTTTTGTGTCTCCCCTACTGAGCAGCACTACTGGAATTCCCTGGAAGCAAAACATTGTTTGTTTCCTTTTTGTTTATTGTGTATACTTGTGTTGGGAGTAGGAAAAAAATCTGATTTTCCTCCTATATATACATTCTAGCAAAGTTGTAAGAATGGAATAACATAAAATAAAATAGAATTCCTTGCTTACTCTTCTGGGTTACTTTTACTTTTCAGGTTTTCTTGACCACTGGCTCCAAGTACAAGTTCACACATAAAAAACGGTTGAAGTCAAGTACTGAATGGCAGTTTCAAATCGAGATCTTGATTCAGCTTTCCAGGGAGCTGGTCAGAAAGCGTATCCTTTTTCTTATGATATCACCTGCTGGTGAGGGTGGCTACTCAGATTTATAAACTTAAAATGTATTCACTTGTTTCTTGCCCCAAATATAATAAATGACATTTTGAGTCCACTGTAGCAAGTTCCTGAAATATGGCAAATAGATCTTAATCAACTGCTGAGACTCTCGTACTTATTTGAAAAAACATACATTTTGTAAGCCTCTTTTGTGTTAAGTTAATTACAATTATATTCCTCACATGGATTTGAGGACCTAAATGCTCCTTCGCTGCATTTCATGGGTAGCTTTGACTAGGTAAACACTTTCATCTTTCTAGAATTTGTGCACGAGTGCCTGTTAATGGCTATTCTAGTTTGGTCCACCTTATTTCTTCCTTGTGCAGAACTGAAGAAGAAGGCCGATTCAATGATTAGGATAGTGAATACTTTTCACTTTGATGCCAGTGATTGTATAAGTTGCTGAAGCATTTGCAAATGTTGTTGAGAAGTTCATCATGATTCAATTATTAGGATGTCTGAACTTGGTTTCAAATCTCATAATTCCTTCTGCAAGATTACTATTTATGTTTCCCTTTACGGTATACATAGAGGACTTGAAATATGGCGCATTGAAAATTTTCGTCCTGTACCTGTTCCACAGTCTTCTTATGGGAAGTTTTTCACTGGGGATTCATATGTAATTTTAAAGGTAAATTGTAAATACTCTTATGTCAAATCTCTCTATAATATCCATTTGATCTGATTCTCTCTCTATATATAATTGTATACGTGGCTGCAGTCTCTCATGAAAAGTTTATGAACATTTTTTTTTCATCTAATATTTTTTCCTTGTTAGAGTAGCAAATTTAAGGGGGAATCAGGTTTTATACGGTTTGGGATTTGTAGCCCTGAAATTTGGATTGATTCTCACTTTGTTTCCTTTTCCCAGACAGCAGCTACTAAAAGTGGTGCTTTGCGTCACGATATTCATTATTGGCTTGGCAAAGATACATCCCAAGTAAGTTTCCTTCTGCAGGTGCATTTTCTTTTGCATGTAACCTCCGAGTCACCTGACATATATACTGATATGTGAATCTTTAATCTGTTTAAACAGGATGAGGCTGGTGCTGCAGCAATTAAAACAGTTGAACTGGATGCAGCTCTTGGAGGTCGTGCTGTTCAGTATCGTGAAGTTCAGGGTCATGAAACTGAGAAGTTTCTTTCATATTTCAAACCTTGTATTATACCTCAAGAAGGTGGAGCTGCATCTGGTTTCAAGCACCATGAAGTTGAAGGGTATCAAATACGTTTATATGTCTGTAAAGGAAAACACGTGGTGCATGTAAAGGAGGCAAGTCAAACCATTAATTAACATTCGATTCTAACTCCACATCTTTGGATAAATGTTTTCAGTCAGTTGCCTTGAACACGCTCATGTTAAAATTTTGTGCACCATTATTGTGAAGCATGGCACCTCAGGTGGGTGCCGTTTCCTGTGTCGGAAACTTGGAAGCCTTACTCAACTCACGGAAACTTCTGGAATCTTGAAAGGCCCCGTGACTCATTTATGGAGGAATCAAGCTGAAAAGAATAACATTTTTTTGTGTTTCGTATAGAAGGAATTTATTTGTTTCGGACCTGTAAGCAATATATGAGCAGAAATTATTTTCATAGTGCAGGAATTTTAAACCGAAAGCAGTCTTCTTTCCTTATTTGAAACCTGTTCTTTATGGAAAATAATTTCAATGAAGAGGGGTCATAATTCTGTTATTTTGTAATCTGCTGACTATTCTTGTCATTGGATTTTTTTTTTCAATTTGAGCCAATGTGCATGACAATGAATGAACTTGAGTAAAATGGTCAATAGGTCCAACGTTATGTTTTTGGGCTTACATTGCTTCTAATCTAGTGCAGGTCCCATTTGCTCGATCTTCACTCAGTCATGATGATATATTTATTTTGGACACCCAGAGTAAAATATTCCAATTTAATGGGTCTAACTCTAGCATTCAAGAGAGAGCTAAATCATTAGAAGTTGTTCAGTACATTAAAGATACTTATCACCATGGAAAATGTGAAGTTGCTTCTGTCGGTAAGCTTTATAGGAATAAAAAGTGAATTATTGTAATTTGATGTCTACCTATTTTACTATTATATATATACTACTATGCAGAGGACGGAAGATTGATGGCTGATGCAGACACTGGTGAGTTTTGGGGATTTTTTGGTGGCTTTGCTCCATTGCCTAGGAAAACAGCAAGTGAAGAAAGTAAAGAGGTTGATGCTCATGTAATTAAATTCTTTAGGTAATTATCTTTTGGTATCTCTTCTTAGGTTTCTTTTGTATTGTTAGGCTCCTTCCCATTTATTTTAATATTTTGCTTAATAGCGAGTTGGTGATGACACTATTTACCAAACTTTGACAAATCCTGTTATATAGCTCCATGGTCTCATCATTTTCACCTATAAATTTATTTTGATCATTTTTTTTATGGCAAAAGGGTTAAGAGTGCCCACAATGGTGGGGGAGGTATTTTCTCAAATAAACTCTCTCCTCAATCGGGCTTGCCCACCATTGTGGTTATGATTTTTTATGTTTTATTTCAAATACAACCATTTGACCCTAATGTTTTTTTTGTGTATGTGTGTTTGTGTGCATGTTTGTGGATTTTGGCTGTAAATAGGAATCAAAGATGTTTTAGTGGTTTGTGTTGATGTAAGTTGTAACTATTCCTGTTTCTCAGTTAATATAATGCTCCGTATTTGTTTGTTTGAAGGGTTGACAACGGTCAGGCAGGTCCTGTAGAAGCAGATTCTTTGTCAAGGGAGTTGCTAGATACTGCCAAATGCTATATTTTGGATTGTGGCGCAGAAGTTTTCGTTTGGATGGGGAGGAATACCTCACTTGATGAAAGAAAAAGTGCAAATAGAGCTGCAGAAGTAACTTCGGATCCTTTGTTTAATCTTTATTCTCATTTTGATGTCATAACATGTAACACTATAAACATCTACATAATAGGACTTGCTTCGTAGCCTTGAACGGACAAAGTCTCATATCATTCGTGTAATTGAAGGATTTGAGACTGTTAACTTCAAGTCAAGGTTCGGTTCGTGGCCACAAACTGCCCCTGTTACCGTATCAGAGGATGGTAGGGGAAAGGTTGCAGGTTAGTATCTTGTGAATGATAGTTTCTGTGTATATTTTGAAGGCTGCACCCGACTTACTATTTCCTGAACAAATTCCTTGTGTTTACAGAAAGCTAATTTTATCCTTGTTATGCATCTCCTATCATACTCTCTGATCGTGCTCTTTTTGCTTTTTAGCTCTTCTCAAAAGGCAGGGGCTTAATGTGAAGGGTCTGCTAAAGGCTGCTCCTGCAAAAGAAGAGCCGCAAGCACACATTGATTGTACAGGAAATCTGCAGGTACTCTGTCTCCCTTGTAAATAACACTGCAGGTATTTTAAGAATTGACATTATTTGCTTCAGCCTGAATGCTGTCAATTATGTGATCTTAGTATAGGCTCGTGCTGGATATTTTTGTTTGGGCTCTGCAGTAACTTTAAGTCGAGCTTCAAATATTAAGGCATGTTGATCTTGTATCACCAATTAAACAGTCAGCGCATAGCCGCATAGACACATCATAGAGATTCTCATCTGCTGAACGATTGTAAAAAGTTTCCTTATACTTGCTGATAAAAAGAAAACTTTAGAAAAAAGAATAGCCAAAAGGACAATATGGCAAAAAATGAGATAACACTAAGAGATCATAACAGAAAATTACAACATCCACAAGGTAAGGAGTCACCTTCCTCTTTTTTCCGCCTGTGATGCATTTTTGTACTCGTTCTCTGAGTCTTTCAAAGCTCTGATATCCTTCAAGAATATGCAGGAGGTAGACTATGGTATGCTATTCTTCTTGTCTTTTCTTGGCAGGGCTGTAGGGGCTAGTAATCTGTTCCTAAAGCTACCCTAACTGGTACCCTAACCTTCCGAAGGGTTATCTTCATGTTGTATTGTAATAGGACATATGGTTGGCTGAATTCATAAACACATGTAGAGAGTGTGCAGGCTGGTAGTCCAAGAGCATTCATTCCTAATTGGAAAATGTCCAGTGGGCCTAGATTTGAGTCCCGCCATAATTGCTTCTTAATACTCCCTCCGTCTCAAAATTTAAGTCGTTTTAGACTAATTTAGTTGTATCAAAATATATGTCATTTTAGGTTTTCTAGGTAGGGGATAGTAATGATTTGTATTGATTTGTGTGTTGTTGACCTTTTTAAAGATTTTGATTGGTTAAAAAATGTAGTGGGTTTTAAAAAACAATAAAATTTATGACAAAGTTAGTGAAATGATGATGTTGAATGAGGGGTGAGTGTTTTATTAAAACTTGTGCACAATCCTAAAATGACTTAAATTTTGAGACGGAGGGAGTATGATTTTTTTTTTTTATGATATTCGTCGATGGAATCTTTGTTGAGATGGTGTCCTTCCAAGGATGTCAATTCTAAAAGGAAATAGTACTTTATCAAGAAGCACTCTTTTATTTGAATTTTGAAGTGAAAGCTTGGCTCCTACAAGATGTATGCCAAACTGTACAATAATGATGGAATGAATGCTCCTCCACCACCTGAGATGATTGAAGCAAATAACTCTAGCTGTAGGTAACGGAATTGAATGGGCTTGCTCCTGGATTACCTCTGACCCATCCCCTTGTTTGGCTCTAGTTCCACTTTGCGTAACCTTTCTTTTCCAGAAACATTGAAAACAAAGGTAAGATACTGTATATGCAGCATTGGAAAGTGCTGCCTGTAACTTGTTCAAATTAAAAGAGGTGTAGGATGAATGCAAGTTTCAAACTTCATTTCACTACTGCTTGTTGTGTAGAGCAATGCACTGTTGACAAGTTTACATGAAAAGACAAGACAAGATGGCTAATTTCTTACTTAGGCCTTTCTAGGTAAATACTCTTTTGTTGTAATAGTCAACAAAATATTGATCGACCTGGATAAGTCCCTTCTTTTGGAGTGGGGATAAGGAATAAATTCATGGCTAAGTAAGTTAATAGATCATGCATGATTGCAAGCTTTTCTTCCACATACTGAACTTTGCTGCAGCACACTTTTACTTATATTGGACATTTGGTCCTACTTATAAGGTTTCTTTTCTGATATCTGGTGCAGGTTTGGCGTGTAAATGACAATGAGAAGACTCTTCTTTCAGCTTCTGATCAATCAAAGTTTTATAGTGGTGATTGTTACATATTCCTTTACACATACCCTGGAGAAGATAAGGAGGAGAACCTTGTCGGCACATGGTTTGGGAAGCAAAGTGTCGAGGTACATAGAATAGATTTTTAAAACCTATATTTTCCACCACCTCCAATATCTGATAAAATTGTCAAAAGAGCTGACGGTAGACACTGTCTGCTAAGATCGGAATTGGACTTTTCATGGTAGACACTGTCTGTTAATCTTGTTCCCGTTGATCTTTACGAATTTATATGTTTCTTTAGCCTTGTTGAAGTTTCTAGTTGGGCTAGCAGGTTTTCATAATACCCTGATTTTTCTTATTTCAATGGGTTTACTTGCTTCTTATTTTTATCTTCCTTTTTTCAAAAAACTAAATCTTGAATGCAGGAGGACCGCATTTCTGCTCTAACACTGGCAGGCAAGATGGTAGAGTCGATGAAGTTCTCAACTGCTCAGGTAACATGTTCATGGATTAGCAATTTAGCATTCTCTGATCTTATGAAATTCATATTTATGCATTTATCATCAATGTTTAGGCTCGTATCTATGAAGGAAGTGAGCCCATCCACTTTTTTGCCATCTTCCAAAGCTTTATTGTGTTCAAGGTTTGTAATTTTTTTACACAGTTCTTTAGAAATTCTAGTGTCTTTACTTTGATCATCAGTGATGGTTTGCATAATTTTACTAGGGTGGAATTAGTGAGGCATACAAAAAGTCCATTTTGGAAAATGAAATCTTAGATGATACATATACCGAGGATGGTCTTGCCCTGTTCCGTGTTCAAGGGTCTGGCTCTGAAAATATGCAAGCCATTCAAGTTGAACCGGTATGTTTTTATTTGCTCATATTCTTAGTATTTAGCCATGTCTTTCATAATATGAAACCTATTTGTCTATGCACGATTTTCCTGAAGTTACTCTTCTGTTATTTTTTCATACTTCATCACTAAGGTAGCCTAGTAAAGTGAATAAGTGATGAACAATGGATAAGTGTTTCTGGTGCTTTCGTTGATGGATTCAAGCCATATTTGATATTGAGTTGAGAAAGTAATATTTTCTACACCTTTGTCAGCCTCCTAAATTTATACTTCTCTTGGTTTAGAATGGCATGACCTGTCTAAGGCTAGATTGAGGTTAATACTTAAATTTCCCTGATCAGCTGCATCTTTTTACGGTGGTAAGTGATTGTTAAACTATCAGTTGTATGTTAGGGCAGGATATAATTGAAGGAGGGGTTTTGAGGGCTTTACATAAAACTATAGATAGGACTAATAAGAAATGTCGATAATAATACCACCGCTGCCACCATCTGTGACAAATAAAGTAATTTACCATTTCTCATTACTGTTTAGTAATTTTATTAGCCTATTAGATAACACAGTAGCGGGAAAAGGCTTATTCTATTCTGTTGGTATTTTCCCTGTTCGAGTTTATTTTAACTGGTCATTTGTTAACATTGTCTTTTGTCAGTTCAAATTTCAGTTCACCCTTACACTGTTCCATTCTCTTGTTCGATTTGATTTTTTTGGCTTAATAAATACTCCCTATGTTCCAAAATACACGGTTTTTAGTCAGTTGCACATGTTTTAATAAAACACTTTAAAAAAAATCATTCCAGTAACTTTTTCATAAATTTTATTTTTTAATACCCACTACTCATTTTAATCTGTCAAAATCTTTTAAATATCTACAACACACAAATCATTACAATTTCCTACCTAGAAAACATAAAAAATCATCTATTTTGAAACAAAAACTATCATCTAAAAACCCATCTATTTTGGAACGGAGGTAGTATCTTCAGAAAATATTACTGATCATTGACTCTTAAGTTGGGGTGCCCAGGTTGCGTCATCATTAAATTCCTCCTATTGTCACATATTACACAAAGGTTCCACCATATTTACATGGTCTGGAAACCTTACAACACCCCAGGATCAGGAGCTTATGGAGAGACAATTGGATATCATCAAGGTCTGCTCATTCTTCTTGAATTTGATTTTTTTAAAAAAAAAGTACTTTTAACTGATCATATTTTGGAGATTTCCTTTTAGCTTTGTGTAACCTTTGTCTTTTCTAATGCCTTTGCAGCCTGACCTGCAAACCAGACCACAGAGAGAAGGGGCTGAATCTGAGCAATTTTGGGAATTGTTGGGAGGGAAAACAGAGTATGGAAGCCAGAAAATTGGAAAGGATACTGAAAGTGATCCTCACTTGTTCTCGTGCACCTTAAAAAATGGTATGATAAGATATCCCCTCATTTGTATCTGATCTTCAAGTAATCTTCATCTTAGTATTTCATGATCTGCTGATTCCATCTTTTTCTCCTTCAATAATTTGCTGATTCCCCAACTGGGTCTGGCTGGTATACAGGAGATTTGAAGGTTTGTTCTGGCTCTTGCTTTGCTTTTTAAACATTTTGTTCTGATCATTAAGAAGCATATAATCCGTTGTTTTATTCCTGTGTACCTTCCTTAGCTGTTTCCTCAACATTATTTTTTGCATGTTGTCTTGTTTGGATGAACTTTGTAACTCGTCTATTTTGTTTTATCTAAAGCTTTATATGGTTTTTATTTTGTAGGTTTCAGAAGTTTTTAACTACACCCAGGATGATTTAATGACAGAAGATGTATTCATTTTAGATTGTCACTCTGATATTTTTGTCTGGGTTGGACAACAAGTGGATACCAAAACCAAAATGAAGGCTCTGAGTATTGGGGAGGTATAGATTTTGCAATTCTGACTGAAGAATTATTCCCTTCACCAGAACATCTTCCTTACTGTGTTTGTTGGAGTGAATTAGTAAAAATCATTTTTTTAGTTTCTTGATGGGTTGATATGATCCTCTTCTTTCAATCAAGACCCTCTTCTTTCAATCAAGACCCTCTAGTAGAAGCACTCAATTCAAACAATTGATGTATTTTATTATGATACTGACCATTATCTTGTTTTTTAACAGAAATTTTTGGAAAACGATTTTCTTCTAGAGAACCTGTCTTGTCATGCTCCTGTTTATGCTGTAATGGAAGGGAATGAACCTCCTTTTTTCACTCGCTTCTTCACATGGGACTCCACTAAATCTATGGTAAGTTGTCCCTTTTTGAAAGACTCGTTAGTTACATGAACTGGAAATCCATATTAAATCTTACCAATTTGAATTCTGGCAGATGCATGGAAACTCATTCCAGCGAAAACTAGCAATAGTTAAGAATGGAGGGACTCCAGTTGTTGACGTGAGATTTGGTTCAGGCCTTCTTTTATTTTTGGTCATTTCTTATTCTTCTTTCCCTTCAATCCTTCATTGCACGACCTGATCTTTTGATGAATCATCAGAAACCCAAAAGGAGATCACCAGCATCATATGGTGGAAGGTCCAGTGTAGCATCAACTGATAAATCGCGTTCCAGGAGTATGTCTTTCAGCCCAGACCGAGTTCGGGTTAGAGGAAGATCTCCCGCATTCAATGCTCTGGCTGCTAATTTTGAGAATGCCAATTCGAGGAATCTCTCAACACCACCTCCTGTTGTTAGGAAGCTTTATCCAAAGTCTGTCACCCCAGATTCTGCAAAGCTGGCTCAAAAATCTGCTTCCATTGCAGCACTTAGTGCCTCATTTGATAAAACTCCACGTGAACCTATCGTCCCTCGGTCTCCTATTCCTAAAGGTAAGCCCTTTAAATAGCTAGAAACTTAAACTTGCAATTAAATGATGAATTACTGTTTTGTCTGTTGTATCGCCGATAGATCTAAACAATTTTTTATTCTGCCATTCTATAGTGTTTCCTAAGTCAATTTTACCAAAGTCGGAGCCAAATAACAAGGATAATGGTACGGGCAGCAGAATAGAATCTCTCACCATAACAGAGGATGCTAAAGAGGGAGAACCTGAAGATGACGATGGACTCCCAACATATCCATATGACCGCCTGAAGACCACATCAACGGATCCTGTCACAGATATTGATATTACAAAGCGAGAGGTTAGCCTTCAATCAGGATCGCTTTTGGAAAAAAATAATTTTCTTGGAATTTTGGATGCTTAAAAAGATCTGGTCTGGTTTTGAATTATGCCAAATGCAGACATACCTGACTTCTGCTGAGTTCAAGGAGAAATTCGGGATGGCGAAGATCGTGTTCTACAAACTACCGAAGTGGAAACAGAACAAGCTGAAAATGGCACTTCATTTGTTTTAATCTCTTTCACCCAGATTTGCACCTCTGTTTCAATCTCCTACATATTTTCAGCAAGGTAATGATCTTCTTTACAGCACACTTATTTATTTCCTTTGAACGTGATCGAACAACTTCTTTAACAACATCTCTTTCCCTCTATGCAGTGAGATTCGCGACCACATCATAGCTTGAGGGACAGCATCAGTACCCTCTTTAAACTGCTTCTGCTTCCAGGAAGCACGAGTTGCCGACTTTTTTTTTCCTGATGAACTAGGAGAGTTTTTCCCTGCATTTGATTTATTGGTTGATGATGGTTTTGATATGCTATTTTATGGTGAAGAGGTTTTGCACTTTTGCTGTTGTGAGCTTCCATTTTGGTCCCTTGGATTCCCAAGGAAGTTGGTTTTCTGGGTTGAGCATATTTCAAGGCTTTTTCCCACCTTCAGATAGGATTCTTGGTTTTTTCTGCTTTGCATTTTAGGTTTAGAGTTTTGCATTTGTATTGGTTTGAGATTTGATATGAGGTGTGACAGGCTTAATAGTTATGTACAGTATTAACAGTGTTGTGAAACCTATCCAGAAACTATTATGATCATTTTTACATAATAGTAGTAGATGATGAGGTACTGGTTTTTCAATGTTTGTCTCCTTCCCCTACAGTTGTTTTTATACCTACAAGGGCAAATTGTAGGAAATATCCTAACTTTGGGGTACCCCAAAGTCTCACCATCAATGACGACAATGTGTGTATTTCGCAATTTAGTATGAGATTCTACTTTTGGCTTAGTGTTATTTTAAAATGAAAGCATGTAAGAACCTGAATGCATTTGAGGTAGCTTCTTATGTTTCATCTCATACTAAATTGCGAGATCTACTTGTTGATACTTGATAGTGAGACTTTAAGGTACTAGTCACAACCCAAATGTATGAATGTTTAGGGAAATTAGTACAAGTCTTGGTAGTATAAGCCAATGGAATATTTGTTGTAATTTGCTTGAAAAATAATACAGTATTTATAGTGTAAAGGTAATTTCGTCATCTCTAGGGAGAAATTAGAGAAATTGCCGGTTTTTTTTAAAAAAAATATGCGAAAAAATTGAAAAATTGATAGACTCATATTTTTTGTTTGAAGTGCTCTTTTTAGGTATAGATTGGCATCCTTGTAATCTTTGAACATATTTTATGCTTGTTTAAAATAGACAAACTTTACATAGGAGCTCGAGACTTATTGAAACGGTGTATTATCCCTTTATCCATGACATTGCGAGTTTGTTCATCCTGACTTTCTTTAGAGTCATCAAACTTGACTTTTAAGTATAAACTCAATCTTGGTGATAAAATTGATGCAAGTTTGGAAACATTAACTTTAGAAGGAAAAAAAAACTCTTTTGATGTGTGGAGGGAGTAATATTTACTTCATTTGATGTCCCCTCTAAAGAAGTTTATTTTGATTGATTTGATAAAATTATGGGTGTCTACTATTTTGTCTTTTTATTGACAAGAAAAAGATAAGGTTTGTTTGGATGACCATTAAGTACGATTTATAATGCACTATATTATAAGTCATAACTAGATAAATCACGCACGAGCCAAATCATTATCATTATTTTATAAGAATTTATTTTCAGCTTATAATATGTATTAAAATGTTGAAAAAATGTATATATTGAAAATATTAAATCATGTCAATTTTAACTTTATAATATTTTTTAAGAATTACTCCATAATCCACATTATTTATTTGTCTAATCTAACATATCTAATTAAACTTGAAAATCTTCAGTAGGAAATTATACGTATCAATGATTAATAAGCTAAAAGCAAGACTATGGACGCGAGACAAACTAAAAATAAGGTATCTAAAAATCTCTCAAAAAACTATCATACCCAAACAATGATTAAAAATATAAAAAAATCATGAAATTTGGAAAAATGTACATATTAAAAATATTAAATCACATTTTAAATCATGTCAAAATTTAACATCTAATTAAACTTGAAAATTTTCAATAGAAAACTATACATATCAATGATTAATAAACTAAAAATAAGATATCTAAAAACTCTAAAAAACTATCAATACCCAAACAATAATAAAAGTAAAAATAAATAAATATCATGAAATTTGGAAAAATATACATATTAAAAATATTAAATCATATTTCAAATCATTTCAAAATTTAACTTTATAATATTTTTTAAGAATTACTCCATAATTCCCATTACTTATTTTTATAATCTAACACTTAATTAAACTTTAAAATCTTCAATAGAAAAATATACATATCAATGATTAATAAACTAAAATCAAGACTATGGACGTGAGAGAAACTAAAATTAAGTTATCTAAAAATCTCTTAAAAAACCATCATATCCAAAAAATGATTAAAAGTAAAAAAAATCATGAAATTTAAGCAGGTACATGAAAGGGAGAAAACAATTAATACGGGAATTAGATTTTTTTTTTCCGTGTGTGTGAAGAGGATAACTATACTTTTTTTTTTTAGGTCAAACAAGCAAATCATTTCATTTCTTTCAAAATAATATCAACTACATTGTCTAGAAGAGAGAACATGTTAAAAAATAGAGTTGCATTTGAAGAAATAGCTGCAATCGAATGAGCTACAGAATTGCCTTCCCGCCTTACATGGGACCACTCCACCGATTCGAAATCCTTGCTGTCCTGAAGAGTGTCATGAATGATCAATCCCAAAGTTCCTTTGCCCGGCTGTCCACTCCTCAATTTAGAAGCCAGAGAAAGACAATCAGTTTCAAAATCAACATATCGGAGCCCCCGTTGCTTTGCAAATTCAACCGCCCATCTCAAAGCTTCTGCCTCTACAATCTCGACTTCAAAGGTCGCTTGAACTGGCCGCAGCCCCGCCGCCAAGAATCTACCATGTGCATCCCACTGAACAAAGCTAATGGTCGCCTGCCCTGCAATTAAACTACGACATATAAAAGTGCATTAAACATTACTTATTCGTATGTTTTGAAACACCGTATATTAAGATGGTCTATTATAAATTTCACGAGTCGTTTTTTCAAGTAAATAACTAAATTAAATATGAGTAAATTACACATAACCACCCTTAAATTAGGCTACTTTTCACATAACCACCCATAAAATTATAAATTACAGAAAACCACCCATAAATTACATTTATTTTCAAAAGACCACCCATCCATTAAACCTCTATTTGTTTTGTTTGAAAAGACTAAAATAACCCTAATTCAAACTTATTTTTTAAAGGAAAGACTGAGGTGGCAATTGGGCGAGTCGGGTCGGATTCGGTTAGTCGGGTTTCGGGTCATTAGGGTTTCGGGTAATGTCTAATAATTTGATCATTGGGTTGGGTCGGGTTCGGGTTTTGATTGTCTCGGGTTTCAGTTATTTCGGGTTTGGATTGTCTCAAGTTTTCATTATTTCAATATTCATTTTAAAATTTTTACTAGAATCTATCTTAAAATTCGGGTTATATCGGGTTTCGTTTATAACAGGTTCGAGTCTTAATGGGTTTCGATTGAATCGGGTTCAGTTCATTCAGATTTGGGTGAGTTTCGGTTATCGGTTATTCGGGTCCAAAATGGGCCGGGTTGGGTCGGTGTTCGGGACAATCGGTTCCAAAATACATAAAATAACCCTAGAGCTGGCAAAACCCGACCCGGTCGACCCGAAACCGATTGTCCTAAACACCGGCCCATTCTGGACCCGAAATTCGAATAACCGATAACCGAAACTCAACCAAATCCGATTCAACCGAAACCCATTAAGACTCGAACCCGTTATAACCGGAACCCAATATAACCCGAATTTTAAGATAGATTCTAGTAAAAATCTTAAAATGAATATTGAAATAATGAAAACTTGAGACAATCCAAACCCGAAATAACTTAAACCCGAGACAATCGAAACCCGAACCCGACCCAACCAAATGATCAAATTATTAGACATTACCCGAAACCCGAATGACCCGAAACCCGACTAACCGAATTCGACCCGACTCGCCCAATTACCACCTCAGTCTTTCCTTTAAAAAATAAGTTTGAATTATGGGTATTTTAGTCATTTCAAACAAAACAAATAGAGGTTTAATGAATGGGTGGTCTTTTGAAAATAAATGTAATTTATGGGTGGTTTTCTGTAATTTGTAATTTTATGGGTGGTTATGTGAAAACTAGCCTAATTTAAGGGTGGTTATGTGTAATTTACTCATTAAATATTACGTAGTATCAAATTACAAAAACAAATAAATGTGTAAAGAAACATTGAAGTGATCTTTAGAGGTGTCCTTAAAGTTGAGAGTCATTAAGGTGTCTAGGACACAATTTTTATAGATACTAGGCAAGTCATGCCCGTGCTACGCACGGGACATATAAGTTTTTGTATTTTATAAGATTATTTAAGAGATTATTTTATGTCATATTGTTCCCCATTCTAAACTATATGACCGGTAAACCTTGGTTTTATAAACTTCATAATAATTTCGTTTATGTTATTTATAAAAATATTTATATTTTTTGTATGTCTTATATATTTTTTAATTTTTAAGGAAATATTATTATAGTTAATTGTTAATGACACATCTTATGGTATATTTAATGCCCTAGTTTGGTATCTTATACTTGCATGAAATTCAATTCACATTTTATTTTTTTTCAATATTTTCTCTATTGACTATCCATATCCTCTTCAAATGGTAAAAGTGAATTATTTTATCTTTAAATTGTCGAATTTTTTTACTTTTAAACTAAAATATAAAATTGGTTGGCTTGACTAAGAAAAGATTAGTACTTTGTATATACTATTATTCAACTATTTTTTTTGATAAAATTGTATTGTTCAATTTAATTACTAAGAAAATAGTTATAATTTTAAAATCAAACATTATATTTTTCTCGTAGATATCATTGTATATAGAATTTTGTAGATAGACTTATAGAGATTAAAATAAATAACGTAATAGATAACTATAATATTATGTCTTTATTTGCATCTTTAAATCAAACATTATATTTTTTTTGTTCATCTATATTTTAATTGTAAAATCAAATTGTAAAATCAAAATCAAATGATTATTTTCCCAATAAAAAAAAGAAAGAAAATGATTATACTCAAACTATTGATGGCATTGCTAAAGAAACAGAAAAAAAGTATTTTTTGGTTTTCATATTAATCAAATGCTAATATTGATATTTAGTTTAAAAAAAGAAAAAATTATATAGATATTTTGAAATTTCATATATAACTAAATGAGCAATTATCAAATTATAAAATCAAATAAAAGGAAAAAAGAAAAAGCATTGAAGTGATATTTGGTGAGAGAATTATTAAGATTGAGATTTGAGAGTTATGGGGGAGATTCATTAAGAGGCCTTGGGACACAATTTTTAAAGGTATATAGATAGATGTAGATTAACACCTATTCACACGGACCCTAATTATTAAATAATGTTTTTTTAAGGAGAGATCTTGGAAGGAGAGTCGGAGTCTATTGGACTTCCAAGTGCATCCTGACGGAAGAGGTTATGAAGGTTGTGAACATTGAGGAGGGCTTCATAGGGGGGTCGAGTGAGAAAGAGTCGCGACCTTGTCTGCCACTGTATTGATCTCGCATAACACATGTGCAATCTGTAGTTCCTGTAAGGATTGGAGAAGGCAAAGACAATTGGAGATGATGAGCTCGATCTTCCAGGGTAGTTTCCATAAGCTAAAAATGTTGTTGATGACTGCCAAACAATCTCACTCAATGAAGACCGCATTGCAGTCCGTCAATTGCCGAGATCCTTCCCAAATCCTCTCCTCTAATCCTATTTTCGAATATAGTTTTATTTCTATTTATCCATATATACCACCAAGTTGTTACAAGATATGATCTTCGTTTTGTTTCTTGTCTATTTTGTGAAACAATTATACTTTTCATTGTATTATTATCTACATTAGTTCTTATTGTTTCTACTATCAGTTTTTCTACTCTTCTGGCAATTCATTTAATAAGTTCGATTGTTTTCACGTATTTTATAAAGAGGTGAATCAAGTCTTCTCGTGGATAGTTACATATGAAGCATTCAATAGGAACATTGACTCATTTCTCCACCAATTTGGTATCGAGTTACTAAACAATTTGTTTTCATTATTGTGACGGTTGTATGACAATACGTCAAAATTAAAAAAGTGGATTATATTTTCCTATTTTATCAGCCATTTATTTTAGTACAAGTACTCCCTCTGATCAAATGTGTAAAATGTTTGACTTCCAGGCACGTATTTTAATGTGTTAGAAAATTGTATACAATATTTTTATATTAATTTTTTTATAGTTTAATATTTATTAATAATAAGTATTAAATTCTAAAAAAAAAATTAATATTTTATATAATTTTTAGCTCATTAAAATATGCGCCGAAAAGTGAAGAGCCTTTTATATTATAGATCGGAGGGAGTAAAACATCTCGGTTTTTCATATACATCAAACTACCAAACTTACATTTTATTTCGGATAGTGCCCAGTAATAATATACTTCTTCCGTTCGGAAATATAAGTCCATTGAGTTTTTGACACGCTTTTTGAGGAATTAAAAACTATATAAAATAATATTTTTTTTATTTTTTACATAGTCTTATATATTTACTAATAAGTACTCCCTCCGTTTCAAAATAAAAGTCGTTTGGACTTTAGTGCATGTTTTTTAAGGATGTAAAAATACTATAAAATATTAACAAGTATGAAATTATGGAAAAAAATTGATTAAAAAAATAATATTTTATATAGTTTTTACCTCATTAAAATGTGTACGAAATAGTAAAGTGACATTTATTTTGAACCAGAAAGAGTACATAATTATGCAAAAAAATTAATAAAAAAATATTATTTTATATAATTTTTAATTCGTTAAAAAACAATAAAAAAATCAATAAACTTGTATTTTCGAACCAGGAGCCAGGGAGTAAAAAAGAAGGAATTAAATATAGTTAAACAGGCAAACAGAAAGGCCAAAAAGGGATCTGCAGAGAAATTTCTGACTCCCACCGGAGGGAGGGGGGAAAGAGAGAGAGAGAGAGAGAGTAGCAGTGAGGGAGAGGTGTGTGAGCATGGCTATGGCGTCGTCGACGAGCGAACGCCCGAATCTAGTTGTTCCATTCGAGGTCTGCAAGGGCGTCAACAATCTAGAAAAGATCGTTCTCAGAGAAGTTCGCGGTAGCTCCGTCGAGGTAAATCCATCTCTCTCTACTCGATTTCTCTCTTGTTCGATTTCCGGTACATGCTCTCTAGTTTCGGCTGAATCGTTTGGTATAAGATTATTCGTCCCTGATCTGTTTGGATTTCTGCTCGACTGTTGCGATTTTATTTCTCGTTCGTTTGCCTTAGCTAGCTCGCTCTTGAGAAACATTGTGATCTGGCCTGTTCCTGAAGTCTTCGCTTCGGTGTGTTGCAAGCTGCATAAATTTCTATTCGATTGTTGTTTCTGTTGACTCATGGAATGTAGATGCTATCAGAAGTTAGAGTTCGATGATTGATGAGATAGCAAAGTTTACTTCGATTATAATTTATAATGATGAGATGGAGAAAGAGATCCGAAGTAAATACTTTGTATTAGATCTGTTTATGCTGATATATTGACACTAATTAATGTTATTAATTGACGTGAAACTAATTGAGTTTGATTGAGCTTTGTTTATTTTTGCTTCTTTTTTCTCCACTACTAGATCGCAAATTACAACGAATTATATACTGGAATCTTCCTGTTTGAATTTTTATAGAAAACTAGCTGAACTTGAAATGTTAAGCTGATGCATTTTCACAGACTCAAAGCATCAACTTGACATTTACTGATTCAGAAAGTTCTAAACTAGTGGATCAGAACACAAGGTTTTTTTTTTTTTAATGAGAAGCTTGTCTGCAGTGGATAGGGCTCAATTTTCCTTTTTATACAGTGGATATACTTTAGGTGTGGAATTTATGGTGTTTTCTAGGTTACATATTTGATGTAGTTGTATGATACTATAACATCTATTGCTGATTAATGATGGTTGAGTAATAAATATCGCTTTCCTTTCTGAAGGTTTATTTGTACGGTGCTCATGTGACATCTTGGAAGAATGACCATGGTGATGAAATGCTTTTTCTCAGTAATAAGGTAACTTTCCTTGTTAACATGCATCACTGCTCTCTGTGTTAGTTTGGGTAACTGGCATACTTAAGTCACATGCTATAAGAGATACACCTTAAAATAGTATGGTTAAGGACTAGGACTCCTAACCTCTAATGTCTTGGATATTTCTGGCCTTTTCCATTACACTGTTGCTGCCAAAATTCAAATATTGCACTTCTGACTTTGCTCTAGAAGATGAACTTTTTTTAATTTATTCTTCTTTTTCTTGGATCAGCTTGATCTTTCATGGAACTTTTTGATGTTTGAGTTATGCTTGCTAAAGCTTGTTCTTACTCTAGTAGACTGTCAAAATTTCAGAAATATTTTGAATCTTAAAAATCCTTCTGGAAGAATTGCATTGGGTCATATCATCCTTAGGCCAATCGGTGTTATTGATAACCGATTTGTTCTGTAATTACCTTTTTATTTTTTTAAATCCAATCGGTTGAGCTTAGAGTTACTATATGGTGCTGAAAGATATTCAGTCAGGTTGACACTAGGCTATAAGCTTCTACTTTCTAGGTGGAGGATAGTAATGATCATTAGAATGGTGTGTATAACATGAAGTATTACAACATAACCTTTTTTCTGCTTCTTGCCTGAAGTAGATAAATGAGATAGAGACTTTTGTCAGTTAACAGTTTTGGATTCTTGATGGAGGCATTGCCAATTCTTTTTACAAACTTTACATCTTGGTTAACAAGAATGTTTCTTAAATATCTATAAGACTTTGTTTTTATGTTTTGGGATGCAATGCAACACTTACTTTGAGAGCTTACTGAAACTATTTGGTTTATGCAGGCTATCTTCAAGCCTCCAAAAGCAATTCGTGGTGGTATACCAATATGCTTCCCTCAAGTATGTCCAACCATATTTAGATGTACTCCCTTGATTCCCATTACCTTGACAAAATTAGAAAGAGAATGAACATATCTTATTTTTACAGTGCAATGACAAAGTAAAAGAATAGTAAGGAAGCACTGTTTTTATTAAAGTATCTATCCTATTAAATGGAGGAAATTGGTTTTAGGGAACTAATATCCGTGATTAGTTCTGCAATGACATTTGTCACAAATATCTAATAATTACCTCCTCCTCCTCCTTCTACTACTACCATTATTGTTATTATTGGTGTTATTATTATTATTATTATTATTATTATTATTATTATTATTATTTTCTTCCTAAAGAAGACAGTTGATGAGTGTTTGCTTAATTTCTGCAGTTTGCTGGTCAAGGTTCACTTGAGCAGCATGGATTTGCAAGAAATAGGGTTTGGAGTGTCGACCCTGATCCACCTCCTATTCCAACAAACTCTTCAGCTTTTGTTGATTTGATACTTAAGCCCTCAGAGGAAGATCTTAAAATTTGGCATCATAGGTACACTTTGTAAAGTTTTCCACATGTGTTATTTGCATGACAAACCTGTTTTCCTGCTGAGTTTTTGTTGGTGAAATTGTTATTGATGTATATATTTGTGTACATCTAGTTTTGAGTACCGTGTGAGGATAACTCTGGGTCCAGGAGGGGATCTAATGTTGACATCAAGGGTTAGAAATACCAATTCTGATGGGAAGCCGTTCTCTTTCACATTTGCATATCACACCTATTTCTCTGTTTCAGATATCAGGTATATTGTGCTCATCTTATCTATTGCTAATTCAGTATGGTATAGACTTTTCATCATTATACCCCATACAAAAATGGAGTTTGTTAAAGATTTCCGAATGTTGGCTTCATTTAGATGAGATGTGAACTAATTGTACCATTTACATCTCAAATGCTGCATTTAATCTCCAGTTCCTTCCATTAAGTCAAGATAAAAAAAATGTTTAAGAAATCCGTGATTGGGATCGTATTGATATGTTGCATATTATGCATTTACATGCTTATGGTGTCTTATATTTTAAATTGAAAAAATTGCCTTGATATTTTTTCAAGTTTGCACCATACCTTGTAGTATCAAGTTCCTAACACTATTCATTAAGTTTTATATAGAACCTAGATTTCCTTCAACCTTTTTGCAAGACATCTCATGTGCTTTCTTTTACATTGTAGATGATAAGTTTTCTTTTGGGTGACACAAAAACTAATGAATATTACCTCTATATAAAGTGTGGAAGCTTACTGAAGTTGGCATAATTGCATACACTAATTCTGGTTAGAAGCTGTGTAGATCGTATGCGTGAAGTATCTTTATAGACCTTCGCTTGTATGGTACCTCATAATGCCTTTTTACGAATTTTCAATTGGTGGTAATTCACTACATTGATTATTGGAAATATACAAGCCAAAGGATGAGGTTATCATCCAAAGAACAATAAAGACAGTACAAAGAAGAGCACAAGTAGATTCCTCATTACACACCCAGGTTTTTTTTTTAAAAAAAAAATAATAATTTTTTTAAGACCTTTTATTGGTTTAGCAAATTATGATATTTATCTCGAGTTACTTGGTATCTTCATCTGGAAATCTTCATCTGGAAAAGTAGTAAAACATCCTGGTGACTAGTTAGTTACGTCTAGCTTACATCCTTCCGTATCACATAACTTGTTCTTTGTCGCCTCAAGATTAGTTTCTGATGCTTGCTTGCTTTGCAGTGAAGTTCGGGTGGAGGGATTGGAAACTTTGGATTATCTTGACAACTTGCAGAATAAAGAGAGATTTACTGAACAAGGAGATGCAATTACATTTGAATCGGAAGTGAGGTGTTTCATTTCTTTTCAGCCTTATCCTCTCCTCATTTAAGCTTGAATGTTCGTTGATGATTCCTCTGTACAACAGGTGGACAAAATATATCTGAGCACTCCAACTAAGATTGCTATTTTGGATCATGAAAGGAAGAGGACATTTGTTCTCCGTAAAGATGGACTCCCAGATGCTGGTACGATTTTCCACTCATCTCATTAAATGTGTTGAGGTGCTTTTATATGATGTTTACACACGTTTATTGGTCTTTAAGAGCAAGGGGGTCTGGACCCCCTTGCCATTTTAGTTGTCATCCTGAATCCTTTAACTTTTCACCTATACATAAAATCATGTTTATATGGAGTCATTTTTTTTTTTACCTAATTTCTAGAAATCTTTTCGCATTTTCACCTTTAGTTGTGTGGAATCCCTGGGATAAGAAGGCAAAGGCTATGGCTGATTTTGGAGACGATGAATACAAGCATATGCTTTGTGTTGAAGCTGCTGCCATAGAGAAGGCCATAACACTGAAACCAGGTGAAGAGTGGAGAGGAAGGCTAGAACTCTCTGCAGTTCCCTCCAGTTACTGCAGTGGCCAGCTTGATCCTCAGAAAGTTCTCGCAGGCTAGTGAATGACGTGTCAACAAATTTCATACCCTGTAGAGGTACTTTTCCCTCCTTGCAATCTTTCTCGTTCTTAATTCAAATCTTCAAAGATGTTAACCTGTATCTAGTAAAAGTCGTTTCATGTATTTTATGTAGACCTGTTAATTGAGTGGGAGAGTTTTTTTTTTCACATAATTTGTGTTGCATGCTTTTAGTTACTTATACATTGAAAGGTAGTTGACTCTACAGGCTTGAATGTTTTGCTTCTGGACAAGATAAAAGAATATTCCAAAGTTCTGAAACCGGGTTAGCTTGGGATGAGGTTTTCTTGGTTTGGGTTATTTCAAGTAAAAAATTTCTGTCAGATTTCTGGTATTCTATGGTCAGGTTTCTGGTTAGTTTCTGCTGAAGCCATGCTTAGGGTTTATGTTTTTGTAAATGCAACAGTGTTTTCAGTTTGTTTCCCTGTGATTTTGGTTCGAGGAGGCCTTGTTTGTTTAATGTTTGATTTTGCTTGTTGGTAGCAGGTTTAATCATGAGGGTGCTCTGCTCTTTTTGTGTAATGAAGTTGGAGCTGCAATCACATTCTTGCAAGGTTTTTTCATCTGGACTCGACTTTTCTTGTCATTTCTTTTTCCATTTCGGGTCAAAAGCACACATCATTGAATCAGAGAATCTTTGTCAAATAATTTTGCTCGTTTTCGATGATTGGTTGCTGGATGGCTTAGTTGAAATGACTTCTTTGTGAGTAGAATGTTCTTATGAAAATGCCGATTCTGCTTCGATGTGATCTCTTGCGTGGTGTTTGTTTCTTTTGATCGTCCCGTAACCCATATATATTGGGCATGATTTGTTAGAATGTGATTTGAATCGTACTAGTAACTCTTAGGACACCAAACGACTAAACCTTGCTACCGGTTCAGATGGTTTATGTCTAATTTCCTCCATAGCAGTATAGCACAATAGATTCTTGACTAGAGATCATTAAGCAACGAAGCCTTTCTAATGGTGTATATTGATCTTTATCCAGTGCCGCTCGGAGGGTGATTCACTATTTCACTTACCCTTTGGGTAGTGGTAAGGATGTACAATTCAACTCATGGAAAAAAGTTTAAAAAAAAAACAGCTTTTTCTAATATTCCGTACGAATTTTACTATCTGTCCGATTTCTTAATAAACAAAATAATGTTTAATTTGTAGTATTTTCTTTATGAAATTTGAAGATTATAATAGTTAGGTTGAAATTGTTGGATTTTTCAATAACAATAAACTAAATTAAGAGTATATTTAGTTCAGATCAATATATTATATTATATTATATTATATTATATTATATTATATTATATTATATTATATTATATTATATTATATTATATATTGAAAAATCAACATAAAAACATACACACTCATATATATAATAGATAAATAAAATATTTGTTTACTTTCATCGTTAGATATATTATCTCGGTTTTTTTTATGACGAGAAAACCCACCTTCTTTTACCCGACTCATAAATAGTAGTAGGATGATTGAGGATTCTACGAAGATTTTTTTTTTGATCGAAATTTACAAAGATTTTTTGAGTGAGCTTGTTGTAGGTATTAGGGGGCAAATGGAAAAAAGGGTCTATATAAACTAGTAAAATTTTGGAGTAATAATAATTTTTCCAAAGTGACATCTCTTACCTTCATTGATTGGCTAAGTAGATTGATTTGAACTTTAAAAAAAAAAAAGAAGAAGGAGAGGGAACAATGGCTAGTGGAAAACCCTATTGCCTATTGGCACAGAGCTGCGCCCACATGTGCATCTGTAATCTGTTGACTCCATTGCCTAAAGGACTCCAAAGTCCAAAGAGCTGCAGTCCTGCACTGCGTATCATGAAAAAAAGATGCAAAATCCAATCTCGGAGATGATCCAACAGTTCTTCAAATTTATTGAAAAAAATGATTCAAAATAATACCAACTATGAGATATGAACAAAAAATAATATGAACTAAAAAAAGTCTCAAAATAATACAAACTATCCACCTATAAACCAAAAATAATAAAAACTTTAAAATCAACTAAAAATAATACGTACAAATTATGAACTTTTAACTCAAAATAATACAAACTTTTGAACTTAAATTAGGATAAGATTCAAAATAAAATTTTATTTATGAAAAATTATAAAAAAAATCTATAATTCTTCATACTTTGCAAAAATCCACCTTTTATATTTTAAATACATCAAACCCACTATTTCATTGTCCAACTTTGTATAATAAAACCCCAATTTTTAGAAATTACACAAAATTACATGAATTTTAAGATATGATTCTATTTTTTTAATAATTATGGATAAAGTGGATATGATTTTATTTAATTTCAAAATAAAAAGTGGTTTTTTGTAAAGTTGAATAAATAAATAGTGATTTTGGTGTATTTAAAAATAAATGGGATGCATTTGTACAAAGTGTGACTATATACTCATATTTTTGTAATTTTTGTAAATAATGTTTTGTGTTGATTCTTCTCCTAGTCCAACTTCAAAAGTTTGTATTATTTTGAGTTAAAATTTCATAGTTTGTATTATTTTTAATTGATTTTAAAGTTTGTATTATTTTTTGTTTATAGGTGGATAGTTTGTATTATTTTAAGACTTTTTTTAGTTCGTATTATTTTTGGTTCATATGTGATAGTTGGTATTATTTTGAGTCATTTTTCCTTTATTCAAATGGCAAACAAAATACATATTCTTTAAATTATTTTTGTTTTAACTTCAACAACTTCCTCGTTTTGAAGATTTGGAGAATAATTTAATTTGGAAAATGTTGTAGATTTAGAAAATCTTTTTTATTTTTTCTGCTACTTCTCCAGTTTAGACCATCCGTTACAAAATACATGGTTTTTAGTCATTTGCACAAGTTTTGATAAAAACACTTACTTTAAAGAACATCATTATTTTACTAACTCTTTTACAAATTTTTATTATCTTTTAATGCTCACTATATACATTTTAATCAATCAAAATATTTAAAAAAATCAATCACATAAATCATTACAGTATCATATCTAAAAAATAAAATAAAAGATCATCTATTTTGAAATAAAAACTATATCTAAAAACTCATCTCTGAAACCCTATTGGCATACATTCAATCTGGTTGATTTTCAGGTATCGTTGAAATCTTATTGCACCATTAGAGTTTTTCACTCTCGACTTCTATTGCTGATAGGTTAAAATCAGTCATTTGTCTTTTTTAATACCCTAATATCTCTAAAGTTCTTTGTGACTGCGTTGATGTGCCAAAATTATTTTATATACCAATTCATTTAGGAGGGTTATTAGTTTTTTCTTGTAGCTAACGTGCATTCTTCAATCCAGAACCCCAGATTGATTGAAGACTTCGATTTGTTCATCAATAAGATACAACAGATAGAAAGTAAGATACAACCACAATAGGAGTTTTGTATCTTTCCCCATCGGACTACGATACATTTATACTTGGTGTAAACCTCATTTGTTTTACACTTCCAATAAAATTTGGCTACGTGACATAAAAATCTCCTTTTGAGTATTAATGGAGGGAGGATGGGACTGAAAAGGTTGATTAACAATTACCGAGGAGTGTATATTTATCTACTTTACATGTGGCTATTTTTAATTGATAGTATAAGATTTGATATTTTACAACTAATGTAAACCTAGACTTTTTTTTCCTTCCCCATCCCTTGTTTTATCTTACAACAATCATAAAGTCCCATATTCTCACCATTTTCACTCAAGAGTTTACTAAAATGTTCACTCATATGAGCCAACTTTCCGCATATTATACATTACTCGATATCGAAAATCGGATATCAGTCATCCTATGGGGGTTGTTTGAAATTGATATTTAGATATCAGATATCAACCCCGATATCTAATATCTGGTAGGTTTGATATAAATAGATATCGTTATCTGATATCCATTGTCTGGTATAAGTTTTTTTTTTTAAATCAGCTTCTTCACACAACCTCAAAGGATGAAAAGAAGATAAGAAAAAGAGAGATGAAACTAGAGTTTTTCCTCCTTTTCAGAAAGAAGGGTGAAGAAGAGTAATACATTAATTCTCCCCTGAAAAAACAGGGATAAATAAGCAGTCAAGACACACTGAAGAAAACTCCCTCTTCTTTTATCCCCTTCACAATGCATTTCTCATGCTTTTATGTTAAACCCTCTCACATACCATAAGAGATATCAAACAAGAGCTAACCAAATTGACACAAACAAAAAGGAGGATCCATACCAATAACATTCCACAATCCTCCATGACTCGAAAGAACAAAGAGAAAAAAAATGTAACACTGAAACCTACTCAGGGGCCTTTTCACTCTTTCAGTTTACGCCCCACCTTTCGATTTCCTCTTCGAGTTATGCCCGAAACTTGTTAGGACACCGCCCCTCTCCCCTCTCGACAACAATCCGCGAAAACCAATGCATTCTACACGGTGTAGTGCTGTTGGATCGTCTCAATGTCGATACCTTTGAGCTTGGCCACTGATTCGACGTGGCCTTTGAGGGTCTGGAGCTCTCTGAGCCTGGCCATCTCAGCTCGTCTCCTGGCTTGCTCGGCGATCTCAGACAGCTCCCTGTAGCTGCTCTTCTCGGAGAAGAGGTTGCTGCTTGTTGCTGGTGGCTGCAGGCCGTGAAGTGTCCTTTGAGCGTGTGCCCACTGAGCCTCCCTTTCCTCTTTTCCGTAGTCTTTCTTTGTGGTGAATGCAGTCTAAGGCATCACATAGGAAGATAAATGTATTAGTTCAGCACTCAAATATGATGGACAACTAATGTAGGTGAATTGGCAAATGAGTGAACATGTATGTACCTTGCTCTCAAAGAGGTTGAGCCATGCCTTTCCACTCAAGATGTAGCGGATGGCGAATTTGAGCAAGTCGAGTGGGATGTAGAAGACGATGCTGTAAAGCCATACGACTCCAGCCCATCCCCATCCCATTCCCTTGATCCTTGCAAAGCCCCAAGTGGCATACACAGCAATGAGGGTGGCCACCTGATCAAGAGTACCGTGGTTAGAATGTTTAAACGAAGAAGAGAGACTTGATTCGACACAAAAAGCGACGTTCTTCTTACAAGTTGCGCAATGAAAAAGGCAGTCAGCAATAGCAGACCAGGGCGCTCAACGAAGGACCAGCTACGAGACCGGGTGACAAAGATCAAGGCTTGGCTCACAACACTAACTTGTAGATACAAAGCCGCCATCATTTCATCTGGGCTATTTCTTATGGATCTCACACCAAATTTGTCCTGTCAAATGAAGGGCAAAAGGTGAATAAAAATGTCTAAACCAAGGTCTCTCTGAAACTTGGAAACAAAAGCAGATTCTTACCGAGAAGAAGTCGGTTTCACTCATGGCCCAAAAGAAGATGACGGTCATCAAAGCCAAGTAGCCTCCGAGGACAACACCAGTGGCGAAGATCTCCTTCAACTTCCAGCAGTCAGGAATCGGAGAGGGTTTGACACGATCCTTTGAGATTGTCATGATGGTTCCTTTAAGATACGGAAATGATCAAAGAGTGAGTTTCATACTCAATTTTAATGGTGCATCTTGGAAGTCAGGATTCATTTTATGACTAATAAGAAAACCCACCATCGTTTAGGATGGCAATGATCAAGACCATGAATGGTGAGAAGTCGAACTTCCAGATCAAGGCAATGAACATGAAACCAAACTGCAAAAGATCACAGGACAGCAAGTTTTGAATTAGCTATCTTCAAAGATCAAATTTATGTTTAAACTTTTGAACTTGAAATAATTTAAAGTTGTATACATACCACAATACGGATTGTGATGGATACTGCATAGATCTGCATTTACGAAAACAATACCAAATGAAATAAGTGGCTATGCATTAAGAATGAATATAAAGGAATATGAAAATCTTATTGTTAAAGACTAACCGTGTAGTTCTTCATCCTCTGGAAGATAGCTCTACTGGTAAGCACAGCATGAATGATGACACTTAGCCCGGGCTCTGTAAGAACAATATCAGATGCACCTCTTGCAGCATCAGTTGCATCATCAACAGCAATACCGATATCAGCCTTTTTCAACGCTGGGGCGTCGTTGACACCATCTCCTGTCATTCCGACAATGTGCTTCTTCTCTTGTAACTTCTTGACGATTTCATATTTGTGCTCTGTAAGGCCATATATCAGAAATGTTAGAGATGAAAGGTAACAATAAAGCTTTTGAAATGTTACTAATTGGAAATTTCTCTAATTATTAGAACAATGTCCTTACCTGGGAAAACCCCTGCAAATCCATCAGCCTTCTCGATCAATTCATCAACGGGAAGGGATTCGAGGGATTGGTCCTTGCTGCCGAGCAAAGCAGCAGAGGGATACATGTTTGTCCCCATACCAAGTCTCCTACCGGTTTCCTTGGCAATTGCAAGTTGATCACCTAGCAAAGAGACATGTCAAGACCCATTTAACTCCTTGAACAGAAATTCTAATCATGATTGCAATAATACAAGCTAACACCATGACTTCCTTACCAGTAATCATCTTCACATTCACACCGAGATGAAGTGCTTTGCGGATGGTTTCAGCACTGTCATGCCTAGGAGGGTCAAAAAGTGGCAACAATCCAACAAATTGCCATGGAGTACCGGGACTCTCTTTGGTTTTCTCAGGAACTTCCTGTCTGCCAACAGCCAATGAACGAAGACCGCGTTCAGCATACTTCTCTATCACGGAATGGACCTTCTTCCTAACATCTTCTTTGCAGTTGCATAGATCTAGGATCTGTTTCAGAAAAACAGAAGAATCAGAAGGATTAAACAAGGCGTCAAAATAGTTATATACAGCACTATAAATTCACTTGAAAAAGAATGGTTTCTACCTGCTCAGGTGCACCTTTGCTAACTCGGTGCCAGTTACCCTCACTGTCAATGTATGTGAGAGCTGTCCTCTTGTCTACCGGGTTAAATGGGAGGAAATGTACCTCTCTGATCCCAGCTCTTGCCTATACAATGTGCACCCGTATAAATACCTTATCGATATGAATATGTTAGAAAAAAAATAAGAACAAAGTCAAGAAAAACACGTATGTACCTCCTTTGGATCAGCAAGCATCCCAACCATACAGGCATCAATAGCATCTTGGTTTTCAACTCTTGATGCTCTAGCTGCAAGAAGGATGACATATTCCTTGTCCACGCCTTTAGCAAACACCTCGACGAGGTTCTTGTCAACACTCAATTTGTTAAGGGTCAAAGTACCCGTCTTGTCACTACACAAGACGTCCATTCCAGCCATTTCCTCAATGGCAGTCATTCTCTTTGTGATAGCTCCTTGTTGAGACAGTCTGTGGGACCCAATAGCCATGGTCACAGATAGCACGGTAGGCATGGCAATTGGAATACCTCCGATCAAGAGGACCAAGAGGTTGTCAATCCCATTCCTGTACTTGCGGTGTTGGATCGGGTACATAACAATGATCTCAATCAACATTCCGATAGCAATGGAGCAGATACAGAAGTTTCCGATTGCTGTGAGGACCTTTTGGAAGTGGCCAACCTGGTTGGTACTGTCCACCAAATGAGCAGCCTTGCCAAAGAAGGTGTGGACGCCAGTGGCGATCACAACAGCTTCGATTTCTCCTTGCTTGCAAGTCGAGCCAGAGAACACTTCATCCCCTGGGTTCTTGGTCACAGGTAGGGACTCTCCAGTCAGTGCTGACTGATCAATCTTCAAGGCATCTCCTTCTAAAAGACGAGCATCAGCTGGGACGATATCTCCCAATTTGATGCTGATGATATCCCCAGGAACCAGAATTGCAGCATCCTGTTCACTCCATCTTCCATCTCTAAGCACCTACAATCATAGAAGCAACCAAACATCTAATCAACACTTGAAATATGATGAATCTTTACTTTGTCAATGTGTGTACTCAGTTAAGCAAATACGAGTCTCCACTCTCCACCCATCTTTAATATAGAAAAATATGAGTACCTTCGTCTTCGGAGCGAGACCAGCCATAAGAGCAGCAGCAGCATTGCCAGCATTGTTCTCTTCAATGAAACTGATAGTAGAGTTGATAACCAACAAACAAACGATACCGACAAAGTCTTGCCAATCCGGAGGCTTGCCATCACCATTCGCCAAAGCAATAGCCATGATAGCAGCTGCTTCCATGACCCATGAAAGCGGGTTCCACATGAAACCGAGAAACTTGAGGAGTTTGCTTTCCTGTTTACAATTGAAGGAACAAAAAGAAGGCAAAGTTAGTCAATTATTAACTCGTAGGCAAGATAACATTACATGTGTTTGCACATGATTTCAATTCACATAAACCACAAACCTTTTTCTCTTCTAGCTTGTTGGGTCCAAAGAGGGCGAGCCTGTTGGCCCCCTCTTCGGAGGACAGACCCTCCCGGGAACATTTCAGCTGCTCAAAAACCTCTTCAATGGGAATATTTTCCTGTCATTAAGAGAAACACTTGGTCATTCCACACTCAAAACTCTCCAACACTAATGCCTAATCTAATACGAAACAAATCGAACTAAATCTACTACTAATTGCGAGCAAAAATCATCAGAGCAGAGGAGGCAAATCGAACTGAACCCACGACATCAATGTCGAGCCACGCAAGCAGTTGATCGACCAGCGAGAAATCCAGACGAATCAAAGCAGTTGCGCGAGCGGATATCGGAGGATTACCAGATCAACGGATTCGTTCTTGATGTCCTCCAGATTGAGAGCTTTGTCGGCCCCCATGGCTGGCGATTGAGATGCAGGTGATGCGCAGATCGAGACGGATTACAGGCAGATGGAGATTGAATTAGGGGAGGGGGAGATTAGCAGAGGATGAAGGGGAGGGAATGGGTGAAAGGCATTGAATGAAGCTTCGCTATCTCGAAAAGATGAAAACGAAGGGGGAGATTGAGAGGGAGCGGAGTGTGTCTGCTTTGCCTTTGTGTGTGTGAGGATTTCGCCTTTTATACCCACAAAAGTGGCCTCTCAAGTTTCAACCCAAACTGTCCCTTTTTTTTAAAAAAAAATTAAAAAGAAAAGAAAGAAGAAAAAGAAATTCTGAAATTGGCTCCACTTTTCTTTATTCAAAAAGATTTTTATTGTTTTTTGGGGGGCAGGGATTAATTAAAAATATTTGATTTGATGTTCATGTTGATAAATTGACTTGTTTGGTTATAAATTAGGGCGGATTGTAATTTTATCCTATATATTACTCCCTCCGTTCGGCAAAGCTTGTCATTTTAGCCTATTTCACAAGTTTTAAGGTAAACAACAAATGTACTAATTTACCCTCAATTATTACCCTCCTTTTTTACTTTATCGAAAACTACAACTAACAAATCATCAATCATATCAAGGGCATTTTTGTAAAGTGAAAGGCAAAATACCTACAATGACAAGTTTTTTTAAACAAAAATAACACCATAAAATGACAAGTTTTGCCGAACGGAGAGAGTATCACTTAATAAATTATAAAATTTATTCTAGCCTTCATTTTAAAAAAAAAATAAAATTACATTCATTTTTATATCTTTATAGAATTTTATCTTGAAAAATTATACTTTAAAAAAGAAAAAGATGATTTTTTTTTACAAAGTATATATTTTAAAATATGATTTTTTGAAGAAATTGTTTTGTAATCATTTTATTTACGATCAAGTGGGAAAGGGAGTCAGAAGGCATCAAGAATTCAGGAAACAACGTTTCAAAGTCACGCCGGAAGGAAACAGCCAAAATTTGGGCACCATAAGTGGTTGGTTTTCCCCAATTCATCGCCACCCCATCCAACCCCACATGCTTTTCAATTGCTATCAAAGCAAGGTCTCCATCTCCAATCCGGGTGGTCTACTGGTATTGAGTAAGGGGGTGATAAAGAGATTTAGGGTTCGATTTCTACCTTCTCTAATTTACTTGATACTACCTCCGTTTCCTTTTAATTGACTTTTTACTATTTATGTACGTTTTTTAAGGTGTGAAAAACAACATGAAATAATAATTTTTAAAATATTTTTTTCGATAATCTCATACTTATTGGTGATAAGTATAATATTATTAAAAAAACATTATTAAAATATTAATATTTAATATAGTTTTAATCGTTCTAAAACTACGTGCATGACTTGAAAAAGTCACTTAAAAGTAAACGGAGGGAATATTTGACTCTTGTCGACTGGGTATTGAAATTGTTGTTATACATTAGTTTCTCCATTATATTTTTTAAAATAAAAAATTAGTAGAAAAAATAAAAATAATTCCGTAAATTTAAGAGAATTTTTATATATTTTAGGATAAATTTCATAAGGATAAAAAATTGGGCTAATAAGACTTGTAATTCTTTATTTTAGAAATTTTTTAAAAAGCGATAAATTTTTCTAAAATAATAATATTCCCTCTATTCGAAAAAATATATTATTTATTATTTATTTACGCTTTTTTAAGGTGATAACTAAAAATTATACAAAGTACGGAGTATTAAATATCCATTTATTTTTATAAATTTTATACTCCGTATTTTTTACTACTACGTTTCCCAATAAAAAGAAATTTGATCTGTGCTTCTCCTTCTGACTCATTCCCCAAAACGATGCGTTCATAACTGCCCGAGCCATAAAAGCGCATCGTATAGCGGGTACCACGGAGAAGTGTACCTATCCTCTTTTTGGCTTTTCCCAACACCCAATAAAAATTTTCCTTTGTTTTTTGAAAAATGGAAATTAAATTCATCCTAATCCAAATTAAGTGATGCTTGATTATGGCACAATTTTTAAACAGATACCTTAACATTGATTTTCTATCACTTACTCATAAATGAGTTTTTAAATTATAACCATTTTTTTTAGGATGATAAAATTATTTAAAATATTATTTTTTAATTATTTTTTTAAATAATATTATATTTATTACTAATAAGTATGATACAGTACTATTTTAAAAAATTAATTAAAAAATTAATATTTTATATAATTTTTACCGTTTTAAAAAAGCGTGTATAACTTGAAAAGATTGATTATTTAAACCAACAAAAGAATTTGAATAAAAAAATCAATAAAAAATAAATTTTATAAATAAATTTTATTTCATTACACATAAAATATAAATAAAACTTATTTTGAATCAAATTAAAATATTTTAAACGAGGCTTAATTTAGATCAGATGGAGGAAATAAATACTCCGTAAATTAAAAAAAATGAAGACAAAAACAACGCCGCCGGTGCCGTGGGTGGGGGTGGGCGGTGATGACTGATGAGCGTTGGACTTAAAGGCTACCACGTTACAGATCTCAACGTCCAATGGTCCACTTGGTTCTTTTATCTTACTTAAATTAGAAATTGATAGAATTATAATTTTTAATTTCAAAAACACCTCCAAAATATTGAATCAAATATCGATGACTAAAATGGAAATTGTTTGGTCCGTATAATTAAAAATAGGAATACAAATCATTATTTTTGGAATACGAATTTATTGATACGTTTACGGGGGACTAACATGCTTTAAATTATAAACAGGTTAAATTGGACATTTTTAGTAATAATTGATCCATACTATTCCATAGCATCAAATATTAATGCATGTTTCTCCCTTTATTTTTTAAAGGTATATAATTATAATTAAAATGTAAGCTAAAAATTATTTCTTGGATACCTATTTGAGGCTAAAAACTTTAACGCATTTATTTATATTTATAAACATTCATAATGAATTTAATTTAATTTAATTTAATTTAAAACCAAAATTTCAAGTTCCACCACCACCAATCCCCGTCAACACGTGTATGAGGGAGAGAGGTCAGATTAAGTATTTTCCGCCTAAAGCCCAAACTCAGTCTCCATATATATATATATATATTTTCTTTCCTACCAAAAAAAATATATTTTTATATTTTCTACTCTGTATAAATAAAAAGGAATCTGATTTCACTTTCCATGGCGAATAAAAAAAAAATGAAAATCACAAAGTGTCATGGAGATGAATAACTAGAAAAAGGCAGTTTGTCAAATTTTCGCACTTCTTTATTGATATATGAATTTATTTTGATTAAATAAACAATAAGATGGCCAGAAAATAAAAATAAAAATTAGATTTGGGAGCAAGTGTATATTATTTTACGAAGGTAGGTATGCATAGCTAGTGGCTACAGATTTGTTTATAATATACACAAATAGTTGAAAATCAAACAGTGAAAAAAAAATAATTAAATAAATAAAATCACATGCATGTATCTGTATCTGCCAGAAAGGAAGGGGAGCTAATCAGTAACGGAAAGAAATAAAGTCGATGGAATCTGACATCACTTTCCGATTAATCGAAAGGGATTAGGAACGCGCAGCTAAATCTACAACTAATTGCGAGCAAAAATCATCAGCAGAGGAGGCAAATCGAACGAAATCCACATAAAGCAGCTGATGGATCAGCAGAAAGAGGCGAAAACGAAATCCGAGAAATCAAGCTCGATTGAGGCAGTTTTGACGAAATGAAAGACGAATCAAGCAGTTGCGCGAGCAGAAGAAGATGCAAAAAGAGAGCAGAGATCGGAGGATTTACCAGATCAACGGATTCATTCTTGATGTCCTCCAAATTGAGAGCTTTGTCGGCTCCCATGGCTGGCAATTGAGATGCAGGCCGGTGATGCGCAGATCGAGACAGATTACAGAGAGATGGAGATTGAATTCGGGGAGGAGGAGATTAGCAGAGGATGAAGGGGAGGGAATGGGTGAAAGGCATTGAACGAAGCTTCGCTCTCTCGAAAAGATGAAAGCGAAGGGGGGGAGATTGAGAGAGAGAGAGATAGGGAGGGAGGAGTGTCTGGTTTGTGTGTGTGAGGGATCTGTTGCAGCAGCGTTGTTTGAGCCGCTTTTTATACCCACAAGAAAAGTGGCCTCTCAAGTCTCAACCCAAACTGTCCCTTTTAAAAATTAAAAAAATAAAAATTAATAATAATAAAGAAGAAAGAAGAAGAAGAAATTGGCTCCTCTTTTCTTTATTAAAAAAAAAAGATTTTTATTGTTTTTGGGATTGAAGTTAGGTTACGTTTGATAATGGAATTTGAAAATGGTTTAGTATTTTTTGGGGGGAATATAAATAAACTTAGAAGTATAGCCTTAATCACATGTAATTTTATCTTGTAACATTTTGTTATTTAGTACTATATCACAAAATTATTATAGCCTTAAATTTATTTTTTTTCAAAAAAATAAAAATTATATTCATATTCCAAATAAGTATTTTTATATATTTTTATAAAATTTTATCTTGAAAAAATATATTTTAAAAAGGAAAAATATGATTTTTTATAAAATATGTTTTTAAAAAATTTTTAAAACATGATTTTTCAAGAAATATATATATATAATTTTTTGAAATTGTTTTAAAATAAATTTAAAACTAAAATTATTTTATGAATCAGGTAATATACTACTATTTTTTTTGATAAAAACATATAATCATTCAAACCTAAAACATATAGTCAAAATTCATTGCTTAATAACCCCTTATTTTTAGTGTAGTAGAAACGATGTATTATTTGAATCATCCAAGAGCCATTTCTGTCAAGACCCGATTAAGTTCATCTTAAAGTCAAAATTATCCCTTTGACAGACATTAATAGAAATTGTTTTTCTGGATTTTCCCTTTCCATAAAAGGAATTTGTTTCGCTTCAAGATAGACAATGTACCTAAAAATTATTTAAAATATCAAACGGAAAAGGCAGAAGAAAAACAAAAGGAGTAAATGACATGAATTCCGACTCCCAAAAAATAAGATGAAGTATTTTTCTACTTCTTAGAAATCGCTCACTCGAGAAAGGATCCTCTACAACCTAATATACATCCTATGGTGTGACACTAAATTAATTAAGGTAAAAATTATAGTAAAAAAAATTTAAAAAATTATATTTATGTTTTAAATAACCAATTTTATGTATTTGTATAATTTTATAATGAAAATTTATATTTTGAAAAATATTAAAATTATTATCATCAAATAATCATCTTTTTAAATATAGTAATTTTTAAAAATATAAATTTTAATGATAAAATGATATAAATACATAAGATTGATTATTTAAAACATAAATATAATTTTTTAAAAAAAATTATTATAAATTTTTACCTTAATTAATTTAGTGTCACACCATGGGGTACATCACTAGGTTGTAGAGGATCCTTTCTCCGCTCACTGAGGTAAATTATGGTGACTCAACCCTCAACAGAGTTTGGGACAGTGATCACTGAGCAAACTTATTATTTATTTAGGGCATGTTTGGGGTGTTTACTATAATGTCCATATTTTCTGCCTTTATTAGCATTTTGTCCACCAACCTATCTATATTAGCTAAATGTCCACCGTGTTGCTAAAACTGGAGTTGCTGACACCGAAGTTGCTGAAATCGAAGTTGCTGAAACCGAAGTTGCTGACACCGACGTTGTTGAAACCATTTCCACACATCAAAAACCTTTTTGATTTGCTAATAATGCTTCAACTTAAGGTACTCAAATTTCTTTGAAAATGAGAAATGTGGGTAATTGTTTCTACAAAAACCAAGTCTATGCAGCATATAGACATTAGATACCGATTAAGTAATCAAAGGTCAGAAATTCAGATGGAGTGTTTCTGTGAGATTTTTATGGGTGTAAATTACAATCTACCTTATAAAGTCACATGATTCCATAAACATAAATCGTAGATCTGAAGGAGAAACCATGGACAGATCTTAAACGCTGATTCCATGGCCTTGATCTACGCGGTTGTAGACGAGATCTAGTCGGTGAGTGTGTGTACGAGAGGAGGAAGTGGGCAAGATCTAGCCGGTGAGCATCAAACCACTAGCGCCGCCGGATTTGAACCGAATCCCCTCCTCACTCTCCTGCTTCCATGTCTCCGACTCATCATCGGACCACCAGCGCCGCCGCTTCGGCTTCAATCTCTATTCGAGATGGGGGCGAGGAGCAGATTCGTACTCGGTTGATGGAGATGCCGTCTCCGGATTTCTCCACGCTCAGATAGTGGATTTGTGGTGGGGGAGAGGAGGAGGAGGGAGGGAAGCCTTGAAAAAGGGTTTGTGAGCATTTCAGAAGAAGCGGATTAAAATTAAAAGAGTCGGTGGACAAAAACCTAATTAAACAAGCATAGGGGATACTCCTCCAATAAGGGCAAAAAAATGTCCTGTACTGCAACTTTATTCCATGTTTGGCGCGCCAAAGATTAATGTAGTTTAATATTATAATCTACCTTAAGATTAAAATCTAGATGAAATTTTGGATGAAATTATAGAGATCTATCAAAATTTTAGCCTTTATGGATAGATTAAAAGATAAAATTATTTTTTGGCATGACAAATTATATAGAGTTTTGTAGAGCTATTTTTCAAAAATCGCAAAAAACTTTGTCATAGTTTGAAAAGCTCCAATAAACTTGTGCCAAACAGACTCTTAGCGGTTTTTCTATCATATGCCCTAAGGACATATGATCGATAAGAGTACTAATTTGGAAATATTTTTCAAATTTTATTTAGTTTAGCTTTTTTTAATTAGATTTCTAGGGTCGATTTTTTTTATAGAAAATCTCTTTATTTTTTTTGATAGGGAATCTCTCAATTTAGGATTTTAACTTATGCCCTTAGGAGATAAAATAGAAAGATCATTTATATAAAGTTGAAAAAATAGCTCTTATTTTTATCTTTTAACATATGCCTTGATATCTGATAGAATAAGACTCTTGTAGTGAAAATATTTTCCTAATTAAAATGTTTAACCATATTTTAAATTAGATTCTCATAGTTCACTCTTTATTGTAGGGATGTTTCTAATTTAGGTTATTGACATAGAATAAAAATATCATTTTTATAAAAGTTATTGTTGTGTATATCTATATATTAATTAAAACCAAAGCACCTACGCCACATGTCGCTCCCTCGCGCAAAGTTATTTTTGGCAATATTTATATTGAATATATTTAGAAATAACTTTTTTTAAACATCTATATATTAATTAAAACCAAAGCACCTACGCCACATGCCGCTCCCTCGCGCAAAGTTATTTTTGGCAATATTTATATTGAATATATTTAGAAATAACTTTTTTTAAACAATGGGATTAATTCAAAACTTTTTGTTAATAAAGTTAATATTAACTATACAATATTATTTCATTCTATATTAATTATACAATATCATTTCAAGTTATTTTATTTAAACAATGAGATGAATTTAAAACTTTATATATATAGTACATTCCAAATATATGATTTTTTTGGAGCAACCAATCTATATATATAAAACTATTTTTGTTTTTATCATAACCTTAATTTTTGTAATTTCACCTAATCTACACAAAATTTCACATGATAAAATTTTTAAATGTTTTTTTGACCAATGGGATTTATTTATTCTAACTATTAAATGATAAATATTTTTTTATTAATTAGATGTCATAATCACCTTAATTTTACAATTTCCTCCCAATCAACTGAACCTAGAAAAAAAAATCCAACTATTAAAATTTGGACAAGTTTCTTTAATTAATCTATCTATATCTAACTAATAAACCGTAAGCATTTTTTTATTAGGTGTTATAACTTATAATCACCTTTATTTTAGGATTTTCACTCAACCAACCTATTCTACTTAAATCTTAAACTAATGTAATTTTTACACATTTTTCACAAATATTAATTTTTTACTTACTTTATCAAATCATTTTTTTTCTATTTTATGTTAGCGTATGATAATAGTTTATTTCATTTTATAGCGGTAATTTAATTTTTATACTTACAAAAATTTATTTTTATTTTTTTTAAAAGAAAAATACGCGCCATGGCGCGGGGACTGTACTAGTTTCTCATTAAAATAAAAATTCTCAAAATAAGTTGAGATTTATTCATCCCATACACACTCGAAGGAAGTAATAAAGAGTTATCTCTAAAAGTGAAAATAAAATGTGAGAAAATCAAGGGTGGTTGTGTAGCTTACCCTTTGTTAAGAAAAACCAACTTCATAGCTACCAAAATTCAACTCAAAGTGATACAAATTACAAGCAAAACTAAGAAAATACTCGTCGTTTTGTTGCACATCATCAACCTCCCATATAGTTTCCGATGATGATGCACTTCACCTCGGTTCATATGGTTGAAGCGAGCACTCCCATTTTCGGAATTTTGAGTGACAATCCATAATTCTCACAACATTTTCATGTAATCTAGTTTTTCTCATTTCCCTCAACTCTTGGTGTGTATTTTTTCCTAGCTCTCGATCATTTAGAACCTATCAATGGAATACGAATACATAAGATATATTGTCGCAAACTTTATGTTTAGCTATCTCCCCCGTTTCAATTTCATCCACCTCATCGTCCAGTTGTTAGTGATATCCTTAGTTATGTTAGACTATCTCCAACAGTTTTCCTAAAATTTTCCTAAAATGGAGAAGCAAAATACAAATTCTTTAAATTATCTTTGCTTTAACTCCAACAACTTTCTCATTTTGAATATTTGAAGAATCATTTAGTTTAGATATAGAGAATCCTCTCTATTTTTTCAACTACTTTTCCATTTTGGAGAATGTGATAGGAAATCTGATAAACCCAAAAATATCTTAAAACTCTCCAAAATCCCTAAGATAAAGAAACTGTTGGAGATGTTCTTAGCCCTTAAGGGTTCAAACACTAGCCTAAAAAAACACTCAAACCTGATAAACCAAGCGACAAATTGCATAACTGACTTAACCGATGCTAAGATATGAGCGCCCACCAAGTATACTCGTAAAAATACCTTGATTTGCACTAGATAGTACTCCCTTATTGCTAGGGCAAAAGAATCATTGATTTGCACTAGATAGTACTCGTAAAAATACATTGGAATTTAGAGTGGATAAGCGCTACATCTTTGTGACTTTGTTGGTCTACAATGTGAGTAAAGCTAGAATCTATGCCCCTCAATTATTTACAGGAAATTACGTACTAGTGTTGCTTCATACGATATCTGGTCTATGTTTGGCATCTAAATTATAAATTAATGAAGTTTAAAATTAAAATCTAGCTAGGTGAAATATTTAATAAAAATCTATGAATATATGATGTTTTTAGTCTTTATAAATAGATTAAATTAGTAATATGATATTTAACATAACAGATTTTATAGATTTTTTAAAAGTTGTTTCATTGAAAATTGTGAAAATAATTTTAAAAGTTTTGCCAAGCCTGCCATAATTCTTTTTTAATTTTACACAATTTGAAGCATGAGCCATCACTTGGCATAAATAATTAGATTTGAAGCATCAAATTTTAGGGTATGATAAAGAACCTAACAAAATTGTGGATTATCATCCAATGAAAAAAGAAAAGAAAAGTTATAATCCCTTATAATTATTTTTAAAACTATTTAATACATACTGTATTTTTAGAACTTAAAAAGTTGTTAAAGAATGAGAATTCCTTGAAAATATATAGAACATTAATTTATGAATTTATTATGAAAAAAAAGTCTATTTTGGTTTTCCCAATTCCATTTCAAACGGCCCTATTGGACTTCTTTTAATTCCTTTAAAAAAGATATTTGTTTTGTTCAAACGGTCATCGATAGGATTACAAAATTATTCAAAATGACATCCTTTAATTATAAAAATATTTTTTAATTGAAGCATCTTTAGGTCATCAACTTCCACCCCTTTCATGCCTACAAGACTTAACTATAGATCATCCACAAAGACCACAATGACGACTGTGTACAAATGTGTATTTTTTAAATATTTTTGGGTTCTATTGGTTGAATTTGGTGAACATTTGAATATGTAGTGTGCAAATTTACCACATCACCTCTTCATATATAAACATTCACAAAAGTTAAGACAATTCAATTGTTCATTTTTTATGATTTTTAAAAAATTGATTTTATTTAAAGAATGTGTAAAATATACGCATCATATCTAAATATGTACAACTTTCTTCTCCGTTTGATGAGGTTCTGGTTGTTTGGAATCGAGATAGGTTGGAGTTGTGGCAGTGTGTATCGAGACGTCTCATTTTTCCGGAAGGCTGTTTCCTTGGAGGTTTCTCTTCACTGCCCACAGGTAGACCTATCAAAGTACAACCCGACCCGTACGCCTGGTAAATTCTGGGTCAAGACCCAGTTTTTTCGACCCGGAAATTTTTTCGACCCGAACCCGAAGTACCCGGTAATTTTTCGGGTCATCTGGGTTTAGACCCGGTGACCCGATTGACCCAGTAATTTTGACCCGATTGACCCGGTGACCCGGTGACCCGATTGACCCGATTGATTTATAATTATATATGCTTAAATTTTTTTATGGAGATTCCAATTTATTACATTTTATAATTACAATCACTTGATCTTTCATTTTCAAATCAACTTTTATATTTATTTGTATTGTGTGATACTCCTTCCGATCAATAGTATTTGATTTTTTATTTTTTATCACATTTTTTAAGGAGATAAAAATTCTAAAAAATATTAAAACAATTCTATGCTTATTACCAATCGCATGAAATTGTTTTTAAAAAATTATTTAAAATTTTAAAATTTTTTATATTTTTAAATTTTATTAAAAAAGTTAAAATTGACGAACCCGAAATCGACTCGAAACCCGGTCAAACCCGAGTTCGAGTCAACCCGGATATACCCGGGACCCGTTTTACCCGGAACCCGAAATGACCCGATCCGAACCCGATCCGAATGACCCGATTGACAGGTATACCCACAGGTGACTCCTGATGTACTACTGGCTTACGGTGCTGCTTCTAGGTAGTATTTGGCTTTGTTTGTCGTCTACGTCCTCATCTTGTTGGTTTAGTTATGTTTGGTGTCGCTTTGTAAAGTGTTATTGCCTATAATCTGCACCATCTTTGTCTTTTGCTTGTTTATGACGGTTATTCGTCTGCCGACTTGTCGACCTTCGAAGTCCAATTTTGTCTGACCTCGAATTTTTATCTAATCAAGAAAAAATCTAAATATGTACATTTTACTAAAAATAATTGTGAATAATCTTATAAGGCACACATTAGAATTTGAAGCATCTCCTAAATAACTTATCTCAGCATTCCGTCATTAACTATAAAGGGCAGACAAATTATAGAGTTATAAAGTCTCCCATGGTTAGCTCTTCAATTACACGTGTTGTAAGTATAGGGCCACTATCTAGTTATATATGGAGTACATGCATCATCCTCAATTGGGTTAATGAGTCGTATGTGAAGATTTTTTTTACCCTATATACGAGTATTAGAGTATCCAACTAGCTATTTAGTGTCCATGTTTCATTTCCCATCACTTATTTAAAGACATAAAGACTAATACATACTCCGTAACTTATATAAGTCACTAGATATAAAATCAATTTTAATTAGTTGAAATATATAGTTCACCAATTCATATACCAGATTTATTCATAATGCACAACTTTTCGATGCAATATAAACCTTTATTATTTCATATCGATCTCAACACTCCAACCATCTAATCTCATTCAATCAGTGGCGGAGTCAGAAATTTTGGAGGATAGGGACGCGTTTGTAGTGAACAATAATTTATACCAAAAACTAAAACAAAATCTATTCAATATTACAAAGCAACAATAAAAGATAGAAGTGTTTAATACTACAAAGAGCAATATCTTAATTGTGCTAGAAAAACTACAAAAAATACTCCTTAGTAGCAATAGTTTAATACAATGGCGGAACCAAAAAGTTTTCGGAGGGGCAAAAACACAATTGTATATGAGCGATGTCGTTTTGGAATAAAGCAACATTGCTTTGTTCGGTTAATTTTTTTTTATACAAGGCAAGGATTTGTGGTTGGTTAATTGTGGTTGAACCAACGCCCAAGAGCGTCCTGACTGATGAATACATCGATCTCGGTAGGTGGGCAATCAACAAGTATCGAAGAGGTCAGCAACTTGGTTCCCTTCCCTAAAAATATGGGAGAAGGAGACACTGTCGAAGGATCTGTAGAGCCCAAGGATGTCAAAAATCACCATCTCGACCTCCCACGACACCTTCCAAATACCCTTAACCGCGTTGATCACCTTCAGACACTCCCCCTTCACTTTGTCCAGTTAAATTAATAACAAATTATATCTTTTAGGATAAAACATTGTCATTTTGGGATAAAAACATTTTCGATTTATAATAAAATATCATCATTTTTTCCCATTTAAAAATTATATATATATGAGATATCATAAGAAAAAAAAAACTAACAAAATAAGGATTAAAAATAATATAATAAACATCTAGTCAATAGAGAAGTTATTGTACTTCTAACATATAATTATATAATTAGATTTAAAAAAAATTAACTTCCATAACTTCTTACCTAATTGTTGAAATGAGTAATATAACTTCTCGTTTCGAAGCTCCCAAGATAAGTTATAGCAAGTGAATGTCAATCTAAATAAAATATAAAACCATTGTAGGAGTGATTGCTCGCGATTCTAATGGGCCATGGCGCATATGGGCGCATGCGAAAGGAATTCAGCAAGGGACAGAGCCCTTAGTTGCGGAGATTGAGGCGATTGTTTGGGCATTGCAACTAGCTCAGGAGGATGGGATGCGATATGTAGTGGAGGCCGGGAACAAATTGTGCACAACTGGTACAACAGTTGAGGATCTGTGCGAGGAGTTGCGGGGATGTTACTGGTGAAGGCACAACGACTTGCGAGGGGCTTCTTTGGGTGCCAATGGAGTCATGTCCGACGTCTTGAGTCATGTCCGACGTCTTGAGTCATGTTCGACGGGACGACAACAAAGCGGCACACTCCTTAGCTCAGATTAGACCGCAATTTCCTGTTGTTTTTCATAGTGAAGATGACTTACCTTTGGAGTTATTTAATACGGAGTATTGTTTTTCGAAAACTTATGATTATTGAATAGAAGTGGAATTCTTATATAAAAAAAAACTTTTTGCTCGAATATTTGATTAAGACGTAGTACATATCAAAATGAAGCTATTAATAGAGAGAATATATAAGGGGTTCGTTAGATGAGGATGGGGACACGTGACCCCACATGCCCCGTTTAGATCCGCCTCTACACTCAGTGTAGATAAATATTAAAGTTATCTTTTTTAAAAAAAAATAAGAATTTGAATGAGATTAAATTTTGTTAGATCGTCACCCCAAAAACGTAAGTTGAATTCCACTTATAAAACCACGTTATCAACAAGATTTACATCCCGAACAACTATCAATATTGAATTTATACAACAATTGCATCACCACTTCTTAAAAAAAAATATAAAAATAAAAATTAGATTTATGTTACCCAAAGAAGATCCAATTGATAGTTTAGCTAGACTTTGGGAGGTTCCTAACCTCCCCCCTATACCGCCGTTCTAATTTCTTTTTTTTTTTATGATTATATTTTTAATTGTTATCAGATAAGGCCGTTCTAAATAGCAACGGTAAATATAACAACGTGTATAGAGGTATCATTTGGGCAAGAACCATAGTAGTATATAGGTATGTAGCTGACCTTTGCCTTGCGTTAGCAACTTAGCTTAATTTACCCTTTTTTGTTTTTTTTTGAAATAGAATTGTGAAATTGTCCACCACCACTTGTGTGGAGAGGTGGAAGGTGTTTAATTATATTTTGAGAAAACTAGACAAAAGGGTTATTAATTCCCTCTCATATATGTCAAGAGTCATTTCATATGATCTATTCATTTGACCTTTTTTTATTTTAAAAAGATTATGAAATCATATCACCTTTTATATGACACCTAGATACTACATTTTGAATTTTTTTCCTTTCGTATGTTAGATGTAATATAATCTAACTGTACAAAATACATGAGTTTTTAGTTATTTGTATGAGTTTCAATGAAATATTCACTTTAAAAAATATCATCATTCCACTAATTTTTTCATAAATTTTATTAATTTTTAGTACCCACTAAACATTTTAATTAATCAAAATTTTTAAAAAAGTTAACACACAAATCAATACAAATTATTATAATTTCATATCTAGAAAATATAAAAGATTATCTATTTTAATACAAAAACTTTTATTCTCATCTCATAATTTCGTCATTTTGACTTTTTATACATTTTTTATATATTAAAAACTCTATCAAATATAAAAGTTTGGGTTCTTTCATCAATAACTACTTATAAGGGTCCCCATATAATGATAACAAAGCGTAATATATACTCCCTCTGTTTCAAAATAAATGTCACTTTACTATTTCGCACGCATTTTAATGAAGTAAAAACTCTATAAAATATTATTTTTTTAATCAATTTTTTTCATAATTTCATACTTGTTACTAATAAGTATGAAATTATGAAAAAAATTTAATTAAAAAAATAATATTTTATAGATTTTTTACCTCCTTAAAAAACGTACACTAAAGTCAAACGACTTTTATTTTGAAACGGAGGGAGTATTTATCATTTTTTAAAAAAAAAATGTGTTAAAAGTCAACATTTTTTTATCTGACGAAATATTTTCTTTTAAAAAATAATAATTTATTATTAAATGTTACTGATAAATACCTTTATAAGTAGTTATTGATGAAATAACCTTTTCACCCTAACAAATAATCTAACCATTTAAACCTTTTTTTACATCAACAAATAATCTAACCTTTTAAACCTTTTTTACCCTAACAAACAATCTAACCTTTTAGTGTCCGATTGAATCAGGAAGTACATTTTCTAGAAATTTAATTAATGGGAATTGAAGTTCTTATGATTTAAGAAAATATGTTTGGATAAGTTTAAAAAAATATGATGTAAGAAAATATGTTTGGATAAGTTTAACTTCATGTGAATTAAAATCTTGGGTTTTGTTTAGTTGAATATGAACTTTCTTATGAATTTGTGTAAAATTGTTTTTGTAACTTTAATAATAAAAATTATTTATTTAAATTATGGACAAATAATTAATTTGTTATTTAAAAAGAAAAAAAATATTTTTTTTGAAAAAAAATAAAAAGATGGAATTCAACTTACCCACTCCACATGGTAATTTCAATTCCTTCAAAATCTACTACTTGGGTTTTTTGAAAAACAAAATGAATACATTTGCGGTACAAGACATTTTTTTTGCCTTTATTGGAAGAGTGTCCCCCGTGTTTGTTTAATTAGCTTTTTGTCCACCTCTAATTTTCTGGAAAATTTTGCCCTTCCTTACAATGCACACGTGAGAACATTTGTGAACCATTGGATGAGTTTTAATGAATGGACAGATTTTAAACTAAAAATAAATAAATAAAATCCTTTTTAAAAAATTAATTAGATTCTCTCTCTCCATATCTCTCATTCTCTCTCACCAATTTGTTAAACACAGTTGAAAATTTAAACGCTAAAAAAATTAATATCATCTGAATATAAGTTAATATTCATCCAAATATAGATATATTCAAATGAATATTCAAACAACTAATATTCATATTCATTTGAATTTACGAATATACATACATTCAATCAAATGAATAAGGATATTCAAATGAATATTCATTTGAATGAAGAGGAGAGGCAATATTGGCCTAAACGAAAAGCGAACTTCATTTCTCTCATTCAAAATGAATATTTATTTGAATATACCTATATTCATATTCAAATGAAAATGAATATGGATATTCATATTAATATGCCAAATTATTCACATAATTTTAACGTGGAAGATTTGAGGAGAGAGAAAAATCTTTTTATTTTTTTTATTTAAGACATTAAATTATTAGTAAATATATTTTTAAAAAATTAAAAAAATATATCCATAAATATTAATATCAATCATCAATCTTATCCATTCATCAAAATTCAATCCAATGGTTCAAAATTGGTCTCATGAATGCATTGTAAGGAGTGAATGCATTGGAAAGTTATTATTATTATTATTATTATTATTATTATTATTATTATTATAAAGAGAGAGAGAGAGGTTTGTTCCCCTTTTGTCAATAGGTTTGCTCTTCCACCTCTGATCAAATTAGCCACGACCGACATCGCTCCCGCTCTAGATCTGGCCTCCGATCGTTGGTGCGCCGCTGCTTCGTCTTTTTGAGATCAGCATAGACTCGAGAACTCTTGATGTCAGTGAATACGATGGAGTAGATCTAAAGTTGGCAAAGGAGCAGGGAGGCCAATCTCGTAAAATTAGAAGCCAGAGTTATCCCTGATGTTTTGAATCGTCGCACGAAGACACTCCTTTTTATCCTTTTCATACGCGTCATGAAGATCGACGCATACCTCCACCGCTGTTGTTGCCTTCTCTAATTTTAGTCTTCGATTCCAATCCAACGCGCTTTTCCCAACACTATTTCTGATCCCAACTCTGACAAATCCCTCCCCGAATCCTTCCACTCCTCCTTTTTGGGCGTCTTATTTCATATTTCGCACAAATGTTAGGGTTCTTTTGCTGTTAATTTTAGTCTTTGTTGAACGATTTAGGGTTTCGGCCTTTTTATTCAATGAAGGGTTAAAAAAATGAAAAGTTAAGCAAATGCCGATTGAAACAGGTGAAGAAGCTGAAATCGACCGTGGCGGGGGTTTCCATGGATTGTTGATGTCTCTAGCTTTTTTATTTGAGGGGGAAATTTGTGTTATGAATGTTGTTGGCTTGTGTCTCTCAAATTTTTGGGCATAAGGATAGATATGAACACTTTATGGGTGCTATTTTGTAATGCTTTTTGTTGTTGAATTTTTGATCAAAAAAAGGATATATATATTGAGCCTCCAACTTCATAAGTTGTTGTCACATTGTTGTGTTGAAAACTGAGGTTGAAATTGTACGAAAAAAGGATATATATTGTCGGCGTCCCGGACATCGGCGTCAGCATCCCCGACGTCTACATCAGCATTCTTGACGTCATCATCCCCGATGTTGGTGTCAACATCCTCGATGTCGGCGTCAACATCGTCGGCGTCGACATTACCGATGTCAGCATCCTCGGTGTTGGTGTCAGCATCCCCGACGTCGGCGTCAACATTCCCAAAGTCAACATCCTCGGTGTTGGTGTCAGCATTCTCGATGTTGGTGTCAACATCATTGAAGTTCTCGACGTTGGTGTCAGTATCCCCGACGTCGGCGTTAGCATCGTCGGCGCCCCTAACATCGACGTCAGTTTCGTTGGCCTCCCAGACATCGACGTCAACATCCTCAACGTCAGCGTCGGCAACGTCAGCGTCCCCAACATCGGTGTCAGCATCCCCGACATCGGCGTCAGTAATGTCGGTGTCTCCGTCATCGGCATCAACAATGTCGGTGTCCCTTACGTCGGCGTCAGCAACGTCGGTGTCCCCGACATCGACGTCAGCAACGTCAGCACCCCTAACATCGGTGTCAGCATCGTCAGCATTCCCGACATCGGTGTCAGCATCTCTGACATCGGCGACAACATCCCCGACGTCGGCGTCAGCATCTCCGACGTCTCAACGTTCGCATCCCTAGCATCGGTGTCAGCATTGTTGGCGTCTCCGACATCTATCCTAGGGAAATTTTAAAAAAAAAGTATAAAAAATTAATTTTAATAGAAAGTGATGACGCGAGTAAAAAAAATTTAATAAAAAGTGCTGACCCGAAATAAAAAATAAAAAAAAACTGCTGACACAGGAGGGGGCACTAGGGCACACGTGGGGGGTACAGGGGCACGTGTAGGGTCAAAGGGGATAGGGGAAGGGAGGTGGACTTTTTGCTAATATATATGTACATATTGGCGGACAAACTGCTAATAAAGGCGGAAAATATGGACGTTCTAGTAAATGCCCCAAACAAAATTCTAATCCAAACGCATATATTGAAATCTATTTCTTAAGTTATTTTAATTTTTGGGTTTTTTAATGAAATCCAAACGAGCACTTAAAGTAGAAATGAGGTGTTATATATTCCCTCCGTTTACAAATAAGTGACTTTTTACTATTTATGTACGTATTTTAAGGTGATAAAAATAATATAAAATGTTAATTTTTTAATAAATTTTTTTGATAAACTCATACTATAACTACTACTTTTGATCCAAAACAAGTGTCATTTCAGACTTTGAATTTGATCCAAAATAAGTGTCGTTTTATGTTTTTTAGGCAATGTAATAGATTGATTAATGAAAATTGTTATTGAAAATTGTATTTGTTAACTACTTTTTCTTTCAAACTCTCCATTCATTGGTTGAAAAAATTGATAAGCGTTAAAAATACGTGTTTGATTTGAAAAAGTTATTTATTTGAAAACGGAAGGAGTATATATTTTATGTAGATAACAATGTAGAACACGTGCAAAAACAAAGTACACCTTAATTAAATTAAGTTGTTCAAAAAATATGCAAATCAAGGTAAAAGGTCGTAGAAAAAGTCAAGGTCAACAAGGGCGGAGATGCAATTAGAGCAATGGGTAATAATAGAGTAATAGTTTTTGTATTTACGAGGGCATCAACCGGTCTTGTTAGTTTACCTTTGACTGTACAGTACTTGAGAAGTTGAGATCGAAGATATGAATTCTCAATTATAATTACCATTACATATTTACATCCGGTTGATATTTTTGTTTGGATTATTCAACTAAGGTTTTGTTTTATAAATCGGGTCTCTTGTTTGTTGATTTCTATGGGAATTTATAAGGCAATTTGAGTAATCTAGCATACAATTACATAAATTGGGCGTCTTGTTTATTGACTTGTTTGGATTATTCAAATACAATGAAGTTTACCTTAGAGCATCCGTAAAGAAACTCAACTTAATTTTTTACCCACATCCCTACAACTCATTTTATTATAAACTAAATAATATAAAATTAAAAATAGTCCCATCACTTATCCAAAACCCCTCTCTTTCTCTTTCCTACCCTCTCACATATGCCTCTCACCTTCTTTCTTTCTTTGGTTTTTAAGGGTTCCTTAGTAGCAAACTCATCACATCATTCCTTAATAAAACATCTATCTCCTTTATTATTTTATTATTAAGTTCTTTATTTTTCTTTTTTAAACACCCCAATGTGGATGCTCTTACTTTTCTGAATTTGGTAGAAGACATGGTAACGAATCAGAGACGTTGGAATGGGATCATCACTGTTGTTGAGAGTTAGGCGGTTTGGCAAAGTGGCGGGTATGACTATATCTTTTTACTGTGTGTATGAGTTTTTTAGTTGCTACTCCCCCTCCTTTGTGTTGGAAGTTGGACACTTGGACGAGTCTTGTGCATGTTTGGGTCTTCTGAAAAATCTCTCTTGAAATGATTGGGAAAAAAGTGCGTACAGTGTGACCCTCTAAACCCTGTTCTAAGTATGATTTAATGGGTTAATTTGTTGTCCTTGTATTCAAATACAAGGAAGATGTTGCATGAACATAGTGATATGCATAATCTATGGCACAACCGAGGAAGTTGAGAACTTAAATTTTGTAAAATTTATGAGTACTCCCTCTGTCTTAAATATAGATTGTTTAATTTTTCGATACGGTTTTTAAGGGCTTGAAAAAACTATAAAATATTAATTTTTTTTATTAAAATTAAATAATGCTATACTTTTAATAAATATAACATTATTTAAAAAAATAATAATAAAATTAATATTTTATAGAATTTTAACATGATTTTGAATAAGCTGGAGCATATAAAAATCAACTTTTTAATTAATTTTTTATATATAATTTCATACCTAATAATTTTTAAGGGAAGAAGTATTAACTTACAAAAAAAATTAAAAATTAATATTTTATAAAATTGTTAGTCTTTAAAAGCCTGTCAAAAAATAAAATGATTTGAATTATAATAGAGAGGTCGTTTGGCATGAAGTTCATCATTCCTTATGACTTATAATCGTATAAAATATTTACTTTTAACTTATTTAAGTGTTGTATTATTTATTATAAATTAACATATTACATTATTTCTTATTAAAATTTTGTTATAAGAAATAAATCGTGGCAAATGAGCCCACATCTTCTGCAACAGTGTTCGATTTTTTCCAGTATACAGTAAAATATTTTGAGAATTAAAGGAAAATATCTGATGTTGTGGCTTAAACACATTATCTTGGTCAACAAATTAATTTGATGTCTTAAACATTTTATAATCCATCACTATTCACTACTCTTACTTATTTATTTCTTACTTATTTATTTTATATTTTCCAATTTTCAATACAAAATCAAATTTAAAAAAAAATAAATATATACTGTATTATTTTGATAAAATAAAAAATATCCTATTTTACTCTAGATAGATGTGCATTTTTTAGATGGATAGAGTAAGATTTTATTTGACATTTCCTTCTTTTTTTTTTTTTATCAACAATCATTAATCTTTATCGGTCAAGTTATTCATTAATTTTTCATGGATTTGACCACTCAGAAATTATCCCATTCTAATTTCACCTACTCCGTATTTTTTATAGGGAAAATTGCAAAAAATACACACAAATTTTAGGGTTGGTTGCGTTCGGTGGCACCAACTTTAAAAAATTCTATAATAATCACCAACTTTGAAGGTGGTTGTGGTTAGTAGCACGACCACCCTTATTAACATTTTGTTTACAAAAAAATCACATTTCCATTGTTTTTTTAAACCCACTCACAATTTTCTTCTTGAAAAAAACAATTTTCATGTTTATAAACTCAATTTTAATTTTTCAAAAAACATCATATTTTTAAAATATAATTATGATATTAATTGGTATCTTTTTAATGCACTCATTTTTCATTTTAAACACATTACTTATTATTTAATTTTTGAAAAAAAAACTGAGTTTATGGAGAAAATAAAATTAGTTCTTTTTTTAACCGGGTGTAAATAATGAGTGTATTATTTTAAGAAAAAAGGGGCACCCTTATTAACATTTTGTTTACAAAAAAAATCACATTTTCCATTGCTTTTTATAACCCACTCACAATTTTCTTCTTAAAAAAACAATTTTCATGTTTATAAACTCAATTTTTCAAAAAACATCATTTTTTAAAAATATAATTGTGATATTAATTGGTATCTTTTTAAGACACTCATTTTTCATTTTAAAGACATTACTTATTATTTTTTTTTTAAAAAAACTGAGTTTATGGAGAAAATAAAATTAGTTCTTTTTTTAACCGGGTATAAATAATGAGTGTATTTTTATAAGAAAAAAGGGGAAACGTGGTGTTTTATAAAATAAATTATATTTTTTAAAATTAAAAATGAAAATGGATTATTTTTAAAAATAAAATATGGGTATTTTTTTTTCAAAATTGAATATTGAACGATTTTGTTTTCTACAAAGAATGTTAATAAGAGGTTATATTTCAAAAAAAAATAGATGTGCCACTTATTGCAACCAGAACCAAAGTTAGTGATTATTTTTAAAATTTTGAAAGTTCATGCCATTAAACGCAACTATATCTAAAGTTAATGCTATTTTTCACAATTTTTTTTTATATTGATAACCATGGACTTACTTTCTCTAGCTTGGCCTTTTGTAATCATCTTATCATCTCAAATCAATGTTTTTTTTGTACAAAATATGAAAGTCACATCCTTGAAATACACATTCGATGGCTGTGGTTGAGTTGAAAAAATTAAAGTGATGCGTTTGGTACACCAGTTGGGATCCTCTGTGGCTCTGTCTATGATATCCCTATCCCTTTGTCCCATCACGATTCAATTTTAATTGTCTTTTTATTATTTATATCTATTTTTTAAGATAATAAAAATTATATAAAATATTTATTTTTTAATAATTTTTAATAATATCATACTTTTTAGTAAAAAAGTATGAGATTGTTAAAAAAATTTAATTAAAAATTAATATTTTATATAATTTTTATCACCCTAAAAAACGCGTATAAATAGTAAACAATAAATGAAAGTGAACAGAGAGAGTATTTATTAAAAATTAAAATTTATTAAAATTAAAATAATAGATTAAAAAATTTAAAAAATATATATATAAGAGGAGGAATAGGGAGCGACATTGAAAGTGGGCACAGAGGACTCCTGATGTACCGCTGGCCAGCAGTGTCAGTGTTTTATGGTGCTTGGTGCGGGGTCTTAGTCTATATTGTCTCCAACATATTTGGGTTAAGTTCGCTTGCTCGGCTGAATTTATGGGCATTCCACTGTTTGTATTGCACCTTGTGTCTTTTTTCTCATGTTGTATGATTTGACGGTTCGCCGTCTACCGATTTTTTTTACCTCTCGAAGAGTTAGATCTGTCTGACCCTCGAATTGTTTCCTAGTAAAAAAAAAGTGAACGTGTTCTCAAGTGTTGCTACACCTCTTTTTCATGGGCTAAGAGCCTTTTATATATATATATATATATATATATATATATATATATATATATATATATAGAGGGGTTAGTTCCGGTGTACTCAAGTCTTAACGTGTATCGTGTATCATGTACACACATCTAGGTCATTGATTTAGTAGAATCGGATGACTGAGAGTTTTCCGTAATATTGATTAATTGGAAATTAAAATTGGAAAAAACACAATAATAGCACTATGCCGATTGTGATCTATTGGAGGTGCGATAATGGATCCGAGGGGTGAGATCAAGGACTCTGATCAGCCCAGTAAGAGGACGATGGAGAGAGACGGTCGACTCCGGCAACACCAAGTAAATTCGGCGACAACAACAATACGAGACTCGCGACCCATGGCGACCACGAGGAAATAAATTTTGCTCGACAACAAGTGATTTTGGTAGCAGTTTCACCAACAGTTTCAAAGTTTTCGGGTGATTTAGATCCAACAGATGTTAGATTGAGGCCATAAGAGTATTCTTTGATTTCTGTACGTATTTTTAGGTTTACAAAATGATGAAATTAAATTGGATGATGGTGTTGTTCTAATGATGGCGAGTTTGGGTTATTTTGTTAATTTTCAGTGTAATTTGAAATTTGGTTGTTTTCGTTGACATATATTGAAAGGTTAGGCATTATTCATATATATATTTAAAGCATTATTCAGAGTTTTTTTGGAGTATTGTTTAAGGATTTGGAGATTGGGTATTATTTGATCTAGATTATTCGTTGATATGTGTTAGATTATTCGTATATATAACACTTTTTCCCCCTAATTTATGGGTGCAATTTGAGCTAAAATAGAGGTACCATAGAATAATTCAGTAATACTAGCGAATAATTTTCAGTTATTTGTTAAAATGACATAAGTAACCTAATAATATTTGTAATACCATCGAATAATAAAACGATATCATCGAATAATCTAGCGATACCATCGAATAATTTTCAGTTCCGAATAATATTATAATAACATCGAATAATCAAGCGATATCATCGAATAATCTAGCGATACCATCAAAAAATCTAGCGATATCATCAAATAATTTTCAGTTCAAAGTTTAAGGTGTTTTCAAGGTGCTAGCTGATTAGAATATAGTAACAATGGAAATTTGGTCATATCAATGAATAATCTATCGATACCATCGAATAATCTATCGATACCTTCGAATAATCTATTTTTTTGGAAAATTCACAATAATAATATGAAGCGTTAATGAGAACCAAATCATAATCTATTTTTTTTTTAAATTCCGAATAAATAATATGGAACGTTAATTAGAACCAAATCATAATCTAGTTTTTTTGAAAAATTGTGATTACATAATCTTAACATATCAAATATATTCACTAGAATTTCTTACTTAAAATTTAAAAAAAAATCAATTTGGCCCACTAAGCCAAACACGTACTATCAATTCATCACCCTGGTCTCTCACAACACGCGCTCCGTTTGGCAAGTAAGTCAATATATCATGTGGGCCCCACTATTTTAATTATAAATAAAAGGCGAAACTAATTAAAATAACCCAACCTTTAAGGGGTGTTAAAAATATATCTCAACCTTTCAAATGTAAGATAAATATCTCGACCTTTATAAGTGATGGTAATATAATATCCTAATTATTTCTCTCCAATAAAATTCTTATTTTTTGTATTGTATTACTCATATATTTTCAATTCAAATAAAACATATAAAATTAAATTAGATGAGTTTAAAAGTTTATTTAATAAACTTTTTCAGTTTTAGATTTAATTTGTACCGAACTTTTTATATCTTTTTTTAAATCAATATCTATAACAAGCCAAATAAAAAAATATAAACCAAAATAACATATTTTCAATTAGTAAATGATTAGCTAGTGATTTAACTTATCAAAAGTGAAGAATATTTTGTCAATTATAAACTTTATGTTACTACGAAATTGAAATGAAAATTTAATTATTTATATTATTCAATAGTGTTCATTTATATATAAGAAGTAAATTATTATTATTAAAAAATATATAAAAGAATGTAAATTTTTCATTTTTTCTTAAATCAAAAATAAAAAAATTAAGATAAACTTAAAAACCAATCTAATTTAATCTAATAAACTTGAATGATATTTTACACAATCAAGATATTGAAAATTATATTTTAAATATTTACTTGTTTTATTATATTTGTTTTGATTAAATTTAATTATAATCTATAAATACGTATTAAATTGAATGATTTTTTTCAGTTACAAAAGAGACTTTTATTTTTTAAAAATTATCATGACAATCTAGACTATACATTGTATAATTCGAGCATTAAGATTTAAGATCCAAGGGCACGCTTGTGAATGTGATCATTATTTTTTGCCACATATGTGCCATGTAAGCATTTTTGTGGGGAGAAAATTTTGGGATATTATATTACCATCCCTTACAAAGGTCGGGATATTTATCTTACATTTAAAAGGTGGGGATATATTTTTAACACCACCTTAAAGGTTGGGTTATTTTAATTAGTTTCGCCTAAATAAAAAGGAAAAATTGCTTATTATCACAACTATCCGATCTACTAAATCAACGGCTTAGATGTGTGTACATGATACACGTTAAGACCCGAGTACATATGATCTACACTATATATATATGAGAGTATCTTTTGTGAACACTCCATATTATACAATTTATAAACAAATATGAACCTTTAAAATGTGTGAAATTGATGGTGGAGATTTAATCTTCATTTCTGATTTTTTTTAGTTAAAAAAACGTGGATCCCATATAAAACCAAACCACTCTCATGTTACTGTACGTGTGTGGTACATGTTTTTTTTTTCTCTAGAAAAATCCGATTGTGGGAGATTAATTGTTGTTGTTAGAAAAATCTGAATGATGTGATTGTGGGAGATTAATGCGGACAATATTGTTCCAAAATAAAAACAAAAAACCATATATAAGTCGCCTTTATACGAATAATCATTCACATATTATCGAATAATTCTTATATATGTACGAATAGTTCACATCCATATTTGAACTTCAATATATATCAATGAAATTTATTAAAAAAAATAATAATAAAGTTCTATATGTACGAATAATCTTTCCCACATCACTGAATAATTTTTTTTAGATACATAGTTTTTCACAACTATAAAATTACTCACTAATGCATATATTGGTTGAAAAAATACTCATCCTCGAAAAGAGAAAAAGACCCCACTTTCCTTTCATCAAACCCAAATATTGTCCTTCTTAATTAAGATGAAGAATCATCATTTATCCGAATTAGTATTTTGTGACATTCTGAAATCACCAAATACCTAGGAATAATTTGGTGTTTGTCACTTGAGAATCCATGGAAATAGTTATACGTACGAATAATCATTCTCAATTCAGCGAATAATGATTATCAGTTTGTACAGATATTTTTCATTTATCTAATACTTTTTCATTTTTTTTTCATTTTCCAATCTTTTTCTATCTAAATAGAAAACACAAGAAAATTGGATTTTTATTTAAGAATAATGATTCTCAATTTATCAAATAATGTATAATTTTATTCCAAAAACCACTCATCTAATAATGCACATTTTTATAAATACTTGGTTCAAACTTATTATAATATTTGTGGTTTCATTGAATAATGTATAATTTTGTTGATACTTCTTTTAAGGGTAAACTGCAGAAATCCACCCCTTAAATATAGCATTTTGCTCAAAATCACCCCTTAAAATTAATATTGCAGAAAACCACCCTTTATATAGCTTTTGTTTACCAAAAACCACCCCGCCTCTATGTGATGTTAGGGTTTCGTTAAATGTCTTTGAAAACCCAAAATCACCCCTATACATATCATTTTCTTGACACCACTCACTGTCCACATATTTTTTTTTACATATGTACAACTCTACACACACTTTATTAACTGCAATTATTCAATAATTCTTATGGTCTTATACTAGCCCCCTTCAATCCATGACTAAATCTCTCCACAACTCATATGCGAGATCCCCTTCAATATCGTATCTCCATATGATAAGGGTATTTTGGTAATTTACTTATTTTTTCCTCTAAAACTTAACAACATCAGAGATAGGGTGGTCTTTGGTAAACAAAATATGTATAAAGAGTGGTTTTCTGCAATATTGATTTTAAGGGGAGGTTTTGAGCAATATGCCCTATTTAAAGGGTGGTTTTATGAAGTTTACCCTTCTTTTAACTCTCCTAGAACTAATAAACTCGTATATATGAATAATCTCTCTAGTTTAACCGAATAATCTCTCAAATTTCATAAAATAATATAATTTTCTCACAATTATCATGTGAACAATTGTAAACAAAAAAGCGAAAAGAAAAATAAAAAGAAGTGAACGATAACGGGTCAAACCATTCACTCTAGATGATTTTGAAAATTGACCATGGGATTGGAAAAATCATTCGAGGTGTAACAATAACGGGTCAAACCGTCAAACAATCAGACAAAGTACCAATGAAATCTTCTCGAAACTCAACACAATACAGAAGACAATATTAGTCACCATTTGGTGGAGCTTATGGACCATCAGAAACAAAATTATATTTAACGATGACAACTACACAGATCAACGAAAACAAGAGATATATTTACGACAACAACTAAAGGATGCTAAAGATTGTATTGGGAAGAGATGGAATCACTCGAAGACGCAGGAGAAATCTTAGATGAACCAAACCGGCAGACGAATCTTTCAAGATCAATATAGACGTCTCTAAGCTACCTTCGAGTGAAGCTTGTACAGGTTATGTCATACGCGATCACCTCGGTTTGGTCAAAGCTTCTGGTGTCTCCGCTTGTGGATCCGTTCCGACCTTGATGACAGAAGCCCTTGCATTCCACTCTGGCCTGATAGCTGCTAGAGATCTGGGCTACTGACGGAGCCCTTCGCGAAGGTTTCAAAGCGGCCGCTGGTGGCACGGTGAGAGACGACGATGCTGGCTGGCTTGGCGAGTTCGCTTTCAACATTGGGTCATGTTCGGTGCCATGGGCAGAGGGTTGAGGCATCATCAAAGGTTTGGATTTGGCTTGGTCTTTGGGCTACAAGAAAGTTATTGTGAAGACAGACTCAGAGTTGCTCAGTAGACTAATTACGAGGAAGATCAAGGACTCGCATCCCCTCTTCATTCAGGTGGATAGGTGCCATGGCTTCCTGAGTAGAGATTGGACGATCCAATTTCGACATGTTTATCGAGAGACGAACGCGATTGCAGATGCCATTGCTTCCTTTGGTTTTTCTTTGCCTTTAGGCTGTCATGTTCTTTCCATTCCTCCGGATTGCTACCTTCAACCCCTTATGGATGACCCTTGGGGGGTGTCGAGCGACCGGCTTTGTCTGGAGTAGTTGTACTCTGCTCTTGTTTTGTTTTATGGTAGTTTGGTTCTAGGGGAGTCCTTCCCCGTTTGCCCACCAAAAAAATATCACATATTTTTTTTTCTGGGAAAAGGGGATAAATGTCCATATTTTAAACCTTAATTAATTAAATGTCCAACGTCCTATCTTAATTAAGTAAATGTTCACCATAAAAATTTAATACCAAAATACCCCTTTATAATTAAAATATGCACCCTACTCAACCCCCCACCTCTCACCGGATCATCACTCCCCTCCCCCTATGTCGGATCTAGATCCTCTCCAAATATTCATCTACATAATATCTTCCTAATACAATAATCTCAATCCTTAAAATAATTGATGGTCAAGATTATCTCTCCTTAAATTAATCTTAATTATCACTAATCCTCTCCTTCTCGGTCCGATGATGATAACACACATTAAAGTGATGAGAACGGTGAGCACCATAGATGTATCGAGGGCTCATTCATCCTGGAACCACCATATTGAAAATGCCAATCTGATTGTCTTGAATGTATCAACTCCAGTTTCTTTTTCTTCAACTGAATTCCATGTGTTGCGATTTTAATTTGAGTTGAATTGGATGCATATATCAAACTCCAATTTTGATTTTTCTCTTCTTGTTTGTGTGGTTATAAGCTACTTGTATGATTTTGTGGTCCAACTTATCTATTTTCTGCCAGCCTTTGATCGAAGGTTTGAATTACTCTTATAAGTTGAGGATGAATCTTCACGCTCCTTTCCCTATTTTGTTAATATTTTAAGTTTTTGGATTCACACAATTAACTTATGTGAATGAACTATTCTCCTGTTGATCGAAACTGCCCCTTTCTTGTTCATGAGAATTACTAAATGAACAAAGGTTTTAAGTGAATGTGTTAGATGCATGTGTGGGACTATAATTTTCATGTTTATCATTTTATCAAATTTTGCTTGCAAGTTAACTTAAATGAGAAAGAAACAAGGTTGTGCTCAAAGTGTATGTGTGACTGAGCGCAAGCATATCTAATGTTAAGGAGCAAAAGCACGAATCATGCATATCTAATGTTAAGGAGCAAAAGCACGAATCATGCATGGAGAGTGCGAGCACGGTGTTAGGGCACGTGCCAATAGAGAGACGCACAACATGCGCCTATATGCTTTTTTTTACTAAGTAAGAATTCAGGTGAGGGGACTTTACTCGATAGCATCCTGATGGATGAGATCAAGGAGACCTGGATCATTATAGATGTTGGGGTTCTTGACAGAGAAGCAAAGATGTACATCCTTATCTGATACTTGGTTGCCATTACGGGGAATATGAGACACCCTAAAGTCCCTCACTCCCAACAGAAGAGTTTGGATGCCAGCCAAGATCATCTATCCTTCTTGACTTTGTTGCGTCTGGTAGCGGGAAAGTACTTGTTCAGAAAAGCTTTCTTCAATTCTATCCAGGACTTGATACTTTCCGTCGGAAAATAGTATAGTCATTCGTTTGCAGCATCTTTGAGAGTGAACGAAAATACTCTGAGCATCATCTGATCATCAGTGATTCCATTCGGCCTAACACGATCGCAGACCGCAATAAATTCTGCCAGATGCTTGTTTGGATCTTCTTCGTTCCTTCCGTGGAAACTGGGCAACAGTGATGCCCATCTCGATTTGAATTCAAATTTTGATCCCGTTGGGAGATATGGGAGCTTGATGGCTAGCAGCGGTGATGTAAGCGTAGGCTCCTTAAGATCTCTCAGCGTTCTTTTTGGTTCTTCATCGTTGGCCATTTCGCTCGATTGCTGTCTTCGTAACCTGGAAAAACTCCTGCCAGATGCTCTGAGCATCATCTGATCATCAGTGATTCCATTAGGCCTAACACGATCGCAGACCGTAATAAATTCTGCCAGATGCTTGTTTGGATCTTCTTCGTTCCTTCCGTGGAAACTGGGCAACAGTGATGCCCATCTCGATTTGAATTCAAATTTTGATCCCGTTGGGAGATATGGGAGCTTGATGGCTAGTAGCGGTGATGTAAGCGTAGGCTCCTTAAGATCTCTCAACGTTCTTTTTGGTTCTTCATCATTGGCCATTTCGCTCGATTGCTGTCTTCATAACCTGGAAAAACTTCGTTCGATTTCTGTATCGCAGGGCGCTAGAGAAAGATTAGTAGAACGGGTGTGAACCATACAAGACAGTTGCACCCAAAAGACTTACGAAATACGTTTGATAAAAAAACTCGGCACTCCCCGACAACGGTGCAAAGAATTTGGTGTGCGTAGAATGTCTTGTGTTCTACACCCCAAATAGTAAATCTATACCTTCAACTAATAACGAGTATTAAAAGCAAGTTCGGGTCGATCCCACAGAGAGTGCATGCAACTTTGGTCAAACGTAGTAAGTAAACAAACAGATTGTAAAGAAAGCAATGGTAATTATGAACGGAAAGCAGTAAACGAAATAATGATTGCAAAAGGAAATAATAAAAGAGAAGTATATAGTTCCACTTATATTCGCAACATTGGTAGATTCATGATCATCGGGTTGTTTATTTATGTTTAGCTATCTTAGTGTCGATTTGTGCACAAAGTTGAATAGCTTCCTGATTCGATCATTATCAACTCCCTAAACTCTTGCATGGGGTTCGAGAAACAATAATTCCCTAATCACATAAGCATATAATTCATGTAATTCTCGCATATTCGATGTGTCACCTGATTGGCAACCCAACTATCGCATCCACTAAGAATAACACTAAACTATGTGTCATTACTCTTTCATATTCATGAATCCCCCTTTTCATCAAGATATGTTTGCTACTATGTCGGATTGATGTCCAAAATAGCGGATTTAGCTATAATCTCTTAGCATGTTGATTATCTATCTTAGTGGCCAAGTAAGACAAGTAAACAACTTTAACATATATATAAAGAACAAGAGTAATGAATAACCAAATATGCATAAACCAAATAATAACTATAAAATAGTATTCAAACAACTCTCACATGTATCTAACCAATGCATAAAATATAAGCAAAACTATAAAAGGTTTAGTCGAGCATGGCTTACCGAAATAGCGAAAACGGGAAAAAGAGAGATGTTATGGATTGTGTTGTGTGAATTGTGTTGTGTGAATTGAGGGTTGAAGAGAGCTGTATTTATAGGTATAGAAGAGTTAGGGTTTGGAGAACTTAATGTAGAAGTAAAGCCTAGTGGGGCAGATTTGCCCACGGAGGAAATTCGCCAGAATCTTCATTGGTGGGCGCTGACAGGGTATTGACGGGCGCCGATTCACTGTAGTGCGTGGAAGCCTGGATTGTGTGCTGAAGGTTGGCGGGTGCCGCTCTCCTGCATTGGCTTCTTTTCTCTTCTTCTTGTCTTGTCTTGCTCATTTCTCCTTCTATTTTCTTCCTTGACTCTTCCTTATACTCTTTAAGCTTCTTATATTAGCTTTCCTCTGTCTCCTTTAGTTTGATCCTTAGGAATCTGCATAGATAGGCATAAAACGTGTAGATTCTGAACTTTGTAACTTTAAAGGTATTGATCGTACTTTATGCTAAAACCCTACCTAAATGCAACCTAAATGACTTAGAATGCATATACAAATCATGCATTATCAAATATGTTTGAAATTGGTTCCTTGTATATTTGAATTGTTAGGTCCCGATCTTCGAATTCATGAGTGCTTTTGTTTCAATCCAATAGATCCAACAACTTGAGTCCATGAATTGTTAGTTACTATTCAATCTAAACGGGGTTTGGAGGCCTTGATCGAGTCTACGAACAAGGTGCGACCTTGAGTGCACAAAATCACCATGAGCCAAGAGAATAGAAAAAAGCAATGTGTGCCTAAAATATTATTCTCAAAACTTGAGTTATTTTAATTGTCATCTTACAACCGAATTTACAGAAAATTAAACCTAACTAGATAGGAAAAAGATGGAGTTCATACTTCCTAAAATAAGTCTATTTAATCTAATTAAGATAAAACCTAAGATTGGTAATTAGCCTAATTTACAAAAGTTCTAAATAATAAAAATAGATAAAATATAATAATGCATTTAGATAGAATATGATAGATGTCAACCCACCAGCCCGGACAAGCGCATATATCGAAAGAAGCAAATGCGCGGACGTGCCGTCCTAGGCACGCGGGTAGCAACATCACTATTCATTCAGAATCCTGCTGTTGTAAACATGAATCGATTAAGATCGATGACTTCAAAACCAAATTTGGAAAAGTCTTCAACATCAAAGATATAGATCTACGAGTCGCCTTTCTAACAAGGTATAGTATGACTCGGTCCAATAAATATTGCCTTTAAAACAAACCGTTTTACCGACACGTCGACAAGCTAAAAATCCTGTTTGAAATACACTTTTCGTGAATAAGCGATCATATACATTTCTTCGGTTCTTCTCTTCATATGAACCATAATAGGCTATTTTGGATATCATCAAATTGTTTTTTCGATCTGCATATGATATTTTCAAACGTACTACTATTGATCATACTATTTTTAATGGGGCACCCTAGGTAGTTTTTCATGAATCTTGTGTTAAGTATTTGGAGGCTTTATTTTAGCTCCTGACTTCTTGGACTACTAACTCTGATCCAAATTTGAAAGGTAGATTTGTTGTAATTTACTTTTTAACCTGTGTGTTTACAATATTCATCAATAATTCCTCTTTATCTATTCACTTAATGTATTCAACGATTTGAAGAGAATCATAATATCATCCATAAATACTAAGAAATAGATGTTAGACCCATTTTGTTCAAATTTACAACCAATGTTTTTTCTGTCGGTGATAATCTGATAGAGGATCACCATGTCGTATTCATCTCGATGGGTATACACATCACTTCATTGCAAGGATTAAAACGATGCAATCACGGGATTAAAAAAATGGATGCATTTTTATGTTTTGCAAAAGACGGATTATTTTATGCGGAAAAGAGAGCGGTGGGATTGTCCACCTCCGATTCTCCGTGTGTACTTCAAGAAAGTTGACTTTAAAAGGTGGGTCCACCAATTATTGTAATTTTAAATAAGGAGTAGTAGTTTTTGGATTTTATTTAATCAAATCATGAAAGATTAATACTTATTCCACTCGTATCACATAATTTAATGGTTTATCAAAATAGAATACATGCTTATTAAAAAAATATTTTAAATAAGATAATCAGTTTTAAAAACTTTATCGTTTATATAAGTATGGTTATTTATTTTGTAAAATATCTTTTGATTTTTTAATATATTTTTTAATGAATTAAAAAATATATAAAATATCAATTTTTTATATAATTTTATACTTATTTTTATTTAGAATAAATTATTTTAAAAAATTAATAAAAATTAATAATTTTTAGCTTATAAAAAAGTGCTAAAAATAAAAATATTTATATTTACATTTTTGAACGGATAGAGTATAATTTTAAAATAATATATTGAAAAAGTAAATAAATAGACAAGGAAGAATAACATTAAACTACCTGTCATTAGGGATGACAATGGGGCGGGGACTTCCCGATCCCCGCAGGGACGGGGATGGGGAAATTAAATGGGGACAGGGACGGGGATGGGGGCCAAAGTGATTCCTCGCGCGGGGACAGGAATGGGGACGGGGATAGTAGTCCCCACCCCGATCCCTGCCCCGCGCCCGTCCCGTTGGGGAACCCTGCGGGGATCCCCGATGGGGACTATAAAATCCCCATTTTTATTTAGATCTTACATAAGTTTAAATAATTTTTCTTTCATTTTTAAACTTTTACCTTATAATTTACATTTATGAGATATTATATGTAATATTTATATCATATTTTTTTTACATAAATTTAATAATATCTTATAGTTTTCTATTAGATGGGGGAAAACCATGAGTTTTAAATGGGGAACACGACGGGGAAACCCGCGGGGAATGCAAACGGGGAAAATTAAGCGGGGACGGGGACCCGGCGGGGATGGGGACGGGGGACATTTTTCATCCTCGAACGGGGACGGGGGGACTTTTTGCAAACGGGGGCGGGGACGGGGGGACTTTTTGCAAACGGGGAAGGGGACGGGGAGGGTACTCCCCACCCCGAACCTGCCCTATTGCCATTCCTACCTGTCATTTCTCTTTCATATGCATGAATTTCAACCTGTTCATCAAGATATGTTTGCTACTATATCGAATTAAGGCCCACAATAGCGGATTTAGCTATAATCACTTGGCATATTGTTTACCTATCTTAGTGGCCAATTAAGACAAATAAACAGTATAAGCATGTAAATAATAAGAGTAATAAATAACCAAATATAAACTATAAAGTAATATTCAAACAACTCTCACATGTCCTTAACCAATGCATAAAATATAAGCAAAACTATATAAAAGGTTTAGTCGAGCATGACTTACTGAAAACAACGGAAAAGGGTAAAGAGAGAAAAGTGGTGTCGGAGTGGTGAGTGGTGAGTGAATGATGATGTAATTTATGGCTGAGGAGAGCTTTATTTATAGGCATAGGAAACCCGACCTAGAAGTCAACAATCTTAAAGTAGAAGCGAAGCCCAATGGGCCAGATTCGGCCGAGAGGAAATCTTTCAGAATCTGCGATCGACGGGTGCCAACGGGGTAGCAACGATCGCCAATCTAGTGAGTGCCGCTGGGTCTTCAACGGATGTTGTAAGTCGGCGAGTGCCAGTCTCTTGGTCGCGGTGCCGCCTCTGCAATCTTCATATTTCTTATTTCTTCTCATCTCGTCTTGTCCGCTTCTTCTTTTATCTTCTTCCTTGACTCTTCTCTAAGCTTCTAAGGTTCCATAATGTATCTTTCCTCTTCTCCTTTAGCTTTGACTTCCGAGAATCTGCATAAGTAGACATCATTGTTGACACAAAAGGTTTCAAGTTCACTCGTGGAGTACGTAAGAAAAGGTGCATCATTGTTGACACAAACTGTTTCAAGTTCATTAAACATGCAAAAAATAACAAATGTTAACGTGTCAGCCAATACATTTTACATGCCACCAATGAGTAAATGTGTGCTATCAACGAGTAAATGTGTGTCATAACTAACTAGGACTCCTAAAAAATGGACCTAAGTCCAAACATACGTGCGAGACAAAATTTACATTTCAGATAAGATATTTTACATGCCACCAAGTAAACTCATGCCATCAAAATAAATTTTCATGTCAATGATATTCTGAAGCCTATGAATTACTAAGAAATCCATGAAGACCATGAGTCAAACAAGCAAAGCTATGAGTCCTACTACCAACAAAAGTTTTACTAAAAAGTCCTAAAACCCTATAAAAAAGTGAAGTCCTAAAAACAATAAAATTAAACAAGCAAAGTCCACGACGAAATCCAACAAAGTCCATGGTAACAAAGTGTCAAGATGTCCAACAACAAGCAGATGGATCACCTCTGGCTGATGACTCGGACTAGGATGCTTTCAAGTTTTTCATGAACCGGACCGGAGGTGATCCATCTACTAAACACTAACACCTAAAGGAGCTTTGTGAATAACGAGTTTGTCCCAAAAAATACAACGCTTGACATGGAAAAGCAAGAACATGGCACATATATTCTTGCTACTGGCATGATACAACCTAGCACGGATATTCTGAGTGGGTGCCGGATTCTTCTTTTTTCACACGCCTCGGAAATCTCTTCCCTTCCTCATCTCTCTCTCTCTCTCCGGCCTATGCGAAAAATTGCTGACCTACTTTTGCATTTATTGTTCTCTCTCTCCTTCTCATCTCTCCCTCGTGCATTTAATGTCCCATTCTCTCTTTTGCAACACATTTAATGCTCTCTTTTCTCTCTTTTTTTGTTACTCGGGTGGTCAGTTTCCTGAACCGTTAGTTTTGCAACTTTGTGGGCCCAATCACTATTCTTGCAAATTTCTCTAGGGTGAGGTTACATTTGCAAGTTCGGATTTTTTTTTGGCATATTTACTATCATTCTTTTTTTTAAGATTTGAATATCTACTTATCTATTTAAAAGATTTTTTTTATATAAATTTTGTTGGAAAGGAGCTCCCATAAATTTAATCAAGATTTCCTCTTGCTAGATTAATGTTGGCTAATGTTAAATATTACAATGTTATTATTGATCTCTCACCAATAACTATTCCATTCACTTAGGGCACCCATAACCCCGATACTTCAAAGAGTGTCTTTAGTTAAAAAAAATTAAAAAAAAAACAGATAATGATGATGGATGAGTATCTAATATACAAGGAAAGTTTCTTATGCCAGAAACTTCTCTCTCCTACAAAGAAACTCTCTCTCTCTAATTATCTGACATTTTCTGATTTTAATTTTCTTTTTTTTTTAAAAAAAAATGGAGACACCCACTTGAGTGTCACCATTGTGGGTGCTCTTAGGATATCTTCATAGAAGATTCGAATTCTGAAAATACTATATCATAATGAAAGTGATAAGAAAACATCCAATCACACTTCCAAGTATATACAACAAGTCATACCGAGCGAAGATAACGGGTTAGTTTGATCAATCATCTAGATATCGATCTATTAGCTACTCACCACTCATTATACATGACCGAAAATGACAATACTGTATATGGAATTGTCATTGATTTAATTTAGTACGTGCATCTACAAGAGTTGCTTAGTTTCTCATTTTAACCTTTTCACTCTTCAAAAATAAAGCGGGTCCGCGAACAAGAGATACGAATAACACATCAACCGACGGGGTTTCATTTCAAAACCAATTAACAATGAGAGAAATAGCATGTCAAACTTATATGTTATTTAAAATATTTCAATATTTTCAATGTGAGACAATAACCCTGTAATCCAACAACAACATTTTTTTTTGGGAAGCAGGATAAGGATTAGGAAAGCAGCCGTCGACGATCTGGCTTTTTTCCTAGAGCGTCCGAGCGGACGAGAACACGCAGTTCTGTATCAACAAAGAAGCTACCATCGACAGGGATGTAGTAAGCCAGACGAGCAATCCTGTCCGCAACCGCATTGGAATCCCTGAAAATATGACAAATAGCAACATTAGATATATAGGTAAGAAGTAACATCGTATCGGCTAACAGAACCTCGATATTCCACAGGCACGCCCAAACACCAAGAAGGGCGTTTATAACAACGAGACAATCCCCTTCAATGAGAAGGTTTTGAATCCCAAGATCCCGGGCCTTAGCCACACCCATATGAAGACCCATGGCCTCCGCGAAAACCGCTGATGTGTTATTGCAAGGGCCCGAACCCAGCGAAATGATATCACCGAGATGATTTCTAATTACGAAACTGTAAGTTCCATATTGTGACTGGCGATAAGATCCATCAAAATTCAGTTTAAAAGAACCCTCTGGTGGTTTATCCCAAAACTGGTTACGTTTGTCATTTTTCTTGCTGGCTAAGTTGCGGGTATTCCTTTTAAGATTATTTGGAAAGTTCGAAATTTCCGAATCCAACCTTATACCGAGCGATTGGTCCAGGTCTGTATTGCCGACTTACAAAATAAGGTGATGGCTTGACACAAAATGGTAGTTGTGTGTTGGAAAACTAGCTGGTTACGAAAAAACCAAATACCCCACCAAGCGAAGGCCAACCTACTGAAACCAGCACACCCCAGTTGTTTGTAAATATGATTAAGGACATAATTCGGATCCGAATATGCATCGGTCCCCGAGCAGTTAGGGCTACTGATGTTCAGATCTGCTAGTACATCACGTGTCATCGGACAATCCAACAACAACATGATGTAATATAGTAAAAAGGTTTAAATCAAAATAAATGAATCGACTACTTCAACTCTTTCAGATCAGTCATCAAAACTATTCGTCAATCTTACTCATCTCAACACGTCATATATGTTAATGGAATGCAAAAATGATTTAAAATCAAAATAATCTAATTATAGTAGCTAATTGATAATTAAAATTTAAAAAGGTCAAGTTTGTAGTAACAACTTTAGTATAATGAGTCCAAATAACTGACATGTTAATTAGTTGTTTATTGTGACTAATTTGAGTACAGCGAACATTAGTTCGCTTGGTCGTCAGCACTCAACAGTGGCTGCTATTTTTAATTTTATCAGGCAAAATGTTAATTTTGCAAATTTCATTATCAAAATTTATATTATTATTATTATTATTTTCCGATATTCTATCGTTTTAATAGTGGACGATGGACGATGCTAAAATCCAAATAAACAGGACAGCTTCTTATTGAAATAATTGAACCTTCCACTTCCATTAAAAAACAAGGGTAAAGTGTTGCTGATAATGCTATTGGCCCCCCTTTTTTAATACTTTAAATTAATTATTAGTCTTTGAATTAATATTATATTACTTTTAGTAATGTGACAATAATGTGTTAAGATTTTTAAAAAATTATCCAAGTATGTGTCTTTTTGTGTGTGAGAGATAGAGGTGAAAAACGAGTCCAAATTGTCTGTTCTTGTTTTTATCCCTTTTTTCTATCTCTCTTTACAAGTTACAAACTTTTTTATTTTTATTTTATTTTCTTTTAATATTTAATTTAATTATAATTTATTTTTATTTTTAAATAAGAGTGTATGAGAAGGGAATAAAGGATAAGGAGTGAGTACAAAGGAAGATAGAAGCGGATGGTAATCAGGTTGTTGACCGTTTATCTCATCTTGAATTTTCCTTCTCTAGTTCTTCTCCCCCTCCCGACGTTGTTCTGTGTAGTATCATCTACTTACATGTTCTTGACTAGATTACGCGGTCAAATTCTTTCTTGTTTAAAAAAAAAGATAAAGGATTTGGCTCCAGTGAAAAACATTTTGTTTGGTCATGCTCACCGTGTTTGACTCGATTTAAGGAAAATTGAAAGACAAAAAAAATACCAAACACCACCTGCATTTTGAACAAAAATAGATGTTGAGTCAGTTGAGAATCAAGGAAAGCCATCATTAGGAACATATACCATAAAAAATTAATGGAATGATTTGAATGTTATTAATGCTTTTTGGAATGAATGGAGTTGTTACATAAAAATTGAGAGATAATTATTTTACATCCGAAATTTGACTTACTCAAATTTTTGCAATGTCTACATTATAGAGAAATCAATTATTTAGCTAACCGGTTGACTCATGTGAATAATTTTACTATTATTGCTAGCCATTTGATCCAATCATAATGAATACTCTAAATTAAACTATATCTTGGATGTAGCCCGGCCTTCCAAATTAATTACTTTCCTTTTAACATTTTCCGTAACAACGGTCGAGTCGGCAAATATATAAGGTTAAACACTTTTACTACTCTATTAGGGGTCTAATATCTACAATATTTCAAATCTCCTTGACCTCATCTGTCTAGTATCAGAGTATCGGATAGAGTCTTCTCACCCGAATATTTACCTAATTAAGAAAAAACATTACTTTCCTTTTAAAAAAATTAAAGAATATTTTAATATATGTAATAGAATAACAAACTAAAATAATTGTGGCAAAAAACAAACCATATAGTAAGGCAAATTCGGGCAGTCTAGCCAAAGTCTATTACTTATTCAGAAATTTAGTGAATCATGGATTATTTGGCTAGGAATAAGGTCATTTTTCAAGACACTTTTTGTACTCCTTTGGTGTGTGCTATTGTCATCATAACGACATGTAAATGTAGGATAGTCCTTAGATGCAAGTGCAAGTCATTAAGGAAGATTCGTTGGCGTACAACGATTACCGTGTAGACTGAAATGGGGTGGAGGATATAGGGGGACTTGTTTGCAAGTTGGATGAGATTCTCTGATTAGTAGGTATGTTAGCTATTAGTTAGATTATACAGGGAGCTTTTGAGTATACTTACCTCCTTTTTTTGGCGAGATCCTTTGTTTAGTCTGCGCACTTATGTAAGTTATTATTTCATCATCTATATATTTACTAAAGGAGGTTTAAAATAGAAATTCAGAAATTGGTTGATTTGTTTATCATTATAATTCAAATCAGCATATATATGCTTGATTGCATCATTATATTGGTTTGATCTTTTATTAACTTCTTCCCTTGTCTTTCATAGCTTTTGTGGTTGCCATGATAATATAACTAAACTTAACAATCCATGTATGCATTTAATGTGACCTAATTCCCAACAAGCAACAAACATAGTGCTACCTGAAGTGAGCATATATAGGAGAGCACGTGTCCTCGATCCCTCTCATCCTACAAATATTACAAATTATATATATATATATATATGCATTCAATTCATCACTTCGAATATATTTTAGCAAAAATTATACATATAGCTTAAATCCAATATTTGAGTAAAAACTTATAAATATTTAAAAATTCGACACATTTTCATTACTTTAAATATATTTTAATAAACCACAATACTTTTATATTTTACTTAACTTGATAATATGATACTAGCTATAATATAGCTTGAGAGTTTCAAAATGAGATGTTATATTATTTAATTCGACAAATAGGTAAAAAAGCTATCGTGCATGTTCAAGGTTTGTATATTTAATTAAACATTGTTATATGATAAGAGAACAACTTTATTACATGTTGACTAATTATGTTTCAAATGGTATCTTTTTAGCGAAAATAATACTTTATAGACTAAAAGAACATCGATTTGTTCGTAAGAGGAAAAATATACAGTAACAAATGACACATTATTTTAAACTAAAACAATGGAGATAGATCGACAATGAACTTTTCCTCCTCTGATAAAGTTTAGGCTCCGCCACTGCCCCATGGGCAACTTCTAGCTACAACTTTCAAAAGTATGTACATGGCCGGTTCGGGTATAGAACCGATGGTGTTGTAAAACAACTCGATTTTTCATAATGAGAAATATAGTTCCTTGGAAAATTTTGCATTAATTTGTTACTGATTTTGATTTTCAATTAAGAGTGCCTACTTATAGGTCTCTTGCATATCGTAAGCAACTAATGCATTAGTTTGTATACATCATATATAACATGTTAGGTGAAGCTCGATCGTATCCTGCCTTTTCTGATATGGTAAGAGTTAAGAGCGGCTATCGAAACCCTACTTGTCGAATAACGCAGCCTTCTGACCCATCATGATAAGTCGAGCATTTATTGATTTGTCACCCAAACTACTCGACGAATGAATAGACCATACATGAAATAATTCGAATAGAAGTAATGTTAATCCAAAAATATGTTAAAGAGGATGTGAGAAAACTCTCCTATCGACTAAAAAGGAAAGAATACAATATATAAGATTTGGTAAGTTTTACATATTGACTAACTTTATGATATACAATTGTGCAAAGATATGAAATGACATCCCACATTGATAAAATATGAATCCAAACCTTATATATATAAGTCGGTGGGTTAGCCAACCTAATACCAATTGATTTTAGGATGGAACTCCACTCGGCTTGTTTGCTCAGCTTGGTTAGCACATGATGCGCTTGGACGTGCGTGACCCCATGTCATATGGCCCGCCGAAATTTAACAATAGATGGATTTTAATTTGTTAGTTTGGTTTGAGTGTAGAAATGAAATAAAGGAAGATATATGTGTACTATAGCCTAACCCACCCAACTTTACTAAATAGATAAATTGAATAATCTAGATACTAATAGAATGAGTTGCAAGCAAAAGCAAAAGCAACTATATTTATAACAAACCACACATAATACCTACCACCTCTTATATCCGTACACCTTATATGAAATTGTAACCAAGACATTTATTTGTGTTCGTGCTTGGCTGGCTCAAGCACGGCTTCCATGTGTGTTCTGGATTGTTAAGTAAGTCGCTATTTTAGAACAAGGTAAAAATCCCTTTTAGAATGTAAATCAATTAACCTCCATCTATCTTTATACTCACTCGCGGCCCCCTTCAACCCCTCTAGCCCTCTCTTCCACACTGGGATCACTTTGCACCAATGCACAATGCATACTCCACACCGGTACCATTGTTGTTGTTGGATATTTGTTTGTATTTTCGATCTATGTTTTGTATTTGTTCTATTTGCTTGAAATCTCCAATTTGGTCGGATTTCATAAATTGAAAATTAGGGTTTTGATTTTTAATTTGGTCGAATCCAAAATCTAGATTCGAAATCCTAAGGTGGTTTGAATCAAGTATGGAAAATTGTGAATTTTGATAATTAAATTATAGAATTAGTGAAATCTCTTGAAAAAATTGACCCGTGTGCCGCCTACTCAAGGATGCGCTCATATATCTGCTACCTTCTCTCGCCATATATTGAGGAACGTTTTTAGCACGGGTCTGAGCATAACCGAGCAAAAATGGATTTTGTTAAAAATAAAAAATTGTTTGCGATGGCCAAACCCTCTTATGGTCATTGCGACAACCATGGCTATGATTGTTGTAACCTATTGGCTATTTGATCATTGCGACCAATTGACTATAGGATCGTTGCAACTAATTATGCGCTAAAGAGCAATTCTACTCTATGCCAAATGGAATTCCTTTTAAAAAAAATATTTTTCTGTAAAATCTTACTTCCAAATGTTCATTCAAATTAATTAAAAAAAATTATAGTCATTTTACATTGCGCCAAATATTATTGAATTAGATCAGCATATTTTAAAATTTGAAAGCTCAATGGCATGTCCTTCAATAAGTACTCTGTAAATAAATCTAATGACTTTATATGTAAAAATCTTAGAAATCAAGGGCATTTTTGTCTTTTTATCGTTAAAAGAAAAAAAAATCTTCTACCCACCAAACACTCTAACGTGTTAATTCCGGGATGATTTTAAAAAAAAAAATTCGCCACCTTTTTCACCTCTATAACCCTTACAATAATATAGCTCCACCTTGTATAACCCCTTAAAAATAATATTCACCCTTTAAAAAAAACAAACTCCGTTGACAAATATAAGTCGTTTGACTTTCTTACACGTTTTTAAGAAGCCAAAAACTATATAAAATATTAACATTTTTATTAAAATTTTAAAATAATATTATACTTAATATTAATAAATATAATATTATTTAAAAATAATAATAATAAAATTAATATTTTATATAATTTTTACCTCTTTAAAAAACGTGTCAGAAAGTCAAACGACTTATATTTATGAACGGATGGAGTAATTAACTGTCAAACACGCCCTTAGTACGGAGTATGTTTTAAAATGTGGGAACATGTGCACTGAGGACCAATCATGTCTAAATGATTCAAGTTAACAAGGATGTCAGATTTTTGCTGGTTAGCTACTCAGAGAGCAATCAACATAAACCCTAATCAAACCACCATTCAAATTCAATCCCTTAGAAATTAGAATTGAATTAATTGTAGGTTTGGCCGTTGGATTATATATGGAGTAATTAAATGCCCACAAAGCCAAGGCCTAACATGATACCATGTGATGGTACTTGATAAACTACACTTCATTAATATGGTGTCTATAGTACGTAGTGCATAAAATGGAATATGAATCTTAATCATTGTATGCAATTGAATAATATAACTTGGAGAACTGAATTGTATAGGAGCAAGTTGTATTTTTACTTAATTTTGGTTTTTAACACATCATTATAATATAGGTAAAAACAGATATAGCTTAAAACTCAAGTATTTTTTTTTTTTTTGGAAGCAGGATAAAGATTAGGACGGACGACGCCGATCAGCCTTCTGTCCTAGAGCGTCCGAAAGGACGAGATCACGAAGTTTCGTATCCGAATCCCAGCTATCATCGGCAGAGAAGCAGTAAGCCAGACGAGCAATCCTGTCAGCCACCGCGTTGGAATCCCTGAGAACATGACGAATAGCAACATTAGAGATAGAATGTAAATTAAGTATCGTGTCAGTCATCAGCAGCTCGATATTCCAAGGGCAAGACCAGTCACCCAGGAGAGCCTTTATGACGACCAAACAATCTCCCTCGATTAGAAGGTTTTGTATCCCTAGTTGTTTAGCTTTGATAACTCCACTGTGAAGACCAGAAGCTTCCGCGAAAACCGGGGAGGAATTGTTACACGAGCCGTTTCCTAAGGAAAACACCTGCCCCAGGTGGTCTCTAATTACGTATCCGAAAGTACTATCACCCGACTCCCGAAACGAGCCGTCGAAGTTGAGTTTATAATAACCTAACGGAGGTTTGGACCAATTATTGGCCGTGCAGCCTTTACCAGAATTATGACCTCTCTTATCTCTAACCAAGAGCATATTCGTTGAGCTTGTGTTTTCAGGTGTACTATCGAAACGGTCTTCCCATTTTGACAATGCGGCCAAGCAGAAGATCGCAATGTCCTTGGTAGAGGTATGTTTGGAGCTGTCGAATAGCATTTGGTTCCTAAAGAACCAGATACCCCACCAAGCCATCGCTAGTTTGACCATGACCTTACCTGAGACCGAGTTATGGATGCAGCATAGAATGTGACTTGGATTCATCTCAGAATCAGGTTGTAGTATTGGAGGTAGGGCGATACGAAGGTCGGACAGTAGTGCCAAAGTCGTAGGGCACCTGATTAACAGATGAGTAGTAGATTCCGTCGTGCAGTCACAAAAGCCGCAACCCGAAGGAACTGCAGCATGACATCTTTGAAGTCTTTCCGTTGTCGGTAGACCGTCTCTTGAAATCTTCCATAAGAAGTGTTTAACCTTAGGAGGTAAGTCAAGTTTCCACAACCAGTGGCATTCATATTTAATGGTATCGTTTATCGGTTTGATAATATTCGTTGCTGACGAAGTGGAGAACCAACCATTTTTACTCGGACCCCAATATAACCTATCCGTAAGCGAATTCTTTGGAAGTGGTGTTTTGATTATATCTTCTAATACTTTATGAGGAAGGATATGTTGTAAGTCGTTTTTGATTTTTATGATATTCCACGTATTATCATTATTAATATAATGATTCACCTTAGTCTGCCTAGTGAGCTCATCGATTGGTGACAGAATTTCTTTAATAAGAGGGGTGTTTCTGACCCAATTGTCATTCCAGAACTTGACTGTTTTGCCATCTCCAATAGACCATCTTAAACCTTGATTAAAAAGATGTCTAATAGACATTAATTTGGACCACTGCCAAGAGCTATTACCTTTTTTATGGTAATTCAAGAGATGGGATTCCTTTAGATATTTTGCTGTGACAACTCTTACCCAAATGTTTTCTGGTTCAGCAATAATTTTCCACAGTAGCTTCATCTGAAGGGTTGTGTTCATTGTTTCAGCCTTATAAATTCCCAAGCCACCATTCATAGTGTCTGTACAAATTTTGTCCCAGCTAACTAATGGCGTATGAGGTTGAGCCTTATTCCAGAAAAAACGTCTGTAAATTTTGTCTAGTTCTTTCAGTATCGATTGAGGCAGCATGAAAGCTTGCATAATGAATAAAGGTTGCGCGCTCAGATTGGATTTAATGAGGACTCGTCTTCCTTCAGCAGAAAGCGTGGAGGCTTTCCATTTTGACAGTTGATTTTGTGTTTTCAGAATCACATCCGCAAAGGTATCACGGTTAACCCTGCCATTGATGATTGGGCATCCCAGATATTTTTCTAGGTTATTTGCTTGTGGTATGCCAAGAGCAGAGGAGACCGAATTGATAGCCGCATTCGTCGTCCCAGATGAAACTTGGAAACTGGATTTATGTAAATTAACCTTCTGGCCCGAGACAAGGCAAAAGTCATGAATTACTTTTAACAGAGATTGACATGTGTTTTGATTTGCCTTCCCAAATACAAGGATATCATCTGCGAAGGCCAAAAACGGAATTTTGATGCCTGGGGTCCCCATTGAAAAACCAATATCTTTCGAAGTACTAGCTAAGCAGGACAGGTTTCTAGCCAAGACTTCTGCCACTAAAATAAATAAAAATGGAGACAAGGGATCTCCCTGTCTTAATCCCCTGGTCGGGTGGAAAGGTTTCGATGGTTCATCATTTATGAGTATAGAGTAGGAGACCGTTTGAACGCATTCTTTTATCCAATTGACAAATGTATCGTGGAAACCGAATTTCTTTAGTACTGTAAAAAGAAAGGGCCATTCGACCCTATCATAAGCCTTTTCCATATCTAGTTTTATAGCCATATATCCGCATTTCGCCTTAGAAAGACGAAAGGAATGGAAGATCTCGTGAGTAACGAGTATGTTGTCCTGGATTGCCCTACCTTTGGTGAAGGCGCTTTGTAATGGATGAATAAGGTTGTTGAAAACCTTAGCTAATCTATTGGTTAGTATCTTTGAAATAATTTTATAAACCGTAGAGCATAGACTGATAGGTCTGAAATGATTCACCGTTTCAGGATTATCCCGTTTTTGAATGAGTGTAATGAAAGTATGGTTTATTTGTCTCAATAATTTGCCCGAGTGAAAAAAGCTTTTAACTGTTTTAATGACAGAAGGCCCGACAATATTCCAGTAAGACTGGTAGAACCCTGCGGGAATACCGTCAGGACCCGGAGTCTTATCAGATTTGATAGAGTGAACTGCTTTTTTAATTTCCGCATTTGTAACTGATGCCGTGAGAAATGAATTTGTGTCATCAGAGATTTCGTTGTTTATGTTATGCAATTGGTCTTGTAAATCAGTCATTTGGTTATTTGAAGATTTGAAACGAGCTTTGAAGCTAGAGATAAACTCATTTTTAATTGAGTAATGATCTGAAAGGAATAATCCTGATTCCGCCTTCAAATGTTTGATAACTTTTTTCCCCCGTTTAGCAGAGGCAATTCTGTGGAAGTAGGACGTGTTCATATCCATGGCTTTGTATGTTTTAGTTTAGCCCGTTGGCTCCAGTAGCGTCTCTGGAAATCCAGTAGCCTTTCTCGTTTATTTTGTAAACGGTTATGTTTAAGAATAATTTCATTACTGAAATTATTCAGAATAGTGTTTTGTAGCCGCAATATTTCCTCATCAATCTGGTGTACTTGTTTATGAATATTGTTATAATTTTCCTTATGCCATCTTTTGGCCAACTTCTTAAGCTGGGAAGTCTTTTGTACCAGCTTGAAGAAGTAGGATCCGTTGGGATCAATCCGCCAAGCTTGCTTGACTACATTACAGAATTCCGGCTTGGCAGTCCAAGCCAATTCAAATCTGAAGGGTTTATTTTGTTGATGTTGTTGTTGTTTTAAGTGAATAGATATAGGAGCGTGATCCGAGTTCGTAAAGGGGTGTATTCTTACTCTGAGACCATCATAACGGTCTATGATATCATTTTGTGCCAACAGTCGATCAAGCTTAGCAAAGCTATTGTTTGGGGATCCCGTCTTTTTCCTTTGCCAGGTATAATGTCCACCATGAGTGGGAACTTCATGTAGGTTTAGAGTATTCGAAATGTTGTGAAGTCTAGTAAAGCGGGAAGGAGCCGGATCGATTCCTCCCAGTTTGTCAGATGGACATGAGATTTCATTTAAGTCCCCCATAATGCAATAAGGGGTGTTTAGGTTAGAGGTGTACTCAACCACTGAATCCCAGAATGGTTGTTTTGCAGCTAAATTTGGGGGTGCATACATAAAAAGTATGCCAAAAGAAAATTGTAATTGAACATCATGATATTGTAGATGAATAAATTTGTGGTTGATTGATACCAGATCTAGTTGTCCATGTTCAGGTGATGGATCTCTCCAAAAAAGACAGATCCCACCGGAGAAACCGATTGCCGGATCGATGGCAGAGTTAGTAAATCCACATTTTTTCCCGCAGAATTCTGGAGGGGGAGAGTTTGCTTTAGTTTCGAGGAGGGCTAAAATGTCTATATGGTTGTTTTTACAGAAAAGCTCTGTACTAGTCCAGAAGTTACGTTTTTTAATACCGCAACAGTTCCAAGTGCAGATATTCATGGGAAACCAATTTTTGCAAGTGATTGTATGCAAGGATCAGTGGTATGATTCCACCGTAGCCAGATTGTAATAGGCCTTGTAAGTTGTGATCGACAATTTTGATGCCTTGTACTAGCGTAAATACATTTGGTTTGTTTTAAATATAGAAACAGAGGTATCACATAAAGTAATTTTTTTATCGGATTTTTTGATCGTTTGTGGGACTCTATTGTAATGGAAGATATGTATATGTATTTGAATTGGGATATAATTTTTATGTGTTTGTGAATAAATCGCCATTGTATTAACACCTGCGTTTGTAAACATATCTCAGCCGTAAACTTTATAACTATAATAGAGAGAGTGTTGTTACAAAACTGTCGATAATATGTACCTAAAGATAACAAACTGACAAGAGGCATGTAAGCCTTATAAATTGCTTTTGGCAACATGTACTTGGCTTGTGAGCCATATAAAGGTAACTGTGAGTGTAAGTTGTTGTGTTTGGAATGCATTTGCAGTAGACAACAACGTAGAATGCTGTAGAAGATTCGGATCCCGCAAGAAGGCCGTACTGAGGGGAACCAAAAGCCGCAAACCCCGAGCCAATAAGAAGAAGTACCAGCTCCCAAGTACCTGCAGTAACAGCAATAAAACAAAGCAACAGAAGGAAGCATACAGCTGTGTAGACTACGATTATGAAGATAGAAAAATATATAATGTAGTGAGCAATTATAAGAAAAGGGATCATAACTGAGCTTGGAATTATATATATGGCAAGTGATAACAGATAAACAAACATCACGCTTGTGAAAACGCACACAACATACAGACGGAGGATACCGTAGATCAATCACAGTAGTAAACAGCCTAAGGAAATAAGCAAAAGGAAAAGGCAGGATCTGTAGCCTGTCGAAACAAGTAATTAGAAGGTAACTAATGCAAGAATGTAAAGGATGGCAAAAGAGTTCCTCCGGAGCAAAGCAATGAAAATCATTAGGACCGACGAGAAGGAGAGAAGTATGTTGTGTGATCATAAGAGACTACGTTTTTCGCTTCTTCAGGTGGGAGGACGCCGAGTCTTCCCCTGTGGTGTCACCATAGGATCCTAGCTGGGCGGTTGCAACATCCGAAGACTTAAGCTGGAGTCTAGCCAGACGGCGAGACATTGACCTGGAGGTCGTACCCGACCTAGAGGACAGCAAGGAGTCATCAGAAGAAGCCTCATTGGGACCAGTGGCCGTGACAGCAGCACTGGCAGCAACAGTGAGGTTGTCAACCTCCATGGAAGTAAGCCCAGCAGCCGGGATGGCCGTCGCACCCAAACCATGATCCGCGGCGACACCACCAGGGGCACCCTCTCCAGTCCAGCCCAGGGAAGCATCATTAGAAGCGGGAAGAACAACCTCAGCCGAATTAGTGGCCACAGTAGCGTAGTGAACATTAGCCTTCATAGCAGTAGTGGCAGCAGATTGAACAAACTCAATCACCACTGAATCCAGCCCAGACATATAAGGTTTGTGGCTTCTTTTAGAGTGGGCCGTATGGACAGTCGAGCCCTTGGGTCCGACTTTGAACCACTCGGCATCATCGGAGTCCCCCAAACCCTCCTGGGGAGGGAGAATGTTAATCTTAGTAACAACAGATTTAATGACCTTAGAGGAACACTCCTCAAAACCATGAGAAAAACCCCCACAGAGGCCGCAACCTTTCGGAAAGTCCTCATACCAAAGTCTGAGACAAAGGGGTTGGGCGAATTCATCAGGCACGATAATCCCACCCACAAGACGTTCAAGCAGATTAACATTAGCAGCAAAGCGGGTATAAGCAACCCTAACTTTTTGGTGAGAGAGCTTATCAAGCTTAATGAAAGTGCCAACCTTAAATCGACCAAGGATATCGATCAGGGCCTCTTTGCACATAAATTCAACAGGAAGATTTGGAATACGAATCCAGATATCCACATGGGTAACAATAGCAGTGAGGGGACTGAAGGCAGGATACCATTTAAGTAAGACAAGAATGAACCCGAAGAAGTGGTAAGGACGGCCATCCCACACCCGGTTGAGATCAGCCATATGATTGAATTTTACCTCAAACCAGTCGCAAGAACGATCGACAATGGTCGAAGTTTTGGCACAGAAGCGCCACTCACTGCGGAGCTTGAGCAGAAGCTCCTCCCAGTCAGCAGAGCCACCAAAAAGACAACCTAGTAAAATGTGTTGATTAGCAACAAGAGATTTTTGTCTTATCTCAGCAAGTCTAGCGAAATACGCCGCCTGATCGAAGTCAGCCGGAGCTGACCTTGGCGGAGAGAGGGATTCCTCAGCGGCCAGTTTAGCTTTCCCTTTTTCCTCAGCAGTGAGCCGAGTCAAAGGGGGAGCAGCAGCCACAGAAGCCGAAGGAGCAACATGAGCAGAGGGAGACGAAGAGGAATTAGGATTGAGGGTGGACGGTGTTTTGGGTGGAGGCGCCTCTGTGGAGTGGAGGGCATCCAAGAAGGATTTAGAGGGATCCATAGAACCAAAATTAGAAGATAGCAGCAGAAAGTGCACAAAGATAAATTTCGAGAGCCAGAGTTGGAAAAAGTGGGAACTGTGAGTTCCTAAGCCTCCATAGGAGATGTATTTATAGGGTCGAAGCTTGTGCGCAAATTGAAAATGGGTTTGGTAATGAGTAGAGGGAAGGGGACTTACAGAGCATATTGATGAACGACAGAGCGGAAAGTAGAAGAGACAAGACACCCGAAGCAAAAGACCGGCGCGCCAAGGGAGGATGAGACCAGCACCGACCGGCCACCTCAAGCACCCTTCCAATCTCATTAAGACCCTGTGGTAGATCAAGTAAATCCTGCAAGTGGAGGCCTGATTGACAGGCCAAGTCCAATCAGAGGAAGAAACCTCCCAATTGTAAAGCCGATTAGGGTTTGCTCCAAAAGGGGGAGCAGTTTGGTGCGGCTTCTGTGGCTGCTGCCAAGATCCGGGTCGGAAGGGTGACGATTTCGGATGAAGGCGATCTGGTGGGTGATTTTCCGGAGGGGAGGTCGAAAGCCATGGCGGCGATTCAGTGCCTCAGGGAGAGGATGAAGGAGGCATGTTCTAGCGCTTTCTTTTAGGGTTTTCATTACTATACATCCCTCATTTGCTTAAAACTCAAGTATTATCATGCCCACAAACTACAGACGGGGTGAATTGATAGATATTATTATTATTATTATTAAAATAAGAGTTTACAGAGAAATGGTGGGGAGCCGAGAAACAATTTGGACCCCCACTCCTTTATCAATAGAAAAACCAACTCTAGTGAAAATATGCGTCGCATTCCGAGCCCCAATATTCTGAGCTTGAGAAAAATCCTAGATCCTCTTTAGAAGGGCTATGGCATCCGACTCAAGTTCCCCCAACGAAGAAAAAGAGAAGGGTAAGAAACCATAACCAATAGCTTTGCACTTATCTTGATACTTGACCCGCTTACGATGGGCTGCCTTGGTCACCACTCGCCCTGGAACAAAATCAGCCATCCCAGATTGCATCAAAGGGGATGACCCTGTCAGGTCAACGCAAACATCCAACCCTTCATCCCATGCGTAAAGAAGCATTTCTGCAGGCTGGAGGGGTTTCTCGTCTCCCCCACACAGGCCAATATCAACCTCTTTACCAACGGAGATCCCAGAACGAAGACAAGCATTCACCAAAGTGTCACGAACAGCATTATGTCTATGTTTAATCCCCACAATGCCTGCACACGACACAACATGATCTCTAAAAATGTCTCCCTCAAATACCCGAGAGCAAGCAGAACAAGGCTCCAGAATGGAAAACAAAGGAATGTCTAATCGGTAGCACAACACACAACGATACGTTTTACCATTTATAGTCCGACCCAAACATGAGATCGGGATGGCTCTAAGACACTCAGTAGCACGATCTCCACGCTGAGAACTCCACGAAGCCATCTGACGCGGTAACAAGGAAAAAGTATGCTCTGCATCTTTCGTAATCCTAGAGAAATATATGTCTGCCAATTTATTCATGAGTTTGGGGGCAGCGACCTCACTAGGATTACTCAAAATATCAGCCTCTACCTTTGTGTTGAAGACACACACGCCGTCATCGAAGGCATATCCAGTTGTTGTGACATCAGCATGTTGGAGAAGCTTATTATACAGGTCAGCAGATTGCAAACACGAAGCTAGAAATGCACAAAAGAGAGCGTCGCCCGCAAAATAAACATTGAGGCCCCCAAAGCTAAAAGGCAACGTGGTGAGCCGTCATCGCCAATTGCCAAAACCCGACCCATAAGCAGTGATAAAACATTCCAATGCACATCGAAGAGCTTGGTCAAACTTAAGTTGAGCAGACTTGAAGGCACGAGGTGGGCATGTACGCATAGCAAAATAGAGTCGTGTGACCCTGGTACAAGCACGCATCAACAATAAGTCACATTGCTGATCACTAATCTTAGCAAACGCATCCATAAGAGCGATCGTTTTGTCCACTCTCTTCATTACAAGCTCACTATTGAACATATAATTAACACTAACAGGTCCACCAAGAAGTTTAACCCCATGCAGCGGCCTAGCAATGTTAGGCGGAAAAACACCAGCTAGCCTACCCCTCGGGTCCTCTTTCGGCCAAAAAAATAAAATTCTATCAACATTGAGGTGCAGACCATAAATGGGTCCGTCCTCAGTAATCATCTGCATAACCTTCCCTATGACCAAGGTATCCCCAACAATAGTGTCATCATCCAAATAGCCAGCCTGAAAACACACCTTCAAAGTGTCCTTGATTTTGCGCACCAACGGATGCAAAACTAAGGCAAATTGATCGAACACCTTAATTAAATGATGTGCTTGAATATTAAGTGAAGCTTTTCAAACCAAGATCATAAGTATTTCTTATGGGTCATAATCTCATGAGAAACACATATTTTTGTGTAATATATGTGGATACAAAATATAGTATGTTGACACGAGTTAGATATTCTTTAGTGAGTTATTCAGGTGATGTGAGTAGTTATTTGGTTGCAGGAGGTGATTTTCAATTGTAATAGTTATTAGGTGCAGTCCGTTGTTATTCAATTTGAATGGGTCGTTATTCGAATGTAATGAACTATTTAATTATATTAAGTTATTCACTTGTAGTAGCATGTGAATCTCAACAAGGTTCCATACTTGCGAAATCTCGAGACAACTTATCCCCTTTACTACTATTTTCTGTTATCATGCCTAAGCTCCAACGGATCTTTTGCACTCCGTATGGTGGTGAGCACAAACTTTTCACACAACCTTTGGAAAAACAAAACTCGAACAAAATAAGCAACATCTTTACCAAATACAAGCCAAAAAGGCATCATTAATATAACCTTTATGATTAATATCGAATATTGGAATGTCAGAGGAACTAAGCGTCCTCTACTCTGGCAAGAAATAAATCAAATCAAACACTCAAATAAACTAGATATATTCATACTTGTGGAAACCAAAGCAATGGAAGCCCCTTCAGATATGCAGCTCAAAAGTGCAGGCTTCTGTAAATCATTCTGCATCAAGGCAAATGGATACAAAGGAGGAATGTGGATTCTCTTTAAACATAATAAAACTCTAGATAAAATCACTATAATCGAACAAAATGACAGATATTTCATTATGCAAACTAGCATAAATAGCTATGAGTTAGCCTTATTATTTGTCTATGCTCCTTCAGTCGAAAGTGAGAAGAACAAGTTCTGGGAAGAAATATTCACAATAGTTCATAGACATATGCTCCCTGTAATTATCATAGGTGACTTAAATGATATTGAAAATGATACGGAAAAGATTGGTGGTAATACACCGCTAATTACAAGATTTAGACGATTAAAACGAGTTAAAGAAGAACTTAACCTCCACACTATACCTTACAACGGCTCCCCCTTTACTTGGAGAAAGAATAATACTGACATCGATAATACATATGAAAGACTGGATAGGATTCTAGCTCACCAGGATATCATTACCAGATTTAATAATCTACGAGTACAACACCACCCTTTTTCTTTTCTGACCACTTCCCTATAACGATAAAAATTTGTAGCCAAGAAACTAAAAAAAGAACCCCTTTCAGGTTTGAGATGGCATGGTTCACAAATAAAGCTTGCGAAAATTTAGTGAAAACGGTTTGGAAAAACAAATTTGTTGGCTCGTTCGGTTTTAAACTTATTCAAAAACAAAAACTTCTTAAGAAAAATACGAAGGAATGGTGCAAAAATAGTTCGAATAACATCCAGAAACAACTCACCAAGGTTGAAAAAGATACAATGGAACTTCAAAGGAGGCTACCATGGGGAAATATCACTAATACTGAAAAAACAAAGCTGGCAAGATTAGAATTTAAAAGAAATAGGCTTCTAGACTATAACTACAAGTTCTGGAAACAACGAGCAAAGATTAGACATGTCCAACTAGCAGATAGGAACACGAAGTATTACCAAACGGCCGCTAAAATTAAAAATTTCAGAAGAACAACCCTATCCTTTGTAACAAAAAATGGGCAAACCTTGTATGATCCGGAACAAATCTCGGACCAAATCACAATTGAATTGAAGGATAGATTTGTTAGCAAACATCAGAAGATAACCCATCATAATGAAATACGAAATATACAGCCTCATATAACTGTTGATGAAAACAATGCCCTAATATTACAACCAACCACGAGTGAAATCAAAAAAATAATAACCAGTATGTCAGAAGATAAAACTCCAGGACCTAATGGTTATCCCCCCGAATTCTACAATAAGTATTGGCATATAGTGGGACCATCACTCTGTAAAGCGGTCAAAGCCTTCTTTCACTCCAGAAATTTACTTTCTTAAATAAACCAAACATTTATAGCACTTATTCCAAAAATAGAGAATCCTATGAATATTAATCACTATAGACCTATTAGCCTTTGTAATACTGTTTACAAGGTAATCTCCAAAATAATGGCAAATAGATTAAAATCTATCCTCCCAAAGTTAATTAGCCCTTACCAAGGTACGTTTGTGGAAGGAAGATCAATTCAAGATAATACTCTTATTGCACATGGAAATTTTCACAACTTTCATAAGAAAAAAGGAAAGAGTGGATGGATGGCTCTAAAATTAGACATGGAAAAGGCATATGACAAAATCAGCTGGAGTTATATCAAAGCTATACTCACAAAGTTTGAATTTCATCCGACTTGGATCAATTGGGTGATGAAATGTATAACCACAACCACCTTTTCGGTATTAGTAAATAACTGCACAGGTAAGCAATTTAAACCCAATCGGGGAATTAGACAAGGGGATCCTCTAGCACCCTATATCTTTGTCATTGTAATGGAAGATCTAGCAAGAGAAATGCATAAGGAAGCCTTACTAGAAGATGCTCTGGTAGGTATCAAACTGACAAAAAATGGAACACCAACACCTTTTCTAACTTTTGCAGACGACACAATTATTTTTGCAAAAGCAGCTCATACAAGTCTTAATAGTATACAAAATATGATCAACAACTTCTCTAATTTATCAGGGCTAACAATAAATTACAATAAAAGCTCCATTCAATGCTCTGGAAATGTTAATAATTTACTAGCAAAATCTTTAGCCCAACAAATGAAAATTCCGATATCAAAAACACTTGAAAAATACCTTGGTATTCCACTTATTAATGGTAGGATTAAAAACTGTGTCTTTGAAGAAGCTATTCAGAACCTCAAAAAACAATTAACTAAATGGAAAGCTTCTACCCTCTCTCAGGCGGGAAGAGCGACACTTATCCAGGCAAATCTTAGTTCCAAGACAAACTATCTAATGCAAAATTTCCTACTCCCAAAAGGAGTCCTTCAACAGATTGACCAAATAAATAAAAATTTCTTCTCGAATAAACTCAATTCAGAAAGATACACACCGCTAATTAGCTGGGAAAAAATATGCACACCCTAGCACCAAGGAGGTCTGGGTCTCAGAAAAGCGGAAGAATTAAATATAAGTCTACAAATAAAATTATTATGGAAAATTTATACGGACCAAGACAGTATATAGGTACGAGTTATAAAAGAAAAATACCTTCAAACTGAATGTATAAGAAATCGTTCTAATCAGAACACCTCCTGGCAATTTGGACGACTCTTATCCCTAAGAGAAAGATTCAATCAAGGGCTGTTTTGGATCATAGGAAATGGCAGTAAGGTAAATGTGTGGAATGATCCCTGGATACCAGATTCATCTTTATCAGAGTACCAAGAGAACTTTGATCCAAATATGACAGTTAATAAACTTTTCACAACACAAAAACAATGGAATACATCTATCCTTCATAGAATATTCCCTTATAATATTGTCCAAAAGATATTGGATATACAAATCCCAGTTTGGGACACAATAGATAAACTAATATGAAAACTAGAACCTAATGGCGACTTTACAACAAAATCAACAAAAATTTTAACAAATAGAAGAATGCAAAATAACAATGAATACAAGTGGATATGGAAATTAAATGTACCACCTAGAATAAAAAATTTAATTTGGAAAATGGCTATTGACGACCTTCCCATTAAACTCAGACTAAATAAATACATAAATAGAATACCTTCTCAATGTTCCCTTTGTAACTTGGAAGATGAGGATATCACCCATCTATTCATAAATTGCCCTTTTGCTAACAAATTAATAACAAACTATCAACAAATAACTGGTAAATACTTCCAAAATCTTAGAAGAAACCAAGCAGATACTGAAGGTATAGCAGCTATAAGGAAAGCAAACCCCCACTTCGAAGATCTTTGTTTCATCTGGCAAGTCATATGGGAAACCAGAAATGGACTCATCTTTAACAATAAACATCTAGAATCTCCAACAAACTTAGCACATAAAATCACTTCCAATATCAACATGTGGAAATAATCAGAGGTAGAGAAGAGTAATAACTACTCTAGCAGGAAGAGGATGAATGCTAGGTGGATTAAACCACAGGGGACCATCTACAAAATAAACGTAGATGGCTCAATTAAACCCACTGATATTTTCCAGGTGGGGGGAGTCATCAGGGACTCCAAGGGTATTGTAATTGATACTTTTTTATCAGGAGACACATAAAGGTACCGTTCTCCAGACCGAGGCTGCTGCAATCTATTTGGGACTGCAACAGGCAACAAGGAAAGGGCTAAGAAAGATCATCATCGAAGGAGATAATCAAGAACTCATAAGGGCGATCAACGATGGTAATAACATCAAGTGGGAAATTATACATCAAGTGGAGAAGATAAATCGAATGAAAACCACCTTTGATCAGGTAGAATTTAAGCACTATTTTAGGGAAGCCAATAAGGTAGCAGACTATATAGCTAGACATGGTATTATTTGTAACAGTGCGCCCCTCCCTTTTAATAGGGAACTTTGTAATATCATCCTTCAGGATGATCATGGGGGTGATTTACGTTTTATGTAAATCCCCCCTAATATTTGCCTACTCTAAAAAAAAGTTATTCACTTGTAGTAGATAGTGGTTAAAATGCAATTGATAGTTATTCAGATATGCACAATGAATTATGAATGTATAGTTGAGTAATTTAATTACTAAAGAAACATATATGTGTTGTCAGTGACGGATCTAGGGAGGCTTGGGATGGTTGAAGTCCCCTTAGTCTGGAAGAAAAAACATATTTTTTTATTTTGGATTATTTTGGTAATTTTTATTAATTTTAGAGATAAAAGAGTGTAAGAAGAATAAAAAATCATAAAGATAGCATAGCTTAGTTAGTAAGATGGGGTATTTATTACCATGAGGCCATTGGTTCAAACCTCTTTAGTCTCACTATTTTTTACTCTCTCTGTTAATTAAAACTTGTCGTTTACTATTCATGCATGTTTTTTTATAATGATAAAAACTATATAAAATATTAACTTTTTTTAAAATTTATTTTTATAAATGGATATTTAATAGTAAGAAGTATGAAATTATTTTAAAAAATTATTTTAAAAGTTATTGTTTTATATAGTTTTTAACACCTAAAAAAGCGTGCGTGAATAATAAAACGTCAAGTTTTAATTAACGGAGGGAGTATAATTTTTGTTTCTCTTAGTTTTCTTCTATATATATTAAAAATGCCTAATTAAATAAAAATTTAAAATTTTTCTCCAATATATTTAAACAAAAACATTCTTTTCTATTTATAAATATAAAAAAAATCTCATTTTTTTATAAATTTTGTTTTTTATACTAAAAACAATTATTTATATCACAAATTTAAGATTTTTTCTAATATATTTATAAAAAAATTATTTTAGTATATAATAATAAAATTATTTGGAAATTTTTTTAGACCCCTCCTAGGAAAATTCCTAGATCCATTGTTGTGTTGTCATAATCTCCCTTTTTTTTTGAAGCAAGATAAGAATTCAGTTATCTAGACAAGCCTAGAGAAACCGAGAGACCGGATAAACCGGTAGATGGACTAACCATCATGTACAACCAAATCAAATAACTGAAGCAAATGACAAAAAAAAGAAATAACACGAAGCAAATAGCAGAAATGAAAATGCGAAAATAAAATAAAAGTGCTAGCTATCCTACACCGTAAAACAAAAACCAACACGACAAACGAATCAATCAGCCAACGGAGGACGCACACAGAGAGCTCTGGGGACATAAGCGGACATCTCAGATTATGGACTCTGAAGAGCCATCAGATATCGATCGCAAATCCACGACGTCTTCGGATACAGCAAATCAAACACCGTTCACATGAGGTCTGCATCACAACAAGAACAACACAGCATACCAGACCGATCTCCCTTGTTTGCATACTGCACAGTAATAACTGTCGACACCCGATCTTTTGCCATTTCTTATATATCACTTACAACACAATATGAAAAGGATCAAAATAACTAGCTAGTATTTATCAATCAAGTAAAAGGTAAATAATCAAAATGTATACGTACCCTTGAAAAGTAAACCTTCATGTTGAATTGGATAAACCCAGAACTGAACTATAGCTGCCCTCATCAAGTTAACAAGGAATCTTAATGATTGTAGAAATTCACAAAAATATATATTAAAGCATACATTGTATATATATAAGTGCTGGAGGAGCTGGATAATACCTAGTTTTGTCTATACATATGATATGAAAAATATGAAGAAAAAAAAGATCAAAAATAATGGAATTTGATGCTCCACTTAATTTGATGTGTCACACCACTGTACATGTGATTCCAGAGAAGCACATATATATGTATATGTGTAGGTGTAGCCTTACCCTTTTACACTTATTTGGGGAACATGCTACATGTAATGTCTTTCCTGGAATCAAGTTCTCCGTTGAAATGAATTTTTGAATGATTGAATGGATTCCACCCAGCAAAATAAAAAAAGCAAAAAAAAAAAAGAGTGAATTTTGTAAGTTGATGATGGCTTGTTTGGCTCCCAAAATTAAATGACCACATTCAGTGTTGAATGGTATTGATCTATAAATAAACCAGTTTGTATTGCATATCTTATTTTAAGAGTAAGTCATATGAGGTTAGGACGGTTATTCAAGCCAAACAAAGCGAACAATGTTGTTCGTGTTCAAATCAATTAGAAATGAGTCGAGTTTAAATCGAGCTTGAATTTTGACTCGATCTTAAAAATGTTATTATACTCGAATTGTGTTAGTAAAGTGAATAAGCATGTACCAAGCTTTTTTCGAGTCAAGTTCGAGCTAATCGAGCTTAACTCGAACCGAACCTCAATTTGAATCAAACTTTCAAATGTATTCTTATTCGACTGATTTAGTACAACAAATAAGTCCAAGCCAAACTTTACTCAACTCATTAGTTCATATAATGCCCTGTCCAAGGTTATATATATTAAAAATAAAAAAAGAAGTCGTACAAATTGAGAAGGTGATTATGTAATGATGCATCAGTGAAAGAAATTTTTTATTTTATCATATAATATATACGTACATTAATGTAATAATGTTAGTGAGATAGTCAAGGGATGAATAATAGCCTATATTTATTCACTTTTTTTTTTTCAAGTTGAATGATAGGGATATCAATAATTCATATAATGTGACATTTTCAATTTCCAGATGAGCAAGATTTTTTATTTTTTATTTGCAATCACAAAACACTGCTAGATGGATTCATTTATAGTTCACATTGCTGGATCTATTTCTTTCAAATAACATCCCCATTACCAGGCACGGACCCAGGGGTGGGCTGGGCTTTGCTGCAGCCCACCCCAAAATTTTAGAAGTTATATAATTAGTAGTAACATGTAACACAAATTTGTGCAGCACAGTTGGTTGGTTAGGAAATCTCAATATGTTTGTATCCTGAAAACACCAGGGTTCGATTCCCACCCGTCCGTGTTGTGAATGTTAGTGTATTGTGAATTTTTGATTCCCACCTGCATTGCCCATTCATTAAATAATTTTTTTTTAAATATTTTTTATCTATGTGTTTTATACTGTATGTGATATTAAATAAAATTTTATTTATTGTATATTTTATTTTTTCTTTTGTTAATTTTTTTTCTAGATGTGTTTATATGTGGTATACATGTCATATTAATAACTAATAAAAAAATAACTCTTAAAATTTTGATCATTGTATAAGGCAATTTTAGCCTACCCCGATTTTCATTCCTGGTTCCGTGCCTGCCCATTACCCCATATATCTCCATGGTGAAGTTATGCTACTACCCTAATAAAAATAATCAAATCCTAAAAAGATAACATAATCATTAAATCTTAGCTATTAAACTGCATTTTAACTGGTTCAGATTTCACAAACTTTACAATCCACTCGATTCCGTTCCGTACTGGTGAGGGCTCCAAACCGAACTTCAATTAAATGAATCAAGTATCTTCCATAAATTGGCCTAATTTTTGCACTTATCAGGCATCACATATTATCAGGCAATGGATGACCAGCAAAAATAGAAAGAAAAAAAAAAGCTCGATCAAATTTATTTAGCCCAGAAATCAAATGAGAAGTGTTAATTTGTGGATGGATTTTCCAGCCCAACAAAGGCCAATAAAAATCAAAATTGGGCCGGGCTCGGCCCATTGTTAGACCCTACCACCCAAGCTGATATGGAGTGCAAGTGCAACTGTGCAAAGCTTGAAAAAAAAAAATCTCACTACATCAAAAATCTCCACCTAGAACTATAAATTTAGTTATCAAGTATGATACGATACGAGAATGGTTCGACTCATCTCTTAGTAAAAGAAACACATCTTTATTGTACAGCATTTCATATTGACAATCAGAATCATCAGTCATCACTTCAGAGTTCCAGTCCTTGAGGTTGTTGTGGAAGGTGAGTGTTACAACTTCCGCTAAATGTCGTCAATTTCAAAAAGCACTACCATTGAACTAGCTAAACTTATCAACAGGTGCAATTAAGGCTTACAATACAACATGATGAAGGTAAGAATCTTGATTGGCATACATTACGTACCGTCCAGGCTGCCTATGATTGTGAACAGTTCCAAACAGTTTTTGACATTCATCTGACAAGCGGGATCAAGAAGTACTCGGCATAAAATAGCTGCAAAAGGTAACAAAATTTGCACAAGGATTTCAGAAAATTGCTGAATTGAGAAACTGTTACAATTTTTTAGGGTAATGATGCATGCAACTCGGAGAAAATAATGCATAAAAATCACTCAATTCAGAATAGAGATTCATCATTAGACAGGACATAAGCTGCTAGGATTTTTAGATTCAAGTTCAACCAATGACCAACCCTTGTGCCAACTCCAATCATAACATATTTTACATAAGTTGGGTTGAACTGGAATTCAAATCAATGCTGTTGAACTTGCTACCCACCCTTTACCTCAAGCTAGTACTCAATCGGACAAGAAAGGTCGATGACTTTGAAGAACTGTGGAAGAACATTTATCATAATGCATAACCATATCAGATGGTTTAATGAAAAACTCCGCGGCCAAAACATGGCACAAAAAATATTGTGGGGTAATTTCCATATAAAACAGCCGTGAAGCCATAAAAAATGCAGCAAAATGAATTCTTCGGATCACATAATTTGGCAAGCATAGCATTTTCATCCAAGAAAAAAAAAAGTTAGTAAGGTCTATCACAGCCAAGTAATTACCTTCCAAATGAACATATAGAAAGATGTTATTGCATCTTTGCTACTCAAATCCGTGGATTTGGCTCTGCTCCATAATAATGCAGCTAATGCAACATGTCCTCCTACCTGTTACAAGAATAAAGTAGAGTAATCATAACCTTGACAATTTAGTAGTAAGAGAATTGATCAATCGGGAAAGACAACTCAGCTGTTTCTCTAGGTATTTCATGTACAGGAAATTGAACTATATATTTCAAATAACGATAAGGTCCCCTTGGGTTTAAACACTTGGAAACCATTTATAGGCGGTTCTAGAGAACACACTGTATCTAAAATAAATAAAAGCTTCAGTCATACCTACCATAAGCTATCTTAACCACAATCATCAAGTTAATTTCAAGTGAAATAGGACAAGATGTAAGAGATAGATCTAGTCATCGTAACAAAAAGACATTTATAATCACACCTGACAATTGAAGGTAGCAATAACGTCTTACAATTAAGGAAAAAGAACTATTATCACTTGAAACAGAAAAGAACATATTACAGTTAAAATTTTGCTCCACAGGAAGTTTGAGGAAAACCCAACAGCCACAGCAACAGCATAAGCCATTTCAAGTAGTGAAATGCAAGTCCAGAAAACCTGCAAAGCGTACTTGCAAATTAAAAAACACGAGAGGATGCACAGGCAAATCTAGACTTGTAATTGACAAAGCTCCCAAGACTAACCGGCTTTTGACCCAACCGTACAGTAAAAGATCGGATGCCAAATATTCTATCTCCTTCAATATCAGGGATATCCTGCACAGAATTGCAATTCAAAAGTTAGGGCCCTTTCCCTCTTGTGTAATAGTGTTGACAGCATAATTGTAGAGATATAAGAAACTTAAAATCCATAATAATTGTCCACGTCTGCTTGACTAGTTCAATAACAAATCCAAAACAACGAGGTTTTTATTTCACATTCAATAGAATCTCAAACTACCTAAATTTTTCATCATAATTTGATTATCGGGAAAACCAAATGGAAAAAAGATCAACAAGTACCCACTAATTACTAATCAGCCAATGCTAGGATCCAGAGTTTCTTCTACTCCAAACTATTTAAGAAGTCTAATAACTAAGATATATAGGCCGAGCTTAAACTCAAAAGTAGAAATTGTTGAAAAGAAAACCAGTTGGCTAGAAAATGACGCAACCACACAAGTGTAATTTCATTATTCAAGTAGTTGCATCTTACCTTAAACAATGCTATTACCACTGAAAAGAAGCTCATGAATGCAGTAGCAAACATCACAGGCCTAGAGAAGAAAGCTGGTCTTGCAAAAACATGTGTCTGTAAAGTTGTGCAGTTACAGTGATGTTAGAAATCCAATTACAGTGAAGAGAAATTAACATCGTATCTTAATAATGGGTCTATAATTTCAGTGCAACAAAGAATTAACTCATCTCAAATGTCAGCTTCTAACAGGTATGCGAGAAAAATTACAGCATTTATGGACGTATTCACGTTATCTATGAGTCATTTTCCTACTGTATATTTTGGTATCTGTGAAAGACTATCATAGCCAGTTATTAAATGAATGATTAGTTGGAACACATGTTCTATTCTTTCGCTATATGAGAACAAGGTCACTATATATGAGAATAAGGTCACTATATATGAAAAGGAATTGAACCATAGTGAACAAAAATAGATCTGCTTATAAACATCCAGTCATCTCCTCACACTCTGACCAGAAAACATCAAGGGCGTGAACTTTGCAAGTCAACTCAATCAGATAAGTTGGAAAAACAGACCACTCAAAGTCAACTCAATTAGATAAGTTGGAAAAACAGAAAAAGGGAGAGAGAAAATTGATTCTCTGCATGAATAAGTAAGAACCTGCATGTGCAAAAAGAATGCAATTTGAACTATCACTGCCCGAACTGCAAGGATGCACATTGCTGCAACTAAAGCAAATCGCTTCCACCTGAACATAGGTAACTGGATATACAAGAATGTCAGAGGCCATGTAGTTGAAACACCAATATTTGTAGAGTGGAATGGAAGTGGATAAATATACAATCAAGGAGATGAACTTTGAAAGGGGCACTGGATATACAAGAATGTCAGAGGCCATGTAGTTGAAACAACAATATTAGTAGAGTGGAATGGAAGTGAATAAATATACAATCAAGGAGATGAACTTTGGAAGGGGCACTGAACAGACGAAAGTTTTGGAAGCAGGCAAAGTATGAAATTTTTACTTGATAAAGAGTAATTATGCAAAACAAATATGATAAAATTTTGTCATTTTGAAACTAAAAATTAAAGGCTCAAAACCATTAAAAAATGGTTTCAAGTTTTCACTTGGTAAAGAATGTATTTGTAATCTCCATATGGAGTCAAGTATATCTAGAAAATGATGTCATCAAGTTTCTGGACAGAACATATATCAAAATTCAAGAAGAGTCTTCATGTATAAGTAAAACCAAGTCATAATACAAGCACGATTTGGTGGAAAAGGAACTCACATCTATTGAATATGCTGTACCAAGCACGAAACTAATGAACAGTGCCCAGAACAATGGCCATGAACCCACAATCGAACTTATCCAAAAACTCTGCATGGTTAAAGAAGATGCAATTAGTAAATAATAAGGCGGTAAAAGATTTACCAGTAATAACCACAGCCTTTCAAAAATTCAATGCAATGGCTCATGTTTCAGTCCAAGTAGTAACACCAAACAGTCAAGTCATCAAGTCCTGCTTACACTCTTAAACTAGGCTAAGTTCACAAAGCTCAACTGATTGTATCAAGGTGAGATTTGAAGCACCGTATTCATACTCCAAAAACATCAATATGGGATGAGTACATTAACTCAGGGAAAGGTACACCACATCTACCAAGCACGTCCTGCTTAATTACAATCTTAAACTAGTGTCTCCAAGCATGCCCAACACTCAGTAGATCAAAAACCAACTCAGGGAACGGTACACCACATCTACCCAAACGCAAGCCATCTACAGCACTCAAGGTTGAAGAGCTTGATAGTGACCTCAGACTCTTAAACTAATCTTAAGCTCATGAAATGATCATGAGGAATTAATATCAAACAGCAATTAAAAAGGCATAATCTCCATTGCTAGTTAAATATTTTTTTAGCAGAAAGTCTCGACAGAAGCTTGTAAGAACAGCACGTTTGAAAAGGAAGAGCTACCAGGTTATGAACAATGATATTCATACTGACAGGCTGTTATATTCACAAGATCAAACTAGTGAATTGGTGAGTAAGAAGTTCATCCAGACATATGAAAAAAACATAGGACTACAAACCATACCAATATAGCGAATGATGTCACTATGAAGACACCAGTTCCTACGGAATATTCCCCCGATGCCAATGGAAGATATGGCTTATTAACCTGAGAAAAGTTTGCAGCATACAAATAAAATGAAAAAGTTGGTCAGAAAGTTCTATAGACAATATCTACCAGATAAAACTCATGAAAAGAACTTATAGAAAGCTATTTTCTTTTATCTTTTGTCATAGATCAAACGTGCACTGAAAAATAGGAATAGGGGCATGTCATACCTTAGATCAGAAAACATATGGCATCAAATAGGATATTACAAGGCAAAACAGGTCCAGATAACAATCACATATGAAGATAAAACAACTCGTACAAAATCAACTTCAATCCAGAGAGATATATATTTGCTACCTTGTCTATGTCTATGTCAGACAGCTGGTTTAGCCCAACAATATAGATATTCATCATAAGAGCAGCAACAATGGCCTGAAAATGAATGAGCAGCAATAGAGCTTGCATAAGACAATTCTAGAACTGAATTATCACATGGAGAGATTGAATAGCATTCAAAAGAGAAAAAGATTTTGAGGATCACCTCCATCATCCCAATGAAAAAAATAGGTGAAAAATCAGTAGACTTTTCAACTGCAAGAAGAGAAACTGATACTATGCTCAATGCCTGTCACCAAGAAATAACAATAACTCATATAGCTTACTGTAGAAGCAGAGGATGCCAACAAAAGCATTTAGGGAAGTAGGGACAGATTACAGTAAAACTCAACTGTTCCAATAACCGTATGAGGCCGTGAAAATCTGTAAAAAGCATCTAACATACTCCTCAAAGAATCCCATATGTTCTTGGAACTATAGGCTTCAGGCTCAGACCCAATAGACTGCCCAGCTGATGCAACTATTAGTTGCCTTCTGTTACATCTAGATAAAAGCACAGGTCTCTTTTCAATTGTTCTTATATGAGAATCTATGAAACACAGTTGTGTGGGCCCACCATGATGTCTTCCTAAGAGTTTGAAACTTGTACACCTTGAGCTGACAGCTAGACAGAAAGAATCAAAACGATCAGAAGAGCAACCAATAACACACAAAAATATTCATGAGAATATTCACAGATCTTCTAAAGAGACATATTTGTGAAATGTTGTTCTGAAATTGAGAATCCATGTAATGTTGTCAAGAAACCATGTAGGACATCTACCGCCCAGTCAATTCTGTTCATGACAGTAAAAAAACGAATGGCTATTGAGGCATACCGTGTACTCATGAGCACTTGAGCAGAACTAAATCAGTGTATTCTTTTACTGTATTATTTAAAGCAATTCAAAGATTCACAAATCATCTTCTAATGAGATTCACTTTCAGAATAAACCATCAGTTGATTCAGTACTGTGCAAGTTCCGCAACTTCTGAATGCCGCGCCTCATTGCATGGCAAATTGGCAAAGCATCAATCGCCGCTAAGACTTCTCGATCCAAACTCAACCAAAAAAAAAAAAAATTCGCAGCAATTCACTCTCAAATCAAAAATCAAAATCAAAACAAACAAACAGGAATCCGAACTGAATCCAATTCCAAACGCATCTGCACACAGAGACAAAGCTACGAACCTCTAGCGACGGGAGAAAATTCGGCGGAGACAGCGAAAGGAGATGAGCAAGGCTTAGCGTTCGATCCAAGTAGCAGTGAATCCATCGCCGCAATCTGAATCTGCCTGTCTGTGCGCGAATTGATCGATCAACGAGGAAGGAGGAGGAAACTGCAGGGAGAGAGCGATGGAGGCAGCAACACGGAGGGGGGGGAGAGAGAGAGAGGAGTGAGAGTGTGGAGAATGCGACGGGGAGTTGAAGTAAGAGAGGAGAGCAGAAGGCAATTGGGCCACATTGTTGACATGGCGACAACAAAGGTGACTTTTTGTTTCGTGTATTTGGTGCACTCCCGTTTTGGAATTTGGACGAGCACACTGCCACTGGTAGGACATGCGGACGATATTTTTCGCTGGTAATGTTTTTTTTTTTTAAATAAATTCGATTATCAAGTCCGGAGAAATCTAGAGACCGGATAAAATGGTAGATGGACCAACAATCTATTTCTATTATTATATATAATAAAGAAGAAGTCGTCTGCGGCACATGGTGGTTTCTCCTGAACCGTAGTCATATGAATCAATCACAAATTTTTCAAATAATCAATATATGAATAAGATAACATTTTATTCTAACTCTATTTAATCAATATATCTATGTATACATAAGATAAAATTTAACGCAATTTAATTAAATATAGATATATTTTTAAAAGATATTAACTAATTTTAAAATATATGCATAAGATAAAATTTTATTCTAACTCTATTTAATCATTATATCTAAATATGCATAAGAGAAAATTTGACTCAATTTGATTAGATATGGATATATTTTTAGAAGATATTTAACTAATTCTATTGTCTCTTGATGTGCCGCTGGCCTGCGATGCTGCCGCCGGAGAGTGCTTGGCTTTCATCTTTCGTCTACGTCCTCATCCCTTTCGGTTTGGTTGTCTTTAGTTTCGCTTTTGTAGGGTGTGTTTGCTTGTATCTGGCAACATCTTTGTATTTTGTGTTTGTTTAGACGGTTTTCCGTCTGCCGACTTGTCGGCCATCCAGGTTCAGGCTTGTCTGACCTCGAATTTTTTCCTAATAAAAAAAACAAAAAATTAATACCTTTATGTTTATATAAGATACGATTTTAAATACTTAGCATGGTCATAATAATTAACTAACTTTATTTAAATTAAAAAATAAAGTAATTTTGGATGAGTTTAATCATAATTTTTATGAAAGATCTATCGCTTTTGCGACTAAAGAAATAAAATTTTCCTATCTTGAATGTATTGATATATTTATGAGATATATTTTTTGTTTATATAAATATATATAATTATGGATAGATTTTGACCTATATATAATTTAGATTGTTAATGTTATTTCACAAACATTGATGTCTTCTCCCTTCTTTTATGTGTTATTATTGCAGGTTATTTACGACTTTGTTTATGATTTTCTTGGTAAGCTTTTCAAAATAATGTGTTGAATGGTTATAAGTTATGTTATTTTGTTGTTTCCACTAATATATACTATCTTTTCATATGATGTTTCGTTACTTTCATATATTGTCAATAAAATATAAATTCAAATAGATTTCTATCTTCAATCTAATATTATCCATAATCCATAATTTGTTTTAAAAAAAACATATCTATTGCATGAGATATGAAAACTTTATAGAGTTAAAATAATAATAAGTTACCTAAGGTTTATATTATCTTTATATAATAAAGATCAAATTGTTTATACCTATCATAATTAAATAATCAATTATAAATTTATAATATGTATTATCAAGACACAATTTTTTTCCAAAGAAGTTATTTTGGTTTAATATATTATAATATATTATGAAACCTTTGGTTTATTTTAGAATTATAGAGTTGAATTAGTAGAATGTGTATTAATATAAAATTTATTTAAATCAAAAAAATAAAAGGATATATATATGCGTATATATTATAAGAATCTCATTTAATTCTATATTAGTTATGTAAAAATTAAGAAGTATTGGAAGATATTAATTAATTGAATGAGCAGGTATTAATATCAAATTTATTTTAATTAAAAAAATCGTACACGGTGTGGGTATTGAACTAGTTGGAAGTAAATAACATAAAAGAAAAATACACAAAGCAAGTGATATAAAGAAATTGCAAAAGGAGGTCATCCTACATTGTAAACTTTTAGTAAGGGTTGTTTGGTTAATGTGGCAAACGATTTATAGAATTACTTTTATTTGAATTCTGATTTATTTGATTGACTTTGCATTTTAGATGATTAAAGGGAGAGTATTGAAAATTTTTGGATGTAAAAATGGTGAAAGTTGAACTTATTTTTAATTGCCAATTAAATGAGTTTTTATTTATTTTTGCGAGGATCGATACTTTAAAATTCTTGGTGAAGTCTAAATTTGAGGGTTCGCAAGTTATTTTTTAGAAGTTTTTGCTTGTGGTTTTTCCATTGGTGCCCTTTTAATTTGGTTGGTTTAATTTGTATGTTTTTGTTTATTACTGTATTTGTTTGGTTAGTTTATAGTTTGTTTTATGTAGGTTGGTTTAGCTATTTTTCGATTATTCGACAGGGCCGTTCCGTTATATTTTGAGGCCTTGTACAACATATATATATATATTGAGGCCTTTTTTAACTAATTAAAAGGGAAAAAAAATAATCCACCAAATCCACTAATAAAAGAGATGTTATCATAGATACAAAAGAATAGTTGAATAGAAAAGGGGAAATTAAAGGTGTTGTTGTTGGAAAAAAAAGTCAGAATGCAGTTAGGGAGATTCAAACCCATCCCATTTCAGAACTTGCGCATGGCTTAACCACCCGATCTACCGCAGAAATCTATTATTCTTTGCAATTTATATATACATATATATACTATAACAGTATAACCTCTATGCGAGGCCCCTAAAATTTTGAGGCCCTGTGCGATTGCACGTTTCGCACGGGCCTCGGGCCGGCCCTGTTATTTGGTCTTGGGTATTTCAAACTTATAGCGAAATTCTTTCATATAATTGAAAAAAAATTGTAAAGGATAACTAAGAACAAAAATCTCAAACTAAATTTAAATGTTAAATATTTGTAAGAGGATTATTATTATTATTACGATCAAAATATTGTCAAATCCCCCACACTATCATGACGTCAACTTTTTAGGTCGGTAAGCATTTTGTATGGCACCACTCTATTCACATTCTGGCACCATTCTACTCACATCGACTTTCCAAGCCAATAGATATTTTTTCTGACACCAATCCTCTAATAGCTTGAGAAATCGTTGTTGGTATACTAGTGCTAGGTAAAAAAAAATGTCTATCGACCTGAAAAACCGATGTCGTATTCATACACTTGACAATAGTTTAACCTTACAAATATCAAATTGGTTTTTTCAATAGTAAATTAAAACTCTTTAAACTCTACATACTCATTACATAACAACTCAACCATTTTTGTCATCATACTTTTTTTATTAGGTAAAAATTCAGGTGGACTGATCCTACCCGATAGCATCCTTACGGATGAGGTATTGAAGACCTTAATCAGTATAAATGTCGATGCCCCAAGCAGAGCGGCTAAGGTGTGCAACCTTATCAGCCACTCTATTGCCATTGCGGGTCATGTGAGAGAAAGAGACGTCCCTCACCCTCGACAATAATGTTTTAATGTCAGATATTACTAGTTCGATCCCCCAAGGACATACATAAATTTTTTTTTAAATGATTTATGATTATAAGGGAGTTCCCTTCAATTTGACAATTGTTTATACCCAGTGCCAGCAATTGGGTCATGCCATGTCTTAGTGTCAATGTCTCAGCCTTTATAGGGGTTTGCTTGCCAATTTTACCGTATCTAATATGGATCGTTCTGCCCTCCCAGTCGCGAATGACGTAGCCAATTGAGCTATCATTATTAGCAAGTGTAGATCTATCAAAATTTAATTTAAAAATATCAGGCGGGGGTTTCCTCCATTTGGCTTTTTTATGTCGTGGCTTATACTAGGAATGATTGTTTGTGTTATTCTGTCGGTGATGCGGGACCATCTAAGACACCTCCGGACACACCTATCATACTTTTAGGATGAACCTATGACTCGAGCTCATGCTAAGAAGCTTCAACGAGAATCATTTATGTTCGTGAGCCATGTCCTATTCTCAAGCGCGGTTCAACTTCAAGAAGATCCATTGAAGACCTATTTGTATTCTACACTTGAAGTGGCCGGTTCTCCCTAGTCATACATAGGGCGGAAATTACTAAGTGTTATGAACTCCTTTTATGCTATTTTTAGTAACCTTCTTTACTTAAGCTATTTTAGGTAATTTAGGGATTTATTTTAATTTCTCTTTTATTTATTATTTTCATTAAAAATTAACCTTATGTCTATTTAATAACGGCTGATCTCCTGCACACCTTCCGCAAGGGGAACCAGGTTGCTGATAGGTTGGCGCATATCAGTCTCTCGTCGTCGTTTGTTGCTGAGCGAGCTCTTGCTGAAATTGTCGACGTCGTCCGTTTAGACGCTCTTGGCGATGGGTAAACCGCGATTGACCATCCCCAAATCCTTGCCTTGTATAAAAAAAAAATAACGGTTGATCTCCTTGTAGAACTCACGTTCATTCTTATTCATCAATAAAAAACTTAGTTGTGTGAAACACGTTGAGTGCAAGTCGATCGATTGGAGCCCGAGCTCATCGATTGCAAATTGGTATTGTTTCAGCTTGGTTTGCCTTGAGTTTGTCAATCTCGCAAAGCTTGGTGATCCCTGGTATCCACGAGCCCCCTCCTTGTGCCGCCAAGTAGTCCATTTGGTTGTGTAAAGTTGTAGAAACTGGTTATATAGTCATTGGTGTTGGTTCTTGCCTTTCGAGCCAAGGGACCTCATCTTGTTCTATATAGATCACTTCAACCATCTATCTTGAGTCTTTCATATTGTCAATTTTGAGTCTTGCTTTTACATTACAGCCGCACCATATATTGTTCTGGGTCATCAAATTCAAGTCTTGTTGAGTCTTGCATCGTTTCCTCTTAGTTCTTGCAATTGAGTCTTGATTGTCGAAAATCAGGTCATCCTACGGCTAATCCCGTATCAGTCGGATAAAGTGAGATTCATCCACAAAATCCGACAAGTATGTTTTTTTCCAATTATCAGCATGCGTTGTAATGAGGTGTTTGACAGATTCCTGGTTCGGAATGGGCTTATTTCTAAAAATTGTTTGATTCTTGATGAACCATATGGTCCACTAGGCCACTGCTAATCTCTCATTTTCAGCTTTTGTAAGGGTGTTTCCAATTAGTGTTAAAATTGGAGAGAAGTCTCTCGAGATTGAAATCATGTTTGTTATTTTTTGGTACATGCCCATGGACAGTGGGAGATGGACTGTAGAGAATTGGCATTCCACAAAAAGATGTGTTTCATCTTCAACTATACTATTACAAAAAACACAGGTTGTAGGAATGAAGACACCTTTTTGCGAGAGACGGGTAGCTGTTGCAATACCCTTTTGACCAAGTTTCCATATAAAATTCTTAACCTTTGGTGGTGTGTCAATTTTCCATACCCATGAATTGAAACTGGTAAGAAATTGATTTTAAAAAGGGTAAATTATGTAAAAACTACCCTTAAAATAGGTTGGATTTCACAAAACCACCCTTAAAATAAAAAGTTTATAAAAGTCGCCCGTGAATTTATTTTTCTTTCAAAAAACCCCATGACCCTTTTTGTGTGTAAAAAGTTATAAAAAAAAATGTTAAGTTTTCATATTTTCTTAAATATTTTGGTTATTTTATTATATAATTAAGTCACACTGAATGCAAAATGTGAGGATTTAACATTTTTAAAATACATTTTACACATAAAAATGATAATAGGTAGTTTTTTTAAAGAAAATTAAATTTATGGGTGATTTTATGTAAACTTTTATTTAAAGGGTAGTTTGTGAAAACTCACTCATTTTAAGAGTTTTTTTTTTTTTTAATTTACCCATTTTTTAAAAAAGTGAATTTGATCTTCTTCCTACGGTGATAATGATATGTGAATAAGTTGGTGTTTAAGAATTTCAGTCACGCAACAAATACCAAACATATTGAGAAAATAAGTGTTATTTTTGTCTTATTTCGTGCTAAATTGGATTTAAGCTTTTTATTAAGTATTTGGTGGGATAACCTTGCCTCGTCTATCTCTCCCTCTTTCTTTCTTTTTATATGTATGTAATGAATTTTTTTATTTGTGAATAAGTTCATGATTTTTTTTATATGTGAATAAGTTGATGATTTTTTTTTCAAACTATTCCCAAAAAATAATTATTTACAATAATATTCACACATTCAAAATATTTACGAAAATATTCATTTTTTGCAGAGTACACAGAGAAACGCGGGTTGAGACCGCGTTTCTTTCACAAGCGTTAGATCTGAAACCGAAGTGAGATTGAAAAAAAATAGATAAAAAAACACGGGTTAAAACCACGTTTTATAATAAATTTTCGGTAAAACGCGATTTTAAACCGCGTTTATATCAATTTAATTTTTAAAATTGAAAAAAAAAAAGAAAAAGGAATGAAGCTACTGCACATGAAGCGCGGCCTTATGCCGCGCTTCATTCTTCTTCTCTTTTTTTTTTAAATTAAAAAAACAACTATATAAAAATTATATAAACGCGGCTTTAAATCGCGTTTTACCCAAAATTAATTATAAAATACGGTTTTAATCCGCGTTTCTTTCATTTTTTTTACTAAGTTTTAGATTTCAACGCTTCTAAATGAAACGCGGTTTAAAACCGCGTTTTTCTGTTTACCCTGCAAAAAATTAATATTTTTTTAAATATTTTGAATGTATGAATATTATTGTAAATAATTAATTTTTTGTGAATATTTTGAAAAAACAATTATAAGTTAAGATGTTTAAGAATTTCAGTCACGCAACAAATACCAAACATATTGAGAAAATAAGTGTGATTTTTGTCTTGTTTCGTGCTAAATTGGATTTAAGCTTTTTATTAAGTATTTGGTGGGATAAGCTTGCCTCGTCTATCTCTCCCCTTTTTTTTTTAATGTATGTAATGATTTGAATATGGATGGGATCTGGTATATTATCATCTAATGGCGATATGGCACCCTCGCAAATGAATATACAGATTTTTCTATGTTGTAGAGGTGATGGCGCAACAGCTATCTGAAAGTGTATAGTGAGAGCAACTCCAACAGGTTCTCCATAATGAATTTTTGGAGAATATCAAGATTGATTTTGGTCCAATAGCTTTCACATTACATTCTCCAAAATAGAAAATGATGAGAAAAAATGGAGATATTTCCCTAAATTAGGAGAAAACTCTATATATTTTGGGGTAAACTCTATAATGGAGAATCTGTTGGATTTCAATCCAAAAAAATCCAGAATATGTGATTCATAATTCTCCATTTTGGAGAATTGTTTAGAGAAGCTGTTGGGCATGCTCTGATACGATAAGTCTTTTGATTTTCCCGAAAATATGGAAGATGTCTACCACCTTAAATTGTTGAAGAATGATGAGGATGTCGGTAATGAGGATCTAAATCTCTCATGGATAAGACCAACAATTTGATGACGTTAATAATTGTCAGGTTGTCTCCCTCGATCTGAATATACAAGAGTCCCAGCTCCATTGCACTCAATAGACCAAATTGGAGACCCATCGATTTTGACACTAAGGCATTCTTCTATCCTAATTGTGCCCCTCCTATTAATATGTTCTCTCAAGTGGACACGGATGATAAACCTTGATGTTGACATGTCACAACCCGAGTTGATACCATCAAAGTTAATTTTATTTATCCCTATTAGTGATCGATCTCATATTGTTTGATACATAATAAAGTTTGGAAGAAGAAAAAAAAGGATTTGTTCCATTCTACCCCACATAGGACATTAGATGTGTGATTACCTCAATTATGTCTCATACCTCGCCTTAATTACTTACTCCAACAGTCTAAAAAAATTCCGCCTTTTTATACGCTTTTTTAAAAGCCATTTTTTTAAAATATTAATTTTTGTAATAATTTCATATATGATAATATTAAGTATAAATTTGTAAGAAACAATTTAATAAAAATAATTAATAATTTATATAGTGTTAATTAACTTAAAAAATATAAAAAAATATCAATTTTTTTCAGATGGAAAGTGTATTTTTCATTGTCAATTCCGTATTCCAAGGTCTTGTTAATCATTAACCATTTCGGAATGATTAAATCGAAAAAGACTTATAAATAGTACCTAAAGGTTATCGGTTCGAATCTCGGATGAACACACTTTATTTACCAAATTCAAGAATCTTGTTAATCACTTTGTCAATTTAACTATTTGGTCCCTCAAAATTAGATTAATAGTCCGGATAAACATGGGCCTATTTGGTTTGATTGTAGTCGAGACGTCGAGTTGTTTCCATCAATGCAAATTTCATTTTATGTTTGTTTGCAAGTTTTCCTCATCAACAATTCACTTTCGCTTTCACAAGCACGTTTACATGGAAATTGCCGCCAAATTGGGCCTCTATAGTCATAGGGTTTGTATGGGACGTAGTTAATAAAAAGGCTAAAATTATAAACAGGGTAAAATTTATAAACTGTTGGTAAAAGTAGTTAAAATTTTTTGAATAAATATAAACTCCGTATGAAACGAAAAAGTGTTTATTTGTAAAAAAGTGGTGTTTATTTGGTTATTATTAGGGGTATTATGGTACTTTCAAACCAAATAAACAAATAAACACCAAATAAGTAGCTTGATGTAGCTTTTTTTTAACACTGTTTTTAAACAACAAAATCTGCTTTTTAAGCATCCAAACACTGTTTTTTTTTAACACCCACATTTTAACACTTTTTTAACTGTTTTTTTTTTGCCCATACACAATCATAGACTAACAAAAAAAATATTGGGGTGTGTTTGGATCAATTACATTTCAATTATAATGCAATTATTTTAACTCTTTTTTATGAGCGTTTGGTTGTATAAACAAAAATATCATAAAAATTGAGATAAACAACAATGTAACCAAATAATCACATAAATCGAGTTAAAATAATTGCATTATATGTAATGCATCATGGAATTCAAACAAACCAAAAAATTATGTTAACCAAACATCACCTTATCTATTTGCATTATAAACATAATACAATTGAAATCCAATCAAACCCTTCGAAAGTACTCTCTCATACCCAAATTAACTTGACAAATGTTGAGAGTGAGAAACAAGGACTTTCTCCAAACCCAACCCATCAAAGCCCTATTATACCAGTTGAAATCTCTTGTAACATTTTACGTGTTACACCCGGTGTTACATTAATTGTTTTAGGTATAAATTTATATTAAAAAAATTATATGTATAACCTATATACTTATTCTAACATGTCTATAAACTTTTATTTTAAAAATATATTTTTTAGAAAAATAAAAAAATATTTTCTAAAATAATCAATCTTTTAATTATCCATAATTTTTAACAATAATTTTTCATAATAAAATTTTATAAACATATTAATATAAGTGTATAAAATATAAATATTATTTTTTAATATAAATTTATACATAAACTTAGCACTGGATCCTCATTGGTATTATACAAGTAGAAAACCAGTTTATAAATAAAGTGGGTTTTATTTTATTTCTAACCTGGATCCCTTAAAAACCGATTACTTCAATGCTCAAATGACACCAGTATATTTTTCAAAACTCAAATCATCCAAACATGACACTTTTTAATACTACTAAATTTGACATTTCAGCCACATTCAAATTCATGGTATAACATTTTTGCATTTGGTTGGTTAGAATTTGGACACCATCTATTGCTGAAATCTTATGGCATGTACAGAATCACCCAGTGGCAGTGGGCACCCACTAACGTGAGGCTATTTAATACGGAGTACGATGAACATAATTTACATTAACGTGCGTACAGTGAATCGAAATTTTCAGTGGAAACAAACATGAACCTATAGTTTTCGGAAAGATAAACCCCAACAAAAAAATGTTTCCATAATTTCCTAAAAAAATATGTTTCCATAAAATGTACTACTAACTACTGTGTTTATTTGGACCCATGTTCGACCACCTTTTTTTTTTTTAATAAGGAAATAATTCGGAGGATAACAATTTTTTTTTGGTGAAGTTTCGGAGGATAACAATTAATTCATCATATATGGTAACATTATACTATTGCTGAAATCTTACTATTACGAACATTTTAGTGTTATTTGTAAGAATATCTTCTATATAATGTTTATATGGCGCATGTGTCTTCGGTTTAATTATATTAAATCGACATACATTATATTATAGTTATGGTTTTAATATAAGAGTCGGAACTGTGATGAATCGATACCGGGTTAAAGAAGTTAAAATCTGGGAGCATTTAATATATGAAATGATCTCCCTCTTCTCCTGCCTAACACATAAGTATTCATTCTCTCTCAGTAAAAGCAAATACGTTCATGTAAAAGAGAATGAAAGAAGAGTTGGTTACTCATCTATTAAAGTTTTCAACTCTTCCATTAAAGTTAGATATAACTCTTTTATTAAAGGGAAATTTCTTCTGGTAGCCACAAGGTTTGAGAGACGGGCAATGCTAGGTTCATTGAGAATGGTCAAACTAGTGGGAGTGGTGAACCACGAAAGGTAGACATTCAATAAATTTGAGTAGACACTTCCTTACCCGTTACTTCTTCTAAAGTCGGTGTACCAATTGTCGTATCACAGTTACATGATGAATTGGAGCAACCAAACGATGCCCAAAACCCACAAGACAAAGATAGAATAAATGAACCAGTCATAGTACAGGAGGCAAATGAACCACATGAACCATTACGGCGGTCTGTAAGGGAAAGAAGACCTGCTATTTCAGATGACTATGTGGTTTATGCCATTGAATATGGATGTGAATTAAGCATTGATGAAGACCCGATCTCATTTAGACAAGCCATGGAAAGCAACAATTCTGAAAAGTGGTTGAATGCCATGAAAGAAGAAATTAAGTCAATGGATGACAACAAAGTCTGGGACTTAGTTGAGTTGCCTAAAGGTTCCAAGTCTATTGGGTCTAAGTGGGTGTTTAAGACCAAGCGTGACTCAAAAGGCAACATCGAAAAGTATAAAGCCAGACTTGTTGCTAAAGGCTACACCCAAAAAGATGGCATTGACTATAAAGAGACCTTCGCTCCGGTATCTAAGAAGGACTCTTTGAGAATTGTTTTAGCATTGGTGGCTCATTATGATCTCGAGCTTCATCAAATGGATGTGAAAACCGCCTTTCTAAATGGTGATTTAGATGAGGAAGTATATATGGACCAACCTGAAGGATATTTGGCCACAGGAAAAGAACACATGGTGTGTAAGCTGAGAAAGTCAATATATGGGTTGAACCAAGCTTCCCGACAATGGTATCTTAAATTTAATGATACTATCACGTCCTATGGTTTTGTAGAAATCATCATTGATCGGTGTATCTATTTTAAGGTTAGTGGGAGCAAATTTGTGATTTTAGTCCTATATGTTGATGATATATTACTTGCTGCTAATGATAGAGAAAGGTTACATGAAGTTAAGAAGTATCTCTCTAAGAACTTCGAAATGAAAGATATGGGTGAGACATCCTATGTGATTGGGATAGAAATATTTCGAGATAGGTCACAAGGATTATTAGGATTGTCTCAGAAAGGCTATATCACCAAGATCTTAGAGAGATATAGAATGGATAAATGCTCTGTAGGGATAGTTCCAACTTCCAATACAGAAAGGGGACAAGTTCAGTAAAATGCAATGTCCTAGAAATAAGTTGGAACGAAAGGAAATGGAAGGAATTCCTTACGCGTCAGTGGTTGGGAGTTTGAACTATGTTCAGACTTGTACTTGACCTGACATCAACTTCGCTGTTGGAATGTTGGGTCGATATCAAAGTAATCCCGGAATGGACCACTGGAAAGCTGCAAAGAAGGTTCTCAAGTATTTGCAAGGCACCAAAGAGCACATGCTTACATATAGAAGATCCAATCATCTTGAGGTCATTGGATATTCATATTCAGATTTTGCCGGATGTGTGGATAGTAGGAAGTCAACATTTGGCTACATGTTCCTATTAGCCAAAGGAGCAGTATCATGGAAGAGTGGAAAGCAATTTTTCATTGCTACTTCCACTATGGAAGCGGAATTTGTGGCATGCTTTGAGGCCACTATTCATACATTGTGGTTGCGGAACTTTATCTCAGGACTTGGTATTGTTGGCAGTATAGCCAAGCCGCTAAGAATTTATTGTGATAATTCCGCAGCAGTCTTCTTCTCAAAGAATGACAAGTACTAAGGGTGCTAAACACATTGAAGTGAAGTACTTGACAGTTAAAGAAGAAGTGCAGAAACAAAAGGTGTTTATTGAGCATATAAGAACTCATCTCATGATAGCGGATCCGTTGACTAAAGGATTGTCGCCCAAGGCATTCATTGGCCATGTTGAGTGTATGGGTGTAAAGGAGGGAGCCTTGCTAGCTTAATTGAGGTGTGCTCATAACGTTTATGACACTTTGAATTCACTTATGTTTATGTTTCTGCATTATTGTTATATATGTCATCATTATAGTAATGTGTACACATTCTGGTTGATTCGATAACATATTTATTGAGAATTATGGTATTTCTTAATTTCTAAAAGTAATATTGAGTTTGGATTAATCTGTGATACATGGAAGGGATCATGTCGCTTAATGACATGTGACCGCCATGATCCGATCAATTCTAATTCAAGTAAGGTTATTGACATTGTATGGACTTGATAATAAAAGTGCGCATTTATAGATGATATTGAACCATCAAGTCGTCACATGGACCAAGTGGGAGAATGTAAGAATATCTTCTATATAATGTTTATATGGTCCATGTGTTTTCGGTTTAATTATATTAAGTCCACGTACATTATATTATAATTATGGTTTTAATATAAGAGTCGGAACTGTGATGGATCGGTACTGGGTTAAAGACGTTAAAATCTGGGAGCATTTAATATATGAAAGGATCTCCCTCTTCTCCTGCCTAACACATAAGTACTCATTCTCTCTCAGTAAAAGCAAATACATTCATGTAAAAGAGAATGAAAGAAGAGTTGGTTACTCATCTATTAAAGTTTTCAACTCTTCCATTAAAGTTAGATATAACTCTTTTATTAAAAGAATGAATGAGAAACTGATGGAATTGTGTAGATGGTTATACGTACTTCTACATTATAAAAGGAGAGGGAATGGAAGGGTTTTAATCCATCATAAAACAACTAAAAGGAAAAGGCAAGGAGAAGAAAAGATTGTTTACTCATGTGATGCATAAAATCGGCATCATAGTTATTGAAGGGGATCGATCTCGATGATGAACTCAACCCGAATCGTAGCCTGCAAAACAAGAACAAACGAGGTCGGGGCGAGGCTTGTGTCCCCCGTAGGACCCTCCGATGCTTAAGTCAGTCCTCCTCAATAGGAATCCATATCATCTTATTTATACTAGTCGAGTATTAAATAAAAGAAACCGTTACCGTATTTAAATAGGTCGAGACTTTAATGCACGAAACCGTTACCATATTCAATAGGCGAAACGGTTTCCGCATTGATGTTGCTCAACGTCGTATTGAATGCCGTATTGAATGTTCGAATTTATTGATTATGATAACGCTTGATAAAAGATCGGAACTCCCTTGTGCTATGATGATGGGATTTTCCCTATTTTAATTGCCCCTCGGGTTTCTTCTTCATGTCTCGATGATGAAGGAAGCCGAAAAAAGTATGTGGCGAAGTTTGTCGATTGAACGATGATTTTGTCGTAAACGTTAGTCGCTTGATCCATAGTTGGCTATTGGCCTAAGTGGCTATCGCTGGCCGTAATTGGCTATTGGCCGTGAGTGGCTATTGTTGGCCGTAATTGGCTATTGGCCGTAAGTGGCTATCGTTGGCCGTAATTGGCTATTGGCCGTGAGTGACTATTGTTGGCCGTAATTGGCTATTGGCCGTGAGTGGATATTGTTGGCCGTAATTGGCTATTTTTTGGCCTTGATTGGCTAATTGTTGGCCTTGATTGGCTATTTTTTGGCCTTGATTGGCTAACTGTTGGCCTTGATTGGCTATTGGCCGTAATCGGCTATCGTTTATTTCCCTCTTATTTTCTTCTTTTCCAGCGTCATTCTTGACATTCTTGAATCATATCTATAGCTTTAATGTCGATCTTGACTTCCAAGCTGACAGTAGTTAGGAAACTTTTTGCCCCTTGCATGGCTAGCTCTTGGGTTATGAGCTTGATGTGAGCTTGATGCTTTGTTGTTGACCTTTAAGTGAATCCCTTGTTGCTATACTCTGGCAACTTTGATGGAAATTTCAAACACTTTCTTTTTAGAAATCAATTCTAAGGTGCTAGTCTAACCGTAGATGTAAATATTAATTGTAGGCTACATGATATAAAAAGGGAGAAGAACTTATCCGATTACGAATCTAATGCAATCCTGTCGTTGTGGCCACCATGAACATGACCGCCGCACTTGGCCTCGGCGGTCCTTATGCCTCGCACCACCTTGCTAGTTTGTGCCATATGAAAGCGCTATACTTTAACAAAAGTTATTAAGTAAATATATAAACAATAAAGCCATATTTGTTAAGGAGAAAGACAAAGGTCTTTGAGCACTTCCTGATCTTGACTTGGGGCTTTAATGCTATGTGATCTTGCCCCTTGTCATCTTCTTTTTGAATCCATCGGGAATAGGAGGCTGCAGGGACAAAAAGCTACAACCTTGAAAGTTTGGGCTGCTCATTGTAATTACTTGAAAAGATCGGGCTAGTTTCACAATATGTGACAGTTCCGGGCTGGATTTGTAATTATGCTAAATCTTCATCAAATCCAGTTGCTTCTTCTTCGTTAGGTCTAGTAGAAGGCTCGGCGGCGCAGGAATTCGAAGTGGTATCCCCGGCCACTGTACATCCCGCCTCCGACCTTGACGTCGGCGAGGGACCTCTTGGAACGACCTCACGCCACCCGTGAGCGGCAAAGTCGGGCGACCCCGACCTCCCCAGCGGTGTCGGTGTGTTAATCCGGGTTCAGATCCTTGAGCTTGCGAGTCGCCTATGCAGATCGGTGTGCTCCTCATGGTGCGGCGGAGCATAAGTTGATCTCCCTTGGCCGATTGCTTGGTCAGCCGTCGATCTCCCGTCGATCTGGTGAGCGGGTAGCGGGTAGCGGCTCGACGCCCATGTGCGCGCTTGCCCTTAGATAGGCGGATGTCAGGAAGCCTTGCCATGCCGCTTGGTGTTTGGGTTCGCAGGTCACCGATCCGAACTCCCTGATTTCGACTGGTGAAGATTGACCTACGATGCCGCTTGGTGTTTGGCTCCACCGGCTCGCTCCATGGAGGTTCACCGGCCCCACCGTCGATCCATTGCGGGTGCTTGCGGCGGCCAGCGCGATCCCTCGCAGTGCCCCTGGCCCTCGGCCACGGTAGGGTTCTTCGATTTAGTTCATTAGGGTTCCGATCTTAGTGCTTTTTGATCGGTTCTCACAGACGGCGCCAAAAGTGATGCATAAAATCGGCATCATAGTTGTTGACTTGTTGAAGGGGATCGATCTTGATGATGAATTCAACCCGAATCGTAGCCTGCAAAACAAGAACAAACGAGGTCGGGGCGGGGCTTGTGTCCCCCGTAGGACCCTCCAACGCTCAAGTCAGTCCTCCTCAATATGAATCCATATCATCTTATTTATACTAGTCGAGTATTAAATAAAAGAAACCGTTACCGTATTTAAATAGGCCGAGGCTTTAATGCACGAAACAGTTACCATATTCAATAGGCGAAACGGTTTCCGCATTGATGTTGGTCAACGTCGTATTGAATGCCGTATTGAATGTTCGAATTTATTGATTATGATACCGCTTGATAAAAGATCGGAACGCCCTTGTGCTATGATGACGGGATTTTTCCTATTTCAACTAATATCTTGAATCGTTTTTCCGCATCAAAGCTTAATATAATGGATTCAGGTAGTTTTGTATGTCTCCTTTTAGATTATCGCAGGTTGATTTGTATAAAATCTAGATCCTATTTGTTATAGATTTCATGATCGAAATCGAATAAAAGCTTACATTATTGACATTGTTTGAAAGAAAAAAAATATTAATGTTAAAAGAATTCACATCCTAAATTGTTAAAATTTTACTATTGTTGAAATCTTATCGTTGAGGACAATTTACTATTGTTGACATAGTAAAATTTAACCTTACTGAAGCAATATTGTATATATACATCAGTAAAAATAAGTTCGAAGGCTTCAACCACACTTATATTTTTATATGGTTTCCCCCAATCCACAAATGTGGGAGGGGTTTTATATCCCAACAACCCCTCGAGTGCTCAATCCTAATCCTAAGGGTGTAGTTGGATTCCACACATCAATATAATTAGAATGCACGTATAAATATAAACACTTTTTTAAGTGTTTAGATAACACATTTTCCAATATCTTTAAAATAATGTAAAATTTAAATAAAATTTGTCTATATAATATATAATAATACTACTAAAACAGTAGCAAAGGAAGATACGTGACGACTCATCCTTAAACGAGACTTATGTGGTGGATTCTTATTTAGTGTGGCCCCACCTAAATAATTAATTCAATTAATTAATTATTAATAAAAACAAATCTAATGATAATTCAACAAATTTAATAGAATATTAATTTCTCCTAAACTTAGTTTTTTTTACCAAATTGAATTAAAGCTATCTATTTTATTTTAATTAACTCAACCAATTAATTACTTTCTATCATAACTTTAACTTATTTTTTTCTCATTTGTTTAATTAAAACTTAATATCTATGTTAGTTACCACATTTTACCCCTATTTTTTTTGGTGATTTAGTAAAATATTCCTCGGATGAACAATATAATTGAGTTATTTTATCTAATTAAAATTGTAAATACTGATTGTTATCTATGCCAAAACCGAAGCAATTCACAAAACTATTTTAATCTTTATATTTAAAGGATTTACTTGCACCATATTTTTTTTTATTAAAAAGATTCATCTAGATTACCGATAATTTAGATAATACTTCATCCGTTAACCAAAACATGTCACTTTACTACTCAGACACACTTCATTCTTATTACTACAAAGTATGAAATTATAAATAAAAATTACAAAAAGTTAATATTTAATATAGTTTTTATTATTATAAAAAAACATGCATGGTAAACAATATGTTTTGGTTAACAAAAGGAATAATAATGTTAGCCATTATTATAATATGTTTTATATATTTTTATTATAAATGACAATGTGTATTGACAACAACTTTGTTTATTTACATGATTTTATTAATGATAATGTAATTTATATTTTTTTCATATAATGTACATTTCAATTTTGATAATTTTCGTATCAAATTAAAATTATCCAATTCAACATTGATAATTATGATAATGAAAATTTGTGATGCATTTAATTAAGCAATTTGATTATGATAATGAAGATTTCAGTTTAATTAAGCAATTCTTAGTGATATATAGATATGATATTAAAGTAGAGAAAGGTCCGCACAAGATGCGGGAACTAGCAGGGCTGCACCCCGCTGGTTCTCGCCGGCGATCCGAGCGGCGACCACTTGTTTGCTCCTTCAAACTGCTTGGTGCTTGGGGTGCAAGCAAAAATCTTCCATTAAAATAATTTTTTTTTATTCTTGGAGAGGCTTGCCTCTCTTAGACCACCAAAAAGGGAAATTATATATATATATATGTATTCTTTTTTATACATATATATATATAATTATATTAAAAATCATGTAAGCAGTAAACAGAGAAACTCTCTCCTCTCTCTAGAACTTTGGTTTTAGAGAGAGAGAGTTGAGAAATCCTCCTCAGATCAACAAATTCTGAAGTAATCCATGTTATTTTGTGCTAATCTTCTTCTTACCAATCTCCTTTTGAGAACAATCTGTTTGCTCTCCTTGGCAAACATTGTGTAATCAGGGTCTTTGGTATTCCCCGATGCCTAGATCCCCAAAAAATCTCCTTTTCAAACCATATCCTTTCAACACCCAAATTCCAACTCCTTGTCCCGTTTCTTCAAACTTGCTTTCGCAGTAGTCTGATTTGTGAGTATTGGGCATTGTTTGTTTGAATTTGTGGTGTGTTGGCCCGGAAATTTTTCATCGTTGTGGTCTGTTGGCTTCTCCCTCCGATTGGGGTGTTCATATAGTTGTCGACGCATTTCGTGGTGGTGTTAGGCCTGCTCCATGGTGTTTGTTGGCGGTCGGGTGGTGTCCTCGGCATGCGTCCGACGATGCTCCCCCTGGTTGGTCGCCGGTGCTAGAGGTCCTCCTAGCTTGTCGGCGGCTGCCTTCCGGTGTGGTACTGTTGTACCTGTGCAACTTGTTCCTTCCTTGGGCCCTAAGGTTGGGCCCGAGGCTACCCATTATCTTGTGCTTCGGGCTCAAGACAAAGCCTTGGGCCCGAAGCACAGCTCGAAGGAAAAAAAAAATCATATATACTTTTATACTCATACATTTGTCTATATTTATACATATAAAAAAATTGGCAAATATATATATATGTTTTTGTTTACTTATTGTTATATATTTTCTTTCTCTAAACCCCGAAAGGGCTTAATCAAAATCCCGTATGGGTCTCGATAAAATCCCGAAAGGGGTTGATCAAATCCCGCAAGGGCTTGACTAAATTCTTGTAGGCGAAATTTTGTTTGCGTTTTGTTCGAGCAGCGTGCGGCTCTGCTTCCGACGTTTCTAGGAGTTCTTCTGCTTGGTTGGAGAGGTATGAAGTCTGGAGTTGGGACTGGCTGGGGTTGTGGTAGTGCGCTCAGGGCGACTATTTATCCGGGATGGAGCTTCCTTTTAGTTCGTCTGCACTACCCACAGGAGTTAGAGTCCTGCTATACCGCTGGCCCGCGGTGCAACTGTTCGGTGGTGCTTGACTTCGTTCTTCGCCGGTGTCCTCTGCTTTCTTGGGAGTTGGTCTTCTTGGGTCGTCTTATTGTAGAGTCTATTTCTGTTTGTTTCTTTTCGCTTGTTGTATGTATTTCTGTCTTTTTAGGTTGTATGTTTGACGGTTCGCCGTCTCCCGACTTTGTCGGCCTCTCGATGAGTCAGACCTGTCTGACCTTCGAATTATTACCTTATCATATATATATATATATATATATATATAATTATATCAACCAGTTTTTATATATGCATATTTTCAATTTTTATTCATATGTAAAAATACCACAAATCCCGTAAGGGCCTGAAATCCCGTCGAAATAACTAAATCTAAATCCCGAAAGGGTTTGTATTAACAACTCCATAAATTTCGTAAGGACTTGAAATGTCGCTCGACAGAGCTTGTATTAAATCCCGAAAGGGTTTGACCGGTTTGTTCCGACCGGTCCTTCTTGGTGCAATTTTTCTCGGGGGGCATCTGGCTTTACTTTGGTGCTTCTAGGCGTTCTGATTCTTCGTTGGGGTTCTGGCAGTCGGAGTCGGGACCGGCTGGGGTCGAGGCGGTGTGTACGGGGCGACTCCGTGATCGGAAAGGAGCTTCCTGAAGGTTCGTCTTCACTGCCCACAGGATTTCCTGATGTATCGCTGGCCAGCGGTGCTGTTTCTGGATGGCGCTTGGTTTCGTCTGTAGTCTCTGTCCCCATCGTGCTAGAGTTAGTTTTGCTTAGATTTGTCTTTTGGTAAGGTATGTTCCCGCTTGTTGTATTGCACCGTTTTTTTATGTTGTATGTTTTGACGGGTTTCCGTCTGCCGACTTATCGGCCATCGAGATTCAGGTATATCTGATCTCGAATTCTTACCTAGTAAAAAAAAAAAGTGTACGAGGGAAGTCTCACACACACAAATGTACCCTATTAACAGGGCGGGAAAGCCAAGCTGAAGTGTCCTTCCGAAGCCTCGCGTTCGAATATATCAAACCATAGCAGTTCGTAGTTCCCACCACGCACCAGTCTTAGGGTTTCCCGCCGGCGGAGATGTACGCCAACGCCAGCCAGTTCGACGGCAACGCCGCTTTCTCCGGCGGCGGTTTCATGCCTTCTCAGGCTACTCAGTCCGCCGATCATTCACATGCTTCCGCCGGAGTATTCTCTCTTTCTCTCTCTCTTCTTTTTTCCCCAATTCGTCTTGTTGTCGGCCATTTCTACCTAATTGACATCTGTTTCCACTGGATTTCGCTCTCAATTTCTGCTATTCTTGTTTAATTTCTGCAGGGCCAGGACGTTAAGCGATTGTTGCCGTTGACTGTGAAGCAGATTAACGAAGCTTGTTCGTCTTCTAATGAGAGATCCAACTTCATTGTCGACGGTGTTGATGTTAACAATGTATTTTCCCTCTCTTAATTCCACAGAAGATTTTGGTTTGTGTTTCCTTTTGTGTAACTCAACTGTTTCATTTTAATTTCTTGGGTTTAGGTTACTGTTGTTGGTATGGTTTGCGACAAGGTTGAGAGAGTGACAGACATTGGTTTCTATATTGATGATGGAACTGGAAGGCTTGAAGTTCACAGATGGTGCGTGTATGCTTCCCCCATTTCAATTCTATTTGAATTTTGATGCATAAATTTCACCATATATGAACTTGTTTGCTGAATATGATTGTATACTTGTTTGTATGAATGTATAGGGCCAACGAGGCTATTGACACAAGGGAAAATCAGAGTATTCAGTAAGTTCCATCCCATCTTTTTTCAAAATCCTAGCAGTATGATTTTTGGATGACTAATTTAGCTAATGTATTCCATGAATTGTGAACAATTAAGTTGTAAGGATCTACCTGTCTGACAAGCTCTTTATATTATCAAAAATATTTTTTCCAGCTGCTTTAATACGGTAACTGACAAGGCACAGAGTAGGAGTTTTCGTTTAATTGGGAATTTGCTTGCTCGATATATAGCCTGAAGTGCCTGATTGATTTTCTTTTGTATTGGCCAGTGCAATTATTCAAGATTGTGAAACATTCATTTTGTTTATTTGGATATTAGGAATCACATGTATGTCCGTGTTTTTGGTCACCTCAAGGTGTTTCAAGGTAAACCACAGTTGGTTGCCTTCTCCGTCAGGTATTCTAAAGCTTTTTATACTCACATGTGGAGATGGCATGGTTTAGAACTAGCAGTTTTGTTTTGAAAGAGAATTCACATGAAATAAAACTTGTTTTATTTTGACAGAAATGTAATATTCATGTTACCGTTTCCCAATGTCTTGTTTTGTTGCAAGAACTACTTAGCAAGCTGTAAAGGAGGAACTAATGGCACTTAGGATAAACATAAATGCTGCTAAACTCACATTGTATGCTTGTGTATGTAACTGAGATTTTCAAGGGAAAGCTGGTATATGCAATCTGTAGTATCTTGATATTAATGTGATAAAAGTAGTTCCTGTTTCTTCTTCTCCTAGCACATCCTCCTTTTTTCTTTTCTTTAGGCAAGGTTTGTTTAAAGTTGAACTTCAAAAATATGCAAAAATAATACTGGAAGCTCTGAGTTGTATAAACTCCGTAAAATCATCAGATTGGACGTTGAGCTTTCTTTTATTGATTGTTCACTGCTGAGTGGAATTTCTGACAAGTATGAATTAATAAACAATAGAACGTACTGTAGTGTATATTCATAGTGAGATTCTTATGATCCTTTCCTTTTCTCACATGCTGGATCTATAGGTTCTATATTATATGAAGATTGTGTATTCAATAAACATAACTTATTTCTGTGGTTCTTCTTAGGCATGTGGTTGACTTCAATGAAATTACTTACCACTTCACAGAGTGCATGTATGTCCATTCCTACAATACTAAGTTGCAGGTAACATTTCATTCATCTTAACTTAAATGTCATTAGTTGTGTCTGAAATGACATCTATTCTCTCTGCTTCTGCAGAAGGCAGGCAATCACCCTACAGATGTACCTGGAAGTGGAACATCTGCTATGAATGCAAACCCTTATAGAGGAAATCAAGCCATGCCGCCAAATCAAGTAAAGCACTGATTTTTGTGGAGTGAACCATTATGCTTTATTTTGGTATGTAGACTTGCTGATTATCTGCCTTATGACATCAAACAGTTCCCTGGTCAGCGGTTCGGTGTAGATGGATTACAAGGCGTTGACCAAATGATCCTAGATTATCTGCAGCAGCCTTCATGCCTGTAAGTTGATCTTGGATTTTCATACCTTCTCATTGTTTATCCTCTCATCATGTCCGTTTTGTGTGACTGCTTCATACGTTCACATTGCTGTGTTATATTGTATTCTCATCATGATAAAGATTCTAGCCCTTTTAGCTTGATGCATTGGTTTACATTCCCTCCTGTGCTGAAAACTGTATCAAATTGACCACAGAGGAAGAAGATTTTTGGCAATGCAGTAGGAACTAGGAAGGCCACAAACGCAACGGATTATTGCTTCTAATAAAATGCCGAGTCACAAATGCGGCTATTAGAAATGATTATCCATTCTTAGACTGTGATACTCATATACCAAAAGCTCTACTTTTGTTTCTGTGGCTTGAATCTAGAATTTCTGCAGTCTACTTATTGCTGACTAATTGGGCCCATAAACTTTATTGGCGAATACTGTTCATTTAAGTGAATGCATTTGCAAGTTTGCTCAATATCTGTTTGTGGTGATCCTTGGAAAGTGCTGGGTTGCTTTTAAGGAATAGAAATCTGTTTATTATGCGAATATCATTGGAAATATATTTAGTGCTGGACTGATTTTGCTTTGAATTAATCTCTTGAGTTTCATCCTTAGACAAACACACTCAGGGCCTATGATTTAGTTATAATAGAACTTTAATTTAGACATAGCTTGCAACAATAGGACGGGCATGGTTTTCGCTGGTCAGTGCTGTTCTCATCTGCTCAGTTGTGCATCTGTCCATATCAACACTGATATTTCATATTCTGAAAAGGTCCAAATCTTCCTTTAGTCCTCATATGTGTTCCATCCCCACCCTCCACTGCTGATATCTTTTCCTTTCCTCAACTGCTTATACAATAACTGCATTCTACAGTCTGTTATTAGTGTGCATCTCAACGTGGAACTTCAGCTTCACATTTGAGATACTATCTTATAATAATATCCTTCTGCTTTCGGTTTTTGTGTTCTAACTGTTATTTCTGTATCCATTGTTCAGGGGTAGGGAGAAGGGTGTACACAAGGACGAGCTAGCCCGACAACTTAATGTTCCTGTGGAAAAGATATTGTACCTTTCTTCTCGCTGCAAATGATTTGCATATCGTATTCGTGTTTTCTTACTGTATGCCGTATTTTTGCTGGTTGATTTAATCCATCTTTGTTGGATATCATCAGACAAGCCATGAAGACTCTCGAGGATGAAGGCTTGGTCTACTCAACCATTGATGAGCACCACTTCAAGTCTACTGCTAATGGTTAATGCACTTTTGCCTTCCTTCGAATGTCAACTCACAACGATACTAGGCAGTTTTTCTCTGTTTGGTGAGCAATATCACAAAGTTTGGTTAGTTTAAATTCCGTTGATGGTATCATGCAATGAGACAAATGGTAACGATATGTGCTCTGAATGCGAGATAATAGAGTATCTACTTGTAAAGTTTTCTTGGTTTGGATTGTAGCTCTGGTTTATGTTAACTTTTCTATAATACGGAAAGCAAACAAGTTTTAAAAGAACGTTAGCTCATTGTGGACAACTCGTTGATATGATAACTCTTTGATGTGATGCTGGTAGCCAGGAAGTACTTTTTACTTGTACATGCCTTGATAAATGCCTCTGGTTTATGTGACCTTTTACTTGTATTGTTAATGTATTCTTGTTTAAGTGTAGATTTTTACGAGTTTAGAGAAGGGTGTTATGGACTTATGGGCCTAGGGCATGATACTCTTGAAATTCATACCAAAATAGTACGTATTATAGTATTCCTTCATATCAAAATATTAGATGGTTCAAAAGTAGACTTGAGCTGACCTGAGCTAACCCGCCCAGCCCGCCCGGGGAAAAAGGCGGGCTTGGGTAGAACAATCGGCCTAAACGGGTCGATGGCCTGCCCTCGGTAGGCCTATTGGGTAGGGCTTGGGCTGAGTATGAGGCCCAAGTGGGCCGGTAGGTCCGGCCCAGTATATATATATATATTGATTAAGTAAGAATTCGGGTGACCTAAAAAAGAGGACTACCCGGCAGCATCCTTGTGGATGAGGTTCATGAGATCGGGGTCGATACAATTGGCTCTCGTGCTAGAGCAAGAATGGCAAAGGTGTGCAACCTTGTCAGCCACCTTATTACCGCTACGGTAAATATGAGAGAAAGTAATTGACTCAAAGGCGCTAAGCAGGCATTTAATATCCGAGAGTAACAGTTCAATTTCCCACGGACAAGGCACCCCTTTCTTAAAGTAGTTGATTATGATAAGCGAATCCCCTTCTACGATTAGGTTGTGTATTTGTAGATTAATTGCTTTGATCAAGCCTTCTCGAAGAGCAAGTCCTTCGGTCATAAGTGGCGTCTGGTGGCCAATTAGCTTTCCCCCAATGGTCCTAGTATTACCTTCCGAGTCACGAATGACAAACCCGATTGATGATTCTCTACCAATACCTGCTGCCCCATCAAAGTTCAGCTTAAAAAAAACAGCGGGATGTTTTTTCCATTTTGTTATTCCATTATTCGACTTTTTAGTTTGCTGCCCATTCTTATGAGTTTTGTACGATTTTTCCCTACCAAAACCAGATTCAACTTGGGAGGCGGATTCCCAGTTTGATTTATGCAGGTTTGACTTGTTTTTTGAAACCTTTTGGAATTGGCAGATTCTCATTTTTGAAAATAAATTTGTTCCGAATATTCCAACCGGCCCAGTATATATTAATGTTACAATATTATACTTATAATTATACATATATATATATTTGTATGATGATTTTTTTTTTCATAATACAAACTATATATAGTGTGTATATATTACACATGCAGTGTATATTTATATATATATTTTTGTCAAAACAGTGTATACATATCTTCTTCTATATATAAAAAATGAGAGTTGCTACATAAATAGTAACATTTTTTTTTTCCTATTTTGACCTTACTTTTGAATATATTTACAAAATTAGAAAAATGTTGTGTGGGCTTTTCAAATTGGACTTTAAACCCATATCACAACTTTCTAGCCTATAAGATCCAAAACTATAGTATAATATAACATTAATTTCCAATATAAATATATAATATTAATTAATTCTAAATTATTGATAGTTTGAATGTAAATATAATTACTTATTATGCAAATCTGTGCTTAGTTATGAATTTTTTAAGTCTACCATGTTTGCCTATGGTGATTGAAGTGTAGCCTTATATTTTAAAATAACATGTTTTATTAACATAACAATAAATGTTATGAAAGAGAAGAAATTTAGTAATTACAAAAAAAATCAAATTTTAAATAAAAAGTTTAAGAAGAATTATGAAAAACTCTTTATTTCATAAACGACGCTTGCTTATGGTAAAAATTTCGAATTAGTTCAGTATTTCAAGAAGAAGAAATTATTGGAAAAATTGATTCCCTTTAATAGGCAATATATATTACTTGAATTATAATGATTTAAGGATAAGAGATTATGTGAAAATTTTGATTTTGTTTTAATATAAAATATTGATTTCATTTTAATATAAATTATCAATATTTAATCGGAGAAATTATATAAACCAAAAATCACACGTCCCTTTTGACGTGAAACAACGTTGCTTTGGACGTTGACCACGTCAGTTTGGACGTGGACTAATTGTCCTTCTAATTAAGAGGATTAAAGCATGATTAATAAAAAATTATACCATGTCTAATTAAACTTGGACCAGGTTGAATTGAGCGTGAATTTAAGAAAGGATTGGCCAAACCCAAAAATACAAGCCCCATATTAAATATTTCGAGGGAGTGTGAACAATATCATAAATATTAAAATAATGTTATGGATAATATTGGTTAATAAATATGAAATTGTAGAAAAGTAAATTGATATTTAATTAATATAATTTTTATGTCTAACAAAAGCGTAGGTAAATAATAAATAATATTATTTTAATGAAGAGAAAAAACATTTTTTAACGTGTTTGGATTTCCGCGTGCTCCGCACGCGAAAGCAACTAGTATATATATATAATACAGTGTGTGCATAAGGTGCATATTATATTATGTTATATATAAAGAAAACCCATAAAATATATGTAAAAAAATACAAATTTATATATGTTATGTCTTTAATTGATTTTACTTCTTGGATAGTAACTCATACGTATAATTTAGTAACATAACCAGTTATGCTATCGAGTAGGATTTTCCGTCCCGATGGGCGGCCCGACCCGTCAATAAGGACGGGCTTGGACAATGGAGTAGGCCCAAAAACCAAGTCTGACCCAAACCCGGCCTGGTACAATGGGTTGCTAAAATGGCAGAGACCTGGCCCAAGCCCTTGTCTCGATTAATTGTTACTATAAATTATTATTATCCATTTCTATGCTATAATTATCTCTTTTAGATGGCCTATGAAAAGATGAATGAAATATACTGCGTAATTTTTATATCAAGCGTGCCTAGCTAAAACATTATTTTAGAAGGAAGAAAGTGTATATATTTAAATAAATGAAATCAAAAGTGTTTTTTTTTTTGTCCGAATCTCCTCTCTATCTCCGAGTTTGTCCCCTTCTACTATTTTAAACTCCTTTTATTTTTTAATTATTTTAATCTATTTTTTATTTTTTTTAATTAATGTTTGTGAGGAGGGGATGTGAGAGGAGGGGATGGGAAAGGAGGGGGACAGATATGTGAATCCGCTCTTTTCCCCTTCATAAAATGTGAGGTATATCCCCTACTACATGTATTTTTTTTATTAGGCAAAAATCCGGGTGGAGGACCTACCCGAGAGCATCCTTATGGATGAGGTCCTGAAGACCTATGTCGTTATATAAGTCAAGACTCCTGACAGAGCGATAAATGTGTGTAACCTTATCAACCACTCTGTTGCCAATACGGGGTATATGAGAGAAGGACACATCTCTCACTCTCGACAGAAGGATTCTAATGTCTGACATAATAATTTCGATTTCCTAAGGATATGAAGTTTGTTTTTTAAGGTGATTTATGATTATTAGAGAATCTCCTTAAATATGTAATTTATTTATACTCAACTGCAATGATTGGGTAATGCCTTGTCTTAAAGCAATGACTTCTACCTTAAGGGGGGTCTGGTTACCTATCTTGTCGTAACCAATATGAATCGGTCGGCCCTCATAGTCTCGTATAATAAAACCAGTTGATCTATTATTATTCGCAAGAGTTGATCCATCAAAGTTGAGTTTGAACATGCCTAGATGAGGTATTTTCCATTTAAATGTTTTTCGTTGGGGATTTTTTATACTCCTCTGATTAGTTGCTTTTGTGTGATTTGGGCCAGCATTGAAATTTTGTTCTTATTTTCAACCAATTTGCCATGTGCATATTGGTTATTTGTTTGATGAAATCTTGCCCTAGTGGTGGTTCATGTCGAAATATAAATTGGTTTCTAACATACCACGTTGTCCACCCGGTAAAGACTAGTTTTTCCTTTTCTATTTTTGATAATTTGTTACACAGTAACGCTAAGATAAGCTTGATTTCTCTTGAGATTGCGATCATGTTGTTAATGTTTTGGCAAAGATCCATTGTTAATGATGGTTGGATGCTATTATATTGGCATTCTACAAAGAGGTGTGTATCGTCCTCAGTGGCATGGTTACACAGATTACAAGTCGATGGGACTAAGACTCCTTTTTGGGTGAGTTGGGTTGCCGTTGAGAGTCCTTGTTGACTTAGTTTCCAAAGAAAGTTTTTGACCTTAAGGGGATATTAACATTCCAAATCCACGAGTTCTCGTTATTTTCTCTACACGTATATTATACTTGTATTAGTCTTGTTACAACATCCGGACATAACATCCTGTAGGTCCATTAAGATAGAAGCACACCCAAGTGCCTATATATACTCTCTCCGTCCGATGATATATGAGTTTTTAGAGGTGAGTTTTCGTCCGATAATAGATGGGCTTTTATGTTTTTTAGGTGAGAGATTGTAATGATTTGTATTGATTTGTGTGGTGTTGACTTTTTAAAAGAATTTGATTGGTTAAAATGTGTAGCAGGTGTTAAAAAATAATAAAATTTATGAACAAATTAGTGTAATGATGATATAAAGTGAAGTGTTTTATTCAAATTTTTGCAAATTTCTAAAAGTCCATATATTATCGAATGGAGGTAGTAATGTATATAATCTGTATAAATAATAAATGCATCATTAAAAAAAACAACCTTTTGATGCTGAGCTTGTTGTGGCTGACAGTGCATTACCTGACCCTGAGCACTTCAATGACATTGGAGCTGAAATTGACTCAGCTACATTATCTTGTCTGAATTATAATATATCAGAGGAGGATCCTTTTGATGTATTTGAGGAAGTTGACTATCTCCTGGATGAGCCAATGGATGATGATGCTCTCATTACTGATGAGGGTCATGGGCTTATATCTGAGCCTTCATTTCATTCAATTCATTCAAACTCCACTGTAGTGAAGATGTTCTCTACCATGGATATGCCAAACAAAGACCCTTCAAACTCAGACTCCATCAAGAGGAAGGCAGCTGGGGGTGATGATGACACAACCAGCTCCTCACTGAAGAGGACCAAATCAAGCAACTAATTTCCTATAATGAAGAAGATTTTGAGAAGAATTGGGAAGACTTGGTGTTTATCTTCAAAACCTTTTACAATTAACTCTTTTGCAAAAAATCTCCATCCCAATTCTTGGCAAAACCTTGCATCTTATGCATTATATTTCCCTAAGCCAGAAGTAATCTACTATGTAGTTCATATGATCCTAGGAATGTATCAATATGATGTAAGATCTATATATGTTCTAGACTGCTGTCAAGCATCTTGTAATGCACCATGTAAAATATTTGTACTCTATCTATGCTTCATCTATGCATCAATCTACTGTAATGCATCCTGTAAAATATATATGCAATATATCTTTTATGTGAAAAATATCTATCATATACACTGTTATCTAATGCTATACCAGAATTATCACTATATTTCTTACCATGATACATATATGCTCTGTATCTTAAGCTTAATAGTCACAAGCAAATATGAACATCATCTCAACTTCACTGCTACTCACAGTATTACAATAAAAGTATGTCAACTAACTTCATGCTCAAATAACTTGCATAAAAGTTATTTCAAACGTGGCTTTTTGATATTAATTTGGATCACATATTACCATGCAGTGTATTTGGAGACTTTATTCTATTACTAACAATCTTGCTCGAGTGATTCATTCACTTGAGCAACATGATTCATATTCCCTATTCCAGGTTCACCTATATGAATTCAATCTTGTGTGTGCTTGCCTGGTTCTGCAACAAATGGCAAAACAAGATGCCTCCTTCACCAATACGAGAAGAAACATGACCAAAATGAAGAACCATACTCGATAACAGGATAAGTTTGATTCAACCACTGATGGAAAAAAGGTCAGCTGATTGCAAAACCATCTCAGTCAGCCTCTGATATTCATACTCCATGCTAGGATCTGTGTAAGCAATAAATTACAGATTTTGCCAACCAGGCACTGTAATCAAGAGACAAAGCATACAACAACAAATCAGAAGGAGGGAGATCATGGGAAGGAATCCATCAAATTTATCACCAATTGTATCTGTAACAATTATTCTTCAAAATTGTGTACTATAAAGCCACACACAAAACTACGTTTCTTCTTGCCTAACTATAACTTGCATAAAATTAGGGAATGCTATGCAAAATACAACTACAATAAAACCAAATTCAGCATTCAACCTTGGTTTAGGTTTATGTGGCAAAGAACTTTAGTACCAACTATTATACTAAGCAAAAGGGTAACCGAAAGAAGACAATTGCACACCTTCAGTACATTCATAGCATGGCTGGACAGTAGCAACAACAACATCCTAAATCAAGATATGGTAGATATAGACTTTAAAGAACAATCTCAACACTCTAAAACAAGAGAAAGTAGAAGACCAAATGCAGATAATAATAGGATCAGAAAACAACATTCCAAAAAATTCAGTCATCATGTAAAAGGGATGAATGCCAGAGATTCATATAATGACCAAATCACTAAACAATGGACCTCTACGAACACTAACGACAATACTAAAGCTACCCACAAACCACATACTACAGAAACTTCAACGATGGGAAAACTTTTAAAATCCTATACTCAATTAAGCAGTGAAATATGAAAATCAGTTTTTGGAATATTAGGGGTCTTGCCAGGAAAAACATTTGGACACAAATTGACGCCATATGTAAAACTGAACACATCCACATATTGGCCCTAGCTGAGACAAAGATCTCAACACCTCCGAAAGAATCCCTGTGGAGACACGCTGGATTTGATAACCTTTGTTTCTGTCCATCTGTTGGACTATCGGGTGGCATCTGCCTCTTATGGAAAACCTCCCACCTAAACAACGATACCTTTGAAATAATAAAGTCAGAAGATAGATACATCCTGACTAAATATAATAATGCTAAACTCAACCTTACTATATCAATTATATTCGCTTACGCACCTCCGCATCATAATCTAAAAATAGAATTCTGGAACGAATTATCAACAACTATTCAGAATAGCCCATACCCTTGCATAATAGCGGGTGATCTTAATGATATTCTTCATTACACTGACAAACTAGGAGGACCTGCCCCGATACCCTCAAGATTGCGCAGACTCACAGATTTCATAATACAACACGACCTCATAGATCTACCAACAACTGGAAATCAGTTCACTTGGCGCAAAAGCCAGAACACAGAAAATAACATATATGAAAAACTAGATCGAATTTTGGTCCATAAGAATATTTACACAATTCTGCCACACCTCACAACAAAAAACCATGCCTTTACGACTTCAGATCACGCCCATATCACACTAGAGCTATTAAAAAATGAGATACCAATCATGCAACCTTTCAAATTTGAAGTAGCATGGACCAAGCATAAGGACTATGAAAATTTGGTAAAACAAGCTTGGAGACTCAATCCCATTGGGTCTCAAACATTTAAGTTAATCAAAAGACTGCAAGAACTAAAAAGAAAGAGCAAATTATGGAGTAAACGCACTTATGGGAATGTGTTCACGCAAATAGCAAACACTGAAAGTGAAATTCAGCAATTGCAAACTCAACTCTTTGATACTTACGACTCAAGCATTGACATGAAACATAAACGGCTCCTACTTAAATACAATCAACTAGTAGCTTTCCAAAAAGCGTACTGGGGACAACGAGCGAAAAGGATACATTTGAAAAATGTAGATGCAAACTCAAAATACTTTCACCGAATAGCCACTGGGAGAAGAAACAGGAATATAGTTAAAATACTAAAAACAAAAGATGGAATTGTACTTAACACAGTAGATCAGATCCGCAATGAAATTAAATCAGACTTTGTGGAACGCTATTCAGTTACTTCAATAAACACAGGACAATGCGCTCTTCTTCAGCATATCACAACAGAAATCACGGATGAGGACAATGCAATCTTAACCAAACCAGTTACAAACACCGAGATAAAAACTGCCGTATTTTCTCTGGCTGGCGACAAATCTCCTGGACCCGACGACTTTCCCGCAAGCTTCTTTCAAAAATATTGGCACATAGTGGGACCTTCCGTAATAAAAGCTGTAAAAGGATTCTTTTTCAGTGGAAGAATTCTAAAACAAATAAATCATACATTCATAGCTCTCATACCCAAATGTGACAGACCAAAAACAACAGCAAACTTCCGCCCTATCAGCCTATGCTCTACGCTTTATAAAATAATCTTTAAGATTCTATCAACTAGGCTCAGACAAATACTACCAAAATTAATACATCCGTTACAAAGTGATTTCATAACTAAACGATCAATCCAAGATAATATACTCATCGCAAATGAAATATTTCACTCGTTCCAACATAAAAAGGGGGCATCTGGATGGATGGCTGTTAAACTTGACATGGAAAAGGCATTTGACATGGTTAGATGGGAATCCTTACTACAAATATTGCAAAAATTTGGATTCAATAACACCTTTTGCTCTTGGATAAAAGAATGCATAACAACCGTGACATATTCCGTCCTAGTTAACAATGAGCCTACTGAAATGTTCTCCCCTCAAAAAGGATTGAGACAAGGAGATCCTCTATCCCCCTACCTATTCCTCATTGTATCGGAAGTTCTTGCGAGAGGACTACAACATGAGTCTCTATTGCACAACAGCCACCTAGGAATCTCGATAAAAAGGGGTTGTGACAGAATTCCATTCCTAGCATTCGCGGATGATATCATTATTTTTGCTTCCGCAACCAAAAGAGCATGCGAACAGATAAACAATATCACACAGGACTTCTGCAGATACTCGGGACAACGGATAAATTACCACAAATCTGTTTTCTACACAACGGATAACACAAACAACGTTACAAAATCAACAATACAACACGAACTGAACATAGAATACACAACTAATCTAGGGAAATACTTAGGGTCCCCGGTGATTACAGGCAAAGTCACAAATTCAACCTTCGATGACATTATAAACTCCAGCAGGAATCAACTAACAAAATGGACAGCAAACAATCTATCCCAAGCAGGTCGGAGCACACTAATTAGGGCTAATTTAGCAGCCAAACCTCTACATATTATGCAATGTTTCCTACTTCCTACACACATACACAAAGAACTAGACAAAATTAACAGGAACTTCCTCTGGAATAAGGGACCTAAACACAAGCCCCTCATCAACTGGTATGAAGTTTGTAAGACTCATAATAAAGGCGGTTTGGGCCTTCGTCTATCCGAGGATATGAATAAAGCTCTCCAACTGAAGCTTCTCTGGAAAATACTAGCGGAACCAATGAACCCTTGGGTCAGGATAGTCACCCAGAAATACCTAAAGAGCAAAAAAATTCTAGACTATGAGAGAAAAGGGCCGGTGTCATGGCAGTGGTCTAAACTATCGTCACTTATTCCACTTTTCAAAAAAGGAATACGCTGGGGACCTGCCAATGGCAAGGCAATAAACTTCTGGAAAGATTGCTGGGCGGGTGAGGCTCCCCTAGCTACCATAGCAATAAATCCGACGACTATAAATCACCAACTAAAAGTGAGTGAGTTCATCACTCCAGATAAGACCTGGGATGTCGACAAACTGAGGAATACAATTGGTGACAATCTAAATAGCACTAATATAAGAAGGATCACCCAAATACCTATACCAAGATTTATACAACATGATAGACTATACTGGGCTCACAGCAAAAATGGTTGGTTTTCCACCGCTTCGGCGATAGAGCTTATCCATAACCTTAAACAACACACCACATCTGAAATCTCATGGATTTGGAAACTAGACGTACCACCAAAAATTAAAAATTTCCTTTGGAGAATAACAAAAAATGGACTCCCAACATCAGTCAAATTAGCTAATCGAGGGGCTGGCATCCCCACAGACTGCCCTCTTTGTGAAATGCACTACGAAGATTTAGACCATTTTTTGTTTAACTGTCCATGTACTAGACACACATTAACATTCATCTCTAATAAAATTACAAACACCGTCCAGAGAGTCTATGATACCTCACACACAACAAGTGAAGCTTTAAATGCTCTGTATAACGCACTTGGAAAATCTGAGTTTTCTATTCTTGCCACCACTTGGTGGTGCATTTGGTTCTTCAGAAACAAAGTTATATTCGAAAATCTCAATCCAAACCCTAGAACAATAGCATCCTATATAAATAATCAAATCTTGAACTGGGAAAAATCTAAAACGGACGATCTTGCAACAGATTATAATAACAACACAACAGAACTGAAACAAAATAGAGTTAAAAAACGAACAGCAACCTGGAAAAGGCCAAATACTAATTGGCACAAATTAAACTTCGACGGAGCCCTTTCCACAACAAACTGCGGCTCATATGGTTTCCTAATTCGTGATTGTTTGGGTAGGGTTCTATACTCGGAATCAGGTAAATCACCTCTCTCTTCCGTTATCGGGGCGGAATGCTACGGACTATGGAGAGGGACCTTAAAAGTGCAAGAACTACACGTAGATAAAATCTGCATAGAAGGAGATAATCTGAGCATAATCAACAACCTAAAAAAAGGTATATCTAGCCATGGCGAAATAGATATGTTGATTTCGGATGTACTAGCTGTTCTAGCTAGCTTATCAGCAACCGAGATCTCTCATACCCTCAGAGAAGGAAACAGGGCAGCAGACCGCCTTTCTCACTTGGGTATTGAATTTTCCGGCCCATGTGTACCTCCTGACGAGGTCCTTAATGTAATCATCCGAAAGGATGCTCTTAGCTAGTACGTATTGCGTATAGCTAAATTATTTCTTGTTCAAAATAAAAATAAAAAAATGCATCATTAGCCAAAAATTTAACTACTCGATTTGCTTCTGAAAACACGTATCAAGACTGGATACACCGATTTCTTTTGCAATAATCTTTGACATGAAGAACTTAGACAATACTCCGTATAAATTGCTCATGACCTCTAAGGGATTTGTTAAGCCTAAATAATGATGCATGTGTATTAGGGTCATAGGACATTAGCATGATGGATAAACTAGGACTAGGTTTAGGTTTCAGGTGGCTCGAGTGATGATCAAGTCGAAGAACCGAACCAAGGTCTTGGGGCTAAGGTTGTGAATGGGTTAAGGACAAAGCTCAGAGCTTATTTCTTCGGCCCATCACTGTTCCTGGCCAAACACATTACTCTCTCTTCAGCCCAAGCTCTCGGAAGACGCTCCAACGGTTCTATTTGTCGTTCTTACTAAAGTGGAACGTTGCGTTTCACTTAGTATTGGCTCCACTATATATTCGTGCCTTCAGAAACCCTAGGGCACTCCAAACTTCACTTCTACGCTTTCGTCCACACACACACATATATATAGAGAGAGGTTGAAAACCCTAGAGGGCGATTCGACGACGATCTGGTTTCTCACCTCCCCGAGCTTGAATCTCAAACTCTTAGTGCGATTCAAGGAGTCCTTTCTCGAGATAGGAAAAAAAACGCTGACTACGAGTTCATCTGCCAGCTCTTCATCAACTTCCATTCATCTTCGTCTTCAGAGGAAGTGAAAGGGAGTATCTATTCCTATTTCGTGTTTCTCCTTGATTATCTTCTGCTCGAGCCGCTAGATCTAGACTCGTTTCTGGTTTATCTGTCCATCTTTATCCATGGCATGTATTCGATTATACTTAGTGGATTCTTGGGCTTGAGTCTCTCCCTCTTGAGGCTCCGCAGAGTAGGGTAACCGAACTGCGTCACTAAATCTTGTGCTCTCTCGTTCTCTCTTGTATGCGATTATATTTTGATCTATATATGTTCTAGGGTTTAGGATCGAAATCAGTTTTTACAAGATTGATCATGACCGTACAAGCTCTAATATCATCCACAATGGTTTTGCTTAAAATATACACATTTGCACAAGATATGTAAAAATACACATCACTTTTTAATAATTTGCTCCATTGGTAAAATATACATTTTTTTACACATCATTCAAATACAATTCATTTAAAACAAAAAGAAAAATAAAATCATAAAAAAATAAACCAATGAAATTGTCTTTGCTTTTTGTAAAGGTTTATGAACATGGAGAGGTGGAGTGCTCAAATTTGCACATCACATGCTCAAATGTGTACATTTGCACATACTTAAAATATCCAATAGAGTTCAAAAATATTTAAAAAATACACATTGTCACATTCGTACATCACCATTGGTCTAAACTCCGTATCGAAACTCGGCCGGCAGGCGGTAGCAGATTGATCATGACCTCTAAATTAACTTCTACTTCCTCTAATCGGTACCTCTTTTCCCATGCCAATCGTAAACCGTGGATGACCGTACAACAACCAAAACCAGCAACAAATTGCTATTTCATTTTGGTAATTTTCAACCGAGTGTGGGACTACTTTATGTCGGAAAATTCCATTTTTTATGTTCTGAGCTCCTTAATATGCACACAAATTTTTTTTTTTTCCCCAAAAACCAGCCTTAGCCCACAGACTTTATCAGTGGTAACATGACATCTCTTTTTTTGTCCACTTTACCAGTTTATTAGTATAAAATAAAATAATTCCACCTTTGTATTGCATTATTTTAAAACAATAATAAAACCCATCTATCTTGTTGGTTAAAAAAAAAGTCATTCACAAGCATTTGGCATTTGCTACCTAAACTTTATACCCTTTCTATATACATCTTTCATAGACAGCGTTTGGTAATCCTCAACTCCATTGCAAAGATGTCTGCCGGGTTATTCATATCACCGAGGACCATGTCCGTGATGTCTTACAAAGGCTTAAAGGCCGATTCCGACGCATCGTGGTTCATCAAATCGCCTACGTTGGTCCAAGGGAGATCTAGAGGGAATAGTAGTTTTAAAGTTTGTTGTATGAAGGTATGGAAGTGAAACACATCTATAGCTCTTTCTTGTTTTTAGAACTTGTATTTTGTGGTTGCAAAAACTGATTTCATTCATGTACTTGATTAGACATGGGATCCGATGAACAACAAGAGGTTCGAAACGCTCTCGTACGTGCAGCAGCCCCTTTCCGATGAAGCCATTGCTAAGCAAGTTGAATACATCCTCTCCAAGGGATGGGTTCCCTGTCTTGAATTCGACAAGGTAACAACAGCTTTTTCCAACTTGTTGATAGATTCGCTACTCGCTACACATCAAGTTACGACCTTACTTGAACAGGATCTGTTCTATAGGCTCGTACCTCTGTATTGTATCCTTGAGTTGATGTTTATAAAACATCCATCCAAAAGACGCAAACTAGGAATTCAAATCCGAAGAATAAGGCTTATATAGGACCCTGAATTATATTTATATGAATTTTTTCCATGTAGGGCATGTTATGTAGTGGATTGTTTCTCGAGGGATGAAGAAGATTATTGTGATGAAGATTATTTTTGTGGATTACGAGGGGTGAGGAGATGGAGATTATTTTGTAAAAATAACCCTGTTGGTGTTTGATAGGAGGAGTATTATTGTTGGGTAGGTAGAAAAGACAATCATTCCCAATCACAATCCCATCAATCTCAAAATTCCCTTAATCCTCCACTGAAAATCCCCTTAATCTCATATCAAACACCACTACACGCAATCCGATGCATTTCATACAATCTCCCTAATTCCCACAATCCCTAACTAAACACGGCCGTAGTGATTTCTGATTAGAACTGATGAGATTGTTTGATTCTTGGTTTTGAATATCTGATGTAATCAGGTAGGATATTTGCGAAGAGAGAACAGCAGGATGCCAGGCTACTATGACGGAAGGTATTGGACACTGTGGAAGCTACCCATGTTCGGCTGCCAAGATGCCTCAGAAGTCTTAGCCGAATTCCACGAGTGCAAGAAGACTTACCCTAATGCTTTCATCCGTTGCATCGCCTTTGACAGCAGCCGTCAATGCCAATCCATGGCCCTCCTCATCCACAAGCCTGAGGAGGCGGCCTAGCTGGCTAGCAGACAAAATGGTGATCTCTTAGCTACCTTCCTGCCTATCCGGGATGCGAAAACCAAGGGCAGCTTGTTAAACAAGTGGCATATGTATGGATGTATGAAGCTTTCGAATTTCTCTTTACCTCTTCAAATGCAGTGTAGGGATGTGAATCCATGAACAAGATGGCTTTCCTGGTTACTGTCGTTTCTCCTTGAGATTTTGTAGATGAAATCAATGCATGACTTTCGGAAGACTAAATGAAGATCATTTTCATGCATGTGTTAAAGAAAATGAATTTTCCGACTATAAACAAACAAATAGCAGCAAGAATATCCCTTGATTCTATTTCTACCTGATGAGTGAGTGATGGTGCATCATAGGATGCCATGGAATCACGGGCCAAATTTGTAAAACATAAAGTCATATTAGTAACATAACCCAAAAGCAAAACACTTGGCAATCAAGCATATCATTATGTAATGCAAACTTATCTAAATGAAAGTGGCAGCCAATTTCAAAGGCCAAATTTTCTGACATCTTAAGCTTTAATTTCAACATCTGAACTACAAATATGCATTTTTCTAAACTCTAAAGGCCTTTTTCAAATCTAGGTACTACCCAGTGACAATCAACTTCAAACCTGATGGAATTCCTTTCCAATGTAATGGATTTGCAGTTCTTTAACTACATATGTGCTCTCTCTTTGGCAGACAGTTTTATACAGCATATAACCTGTAAAGAATGGGATGCAATGACATAAATACAATCATCCATATTTGGAAGCGAACACACTTTCTACGCAAATCTGACCAGGGACATAAATATAATCATCCACTTATATGCCAGAATCTACAGAGTTAGCCAAAGATGCCATACTCACCTGCAGGTTTTAATGTAGAGATTGTACTTGGGTGCTTCAGCTGCAAACATTTATTCAGTTGCCTCATAGTAAAACTGGGTTTTCATGCTAACAGTTGCAAACTTGCAATTGTCACTATCTCCTCCAACCACACAAATCAAACCAAACCTAAACTCTTATAGTCTTACTAATGTAACTTCAAAACAAATGTTACCCTAAACTCTTACTAATGCTTGCAGGGATTTTTCTAATTTCTACTCAGGACTACTTTAATTGAACCAATTTCCAGCAACAGAAGATTAAATGTCCAAAAACCAGCATGATACGTATTTGAATTTTTGAGATCATAATACATATCTAAAAGGTTAGTTGTAAGAAAACACCTTTTATAAATATTTTTAAACAAAAACACGTAATAAATAAGAAAATACATTTTATTAATTCAACCTCCAATAACTACTTTAGAAAAAATTTATTTTACCCATTTCTTTGAATATTTGTTTTGAAAAAACTAACAGTATTTTTTTCTATACTAGTAAACATTTGAGTATTTGACCATATATCAATTTTTTTTTTGAAAACATGCTAATATGTACACGCACATTAGCATGTTTTCAAAAAAATATTGATATATTTGAACCAACAAAAATGATAAGTTTATCCAATAAATTTTCTAATTATATTCCCTTAATCAACAGAGCCCTCTGTCTTCAAATGGAAATAAAGTCAACTGAGGAAAATTAAACAACATAATTGAATCAATTAGTGAATTGAAATGTATCAACAAACAAAGATAAGAAAGGAAAAGACACTCTCCAAATATACACTTGCAGTAAAGTAACAGAAAAAAGCATTGAAAAACATTTCCATTTGGATTATAAACAACTGTAAAATCACACAAATGCCCCACCCTTTAATAAAGAAGTAAGACAATTTGAACTTCTTCAGGTTAACATTGATTCAATTTTTAAAAAATTAGAAACAACGTAAAGCATGATATAAACTTTACCATGGAAAAAGAACTTTCTCCATTTCGCAAAGTTAATTCCTTCCTGCTTGGATTTAGATTGTTCTATTAATAAACGATTAAATTGAATTGAAGAATTGGTCCTTAAACTTTAGGCACTGGACCTATTCTTTTTTGTCCCAAGTCCATGTTGATAACAATCTTACAAAATTGGTCATCTGTTAATATGCTGTTAAATGTCTTATGACAAAATAAAGGTTAAGGGAACACCGTGCGAAAACTTACATCTAAGTGTTGTCCAACAAAATTTTAATATCAGACACGTGGCAAAGATCCGAAGAACCAAGTTGGTATACGTTATAAAATGTAATTAAATTATGACCATTATGACTAAAAGACTCAAAAGGAAAGAAAGCCATGTACACCGCAACATGAACTGTATAGTTTCAGAAACGCTTGGGTATAACCTTTTTCCCTAATAATGGTAATCTCTATCTTCTCCACACGCTCTCAAATCATATCTCTATTTAACTTGGAGTTTTCAGTCTTTACGACACACAAAAGGAGAGAGGAAGAAAAGAAAAGAAAAGAATCTTGAAAAAGATAGAGAATCGCGATAGGAAAAAAAAAAGGGAAAATGGATTCACTAGCACCATTTCATATCACCTTGAGTACACCAGTAACACAGGTATATTGGTGTTTCTATGCCTTTCTTTCATACCTGTTCTCGATTGAAAGTGTTCCAGCCAGGTTGCATTGCCTGCATATGTATGTATCGAGCCTCTTGCGAGAAATTCACAGCAAAAAGGCCGAAACAACCGAAGCTCTCCTGCAAAAAGTCATGATATGTAATGGTAAGTCTTTATATAGTATTCTTATAAATTTATAAGGTTCAGATTACAAAATTCCTGATTTATTTTTATCCAGATTCATTCTCTCATGGGTTACAGTTTTTTTATACATCTCTTTAAATTTCAAATATATACATTAATCAATTTTGCTAATCCACAGGCATTGTAAACTTGATTGAGATAGTCAAGAAGACCACAAGTGAAGCGGTAGAATCAAGATCCAGACCTTGCGCAGGTGTGGCAGGGATAGACTTTCCATATGGCTTTAGCTCACATGGTACTGGGAAGGATTTTGAAATGGGTGTTGGATCCCGGAAAAGAACCAACCTAAATCATTTTATGGGACAAGCCATGGTAAAAATTCAGCAAGAGCTTGAACTGTCCATCCATATTTGTTGGTATTTTTCCACATTTCATAATACAGAACCAGAGCCTCACTTACTAGAAAAATCCTCTAAAAATATCTCTTTTGCATATTAGCAATGGCTTCTAGAAAAATCCACTACAATTACCTCTTTTGTTAACATGCTAATACTTTCTAGACAACTCCCCTAAAGTCTATCTTTTGTAGTTTCTAGAATATTCCCCTAAAGTATGTCTTTTGTAGAATCTCTAATGGTTTATATAATTTGTTTGTGGCTAAGAATTGTCATATATAAATAGCTAGGGGATCCATTTTGTAGTGGATCTTTTACCAATCAATCATAAACCTCTTTATTGAAGTATACTTCAGTTAAGTTGGGTGGGAGATTCTTGCACTACAACTTCAGAGATCCTGCGATCCTATTAGATCATTTACTCATTAGAAATTGTATGAGTGTGCAAAATCGACCCAGACTGGACCAAATTGTGGTTGTTGTATGGTTCACAACCCAGTCTGTGGCCCTTAGATTTTTATGTTACGGTCAAGACTGAAATGGATAGTAATATTTCTTTCTACGGGTTCAAAACTCGTAAAATTAAGGTTCAACCCACATAATTATGGCTTGGAACTAAATAGTTTGTTTCTTTAATCTTCCTTTTTTATGTTAGCTTTTTCAAAAACAATTTATTATTATGTGAAATTATTCCCCACGGTACACCCTAGATCAGCTCGTAATTTTACTCCAAATTATGAAATTAGTATATGCAGGGTTGTTTATCGTTTCGACTAATGTTAAAAATGTTGTCAATGATATTGTTTTTGTGACATAAATTTTTTCTGAGTGGTTTTAAGATGTCAGTGGAAAACGGAAGAGGGCCAGGAGGAAATCTCTTTCAACACAGTATATCGACGGGCGATCATATATGGAAAAGAGGAGACAAGTATGCTCTAGGAGAACTGAGGACTCCTTTATCCCTTAATGAGAACAAACAAAGCCAGATGTCATCAACATCGATCGATATAAATTTGGGGCAGTTTTTAGGACAAGGGCTGGAAACTGTTGCAGGTGGATCAGGCATGCTATTGAGTCCTTTGGGAAAATATCCACAAGTGAATCCAACCATTATCAACATAAACTTAGTAGCTCCGGCTGGCACAAACATCAACCATGTCAGCTTTGTTCGGGATGCGGCAGGTTACAACTATGCTTCGGATGAGGCTAACCAGCCTAGGCCACAAGACCCACAACAGCATACCCAGAGACCAAAAAGAATGTCTTGGACAACAGCCCTAAAAGCCAAATTTGAAAATGCAGTAGCAATGCTTGGAGGGTCAAAATGTAAGTGTTAAACTTGATACTTGGATTCAATATTTGCACACTTAATTTTATTAGGGCCAGGTAAATGACATGCATCACTATCTCTCAGTTCTTTTCTATATGTCTATAAAAGAGGTGAGGGATAACTATTCAGAGAAAGAATTAAGATTTTAGTTGTAAACTAAGAAGAATAAAAATTGAATAAATTTCTTTCAATTTTCTTCAAATATTTCAAACAAACAAATAGCAGTCATGTTGCTATTTGTTCTTACCAAGTTTAAACCTCGCTATTAAAAGGTGTAATTATCTAAAACTTTCTCAATATTTATGCAGGGGCTACTGCAAAGAGGATTTGGAGGTATATGGAAGATGATAACTTGACCATTCGTCAAGTTAACAGTTATCTCCGGGTGAGTTGAAGCAATTAAGTATTTGCAAATATAACATATAATCGCATATCATATGCCTAGAATAAACCAGAAATGCATTTACATATCTTATACTGTATTGACTAAAACCGAATGTCTTGAAAATTTATGTTCTCAAGGTTCATTAGATGTCATCCCAATACCTTACTCTACAAGAAGTGATATTGTTCAAAGCATTGTTAATTAATCGAAAGTATCAAATCAACAAAATCTAAAGATATGAAATTTGGTTTACAAAATAGTAAATATCCAAATTTGACTTCTCTTTGTCAATAAACATCCTCTTGACCCAAACCTAGTTGGGGAAAGGGTGCGTCCAACTTGCCCCACCCCCAGACCTTGTTTAGAGTGGGATACCCGGGATTATTGTTGTTGTTGACTTCTCTTTGTTAAATATACAAGTCCAAGATAAACATAACAGCTGCTAATTTGCACATTATAAAAGGATGTAGGACATGAAATATGACTTGTTTCATCCATGTACTGCCCTATTGCTCCTAGGTTCTCTAATAAGCAAATAGCGAGAAAATCGAAAGGCAGAATCAGCAAGCAAACCCCTAGCAATAGCCTACCAATACCACATGGGCTACATTCAATCTACAAATCCATTAATTTATCCAAATTAGCTAACTTTGCTCTACAAATATCCCATATTTCCTCTCCTTTTCCCCTTGGCTCTTGCAGAGATACAGGAAAGAAGAAAGGAAGATTGAAGAAATATCCAAGCAAGGGCATCCATGAGTTGGTATCAGCAAGCAGCCAAGCAGAACACCATGGATTCTTGAGATTTAAAAAGACTAAATAATCCCTTTAATACTCAACCGTCAACATCATTTTCAATTTATAGTGTATTGAATTTTCTAGCTTTCTAATGAGGAGATGGACGCTGTGCTTGAGATTACATACTATCTTGCCCATGAAAAATAAAGCCCGTCATTCATTTGGAACTCATAACTAGTATTTTTAGTATCTGCCAAAACTGGCTGCTCTGCGGCAAGTCTAGTTTCCTTCTGAATTCTCTCAATTGCAACCATTTCTAGAGTATCTGCATCAAATCTATTGCATTATTTTTGAAATAGAAGATATCTTTCCCATCGGCCACCACAAGATGTCAAATTTCAACATTTTGATACTTAATCTTTAATCTGTTTAACATATTTTTGTTATTGTTGATAAATAATACAAACATAACTCAATGTTAAGTAATTGTATTATTGTTTTCTAGTAAAGTTTTAAGTTAAAATTTAAAACTACAATCTAACGAGCTTTATTATATATTGGATCACCTTTTTTCCGAGGAAGAACCCAAGGCCAACATGAGCCAACTGGATGTCACCCGCTCTGCAACCACTATTGTCATCTACGGGGTAAAAATAAATTATTCGATTTCTTAACGAATTATTTCAATTTTTGTTATCTACGGAGTAATTATTTGATTTCTAATGAATTTATCTAATAAATGGATTATTTGATTTTTTTATTTTTTGTTAAAAAAATTAATTAAGAAATAATAAATCGTTAATTAAATCTCTAATATATTATTTTTGAATTTTTTTCTTTTATCTAGCAACTAACTTTTTATTTTGAATTAAAATTAAAAAAATTTATTTTATAATGGTTTATAACAATTAATTTTATAATGGCTTATAACAATTAATTTAGTAATTGTAAAATTTTCTTTAATTTTATATTTCAAATTTTGTATTCAAATTTGAAATACATATTTTTTTAGCCCATGTAATTTTGTCAAAAATACATGTCTTTTTAGATTTAATCATTACACTTAACCTATTTTTTAGGTCTAATCATTACCCTAATTTTTATATCACCCCTACTCTCCTTCTTACAAATTGAAAAAAAAAAGAAACAAATACTCTAATACAAAATCTAATCATTACACTTAACGTGCTTAGTCCTAAAAAGACATGTATTTTGAGACGGAGGGAGTAATAAATAACATAAATAAATTTGAATTACCTTTTTTTCAGGCTCATTTAGGAGCACGTGGAGTCGTAGTCGGATCCACTGTACCGGATTGTGACCCACCATGACCAAGGATCAAAATCGATGACCCATCACCAGCCCGATCTCCGGCAGCCCCACCTTCAGCTCCAGCCACCACACCACCACCCCCCAGGCCCCAGCCCTGCCACCACCGCTGGCAGCCCCTGCCTCACCTCCGGTCACCACACCACCTCCACCCCTAGCCACCACACCACCCGCCTCCTCCACCTCATTCCCGCTGCCACCCACACCACCACCATCCCAAGCCACCGCCCGGAGTAAACGCCTGCAATGATTCGAACAATAACGAACCCACTGCCCATTTGCCTGCCGCCGCCTCGCCATCCACCACCAACACGTCTGTCGCTGACCGTATCAAGGAAGAGGGAAGTAAGGAAGGAAAGAGGGGGAAGGAAGGAGGAAGAAGACGATGGTCGGGCTGCGCCCAAGGTGCGTATATAACCTAATTTGAACGCACTTTGGGGGCATGTAGAACAAAACCTCCAAACCATGTCGGGGTGGTCGAGCCGAAAAGGATCTAGGGGTAGTACTCGAACGTCCCCGGTTCAACTCTCGGATGGACGCTCTCTATTTACCAAGAACAAAACCTCTACATATTTAAAATATAGTTTGGTATTGAACTTTTTACGATAATTGGAGGTGAAGTTTAGACCGTCGGATCTGGTAAGAAGGAATCAGGCAAATTTGTTGCCAAATCCCGATCCCCATACATGAAGCCATGAAGGTATTAAGCTAGCTGAGGGTTTGATAAAAAATGAAAAGGATAGTAGGATAGTAAGCTCAAAGTAGAAGAAAAGTAACTGTAAAATTGGATTCGGAATTAAAAAAAAAAAACCAATAAAGAAAGGGCAAAGTAGCAGCAGCAGCAGCTCAGATTAAACCTTTGCCTCAAACTTAATCATCAGTCTACTACCAAAACCAAAACCAGAGGGCTCTGGTCTGGTGGCAGCCGTAAGTCCGGCCTTTTTAATCATCACCGCCACTTCACTTACACCAACAATGGCATCTACACTGTGCTTCACAGTTTAGGCCTGGACCTCAGAATAATACAAGCACAGACATCTACAACGTTGAGAAAACAAAAGTCTCGATAAGAAATGGAGGTCCGCAAACCTTAACCCTAACCTAAAAAGGTAGGTCATCAGAAGGGGAGTGAAAGACAGAGAGAAGTAGGTGGAAGACATCCTTCCTCAAGCAACCATGGGGGATCGACCCTCTGTCCTCAATCTTCTCTTTTCTATGGCGGGTGTGTTGTTATAGAAATCCATGGTGATTTCTTTCGATCTCCCTTTGATTTGGTTGGATTCGTAGGTATCGGTTGGCAGCATCTCTTGATTTTGGGGTTAGGGATTCCTGTGTTCTTGGGCTCTCTCTTCATTCGTCTCTTGTGGTCGAATGATCTTTCATGTTTGTTTAAGAATTGCTTTTACACAAATTTTTGAAATATATTTAAGTTTTGTTTTCTATCTAGGCAAGACGCACGTATAGCTGTTGACAAGTACTCCTGGAATTGAACTGGATTTGGAGGAAAAAAGGCGTACCTTTTGCACTTTTGCACGAATGCATTACCCGAGAGGGTTCTCTTGCGCAAGACTCTTAACAGCGACTTCATCAAACAAATCATCGGTATCATACAACAAGCTGGATATATCATGAACCATGTGATTGCTGACTAATTGCATCAAAAATCAAAAATCATACACCTGGTAGTAAGTCATAAGAGCCAGTATTGAACTCGGTTAACAACCACACATTTCAAGCATTTCACATAATTTTGCATCTCTTTGCCAAAGATCATATGCATATTCTTCCATTCCAACAGCAGCTAATATATTCTTGGTCATCTGATAGAGTAACACAGATTTACCTATCTCAACATCTCAGTTGCAGCGCTGCCGGTGAAATTATAATCTTGTAGGCATATTTGCTTTCGTATCTAGTCAACTCGCATCTCTAACTTTCATCGAACCCAGCCTGGTCCATGATTTCCAGCCAAATATTTTGCCAAACTGGTCGAACTTGACTCCATGATAACCTAATAGCATAAAGCACTGGCTCCATTTTCACATCAATCACTGAAGATGTTACACTATCAACCACTGAAGCTGGAACTTTATGTCAAGCAAGGACTATCCATTTCTGAACTCAAGTTTTAAACATCAACGTGATTCTGCAGTCTTGTGTAAGTTAGAAACAAAAACCATATAACCTCCCAAGTTCTAATGGCTCCACTAACTCTTTGAAACTTCACTTTCCGACTAGGATGTTCAACAACAAAACTCAAGTTCACTGTAAATAGATATCTTTTTCCATTTTCCCTTTGTTAGTGCATGTACATATCTATCTATGACCAATAGAAGTGCCATAGAAGCCATTCATAGCATCCACAAGGAAACCGAATACCTGAAGTTGATTATGCATCACCAATAATCTTTACAGGAGCATGTCCCCGATCTGAAATGATGAAACCTATTGCAATCTCTTATGATGATCTCTCGATCAAACACCCTTGAAATTATCTTCATTGCCTCATGACAGTCAATGCATATCCTGAGATTTTTGATGATTCGTATTGGTGCGCCTGGGTTAGTCTTTAACAAAGCAAATGCAACAGCTAACCTTTCGCTATGATGTGATAGTGCTGCTTCCTTTGCTTCCTCATCCAAGTCAAGTAACACCTCCTCCTTATTCCCCACAAAGCCTTCCATCCTGAGCATATTCATGATCTTTTCAGTCATAATATATACCTCGCGAATATCAGGGTGAGAATCATCTCCAGAGTAAAATTCATGAAAGAGGCCACCCACTTCAACCGCACTACATCCTGGAACCTTTTTAATACCCTTTGAATCCATAAGATCTCTTATCTGCCTAGCATCTTTCCACATGCCCATCTTTACATATACATTTGAAAGGAGCACATAAGCCCCAGTGTTTGTCGGATCTAGCTCAATCAGTTTCCTTAGGGCCATCTCACATGTTTTGATGTTTCCCAGCCTTCTGGCACCACTCAAAAGAGATCCCCATACAAGCACATCAGGCTCCATAGGCATAGACCTGATGATATCGCATGCATCGTCTATGAGCCCTGCCCTCGAATAAAGGTCTACCATGCAACCATAGTGCTGAATCAAAGGAGGAACACGAAACTCATCATTCATCCTCTTGAACAACTTTTTTCCTTCATCCACTAAACCACAATGGACACAACCAGAAAGCACTCCCAATAAAGTTACAGCATTAGGCCTCACCCCATCATCCACCATCTTAGAGAATAGTTCAAGACATTCTTCACCCTTCCCATGCATAGAAAGAGCTGAGATCATGGCACTCCAAGCCATCACATCTTTATCAGCATTCAGTTTCTCAAACACTGACCTTGCGCTTTCAATGCTCCCACATTTGGCATACATATCAATCAGAGCAGTTCCCAAAACAGTATCAACTTTCATCTCATAATTTTCAATACAAGCATGAACCCACTTCCCTTGCTCCAAAGCACCTAAACCACCACATGCTGAGAGCACAGTGGACATAGTAAATGCATTTGGTTCAACAACATCCTTCTCAAACACCAACATCTCCCTAAACAAGGCGAGTGCTTCACTGTACTCACCCCACCTAACATAGCCATGAATCATACAACTCCAAGAAACCACATTTCTCTCACGCATCCCCTCAAAAAACTTCCTAGCAACATCTAATGATCCTCTATTGACATTTGCATTTATGATTGAATTACAAGAGGGCAAGTCCGGTTCAGCAATTTCATCAAACAACTGGTGTGCAGAACTAAGTTCTCCGCAGCAGGAGTACATGTTGATCAGAGAAGTCTGGACAAAGGCATCAATGTTTAGGCCGAAGCGGATAATCTGAGCATGAGATTTCTGGCCATAGACAAGGTGGGCTGAGGAGGTGAATGAGTGGAGGAGGAAAGGGAAGGTGTGTGAGTCAGGTTGGACACCATGGAGACGCATTCTTCGGAAGATAGAGATGGGAGGATCTGAGAAAAGTGTTGATCGGGTGGAAGATTTGACATTGTCGGCTGCTCGAATTAGGACGTTCCAGATGAAGGATTCAATGTTTGGGTGGGAGAGGTGGAGCGTTGGGTGGGTTGAGCATAGAACCTTGGTTGAAGCTCTCATACTAAAGATTCGTGCAAATATCAAGCAAACATGTTCCTTGCTTTGGCCCCAGGATGTGATTGAAAGAGGGAGGGAGGGAATCCAGCCACCTGAATAGTTGCTTTCAAGCCAAATGCTTTCATGAAAATAAGAATATTAGGATGGGCAGCCCACTTCAAGCATGGTTAAACCATCAAGTCCTTCTCTTCGGTAGCCTAACTTTCATGCCTAAGAAATGAACAAGGAGATAGATGGACAAAAACAAAATGAAAGGTGAGCGCAATATTAACAACTATAAAATGATTATTTTCCAAATCAATATTCACAGCATATATAATATATTTCATGCTAAAATGAGAATAAGGACAATTAAAGACCAAATATATAAAAAAAAGGCAGGAAAATAACAGCAATGCAAATGTTATTTTCCTTGTCCATATTCACATCAAAGTAAAAATGTATATTTGTGAAGTTGAGTTCCAAGGGAAAAAAAAAGAATATTTATGCCCCTAAAAATTCTCTTCAAATAGATATTTTATTCAAGGAAAGGAATTCATAAAAGCTTACATTCCTCCTTATAATATCATTGATAAGGAATGGCACTGAACTTGCAAAGTGGGAGACAGATTTCCCTTAGTAAAAGACTCAATTCGACATAGTCAATTTAATATTTTGCAATCAGCTAAACAGGGTGAAAAATGAGAATTTAAACCTCACTGCTGCTACTGGTCTTATTCATCATCATCAAATAAAACTGCTATGAAAAAGCTATAATTCATCCAAATATAACATCACATAAGTAATATTTAGCTTACAACACTTATCCCAGGAAAAAAAAAGGAAGAAGAAAAAACTGAATCCCTATTCCATGGAGAAAGATCTAGCCTAATGCAAGGAGAGATTTAACCACTGAACAATGTTTCAAATAAAACTTCTGCAGAACAATGTTGACCAGACATGAAAGATACACAACCTCCTTGTACATCAATACAAGAACTGCATCCAATAAAAATTCTATTTTCTACTTTTGTTTAAATGGTTTGAGGATAATAAAATCTCCTTGACATTATATAATGTACTGTGCAAGGAGTGCATACAGCCACCATAGAAACTCGTTTTTCTTTTAAGACTGATTCAGTATTTTCAATATTCTGCAGAGGATTCCATAGTTGCAAATACAAAACTACTAGGTCTAAAACATTAGCAATCAGCAAATAGCTATTATAGGTAATTCGACAAACTCTCATTCGAACTGAGCAGTTAACATACTCGAATCAAACATAAAGAGCAGAAGAAGAATTCACTCGAATCGAAATAAAGAGGCGGAAAGAGGCAAGATTTGGGGAAAGATTTGAATACATGAAGACATCAGTGAACGAGCGAACGAGAGACATTGTAGTGTATCAACCTTCCTGTTGCGATTTCCTGCAGGAGATCGGATGCACATCGCTACACCATTTCTCAATCGATCGGAGATTTTGCAAGAAAATCATTTGATGGAACGAACAATGAGAGGTAAAAACGGCGACGTGAAGAGGAAACGCGTTGCTATATCGCCGAAATTGGGGGTTCTGACAATCTGACATGAAATCGCTATCGGATCATAATGGTTTAGGGCTACACATTTTCAGGTTTGAATCGGAAAAAAAAAATCCTTCAATCAATAATACTCCCTCCGTGTAAGATCATTTACTTTTCGGCACGTAGTTTAAGGAGCTAAATGCTATATAAAATATTGATTTTTTTAAAATTATTTTTTTACATTTTAATACTTATTAATAAAAAGTGTTATATTGTAAAAAATTAATTTTAAAAAAATAATATTTTATATAGTATTTAACTCCTTAACCTACGTGCCAAAAAGTAAAAGATCTTATATTTTCGAACGGAGGGAGTAATTGTTATTTTAGATTTAAGCAAAAGTTTTAAGAAAATTATCGATTCACTTATCATTATTATAAATATTTTTTCATATTATTAAATGTATGTTCCTTATTTAAACTAATCAATAAACAATTTGAGGAAAAAAAATAGTCAATAAAAACATATTTCAATAAAAATCTTGTAACTCAATGCTAATTATTTGCCTAAAAAACCTAAAACAACATCTAAAGAGTAAAAAATTTCTAACCGAAAAAGACATTTAAAGTTGATCGAAGGGAGTAAGTGTTTCTAGACTTTAATCAAAATTAGTGGTTTAGTCCATCTCGTAGTGGTGGAACCTAACATCTCTGGTTAGAGGGCCAAAAAATATTTTAAAAATGAGTTATGGAGATTTGAACCCCCAACTTGTTGATAAAAATAATCATTATTTATCAACTAAACTGGAGAAATTAGTTGTTAAATGCTCTTTTACTATTTACATATCATAAAAATATATTACATATATAACATTTTTTTTTCGTCCGATGGCCATGGCCACCTCCTGCCTAAACTAAGTTTCGCCACTGCCATCTCGTATCAAAAGTACTCCACTGATTATGGATGGATAGTCTCGAACTAACTCACCACACTCCTTGTATATAAGTCTTTTTAGACTTTGATACACTTTTTAAGAAAATGGTAAAATCTACTGTATCAAAATATCCACAATTATTAAGGGTGATTTATATATTGGAAAATATGATGACTTTAAATTTCCGTTATCTATATATTTAATACTTATTTTATCCTTTCATGAATGTGCATAATGAATTTATAACCCATATTTTTTCAAACTAGGATTTATTCAAAATATCTTATAAATATGGGTGTAGATGATTTTATAAATTTATATTTTTTATTAAGTAAAAAGAGTCGAGATCAGACAAGACTGATTCTCGTGAGGTCAACGAGTCGACAAACGAAAACCGCCTAAACATATAGTAGAAATAGAAAAAAGTTGCATCGAAACAAGCAGAAACAAACCTTACAACAAAACGACCTAAGCATAACTATTCCCAATAGGTTGAGGACATCGGCGAATAATGAAGCCAAGCACCACCGAATAGTAGCACCGAGGGCCAACGGTGAAACATTCCTAGAAAATCATCGATACTTATTACCTAACTTCGGTGAGGTGTCCTCTATTTTATAAGAATATGGCGGATAATACCTGTATGCATATAATCTAAATAGAAGTTTGAGATAAAACTTGATTCCTCTTGACTCGGTGTGTTCCTTGATTCTTTGCGATTGGTTATAGTTTACTGTTCAACCGTTGTTGTGAAAGTAACTTGAGATGATTGGTTTATCCAAGAAACGATTCCTTTCCGCTTTAAGAGACTTAATCACTCAAACTCTGGGGTTAATTGCATGAGATAGTTGCAGAGCTCGTCATTTTCTTCTCATAAAATTGGTCCATAATTATGAGGTTGATGGGGGTATTTATAGTGCTAGGGCATGAGAAGTCGGTAAGACCTCGTGGGGGAATCGTGATACCGACCCCAATACCGACCCACCCAGGTTCGTACGGGAAAGCTGCGCAACATAGTTAAGGTAATGGGAGGGACACAACAGGGAGAGCGAAGAGGTCGATCTAGAAGTATGAATCGGTTGGAGGTGGAGACAGTCCTTCGAGGAGGAACCACCGGGACACAAACCGGGCACCAAGGCCACCAATATAGAACCGACATGAAAGGAAGCCGACCGAGACGATTGAAAAGAAAAGGGTGGGAACAGACAGCAGGAGGACGAGGACGAGGACAAATCGAAAGATGGCGGAGCAACAGTGGTCGCCGGACGTGAAACAGGGCAAACCCAATTGAAAGAGGAGGTGATGTGAGGCGACCTACAAACCTCGGCGAAAAAACGATGAGTGGCTTTGGGCGAGAATAAGATCGATGGTGGAGGCCGGGGTTCGATGGGACCAGTGGTAGCGAAAGGACGTCGGTGAGTATTAGCTGGATCTAGGACCTCAAAAGGAACAACCTCAAATGACATGAGGATTTTAAGGCCAACCAATGAAGTTGTGCACGATTGGTGTTCAACAAGTTCTCAGATTTGATGATGCCTAATAAATAGAAAGTGTACTACAACACAAAATGCTATGGATACACACAAGGTCAGGGTCGAAAGCGGGGATCACCTTCACCTGAAATGAAAGGTGGCCAGGAGGAGTGAGGGACTTGTAACGGCCCGGATATAAATATCCGGGATACGTTTCGAAGGTCGGATACCTTCGTTCGGATGTTGCAATTCAGGTACGGGTCGAGGTTTCAAACCTCTAATCAGTCGAAGTCTCAGAAATACAATTTAAACGAAAGTAAAGCGGAAGTACGGTGTAGATACAAAAGCCACGGCAGATCCGTGTCAAAACCAAAACAAAGTGGGTGATTGCCATTTGTCAAGTTAGAATATGTTAGCCGGATTCTTCGATTCGCCAAAAGATTTCCCCGTCATAGAAGCATGAAGCAACAAGAGCGGTACCTAACACTATCCACGAAGTCAGGCCTGGTGATCGCATGCGGGTCCTCTGACCGCGCTGAGGCCACATAACATGCCTATGCCTAAATAAAAGATGACTAATGCAGTACAAGATTTAAATCACACTATCATGCCCCTAGTGTATATAATATGCGGAAAATAACTATAAAGGGCCCAAGACAATGCCAAGTGGCATATCCCTCTCCTACCTCTGCACCCCTTCCCGTTAGTGCAGAGACTGGCCAGTTCGTTGCTATAGCATAGCATATCCTCGTGGTGGTGCACTCACCCACGGTATCATCATCATAACATAAATTAAATATAAATAAAACATGCCCGATGGTGCTGGGCTATCATCATTCTCATATCGACTCGATAGACTCAGGGCACCCGATGGGGCTGGGCTACCCTATGACCCTAGCAAAGACTCTAGGACTATCACAAATAACGGTCGTTCTGTTTCAAACACACAAAGTAGTCACATGCTCAGTTCAAGCATGATACTACATGGCATGCTTTAATATGCAACAAAACTACACATTACATGACACATCAGGCAGGAGGTCCAGGTTACTGAGTAAGTCCCGTAGGATACTTACCTGTTGATGCAGAACAGCAAGATAACACAAGCAAGGGCCCAAATGCAAGTCCAAAGCAATCCAAAAGCAATACACACCTATCATCAAGTCATTTCCATAAGCTACCAGATCAACATTCATACTCACGAACCCAAGTTCTCAACATCCTCAAAACCGACCGATAGTAAAACCGTTTTCCAAAATCTTAAATCCAAATTAAGTCAACTCATATTCAAAATAATTCTCAAATCATACTTGGCCAAATTCCGACATTAAACATTTAAGCCTTAAAGTCAATTTTCCAAAATCATGTTATAAAATAATTCCGGCATGTTTCTTATTTCAAAAACATAAAATAAGTTCCAATATTAAACCATCAAAATAATCTATGCTCACAATCATATTTATAATTCAAAACCAACAATTCACTTTAAAATTCCTAACTCACATGTTTAAACCCTCATAAAATGCATCAATTAAATAATGTAATCAATATTATTTTAAAGCAATAAACAATATATAACGATTAATTTCCAGAATCTTATAATTATAACCAAATTCCAAAACTATAATAATATTCAAATAATTTACACTTACTATCCATAAAATCTCAAAACAAACCAAATATATATTTATAGCTCCATATCAATTATTATCACTTTTAAAACCTTTTTAAATATAAATATTAATAATTCCAGAATATATAAATATATATATAATCATTTTCCCAAAATCAGAAAAAAATAAAACATATAACATATATATATATATATATATAAACATAACACAATAACATCTCTTAAATAACTCAAAGAAAACAACCCAATCCACAGATTCAGCCCAACCCTCAATCCGATTGCCAGTCCAAGCCCGGCCCAACAAAGCTAAAGAAAAGAAGAGCATAACCCAACCCAGGAAAGAATGAAATGGGAGCCCAAACCCGAATTGAAGAAAGAGGAGGATCCGACTGCCATTTGATATAACCCGGAATGAAGTATTTGACCTGGCCCAATCCCTTGGCCCACCCGGAAATTAGGCCCAACCCAGGAGAGAAGAAGAAAAAGGTCGTCTTCCTCCCCTGCCTTCAGCACAGAGCTCGACGGCCGGAAATGGAGGTAAGAGAGAGGGAAGGCTCAGGCCATGGGGTCCCGTTTGGCTCGAGGATTTCACCCAGAGGTTCACACCAAGATTCCGACCACACCCAACACGGAATGAACGAAACGATGTGAGAAGAAAGAGGGAGGAAGAGAGATTACCGTGTTCACACAAGCGAGGACAAGGGAAGAAGGAGGGAGGTGGCTCGGCATCGGCTTCGGCCTGGGTTGCTGTTCTTCAATGCCGCTGCTATGGAGACATGGCTGTCGTCGCTCGCTGAAGGAGGAGGAGGTAACGGGAGCCAATGGAGCTCGGTTCGGCTCTCGGGAAACAGGGCTCGAAGAGGGAGGAGACATAAGCTTGCTCTCGGCCTCCGGGGTCTCCTCCTGGCGGCGCTCTACTGGAAGCTCCACAAGGGGGACGGTGGTGGAGGCGGCTCGCTGCTGCTTCTCGACAGAAGAGGCGGGGGCGAAGCAGAGGCTTGGATCTCGGCAATGGTGGACAAAAGGGTGTGGTCTTCGGCAAAACAGGGCCATAAGAGGGGGCTTCCTTGTGTTTGCTTGAATGGAGAAGAGGAGGAGACAAAGGGAGGGTGAGGTTGATTTCTGCTAAACTCAAAAATGAAAAGGGGAAGGTATAATGGGAGAAGAGGACAAGGTGGGAGGGAGGAGGGGTACTGCAGAACTTGGCGTGGGGAGGAGGGGTGTGCTGAGGAGGGTAGGGGACCTCATGTGTAATTGCAGGTTTTGGTGAGGCAGGGCTGCCGAGAGAGAGAGAGAGAGAGAGAAGAAAAGGGAAAGAAATTAAATTATATGTGGTCCCAACAATACCCAATTCAAATTAGCGGAAAAGACTCAAAACCCGCTTGCCCGATCGAATCCCGACTAAATCAAATTTAATCAAATTTTAATTCAATTTCAAGAAAATCGAAAATTAAATAAATTTCAATCAATACTCGGAGTTTAAACTAATCTTTATTAATACTCGATCTTGAAGGCGAAAATCGAATCCCGTCAAAATCCGAAATTTAAATGATGCCGGAATAACTTAAAATCCAAAACTTATGCTCGAGGACGGGTTTTATCCCCCTTTTACAAATTGAATTTAATAATAATTTATTTAATAAAATAATCATAATATATAAATATATTCGGTCTTTACAGGACTGAGGGGTATAGGGCCCAGATCGAAAGCAGTTGGGGCCGGATTGATGCGACCGAAGCCGAGATTGGGACTCTCTCTCTAGAAAAACTAGAGAGAAGAGAGAGCTTTTTTCGTTATTAGCTGATCCTTTAATAAATTTATATAGTTTGTCTACGATGGAGAATGCAACCATCCCCAAATTATATTTAGGGTATTTTGCAGAATTTTACAACTTTTTTTTATAAAGTAAGAATTCGAGATTCTCGAGAGGCCAACAAGTCGACAAACAAAGAATCGACAAACATAAAACATAAATAAGAAAAGATTACAAAGAACATGCAGTACACACGCTAGAACAGAAAGAATCTAACCAAACCTAAACCTAGTAAGTTGGGGACGTAGACTAAGAATAAAGTCAAGCACCACCAAGAGGTAATATCGTTGGCAATCGATACATAAGAAATATTTTGTGGGCAGTGAAGACGAACCTTCAAGGAAGCTCCTTCCTGAACGCAGAGTCGCCTTGTATACATCACCTCGACCTCAATTAGTGCCGACTCCAGACGCCAAAACCCCAACGAAAAATAAGAACGCCAAGGCACAACAGAAGTAAAACCGCACAATGCCTGAGCAAAACACACCTACAAATCTGGCCTAACATGATATAAACAATATTTACTTGTAATTTGCTAATAATGATAATAATGAGCGCGACTACCCAAACTTTGAGAGTATTTACTTGCAATTTGCTCTAAATAAATATTCTCACATTCCTTTTGTATAAAATATAGGTTATTTTACCTTTTTCACATTTTTACTAAGTTAAAAACTATTTTTAAAAAAATATCAGCTTTTAATTTTTTATTATATAATTTCATAAATATTCTTAATAAGTGTAAAATTGTAAAAAAAAAAACAATACTCAACAAAAAAATTCTAATGTTTTATAATGTTTTTAACTTTTTAAAAATCCGATCAAAAGTAGATTGAGGTCGTATGAGGTTGTTTATGATTGGCTTAATTTAATTGATGACCAACAAAATGGATATAATTCAGTAAGTGTTCAAATTTAACATTTTTACCCTCCCTTACCATCCCTCTTCTCAATTTACCATTTTTTGTTTTGAGATTGACTAATTAAAATTGATTATTTCGATCAACACCTACGTTTAAGGACAGTTTTTTTTCGATGGCAATTGAGTATATTTTTTGGGTGACAATTGTTTGTGACAAATGACTTTTTTGTTGACATTTTTTTCTGGTGATAGTGGGGGGATCACTATACAAAAAATTATCACCACAATAGGATCACTAGCAAAAATAGTTTATCCCATCATCGCATATAATGCCATCAAAATTTAGACTGTGTTTGGTAGTAGGTGGTGTTTTTGGAGGTGGAGATTTTTTTTGGAGATTATGGAAGTGGATATTATTTTGGAGTTATGGAAGGTGAAATTTTTGTAAAGACCGAGTATATTTATATATTATGATTATTTTATTAAATAAATTATTATTAAATTCAATTTGTAAAAATAGAATAAAACCCGTTCTCGAGCGTAAGTTTTGGATTTTAGTTATTCCGGCATCATTTAAATTTCGGATTTTGACGGGATTCGATTTTCGCTTTCAAGATCGAGTATTAATAAAGATTAATTTGAGCTACGAGTATTGATTGAAATTTATTTAATTTTCGATTATCTTGAACTTGGATTAAAATTTGATTAATTTTGATTTAGTCGGGATTCGATCGGGCGAGCGGGTTTTGAGTCTTTCCGCTAATTTGAATTGGGTATTGTTGGGACCACGTATAATTTAATTTCTTTCATTTTTCTTTTCTCTCTCTCTCTCTCTCTCTCTCTCTCTCTCTCTCTCTCTCTCTCTCTCTCTCTCTCTCGGCAGAGCACCTTCCTCACACACACCAAATCCAATTGATCCCCTATCTTCTTTTGGCTTCCTCCCTCCCCTGCATTCCCCATTACACAATTTCAGTACACCACACTTGGTCCCCTCCCACTAGCTCTCTTGTCCTCTCCTCTTCTCCTTGCTGAAAACTCCAAACAACACCCATTTGTAACATATCCCTCCTCCCTTCCGCAGCAGAAGCCCACCCTTTTCCTTTCAGATTTCCCAACCCTCTCCCTCCTCTCTTCTAAAGCTGCACCACCACCCCACCCAGCTCCTCGTCGCCGCAGCCAGCAGCTGCCTCCACCACTCAAACACCCTTGTTCTCGAGCCTCTGTCACCCACCCCACCACCACGGACGCCACCCACACCCCGGAGCCACCGGCAGGAGCCGGCGCTTTCTTCCTCCTTCCTTCCCCTGTTCTTCCTCTATCTCGGTGGGCAATCTTGATCGATTTCGATTCCGACAGAGCTGACCGCCGACGCCGAGCCCATCTTTCCCTGTTTTGGGTTCGAACGCTCAAGTAAGCTTCCCTCTTCCACCTCTCGATCGGAAACCTCGTAAAAATCCTCCTTTATGACCCCTACCTTCATTCTAGGCCGAGAATCGCAGCCCCACACCTCCAAAGAGCTTGAACGACCTCCGACGAAGCCCGAAGTATCTCCGGCGGCCCAACGACCTTGAACCTCTCGGTGAGCCCCTTTCCCTCTCTCTTCCTTCCTTTCCCTCCCCGTGCGGTTCCGGAGTCAAGGTCGGAGCCGGGATCGACGCCATCGGCCCTTGTTTCCTCTCCCTTCCCTCGGTTCTGGGCAAAGGCCTTGTTCTTCCTAACGGGGGGAAGAAGACGTAGCAGGCGGGCCCCCACCTTGACACCTTGGCGCCGAGTCAGCGCGTGGGGCCCCCTCTTTCTTCTAATTCTGATTCGGGTTGGGCTTGTGCAATTTGGGCTGAAGGGTTTGGGCTTCTTCTTTCCCTTTTTTTCGGTTGGGCTGGGTATTTTGGTTGGGCTGGGTTAAAATTTGTTGGGTATTTGTTTTTGTATTTTGTGTGTTATGTTATATATATATATATATATATATATATATATATATATATATATATATATGTATATATATGTATATGTTATATGTTTTTAATATTTCTGATTTTAGGAAAATGATTATATATATATATATTTATATATTCTGGAATTATTAATATTCTATTTTTTTTAAAAGGTTTTAAAAGTAATATTAATTGGTATGGAGATATAAATATATTATGGATTGTTTTGAGATTATATGGATAGTAAGTGTGAAATATTTGAATATTATTATAGTTTTGGAAATTGGTTATAATTGTAATATTCTGGGAATTAATCTTTATATATTGTTTAATTGTTTTAAAATAATATTAATTGGATTATTTAATTGATGCATTTTATGAGGATTTAAACATGTGAGTTAGGAACTTTAAAGTGAATTGTTGGTTTTGAATTATAATTATGATTGTGAGCATATGTTATTTTGATGATTTAAGATTGGGATTTATTTATATATTGTTTGAAATAAAATGCCGGAATGATTTCTATAAAATGATTTTAGAGATTGGTTTTAAGGTTTAAATGTTAACGTCGGAATTTGGCCAAGCATGATTTGAGAAAGTATTTTGAGTATGAGTTGACTTAATTTGGATTTAAGATTTTGGAAAACGGTTTTACTATCAGTCGGTTTTGAGGATGTTGAGAACTTGGGTTCGTGTGTATGAATGTTGGTCTGGTATCTTATGGAAATGGCTTGATGATAGGTGTGTATTGCTTTTGGATTACTTTGGACTTGCATTTGGGCCCTTGCTTGTGTTATCTTGCTGTTCTGCATCAATAGGTAAGTATCCTACGGGACTTACTCAGTAACCTGGACCTCCTGCCTGATGTGTCATGTAATGTGTAGTTTTGTTGCATATTAAAGCATGCCATGTAGTATCATGCTTGAACTGAGCATGTGACTACTTTGTGTGTTTGAAACAGAACGACCGTTATTTGTGATAGTCCTAGAGTCTTTGCTAGGGTCATAGGGTAGCCCAGCCCCATCGGGTGCCCTGAGTCTATCGAGTCGATATGAGAATGATGATAGCCCAGCACCATCGGGCATGTTTTATTTATATTTAATTTATGTTATGATGATGATACCGTGGGTGAGTGCACCACCACGAGGATATGCTATTCTATAGCAACGAACTGGCCAGTCTCTGCACTAACGGGAAGGGGTGCAGAGGTAGGAGAGGGATATGCCACTTGGCATTGTCTTGGGCCCTTTATAGTTATTTTCCGCATATTATATACACTAGGGGTATGATATTGTGATTTAAATCTTGTACTGCATTAGTCATCTTTTATTTAGGCATAGGCATGTTATGTGGCCTCAGCGCGGTCAGAGGACCCGCATGCGATCACCAGGCCTGACTTCGTGGATAGTGTTAGGTACCGCTCTTGTTGCTTCATGCTTCTATGACGGGGAAATCTTTTGGCGAATCGAAGAATCCGGCTAACATATTCTAACTTGACAAATGGCAATCACCCACTTTGTTTTGGTTTTGACACGGATCTGCCGTGGCTTTTGTATCTACACCGTACTTCCGCTTTACTTTCGTTTAAATTGTATTTCTGAGACTTCGACTGATTAGAGGTTTGAAACCTCGACCCGTACCTGAATTGCAACATCCGAACGAAGGTATCCGACCTTCGAAACGTATCCCGGATATTTATATCCGGGCCGTTACAAATTTTTTTAAAGAAAAAATTAATTGGGTGTTTGGTGATTATAAGGTTTATAAATGGATATTTGTGTGAAAATATCCAAAATACCTCTTCTCTTTCAACCCTTCTCCTTCCCCATCAGATTTGAAACCTGCAGGCTCGAATCGGAGCTCGTCTCTTGCCTTCCTCTTCATGTTCTTTTTCAAAGATTTTGGTTCTGCCGGTTGATACTTCTTCTAGGATTGCTCCTTGATTTGATTCAGTTTTGGATGCATCATTTCCCAAGTATCCTTCTTCTTCTTCGAGTTCATCCTTCTCTACTTCTTGATTATCCTCTTCCCTGTCATTGGCCGGTCCACTTCCATTTTCGATTTACTGGGTATTCTTTTTTTTCTTCGAGTCCATCCTTCTATGCCTCTTCCCCAACATAGGCCTCCACTTCCATTTTCGCTTTCATTACTGGGATTTGGATGTGGGTTGCTCCTTGGTATCTTCTTGGTTGATCTACTAAGGTTTTCGTTTCCCGGAATATTCAATTGCCATCGCCGCCCTCTCACTCTTCCTTACCATCGTTCGAATCGAAGCTCGAAACACAGAGGAGGGCAAAAAGGGAACGAATTGGAGCACCTCCAGATTAAACTCCTAAAGCTTGGGGGAGGAAGGTATGAAAAAAAAAAACTCCTACCAAGGATGCATCTACCCACTCCACCTCCATGCTGCACCTTCAAACATGTATAAGCAGTTTTTTATTATTTAAAAAAAAAACTTCCTACAACCCCCAAACCTCCTACCAAAGATCTACTAACACAACCTTAATGTCACCAAAATCCTAGTTAGTTCCCAATAGTCAAGTGGTCATCACCAACTTCACACACAATCTCGTAAGATTAGAACTCATTGACCCTTACAAAATCATTCATTTAAATCACATATACTCAATACAATAATTACTAATTTTTGTAAATCATATCTCGATTAAGTCACTCATATGTTTTTGGTAACAATAGTTGTAATTCAAAAGGAAATCAAATAAACAAAGAAACCTTACTTTTAACAACGAATAAGTCTGTTGCTAAAAAAAACAACGGATGCGTCTATTGCTAAAAAAAAACACCATGCCTAAAAGTTGTCGCAATGAGACTTTCACCACCAAAATGTGTCACCATGAGATTGTCCCCACGGGGCTGCTAAACCCTCAGTCATTGTAGCATCCTACAATGAAAACTCCACTCTAGTCAAACTCTTGAGCAAAAATGTCAAATTAATCATTGTAGTAATAATCTAACAAGTCTACAATTCCAAATATGTCTAAAACCTTACCCTCCATTACTGTAACACACAAGTTAGTGTTTCAAAATCAATTCCAATAACATCATTAATTATGCACATCAGCACATGCCTTAAGTTGTGGAAAGAAAAACAAATCATCAAAACAAAGAGGCATCAGGCATATAATGAATTAATGATTAAAAGAAGAGATGGTTCATAAAGCTTAAGTAAACGGTCTAACCAAAGCTGCAAACTTGGATTCGAAAAGCAAATTGTCTACCAATGATTTTGATTTCACAATAACCAAAATTAATCAATCGAAACTCAACATCAGCCAATTACGCATAAGAAATTAAATTCAGTAAAATACCGACAATGATTCAATTACATATACTTCAAAACTAACGTTTAACATTCAAAATATTATGCACACTTCCTCGATGGCCTGACATCATAACCACTACCAGCGAAATGAGATTAGAGGGGTTGAATTGGGATAGATTAAAATAGGGGTATTTTAGGGATTATAAAAATATTATGCACACATGTAATTACCAAATAAAAATGGATATTTAGCTAACTACACTTTGTAAATAGACATTTCACCAAATTTCTCCTTTATGATTCGAGTCAGATATGGAGCAAGTCGGGTTGTTTGTTATGGGGTCAGGTCGTTCCACGTCTAGTTGATGTTAAAACAGCCAACCAGAAGATGCAAACTATGAATTAAAATCCGAGAACAAGGTCATGTGATTGTTTGGCTCTTGGCTTTGAATGTCCGATACTCCGATGTAACCAGGCAGGATGTTTACGAAGGGAGAACAGCAAGATGCCAGGCTACTATGATGGAAGGTACTTGCCACTGTGGGAGCTACCCATGTTCGGCTGCCAAGATGCCTCAGAAATCTTACCTGAATTCTACGAGTGCAAGAAGACTTACCCTAATGCTTTAATCTATTGCATTGCCTTTGAAAGCAGTCGTCAATGCCAATCCATGACCATCCTCATCTACAAGCCTGAGCAGGCGCCCTAGCTTGCTAGGAAACAAAATGGTGGTCTCTTAGCTACCTTCCTGCCTATCCTGACATGCGAAAACCACAGGCAGCTTGTTATACAGGTGGCATATGTATCAATGTATGAAGCTTTCGAATTTCTCTTTACCTCTTCAAATGCAGTGTAGGGATGTGAATGTCTGAACAAGATGGTTTTCCTGGTCACGTCTGTTTCACCTTAGAGGGTTTGTAGATGAAATCAATGCATTCTTATTTACAAGGGAGCTCTTGACGAGTTTAAAAAAATGTCTCCCAAAGCAATCACACATACTTGAGCTAAACAACTCTTGACGAGTAAAAAAAACAAAAACTACCGTTTCTTGAAAAAAACTATCTTTTTAGCAGTGCAACTTTCAAAGAAGACTAAATGAAGGTCATTTTTATACATGAATAAATTGACTTAACTTTGATAGATTACATAGGCATATATTATAGTGGGCCCAAAAGCCCAATACCTTTGTAACCTATATATATATATATATGATTATCAATGAATGGAAACCCTCAAGGAGGATTCTATGATCAGTCTCGTGATTCAACATGGTATCACAGCCTAAGATCCCTCAACCCTAATCTTTTTCCACAAAAAAAAGCAAACACAAACCCTAGCCGCAAAACCCTAATCCCTACCCATCCCCACCGCCGCCACCCCCTAGCGGCCCCCCCTCTCTCCCCCTTCTCGGCAACCCTAGCGGCGCCCCCCCTCTCTCCCTCACTTTTGATATTGGAGATGATGCCGCCTCCCGCAGCCCACCCCCCACCCTCGCCCCACTTCGCTGCCGCGGCCGCCGCCCCCTTGCCGTGGCCGCATCCCAGTGTTGCGCCCGCCGCCGCTCCTCCCTGATTCCGTCATCCCATCCTGCAGTTGTGACGCCACCTATGTTCCGCGTGCTCCTGCTACGCATCACGCCTCCTCCTCTATGCAGCCGACATCTCCCGACTCGTCTTGGTATATGGACACTAGTGCCACCTCCCACATGACGAACTCCTCAGGTCACCTCTCATCTATTTCCTTTAAGGGTCCTGCACACTCTATTATCGTCGGCAATGGTGGTCGTCTTGCTACTTCAGGAATTGGCCACGCCAAATTACAGACGCCAACCCACCCACTACACCTTAACAATGTCCTCATTGCCCCAAAGATTGTCAAAAACCTTATCTCTGTTCGTCGGTTCACTACTGACAATAATGTTTCCCTTACGTTTGATCCCTTTGGTTTCTCTGTGAACGATCTTACTACGGGGGTTACTCGCATGAGATGTAACAGCACCGGGGAGCTCTACCCTGTCACACCACCTCCTGTGTCCAGTCATTCGTGCCCGGTCGCCCTCTCGGCATCGTCGTCCAGCCTCTGGCATGCACGCCTGGGTCATCCCAGTCCTACCGTTCTAGATGTCCTCCGTTCTCAGAGTCTTGTCACCTGTACTAAAGACCTACGCTCTGGTTTATGCTCTTTCTGCCAACTAGGCAAACATGTCAGACTGCCGTTCCAACGGTCTTCGACCTCTACCCTTGCTCCCTTTGATATCATTCATAGTGATATTTGGACCTCTCCTGTGCCTAGCTATGAGGGTCACAAGTACTACCTCTTGTTTCTGGATGATTACACACATTTCTTATGGGTCTTCCCGTTGCATTTCAAGTCCCAAGTGTTTCCCATCTTTGCCAAATTCCATGCCTACATCAAAACACAGTTCCACACATCCATCAAGTGTTTCCAATGTGACAATGGCCGTGAATTTGACAACAAAGATTTTCACTCTTTCTTTGCCACAAATGGGATCTCCTATCGCTTGTCTTGCCCCTATACCTCCCAGCAGAATGGCAAGGCCGAACGAATCATCCGAACCATCACCAACATGATGCGCTCTCTCCTCTTCCACGCATCTATTCCCCTTCCCTATTGGCCTCACGCCTTAGCCACCACTTGCTACCTCCTAAACATTCTCCCATCTACCACCCTCCACCTTCGCTCGCCAGGACAAGCCCTCTATTGCACATTGCCTAGGTATGATCACCTTCGTACCTTTGGGTGCCTGTGCTTCCCCAATCAGTCATCCACCGCCCCGCACAAGCTTTACCCGCGCTCCACTCCTTGTGTCTTTCTTGGCTATCCGTCTGATCATCGCGGTTACCTCTGCCTCGATATCAAGACCCATAAGCTCATTGTGTCTCGACATGTCACCTTCGATGAGTCTCGCTTCCCCTTTGCTTCTCCTACCCCTCCTGTGTCTCATTCTGATTCAGAGTCCTCATTCCCACATTTTCTTATTCCCCAGAGCTCTCCCGGTGCTCCCGTCTCTCCCCCTCCTCCCACACCACCACCCCCAGCAATGCCCCCTCCCACACCCGCAGCATACCCCGCTGCAGCGGCCGCGGCCGCCGCCCCCTTGCTGCGGCCGCAGCCTAGTGCTGCGCCCGCCGCCGCTCTTCCCTCCATCTCCCCTATCCCCACCTCCCACAAAACAGCCCTCCTAGATCCGAATTGGCAGGCGGCTATGCTCGACGAATACAGGGCCCTTACAAAGAATGGTACTTGGGTTCTGGTTCCTCGCCCTCCTGATGCGAATGTCGTCCGATGTATGTGGCTCTTCCGTCACAAGTTCCGCTCCGACGGGACATTGGAGCGCTACAAAGCCCGTCTTGTGGTCAACGGTCGTTCTCAGCAGGTAGGTATTGACTGTGATGAGACATTCAGCCCCGTCGTCAAGCCTGCCACTATCCGAGTGGTGTTGAGTTTAGCTTTATCATGCAACTGGGCCATTCATCAGCTGGATGTCAAGAATGCCTTTCTTCATGGTCATCTGAATGAGACAGTCTACATGTTTCAGCCACCGGGGTTTGCTGATACTAACCGTCCTAAGCACGTCTGTCTCCTGAAGCGATCTCTGTATGGGCTGAAACAGGCTCCGAGAGCTTGGTTCCAGCGCTTTGCTTCTCATCTGCTACGCCTAGGCTTCATTGGCAGCCGCTCAGATTCGTCTCTGTTCATTTATCGCAGAGGCTCAGACACGGCTTTTCTCTTACTTTATGTCGATGACATCATTATCGCCGCCTCTTCTGATGCTCTTCGGACGTCGATTATTTCGCAGTTGAGTGCCGAATTCGCCATGTCTGATATGGGTCAGTTATCCTACTTCTTGGGAGTTGCTGTTCAGCGTCATGCATCTGGTCTGTTTCTTTCGCAGAGTAAGTATGCTGCTGAGATTGTCGCTCGGGCTAAGATGGTTAACTGTAATCCTGTAGCCACCCCTGTCGATACATCCACCAAGCTCAGTGCTCATTCTGGTCCTTTGGTTGATGATCCGACATTATACAGGAGCCTGGCTGGTGCACTTTAGTATCTCACCTTCACCAGGCCTGATATCAGTTACGCCATTCAGCAGATCTGTTTGTTTATGCATGCACCTAGGGAACCACACCTTCAGGCCTTGAAGCGGATCATTCAGTACATCAGCGGCACCCTCGAGCTAGGCACCACGATCACTCCTTCCGCTAAGCTTGACCTTGTTGCTTACACTGATGCGGATTGGGGTGGTTGTCCTGACACACGTCGCTCCACGTCTGGTTACTGTGTCTTCCTCAACGACACACTTGTGTCATGGTCAGCAAAGCGTCAGTCTGTCGTGTCTCGCTCCAGCGCTGAGGCAGAATACAGAGGTGTTGCCAATGTTGTCTCCGAGTGCTCTTGGCTCCGAAATCTCCTGCTTGAGCTTCGTTGCCCTCTTCAGAAGGCCACTCTGGTCTACACTGACAACGTCTCAGCCGTCTATCTAGCTAGCAACCCAGTCCAGCATCAACGCACGAAGCACATTGAGCTTGATCTCCACTTCGTCAGGGACAAGGTTGCCATTGGACATGTCCGTGTTTTACATGTCCCGTCCTCCTATCAGTACGCTATATATTCACCAAGGGTTTACCCAGACAGTTATTCATTGATTTTCGCTTCAGTCTCACTGTACGGCCCCCTCCAGTTTCGACTGCTGGGGTTTGATAGATTACATAGGCATATATTATTGTGGGCCCAAAAGCCCAATACCTTTGTAACCTATATATATATATATGATTATCAATGAATGGAAACCCTCAAGGAGGATTCTATGATCAGTCTCGTGATCTAACAAACTTATGAAAGGAAACACCATTAAAGGTTTTACAGGATTGATACACCACGGGAATGCCCATCTAATCAATGTCTCCCAAAGCAAGTCTTTCTGAATATAAACAAACAAATAGCAGCAAGAATATCCCTTGATTCTACCTGATGTGTGATTGTGCATTATAGAATGCCATGGAATCACATGCCAAATATTTAAAACATATACGTATTTGTAAGTAACATGACCCAAATGCAAAATACTTGCGCAATCAAGCATATCATTGTGTAGTTTGGGTGTAATGCAGACTTTTCTAAATGAAAGTGGCAGTCCATTTCAAAGGCCAAATTTCTGATATCCGAAGCTTTAATTTCAACATCAGAACTACAAATATGCATTTTTCTAAACTCTAAAAGGCCTTTTCAAATCTAGGTACATAGATTAATATCTACCCAGTGACAATCAACTTTAAAACTGATGGAATTCCTTTCCGGTTTAATGGATTTGTAGTTCTTTAACTACATATGTTCTCTTTCTTTGGCCGACAATTTTATACAGCATTATAACCTGTAAAGCATGGGATACAATGACATAAATATAATCATCCATATTTGGAAGCAATCACACTTACTCACAAATCTGACCAATAACATAAATATAATCATCCACTTCGATGCCAGAATCTAAAGAGTTAGCCAAAGATGTCATCTAATTCTCACCTGTAGGTTTTGATAGAGAGATTGAATAGAGTTACTTTGGTGCTTCAACTTCAACATTTGATGGGCACAAAATAATATTCAGTTACCTCATGCTTAAAACTGGGTTTTAGAGCTAACACTTGCAATGCTCTTTAACTATCTGCTCCAATCACACAAATGAAACCAAACCTAAACTTATACTAACGTGACTTCAAAACAAATGTTAAGCACAAGGACCAAACCTAAACTCTTACTAATGTAAATTCAAAACAAATGTTAACCTATACTATTACAAATGCTTGCAAAGAATTTTCTCATTTCTACTCAAGGCTACTAAATTGAACAAATTTCCAGCAACAGGAAATTAAATGTCAAAAACCAGCATAATACTATTATTTTAATTTTTGAGATCATGATTCATATAATACTACAAGGTTATTTGTAAGAAAACACCTTTTAAATTGTGAGTTTTTTCCATCAAACTACCTTTTATAAATATTTTTAAACAAAAACACTGTATAAATAATATAATACATTTTTACTAATTTCAACCTATGATATTTACTTAAAAGAAAAAATAATACTAAGTTGACCTAAATACCCATCATTTATTATTAGTATTTTGAAAGAACTAAATGTATTTGTTTTATACTAGTACACATTAAACATCTGACATACACCTAAACATTAGAATATAAATACTATATATATACATATTAGCACGTTTTTTAAAAAATATTGATATATTTGAACCAATAAAAAAGCTAAGTTTGTCCAACAAATTTTCTTATTATATTATCTTAATCAAAAAGTTGCATTTCGTCCAAACATCAGTTGACTGGATCTATTTTAGTTGAAAACTAAAAAAAAACAGTACTTTTGCTAATTAAAAAACAGTACTTTTGCTAATTAAAAAAATAGAACGAAATCTTCAAAATTAAAAACAATTAAACAAATTTATTTAATATAAATAAACAACTATACGAGTAAATTAAATAAATGGATTGAGGGTATTTGGATCAAATTTCTACAAAATTTAATCAAAAGTAGTTATTGGTGGCTGAAATTAGTGACATATACGGAGTATCATAAAAGGTGTTCTGTATCTCATCTCGAATTATTACTTAATCCAAAAAAAAAAGTGTTTTGTTTTAAAAGAAAATAAAAGGTTTTTTGTTAAAAAGAATCACCAATTAAAAGATGGTTTCTAACATATAACCCTATACAAAGATATTAAGCGCTAGTATATAATCCAACACAAAATTGAATTGATGAGGTTGAAGCACAAATTTTACCATATATTATACTCTGTAACCTTTAACAACAACGTAACAACAGAGCCCTCTGTCTTCAAATGAAAATAAAGTCAATTGAGGAAAATCAAACAACATAATTAAATCAATTAGAGAATTGAAATGTATCAATCAAATGAAAGAGAGGAAAAGACACTCTCCAAATATAAACTCCTAGTAAAGTAGAAGGAAAAAGCATTGAAAAACTGTCATTTGGAGTATTAACAACTCTAAAATCCAACGCCCCACCCCTTTATAAAGAAGTATGACAAATTGAACTTCTTCAGGTTAACATTGATTAAATTTAAAAAAAATTAGAAACAAGGTAAAGCATGATATAAACTTTACCATGGAACAAGAACTTTCTCCATTTCGTAAAGTCAATTCCATCCTGCTTGGATTTAGGATGTTAAAATGAACCACTGGTCCTTAAACTTTAGGCACTGGACATAAGTTTTTTTGTCCTAATAAAGTCCATATTGATAACAATGTTACAAAATTGGTCATCTCTTAATATGCTATTAAATGTCTTGTGACAAAATAAAGGTTAGGGACCACCATGCGAAAACTTAAGTGTTGTCCACCGAAATTTTAATACCAGACACATGGCAATGATCCGAATAACAAATTTGGTATACGTTACAAAATGCAAGTATCTGAAGTATGACTTTAAATATGACCATTATGACTAAAAGACTCAAAAAGAAAGAAAATGTCATATACACCACAAAATGAATTGTATAGTTTCAGAAACGCCTGGGTATAACCTTTTTCCCTAATAGAGGATCTCTATCTTCTCCACACGCTCCCAAATCAAATCTCTATTTAACTTGAAGTTTTCAGTCTTTACAAGACACACAAAAGGAGAGAGGAAGAAGAAAGAGGAAGAAAAGAAAAAAATCTTGAAAAAGATAGAGAATCACGATAGAAAAAAAAAAGGGAAAATGGATTCACTAGCACCATTTCATATCACCTTGAGTACACCAGTAACACAGGTATATTGGTGTTTCTATGCCTTTCTTTCATACCTGTTCTCGATTGAAAGTGTTCCAGCCAGGTTGCATTGCCTACATATGTATGTATCGAGCCTCTTGCGAGAAATTCGCAGCAGAAGGGCCGATACAACCGAAGCTCTCCTGCAAAAAGTCATGATATGTAATGGTAAGTCTTTATATAGTATTCTTATAAATTTAGAAGGTTCAGATTACAAAATTCCTGATTTATTTTTATCCAGATTCATTCTCTCAAGGGCTATAGTTTTTTTTATACGTCTCTCTAAATGTCAAACATATACGTTAATCAATTTTGCTAATCCACAGGCATTGTAAACTTGATTGATATAGTCAAGGTCATGAGTGAAGCGGTAGAATCAAGATCCAGACATTATGGCGGTAGATCACATGGTAATAGGAAGGATTTTGAAATGGGTGTTGGATCCCAGCAAGGAATCGGCCTAAATCATTTTATGGGACAAGCAAAGGTAAAAATTCAGCAAGAGCTTGAACTGTTCATCCACATTTATTGGTATTTTTCCACATGGCATGATGCAGAACCAAAGCCCCGCTTTGTACAAAAATCCTCTATAAATATAGTTTCTGCATATTAGCAATGGTTACTAGAAAAATCAACTACAATTATGGCTTTTGTAGACATGCTAATTCTTTGTAGACAATTCCCCTAAAGTCTCTCTTTTGTAGTTTCTAGGATATTCTCCTAAGGTATGTCTTTTGTAGAATTCCTAGAGGTTTCTATAATTTGTTACTGGCTAAGCATTGTCATCTATAATTTATTGAAGTATCCTTCAATTAACTTGGGTGTGAGATTCGTGCACTTCAACTTCGGAGATCCTCCAACCATATTAGATCATTTACTCATTAGAAATTGTAAGGGTGTGTGAAATCAACCCGGACTGGGCCAAATTATGGCCCTCAAATGGATCACAGCCCAGTCTGCCGCCCTTGGCCTTTAGTGTTACAGTTCAGACCGGAATGGACAGTAATATTCCTTTTACTGTCCAAAACTTGGAAAATTAATGTTCGCCACATAACTATGGCTTGGAAACTATAAATAGTTTGTTACTTTCCTCTTCCTTTTTTACAAGCTTTATTTATATTTATATTATTATGGGATTTCAGTCCGGTACAATGGCTGACCTTTCCCCATTTATAGTACACCCATACCAGCCTGTAATTTTACACCATAACACACCCTTATGAAATTGGTATGCAGGATTGCTTTTATTTTACGATTAATGTTAAAAATGTTCTCATTACTCAATGATATTGTTTTTGTGAATTATATATTTTTTTTCTGAGTGGTTTTAAGATGTCAGTGGAAAACGAAAGAGGGCCAAGAGTCAATCTCTTTCAGCACATTATGTCTACGGGCAATCATATATGGCAAAGAGGAGGCAACTATGCTCTAGGAGAACTAAAGGCTCCTTTATGCTTTAATGGGAACCAACAAAGCCAGATGCCATCACCATTGATCAACATAAATTTAGGGCAGCTTCTAGGACAAGGGCTGGAAACTGTTGATGGTGGGTCAGGCATGCTATTAAGTCCTTTGGGAAACTATCCACAAGTGAAGCCAACCATAATCAACAGAAACTTAATAGCTCCATCTGGCACAAACATCAGCCATGTCAGCAATGTTCAGGATGCTACAGATGCTAACCAGCCCAAAGCACAAGGCCCACAACATCACATCCCGAGACCAAAAAGAATATCATGGAGAAGAGACCTCAAAGCCAAATTCGAAAATGCAGTAGCAACGCTTGGAGGAGCAAAATGTATGTTTTAAACTTGATACTTAGATTCAATATTTGCACACTTAATTTTATTGGGTTGCACACTTCATTTTATTGGGGTCAAGTAAAGAATATACATCACCGATCTCTCACTTCTTTTCTATATTCCTAATAAAGAGCTTAGGGTCCGTTATGGATAACTATTCATAGAAGGAATCAAGATTTTATTTGTAAACTAGGAAGCATAACAACTGATAAGAAAAAAAAATCAACCTTCTTCAAATATTCCAAACTTATTGTTTTTACAAATTTATTGGGCTTCAATGTTTACTTATGACACTCTGTACTCTAGCTAATGTTCTTACCAAGTTTGAGAGTGATTATTAAAAGGTGTAATTATCTAAAAATTCCTGAATATTAATGCAGGGGCTACTGCAAAGCGTATCTGGGGGCTGATGGGGGATGAGGGCTTGACCATTCGTCAAGTTGACAGTTATCTCCAGGTGTGTTTAAGCAATTAAGTATTTGCAGATATAAGTACAGTAGCATATCATATGCCTAGAATGAACCATAAATGCATTGACATATCTTATGTTGACTAAAACTCGATGTCTTGTAAATTTATTTTCTCAAGGTTCATTAGATGTCATCCCAATACTTAATCTACAATAAGTGATATTGCTGAAAGCATTGTTAATAAATTGAAAATATTAAAGTACTAAAATCTAAGGATATGTAATTTGCTTTGCAGAATAGCCAGATTTGACTTCTCTTTGTTAACTATATAAATCCAAGATAATATACCATCTGGAATTTGCACATTATAGAAGGATGTAGAACATGAAACACTATGACATGTTTCATCCATGAAATTCGCTATTCCCCCTGGGTTTTCTAATAAGCATAAAGCAAGAAAACAAAAGGGCCGATTCAGCAACCAAAGACCAAGCAATAGCCTACCACATGGGCCACATACAATCTACAAATCCATTAATTTGGCCATATTAGCTAACGTTGCTCTACAAATATCTCATATTTCCTCTCCTTTTCCCCTTGGCACTTGCAGAGATACAGGAAAGAAGAAAGAAAGAAAGACTGAAGAAAGATCCAAGCTAAGGCATCCATGACTTGGTATCAGCAGACAGTAAATCATGGATTCTTGAGATTTAAAAATACTAATTAATCCCTCAGATACTCTACAACATTTCAATTGTGCCTTATAGTGCATTGTATTTTCTAGCTTTCTGACGAGAAAATAGTTGCTGTGTTTGACCATGAAAAAAAAAAGCTCGTTGTTCATTTGGAATCCATAACTAGTACTTTAGCATCTGCCAAAACTGCCAGCTCTGTAGTAAGTCTAGATTCCTTCAGAATTCTCTCAATTGCACCCCCGTTTAAAGAGTATCTGCATAAAATATCATCTTCTACAACCTAGTGACATTTACAATAAAATCTAATGCATTATTTCTGATTTTTTATTTACAAGATATCCTTCCTATCGGCCACCACAATATGCCAAATTTCATCATGAAAGGCACACTAGTGTATTGTGCAAGGAGTGCATACAGCTTCCATTACAAAGGCTGAAACTCGTTTTCTTTTGAAGACTGATTCAGTATATTGCAGTAGATTTCATAGTTGCAAATTCAAAACTATTGGGACAAATACAGCACAAAATAATATAGGCATCTGAGTAAGTTTAAGAAAGTTCCAATGATCATAGCAACTCACATACTAAAACATTATATAATAAATCAGCTAATAGCAATTGTAGGTAAACCCTAAATTCATCAATAGTGTAATTCCACAGATTCACAATCGAATTGAGCAGATAACATACTCGAATCAAACATAACGAGCAGAAGAAACAATCATTCAAATCGAAAGCAAGAGACGGAAAGTGGCAAGATTTGGAGAAAGATTTGAATACATGAAGACAGCAGTGGACGAGTGAACGCGAACAGTTGCATGAGAGACATTGCAGTGTATCAACCTTCCTGTTGCGAATCCCTGCAGGAGATCGGATGCACGTCGCAACACCATTTCTCAATCAATCGATTCGGAGATTTTGCAAGAAAATAATATGATGAAACGAAAATGAGGTAAAAACGGCGACGGGAAAGGGGAAACGAGTTGCTATATATAGGTGAAATTGAGAACATATCTGACAATCTGACATGGAATTGCTAAAAAAGCAGGGCCGGCCCGGGTGATTCGGGGAATGGGCCGGCCCGAGTGATTCGGGGAATGGGCCTCCTTATTTTTTCTTGTATGGATGAAATAGAGTAAGATTAAACGCTTAAATAACATATAATTAAAATAAATTTTTTTTAAAACCTATATATTTTTTTATATGACAATTTTTTTCTTCTCTGTAATTGCAATCGACAATAACCCTAACTAAAATTTTAAAAAAAATACTCTTATAAGTAAGAACTATCCAATGCATTCACCTCTTAAAATTAATGCATTCGTGAAACCGATTCTCAAGCATTGGATTAAAACTGAATGAAGAGCTATGATTAAAAGATGATTTATGAAAATGAATTTTTTTTTCAATATATGATAATTTATGAAAATTAAAAGTTTGATTGCCTTTTATAAGGGCAATTTAAATGAAATTAAGAGAAGAAATGTCAATTACTATAAAAGATGTAGATTTGAATGAAAAATAACACGAATATGAACCAATATTATTTAACAACACGAATATGAATGAATACTCATCTAGATGTATATTGTAGAGTGTGGCCTAGTGCAAAAGGGTAGAAAACCCATTTTGGGGGTTGGAAGAACGTGCTGGGCTTCTTGCCCACGCGCCCCTAAAAACCTCGTTTCCTCCTCTTTGAGCAGGCCACACCACCGCCTCCGCACCCTTAGCCGTTTCCCGACTCCGGCCACCTCCTTTCTGGCGTAGATCCCGTTCCTTGTATACTTTCTATGGCCTAATCTCCTTGGGGTTTGTCATCCTGGGTTTCGCCCCCCTCTCTTGCTCTCTGGTTTCTCTCCAGATCTAGTGTTGCGAGTCGAGTCTCCTCATTTTGCCTTATTGATTTGGGCCTTTTGGTCTGGTTTGCCTTTCCTTCGTGCTCGCGTCGTCTTGTCTCCCAATTCGTTGGTTTCGGGGTTTGGTGGTCCGTGGAGAGTTTGTTTCGGTCGCTTTCTCCGCCTCCTCCCCGCGCTCTCTCGTCGTTGTGCTGCCAGTTTGGTTCATCGGGCTCTTGGTCGTCGCCCGTTGAGGCCATCGTTTGCTCTCGCCGTCGATCTTTTTCGGCCATCGACATCTGTTGCTCCATCGCCTTCTCTGCCGTCGGTGTGGCCGCGTTCGGTTGCTGCTGCCGACCGGGTGGTCCTCATCGTCGCCGCTCGGGCTGGTTCTGGGTCCTCCTCTGGCACTTCGTCATGGTGGTTCTTGGTCTGCCTATCTGTGGTGGTGTGCGGCCGTCGGGTGCCCTTCCGGAGGGGCATCGTACCTTCATTAGTGTTTGCACACCAAATCCCTTTGAGGATTAATTAAAATTTATATGTATATTTTGATAAAATTGGAATTCATACAATTACATAATGATAGCGGCAACATCGCCTCCTTCGGGAGCAACCATTACCTCCTCTGGGAGCTCAAACCTCCTTCGGGAGCCTACATCTCCTCCGGGAGCCACCTTTATCTGGGGTTGATACTCCCTTCAGGGTTTTAACCTTCAATCCGTCTTATTCGGGTCCCCGAAATGAAGATCTCCGTCAAGGAGTTTGAACCTCTTTTCTTTTGCAACTCACTTTCATCGATCAATTAGCTCTATTTCCACGGGGATTTTGTTGATTTTTGGAAGTGGATTTCGTTCCCCTATCCATTCTCTACGAATTCGAGCTTCTACGCCTTTGATTTTCAGTTCTTGGGTTCTTATTCGGTTAAAATTGACCTTGCCTTGGGTCGGGTGTGTTCGAACTTGACTCCGTTCTTGGTTGCCGCCCTTGGTTCCGGTCTCCGACGGTTGGCGCTTGCCTCGGGCTTTTCGCGCCCCTTGTACTCTTTGGCTTCCCCGCGGCTCATCCGCCTGGCCGGCTGAGTGGCGCTTGCTTTGTTGGCCTTGGTCGGATGTGCGCCGCTTTGTGCTACCTTTCCCCGAAGGGTTCCCGTTTGGCAGTGCTTGTACTACCTTCTCTTTGGGTCCGTTGGTGTTCTTTGGACCCAAGGTTTTGTTTTGGGCCCAAAGCCGACTCATTGGATAAATGAATTAATTAAATAAAATTTAATGTAGTAAATTATAATAATTGACTATAAATAATTAATTCCTAGTGGGGTTTGTGTAACCCGATTAGGTTTCCGGTGCGTTTTGTTCAGGCGAAGTGCTGCTCTACGTTTGGCGTGATCGGACTTTCTTCTCCGTTTGATGGGGTTCTGGCAGTCGGAGTCGGGATAGGCTGAGTTTGTGGTAGTGTGTATCGAGGCGTCTCCTTTCTCCGGAAGAATGATTTCCTTGGAGGTTCGTCTTCACTACCCACAGGGACTCCTGATGTGTCGCTGGCCTACGGTACTGCTTCAGGGTAGTGCTTGGCTTCGTCCTTCGTCTACATCCTCGTCTTGTTCGGTTTAGTTGTGTTTTGTTTCGCTTTATAGAGCGTTTTTTGCCTGTATTTTGCACCTTTGTATTTTTGTTTGCTTTTGACGGGTTTCCGTCAGAAGTGAAATGCATGTAAAAGCGTGTGCATGCACACACTGACACACACACACATACATACACACATACATACATACATACATACATACATACATACATACATACATACATACATACATACATACATACATACATACATACATACATACATACATACATACATACATACATACATACATACATACATACATACATACATACATACATACTTACATACATACATACATACATACATACATACATACATACATACACACATACATACATATCGGTTGCTTCTTTTCTGTTTGATTTTTGTTGAGATATTTACATCTAACTTTTAAACAAACATGTGTGTGTATATATATGGACTTTTTTTTATAAATTTTAGGGCCCATATAATTTGGGACCTTTTTTAAATCAAGTATATATAGAAAGGTCACGAGTTCAAGAATTATTTTACAAAATCATGGTTTAATTCCGATTTAATTTATAAGAATTCAAAATTTTTGAAAATTTCTGTCCTCGATCAAATAATTTTATTTTTATTTTTTCGAGAATTCCGGCATAAACTTGATTTAACAACTAATTAATTATGTTTTCTCATACAAAGTGATCTATGCGCAAACACCGGAGCAGATTTTAAAAAATCAGCTGCGAGTGAAAACTTCTATTGATGTTGTTCGTTACCTAGCAAGACAGGGATGTGCTTTTCGAGGCCACGGTGAAACTTTGGAGTCAAAAAATCCAGGTAATTTTCTTGAGTTGATCAAACTTTTGGCTGCATATAATGAAAAGGTTGCACAAATTGTTTTAGAGAATGCTCCTAAACATACCAAGTACACATCCCTTCTAATTCAAAAGGAAGTTTTACAAGTAATGGCAAGCAAAGTTAGGAGTAAGATTCGTGAAGATATTGGGGATTCGAAGTAGTGTATCATTGTTGATGAAGCCCGTGATGAGCCTAAAAGAGAACAAATGGCTCTTGTTTTGAGATTTGTCAATAGAGAAGGTGTTATAGAAGAGCGATTCTTCGATCTCTCTCATGTTAAAGACACTTCAGCAGCAACTCTAAAGAATGAAATTTGTGTCATTCTTTCTCGCCATTCACTTGATGTACAAAATATTCACGGACAAGGGTATGATGGAGGTAGCAATATGCGTGGAGAGTGGAAAGGATTGCATGCTTTGTTTCTTAATGATTGTCCATTTGCATATTGTGTGCATTGCTTTGCTCATAGATTGCAATTGGCCCTAGTTGCTGCATCTCGGGAGGTAATTCCTGTCCATCAGTTCTTCTCCAATTTCAGTTGTGTTATCAATGTTGTTGCATATTCTTGTAAACGCCATGATCAATTATAAGATTCTCAAGTAGAAGAACTTGCTCATTTGTTATCTATTGGTGAACTTGAAAGTGGAAAGGGGCAAATCAGGTTGGCACATTAACAAGACCATGTGACACTCGATGGAGTTCACACTTTCATTTTCTTTGCAGCTTAATGCGGCTATTTAGTCCAACTATTATAGTGCTTGAAAAAATTGAGAAAGAAAGCTCAACTTATCAACAAAGAGGAGATGTTAATGCAGCTAGCAAAATGATCACTTCATTCGAGTTTGTTTTTGTTATGCATCTGATGAAAGAGATTATGGGTATGACAAATGGCCCACAACTATTAAGGAAAGCAGTAATCTCAATGCGACTTCATCGGTTAAGTCGTTCTACATTCAAATTAAGTATTGTTTGACATATTTAAACGGGTATGTTATCCACACGGTCGGATTTTGCCTTATGCACGGCCGCACAATGTCGATCTCAGGAGTCGAAGACGGCAGAGGGACTGCCGACCACCGGCTGGAGGAGACGACAGACTAGGCACGGTGTTGGGCAAGGTTTTGTTGTGCTACTGGTGCAGAAAGGGAGTGCTATACGTGCCGACCTCGGGTGACGAAGTCGGTAGATGTGTTGCCGACACCGGTTGGAGGAGACAGTAGAGGTCGATCGTGCGTTTGACGAGAAAGCCACCGTGCGTATAACAACCCCTATTTAAACGGTTCACAAATGATTTCATATTTCAAAGATGATTTAAGTTCTAAATCTACTGCCATAAATTTAGCACTATAACAATACAAATTTATGATAAGTGGCAGATCTAGAATTTTTTTAAGGGGGGTTAAAATAAATTTGAGAATTTTTTTTATTGCATATATGTATGAAAAATAATTTTTTTTGTTTAAATATATTTAAAAAAAACCTTAAATTTATTATTTAATTAGTCATTTTTAGTAGAAATTCTTTTAAAACAACAAAAATTATTAAAAAAATGAGATTTTTTATAAGTATATATTTAAAGAAAGTTTTTGTTTAAGTATATTGGAGAAAACCTTAAATTTGGCTAATTTTTTTTTGAGATTTTTTTTGCATGTATGTATGTAAAATATTTTTTTGTTTAAATATATTAGAAAAAACCTTAAATTTATGATTTAAATAGTCTTTTTAGTAGAAAAAAATTTAAAAACAAATAAAAACCATATAAAATTTAAGATTTTTTTATATGTATATATAAAAGCAAAGTTTTTTGTTGAAGTATATTGGAGAAAACCTTAAATTTGTTATTTAATTTGACATTTTTAGTAGAAAGAAACTAATAAAAAAAATTATAAAAAAGTGAGGCGAATGGGATTTGAACTCATGACATCAAGGTAATAAGTATCCCTCATTTCCAACTAAGTTAAGCTGACTTTATAATTCATTACTCTTTTTACATTGTTTTATCTCTAAAATTAGTAAAAATAACAAAAAAAATCCACAAAATAAATTTTCTTACTCTTTTCTTCCAAGCTATGGGGGCTTTAGCCACCTCGAGCCCCCGCCATAGATCCGCCACTGCTTGTTATTGGTAAAGGCGCATAAAAGACCATTAGAGCAACCGCAGTGGTGCACCCGAAGGTGCATAAGAGCTGCCACGTCAAAAAAAATGGGGTAAAAAAAAGGAAAAAGAATGAACCTGGAGGAAGGATGCTTGTAGATGAATCCTGAAAAGGTGGGGTTTATGGCACCAATACTGAGGACACGCATCATTACCTTGTTAAATTGGATGTTTCGGTCATTTTTACATTATAAAAATTTTAAAAAAATATATTTTTGAATGTAATTTAATTTTATCTACACATAGACACCCACTTTGCATATGTTGAGAGGGAAATAAAAAGTAAGTTATGAGTCCAAAGTTGGGGTTCATGAATGGGGGTGAAAAAATAAAAATCTTAAATGGGGCTCGTAAGCTGACGTGGAACTGAAAAAGTAAGTTATGAGTCTGGGAAGAGATTCACTAATGCGGATGACCTTAGTATCAATTTAACAATATAAAACTACCTTCAATAGTATGATGTAAATACTTAAATATGTACTTTTTAGGCAACACTAAATACAATAACCCAACTTTTGGAGGGATGTTAAAAAAATATCCTCACCTTTCAATACTAAGAAAAATAACCCAATATTTAGGGAAAGTGGTGAAAAAACATCCCAATTATTTTCTTTGACTATAAATATGAGCAAAAACGATGACATATACGGAGTAATAAGATAAATTAAGGTTTTGGGGAATTTTATACGATATTGACTTGTTTTAATGAGAATGTTATCATTTGACCAATTTCATGTCACTGTTTTGGCTAAATTTATAGTCGTAAAAATATGTCGGGATATTTTATTACCACTTACCCCAAAGGTTGAATTATTTTTTCATACAGTTGAAACGTGAGGATATTTTTTAACACTTCAATTCTATAAAGGTTGAGTTATTTTAACTAGTTTTGTTGTACAATATTTTAATAAAAATTAACTGTGTTCAAATAATTACTTTTGCATGTTCAAAATGTGCACATTTTGACACAAAATGCTCAAACATAGGCATAATAAGATTAACTTTAGTGATTGAGTGTGCAAATGTGCACACTTGTACAAGGTGTGTAAAAAAGCACATAACTTTTTGGTGTTTTCTTCTAGTGGTTAAATGTTCATTTTATAATCTTCCCTCTCTAAATAAATAACATTAAATTAAAAAGTAAAAATTAAAAATAGCCAACAATGATGATATTTACTTTATTTAAAAGTGATAAAAGTGTTTAGATATGAGGAAGGTGAAATGCTTATATAGTTATATTTGATCATTTTTTTTTGCAAATGTACATATTTTGAACGCTCAAAGTTAATTATTGGAGCATAATTTATATCAAAATGTACACTCTTAAACATTTGTATTATACCATTGGTGTTAATATAACTCTCATGTCTAAAATTTTTATTTATCACTTTTTAATAAAGTAAAAATTATTTTTATTTGTTATTTTCCAGTTTTTTTAATCTAATCTTATTTATTTAGAGATAAGTGAGTGTAAAATATAAAATACACACTTAATCACTGAAATAAAATGTAAAAAAGTGATATCCATTTTTTCATACTCAACTATTAAAATCGGTCTAATGAGTTATTTTGCCACAACTATCAAAGAAAGATATCGAAAACGCTATCGCAAATTCTTGACAAACCAAACGCGCCCCAAAAAATACATTAATATATTAATATATTTTAATATATTAATTTAATAGCTAACCATGGTTAGCTGGAGTTAGGTGATTTCACTAGTCAGTTGGTGGTTGGTGAGCGTTGCCTCTCTCAATCTACCCGCCCATTATAACCCCATCGCTCTCTCCCTCTCTCTCCTTAGGAGTCTGCAACCACTCCACCCGCAACTGTAACCTCCATTAGAGACTCCTTCGTCGCTGCCTCTTCTTCCTCCTCCTCCGCTGCCGCGTGATCCCCGGGCTCAATCGCCGTTCGAAGCCTTCAATTTTGGCGCGATTGATCATGGATCCAAGCTCGGTGAAGCTGTCGCCGATGGATCTGATGAGCGCGCTCCTCAGTGGGAACTTCGAGCTGCTGCAAACGACGCTCGAGGAGTCGCCGGCGGCGGCTATTGTCGGTAACCGCGACATCCTCGCGGTGCTCGCTACCTCGATCGCGGTGCTCGTTGGCTGCGCCGTGTTGCTCATCTGGCGGCGATCGGGGGCGCAGACGGTCAAGAAGGCCGTGGAGCCGTTGGTTGTGAGCGAGATTGAGGAGGAGGACGATGGGAAGAAGAAGGTCACGGTCTTCTTCGGCACTCAAACCGGCACCGCCGAGGGTTTTGCCAAGGTGATTTTTAAAAAAAAAATTTTTTATGGAATTTCGATTTATTTGTGGTTTTGATTTTCTTAAGAGAGGGAATTCGGAAGGTTTAATTGTGGAATTGGTGGTTTGTGCGTGTGTTGCAGGCGTTCGCTGATGAAGCCAAAGCCAGATATGAGAAAGTGACGTTTAAAGTTGTTGATTTGGTAATAATTGAGTCCAAGGATTTATACTTTCCCGTTTCTTTTCATATATTGTAGTTGTAGCTGATGCTGATGCTGATTGTAGAATTTGAATTCGAATTTTGTGAATCTGTTCCGGGAGTCATGCTTATACGATTTTGATTGTTTGTAGGAGGATTATGCAGATGACGATGATCTGTACGAAAAGAGACTGAAGAAAGAAACTTTAGCTTTCTTCTTTTTGGCTACGTAAGTTTCCCTTGTATATATGCCTATTTCTTTTCAAAAAAAAAAGAAGGAAACTGGCATCTGAATTACGGTGATGTAGGTATGGAGACGGGGAGCCAACTGATAACGCCGCTAAATTCTACAAGTGGTTTACGGAGGTGAGTTTTTGCTTTAGGATCTTTCGCATTTTCTTTGAAAATTGATGCATTCTCCGGAGTTTCTTGTCCGGTTTTGAGCAATCAGTATCTTCTTATCGCGTGATCTATGGCACCATAATTGCAACTCAACTTTAGCTGCATCATCACTTTGTGACAATCAATGAATCCTGAGATTAATGTATGATTATTTGCAGGGCAATGAGAGAGGCGAGTGGCTTAATAATCTCCAGTATGGAGTGTTTGGCCTTGGCAACAGACAGTATGAACATTTTAATAAGGTTGGTTTATATTATTATTATTTTAATGAAACGTTTTTTCATATTTTTGTATTTAACAATTTTTAATTGCAAGATGCTTTCCTGCAAAAGAAAATATAGAATAATTGGTTTGGCTTCTTTTGTTCTTCATAATGATTTTTTATGTGCTTATATTTACAACAGATTGCAAAGGTTGTGGACGAAATTCTAGCTGAGCAAGGTAGATGTTGTTGTCCTTCATACATGTGATGTTTTTAGTTTTTACGTTTATTATGCAACACATAATATCAACCTCAGACTTCTATGCTTATGGCAATGATAGATTGGTAGGTGGACAAACTTATCACTTTGATTTCAATTTTAAAGTGCATCACTTTAGAAACGAGTAACATTTGAACTGTATGTGAGCTAGAAGAAAATTGTTCTTTGGTTTGGTTTCTTTGATTCATATTTTATTGATGAGTTGGGTTGTAAAATTAGGTTCTTTATCGTTTAGACTGGGCTCTAAGTGGTCTATACGAGAATAAATTTATAAATGAGGCTTATATGTTGGATTTTTACGAGAATTTTGGAAGTTAGGATAGCTACACTTCTATAAATAAGCAAGACTGACTTTTTAACTTATTTGAAGGTGGAAAGCGCCTTGTCCCAGTTGGTTTGGGGGATGATGATCAGTGCACTGAAGATGACTTTACTGCTTGGTAATGAAATTTTCATGGACTGTCCTACTTATTCCATCTAGAAAGGTTCTATCTTCTAACCATGAGAGAAATTGATTTCTGATACAGGAGGGAGCTGGTATGGCCTGAGTTGGATAAGGTTCTTCTAGATGGCGATGACGCGAAAGTTGCAACTCCTTATACTGCTGCTATTCTGGAATACCGTGTTGTAATACATGACCATGAAGATGCAATTCAGGACAAGGGCTGGGCTAATGCTAATGGTCATGCAGTTTGTGATGCTCAACACCCATGCAGGTACAGTGATAAACTCCAGAATGGTGGAACTGCTTGCTGATTTATTTTGCGATATTTTTATATAATCTTGAGTACCTTTCAAATGCAGGTCTAACGTGGCTGTGAGAAGGGAACTACATACCCCTGCTTCCGATCGCTCATGCACCCATTTAGAATTTGATATTTCAGGCACTGGGCTCAAGTAAGTCTTTAAGCTTAATGAGAAGTGGCTTCTCCAGTTACTATCTAAATTTGTCGCCCGTTTTTGACATAAATGTAATAGAATTTAGAAACTAATCAAGCCGCTTAAGGGGGTATTGGTTGTCATTTGTTGATTTCGTTTTTAAAAAGAAGACTGAAACCTTGTTTATTTGGAATCAGAAAATGATAGTATTTCCTTTTTTTGGTCTCTGTCTTTCTTTAGATATGAAACAGGGGACCATGTTGGAGTTTATTGTGAAAATTTGTCCGAAACTGTGGAGGAAGGTCTAAGATTGTTGGGTCTCTCCCCAGATACTTACTTCTCCATTCATACTGATAATGAGGATGGCACATCCACTAGTGGTGGATCACTTCCTCCACCTTTCCCACCATGCAGTCTAAGAATGGCTCTAACTAGATATGCAGATCTTCTAAATTCTCCAAAGAAGGTTGGTTATTGCTCAAAGTATATATTCACAGTTTTTGTCAAGTATTATACATCTTAGAGGTTTTTTTATTTTGTAATAATATATTCTTTCAGGCTGCCCTGCTTGCTTTAGCAGCTCATGCTTCTGATCCAAGTGAAGCTGACCGGTTGAGATATCTTGCGTCCCCAGCTGGGAAGGTATTGCATTGTGTATGCTTAAATAAATGTCTGCCACAAATATGTGAGTCCATTTTATGCATCTCTGTTTCTTTTGCAGGATGAGTATGGCCAGTGGATAGTTGCAAGTCAAAGGAGTCTTCTTGAGGTAATGGCTGAATTCCCTTCAGCCAAGCCTCCACTTGGAGTTTTCTTTGCTGCAGTTGCCCCACGTTTGCAGCCTAGATACTACTCTATATCATCATCCCCAAGGTAAATATTGATCGTTTACTTTAATCTTCTGCTGCCTTCCAACCACATACCTTTTCGTGTCTACCTACTTATGCCATTCCATGTCTCTCATTGTCTGAAATCAACTTTTTCTAAATGCTTACTGTTCTTAAATGTTTGATGGTTCTGAGATGAATTTGGGTCAGCATCAAGTGACTAGCAAATCTTTTCCTCATATCTTTGTTCAGTGGTTAATGACTTCTTTAATTGCTTAATAAAATTATAGATTGACAAAGTAAAATCAAGGATAACTCTCTTGGTAGTAACTAGTACACTGTTTTCCTTGCTAAACTCCATTTTTGTAGTGTAATTGGGAAAAGAGGCAGTTATTGTGGCTGGGGAAATGATGCTGAAATACATTGATTCCTTCATGCTTTTGTGAAGCTGATATTTTATTTCCTTCCTGATCCTCTTTGTTTGAGTACAGAGTAGCACCTTCAAGAATTCATGTTACTTGTGCACTTGTGTGTGATAAAACTCCAACTGGGCGAATTCACAAAGGAATATGTTCTACTTGGATGAAGGTAATGAAAGTGAACACTAGACTTTTCTTTGAAGCAGCACTTTTGATTTCCTCTCTTTCTTCCCTTGTCTCTTTTTAATTCTTTCTTTTCTTTCTTTTCTCTTTTTAATAGTTTTATAGTGTGACTTGACTGAAAGAGTAGAAAATTCCTCTTTATTTATCATACACAAGTGTGATCTCAACTTAATTGTCTAACAACCCAATTCATTATTATTTATTTTTGTTGATTTTGGTAAAGTTGTCTTCTCTGTCTGCTTGAATGGCTATTTGCTTTTTTCCCTGTTCAACTTTTCTGAATTTGTATTGAGGTCAGATCTCTCCATAAGCTACCACTAATACTCAGCTGGTTTCTGTCCAGAATGCTGTGCCGGTGGAAGAAAGCTCTAACTGTAATTGGGCGCCAATTTATGTGCGACAATCCAACTTCAGACTCCCATCAGATACGACAGTTCCTATTATTATGATTGGTCCTGGGACTGGGTTGGCTCCTTTTAGAGGTTTCTTGCAGGTCTGAACATTCTCATGTTGCTTTTCACTTTCATGATTTGACCCTCGCCGCCTCCCATTTATGTTGTGATGCCTACCTAAACCGCTTTAATGTGTATTTGTATACCCAGGAGAGATATGCTCTGAAGGAAGAGGGAGCTGCTCTAGGCCCATCCATCTTATTCTTTGGTTGCAGAAACCGGAAAATGGTAAAAGAAATCATGATCATTGTTTTTTTTTTTTATCAGTTGTTATTTTATTGAATTGTCACTTGATTCTTCAAAACATTGCTATAAGAAATCATGCTTCCACAGGACTATATCTACGAGGATGAGTTGAGAAACTTTGTAGAAGCTGGTGCTGTCTCTGAACTGGTTGTTGCTTTCTCACGCGAGGGACCAACAAAAGAATACGTGCAGCACAAGATGATGGACAAAGTATGTAGCCAGTAGCCATCTCTCACGTACCCATCGTGGCTCCTTTTCCTTGATTACATATTTACATTCACATTGCACCAAAATGGAAATTAGACACTAAACTATTGAAATCTGGTTCGGATGATATAGGCCTCAGATATTTGGAACATGATATCACAAGGTGGTTACATTTATGTCTGTGGTGATGCCAAGGGCATGGCCAGGGATGTACACCGTGCTCTTCACACAATCATGCAAGAACAGGTACCCCACTTAACCATGGTAGAAAATATGTTTGAGGCTGAAAATAAACGCATGTATGTGTGCTTTTTCCAACCTAACACCAATGAAAATGACATGTCTCCACTCTCCACTCTCTTTCAACTACCAACTTTCGCCAAAATAATAATAATAATAATAAATAAAATAAAATTTGTGGTGGTTTTTTTTATATATATAACAAATATTATTATTATTTGTTTTTTTTGGACCATCTGAGTCGAGGAGAACTAGGGTGCGTGACTTAGCCACTTGGTGTTTGGGGTCATTTTCTTTTATCTTTTTTTTTTCAATTTTTGCTTGCTTGTATGAGACTTGTGATGAGTTAGAAACACTCTAGACGTAGGTGGGGAAATGGTGCTACACCTCGACCCTCCATACCTTGCTCCGAGCAGGATATATTGGATTTGTTGTTGAATGTTGACTTTGTTATTGTTGCTTCTTTTGGGGCAATAGGATGGTTTTTTTCTTTCCAAGGACAAAACTGTGTTGCTGACCTGATTGTTGTTAGCCAACCTGAACCACAAAGACTTGTTAATAGGGTTCAAACAACAATTGTTAGTAGAATGGTTTGAATTCCCGGGTGACTGTATTGAGTCTCGGATCTGATTTTAGTGGAGTGATCTTGTCAATAAACAACTGTAGAGCTCTTGGCTGTGCTGAGTTGCTGATAAATGCTTGCATTGTCTTGCTTTCTTTTCCAGGGTTCCATGGACAGCTCCAAAGCCGAAAGCATGGTTAAGCACTTGCAGATGAGCGGTAGATACCTGCGTGATGTTTGGTAGTAATCTACTCTATTCAAAGTGGGAAAAAAATCCAAAAAAAAAGACCGAGGAGGAGGATCAGATCAACCTATGCTACGAGGTTCGAAGAAGTAACCTTTTGATGGGCAACTTATATGCTGAAAAGAATGGTGCAATGAGTAATTCGTAGGAGAAACTACTCCAAAAGATTGTGTTAGAAACTGCAATCCTTGAATTGAGGATCTTGCAGATTCTTTGCTTCGCCACTCTTTATATTCCGTAAGATAGTTTTGTCACCTTAAAATTTTTTGTTTATTGTGTAAGTTATATATATGTACGTATTTTGTTATGTGAGCACTAGCAGGAGCTGGAAAATTGGGTATCATCTATCTGATTGAATTCGAAAATCCAATCGATAGATTTTTGAATTAAACTGAAAAAACGTTTTTTTTGTTATTTGTTAATGAGGGTAACCCACATTTGGTGGTAAATCCAGGCACGTGACCCAGCCGGCAAGAGTTACGTGTCAGATAAACCGACTTGTGTCAATCGGCTAGACCCAACGGTAATAAACAAGGTGAACCCTGAAAAACGTTTTTAGTTTCTTGAGAAATGGGATTATGTGTCTGACTTGTTTTAGACATTGGAAGAACATCTTTAGGGATATGATATTACCGGTTAAGTAAAAAAAAAGAGTCCTTAACAATAAAACGTTGAACGAAGTAAGCATCTTATGAACAATCCAATTTATCTAGTTTAATAACAATCACATTGTCACAAAAAATAAAAATAAAAATAATACACAACCAATACAACTATAAAATTTTAGAGATGACTAAAAAAACTGTAAATGTGTTGGGAGTATAGTTTAATTTGATGAAAGCAAATCCAACAAGATAACAGACAGTGACTTTGATATTTGAATTTTGGTTTCATTTTTTTAATAACTAAAAACAATAAACATAAAAATCGATCTACTGTCCCGAGAAAAATTAATGTACTCCGTATTATGTAAGATCCCTTTGTTAATTATCTTTGTTACATTTTGCTTTGCCGTCACGCCTTTCACCTGCAAAATTCACAATCCCTAATAAAAACTACTGTATTTAAAAATGATAAACCCAAAAATCCATGCCCCAATGATCTATATAGCAAAATATAAAAAATGTCATTATATTGAAGGTCATGACAACTAGTACAATTTAGTTGAATGTATATATGTTTAATAATAAATAAATAGTGAAGACCCCAAAAAAAAGTGTAATTTTATTATTATATATATATATATATATATATATATATATATATATATATATATATATATATATATATATATATATATATATATATATATACACTCCATAGTTTGTAGAGTTAGGCACATTATGAAATTGGGGTGACAAAGATAAAGGTATCATAACACCATCCACAATCATGGTGTGTAAATATGTATTTTTCAGACATTTTTTAACTCTATTGGTTGTTTTGTATGTGTGCAAATGTACACATTTGAGCATGTAATGTGCAAATTTGAGCATACCACCTCTCCTATGTATAATTTTTTTTACAAAAAGCAAGATAATTTCATTGGTTAATTTTTTTATGATCTTATTTTCCTTTTTGTTTTAAATGAATTGTATTTGAATGATGTGTAAAAAATGCACATTTCACCAATGGAGCAAATTGTTAAAAAGTAATGTGTATTTTTATACATCTTGTACAAATGTATATATTTTACCCAAAATCATTGTGGATGGTCTAAACGTCAATGCATTACTATTTCGAAGGCAAACTCTCTTTTGAACCCGCAAGCAAACATCCCACACTTCACAAAATAAACATCTTATTAAAATTCAAATGGACTTAATTTAACATATATATAATTCCCGAGAGCATTATTTTAAGACAATTAATAATAATCCACCAATCTTATTTTTTTAATCGATATATATGAGATATAATGACATTCTTTTAAAAACTTGAAAGAGATCATACTATCTACCTAAGTTTTTCCAATACAAAATAGATCACTACGTACTGATTTTTTTTAAATGATGAGTTAGGAACCCACTTTCGGTGGTAAACCCTGAGCGCGTGACCCTGTCGACAAGAGTCGTATACTAGGTAAACTGGGTTGATCCGTCGAACCCAAGATCTCCTTACCAACTCTACACCATTAGGCCACCCGACTAGGGAACTATATACTGATTTTGAATCAAATACATCTCTCTAACTAATGTGACTATTACACATTGTATTCTCGATTTGTTTTTATATTCAAATAAATAGTGTGATAATGACATAAAATATTTTTTCAATTCATTTTTATTTTTCACTTTCTACGTATAAATATGTGTACACCAATACTATTTTCAATAAATATAGACAGATAACTGACACCAGACTCTTCATGGTTGCAATGAAGACTTTCATTCATCCTACTTCAATCAATTACGAATTTTTTGGGTTGTCTTTGTTTGTGACGATGTTTCTATATGCCGGTTTATCAACCTCTCGACAATTAGACTTGGTTTTCAATTTGAAGGATGAAAATGAGTTTTTGTGAATACCAGTTCAATGAAAAACGAGAGCAATCACAGAAAACATAGAGAGCTCAGAGAGATGAATATGAACCGATCAAAATGCATTGTGAATGTGCTGAATTGGTTATAGCTTGGTGCCTTACTTTATATAGGCAATAAGGTCGGTTACAAGGGGGGGAATGATCTCATACAATGATGGTCCACAATCTACTCTAACCCATCTGATCTATGACTCGATAGATATATCTCGAATTATTACTTTATTAAAAAAACTATAGAGATCTTTGAAGTAACAAAAAAATTATAATCAACTCACAAGATTAGAGCATAGAATGCAAACACAAAGGAACATTTGATTTGAGTTACTAGGTCAAGGACTCAAGATCCAATGAACCAAACTTTGTATAAATGCTTTGGTTAATTATTTTGGGAACTTGCAAAAATGAAACTAATTAAACAAGTTTTCCCAAGTTTTATGCACCACCACTAGAGTACAAGACCATCTCCGGCCCGTGTTTGGTGCAATTTAAATCAAATAACTCCACTTTTGAAGGAATGACCAAATCGATCCCAACCTTTAACATTTAGAACAAAATAGCCCAAATTGAGTTGGTTGATTAATTAGAGATTTCTCGGCCTTAACTAAAGGTTTTCGAATTTGAGTCTGATTCCTCACTTGCTATCTCTCTTATCAATGGTTCAATGAGGGCTTGTCACCCTCTTTTCAACCTGGTTCAACAATGCCAATGTTTCATCCAACGAGAATGGAATGTCCAACTCTGCCATGTCTTTAGGGAAACAAACTCCATCGCTGACTCCCTTACGTCGTTTGCTTTTTCTTTTCCAATTGGTTTCCATTTGCTTTTTGACCCGCGTATGGGTATTGCTTCGTTGTTAGTTAAAGACTTGAGGGGTATTTCTATGTCCCGCTTCCTTTGTATTTTCTGTTGCAGTTATTTATATTATAAGAGCTTGGCTCTTGTTTTCGACCAAAAAAAAGTAGTGAATATATCTAGTGTGAAGTAAAATTCATCACTGATTTCAACTCAAAAGTTTATTGTGATAAAAATCATATTTTTGTGTGTGATTGGTTAAATTTAATTACTTAATTTTTTTTATTTAATTTTGAAGTCTATCAGTCTTTCCTAATAAAAGATCATATATAATTTGTATATAATAATACATATCTATTATAGTTGTTATATGAAATGAACAACTCGAGTTCGACTCAGGATTGACTCAAAAGAAGCTCGACTCGAGCTTATTCACATACCTAAACAAGTCGACCTGAATATGATCGATTTAAAACTCGATTGAAAGCCTGGCCTGTTCGATTTAAGCTCGAACAACTCGAATTTTGTGGAATTTCTAAAATTTCACTTAATTTAATATATTATGACCAAGTAGAACCGTTTAAAGCTTGAAAAAAGCTCGGCTCGAGCTTGTTCGATCATTTCCTAAACAAGACAAGCTTGATAAAAAAAATAATAAGCTCATTTAAATTTTGGGCTCGGCACGACTCGAACTTGTTTAACAAATGAATAAAACTAGAACATATCAAGTTCGGATCGTTGAGCTCGAATAACCCCCAAATAGGGTATAAAGTCTTGTTACATATACCTAGCTATAGCACCCTCAATTGCCTACCTCACATTGCTATAACTACCATGGCTAGCACATTTTAAATCTCATCAAAAAGATTAAACCCTATCAACCTTACTTAGCTAGCTAAAACAAAATGCACAACAACTTAGACAACCAAGGTGACCTCTTCAGGAGGGGATCTCCATGGCAGCTACAAGACAGATCTTCGCCGTCGATCCCCTCCACCTCCGCCGATCCCAGCCACCCATCCTCCGCCGCCCTCTACTCCAAACTCCTAGGGTGCACCTCTGCGCCGCCCAAGAACACCCTCAGCGCCACCGGCCTGCACGGGTTCCTCGGGGAGGACCCGGTGGTGGCGAGCGTCGTACCGTCGGTGACGGTGGTGCTTGAGGGCCGCTCGATCTGCCACCGCATCGACCTCCAAAAGCACTCCGGCTACGCCAGCCTGGCTAGGGCGCTCCGCCAGATGTTTGGGAATAGCTGCGGTGACGTGGCGGCGGCGGCGGCGGCGGAGGAGGAGGTTGAGCTGGGGAATGCGGTGCCGGGGCACCTTGTTGCCTATGAAGACTCGGAGAATGATCTTCTTCTCGCCGGTGATCTCTCTTGGAAGTATGAATTACTTTTATTGCTCTATTTTTGTTTTAGAAAATTAATGATGATGATGATGATATAGTATTTCTCATTAATTTTGTTTATTTTGTTTGAAGATTATTATTTAGTATTTCACATTCATTTTTTAGACCCCTAACCCTAAAAAAAACACATTAATCAATTTCTTGTAATAAAGATATATATTTTTTAGTGTGACCTACCCCATTTTCACCACTATTTTAGTTTGGTCTTTTTAAGGGGAACAAAGTAAGATTTTTTTTTAAAAAAAAAATCTAAGTTTCAATACATAAACCAGATAACCATTTTAAACAATTGGAAAAAATATATTAAAATTTGAAAATCTTTCAAAATAGGATCTCTTGATATATGCCTAAGGTTAGAAATTAGACCATTTTTAATTGCTAGATCTTTCGGAATTACTTTCTCACAAGTAGTACATTTAATGAAAACAACTTAATTTAATTAATTATATACATGCATAGCTCCATCAATAGAATTTAGAGGATGACATATAGATAATTAATTTAAGGGAAGCCTCAACTATATAGTGATTATAATAGATAATAGATTATGTGTTCGACTCCTCTAACATTATAATATTTATTGTAATATGCCTACCTATAAATTAAAAATAGTAATAATTTAAAATATATTTAGTTTTCAATATTTAATACTACGTATTAAGGGTGGGCACAAATCTCACAAATCTCGTCTTATCCGATCCCGGTGGGATTTAGAAAAAAAATTCAATCCCGTCCCACAAAAAATACACGGGACGGAACGGGATGCGAGATGGAGAGTTCTCGACCCACAAATCTCATCCCGTCCCACATATATATACACACATTTAAAATGAATAAAAATATCTAAAAATATATTTATAATACATATATATTAGTAACATTTATTTTAACCCAACATTAAAATTAATAAAAACATCTAAAAGGGTATATAATTGCTCGGTTGTAGAATATATACATGCCATGCTAGCTACTACATGTAGACTGACTAATTTACATCTAAAGAATATACTACCTCCGTTTGGAAATATAAGTTTATTGACTTTTTGACATGTTTTTTAAGGAGTTAAAAACTATATAAAATAATATTTTTTATTAATTTTTTACATAGTCTTATATATATTACTAATGAGTATATAATTATGTATATATATATATATATATATTATTTTATATAGTTTTTAACTCTTTAAAAAACGTGTCAAAAAGGCAATGGACTTATATTTCCAAACGGAAAGAGTATTAAACAATTTAAATATAATTGATAATACAACAAAAACTTACTGTAAGCGCCAAGCAAGGCAATTCAAGCATGAGCAGTGTAGACTTCGTTTCAATTTTAAGAACAAATTCTGTTCCATTCCGATCCCTTCCCGTCCCATGAGGGATAAAACTCGACGGGGTTTTGAAAAAAAAAATTCATTCTCATCCCGTAAAAAATACGTGAGACGAGACACCAGATTACCCCAATCCAATCATGTTCCATGCCCACCCCTACTACGTGTTTTCCAAAGTTTGTAGATTATATATTTCAACTCTTTATATATAATTTCAACTCCAAGGGTTTTTGAGTTTAGACAACTTTCGTGCTCGTTAATTTGTTTGTACTTCATGATACAGAAGCAAAAACAAGCATTGAATATAAGATTATATATTTAATCAAAGATTTATATATATATAGGGGTGGTTTCAGAGTGCTTAGGGTGCACTTTGTGCACAAATATTGGCCTTTGATTGAAAGAAGATGGAAGGTCAGGATTAAAATGAATTTTTGTTATTTTCTTTTTAATAAAGTGGGACCCATGTGCCATAAAAAAAACCAAATCTCTTGCCTAGTGCGTGTTACCCACTCCCTCCCCCACCCCATTCTTGCCTTTTTTCTTTTTTCTTTTAATTTTTATTTTTTATTTTTGTGGTTAGCTGCTATCGACATATTAATAATTTAATATGTATAAGTGGGGCCCGATTCTTGCTTTTTTTTTAATATATTACTTTTTTTTACCTGATGTCGTTGATTTTAAAAATTTGTCAATTACACCGAATGATATTTTACATGCTATAATGTTATGTTTTTTTCTATCGTTTAGATTAAAATTTACCAATTCCACTGAATAATTTGTCATATGCTACCGAATAATTAATATTTTTTTATCCATCAATTTCAGATAAAAGAAACCAAAAATTCCTAAACAATATTTATGATTTATACGAATAATGTTTCATATTTCACCGAATAATATTTCACATTTCACCGAATAATGTTTCACATTTCACCGAATAATATTTCACATTTCACCGAATAATGTTTCACATTTCACCTTTCATCGTATTATCGAAATTGTAACCGTCGCATATTCCCTTTCAAAATTTCATAAATTCTATTGAATAATGCACCATATTTAATTGAGTAATCATAAAATTTACCCTAAACTTCTCATAGTTGTTAAAAAAATGCATTTTATAAACGAATAATCATTAGAAATTCATCGAATAATCCTCGTATTCCACTGAATAATACACGAATAATATTGATCCCAGTTTCTCCACGGCAACACATAGACACTCAAATCCCTCTGAAAAAATCAAAGATCAATTCGTAAATTTGGTTGGATTCCACATTCAAGGCATGAAAAAATTGATCAATTTTGAATCACCGGTGAGATCCACCCCTAAATTAAATAAATCGAATCACAAGAAAAAACACAATAAAAAGAATATCATAATCAAGGAATTCAACTCAAAAATGAAGAAAGGGAATCAAGTATACAGACAAGTATGCTGAATTGAAGAAAGGGAATTCGATCAACTGGATCGGTAAGGTTTAATTTAGTATACAGACCAAGCGATGAAGAAGATCTTGCTCTTGTGGCCATTATCGACGGTGAAGAAATCGAAGTCGAAGACGGCGTAGCAACATTTGTCAGAGGGGATCGAGGCGGCGAGATCGGCGTAGCCTTCGTCGGCGGATCCGACCATGTCCACGGTGACTCAGCAGGATTTCTCGTCGATCTTTCACCATCTTCACCTCTGAGCAGCCTTCATCCATCGCCCTTCGCCGCCGTCAAGCCACCTCTGGAGTCTGGGCAGCCTTCGTCCGGCTATCTCACTTCGCCGCCACCTTCAATCGCCCATAATCGCCACCTCTGGAGTCTGGGCAGCCTTCGTCCGTTGTGCCTCTTCAATCGGAAAAAATTGCAGAAAGAGGAGGGAAAGAAAGGAGAGAGGAAGGATGGGCTCACCTTTGCCTCGCCATGGCTCGTGCGCCGCCTCGCCTGGGCTCGCGCTCCGCCTCGCCTGGGTCTCTTCGGATGCTCGCTTCAACAACAATGAAGAAGAAGGCTATTTGGAATTTAGGGTTTTATTTGGCCCCTACACGCGCTCACGCCCTAAAAATCTTGAGTTTCAAATTAGTTTTCTACAATTTTTTTTTAAACTCACCGGACATGTGGCACAATCTCCCCCATCCATTATATTTGGATCAAAGTCCACAATTGTGCACAAGTTACACCCTAAGGGTGTGCACAATTGATCCATTCTCTCTCTCTCTATATATATATATATATAGAGGTTGGATCCCGTGTAAGCAACCCTTACGGTGTAATTTGTGAGCAGAGAAATTATTCGTAGGTAACAAGCGATTATTCGTGTATAATAATGTAATTATTTGTATGTATGAACAAATATAATTATTCGTATGCAACAAAGGATTATTCATATGTATGTACATACGAATAATCACTTGGTACCTACGAATAATGTCACTGTTCACAAGTTACTTTTAATCTCATCCGTTTGATCTTCTTAATCCGACGCTCCAGATTTACTCACAAATTACACAGTAAGGCTTGCTTACACATGATCTATCCTATATATATATATATATATATATATATATATATATATATATATATATATATATATATATATATATATATATAGGTAGCTAGCTACAAGATCAAATTACGTTTAGGCCGAATAAAGAGACTATACATATAGGTTTAATTAATTTACCTATAATTAGTCATTGTACTCGTTCTCCTATAGTACTACAGTATTAATTAGTTAGATCTAGCTAAATCAGGAATGGAATAATATCCATTATGAGATCCAAATTGCTTGTACTCAATACCACTGATGAATATGAATAAATGAGTTTTCATAATCTTCAACCTGCCATAAATTAATTTCAGCCTTAGAGTAGTTTAATGTACATACATATATGTTAAGTCCATGTAAAATATATATGATCACTAATTGTTTGCCTCTTGTACTATACCTAGCTACATCAATAAAATCGCGATGCTCAATCGATGGCGCTCGATCTAAATCAACTCTCTATCTTATGCGCATGGATTATAAATATTATTTTTTAGTTCGATCATATAATTCAGTGTGTTCGATCTCGTTTTACTTTTATGTTTCTATACATACATACTTGGATAGATTATATTATAATGCAAATATTACTATATATATATGACTTGATTAGGATTTAGGAGATGAAACTGATAAAATTAATGTATATATTTGGACAGAGATTTTGTGAGAGTTGCAAAGAGAATAAGGATACTGCCGGTAAAGCCAAGGTGTAAGAGGGCGCCAAGAACAACAGGCTAGCTATAGTGCCTAGGGTTGATGCAATGCAACCCACTTCGATCGGCCTAAACACTATTCAAGTACTGATCAACGCATATGCATAATATATGAAGAGTTACATATACATATATGTTGAACCTTTCATTTTTGTTAAGTGGGAAAGAACATATATATTAATTAATTAAGTTGAATTGTAAGCTATTAGCTTACAAACTTGAATACAATCTGTTTAATTGGCAGATTCTTTTGGTTTTGGTTTTACAACTTATGAATATATATATTGTACGTACACACGTACACGTACATTTTGAAATATAAAACCAATTTTTTTTTATTAGGTAAGAATTTGAGATACAAGACTACAAGCTGTCTGATAACTTAATAGTCCGACGAACAGACTATTCGACAACAAACAACACACTAAATTATACAAATCAACACAAATAAAAGAAAAAATTCAAACAACTCATAAAAGCCATCATTAGCGAGGAATCGAGGATGATCCAAGACGAGCCACGAATGCCGAGAACACGGGAAAGTGCGACGTCTCAACGACGAGATGGTGGAGAACAATAATCCACCACCGGAAAGGGCAAAACCAGGGAAGTGCAGATCACCGACGTTACCCCCACTTAAATAAGGGATCTTCGAAAACCACTAACACAACCACGATCCACTCAATCGAATGCCCGATACTACGACCCGCGGAACTAAACACAACCACGTCAAAACAACGACCCGACACTATAGGCCAATAAAGGGAAGATTAATCATCGAATGAAATTTTTTGTGCAAAGATCCGAAGACCAAGTTGAACGATCGGGAAGGAAATATTATTACTATTACAATTAAGATTATTTTCCAAACCCTATCGGGATTTATTCAATGTCCCTTTCAAAATTTTGGTAAGAACCTTTTCAGGATTTTGTATTCAAATACCGTTTCCGATAAGCAACATCAATTCCAAAAAGGTTTTAATTGAAAAGAAGGAGAGGAGCAGAAGCCATCAAGCCACAAAAGCCCCAAACCAATTAAATAGGAGGAGACCCGACACTCTTACTCCGGACCAAACCCTAACCGAACGGAGGAAAGGAGATGACCAAAAGCCCCACCCGGAACCAAAGAACGACGAATCAAGCAGTTACTGCCTGAAGAGAAGGAGGAACACAAGAGAGAGGGTTCAGACTAACACTGAAGACAAGGGCGGTTGGAGGAGACCCCCAAATCGGTAAACGACATGAGGACAAAGGCCTTACTAATGAATTGTTGATTGTTGACTAGGAGTTGAATGTGATCATCTTTATGTTTTATTATATTAGGTAAGAATTCAGGTGAAAAGACCTACCCGAGAGCATCCAAGTCCCAAAGACCTATGTTGTTATAGATGTCGAGATCTTTGGCAGAGCGGAAAATGCGTGCAACCTTATCAGCTACTATGTTGTCTTTATGAGGTATATGAGAGAAGGACACATCTCTAAACTCTCGACAGAAGGTTTTGATGTCTGACATAATCATTTCAATTTCACAAGGGCATTTAGTTTGTGTTTTAAGGTGGTTTATGATTATTAAAAAATCTCCTTCAATCTGTAATTTGTCTATACCCAACTGCAAAGATTGGGTAATGCCTTGTCTCTGAGCAATAACTTTTGTCTAGGTCTAGTTACCTATCTTGTCTTAGCCAATATGAATGGGTCGACCCTCCTAGTCACGTATAATAATTAAAACCAATTCAACTGAGCTATTGTTATTTACAAAAGTTGATCCATCAAAGTTAAGTTTGAACGTGCCTAGTGGAGGTTTTTTCCATCTGATTGTTTTTCGTCAAAGATTGGTCTTAGTCATCTGATAATTAGTTGCTTTGGCGTAATTTAGATCTGCATTGATATTTTGTTCATAAGTGGCGGTTTTCTGCCAGTTTTCCACATGCATACCGATTAGTTTTTAAAAAATTAGAAAATAATTTATTTTAAAAAATATAAAGATATTATGTTATTCAGATATTTTTTTGGGTTAATTAAGGTGAGTCCGATCCAATTTAATGACGAGGATAAAAGATAACATATTATTAATTTACGTGACAAATATAGACGGGGCCGAATTATATTAGAGATGACACATAAGCAAAATTGATCATGAGACATACATATAAAAATTAACAAAACGCACAAAAAGTACGAAGAACAAATGCTATGGAATAAATTATTTCCCCATAGCTAGGCACTTATTACTTATTAGGTCTATTATAATAAGATGATATAGAATTAAACTCGTGATTTATTAGTCATTACTCATTAGATGTTATCCTTGCTAGATAAGTTAAGGGGTTAATATGGCTTTTTTTTTGTAACGTGGGGGTTCCGAGGTTATCGACTAATTCCCCACGGGTCTGAGCCCTAGCCTGCAAAGGACGCGAACCGGTAAGCCAGGCGGCAAGCCACCGGGCATGCTCACTCAAGCCAATGAAGACTTGAGCACCCATTAATTACACAAATGTGTAAAGAATGGGATTTGAACCCTTGACCTCTTGCAAGGGTTACCTCTCCCTTACCACTAGAGCAATGGGGTCATTGGTTAAGGGGTTAATATGGCTTGATTGTTACCTTTTTTTTATTACAAGACGAGAATTTGGGTTGTGTCAACCACGGTTGTACCACCACCCAATGGCGTCCTTTCGGACGAGAGCAAGAAGCTCTGAATCGGTACTCCAAGAAGAATTGTCGGAGCCCAGACCCAAATGCGCCACACGATCCGCAACCCTGTTAGGTCTCCTCGAAAGAGCGAAGAAGAAGAGAGTCAGAAATCATCATTTCGATCTCCCACGGGTATTTCCAAACGCCTTTGATGGCGTTAATGACCGCCAGACAGTCACCCTCCACTTTTGTTTCTAGCTATCCCTTTTCTTTTCTTTTAATTCTTAATTAACTTTACTAATTAATTAGTTCACTACCGTGTTCAATTTTTTTTTAATTTAAATAAATTTGATATTAATACCCATTCTTTTAACTAATTGATTTATTTCAATACTTTTTAATTGTTACATACTAATTAACATAGAATTGAATGAATTTCTTAGTGTTGAAGGACAAAACAAGCAAATAAAAAAAAATTAGAGACTATTTTGAAAGAATTCTTAGACTACGGATCAAAATGAAATAAAGTGAATTAATAGATTATGAACGAAGCCTTAGCCCACTATAATCCAATCCAACCCCCCATTCCAACTGAAACTGAGAGCGAGCCAACACGACGATGATCTCCTTCCTCTCCCGCATCTAGAATCCGCCATTGACGACCTTCAACTTCAACCCCTCTCTCTCTCCTCAGATCCGCACTTCACGCAGAAAATGTCGCACTTCCGCTCCGATTCTCAAGGCGACACAATCCCACTCCACCCCTCCAATTCCCAGTCCGACATCGATGAGATCGAAAACCTAATCAATTCCTCCTTCCAGTCATCTTCTGCCGTCGTCCTTCCCGCCGATCGGTCTACGAGTCCTCCTCGCGCCTCCATCCCTATCTCCTCTACGCCGCCTCCTTCTCCCTTCATCCAGTCCAACCTCCCGCAGCCTCAGAAGCCCCCTCTCCCGCCGTCGGTGCGGCCCGCCGTCCCCGCCGCCGCGCCTCCGCCTCCGCCGCCTTCGTCTGGGGGCTCGCGCGTGGCTATCGCTGGCGAGGGGTTTGGATCGCTGCCGAATACGCTGACCGAGCCGGTTTGGGATACGGTGAAGAGAGATCTTGGGAGGATCGTCAGCAATTTGAAGCTTGTGGTTTTCCCTAATCCGTTCAGGGAAGATCCTGGGAAGGCTTTGAGGGACTGGGATCTTTGGGGCCCGTTCTTCTTCATTGTGTTCCTCGGGCTCGTTTTGTCCTGGTCGGCTTCGGTCGAGAAGGTAATTGCATCGGATCCTCCCTTTACTGTTCTCTTGGTTCGATTTGTTAAGGTTTGGGATCAACAATTTGTTGCATGTAGTTTGATTGCCTCGTGAGTGGATAATTTCTGTGTTCATTGGATTTCTGACCTTTCAGCGACTAATTTGGGATTCAGTATCTCATTGCATTCTTGAAGTGTTGGAAGTGATAATTCTCATCTTGATTACAAGTATTCATCCCATCTACTGACTGCTTGCTTTGTTCAGAGGAAATCTTAGATCTAGGAGATTGTGATTTAGTTAAATTATTGAGATCCTGTCTGCTGATGGCTTGGTTTGATCAAAGAAAATCTTTGATCGTTTAGGTTGTGCTTGATCATTGACTTAGTTAACTGGCTTTTGCAAATAGGCTTGTACAGTTGTACTCTAGTTTACTCTAGTTTGATCAAAGGAAATCTTTGATCGTTTAGGTTGTGCTTGATCATTGACTTAGTTAACTGGCTTTTGCAGATAGGCTTGTACTCTAGTTTATGTAAACGTCTGATGAAATTCTGTATCTTAATAAGATAATCAGAATCAGGATCATTCCGGGTCCATAATTTTCTTATTAATCTCCTCATTACACTGAGAATCAGTGGGCCTGTGGCTAGTTCAGTTGAACTCCAACTATTGGGGTTGATTGATAAACACGGACTGTAGACCATTTGATTATATGTGTCATGTTGGACATGGAAAGGTAAATGGAACATTTTCCCTCAATTCAATGGCCCCATATTTATTTGATGTCTCTGGTTTTTATTTGTAATTATATAGCTAGTACGATCTGGCATTTAGTTGGAAGTCAATATGGGGAAACCCCATAGCAGAGTTGTTGCATTATTCAACTTTGAGATTATTGATTGCTAGCGTGTTTGATCATTATTTCTTTCTTATTTGCTTCTTCTCCACCCGGGAAATATTTCAGAAAGCCAGTCTTCTGTTCAAATCTACACTTCTGAGTACAGTCCACATTATTTAGCATTTTTCTTAAGTCACGGGATGTTCATTTCCATGTGGGTGAACTAGATTAAGCTAGTAAAATGGGAAGAAGGATGAGTGAAGTCATTTTTTAAAAGTGGATTATAATATCATTAATTTGCAATACTAGATTTAGTTGGAATTAAATGGAAAGCCTCTCTTTATGTCCAATCGGATTATGAAACACGTCTATATTGACTTCCTGTCCTTTATAAGATCTTGAAATGATTCTTGAATATGAGAATTACATGCGATAAGAATGATTTCACTTTGGGCACAAATCAACGGAATCATATGTGGGTTTACTTGTCTTCTAGCACAATTATGCATAATTTGAACTGCTGAAATTCTGTTCTGGCATCACCTTACAAATTTTCCTGTGCAAAAAATTACAGCTGAAGTGTTAGATTTGGTGCTAGATGATTAATGTGGGTTTGAGATGTTGATGATAGATGAAGTTGGTTTTGCCATTGGGTAAAGGGCGATCTGTGATAATTGTACTATCCAGTTGACCTTTTGAATTAGTGAGTGATGAATAGTTGTGAAGTTGTTAGATTAGTACTCAGGGCGATCTTCATCTATTGAGCATTCCCTAACAGGCTTGGCATATCGTGCAACCTTTTATTTTCCTTTTTATTTAACATCTGTTTAAATAGGAAAACTGGTAGTCTGGTACTACTGCTGGAACATTGCCTCTCCATGCCAAACCTTAGAAGGAAGTCCTTCATTTTTAAACTAAAAAAACTCAGTATAACATGACACAAGCTAATTCTGCCTTTTACCCTTGTAATGAAATACACAAAATTGCTCACTCAATTAGAGGTGAAAACTCAACATTCTTGAGAGAAAAAGTTAAAGAATGTTTGTGAGCCACTAGTGTTGTGAGGAACAATTTTAGCAGGCATCTAGCGATTAAAATGTGTTACTGGTCGGATTGAGTTGTGTGGCCTTATTGGCATCCCCAATTAATTGTTTTCATTTTTAGCTTTTAGTCAATTTGATACGGAGGGAACTTATAATTGAGTCCAGGATCAATAAATGAGCAGCAGAGAGAGGCTGATAGGAGAGGTCACTGGCACTGCTGCTACACTTGACATACATCATGACAGATAATTAGTTTTAGAAAGGGTGCCATATTGCATTCTCTTTACTATCACTTAATAATATGTGGCATCTGTTGAGGATAACTGAAAAGAAAGGGTGAAAGTCGGGAGGGGTGTCAAGAATGAGATAATAAAAAGCAGCTTCTCACTTTTATCTGTGTGATCTCTCATCTCAGTTCTGTCAATTGTGTCTTGCATATTATGTTTGTAAGTTGTAACAAGTCCTTGAAGTTTTTATTATTTGTCGTTTTCTCTGCAGTCTGAAGTGTTTGCTGTAGCATTTGCTGTTCTTGCAGCCGGTGCTGTTATCCTGACATTGAACGTACTGCTACTGGTAAGAATCTATTCATTTCATTTGGCCGCCTCTAAGCCTCTTATCCTTTCTCAATTTCCTCTCAAAATATGCCTTTGATGAATAAATTCTACACTGCTCTCCCATCAGCCATTTCTCAGATTTTGGGCAATATTTTTGTTCAGGGTGGACACATAATTTTCTTCCAGAGCTTAAGCCTTCTCGGATACTGCCTATTTCCATTGGATATAGGAGCTCTTGTATGCATGTTGATTGACAGTATATTTGTGAAGCTAGTCGTCGTGCCAGTGACCTTGGCTTGGAGCTCCTGGGCCGCATATCCTTTCATGAGTTCCGCCGTCAACCCAAGGAGGAAAGCCCTTGCACTCTACCCTGTCCTCCTAATGTATGTATCTATCGGGTTCCTTATCATTGCGATTGACTAGCCGTTCTGTCTCGGATATATCTGTGCTCTTCGACCTTATGCGTGGTTGGTAACCAATTTTGCAACTATTTCGGTGCTGAACTTGTTCGTCGTGTCCTCTAAATCAATATTGTCGTACAGTTTTACTACACTCGAATAGGTTTTATAGCTTGTTGTGTAACAAATGGAAAATACTGATGCCATATTGCCATGTGTAATTTGTACTTTGTTGGGCACGTAAGAGTCGTCTAATCCTTTGAATCATCTCTTTGTTGACCGCAATTTTTTTGAAGAAATGTATCATAATTTGGCCTCCAAAATGTCCCCTTCTATTCTCCAACCCCTCCTTTTAAAGGATTTGAGCAGCATAATATGTGAAGGTTTTGCAAGTTTCTTATGGTACATAAATCCTTCGTACAAAATGAGATGGGAAATGGACTAGTTAAAATCCATCTTTAGAAGGAAAGCAAGTGTTTGTGTTTTCTTCTTTTAATAAAACTAAATGGTACTATATTTTTTAAATCACTAATGGTAAAACATAATGTTTGGATCACCATACATAATATTATTATACGGTACATTATAAAACACATAATATCATTATCATAATACATTATAAAACATAATACGAGGCTATCTAAACAAACTTAAAGCCTAGTTAAAGCTGTATAATATATAAATATACTAAAACGTTTTTTTTTTATAAACTGTGTTTATATGACATATGTTAAGCAAATACAAATACTCCCTCCGTCTCAAAATTTAAGTCGTTTTAGGATTTTGCACAAATACTTCCTCCGTCTCAAAATGGACTTGGCTGGGTAAGTTTTATTTTTTTCCCTCTTCGTTGTTGCTGTTGTTGTCGGTTTAGTTTTGTTTTCGGTTTGGTGTTAGGAATATAATAGTCGTATTGTGTTAGTTTGAGGCAATTTTGACCGGATTAGTTGCTTGGTTGAATTAATTTCGTTTTTCAGGTTTAATTTTGTTGTCGTTTTATTATTTTTCCTAAGGAAACCGTTCAAGAAAACCCAATTTTAGTGCTAATTTGTAAAAAGGCTTCCAAGCAGGATACCTTTTCAAAAAAAAATCCACGTAGGCTGTCTTGTTAACATTTTTTATCCGTAAGAAAACTCATGGTAATCTATTACCACTACCATCAAAGGTCGGGATATTTTTATTACATTTAAAAGTTAAGGATATATTTTTACCATACCCCAAAGGTGAGGGTATTTTAATTAGTTTTCCCTTTTTTAAAGATTCACTTATTTACTTTTGGACAAAACGTTTTTAAAATTATAAACCAACCAATTTTTTTTTCCACAAACACAATGCACAAGTATTTTTAGTAGTTGTCAATAAGAAAGTCTTGCTCAAAAACAAAAAAGAGAGTCGGTTTGTAAGACGAAACCAAATCATAAATATATTGTTATTTCTAAAATCATTACAAAAAATTGAAAAAATAGTACGCAAACTTATTCATTCCCTACAAGACGCATTTATATCAGACATAGCAATTCAAGATAATATCTTGATTGCACACGAAATTTTCCACTCTTTCAAGAACCGAAAGGGCAAGGAAGGTTGGATGACAATAAAATTGGATATGGAGAAAGCTTATGATCGGGTATAATGGAAATATACAGATGTCGTTCTTAAAAAATTTCATCCAACTTTCATTAATTGAATCAATGAGTGTATATCGATCTATTGTCTCGTTCTCAGTCCTAGTTAACAACGGTCCAACGAAGGTGTTTAAACCAGCTAGAAGGTTAAGATAGGGTGACCCTTGTCTCCCTTTTTTAATTATTCACTCAGCAGAATTGTTGGCACGAAAACTAATTTACGAATCAAAGGAAAGAAACAGTTGTATAGGTTTCAAATTTGGTCAATGTGGAACTAGCGTCCCATTTCTTGCATTCGTAAATGACATTCTAATATTTTCCAAAGGAAGCGACATAGATGCCAAACACATTACTAAAATTATAAATGAATACTGACAGATATCATGTCAGAAAGTTAACTTCCATAAGTCGGCATTTCAAACATTATTAGGGATAACACATCAGCGATCCATCCAGGTACAAAGGAATTCTACAGATCCTAGCCTCATGATCCCTTGAAACACACTTAGATTGTCCAATTATCAATGGAAAAGTTAATAGATCCACATTCGAAGACATAATTTGTAAATCAAAGTAACAGCTCACGAAATGGAGAGCCAATACCGCAGCGCCCGCGGTGGTATTGGACCGACGTAATCTGTTAAAACTCTATCTAGTCGAGCTAATTTCTATCCTTTTTAGTTCAATTGTTTTAACGTTTTGGCCGATCTTAGGCATATATAATGAACAACATGATAAAGAAAGCCTTTCCAAAAAAAAATATGCAGAGAGAAAAGCATAGCAGAATAGTGTTCGAATGTTTGGTGCTGATTTGATTCCATTGTTTGTCATGGATGACTGAGTACCGCAATGAAGTGATTTCCACATTTTGATGTAAAAATTATAAGATCTATAGTTACATAAAACGAAATGAAGTAACGGAGTACTACAATTATTCTTGAGGAGTGATTTCATCTATAGTTGCATAAAATGAAATGAATGACTGAGTACCGCAATCATTCTTGAGAAATGATTTCCACATTTTGTTGTAAATACATCAAACTAAATGAAGTGGATGAGTACTGCAATAATAAGATCTATAGGATTTAATGTTAAGAATAATGATTACGTAGGAGAAGTATGGAATCACAATACACAGAGTTTTACATAAGAAACCCGAGTACCGAGAGAAAAATCCATGGACGGCAAGAGCCAACAAATCCCGTATTAAATAAGAAAGAGTACATTGAAACAAAACTCTCAACAAATTAGTGGAATAGGAGGAGATTGTTTTGTGTGGAGACTTTGATGTGTAAGTGTTTGTGGATAGGTTGAAATGTGGGGAGGAGCCTCCTATTTATAGGCATCAAGCCATGGGAAGAATATGGAAGGTAGAAGATCTTTATAGAACCTAATTTTTCTAGAGATCTCCATGAATTGATCTAAAGGGAGATAAGCCAATCAAAGTGATTCAATCCAATTGAGGATGTAGATGCAACCCAACAAACTCCGCCTTGTAGCAATAACCGAATGAGCTTATACCGCATAAGCCCCAAAGGGAACTCACTATTGAGAAACACAAACCAAGTACAAGCAAGGACTGGACTTGACAATCAGGTCCAAATCAACAATAATACGAGAATGACCCCGTAAATTTAAGTGAGCATAATCCAAAACACCTTTAGGTATATGACAAACTTTGGAGAACTTGGCCCCTTTTTGTTTGCCAAAGACATGATATTCACAGAGTTGATCTTGCAACGAGTATGATTACTCAATAAACCTCTCTTTAAGAGCAGATGCATGCGTTTCTCACAAATTTAGCCATAACGCACAGAGTTGATCTTGCAACGAGTATGATTACTCAATAAACCTCTCATCATGATGAGAGGTAGAAGACGAGGCAACAAAAGTTGAACCTGCAACAACACCACCTTCTAGCACATATAATCTACCAATACAACGGCAATACCGTTAATAGCATCTATTTTAATCGTATTTTAGGTATAGATTTGCATCTTAGATTGCACAATTTTCATGCATATTTGACATGTTTTATACTTTATTTATTTTATTTTGCATTTTCGGAGTCTACACTTGTTTTATTTATGTCAGTTATTTTTGGAATAATTTGGAGGTGATTTGAAGCCATTTGGAAATGAATAAAATTTGAAGAGCTGAATCCGGTTCATTGAATTCGGACTAGTTATTGGGCTGGAATTGGTGGCTGGCCCATGAAGACAAAGCAAGGAAGCTAGCCATGTGAAACAAAACCAAAGGGTGAGACCGGCCCACACTTTGCATGGGAACTGGGCCATACGTGGGCTTCAAAGCTGGCCATCTCTTCCTTTAACAAAGGTCATATATAAATGGCCTGATTTTGGAGATTGATGTTGGAAATTGAATCTTAATGCTTGTTAGATTTTGATGTTAGCACGTATATATGATTTAGATAGAGTTGTACATATTTACGATTGTACCCTCAGGGTTTTCACCCAATGATATATATATACAGGAGTAGGCTCCTCTGAGATCCCTCAAGGACTCAGTTATCTAAACACTTACATGGTATCACAGCCTCTTTGTGAAACCCTAAAATTTTTTTCCGTTTCACAATTTAATTCGATCCAGCCGCTCTCACAAGCCGCCGCCGCCCATAGCCTGCCGCCGTCGCCGCTCCAAGCCGCCGCCGCCGCCCTTACCCGCTGCCCTTACCCGCCGCGGCCGCCGCTCCTAGCCGCCGCCGCATAACCCTAGCCGCCGCCGCCCCTTACTTCCCGCCGCCGCTACCTATCTCTCCCAATGGGTGACGTTGTCAACCCCCCACCACAGCCACAAAACCCTTTCCATTCCGCTCAATCCGTTACCAACATCAAGAACCAAATCCCCCTAACCCTAGACCTCAAGAAGGTTCAATACCACACATGGGCGGAACTCTTCACCACCGCTTGTCGGGGACATGATGTCCTCGCCCACATCGACGGTTCCGACCGCCCCAATGATGTCCCTGAGCCTATTTGGAACCGCATCGACTCCATCGTACTCGGATGGATCTATGCTACCATCTCCGAAGATGTGTTGATTACCGTCCTCCAACCCGGATCAACCGCTCGTGAAGTTTGGCTTCGCATCAAGGGCCTCTTTCATGATAATCAATCCGCTAGGGCTGCGGATCTTGAAGGGAAATTCATCAACACCCGTCAGGAAAGTTTCTCCAACGTCTCCGACTATTGCCTTGCCATCAAGGCTATCGCCGATCAACTAGGCGATGTCGGATACAAAGTCAGCGAAGAGCGCCTTGTCCTTCAACTTATCAATGGCCTCTCCACCAAATTTGACGTCGTCGGCGGGATGATAAGCAACACTTCCCCGCTGCCGACATTCATGGTGGCTCGCAGCATGCTTTCCAGGGAGGAAAGCCGTCAGGGCCGCCCTCAAGCCCCTTCCCATGTCCTAGTGTCCTCTAAGGACTTTCTACCCACGGATCCTTACCCCCGAAACCCTCAAACAACCCAATCCAAGCCACCCAACCAGCGCGGCGGACGAGAGCAAGGGAGGAACTCGCGACGGGGCCGCGACGACGGCCGTAGCAACATGCCGCGGCCGCAGCATTACCCGCCGCAGCCTTGGTACCCCTCCCCGCCTCCCTGCCCCTATCCGTCGTGGGCCGGCTACCCACCGCCTTCGATGCTTCGCCCCTACCGCCCTCCACCCTCTGCGGCTCCTTCCCCGGCGCTATACGCATCCCAGCCGCAACACACCGATCTCTCCGCCGCTTTCTCCACCATGGGACTTCAGCAGCCGGATGACAACTGGTATATGGATACCGGGGCCTCTTCCCACATGACGAACGCACCAGGTAACCTACAAACTGTTTTTAATTCTAGCACTTTACCATCAATTTATGTCGATAATGGCGCCCCACTATCCATTGTCGGTTCAGGCCAAGCAACCCTCCCCACTGGCCCACCCCTCCACCTTAATAACGTCCTACTTGCTCCTGACATAGTCAAAAACCTCATCTCTGTTCGTCAATTTACCACTGATAATCACGTGGCTGTCCAATTTGACCCTTTTGGTTTTCTTGTGAAGGACCTTCGCACGGGGACCCCAATCATGCGGTGCAATAGTTCCGGCGACCTCTATCCACTTGCCCCAGCCCGCAAGTCCGCCCCCACCGCCCTCATCACCCTTAGTTCCGACTTGTGGCATGCTCGTCTTGGTCACCCTGGCGATCACGTGCTTCAAAGTCTCCGCTCTAGCAATTTTATTTCTTGTAATAAAGCCTCGGGCATCTGCACTTCATGTGCGATCGCCAAGAGCAAAAGACTTCATTTTAGTATTTCCCTTTCACATACTTTTGCACCTTTTGATATTGTTCATTGCGATTTGTGGACATCGCCCATTCCTAGTGCTAGTGGTTTTTGTTATTATTTGGTCATACTTGATGATTACACCAATTTTGTTTGGGTATTTCCACTACGCTATAAATCGGACACACAAGGCCACATTATTAGCTTCCACAAGTTTGTCCAGACCCAGTTTAGTTTGCCTATCAAGGCCATACAATGTGACATGGGAGGCGAGTTCGACAACAACATTGTCCGCTCCTTTTGTCAACAACAAGGGATAGCCCTCCGCTTCTCTTGTCCACAAACATCACCTCAGAATGGCAAAGCGGAACGCATTCTCCGCACGCTGAATGACAAGACACGAACCCTACTTGAACATGCTTCTCTACCCCCTTCTTTTTGGGTTGAAGCTCTTCATATGGCCACCTACCTCCACAATATACTACCTTCAAAGGCCATTGGCAACTCCAACCCAACCTTGGCACTCTACCACCGCCACCCGTCCTACAATCATCTCCGAGTGTTTGGATGCCTTTGCTTTCCCAATATGAGTGCCACTAATCCCCATAAGCTCTCCCCACGGTCCACAAAATGTGTCTTCTTGGGTTTTTCCCCACACCATCGAGGCTACCGTTGTCTTCGCTTGGATACCAATCGGGTAGTGACATCTCGCCACGTGATTTTCGACGAACATACCTTCCCCTTTGCCCCCCACCATCAACCCACAGTCCCCACACCCCAAGAATCCAGCCCCTCGGCCTCACTCCCACCCCTCCTACGCCTTCTTCTTGGCAGTAAACCACCCATGCCGCGGCCACCGCCTCAAGCTGCTGCCGCTGCCCAACCCGCAGCAGCAGTGCAACATGCAGCGGCCGCCGCCCACATGCCGCGGCCGCCGCATCATGCCGCGCCCGCCGCACCAGCCCCCGCCGCACCTACCCCTGCTGCGGCCGCTGCCCCAGTGCCGCGGCCGCCGCCTCCCACAGCCTCTGCCCCCACCATGACCACGCGATCTCAAGCTGGGATCGTCAAACCCAACCCCAAATACAACCTCTTCACCCCTTCCACTCCCATATCACCTATACCTAAGTCACCACAAAAGGCCTTACAGGACCCAAACTGGCATGCCGCCATGGTCGATAAGTTTAGTGCTTTAATTAAAAATGGCACGTGGGACCTCGTTCCTAGGCCTCGGGACTCTAATATCATTAATTGCATGTGGTTGTTCAAACATAAGTACAGGTCGGATGGGTCACTTGAACGACACAAGGCTCGCCTCGTTGTCAATGGCAAGTCTCAGGAGGTTGGTGTGGACTGCGACGAAACCTTTAGCCCGGTCGTCAAACCCGCTACCATACGCACTGTGTTGAGCATCGCTCTCACTAAGGACTGGCCTATTCACCAGCTGGACGTCAAGAACGCCTTTTTGCACAACCTTCAGGAAACTGTGTATATGCATCAGCCTCCAGGCTTCTATGATCGTTCGCGCCCCTCTCATGTATGCCTTCTCCGGAAGACTCTCTATGGATTGAAACAGGCGCCCCGCGCCTGGTATCAGCGCTTCGCCACGTACCTCAGTGCGATTGGTTTTCAGAGCAGTCAGTCAGATCACTCCCTCTTTGTCTTCCATTCAGGGTCCGACACGGCTTATCTATTGTTGTATGTTGATGACATTGTGCTTACTGCATCTTCTCCATCATTATTGTCACGCCTGATGGGACTGTTGCGTTCAGAGTTCGCCATGACAGATCTTGGTCCCCTGAGCTATTTTCTCGGCATATCTGTGACTCGCACTCGGGATACATTGTTTCTTCATCAGAAGAAATATGCTCTTAAGATTGTCGACAAGGCTAGAATGACATCCTGCAAGCCTACCACACCTGTCGACTGCAAGTCCAAGCTTGATGCTGCCTCTAGTCCCAAGGTTGATGACCCTACCGCCTATCGCAGTCTAGCAGGTGCCCTCCAGTATCTGACATTCACTCGGCCAGACATTGCTTTTGCCGTTCAACAGGTTTGCTTATACATGCATGATCCCCGTGAGCATCATCTACAGGCGCTCAAACGGATCATCCGGTACATCAAGGGCACCTGTGACTTGGGATTGCACCTCTTTCGTGGCCGTTTCGACACACTCACAACATACTCAGACGCAGACTGGGCGGGTTGTCCAGAAACTCGCCGTTCCACCTCTGGGTTCGCTATCTACCTTGGTGACAATCTGGTATCATGGTCCTCCAAGCGTCAGGCTACCATATCTCGCTCCAGTGCCGAGGCTGAGTATAGAGGTGTCGCCAACGCTGTGGCGGAAACCTGCTGGCTCCGCAACCTCCTCTGTGAGCTTCGAGTTCCACTTCGTGCCGCTACATTGGTCTACTGCGACAATGTCTCCGCAGTCTACCTCGCCTCGAACCCGGTTCAGCACCAGCGTACCAAGCACATCGAAATCGACATACATTTCGTCAGAGAAAAGGTCGCTCTAGGCCAGGTTCGAGTGTTACATGTCCCTTCTGCCCATCAGTATGCGGACATCTTCACAAAAGGATTACCTACTCCTCTTTTTACTTCTTTTCGTTCCAGTCTTGCTATTCGCTCACCTCTAGCTGCGACTGAGGGAGGATGTTAGCACGTATATATGATTTAGATAGAGTTGTACATATTTACGATTGTACCCTCAGGGTTTTCACCCAATGATATATATACAGGAGTAGGCTCCTTTGAGATCCCCCAAGGACTCAGTTATCTAAACACTTACATTTGATTCGTTTTGATAATTGTATGACCTATATTGGTTTTCTATCCCGTGACAATGTTGATCGTTTCAATTGTCTATGTGATTTATATAATTCTTATTTCTTTGGTTGAAATCATTACGATGACGTGTAGGAAGACTAAAACTTGTTATTTAGGGTTTGAGACCAAAAGGAGATCTCTAAATAGGAATTTAGATGGGAGCATCAGACCGAAATGAGATTATTTGCATTGAAAATCTTGGATCAAACTTGAGGTTCATGGGATTGAAAGGAGATTGAAACTCTTGAGGATAACTAGGTTGTCATAGAAATCTTAAGTTATGTTTGTTTTAGTTGAGTCCAAAAGGAGATAAAGATGCTTAGATTTTAAGAGCTTAAAAGGTTTGATTTTGGTTGCTTGAGACCAAAATGAGATTAGTAATTATCTTAGATAACCTACTTTCATATGTTTCTAAGTGTCGTTTTGAGTTTACCAAAACATTGTTGTGTGATCATTAACTTTAGACATCTTTCTCCACATTATCTTTTTGTCTTCGTTTATGTTTATTTGTTAAGTTTAGTTCATCTATCCTTATCATTAGTTATTTGACCTAAATTACCGATTTTGAGGCCAGTTAGATTGATATTTAACATTAGTCTATTAGTCTATGTGGGATCGACACTTGATTACTACAATTGACTATGTGTGCTTGCAGGGTGTTGTTTCTAGACGCATCAATGGGTAGCTTACAACAAAACCAGAGAGTCATTAGAAACTTTCAACAATCTGCCTTCACTTGAGTACTTGCACCCATGAGATTCAATGGCGCCTAATGAAATCTAGTTGTCACATCTTTGAGATGTGTCTAACACCAGTCAAAGATCAAATAGTACCATCACGAGTTTTAATCTTGACAGTATCTTTCCCAACAACCTTGCAAGGAGTGTTGTTTCCAAGCAAGACATATCCACCATCAACAACCTCATAGGAAGAGAACCAATCTCTATGTGGACAGACATGGTAAGTACATCCAGAATCAAGAATCCACTCATGAGTCATGACTCATGACTACTAATATCACCACTGTTAGTAGCCAAGAAAACATCACCATTAGAGCAAGCATCAACAATACCATCTTCAACGGATTTATCAGAATCATCATATTGTTTTTCTTTAGCCTTTTTTTTCCTTACTCTTCAGTTTAAAACTGAGAAATAACGTGGTCTGATTTCTTGTAGTAATTACATGTCTTATTGCCTTTAGACTTAGAATAATTACTGCTAGTGTCATTTTCAGTGCTATGCCCCCTAACAAATAAACCCTCTCTACGTTTATCAAATCGGTTATCAACATCATATTTTTATTTAGCAAGAAGGTTAGCCTTTTCATCTTCCAAGCACAGACTATCAACATTATTCCCATAAAGCATGATTTCCTTAAAGTGCTCGTAAGAAGAGGGAAAATCGACTATCAACAAAACAACTTTATCCTCGTCATCAATTTTAACATTCAAATTTTGCATGATTTTCTTAAAGTGCTTGTAAGAAGAGAGCAAAGAGACAATCAACAAAACAACTTTACCCTCATCATCAATTTTAACATCCAAATTCTCAAGATCAACAAGGATAGAAGAGAACTCACTAAGTTGAGTTTGAATCGGGGCACCTTCAACCATATGAAGAGTGTAAAGGCGCTCCTTTAGACCCAACTTGTTGGAAACACATCCCTCTCCTGAATGGAAATTAATGTCGTGGTCTTGAATGGAAAAGTATCAAATGTTCAAGCCCCGGTCTCAAATTGAAAAGTATGAATGTTTGAGTGACGATTGGAAATGTAACGAATGTTAAAGTCTCAAAAAGAAAGGTATGAATGCCTCATTCCTTAATGCCCTATTAGGCTATTCCTAAACCAAAGCTTATGAATGTTAAGTCCTGAATCGAAACATATAATTGTCCGAGTCCCAAATGAAACGTAAACAAAAGCATGAATGTTTCAGTCTTGAATGAACGAGTATGGATGTCCTAGGCTTGATGTAAACGAATGATAATCATGTCCCCCAAAAAACATATGAATCTCTCAAGCTTCAAGGAAATATTCAAATGTCCCAACATTGATGCAATATGATGTCCAAGTCTCGCCGGAAATGTATGAATTTCCCAATCCTGAACAAAAAAAACATATGAATGTCCAATCCCAAACTAAAACAGAAGAGTCCAAATCGTATGTCCCCGTTTTTGCCCCTATTCCTGTTCCTCGTCACAAACCTCTTTATTTCTTTTTTTTTACTATTTAATTTTAATTTACTTTTATTTTTAAATAAAAGTGTGTGAGGAGGGGACAGAGGATGAAATAAGGAGGAGGACAGGGGATTTGGCTCCGAAATGGACACCTATTAATGTCATTTCTGAGCAATTGGTGGCAGATGAAATAGGTGAAATTTTTTACACATTTCATCCACACTATTTAATTTTCGGATAAAAAGCCGATTAAAACAAGTGATGATAATATTGGTGGCAGATGAAATAGGTGAAAATTTTTGCTTCCTTTTTATATTTAAGTCGAGATGAGTCAATTAGAATTGATTATGTTTACCTCGAAATAGATTTATCAAGCTTTCTAAAAATTTAAAATAAAATAAATAAATTATGTCTAGAGATGAGTTTCTTTTTTCGTGAGAGAGAATTATTCTTCAAGAGACTTTAATTTGACAATTAAAAATATTGCTGTGCAAAATCTGACAGTTTTCGTGACTTTATTTTCTTATAAGGAATTTTCTAGTCAATTCAAAAAAGAAATATTCATATCTCTTTTTTTCCAATTTATTAGCACTAAGGTGAATTGCATTGCATTTTTTTGCTTTAATTTTTAATACGTGTCTGACTACACATTAGAAAAACATTTTGGTAATTTTCTCAACATATCTCTCTCTTTTTTTACTAAATTTGGCGGTTTCAAAATTGTCGACTAATTTCCACAAGTCTAAACCTAGTCGATAAAGGACTTAAATCGATAAGTCAGACGGCAAATTACCAGACATATTCACTCAAGACATTGATGAAGACATGAGCACCGCCTAATTACACAAAGTGTAAGAAGTAGGATTTATAACCTTAAGCTCTTATATGGACAACCTCTCAATATCTCTTTTTTTTTTTCCTTTTATTCTACTTTAGTATTTATTTTTTTTCACCGGCATATATATCATTCATTCGGAACATCGATCATTCATTGTAGTAGGTTATGATTTGAATAGAAGTTCTTTAGTCTTTATGTCTAATCAAAGTTCACCAAGAAAGCACAATGCTATAAATTTGCTATGTCGGTTGTAATAATCTTCAGTACACACTTGGCAACTAACTTATCAAGAATTGTACATGCATTAATGTGAGGTCTTAAATACAAGTCTACATGTAATTAAATTTATAAATCGAAGTGCGTACATTTTTTTTTTAAAAAAAATCTTGATGGAAATGATTTTTTGAAATCACTAGACGGATGGTTAATGGTATGTCTTGCGGCGGTGGTTGGATTTGTTCGTAGTCTACGTTCCTATCTTGTTGATCCTGGATCTACTTGGACTCGTCTTTGTTGGGAACCTTCTGTCTGGATCTGCTTGGACTCGTCTTGGTTAATGGTATGTCTTGCGGCGGTGGTTGGATTTGTTCGTAGTCTACGTTCCTCTTTTTATTCCATTAATTTCACCCACTATCATGATGCATTACCTTTCTTCTCATCTCATAGTTAAGAATGTGATTATTTTTAAAACATTTCTTACTAATTACCTAGACTCATAAACTTTGTAGTTTTGCGATGAATTTTCAAAGTAATTTCATTTGTAAAACCCTATTCTTCATATCCTTAGTTTTGTGGCTTCCTACTCTGCCATCGTACATATTTCCTTTCATATATCTTGTCTCATCCGATCAGCAGTTTATAGGACGAGCATTTGTTACAAAGAATGAATGCCCTTAATAAGACTAACTCCAATGGTATGGTGCAAATGCTTAAATATGCATATTTTGATACAAATTGTGCTCCAATGGTTACTTTTGAGTGTGCAAAATATGCACATTTGCACACAAAGTGTTCAAATATAAGCACATCACCTCCCCATGTGCAAAAACTTTTATCACTTTTTAATAAAGTTGTGATCATTTCTATTAGTTGTTTTTAAGTTTTTCTTTTTACTTTTTAATTTAATCATATTTATTTAGAGATGGATGTGTATAAAATATACATCTAACCAATGGAGTAAAATATCAAAAAGTAATGTGTATTATGTACATTTGCACACTTAACCATTGGAGTTAGTCTAAGGGAGTTAAAATACAAATATGGGGAATTTAAGGGCAGATCTAGGATTGGGGGGGTGGAAATAAAGGGGGGCAGGTGTCCCTTAGATTTTGGGCGTACGATAGAAAAAGAAAGCGGGGGGAACCGAAAAGAAAGAGAGTAAGAGCATTCCCAAGAGCTTCCCTAAAACAATCTCCAAAATAGAGAATGAGAAATCAAATATTCTGAATATTTTTTTGCCACATTCCAACAGCTTCCCCATTTTAGAATTCACCCCAAAAAATATAGAGTTTGCTCCAAATTTAGGGAATGACCTCTATATTTTCCATCCATTCTCTATTTTGGAGAATATAATGGGGAAGCTCTTGGAGCAAAAACCATCCCAACATTCTCCAAAAAATGAAGATGGGAAATCTCTTGGGGATGCTCTAAATGGGGCAAGTGTTGCGCCTGCTTCCCGCTACTGTGGCAGCTTCGTCTCCAAGGCTCTTGGGCACGTTCCCTGTCACGTGACGTGGGCCCCTCTCCCCCCTCAAAGTTCATCCCCCCTTTGACCGCCCTTTTGGGTTGGTTGACCTCTTTACTTACTCCCCTTAATTAAATTAAATGAATCATCCACATTAGCCATTAGGAGGTACACATACCACATCCATCAACGTCAGTTTACATCGATTAAATGATTTTTTTTTAAAATATTCACTTGAAAATAAATAATTATTAAAATATTCAAATTATTTATTAAAATATTTATTTTTGTCAGATCGGACAGAGAAACGCGGTCTCATGCCACGTTTTATTAACAAAATAAAAACAATTTAAAATTGGTGGAAAAAACAGAATAGAATTAAAGAAAGAAACGCGGTTTCTTTGTTAATTTTATTCCGGATTAAATGCGTACACATATTTTGTTATTTTTAAGTCGCGTCTTTTTTTTTTTTGAGACAGCCTGGTCGATCTCCTCCTTCTTCATTTGTCGCCACTGCCGCCTGGGCTTCTTCATTTGAACAACGCTACAGCCTAGGCTCCGTCTGCCTCTAACGCCCCGCCCTCGCCTCACCTCCTCTTGTAAAGCCTAGGCTCCGTCCGCCTCTAACGCCCCGCCCTCGTTGCTCCTCCTTAGATACCCGAAGGCCGAATCTATGCCTCCCTGACTCCCTCCTCCTTCTTCCTCCTCATTTATCTGAATTCGCGCCTCCCTCCTCCTTAATTACCCAAATTTGCGCATCCCTCCTTCTTCTTCCTCCCCCAATTCTCTGAAACTTCGCCCAAGGTTTGCCAAAAAAAAAACCGAAGAAGGAGATTTGCTGGATCTGTGTAAAATAAAAAAAAAACTAAAGAGATGTAGTTACAACCTGCATCTCTAGTTAAAAATAAGAATATATATATATATATATATATATATATATATATATATATATTTAACCGGAAATAAAATTAACGTAAAAAACGCGGTTTAAAACCGCGTTTTTTGTGTTAATTTTATTGTGTTTTTTTGTTTGATTTTAAATTTTTTATTTTTGTTAATAAAATGCGCTATGAGACCGCGTTTCTCTGCCTGATCTGACAAAAATGAATATTTTGGTAAATATAAAAGTGTGAATATTTAGGTAATTATTTATTTTTGAGTGAATATTTTAAAAAAAAATTCGATGAAATGAGTTTATAATTTTCACTTTATATTTTTGTAAAATTTTAAATTTGGGTAATTATAAGTTATATAATTTTAATTTTTTTTAGTTGCAGGGTTTTTTTACTGCCACCAATGTATACGAGTGTTAGTTGATCTTAATATCTTATAAGATATACTATATATTGCTTATACTCCATAGTTCGGCAAAATATGTTGTTTATTATTTTTGTATGTTTTTTTAGGATGATAAAAATTATATAAAATATCCATCTTTTTATAAAAAAAATTAACAAGTTTGTACTTATTAATAGTAACTATGAAGTTGTTTAAAAAACTTATTAAAAAACTATATATTTTATATTGTTTTTATCTCTTAAGAATGTGCATAAATAGTAAAATGACACGTTTTGCCGAACGAAGGGAGTAATAATTAATTACGATTATTTTATAAGAAATTATAATTTTTTTAATTTTATTTATCACTACAAAATTATGCTTTTGATTTTCAGCAATCATTGCTAACCCTTAATAAATTAGTAGAATGAGTGATGGAAAATCTCCCATCATTTTTTTCTAAACTTGGCATAGCCTCGAATTATATCAAGTTCATGAACTTCTTATTTTTTAGGGAAATCATTTGGTACATATATGGTACGTAAATTGAAATTCATTAGTTTTTTTGGTTATTTTTGATAAAACTATTGAGAGTTAGCAACATTATTGGTATGTTACTATAATTAACCTTCTCTGATGTAAAAAAAATTAAATTTATTAATGGTAAATAAAATTGAAAAAATATATCTTTTTTTTGTATAAATTATCGAGTCAAGTGGATTTCACAATTTATAAATGTTAGATAAAGTCCATATATCGTTTTAATTATTAGGGGTCCATATTATAAGATATCTATGGAAAAGATGTATTTGGCTAGTTCGGGGATTATGTGTACATTCTCATATGGTTTGCACATGGATATGGTCGTCACAAATGAATTATTGCCCTCATCTATACATTATGCTTATACCTAATTATTGTGGAATCTTTTATAGGTATGCTTTGGTGTATATTATATAGCAAGACATGGTTAAACATTCACCAAAAGGGAGAATAAACACACGTACTTAATTGAATGGTATTTTCTATTATGGCATTTTTTTAATTAAGTAAAAATTCGAGTTCAGACAAGTTTGAAGAGTTCGATAGGTCAACAGTCGACAGACAATAAACCGTCAAACATATAATATAAATATAGAAAAAGGTGCAAAAGAACAAGCAATACAAACAACGAAAGATGAATCAAAGCAAATCTAAAACTAACAGGTTAGTAACATAGACTACGGACGAAGTTAAGCACCATCGTGGAATAGCACAGTTGGCCAGCGATACTTCGATCAGACATCTTATATGATGACATATAGACCTGTCAATCGGGTCATTCGGACCCCGGGTAAATCAGGTTTCAGATCAATCGTGTTACCGATCGTTTCGAGTCGAACCAAACTGGGTTTGTCCCAAATTCGGGCCGACCCACCGGGTTAAAAAACTCGTACTTTTTGAAGACTTTTAAAAAAAAGTTAAAATAATATCAAAATTAAAGTGTAATATAAATATGTCAAATTAAACTAAATAATACTCCGTAATATTATAATTTAATTTATAGCTATTGATAGAGCAAAAGTAATTCCATAAGAGATTCAGGGGCATAATCGTCATTTACAAGGTGAACCCTAATCAACCCTAATTCTAATTATATATACGGGCGATTTGCTAGGGTTTAGGGGAGGCTTCTTCCGGACGACAAACTCTGACTTGAGCGTCGGAGGCTCCTCCGGGGGAGCAAGCCCCGCCTCTTCCTCTTCTAATCTATGCAGGAAGATCGATCGACACCGACAAGGATCGAGGTGCAGATTTCATGCATCACAGCTATTATAATAATAATGATAATATTATATTTATACAAATAAATGTTCTAAACATGCTATAATTATAAAATATATATAAGTTATTTAACTTATGAGTGACCTTAACGAATACAATTGCATGACGAATCTGTGTGTGGTCAATATGGTGTTTGTGTGGTGTCTACATGGTGTTGACTCACCGGGTCGATTTTGATCCAACGGGTCACTGAGTCTTGACCATAAAAGTCTCGGGTATTTCGGATTCAAATCAATTTTGGGTCTGGGTCTAAAATAATGAGTTCAAACCCATAAAATTACCGGACGTATGAGTCGGATTTTTCGGGTAGGGTCATGTTTTAACAGGTCTAATGGCATATGTTAACATTTTAATTAGTATATAGAATAGCATTTATTTTTTTTTATTTTTTTTTTGCAAACATCATTTTGTTTTCATTGTTGAAAGAAGTGGTAAAAAAATTATTAGTCACACTATATATTGCATAACAGTTAAGTTTCACGCTTGAGACGCCACTAGTGTTAGGCCCGGGCCTTATGCCCGGGTATTTGATTAAAATTTAATATTTATGATTTTAATTTAAAAGTATATTAGTTATTATTTATAATTATAATTACAACGATAGATTATATAATGTTAGTTAATAGTATGAAAATTATATCCTGTCAAATTATACCTAATCTGAATGGGGGAGAAGGTTAAAAAAAAGATAGGTGACTATTGTATAATCTCAGCCATCAACTATCTCTCATAAATGGTTGAGCTTATTAACTCTCTTTACTGTTTAAGGCGAGGAAAGCAGATTGCATTCAGTAAATGGTTGAGCTAGCTAACTCCCTTTACTGATCAAGGGTGAGGAAAGTAAATTGCTGCGAATGTAGATGACTCAACTTTATTAGGAGTGTAATGGTAAAACGAAAAGAAACCTTTGGCCTATTTTGAATTCAACTTGTCTTCATCTTGAGATGTAAAACTATTATATCATCAAAAGAATTTATTGTCGTTAACAATGCCCTTTTTCTTTGGCATTGTAGCAATAGTCACTTGTCCTCAAACTGATTACTCTTTCCAGCCAGCATTCCTTGCACACTGAAGTTCAAAATCTTTCAAATGAACATATTGGATGTGCATAATCAATATAGAGCAATTATGCTTAAAACATAGTCGGGGTTACCTGATATTCCTTTTCATGCTCTTCTAAATCCTTGGAAAGATTCTGAACTCTTTTCTTAAGATCAGCTACTTCATTATCGGCCCTTTCAACAACATCAACCCTCTCTTCTTCAGACTATGTCAATTCTTAAATGCTCCTTTCAGAATGTCTTCTTTATTTTTCAGCACGGATGTTTCTCTTAGAAGATTTTCAGACAATTTATCTACGTCAAGAGAAGGTTTTAGCCTCCCCCAATTTTTCGCTTCCTTCTTGAGTGTCAACTGAGATACTTTTGCTTCCATTTGCTGAATTTCGCCATTCATGATTTGTGTTTCAGTATCAATGCCAACAATCTTAGCCTTTACTTCCTCAGTTCCTCCATCTCAGAAACAATGTTTTCTTTCACTCTCTGCTTGTACATACTCCATCTCAGAAACAGTGTTTCCTCAGTTCACATTCCTCATTCGCTCCAGCCATGGCAAGAGTTTGCATAATGTCAGTAAGGCTTTATTTTTTTATACTATCAATATAATTTTATTAGAAACGTATTTCCTACAACCTGTTTTTACAGCAACACTCTATTAACCAAAGCCAGGCCCAATTTATAAAGATTAAGGTAACAAACATATAAGAAACACAATTAGAAATCAGTACAAGTGCAAGTTTTAGCAGGAATAATATATGGTTTTAGGAAGGCATTTACCGAATTTAAGTTTCTAGGTAAGAAAATGAGAAGGAATGTCACACTCATATGATCATATATTGAGAAGGCAGAAAAAGTTAGGAAAATATACTACGTTATGAGATGTGTTACATACTCTACTAAGAAAACGCCCCTTTTAGATAGAGTCAAAATTCAAAGCTGAACATTTTCCTTTGCCTTTATCCATAGATGTCACAGGATGATATCACGTGAAACTCATTTATCTTATAGTCAAGTATCACTAAGTAGGAATTGACTCATTGATGACTAATAGAAAAAATTCATAATTTAATCACCCAAAACAAAAACGTATTTCAGGTAAGTATAAGTTCAAGAAAGGAAATTAGCCAAACTTGTATGGAAAATAACAGAAAAACAATTCATAAGAAAATGAAAGAGTAGACAGACATAATTATGAACTGAACAAATATGAAACCAGGAAAGACAAGTTATAATTCAGGAGCAAAAGTTGGAAGCAGACAAAGAGAAGTAAAGTGAAAAACTCACTTGCAACAGCAGCGATGGAGTAATAAGCACAAACGCCTTCTCCTCCGCCTCTGAGAGCACTGTCTCCTTCAAGGGCTGCAGCGGTAGCAGAGAAGGGTTCTCTGCCTTAGCCTCAAGTGGTGGCGATTGTGTGGGCAACATTAACACTGACATCTCCTTCGTCTGCCAATCAAAAGGCACTTTAGTTTAGCAAAGAAAGATTAAACCCAAAAAGCTAAATTAGAAGGCACTTTTGCACTTCGAAATTGGATCTAAAATCCCCGAGGCCCTTATTTTCAACAAAATTGATAGCTTCAATCATAAACATTGCTTAATTTATAATGAAGAAGATGAATCATCAAACAAACAAAAAAAGCAAAAAAAAAAAAGCAACCTCAAATGCAAAGAGAATTGTCTTAGGCTTTCATACCGTCCAATGACCACAACCATCTGTATCAAGATCGAACTCTGAATCAAGATCCCACACAACAATACCTAAGCAGTCAGTGAAACCACGCATTATAACAATAATGTCTGAGCATCAATATGAATTAGCAGAGAACAAAATTACAGGGCTAAGTACTGAGCTGAGAACAACATGAATGAGCAAGGAGGGCCACCACTATTTATTTTCCCATTTATATGACCAATACAAATTTACACTTTCAATTATCTTGCACAAATAGAAGTCACTTACATATAAATCATTAAGATCACAAACAAAGACAAATTATTTTACCCATCGAAGCAAACAATGAGAAAGAACCAAAAAGAAGATAACTATTGGCTGATATTTCCTGGGAAACCTTCAGCTCCATTCTTGGGTGATTCTAGCACTTCCTTTTTAAGATTCTGCATTCGATTTGTTCTTCCATTGAGTTAACTGAATTTTCATTCATATGGCGACCCATTAGGTCTCTTATTGGCAGCAACCGGACGCTTGGAAGGCCACCTTAAGATCCATCAGAATGGTAATTGACACATGACATTCCAGCATCCGAATATAGGGATGGTAATTCACGCCTAAAATATTTAACACCAATCATAAATATCACAATACGACAATGCAGATTACATGCCTTAATACCACTTACCTTTACTCAAGTCAATGCCACGACCAACTGCTTCTCTAGGATCTCCATCATCATGGGACAAAAAAGACTCCCCATTGTCATCTAGGGATCTATCCTCGACAAAGCGCTCAATATCAGCCTGCAATGCATCATGAATCATCATACAACTTTTATTCTCAAATGTTAAGAACTCTTGTGTTTCATACAAAATATGCACTTCAAGGGTATACAGATGCAAGATTTTATGGAGGGCATGAAGAGATCAAATAGACTTCAGCAAACTTTACTAATTTACATTGCCTGATAAAGCAAAGCTAGAGAAAAAAATATTGTTAAGCGATTTAATGTGGGAGGGTGTTTAACTATGAAGAGAATGACATACCAAAAGTTGTGTATCCTTAAATAGTTAAATTATATTAGAAGCATGGCTAGCTAGGATGGCAGTGGTAAACCAAAAAATTAAGTAAAATATACACACCCCCAAAATCAAAACAGAAAATTTCTAACCAGTTGGCTTGAAGTTGCTCTAAGGTTGCCAGCACTCTCAAAACCATGGCTGATATTAGGACACATAAGCCTGAAAAATAAGATATATTCCCCGAATCGTCGATTGATCGGGTGAATTCGATTTTCATTTCTTGGTAGAACCCAAAAAAAAATCAAATCTAAGATTGAAATCAGAGGCAGATATCATACCTTAATATGATTCAATTTGAAGAGGCGACATAACTGATAATACATAATCCCTTCAATTCCGCCTCTTGAGGAATGAAAACCCTATTTGAAAGTTGATACATAACCCTGTTCGGATTACCAAATCAAGTAAAATATGAATTAAGAAAGAAAGAAAGAAGGAAAGGAATCAAGCAATTTGTAGAAAGCAAGGGAAAAAACCCTAATTTCCAAAATAAATCAAAACATGAAATATATTAAGATTATGCTCAACCTCTTCTGTTTTTTCTGTTTCCCCTAATTTGGACAATGATTTCTTCCAGCTCTTTCATGTTGGTGAAGAGGGACGTAAGTCTCTCCTCATATAGCCCTAATTGCATTTGCTTGTTATCAAGGTCAGAGTTTTTTTATTCAATCACTTGTTGCAGTTTGTAGTGCCCTTCCTTTTCTTTCTCTATCTCCACATCCTTGAAAAGGAGCTTCTCCTCCAGCTCATATATTTTTATCATCAAGTCTGCCTTGTCAGCTAGAGCTTGTTTATTTTCTAAATAAAGCTCATCCATCTGAGCCATTTGATTTGCTTGCAAGTGTTAAAAAAGGTGTGCGTTCGCAATTAACCTAATATAAGGAAACAACAATTCACAATACTATAGACTGGGAATTAACCTAATATGCAAACAACATTGGCAACAAATCTAAACCGAGCATCACCAATTGAACAAAATGAAAGTAAATTCTTCAAATTAAACAGGGAATCGCAAATTCCAGCCTCCAGGTATCAATGTAAAGGGCAAAAGCAAGAGCAAGTCATCTGCCACCAGTTTATTGCTTCTATAATCTATAACCATTGCTTTTAAATTTTGAAGAAAGAGGAATATAATAGATCTTAGATGGCAAGCAAAAAATTCAAAAACCCAAACATTGCTAAAAAGAATGATGAACTGAACAAATATGAAACAAGGAAAGATGTCTTATCTCTCAGGAGCAAAAGTTGGAAGCAGACAAAGAGAAGTAAAGTGAAAAACTCACTTGCAACAGCAGCGGTGGAGGAATAAACAACAACGCCTTCTCCTCCGCCTCTCAGGGCCCTGTCTCATCCGAGGGTTGCAGCGGTAAGGAGGTTTCTCCGCCTCAGCCTCAGGTGCTGGCAGTTGAATGGGCAACTTTTTGGGTGACTCGACCTCCAACTCCGCCAACTTCTACTCATCACTCTCTGCGCCACCACCACCTCGATGCCGATAAAGCCTTGTCATTTTTGCCATCACTAATGGCAGGCACTCTTCTTCCTCTCCCCGTCACCTTCTTTCTCTGTCTTCATCTCTCTTAACCGTCTTCCCACTGTCATCTAAACCCTAAAACCACAAACCACCACCAGAGGCAACAATTACCTGAGAACGGGAAGTGAAGAGGGCTTCGCCCAAATCCGGCCATCTCCAAACGACAATAATACCCTCCAATTACAAATTTTCTCAATGATCTTCAAGGGGAGGTGGAAGATTGAAGAGTGCGGGCGAGCACAACAGTGAAGTAGGCTCGGACTTGCAGGGTTTGGGGAATCAGTACAGAGATAACGCATCATAGATTCATAGCTAGATGATATAAAAGAACAATACCGATCGGTGGTGGACTGGTGGATATTGGATCCAGCCACCTGAGCCAACCCCCTAAACTTTAGTGGGAGAGAAAGTGGGAAAGAAAGTGGGAGAAGAAAGTGGGAGAAGAAAGTGGGAACCCGTAATTAACCGTAAAAACGTGGGAAAGAGGGTAGATGATGGGGCAGGGTGACATGGTATAATTAGTTAAACAGATGATTTTTATTGGTCCACGTCTACAAGTTAGAAGTGAGAAATGGCGAAGTTGCGACATGTGGATTCGAGTTCTCTGGTGAAGCCATGTAGGATTGTGCTGCTTCTGCTTTTAGGTGTAGTATAGATATATGTTCTTAGGCTATTCAAGATTTCAAGGGAGGGCTTATCTCAGCGAGTTTTCAAGTACGTTTGTGTTTATTTTGTAGTAGAAAAAAAAAACCATTAACTGTGAAATACGGAGTAATATAATTATCAGACGGGTGTAATTTTTACATCATAAATTTTTACTATATACACCATATATCCTATTTATTACTCCATCCGTTCGGAAATAAATGATGTTTGACTATTTTGCACGTGGTTTTAGGAGCTAAAAACTATATAAAATCTTATTTATTTTAATTAATTTTTTTCATAGTTTAATAATTATTAGTACTAACTATTAAACTATGAAAAAAATTAATTAAAATAAATAAGATTTTATATAGTTTTTAGCTCCTAAAACTACGTGCAAAATAGTCAAACATCATTTATTTCCGAACGGAGGGAGTATTATTTTTTAAAATACATCATGATCCTCTTGAGTCACACGTCTGTGACTCAAGAGGTGTAGGGTCTGCACCTCTTGAGACACACCTCTGTGATTCAAAAGAGGTAGAGATATGACTCAAGAAGCACATATATAGTGCATATAGTAAATTTTGTGGGTGTAAATATAATCGATAAGGTAGGTTGGGTATGACGAGGTCAAAACACTAAAAGGGTTGCGTGTGTATATATATGCGAACTCACATGTGGCATAAGCTAGCCGAACATATAAAGCCAACGATATTTCTACCTAAAATGAACAAGTAATTTGAGGATCATGAATATAACCCATCAAGCTTATATGGCGTTGAATATATTTTTTTAATTATTTAAAGTTTTCAATGTGAAGTAGCCTGTATAATACTCAACACACGTACCCATTATATATATATATATATATATAAAACAACTTTTTTATGAGTACACCTCTTACCATGTAACGGAAGGACAATTGTAGACCCTTAGATCTAAAGAAATGAAGGGAGGAGATTGATTTAAAAAAACACAATTAACCGTATAACCAACTAGTATTCATATTTAACATTAAATATGAATACTAGTTGGTGTAACCGTATCTTTAAATATGAATAGTAATATGCAATAGTAAATTTTTATTAGTTTGTAAAATATGAATATTTAATAATTTAGATTTGAATTATTATGTTACTAAATATGAATAATAACATATTTGGTGAATAATAGTTGGTGGTTACAAGTTTTAAACGTTTAACCAACTAGTATTCATATTTAACAATAAATGTGAATACTAGGTAGTTACACGCTTCTTTTAAAACAAAGGATGGCCCTTGATCTTTTAAATCCAATGGCCCAAATTTGTCTCTCCGTTACATGGTAAGAGATGTTTCACCGGAAAGAGCCTATATATATATATATATATATATATATCAGTGGCAGATCTAGAAATTTTGTTAAGGGAGGCTAAAAAATTTCAAGAAAATTTTTATTGCATGTATCATGTATGTATGTAAAATACTTCTTTTTTGTTTAAATATATTTGAAAAAACCTTAATTTATGATTTAAATAGTTATTTTTAGAATAATTTAAAAAAACAAAAATTATTTTAAAAAATGAGGATTATATATATGTATAAAAGAAAGTTTTTGTTTAAGTATAATGGAGAAACCTTAAATTTGGCTAAATTGTTTTTTAGAAAATTATTTTTGCATGTATATATGAAAAATAATTTTTTTAAATGTATTGGAAAAACCTTAAATTTATGATTTAAATAGTCATTTTTAGTAGGAAAAATTTAAAAACAATAAACAAAAATTATAAAAAAATTGAGAATTTTCTTTATATGTGTATATAAAAAGAAAGTTTTTGTTTAAGTATATTGGAGAAAACCTTAAATTTGGTATTTAATTAGGCATTTTTAGTAGTATGAAATTAATAGGGAAAAAAATTGTAAAAAAGTGAGGCTAATGGGAATTGAACTCATGACCTCAAGGTAATAAATATCCCTCCTTTCCAACTAAGCTAATCTATGTTTATTATTCATTACTCTTTTAACATTATTTTATCTCTAAAATTAGTAAAAATTACCAAAAAATCCATATAAAATTTTTTTCCTACGCTTTTCTTCCGGGCTACGGGGGGCTTCAGCCACCCCGAGCCCCCTAGATCCGCCACTGGTTACATATACACTTCTTCTATCTATCTATCTTCTACTATCTTCTATGGTAAAGTAAGCTTTTTTAGCCATTTATTGCTCATTCATTATGCTATTTATTTTAATTTATTTGTTCAAATTTAAAAAAAAAACTTATTTGAATAGTTAATTGAGTAATGTAAATCAAAGAAAAAAATTACAAGAATAAAATAACATATAAAAATTAAAAGAGTAAAATAATATTATTTATATTTTATAAAAATATATAATAATCAAAGTAAATATTATTTAGGTATATGAAAAATGGAGAAATATAGATTAGTTTAATTTATTTGAGAAAATATCATAGCAATGGACAAAAATATAAAATAATTATATTTACATATGCAAGGAAAAAATATATAATAAAATATTTTTTTAGCAAGTACTCCACACTATTGATGAAAATTATATATATATATTATAAAAATTTATTAAATTTTTTGAAAAGTAAACTCGTGCAGCACCGTCTACTAGTGTTTAGGAAACCAATTAGTTTGGTTAACTTCCAATCGGCTTGTGGCGGGTTGATCATGATCATTGGTAGAAATATAGATTTGTGGAGCCGTTTGATACTATTTCAGTCTATCCTAGATGGTATAATTGAATGGCCCTTTGGTCATGTTATGCATGTATTATTGGGAAAAAAAAATAAAAGTTTTCATTCGGTTTGGAAACTTGGTAGAATAATCATGGAGACAATATTTGCATACACGGTGCTTGAGGTCTGTTCCTCTCCACCCCCTACCCCCCGATTTTCGGGCCTCAAACAAACTGGGGTTTCTAGGGCTGTTATAGCTTCTAGCTCCAGTTCGAATGAAGATGTGTTTTTATTAAACCTTGTTATGTATAACTTGAGTCTGTTGTGTAAATCAATTAAATCAAGTAATTTTGTGACTTATTGTCACACACACACCCCTGCAAAGGGCTTGAAAACTGTGGTTTCCGGGGTATTTAATTTTCCTATCTACAATTTAGAGGAAAAAATTTCTTCGTTAAACTATGTGATTGAATTGTGGAGCCATGTTTCCCATTGCTGTCTCACCAAAACTGTGTTAATCCTTTGTTTATCATGTCGTAAGGCAAAAGCTCGTTTCGGTAGGCGCCTTGCTGGCTGCTGCGGGTGCTTCAATTGGGCTACGGCCTCCCAGGTAAAACTAAGCTCCACTTGCTTTTGGTATGATGTTCAGACTCTCTTTCGTAGAAATTGTTGTATGATCCTTAAGGATGGTATTTTCATGTCTTTTGGTAGGCTTTTGTCCTATGACTCCATGCCGAATGTGTGGTCGTTCAATGTCTCATTTTTCTTTGCAATTACCTATTTTAACAATGGGAATGAAATCCATTCGTTATATATGAATGTTGGCTACCCAGTTTGTTGTGTACGGTCGTTTATAAGTTATAAAACCTTCCATTTGAATATTAATGTTAAGTCTACTTATTTGTATGTGTTTTGGACTAGCAGTTGTAATGTATTACCTGTTGTGAGGTTATCTCTTGCTATTCTGTCGGCTTTCACAAGATGCTTTATGAAATCAACACCATGGCTTGGTTTTGCTGCTATCGCCCTGTCTCCCGCATTGTTGGTGAGCTCAATATTGCCAAATATCCCAATTAACCCTTATGTGGCGATTTTGGGCTCGCCAACTCCCAACCGAATTGTGTTATGCTGCTATCTTGTTATTAATGATTTTGCTATATTGTTTTTTATAAGCGCAAAAATGCTTGTTATTTCGGCATTGTCTAAGGGTGTCAAGGATCATGGTGTCTTCGAGAAGTACTTCGGTGTGTCTTCTCTCTTAGCTGTTACTTTGCCTTCCTGCAAGTACTACAATGCTGCTTCTGTAGGAAAAAAGTCACCCCGCTCTTGTACTCCTTGCGCATCACTTGTAATGGCTTGTTTGTCGGCGCAACTGCGGATATGGCTCCCAATTTCATCTAAATCTACTAACTGCTTAAGTGACACAAGTAGTTTGAATTTGGTGTTGTCCCGCTTAAAGGGATTTCACATCAAATATATACATCATCACTCCAAATTGTGGAATTTGACAGACTTGTTGTTTTTACGTAGTGGGAATAGACTTTGGGCGGCAAATGATATCTTTGGCAAGTTGCTAATGCCCTTCCTGACTTGTTTGTGCAAATGGGCATTCTTGATTTGTTTTCAAAGCTACGTATGGTATAAATATGTGGGTCTTGGATTTGTATGGATTATGATGATTACCTATTTTTTAGTTATAGCTCCATGGGATATCTGGTATTATTCTAAGATCCATGTCAGTAAAATAACGTTGACGACTATATTTAAAAATGCAGGTTTGATATGGCTTGATAGCGGTCTTAATAATTTATTGGAAAAACCTTTCATGCCCCCTCACAAAAATTATCTCCAAATCAGTTTTTCGCTACACTCTCTTGGTGTGAGGTCCCTTAAACCTTGACCTCACACCCCTGACAGTTATATATGAAAATCACTTACTGGAATTGCAGAGGTATTAAGAAAACAACTTTTTGGACGGAAATTGATAGCAAGTGCAAAAATGAACATGTTCAAATAATGGCGTTAGCAGAAACTAAATCGGAAACCATCCCTGAAGACAAAATTTGGAAAACGGCGGGTTTTGACGAGGCCATTTGGTCACCTGCTTCCGGTCGTTCGGGTGGCCTCGGTATCCTTTGGAAGTCCTTCCAATTAACAAATGAAATCATTACAGTAGAAATTCACCTACCTCAAATTATAGGACTTAGATACGAGAATATTAATGACAGATTCATGACTCTACTGTTGTTTGTATACGCGCCGCCGGCCCCTCAAGAGAAAGACTCGTTTTGGAAAACCTTAACATCCATCGTGAGGGATTCGTCCACTCCTTGCATTGTTCTGGGTGATTTTAATGAAATTCTATGTAGTGAAGACAAGTTGGGTGGTGCTAACCTTCGTTCCGCTCGATTCACTAGACTCCTACAATTTAAAAATGACTGCGCTCTGTTGGATTTACCTACTTTCGGGAACCCATTCACTTGGAGAAAGAACCCAGATGACGAAAACACCATTCGCGAAAAACTTGACCGGGTGCTTGTTCATCACCAGATCATTCAAAAATTCCCTAACCTAATCACTCATAACGGCGCCTTCTCATCATCGGACCACTGCCCCATTTCAATATCTCTTGAGTGCGGCTCGGTTTTCAAAGCGCCTCCATTCAAGTTTGAGAATGCTTGGCTTCAGCGGAAGGATTTCAGAAACATAGTTAAACAATCTTGGCGACCAAATTGTATGGGCTCGACTATGTATCAACTGATGTTCAAACATAGAATTCTAAAGAAAAAAGCTAAGGAATGGAATAAACGAACCTTCGGAAATATTTTCCGCCAATTAAATGCGGTGGAAACTGAACTTCTCAAGATTCAAGCTTCGGTTTCGGGAGGTAACAACAGATTAACTAACAATAGAGAAAAGCTTCTCATTACAAAAAAGGAAAAACTACTTCTTTACCAAAAAACTTTTTGGAACCAAAGAGCCAAGACAAAGCATCTTAAACTTTCTGATTCGAACACAACTTATTTTCATCGGGTTGCTTCGGGTCGGAGACATAGGAAACAAATCCGCAATATAACTTCTGTTGAAGGAACCTTGATAATAGGAGAAGAAAATATTAGAAATGAAATCAAGAGTGATTTTGAAAAAAGATTCAAAAAGGAACCGATTGATGATAGACTCCTACAAGAAATGTTAAATCTAATCCATCCTTCAATTACCCCTGACGAAAATAATTACCTTATTCGACGCCCATCTAATAATGAAATTAAGGCAGCTGTTTTCAGCCTTGGCAACAACAAATCGCCAGGCCCAGATGGTTTTACAGCCGAATTCTATAAGAAATACTGGGACATTGTTGGCTTATCTATCATTAGAGCTGTAAAAAGTTTTTTCCACTCTGGAAAAACTCTCAAACAAATAAACCATACATTCATATCACTACTGCCAAAGCGGGATAGCCCTACCAATACCAGTCACTATCGCCCAATCAATTTATGTTCTATTTTATACAAAATCATTTCAAAAATTTTAACAGAAAGAATCAAAACAATTATCGGTAAACTAATTCACCCACTACAAGGTGCCTTTGTGTCGGACAGGGCCATCCAAGACAATGTCCTAATAGCGCACGAAATCTTCCACTCTTTCAGATCGCGCAAGGATCGGGAGGGATGGTTGGCAATAAAACTTGACATGGAGAAAGCGTACGATAGAGTTGATTGGAACTTCATAAGAAAGGTTTTAGAAAAATTTGGGTTCCATCCTACTTTCATTACGTGGATTATGGAATGCGTAACGACTGTTTCCTTCTATGTACTAGTCAACAACGGTCCTACTGATATGTTTTTCCCCTCTCGTGGCCTGCGACAAGGGGATCCTCTATCTCCTTTCTTGTTCATCTTAGGGGCAGAAATTTTAGCTCGAAAACTCTCAGCAGAAACAAATGTGGAAAACAGTCCAATTGGATTTTCCTTCGGTAGGAGCGGACCTAGGGTCCCCTTCCTATCCTTTGCCGAAGACATCATTATTTTTACAAGAGGCAGTGCTGCCGCGGGAGAGAAAGTTAGGGATATAATTGACTCATACTGTAAAGTTTCTGGACAAAAAGTCAATTATCATAAATCTAGCTTCCAAGCCACAAAAGGCATTTCGAACTCCAGGATCTCAGAACTTAGTAGTTGCTTAAGTATTACACATGAAAACTCATTAGAAAAATATCTTGGATGTCCGATTATTAACGGCAGAGTAAACAAACACACTTTTGAAGACATCATATGTAAATCTAAAGAGCAACTAAGTAAATGGCGTGCCAATGCTCTATCACAACAAGGACGTGCAATCCTCATTAATACAAACCTATCGGCCAAACCGTTGTATACAATGCAAAATTTTTTGTTACCCTCATCAATACATAAAGAGCTTGACCAGATTAACAGAATGTTCTTTTGGAACAAAGATCTACAACACCGCCCGCTTATTAGTTGGGATAAGATTTGCAGACCGAAAAAATGTGGGGGAATTGGGCTTAGGAAATCGAAAGAGATGAATGAAGCCCTTCAAATGAAACTACTTTGGAAAATATTGGCTGAACCAGATAATGTCTGGGTGTCTCTCATTAAACACAAGTATCTTCGTTCAGCTAACATCCTTGAATACGTGAAAAGTGGAGATTCTTCATGGCAATGGGCCAAACTGACAACTCTTATAGATAAATTTAAGACTGGCCTTATTTGGTCAGTAGGAAATGGTTCATCTATCAAATTTTGGACGGATAATTGGATTACAACAAGCTCTCTGCTATCTAGGGATGATTGCCCCCAAATTAACAACATAGAAGAAACTGTGAGTGACTATATTTTAGGTGGTAGATGGTGGACGGAAAAACTTAGCAATACATTACCAAATGACGTAGTCAAAGAAATCCTGGACATTCCACTTCCCGTTTCCCCCTTTGAGGACCGCTTATACTGGTGGCCTGATAGGGCTGGTTGGTTCACCACATCAAGCGCATATAAGCTAATCACATCTCAATCCTCACTGAGCATAGACAATAACGCCTGGATATGGAATTTGGATATTCCGCCTAAGATCAAAAATTTTCTATGGAAAGTTTGTCAGAATGGCCTCCCTACTGCCTCTAGGCTAGCTCAACGTGGGACTTTTGTACCTTCCACCTGTCAACTGTGCAACTGTGCAGTTGAAGATGACGTTCACTTCTTACTAGAATGCCCATATGTGCGCCCTCTCTTTCGCTTACCTACACACGTAAACTCAACTATATCCAGTATGATAAATCATTCACGGGAGATAAAACCTATCTTTTCATTCATCGGAAACAAGCTTACATCCGTTGCCAAGGTGGAGCTTGCCTTTTCTTGGTGGACGGCTTGGTACATTCGAAACCAATTTGTTTTTAGACAGGTCCCCATACCTCATAGAGAAAGTTCATTACGTATCATTAAAACCCATAAGGAAAATTGGAGTAAAACAGCTCACTTTGAGTATAACTTGGATGAGGACTTTCCCTTATGCACACGAATCTCCAAGCATCCAAGGACGAAAAGAAAGCATGGTAACATTACTTGGCGAAAACCCCCTAGGGGTACTTTCAAGTTAAATTTTGATGGATCTACAATTTCAAACAATGATAGCTCGGCTGGAGCCGTAATTCGGGACTGGGAAGGACATCCGATACACATCTGTTATAAAAAACTTGGAAAACAAAGTCCTTTGAAAGCGGAAGCGCTTGCTCTTAAACTGGGAATCCAAAAGGCTCTACAACTCCGTATCAATAAACTCCACATTGAAGGTGACTCCATGATAATCATAAACCACCTAAATAAAACATCTACATGTCCTTGGGAAATCGAACTGATTTTATCAGATGTTAAATTTCTACTATCGACTTTTAAAGAAGTTTCCTTCTTCCATGTTCCCCGATTAGGCAATAGAGTGGCTGATAAGGTTGCACACCTTTGCCACTCTGCCTGGGGTGTCGATATTAACAACGATTCTGGTCTTCTAGACCTCATCCGTAAGGATGCCATCGGGTAGAGCTCGCTCGCCCGAATTCTTTCCTAATCAAAAAAAAAAAAGAAATAATGAGATGAGACTCTTCTACTCCCCACCCAACTACATATCTTTCCGTCAATAAATTAGGAACCCAGCTATCACGTACCATGCATCACTCTAGATTTTTTAAGTATTAGTTAGGGTTGCTATATATATGCAAACGAATACCTGCTAAGAACAGAGAACCGACTAAGAACAGAGAACCGAAAACTTGGATATGCAAACGAGAGAAGAATTCGGAGGATAAGCAGCTGTGTTATGCAACCGAATTCGGAGAAATTGGAAATTGGGAATCTTAATTAGAAGAGAGAAGACATACCTGTGTTATGCAACCGAATCCGGAGCGTTGGTAGAAGGACGACAACAGATGAAGAAGAAGAAGAAGAAAGTGACGGAGATAGACAGAGGGAGATGACCAGGAGAATACACAAGGGAGGAAGAAAGCAAGGCTGTGGAAGGTGGCGGCGACGACGAAATCTTCTCCATGGCGAGTCGGCTCTGAATTGAAGACAGCGGGAGATGTGTACAGATGCGGCCCGAACAAAGAGATCAGACGAACAGTCGGTGGAAGCTGAAATAGAATATGGACCGTAGATAATTTTAACTTGAACGGTCCAGATCTAATTCTCTCCACACATTTATAGTAGTGTATATATATATATATATATATATATATATATATATATATATATATATATATATATATATATATATATATATATATATATATATATATATATATGAGCCGAGGAGTTCGATCTAAATTTGAGAAAAGGTCGGCTTAAGCTAATTCATTTTCTAAATAAGTCGAGTTTGAACACATTTTAAGCTCGGTTCAAAGCTCGGCTCGCTCGATTTAATCTCGAATAGCTCGAATTTTTTTAAAATTAATTTCTAAAATTTCTTTTAAGTTACCATATTTTGAGCAAATAGGACTACCTCTTAATGCTCAAAAAAGATTGGGTCGAACTCGTTCATTTTCTAAACGAGACGAGTAGGAGCACATTTTTAATTTTGAGTCCAAATTTAGGGCTCGGCTTGAACCAAACTCGTTTCTAAACGAGCTGAATATGAACAAATAATATTGGACTAAGTCGACTCGAATAATAACCCTATACTTAGTCATATGTTAGAAAACCTAAAAAAATATAATATATATTCATGCAACACTTTATATATCCTCATGTGCCCTTGTTATAAGCTGGCTAAGCGTGTCAAGCATTACTACCTTAGTTGATAAGGATGATACGTAGTGAGTAGTGACTAGTAGATCATGAGTTCGAATCTCTCTCCTCATATATATTATAATGGATCTAGTGCTTAGTGCCTACCTATAAATTAAAAAAAAAAATTTATGTACGTAAAAAAAGTGTTTCAAGTAAGACATACGATACGAGTACGTAGCCAAATGATTTGTCTTTTTTTTCACACGTATCGAGTTTCAACTTTATAAAACATCTTTATAAGATTTACAAAAATTATGTTACTACTTAATTTAATTATCGGGCCTATCCCGATCAAATTTAATTAATCATCATAATTTAGAAAAATAGAAATATATAGCTTGTTCAAAAATACAGAAAAAGAAGACACATTTATAATTTATATAGCACCCAAAAAAATAAATAGTTCATACAGATTTTGGAGGAAAGGGAAATTAAGAATATAGGTCCAGTGTGGACCAAAGCAAATATATAAATATAATTGCATAAAATGTTGAAGAACAGTCCATTAATTCCCACTAGGGCGGGAAATCACATGTGGGTGACCGATTCACCCGACCCACCCGACCCGATTATTAGGGTGAAAACTCAAAAAAACCGGGTGATTGATGGATGATGGGTCGGGTGATGGGTGATATATATAGTTTCCACCCATTACCCGACCCATCACCCGACCCATCATCTGACCCATTACTCGACCCGCTTAACCACCCGTTAGCCCACCCGATTATTATAAAAAAGGCTAGTGTATAAATAATACGGAGTATAATTTAACATAACTAATATATTTCTCATTTTCTACCTCTAGTTTCTCCATTTTTCAAGTGTTCTTGTTAAAAAAGGTCTAAAAAATATATATATATATATAAACTTGCATTATTTAACTCCATATCTTTTTAAAATTTCGTTTATTTATATTGCATATATCGGTAGAGTTTAAACAATTTGGCTCTTTCCAACGACTTTGTTAGCATTTACTATATTAACCAATGATTAACCAAATCGTATGTTTCCAATTTGTCATGAGATTTATAACAATAATCTTCTTTATGCAAAGATATTAAAGAAATGAGACCTGAGTCTGATTTCTAAGGACATAGTTTTTCTATACTTTTTTAATTTATTTTAAATCTAGTAACCGAGTTAAATTCATCTCATTTAGTTTGATATATTAAACTTCAAATACTAATTTTGTAAGTTAAGGGTAGTGATATAATGTATGAATAAGTCTTTTATTCATTTAGTAAGATTCATACGTTGACATGGTTTATAAAATTATCGAATATAAATGATTTTTGGGTATTTCTTGTGACTCATTTTCTTTAAATTTCTTTCACCCGATTAACCACCCGACCCACCCGATTCACCCGACGGGTTGGGTGATGGGTGAAATATTAGACGGGTGGGTGATGGGTCGGGTGAAATTTTTTTGTGATGGGTCGGGTGAAAAAATGGGTCCACCTATCCATCACCCGACCCATTTCCACCCCTAATTCCCACTCCTAAAAAGTGGCGTAAGTTAGTCAGGTGATGCTTGCAGTGTCTACAATGCGCAGTACGATTTATATTGTTTCAAAATTATAGTAATGAAAAATAATTCCTTGGTAGAATTTGGGTAATGTTGGCAAACTTCGAATTATTTTTAGGTAGGTTTTCTTTAATAGTATGTACGTTCATTTTTTGATTTTTATTTTGGTATTTCAAATTATTTTTAGCTCTAAATCAATTAATTTTACAAGGTTACCAATAACCTCTTAATTACTCTAATACATGGTAAGGAATAGGTAATCTTTATAAGAAGTTAACAGTTCAAATCTCACTCTTTACATTTTGTGTAATATAATATTTTTTCCGGAGATTAGTCGATAACCTCATAACCCCATATTAAAAAAAAAATTATAAGGTTAAAGCTATTTATAAATTTTCTATTCATAAAATGTTTTTTTTGTACATGTACAGACTTGTTATTGATGTTTTAGGGATTTCAGTCGGTTTTAGAGGGGAAAAATATATAAGAGGGTTGAAATGAAACTCTATATAACTACTCAAATTTTTATATTAAAGGTGAATCCGATCATAATTATAATATAAAAACAAAAAAAAATTTCATATGATTCAGGTTTTGTACAACCTTATCAAAATTTCCTAGGATATGCTTAGTGGAGATCACATATAGTAATTATTTGTTAATTTACTTGGTCATACTTAATTATTTGTTTCTCATATTAGGGCAAAATATTTTTGTTTAGTTGAGAAATATATATTGGTTAATCACGAGAAAATCATTGCCATATTTGTATATATAATGAAAGATCTCAATTATAAAATAATTTTACAAAATTACATACATAATATATACATCAAAAAAAAAAGTTCAATATTTATAATTTAGGATATATATAAATTTATTCCAAGTGAATAAACTTTTCAATTCCTCCTTTTATTTCTTCCTTTTTTTGTTGTGTTTCATCAACCATAGTTACTCCAACTTAACCAGAGTTAACCACCCCCATTATAAGCTACCAAACCCTCCAACACAAGCTCTCATGTCTATAGACACCCCAACACAAGTCTCAACTCTCAAACACACGTAACAATGATAGGTAAGCCTTACAACACCCAAAATCCAACGGTCTACACTTGTCCATGGGATGCCTACAACGATCCAACGGCCCAGATCGTCCCATCCTCCTCCCCCTCTTCACTCTCCGTCAACGTAACCGCTAGCCCGAATTCCCCAAACGCCAGCCTCTACCTCGACGCGCTCCTAACGGCGTTGGAGCTCGCCATAACGGACCCCGTCGAGCCTAACGGCGTCGACAGCGACGAATTCCGGATGTACGAGTTCAAGGTGCGTGGGTGCACGCGCGCCAAGGCGCACGACTGGACGGAGTGCCCGTTCGCGCACCCCGGCGAGAAGGCCCGCCGGCGGGATCCGCGTCGGTGCTCGTACTCCGGTACGGCGTGCGCGGACTTCCGGAAGGGGGGCTGCCGCCGCGGCGATGCCTGCGAGTTCGCCCACGGGGTGTTCGAGTGCTGGCTCCACCCGACCCGGTACCGCACCCAGGCGTGCAAGGACGGGCCGGGCTGCACGCGCCGGGTCTGTTTCTTCGCCCACTCGCCGGGCCAGCTCCGGGCTGTGTCGGGCCTGCCCAGTCCGGGGAGCATCGGGCCCGGGTCCCCTGATCCGTTTGAAGAATTTAGCGCCGGGGTGGAGTTGTCCCCTACAACGGGCCGGGTATACGGGCCGAGTACGGTGGGCGACTTGGCGGTGAAGCTGAGGAATTTGCAGTTGAGCAAGGTGAAGGCCATGGTGACAGGTTCGGGTTGGAAGGGTCGGGCTGAGCTGACTTCGCCCAGGCTTGGGTTATCTACTGGGGAGGTGGTTCGGGCCGGGTTTTATAGCCAACCGGGTACTCCAACCCGGTCTGTGTTTCGAGTTGGGGGAGTCGGGTATCCGTGGGACGAAGAACCGAATAAAGAGGGGGTGGGGCTTAGCGGAGAGAACCGGTTAGGCATTGAGGAACCAGTGGATTCGAACGCATCCGGGTCGGCCCCGGATATTGGGTGGGTATCTGAACTGGTGAAGTAAGCGGGCCGGGCCGGATATATTATCGGTTTTTTTTTGTTTAAATTTATATATTTCATTTAAGTACTTCTAATGGATTTGACCATTAAGAATGTAATTAAGTTTAGTTAAGAGGACTAGATGGGAATAATCTGTAAATATAGTGTTTGTTTTAAGAATATCTTTAAAATAAAAATTAAAAATGTAGTTAGAGATAAACTAAGGGCCTATTTAAATTGTTATGCTTTATGATTTATGATGTATAATATTTTATTATATTATAAATTCAGAGGTGGATGCACGACGGAACCCTCCTTTTTTTTATAAATTAAAAAATAAGTAAAAAAAAAAAGAAAAATTAATATAAAAAATATGTATTTATTTATTAAAATAAGAGTTTTCTTGATAAAAATTATGTGTATACATAAAATTTAACATATTCAACCCACTCAAATTTTAATTTCTGATTTCGTGTCTATATATATATAGTTATCATATCTTAACCGATTCGATCGAATTAAAACCCGTGTTCAATTAGGGAGTTATATATATTAATGTTTTATTATATGCATTCCTTTTTTTATTGAGAAAAGTATATATATGTAACGATTAATTCCAGGTTTATATATTGTACTGTAGACTGTAGTATGCTACGGAGTATCAAATTAATTAATCAAATTGGACGTATATATGTTAACTAATTAAGCAGCTTTTAATATGGGAAAAGGCTACACATACAATTGGTGTTTTTTTTTTGAAAAATTAGTTTTCTAGGGTTCACCATTTAAAATTTAGGGTATAATTAGTTGATTATTGATATTTTTAGGGTTTATTCTGTATAATATGGGTTAAAGAAAAAATTTAGGGTTAATTTTACAATTTTAAAAATAGTTGATAAACTTTACAAAACTTTACGCATAGAAAAAAGATACACCAACATGCACTTGGTGAGTGTATATCATCCTCCTTTAACAAGCATGTCATTTCTTAAATTTGCCGATTTGGTAGTTTGAATAAAAGTAATACATTTGGACCAAAAAAATTAAAAATAAAAGTAATATATATAAAAATTAAAACATGATACTGTATATATGTGTGTGTTTTTATTTATTTTTATTTTTAGTAGTATGTTTTTTAAAAGTTAAAAAGTATATAAAATATTGATTTTTAATAATTATTTTTTAAATAATTTTATACTTATTAGTTATAAGATTATTTTAAAAAATTAATAAAAAAAATTAATATTTTATATTATTTTATTCAAAAAAATATACCAAAAGTCACGGAAATTATATTTTTTAACAGAAGGAGTATTAGTTTGAATAAAAGTGAAATACAATTTGAGATGAATAAGAGTTCGTTTGGTTCAATGTGGGAATTGAAATTGCCGGGAAGTTATTTCATGAGAATTGAATTCCCGGGAAGTCCAATTGATGGGAATTGTGAAAATGTGTTTGGTTGATTTTTTTATTTTAGAGGATTAAAAGGAGGAATTGAAAATTTCCAAATACACAATTAAGGAAGTTGAACTTACGTGGGGACTAGGTAAGTGAACTTCCTCCATTTTGGGGGAAATTCAACTTCCCGAGAAATTGAATTCTTTTGTTTTTTAATTTCAAAAATACCAACCAAACACATGAATTTCTCCTACTTCATAGGAAGTTCTACTTCTTGGGTTTTTAGGTTTCCAACCAAACAAGCTCTAATATTATGCAAGTTTATAGTCAAGATATGCTTTACTATAATTCGATCAAATTATTCTACTAGAAATATATAATTAAATTAAACTAGCTATACAAATTAATTAATCCACCATGAATCTAATATATTCCTGCTTAGTGTGCTATTAAAAGGGGGGAGCGTAAATATCACATGAAACAAAACAGTCGATTCTTTACTCAAAAAGTGAGACAACATCACACCAATGCAAGTATTTGGGGTAGGTAAGAATAGGAAAGATTTTGGGTGAAACAAGGTAGAAGAGATAGCAGAAAAAAAAAATCTAACGATAAGATGGGTTCGTTTAGACGAAATTTATGTAATTATACTCGGGTTCTTTTGATTTTTGACAAAATAATTCCAGATTGACCTGAGAGATGACAAAAGAAGAAATACCTAAGTCTCGAAAATGTCGTCAATCTCGTTCAACGTAATGAAAAACAGTATTTTGGATTTGTTTTGGGTTTTGTACATTGAGTTTGGTGGGTTTCAATATTTTTTTGTTTTCGGCGTAAGGACTAGCTCGACAAAGTTTTTTGAGTCTTGAGTATAACCTCGAAAAGGTTCGGTGAGCAAAGACTATAAACTCGGTAAATTTCTACGAGTTTATTGTATAACCTCGGCCACTTTCTACGAGCATGTTGCATAACCTCAGCCAATTTCTACGAGCCTTCAAATTTCTCAATTTCGAAAGTCAAGAGGCCAACAACTACCTATGCAGAGCTCGATCCAGTTGGTTGTATCTATTCTATATGCTCGGCTATAATCGTGCGAGTTCAAGTGCTTTCCTCGCCCCAGGTTGCCAAGTATGTCTCGACCTGTAATTCTACCGAAATCGACCGTCTATACCCTACATTGCCACCCAATCTTGCAAATACAACCTCCTATCACGACAACATCAACAAAACACAAAAAAAAAAACCCTAACAAAACAACACAAAATCGAGAGCATATGCCGAATTTTTAAAATTTTGCCCCCCAATTTATATGCCAAATCACCCGAAATCAATGAGATTTCTACATTATATGGGATAACATACTTTTGTAGTTCTAGATCGATGTAGATTTCACCAAAAAAAAAAACGCTCTAAAAGTCATTAGATCTGAAGATGAAGTTGAAGATGAACGTTGTATTGAAGGTTGAAGATGAATTAAGTTGAAGATGAACATACAAGATGAACATATAAGGTTAAGTAATTTTTTTTTGTCTCGGGCCAATCCATAATTATTTTATAAAAAAAGGACTCAAATGTAATTAAATAAACTTTGTCTTGTCAATAAATGAAACCTATCTTGCCAATAGACTTTATGTTTTTTTTTTAACCGAAAAGAATTTGGAAGATTGTCAAGACAATCTAACCAAGTGCATCCTTGCGGATGATACTACACAAAACAGCATATGAAGGGGGAATAGTGCAGGAGAAAGGAATCCCAAGATGAGATAGACGGTCTGCTGCCCGATTGCTTTCCCTGAAGATGTGAGAGATCTCAAAATTTGTGAAGAGATGGAGGGAAAAGAGAGAGTCAGAGATGAGCATCTCGATCTCACCCGAGCACGAGACTCAAGACTTGAGGCTATTAATTATGCTAATGTTATCGCCTTCGATACATATATTTTTTATATTAAGGTCAACAGCCTTAGAAATGCTTTTCCACATGTTGAAACCCTCCGCAACAATAACGGAGGTGAACGGAGAATCACTAGCTTCCGCGAACAGGATAGAACCATTGTCATTGCGAATGAGAAAGCCATAAGATCCAATTTTAGCGTTGGAGACTGCTGACTTTAAGTTATAAGGTAGATTGCATTAGCAAAGTTCGTCCACAACGGTATGCTCCTTCTTTGTTTTGTTTATTCCCAATTAAAGGTTACCGTCGGTAGCTAGATGAAGAAGAAATGAAGATAGTTATTTGACAGACTTTTCTTTCAGTATCCATGCCTCCTTGATATTATGCTTTATTGTGATAACTTTAAATTTTTGGCAGTACGCTAAGCGCTTGCCAATAGGGCTGGAAGAAATAATTCGCACAGTTACTCCTGAGGTTGCACATAATTTTTACAAGAAGTGGTACAACTTGCAACATATGGCATTGATAGCTGTTGGAGACTTTGTGGATTGCCAGGTTTATTATTTTTAGCACCTAGCTACTAGTTATAGTTGTCATATCTTTCCTGATCTATTGAATTTTCTTCCGGAGATTTTCTTTGAATTGCTTAAAATTTATCCCCAGGCTGTAATTGAGTTAATAAGCGAACATTTTGGGCCACTAAGTTCAGCAGACCGTCCATCGAATCCCATGTATGGGGTTGAATTCCATAAAGAACCTCGGTATTCTTGTTTTGTTGAATCTGAAGCTTCTGGGGTAAGTAAATTATTTTACAATGTTGTTAACTCCTATATTTTTGTAGAGCTGTATATGATTTTGGTTTTGAGTATTAATTTAAAAAAATATCATAAGTGTTTCTCTCGTTCTCCAATCAAAAGTAATAAAGGCAACGGCCATGACTTGATGAGTAACAGACCACTGTTGATATAAGCTGGAAGATGCCAAATGATGATCTGAAGACAGTCAAGGACTACAAAAATCTTCTCATTGAAACAATGTTCAGACGTGCTTTAAACCGGAGATTTGGAACATTATCCCATAAGAAGGATCCGCCCTATTTTTGGTGCTCTGCAAGTGAAGATGAATCCATTAGGGCAATAAAGATTTTCAGAATATCTGCATGCTGTAGAGAGAAGGGAATTGTTAAAGCATTGTAATCAATAGTGGTGGAGGTAGGAACAGCTTGATGCTATTTTTTTTTTTGTAGTTAACTCAACACAGGCTAACTTTTGCATCTCAGGTTGCAAGGGTTAGACTACATGGGTTTTCAGAGCGTGAGATATCTATTGTCAAGGCGAAGATGTTGTCTGAAATGGAGTTTTCCACTTTTCCTACTTAGAACGCGATCAATATAAATCAACCTCCTGGCGGAATGCATATATACAAGTATAAACTTTTAGGTTTCGTATATATTTTCTCTTGTTTCCATTTTGAAGTCTGCTAAAATCCTTGGTTAGTACTGATGCATGGTTTTTTAAAAACGAAAACAACTAACTCGTCGGAAAAAGCAAATAAAAAAACAGTACAGATTAGAAAATCAAGGCCATTGTAACCATTGGATTAGGATCTCCTGCTTGGGTTTTACGAGTTAACTCGTGATGGGTGAATCAGGAATGTATGGAGCTCAAACAAGGGGGCTATCTATCTACCTTCAAGTTCAAAGCCCGACACTATGGGATTGGGATGTTGTTAGTTCTGTATAGTTTTGCCCTTCACCAATATATCTTTTTATCTTGAACTTGAGTTATATTCCTTTATTTGAAGCTTAAATCATTTAATGAAGAGGAGTCACTTGTTTGACAAGAAATCACCAGTCTTGATTGGAGAAGGCCTAAGATAAAGCTCCTCATCTCCTTGAACTGTCCTGGATTACATCTTGTAATATTGCGCGTCATTTTGATTGACTTTTTAGGCTAAATTTGATTTGTCATATCCAACAACCTATGTCATTTCTTTCGCTATTTATCACATTGTTTTTTCCTTGTACCAGCTTGTGTACCAGCTGTTTGTGACCAATGTTGAACCTATCCAAGATGATTTTGAAAGATTGAAGCAGATGTTGGAGGAATTCCTTAATGCTCAAGAGAGGGACCCATTTACTGCATTTGCGAAACGGGTAACTCAAATCAAATATGGAAATTCTTATTTCTTCAAGGTATACCCGTTGAATTCCTCCAACGTTATATTGTCAAGTCCATTGCTTGAAAAACTATATTCTATTTTTTTTTTCAGTTGCTAAAATACCCTTCAAATGTAATAGTTATATTTTCTGTCTGCAGCCATGTCAAGTGAGTGATCTTCCAAAAATTGATCAGCAAAAAGCTTGTGAATGTTTCAATAACTATTTCAAGGATCCATCTACATTTACTGTTGTGATTGTTGGCAATGTTGATCCTGCTATAGCTCATCCATTGATCTTGGAGTACCTGGTAGGCACCATCACATATCCTATATTCAGGGCATACAATTTTGGCAGATTAAGATTTTCATGTGTTAATCTAGTTCACAATGTTCCAACTAGGGTGGAATACCAAAACCTTCAAGTCCTTGTTTTCAAATTGACTATGATGGATTGACTGGTGTGCCATGTACTTATCCTGCAAAGACTATCAGGTTAGACCAAATTATATATATCATGAATGAGCCGAAAAAACTCTTTATAGAACCTAGTTTTGGTTTATCACAACTCATTAGTAAAGCTCATTATTTATTGACTTGTTGATGTACATTCAGAGAAGTAGTTCGGAGCCCTATGGTAGAAGCACAGTGTACAGCCTACATATCCTTCAATGTGACGCTTAAGAGTGAAACCATGGTATGTGTGATTGATTTATTGCCCGGCCAATTGAAAACCCTATAATGAAACCTAACCTCCTCTTTAGATTGATGAAATTGTGAGAAACAAAGAATCCGATTGAGTTTTATGATTGTATGCAAAAATGAGAAATGGAATTAGAAGGAAAGTTTTGTGTCCTGATTTATTCAAAAGCATTGCAATATCTGAAACTTACTGTGGTTTGTTTTCCTCATTCTGGTTTTGTTCTGTCTTATGGGCAAACAAATGCTAGGATGAAGAGGTGTACTTTATTGCATTTCTGAGCTACCTTCTTGAGACTAAAATGACAGAGGTTCTTCGGTTCCAGCATGGGCAGGTACGGTGTATAAATTTGGAAAGAAGAGTAAACATATTGCTTGTAGTGGTAGCACCAATCACACATCTTTTTCACAAAGGAATTTGCAAGATGTACCAAATAAATCATGTTAATAAGTATATTGGGATTATGTGAACATGTATTTTGCATCATTCAAGTCGAAGCTTCTCTCTGAGCTCCAAGCCTCCAAGGAAATTGAACTTAAGATTAACAATCACTTAAATGATTCTGAATCAATTTGAGCACTTGTTTATGTTGATTGTAAAATGTTGCATACTCATTTGCTAAAACTCGTGATCACAGGCAGTGTTATTACAGTGAGGGGTTTTTAATTTACCTTCAGAGTGATTAAAAAATTGAAATCGATTTGATTGCATTCAATTGAAATGCATAATGTTAGAAGGTCCTGTTGTCAAGTTGTTAAATCTTCTCCATTTGTCAATGTCGATATCGTTGCTCATTCAATGTTTGTTGAGTTACAGATATATTCTGTAAGTGTCTCTTCAGACGTTGACTACAGCAAACCATCAAGAACTGAGGATCTGTGTGGTGATATCAACATAAAGTTTTCCTGCAATCCAGAAGCCTCTGCTGCTCTAGTAAGTCTTTAGCTTGCCAATCCTTCGCAGTTTCAAGCAGTGATATGAACACGGTAGAACATGTCGTAACGCAGGTGGATATAGCATTGAATGAAATATTGCGTATCCAAGAGCATGGGCCTTCAGAAGAAGATGTTTCATCTGTCCTTGAAATCGAGCAAAGGGGTTATGAAAATGGATTACAGGTATCTTGAGAGTACGAAACCGAGTAGTTTATCTCTTTCCAATTTTCGTTTTGGGACATTCAATGTGAGATAAAAAAAAATGGAAGCAAATTATGCATCTGTACCAGAAAATGAGATTAAGCACCTCCCAACATTTTACAGGAGAACTACCAGTGGCTGTTTAAGATTCTGATGAGCTACCGTTCAAGGTTCTACTCCGGTGATGTTGACAGTGTCTATAAGGTTTGTTAATTATGATTTGTTTTGTGCTTCAATTTACATGTTTTCCGTTTCTATTAGGACGTCCTATCTCTCTCTCTCTATATATATATAAAGTACAATATCTGTATTCAAGTCGCGAATGGTTTGTCAAACTGTTTTTCATTCCTTGTATAGAATGACTGTGTTTTACACTCGGATGCACATTGCAGGCTCGTGATAAAGCCCGAACAAGAGTGCGACAGTCTTTGAATCCATTGACTGCGAAATGGGCACTGCAGAGGATCTTACCCAATCCCTGCAAGGATCGCTATGTTGCAGTGACTTTACTTCCAGAAACTAATCGCCTCCGTCTACTTGGAAACAAGATTTCCAATTTCAAACCAATTGACCCCGCCATCTACTCGAAGGTACTCCTTTTCGGCTACATTCTTGGACTCTCTACTCTCTTCGACTTCAATGGAACACTCTTGTATAGTTATATATCTACCTCTGCTCAAGTTATAGACAAAGTGTGGAAGAAGGTGTCTCGCAACCGCTAAGAGATTCCAGAGAGAGTTTCAGCATATGATGAGTTGATTGATACAGTTTTCAGCTGTCATGTTACTCATGTAGTCTCCCAAGCCAATCTTTTCGACATTCGAAAAATCTACCCTTGTATGTCTGTGCTACGGCTATTTCTTTATATGTTGTGTGTTTGTAAATATTGGGTGTATCGTGTTTGTAAAATTTGGACGCCTTATTTATTGGAATGGCTGTGTGTCTCGTGCACATTTGTTGATTGACAAATTTACGAAACCGCGTTTCTTAGGTTAACTGTTTTGGGCGTATTAGCCATAATGGTAAGTGAGGGTATTATATGAAAACTTGGCAAAACAGCGGGTGGTGAAATGAAAATTACCCAAATGTTGTAAGCTCTGCCTTTGACTAGCGTTGTTCAAACATAAAAGACTACTAGTATGATTCCCGCGCCATGGCGCGTTTTTTTTTTAAACTAAAATATTATATATAAAAATATTAATAAATGTTAAGATAAAAATCATAAAAAAAAAACTTTACAACAAATGTATCTTACAATTATCTCAGAAAATTATTTTTTAAAAATCTTATGTAAAGTATAATACATAAATATAGATATTTTAAATTACTCAGGAATAATAATATCAATATTATTATAACATTGTTTAAATGTGATGTGTCATTATCAATAGTTATATTCAATGTTTTGAATTAAGCTCAACAGTTAGTAAATAAATTTGAATTAATTCCAATGGTTATATTAGATTGAATTCAATGTTTTGAATTAAGCCCAATAGCTATTAAAATTAAAGAAAAAAAGAATTAAAGGAATAAAGAAGAAGAAAAAAAGAGAATTAAAGAAAATCAAAGAAAAATGGCAAAAAAATATGATTGGTTAAAACTCCTAAAATGCCTCTAAGATTGACACATCATCCTAAACTCTTCTAAATTAAGAGTTTATTTATATAGATAGTTATTAAAATTAAAGAAAAAAAGAATTAAAGGAATAAAGAAAAAAAAAAGAGAATTAAAGAAAATCAAAGAAAAATGGCAAAAAAAATATGATTGGTTAAAACTCCTAAAATGCCTCTAAGATTGACACATCATCCTAAACTCTTCTAAATTAAGAGTTTATATAGATTAGTAAGACGTAAGGAATGGCTTCATTTTTTGTCCACATCCCTTTTTCGTATTGAACTATGATTCCATCCGAAACTACCAGGTAAGCCTCTTCATATGCTGCAGAAGCTGGGATGGCGTTATCTACGATGACTCGTGTAAGTGCATAACCACCTACGACGACTAGGATGGGGCGTCGACTTCTTCCCCAAGGGGCAACAATTAATGTCGGCCTATCGTGTTGGGCTCTTGCAATGGCTTGGTTGCCCTCTACAATCTACATGGTCCCCGGCGATTTCATCCTATTCAATCCGTGCACCAAAGAGGAGAGACTCGTGCGCGGTTATAGAGACATGGACCAATCAAGGATCTGGGAGGATCTCTGCTTATACGGGATATTTCATGATCACGTGGGAGACGAGTACAAGGTCATTATGGCCATTCTGTCTAGGTTTTTCGTCGTCAGCCTGGATGGTAGTTTCGAATTTGACAAGAGTATTGGTGAATCTCAAGCGCTTGACAAAGTGTGCGCCTCTTTTATTTTTTTTACCCTCGTTACACTAATTTTTTACTTATCACAACTAACAATCAATTAATCATTATAAGGACATTTTCATAAGGTAAATATAAAAATACCTATAATGGAATGTTTTTCTTTTTTTTGGTGCAATGGAATGTTTTTCTAAACAAAATTAATACTATAAAATGATATGTTTTGCCGAACGAATTAAGTAAAAATATATCAGTATAAAGAATAATAAAAAAAATTTAGCCATATTATTTTAAATTTCATATCATATAAGTTTAAAGAATAATAAAAAAATATATCAATATGACACCTTAAAATATCTTTTTATACTAATTTGTCGCATTAGAATAACTTTTTATACCATTATGTCCCATTGAATCCACTTTTTGTAACAAAGAGTTGCACGACTCTTAACTCATTTCAGACACATTAGCAACTATTCTTGTCACGTCAGCTTAAGAATCACTTTTCGACTGTTTATCTTTTTCATTCACAATAAAGAGTCGCGCGACTCTTATTTCACTTGAAATTTTTATTTATTTATTAAGGTAAATATTGATTTATTTTATTTAGATTAACATTTTTTGTTTATGATATTATTAATATTAATGAAAACAAAAAATAGCAAACAATTCTAGTTAGAAATATTTTATTAAATTGATAAAATGAAATAACACAGAAAAAAAATTCACAACTTAAATTTCCAAACAACATATTAAATAAACAACACACACTTGTACAACAAAATTAAACGTCATCTCCGAGAGTTCCAAATATATGCAAAATGGGTGAAATGGGGGGTTTTCATATATAGCAAACTTAGGAATTTTTTTTTTTTCACAAATATGGGTGAAATGGGGGTTTTAATATATGGCAAACTTAGCAAAAAAAAATTTTCCCCAAATATATGCAAAATGGGTGTTATTAGATAGGTAAAAATAAATCCTCTTCAAAAAAATAATTTTCTTTTTAAATTTTATTTATGGGTGAAATGAGGGTTTTAATTTAATTAAAACACTTGATGCATATGAGGATTGTGGTTGTGTTCATGGTCTTCGAAGATCCTTCATTTAGGTGGGGACAACGTTGGTGATCCGCGCTTCCTCAGGTTTCGCCCTTTTTGGTGGTGGCTTATTGTTCTCCGCCTTCTCAGCATCGAGACCTCGTGTGAGTCGTCGCACTCTCCCGTGATTTCGATATTCGTGGCTCCACTTGGATCCTCCTCGACTCCTTTCGTTGACTGACGTCTTTTATGAGTTGCTTGAATTTTCTTTCATCTGTGTTGATTTGTGCTTTTAGTTTATTATAGTTTGACGGTTAAACTGTCAGCCGATTCGTTAGTTTTTTGAATCACCAAACAACTTATTGTCTGGTATCTCAAATTATTACCTAATAAAAAAAACCTTCATGAGTTCTCATTGACCAAAATCTGACCAATAGGAACACAAGTCATCACCCTACTTGGCAGCCAATTGAAACGACGTTGTTTTTGGCCTTTTACTCTAAAAGGACGTCGTTTCGCTCCTGTCCAAAAAAAAAAAAAAAAAAATTGAAACACATGCCTGGATTTTTTGAGTCGCCACTCGCCACCCGATTCTTCATTTTCTCTCTCCTCTCTCACCCAAAAAAAAAAATCTCTCCTCCATCTCAGCTTTTTTTGGTGACCTGGCCACTCCGGATGATTCGTGTGACGCTCCGTTGTGGGTATACCAATCTGTCGCTCCGTTGGCAATTTGACCTATACGCACACACTCAGCTTCCAATTGGCGCAGGTTGAACGTCATCGTCTGTGACTCTGTGTCCCATCCACCTTTTTACTTGGCAAATCTCGACGCGCCAATCCTCACGCATTGCTCATTCACGATCGGAAGATTTCAACCACCTCTCGATCTGCAATTTGGACCGGAGTCTTCACTTCAGGTCGATTCTTCGCTTTCTTACCTGAATTTCGTTTCCGTTCAACAAGGCCGGAAAATGCCGGAATCTCCAAAAAATGTCAGTTGTTTCTGTATTTGGAGAGCCGAAGATCGTTCCTCGCACTCGCGGAAAGTCAATTCGAAGTCAATTTTGTGCTTAAACAATGACTTTTCGGCTTCTTATCTCTTTCGATTTCTGTCACCATTTCGGAAAAAGACATTGTCAGAAAGCAGCCGAGTTGCTCATCACGATCCTGGAAGATTTCAACCATTTACCTTCTGCTATAAGAATGGCGTCTTCATTTCTATTCTCTTCGCGATCCTGCGCGAATCTCTTTTGTTTCTGGATCTGAAGTTTGTGCGAAGCCATGGATTTTGTTCCAACGGAGGTGCTGAGCATTGAGAAGAAGCGCAGGTTCCGGTCACTGAAGCTGATCGATGTTGACCTGGAAGAGGAGTTATCCTTGTTGCCGGACGGCGCCGAGTACGGGAAGCTGGAGAATGGACTCACCTATTATGTTCGACGAAATGACAAGCCGAAGATGAGAGCTGCTCTCGCCCTTGCTGTTAAAGTTGGGTACGTATGTTGAGATTTCATCACCGTTCTTCATGTTTAGTTTACAATTCATTATGCTACACGGCTGGTGTTTCACAGAGAAAATCAGAAACACAGAAACGAATCCCTGACTAACACAGACAATTCATCACCAATCCATAGTTAAAATGCACAAAAAATCCCTGACTAACACTATTACTCTTTTTTTTGTGTGTGTGACGTTTTAATAAGGATCTAGAATAAAATTGATGCGGATAGTGAATTGTAAGCAAAATTCAAAAGAAAATGTTGATAAATACTAATTTACTGATTACTTAGACACCAGTATTATTTGATTAACACAGAAGTTCGATCAGGTTTAAAGCATAGATAGTGTGTAAAGAGCTGTAAGAGCATGTGTCTGTCATACTAGGAATTGATAACGGGTGTGACTCTGATAATTTTTGCAACATAGATTACAATTCAATGTTTTTTCTTTTTAAGAAGGGGTGTGTTTAAAGAACACCCCTATTTGAGGTTTGTGTTTTATGTTATTGACCCTTTGAAAAGTTGAAGTCAAAAGGGTGTTCGAACAGAATCTGATGATGTGGGATCTTTCTTCTAATTGAGCTTCATAGTGTCAGTCCAGAGCTGAATGACTACTCTTGTTGCAGATCGGTTTTTGAAGAAGAAAATGAGCGAGGAGTAGCCCATATCGTTGAGCATCTTGCTTTCAGTGCCACAAAGAGTTACACAAATCACGAGATTGTCAAATTCCTGGAAAGCATAGGTGCAAGTTTTGGTGCTTGTGGAAATGCATATACGAGCTGTGATGAGACGGTTTATGAGCTTTTTATTCCTATTGATGATCCTCAGTTGCTTTCCAAGGCCATTTCAATTTTGGCTGAATTCAGCTCAGAGGTTTCAGTCCTCAAATTTGCTCTTCTACTCATGAATCGTGATCTTAACTCTTTTGGTGTTGATGAGTATCTTTAGCATTGGTATCTTCAACTTGTGTGATGCATACAGATCCGGTTGGCAGCAGATGACTTGGAGAAGGAAAGAGGAGCTGTATTGGAAGAATATAGAAAGGGAAGGAATGCTGATGGTCGTGTATATGACGAAATTTGGGCATGCGTTCTGAAAGGTTCAAAGGTGGATGCTTCAACCAAACCATCTTATTTTTTTGGTAGAATCAACCAATCTATCTTTTTCCCTTAGTTGAAGGAATCTGAATCAAATGATTGATTGATAGTTATGACTTATGAAGGCCACTCTTGTTGCAAAAGTCAGGGAATACTTCCCACATTGGCTAAAAATGAGCAAATGAGTCCAATATATATGTGATGGTGAAGTTTTACAGAATTGTCTTGAGCTTGTAGCTGTGTAAACTCGAGGCTCGACTCATACATGAAGTACCACATGACCACCAAATATATAGGCATGTTTCAAATTATAAGGATGAATTGCAAGGATTCTTGGAAAAATCATATCTGCTGCTTCTTTTATGTTTGCCCCTTTTAAAAAAAAAGGTTACCAACCTTAACTAGATGAAGAAGTTCAAATATGTACTGGATAGGAACTTCCATCAATGTTTAATTTGCCCATGCTAACTTTTAATTAATTTATGGCAGTATGCTGAGCGCTTACCAATAGGGCTGGAGGATATAATTCGAACAGTTACTCCACAAGTTGCTCGAAATTTTTACGAGAAGTGGTACAACTTGCAACATATGGCATTGGTAGCTGTTGGAGACTTTCTGGATACTCAGGTTCAAAATCTTTGAACTTTTCTATCTTTCTCTTGTACTATTTTTTTACCCTTATTCAATGCAAGTTTTGATCATGAGCCAATTTCTTTTTCAACTTACTGTAATTATATTTTCTTTTAGGCTGTAATTGATTTGATAAAGGAACACTTTGGGCCAATGTACTCAGCAGACCGTCCACTCAACCCCATGTTTGAGGTTCCGTTCCACGAGGAACCTCGTTATTCTTGCATCGCTGAATCTGAAGCTTCTGGGGTTAGTGGATTTCATTTATAGTATTATTATTATTATTGTTATTCCTGATATTTTTTAAAGCTAGCTGAATATGTTTTCTTATTGCTGTGATTATCATTAATAATAAAGTGTTTACATGGGTCCTGAATTGACAAGTGACAGACCTCTGTTGAGATAAGCTGGAAGATGCCGAATGATGATCTTAAGACAGTCAAGGACTATAGAGATCTTCTTATTGAATCAATGTTCAGAAGTGCTCTAAACCGGAGATTTAGCAAAATATGCCACAAGAAGGATCCACCCTATTTTTTATGTTCTGCAGCGTTAAATGAATCAATTAGGCCAATAAAAGCTGTCAGAATATCTTCGTGCTGCAGAGAGAAAGGGATTATTGAAGCACTCGAATCAATAATAACCGAGGTGGGAACAGCTTGATGCTACAATACTGACTGTTCTTGTAACTATGCCAACACAGATTGACTTTTTGCATCGCAGGTAGCAAGGATTAGGCTTCATGAGTTTTCAGAGCGTGAGATATCTATCATCAAGGCTGAGATGTTGTCTGATATAGAGTCTGCCTACTTAGAGCGTGATCAGTGTGAATCAACCTCTTGGCGCGGTGCATACTTACAAGTATCTACTCTTATGTTTCTTTTTTGCTCTCTCTCCTGGTTTCCGTTACTGAGGTCTGATGAAATCCTGCTGTATTTTTAGCATTTTCTTCAAAATTCAGTTGTTATTGGGATCGAAACTACTGCAAAGTTGTACAAGACACTTCTACCTGGTGAGTTTGGTTATGACAACTAATAAGTATATCTTTCACAAATCACAATCCTTTTTATCCTAGAAGACAGTGATTATAGTTTCAGCATCGTCTATTTAACATCCACAGAGATATCAGCATCTGAAGTGTCCAAGTATGCCAAGAAGTTACTCATATCATGTAGCTGTGTGATCATAGCAACTGAACCTCGAGCCACTGTAAAAGTAGAGGATCTTAAAACTGTTATGTCCAAAATAAATTCTCTTGAGGAACAAGGGACAATTTCTCACTGGGAGGAAGATTTCATTCCTGAAGACATTGTCCTCACAAAACCAATCCCTGGGTAGGCTTTCATCCTAAACTTCTTTCTATGACTAATTGATTTGATCATGTTTGAAGATTAGCATTTAGCAGTAGTGTAAATAGATTTCCCTAGACCCTAATGAACTGTTAAATAATTGTTCTTGGAAACTTTATTAATACTCCCTCCGTTCGGCAAAACTTGTTAACTATTCATGCACGTTTTCTCAGGATGACATCCAAAATCCATATTACTCAAGCTCAACTTCTACGTGTATATAATTTTAAACTACCTGCCATAGTTCATTTTAAACTCATGTATATAATTTATATGTTCATTTCTTTTACTTGTGTGGGAAGGTTTGGGACAATAAAGATCATTTGTGCCTCCTTCCATTTTCGTAACAATTAGTAATTTTCAACCTGGAACTTGGATTGTTTGTTTGTTGTTGTGTCCAGGGGAATTTCGCAACAATCTGAATACTCGGAGATTGGGGTTACTGAATTGATCCTTTCAAACGGAATGAAAGTGTGCTATAAATGCACTGATTTTAGAAACGACCAGGTGAAGATAATTGTATTTACAGTTCATTGATAGTTAAAATTGGTTTACATTCGCCTTGTTCATTTCAAAAATGATTCAGAAAAAAAGCATATGAGCAACATTATTTTAATCATGACTGTTGTCGGGCAGGTTGTCTTTAAAGGATATGCATTTGGAGGTTATTCCGAATTGCTTGAACGTGAATATCTTTCCGGATCAATGAGCTTATCTATTGCTGAAGAAGTTGGCATGTTTGGTTATAAGCCAACAGTGTTGGCAGATATGCTTGCTGGCAAGAGAGTTGGAGTGGATACTAGCCGTGGACCATACACCAGATCTTTCTATGGTGATTGTTCGCCTTCGGATTTGGAAACGGCATTGCAGGTTTTCTTCCCTAAACTAGTCCACTTCCAAGATAAATTATATCCTTAATTTTTACTTTCTGGAACTAAATAAGAAACCTTCAACTACCGTTCATGTTTTCAGACAGGGATCCACAATTATGCATTCAGTTTTATTATCTTCCTAATATGACTATTACGGAGTATTATTCATTGGTTAGTTAACCATCATTAGTTGGTACTGATATGCATCTTGTTGATGATAACAACTCATTAGGAAAACCAATACTTATAAGAAATTATGGCTTGCTGCCAGCATTACGCTCTTTGGGATAATTTTTAGGCCACAAGTTTATGACTTGAGTATTCTACTCACTCACATAGTCTTTTTCGGCATCTAAACAGCTACTAGCAAAAAAAAAATTACACAAAAAAGTATTCTCAAATGTGTATTGTTATCTTGGACTGCATGTATAGTGAATTTTAACCCATTTGGTGAAGAAGAATCAAGTCTCTGACAAGAAACAACCAGTCGTAATTGTGCACTTGATTTTCATTGTGATGCCTAACAATTGTGTTGTTTCTTGTATTTCTTTTACCAGCTTGTTTATCAGCTGTTTGTGACTAATGTTGAACCTGTCAAAGACGATGTTGAGAGAGTGAAACAAATGTTAGAGGAAATCATTAACGCTCAAGAGAGGGACCCATTTACTGCATTTGCAAAACGGGTGACACGAATCAAATATGGAAATTCTTATTTCTTTGAGGTATGACCATTTTGTTTCTCGATTGACGATACTGACAGACAAGTCCAATGTAGCAGTTGTTGTATTCTTTATGGTAGTGATATTTGGCTTTCTGCAGCCATGGAAACTGAGCGATCTTCCAAAAATTGATTATCAAAAGGCCTGTGAACAATTCAGTAACTGTTTCAAGGACCCATCTACATTTACTGTTGTAATTGTTGGCAATATTGATCCTGATGTGGCTCAGCCATTGATATTGGAGTACTTGGTATGTTGTCGAATATCCTTTATTTGAGGCATTCAATTTCGCAAATTGAGACTTTGATGTCTTAACTCTTAACTCTTAACCTAATTCACAATGTTCCAACCAGGGTGGAATACCAAAACCTTCAAGTCCAGTTCTTCAGTTTGATTATGATGGATTGAGTGGTATACCATGCACTTATCCTGCAAAGACTATCAGGTAACAAGACAGATATATTTTATGAATAAGCTATACAGAATTTTATTCATAGAACTCTATTTTGTTGATCATAAATCACAAGTAAACTTAGTCACTCACTGTCTCGTGGATGTACTTGTAGAGAAGTAGTTCGGAGCCCCATGGTAGAAGCCCAGTGTACAGCCTACATATCCTTCAATGTGACGGTTAAGAGTGAAACCATTGTGAGTTTGCTCTATGCACTTCCAATTGAAAGCTCATGATTTATCCATAAAATGGTAGACTAGCTATTAAACACTTCTGTTTCAATTCTAATTAGGCAGAAACTTCACCAAACCAGTTCCTTAAAAATGGCAGATTAGCTATCAACACTTGTGTTTCCCTTCAAGCTTTACATTTTATTAAATGGTATCTCCATTTATATTGATTCATCCATCAATAGAGCAAAGGTTTTCTGAAACTTACTGCACCTTTTCCCTCTTTCTGATTCTGTTGTATTTTTTTATGGGGAAAAAACGACTAATGCTAGGCTGAAGAGGTGTACTTTATTGAACTTCTGAGCCAACTTCTGGAGACGAAGTTGATTGAGGTTCTTCGATTCCAGCATGGGCAGGTACGAAGAGATTAATTAAATCTTATGGTGGCTCCAATCATACATATTCTGCAGAAAGAAAGTTGCTAGATGTACAAAAAAAATGTTCACAAGTATGAGAAATTATATGAAGCGTCATGTTCATCACTCAAGGTCCTTTTTATTTTTATGGGAAATTTCGCCTGGTAGCCACGAGGTTTGGTCTTTTTCGCATGGTACCCAAACATTTCAAGAATTTCGCATGGTAACCATGAGGTTTTGATAAATTTCGTGTGATAACCAAACTTATTAAAAAATCATATAGAAATTATATAAAATGATAAATATATTATAATTCACTCACTTAATCACTCATTTTTGGTGTTTTACTTTAAAAAAACCGTCAACAACCCTTTTAATATTTAAGGAGATTAAATTATTTACCCAAAGAATGAATAAATTATAAAAAAATCACCTAAAATTAAAAAAAAATAAGTACATAAAAAATGAGTAAATTATTTAAAATATGTACTTAATTTATTTTCAAATCCATAAATTAAGTACATATTTTAAATTACCATTCATTCATATTTTTTTAAACTAAATAAAATATTTTGGATAAAATAAACTTTGTATTATATATCTAATATGGAATCTTTTTAAAACATTAGAAAGGTTATTAATGACTCTTTGAAAACAACCAACTACATTGGGTAATTATGTATACTTTTTCAAATTTAAAAGTTTTTTTTTTAAAAAAAAAACTACCATTATTTGTTTTGTATAATTTATTCATTTATCATGCAATTAATGTGTAGCACTATAAAATTTATAAATGGTTTTAGTTAACTTTTTAAAAATAAAAAACCAAAATTGGGTTGTGTGAAAAAATATATTTTATGATTATTTTGTGATTTTACTTATATTCTAAAAGATTTTTAACCAATTTGATTAACATAAGAAATTTGCCCAAACCTCGTGGCTACCACACAAAATTGGTCGAAACCTCGTGGTTTTCATGCGAAATTTTTGAAAAGTTTGGGCACCATGCAAAAAGAGTCAAAACTTGTGGCTACCAGACGAAATTTCCCTATTTTTATTTAGCATTTACTTATTCCAGAAAATAACAAATGAGATTTCAGCTAGTTTAATACAATGTGGAATTGATTTGAATATATGAGTCAATTCCATTTAAAATGCTTGAAAATATAATGAATTTTGTTCATAGAGGCTCTCCATATTCAGGCATAGCAAACATGCATATCATTCATCTAACTATAGATGCTGCAGGAAAGCTATAAAAACTTTTTCTTCGAAACCAGGTCTGTGATTTGTGAATGTTAGAAGGTCCTGTTGTCTAGGTTTTAAATCTTCTCCGTTTGTCAATGTCAGTACCGCTCCTCATTAAATGTTTGTTGAGTTTCAGATCTATTCTGTAAGTGTCTCTTCAGACTTCGACTACTGTAAACCATCAAGAACTGAGGATCTATATGGTGATATCAACATAAACTTTTCCTGCAACCCTGAAGCCTCCTCCGCTCTAGTAAGTCTTTACTCTGTCAATCTCTTGCAGCTTCTAGCAGTGATAAGAACACAGTAACACATTTTAAATTCTTAATGCAGGTGGACATAGCGCTAAATGAAATATCACGCCTCCAAGAACATGGTCCTTCTGAAGAAGATGTTTCATCTGTCCTTGAAATCGAGCAAAGGAATTACGAAAATGGACTGGAGGTACCTTGAGAATACCAAACGAAGTAGTCTTACACTTTCCATTTTAATACCTCCCTTCATTATTAGCTGTTCTTGCCTAATTATTGCATACTACAGGAGAACTACGAGTGGCTGTTTAAGATCCTAATGAGCTACCGTTCAAGGTCCTACTCTGGTGATGTTGACAGTGTATTTAAGGTTCGTTCTGATTTCGTTGTTTCCCGTTTCTATTGGGATATATAAAGTTCTATCGCTGCATCCGAGTTGATATTTACTTATCCTTGGGTGCTGAGATTTGTTACTTGCATTGTGATGCCTTAGATTAGCATTTTTTCCATATATACTCTGTATACTTTGAAAGTTGATATCTGCTACCTATTGGTGTTGGCTTTTGCTGTTTTGCTCACAAGAACCAATTCAACAAGTACTTTTGTTGGCAAGCATTGACACTATATAGTCTCTGATGCACTTTGCAGGCTCTTAATAAAGCTCGAACAAGAGTACGGCAATCTTTGAATCCGTTAACTGCAAAATGGGCACTGCAAAGAATCTTACCTAATCCCTGCAAAGATCGCTATGTTGCGGTGAGCTTGATTCCAGAAACTAATCGCCTCCGTCTACTTGGAAACAAAATTTCCAAACTCAAACTCAAGCCAACTGACCTTGCCATCTACTCCAAGGTATTGAACGCTCGGTTTGTTCTTTGTTCTACACTCTTGGGTCCATTATTCCCTTCACATTGTCAGCGGAAACATCTTTTCTACCTTCTTGCAGGCTATCGACGAAGTGTGGAAGAAGGTTTCCCGCAACAAGTGAGGTTGAATTTCAGCATATAAGCTGATGTTCCTTGCAGAATATCAGTCTTCTCCTGTCATAGCTCCAATTTCTCGAGATGATCTTTCCGACATTGCCTAGCTTTACCTTCATGTGCTTGTTATGGCTGTTTCTTTTGCTGTTGTTGTGCATATGTAATCTCAAGATCATCTTTTGCTGCTGGTGTGTTGTATAGTGTCTGTAAACATCGAAATTCGAATGTTGTGTGATTGTAAACTTTGAATACCTTACTGGAGTGGTTGTCTGTCTTTGTTTTTTTTAAGGAGATGCCAATTAGCTGAAACTTGTGAATTGGAGGGCACAACTTTGGTAAGCTCTATGACGATAATATTCTTACCAAAGGGAATGGCTTATGCAATTGTTTGGTGTGAGGAACTTGTGCATTTCAAGTTTTTATTAGCAATACAAATAAGCTTCTTATAAACAATTTGTACATTGTGCCAAAGGAATCCTAAATGGTACGGTTCCGGTGTGTTTATGTAATGAACTTGCCCTTGAAATGAAGCTCCCTTCATTTGAAAAAAATGGAAATGAAAGTGTTTCCCAACACTGGCTAAGAACATCTCAACCAAACAACATTAGGACAGGGCGGCAAAGGTTGCGAGCATCAAGTTTCTTCAAACCAATTGATATTTCTATTTTGACGCATCATCGGAATAAGTTTATTTGCACATACTCACAAATGAGAAACCAGAGTGAAACGGGTAAGGCGAAGTATACCATGTACAGTAAGAATATTAAATGCTGATAGAATCAGCAACTTTATGCAACCTTGACTCTCCTGAAACGATATCTGCATGAATTTGACCCAACTTTTTAAGCCATGCCGTACTAATCATCTACAACCATTGGCACCACTACAGTTTGTAACGAATCAATGCGGTGTCTACATTCCTCCTATGTTTCCTTTAATGATAAATCAAATCATACATTTTGCTACTCGCTACATCTAACAAGCTTGAAAAGTATGATTGTTTTTTATCAGCCTGATTTTACTTATTTTTGTTAAAAGAAAAGTACCTTAAAGTGCCAACTCTGCCTGCAAAGCTGCGAGTTCGTCATCCTCAGCATTTTGTGTCTTAGGGACAGGATGAGATTGTTGTCTGCCTGGGACTGCATATGGAGCTGCAGGTGCTATACTGATAGGTTGGAGAAGGTGTTCCTCCAGTTCGGCACCTTCGAGTTCTTCAAGTTCTGCTTCCAATTCATCCTGAAAGGAAGGGAAGCACTGTATTAGCTATTGCAAGGTTGGAGTGCTACATCAGAGAGGAATGTAATCAGAAGGGGGCAAAATACCTCATCAAAATCAGCAGCTGGACCAATTGGAGCAGATAATGCCTCCTGAATCTGTTTCATATTCTCAGTCTGCTCATTGATTTCATCCATTGTTTGATCAACGTCATCAATGTTCCTGAAAATGCACCATGTTAGCAGCAGCTAAAATGCTTAGAAAAAAAAGATATTTTATATGATATTCTTATTTCAGGTCTAAATTCCACATAAATGGAAGCCCTTGTCAACTCGGGTTTATTTGAGATTGGCAAAGCCAAAACATCAAGTAAACAAGAAATGTGGGGTAAAATTAAGTCTCTATAAGTCATACATTTCCTGTAAGCCCCATGTTCATATTGCATTAATTTCCACTCGGTTCTGCATCTGCCTTCTGATTTGAGATACAAGTCTTGTTCAAGTATGGAAACTAATGAAATTTTCTTGTTAGCGATTGACGGATTTGAAACAGGATCGTACTGCAATAGGAAAAGGGTAGTATTCAACTTACATTGCTTTCTGCATGTCCTTCATTGCAGCTGCTCCGGTTCTCAAAGCATTCACTGTTTCAGTGGTAGCTTTTGCACCTTCTAATAGTATCATCTGTCATGCAAATATAAATAAGTACACATTAATTTGCTGACAAAGCAATGCTGGAAAGAAATCTTTTCTTACTTGATCATGAATGCGCAACTGGAAATTTCCAAGCTGCTCAATTTGTTGTTCATATAGTCTTTTTCTTTTCAAACACTGTATTGCCGCTGCATAGAGATTGTTTCCACAAGATCAGAATTGAATCATAACCAAATAAAATCATGGTTCACTACTCTTTTTATATCTTAAGCTATACAGGAGACATATTAAGATTTAAGGTCAATTAAGAATGCTAACATCACCAACAATCAAGACACCACAAAGCTACAAACCACAGCAGCCAGACTAGGCACTACGTACTGAGCCGACAAACAAAATATATCCCAATGATTTCCACAAGGTTAGCCAAGGATTTCCTAACATAGCAAGGTACAATATACTGTACTGAACTGATACTAACTACTGTACCAAGTATGTATGAAATTAGTTTTGCATTAATGAAAAATTGATTCCCATGGCATGAAGAACATATGAATCATTGTCAAAACGCACCTCTTTTGTTCTTTGCTCTTGTAAATCCCTTGGCCTTTTCCACCTCATCATTAGCCTTTTTCAAGAGTACTTGCTCTTTCTTCTCTAGCAACTCAAGTGTCTACCAAATTGAAAAGGAAGAAAACTTCTGTCAGCTGATATTAAGCATCAACATTGCTTACGGTTAAAATCTGAAATCTTCCGCAACAAATTAACAAACTTTTCAATATGAAAATGACTGAAAAAAAAAAAATCAAAGAAACAGCAATGGAAGGTTCAGATTATTGCAGTTTCGCCAAGCACCAAACACAACCCCCAATCAAAAGGTCAAATTAAATTCCCAAAGATCTTTGCTTCTCCTTTTTACCTCCGTGAACTTGTCGAGGGTAGAGACTACGTTAATCTCCGGTTTAGGCTTACCGAAGACGCGGGAAAACATCGTCGAATACTTTCAGAAGATCAAAAACCCTCAATTTCCTGCAGATAGCAAAGAGATTCTCTCAGCACCGAAAACGGATACAAACATTTATTTCAGAAACCGATCGAATTCGATTAAGAGATAAAATGTTGAATTGATACCTTTAGGGTTTATGGAAATCAATCGAGAGAGAGAGAGAGAGAGAGAGAGAGAGAGAGAGAGAGAGAGAGAGATTAGTACTGGATAGTGGTGCGATGCAGCGATGGAGGGATGTATTTATACCACTTTTTTTTATTTAAACTCTGTTGGGTAACTTTTCTGGGTAAATTGTACCAAACCACCCTTTATTTTGCCCAATTTACATAAAAACTACCACATATTCCAAAGAAAAATATTACTCCTTATATTGATAGAAACGTTCTTTCTATCCTACTCAAATCATATGTGTTAAAAGCATAAGATAATAAAATAAAATGGATAAGGTTTTGTAATTTTAAGTTTTTTTATTTAATTAACAAAAATAAATCACGATAGAGCTGAATTTGGTAGGATTTGTGTTATTACTAAAATTAGGCGTGTAACATATATTTTAGAATATAGCGTTATAAAAATAAAATGTCAATTGTCTTGTGAAACTAATCAGTGATCTTGAATACCACATTAAAATGTCATTTTGGGTATAATTTACCACCCAAATTTGTTTTATTTTAATTTTAAATATAAAAATTTACAAAATATGTTGTCTTTATTTTTTTGAAAAAGTACTCAAGTTTAATAGATGTTATAGGTGATGAGTACATTCAATCTCTAGAAAAAAAAATTATCTTCAATTAAGTGATCATGTAATTTGATAAATTAATGATAAGAAAATTTAAAAAATTCAAAACTATTTGATTAAATAAGAAAATGTCTAATTTATTTTGCCTTTTTCATATTAAATTACAAGATTTATTAGATAATATGAGTTACAAATCATCCCTAAAAATCTAATATTTAGTCAAATTCGCATACTTTGTGATGGAAAACGCAAAATAGCTCTACTGAATTTTTTTCAAACTATTCACAAAAAAATATTTATTTACGAAAATATTTTGCAGATCATATATTAAAGACACAGATCTTTAAGACACAGATCAAAGAAGCACATACTCAACCGGGGTTGTGCGCTTAACATTGTCAATATAAGAGGGCCTCATTCCTGAATTTCAACAGCGCGGGTCCGAAGACGTTTGCCCAGCCATGGAACCTTCAGCTTCCACCGGTCCACCACCCACGCCTACCCCTTCGCCACCCATGAAGCACCACCACCACTGCCCCTGCTTCGCCGCCCACCACCACCGTCTGCTCTGCCGCCACTCATCGATCAAGAGGGAGGAGGCAGTGTGGTTTATCCAAATCGGTGGAGTCGTGCGCAAGATCGAGGCAGATCGAGGGGAGGAGGATGGGTGGCGATTGGAAGGAAGAAGACGACGGTGGTGGTCCGTGGTTGGCGCCGGCGCAGACGGTGATGGTGGTGGTGCATCGTGGGTGGCGATCAAGGGGTAGGCTGTAGGCTATGGAGTTCCATGGCTATGGAGTTCGGTCTTCGACTCTTCGTTTCTCTCTTTTTTTTTAAGTTTAGCATAAAACGTGGCTCCGGGCCGCGTTTTATGTATTTTTTTTTTTGGTTTTTTTATTGTGAAATATATAAAAACGCGGCTTGAACCCGCGTTTTATTCATAAGTGTAAATAATACGCGGGTTCAAACCGCGTTTCTACGTAAAATATAATTTTCCTTCGGGTCTAGATTTAAATTGATTATTTCCGACAATTCTGCAAAAAATGAATATTTGTTTAAATATTTTCAACTTGTGAATATTTTCGTAAATAAATATATTTTTTTGGATATTTTGAAAAAAAAATTCTCCAAATCATGAATTCTTGATATGGGTGGAAACGACGTCGTGCGAGTAACGCTGACCAGACCAATTCTAAATTCCAATAAGAGATTGGGACAAGTGCGATAGAGATTAGAGAGGTCTTCTTGATGGAGTCAAGTCAACCACACATAAAAATAACTTCAACTTCCAAATAATGAACTGTATGAAGACCCCCACCCCTCCTACTTTCCATGAATTTCACATTAAATTTACTTTGAACATTCTCCAATTATTTTAATCTTGAATCAAAATCATATAAATATTCCACTTGTCATAAATTCATAATCTATTAATAATCAATCAACTCTATATATGCTAAAAAAAAATTCCTTGTGATAATAATAATAAGAAAAAATTAGGTCAAATATCCATTTACAAAAGCTAATTAGGTAAATGTCCATTTTTAATTGGATATTAAGTAAATGTCCATATTTTTCTGTAATTCCAATTATGCCCTTGATATAAAAATCACCCCCACATCAGCTGCTTGGATTGATTTGGGAAACCCAAATACGGTGGTGTTGAATCTTCCTCCATTTCTCTATCCCGTCCCTTCTCCTCCACCTTCCATGGTTGCCTCCTGAACCGCTTCGCCAACGTCAACGCCTCCGACGGCTTCGACATGGGCGGCGTCGGCGCTGTACTGCGACATGGGCGACTCGACGGGGCACTTGGAGGCGGAGGCGCTACCGCCTATGCTCAGTTTTGAAAGAGGCTGTCTTCTTCAACCTCTTGCGCTCCTCCTCTCTCGTGTCCTGTTTCTCATCCATGTAGAAATTGCTCTTCGAACATGCATATTATAGTTGATTTCGTTTTATCTTCGAATTCATGAGATATATGCCTGTAACTCGAGATCTGTGATGTGTCGATTGCATTCGTTGCGATTGATTTTGATGGATCTGATTTTCGATTCGTATTCGAGGGTTTGTGTTCTTCGTGAATGTCCGAACCAGATCTGAGCAACTGGAACTTTTATGGCTCGAATGGGGCATGGATGATGGAAGATCTGAGAACTCCAGCCTAGAATCAACAAAACCCATGCTCATTTGGTCGTTTTGATTGAATTAAGAGATGGGGTTTGAGATTTGGGGCTTTACAGGTGGTTCTCGGCCTTGTTCTTCGAATGTCTAAGAGACTAGGGCTCGGCGGCGCTTGGTTCGCCACCATGCTTCTTGTCGGAGTAGTCGATGGTGCTAGCGTTGCCGCCTAGGGTCGTCGAAAGCGAGGCGACGGAGATTGAGATGCTCGAGCCGACGGTAAGGGTTGTCGCTCCTTCTCCTTTCGGTTTTGGTGACAAACGATGATGTCAATATTTTGGTGACAAAAGTGAGTTAATATTAGGTGACAAACGGTGATGTCATTAGTACTGTACACACATTTTATTTTGGTGACAGTGTTTTGTAGTTGGTGAAAATAGGTTGGTGGCACTATTTTGGTGACAATTTCATATGAGAGAAACTAGTCAAACTTTTAAAATTTTATTTGGTGACAACAGATTACGAAAGTAGGTTGGTGACAATAGGGTGTGGTGATAATGTTCTCTATTTAGGGATAATAGATTGATGGCAATGTTGTGTAGTTGGTAACAATTGGTTGTGACAATGTTTGGTGACAATAAGTTGGTGAAAATAATTTGATGACAGTGTTTCGTAGTTTTTGACAATAGTTTGGTGACAATATTTTGCAGTTGGTGATAGTATGTAGTTAGTGAAAATTAGTGGTGACAAAAAGTTGGTGACAATGTTATGTAATTGATGACAATAGGTTGGTGATAGTGTTTACTAGTACGAGAAAAAATTTCTGTTAAATGTCACTAGAAAAAAAATAAAATGTCACTAAAAAAGTCAATTGTCACCAAAATAATTATCATAATAACTGTCACCGAAAAAATATACACAATTGTCACCAAAAAACTGTCATCAAATGCAGGCGTTGACCGAAATGGTCAATGTTGACCAGTCAATGTTAAAATTAAAAATGGTCAAAGGGGAAGGAGGAAGGGTTAGAGATGGGAAGGAGGGGTATTTTTGGAAAAAATGGACATTTACTTAATTTTGTGAAAAAATGGACATTTACTTAATATTCACATCTAAAATGAACATTCACCAAATTTGATCTAATAATAATAATAATAATAATAATAATAATAATAATAATAATAATTTCGGTTACCCAGATAGTATCTCGGTTACCCACTAATTTCTTGTAATTTATAATAATAATAATAATAATAATAATAATAATAATAATAATAATAATAATAATAATAATAAATGATGACAAGTACTTGGTCAAACTTATAAGACAAACTTCAAAGTTCAAACATTATATCATCATTTACATAAACTCCTTATAAACCCAAGTTATAAGTGAAATTTAATCAAATAAATTCTTATTAGACTAAGATTCATCATCTGTTAAACTATCATTGAAATGTTCTTTATTGAGTGTGTCTCGATTCCCAATGTATTATACTTATAAACATAAATACTTGTAAAGTCTTTGTTAAAAAAAAATATAAGATATATAAAATAATATGATTTTAAAATAAAATATCTTATCAATTATGTAAATTAATTATATTATATTTATAATATAATTACAAACTTAACGCAATATTTAGTATTTGATTTATACAATCTATGCAATATTTTATTTTAAATTCATATTATTTGAAATACATAAAAATTAAGTTAAAACACATGTAAAATATTTATGTTTATAAGTATATTATAAACATAAATAAACACTTTGAAATCCAAACCAGAATCATTCATAATGTCTATAAAATCTTGGTATGAAATTAATGTCTTGATACTAAACTAGAGTAAAAGAGTCAAAAATCATCTCTATCAACAATAAAAAGAAGAAGCAAAGAAAGTTGCAGATTATATTGCTAAGTGTAGAGGTATTTGTAATATGTTCAACCTCCTTTTTAGAAGGGATCTTTGTAACATCATCCTTCAGAATGATCAAGGGGGTTTATTGCGCTATGCGTAATACCCTCATACCTTTTGCCTACTGTAAAAAAAAACAATAAAAACAATAAAAAGAAGAAGAAAAAACTCTATCAACTGCTAGTAAGGTTGAATTACAAATTTACAACCAATTTACATCTAAATACGATATCATAAGATTCTTTTATGGGTTGATATAAAATGTAATACCATAATAACTTCGCCAATTTGTGATTAATATGAAAAGTTCAATTATTAGTAATCATATTAATATGTTAGTTTAATGATCGAGAAAGTCTATCAGCAAGACGTGTTTTTGTATACTAGCAAGACAAACTTTATATAATTATACTTGGTTCCTTTCATTTTTTATAAAATAATTACAGACGGGCCTGAGAGACGACGAGGAACCGAAATACTGAAGTTTCGAAAATATCGTAAATCTCATTGAATGTGATGAAAAACAATATTTTGAGATCTGTTTTGAGTTTTTTTTTCCTTTGAGATTGGTGGATTTTGATAATTTTTTGTGTGTTTTTCGCGTGAGGGTACAATCGACAATCGTTTAAAATTGTTGAGGTTATTCCCTTAACAAAGTTCTTCAAGCATGTGGTGGAACCTCGACCAATTTTTATGAGGCAAATACATACCCTCGGCCCAGTTCACCGAGCCTATGCCTTCTTCTCGGGACCTCAACTAGATTCATTGAGTTAAGGGCTGGCGCTCGACCTAGTTTACCGAGTCTATCTCGACCTGTGAATCTGTTTAAATCAAGCATTTCTAACCCACATTTATATCCAAACTTGTAAATACAACCCTCTTATCATAATAACAAGTTGAGAACAACAGAACACGACAAAAACCTCAAAAAACAACTGAAAATCGATTGAGATTTCAGATTTTAAAATTCTTTGCCAAAATTTAAAAACCCCAATTTATATGTCGAATCCACCCAAAATCAATGAGATTTTAACATTATATGAGATAACATACATTTGTAGTGATAGATCGGTGTAGATTTCGACAAAAAAACACTCTAAGATAAGTAGATCATGAAAGAGGTTGAAGATTTTTTTTTTTTTTTGATCCTGAAGTGGGCATACGCCCTAGATTTTATTAAGTAGAAGCATTAGTTAGTACAATAGCGGGATATTTCCCCAGTTCGTTGATTACTTACATAGGAGGATCCAGGTGTTCTGCATAAGACATATCTAACATGAGTGCCCATTGCGCAAGCCCATCTGCGGTCTTGTTTGCTTGGCGACGAACCCAGCTCAGCTTCACTTCCCAGTTATATTGTCCGCGATCAGCAGTCGACATTCCTCGATGAGGTAGACTTCAGGGTGTGCCTTAGGTATCCCCTCTTTGAGGAGGTCATAAACCGTGTTCGAGTCAGTTTCCAATACTAGCATAGGAACCCCTAACATCCTCCCCAGCCTTAGTCTGTGAACTGCCGCCCATAGCTCTGCTTTGAGCGCCGAGCATACACCACATGTGAATGTAAAAGCTTTCAGAAATGCCCCTGAGTGAGGTGGAAGATTGTTGTTTAGGTTGAAGTAGGGGACCAGAGGGATGTTAAAAAATTAAGGTTAAATGATTTTTTTTATTTTGTAAAAAATAAAAAGGACTCAATTACAATTACGTAATGTTTGTGTTGACAATAGACGAAATATGTATTGCTAATAGTTGGATGATGAAAAAAATTATTACCTAATTGCACTCAAAGTCTCCGGTGGACTGCTTCCGATCCTCCAATTTTGTGTGATTATTGTCGTATAAAGTCTCCGATGATGTCTTCTTCTTACTCGAACCTCCGATTTTGTAAAAAAAAAATAAAAGGACCATGGACGTAAATATAAAAAATTTATCTTATCGTTAGAGAAAACTCCTCCATAAGGGCTACAAATACGATGAAAAAAGGGCTAATGACAAGACCATTTATACAAAATTGCACACAAGTCCTTCTCATTCTAAAAAATCAATTACAGATATGCCCGAGAAGAAAATTTAAAATTAACGCTCATACCTCGTTTCACTTGGACGAGTCACACACGGTAGAGAGAATTCACTCATACCTTGTTCATTGTGGTAGATTTGGTAGGGATCTCAACAGATCTATCAAATTTAAGGTAAGAAGCTTCATTTACAATTGATTTTGATTGTTTTTTTTCTTAAAGAGATTGAGTGTTTTAGGGTTTGAAATTAGAATTGAAATTGATGAAATTGGTTGTTGTTTGTGTTTTGTTTGATTGTTGTTGATTTGAATGTTGTTTGAGTTGAATTATGAGCAGCAATTGTAACGGAAACAAAAGAAATTGCTCGTTTTATTGCCATTGGGGTTGGTTACTTTGACGTTTTTTCATGGTTTACTGTCGAGCATAGGGCTCGTGTAGATTTAGCGAGGTGATGATTTATGCTCGACTACTGTCTCCGAGCCTCATGTGTATCATCGACACTTTTTGCCGAGGTTCCTTCATACCCTCAACAACTTTTGCCGAGCCTCCTTTGTACCATCGACATTGTCGAGGTCCTTTATTTAGCTCGTCCTCTTTGAGGTTCGACAGATATTTCGAACGACGACCACAAATAACTGTTGAATGTCATTCGATAATCATCCAAATTAGGGGTGTGCACCGGTTTAAACCGGACCGGAACCGGATAAAATCGGAACCGTAATATTAAATAATGACAACCGATAACCGGTCCGGAATTGTTCCGGTTTTAAACCGAACCGGACCGGAAAAACTGAAGTCAAACCGTAACCGAACCGGATTAACCGGTATTCTTTTTTTTCCCTTCCAGTTTTCATTAAATGTTGATTTACATATTCTTTCTTCCTTAATCAAAATTATAGTGAGTCATTTACATCTTCTTTTTTTCCTTGTTAATTTTTGTCCTTCTGTTGGAACATTAAATGTTGATTTACAGATTCTTTCTTCCTTAATCAAAATTACAGTGAGTGATTTACAACTTCCTTTTTTCCTTGTTAATTTTTCTCTTTTGTTGGATTTTTTTGGTGGAAATCATTTATTAGAAATACAACCTAGCTTATCATGAGTAAATAAATACAATATGTATACTTATACTTATTTACAATTATATATTTGTGATGCTACGAAGTATAAATTTTTAGGAAAAGAATAAGTTTCGGTTGATTCCGGTTTTAGCCGGAAAACCGCCGGTTTTGACCGGAACCGGACCGGATCCGGAATTCTTTGAAAATGTCAACCGGAAACCGGACCGGAAATTTTATTTCGGTTCCGGATCAGGTTTTACCGGTTCGGTTCCGGTCGGTTTTCCGGTTTAAACCGAAATATGCACAGCCCTAATCCAAATTGATCAACATACGAAAGTGAGTGCTGATCAATTCTTTCCTTGATAAATTTCACCAATTTTAGCCAGTTTCGAGCACAACAATTCATTCGACAGATTTATGTTTTTTCTATTCGCTCTGATTCGTAGATGAGAGTTTTGGACCTTTTTGCAATTTGTTTGAAAAAAATGAAAAGAACCTACGTAAATTATTTAAAATTGTGGGGAAAAAAAAAATTCTTAAAGCCGTTTTGATATATTGTCTAAAGACTCACTCAAACTCATATTGCGGTTAGACTCACCCATCCATAATTAATTCTGTTTTTTTTTAACAACTAAAAATTCATCCTATTTTCAGCAATTCACCCTCTTTAAGAAAATGTACACATATTAACCTCATGTTTGAGTGAAAGAAATCGAAAGACAGTTGGAAGCGAGAGAGGAACAACGTCTACGATGAAGAAGCTGGTAAGAACATTGAAGAAATCCTCCACAGATTTCCAATTCGACGACGATGACAAATTCACTCTCCCCACCTCAGATGATTCCCGCCCAATTGACACTCAAGGTTCCGTTTCTATCCATCAATTTGCCAAATTAGGGTTCTTTCATTTCTCCCACCTGCATCTCCGATCTCTTTGTTTTTTTTTTTTTTTTTGCTGATTCAATGGATTTTGATTGTTGATCGATGTTGCAGAGCAAGAAGAAATCGTTCGATCATTTGAAATCATCGAAGCTCGGCAAAGTCGAACATGGAAGGTATAGCTAAATTCGGGATCTTTTCGTATTTTCTCTCTCATTCTCAATTGGGGAAAATCATTTTTCTCGTTCTGATATCTGATTTATTCTTCTTGCAGGGTGTGTTTGCTGGATTTGTGTGTTGTTATGTGGTTTTCCTTCTGTACTCCATTTTTGAACAGACTACAAACCCTTGGGAGTTGGTACTCTCACTTCCTTTATCATTTCCTCTCCTTTTCGCCCCCTTTTTTGCTGTAATTAATTGCTTATTCATTCCTGTTGGAGAAGCTGTTTCTTGAATGTCTTTAGTGCGTTTATGATTGCTGAATTGTGGTGATCGCTGTCAAATTGTTCTGTTAATCACCACCCTGTTTGCTGTTTTCAGTTTACAATTTGATCTAGGTAGGACAAAACCCTAGGTTTAAGAAATCATGCTCAAAACATTGGAATATTGTATAGAGGATCATCACAAAGAGTGGATAAATTACAGGCAAGGTTGCAACTTGCAAGTGATTTATCTTCAATCCATTTGTTTGGATCATACGAGGAAGTGGAAATCATCTTAAATGTAGAAAAAGATTGATATTTTGTTGTCGTTGAACTTTGATCGATTTGAACCTTACCCTGTTATAGGTGTTGACGTTATTGCAAATGCATTTCTATACTAATTGCAATTTCTAACCTACCGTGTAAACAGCGTTATCACGCATATTTCATGGAGGATATGGATTCAAAGACTGTCATCATTGCAGGTCTGGTTCCATCTGGTTTAGTTTGCCATTCATTTCACTTTATTGTATAATTTTTATCCGCTGTTTGTCATTCATTTCAGTTCATCAGCAAGTCGTTACTATAAGGTGTATTTTAGTGCATAATTTTTCGCTCCATAGTCTGGTCTGTAGATTGTGATGGGCATGGTTCCTCGAAAACTTTTTGCTAGCTCCAAATAAATGCTGTTTTATTTCGCAGTGTGATCTGATCACCCTCTGTTTAGTTCTTCTTAGGAAGTGTACTTAATTAGCAGTTATGACATACTATAGTCAGAGACGAGAGTTTGTGATGCTAATTGTTCTTGGGAAGGTTTTTTCGTACATTTGTCCGTATTGCTAGTTATGATGATCATGGCTTCTTAACTTGAAGAACACCTTTCATGGGATTAACTGAATTAGGTTTCCTGTCGAACAGATTGGTTTGCCATCTTTGCATGTCTGCTGGCCGTAGTAGGACTGATTCACAGCTCAAGGCACCAAAGGAATTGGATTTGGTACTCTTGTTTCAGTGGCACTCTTCTTGCTGTTTTCTGGCTAAACAACATGCTAAGGTATGTGAAACGCTTTCGTTTACAGTAAATACTTCGTGTACTATTGGTGAATGCTTGATAGTAAAGATGGTATTTGGAAAAATATCGACACCTGAAATCACTAACCGGGGCATGGGTCTTTCTCCATTTGATATTGTAGGATGCCAAAGTTTCGGTGGGATATCATTTGGCTTCCGCTTGCCCCTCTAAGGTATATCTCTAATGCTCGTTGCAAATATCACTTAAGAGTAGATGAGACATAACTAACCCATGAATCTGTTGCAACAACAGTGCGTCTGTAAGCTGCCTCTATGTGGATCATCTGCTCAAGCAGTCATCAGAGGAAATTAAAAAACTTCGAAGTTACATGTATGCATACAAGTCAAGCTAGGAACACCAGTGTGATTCTCTTCATGCTGCTGGAGTCGCCGTTGTCAGATATGGGAGTTTCAATATAGACGTGTTGCTAAAACAGATTCGCAGTTAGAATGTTGGGTATCATTGCAGTCCCATGACCTTCTAAATGGTCGGGAGTTCTCGAAATTTTGACATTTACAACAAGTCTCCATTTAGTTTCTTGAGTTAGTTAGGTGATCTGATTATAATGTATTTAAAGTGTTGTTGGATCTTGGAATACATTTACGCTCTTGCTATATACACCCCAAATCATGCATAATAGGGGTTAATTAATTTTTTTTAAATGTTAATTAGTCACAAGGCTTGCACGTCCTTAAGGACGTGCATTTTTAACCTTAGATTTGTAGTGTATATAGCAACACCCTACATTTATCGATTTCATCAAATTATATTAAAATCGGCTCATGCATAATCAGTCATTCCGGAATGGAGGATCATATAGATCTAGTGCATAATGATCATCTCTTAGATTGATAGCCTTTCAATGCGTTTATTTGCGAGTGCTGGCAAACTTTTTCGAAGAAATTTAACAGCAAGGAAACATAGTCCCATAAGATTTGCAATGATAGGAACAAGTATAACAGTAAAAGCTAAATCACTAAAAGGGGGAAAAGTCGAATCCGAGATCTTGAATGAAATTCAACACTTTCACGTCTAAGTAAAGGTAGACAAAAAGGGAACATCCAGGTCTTCACTAGCAAAGGAAAAGCACAAAAAACAAACCTCTTCAACAATCTTTGGAAAATTGGGCAATAGTAAAATAAGGTGAGTTTAGTCTTCATCATCAATAACCTTGGTGCCCAATCCCTTTAGTCCTTCAGCAGGGACTTCTGCCACGGTTACGAGGGAGTAGAGTTCTTCCTTTGCGTCTTCATCTTCGTTCCTCTTGCGGGCAATGCGGACTCTGATTCTCCTGGGGACACTTCGGATTCCTCTGCTCCAGATGTGCTTGTTAAGCTTCACATCAACCCTAACATCTGAAGTGCCCATTGCTTTCTTGGCAAACTTCCTAATCTCCTTGATGGCATTTGGGGCCTTCTTCTTGAAGGTGCTGTAACCCAAAGGAAAAAAATGATCTAGCAATCTTCATAGAGTACCACAAATTGTTCTACGAATGGGTTCAACAATATTGTCACTCTCACCCTAGAATGACTACATATTGAACAAGGTAGCATTATGAAATATAGTCGCTAGACTAATAGTACTATCCAATTCACTATCTATCACTAGAATTGATTCATAAAGACCCAAGAACACAAAATTACCTCAAGGATAACAGAAGAGTTCATAAAAGAGATTACAGATGAAGTGATAACATATCATCTACACATAGTTTTCAACCTAGCTTACAGGACATTGCTTCAGAAACCAAAATGTAGATGGATATCTATACAAATGTGACCACGGAGCATAGGGGAAGAAATAAAAGAGAATTCTGTATATCACATTTCGGCACCAAAATTAAATACTCTATACTAAAACTCCAGCAAACAATCATATAGTCTCAAAACACCAAAAATAACAAAAATTGATTTAACTACAAAGACACAGTCCAACACCAAAACTAGTATGGAAACAAAATTCACAAATTGATGACAAGGACGCATCTTCTTGTTACAGAAAGGCGTCTTTTAACCAATTTCTAAATTTCATGCCACATTTCCAGCCACATTCAAACCTTATGTTCAGAGTAATAAACCCTCACTTACCTACTTCATTCCTAGGCTCTACAAAAAAAATAACCAATTAATCATCGAAACCCTAACTTTTCTACACAACACACACAGACTCTACATAAATTCAAGGACATCAAGGGAAGTGCGAGTTAGAAATAGTACCAGCTGTGCAAGCGCTTGTGGAGATTAATGGTGTACTCCCTGGTAACCACCTCCTCCTTCCTTCCCTTGGCCGGATCCACCATTTTCGCTCTTCTCCTACTATCTGGTTCGCCTGATCTGCAAATTCAAACACCGATCGTCAGCTCAAATATCAAAGGAAAACCCTAGAAATCTTATTATTCTACGGCGATGGAGAGGGACCTTGGTGGGAGGGAGACTGAAACAGAGAATGAGAGAAGTGGCGATGGGAGGTATAATAAGATGGAAAAAACCCTAGAGTGTACGGATGGGCCCAACCCATTGGGCTAATTAGGTTGTGTCATTGTTGTTAATTTGTAGCCCATTAGGCCCAAAAGAGTTTTTCGATTTGTTCTCTTTTTTCTTATACAAGGCCGAAAGTAAATATATCTCGTAGGATTGTTACATGGATCGAGTAATTAGAGGTTATTTATTAACTACCAATCACAAGTTGGTGTAGTGGTTATGGGGCTACATCCCATGCCTCGAGATTCGAAGTTCGAATCCTCGTGGAAACATGGAGACGCTTGTGAGTGGGAACCCGATCCAGATGTAGAGTGGGCTATGCCCACTTGAACTGGAACTGGAAATGATCTAAAAAAAAAAGAGGTTATTTATTAACTAGTGTATATTATGTCTCGTGTATGGTGCACGGGTTGATATTAACACAATACTTTAAAATTACATTTATTATTTATATTAAAAATATGACAAAAATAATAGATCTAAATTACAATAATAGAATTAAACTAATGAAAAGTTTAAACAGTATAAAAAAATTATTAATATATATATAAATATAAATAACTCATTCTAGCTAAAAATAAAATAATACCTATTAAATAATTAATTTCGATATAAATAATTATTTCCACTAAAAAATAATCTAGATATAAATAAAATAACACCTATTAAATATGTACCCATTAATACTTTTTTGTATATATGACTATGAAATGGTCTTTATTTATATTTTTATCAATTAAATAAAATATATGTAAATAGATTGGGATTTATGATAACTTTCTATAAATTATGAAAACATATTATTTTAATACTCCGTAGTTTTTTTTTGCAGGAATTTTTTTTCTAAAATCAATGACAACATCGGTTTTAATATATGTTTATAGATTAAATAAGTTAAATATGAGCATATTTTAAAGCATGATTCTTATTAAGGTTCAATCGAATATCTCGAATTTTGTGGAATTTAGAGTTATTATGTCAAAAGTGGTAGGGTTGTTTACTAGGAGTCATATAGCTTAAGTTTGGCTGCATTTCAGCCTCTTTCTACATATGAAACTCAAGGAGATTTGCTGCATTTCAACCATACACAGATATACCTCTACCCAAACACTCCTTCACCCCACTACTAAGGAACTCCTTTATTCCCTTGTTGCCCTATTTGAACGGGCTTAGTTTCTGAATGGAAGTTTCCCCTTTCGTCTTTTCATTCCTCTGTAACTGTGCTTCCTCCAATGCAGTAGAAATCCTAGACATCTCTCCCTTTAGCGCAGTTGCAATTCTAGATATCTCCTTTTTCATATGAAGTTGAATCTCATTGATCGACTGCTTCTTTATATCAAGAGTTCCAGCTTGGATGAGAAAACAAAGCACAGGGGCACCAACTGCAACACCAATCCCACTAAGCATTGCTGCAATCTTGGCAACTCTAACTTCAGCCTCAACACTGACCTTCTCAGCAACGGTCCCAGCTCTCAACAGTCTCAACATCCTCCTAACCCTTATCCTTGAGATATCCAACCGTTCTCTATAATTCTGAAAAGCAGACCTCTACCAAAAAAAAAATCACAAGTAGGCGTTAGTCCATACCACCTAGCCCTCTCGGATTCGTTGTTCTCAGATAGGGCTTAAATCACTCCGAACATTCTTATTATATTTAATATGAAATGGGGTGTTACAATCTCCCCCACTAGCCCTCTTAGGTCCGTTGTTCTCACTTAGAGCCAGAAAAGGAAGAGATCTTGTGCGCTGGATAAAGCTTGAATCACTTATAAATCACTCCGAACATTCTTATTATATCCAATGTAAGATGAGATGTTAGATTGTCTATGTCGTAAAAGAATGTGAAGCCACATTAGCAACGCTTCCATAGAGGAACCCCATCCCAACAAATCTTATAATTCAAAGAGAAATGACAAGCAACTATAAAAAAATACCTTAATTTTTGGGATGCTGACAGATTCAGAATAATGACCATCGTTCATTCTGCCTTTCGTATCCGCTGTGCAACCAAAAAGTCAAATATGTACTAAGTACATAATTCATGTTGTCTTTCACCCCACTACTAAGGAACTCCTCTATTCCCTTGTCCTTATCACCCTCCTTCTTATCAAACTCAACCTACTTTTCTTACTCAACCTCCCCAGAACTATCATCCTGAGGATTATCCCCCTTATCACCCTCCTTCTCCTTCTCCTTATCAAACTCGGTTTGCTCTTCTTCCTCAACCTCCCAAAACTATCATCCCCTTTTCACCCTTTGTTGCTAGTGTTGGGTGTAGTTGCTTGAACCTTAATTTTGCTGCTATTCTTGTATCTTCCTTAATCTTTGATTATCCTTTTTTGTTTTGTTTTATATTTTGAGATATATATCTCACTCGATCTTATGATTTCATTAAATCAATTTGTTTCCAATGTTTAGTGTTGATATTTCTTGTTATCTATGTGATTTCTATGGTATTTTTCCTTTTGATTTTGCCGTCCTTCTCTGTGGTTTTTTGAATTAAAGTTGGGGTTGTCATTCAAACGTCTCTATGATTTTATTAAGTCAATTTGTTCCTAATGTTTTTTGTATCTTCCTTGATATGATGATGTCGAATGCGTTAGTTGTGTATGTGTGGTGGACAAGGCGATCACCAAGTATTCTCGTGTTGCAACTAGGTCGCCCAACAAGACCATTCGTCCATAGATGTCTGAGATTGGTAGTGCTCATAAGTGTACGTCGTATCTTGTATTGATTGTTGCGATTACAATGACATGGTAACAAATTTTGGAGCAACACTTCCATCCCTCGAACTCTGCCCGTTAAACTGCTGGCTAAGTCTCCAAATATGTTCATTTGTATTTTCCGCTCTCTCAACTCGAACCGATCACACTCCGCGATGGTTGGTATGGCTTGAATCACTTACACTTATAAATCACTCCGAACACCCTTGTTACATCCGATGTGGGATGTGGTGTTACATATATTGTGTTTTTTTTTGTCTTAAACTACTATGAATATATTTTTAAGGACGAGTCGAAATTTAAGTAAACCCTAATAAATTAGAGACAACAACACATATTTATAGGTAGATTTTGATAGTGAAGACTGAAGACCCTTTGTCTCATTTCATGTCATGTCCCATATTTTATTTATATTTTGTCTTCGTTGGCACATCAACTACTTTTTTCGGACCTTTTAATTTTGATATTTTATAGTTTTAAATGAAATAAATATAAGATTTTAGTTTAATTAGCTTTTAGAATCGGAGTTTTTCAACATTTACTCATTCAAGCTTTTCGAAGTTTTTCATTTTCTATTCACAAACTTCTTTAAGTTACCCTAACACCTAGGTTTACCAGGTTACAGGGTAGGAACTGCACAATCGTTGCCTATATATACATAGACAATCCTCATATACACATTCACATCACACGCAGTAAATTCATAACCACTTGCTCTCTTCCTCCTTACCCTTCAATCACAAACCACGTCCCTCACCAGAAATGGCAGGAATCAGACCCGTTGAGTTCACTAAAAACTACTACAAAGAGATGGAAGAATTGGATGCAATCCTATACCCATGGTACGACATGAAACTCTTGGAGGAAGCAGCGGAGACGTACACCATGAAAGAAAGGGAAGATCACATGACATTTGCTGAATTTCATCAGGAATACTACGATTCAACCAGAAGGGAATTAAACGCAAATGCATACCAGAATTTTTACAACGCAAACGCAAATGCCACGGTAAGATTTAAATTCGTTTATAAAGAATTTTTTATATTTTGAATAAAAACTTTAACTTGAAAATAATTTCTGCAGTTGGTAGAGAAACAAGAGAGACTAGAAGAACAGTTGGAAATGGCCGAGGGACACATAATTTCCTATGTTGCAACCCTCTTTGATTAGCTTATTAGTATATATTTAACACAAAGAATCCATCAATTTCATCAATATTAGTACCCTTAATTCATCAATATTAGTACTCTAGTTCTGTTGAATGATTTATTTGCTAAAGTAATCGAAGTTGAATGGGAAATGAAGTGAAACATAAAATAGGATTAAAGGATTTCCACAAGTGTTGTAAAAATGTGGTCGCGGTTTTAATTTTGAGACTACGATACAACATAATTGATATACGTGGGGGTGTTTTTGCTATGATTGATTCAATATTTTAATTTCACTTTAGTGTCGAGTTTGAATATGTAGAGACTTCTCACCAAAAATAAATCAGTATGTAGAGACTATAGAGCTATTATTCGAATCAAACAAATCAAATATTACTTGTTCATATTCTACTCATTTAGAAACGAATCGAGTTAGAACCGACCTTAAATTTAGACCCGAGTTCGAGCCGATCTTTTATCAGATAAAACCCGAGCCAAACTCGAGCTACTTGACTCATAAAATAATAGACATGGCCACATGTAACTTGTGATCTGGCGGGTTGGGATGAGTCGGTAACCCAACGAGTTAGTGACCTGGCGGGTTGCGGGTCCAAGGATCGATGAGTGGGGCGGATTACGGGTTCGGATTAGGGTCGAGGGTGGGATGACCCATTGATGCGGCGACTCAACCCATACCCAATATTTAAAAAAAAATTTATAATTATTATGTATATTATGTTTAAAATAATCCATGATAATACATAAACTAATATTAAATGCATAAGCACATGAAGACGGGTAGAAAAGCTGCAAATTAGAGAGAGAGGTTCTCCTCTCTCTCTAGTTTTGCCAAAATCCCATTTGTGAAACTAGGGCTGCCGCCCTCCATCTATCAATTGATTTGTGTAATCTAAGACTTTTGCTTTCCTAATCCTCCTTCTATCTCCATCCTTGAGTAAAATTTGTCGTAATTGTTGTGGGGCTTTGCTCTTCCTCACCTTTCTTTGTGTGGTTCTCTTGCGTTTTGAGGATTTGGGTTGTTTGTATGGGTTTATGAGTGGGTTCTTCCTCAATCGACCTTCCTTTGAGTGAGGTGGCTATACGATGTCAGGTGGCTTTGTTGCCGTCTCCCTCCTCTCTTTCCCTTGTATCCTCCACTTCGCCTCCTTCTTCGGCCTCCATCGCCGCCGGAGCTTGCCCTCCCTTCCTCGTATAACCCTCCTCCTCCGTTGTGTGGCGATTTGTTCGCTCGTATGCCTTGTTGGGGCTCCTTTCTCCTTCCGTGTCCAGATCTAGGTGTAACTTGGCGTTTTGGGGGTTCCTTTTGCCCGTTTCGGCCTGGGTGGCTCCTCCTCGCCTGTCTCTTGGCCTTTGGCTCTCGGCCGGTGTGCAGTGCCGTCGGGCCCTGTCTTCTCCGGCCTATTGTCGGCGTTAGCGTCCCTCCTGCGAAAATTGGTGCTTCGGGCCCAAGTCAATTCCTTGGGCCCGAAGCGGCCAGCTAACTTGTGCTTCGGGCCCAATGCTTTGCCTTGGGCCCAAGGCATCCCAAACATTTTAAAAAAAAAAAATTGGCCCGAAAGGGCTCTTTTAAATCCCGAATGGGTTTGAGTAAACCCACCCGAAAGGGTTTGACTAAATCCCGCAAGAGCTTGACGATATTTTTGTAGGTGAAATCTTGTTGGCGTTTTGTTAGAGCAACTTGCGGCTCTACTTCCGATGTTTCTTGGAGGTCTTCTGCTTGGCTGGGGGTGTGGAGTCTGGAGTCGGGACTGGTTGGGGTCGTGGTGGTGCGCTCAGGACGACTCCGTATCCGGGAGTGAATTTCCTTGGAGTTCGTCTGCACTACCCACAGGAGATAGAGTCCTGCTGTACTGCTGGCCTGCGATGTCACTGTTCGGTGGTGCTTGGCTTCGTTCTTCGGCGGCTTCCTCAGCTTTTTTGGAGTTGGTCTTCTTGGATCATCTTGTTGTAGAGTTTTTTTTTGCTTGTTTCATTTCGCTTGTTATTTGTATTTCTGTTTTTTAGGCTGTACGTTTGACGGTTCGCCGTCTGCCGACTTTATCGGCCTCTCGATGTGTCAGACCTGTCTGACCTTCGAATTTTTACCTAATAAAAAAAAAAGCATAACGTTTTATCTCCTTATTTCTAATGAGGACAAAAACAAATGTTGGGATGAAAAGAGATACTCCCATATCAGAAATGGAGAATTAAAAGTATTTATCTTCTCACACTTCACTTAAATTTAGTTTTGTTTCCCACGTAGGAGATGAATTGTATTTACCTTCCCATATTTTTGGATAACTAAAGTCATATTACTTTTTTTTAGTAAATTTTTTTAATGTCAACCTGTCCAGTTGACAAATCCACCGGGTCATTTGGACCCGCCAACCTGTGGCCAGTCCGAAGTTCAAACCGTGGCCATGTTTATGGAGTGCTAATTTACAGTAAACTACTCTATTGTTTCATATAAGGCTCTAAAGAATCATGATGGGCATTATTCCATCGCTATGGCCTCTTTGAGATTTACAGAGAGACGTATACCAATACAAACGAGGGACTACAAAATAGCGAACTGTGGAAACCATACTCGGTGTGCGTTATCCGAGATTCCGAGAAGGGAACTTGATTCAAACATTGCCTATGCATTTCATGTACCATGGTAGTTTAGCCCACTCGAACAAAGAATAAATTCTGCAGAATAGATGAAAGAAATGTAATGTCCATAAAACTTGCAGTACCTTTCCCTCATGCTTCAAGAGAACGAACGATTGCATTCTACCGTATACATCGTACTAACAAAACGTAGAAAGACACTATGCATCAAAACTAACATCCAACTGCCAACCGATAATGAAGTGAACGAAGTTCCTCATTTTCGCTCACATAAAAAAAAAAAAAAAAATTCAACCTCCGATTCAAGCAGCATGACTGCATGAGCATCTCCGGATCTGACTTACCTGACCAGGCTTGAAACTATCAGCACCAAAGATCTAAGCTACCGAGTTCGTTTGTGTGAACTGCCAGAGCGAACAACAAAATCTCATTTTCAAGGGTTGGGGAAGAGCTTTAATTCGTCTATGTTCTTCTACTGTTTCTCAAGTATCTCAACAAGCTAACTCCTATAATGGTTACACCAGCGATGCCAACTAAGGCCTGCATGTTTGACAATGGAAAACTAGTCAGGTAAGAGAAGTTATAACTCATTTGCTTTGGTATAGTGTGGGAACAAAAAGTTAATGCTGTGTATTCACTAACCTTCACACCACCATTGCAACTTTGTTTCACTGAATGGAAATACGACTTCAGTGACTGGTACCGAGATGTTCGAGGCATTAGAATAACTACTGTATACTTTGTTCTGCAAGGGAATGGTAATGTCCTCTGCAATGCTAACTTCGCTGTTTCTGGTGTCAAATGTTGCCTCACTTTTACTCGAGCTTCTTCCTGACCCTTTAACAGCAAATGTACAAATAAGTGAGATGAGAAATAGAAAGTGAAAAATGTTTGTCATTCCCCACCCTATTTCTACAGAGAGATTGCTGAAGGCTGAGTTGTTGGGCGGGTTCAGCTTTGATCATGCATGGACAGAGTAGTTTCAAATAGTAAACGGATGCTCAACCCTAATGCAAAAAGTCTAGGGTTGAATTGGCCAAGTTACCTTTTATTTTCCAATTTTGAATTCACAACACTTCGCATTTTAGGTTTTGGGTTGAAAACTTGATTGAAGTTCAATTGTTTTCACTCCGACTCATTTACAAGTATGCTGCTCGTTTCTAGCTAAAAGCCAAAGCAAAGACTAATTCTCGGGTCATTAAGTTTTTTAGTCAATTCATACGAGTACAACTGAAATAGAGGCTAACAAAAATAACAGCAGCAGAGACCCTTCAAAATAATGAAATATCACGTTTAGTGCAAATAACATTACAACATCAACTAGAGCTTATTATGAAGGCACGCTTACCTCAAATGAGGAGGCCAAGTCACCGGTATAGATTCTTGACTGATAGCTCCTTAAGATCTTCTCTAGCAAGTAGTAGTTTTCCTGAAAGAAAGAAAGAAAAAACAAGGTAATGATGAACCAGCCAGCCGTGTAATGAATACAATACCAAATTAGGGTACATATCTAGCCCCGAACACAAGTTGTGCTATGGAGTGTCCAAAGAGGCTTACATCCTTACCCTGCCCATGCTCATGATCAAGCTATGAAGTTCAACTCCACTCCAAAGCTCAAGATTGAGTTCAAGCAACAGTCACAAAATAAGCAAGGAACACATCTCTTGCACATACCAATGCCAAGGTATGAGTCTATGAGACTTGGATATCCCAAGTCAACTATAAGGAGGGTTGGTGTGGGATTTATATAGTACACTTGTGGGCTCTCCAGCCTCTTGAGCTAGCTAGCATTCGGGGTGGGTTCTTCAATGACAACAATGAGTGAGAACATTAAGATTTCCTTTAGAAAGGGGTACAAGAGTGAGTTTTTCATCTATGGACGTAGGGGCAAGCAATGATCTTACTCCTATAATCCTATTATACACACCATGGGTATTCACAAAATGGCCCTAAATAAGAACCAAATTCAAACTTACATAGATCACTAGGGCAGGTCCAAGTTTGGCTTAGCTGAGCAAACCTAGTCCTAGTCTAGAATCTATCATATGGATTTTAAACTTATTTCAAGCTTCTCTAAAAAATTCCTAATTATTTGTATGTATAGGCGCATGGTATCTACTACAAGGCTTGCTCCTTGTCCATAAACTCATAATAGGAAATCCATTTGTACTTTCCGATAACCTTGATATATGCCTCGGCCAATTTTCGTACTTCTTCTTGACAAGTGCTTAATGTGTGATTGCTCCTAAGCACAAGCTTGAATTCATGCTTGCAATTAGACTAGATTGTGACTGGTGAGCATGTCAGTACTCAGGGCTGGGTTCAGTGTGGCTTTCAGCCTATTTGGGCACTCCAAAAGTGCATCACATTCATATTTTGAAACTATACATCAGTAAATTTACAAATTGCATAAATATGATGTATGATATATACCTGAAGTCCATTTTCATGAGCTCTTTGTTCAATTTCTAAAACGGTAGCAACATCCTGATCGGAAGGCCCTTCCTCTTGAAGACGTAATATTTCATCCAATGCAAGATCAACCTGTGACCATTGTGCAGCCAGAAGTTTAGCAACTATCTTCCAATAAATAGGACAAGATGAGATGAGGGCAGACATGATTCACAACATACAAGCGTTGATGAGATGGAAGGATCACAAGAGAAGTTTATGCTAATGTCCCCACGCACATCACCCAATCTTGACGGTCTGTTTCCACCAAGAAATACTGATACACCTGCTGAGTATATCTGGACAATACATGTGTTGCAATAGTAAGGATTTAGGAAATGACCAATAAAAAAGACAAAATGAATAGAGTTGCACATACCTGCCCATGTTTAAAGCGAAGAACCTGGATTATCTTTGTCTCCAGAAGTTTGCTCAAAAATCCAACATAGTGGATTTCTTCGATCTGTTATTACATTTTATAACAACATTAGTAATATGCACGGCTGAAAAAATCCATAAACCAGAAGTGATCACGAGCAAAATCATTGTGAACCCTCACAAATAGTACAAACATAGCTCAATGAATACCAACCATAACTCCATTTTTCAGTTCAACTGGAAAGCTTATCTGCACGGAACATTGTGCTTCAACCATTGGGCTAAATACAACTTCCCTGCATGGAGTTTATATGAATTAGAACCACAATCCAGCTAGAAACATGGAACCATAGGTCACCCATACAAAAACGGCCACATGATTAAGGAATCAGCCATCATGAAATTATTACAAACCAAATTACTCCCCAAAATACACAACAAAAAACATTTATCCCGCAATAGAGATTTTTTAAATTTCACCTATTATCTGATAAAAATCCAGCACCATCATTCACATCCGCAATGAAAATATCTATAGGAAGAGTTTATTTATTTACAACCATGAAGCAAAATCAAGCTTATTGAATTCAAAGAATAAGCACTGATATACAAGTGGTACTCCCCTAACAAACTACTTTGTTTGAATAGTTACATATTCAAATTAGAAAACAATTATGTACACCTTTGCCATCTTTGAGGATATTATTGTCATACTTCTAATTTTTCTTATTGACCACGAAATTTCTCATTTTCTACAAAACAAAGAATGATATTATAGCATCCTCTAAAAAAATTCTGCCTTTTTTCTACTTGATTATTTAATTTTTAACTCACTATTCATCAACTTGACCACAAAATTTCTCAATTCTAAGACGAGGATATACCTGATAATCTTCTCTGGAAACTTGAAGGGTAAGCCTTTCAAATCATCACGGCTGAATTGTAAGACAGGATAGGAAGGTTTAGGTATTCCCCCCTGCATCCAACACAATCATATCTATAAGCACGAACTTCAGCACATCAAAAAAATCTTCAAGGGGTAATGACTCACCAAATACTGCAATATTAAAGGGCACGCAATAGCAGGATCAATATTGCCCACAATAACGACAGTAAATGTTGAAGGATCCTTGAAACAATTGTTGAAATATTCACAAGCTTTGAAAGGATCGACTTTCCGTAGATCACTAATCCTGATTGGCTGCAAAAATGAAGCTCACAGAAGAGTAAGGATTTATTCAGATAATTTAACAATATAAGTCTATCAAAAAAACTCAGACCTGAAAGAAGTAAGAATTTCCATAGTTGAGCTCCCTGACACGGTTTGAAAATGCTGTGTAAGGATCTCTCTCCTGTGCACGAAGAGCCTCTTCTGTCATTTGCATGACTATCCTTACTTCTTCCTCTGCCGGTGCTACTTTTGTTGTAAACAGTTGGTAAACAAGCTGCAACATGCCAAATTATTTTATTCAGGTGCAAGAAATAGCTGACTTCCAAATAGGTCAAATTATATAATCCAATATCTCATCTAATGCAAATTTCCAATACTAACATCATTTTGATGAATAGGAAATATTCAACAAGATGAATGTCAAAAAAAAAAGATCTATACATATATACACACTGTATTTTCACATATGAAAGGAAAAAGTATATGACACGCACTAGGTATATATCTCATTGAAATGATCTTTTTAAATAGTTCAAGCCCCTTATCAATGGCAACATCCATGTTTTCAACAACTGTGAAAAATTGGCAATACGTGTGTCTATTGCATAGCAATGCTCAGAATGAAGCACAAAACGGGCCCTGGAAATTCGTTAAAAAAAAATTTTAACGCAATACAATGCGAAGGAACTGACCTGCAAAGCAGTTTCTAAGTCTGTCGGTGAACAATCACCCGAAAAGGTCCGCATGTATGCACCAAGCTTTGTTCCAACCTCCGCTCTCTTACCAGCAAGCATATCCATTAGCACTGATGGTTTATAGCCAAAGACACCTATTTCTCCAGCAATAGTTGCACCCATTGAGCATGAAAAATAATCACTTTCTGGGAGCTCAGAAAGGCCTCCATACGAAAACCCTGTAAAAAGAACCTGCTCAACAAAGTCTTGATAAGAATGACAAAAATCACAGCATCAAAGCACAAAAAGAAATACCCACTAGCAACTATCACAGAAAGAAATAAGGTCATTTGAGTTCTACTTTCTTTTGACTTTTTTTGTTTTCTATTCTAGTTCTTGATTTGAATGTTAAGTTCAGATGTTATAAATATCATTGATGCATAATGATACCATTCTTTCCCCGATAATTTTGTTATTGAATTATTGCCCTTACTACTAATAGATCACAGAGAGGGGATGTAACCTATGGTTTATGGGAATATGAACTCTGGGTAAGTCGGTGACATGCAAACATTTACTGCAAGCAAATATCTAAAATATCCTGATAAAAGCTGGATTGGCATAGCATATGCAGGAATATTACCATGGAGAAATTGCTGCAATAAAATTCTTATGGTAATCTAGATTAATCCCCAACTGTTCAAGAACAAACACCAAGAAGAAATAAAGGAAAATCACGATCACAGATTGCAAAAAAAATTAAAGTAACTGCGAAAAAGGGAGACAGTAGGTCAAGCTAATTGTACACGTTCAACAAAAGGCTACACCTTATGCTAGAGGTTTCATATTCCAAGATAAATTAGCTGACCTCAAGCTGGATTTCAAAAGCAGGATAATAAATTATTCTGACAAATTTGCTAGCACATAGGGGACCGGATAGGCCGAATGAGACCATAACCATCATTTCAGCAATCCTTTTCCTATTTGTTCTTGTATTTTAAAATTGATTTTATAACTCAAAAGCTTGCTTTCATGCCTCTGTCAAATGTACAAATTACTTCTGTATATAACTCAAGGTAAGATATCTATATTTAAACACTAAAGAAGGAGTACAATCCGACACGTGTCGAATTCTCCATTATTTTAGTCCTATGTGGCGATTGTTCATTCAATCATGTATGATGTGTCATTTTATTAAATTTTTGGATTTTTCTTTATTTATCTAATGTGGCAATTGAGGATTACTAAGGATGAAATATTTGATCACTATCCAATATTCATACAAATCAGTACATTTTCCATACAAATCTCAATCAAGATCAATTCTTGTGATTTGATTTGCAATTAGGTTATATATATTTTTTATAATTGGAAACAATGCCTGTAAAAAATATATTAACTAAAGGGAGTTTTCAATTGATGACTTAACATGCCTTCAGTTGAACTATGTTTATATAGCCGATTTTAAAAAATTATATTATAAATAATTATTATATATTTATAAATTTATTAAACTACAAAACCCCGCACAAGGTGCGGGTAATTTAACTAGTTTTTTACTATTTAAGAAGAAAGAAAACAAAACTTTAGTCCAGGGGCTATTGTGCACAAATTTGAAAGTTCAGACTATTTTTCGCTGCTACCCCAAAGTTTAGGCTATTTTCCGTAATTTAGCCTTACATAAATCACATAGGGAACAAATTAAGTTAATGTTGATATGAAATAACAGTTATACTCATTCCTATCATGTATAAGCTTTAGATTTTATAGCCACTACCCAGTACCCACTCCAGTGGAGTCTTGAGGAAAGGGCTTAGATTGTATGAAGCAATACTCTGAGATGCTATTTCTGCATAATGCCATAATCCAATAAACGGCTCTAAATTTTATGACAGTGGATCTTTCCTCTAGGAAAATCATGACCGTAATTCTGAGGTGGTCATTGAATGATTCAGAAGAAAAAAATATACCCAAACCCTTCTGTAGATAAATAAATAAAAGGAACAAAAGGTTACTTATAGCAAAAAATTTCTGAAACCTACACAGAACAGTACCTGGTCATCTAAGAAATCTGTGCACTTATAGCAAACTTTCATTCCATTTGAGAGGATCAGTTCAGTCACCCCAATGTCTGGATTTTCGAACTGTTGAATAATATCCCTGAGAAAGAGAGGCCAATGAAATTGGTTAACATGATTTTCATCAATCATTGTGATGAATAATAACAAATACGGGTAAATTGCACAAAATCATCCCTTGATCTTAAATTGCATTTTATCACCCTTACCCCAGCTTGTTATTGAGTAAGGAAAGGCAATGTTTAAGAGAGTGAATCTAGTCCCTATTTAAGTTATGGTTCATTGATTAAAAGTTTAACCATTGCCCCCCTCCCATTTTTCATACAAAATTTGTTTCACTTCTCCCAATTTCAATGCCTAATTTTAAGTTTTTAACCCAGTATAATCATATCCCTATCATCCTCAAACCATTTCTCCTTCCCTCCTCTCGATTCAAAAAAATAAAATAGAGATGATCTAATTAACTTCTTCCAAGTCCTTGATTCCTTTCCATTCTCTACTCTTCTAACAAAGAGGCCCTTAATCCATGTTTTGTTCATAATTCACCACTCAAACCAATTTTCCCTATGGTAGAATGACAAAACAAAATGTATGAAGTGTCAAATATACTTACCCCTCATTTGATGTTCAAATAAGTATAAAGTGGATGTGGTGGTGAATTGTAAACTAAGCATGGGTAAGGTTGGTTAAATACTTGAATGTAATTTAAGTAAAGGATGGTTTTGTACAGGCAATAAGGGGTGGTTTATGCAGTTTACCCAACTATAATTTAACAAAAAAATCTAGGGTAAAAAGGAAGGTAGGTTGTTTCCCATCTACTTATTATGAGATAATGCAAGTATTCGTTCATCTAAAAGGCAACAGAAATATACGTGAACTCATATGTCATATTGCCATGGCTCCATATTTGTTTCATGGTACTGATGAATTATCAAGGTACCTGTAAACTATCATTTGGAATTCTCCTACAGCTTTAGCGCTTCTAAAAATCAATGAAAAAACACATTTTGCTAGAGATCTCATAATAATGAAATGGTCAAGCATAAAGCAATACATAAATTGGATAAAACAAGATATTACCCTGGATTTGGCATAACAGGAACTATTTCTTCAGGTATATGCTCCTCATCCCAAGGTGAGATGTTTCGTTCTTCTTCAAGAGAAGTGATTTTTAACACCACATTTTTCAGGTCATCTACTGTTGATGAAGCTTGAGGCTCAATTGCCTTAATAACGCAGTTGCATGATGTTCGGAACTTTTCGGCATACTTTGCAACCTCAGACGACGATATTGCTACATTCAGTAAGTATTCCAGAGTTAGCTTTGTGTTTCAGATGCTATTATGTGGATTGTTAGTTGAATTAATACAATGTTAGATACTCACAAGGTAGAAGAGTTTTTTGGAGCTGAGCCTCAAACTCAATCCCAACAACTGGTTCATTGGCAAGAAAATGCTACAATAAGAAGATAAAAAGGACTGCCTCATCAACAAACCTATGCCTGGACACTGGAAACTCCAGATGGATACAATGTTGACTTATGTGGTATAATAAATCATCTAAATTACCTGCAAATATTCATCCCTTAAGCTGGTCGACTGAATCTGATCACGCTCCAAATAGGCAGATTCAATTTCTGACATCAACAAGGCTCTAACTATACATATTTCTCGCTCTGTGAACCCATGTAACCGAACCCTTGCAAGCTGAAATAAGGAATCAATAAAGCAAGGGAGACAACATATAACAAAATCTCACACCTAGACAGTCACCTTACCTCAGTGAGCATCGACTCCAAGGCTTCGATAGTCCCCTTCTCCTTACAAGACGAAGTCATTATATAAGCTTTAATTGGGCGCACTAAGTCATCAGAAGCAGCAGAACATGAAAAGAAGGGTGGATCCTTCCTACGAGATATTTTGAACAATCTCTGGTTTAAAGCGTGAAGGAACATTGATTCTACAAGTAAATTCCTATAGTCGTTTACTGTCTTCAATTCTCCAGGTGGCATCAAACAACTGATCATCACTGCAGACTATTTCAGCAAATCAAAGAGATTAATGCTCCACAAGAGGTACAATTTTTCAATTTATATCATAATGATAAAAGTATGAGTTTGAATACTCACTCCACCAGCTTCGGATTCAACAAAACATGAAATGTATGGGTCCTCATGAGATGGAACTTCAAACTGAGGTAACAATGGAGGATCCAAAGGCGAACTTTTCTTATCAAAATGTGTCTTGATCAACTCAACAACACTCTGAGGGAATGAGAGAGATCTTAGAAAATAATTGTGAAAGAAATGCAGTTAGAACACCATTCAGCAAGAGAAGAGAATAATAAATTATACCTGTGTCTCGGGAAAGTCTCCAATAGCAATCACTGCCATATTTTGTAAGTTGTACCACTTCTTGTAAAACTGCCTCACTGTTTCAGCAGAAACAGTTCTAATGACCTTTTCTGTTCCGATTGGTAGACGCTGTGCATACTGCAGTTATCCAACAGCAATTCATTGCAGTCATGAACTTGGTGGCTATACAAAATCGGTAACGCCCAATCATACTACATAATTGTAAATGTCCATTATAATAATATTTTTTTAAAGAAGCAGAACAATATGCACTTTAGACATTTATATCTAATCTATCTATATTGCATTACTTGCGCTGAGGCAACTCGCACTTCCACGTCATTCAAAAATATTTTAGAAACCTTTTCAATTATTCAAATTTTCAATATATCGGTTACAAACCTATTTTTAAGCACAATTTTGAAAAATACTACTGTATTTTATATAGATTCTTATTAAAATGCAATGAAACATACTAAGTAATGAACAGTAAATGTCAAATAGTAAAAAGAAAAAAGGAGAGCCATATGCTTCTCATTATGTTAGCTATCAAAAATAATCCCACAACAAGAAGCAAAATAATTTACATACTGTTGATATTTCTATAGCACAATAATTATGTAAAAGGGTTTTGCATTTCATATCCACCAAATTAATTTATTTGGGAATGTATATTTCCTATTAGCCACCACTCAAGATCTCAATTACAAATGCAAGGAATTCGCCATACTCTCTAGTCAACGCTGTTCACAGTGTTCAGTGACTTGATCACATCCAAAATGTTACCTTGGAATTCGCCATCATCAATGTCCAGTGTGCTTCTTGCATACGGCCACTTGCATTCCGGGTGCCCCTGTACTCCTCCATGACAGCTCCCCTTTCTTTTTCCAAGTCCTCTGCTGAAACTCGTATCTGCGGGAGAGCGTATATAAGGGAAGAAGAAAAAACTTCAAACCAAGAGAAATTGCAATGAGACAAGAAAGTACCTCCGTACTAAATTCTGAAAGAATTGAAATGGCTTGTGATAACAGTTCTGGCTTGTCGATGGGAACAAACAGCTCATACACAGTCTCATCAGCAGATGTCATGGCATTCTGGCAAGCCCCAAATTCTGCCCCAACGCTTTCCAAGAACTTGACGATGTCATGATTAGAGTAATTTGTTGTCGCGCTAAAGGCAAGATGTTCCACTATGTGAGCAACACCTCTTTCATGCTCCTCTTCCAGGACTGAGCTGCCATATGCCCAATAATGAGCTTAGAATATGCAAGAATAGTAACGCAATAAAAGGAAAAAAGGAAAATCCACTCAAGTAATTGGCATTTGGTGTAATTACAAATAGGTACCCTCTCATAAGTAAATGTGTTTTTCTAATAAGAATTAAGTAGAGCATATATGAAGTCCACATGCTATGATTTAAATACCATCCATCGGAGATGAAACAGTTTGGATTTAAACTTTGAGGTCTCAGGTGACATTTTCCAAATGGATAAGGCAACTGATCAATCACACAGCTAACTCCAAATCTACATGCTCCACTTAGTTCAAGTTGAGAATCACAAGACAGTCCAATGTACACGTGTTTCAGACATTCACATACCTCGCAGATGAGGATCGTTACCTATTTTCCCCCCTTAATCCAATCCAGCAATATTCAAAATTAGAGTACGGCATTCAGAAATCACAAAACCACTCTTGCAAAACAATCTTCGCAAGGCAATTTAAAAAATCAAATCCACACACCATAACCTAAACACCAACGCACAATGCTAACAAAATCAGGGAGACAGTAAAAAAATTGCGAGGAATCAAGGAGATTGACTAACCCAGCCTTGACAGCGAGGGCGAGAGCGGCTCTCATCTTAGGCTTCGCGTTGGATCGGACGTAATAGGCGATGCCATTGTCGAGCCTACCGTATTCGACGCCGAACGGCTCCTGACCTAGTGGCTGCTCCAGGTCGACATTGCTGATGAGCTTCAGAGACCGAAATTTATGGCGCTTGGCGATCTGCGAGGTGGTGTCTGCGGGTATCAAATCCATCGGGAGTTTTGGGGGGATTTGGAGATGGTGAAAGGAAGAAAAGTTTGTTGTGGTATCTGCTTGCTTCTCCCCCGCCCAACGAGAGCTGTTGCTTGTTCGATTTCCGTAGTTTGTGCGCTCCTTCGAATCATGTAGCCATTAAACTGCTGTTGGAGAGCTGTGTGGGGGTTTTGGATTCGTTTTTCTGCAGTATTAGGGATGCATTTGGGGACTCCGATGAGAACAGCTTCGTGTTTGAATCTCTATGGATGGATACATTGATTTTTCACTCGGAATCGGTTTTTTTTTTTTCATGACGAAGAAACCTACATGTTCGGATACGTGACCCAACCGGCAAGAGTCATACACCAAGTAAATCGATTTACATCAACCGGCTCGACGCATTGACAAAAGCAAGACAAAGAAAGAACCAGAGACAAAAATCGAACCCGAGATCTTCTAACTCCCTTTGCTCCACACCACTCGCCACCCCTGACTGATTGATTGGTTAATATTAGGGTCGGAGAAAAAAAAAATAAAGGGTAAATTATTGGAGTCTTCGACACGAAGGTGAATAAGGTCATGTGCACCCATGAACACTTACCTCGACTCTTAGCTCACTTTTTATCCGTCACATGAGCATAAGAACACCCTTTCAACTTTTTATCAATTTCACTCATAGTCGTGCATTTCACTCTCGAGCCCTTCACCCACTATTTAAATTATTAAAATAATTTTTTTAACTCGAACATATACAAAAATGGGTGTTTATGGGTATATAAAATTACGATATATTCAAATATAATTTTTTTTATTATTTTTAATTATGTTAAAAGATAAATAAGACAAGTTTTAATTTTCTAATACACACGGAACACGTGTCGTTAACTTTAATCTAAAATACATGTTGAGATGTGCATCTATTTGTAGGAGAAAGTGTCGTTAACTTTAATTAAACTTAGCTTACACCTAATATCTATTAGTGATGACGAAATTTAATTCAATTTTTCTATCTAAATATATACAAAATTGATGTCTATAGATAGATAAAATTACATTCTATTCAAATATATATGTACTTTATTTTTTTCAATAAGCGAAATAATTACAAAATAGCTTTTAAAATAAAATAAATTGGTGGGAACACGTGGCGTCTCATCAATGGTCAGTGTTGTACCTAAGGGTGCCGGTTTTGCAAGAACAACTCTCCTCGGCTCGTCAATATTTTAGCTTTGTTTTTTTTTTCTCAATTTTACACGAAGAACACTCATTTGCCACTCAGATGCACATGTCCTAACTATTAAAGATTTTAAGTGTTTTACCTTGAAATAATCCTAATTTCTCAGTAAAGGACAATATAGATTTCACTCATCCTTTGGAAAAAGGTCTAGAAAAAACTATGGCATATGCATGTATACGATCATGACGTTAGAACTTCATTGTTATGGATGAGAACTATCATTAGTTGTTTTGCTAGGACATGGAAGAAGAGAAACCTCAAATCCATCGTAGTGAGGTTTGTTAATTGTTTTTCAATAAATATACACGCAATCACAAGGTAACATACAAGCCTTGATCCCAAAATAATACAGACAAGCAACATAAATATATAAATCTACATCAAAGTCTATCCACATTTCTTCAAAAGCTTCTCATATATTGTTTGCTATCATGATCTTTAAAGATTATATTTCACAAAACAAGAAATAAGGTGAAATACCCCAGTTTTAATGAATATAAATAAATTCTCCTTACATTAAATTAGTCAAAAATAATTTGAAGTTAACGTGATTAGTGAAAATAAAATATATAACATAAAGTTTTGGAATAATTATATTAGTTGACATAAAATAAAAAAAGAATTGATTTAAATAGATAAAATATTTTCTCATTAGCAATATTTAATTTAGGTAATTTAAATTGAATAAAAAACGGGACTATTATTGAAATAAATAACAGTTTCACAAATAATATATATATATATATATATTATTTATGAGTAAATTAGAGGATAACTAATTATATATTCATATGTACTAAGTATATTTATAAGTATAATATACATGTATAGCGGTAAAAATACACACACATATATGTACTCAATCCCACACCAGCCATTCCGAAGTGAAGCAGCCCACAACGGCCCATCCCGAGTCTGCACGCGGAGGAGGAAGTGAAATCAGATCTTTTTTTAAAACAAAATTCTATCTTAACGAAGTGATAACTAAGGATTTTGAACCTAGTCTTTCCAACCTAAAATCCCTATCTTTAGGGGTTAGGGGATCCGATTATGTAAAATTGAAGAGGATATTGCAGCCTTCCATTCTATCTATCACGTTCACTCTATTTCCATCTTCATCATTCTCTGCAAACCCACAAACATCAGCCAAACATCATAAACCATCGCTATCTCCGATCACCCTCGACCACGATTCCGGTGAAACCAAGGCCGACGATCACCACCACAGGGATCCTCAAACATCCAGGAGGCCACCGTGCAAGCCCCGACGCAGTAGCTCACCGGAAAGACGTCCAAATCGACGTCGGAAGTTTCTGCAGAAAGTGATCGACAAGTCAACTTTCGGGAATCGCCACCACCAGCACTGTGGTTCTAAGCCATCGACTCCGACTGAATCAGAAACCTTGCAGCACCCTCTGTCGAACCCATCTTCCCTCTCCCTCATACCTGCTTCGAGGCACTCGCACGACAGCCCCGAAGTTCACTAGTGAGCAGTTTTTCTGCACAGAAGAAAAACATGATCTTTATACGTTTTTCTCTCTTTTTTGACCCATGGCATGTTAATTCTTATAAATCATTTTTTTTTTCAGATTCATACCATACCAAGGGATCTTAGGTTCGAAATTTGGACATTTTCGAGTCCCGTTTGGGTAAGATCCACTCCGTTTCTCGTGAATTACCGTATTTCGATTAGGTGTTTGGGCTCATTCTAATCAATCTACTGTATTGAAGCAGTTGGCCTTCATTTTGGCTCCTGAGATTTCCTTGGGTACAGATTTGGATTTCTTTCGGAAGAAATCAAGGGTATGTTTTCACTTTTTAAAAGTTACAGGGCCGTTTCCGTGATTTATGAAAAGTAACTAACCCCTTTTTAAATTCTGTAAAATCTCAGGTCCAATATCAAATTATTTTCCTCAACCACGAATAAGCATTTCGTCGGATTAAGGCAAGTGGTTTGGTTCAATCAGTGCACTTTTGCAAATTTCGTGCCTTTTTCACAATTATTGTCTTTTTGCGTCTTCTATACATTCCATGCTATGAATTTGTGATAAATATGCAAGTTAGTTCAGTTTGTTGCTATTTATCAACTCCGAAATCTCACATAGCATGCTAACTCGAGTAATTATAATTTGATTCCATGATTTGAGGAAATTATATTAAATGCCCGAACTTCCTAAAAAGCATGATTTGTTCATTTTGTTTCCTTCATGCTAGTTAAGTATGGTATATTATTGGTTTTGAATATCCATACTTGTCAGTTATATTATTTCGTGCACGTTATAGATCTAAAGTGTACATTATGTCTTTTGTGGTCACCTATGATGTAATTATGATTTGGTAATCATACCATGTGTATTATTATTATTATTATTATTATTATTATTATTATTATTGTTATTGTGAGGTGTGTATTAAACAATGGAAAATGGTAAAGTCAGGTCAAGGTTCGGTTATACCTTGCTCTATAAACGTCTCATGAGATGCCCCTTCGAAATTGCAAATCTCTCGAATGGGTACATCTACCTATGGGTAGTAGGTCATCCGCCCAGTATATGCGGCCGAGACCAGTATCACTTGTCCTAATGAAATGATAACGTTGTTATAAGTGTATTGTTATGGTTGTGTTGTACATTATTTTACTAATAGGTGACCCATTTTCAGTGACGTTATATCATATTCTTTCCGTACTCTGAATATGATTCCTTAGGGTCTTCGGATCCGCATCACATTCAAACACTCGGTCCTTGTGGATCTTCCTGTTAATTTATTTTAATTTAATCAAACGAGTCAGGTTCCACATAAATATTAATTCCTCATTTTTATTTTAGTCTACAATCACCAATACCCTTTTATGGTCAATAGGTGGTAGACGGAGTCTTGAACATTTTACTTTCTGCTACTTGCTAGTCGTAAAAAGACTAACCGTCCTATTTTTCTCCTTTGGACGGTTGGGGTCCCTGGTTTGCATACTATACCTCAGCCACTAATCCGCAGGTTTAGGTAAACGGTCTTGAGGCGCTGACGAATAAAGGAGTCTATCGTTTTTCATTGTTTTATGTTTTGTATTAAGGTACAACCTTTTTAAATTTATGTAATTGAACTTATTTAATTCCGTTGCAACTATTTAAACATTATTTCCGCTGCTACTACTCCATTGTTTTAGGTAACATTGTTTTAGAATATTATATTATAATTTTATGTTTTAAGTCTTCCGCTTATTTAATATTTATTTATTATCATCTTGTTTATGGGAGCATGGTTGCATGTCCCTATAAGCCTAAGGCGGTTACGAGGACATTAAAGTCTGAGTAATTGCTGGCGCTGTGACATCTCTTTAGTGTTCTAAGAAGGGGTGTTACATAAGGATAATTGATGGATGTGTCTAAAAGCATAATAGCATATTTTGCTATGCTCTTTGATAAGGCTAGCATACATTTTTTTTATTAGGTAAAAATTCGAGACCATACAAATCTGGACCTCGATGGCCGACAAGTCGGCAGACGGAAAACCGTCAAAAACAAACCAAAAAAACAAAGAAGGTGCAACATACAAGCAAACGAGCTCTACAAAGCGAAACAAAACACAGCTAATCCGAAACAAGACGAGGACGTAGACGAAGGACAAAGCCAAGCACTACCCAGGAGCAGCACCGTAGGCTAGCGGCACATCAGGAGTCACCTGCGGGCAGTGAAGATGAACCTCCAAGGAACCATTCTTTTGAATAAAGGAGACGCCTCGATACACACTACCACGACCCCAGCCTATCCCGACTCCGACTGCCAGAACCCCATCCACCGGAAAAGAAAGTCAAGTCACGCTAAACGAAGAGCCACACGACGCCTGAACAAAAACGCACCAGAAACCCAAACGGGATTTACGCAAACACCCACAGGGATTTTTATTAATTATATATATTTAGATTTTATTTTATTTATATTTTTTATTTAATCTTTAATCGGGCCCGAAGCGGCCCGAAAGCAAAGCTTGGGCCCAAAGACATGGCGCACCAGTAGCCCAACAATAGTCGTGGACGACGACGACTTGTAGGCCGCCCCTGAATAGCGAAAGTTCCAAAATCCAAAACTCCGAGGAGCTCAAGGACGAATCGAGGGAAGCCGAGCGACAAAAAGGCGAACCCGCCTGCGGCAGCGACGACGAGACCGCAACAATAGGGAAGGGCCATCGCACTGAGGGCTGACCAAGCCGAGACGAGGACGACGCACCGAGGCCAGCCGAAGATGGCAGACGGTGAGCGACCGCGACCCAGGCCAGCAACCCGTCCAAGCTTTGCCAGCCGCGCACCCGTGTTCCAACCGGCCTCAAACCCTCGATCAACTGACGATCGAGGACATCATAGAACGGAACCTTGGTGGAGGAATTGTGTACGGCATGGCTATGATAGCAACCCGAGCTATATCAATGGCGAAGAGAAATTCGAGCTTGGGGCCATCAGATGGGTTAGAAGTTCAATTTGAACAAGGGATTGAAGAAAAAAGAAACAAAAAGCAAGAAGCTTCAAAACCCCAAATTAATTTTAGTTTTGGTCAACATTAGAGGGTGAAATCAGGTTGGGGATATGCAAGGAAACCACCCAAACAGGAGATCGAAGATGCTGCTTTGCAGAGGCACGAAGGCCACGCCGGGAATCGACGCCATGGAAAGAAAAACGAGGTCAAATCAGAAGAGATTTACAAGGAAGATTAAAGAAATTAAAGAAAGGAGCAAGAGAAGACAAAGCTCCAACTCAATTTCAGATTCCGTCGCAAATCGATTCGGACTTAGGGTTGAAGACAAACACGACCCACAAGGTCCACGCCGGAACAACAGAGTAGCAGAGCCACAACGGCGCGGAGGCAGCCTAGGCTGGGCTGGGGGCGGCCGGAGCCGGGCTGGTGAGAGCGTTTTCAGACCTCCAAAGAGGGGTTCGTTGCCTCCGAAGAGGGGTTCGTATCCTCCGAAGAGGTGGTTTGTTGCCTCCGAAGAGGGGTTCGTATCCTCTGAAGAGGTGGTTCGTTGCCTCCTAAGAGGGGTTCAGGACAACCCGCACCGGCAAGGTGGAGCCAATCGGTGGTCGGAGTTGTACATTGGTGTAGACCTGGGATTCCTGTGAAGGGTTTTATTGAATAGTTGTTAATACTAGGTAAGCTAGGCTAGCATACATATAGTTGCGAGGTGATCATATTAAGAAGAGCTAAATACAATGTTTATCCAAAAGCCATGGTGAAAGTAGGCATAGTAGGGCACTAGGGCCTAGTATACATCCGTCCAACATTAAGTTATTGTGATTTTCAACAAGCATGTTATTTCATATAAAAGTTAATAATGTTTGAGTGAGGATTTCATATGCTTATAAAACGGAGCCCCCGACGGAGTTGCGCATATTCTTGAGGAGGATTGTAGGGGAAGGGCTACTCTCCCGGCTTATCGTTGTGGTCGTTGTTGTTCTTTGAGAGGCTTGCCTCTCTTTGTTTACCAAAAAAAATGTATGAGTGAGGATGAGAAGTCGACGCTCTAACAAATATACTACTTCATATTACACTTATTTATTATGTTATTTTATACTCCATATTATTCTTCACTACTAATTGAAAAGTGATTATGCAAAATTAGGATAGAAATATAAAAGATATAAAAAATGAACAAAAAAAACAAGAAAGAAAGAAAGAAAAAATCACACAACTATCACTAACTTCTCAATAACACAAAATGGCACCCAAAAAACCTAATTCCTACCCTCTTCAACGCGCATCCACGCGCCTCTTTTCTCTCTCAGCAAAGCGCTTTCGCCGCCGCCATGGAGGCCTTGTGCCCACCGTCCCTGCCTTTCAGCACCAGCTTCCGACCCCTCCTTCATCATCCCCCTCTGCCTCAGGTCTAGCCCACACGCTCCCTGTGTTGATTATGAGTTCTAGCTCCTCCTACCACCCTTTCCCTCCTAATGGAGATCGGCCTAGCTCGGCCTGTAATAAGGAGGCGGAGCCTCCCGATTGGTTCTCTTCTGTGAGAAATCGGTCCACTCGGAGTGTGATGATGGCCTGTTATCCGGCACTCAAGAGGTTCGGGAGGGGATCGTGGTGGCCGGACGGTTGGGGCTACTTCCTTTGTTGGCGTGTCTGGCCCTTCGCTCTGCTTTCTTCTCTGTCGGCTTGCAATCAGATATGTGCTTCGGTTTGTTGCTCTGTAAGACTGTTCCGCTCTCTTATGGTCCACTCCATCTACCCTACTGCTCACCAGCAATTCTTCTATTTATTTCATACTTCTGTATGCACTTGGGTTCATCACCCTCCTTCAAATCGCATCTATGTTATTACGATCTCTGTTGATCGATTATCTTCTATTACAATTGCTTGCTATACTCGCACGAATCTCTCAAAATCCTTTATGGAGGCCCTAAAGGTTTCTCCTTGCTGTTGTCGGTTCCCTTGTTTGCCTTGTAGGTTTTGTTTCCGTGACTGTACGGGGGCTCAGCCGGGTTGGCTTTCATTTACTCTTGGACTCTCTACACACAAGGCTACCTCCTTTCGCCATAAGCTCTACACGTTCTTTGGCTCACACGCCCCAAAATTCACTAACCCTTTCTTTAGAAGAACATCTCACATATTTTTACAAATTTCAGAAATTAAATTGCATTTACTTCTGTCAATTTCTTTTAATTGCAATTACCTTGCCGAGTGGTGTGCTTACAATCTAAGGGTCTTCAGGCACTCTATTATTCTCAATCTCAACATCATCCGGTATGTTTATATCGGTTTTTACTTATCCCTTCTCAGTTGCAGTCAATTTTGCTACTATTTTGCTTATTCTTGCTGCTGGTTTGCTTACTTATGCAGGTATTCTCCTATTGCTGTTGGTCTTTGTTGTGGGCTGTTGATCCCTGCTGTTGTTGCGGTACTTGCTGTTTTAGGGCAATTGTGCGTGGGGGTTCATACAACTTGTCCCCTCTTACTTGTTGATGACTATAATGGCTCACAAGCATTACAAAGTATTTACCAAATTGTTTATATGCCTTACAAGGCCAAACACTTAAAACAATTCCCTGCTACTAATTTAAATCAATTTAAATCAGTATATTACCAAATTGTTCTTAATAATATTGGTTATCCGAGAGCGGAAATGGTCGGTCCTTACTCGGTGTGTCATTGATACTCTTACTCAACTCCCTTCCAATTTAAGGTACACACACTTGGTGGTTTATAAATCACATTTTGTCAATCAAATTGGTGGCTATTCCCATAATATCATTTGGATGACTCACCACGGCTACAATGGGCATTTATACGAACCAAACAACAATCCAAATGTGATGCCACACCCGGATAGCATTCGCCTAAACAATTCAATAAAAGCTATATTAAAAAGTAGTCGTCGTCTAAACAATTCAATAAAAGCTATATTAAAAAGTACCAACGACTACGTAAAAAAAAGTTATCCATGACTATATGCTCTTGGAACTGTAGAGGTATTCAAAGGAGGAACTTCTGGACGGAGACTGAAATTTTTTGTAGAAACAACTACATAAACGTTTTGGCGCTTCTTGAGACTAAAACGAATAAAATCCCGCATGAAAACGTTTGGAGAAAATGTGGTTTCACCAATATTGCTTTCGATCCTGCTCGAGGTTTCTCGGGGGGGATCTGCCTACTCTGGAAAGACCTTCCGCTATCAGAAGGAGAAATATCCCTAATTTCAGTACAACACAGATTAATTCATATCAATTATCATGACCATAGAAATGACAAAACTACAGCCTTCCTTTTCGTTTATGCTCCGCCTGATCAAAAGTCAAAAGACTCTTTTTGGGATTTTACAATCCATTATGCAAACCAACTTCTCGTTCCGTTTTGTCTTTTGGGAGACCTAAATGAAATCGCTATTCCTAATGATAAGTTAGGAGGTATTACACCTCGACCAGGGCGTTTTAAAAGACTGCAAGAAATTAAGAACTCGCTTCTACTTCTAGAAGTACCTACTCATGGGGGTACTTTTACTTGGCAAAAAAAGAAAACAGGGATGCCGAACAACATCTTTGCTAAACTTGACCGTCTTTTAGCTACAAATGAAGTAATTTCCTTATTTGATGGTATTCGAGTGAAAATTCACCCAGTCACTACTTCGGACCATGCACCGATATCTATTGATCTTAGATCAACGCTGCACATAAACAAAAAACCTTTTCGTTTTGAAATGGCCTGGACTACAAAACCAGAATTCACAAACTTAGTTCGACAAGCATGGAGATTAAACCCTCCGGGATCGCTTATGTTCAAATTGGTTAAAAAAACTTCTATCCTAAAAAATCTAGCTAATAAATGGCACAAACGTACCTTCAATAACATTCACAAAGAGCTCTTCGAAACAGATGCTAAAATTCTGCATCTGCAGCAGTCATTAATTGGGAGTCCCAATATAGATGACATTGTTTTACACAAGAGATTAATTAATAAAAGAGAACGGATGCTTGATTTCCAACGCCGTTACTGGAGCCAGAGGGCAAAGGCTAAACATATTAAATTAAACGATACAAATTCGAGCTATTTTCACCGCATTGCCTCGGCCAAAAGGGGAAGAAAACTGATCAAATCTCTTACAACATATAATGGTACGACTCTGTCGGACTACGATTCGATCCGAAATGAGTTTGCAACTAGCTTTGTGGCTCGTTTCAGGTCGTCTTATAATCATAACCTATCATTCGATGCTGACCTGAGCGTTATTGACAATGAAATCTCTACGCAACAAAACATACTGCTCACTGCCCCAGTAACTAACAAGGAAATCAAGTGTGCCCTCTTCTCAATCGATCCCGACAAATCCCCGGGACCTGATGGTATGCCAGTAGGTTTTTACCAAACGTATTGGAAAATTGTCGGACCCTCTGTTATCAAAGCTGTTAAGGCATTCTTCTCTAGTGGGAAAATGCTGAGACAGATTAACCATACATTTATAACATTAATCCAAAAGAGGGATAACCCTCAATCTATTAACCATTTCAGGCCCACCAGCTTATGTTCTACAATGTACAAAATTATCTCCAAGATCTTAACAGCTAGACTCTCTAAAGTTTTTGATAAACTCATTCATCCTCTGCAGAGTGCTTTTACTAAGAGGAGGTCCATACAGAACAACATTCTTATTGCTCATGAAATTTTTCACTCCTTCAGAATATCCAAGGCAAAAACAGGCTACATGGCGATAAAATTAGATATGGAAAAGGCTTATGATAGAGTAGAGTGACCCTTCCTCTTCTCCGTCCTTACAAAATTCGGCTTTCATAGACAATTCATTCTCTGGATCAAAGAGTGTGTACAAACTGTTTCTTACTCGGTCTTGGTTAATGATGAGCCATCACTACCGTTTTCCCCCACAAGGGGACTAAGACAGGGTGACCCCTTGTCACCTTTTCTTTTCATTCTTACCGCTGAAGTTTTAGCCAGGACCCTGCAACGCAATTCGTTAGCATCAAAGGATGTTGGTTTTACTATCGGTTGAGGGGGGGGATTAAGGTCCCCTTTCTTGTCTTTGCAGACGATATCATGCTCTTCGGTAAGGCAAATCAGTCTACCTGTACTAATCTATCCAATATCATTCAATGTTTCTGCTCCATCTCTGGACAAAAAGTGAACCTTCATAAATCTAGCTTTCAAGTATCCCCAAATACGTCGAACACGACAATTCAGACCGTGACAAATGTGCTGGGAATTCCCCAGTCGAACAATTTAGAAAAATATTTGGGATGTCCAATCATCAATGGCAGAGTTAATAAGGACACCTTTGCAGATGTTATTCTTAAAACAAAACAACAACTTACAAAATGGAAAGCTTCCTCCCTCTCGGCTGAGGGCCGGAAAGTTCTCATTAAGGCTAACTTAAGCGCTCAACCATTATTTATTATGCAAGCCTTTATGCTACCAACGTCTCTTCTTCACGAACTGGATAAAATCTACAGACAGTTCTTTTGGAATAAACAGGAGAAATTCACACCTCTAATTAGCTGGGACAAAATCTGTGCGGACACTCTCTCTGGTGGTCTTGGGATTCATAAAGCTGAGACGATGAACATCGCACTTCAGATGAAACTTCTTTGGAAAATCATTGCTGAACCAGATAATATCTGGGTTCAGGTTGTAACAGCTAAATACCTAAAAGGCGATCCACTACTAAAATATACCAAGAAAGGAAACTCTTCTTGGCAATGGTCAAAATTAATGACAATCAGAACAGAGTTCAAATCTGGTCTCAACTGGACTATCGGAAATGGGAAATCCGTCAGCTTCTGGACAGATAACTGGGTTGAAAAAACTCCTTTGGCTGATCTCGCTCTTCTGCAGCTAGATAGGATTACTTTAGAGTGGCCTGTTGCCCGTTTTCTGACAACAGACAATAAAGGGGATATCGTTAAAGCCCACACAGACTTAAGAGGCCTTTTAAAGCCAGAGATTATTTCTAAAATTCTGGCAACTCATTTACCAAAAAATAATTTCCAAGATCGACTTTTTTGGGGTCCTAGCCGAGATGGGTGGTTCTCCACTAGCTCGGCTGCGACTATCATCCCAAATCACGCTGACGATCCGCAATTAGGGTGTAATTGGATTTGGGATTTAGATATCCCATATAAAATTCGGCATTTTCTTTGAAAAATTGCAAAAGATGGTCTACCGACCTCTGACAGACTACAACGATCTCATGTGTCGGTCCCTTCGGGTTGTCACTTCTGTGGCTGCACTACAGAGTCGACCACTCATTTACTTCTTAACTGTCCGATGACGGTAGACTTACTTTTAGCTTTGGGTATTCGACGCCCTATTCTTCAAACCAGTAGCATCGACAATAAACCAAACATGCTGCTAGCCTCTATTCACTCCAATGCAGGAAAAAATACTTTCGAATGTCTTGCCTTTGCGTGGTGGAGTATTTGGTATTTCCGTAACCAACTGGCTTTTCAACATATTAGTAACACCTCTACCCAAGCTATTGTCTTATTCTACAAAAATGCTCATCACATGTGGTCGACTAATTTGGACTCACAGAATTTTAAAAATGGTAAGAGTGTTGTCCACAAACAAAAAGGTTGCAAAAATGGAATTTATGCAAAGGTTACTAACCCTATCAGATCTGAGGCATGGAAACCTCCTCCTATAGGCTACTACAAACTTAATTTTGACGGTTCATACGTACATTATGAGGCTGGTACCTATGGATTCGTCATTCGGGACTCTCGAGGGTTGGTTGTTTCCATCGGGTCGGGTCACTGTAACAACACTTCTGCTGTCTTTGCCGAGGCTTTGGGTTTACACATGGGTGTTACAAGGGCTGCAGAATTGGGCCTAAATAACCTTCTAATCGAAGGCGATTGTTTGGTCGTCATAAAGGCTCTGCTGGGGGATTGGTCTTGCCCTTGGAATATCGAGCTGTTGATGGCTGATACTTCTTTGCTTCTCTGTTCTATTGCTAATGTTGCTATTCGTCATATTTTCAGGGATTCGAACGCTATGGCTGATAGGATTGCTCGTTTGGCCCATAGCGTCCCTGTCGATGATAGCCTCGCTGTTGATCCAGAACTTCATGTTCTCGTCCGTTTGGATGCGCTAGGAAAGAAGCCCGATCGTTGGCGGCTTTCCTAATCCTCATCCTGCTTAAAAAAAAAAAAGACTTCTCAATAACACCATACAAGTTAGCTCACAAGTCTAAAGGTAAACTAAAAACATTAGCGAAAAAATAAGGAGGAAATTGGGCCTGGTGACCCCATTCCTTCCCCAATTAACCAACTGTTCTCGGGCAACTCAAATTAGCTATATGATCGATATACCAATTCGAATCTCGATCAATTGATATCTTGACTAATTTCATCGATTTTAGCTTGTTTTCGATCACAATAGTTCGTTCAGCATATTTAGGCTTCGATTCGTAGAAGAGAGAGTTTTAGACCATTTTGCAATTTTTTGGAAGAAATGAAAAGGACATGTGTGTAATTTATTAGAAATTATGTTGACAAAAGCCGTTTTGGAATCTTGTCTAAAACCGATACGTAATTAAGTGTTGCTGTGTTGATGAACGTACATGTAACCAAAATTTCACAACCTCAAAGAATGGGCCATAACTGGACCATAGGGGGCCCAACTGAAACTTGACGGGCCTCAATGACGCCGAGCTTGACCATACCTCATCGACCTCTGCACGGGAAGAGACCTTGCCCTATAAATACTCTCTTCTATTTAGCCCCATTTCATTACACTGTATAATTTCCCGCCCGGCACACTCCCATTTCCCGCTCTGCGAAACGAAGCCCTAGAGCATGGGTCAGAAGCAGCAACAATCCGCCAATTCATCCCCGGAGCCCAAGAAACGCCGTCGAGTTGGCTTCGCAATCGCCGGTGAGCTCCTCTTCACCTCACAATTCGTCTTCAATTTCATCATTTTTTGCTCTTTTTTTCGTCCCCTCTTCGAATTCCTGCTAATCGTTGAGCATTTTCATGGTTGCAATTGCTGTCGAAAATTGGGGCTTCAGACGCCGGTATCGATCCCAACGAGTGCATCAAAATCTACCTAGGTATGATCTGTCATAACATTTCGTGCGATTGGTTCGAGCTTCATTCAGTTTTGTTTTTCCCCTTTTGCCTTTTTAGCTCATTCGGTCTTAAAACGGAATTGTTTGCTTCTGTCCTATCAGCCTGTTTTGTTTATTGTAGATTTATTTCCTGTTTATCACTTTTATTTGATAAAGTTAGACCTACTTTCTTCTCTAGAAGGAAGAAGGATACAAATGGGCGTTTTTCTGTTTCTACGTTGACCTTGAAAAATTCAAATTAGCTGAGTTAGTGTTAGATGATGTGTGAATTGAAGTGTGGCACTTGATATAATAAAAGGGATGTCGAAGTTTTTACTGCCTGTTCGTGTCGACTATAAAAGTCGCCCTTGTTGATAAGACCCATCACATGAGCGCGACATAGCAAGCCTGGTGCTAATGTACACAGTAGTTTTGTATTTTATACGATGAAGGTGGAGTCACGAGCTTGTGTTAGATGAAATTAACAACACGGTTTTCTTGTTTGGTTGTTTTGTTGATAATATAATGTAGTTTCAAACAAGGAGGAGGTGGAAGCGGGAGGTGGATACTGCATTGATCCAGTTGACTTGATGAACTTTTTTGAAGAAGATGGAAAAATATATGGCTACGTAGGATTGAAGGTAAGGTTAATGCTATTTTTTTGCTATTTTTTTAATAGCTGACGCTTTGCATGGTATTTCATTCTATTGTGCATGCTGCTTTCTCTTCTTAGATTAAATATTGAAACGCCTCTGAAACAGAGAGGTGCATGGGAATGAAGGAATACGAGGATATGCATCCTTGATTTTGTAATGTTGCCTTATGATCCCATAGAACTTTAGTTATTTTGAGTCTGATACTAAATTACCTCTTTGAATTCAAGATAGAAGATGCTCTCTCATCCTTGCCAATTCAGTCAAGTAGAAGAAACAAAGAGATTGAGGGTTTAAACTTTGTACCATAGTTTTATAGACTTCCCGTGTAAATTTGGTTGGTGTGATCAACCTTTATATTTAGTGGGAAAGTTATGATAGTATATGGCTAAAGTAAAGGGTTAACCATATGTGTTATTTACTTGGAGATTAAAGTTTTGCTGTGGAAATTGAAAAAAGTCATTTTCCCCAAGAAAATTTTCTTATAATACATTATGAGCCTAAAAAGGTTTTGTCACAAATTTCTGTGCAAAATTGGATTGGAAGATCAAATTGTTCTTAAAATCAAATTCTATGGGCTAATTGATTTGGGTTAATTCAATTCCTTAAAGCTTTACTTCGCCTAAAATTGTAGGTCAGATTTTGGTTTCACCCAACAGTCAAAACCATACACTTTGCATAAATCCAACAGTTAGTTATTAAATGGGCATGCTAAGTGGCAATTGTGTTTTTTCCGTTTCATATGGAAAAGCACCTACAGGAGGGAAACAGAAGCAATTTCATAACTTCTCGTGATGAACTCCACTGCCACTATGATAAGTTCTAGTGTATAACCTGTGATCTGGTGAATTAGGAAGTAGGAGCAAGGGGTCTTAAATGAACTGGGAGATATAGTAAACTGAGGTACAGTATAACTGTAATAGTATAAAGTAGGAGAAAGTAATGCCAAGGAGAAAAAAAGAGAAGACATATTTGCTTAGGAGGTTTTTGAATTTGACTCTCAAGGAATAAAAATTTGAAAACAACTAAAAGGAAGTTGTTCATCCCCAGCATTCCATTGTTTGGAAAACTGGCCCAAGCCATCTGTTTCTGTATTTGTTTTTTTATATTTTTGAACATTTTCCTGAAAATAGTTCTCTTTGGAACTGTTGAAGATGCTTTTGCGGCTATTGCTGAATATCCTTCCATCTCTTCCATTTATGTCATTTTTTAACTATTGTATCACCAACCCTAGTTGCCTTATTATATTGCCTGTGAGTGATTTTTTTTTGCTGTCATCACCATTGATGTGCAATGGCGAGCTGTTTCTATTGACTTCCGTTGCATGACTTGCCATGAGTGCACAATTACTGGTCTGTCTCAACTCAAGCACACCGGATTTGATGCTGCAGTGCCTTCATTTCATAACGGCCCTAAACCTTCATACCATATTTCCTGTCCTCATATTCATCCTATCACTGATTACCACTAATCAGCTCTCTTTCTTCATCCATTAGTCAAGTTTGACCTAGATATACACGTACTTTATTTATATTGCCCTTCATTTTTTTTTTGTTTTCCCACTTGTCTTCCGCTGCTGCTAGCATGATGTTCCTGGAAAATTCTTCTCTCTCCCCATTCATTCAGTCTCCCTGGTGAGCTATCAGTCTTAATCATATATTGAGGGTTCGAGTAAAACATTATCTTTGGTTGCATATGATGTTCCCTATCCTCCCTGTGTGTTTTCCTACCTTCTACCTTCAAACCTTTTCCCGAATCTCTAACTTTATACTAGCAAGTGATTTAACATTTTGTTGTCGTTACTTGTTGCTTCAGCAAAGGAGGTATTGGCTTGTATCAGAGCATTTGATACTGAATGAAATTCCTATTAATATTGCCTTTTAATAACAAGAATTGTGTGACACATTTTTTTTTTCTGCTTTAAATTGTTGGATTGTCTGTGGCATCTTTCCTTTCTGGTTTGCCTCCCCATTTTTTTTATTGCAATGAATACAATTTCAAAGAGATTTATGGTGCAACTTCAAACATTACATGAATGTTTAATGTTTATGAATTATGCGCAACTTTTTACTGCAGGTTACTTTCTGGGTTAGCATGATATCATTTCATGCATATGTGGATGTCACTTACAAAAGCACATCTGATGTAAGTAGCTATGTTTTTGAAGTGGAGGGAAATGTAGGAAGTTTTTATCTCGAACTTTGTTTCAAATGTGTATTCTCAGTTCATTCTGCTGGAATATAGTTTTGACACTTGAGAACCTTCAACCTTGGCACTGACTGTTTATGTTTCTTTCTTGACTGTCTATTGGTTTTAAGGCTGGCAAAGGGATCACTGATCTGAAAACTGCTTTTCAGGTAATTATAACCCTCTCTTTGGAATATCCTCAAGTCACTGAGGATTTTGAAGCCATACAAATATCTATTTAAAATGTGCTACTATGCCAATACTCATGGTTTATTTGCTACAGACTATATTTGGTGAGAACCTTGTTGAGGATAAAGATCAGTTTCTTCAAATGTTTTCAACAGAGAGGCATTATATTCGGTAGTTATCATCAACTTATTGGTTCATGAAATACATTTTTTCTTCTTGCACCTTCATTACTAAACTCTAACATTCTTTTCCTTTGTGATCATCTCAGATCACTTACTTCAAAAGGGGAGAAACTACTGCATAATGCCTCTAATGGGAATGTGTCAAATTCTACCAGCCATTCAAATGCTGATCCATTGGCTTTACAATTGAAACTACCAGCTAATGCCTCAAAAGCTGAGGCTCATCATGCAGAGGTGCTTATCTGTTGAGTTCACTTTTGAAATCTTGATCATTATTTTGATTAATGGATTTGTACATTATCTGTTTAAATGACTTGATAGCTCAAGTTTCCATTTTAGCTTATCTACTTCTTTTTAGAATGATGAACCTAGTGAGCTCTATTTTGTTCAGTTGCTGCAATAACTGGATATTCTCACTATGTTTGTTACAAACACGTTTTAACTCCAAGAAACAAAATGAAAGGGGCACCCTCTAGGAAATTGATACCTTTTGTTTTCCTTCTAGTGATTTAAAACGGACATGGCCTTTTTCTAGATGTTGGTTTTAGTTTGGGAATGACGGGCCTGCTTGAATTTGATGTTTGTTTTGTGTTTATAAATGTAAAATTGAAGACCTCTGCTGATGCTCTTCTCCCTATTGGCAGGTAATTCGAATGGTTGTTGGTGACATGCTTGTAGGGCAGCTTTACAGCCGATTGATTCCTCTGATCCTTCTCCTTGTGGATGGTAATCCTATAATCCTGTTCAGTATTTGTTACTCTATACCCTTCTGTGGTGGCTGTATATTTGACCCTTGAATTACATTTGTTGATATTGATATTAGGCAGCAGCCCCATTGATGTCACCGATTCTAGTTGGGAGATGTACTTGATCATTCAGAAGACTGGTGATCAGGACGAAGACTCTCAAGTTATATTGGTTGGGCTTGCAGCTGCTTATCGGTTTTACAGATATCCTGAAAGTTCAAGATTGCGACTCAGCCAGGTTTTTACCTCTTCTTGTTTATCTTTTGATCATATCGGTGGAAGATTATTTTGCCTGTTATAGTTAGGGGATACAACTAAACAAGGACACTCTTCAACTGGCAACTTCTCTTGTGAAAGCTTTTGTAGTAGCTGCAAAATAGTTAAATAGTTTCACAGGCACCAAGAATGGTTATGTCTGTGACTTGAACTGACTGGTTTCAAATCACCGTATAGTCTTTTTTTGTCTCTTACGAATCAAAACGGGAAAAAACTACTGTGATTGAGAAGGGATTTCAGTCTCTTGCTTCAAATGCCGTTTTCAGAGGATGTCTCCTTGTTCTGTAATATGAAGTTTGATGCTTCACTTCCTAACGCTACGAGTTATCTAAACATACCAGTCGTGCTGCTTGATTTTTTAGGGGGTAGTAGTTCTACATGGACTATGAAGTGTTTGACAAATTCATATTGCTATATTTGTGCTCTCCAGCGTGGTAATGAGTTTGTAATTGATATGCAGATACTTATACTACCTCCTTACCAGCGCAAGGGCTACGGAAAGTCCCTTCTGGAGGTGCTAAGCAATGTAGCCGTCTCAGAGGGCGTTTATGACTTCACTATCGAAGAGCCTTTGGATTCTCTGCAACATGTTCGCAATTGTATCGACATACCTCGCCTGCTTTCTTGCAGCTTGGTCCAAGAGGCAGTTGATCAGGTTGTACCTCAATTGAAAGAAGCTAATCTGTCGAAGAGAGCATCAACCGAGAACTCTCAGTCCCTCCTGCCCCTGCCTTCCACCATAGAAGAAGTCAGAAAAACTCTGAAGATCAACAAGAAACAGTTCATTCAGTGCTGGGAAATCCTCCTTTATCTCGCCCTCGACACATCAGAGAAGAAGCACATGGACAACTTCAAAACTTTCATCACAGACCGCATCAAAGTGTCCGTGCTGGATAAAGACGCAGCTGGCTCCACCGGGAAGCGGGTGGTTGACGTCCCCAGTGAGTACGACGAGGATTTGTCATTTGTCATGTACAAGCCTCTAAACGGCGAGGGCAGTAGCGTCGAGGTTGATGGAGATCAAGCTAATGTAGAGCAACAGCTGGAGCAGTTGGCGGATATGAGGATCGAAAGCATCAAAGCAGTTGTGAAAAAGATATCTCCCCTTCGTGGGTGAAAACCCGAAAAGCGATAACGGAGAAATTGTAGAGGTAGGTGCTTTAGATGCTGCATCATCTGTATACTGGTGATAGAGTAGTTCTGGCTGAGATTCACCATAACTATTTCGCCATATCGACATCTCGAGATCGGATTCCGATGGCTGCTAGAGCCCACTAGTGTAGGTTGTTTTACCGGACGTCGGCAAAACAGAACATGTTGGTAATTTCGAACTTGAATCTTAGCTGCGGGTGACTTTCGTATTGTAAGGAAATGTGATTCGTTTTGGTAACGTTTTACATATCATGTGGTGTGGTTCACTCTTTATGTATTTTAACTCGTGATTTCGAATTTCACATTGACTGATCAGGAATTTCCATCATTTTTTTTAAACTAAACGTGTCTCCAAAATTATTTTCATAATAAAAGAAATGTGTTTCCATTTTTTTTAAACTAAACGTGTCCTAAATTTTAAATATATGTTATATAATCATGTATAATATGATGGCCTGTTACACGGCTACAACTTACAAACCATATCCAATTTTATATTATTATTATTTAGGTGAATGTTCCTTTTCCCATAAATTGTAAGGTGTAGTTTGGTATTACTATTAATTAGGATTCGAAATAAAATAAAATAAATTAGAATGAGCCATTCTTAATGAATTGCGTCTAGTATCATGTCAGAATGAACCATTCATAAAAGGGTTAATCTTACAAGATTTCATGAAATATCCTCAACTTTGGTGTTAGTTGCGCTCTCTACCCTAGTTGAGTTTCTTAAATTAATAAAATCTTTAACATAATATGAAAATTACACAAAATCGCCCATATTTAAAAAAAAATCAACAATCGCCCATTTTAATCAAAATAAAAAAGAAATTCATGCCAAACATATAAAAATGCATGCTCTAAAAAATGAAAATAAGATCAATTACTTAAAATAAATCATATTCCTAATTAATCACCCATATTCATATAGTATTCCTTAAAAATCTATTTTATAATGTCATAGTTATAATTTACGTAAGATTAATATGAAGTACCATATTATGTGCCTAATTAATCAAGTTTTCATGAGTATATACCCGATTTTGCCTATTTTTAATATATGTTTATCATATTTTTATTAATTACAAATAGTTATCATATATTTTACTATTTCTTTTTTAAAAATATATTTTATTTCATTTTTGTAAAAGTATTATATTTCATCTATGTATGGTTAACATTTCTTATAGAATCTTTTTTTAAAAATGAGAAATATATATTTTCTTAAGATTCAATCACAAGATACCACATAAGATGTAATGTATAATGTATTAGTTTTAGTGTATATAAAATAATATGGACCAAAATGAAAAATATATAAAATAATATATGGAGAATAGATGCACAAATCTACATTTATAGATAGGTATATGTAAATTTAGATTTTTTTAATAACATATGTTTTTAAGAAAAATAATTAAAATGAATTATTTTTAGTAATTATAATAGTTATTTAAAGGAGTAGATGTTATCTATTATAAATGATTTTTTTTGGGGGGGGGGGTTGCAATTTTTTCAATTTTAAATATATTAGGGGTTTATTGAAAATATTTTATGAACAGGGGTGATTTTGTGTAATTTTCCCATTATTTGTGTAATTTTTTAATTTAAGAAACTTATTTAGGGTAGATAGCGCAACTAACACCAAAGTTTGGGATATTTCGTGAAATCTTACAAGGTTGGGATATTAAGCACAACTATCCATAAAGGTCAGGATATTTAGTGCAATTAACCCTTCATAAAATAATATTATTTATAATAATAAAAAATAACGATAAGAATAATAATGCATTTTAAAATTATAGTACTTGTTCATCAAATTCTTTCAATTTCCAAAAAATAATAATAATATAATAATTAATAGTTTTAGTGAAATCTAAAATTGATGAAGAATGAAAATAACTCAAAATTAAGGACGGACTCTCGTTCATTCTTGATTCTATGAAATAGATACCAAACGATCCCTAATAAATAAAGGAATGAAACGGAAGCAAACAAAAGCAAGAGGGGAGGCAGACGGTGGTCGGTGGGGGAGCACCAGTTGGCAACAAACAACGACTAACCGTGCACACCATCACCACGGCTATTGGCCAACGCTTTTCATTTGGTCCTGATTTGCAAATACTTTCTCAAAAGGTCCTCAATTGCAAATATCCTGTGCTTGGCTGGCTACCTACAATGTGTAAAAGGGGGCCAAACAAACCCAATTACCTCTCTCTCTCTCTCTTTCCATCTCTTGCGCTCGTCGGTAGGCAACTGCTCTCCCGTAATCTCCCACGCCTTAATCCTCAAATCTCCTCTCAGATCTCTTCTTCTTCTTTGATCTCGGATCTCACCTCTCCCTCCTTGTTTTTTCGAACCTTGATTCGAATTTCAATCCGTCTCTGCAACGAATTGAGATCGGATTTTAGGTTTTTTTTTTTCTGTTGTTCAGTCTTTGATCGCTGCATCGCCGCCATGAATCCCGAATAGTAAGCACTCTCTCTGTATTTCTGTTGTCTGATTGGATTTAATTTGATTCCGATTATGTATTTTGAGGCTTTTTGCTCTGGATCCATTTCGTGGTGGTGTTGATGTTCGTGTGCTCTATTTTTAGACGATCGTCTGTTTTCTGTAGCATGTTTGAGATGTTTGGCATGATTGGTGTATAATTAGACCTGATCGTATGACTTTCATGGGAATTTAGCTATATTTAGGCAGGGCTCGTGTATCACTTTATTTGAATAAAACTTGATTTGATTTAGGGGGTTATTATGCTCTACGGTGTTATGTTTTTTCCCCCCTTCATTCGTATATTGCATTCTTACCTTGTAACTGGTGATGATATGGATGATAGTTTGAATTAGGGTTTTTATTTTTGTGCTGTTTGTTGATGAATTATGCAAGTGGTTGTGAAGTGGTGATCGATTTATACTTGGACTTACAAGGTGCTTCTTGTTGTGCAGTGATTACCTCTTTAAGCTGTTGTTGATCGGAGATTCAGGTGTAGGAAAGTCTTGCCTTCTCTTGCGATTTGCGGTATGATCATGCATTTCATCCTTTTTAGAGCTTCAGAATGGGCTTTGTTGTCCTTTTCTGTTGGTGGCTTATTTCTGTTTTGACTTTTGTTGACGCTGAGGATGGAGCTTTTGTTTTTGCAGGATGACTCTTACGTTGAGAGTTATATCAGTACTATCGGGGTTGATTTTGTAAGTAATGCCACCTTATTTGATGCATGTGAAGTGTGTTTCATTAATTTTTTTTTTAAAAAAAATTAGTTTGGGGACTATTTTATGGTTTATATTTTTCTTGGTTTCTTAAAATAATTGCCCTTGACAGAAAATCCGCACAGTAGAGCAGGATGAGAAGACCATTAAACTCCAAATTGTAAGTGCTGCGGGACTATTGTTGAATTTGTTTTTGTTCTTTCCAGTTCATTGACTTCATTTTGTTATCCTTCATAGTGGGATACTGCTGGGCAAGAACGCTTCAGGACCATTACAAGTAGTTACTATCGTGGTGCCCATGGAATTATCGTAAGTTGAAACTCTACCATCCTTTCAGAGATAAGAGAGAGAATTCTAAATGGAGAACCCCTCAATTTTTAGTCTGAATGTTGGTTTATTTCACTATTGCTCACATTCTTTTGCTGATTGATGATTATCATGTTTGGCTTGCTAGATTGTATATGATGTCACAGACCAGCAAAGCTTTGAGAATGTCAAGCAATGGCTGAATGAGATTGATCGCTATGCAAGTGACAATGTTGTCAAGCTTTTGGTTGGAAACAAAAATGACTTGACCAGCAACAAAGTGGTTTCGTACGAAGCTGGAAAAGTACGGATGTTTCTGATTTTCACATTTTTGTGTATTACTTATTTATATTAATTTTACTTTGCACACATGCAAACTGAGGAATGAAAAGTGCGCTTGAGTTTCTGGCTTAATGGCTCTTACATTATACTTGATTTTGAGTTTATGATAAAACTTTTTTGATGAAACAGGCATTTGCTGATGAAATTGGCGTTCCTTTCTTAGAAACTAGTGCTAAGAATGCAACCAATGTTGAGCAAGCATTTATGACAATGGCAGCTGAGATCAAGAAAAGGTAAGATGCCTTTTCGACATTTTCTTTCTTTAGCTGCCCCCTTTCTCTGAAAATACCATTTTTTTTCCCGAGGAATCTGAAAATACCATCTTGAGTAGACACTGTTGAGTGCTATGTGTAGTTGGAAGAGATTAGAGATGTTAAAGGAATTGTAGTACAAAGAAATTTTTGTTGTAGAGAGAACTGCCTTCTGTCTGTACTTTGGAGGGATGATATCTATTTTGGACCCTGCAAATGAACGCACATTTGTTGCCTCTCAATGAATCAACTAATTACGTTAATAATTTGAGCATTTCTCCATTTCAATAATGAAATGGAGATTGCAGTTTGCAGGGGTACATCTTCAGCTTCATTTGGATTGTTATTACATGAGATAAGCTTCTATGTTTTGAGGAATAAAATATGTTGCACAACTTTGAGCATGGAGGCGTAAATTATTAGGCTTAGGATTTTGAACAAAGATGTTTTTGGTATATATTTTGCACTCTTAACTTTTGATGAAGCACATTGCTGCCTGTCACTGGAATACCTTGGCATTAGTGCATCCTCCACCTACCTTTTATGACTATAATAATATTGGCCATGGTCTCTTCACTCTCTTGCATGGATATTTCCTGTCATATTTTTGTGTTACTTTGCCATCAGCTTCACCTGCATTACTTATCTTCTCTTTCTATTCATAATTGTTCATTTCAAATGACCTTGATTATACCAGAAATTTTGTTTGTTTAGTAGTAGTATTTTACTACCTTCGTTTTAGGTGAATGTACACTTGGCTTCTCAAGTTGCTTAGTTTTTTTGCCCTCCCATATATAACCTTGTAGTAAGTTTGATGGCAAGGGTGAAAAATTTAACATTTATCTCCAGGAAAAGTTATGTCATTTCCATGTTTCATGACAAACATAAAAGACGTAGACTCCTTGATATTTTGCCCTTCTCTGATTGGAGGTTACCTGTTAGCCATGCAGATTTAAGTTTCTAAATTTTCCTTCAGTTTGTGAAACGGTTTGGAAATCTACAGATAACTTTTTTGGGCTGCCTAGGGGCATCTTTTGTGGCATAATAATTTTTTTCAGTTGTTTGGGTCCCAACTGTTTCACCCTTCTTTAATTACAAGTTGCACTGGAGATTAGACTAATTTATCAGTGTTGAAGATATGACATTGTAGCTTTTTGGAGGTTTTTCTAACTCGTTCATTCTTTTTTTTTAAATCAACAACTCCTTCATTTCTGTGTGTGAAGTGTCGTAAAATTTTGTTTGTTTACATGGCCCATAGTTAATAAGAGACAGGCATAGCCAAGAACCCCTTGAAATTATTATAAAATAGACTATAGGAGTATTTACTTCTGAGATCTCCCGTAATTTTTTTTTTGTCTTCCCTTTGAAAGTTTACCATGGCTAAAACTTAAAAAAGCCCCGTCATAATTTTATTGATTTCAATTTGTTTCATTTGTTATTCATTCTTTTAGCAACACTGTAACTTGTTTGATGCATGGTGATGACATGTTAAAGCCAGCCGATACATTGGTGATTACTGATTAGACATGATACATGGTGCTAGAACGACACAGTTATATTGTTTTATTGATCGTATCTCTCTTCCACAGGGTGGCAAGCAATCCAGCAGCCAACACTGGGAGACCCTCGGCAGTGCCACTCCGTGGGCAGCCTGTTGCTTCATCGTCGTCGTGCTGCTCTTAATTCATATGTTCGATCCTGCAGAAACTCGTTGCCGTCGTTGTCTCTTCCCCCCGACGAACATGGATTAATGTTAGCCACTTTCATGTTTGTACATTAAGATGCTATTGAATTTCATTTTGTGTGGGTATGTCGACATTGCCTTGGATAGGAGGTTTTAATGTTCCTTTTTATCAGATTCCTTAAGAATTATACATGTTGAAGGTGCATGATTTAGTAGACTGATTTGCTTATTCAGTGCTGCTTGGAAATTCAATTCTTTATATTATACTCATCTAATTCTCATTCTCCTCATTGCTCTTACTCTCCCTCACGATGCCCAGGGTTAGTTCAATCGATTCTGGTATCGGATCTGTTCGTGTTTGGGTTCGAGGTTGAGTCAGTTTTGGGTCTATGTTAACTGGGTCGGATCAGTAACAGGTCTAGTTAAAAATTATACTCCCTCCGTTCGGCAAAACATGTCGTTTACTATTCACGCTTTTTTAGAATGATAAAACCCTATAAAATATTTAATTTTTTATAAATTTTTTTAACAAGTTTGTACTTATTAATAATAACTAAGAAATTGTTAAAAAAATTATTAAAAAATTAAATATTTTATATAGTTTTTACCCTCTAAAAAAACGTGCGTAAATAGTAAAGTGACATGTTTTGCCGAACCGAGGGAGTAATTTGAAGTCAAATTGATGAAAAATAGAAAATCAAAATTTGTTTTCCATTTGTTTTGTCCGAGGGCCATGTCAATTTTACAACCTATGCCCTTGTCAATTTTCCTTCAAACTTGTGCTCTTTCCTCAACTCTCTCCCTCTCAAGAACCCAAACTCATCGAAGACAAATCTAACCCACTTTTCTTCATTCAACCTCTTCTAATGCCATGTTTATCAAGGGATACTAGAAATACTAATATTTTATTCTTTTCTCTCCGCCACATCATCCTATCATCTCATTTTTCTCACTTTATCAATAGCATCCCTGGTATCCCAAAACCCATCTTTTCATACCCACTCAATTTACAAATATACCCATCCCCAACAATTATTTTCATTCTCGATTATATTATTATATTCATTTATTATTATTAAAATATTAATATTAAATTAATATTATTTATAAACGAAATAGTGCAAACTATATATAACAAAAATAAAGCGACATTAATTAAATAAACAAAAGGACATTGCAACAAAGACAATGCATAAACTTTAGAATTGTTTAAATAACATAACGTAAATTAACATAATACGAAATTCACAAAACACTAATTATTTTTTGATTAAAATAGAGGATCGATATTACATCAAAGACAATACATAAACAAAATTGTAACTTCACAAACATAATACGAAATTCGCAAAACACTAATTATTTCATCTTCTTACATTAATATTATTTGAGTATTTTTGCATATCATTGTATCAAAAAATTATATATTTTTTAAATATTTTTAAATATATGCAAAATTAATATCTATCTATAGAGAAAAATAAATATAATATTGTGGTGACATTTTTTTTTATTACTTTTTACATTTTAAATTTCAAAAATTATAATTTATATATGTCAATTGGTTAAGCCAACATTTAATCTGGGTCGTCCAAAGGGCCTCCACCTGTCGAAATCCATATCACCCTCTCAATTTCTCTCACCTGTGAAACACAACACTTCACCTAAATTGAGAGGAAAACGGTGCGGTTTCTATCAATTCATTCGGGAAAAAAATTGCAGTTTGACACTGCATTTAATGAACCCACCCAAGAAGCGATACTTGCCGGATGCTTGCCAAGTATCCCATAACCCCGATACTTGAACTATTCTCAATATTTTATTGTATAAAAACCAAGTATCGATACTAGCTTACATCCGATAAACATGCTCTAAATTGATGAACTGTCAATTGATTTTAGGTATTGAAAACAATTTGGGTGGTTAGATTTTAGATTTTGATAGGTTGGATTTTAGGTATTGAAAACAATTTGGGTGGTTAGATTTTAGATTTTGATAGGTTGTTGAAAAAGTGATTCAAATTGGTTGTTGAAAAAGTGTATGGATTATTTGTGCACAAGCCTTAGAGTGTACACTGTGCACATATATTATTTGGTGAAATGTGAAACATTATTCCGTGAAATTTGAAGCATTATTCGGTGAAATATGAGTATTGTTTAGGGGAATGTGAAACATTATTTGATGAAATTTAAAACATTTCATATAAATTGTAAGTATTGTTTAGGGAATTGAGGTTTCTTTTATTTGAAATGATGAATAAAAAAACTAAACATTATTCTGTAGAATGTTACAAATTATTAAGTGGAATTGGGACGTTTTCATCTGAACTGAACGGAAAAAAAACATAACAGTATTCGGTAGAATGTTTCACATTTCACAAATGATAATTGATGATATTTTGGATTTAGCAGATAGTTTTTCTGTGTTTTCTTTTAGCTATGTAAGGCGGAATGGCAATACCCTGACACATTATGTGGCTAGATTATTTCCTCCGAATGGGAACGATTATGTATTTATCGATCCTTTTCCACAAAGTTTGATTGAGTTTGCGGAGATTGATCTTATCTAATAAGATGTGCCACCGTTATACTCAAAAACAAAAAAAAACTTCAATTTATTTTCCTTGCTATCATAAATATTCAATCATGCAAGCAACTAGGCTACAACTAGCTTATTCAAACCATAATTGAAACAAATGTATACTCAACTTGCAACTCCAATATCTCAAAGGAAACAAATGTATACTCAACTTGCAACTCCAATATCTCAATGATAACTTAAACAATACTGTAATATGTCCAATAATAGAATGTCCTTTATATAAAAAAAATATAATCGCATAAGTGAATCATTTATGAAGGAAAAAAAAATCTAAAGACTAAAAGAGTTGTCGAAGATGACACTCGTAATTCCAAATTTCTTCTATTTGATAGAAACTTTTTCAGAGATCTCCGAGAAGGTGGCGTCCCGGAGGATCATTGACCGAAAGAAAAAGGAGTGGATAGAAGAAGTCGATTGGAAAAGAAAAAAATAAAAATAAAAATCAATCAACCAACAACAATATTTAAGATAAAATTTGTCCAACAGGCCATTTTTTGGCCCTTTATTGGGAGAGTGTCCACCAAGTGTGATAAATTGGGGTTTTATCCACCTAAAATTTTATGTACAAAATCGCCCCTTGATCTAAACCTAATCTCCTCTTCCCGTGCCCGCTTTCTCCTGCGTCGGCTTCCTTAGATCTGATCGCCCTCCATCACCGCACCTTCCTCCATCGTCGCACCTTCCTCCGTCGGCGTGCTCTGGCACTACTCCTTATCTCTTTCCTCCACTCGATCCTTCTCCTCTGACGAAAACGACCTCGTCCTCCGATCTCAGATCTGGATCTCGCATGGTCGACGGCGTTGCTCTCTGTTCGCCTCTGCAGCCATCTCGACTCTCTCTGGTCGCCTTCCTCTGTGGTCCCTGTTCGCCGCCCTCTGTCATCGCTCGTCTCCCTCTGTGATCTCTGTTCGTCTCTAGTCTTGTCTATGTTGCCGCAACCATCTAGGTAAGTTCACATCTCCACTCGATCTGATGCAGTTGGACATTCACTTCGTTTTGGTTTGATGAATTAGGTTTGATTCGATGAATTAGGTTTTGTTTGACTTTGATGAATTAGGTTTTGATTAGGTCTATCCTTAGATCTGGTTTAGGGCTTACATTTTGGGGAAATGCCAGAGATTTCTCAAATCATTAGTTTTAGGTGCTTTTGAATGCTTTGCAAGCTGGTATCTCATGATTTGTTGATCAACCAAAAGCAATTTCCATAAGAAATCTGTGTTGTGTACTTGCTATGTGTATTTTATATTGATTCAATTCGATAGGGGAGTAGCTTGGATAGGGAGTAGTTATAAATGCTGCAATCATGCCCGTAGATCAAACAAAGTCAAATTCAATAAATCTGGTGTAATTTTACATTAGAAAATAACGTTAAAATTAAGTTGATCAACTTAACTTTAATGGTTATACCTTTAGGGAGATGAGTATATATAGACATTAGCTATGGAGGAGGGGAAGTGGGTCATTGTGTGGTGTGAGTTTTCATGTTTTTATCAGCTTCATTTGACTGTAAAACTTGCATAGCACTAATGCGTTGGACTAAAAATCAGCATGCTTTCTTATTGAAATCTGAGTATGTGAGTAGAGAAGCAAAAAAAAAATAGCTAATCGTGTCAATACTTAATATTTTAAATATTTTTTATGTCCGCAATTTTTTAGTAATATTACATTCCGCTTTCAACACTTTTAATCGTGTCAATACTTTTAGGAATATCTATTTTTTATAAAAAAAAAATTAGTGGTGTCTGCAAATTTTTTTAACGTCAGCGGTATTTTGAGCGTTAGTGGGTGTCTGCATTTCAGCAAAATTCGTTATGCTGAAATGCGGACTCTTGGAGAGCTTATTAGCTTCTTGTGTGATCTGAAAATGCTGAAATTAATTCTTATTAGCAAAATTCGTTATGCTGAAATGATGAAATTAATTATTATACAATTGTATGAGCTACTATATCTTACACACAAGCATGTTCAGCAACACGGTTTTAACATTAATTTTGATGTTCCTTGCTTTAAATCTCCTTTAAAAGCCTCTTAGCTCAATGGTAGAGCAATGTGCTTATGCGCAAATACGTGGGTTCGAATCCCGCATAGGCTAAATTTTATATCCCGCAGCACGGTTTCAGCAACTCCGATTTTAGCAAACCTGGTGTCGAAGTGGTGAAGCGAAAAAAAAAGAAGTGGTGACGTGAAAAAAAAAGAAAAAAAAAAGCAACTCCGGTTTCGGCAACACGGTTTCAGCAACTTAGGTTTCAGCAACGCGCGAAAAAAAACTAATTTCAACAATTTCAGCAACTTCGGTTTCAGCAACGCGCGAAAAAAAAAAACTAATTTCACAATTGCAACAACAATTTAAGTAACTCCGGTTTCAGCAACCCTGGTTTCGGCAACTCGGATTTCAGCAACTTAGGTTTCAGCAACGCGCGAAAAAAAAAAAAACTAATTTCAACAATTTCAGCAACTTCGGTTTCAGCAACTTTGGTTTCAGCAACTTCGGTTTCAGCAACGCGCGAAAAAAAAAACTAATTTCAACAATTTCAGCAATTTCGGTTTCAACAACTTTGGTTTCAGCAACTTCGGCTTCAGCAACGCGCGGAAAAAAAAACGCTAAAATAAGGTTTGCTGAAACCAAATGTGCTGAAACAGGAGGGGGGCACAGGGGCGCGTGGGGGGGGGGGGCAAAGGGGCACAGGGGGCAAGGGAAGGAAGGTGGACATTTTGCCAATTTGAGGGGAAGGGTGAACATTTTCCTAATAAAGGCCTTAAATATGGCCTATAGCACAATTCCCCCAATATTTAGTAAGTTATGACGAATATTTAACAAGTTATGGTAGTGATACTTCACTACCAACAAGAGATACAATTTTTTTTATTGCTCGCCAACAATGCTACTTTATGTTGGTGTTTGGTCTCGTTTTTAGTCTATGTAATATTGACATGCACCAATGAGATTCGTGCTACTTCTCGACCTCTCGTACAATACACACATACAATCCTGCATTTGTAGCCGTGGTGGACACTTAAGTGCCCATCTCACGCAACTCTCATCACCTTTCTTCGGCTAATTAGCATGTATTCTCGGACGATGCTCGTTTTTCCAATTATGAAGCACAACTATAAAAACAATGATCTCTTACCCCAGTGATAGCAGTAGCCCTTATAAAAGATCAAGAGTTCAAATCCTACTTATCATAATTTATGAGAAGTGGCCCAGTGGGTGTCCAAAACTTCGGTTTAGCTTTTTCGGTTCGAGCCCCTCATAGACTAATGTTCAATGTTCAACCCATGTAGGATTAATCGATAATCTCAAAGCCTATAATAATAATAATAATGAATAAAGATCAAATGTTAACAACTCTTACGGTGTTAAATGTTAACAAATCAATATTCGGCAAAATTTATCAAATATTCATCACAGTCACTCAATTATTCATCAAAGCTTTTCGACAACATTTAAGAGATTCATTTCAATTAATAATTATTGTCAATTAAAAAAAATTATCACCCAAAAAACTCAAACCCTTGCGCGTGTCCACCCCAATCCCGTAATTGTGTTACTGTGATGAATATTTTTTAAATGTTGCCGAATATTGATGAATATTTGAGAAATTGTGAATAATTGAGTGACTGTGATGAATATTTGATTAATTTTAACAAAAGCTTTGATGAATAATTGAGTGACTGTGATGAATATTTGATAAATTTTATCGAATATTGATTTATTAACATTTAACACCGTAAGAGTTGTTAACACATGACCCAACCTCTAATAATAATAATAATAATAATAATAATAATAATAATAATGATAATGATAATAATAATAATAAAATGAAGCCATGACGTCGTCATCCAATGCACATTTGTCCTAATGCCTATGTGGGGGCATTTTGTTAACATAGAAAATGGCAAAACTCAATCTCTCAAAGCTAAGGTCATCTTTAACCTTAAATCCATCCTTGATCCTGGACCCCAAAAAACCTTTCTAGTGAGACCTCCTCCATGGATTCCCTCATCCGAAGCTCCCAACCAGTAGTAGTAGTAGGAACGCTTCTCCTTCTCCTCCTTGTTGCAGTTAAACTTAAATTCCGAGTTAGCAGAGGTAGGAGGAGGAGGAGGAAGTACCACCCAGTTGGGTGCACCATCCTCCATCTCCTCTTCAACTACACCAGGATCCATGATTACGTCACTCGTCTCGCAGCCAAGCACACCACCTTCAGGGCTATCTCCCTCTTCGGGAGCGACATCTTCACTTCTGATCCCGCGGTTGTTGAGCACATCCTCAAGTCCAGTTTTCATAACTATGGCAAAGTACGTTATGTCTCTCTCCATTAGATGTAGGAGTGTTATTCGACCCGAGCTTGGCATGTTCAAGCTTGGTTCGTTTGTTAAACGAGCTCGAGCCGAACTCAATTTATAAACAAACTTTTTTTTTTTTAATCAAGCTTGACTTGTTTAGGAAACGATGAAACACTTGAGAATTGTCAAGAGATGAATTAGGATATTGGTGATGAAGAGACAAAATAGTAATTTTGCACTTCTAACTTCAAACTTAACGTACAAGGTGTGATGAGTGGTCTTTTGCAAACATCTACCTTTTAAAGGGTGATTTTTTGGAATTTTTAATAAGAAGTGGTTTGGTACAAAACGGTGTATTTTAGGGGTGATTTTCTAGAATTTGGCCTATATTTAATTTATTGTTAAATAATTTGGTCAGTTGGTTTGGGTCGGGTTGAATCGAGTTTATACTCATTTTGAATTTTTGGTTATCTCAGGTTTCGGTTAGTTCAGGTCTTATAAAATTTCGGTTGAATCAGTTTCAGCTCATTCGGGTTTGGGTCATTTTCAGTTAACCGGGTCAAAATGGGTCAGGTCGATTTCCAGGTATTCAGGTTAATTGGTTTCGGGCAGGTTCGAATCGGGTTTTGTCAGCTCTATCGTCTCCCTATACGTTTAATAATGTACTGTTGGGGATTTGATGTTTGTTTTTGTGAAATTTAAAGCTGTTTCTGCTAAAATTCAGGGGTTGCACAACTACAGAAACCTAAATGACCTGTTTGGTGATGGGATTTTCGCCGTCGACGGCGATAAATGGAGACAACAAAGGAAGGTCTCTAGCCATGAGTTCTCCACCAAGAACTTGAGGGACTTCAGCAGCCATATATTCCGTCGCAACGCAGCTAAACTCGCTACTTTGCTTGCAGAGGCAGCGAGTTCCAATCGAATAGTTGATATACAAGTGAGTCTTCAGAACTTTATTGCTTGATTCACATGAAAAAGCACATCCAAGTTATAAGCAATTGATTGTCTTTTGAAGGATTTGTTCATGAAATCTACACTAGACTCCATATTCAAAGTCGCGTTCGGGGTTGATCTTGATAGCATGTGTGGTTCAAGCGAACAAGAAGCCGAATTCTGTCATGCTTTCGATGAAGCCAGCACGTTTATAGCTCGCCGATACGTTGATGTGTTATGGCCGATCAAGAAGTATTTGAACGTTGGCGCCGAAGCCATGCTGAAGAAAAATGTAGACATTATGGACAGTTTCGTGTACAAGCTCATACAGAACAAGGTCGAGCAAATGCAGCAGCTGGGCGATCCATCGGTAAGTAAACCAACAGATCCTTGCCATTCGTAGTTTGTCGTCTTGGAAGTCGCTTGTAATCCTTTGGCGCGAACAATGCAGATCAAGAAAGATGATATACTGTCGCGCTTTCTGCAACTGGGAGACGTCGAACCCAAGTACTTGAGAGATATCATACTGAATTTCGTGATCGCTGGCAAGGACACAACCGCCGGTACCCTTTCATGGTTTATCTACATGCTCTGCAAGCACCCAGATAAACAAGAGAAGGTTTCGGAGGAGATAAAGAATGCAACCAAGGTGGATTCGGTCTCAAACTATGCTGACTTTGTGACCAGTCTGCACGGCGATTCTCTGGGAGCGATGCAGTATCTTCATGCTGCTCTAACCGAGACTCTCAGGCTGTATCCGGCTGTTCCTTCGGTGATGTGCAATTCACTCGTTTCTCGTAATCACTACTATGGAATCTCTCGGCTTTTTTCCCATTTTACATGTCAATCCATACAGGATCCAAAGATATGCTTCGCGGATGACACTCTCCCTGATGGGTTCAGTGTGAATAAAGGAGAGATGGTGTACTATCATCCATATGCAATGGGAAGGATGAAATCCATTTGGGGCGACGACGCTGAGTGCTTCAAACCAGAAAGGTGGCTTGGTGAGACTGGCATGTTCCAGCAAGAGAGCCCCTTCAAGTTTACGGCATTCCAGGTATGTAGAACAATATTTTGATGCTTAAGTATGTAAGAAAAACGCATCAAGTCGTCGAGGTTTTTGCAGGCTGGTCCAAGAATTTGCTTGGGGAAGGAATTTGCATACAGGCAGATGAAGATCTTCTCAGCCGTTCTAGTGAGCAGCTTCAGATTCAGGCTTGCTGATCAAAAGAAGCCTGTGAATTACAAGACCATGATAAATCTTCACATTGACGGCGGCCTACACATTGAAGTCCTCCGTCGATAGTACTAAAACACATCTAGAGCTCGTAGATAAATAACGAGCGGTGTCATTTGCTGTGAATCACCTCTGCCTGTGGCTCAAAACTGGGGTATCATCTGTGCTGATTACTCCATGATCTTCATGCCTTTTAAGAGTTGATGATATACAAAACCACTTCAAATAAGCGGGATGGGACTCATCTATTACACTTGTAGAACAATTTATTAGATATTGCTTAAATGCAAACAAACCTTGTTCTCAGAAAGCTCGCTTTGAAGCCGATCCAAACACAAAAACTTGTGGGAAGATGACAGTATAGGCCTAGCTTTTCAGAATACAAACACCGTCGGCACAATGGAAGTGAACATGATATATATAGCACAGTTACAAAAAGAGTGAGTATTTGTATCACTGTTATTCTCAGAATTTTAATTGTCTGCATTAAATTGAGAGCAAACCAATTTTATTCTGCTTAAAAAAAAAACAAAATACTGACATTGGATCTGTATTTTGGATCCGTTTAGTTCAGATCAGCTGTTTTGTATGAAGTGCAAATGCATATTTATAGGCATATATGTTAAAATAAAACCCAAATCTTATAAGGCATGAATCAAACATAAACTATCTTGTACAACATCATCATCACAGGTGCAGTCTGAACAATATTAGCATACATAATATACTTTTTTTTTCATTATGAATTCACAAGAACAAAGCACTGAATGCAATTAATGAAACATTACCACATACCTCTTTGTGAAGGTTAGCAGCTCCAGTTAGGTATTCAAATGGAAGCCAAATGTACTGATGATCATGTTTAATTGATCAGCACACCAAACACTATCTGAAGAAGACTTCAACGTGGAGGCCACCATCAATGTGAAGATTAATCATCGTCTTGTAAGTGACGGGCTTGTTCGGATCACCGAGCCTGAATCTGAAGATGCTTAGTAAAACAGCTGAGAAAATTTTCATTTGCCGATACGCAAATTCCTTTCCCAAGCAAATCCGTGGACCAGCCTGTCAAATTTACCAAGTTGAGGCATTTACATTTATCAAACTAATTTTAATCCAAATAGTTTCACTGCACATATATCAGTCTCCATACCTGGAATGCCGTCAATATGAAGGGGCTCTCTTGCTGGAAGACGCCATCCTCAGTAAGCCACCTTTCTGGTCGGAAGCACTCAGCATCATTTCCCCAAATGGATTTCATCCTTCCCATTGGATATGGTTGGTAGTACACCAAATCTCCTTTGTTCACACTGAATCCATTAGGGAAAGTGTCGTCTGAGAAGCAGGTCTTTGGATCCTATATGCATTAACATGTAAAACGGAAAATCCTTGAGATTCTATTCTTCTATATGTATCTAAAACAAGAAGATAAAGGAACCGAGCGGATAGCACATTACCAAAGGAACTGCTGGATACAGTCCAAGTGTCTCAGTTAGAGCAGCATGAAGATATTGCATCCTTTCAAGAGACTCTTCATTCAAATTGGTCGCAAATTCCGTGTAGCTGGACACCTTTTCCACCTCAGTTGCAATCTTTATTTCCTGGCTTAGCTTCTCTTGTATGTCAGGGTGCTTGCAAAGCATGTAGACAAACCAAGAAAGGGTACCAGCAGTTGTGTCCTTTCCAGCAATTATGAAGTTCAGTATGATATCTCTCAAGTATTTGGGATCGACGTCACCCAGCTGTAGAAAGCGTGACAGTATATCATCTTTCTCAATCTGTATTATTCACAGGCAAATGATACAAGGAATCAGAAACAACGAGAGCAAAAAAGGGTTATATACAAAATGATAAGTACTTACATAAGCACTTCCCGGCTTCTGCATTTGCTTCAGCTTGTTCTCTATCAGCTTGTACACAAAATGATCAACAGTTTCTACGTTTTTCTTCAACTTGGCTTCTCCACCGATATTCAGATATTTCTTGATTGGCCAAAATATATCAACGTATCTCTGTGAAGTAAACATGCTAGCCTCATCGAAAGCATGGCTAAATTTGGTGCCTTCTTCACTTGAACCACACATACTATCAAGATCAATCCCAAAGGCGACTTTAAATATGGAGTCCAATGTAGATCTCATGAACAGATCCTGCAACACCAAATCCAAGTGCTTAAATATCCTTTAACCTTTCAAATACATAAAACAGTATTTGTCAAGCGGCTAAATGCCAACAACATACTTGAATATCAACTATTTGATTGGAACTCGCAGCCTCTGCCAGCACATTAGCTAGTTTTGCTGCATTTTGTCGAAATATTTGGCTGCTGAAGTCCCTCAAGATTCTTGTGGAGAACTCATGACTTGAGATCTTCCGCTGTTGTCTCCATTTATCACCATCAACCGCAAAAATTCCATCACCAAGCAGGTCACTTAGGCATCTATAGTTTAGCAATCCCTGTAAAAAGAACAGCTTTCAGTTGGCCATATGAAGTTGATGAATGTAAGCCCATGTTTGGTTGAACGTGAGAAGTATAATTCCTAGGAATTCAATTTCCGTGAATTAAATTCCTATGAATTGAATAAAGATGTGTGGCTGAGTTACAAGTTAGGAAATTTAAAAGAGGGAAGTGAAAACTTTCTATAAAAATGGTGGAAGTTCAATCCAGTTCCCCTAAGTAGTTGGAATTCCCACATTTTATAGGAATTGGAATTCCTGTCCTGTGTATTCAAGTTCTCGGTTTTTTCAAAAAAAAAAAAAAAATGCAACCAGGTCCAAACACACTTATTCATCACTTCTGGGCTTTTCAATTTCCTAGATTTTTTCAGTTATTAACCAATCGAGCTCTAAATCAATCAATGAACTTGAAGAATCCCCTAAATCTTTTGAAAGTATAAACATTGATTTCTTCCCTGTTAGAAGCTACAATTCAATTTTACAAATGAAAGTAAATCAAATCCCCAAAAGTTAAACAAAGAGGCAATTAGGGCAAGTCGAGATTGTTGATCTGTTTTTCTCCCAAATTCCTGGGAAATTTGACAGGATAAAAATCTGATAGGAATCAGATAGCAAGAGTCTCGCTAACAGCCCACTAGAGGCAAGCATCTTGCTCCTACTCTCCTAGGGTTTGATTGACATCGCTTACCAAAAAAAAGGGTTTGATTGACATCTGAAATGCAAGTATCTCTCAAATCCGTCAGTTTTGAGGAATCCTCAATCTGTAATTCAATTTATATTCCCGTCTGATTACAACCTGCAGTTTCTCCTCTTTTTATAATAGAGAAGATCAGTGCTGTTACAATTCAAATTTTACAAATACAAGTATCAGGTCCTCTCAAATCTTTTGAAAGTAAAACATTGAGATTTCTTCCTTTCAGAAGTTGCAATTCAATTTTACAAATGAAATTAAATCAAGGAAATTTGAAACTGGAACTCAGTCAGCAACAACAATGTAATGTACCTTGCCGTAGTTATCAAAGTTGGACTTGAGGATGTGCTCTACAATGGCAGGATCACAAGTGAAGATATAACTCCTGAAGAGGGAGATGATCCTGAAGGTGGTGTGCTTGGCTGACAGATGAGTCAAGTAATCAAGGATCCTATTGAAGTTGAAGAGGAGGTGGAAGCTGGTCCCAACTACTGGGTAGTACTTCTTCGAATTCCTTTCCCTTGTGAGGAGTTTCAGGGATAGGGCGAGTAAGATCAGTGCTGGGAGTGCTAGTTTTAGGGTTTCCAAGCTCAACATTGCATCCATGGATGCTGGAGCTCTCTCTCTCGGTCAAACTTCAATGTTCCTTGGAGACTAGTATTAGTATATGTTGGAGTGAGGCTTTTGGCAAGATTACAAAACGACTATTGTCAAGATAATTTTAACTCAATTGCACACTTGTCCTTTTCATTTTTTCCAAACAAATTGCAATGTTCAAAACTCTCTCATCGACGCTGTGAATCAAGGCGGCATTCGAAGTTGCTGTCGATCACACCCTTCAATCAAATTTACCATAAATTCATACAATACTCAATTCATCAATGGCCTTCTTGACGGCGTAGCATCGGTGCTGAACTGCAATGTCGACGTCGGTGGCGAGGCGGATGGCCTCTCTGGCCTCGTCGAGCTTGGAATGGCTCCGAGCGGGGATGGAACCTCTGGCGCCCTTAGAGGCGGCGTGGTGAGCGAGGGCGAGGCCGATGGCCTCCCTGAATGAGAGCGAGGGCGAGGGCGAGGGAGAGGCGGTGGCCGAGGGCGAGGGAGAGGCGGTAGTCGAGGGCGAGGCAGACGCCTTAGAAGCGGTTGGCCTCCCTGAATTCGTCGATGGTGAAGACGCTGGCATCGAACGGTAATGGCGGCAGCAACTCTTGATGGGGACTTGCTATCTCCGGAGAACGGCAATGGCGGGATTGATGCGAACTATACATTCAAATAATAGTACACCGCCGCTCCTCTCCAACACCCGGATCTGATCAGTTTTAATAGTACTAAACAAATTAAACTATAATTTGCAAATTATAGTCGGTTTTAATAAGAATAACATGTGTATTGTATGTTTAATTATATGTCAAAATTGGAATTCCTGGTGCTGTAATTTCTAATCGGCTAAATGCTACTTCTATGAGACTGATTGGTTGTATAGTTTGATTATTTGTTTTGGTGGTGTACTTGGGACTGATTGGTTGTATAGTTTGATTATTTGTATAGTTTGATCAGTTTGTTTTGGTGGTGTACTTGGGTTGAACCGATCAGTTTGTGAGACTGATGGGGACTCGCTATCTCCGGCGAAGCGCTGGCGTCGAACCTCACCGACCTCTCCAAAACCCACCTCTGCGAAATCATGTCTCAGATGAAGGCAACTCTCCCTTTCTCCCTCTCTCGGTGGTTGATCGATTGATTACTATTCCTCGATCAAATCCTGGATTTGTGAGCATTCAAATCCGGTTGAATTCGTCCTCGATGGAGAATTCCGTTAAAACCCTAATTCGCTTCCGTCCCTCACTTGGAGATTGTTTGAAAAAAATAAAAAGGACTTATGTGCAATTTAGTTGAAATTGTCTTGACAATAGTTGTTTTCGAATCTTGTCTAAAGCCGCTATGTATATGTTGAGATTATGAATAAATTACACAAAATTGCCTTAAATTAGGAGAGTTTTTACAAACTACCCATGAATTAGAAAAATATAGGAAATCCTCCAACTTTGAGATTTATTACAAAAAAGGCCCATAAATAATGAAAGTATACAAAACTGCCAAAAATTAGTTGAATAAGAAAAACACAATCTTTTCAATGTTAGCAATTGTTAAATTAGTTGAATAAGAGAATAAATAAACTACACAAAAACACTCCTACCTACATTATATATATTTTTTTACTGACCCATAACTAGAACAATATTTTGATGCTCAGAATGCAAGAAAAATGCATCAAGCTGTCGAGTTTTTGCAGGCCGGTCCAAGAATTTGCTTGGGGAAGGAATTCATATACAGGCAGATGAAGATCTTCTCAGCTGTTCTAGTGAGCAGCTTCAGATTCAGGCTTGCAGATCAAAAGAAGCCTGTGAATTACAAGACCATGTTAAATCTTCACATTGATGGCGGCCTACACATTGAAGTCCTCCGTCGATAGTACTAAAACACATCTAGAGCTTGTAGATAAATAACGAGCGGGGTCATTTGCTGTGACTCACCTCTGCCTGTGGCTCAAAACTTCTGTGTGTTGTGTTTTTTTTATTTATTTCCCAACTTCTGTGCTGATTACTCCATGATCTTCATGCCTTTTAAGAGTTGATGATATACAAAACCACTTCAAATAAGTGGGATGGGACTCATCTATTACACTTGTAGAACAATTTATTAGATATTGCTTAAATGCAAACAAACCTCGTTCTCAGAAAGCTCGCTTTGAAGCCGATCCAAACACAAAAACTTGTGGGAAGATGACAGTATAGGCCTAGTTTTTCAGAATACAAACACCGTCGGCACAATGGAAGTGAACATGATATATATAGCACAGTTAAAAAAAGAGAGAGAAAATACAGCAAGTTGATTTCAGTCTCTGGTTTGCAGCTGAAATTGTGAAATTCAGTGTGTTGCAGGAGGGAGTGCAGTAAAGAGTGAGTATTTGTATCACTGTTATTTCAGAATTTTAATTGTGCCTGCATCAAATTGAGAGCAAACCAATTTTTTTTTTTAAAAAAAAAACAAAAAACAAAATCCTAACATTGGATCTGTATTTTTATCTGTTTAGTTCAGATCAGCTGTTTTGTATGAAGTGCAAATGCATATTTATAGGCATATATGTTAAAATAAAAACCCAAATCTTATTCTAAATACAGCCTTTATGGTCCTTATAGCCAAAGCATAACACCTTACAAGGCATGAATCAAACATAAACTATACAGTATCTTGTACAACATCATCCTCACAGGTGCAGTCTGAACAGTATTAGCATACATAATATTTTTTTTTTCATTATGAATTCACAAGAACAAAGCACTGAATGCAATTAATGGAACATTACCTATTACCTGTGAGCGGGATTCTACTGGTTTTGTTGTTTTATTTGTTGTTACCTCATACCTCTCTGCGAAGGTTAGCAGCTCCAGTTGGGTATTCAAATGGAAGCCAAAATGAACTGATGATCATGTAGAGGACCAAACACTATCTGTAGAGGACTTCAACGTGGAGGCCGCCATCAATGTGAAGATTAATCATCATCTTGTATGTGACAGGCTTGCTCTGATCACTGAGCCTGAATCTGAAGATGCTTAGTAAAACAGCTGAGAAAATCTTCATTTGCCGATACGCAAATTCCTTTCCCAAGCAAATCCGTGGACCACCCTGTCAAATTTGCCAAGTAGACACATTTACATTTATAAAACTAATTTTAATCCAAATAGTTTCACTGCACAGATATCAGTCTCCATGCCTGGAATGCCGTAAATCTGAAGGGGCTCTCTTGCTGGAAGACGCCATCCTCAGTGAGCCACCTTTCTGGTCGGAAGCACTCAGCATCGTTTCCCCAAATGGATTGCATCCTTCCCATTGGATATGGTTGGTAGTACACCAAATCACCTTTGTTCACACTGAATCCATTAGGGAAAGTGTCGTCTGAGAAGCAGGTCTTTGGATCCTATATGCATTAACATGTAAAACGGAAAATGCTTGAGATTCTTTTCTTCTATATGGATGTAAAACAAGAAGATAAAGGAACCGAGCGGATAGCACATTACCAAAGGAACCGCTGGATACAGCCTAAGTGTCTCAGTTAGAGCAGCATGAAGATATTGCATCCTTTCTAGATAATCTTCATTCAAATTGGTCGCAAATTCCGTGTAGTTGGACACCTTGTCCACCTCAGTTGCAATCTTTATTTCCTGGCTTAGCTTCTCTTGTATGTCAGGGTGCTTGCAAAGCATGTAGATAAACCAAGAAAGGGTACCAGCAGTTGTGTCCTTGCCAGCAATTATGAAGTTCAGTATGATATCTCTCAAGTATTTGGGATCGACGTCACCCAGCTGTAGAAAGCGTGACAGTATATCATCTTTCTCAATCTGTATTATTCACATACAAATGATACAAGGAATCAGAAACAACGAGAGCGACAAAGGATTATATAAAAAATGATAAGTTCCCACCAAAAAAAAAATGATAAGTACTTACATAAGCACTTCCCGGCTTCTGCATTTGCTTCAGCTTGTTTTCTATCAGCTTGTACACAAAATGATCAACAATTTCTACGTTTTTCTTCAACTTGGCTTCTCCGCCGATATTCAGATATTTCTTGATTGGCCAAAATACATCAACGTATCTCTGTGAAGTAAACATGCTAGCCTCATCAAAAGCATGGCTAAATTTGGTGCCTTCTTCACTTGAACCACACATACTATCCAGATCAATCCCAAAGGCGACTTTAAATATGGAGTCCAATGTAGATCTCATGAACATATCCTGCAACACCAAATCCAAGTGTTTAAATATCCTTCAACCTTTCAAATACGTCAAACAGTATTTTTCAAGCGGCTAAATGCCAACAGCATACTTGAATATCAACTATTTGATTGGAACTCGCAGCCTCTGCCAGCACATTAGCTAGTTTTGCCGCATTTTGTCGAAATATTTGGCTGCTGATGTCCCTCAAGATTCTTGTGGAGAACTCATGACTTGAGATCTTCCTCTGTTGTCTCCATTTATCACCATCAACCGCAAAAATTCCATCACCAAGCAGGTCACTTAGGCATCTGTAGTTTAGTAATCCCTGTAAAAAGAACAGCTTTCTGTTGACCATATGAAGTTGATGAATTTAAGGCTTTGTTTGGTTGAATGTGGGAAGTATAATTCCTAGGAATTCAATTCCCGTGAATTAAATTCCTATCCATTGTATTTCTATGAATTGAATAAAGATGTTTGGCAGAGTTATAAGTTAGGAAATTAAAAAGAGGGAAGTGTAAAATTTCTATAAAGTAATTGAAATTTTCCACATTTTCTATGAATAGGAATTCCTGTGTATTCAAGTTCTGTTTTTTTGGGAAAAAAAAAAAAACCAAAGTCATCGTACTTCTGGCTTTTTCAATTTCCTAGATTTTTTCAGTTACTAACCAATCGAGCTCTCAATCAATCAAAATCAATCAAAGAACTTGAAGAATCTCCCAAATCTTTTGAAAGTATAAACATTGATTTCTTCCCTGTAAGAAGCTATAATTCAATTTTACAAATGAAAGTAAATCAAATCCCGAAAAGTCAAACAATGAGGCAATGAGGGCAAGTCGAGATTGTTGATCTGTTTTTCTCCCCAATTCCTGGGAAATTTGAAAGGATAAAAATCTGATAGCAAGAGTCTCGCTATAACAGCCCACTAGAAGCAATCATCTCGCTCCTAGGGTTTGATTGACATCTGAAATGCAAGTATCTCTCAAATCAGTCAGTTTTGAGGAATCCTCATTCCCGTCTGATTACAACCTGCAGCTTCTCCTCTATTTTATAATAAAGAAAGATCAGTGCTGTTACAATTCAACTTTACAAATGCAATCATCAGGATTCAGGAGTTGATTTCTTCCTTTCAGAAGTTGCAATTGAATTTTACAAATGAAATGAAATCAAACCCCTAAAAGTTAAACAAAGAGTCAATTAAGGAAATCTGAAACTGGAACTCAGTCAGCAACAACGAAGGAAATTAAGAGAAACAGGCGCACAACCTTGCCGTAGTTATCAAAGTTGGACTTGAGGATGTGCTCTACAACGGCAGGATCGCAGGTGAAGACATCACTCCTGAAGAGGGAGATGATCCTGAAGGTGGTGTGCTTGGCTGAGAGACGAGTCAAGTAATCAGGGAGCCTATTGAAGTTGAAGAGGAGGTGGAAGCTGGTCCCAACTACTGGGTAGTACTTCTTCGAATTCCTTTCCCTTGTGAGGAGTTTCAAGGATAGGGCGAGTATGATCAGTGCTGGGAATACTAGTTTTAGGGTTTCCAAGCTCAGCAGTGCATCCATGGAGCTCTCTCTCTGTGTCAAATTTTAAGGTTTCTCAGAATCTTGCATAATGTAAGTGAAATTGATGGAGTATGTATGAGAATTAGCTACCATGACACCCAACCTGCCAACCAACAGCATTTATTAAAGGGAAATTGCTTTCGTAGTTCCGTGTAATGTTTTAACAATTTCTGCGAGGTTTTAATATTGGAAAATTAAGATTCTCTCCTCGTCGGAATGGTCCAGTGGTGTGGAGTAAGGAGTGGTAATAAGGTCTCAGTTCGATCTTCATCTCCGTCCTTTTTCTTAGGTGAAAATCCAAGATTTGCCTTACTCCTACCAATGGAACGAGTCGGGCGGCTCGGGCGGCGCAAGACGGTTTACCTGACACCTGACTCTTATTGGTTGAAGTCACGTGCTTAAGTTGGGTTCCTCGTCATTAAAAAAAAAATTAAGATTCCTTGAAGATTTGCTTTTTCAGTGAAAAAATTATGTTTGGGTTTTAATCATTAGGGATTGTGTTATGCTTACTGACCATGATACCTCATTTTATCATATTTTGGATAAAGTGTTGTAAAATTGGCAATATTTGGGGTCCGTGATCTATCGTCGCCTGCGTCTTCAAGCTGAGGCGAAGCCGCCTGTCCGTCGGCGTCCTACTACCTTTGCTAGTGTTAGCGTGAAGTTTCAACTTTCTTGGCGTGCAAGCAGGTCTGGCCCAATGGTGTTGTTGGGTGGGGTGGCCGCCAGGGGCCAACCCAACTATGGGATCCAAAATATTTTTCTTTGTATATATGTTGCTTTGTGAAAAAATTACTAGTTATAAAAGTTAAAGGCCCATTTTCACACAATGAGCTTGTGTTTCTATTAAAAAAAGTTTACCCACGACATCTAATTTTTGCAGAAGAAGAAAAAAAGAAAAAGAGATATCACCTACCTCTCTAACCCTAGCTCCCTAGCCTTTTTGCATAGAATGAAAGAGAGAAGAAAAGCACATCACATCAAATTTCCTTCTTCAACCCATCGAGTAATTAAAGAGGAGAGATGTCAAAATTTTAACCGTTGAAGCAAACCCACAACAATTTATGGAGCAATTTAAGTGGAATATGTATGCTTTTTATGCCAGGAATTCTTGCCTTTGTTTATTAAAGAACTTTTTATATTTTAGGGGCCCTTTTAGAAATAGTTAGTGTAAATTTGCCCAAGGACCTCCAAAGAGTTAGAAATGGCCTTGCGTGCAAGGGTGCCTTATTTGGCATTGCACGCCAAGTCATAATTATTTTTTTAAAAAAAGCTAGATGTTTACAAGAGACCACTTATCTCACCTTTTTCGTCGGAGACTATTATTGGCACGATGTTCATCTCGCCAATCGCACGGTCTCAATACCGATTCCCGAAGTCGGCAAGCCCTTCGTCGACATTGTACACCGGCGAGGGCAAGGTGGAAGCCGATGCCGACTGACGAGGTCGGTAGCCCCCTCCGTCCACCATATCTCTCCTCGATTTGTCTCCCTCTTCTCTCGTCCTCTCCCCCTCCGATCTCCTCTTCCTTTCCGGATTCGTACTCTGAGAGCTCCACCTCTTGCTCTTCATCGTCTTTGGTTTCGCTTGGGCGATCCGAGGAGTAGACCTCGTCGCGGTCGAAGCGGTTGCTGCTGAGCGGGTGGAGGAGGCAATTCCCGGTGAAGTGCTGGACCAGATCCGAGAAATTGCATATTCAATTAGACATTTTGAGCTCTTCGCTTCTTCGATCATCGATTGATTTCTAAAAGGAAAGAGAGAGTGGAGCTGCGTGGGATTTGTGTCTGTGAAAGCTCAATTGAGCAAGTGCAGAGGATGAGGTCCATGGTTTTGTGGGGTGGGGGTGGCAACACACCTCATGGCACCGATACCGACTCAAGAGGTCGGCAGTGGAGCTCGCCGAACCCGGAAGACGGCAGCTGCATCGTGCGAATGGCGAGAAATTGCCGTGCCGATAGAAAGCCCATTTTCGTCAATATTGCTGTTAAATGTATGAAATTACCATTTTGTCTTTGTACTTTTTAATATATTTGAAGGGAAAAAAGGGAATTCACCCTTCCATTTGGGGAGAGGAAAGAGGTAAATGATGAACACTTGGGATAACTCCGAACCAACAAAATTAAGGATGACCAACTTCGAACCAATTAAATGAAGGATGAAACACACCTGAGAATTGTCAATATTGATGATAAGGGGGAAAAATAGTAATTTTTCACTTTTAATACTCCCTCCGTCTCAAAATTTAAGTCATTTTAGGATTCTGCACAAGTTTTAATAAAACACTCTCCTCTCAATCAACATCATTATTCACTAATTTTTTCATAAATTTTAATATTTTTGAACACCCACTATATTTTTTAATCAATCAAAATATTTAAGAAAGTCAACAATACACAAATCGATATAAATAATTACTATCCCCTTCCTAGAAAACCTAAAACGACCTAAATTTTGATACAAGAATTAAAGGCTAAAACGACCTAAATTTCGAGGCGGAGGGAGTATCAAACTTAACTTAAAAGATGAGATGAGTGATGTTTTGCAAACATCTAGCTTTTAAATGATGATTTTTTAGAATTTTTAATTTAAGGGTTGATTTTGTGCAAAATGGTGTATTTAAGGGGTGATTTTCTAAAATTTAGACTTATATAATTAATGTGACATATATGTCAAACTAACTTCAATTTGCAAAGTGTCAAACAACATAACACAAATGTAATGTAAAAGAACCAACGTGGAGCATAAACTTGACTACTTGTTGGGGACGTTATGCTTTGACTCTCAACTACCGAATAAATAAAAAGAAAAAAGAAAAAGAAAAAAAGTTCTATTTATAGTTGAATTAAAAAAAAAAAAGAAAAACACTGAGCAAAAGTTAACGATGGCCGAAGGAGAAATGGTTGAGGACATGGACGTTAACCCCATCCTACTCAAGGATGAGAGCCTCTACAAGGTAATATTATATCATTTCCCTTGTTAAAATAGTTTATTTCTGTAATCTATGTTTTAAAAACTTAGGTTAGAAATTTGTATAATAACATGAATGTTGGGTTTTTAATATGTAAATCAAAAGATATAGTGAGTAAATTTTTTTTGGAACCGGAAAAGAATTTGAATCACCGGACAAGTTCGGTGGGTCAAGGGGTCGAAAGGATTGGCAACGGATAAATTGTTATGGAAAAAAACCGAAAAATAGACTAGACGAATCAACAAAGACAATTACAATGCGAAAAAACTAGCTACGGATGAAGTCTTGAAGCATTTTTATATTTATTTAATTGTTAATATTTGGTGGTTATGGAGAGCAGTACATTTTGGAGAGCAGTGTGTATCCGAGAGAGGCTGCACCACTCAAGGAGCTAAGAGATGTCACCGATACTCATCCTTTGTAAAATTTCATCTACATAACTACTTAATTATAAGTTTGATTTTTTCTTTTTGTATTTTAAAAATGATAAATAATTAATGTGAAAAATAATTGCAGGGCCTTTATTAGGACAACACCAGAGGTAGGGCAACTGATGTCAATGTTGTTGAAGATGATAAATGCAAAGAGAACGATTGAAATCGGAGTTTACACCGGTTATTCTCTCCTTCTCACTGCTCTTGCCCTCCCTTACGATGCCCATGTTAGTTCATTCTTTCTGGTATCGGATCTGATCATGTTTGGGTTTGTGGTCGAATCATTATAAACTCTAGTTAAAAGTTAAATATTATAATTCAAATTAATTATATAGGAACAAATTTTAAAAAAATTTAATATAAAAACTATAGAGAGATTGTAAGTTTGTAAGGTATAAATAAATTACGAATTTGAATTTAAAAAAAAATTAAAGTCAAATTGGTGCAAAGAGCTAGAAAATCAAATTTTATTTTGGGTTCGGAACAATGCAAGATCGAGTGTCAAACTAATATCATTCCCGCACTATGACACATTTATGTAGAAGATTAAGGTTTGGAGTAAACAACATATGCAATATCACGGATTTCCTTATGACTTCTTTTAGAGTGCATGATCAATATATAGATATAGATATAAATTGGAGAAAACTTTTATTTTTTAAGAGTTTATATAGATATAGATATAAATTATAGAAAAAAACCCGAATTTCAAAAACTTGGCACCTATCGTAATAATAAATGGCTAGTCTCGCCATGATCTTCTCTTGAATTCTCAAAACTTCTGTCTCCCTTCCCGCGGGGTAGAGAACCCGTTGTTGTCTCGGTTGTGCTACCGGAGGTTCTAGAGAAGTCGGAATAAGAGAGCAGTCATCTAGTTAAAAATTCGAGTGAGTTCAATCGCCTTAGACATTTGGGTCGATCAACTAGGAGTTTCTGAGGTATGAACTTTGATAAATTTGCAAGTTGGAACGAGTTCTTAACGAAGACCAAGGATTGATCGAAAGTTTATGTCATTTTACATTTTCCATTGTCACATATAGTTAAAAATTACAATTTAAAGTAAAATGTATTAGTGAAAAGATAAAATCAAAATTTGTACAAGATTCGAATCATTATCAGATCAGTTCATATGGTTAGATCGGGTTAAAGAGAAAAACTTCAAGTCAAATTGTTGATTCGGTTTTTAGAGTATAGATTTTCATAAAATTGCGAGTTGGGTTGAATTGCAGATAACCGCGATTGATACCACAAGGGAAACCTATGAGATTGGACTGCCGATCATCAAGAAAGCCGGAGTCGAACACAAGATCAACTTCATTGAATCCAAAGCCCTACCCATCCTTGAAACTATGCTCAAAGATGTAAGTTTGCATTTACTTGTGTAACACAAATATGTATAAATCAACTCTCGATCGAGAGATCCGTCCTTATGGAGTGCATATACGCAATCAGAAAGCAAATGAAGGGACCTTTGATTTCGCGTATGTGGATGCGGACAAGGACAACTACAAGAGCTACCATGAGAGGCTAATGAAGCTGGTGAAGGTAGGAGGGTTAATCCTCTACGACAACACCCTATGGGGTGGCATGGTGGCGGTGGCAGAAGAGGAGGTGCCGGAGCATAAGCGGTTCTCTCGGAAGCACATCGTCGACTTCAATGCCATTGTTGCCGCTGATCCTAGGGTGGAGCTATGCCTCACCCCCATCGGCGATGGCCTTACTATCTGTCGTCGCCTCATTTGAAATGTTATGTTATGTACTTATGCGGTTTGAAAATAAATGATGTCGCTTTAGTATAAAACAGTAGGGTTGCGGTCAGTGGCGGATCCAGAATTTTAGTCAAGGGGGGGCTGAAAGCTAGGCTCGAATGGGTTCACGATAATGTACATATCCAACTTAGTGGAAAAGTTACCATGTAATGCACATTCTGGAGCCGTGTAACCACTGTATATAAGACTATATATATTTGCTCAGATCTTTCTAAGATATAGTTGTTCTGCGTTTCTTGTAGAAAAAATGACACAATACAAGAAGGGAGTGAAACACACTGGGTTCGTATGGGACGAGGTTAATAAACTGACTAAAATTATAAACATGGGAAAATTTATAAACTGTTGGTAAAAGTAGTTAAAAATTTAAACAACAAGTATGGGGAGAAAAACAGTTTATTTGTAAAAAGTGGGGTTTATTTGGTTGTTATTAGGGGTATTGTGGTACTTTTAAACCAAATAAGATAAAAGGAAAGGGGTAAAAACGTCTTTTGGAAAATAAACACCTAAAAAAAGCACCAAAAAGGAGCTTATTTTTAACTCCCTTTTTAAACTGTTTTTTCATGTTTTTTGTACCCCATACAACCTTTTTACCTGTTTATAAAATAATTAGGTGTTTTTACTTAATTTTTAAGTGTTTATTTCAACACCCATACACACCCACTATGTGCCAACAATTCTTGTTTGTGTCCGAATGAGTTTGATTGTCATTCCAAAATCTGCAATCTTTTGTTGCTTCTTTTTCCTATCAACAAACAAAACCCGATTGCAATTGAATCCTACAACTTGTGTTTAATTACCAAGCCAAAATCATAATTCCGAAGTCCAAACCACACCCACAAACCATGATTCCAAATCACAAACATCAAATTCACAAATTTATTTCTCAAAACCATAATCACAAACCACAATTCCAAATCACAAATTTATTTCTCACAACCACAATTCCAAATAAAAAACCACAAATTTATTTCTCAAAACCATAAGTTCTAATCACTATTTGTCGAAATTTATTATCAAAAGTACAAACCCTAATCGAAATTTCTCCAAATTTGATTCTGAAATGCACAAACTGTAATCTAAATTGATTCAAATCTCAACCAATTAAACTTAAAAATAATCAAATTAAAAAGTAGAGAAATTTCTCGGCTTCGTTAGTTTGTTGTTTGCTACTTTGAAAATAGTCTGTCCGTTGCCTAAAAAAAAAGTGGGGTTTTGGTATTTTAAAAAAAAAACAGATTCAAAAAGAATAAAGGAAGGGGAATCGAACCTGCGTTGTTACGCTCCCACATAAAGTCTTTCCGCGCCCCGTGCCATTGAGCCAAGCAATCCTTTACGTTTAATACCAACCTCAATTATATTTATTACGGAAGCAAACACGATATATATAATATATACCTTATTTTTAGGAGGGGGGCTTCAGCCACCTCAAGCCCCCACAGATCCGCCACTGGTTGCGGTGAAATTAAATGAAGTAGGCAGTAAGGATTTGCTGTAACACCCAATGTAACCTTGGGTGTTACACAGATTTCATTAAGGTATTTTTTAATAATAAAAAAAAATTATAAAAATTATATTTAGATTGTATATCTTTAATAACATATATTTGTATAAATATTTTTTTTAAAAAAATGATAGTTTAAAAAATATTAAAATTAAAAGAGTTATTATTTTAGAATATTAATTATAAGATTTATTAAAATATCATTTTGTAAAAAAAATATACAAATATATGTTATTAAACATGTACAATGTTAATATAATTTTTTTTATTACTAAAAAATACCTAAATGAATTTTGTCTAACACCCAAGGTTACATTGGGTGTTACAACAAATCCATACTGGGAAGTAGGTGATGTAACGTGATGACATGAAATAACTTATAATGATGGTTTTTTTATTGGTTCATTTAATGATAAATTACAAAGCACTTAATGCAATTATTGAAACATTACCACATAGATAGCTCTCTAGTTAGGTAATCAAATGGAAGCCAAATGATCGAACTGATGATCTTTTGATTAATTGATCAGCACACCAAACGCTATCTGTAGAGGACTTCAACGTGTAACCCTCCATCAATGTGAAGAGTAATCATCGTCTTATAAGTAACTGGTTTGCTTTCATCACCGAGCCTGAATCTGAAGATGCTTAGTAAAACAGCTGAGAAAATCTTCATCTGCCGATACGCAAATTCCTTTCCCAAGCAAATCCGTGGACCGGCCTGGAATGCCGTAAATCTGAAGGGGCTCTCTTGCTGGAAGACGCCATCGTCAGCGAGCCACCTCTCGGGTCGGAAGCACTCAGCATCGTTTCCCCAGATGGATTTCATCCTCCCCATTTGATATGGTTGGTAGTACACCAAATCGCCTTTCTTCACACTGAACCCATCAGGGAAAGTGTCATCTGAGAAGCACGTCTTTGCATCCTATATATATTAACACATATAAAATCGATCAGGGACGGAGCCAGAAAGTTTTGAACGGGGGTCACCATAATAGTAGACAATAAGATCGTAAAAAAAAGTCGTAAAACACACAACATGTTCGATAGTACAAACTAGTGTGAAACGATATTATAATTAAACTACTACAAAGATATAAAACAAAAATAAGGATATAAAACGCAATAAATAAACATTGTATTATAACTATTCTTAACATATAATAATGTATAACTAGATATAAAAAATTTAAACTTGCATAAATTCTTACCAAATTCTCAAAATAAGTAATATAACCTATGGTTTCGAAGCTCTCGAGATGAATTATAATATGTGAATATAAATTTAAGTAAAATATAAAAGTATTCTAATATATTGAAATAAAATTAAAGTGATTAACACACCTACAATTTTCAAACATTCATAATTTTTTACTCAAATGTCGGATTAAAGCGTATTATATATATATATATATATCAAAACGAAGCTATATATCGACGAGGAGAATACATCTAGGTAATTTGTCGGATGAAGGGAGGGTCACGTAAACCCCCAGGACCCCTCTAGCTCCGCCTCTGTATAAAATGGAAAATCATTGAGATGTATCTAAAACAAAAGGATAAAAGGAATCGATAGCGAATAGCACATTACCAAAGGAACCGCTGGATAAAGCCTGAGTGTCTCAGTTAGAGCAGCATGAAGATATTGCATCCTTTCTAGTGAATCTTCGGTCACATTTGTCGCAAACTCTGCGTAGTTGGACACCTTGTCCACCTTAGTTGCAATCTTGATCTCCTGGCTTAGCTTCTCTTGTATGTGAGGGTGTTTGCAAAGCAGGTAGATAAACCAAGAAAGGGTACCAGCAGTTGTGTCCTTGCCAGCAATTATGAAGTTCAGTATGATATCTCTCAAGTATTTGGGATCGACGTCACCCAGATGTAGAAAGCGCGACAGTATATCGTCTTTCTTGATCTGTATTTATTCACATATATACAAGGAATCAGAAACAAATAGGAGCCACAAATTAGGGTTATAAGCAAAATGATGATTACTTACAGAAGCACTTATGGGCTTCTGCATTTGCTTCAGCTTGTTCTCTATCAGCTTGTACACAAACTGATCAATAATTTCTATGTTTTGCTTCAGCTTGGCTTCTCTGCCGATGTTCAGATATTTCTTGATTGGCCACAATACATCAACGTATCGCTGCGAAGTAAACATGCTAGCCTCGTCGAAAGCATGGCTAAATTTGGCGCCTTCTTCGCTTGAACCACACATACTATCAAGATCAATCCCAAAGGCGACTTTAAATATGGAGTCCAATGTGGATCTCATGAACAGCTCCTGCAACATCCAATCTAAGTGCTTAATATATATATCCTTCAACCTTTCATATACATAATACAGTATTCGTCAAGTGGCTAAATGCCAACAGCATACTTGAATATCAACTGTTTGATTGAAACTCGCAGCCTCTGCCAGCACATTAGCTAGTTTCACCACGTTTTGTCGAAATATTTGGCTGCTGAAGTCCCTCAAGATTCTTGTGGAGAACTCATGACTTGAGACCTTCCTCTGCTGTCTCCATTTATCACCATCTACCACAAAAATCCCATCACCAAGCAGGTCACTTAGGCATGTATAGTTCAACATTCCCTGTTAACAAGAAAAAAAGGGGGCAATGTTTTTTAAATACATATAAAAAAACAGCTTCTCCAACACCTTCTCCATAATAGGCGAATAAAAAACATATTTTTTAAATTAATTTTTCTCAATCTCTAACAACTTCCCTAATTAAAAAATTTGGAGAAGCTTTAGTTTCGAAGAATGTCACAGATTTTGGAAACTCTATTTTTTCTGTTGCTTCCTTATTTGAGAGAATAAGATGGAGAATCTATTAAATTAACATAAGCTAGCTTACAATTAGTGCTGCCCAACTAGCCTGAACCTGTGGACTGGAATTTTGGAAACCTTAGATCGTGGATTGGACCGGGACCGCAATATACGGTCCCAGGTTTTCCGGTCCATGGGCTGGATGAACCGGTTTGAAAATTAAATGGATTGAAAATAATTAATTGGATTGAAAAATAATTTATAATATTTTTTAAAATTATTTATTAAATGTGAGAATAAACAATTAAATTATTACTAATACATGAATAAAAAATACTTTATAATGTTTTTTATTTGAACACTTTATTTTTATTTTTTAAAAAATACATATAGACACACAAATTCCGGTCCGATCCCAGTCTTGGACCGGAAACTGGAATTTCAATATGTAAGGATTGTGGATCGGATCATTATATTTCCGGTTCGGTCCAAGACCGTAAATTCCGGTCTGATCCCGATCCGAACCCGGTCGGTCTAGCTAAATTTTGAACAACCCTAGTTACAATTCTCCAAAAACCTCAAAATCCCCGTTTTGAGGAAGCAGTTGGAAATGCTCTAACAACCGGCCCCCTAGAAACAAGCATCTCGCTCGTAGGATTTGATTGATGTCTGAAATACAAGTATCTCGCAAATTAGTCAGTTTTGAGGAATCCTCAATTGCTAATTCAATTGATATTCCCAGTTTGATTACAAGCGGAAAAGATTATAAGATACATTATTTGTGATTGGAATGGAACACCAATAAATATTGGAAACAAAAACATTAATTAGGTGCCAGTCCCTTAATCGCGGAAGCCCTCACGTTGCATGACGGACTACTTGAAGCAAAAGAACGTACTACATATTAGGATAATAGATAAAAATTGAAGGAAACTCGCAAACCATAATTAATATTAAAGCAAGATTTTTCCATGTCCTCCGTGAATGTAACAGAGTGACAAATAAAGTTGCACACATTAGCCACTATTTTAGCGGGGATTCAGTGGTTACTAACAAAGATCTCTTTAATTGGATGCACTCACCTAGGCTTATCACCAGCCGAATACTTACCAAATCAAAAAAAAAATGCTGATGAAATTAAATAAAATCCCTAAAAGTTAAACAAAGAGGCAATTAGGGAAATTTGAAAGGATAAAATCCTCCATGCCTAAAACAAATCTCAAAGAAACTGGAACTCAGCTGTCAGCAAACAAATTAAGAAAAGGAAATAAAGAGAAACAGGAACACAATGTAATGTATGTACCTTGCCGTAGTTATCAAAGTTGGACTTGAGGATGTGCTCTACAATGGCAGGATCACAGGTGAAGATATCACTCCTGAAGAGGGAGATGATCCTGAAGGTGGTGTGCTTTGCTGACAGATGAGTTAAGTAATCATGGAGCCTATTGAAGTTTAAGAGGAGGTGGAGGGTAGTCCCAACTACTGGGTAGTACTTCTTCCTATTCCTTTCCCTTGTGAGGAGTTTCAAGGATAGGGCGAGTATGATCAGTACTGCTGGGAGTGCTAGCTTTAGGGTTTCCAAGCTCAACACTGCATCCATGGAAGATGGAGGACTCTCTTTCTGTTTGTGAAAGTTTAAGGTTTCTCAGTATCTTGCATAATAGGAAACTGATCGATACAGTGATATACTCTACAGGATAGAAAATATAAGCCTATTTTTGACACTTTTTTCAAGTAGTTAAAACATAAAAGTTATACCTCCTCCGTTTTAAAATATACTTACTAGTAGACCGGTCAAACGGGTCATTCGAGTCGGGTTCGGGTTCGGGTCATTCGAGTCCCGGGTAAATCGGGTTTCGGATCAATCGGGTTACCGGTCATTCCGGGTCGAGCCAAACCGGGTTTGTTCCGGGTTCGGGTCGACCCACCGGGTCAAAAACCTCGAACTTTTTGAAGATTTTTTAAAAATATTAAAATAATATCAAAATTAAATTATAATACAAATATGTCAAATTAAATTAAATAATAATATTATAATTACATTTATAATATTACTATTATAATAATATTATATTAATATTTTAAGCATAAAAAATCATATTTATATAAATAAATGTTTTAAACATACTATAATTATAAAATATATATAAGTTATTTAACTTATGAGTGACTTTAACGAATACAATTGCATGACGAATCTCTGTACCGTCAATCTGGTGCTTGTGTGGCGTCTAGATGGTGCTGACTCACCGGGTTGGTTTTGACCCACCGGGTCACCGGGTCTTGACCCTAAAAGTTCCGGGTAATTCGGGTTCGGGTCGATTTCGGGTCCTGGGTCTTAAACACCGGGTTCAAACCCGTAAAATTACTGGGCGTACGGGTCGGGTTTTTTGGGTCGGGGCATGTTTTGACAGGTCTATTTACTAGTATTTGTTACCCGCGCGTTTTATTAACAAACTATATTTTATTATATCAATTATATTGAAATTATTTTTTATTAAATTTTATGTATTTTAATAGTTTATTTGAAATTTTTTAATAAAAAATTTCAAGCAATCATATATGAACTTAAAGTATAAAAAGATCATGCAAAATAACTTAAAATAAAATATTTTAATTGTGTTAAAAACTAGGTTTTCTAACGACTTAATATATACGAGGTTGTGAATTAATATATTTATTGTTAAATAGATAATTAATTAATATATATATATAATGAACTAAAATATATAATCAACCTTAATAACTAAAGATAAAATAATTCAAAGGACAATATTTTTATAAAATTACTCATGGTAAAATGATAGATTTTATAACCACATAAGATATGAAATTGACACATAAGATGACACATGGATAAAATAGTTGAGTTCATTATGTAATGTGGCTTAATTATATATTGGATCGTGATTAATTGACGTGTCAAAAAATCAGGTCAGATTACACCAGAAAATGACACATATGCGAATTATATCAGAGACTATTTCATGTCTGTGTTTTATTATATTATATAGATGGTTGTTTGAATTTTAATCACGGATTTTAAAAAGCTATAAAATACTAAAAAATTAATTATTTTTAAAATTACTAAAAAATTTAATATTTTATAGAGTTTTTATTTGATTAACAAGTACGGTGAAAAGTCAAAATACCTATATTTTGAGACATATATAGTGAGTATTATTTTTGTCTCAAAATTCATATTGTTTGACTTTTTGACATTATGCTATAAAATTTATAAAATCTTAAATTTAAAAAAACATAAAATGATTTCATATTTATTAGTAATAGTATGAAATTAAAAAAATTATAAAAAATGTTGATATTTTATAAAGTTTTTAATTGTTAAAAAACGTGTCAAAAAGTAAAGTGAACTTAAATTTTGAGACAAAGGGAGTACTATAAGATATTAAAATTTTTAATTTATTGTATGAAATTATAAAAACAAGTAATAAAAAAAACTGTTATTGTATACAATTTGTAACTCATTGAAAAATATGTATTAAAAAGTCAAAGTATTATATTTTTAAAGGGGGGACTATACACACGGTCAATTTCTCCTCAAACATACGATCAATTCACCAACTTTCGTTATTAACATATGTTTTTGTCTGAAAATAGTCTGTCGACCCTACTTTCCGACAGACAATAATGTACATATAAAAATACTTAATATATAACGTCAAAAACTGATAAATTGACCGTATATTTGGCAATAAATTCATCGTACATGTATTCAGTTTTTAAATGGAGTGAGTATTTATGAGAATTAGCTACCATGAGCACCCAACCTGCCAATCTCAACTTCCATCATTTATGAAAGGGAAACTACTTGTGGTTAGTGACCACGTACCAACTTTTCTTAAATTTGGTTTCATCCATAGTAGTAAAATTGATGTATGCTGTGGTTGAATTTAGGGAAAAAAAAATCCATCAAAAAAATTATTTAAAAATTATATTGCTACAAATGAATTGCAGTTAAAATTATGTTCCAAGTGTTTCTATGGTTGAAGTTGAAAAGAGATTTTATATAATTTACTATTATTTATATTTATCTTATTAATAGACTATTGTCCTCTCTTGCCAATAAACATTCTCTATTCAATAACCCCGTGCTTCAATTGGACCTTATTTTTTATTTTTTTAATAATGTGGAGGTTTCAAAGTTATCTACTAATTCTTAACGAATCTTAGCACGAGTCTCCATGCTCATTCGTTTAATGGGAATGGGCTTGATAATTAGGTCGTGATTGAAATGGGTCAAAATGATTTCGTGTGCAATATGGTTTGCGTCCAATTTATATAAGGGAGAGTTTAACGACAAGATGCCTTTCGTCTATTGACAAACGAAAATTAGGTATTTGCGTTGAGGTCCTTTTCATTTGTGATAACATAATTACGGAATGGCCCGAGAGATGAAAAAAATTGAAATACCGAAGTGTCGAAAATTGCATCAATCTCGTTGAACGTAATGAAAAACAGTAGATAAGATTAGTTGTGTAGTTTTTACATTGAGGTTGGTGAGTATCGACAATTTTTTTTTTGGTTTTGGCGTGAGGCATAACTCGGCAAAGTTCTTTGAGTCTTTGCTATCAGCTCGGCAAATTAAGTTCTTTTTGCTATTAGCTCATCAAGTCTCACCAAGGAGATGATCCTGTTCTTGTTGTGCGATTTGGCTTTTGATCCGTCGACGTTCCTCTCATTGTCGCTGTCGCTCATCCCATTGCCGCTGATTTTCTTTCATGAATTGCTCACTTTCTTCTCGAAGTCGTTGATACCACTCCTCGACCGTCATTGTCGACTCCACTTGTAGATTAGGTAAAAAAAATGTGAAATTGAGGATAGACCTGGCTCTTGATATCAATTTGTTATGCCCCGGCCATAATCGGACTGAGATTCAGGTTGATAGGGAAAGGAAAAGCTTAAGAAAGGAGAGATTAAGGAAAAGAAGATTAGGGATTAAGAGTTAAAGGAGGAGGAAGGTACGGGTAAAGGGAAAGGGATCAGTAAAGGGAGAGGAAGATAAAGGTAAGGAGAAAAGGGTAATTTGACATTTGATTCATTGATGATTTCTCTAATACAAGATATAGGTATTTATACTAATCTCTAATACCCATATATAATCCCTATGCATGAAGACTATGAAACCTTGACAAATATCAACGAGCCTAAAGCATTAACTCGGCTAACTTTCGTGAGCCTATTATGAGGAAATATTTTCCCAAACCTGACCCCATGATTTACGGAATGAGTGGCACCACAAAATTTTGGAGGGAAATTGGATTCGTGAGAGGAGGTTGCTGGAGGGAAATTAGAAAAGAAAAAAAAAGAAATTTAGGTTTGGTGATGAATTAGTATAAATAGGGCATATGAGAGAGGTTAATTTAATTGTGCAGAGATAGAAAAAATGGTGACAAAGGCCGAAGTACAGAGACAACATGTACGAGATCTTGTTGAGATTCGCATATTTGTAAAGAGCTTGAATGAAATCAAGGTTCCCAAGAAGGTTATAGCAGCACTTGAGAAAGAAAGAGGAACGTTTAAAACCCTTGAAAAAATCTATGAAGAAGAGATGAACTATCAGGAGTACATCAACAACCCCGAAGTTTGGCAACAAGTTCGTAGTGGGAAACGCGTGATGGCCCTCCCGGTGGCGGATCTATCCATAGTGAAAGTGGAAGGCCCAAGGAAATCCGAATGTTTACAAAACCAGAAGTAACAATAGATTTCTATTTATTTTTAGGGTTTCTAGAAATTTAGTACTATTTCCGAGTTCACTATGTAATCTCGTTTCGAACTAATAAGATGTATGTCACTGAATTAGTGAAATATTTCTTTTTGTGTTAGTTCTATGACCCTTTACCATAACCTTGTCAATATTTGGTGAGGTTTCTAAACAAGCTCGGCCTAGATTACTGAGATTATGCTTTTTACTCGACCAAATATGTCGAGGCTATATATTGGACTTTCTTAATTTAGTCTCACCTTTATTTGGTTCATAAGATAAAGTTAGTCAGTTCTATCCATAAAATTCACTGATGTTATTCTGTTTCCATAATTTTATATCTTTATAACTATAAGTATATGATGAGACAAATACTTATCAAAATTTTATATCTTTATAGTGAAGATATAATGAGATATACTTTTAAAAAATCACGAATACTAAATTTTATATCTTTATAGTGAAGTCTCACCTTTATTCGACAATCTGTATCGAGTTTAACATATATACTCGTGAGATTTTAATGAGCGATAGGAGCTCGGAGATCCGGGCCGAGCTTACGTTAAAACCTCAAGAAATATCAATGAGTTGACAGTATGAACTCATAATTTTATAAATTGAAGTAGTATTATGATGTTTTGGTTGACCGAAATATGTGATATTGTTTTGCAGATGGACAATATAGAAGATATCATAAATTTCTCAGAAGATGATGATGATAGTGAATTAAATTCGGATGATGATGATGACGGAGATGGAGAAGATGAGTTTGCAATATACCCTGATTTCACGCATCTATTCCGAGAGAGAGAAATTTGGGATTCCAAATCAGCAACTATAGAGGGAGTGCGGTCTATTGGAAGGAAGAATAACATGGTCTTGGTCATATCTCGATCTGATGCAAGTATTTGTTGGCTTTATTGTGAGATACATGGGCAACGTAGAATTCCGAAGAGTCGGGATCTGTCATTAGAGCCTGTAAAGGTGAGAAGAGCGACATCTAGACGGTGTGGTTGTCAATTTCGAATCAAGTGTTGTGAGGTTATACCTAACAAGTGGGTTATCGAAGTTACTATTGGATCCCATAATCATCCCCTAGTGATCGAAGTATATGGAGGGGAATTGATATTATAGTCGTCTAAATGAAGAAGAATACGTACGAGTTTGTAAAGAGGTTATTCACTGCGCACATGAAGCCTTCAAAGATATTAACACTTGTTCGAGAAAATTTTAAAACAAATGTTAGTGTGGTGAAGACCATAACCAATGCGAAGCAAAAGGCAAAGAGAGAAGAATGACAAGGGAAATCGATTGTACAACATTTTCTGCATTTGGAGAACAAATACAATTATTTTCATATCCATAGGAGAGAAAAAAACTCGGCCCATTTTTCCAAGCAAAGATTAAAAAAAACTCGGTGAAACACACCGAGTTTAAGCCTTTAGCTCATCCCAGTCAAAAAACTTCTTCCAAACTACTAACATCATTCAGCAGAGAAGCAAGAAAGAGAAACATCATATTTTCGCCATCCAACAGAGCCACAAATAGCTACTATGCTCAACAACATCAAATGTTCACATTTTCAATTGTAGTATCAAAAGCACACTTTCAATTTAAGGTTTATGAATTCGTCTATAGTAAATCTCACTTGTACAAATAGACGACAATTAAAGGAATTAACAAATAAGTTGCATAATAGATGACAATTAGGTTATGAAACACAAAAGCATAACAAATGCTACTCAACAAATGCAAAACTTATATTTAATCCTAAATAGAGAGGAGAGAGATTAAATCAACGAGCTTAGTTTTTAATCTTTTTATCCTCTTCTAAAATCGTTGAGCTTAGCCTAGCCTCTATATCCTCGGCTCGGAAAGTCAAGCCAATCCTTTCTCCTCGTCCCAGATTTTCGAGGTCATGCATGATCCTCAAACCAGATTACCGAGTTCTTTGACTTATAGAACGAAGCCTAAATCCTGAGATTAGGGAGGTAAAAAATTGAATGGAGATGAAGAATCGACAATTGAATGTAGGTAAACAATAAGACCAACGAAATTTAGGGTGCACAGTTGCAAAACTTAGATCTAAACCTAAATCCCAAGAAGAGAAAAGAATCGGCGAGTTTCTTGGCTACCCTCGGTTAAAATCGCTGAGCTAACTCATTCTCCTTGGTCCAAAATGACAAGCTCTGACCGTTTGCTCAACCTAGTTTTCCGACTTCGTTTCGACATGTAAATCCCCCATAAATGCCATAATTGACCTCCTATCACCTACATTGGCGTTCAATGTTCCAAATCCAACTTAATTCCTATGAGGAAGACAACAATAAAACATACAAAAAAGGCTCCAAAAACAACACAAAATCGATTGAAAAAAAATTATATTTTCACTATTTCGCTCATAATTCAAAACCCCCAACTTTTGTTTTGAATCAACCAAAATCAATGAAGTTTTTATATTATATGAGAGAACATATTTTTGTAGTGCTAGATTGGTGTAGATTTTGGCAAAAAAAAAAGCTCTAAAATGACTAGATCTACAAATGAAGTTGATGAAAGTTTGTGTTGGTGGGTTGAAGATGAACGGAGGGTTGAAGGATGAAGGAGGAGGACGGCTGTAAAAACCTAGGGTTAAAGATATTTTTTTTATCTCGGATTCTCGGGCCATTTTGTAATTATGTTGTAAAAAATGAAAAGGACCTGGATGTAATTACATAAATTACGTGTTGACAATAGACCAAAGTCATCTTGCCTGTAGACTTTATGTTTATATAATATACAGAGCTCCATCATTAAAAAAAATAAAAAAAAATATGGATTATATTTTAAGCAAGCCTGAATATATTAGGTTTAAAACTCGCTAATTGTCCTTAGCGATCAACATAATTTTAAAGTTTAATTTGTACAACAGGAGATCTCAAATAACTTATCATATAACTGAATTCCGACATTGCGCTTGAGAGAATCAAACACGACTGCATATTACATTGCCAAGTATAAAGGTATCTGTAATGTCTCGAATCTCCCCTTGCATATGGGGATTTATATAACATCATTTTTGGGGATGATATAGGGTGAACCTTGCTTTAGTAAGACATCCTACCATTTACCCACTGTAAAAAAAATCTTTTGATTTAGACTAATATAGTGTTTAATTAGTGGTAATTTACAATATCATCAACTTTCAAGTTTGTACATTAAGATGCTAGTGAATTTCATTTTGTGTGGGTATGTCGAAAATGCCTTTGATAAGAGGTTTTAATGTTCAATTTTCTGATCGAGAATTCCTTAGGAAGTATATATGTCGAAGACTTGAAAGGTGCATGATTTAGGGCCTGTTTGGCGCGTCAAAGATTAATTTAATTAGCTTAAGATTAATATCTAGATAAAATTTTAGGCTTAGTGGATTGATTAAAAGAGTAAATTGTTGCTTGACATGACAAATTACATAGAATTTTATAAAATTATTTTTTCAAAAACTGCGAAAAGCTTTATTACAACTCTTTAAAAAGTTCTAATAAGCTTATGCTAAACAGGCCCTTAGTACTCTGTTTCGCTTTTTCATCCAACATGTTTTTTCCCCTTATTTGTATTGAGGTTTGAATTTTATTGGTAGTAAAAATTTAGGGTAAATTGCATGTCTGGGTTTAATCAAAAATTACATTTAGGGTAAATTGCATGTCTGGGTCTATGTTCTAATTAAATTGATAGCTCCATAGTTGGCAAGATGGTTGTGACACATGAGTTGTTAAAGCATATAGTTATAAAGATCTTAATGCTTACAAGTGACAAATGCAACCACATTTGTCACATTTTTTTTAACTGAATTCCATAATTTGTTGATATATGCAATTTGCCCCCTATATAAGCACAGTTTATTTGTAAGAGAATATCAAAGAACTTTCTCTTTGAGAACCAAGGTCGATCTAGCATCTTCTTAACAACAAGTGGTGTAGTTTCAACTTCTTAATTAGGATTCCCAAAGGGTAGGATCATCTCAACAAAATAAAAGTACCCAAAATATATGTGTTTAGTAATAGAAAATGGATGCACACGTTAAACAATTCTATATATAAATATTTTCCTTAAAAAATTAATTGTTTTTCTAGTTTTAAATGCATTAACCTTAAGGTCAATACATAGAATCCCTTGATATTTAATTGGCAGAGAGCCTCGAATTGTTAGAACTTTCTCTAGATTTACCCACAAGACTTATGATCAAGTTTTTCAAGGATGATGCTGGAAAAATAGTTGAGGAATTAAGCCTCAACAATATATAGAAGAGATATATTGGGAGTTGCGCGCATTCATTATCGAAATGTTATGAGCATTCACGAATTCACGCACTCGCAATGTCTGGATAAGAAGAAGCAGGGATTAGAGTTTCGAAATAGCCCAGTTCATGAAAGACATTGAATTAAGCTGAATTATATAATGTACGTATCTTTGCCTCCATGGAAGAACTCATAAAAGTTTGATCGATATTACTTACTGAAGTCCGTTGGGATTCTTTCATATCTGTTAGGATTGGAAATAGGAGGAGTACTCCACTAATGCTGCTAGTAACCCAACACATATATAAGTCGAGTAACATGGAATTCTTTGGTTTTTTTTTTCACATCTCTCCCAACAAATGTAATTTTAATCAGGCCAGGCCCCATCTTACAAATTTGCTCTAAATGAGGGAGGTTGCAACACAAACCATAAATAGAAGAATACAAAAAAAAAAAGGACTAAAATATTGATAAAGACAAGTCAGCAAACAAAGGGTCCTATGTTCTTAATTATGAACTTTTTACAACCACAAAAATGTAAAATTAAAATTAAAGAATTTGAAGGAAAATATCCTAATTATTTTTAATTCAATCGGCATCCTTACTACATGAACAATTGACAATGGCTTCACTACTGCTTTCCCTTGCTGCAAGACGGTAATTATACTCTTTGAATTGGCTATTCAATTTGCATTCATATATTCTTTTTGCAATTTCGATTAATGCAACGCTTTGTTTAATCTCATTTGATCCAATTTTGTGCACAATTTCTTGAATTAGTTTTCATCTTCTAGCTAGCTAGTGCAAAATTTGACTTCAGCTAGCATCATAGTTTCGACAAATTCTATCGTCATCTCCATCGTGATTGGTGTACACTGGAACCATTTATGTATGTGTTTATGTATGTATGTATGGATAAAGGCTAGAAGGGAAGGTGGCCCTGGTCACTGGGGGAGCGAGTGGAATTGGGAAATGCACGGCGAAGCTCTTTGCTTCCCATGGAGCCAAGGTCGTCGTAGCTGACATACAAGACGACCTTGGCCACTCGCTTTGCCACAACCTTCCCAACTCATCCTATGTTCATTGTGACGTCCGTGATGAATCTCACGTCAAGGAAGTCGTTGCCACGACAATCTCTCTTTACGGGAAGCTTGACATCATGTTCAATAACGCTGGCATTTACGGCGAGTTCAAACCTCGAATCATCGAAAACTCAAAGGATAACTTCGACGATGTGATCTCCACCAATGCCACTGGTGTTTTTCTTGGCATCAAACACGCTGCCAGGTATTTTTCCACCATAAATCCAACACTACTTATGACGGTGCCTTGTTTTTCATTGATTTTCACTGACCGCGGCCTATGTTGGAATGTGGTTGTCCCACCTCGGTAATATATCGAGAAAATGCTTGAACAACATATAAGGTAGAAGAGTCAGGTTCAGTTAGTTGCGGTCTGGGCTCTAATTGGTGGGGTTGCTGGCCGTGGCATGTTGCGGGCATTGTGGTACCCATTTAAAGCGCATGTGGCAAGTGCAACTTGTTGGCTAAAAAATGTTGTTGCACTTGAGGGGGCGTTTGGAATGTGGTTGTCCATTGAAGGACTACTCCTCTCATGGCCAATTGTTTTGAGATGAAACCCCATTGAATTTATGTGTTGTTCAAGTATCCCGTATGTGGGCCCGCACACACGACCTCCCTCCAGCGTCTTAACTCCACCGGGCCCAGCCGAGTTAACAGCCTACGAGGATGCAAGGAGAAAATGAGTTTGTTTATCCAAAATTAGAAAAATGCCGATTGGGTCCGTTGAAATGTGATTTTTTCTGTTTTATGCTTCGCTCAGAATGATCCCAAGGAGCGAGCTTCTGGGAATAATTTTTTTCGATGTGAAAATATTTATTATCGTCTGCATAATAACTTGACATTGATGTACATATTGAAGCGTGATGATTCCGGCGAGGAAGGGTAGCATAATATCGACTGCAAGTACATCCTCAATCATGGGAGGTGGCGCCTCCCTCGCATATGCGGGTTCGAAGCACGCGGTTGTGGGGATGACGAAGGCTGCAGCGGTGGAGCTAGGGCAGTTCGGAATAAGGGTGAATTGTGTGTCGCCTTTCGGGATTGCGACCCCTCTAGCGACATCAGCGCTCGGAGCAAGCGTAGGAGAGATTGAGGGAATGGTGGGTAAGGCTGCAAACCTTAAGGGGGTGAGTTTGAGGGAGATAGACGTAGCCAATGCAGCACTTTACTTGGCAAGTGATGAGTCAAAGTATGTGAGCGGCCACAATCTGTTGATCGATGGAGGATTTACCGTTACCAATGCATCTCTCACTCAAGTTTTGATGGGTAATTGATAGTTATAAAAGGTCAATATAATTTGAGCAAAAATGCTCTAGTTTGGTCCAGGGGCGGCCCTAGGGTGGGGCGGGCGTAGGCGGCCGTCCCATCCTTCGACCCACGCGTCCCCGACTTTGGAAAAGAAAAATAAAAAATTATTTATATATATGGCAGTGTTTTAATTAGTAAAACTAGGATGGATATAGAATCAACTAATGTGCTTTGTTTAGTTGGTTGGTGGGAAGAAATGAAAGTAAGTGAGACCAAAGGTTGGGGGTTCAATTCCTACTAGCCTCCTTTTTTAAAAAAATTTCACCTTCACCTCCCCCAAAAAGCTTTTTTATTCTTTGTTCAACTTGCACTCCATTCTCTATGTTTCTACCCACTTATTTAATTATATTCTCACTTCCCGACCTCCTTATTAGATACAAATTATCTAGCTATAACTAATTAAGCCTCATAAAATTGGTGAAATTAGCCTCTCTTTTTAAAAAAAAAAATATTTCACCTCCCTCAAAAAAGTTTTTTTATTCTTTGTTCAACTTGCACCCGCTCTCTATATATGTTTCTACCTCTTATTTAATTATATTCCCACTTCCCGGGCTCCCTATTATATACAAATTATCTAGCTATAAACTAATTAAACCCCATAAAATTGGTGAAATTAGGATCTGATTATGAGAATAAATTTTGTGAAATTTTCATTAGAGTTTGTGATTTTGAGAATAAATTTTGTGTTTTAATTATTGTGTATTTTGAGAATGAAATTTATTAATTGAATTTGTGAAGCTTTATGCAATATTTATATTTTCGCACCCTACATGTCTTTGGGAACCAAAAGATATTATAAAGTTGATGAGTTTACAATCCTAGATAATATGCAAAAGCCTTGAATTTAGCATGATTGAATTTCGATAAGTTTACACGTACTCCTAAATATGACATATGCCTTAATTTCCAATGAATGATGAGAAACCACTACCATAGCAATTAAGCAAATGTAAGTCTACTTTTCTACAATCCATTGCTAAGTTGAAAGTCGTAGCTTAGGTAAAGGAGTTTATTCAAGGCCAATATCTCAGTACACACTAGAAATTTCGCGCCCGCCCCACCTTTCGGAGGATCCTGCGGCCGCCACTGGTTTGGTCACCTAATTAGTATGCTTTTAATGTTAAGTTAGGTTGCTATATTGTAAAAATATACTCTCTCCGATCCAAAATAAGTGTCGTTTTAGACTATTGAATTTGATCCACAATAAGTGACGTTTTATGTTTTCTAGCCAATTTAATAGATTGAATAATGAAAATTGTTATTGAAAATTGTATTTGTTGACTACTTTTTCTTTAAAACTCTTCACTTATTAGTTGAAAAAATTGGAAAACATTTAAGAAATGATAAGATTTAGAAAAAATGTATAAAATCAATGATAATTAATATTTTATTTAAAAATTGTGGCAAAAGCTAAAACCACATTTATTTTGTATCGGAGGGAGTTGGTATCAGTTAAAGGAGTGTCTAATTTAAACAAAAAAGTTTCAGGCAGAAGAAATATCTCACATTTAAAACACTCACTTCTACATAAATCTGATATTTTCTTAATTTAATTTTCTCTTTTTTTTTTCAAAATGGAAACACTCACTTAGGTGTCACCATTGTGGATGCTGTTATAAAGACTTGTGTGAAGTGTGTCTATATATTGCGTTATGTGGTATTTTGATTTTTTTTTTTAATGAACTCTAAAGAGCTCCGTACGTATCTTTGCACACCCAAAAAAAATGTCCTCAAGTTTGTAGTAATAGTTAATATAATGAGTATATTAGTAAAATATCAAGAAGTTTGGGGGTTTCATTTGCTATTTTGGATTCAATTGTTATTGGCAAGATAATTTCAATTAAAATTTTGAACACGAATATTTTTTCATTCTATACAAAATAATTACAAATTGGTCTTTAATATAAAAAAATCAATCAAAAAAGAAAAACAAAGAATTAAACCATCAATCAAAGTCAAATAATAGAAAACCTCCCTAAAAAATCAATTAAATACAATTAACAAATTAACTTCTAGAATTAATAGACTTAAAAGGCATTTGGAAATGCCCCTAGAAGTCAAAATGATAATTTTCGACTCTTTGATAGATCTCTATCACTTTCAGACAGTTTATATTTGTCATATTTTTAGGAAAATTAACAGCATAGCAACAGATTAGCCTACCTAAGTCATAAAACCAATATTCTCAATCATACTACAGATTTAGAATTATAAGTTCTCATCTGAAAAGATTCTCTATAGGTAGGGTTGTTATATGAACTGAACAGCTCAAGCTTGGCTCGAAAAAAGCTTAACTCGAGCTCATTCACTTACCTAAACAAGTCGAGCCTGAACAGGATTTTAAGCTCGATTAAAAGATCGGCTCGTTAGATTCAATTAAGCTCGAAGTTTATAAAATTTCTAAAATTTCCATGAAGTTAATATGTTGTAACAAAGTAAAACTGCTTAAAGCTCGAAAAAAGCTTGGTTCAACCTCATTCATTTCCTAAACAAGCCAAGCTTGATAAAAAAAAAAAAAGCTCGTTTAAAATTGGACTAGGCTCGGTTTGGACTCGTTTAACAAACGAACCAAACTTCATGTTTGTTTTGATTAAATTTATTTATAATCTATAAACTCGTTTAACAAACGAACCAAATTTCCTTTTTTTATTATATTTTTTTTGATTAAATTTATTTATAATCTATAAAAACGTATTAAATTGAATGATTTTTTTCGGTTACAAAAAAGACTATTATTTTTTTAAAAATTATCATGACAATCTAGACTATACTTTGTATAATTCGAGCATTAAGATCCAAGGGCACGCTTGTGAATATGATCATTATTTTTTGCCACATATGTGCCATGTAAGCATTTTTGTGGGGGAGAAAATTTTGGGATATTATATTACCATCTCTTAAAAAGGTCGGGATATTTATCTTACATTTGAAAGGTAGGGATATATTTTTAACACCCCCTTAAAGGTTGGGTTATTTTAATTAGTTTTGCCAAAAATCAATCAAAAAAGAAAAACAAAGAATTAAACCATCAATCAAAGTCAAATAATAGAAAACCTCCCTAAAAAATCAATTAAATACAATTAACTAATTAACTTCTCGAATTAATAGACTTAAAGGCATATGGAAATGCCCCTGAAAAGTCGAAATGATAATTTTCGACTCTTTGATAGATCTGTATCATTTTCAAACAGTTTATATTTGTCATGTGTTTAGGAAAATTAATAGCATAGCAGACAAGTTAGCCTACCTAAGTCATACAACCAATATTCTCAATCATACTACAGATTTAGAATTATAAGTTCTCATCTGAAAAGATTCTCTATAGGTAGGGTTGTTATATAAATTGAACAACTCGACTCGAAAAAAGCTTAACTCGAGCTCATTCACTTACCTAAACAAGTTGAGCCTGAACAGGATTTTAAGCTCGATTAAAAGTTCGGCTCGTTCGATTTAATTAAGCTCGAATTTTATGAAATTTCTAAAATTTTCATTAAGTTAATTATGTTGTAACAAAGTAGAACTGCTTAAAGCTCGAAAAAAGTTCAGTTCGACCTCATTCATTTCATAACAAGCCAAGCTTGATAAAAAAAATAATAATAAGCTCGTTTAAAAATTAGACTAGCTAGGCTCGGTTCGGACTCGTTTAACAAACGAACCAAACTTAAACATGACAAACTCGACTCGTTCTGCTCGAATAACACCCCTATCTATAGGATAGACTACCAATCGGGCATATCTTATCCTAATTTCTTTCCATTTTCGTTTGAAAAAAAAAGCGCCTCAAATTAAATAATACTATCTTAAGCTTTTGAAAGCCTGTATTTATAAAACATTTTGAGCTCACAGTTTCAAACTCAAAAATAAGTCATTTGTATTTTATTATATCTTTTACAAAAAAAGGAAAGTGATTCGATTCACCGCAGAATGTCCTAATGCAATAGAAAGATGGGGTTAAAAACCAGTAGAAGATAGAGTGCAACAACAACAACAGCTGAATTGAAATAAACAACTATATATTATCTCCTTAATTAATTTTTTTCCAGTATGCAATTGCAGGATGGAGAGATTTCATTCTATTTGAGCTCCTGGTTAGTATTGGTGGCCCATTGGCTCATCAAGATGGCCATGTCCATTCCTTGCACCATTGTAGGCACAGCTGTGTCATAAGAACAGATCCTCGAAAACCCGGCCTCCCCGGATTTATGCACTCTCTTCACACACTTCTTGAACTCCTCATGGCAATCAACATTTGTCATGCCTGCAAAAAATCATCAGTTCACAATTGGGATATAGTTTCAGCCTACTTGTAGGCAGGGCCGGATCTGAGATTCAAAAGGTCTGAGACGAGATACGAAAATAGGGCCCCTGCTAGTTTTAATTATAAAAAAAGGAATATCAAACTATTAAAAAAATATATTGGTAATCAAATATATCATACAACAATAATACGTAAATAAATTAAAATATGAAAGTTATAAGGGTTTGTTTGGATATCAATGTATTACACTTATAGATTACTTATATACCTAAACATTTTTCAAGTATTTGGCTACACAATTTAAAATGTGCTTAAAATAATATAAATTTAAAATTTAAAAAATTAAAAATTAAAAATTAAAAATTATTTAACTTTACAATTTAATTATAATTATAGTCCATGGAGTTCAAACACACTCATTCAAATGATTTTAGGAATAAAAAACAAGCACCAAAGACGGATTGAAATAATTTTGGGCTCTTTATCCTATTGGGCTTTTTTTATATTTCTTTTGATCAGCCCAAAATTAAAAGAACATATTGGCTGTCTTCATTTGTTTACACTACAGATGTATATGACTATATATACTTTTTAAAAAACATTGGGCCCCCGTGTTTAATGGGCCTTAGGCGAGAGCCTGTTGGGCCTCACCTCAGGTCCGGGCCTGCTTGTAGGTACAACATGTTTGATGATATGTAGGAAAAAAGAAAATTAAGCACACTTATAAAAAAAAACCTATTTTTATCTTCTTTCTAAAGACCTTGTTGGATACAACGGACACACGTACCTAACGATGAATGAGGTTCCATCTTAAAATCAATTAGCAATAGAATGATTGGTCTACCAGATTATATACGAGGCTTATTTACTCCATACTTTTGATGTGGGACACTTGTCCTTTCACATCTCAACACGTAGTTACCATAGTTTTATACGAGGATACACATATCTACATTTTTTAGTTTCCCTGGGAAATGAATAGGAATCCTAGGATTATCATGGATTAAATCAATCAACTAGCATCTTTCATGGATTGATTACCATTATAAATACAAACCTTTTTGAATGAAGCATCTCAAGAATCACAAATAGAAGATCTCATTATTAAATTTTTTTTAAAAAAAAACATCATTGAAAAGTTTAGGGTTAAATTAAAGTGTATCCCTATCCCATGAATGTACACTAACTTGAGATGAATTGTATATTAAGCAATTTTCACGACTTTTAAAGAAAAAGTTATGGTAAACACGATTTTACTCGATCATTTAATCTATTCAAAAAGTTTAAATCTACCATTTTTTCCGACACAATCGTCGTGAACTTGGCAGCAGGCATCGAGATCGTCACAAGGCCTCTCTCCGGGACAGCCGCTGTGGCCTACTCCACAATACTTCCCATACTTAATCCCCACATCTGGAATTTTTTTTTTTAAAAAAAAATAAGATTGAAATTATAAATCTGAGATCTCAATTTTGCAGATTCTGAATCCAATTTCATGTAATTAATTACTTACTGTCACAATTCAATTCAAGGCATCTCCTGCTGCATCCAATCTGACATTTTCGGAACGAATCGATCGATTATCAATAGAATCGGAATCCGAAAAAAAAAAAAACAAAGACAAAAGAGAACATATTACATATGAAATTGTGGTAAAAGATGAGTACCTGTGAGTCATCGGCGGAGGTAACAGCCATGAAGATGACGGATAAAACCACCGGAAAAATGCAAGCGACGCCGCCGGAGAAAGCCATTAGGGAAACCGATCTCTGTGTTTCTGTCCCAATCTTTCCTTCCTGTGCAAGGTAACTATTTAAACAACTTTCTATGGCCCTTAACTAATCCAGAGTTTTTCCCCACCTTTTTTTGAGCTGTTTTTAGACTTTGTTGGGAAATCAAATTCTTAAAATGTAATGCATGCCAATATGTTTTATATTTCGATTGTTAAATTTGCCATGGTTACAGTTTCTATTATTATATATAATCTATATTTTTCCATACAATAAAATTTTATTGATTTATTATGTGCATATTCCATTTGGTTATATTTCTAATATTAAATTTGTTAGCTTATGAAAAAAATGCATGGAAATTTGACAATACAATATAATTAAAAAGTTATTGTGTTACATTTTTTTAGTCTTTTAGGTTTATTAGGTTATACTCCGTAATAAATTGATGTTTTTTTATTATTAAAGAGCATATTTTCTATATTGTTTTTTATAGAGAGCGTACAATATATGGGACCCCCAGACCCTGTTTTAAGCGGGATTTACTAGGCTTGTTGTTATTGTTATTGTTATTGTTGTTTTTATAGAGTATGGATCATATGTATTCACTCCTTATGATGTATCTTGTACACAAATCTAGGCATTTAATTGAGATGAGATGGAAGACTGAGATTAATTTGGTTTTTTTAATAATTTGTTAATTAAAAAAGTACAATGCCTTTGGCATGTGAATGAGTTACAATCTCTTATTCTCTTTAATTAGCAAAACCTAGCTAGCCCCCATGTTTTTCAATCAGTTGGTGCATATCGGCATCACATTCCAAAGAGGAAGGCAATTCGTGGGCGATTGGCGGCGATGAATTAATGGCGAAGGCTAGCGAACAGGCGAGGATCGAAGGAGAAGGTCGGCGGTGAGGCAAGAGGCAAAGGCTAGCGAACAGGCGAGGATCGAAGGAGAAGGTCGGCGGTGAGGTGAGAGGCGAAGGCCGGCGATGAGTGTCCAAGCTTGATTGATCAGTTCATCTTGGTCCTCGATTGGGCTGATTTGGCTCCTTCTATTCGTCTCTTTGGCTAGATTCAGAGATTTTGGTTGTAGACCTTTGTGTTCTTCGTTTGTCCTGGTCTTTGGGTATGTGCACTTTTTCCGTTTTTTCAAATTGGGGTCTTTTTTTTTTAGTAGGATTTGGGATCTAGTGTTAATGGTTTTTGTTTTGCCTGATTATGGTGATTTAAGGGTTTTATTTTATTAGATTAAAAATCAGATAGTCATGATCAAAGGCGTCGTTCGTTATGGAATTTGATGATTTCAAATGCAACGGTGGTTAGTGGGAGTGGGGGTGGGGGTGGGATTGGGATTGAGGTTGGGGTGGGGGTGGGGTTGTGTTATGGGTACATATTCAGTGGAATTTTTTGCTTAATTAACCTGTGATTCTCGCATTATTCGAGAAAAAACGAAGAATTATTAAGACACATATGTCGAATTTAGTGTAGGGTTTTCAAGATGCATACTTTGATTCATTATTCGTCAATTATTCAGACGTATGTGTCGAGTTTTGGTTACTAGTGTTAATTAGTTGGTCAATTATTTAGTAAAACCCGATTCATTTTTTATGAGTATATGGAGTTTTCGGTTTGACAAACAACATAAAAAACTTCATCACATGAGTATCACTACACAAATAAATAGACATATATACGAGTGAATAATCACTCATATACAACTGACTAATCATTCATGTATCATCGAATACTCACCTATTATACCAAATAATGTTGTTTCTATTTCCCGAAAAAATATAAGTATTTTATCGAATAATGTTTCAAAACTGAATAGATAAAAATTAGATGGAGAGAGTGAAAAGAGAGCCAATATGAAGAGGGAGAGAAAGTCAAATGTAATAATGACATGACATCATCAAAATTGAAAAGTGATAAAGTGATTTTTAAAAACCAAAAGGAAGATAAATGGTGATTCAGTTCAAAATGGAAAGCCGCCGTAGAGAATGGGAAGAAGACTACTATTGAAATGGATAATGTAATAGGCGACATGGGAAAAAGAAGATGTTATGGACTAGGTAAGATGTGACATGGATAACGCAGTTGGTGACATGAAGATTGCAACGATTGTCATTGAGAATGTAATAGGTGATATGAAAGAAATGAGAGGTTAAGAGTTGCTTAGCAAGGGTGATATGTTTGTTAGTTTTAGGTAATGTTTTTTTAATGGATTGAAGGTAATCCCGAGGAAGTAGGCCAAAAAGGCAATTTCCACCGAATTCTTTTAGGCGTCAAAACTAAGTGTTTAAAGCCCTTTAAAAAAGATATATATAATGTCTTGGATAATGGCCAACAAGTCACTCAAATAAATCGAGTTTTCCTTCAACGTTTTTTTTTTGGATTAGGTAAAAATTCGACGCACCGGACAGGTCCGGTGGGTCGAGAGGCCGAAGAAATCGGCGACGGACAAACCGTCAAAAAAGCTACAGACATAAAACCACAACGAGGCAACGCAGGGAACTAAGTGGAAATCCCTGGGGACGCAGGGAATCCCTGGGGAACTAAGTGGAAACCTCATATTTGGACTCTGTCAACGAGCCTTTAGGTTTTGATCACGTCCACGACCTCTCGCGTTTTGACAAATAAGCAGAAACACCGCATAAAAGACTGCTAGACCTCGAAGCCAAACAACCATACCACCAAGCAACTCGGCAACAAGCCTTCAGGTTCTTTCAACGTTTATTGCCCCTATATATGTCAAAGGGAGGCACTACAATATCGTTGTGGGATAAAATGTTTTCTATACAATAAAAGAGTGGCATCCCGTTTCATTATTGCATATATACATACCTTGTTTGTGTTTCAAGTGTTTGTTTTCCGATTGAGAGAACTATTGAAAAAACTCATGTCTTTCCAAATGGATGGCAAAGGCCTTTTATAGGCAAAAATAGGGTGGTTTTTGGTGGTTACGATAGTTATGGTGGTTGGGCAATTACCCCCAATAGCTACCCTAACCGCTGGCCCAATAAAGGCCTAATAAAAATCCAATAAGAACCGACCCAATGGACAAGCTAGCATGACGGAGCTAGCATGGCGGAGCTCTGTCACTCATAAAATATAAAACGTGCATGATATTTATACGAAGTTGATTGTAGTTACCATGCAACTAAAATGACTAAGCTAAAGCTTCAATGAAGCTAAAACCCTCAAGCTCAAAATTAGAACTAGGTCATTTTTGGAGTTCTAAAGCTCGGCTAGCTCTCAAATTTTTCACCAAAGCTTTAGAGCTTAATATCTTCCTTTACAAATCATGAGATGGTGGTTTAACTCACTATAAGTGATCAAATGTCGATCATAACCATATTAGATCGAGTGTCGAGCATATCCCTATTACTCACTTTTATGGAAAGCATCCGAACAAGCTCGAGATCAACTTTGTCGATGTGATGCTCTTAATAATTCTAACACTTAACATTTATGATTTCAGACAAATGGATTGATGAGTTTTCACAAATCACCAACAATGTTTGTGGAATAGAATGAATGATATGGAAATGCTAAACGGTGACATGGAGAATGTAATGGGTGACATGTAAATTAATATAAAGGATGACATTAAGAATGTAATGGGTGACATAGAAGAAAATGTAAGAGGTAATATAATATTGAAAGGTTTTGTTTTCTAGAAACCTTTGTGACACGGGTAACAAGTAAAAGTGAAGCTTCTTGTCTCTAGAACTATGAAACTCCTTCAATGGTGGCCTTTAATGCTATTTGGGGCAACAATTAATATCCTTCACTCACCTGCTTCAATGATTTATAATAAGAGAATTAAAAATTTCAATCATTAGATATCATTAATACTCTTTACAATCATTCAATATTTTACATATTTAAATTCGACGGGAATGCTCTCTCCCAATTTTTCTGCTACCCATGTTCCCTTTAAATTACTTGTTACCTACCAAGGAGTGACAATTTTTTTTTTTTTGCAAAACTATAACAACTAGTGGTCATTTGCAAATTATCTCCCCCATAGTATATTTATGCAAATTGAGATTTGTATAGGTATATTTATGAAAAAGCCCCAAAATCTACACTGCTGTACAAAATTATTGTGGTACCAAACCAATGAAATGTATTCATCCAATAGTAATTGTTGATGATTGAAATTAGTGAAGTATACTCATTGAAAAGTAAGTATTGATGATTGAAACTAGTGAAGTGTATTTATTAATGGTTTTATTTAGAGTATCTCTAAGGGCATCCGCAACGCACACACCCATGGGGTGTCTTCATATTTAAAAAAAATAAAAATGTCAGAAAAAGTAGAAATTTGCAGGTGAGTGCAGGTGAGTGTGTTAATTTGTGTGGTGAGTTTCCACTGCAAGAAACTTTCACCTGACATTTAGATACTCTAATTTTTTTTTTCTTTTTCTTTTCAAATTAAGACACTCAAGTTGAGTGTGTGCGTTGGAGATGGTCTAATAGCTTCCTATGTCAGAGATTTTTTTTATTTTGGGGTGATTTCGAACTTCTTTTTCCCCGGATTTTCTCGTCTCATGTGATTATTCTTTAAAATAGAGATGCATCAGAAAAAATTAAAGAAGATTCTCCAAATTTACAACATTTTCCAAAACATAAATACTAATCCAAATCCTCAAAATGGAAAAATTATTTGAGTTTGAGAAAAATAATTTAAAGAATATATCTTTTATTTTTGAAAAACTTTAAGAAATGATGATGATAAACTCTTGATGGTAGAAAATACTCCATCCGTTTGAAAATATTTGTCGTTTGACTTTTGTGCACGTTGTTTAAGGAGCTAAAAATTCTTAATTTGATTACAAAATTAATATTTTACAGAGTTTTTAGTTCCTTAAACAACGTGCACAAAAGTCAAATGACAAATATTTTATTATAAATATATTTCTTTGGTACTCTGGTTCTAATTTTAAAAATGAAAACCCCAATAATTTAACTTTATATTTTATTATAAATATATTTCTTTGGTACTCTGGTTCTAATTTTAAAAATGAAAACCCCAATAATTTAACTTTATAGGAATTTTAATTCCGACAAAATGAAGAAAAAAAACGTGTATTCTTTATTCCATTAATCGTTTAGTTAGTATGCTCATCATCAAAAGTCTCCATTCTTCCCTCTACTTCATATTTTCTGTGAAAAAAACTTCAACTTTGCTAATGCTAAGAATTTAAACTCACGTTTCTTAAAGAGTAGTTCCAAGGGAGTAATACAACACAAAATTCAGACACCTACTCAAACATAAACAACTCTTATGTCAGTTCTAAAGATCTGCCTTGCTGCTGCCTGTGGTTTTCTTCTTCGAAACAGCTGCCCTTTTCGCCCTCCACCATTGTCGTACCTTGTGAGACACCTTGTTCGCGTGCCTCTTAACTGTCTGCCCTGCATCTGCTATATGTTTCGTGACTTTCTCCTTCCAATCGGCCTTCTTGCTTTCTTTTTCTCGGATGACTTTCCCCTGTCAGGTTGGCGTTGCACCATTAGCCAAGGCGGAAAAAAACAAGGAGAAATAGGTCCAGAAAGGCCTTTTCAGGCAAACAAAAAGGTTTAGACTAAAGCCGCCTAGTTTTAGAATAGGTGGCAAGTTAAACAACACTCGTTCCAACAAACTAACAACCTACACAAGGTTAAGCAGGGTGTAAACATACCAAATTTGATGGGAAATTCTCATCATCGTCGTCGTCGTCATCTTCATCAGCACCCTCACCACCAAAGTTCTTCATGTTCATTAGCTCTTCCCTGGAGTACATCTTCATTCCAGGTGCCCCAGGCATACCCTAAAGGCGACATAAACAATAATATGAGCTTGGTAAGAAGCAAGAGATTACACGGAATTTAATTCCATAACTAGTATCTTTTCTCAATCAGCCAGCAAACCAAAATGAATGTTACCTCCATGCTGCGCAACATCTTTTCCATTTCAGCCTCTTTAGTCGGTTTTGGGATGAACGGCTCTCCTGGTGTCCTATTCTGAATGAACATCATAAGGTTGCACAACATGACATTAGTATAGCTACCCACAGTCTGTTAAATAATCCATCAATCTTGCAGCAACTTGGAGTTATGCATAGAAAGAAAAAAGGATTTACTTTCTCATAGAAAGAAAAAAGGTATTAGCCCGGAAACTTTGTCAGCAAAGTAAAAGAACACGGCTAGGAGCCAAGACTACCTCTATATGGTTATCTACATGGTAGTCTTTGTACAAAAGAACAATTTTGAAAATCATCACACACTCTGACACTCGTATAGAATGACAGCACATCCTCGCTTAATTAATACTGTATCTATATATTAATACTGTATCTATATAAGCTGATATTTACCGTGTATGTCTCATGAGTCGTGACAATTTAATCAACAATAAAAGGAGATATCAACATTTCACGAGGTAAATTAGCATCAAGGTACCAAAATTTATCACTCAAATCAATATACAAAGTTTAGGTGGGAGCATTGCCTTTGGTACTGGAGGGGGCTTTTTAGCACATGATTCAGTGAGGTCCTTGCACAGATAGTTTATCAGATCTTCCAACTTAGGCTTTCTCTTGTACAAATATTCAGCAAGATCAGTATCAGAATACCCAAGAACCTGCATCCACAAGTAAGAAGACTCAGAAATGATCATTGTAGGATCATGATGCCTATTTCACTCCGAATAGAGGATCATGAAGAATTTAAAAATCCAATTTCAAATATGGTTCTGAATGAATATCGGGGGCATGAGAACAGAAACTAACCTCTTGGCAAGCTCGTTCAATCGTCTTGCACTTTGAATTGCATTGGCCTTCAACGCCCTGATCAACAAGCTGAAAGCAACAAGTATTTAGGGATGTTGATTAACAAATTATCATACTTGCTCATCAAAATAATGGTGTTAGATGTAAACAAAGTAATGGACTTGTCTCTTGATCTTATAAGGTTTGAAGTCGAGCCTTGGTAACAAGCACTTAAAAATGCAAGTTGAAATTGAAATTTGGGGATATCTAATATCTTTACCCACATCAACATGGCAACTCAATTTCCACTTACAAAGATCACAAAATCTTCTCTGTTTGATCAAGATTTATCAACCACCCTTTGACAAATGAATGCATTATCAGCACATAAAAGCTTCTTAATCAGATAGAGAACACATTGGCTAATGCTGTGCTTCCTAACCCTAACCCTAACCCTAACCCTAGTCAAATCCAAACAAAGCTTCCAACTTGAACAAGTAGAAAACAATCAAATCGAGGCAGTAAATGTACAATTCTTACCTCCAGCTTATCCCCTTGCTCAACAATATCAACTCTCAGAATCCAATCAGCTTCTTCCTTCTTCAAATTACACACATTCTCAGCCATCTCAATAACCTGATACTCTGAGATCTGCCCCCACAAACAACCAATTTCAAAACAAATTTTTTTCCAATTGAGCGATCGAAGTAGAAGAACAGTGAGAATCGAAAGAACTCACCTTCTTTGGAGAGATCTGGCCTTGCTTTTTCTGAACCTGGTGGTACAACTCCGAAGCGACCTTTTCACAGACCTGGCACTTGATATACGGGATGTCCTCTTTTCTGGCTACTCCCTCTGGCTTCTTCGAACCTTCCGCCATTGACATCCATGTCGAGATTGCTAGAAGTAGCGTTAATCCGAGTGCAAGCGTCGATTTTCCTCCTTTCGCCATTGCCGAACTCTCCCTTGCGCGCAGAGGAAGTGAACCAGGCTATGGCTTTCTTAAGCTTTCGGAATTACGTATCAAACGGTTTGGTGCGATTTTTCTTTTTCTTTTTTTTTTTTTTTTTTTTTTTACTCTATTGAGATTGTGAATTCTAATGACGTGTTTGGCGGTTGCTGATTGGCTGATTGAAGTCCACGTCACTTGCTGGTGGCCCCCTAAGTGAATCATCACTGCTGGGAATGCTTGCAGCGAAAATAATAAAACCCCTTTAAATCTACTTATACTTTTAAAAGATTACATTGACTTTTAACATGTTTTTTAAAGAGTTAAAAACTATACAAAATAATATTTTTTTATTAAATTCGTTACATAAATATATACTTATTAGTAATATATATAAGACTATGTAAAAAAATTAATAAAAAAATATTATTTTATATAGTTTTTAACTCCTTAAAAAACATGTAAAAAATCAATAGACTTATATTTCAAAATAGAGAGAGTATCATTTAAATAACTTTTGTTATCAATAAACCATCTTTGGAATTATTCCATTTAAATATCGGTTAAATTTGATAAATTTCAATTTTACTCATCCTTTTATATTATATTCTAATAAAAATTTTAACAATTAAAAAGATAGGAAAAGGTAAATGACTATATGTTAAATTGGCAGAGACCATTGACATCATTTTAGGAGCTAATGAAGATCAACCACCTCCGAAAATTACTCTATTCAAATCTCGATTCAAGCTAAGTTTGATTTTGGGACAATATTTAATTAGATCAATATTAGATTGATCGAATTTGGTCAGGATCGAGTCAATTTTGGGTTCAAGTCATTATTAAGTCAGTAGTAGGATGTTTAGATGAAGAGTTCGGCTCAAGTTTGTTTATTTACTAAATAAGTGAATACGAACACATTTTAAGCTCGAAATTTATGGAATTTACAATATTTCCTTTAGTTTACTAAGCAAGTAGGGTTAGTTAAGTTGCTCGACTCAACTAAAAAAAAAAAAATTGGTGGTTCATGCTGCATGGTGATAAAATTTTGGGACTATTTTTAGAGTTGAGTCAGACTTTGTCATCTCTATTTGAAACTTCATCGTCGAGTTGAGTTAAAGTTATAGTTGGAAGAATTAATGGGAAAACAAAAATCAATTTTTAGGCTGCACTCGCACGGCCCAAGATGAATGGCCAGCTCACATTGGGCCTCACGGCCAGATTTGGGCCCAAATTTATGATATCTTGCCCAACCTATTAAGGAGTGTTTGGCTAGGAAGTATTGGTAATTTGGTATTGGTTACCAACAGAAGCATAAGTATTTAGGAGCATGATTAGAGGAGTATAATGAATATGGTTATCCCTTATTCAAATAATTGATGAAAATAAGAAGGAACAAAACCAATTTTATAGAAAAATTGAGATGATGGATAATGATTAAATTTTTTTAACAATTTATCTTATAGGAAGTATTGGTAATTTATCTTAATTTACTTTTCCTTTACATTTTCAAAATTTAAACCAAATGATCGGTTCTGTAACTTTTCGATAATCCCAAATGGAGTACAAGTTTCAGCTTTATAATACTTGTTGCTTGCCCTCTTTGGGCTGGGCCTTAGCCCACTACAACTGCCCTTCGGCCCAATCTCTACTCGTAACACAGCCGATATGATCAAAGAAAGAAACCATATGAAAACGAAAATCCGAAATTGCAATCAATGTTCTTGTATGTAATGTAAATAAATGTGGTTATCTATCACTCTTGAAAATTATCCTGGATTTTAGATCATTTGTTCAATTTTTTTGCGTGTTTATTTCAATAAGAATGTTTATATATATATATATATATATGTGATGACAAAAGCGTTTGGTACAACTTCCTATTATAATTTATAATTTGTCGGTTGCATATACTGTAGGAATGTCCTGTATATTATATAATAATATAATTAATTAAATTAAAAAAAAACCCAAATTAAAGTATATTAAAATTTAAAACTAGCAAAAATATTTGTACTTGATTTTCAGGTGTGCCTCCCATGCTTTATTAGTTTAATGCCAACTTTCCACCTAACATTTTTATGACAAAGAAAAATATTAAAACATATTACCAACGTGTCGCAAGTTGAGAGATGCAGACCCTCTTGTTGAACAGTTTCTCCTTCGTCTTCCATATAATAGTCATAAGGTCAAATTATTATTATTTGTATAAAATAAATGAAAGAAACAAAAATAAGATGAAAATAAAAGCAGGAAAAAAAAATTGAAATGTCACTTTGCCTAAAGACAAAGGAGAGGGCATATAATTTTGGTCCCAATCAAGATTCTCTCTTGTTATGAGCAGTATGAGTACTAAAAACAAAACCCATAGGGAAAAAAAGCCTTCAACTTGGTTGAACTTTGAAGCAAAACAAAAAATATGGTTGCCTATGGTTGATTGTGCTCTTTTCTTTTAATCATGGCTCTAGACTTTAGAATTGGTTTGCTTTCCATACCATTTCCATACCATTAAAATATCGCCAAATATACCGTAACTGTTATGGTTTTAAAAATCTTGAGAATAATCAGAATATCAATTGTCATGGTTTTGAAAACCAAGAGAAATTAACTTGGATATGGTTTCACAAATCGTGAGAGATTTCAAATTATTTCCCTCTTCGATTACCAGTCGGATAAGGTGTTAAGATTGTAAGGGAAAAAACACGGTTTTGGAAGCTGTAGTAGTAAGCTTTTTTTAAAACCCATTTTATTGGTTTTATTTGGATAATATTGCTACGGTTTCTAAAATCATGGCCAACACCATGTATTATGCGAGATTTACCAAACATTGGTTGTATCTATTATTTTGAATTTTTACATTTATAAAAAAAATATTGTTATTCAAAATAATAAATTTTGATGATATAGGGAAAACTATAAGAAATTGTTTAATTTATGGAATCCGTCACAAATTCATCCATTTGAGCAAATTATTTGAGTTGAAGATATAAAAAGGAGAAAAATAGATTATCATTTAAATTCTATAAGAAATTATTTGATTCCCTTGCAAATATAGACACATATGTACGTAATACGAAATGAAATAACATATCATTCTCAATAAATCAAAAATATTATTAAATTTGGCCAATGGGTATATATTTTGACATATATGTAGAATGTACTATTCTATACTCACATGTAGGATTCCATAAAGGGGGCGAAAGCCCAAGTTTTGGAGAGTATTTTTTTATATACAAAAAATGAAAAATGAAAAATCATACCATAAAATTTAATTTGAATATATCGATTTTAACTTTAAAAAATTAATAGATAGAAAGAATAAGAAGAGAAATAGGTAGAAAAGGGAATATTGCGATTGAATCCTAAACCGCTTGGTTCAAATTACTCACTTTTTTTATCAATCAAGCTAAACACACATTATATTTATTATCATTTTTTTACTCTTTTTACTCTTTAATTAATTTTTAAATTTTATTTTTAAGACTAGAGCGAATGCCCCCATGACCACTTAGAGCAACCCTAATAGATTCTTCATATTGAGTTTTTTAAGAATATTAAGATTGATTTTAGTCTAACAACTTCCCCATTACATTTTTCAAAATAGAGAATGAGACAAAAATAGAAATCATTCTCTAAATTTGGAGAAAATTCTATATATTTTGAGATAAACTCCATAATAAAGTTGTTGGAATTTAGCCTAAAAATATTCAAATGTGTGATTTATAATTCTCCATTTTAGATAATTTTTTAGGAAGTTATTGGACATGCTCTTATGCTCTTATGTGACCATCTCTGCCTATCAATTTGATTAATATTTCCTATACTTAAAAATGGAAATATTTTCTCTAGTTAGTTACAGTATTTATAAAAAGGATTTTTACAATAATTTTGATACAATAATCACTAAAAAAAATTGTATTTAATTACTTATTTCTCCACAAACTAATGTAATTAACTATGTAAGGAAGCAATATATAAAAAATATAGTGAAAATAATAAACATGTGTACATATAGAAAGTAGAAAACTACAAAGCATCTACTTATTGATTTAAAAAAAACTACAAAGCATCTTTGCCTCATTGGTTATGATCACCAAAACTTACCAAAATATTTGTCGGTTTTAATTATTTCTTTTCCTGGATATTTTCTTTTAAGAAAACAATGAACTTAATTTTAATATTTATTTATTTATTTTATCCTTAAAGAGGGCTAGGCCCTTGTTTTTATTATAAAGATATTTATTGATTTATTGATATATAATACCGAAAAATATTTATTGATGATGTGGTGACCCTGAAAATTGATCAATAGAAATAAGAACCTTACCGACAAATTGATCAAATATCAGGACGACCCTACTAAGTCAATTCCCGTCACTAAATGAGTTTGAATCGTCGTGTAGTCATAATTTGATCATAACCCTAAGCTAACTTTGATTTTGCAGTTATTGTGAAATTTAATTAAATGAGTTTGAATTTGTGATTATCTCATACATGAATTGAAGTTTTGTTTTTTTTGGGTAATATGAGGGTTACGAGATTGTCGACTAATTCCTATATATGAGTCCGAGTTTTATCCTACAAATTACTCGAACCGGTAAGTTAGGTAGCAAGCATCAAGTAGACTCACTCAAGCCAATAAAGATTTGAGCACCCACTAATTACGTAAAGTTTAAGTAGTGAGATTTGAACTCTTGATCTTTTATAAGGGTCACATCTCCCTTACCACTAGAGTAAGGGGTCATTAGTCATACATTTTTTTTATAAAGTAATAATTCGAGATCAAATAGACCATACCTAATTTTCGAGAGGTCAGTAAAATCGGCAAACGAAAACACCATCAAGATACAATACAAGGGAAAAACATAACAGAAAATTAAAGGTGTAGCAACAGGTTGAACGCACCATATATACTAAAAAGTGAAACCTAAGCGAAATGAAGACCGACAACTCGAAGATGCAAACGAAGAACGAAGTCAAGCACTACCATGGTAGCACCACTGGCTACTGTTATATCGAGACGCTATCTCATGTAGGCAGTGAAGATGAACTTCAAGGAAGCGCCTCCCAAAAATAGAGTCGTCCCAACACACCACTACAACCTCGACCAGTCCCGACTCCGGACGTTGCATCACCAATCAAATCCAAATCACACATAGGACCACCAATATGCACAAGAACAGAACAACCCAACAAACTGCACCAAAAAGTATCAGGCCTTGCAAAGCAAAGGGGTCAAATGAGCTCCTTACGATGTAATTAAAGAGCTCAACATTTTCCATTATTTTTTTTATTTTACCATCCAACCTTGTCGTACAAGGTTGGAAAATTTATAATGGATGATGCGACAAGGGACAACAGGGAGCAATACAACATTAAAAGAAAATTTAATTGGAGACACTTGGGCCCAAGAAAACCAAAATTTGGACTCAAGGAAACTATGTTTTAAGCCCAAGGAAATTACCAAAGTGTGGAGCAACCATAAATAGAGTTGCAAAAAGATACAGCAAACAATGCAATGAGCCATCATAGATGGGTCAAGGATGGAGTGGGAGGCAGAAGTCGAAAGAGAGTGGCAATAGCCGGACCGGGGGTGAAGGCGGAGAATTGGGGTACGTAGTAATTCATCCAAGCGAAAAGGGTGGATGAACGCCGAAAATACACATCGACCCTTAACAAATTGATGGATTTGGTACAAGTTGGGGTTGGGGTGGACACGTGTCAAAATTGTAGGGTTTGGTTACAGGTTGGGACAAGGGTAGACGAGAGCCGGATTCACAAGAGATGGTAACAATAGGGATTGGTAGTATTGATGGGAGTCACAAAGGGTGGTGATGGAAACTACCCGAAAGGAATGGTGGTGGTGCGCTGGTGCAACAGTGGTGGCTGATGGCAATTTGGGGTTGAACAAATTTGGGGTTGAGGTTGAGGTTGAATTTTGAAAATTATAGAGAGAGGGGCCCTCTCTCTAGAATTTAATTGTGCATAACTGTCATTGGTCATACATTTTTTTTATTAAGTAAAAATTCGAGCTCAGACAAGCATAAAGTCCAAGAGGCCGACAAGTCGGCAGACCATCAATCATACAACAAATCACATAAAAGGAGCAATAAAACAGGCAGTACGCACCAAACAAAGACGAATCTAAACAGACCTACGAACAGCAAGATGGGGATGTAGACTAAGAACGAAGCCAATCACCATCACGAGATAGCACTGCTGGCCAACGATACATCAAGAGTCCATGTAGGCAGTGAACACAAACCTCCAAGGAATATTTCCGTACACGGAGTCGCCTCTAACACACTACCATGATCCCAACCAGTTCCCACTCCGACTGCAGAACCCTATCGAAGAAGCAGATCTCAAGACACACCAAAGCAGAGCCGTACAACATCCAAGCAAATCGCACCAAATTAATTTTTTTTGATAAGGTAAGAATTCGGTTGTCCTCAAGAAGAGGACTAGCCGAAAGCGTCCTTTCAGATGAGGTCCATGAGACCGAGGTCGATAGTATTGGCTCCCATACTAGAGAGGGAGTGGAAAAGGTGTGCTACATTGTCGGATACTCTATTACCACTACGGTAGATATGAGAAAAGGAGATCGTCCTGACAGATTTGAGTAAACATTTGATGTCCGAGAGCAGAAACTCAATTTCCCATGGACATGCTACCCCTTTCTTAAAATAGTTAATTACAGTAAGCGAGTCGCCTTCAATAATGAGATTGTCTATATGTAAATCAATTGCTTTGAGTATTCCTTCTCGTATAGCAAGTCCCTCGGCCATAAGTGGCGTTTGTTTTCCAGTTAGCTTTCTCCCCGGATCCTTAATATTACCCCTTGAATCACGAATGATATAACCTATTGAAGATTCTCTGTTTGCCCCAGCTGCCCCATCAAAATTTAATTTAAATGAACCCCTGGGAGGTTTTTTCCATTTAACTATTCTAGTTGTCGGTCTTTTGAAGGTAAGAAATCGCACCAAATTATTACTACTATATAAAGATTATTACTAATCTAGTATTATGTACTCAAGCCCTAAGGGGTTTTATGACATGAATAAGTGTTATTCAGACCCTTACAGGAATTTGGTTGATCCATTCGAAACTTTTTGAAACTTATTGGCAATTTGTTCAAACCCTTTCGGAATTATCAGATAAGTTTGTTTAAACTCTTTTAAGATTTTTGTCATGACCTTTCGGAATAATTTGTAATATTATGATACTCCATTTCATTTCTTAAAAATAAGTATGTCTACATGAAAAAATATTTTGAAAATTCTAATCCTTGCCTTGTGAATATAATATGCATATAAATACCTACAAGAATATATTCGTAATATTATGATATCTCCATTTCATTTCTTATAATCTTCCAATTCTGTCTTTATATATGCTAGCCCTTTGGTATTTTCTAACTAAATAGAAAAGCAAAATTTATTTTGAGCATTGGTAGCTAAAGAAAAGTTATATTTTTAGGATAATGTAAATCAACTCTACTTTACGTTTGTGACAATAAATGAGATAGTAGGTACGAGACAAACATTTACTAATCCTTAATTAATTAGTTTGATGTTATCCAAAGATATGAATTAACACTTTAGAGTTGAAAAAAAAGGGTATGAATTAGTAATAGGGAAAACTAATTAACATACCCCACATTTGGGTGTATTGTAAAATATATCTTCAACTTTCAAATGTAATAAAAATATCCCGACCTTTGAGGATATTGGTAATATATTACCACGGGTTTTTTCACGGGTCAAAAATATTGACAAGGCAGCCTACGTTGATTTTTTTTAATAAGGCAGCATGTATATAATATGGAAACCTTTTTACAAATTAGCACTAAAATTGGGTTTTCTTGAACGATTTCCTTAGCAAAAAATAAACCGACAACAAAATTATACTCGAAAAACGAAATTGATTCGACCAAGCAACTAATCGGGTCAAAATTACCTCAAATTAACACAACCCGACTATTCCTAACTCCAAACCGACAACAACAGCAACAAAAACGAGGGAAAAAAAACAACAACAAGATAAAACTTACTCAGCCAAGTCCGTGAACGAATCAAAGAGGAAGAAGAAGATGTGAGAGAGACAGCTCAAGATAGGCGACCATGAGGGAGGAAGACTACCATTGAAGAAGAACTATGAGCTACCGGGAAGACTTGGAAGACAGTTCAAGAGATGACCACAGAAGGAAATAGGAGGGAGGAAAAGGCGTTGGGTATGAACCCGATCCAACTCTTTATTTATTTTTTCCTAAGGAAACTGTTTAAGAAAATCCTTGTAAAAAAAAACCCCACGTAGAATGCCTTGTTAGCATTTTTAATCCGTGAGAAAACCCGTGGTAATATATTACCACTACCCTAAAAAGTCGGGATATTTTTATTACATTTGAAAGTTGAGGATATATTTTCACAATACCCCAAAGATCAGATTATTTTAATTAGTTTTCCCTTAGTACTACCCAAAAGATATGACATGAATTAGTTTCTTAGAATGAAAAACTCACCAATTAAACAAAACATATTAGGTGAAGTTGTCCAACATGCATTGTTTTCAAGTAATTCCCCAAATGGCATTTTACTTGCCCAGGCTAAAAACATAATCTTGTGATAACATGGATAAGATTAAAAAATATATATATTCATGGACAAAATTACAGGTAAAATCATGGATAATAACATGATTATTCATATATATATTTATGTAAGAACATGTTACTGAATATATAAATTTATTTCGTCGTAGATGGTAAAAATTGATCGAATAGAATAATTTTAGATTAGAAAAATTGAGATAAAATGCATCGTAATAAAACGAGTAAATAAATACGTAATATATATATATGTATATATATATATATCTTGAAATATATATATATATATATATATATATATATATATATATATATATATATATATATGCATATAAATAAGTTAATATATGTTGAAATGCAAAATTGTTTTATTTTCAACATGACACCATTTTGACACGCATATATCGGTGTTAGGAAAATGTACCATTTTTTTATGTCCTTCAATTAACATGATTTGGTGTTTGTATACACATTAATATTTAACTAGTGTTCATCTACCACATATCATGGAGATGAAAACTGACATATACTTGTATATATATATATAGCAAAATTAAGTTGATTGCACGATTGATCATCAATGTCTTTATCATTTGCATCTAACTATTGTTATTAGTCGCTAGCAATGTTACTCTACGTACCTGCATACCTAAAATAATTTGTTTTAGTGTACATATATATATATGGTTTACGGTGGATCTATATATTTATTAGCTAAAATTGGACACATTATACATATGAGTAGTTATAGTTTGGTTAAATGTTTTTGTATTTCATTTTGGCTTGGTAGTTGAGGACATATTCATCATGTACGTACATGTTTGGTGAAAGTTTAAATCTTCAATTTCAGCCATTAAAAATAAATAATAATTAACGATGAATATTCACAGCAATAATACTCCATATATCGTAGGAAACATATATCTCTTTTTTATATTTAACATACTTTTTTTATATTATAGGGATTCGAATCGTGGCTATATATATAGGGTATATAAACTAGTTTATTTTGGGCAATTATTTAGAAAAATAAACAACTATAAACTAGTTTAATATAAAAAAAAAAAGTGATTGAATTAAGAGTGAATGACACAATATAACCCTCAAACCGAAACCGTTTCCACAGCTAACCCACTATCTAAATAATTTGCAAAGTTTAACCCTCCCCCTTTAAAATTTTGTAATACAGCCGGTTAAAAAGCAACCTTGAAACCGGAGGGGGTAGTTAAGGAGGGGAGAGAAACTCGTGTGGATAGGGAGAGAGGAGGAGAGAGATGACGGTTTTTTTTTGAAATTGTCGTGTCAACTGTCACACCTAATTAAAAGGGAGGATGGAGGGCAAGAGGCAGTCATCTGAAACCGCCATAGGAGAAAGGAAAACAGAAGAGGAAGAAAAATAGAAGGAAGAAGACGAACCTGCCAGAAAGGAGAAGAAGAGCCCGGGATCGAAGAAACCCTAACTCTACCGAAGGAAGAGGACGACCCTGAAAGCGTTTAGAAGAGAGGGACAGTCGGTTTTCAAGTAAGTAAACCCTAACTCTAGTGATACTTTACCGATTGCAGAAATTGAAAGGGGGAGGGACCGATTGAAGAACCTAATTTGTTTGCCATGGGTTGAAATTGGATGAAGGGGTGGAATAACCCCCTGTCATGTAGAAAGTAACATGCGTCAAGTTTGAAAACAATGGGTAAAAATGTGAGAACGGGGTGTTCACGACGGAGAGAGGGGAAGTACCATTGCCGTGATGATATGGTTAAGTCCATGAATGGGGAGGGGAATGGGGGGAAATCTACACATGATGGTGAACATTGGGTGAATTATGGAAAATTGGTGAAATTGGTGTAATTGGGGAATTTGGATAGGTTATTAGAGAGGGAAAATGGGGAGCGTTGATCTCTTTCGTCGAGTGCCACGGGGGGGTTCGTCTATGGGTGATCTTCTTGGGTAACGGGCGGCCCAGTTAACGGCACTACAACATCCTCTCTCCCTGCAGGAGACAAACGAACAACGTCTGAGTCATCCGTTGTCGATCCTTGTGTATTTGGCACGTCTCCACCAACCTTGCATCGCAAAGAGACATTGAGATCGATGGACCAAGATCGCTCTCCAGATAGACTATTTACAAACTTGTAGGCCTGCAAGTCTTCCTTATCCCCAATGGCAAACGGCCTGCACCCATCCTTCTTCGGCTTTACATATGTGAGCTCTACCTCATGCATCCTCCCATCGACATTAAACTTGTCCATCAGCTGTTTCTTCAGTGAAACGTAGTCAATACTTTCATCCACCAGCATGGCCTTCTGGCTCGTTGACCCCTTGAAGACCCAAGTGCCCCCTTCACACGCCCACCATCGTCCAAACAATACAGTAATACAAACGAATGATTTGTCCCCTATTGCATTACATAGGAAGACAAAAATTCAATTTTATAGTAAGATTACATAGAAACGTCCAGTAATGGAGAGAACACTTACCCATTTTCTATCAGAACTAGGCGGAAGAATGTCCAGTAATAGCCAATACGTGTCTTGTGCTTCGTCGTTATCTGTCCAGTGAAATGTACCTGCTTACATGTCAACCTTGTACTGAACCCAGGTCCAGTTGCTTCCTCTTCAATGGTTTCTCTCTCTTTCTTCAGATTTATTTGCCCCAGATCCCCAATAAATGTGAAGCCCATCATTCCCATGATCTCCTTATATAGACCCCAAATAATTGGACACCAACCCTCCTTCTTCACATACCGCCGTCTCTTCTCCCTCCTCCATTTAAAGCTCCTGCAGTGCATTAATGTGGCCTAATGATTTTATGCAAAATTTCTTCAATGCTTATATACTATCCGCCTCCTCACTCCTTTCCCCGTCTGGTTTTTTTCGCGCCATATCTGGGCGGGAATGTTGGGAGCCCTCCCGTTTACTGTAGCTGTACTTGCACTCCCCTCTCTTCCAGCTCTGTCTCTCTCTCTCTCTCTTCCTTTCCCTCTCTTCTCTTATTAATTACCCTTTTTACTTTTCCACCTTTTTCCTCTCTCTTATCCTCTCAGCACACACACATACTCTCTCTCAAGTACTTTATCAACGTTTTTTTATCTGAAGTCGATGGTGAATCTATTTCTCTGATAATTCTTGTCCAGTCCATTCCAATAGGTGACATGTCGTTTTGCTTTGGATGTCCAGTTAAAACTAACTGCTTACATGTCAACCTGCAAATAGACCTCCGCCCGCTTGCTGTTGCTTTTTCCATCCTCTCTCTCCTCTGCAACTTTACTGTTGCTTTTTCCCTCCTCTCTCTCCTCTGCAACTTTACCTCAGCAACTTTACTGTTGCTTCCCCCCCTCTCTCTCTCTCTCTCACCTGTCCAGCTGTCAATCACACCCTCATGACCTGCAACCGGTTGAAAGTGGAATCCGGATAACCAGTTTGCTGCAAATTTTTTTCGGATCGGGTTAACCTTGCAAAGTTTCCAAAAAAGTGGGTTAGTTTAGCAAATTCCCCTTGAATTAAAGTAGTTTGTATCTTTAAATTATAAAGTTATATTAGATTGATTATATATATGTTAAAAGAGACTAAATTTAGGGGTAATATCTATTTTCAACGCTTATCAAGTTTTGTTAAATGAAAAAATATTTATATAGATAAAAATTAGAATTTTTTTTCAAAATATTCAAGAAAAAATAAATATTTACGGATAAATTCACGAAACCAAAGTATTTACAAAAATATTCAAAAGTTGCAGATTTTACAGAGACACGCGGCCTCAATCCGCGTTTTATTAAAAAAATTTGGTCAAATTTAAATTTGTTATACAAACGCGTATTGAAACCGCATTTTTTTACCAGTTTGGGGTAAAACGCGGTTTCAATCCGCGTTTTACTATTTTATTCCATTAAACAAAAAAGTAAACTTATAAAGCGCGGCTCTAGACCGCGCTTTTTTTTTTTTTGAAGCCAGTGGCCTCGACTCTCAGGCGGCTGGTCGACATTGGGTTCGAGAGGATGCTCGGGCGGTGAACAGCTGCAGCTTGGGGAGGAATAGGAGGCTCGGGCGGAGGCGGGGCGCCGGTGAGCAGCTGCGGGTTGGGGAGGAAGAGGAGGCTGCGGGTTGAGGCCGCGTGTCTCTGTAAAATCTGCAACTTTTGAATATTTTTGTAAATACTTTGGTTTCGTGAATTTATCCGTAAATATTTATTTTTTCTTGAATATTTTGAAAAAAAAATTCTAAAAATTAAATCATTTAACTTGTCTATATATATAACCGATAATGAAATTCATTTATTTATTGGGCCAAAACATAAATTAACTTAAATTACCACCCTGTCAAAAAATTTAGGGGTTGTTAGTTACACCCGAAAATTTTACTATTTACACCCAAGATCCAAGTTTTTGTTTTTTTTTAAATAAACCCTACGCCTCTTGAGTCATAGGTGTGTGACTCAAGAAGCGCAACTATTTTTTTTCTATATACATACCCTGCCCCTCTTGAGTCACACGTCTATGACTCAGGAGGCGTAGAGTTTATTTAAAAAAAAAACTTGGATTTTGGGTGTAAATAGTAATTTTGTGGGTGTAAAAAACAACACCCAAAAATTTATTGAAAAAAGTTTGGGTGAATTTTTTACTCCGATTATATCAGAGTTAGAATATGCCTTTATTAATGACCAATTACAAATATATTTTCTCCAAAGGATTACTTTGGCTTGTAGGTAATGGTAAAACCATCAATGTCTGGTCTGACATCTGGGTAAATGCGCAGTACCTTGAAAACTTTAGAAATGATCGTAACCCTAACCTAAAAGTTTGTGATCTCTTCACAAACTCTAAAACATGGAATACTGATAAACTAAATAGTATTTTCCCCCCTCACATTACTCAAATGATTACAAACATTTACATTCCAAACATTGATATCCCAGACAGATTAATTTGGATCCACAATAAAAATGGTATCTTTAATGTCAATTCTACATCTTCCCTATTCAATACTAGAAACACAAATAACACCTCTGCAGAGTGGATTTGGAAACTCAATATCGCTCTTAATATAAAAAATTTCGTGTGGAAAATCATATTAGACATCTTACCTACCGCTGCACGATTAAATAAATACATAAATAGAGTCCCTAGTACCTGCTCTCTATGTAATAATGAGGAAGAAGACGGTAACCACTTACTCTTCAAGTGCCAAATAACTAAATCTCTTATCCATAACTTAAGCATTAAATTGAACAAAACATTTGTTATACCTAACCTTACAAGTAATATCTCAGAAAATATTGTTAACACTAAAGCCCTAAACATATACTTTACCGACCTATGCCACTTATGGCACTCTATTTGGAATCTTCGTAACAAAATCATTTTTCAAAAAGGTTCAAACAAGAACATAACCAATACTCTAACCCAGACCATTGACAATATTCTATCCTGGAAAAAAGAAGAAAAAATAACCAATTCGCCCAAACAGATCAGGCCTCGCGACAAATTGATTTGGAAATATCCTCCAAAAGATATCGTTAAAATAAATGTAGACGGTTCTGTAAAAAATGGAATCCATTCTCAAATTGGTTGTATTATCAAAAATAATCAAGGCCGTGTAATTCGTATACACAAAAATAATAGCAACACAGACTTCGAGCTAAAAACAGAATGCTTTGCAGTTCTTGCAGGTATAAGACTGGCAGCAGAACTCAGGATACAGAAGACCATTATTGAAAGCGACTCTATAACCGTTATCAATGCCATCAACCGGATGAACGACACACCATGGGAAATTTCTCAAATAATAGAAGAAATACAAGCTCTAAGCAAGGACTTTGAATTTATCAAATTCCAACATTGCTACAGAGAAGCGAACCGTGCAGCTGATTTTATTGCCAAATCGGAAAATAGTTGTAACTTTATTTTAGATTATAGCTGCGAATTCCAGAACATCATCTTTCTAGATGATCATGGATACTTTTAGTATCCAAAACATTGTCTACTGTAAAAAAATATATATATATTTACATTATTAAAAAAAAACATAGTACTGTATTTACTAATCGCCTCTATACTTTTTTTTAATATAGAAAATCTTACCAATGAACTTTAAGCTTTTTCTTTTAGCAAAAGGTGCTTAATTAATAAATACATTTACTGTAATCCTAGTGATTAGAATAAAGCAAAAACCAATCATTATCATCCTATTGTTGTAATGCCCTAATCAATTACAATAATTGACGTCCTCCCCTTTCCTTCCTCTTCAATTTTATTTTATTTATTATTACCGTTCCTTTCTCTTAATTAATTATTCATCTATCGATTTAAAAATAAAATAAAAAAGATATTCGTCTATTTATATTATTTATTTCCCCTTCGACGAGAGAATTAATTTCCAAGGAAAACTCATAAAAATACTAAATAAATTCCTGAATATGGTCGGCAAAGGCCTTCCTGGCCCTTCGATTGCCAGATGATTGTCCGATCACAATTACCATACCTGGGCCCACCACTTAAAACCCAATTATATGATGACAACAAATTATAACCCTATTTCCTCTATAAAAAAATTTGTAAAAAATAATTCGGTTACCCCTTGGTTAAACCCCAAATCATATATTTCTAAAAATAAGTGACTTTTTAAAGTTATATATATATATATATTTAAAGAATCTATATAACATATTGAATTTTTAATTAAATTTATTTATATAATATCATATGTATTACTAATAAATATAATACAATTTAAAAAAATTGATTAAAAAATAACATACTGTATTATACTCCCTCCGTTCGACAAAACTTGTCGTTTACTATTCACGCATGCTTTTTTAGAATGATAAAAACTATATAAAATATTTATTTTTTAAAAATTTTTTTTAGCAAGTTTGTACTTATTAATAATAACTACAAAATTGTTAAAAAAATTATTAAAAAAACTAGATATTTTATATAGTTTTTATCACCTAAAAAAGCGTGCGTGAATAGTAAAACGTCAAGTTTTACCGAACGGAGGGAGTATAATTTTTACAGTCTTAAAAAAGTGCACGACTTTAAAAAGTCACTTATTTAGAGAAACTTAGGCTAATTGCATCTGTTAGCAAGGAATTCGTTGGCAATGTAGCTTTTCAAACAAAATATTCTGGTTCGTAATCAAATAATTAGTCATGTAAGAAAAATGTATTTTTTTTATTGGAGTTTCGTAGCTTTATACCACAATTTATAATCAAATACGAGAAATTTTATGACATGTAATCACAATTATAAATTTATTGTTTTTTTAGTTTAGATTAAAAAGTAAAAATTTCCAATCATGTGAATTGTTTTGACACCAAAACTTGTCGGTATAATTAAGGAATTTGATATGCATATATGTATTGAAATTGGTTTGCCTTATTTTTTTTGTCGGTCATATATATTTTTGGTAAAATAACTATCTACGACGATCTGCAAAATTATTAAATACACCAATAAATTGGATTCAAAAAACAATATTTTTTAAAAATTGATCGTCCTCCATGGAGTATAATTTTAGCATTTTAATTATAAAGTAGGTTGGGATTGCTTCAAAACTTTTAGCAGTATCTTGACCTACATTATTTTCAAAGTATTAACACCATTTTCCATTGATTTCTTAAGCAACTTTCAAATCTTTAATGCATTTTAAAATAATAATAATATCCAATAATTAGAGGTGCTACACAAATCAGAATTGTACTCCTTCTATTCGGCAAAACTTGTAATTTTAGCTTTTTTCACAAGTTTTAAGGCAATTAACAAATATACTAATTTACCCTCAATTCTTACCCTCCTTTTTTACTTTATCGAAAACTAAAACTAACAAACCATCAATCATATCAAGGGCATTTTTAAACAAAAATAACACCCTAAAATGACAAGTTTTGCAGAACGAAGGGAGTATTAACTTATCAACTACTCTTTCTTCTTCGTCTATCAACTCATCGACAATCGAGATTCGTGTATATCTAATCTCCAATTCATATTTAATAAAAAAAACTACTCTTTCTTCGCTTTTTTTTGGATTTTATTATTTACACATATTTTTTAAAGAACTATATAAATATATAATAATTATTAAATTATTAAATAAATAATTGAAGATTTATATTTTATATAATTTTTTTATTATTATAAAACGTACGTGAATATACGTGAATAGTAATTAAAAGATAAAAACTTCCAAATTAATTTCAGTCAAGTACATTACTTTTTAGCACATCTAAATATATGCGGAAGTTTCCTAAAATGCAATATTCCATTTTTTTTTTGGGTAATTTTCAGTAAATGTAAATGCCTGCTCCGAATAATTATGCATACTGTAATTTTTTTTTAAAAAAACTTTACGTTCTACTCCGTAATTAATTTTGTCGGCGACCACTTCCTGTCTTAACCCCCCCGTATTTTGTTACAGTTTTACCGCTTCTCTACAGTCGTAAAAAAAAAAAGTTTTTTTATTTTGTGTCCACGACTTTCACCGCAATGACGTTGACACATCTTACACGAGTGAAAAACACACAAAAGTGACGTTGCCAGCTCACCTGTGTTCACATACAGAGGATCCTCCCCCCAAAACGACGCCGTTTACACCCTTCTGATCCCCCTGTTCAAGTTCACAAGTCATATTTCACAAGCACAGACAAAGCAAAAGCGTCGGTGGGAGGTTAAACCGGAGGGATCTTCGGAGGTAGGAGAGAGAAAGCGAGAGATTGAGAGAGGGAGAGAGAGAGAGAGAGAGGCTTTGTATAAAAGCGATCAGAGGTGAAGGCCTGCAAATCTCGAAGGCTCTGAAGAAGACGAAGAGGGAGGAAGTATAGAGAGAGAGAGAGAGAGAGAAGCGGCTTTCGGACAAGCGCAGTACCGTTTGCTAATGGCGGAGACGATCGATTCCATTTCGCTTGATGTTGAGACTATCTACCTCGGTGGAAAGGTTTCTTTCCTTTCTCTCTTTTCCAATTTCTTGTACGATTTCCATCTCAGCTCATTGAAATATGAACTCGATGCGCGGTTTTGTGTGACGCGTTTCTGTTTTTCCGATTGATTTCCGGCTCTCTTTTGTTGTTTCTCATATGGAATTGAATTTCGTGTTGTCATCAATTCGGTATAACTGATTGTTTCGCCAGATCTGATTAGTCTCCTCCCTTTGTTCTTAATTTTGCTTGATTGGAGGACGAACCTACAATTTTCCCCTCTTTGTTTATTGTGTTAATTAATTGATCTCAGAGAAGTCCTTTTGGTGGATTGTTAGTATCTTCAACTGGTCTTTGGGAGGAGGCTCTCTTTCCTCCGACTCAAGCCTTTGGAATTTCTATTTTTCAACTCTTTTAGTACATGAGGACTCTTGGGGAGTGGCATTTCTTGCTTTCGGCTTAATCTTTTGACTTGTTTGGATGTAACAAAAGGCAAATTTATTTGTAAAAAATTCTTCTTCCAAAAACTCTTCCCACTCTCTCCTTTTCTTGTTTTTTTGGCAACTTATCTGTTTCTATTTGTTTCCAGTTCCTTCTGATGGTAGGTCTTTTTGTTTTATTTTGTGTGTGTCTGTTGGATGAATTTGCCAAAAATTAACTTAGCTGTTTACTTGGCGCTATCATGTCTGTGCTTCTTTGCTTCATACCCCTATTGATCGATGTGTTGTGCAAATTTTGCTCCCAATTATACTTTTTCTAGCTGTTAAAGCAACCTGCATTATATGCTATATTTTTTGTATTTCCTTGAAATTTTTGCATACAAAATTCTGTAAAAGTTTGCTTCTGTTGAGTATTCTGATTTTGTTTGACACCTAGAGGGAAGAATCAGAAATTAGTTTGAAGGGACAACTTCAAAGTTAACTGTCTTTATATTGTTGGATTGGAATTGAAGCTTCGAAGTTAGGAACTGTGATTATCACATATGTTGTGTTTACCCTCAATATTTTAAACTGTTACCTACTTTGTCATGTTGCTAAATGAGGCCATATATTCAGTTGCACATGCTCCTCAACCTTTTGGGTGTAAACTTTATATGGATTCATTATTAATTAAAGAATATTTCTTGATCAGTCTTTGGTACCCAACTAAAGTTAAAGTTCTTTACTTTATCCAGTAGGTTTTTTTTGTTCTTTACTTTATCCAGTAGGTTTTTTTTGTTCTTTCCTCATCGATGCATTATGGATCATTCTATTCCATATGAAATGCTCCACTTTTGATGACTTAGCTTGTGATATGGGCATCTTATGCATTATCTCTCTTATTCATTTAGTCTTTTATGTGTGGCGTGCTAATCTTGGTGCTTTTTTTATAATCTTAACAGGAATATCATGTAAAAACTGCCTACGGTTCTGTATCAGTCATTGTTTATGGAGACCGGGATAAACCAGGCTTGGTGACCTATCCTGATCTGGCTTTAAATCGTCAGTAACTAATCTGGATCCCGCCTCTTCTTTTTTAGAGAACTTAGCACTGTGAAATTAACGTGTACACATTAGTCAATCTGTAATTTTCAATAATCGGATGTACATGCTTTTGTAGATATGTCTTGTTTCCAAGGACTCTTCTTTTATCCAGAGGCTGCTTCTTTGCTGCTTCACAATTTCTGCATTTACCACATCAGTCCCCCTGGACATGAGGTCTGTAAATTTTCTGCAGTTCCATAAAGTTCTATTGGCAATTGTTTTTGAATTCTTATCACTATTGATCTTTCCATTTCCTTTATCATATACTCACATTTACATTGTAACAATCTTGTCAAGAGTTCTTGCAGTTAGGAGCTGCTGCTATTTGTCCTGATGATCCTGTTCCATCTGCAGAAAACTTGGCTGATCAGATCCATGAGGTTCTTAATTTTTTCGGGTAATAAGATGATATAGTATTGACGTTTCCTTTTACTTTGAATTGATCAGTAATCTTGCTCGAAGAAATGTGCATATTTTCTTGTTTTTTCTGGAGTATTTTCTCTTTCTGTTTGTTCGTGAAGTGGTTTACACTTTAATGTACTGCTTTTTTCAATTTCTCTTCTTTTGTCTTCTACAGGCTTGATGCTGTAATGTGCATGGGTGCTACAGCTGGGGCTTACATCCTTAGTCTATTTGCAGTATGTCTTCAACTTGTTGTAAAGCTTATTTGGTTTTCATATTTGCTTGGGGATAATAGACCCTCATCCTTTTTTGCAGACCAAGTATAGAGAGCGTGTTCTTGGTTTGATACTTGTCTCACCCCTCTGCAAAGCACCTTCTTGGACTGAATGGTTGTACAATAAGGTAATTTTTGGCTAAATACTCGACTGTTATGCAAGTAGCTGTCTTTACAAATTTGAAGCTGATCAAATGATTTCAAACTGCAGGTGATGTCAAATTTGCTTTATTTTTATGGCATGTGTGGTTTGGTGAAAGAGTGTCTCCTGAAGAGGTATTTCAGTCAGGTCAGTTCTGTGATTTCAGCTCCTTTGGGTTGCTTACTTAACACTATCATTGTATTGTGCATCTTAGTTTGATTTATGGTTCCATGTCATGCAGGAAATTCGAGGCAGTGCCGAGGTTCCAGAATCAGATATAGTTCAAGCATGCAGAAGGGTTAGTGCTTTAAAATTTTCCCTTTTGTCCCTATCTGATTCTAACTCCAATTTGTTTTGTCCTTCTCTTCATTGCTGTTACTTAATTCCATATTGGATAATTTTCTGTCTTCAGTTGCTAGATGAGCGACAGAGTACAAATATCTTGCGGTTTCTAGATGCAATGAATGGGTAAAATACATCTCTTAAAACATTTACCAGTGAGGCATATTCTTTTAGTGACTAAACTTGTGTTCCTAATATTCTACTTCTTAAACTTGCAGGAGACCGGACATTAGTGATGGCCTAAAGAAACTGAAGTGTCGCACGCTGATATTTGTTGGAGATGAATCACCTTTTTACTCGGATGCCATACATATGATGGCCAAACTTGACAAGCGATGCAGTGCTTTAGTTGAGGTATGTAATGTCATACAAATTTGAGCAGTAAATTGAAATTCTGAATGCTCAAGGAGTCCATTTTACATATTTGTTTGAAACTTGCAAGAATTTAGCTGATGGGTTCGATATCATTCAGGTACAAGCATGTGGTTCAATGGTGACAGAGGAGCAGCCATACGCAATGCTCATCCCCATGGAGTACTTCCTCATGGGGTACGGATTTTACAGACCATCCCAGCTTAGAGGGAGTCCGAGAAGCCCTCTCAGCCCAACCTGCATCTCCCCCGACCTACTCTCCCCAGAAAGCATGGGCTTGAAGTTAAAACCAATAAAGACCCGGGTTTTTCTCGAGGTATAGCACCAAAGGTCAAAGGGGTTAGCTCCCTAAACATCTCTATTTTTCTCGGTTCTCTTTCCCTAGTTCCCTTTTGGAATTACTTTATTTTTTTCCCTCCGATTTTTGGGGGGATAATTGGAGCATGTGTGGAATGCGGAGAGGTAATTAGTGTTTCTGGTATGTTGTAGATACAAAGGGAGTCTTTAGGAATGTAAAAGAAACAGGAAGGGAGGAGGGAGAAGAAAACAAACCAAACAGCCGTTAGGGCGGGTAGAATTCATTCAATTGTAGACTTGGTAGTCAATTCATAAAACCAGACCTCTTTTACAATTACTTTGTAAATGATGACACTTTATATTATGAAATTTATGATGGGGGTGACCAGAAATGAATAATTATGCAGATTGCAATCATCAGTCATGGGCTTTTGTTTATTTGATTTGTTTGCTCTCCCAGATTTTGTTATGAACTGTCATCTAGCTGTTAAATGCCAGCACTGTGGGATTTTTGTCTTTTAGATTTTCTTTGATTTCATCTCTAGTTTTGCCTTCAAGTAAGAAGTGGGATTTGAAACCCTCTCGAGCCCCTACAGGGATTAGTCGAGACCACAAACTATGTGGGCTCGAAACCAATGACCTCGTGCTCTAAACTGGGCACCTTGGTTAGTCTTGCGAGGATTAGTCGATAACCTCGAAATTCCCGTGTCATTAGATACCCTAAAAAATCCAAAAAGAAGATGGATTTCATATTTGATTGGCTGTCAAAGGGATGCTTTTTGTTCTATGCCTTGCTTGGCTGGACACAACAGAAGGGTTGATAATTGATGTGTAATTGGGGCTCCACTTTCACAGCTACCCTTTGTTTCTTCTTATGGAATCTTTTATTATGCCTAAAATTGGGGACCTTTCATGATGATGAGGTTTTTAAGGAGAGACAGAGTGTCAAAACATAAATGGTGGGGCTTTATGTTAAAATGTTTTGACAGACAAAGGCATCCAAGGCCTACCCTATCTATGTGTGGATGTGAGTTGTTTTTGTACCAAGATTCTTAGTTATGATTCCACTTTGGTGATGAATTTTGGCGTGCATAACAGATGTTTTACCTAAAATTAATCTAGAGTTGTTGAATTATGTTTGACTGGTTATGGGTATGTCTTTTTTTTTTTAATTAAGGAAAGAAATTAGGACCCGCAATCGTCTATCTCTGGTGCAGCCTAGAGTATCCTTTCGGATGAGAACTTATAGTTTTGTATCTGTATCCAAGTTAGTGTTAGGATTTAAGTGTCCCAATTGGATCAGCCTATCTGTAACGCTATTTACTTCCCTATAGATATGACGAATGTAGACCGAGGAAAATTTGAGAAGGTTCAAACGGGAGACAGAAATAATCATTTCAATCTCCCAAGGGCAATTCCAAGTGCCCATGAGTGCGTTAACAATGCAGAGGTTATCCCCATTCGATTTTGATATTTTGGATATTTCTAAGGATGATTTTTTTATGCCTCTATATAGAGCATAGGTTCTGCACCAAACATGTTATTTTAGAGCATTAATTTTGTTTAGAAAAAGATGTCATTTTTAGGCCCTAGTCGGGGTGGCCTAGATGTGGAGCAAGGGGGTAGTATGGAGGTCCCGGGTTTGATCCCTGCCTCCGTCTCTTTTCTTGGATTTTCATCCAACGTTTGCCTTGCTCCTTACTACTAGGTCAAGCCGGTCGGCACAAGCCAGTTTACCTGGTACGTGGCTCTTGCCGACTGGGTCACGTGTTTGGGGTTTACCACCGAATGTGGGTTCATCGTCATAAAAAAAAACCATGTCATTTTAGAGCATTAATTTTGTTTGGAAAAACGTGTCATTTTAGAACATAAATTTTGTTTAGAAAAACATGTCATTTTAGGTATTTTGGATTTTACTTTACGAAAATGTTTTTGTAAATGATTAGTGAGTTGTTAGTTATAGTTTTTGATAAATTAAAAAAGTAGTGTAATAAATGAGGGTATAATAATATATTTGTTGATTTTCTTAAAAATTGTGCACAAGGTTAAAATGACATATTTTGACAGCGAACGGAGGGAGTATAGCTTAAGATTATAATCTAAATGGAATTTTTGATAAAAATCTCTTAATAGATTAAATTTTTAACGATAGATTTAAAATTTTATTTGACATAACAATTGCAAGATAAATTTTAAACAATTATACTCGAGTTTTTTTTTTCATTTTTTATAAATCAATTACATTTTGGACTGAGATTAAAAAAAACCCTAAATCTACACAATCGTTGCTTTTTCACCATCCTCCTTCAAACCACCATTATCGTCAACCTCTCTCATAAGTTGACCCTGCATCTCGTCGAATCTAGTTGATTTTTGTGTGATTTTTTGTGGAATCTACGCTGATATATCACTACAAAGGTATGTTATGACACATAATCTCAAAAACTCGTTGATTTTAGATATAGTCGATCCACCTCTAAATAGAGTTTTGTTACAAAAATGCAAAAATCCAAAATCTTTGATTTTTGGTTGTTTTGACTGGGTTTTGTTGTTTGTTGTTGTCCTTGTGATACGAGGGTTGTATTTTCAAGAAAAGGTGTGAATATGACTTGTAAATGTGAGATTTGGGTGGAGTTGTAAGTTGTTGAAGTTGGGACACAAGCTCGGTTGCCTAGGTCGAGCAAAACAGAAAGATTCAGTGATGTTTTTCGAACTTATATTATAGTCTCGTAGAACATTGTCGAGCTTATATTATAATCTGATAAAACTTTGTTGCTTTTGATCGACATAGATTGTTGAGGCCGATTTGATTTCTAATTATGACACTGATGATGGTATGATATTGTCTAAATAGTTCCATCATGGATCGAACATCCATGTCCAATTGTAATTGTTACATTGAAACATTTGAACAATTTGTATACGTATAACACGAGTGACTAAATATCGAAGATAGTTTTTCCATTTGACAGGAAATGAAATAAATCTTGACAATGTAGTTTTCAACATATCAAAATATAAACCGTAAAATTGTCATAATTTGGGGTTAATCCTACACAATATTAGGTCAAATAGTACCATAATGGATCGAAAAACACTACTACCTCCGTTCGACAAAACTTGACGTTTTTACTATTTACGCACGCTTTTTTAGGAGATAAAAACTATATAAAATATCTAGTTTTTTTAATAATTTTTTAACAATTTTGTAGTTATTATTAATAAGTACAAACTTGTTTAATTTTTTTTTTTAAAAATGAATATTTTATATATTTTTTTTATCATTCTAGAAAAGCGTGCGTGAATAGTAAACGACAAGTTTTACCGAACGGAGGTAGTATCAATTTGTAGTTGTTATACTAGGACACTTAATTTGTATAAGTATAACACAATAGGAAAGAAAAGAGATGCTAGTATGATGTAATTCTCACTATATCATGATTTAAACCATAAAGTTGTGAAAGTTTGGGGGTTAATAGTAGACAAGATTAGGTCAAATAGTTCCATAATGGATCGAAAATACTATACATTTGTAGTTGTTATACCGAGACACTTGAGCAAGTTGCATAAGTATAATGCGAGTGGCTATCATCGAAGCTAGCACATTTGAAATGAAATCAAGCAAATGCAGGTAATTCTTACCATATTAGGTCATGTTTATCGGTTACTATTCAAGATACTAAAAATATTACTCCCTCTGTTAATTAAAACTTGTCGTTTACTATTCATGCACGCTTTTTTAGAATGATAAAAACTATATGAAATATTAACTTTTTTTTAAATTTGTTTTTATAAATTCATACTTAATAGTAACAAGTATGAAATTATTAAAAAAATATATTAAAAAAGTTAATATTTTATATAGTTTTTAACACCTCAAAAAGCGTGCGTGAATAGTAAAACGTCAAGTTTTAATTAACGGAGGGAGTATTTATTTATTTATTTCTTTCCGCCACATCAGCATAGCATCTCTTCTTTACTTTTTTCCACTTTAACAATAGCATCCCTAGCATCCCACAACCCATCTTTTTTAACTCATTCAATTTACTAATATACCCCTTTATAACAAATATTTCCAACATGTTTATAATATTATTATAATATTATCTTAGTATTTACTTACTAAATTTTATATAATTTATAAAATGAATAAGTAAAAGTATTATAATAAGTAATCGGGCACCGAATGCCCAAGATCCAATTTATCGAGGAAAATTACAATATACTTGTATTGAAAAAAATTATTTTTTCAAAATATGTCGAAACATATTCAAAATTGATGTCTATACGTAGAGAAAAATGAATCTAGTATTATGATAATTTTTTTTAAAATTTTTTTACATTTTAAATAGCGAAAATGACATTATTTGAATGTAATTAAAATGTGCCAGATTAAATCTCAACCGTTGATTCCCTTCGATCTCAACCGCTTATTCCCACTGCCAGTGAAAGTGTGACACGTGTCTCTCCCCACATTAATTACACCCATTAACACCGATGCTTAAATAGCATCTCACAAGCATCCCTCTCCCCCACCCTCAATATTTTACTATTTTGTTTAGCTTTTAGCATCTTGAACAGCGGTGCGGATCCACTGTCCCGGAATCTCCCTGTCTCCCTATCCCTCATCACAAAAACTCACCCCTTTACTAATTTCTTTTACAAATTTTAATCATTTTTCTTTTTTTTTTTTGATATTGGGGGTGAGGGGAGGGGAATACAGGGGGTTGTCCCCTTTGGGACAGCCGATCCCGTTCGCTTGAACAGTTGCCCATTAAAGTTGCTCTTAGCATATTTTATTAGGGATTGTAACACATCTCTATATTATTTTAACACAATAACTTGTGCATTTGATACAATATATTTCACCTTTATTATAATACATGATATCATAGAGATTCCATATTGTAATATAATAAATAATTTAGTGTAATTATTCATGTATTACAATAAATACAATTGTTATGGTAAATGTAATCCCGTATGTAAATGCAGGACACCAAGTGAAAGCTACGATTGTTGAGAATATGGGAAAGTCGATGGACTGATACAACGTTTCAACATTGGAGAGACGGAGGCAGAAACCCAAGCGAAAAAGACGTCTTTTGAAAAAGTACGGATCAACAATGTTCTCCACTGAATGAGAGATGTTCGAGAATTACTAACACTGTTACAGCCAACTCGAACAAGTCGCTCGTATATAATTTCGTAAGGTAAAACTAGGAGTAATTTTGTAGTAGAACCTTTTTAGGTAGGGTATATGGTAAATTCGCTTAGATATTGTCAAACTGAATAGAGCCTGCAAATTTCTGGCCGCAAATTCTTCCTGATAATCAGGCGAATTAGACGTCGCCGAAATTTCGGGGGGAAATCGAATCACAAAGCGAAATAGAAAAAGAGTGTGGTCAACGATCGTCGCCGCCAAGTCAGCCGTAGTCATCGCTCGCTGCTGCCGGAGGATTCGTCGGGATGGGAAAATCCGTGGTCGTGGTTTTCGACTTCGATCGGACAATCATCGACGGCGACAGCGACGATTGGGTGGTCTCCCAAATGGGTCTCACCCCTTTGTTCGATCAGCTGTTCTCCACCATGCCCTGGAATTCTCTCATGGTTAGATTTCATCAAACGCCCACCTTCACCAATTTCCTCCGAAAACAATGCAATTTCGTTCGATTTTCGGCTTTTGCAGTTGATTTGTTTGCTTGTTTTGTCTTCAATTTCTCGAATTTTGGTTGGATTTGCATAGCATTTTTGGGGGGATTTTTAATTTTGAATTGTATAGTTGATTTCAAGGGGAAAAAGACTGTTCCTTTTACCCCATTAAATCATAGTTGCAGAATGCATGATGGATGCCTTCAAACCTGCAAATGAATTTGCTGTCTTGAGTGGTTTATGGAAAAACCATTTATGCTGTTGCAATGTGAAGTGGGGAAATGTTGTTGCCGTAAATGGTAACGTTTCCGGTTCCTATAGGAAACTCAGAAACTTGGACACACATAACCTTGTGTAAAATATGGTAATTTGGTACCTTTAATTGAAATTACATTTTGCTTGTCCGTGCAACATAGTTTGGCGTCACTTTTGAGGTTTCTTGGTGTTCAAAGTCTAGGGCTACCGCAGATTGTGGAATAAAGAATGTGGAGCAGGTTTTGACTGGTTGGGAAAAGGGTAGTTTCCATCTTTTTACTTTTCAAATTAGGATGTAATTTTGATTTTAGAGATGTGTTTTGCTTTGTGATGCTAGGTTGAAATCCAGATTTGATTGTCAATTTTGTTTTTCTTTCTTAACTATTCCAATATGAACCTGGTGGGATTATGGTGAAATTTGATGATTTGTGATGACTTCATCGTTTTCATGATCTTTATTATGGTGATTGCTATTGTTTACATATCGGATTTTTTCAATTGCGCAACCCGATGGTGTTTTTAGTAGGATTATTTTGGAACCGCTTTTGCTTTATGTGGATTTGGCAGTGAGTAGAAACTGGTTGGGTGTTTAGACATTGGCATTCAATGTTGCTTGCTTATGGGTTCAGGGTGTAATTTTTGGATGCTTCACCGATAAGTTTCTTAGCTGGATGGTTATGGCCATTTTGTGTGTAAGAGACACAAATTTTGACGAACTGCCTTGGAGATTTCAAATGCCCTTATTTTTGGGGGCTTTAAGAACCACACTCATTGATGTCTTGGCATTAAACCAGGAGTGACATTGGATCAGGACTAATAGCATGGGCATCAGCTAATTGTAACAATAAAATTTTCTGCACAAATGACGCGCCCTATTGGGAGCACTTATGATTAACAATGTTGGTTCTGTTGTGAACAAAGTGCAGTTGAAAATCATGTAATAGAAAACAAGAATTTTGAGTATCAAGCAAAGCTAATGGAATCATCCCGGGCAACATAGGAGCACTTAGTGCCGTCTGATTATTACGTCTTCAAGAATAATATCAGTATAAAGTCTGTAGGAAAAAGTAAGTTTCCTGTATTGTATCAGCACTGCATGCCAGAGTCACTAAGGTGCGTCAGTTGAGTGGATACGATTTTGGAAGTCATTAGGTCCATTTGGAGGAGTGTAATCTAATATGAACCTAGTGGGATTCAGTTGAAATTTGATGGTGTGCAACTCCTCTATAGTTGTGTTCTTTGTTATGGTAATTCTTGTTTTTATGTCAAAATTTTCAATTGCACAACAATGAAGACCGACCCTGTCAGTCAGATAATCTTTGGTGTTAGGATGATTTTGGAACTGCTGGCGCTTCTTGTGGATTTGGTGGTGGGCAGAAACTGCTTGGGGGTTTAGATTTGCTATTCATTGTTGCTTGCTTTTCTGCTCTCGACTTGTTAGGGGTGTATGGATGCATACACTTCCGACCCCCTAGACCACGCTCCAACAGGTTGTTGTCGTTGTCTTTGCTATACCAGCTTAAGATTTCATACCTTTTACTTAACTATCACACATTCTTACTTTTTTGGATCTTAGCATATTATTTTATTTATAATCTATTCAGCAAGATCCTTTTCCCATGGATCTTCACTCTTTCCCTTCAATCCCTTCATAATGAGTCATAATTCTCCTTTAAATATTTAAGATCCGAGTTAAGATCCCTTGATGCAGATGATTATGAACATTTTACATATAACACAGAATTTGATGGACTGCTTTGGAAATTTAAAATGCTTTTTTAGCCTTTGAGATCCACAAATTTTAATGTAATGTCATTAAATCATGAATGCATTGGATCAAGACAAATAGAATATGTAATAACTCCAGCTAATTGTGACTACCTAACCATAAGTTTCCTCGGAAATGGGAGGCTCTTCTGCAAAAACCACAGCTGTGCTGGTTTGTAGCTAATGAAATGCAGTTGGAAATTTGGTAATAGAAAACAAGAGTGTAGAGTATCAGTAAGTCAGTAACTAAGTTACTAAATCATCTCAGGCAATCTAAGAACATGTATTACGATCTGACTATTATTCTCAAGAATCATATATGTATAAATTCTGAGAAAAAATATCCTGAACTTCCTCGTATTGTATCAGTGCAACTTGCAAGGTTAAGGCTTGTCATTCATCAGTACTGAAGAAAACGTTTGTCGGGGAAAGGCTGGAGATATCATAAAAACATGCTCTTGTTTTGGAAATATTGCTGTTTAGCAGAAAGTCTAGATATGTTTGCTTACTTTGGTAGAAATGTTGCTTGTGCCTTTGTTCATTATCGAGTGTGCTTCCTTGTAATAGTGAGCAGTCATTAATCTACTGCTTACTCGGGAATTAGCCTTGTGCATTCTGAATATTTGCAGAACAAGATGATGGAGGAGCTCCATTCACAGGGGAAGACAACTGAAGATATTGCAAAGTGCTTGAATCAAACTCCATTGGATCCTCGGATTGCTTCAGCCATTAAAGCAGCTCATGCGGCTGGGTAAGTACGCAAACCTTGTCATCTTGTTTCAACTTTCAAGTAATTTTTCATGTTGATTCAAGGGCGGCCCCTAAATGTCTGTCCATTTGCTATCTCAGATGTGACTTGAGGATAGTAAGCGATGCAAATCAATTCTTCATTGAGACAATATTGAGGCACCATGGATTGTTGAGCTGTTTTACAGAGATTGTCACAAATCCATCCCTCGTTGACGAAAAAGGCAGGCTTACAATTTCCCCATATCATGATTTCAAATCGTCTTCTCACGGGTGCAATCTCTGCTCCCCAAATATGTGCAAGGTATGTGAAATTCACTTCACTTCCCATTTCTTGCGCTTTGTAACATCAGTGTTTTCGGCTCTCAAATAGGTGGAAATGTGGAATACTAGGCACTTTTTTGCCTGCACTTCTTGTTATGTTTGTCGAAAAGCGTCCATGAGTAATTATGTTTTTTTTTTAAATTATTATTATTGGTTGATCAATGCGATCTAAACCCTCTTTGCTAGTTGAATACTTTCCTGTCACAAACATTTGATTCAAGCTAATTTCCTTACAAAATAGTTAAACCTCCTACATCTTATAAGACTTGTTGCGTTCTTAGGCTTGCCCGACGATAAATGGCAAATTACCTTCATTTGCTGCGTCTGCTGTGTGTTTCAGAAATCTTAACAGTTCAACTTTCACGATCCTAACCAAAACCTCAACTCTTAACCAGGGTCTAATCTTGAAACGGATGTTCGCATCCGTGGCAAAAGGCGGAAACCATACATTCATTTACCTTGGAGACGGACGTGGCGACTACTGTCCAAGTTTGAAGCTTGGAGATCACGACCATGTCATGCCCAGAAAGAAGTACTCTCTATCACAGCGCATCCAGAGCAACCCGGCACTCATCCATGCCCAAGTCCACGAATGGAACGACGCAGGCGAGCTCCAGACCACCCTCCTACACCTAATTGGCAAGGCATTGCATGCCGATAGCTGATCTAAATGTGACCATGACCGATCTCCACTCTGCTCTTCAGAATCTGACTTAAAGGACATGCTAGTGCCAACCATTCTTTGAAGAAATTGTCCAATTTAAACCTAGCTGGTTTAGAAATTAGATATAACACAAATAAGGAACAGCAATTTGATTCCTTAAACCCTTGATATTGGAAATTGATATCAAGATTGAGACTTTATTTCTGAGGAATGAAATAAACCCTGGGCAAAATACTGATTTGCCATCTCTGTTGACTCAAATTTCTGTATGGGAGGTTTTCTGATGAATATCAGCTGTTTGCACATTCCAGCAGCAAAAATGGTGAAGATTGAAACTTTATTTCCATATGATCATGAAAAAAAAACCAATGGATTGATAGTTTCCATCACAAATTATTGGCCAATTCCAACTACAGAAGTTTCTAGATTGTTACACCACAACAAAATAGGTATTAGGAGAGGAAAAACCACCGTCGTTGGATCAGATGATGTAGTCTGACCACTCGGAGATGAACGAAGTGTGATCCATCGATTCTCCAGGCACGTCCTCGTGCTTCGCCGGTTTCTCCTTCCCTCCAACGAGCCTCGCCGGGTTCCCCACCGCAGTCGTCCTCGCCGGCACATCAATCAGGACAACGGATCCCGCCCCAATCTTGGCCCCCTCCCCGATCTTAATATTCCCGAGGATCGTGGCGCCGGCGCCGATCAACACGCCATCGCCGATCTTCGGGTGGCGGTCTCCTCCGGCCTTGCCGGTTCCGCCAAGGGTGACGTGGTGGAGGATCGAGCAGTTGTTGCCGACGACGGCGGTCTCGCCAACGACGACTCCGGTGGCGTGGTCGAAGAGGATGCCACGGCCGAGGGAGGCGGCGGGGTGGATGTCGACGGAGAAGACGTCGGAGACGCGGGAGTGGAGCGCGAGGGCGAGGGGGCGGCGGCTGCGGCGCCAGAGGAAGTGGGAGACGCGGTGGGCCTGGCAGGCAAGGAAGCCCTTGTAGTTGAGCAGGCAGTGGGAGAAGGAGGTGCAGGCGGGGTCGCGGAGGCGGGCGGCGCGGAGATCGGCGACGGCGGAGGAGATAAGGTCAGGGTCGGAGGAGAAGGCGTGGAGAAAGAGGTCGTAGAGGAGGGTGGAGAGGAGGGTAGAGGAGCAGAGCTTGTTGGCGAGGTGGAAGGAGAGGGATCGCTCCAAGGAAGGGTGGGAGAGGATGGTGGAGTAGAGGTAGGAGGCGAGCGCCGGCTCCGATTCGGCGTCGCGGCGGGCCTCCGCCTTGATCTCCGACCACAGCCAGGATTCGTCTCCGGCGCCAGTGCCGGTGCCGGCGGGGGAATCGGAGGCGGGCGGCGGGGGGAGCTCGCTGGCAGGCATGGCGGAGGCGGGTGGGGTAATGAATTTTGGGGAAAATTGGAGGGTTTTTAGGGATTTTGGGGGGTTAGATTTAGGGGCTACGTGGCAGAATGTGAACCGTGGGATTTTGGAGGATAGTATTTTTTTAATTGGCTGGATTGAGCGTGACAGTGACGACCTCATCACTCACGCTCACTCGTTACCAAACCGAGGGTTGCGAGTTGCGAGTTGCGAGTTGCGACGGTATCAACAACAACAACAAAATCCCAACCTTACCTATGTGATAGTGACGGATAAGTCGAGTATTGCTTGTTCATATTCGACTCATTTAGAAACGAATTAAGTTCGAATCGAGTAAAATTTTTGATTCGAGCTGAAAACTGTGATCAAACTCGGCTTGTTTAATAAACTAATGAACTCGAGCCAAACATTTTTTTATTTTTTTCAAGCATTAAGCAACCTTAATTTTTTTTTCGAGCCAAGAAGTAAATTTGAAAGAAATTTTATAAATTTAACAAAATTCGAATTTAAATCAAACTTGAATCGTTTAGTAAATGAACGAGTTCGAACCGATTTTTTTTTTTTTTATCAAACTTAGCTCTCATCAACAAAGATAGCAGTCCTCCACCGATAATATTGGAGAAATATTATAAAATATTGGTTCACTTGAACAAAAAGACGTCGTTCAGAGATAGATATATAAGAAATGTCGTGTTTTGTTTCTACTTTTAAAATGTGAATCGAAGATGTTTTCCAAGTCGGAGGAAATATTAATTTAGACTTTTTTTTAATTATTAAAATATTATTGACTTGAAACCAGTCATGTTTAAGATTTTAAAAGGGTGGATTTATTGTAAATGGAATATCAAAAATAATAATTGAAAATTAGAAGTTAAAAAAACCTAAAAATTTAAGCCTCTGTTTGGTATCCATATCCTGATATCAGATATGAGTATGAGTATTAGATATCGATATCAGAGATATGGATATCAAATCTGATATATGATATCTAATATTCGCTTTTGACATTACATGGTATGGATATGGGTATCAAGTATCAACCCTAACCCATTCCCCTTTCTCCCTCCCCGCTATGCACCCCCACTCCCTCTGTCCAACCTTACTCACCGCTTCCGCCGCCTCTATGGCTCTATGGCCTCTGGTAATGCTTCTGAGACGAAGGAAGAAGGGTGACTCCAACTCAACAAATGAAGAAGAAGGGCAATTCCAACCGTTGAAGAAGAAGGGTGAAGAAGGGCGTAGATCCGGAAGAAGGAAGAGAAAAGCATAAGAAGAAGGCGATTCCGACAGTTGCAAAAGATGAAGGGTGAAGAAGAGAAAAGCAGGAGCAGTAGACGAAGAAGCGCGAAGATGACGTTTGAAGAAGAATCTCTTTGGAGAAGCTTACCGATAGAAGAATAGAAGATCCTGATATCTCAATTTTTTGTGTATATCAGGATGGGTTGATTTACAAAGGAAGAGGTATACGAGGATATCAAGTTGATACTCATATACCCTTATACTAAACAGGAATATGAATATCAGTGATATCCATATCCATACCCCATATCCTGATATCAATACCAAACGGGGGCTAAAAAAGTTGCGAAATGGATAAATAGAATCACTTCAAGTTTGGCTCAATCGAGTTATAGGTAAAAGTCCCGCCACCTTTGGATTAACATTGTCTCAACCTCTCAGATTACCAGTTAATTCGAGTTAGATATCAATCACAAGTCGGTGTAGTGGTTGTACTTGTGGGGTTACATCCCATGCCAAAAGATTTCAAGTTCAAATGCCCTTGGAAATATGAAGTCGCTTGCCCTTAAATAGGTCACACAGTACATGATCCAGATGTAAAGCGACCGAGTCGATCGAACTGGACCAAGATAAAAAAAAAAGTTAATTCGAGTTAGATACGTTTAGATTTAGTTAAAACTGCTATGTGATATCAATCAATTTGGCTTAATGAAGTACCCATTTCTCTTTCTCTCTTCACTCTTGTCAAACAAACAAAAAAAACTCTTTGGATCATTAGTCATTTACACAGTTGTTCCAAAATCAAATACACTTGACTTGTTCATTTCTTGATACACACACAAATCAGGTCAAACACTAATCCCATACAAGTAGGGATGTGATCGATCCATCACTTCACTTAATTGTTTGCTTTTTTAACATCATAGGAATCAAGGAGTGCTTGTCCACCACTAAAGAAGAGTTTGAAATATTCTAAATCACTCATATTTGCCCATAAGTTACACATTAGATTATATAAAATCTATTTTTTTTTAAATATATATCGAACCATTTAGAGTTTTAGACTAGTAATCAACACAAAAATAGTTTAATTTTATCTTAAATTATAAAAATATTTGTTTTTTTTCTAATTTATATACTCAAAGATTAAACTTTTCGATATTGTAAAGATTAAGTTGGATTAATTGATTTAGCTACTTTTTAAATATTTTTATAGGGTTTACAAATTTGTATTTACATAAATATATAATTTCCCGATTTGAATTTTTATTACATGCTCTGGCATAGATTAGACTAGGCATGTTCACGGATCACAGGTTAACCTGTGAGCCGGCGGGTCGTGGACCCGACGGGTTCGGGTCGAACGGGTCGATGGACAGGCTGGGTTATGGGTTCGGGTTAGGGTCGACAGGACTCAGTTACAGGTTCGGGTTAGGGTCGACATAAGTATAATATTATTTTAAAAAATTAATAAAAAAGATTAATATTTTATATTATTTTTAGCTCATTATAAATCGTGCCAAAAAGTCAAACGACTTATATTTTGAGACGAAGATAGTATTAGTTTTATAATATATTTATTTAACATATATCTAATTTGTTTCGAAATGCAATTGTTGATGTGATATATAGGCTGGCGTAGAAGATTCCTATTTTAGTCTCACATACTGAAGATATATTTTATTTAGCATATGTATTTTTCATATATTGTTGAACTTGTTTTTAAATTATATATTTTTCACATATTATTGAAATATTGGTATGTGTTTGGAGGACACATTTTATTTACTGTTTGAAATTAAACACGACTGATTTCAATAATCGATCACTTGCATTACTTGTTTACCCTGCACGGGTTGGATGCAAGTTTTATAACAAGGATATATAAAATATACAAGAGTATTATATAAGGAATGATGAATCTTCTATTATGTATAGTTAAATTTAGGGATGGGCGGAAGTTGGATTGGATCGAAATCGGACCGGGATCGGATCAGAAGTATTCCGGTCAAGTCCACGGTCCAAGAAAATCTTAATTCCGGGACTCCTTATAATATATAGGGAAAATTTGGTAATTGTCCATATTTTGGACAAAAATTAAGCCCTAGGACAAAAAGTGTAATAAATTAGGAAGGTGTCCATAATTTCCAATTTTGCCCCTGCCTCCTTCATTCTGCCCTATTCCCGTTTCTTTCTTCATTTTCACGCAACACACAAACGCAGAGGCAGAGCACCGATCTTAGAGGCGATTTCGTTCGATTTGGATTCCAATCTCGAGCGCAGCTGTTGATTTCAACCCCAATTATCGACGATTTTGAGCTCTTCAATCAGATCTGAAGAGAAATCTGTTCGTATAATCTGTAATCAGCTGTTGGTTTCAACAGGTAATTTTCTTATACTCTGTAATCTGTAATTTGGAGCACAATTGTTGTATGAGTTGCGGATTTGGAGAACAATTTGGAGAAAAATTGATTACATTAGCAGAAACTGAACAACTATCATCGATTTTGACATCAGATGGGGATTTTGATCTACGTTCCTGATGTTGTAATTATAGAACTGGAATCTAGATTACATTGTTGATGTAGTTGCTGAGTTGCTGATCTAAGATGCTGGTTTCGTGATATAAGGAGTTGCTGATTTCGTGACTATAGATTACACCCAAAAATTACACTGTAACCAACATGTTTATATCTGAGTTTGAGTGCATCTGTGTACCTGTAATCACTGTATTTCTTAGATTTAATCAAAAGTAATGCACTTCTATACTCTACTATAGATATATAAGAATAGGTATCTGATATAACAAAAAATAGTTTCTGTCATCAAAGTATATTTATGAAATTTAATACGTGTCACCAATGATCAGGTACAATGGAGGCCAATCTGTTAACAGTAAAATTTGGAGGAGAATGGAAGTTGGAAGATGGTGATTTAGTTTTTGCTGGGGATGTGTCATCAAAGGTAATTGTCATCAGGCAGACTGTAACCCTGGATGAGATGAAGTGTGAGATACTGAACAGATTCACAACCAGTGACAATTTGTCTCCTACTCTTCAATTCAGTCACTTGCATCCATTCAAGAAAACTACTGAGCCGTTTTCAATTGAGAATGACACTGATTTGAGGAGTTTTTTGCAAATTAATGAATTGAAGGAAGTGAATTGGACATTGCCTTTATATGTTACAGCTGCAAAGGAAATCACTGAAGAACAGGTTACAGAATCTATACATGATGAAAATCAATTGGCATTACAGGCTTACAGCTCTGCCAAGGTTACAAATGTCATGGAAGAGGACTTTGATGTGCAATATGAAGATGTAGAATGCATAAACGATGGCTGTGATATGGATGGTAAAGGAGATGACACAGGGATTGAAAGTCACATCAGTGGCAGTTCAATGTCCACAAAATATACAGCACCACCTATAAGTGAAAGATCAAGAGAAATTCTTATATTTTTGGGACAACTGTTCCGAACAAAGGAAGATCTCAAAAATACTGTTGAATTGTTGGCTGCACAAGAGATGTTTGCTTACAAAGTGAAGAAGTCAACACCATGTTATTACAGAACAGTTTGTGTCGATGGGAGCTGCACCTGGAAAATTCATGGCGCCATAGTGGGTGGTTCAACTGTATTTATAATTAAAAAATACTTTAAGGAGCATACCTGTAGCATGGAAGTACGAATAGGAAAGCAGCGCCCTATAAATTACAGAATCATAGCTGAAAGAATCAAACACAGGTGACATAGACTACAATCAATTCTTCATTACATATTTTATATTTTTATTCACTGTAATCATGCTTCATTTCATATTTTATTCACTGTTTTACATAATATATACAGTTTTGTAGATGAGAAACAGGGTCCAACTCCAAGACAAATTAGAAACACGATGAGGAATGATTTCAAACAGAATGTTAGCTACTGGAAATCTTGGATGGCTCGTGATTTTGCAATGGAGATGACAATGGGGACAGCAGAAGAAAACTATAAATTAGTGCCATCATATTGTTGGGTCCTGAAGCAAGCAAATCCTGGAACTGTCACCTTCATTGAAGTTGATAGCAACTCAAAGTTCAAGTATGTGTTCATTGCCTTTGGACCATGTATCCGAGCCTTTCCAATCCTACGAAAGGTACATATTCATTTCATAAGAAAAAATTACTGTCACCAAATAATTACTGAATACAATTCAATTGTACAGGTGCTTGTGGTAGATGGTACATTTCTAAAAGGAAAATACGGAGGGACTCTTCTCACAGCTTCTGCACAAGATGCAAATCATCAAATATACCCTATTGCCTTTGCAGTGGTTGACTCAGAAAACAACGCCTCTTGGGAGTGGTTCTTCAACAAGCTGGCAACAGTCATCCCATCAAGTGAAGAGCTGGTTTTTGTTTCTGACCGTCATCAAAGCATTGCGAGAGCTTTAGAGTTGATTTATCCAAATGCTAAGCATTATTACTGCAGATGGCACTTGAAGCAAAATATAATGGCAAAATTCAAGAAGAATATACTCTGTCAGTGGTTTGAAAGCGCAGCAAACAGTTACACAGAAGATGATTTCAACAGCTACTTTGGTTGCATCAGTAATACAAACAGCAAGATGGAGAAATATCTTGAAGAATTACAGTTTGAGAAATGGTCAAGAGCTTATTCAAAAGGTGACAGGTACAATATGATGACTTCAAACAATGCAGAATCATTAAATAATGTCTTTGGTTTGGATAGATCATTCCCAATTATAGGCTTACTGAATGCAATCAAAGAGAAGATAACAAAATGGTTCAATGAGCGCAGAAATGAATCTGAAAACAACAGCTTTGAGCTTCCAAATAAGATAAGTGATATAGTGTACATAAGATGCAGTGATGCAGGCATGTACACTGTGAAGCACCTCAATAAATTCCAGTTTGAGGTTGTCGGTGGGATGAAAAGGGTTATGGTTGATTTAAAGGAGAACTCTTGTTCATGCAAGGTATTTGATTATGAAAAGATACCTTGTGTACATGCTCTTGCTGTCATCAGGGACAAAAAACTGAGTGTTCTGAGGTATATTAGCAGCTACTACAAAATTGAAGCTTGGAAATTGGCTTATCATGAGACAATATATCCTGCTCTAAATGAAGAACAGTGGGTTGTACCAGAGGACATCAAAAGACAGAAATGTCACCCACCAATGATACGTAAAAGATGTGGTCGCCCTCAAAAGAAAAGAAAGCCTTCAGCTGGAGAAATCAGAGGCAAAGCATCAAAGAGGATACATAATAGCTAGAGATCAGAGGCAAATCAGAGGCAAAGCATCAAGGAAGACAAGAAGTTTTACTTTATCGTTTTCTTATATTGAATAAATTGTTCACTGTCAACAGGTCACTAGACAGAATGTAAACTGTCACCATATTTCAGTTTCTTCTTCTTCTATCATTAAAGTTTTGCAAAGATTTATAAATCAATGACTAACAGAGTCATAGACACTGTAATCATCGTTTTCTTATATTGAATAAATTGTTCACTGTCAACAGGTCACTAGACAGAATGTAAACTGTCACCATATTTCAGTTTCTTCTTCTTCTATCATTAAAGTTTTGCAAAGATTTATAAATGAATGACTAGGGTTTAGGGTTTAGGGTAATCAATGCTGTAATTACATTAATAAAAGGTTCCTAGACACTGTAACCAAATTCCTAAACCATAAATTAAAAGAAAAGGTAATGAACACTATGGTTTAGGGTTTAGGGTTAAGCCATTAGGGTTTAGGGCCTAAATCCTAAACCCTAAACATAGGACAAGGTAAGCAAAAACATAGGATAAGGTAAGAGATGATTGCTGTCACCAAATGAAAAAACATTGTAATTAATATTTTAAGGACAATACGTAGATAAGAGATGATTGTTGTCACCAAATGAAAAAACATACGACAAGGTAAGCAAAAACCCTATAGGGGCTAATGAGAAGCCAAAAGACATGCAGTGGATAGTTATACTTCAATATATAAATGGGCAAGAGTGTCACAGACACTGTAACCACTGTTAAAACAGGAACATAGATATTGTAACCACTATGAAAAAAGGGGAATAGACACTGTAATCAAAGGAAAAACTTGTAGATGTTTTAAGAACTGTTAAAACAGGTACATAGACCCTAACATATGCACTGTCACCACTTTGAAAACATAGCCATAGACACTGTAACCAAAAGAAAGACCTTATGAGCAAATTTAAAACCAAAAAATACAAGTCTAGTGTCACCACTACTTGTAACTGATATCAGTGTCAGCACTATGTCATACTCAACCATTAGGACAAATATGATAGAATGGAAATCACAAACAAATATAATAAAACACAAATTTCATTCATATTATGCATATACATACACCAAGTACCCACCAACATTTACAAAATACACTGGTATGATTTGAATGGAAATGAGATACAGCCATTGTCAAACAGAAAATTCCATTCATATCCTACATTTGCTTAAAATTAAGTCCCCCAAAAAAGTTGCCACTACACTGTCTTTTAGCAGCAGATATACAAGAGAACTAAGACTAAATTGCTGATCGACAAAGTGGACAAATGGCTTGAACTGTACGCCAATTTCGGAGACACTCTGGGTGGAAGAAATGTCCACATGGTGTGGCAAGAACAGGCATTGATGCCAACATCAGGTCCAGACAGATTATGCATTTCTCTCCATCCTGTTCAAGATGATATATCTCTTGTAAGCTGTCACTGTGTTCTGTAATTGCTGCTGGAGGATCTGGTTGGTCGACATCCATATCAGAGTCAGAGCTCATGTCAGATTCAGAGTCTTCAATGAAGTGTACATCCACAGTGATGTCGGGGCAGAGACCATATTCAACAAACTCAGCATCGCCCTGAAACCAACTGTGAGTATATTCCATTAAGAGTTGGTTGGCTACCTGATTTCGAACCACACTGGTGATTCCTGCTTCAGTTAACACTTCATTGCATTGTGCTAAAGTCATTGGCACACCATTCCAAGCCGAGCAATTATTAATGGTCAGAGGGAGGCTGTCAGAATGGATGGACACCAATAGTTGGCTCGGTCCATAGGAAAACGACTCGCTTGCTGAGATTACAACTTCAAATGAACCAACAGTGTAGTCATACCCTACTTCAGTTACAGTTGGAAATGCCATTGAAGGATATAAGACCTACACAGACAAAATAAACATACACTCATTTAGTATCCAATCACTTAATAATGAAGCATTACAGGAAAGGTAATGGAAATATTACAGTAACAGAAACAAGAAAAAAAATTTGTGTTATTACAGAACATAACACCAGCAATAAACAAACAACAATAAAAGAAAATAACGCAGTAGCAACTCAGCAACACATAAACACCAACATATGCGCTTAATCGACTGAAAGATAATGGAAAAGTAATCTAAAATCGAAAAAATCAACAATAAAAAATTTGATTACATCAGGATACTGTAACCAATATGAAAAACTGACGTGAAAGTGTAAAAACCCTAACCGATCACTTTTATTTTCAGAGGAACGAAAGGGAGAAGGTTACATACCAAAAGCGAAGTTGCAAATTCTGAAGAGAAATCTGGAAGAGAGTGGAGGAATGAAAGGAAGAGGGCTACAGCAGTGAAAGGAAGATGAAGAGACGTGGATACACCAGTGAAACGAAAGGGAGGGAATTAACTTGCCGTGGGAAATTGCCGAAGTTCAAAACATATATAAATTAAAGAAAATGGGCCGGGCCTCTTGGATAATGAATCTTACACCAAGCCCAACACCCATTTTGTCCACTTTTATTACACTAAGCCCAACAGTATATATATGACCTTGTTGTAACCACCGTTAATACAAGGTCATATACACTGTAACCACTATGAAAAGAAGGACGTAGACACTGTAATCAAAGGAAACCCTATAGACGTTGTAACCAACATAAAAAATGGGGTCACGTATACTGTCACCACTATGAAAACATGGCCATAGGCACTGTAACCAAAAGGAAGACCCTACCAAATGGGCTAACGACAAGCCAAAAGAACATGTGATGTACAGTATGGTTTAGGGTTTAGGGTTAAGTCTTTAGGGTTTAGGGCCAAGGCCCTAAACCCTAAATCCTAAACCCTAAACCCTAAAATGTTAAGTACAGTACATCGTTAATAGTTGATTGCTGTAATCAAATGGAAAACCCTAGGACAAGGTAATCAAAAACCTTAAAGGGGCTAATGAGAAGCCGAAAGAACATGTGATGTACAGTTCTCCTTCATCATATGAATGGTGAAGATAGACATAGACGCTGTAACCACAGTTAAGACAAGGTCATATACACTGTAACCACTATGAAAAGAAGGACATAGACACTGTAATCAAAGGAAACCCTATAAACGTTAACCAACATAAAAAATGGGGTCACGTATACTGTCACCACTATGAAAACATGGCCATAGGCACTGTAACCAAAAGGAAGACCCTACCAAATGGGCTAATGACAAGCCAAAAGAACATGTGATGTACAGTATGGTTTAGGGTTTAGGGTTAAGTCTTTAGGGTTTAGGGCCAAGGCCCTAAACCCTAAATCCTAAACCCTAAACCCTAAAATGTTAAGTACAGTACATCGTTAATAGTTGATTGCTGTAATCAAATGGAAAACCCTAGGACAAGTTAATCAAAAACCTTAAAGGGGCTAATGAGAAGCCGAAAGAACATGTGATGTACAGTATGGTTTAGGGTTTAGGGTTAAGTCTTTAGGGTTTAGGGCCAAGGCCCTAAACCCTAAATCCTAAACCCTAAACCCTAAAATGTTAAGTACAGTACATCGTTAATAGTTGATTGCTGTAATCAAATGGAAATCCCTAGGACAAGGTAATCAAAAACCTTAAAGGGGCTAATGAGAAGCCAAAAAGACATGTGATGGACAGTTCTCCTTCATCATATGAATGGTGAAAATAGACATAGACGCTGTAACCACCGTTAAGACAAGGTCATATACACTGTAACCACTATGAAAAGAAGGACGTAGACACTGTAATCAAAGGAAACCCTATAGACGTTAACCAACATAAAAAATGGGGTCACGTATACTGTCACCACTATGAAAACATGGCCATATGCACTGTAACCAAATTGAAAACTTTGAAGATCTCACCAGATTTAATAAAACCTTGACATTAAAGTGGAATTATAGAGTGTTGTAAGATATAATAGGGATAAAACAGTAAATGATTGAAAAGAACATATAAATTTCTTTAGCATTAGCCTACAAATACACAATCTAAGTGTCACCATGGGCTGGCACCACGACTTTTACATCAACAAAATATACGATACCCTGTCACCAATTCAAGTGTCACCAGATAAATAGTCTAACTAACAGAAACTCAGTGTCACCAAGGGCTGTCACCACAACTGCTACATCAAGAAAATATAAATTAAACTGTCACCAAATCAACTGTCACCACATAGTTCAAATAACACAAACTTAAAGTTCATAACTAAACAAATGTCCACTGCTTCTTCATCAGGTCATATGCAATCTTCTCACGATAAGCATTAACATACTCATCATTCACAAGTGTAATGTCACCACCAAAAACCAGAGACTCAATGTGCTTGATGGCGTAAACACCACAGCTACCCCTACATAAGAAGCAAAATATAAACACAAGAGAAAAAAGGTGGACAGATAAAATGTCACAAAACAAAATACAACAAGATGGAAAACAGAAGGTACCCGTCTTCATTTTGAGGCAAGTCATCTACTCGGTCCACCTCAAAGGGAGTGTCATCCATGTTAGGAAAAAGACCACACTTGCTCAACAGAATAGCAAGTGACTCACACGTTTTAGCAAACTTGGAAACCAGCTCTTCATTTTTAGTGAAATCGCACTGGGAGTCATAAACAAGAATAATCTTGGAGTCCAGCTCAATTTCAACAGCTACCCAGTGCATATTGTCAAGATTGAACGGAGCGTAAACCTTCTTAGCACCTTCCCAAGTCTTCCCATAATTGCCAGGATAAAGACCAAGGAAATAGTGGAAGAATTCCTCCGGAATTGCATCACCATTTTTAAAAAGATCAACATCACAGTTCACAAGCTTGGGGAAAAAAATGGTGTCTAATACAACACTGTTGGGATTTAGATAAGGAGAATCATGAAGACGCTTTCTAAAATGATGAAGTGCTTCGTCTATATGCTGTGAAAGAAAAAAGAATAAACCCCAACTGTCACCAAATTGATGGCACCAAAATATAAGCAACAAGAAAAAGACATTTAAATATGAACTTACAAGATCACGAAGCCATTTTGTCCTCCCCGATAATTCAGTGAAAAACAACTTGTTCATATCAACCTCACAGCCACTGACTTTTCCATCACGCCTACAAAGTAAGATAACAAGTTAAAAAAATTTATTATAAGAAGTGGTAGTACGAAGAAAAAAACACATATCAAAAGTGGATATTTACCCAAGATCTCGAAAAGTGGTATAAAATTCAACACGCTCCTCAGGGCTGAGAAAGGAATGTTTAGGTACTCTAGGAAGGCGAGGTTTCTTTGGTTTACAAGGATTGGTGTAAGGAGTATGGGCTGCAGGAGCAGATTTTAACGGCCTATGAGAACGCCTTAGGGGAACGTCATCATCATCCTCAGCATCTGAAGGAACAAGGGAGGCGACATCAGTGATGTTATGAAATAGACTGCATTTATCAACAATATCACCTGTTGCATCACCACTGTCAGCAGGCACATCATCTGGGACATCAGAACTGTATCCAAGTATGATGCCAATACCATGATCAACTTTCCCACCAACAACTTCAGGAGCAGGGCAACTACTAGCATCATTCAAATTATCTGTAACCACAACTTTGGGACCAACAGCACCACTGTCATTAGGTGCATCAGTCGAGCAAGGAAGCACAAGAGTTGCAACAGCAACACTGTCATCACCAGAATCAGTAGGGCAAGGGAGATCAGGAGTGTGAACAGGACTGTCACCAGGAACCTCTTTGGAAGCAACCATGTCCTCATTGGTTGGATGTGAAGCAAGAACTTCAGTAGGAGCAACTGAGCTAGGTAAAACAGTCTCAACTGACCCAATTACTTCAGTTGAAGCAACACTCAAATCAAAAGTTTCATCAGCCGAAGGAAGGATTTCAGTAGGAGCAGCAGAACAAGTCTCAACAATTTTTTCTAAAGTGGATGCACTAGAATTTTCAATTACTTCATATGAGGGAAGAACTTCGGTACCAGGGATATCACTATCAACAGTTACATCCTGTGATACAAGGACCTCAGTAGGAGCAACAGCACTGTCATCAACATTGGGAGAAGGAGAAGCACAGCCAGAAGAAGGGACAACACTGTCATCAAGTGTTTTTATCTTTGAACGCATTAGACCAGTGTCAACATCAGTGCAACCAACATCAACATCTATTGAAGTTGACTCCTTAGTTGACTTAACAACAACATACTCTGGAGTTGGGGAACCACTGGAAGAATCGGTGTCATCACCTTCATTGTCATCACCTTGATTCAAACACTCAAAAAGATGTCCATGGTCAGACAACTGAGAGCAGTTATCCCTAATACCAAGCAGCACATCCTTCAAAGACTCATCCAATGCCTGACGTTCCCTTTTCAGAAAAGCCTCACTGTCATCACTGGGATGTAAGATATGTGATTCTAGTTTATGCACTTTCTCCTCAAGGACAAGAATCCTACAAACACAGTCTTTCAGTTGAGCTTCAAAAGACTCAAATGATGCCTTAAAAGAACTAATAATTTCTTCAAAAACAGATTTCCTAACAAAATCTTTTCCCAACCCAGGAACATCATCACTTGTAGGAAGCTCATCACCTTTTGGAGGAATAGATCTAGGGAGCTTAAACTTAGACCTCCTGGGCTTGTCACCATGATCTAAACCTCTGTCACCACACGGTGCATCTTCTTCATTCTTAGCAGGAGCTTCACTCTTTGACAATTTCTGAGATGGCACCACCTTTGCCTTCTTCTTGATAGGCTCATCTAGAGTAGCAGAACTTCTCAACACTCTCTTCTTCTTGACAGAATCATCAGCAGCAGCATTACGTCTCAACACTTTATCCTTCTTCACAGGAAGAGGACTGTCACCACTACTCATTGACCGTGTAACCAACCTCTTCTTCGGTTGGACAGGACTCTCAAAGTCAGAACTGCCCTCAGTGATGACTGGTGGTCGCACCACCCCCTTTTTTCCCAAAGTTGGGGTTCTAACTATTTCCTTCATCCTAGTAGGAATATTCGTAGAAGGAATATGAGGTTCCACACCACCAGAAAGAAGACAACCACCTGATTGCCTGAGCCGATACGCTTGGATGCGTAAATTCCTTGGACACACTACATCACTAATATCAGCATCCATACCAACAAAACAGGAAACGTAAGAATCTACACTGTCATCAGCAACTTCATCAGAATGTAAGAGGCCAGGACAATCCATAAACGAGGCATACAAAGAGTAGACAGTCCCCTAGCAAGAGAACAAAAATTACAATTAAAGGACAACAACTATATAACATGGAAGAGGGAAACTGAGATCAGCAAAATAAAAGCTGAGACAAGAAAGAATGCTTACCAAATCTTTAGAGAAAATTTCAGAACACTTATCATAAGTAATGTTGTAATCACGTTGACTAGTATACCAGACAAGAGATGCTGGTAATCCATCACAGAATGCAAAGTGACAATTTGAGATGCCAGCAATCTTAGGGATTGCCTCTAAAATCCAAACCTGAGAACAAAGCAACATTAAGAACAGAAATAGAAGTAAAGAATAATAATAAGAAGAAAAAAGCATTGGAACATAAAAGGAAAGGCAAGGGAAATACCTGAAATGCAACAGGATATCCGAGCAAATTATAACCAAACCTTGGACCCTTTTTGGATTGATCAGACCTCATAGATTTCTTCAAAAATCCAAGTGTTTCCAGAAACACAACCCGACCAAAAGGATACAGTTTTAAACGATCAAAATCACAGACAAGGTCCACAAAAGATTGACGTACAAGAGCTTTAGAACGCTGAGGGAGCAACACACCCTCAATCAGTAACAAGTACGCCATGGAAAGTTTCTTGGGAGACTGAGTTGGCTCCTTGAGGAAAATTTGGAGAAGACCAATAAATGTGCAGTTTCGTACACCCAAAAACTCCTCCATATCCACATGAGGAGAAGGAGACATGTCATCACCAGGTTCTTTCCAACTCAAACCGGTTACACAACAAAATTCAGCTAGAGAAAACCTAAACAAATGTTGCCCAACTTGGAACCACATCTCATTAACTTTAGAAGTTTCAACTTCGTGTAGGAGCATCTGATGTACAAGTTGATGATAAAAATAAAGATGATCACCAGCCCGTACAATTGGACCTAAACAACCATCTATAAGAGAAACCCAGTCATCAGGAGACAGACCATTCTTAAGAACTTTGATCAATGCAGGCTTTGAATACACATTAATGTGCCCGCGAAAACGTCGTTCTTTGGGAACAACAAACTTGAAGGAAGCAGGTTGAATAACTGATGGTGAATCCACAGTAGGAATTTCTTGTTGGACAACAATTTCTTTACCTAAATAGCATAGAAATAGTGTCAACATTAGGTTTCACAACAAATAAGATATTGTCACCAAAAACCAGCAAACAACAAATTGAATAACCACATAAACTAATACTGTCACCACACCAAACACTCCAAACACACAACACGCAGAATGTCAGATGGAACCATGTCACCACACACAAGTAACAAACTGTAACCATAAATCAATTGTAACCCTGTAACCAGACTGTAACCAAACATAAAAACAAGTAATGAACTGTATCCATGTCACCAAACAATTGATAAACTATAACCCTCTCACAAAGACTGTAACCAACCATTAAAACAAGTAATAAAATGCAACCCTCTCAACAAACAAGCCATAAACTGTACCCCTAACACAAGACTACAAACAACTGATAGGGACATTAACCATAGCACAAACTGATAGCCATTAGACAACAACTGAACTACAAACAAAACCTAAATGGCAGGAAAGGGCTAAACTAATGAAACGAACAGCAGAAATTGCATGAAATGAAGGAAACTACATCTCCACAACTAAAAGGAAACAACAAGCGAGGTTGCTGTGGAAACACTGAAGCAGAAGAGTCGAAGAAAGTACCTGATGAAGCCATTAGAAGAAGGTGATCAGAAAACCGAAACGAAGAACAGAAAATGCAGAAACGACGAGGAGAGAATGTCGAACAGCAATGCCAATAGCAAGTCAGAGAGCACGGCGTAGAGCAAGTCGAATATCACCAGATAACCGTCGGGAAGAATCGCCAGGAGAGAGGAAGATCAATGGAGAAACTGCAAAACTGTAAAAGTTTCGACAGAAGAAGAGAAGCGCGAGGAGAGAGACGGGGGAGTATAAAGCAAGGGCAAAACCGGTATTATGAAAATATTTTGGCCATTTACTACTAAAGCCCAATCCATGCGGCCTTTGGGCCAAATTTCTTCTAATATATATTATCTTTCAATATATATATATATAGAGGGACTTTCCAGTGAGGACACTTCTTACCATGAAACGGGGGGACTATTCTGGATCGTTAGATCAAAAACAATTGATGAATAAGATTATTTCACTTTTTCTTTTATTTTAATCAAAAGGATAAATTTGTAATTTTGAAAGATAACTGCCGGATAGAAATCAAACTGATTTCTCTTAATGAACGGAATGTACAGTTTTTTTTCCCAGTGTTCTCTCCATTGTTTTGCCAACAATGTACGTACAAAGAGGTCATATGAATCACAATTAATTTGCTTATGAATTTTGCTTACCACCTTTGCACACTAGATAGTTTTGGATTAACTATGGATTATTCATTTTTAATGATCTGTTTATTCAAATCTAGATATTAATTATTCATATATAACCATTTAAATGTGAATACTTGCCAATTTAAATATGAATAATTGAATATTTAATAATTTAGATTTGAATAATTATATCAATAAATATGAATTTTAACAAATTTGGTGATTAATAGTTGTTGATTGTACGCTTAAGCGTGTACTAAGGCAAATATTCATATTTTATCTTAAATATGAATAATAGAGGTGGTTACACACTTGAGCGTGTTTTTTTAGTTAATCTAACCCGTTCATTTTTTTTAATCCAAAAGCCTATATTTGTCCCCCGTTTCATGGTAAGGAGTGTCCTCACTGGAAAGTCCCTCTATATATATATATATAATCAAAATTTTAAATTTATTATTCAAGATGTTAACTTCTTTTACAAATAAAAAGCATTAAAGGATATAAATGGAATAGTATCTATACTATATATATAAATTTGAGTGAAAGCCCATTAATTGCACCTATTAAATGATAAAAAAAAATAATCTAATATTATTAAATATTAGCATAAAAAATCAAAAGGTTGTTCTAGCCTAATGGTTAAGGAATAATTTATATGCATGAGGTTAAGGGTTCAACTCCCCTTAACTACACTATTTTTGTATTTTTTAATTATATTAGTTTAATGCCTTGAATTTATTAGATAAAAAATGTTTAACATTTTTTCGTTATAAAAATTCTAATGGTTTCTTAGACAATAGAATTATAATATTTTTTTGATGTAGCACCATAACTACTAATTCTAATACATTTTTTTATCTAAAAAGTGTTTTTTAAAATTAAATATTTTATGTTTAACTAATGTTTATGATTGTCATTATAAGACATATATTATTTATGTTTAATATTATTTAATGAATAAAAAAATAGAGGGCCTTACTTTATATTAATGTTAAAACATTGATAATAATATATTATTTTTTGTTTTACAAAATGTGATTAAATAAATGTTGTCAAAAATAAGAATATATAATTCTATGCAAATCAAGTGGTTATCAATTGCCAAAATAAAATAAATATTTTTCTAAACATTAATACATATTTTAATTTGTCACAAAACTGATCAATTCTATTAAATACTCCATCTGTTCAGAATTATGTATCATTTGACATTTTGACAAGTTTTTTAAGGAGCTTAAAATTATATAAAATATCAAATTTTTAATCAATTTTTTTATATATTTTAGACTTATTAGTTATAAGTTTAAAATTATTTTTGAAAAAAAAGTTTATTTCTGAACGGAGGGAGTATAGTATAAGAATAAATATTGTACATGCTAAATTATACTACGTATTATTTAACTTAAGTAATAAGGGATAAAATCAGTGTATGAAAAATTGTAATATAAGACTAATGGCATGAACATATATAAAAGGCCAAAACCATAGCTACATTTATGTGTAAATAACATTTTCAAAGATGTCAGGTACGTTGCATATAAGATTTAAAGTTTAACATACTAAATAATGACCCGCGCGTAGCGCGGGAATGCTTTCTAGTATATGAAAAAGTTTGTGTAATTAAAGAATTTATTATGGGATCTATAAACTTAAAACACAATGGAAATGATTTTTTTTTAAATCTGGAAAGAAATTCAATTCTCTAAACAAGGCTAGACAAACAGAGAGACTAGACAAGCCGGTAGATAGACTAATCATCTTGCACAACCATAATCAAATGACAGAATTACAGAAAGAAAATTATACGAAGCAAATGACAGAAAAAAAAAGAAAATATAAAAAGAAAAGTACATATGTCATCATACACTGAAAACACAAGTTATAATTGATTGACCAATGAAAAGGATTTATAAAACCCTGTTACCCAGTAAAATATATAATTATTTTTTTATTTTTTTCCCTTCTAGACTTGACAAGGCCACGGGTCCGAACCGGCGGGTTGACGGGTTCGACCTGCCGGGTTAAGGGTCGGGGGAAGCGACCCGAACCCTAACCCGAGAATCCCACGGGTTGACGAGTTTGGGTTACTTAGCGGGTCGAAGAGTCGATGGGTCGACCCGCCGGGTCAGGCTACTTTGCAAAAGGGGTTTAACCCGATGGGTCAATCCTGCGGATTAGGGGTTTGCACGGTTTTTTATAATAAAAAAGTCTAATCATCAATCAATCAATCAATATATAATACTAAAATAGAGACGTGGAAATCCTATGTGGCGGGCTCTGGTGCGATTCGCTCACGTGTCGTACTCTGGTGCAATCTGGCCCGGGTTTTTTGACACGTCAATTAATGAGTATCCAATATATTTAAGTCACGTTAGACGATAACCCCATCTATTTATACATGTGTCATCCTATGTGTCCATTTTAATTAATGATTAAATTATTTTTTAGTATAAATATTCAACCTCATATCTTAAATGGTTACAAATCTTATCAATTTACCTTAAGTTATTTTATAAATGTTTTATAAAATTCACCAACTATATATCTTAAGTGGTGAATTTTATAAATACTTTTTTTTTAATAAAAACGTATAGTACGTTTAGGTATTATATGAATAGTGCCATCAAGCTATTAGTAAGATAAAACATAATAAAACTGATCAAATAGTTTAGGCAATGTATTCGATCGACATCTGCATACCAATTCAAATGTAAATTCCATTAATCTTAGGATACTGCTAGGGTAATTGTTTGGTAGCACAAAAGTTTATACGTTAGGATTTTTTAAATATATTATATCCAATTCCCAAACCGTTACCCATATATATCTTTAGTAGTTAGCACAAATAATCGATCGTTATCCATAACTATTAAAGATATGAGTAACGATTTGGGAATTGGATATAATATTGTAATATATTTAAGGAAAAATGACCAAAAATAATACGAACTATCAACAGTGAACCAAAAATAATACGAACTTTCAAAATTACCAATTAATATACAAACTATAACACATTAAATCAAAATTGATATAGAGTCCAAAATCACAAACTATAATTTCATATGAACTTAATATCTAATTAAGTAATAAATTGTGGTCAAAATTGTAAAATTCATAATGTCATCATCTTCCCCAATCAAAGTTGCCTGGATGGATGGAGCAAGCTCCCCCCGCCGTCGAGTTGTATATGCCCACCAGTAGAGAGCTGGCCGGAATTTATACCTCTACTTGGTTGCACAAATTGTGCGACATTCTCAAAATTATCCCCTCTCTGATTTGCTATGGTCGTCCTATAGATTGCCCCATGGGCTTTGTTAGATCTGGATTTGCTCGTTCCTCAATAGTCACATTCTTCGCAAGGCTTAAGTCGACCTCCATTGTTGTACCCGTTAGATCCACTCGTGTTTGGCTGTGGGAGGGACCTCCATGTCCCGTCCAGGATTCCCATTGTTCCTGCCTACCCCAGTCGACTTCTTCCCTGTAGAACAATTGAAGGCGGCGATGGCGGAGGTGAAGATGAAATGGTTGGCAGTGGCAGGAGTTATCGAGAATTGGGGGTGGACGAAGGTGAAAGGGTCAGATGGATTAGAGATTGCATCTTCAGAGATTGAACAGACGACCATTGTTGAAGCTTTACTGGAAGATGGGGGGAAAGGGATTAGGGTATTTTTTAGATGAATTTAATTTTTTCTTTAATTTTACAATTTTTTTACCAAACTTTCTAAGTAATTATATTTTTAGTCTAAAATAATTTATAGTTTGTGAATTTAAGACCTTGTATCGATTTTAGTTTAATGTGTTATAGTTTGTATATGAATTGGTAGTTTTCAAAGTTCATATTATTTTTGGTTCACCGTTGATAGTTCGTATTATTCTGGATCATTTTTCCTATATTTAAACACTCAAACCGTGTTTGATTAGTAAATTTAAAACATATTTAAAATAATATAAATTTTAAATAAAATACCTTACAAATTGTCTAAATCACAAACCAGCTATTGCATAACAGTATAAACTTTAATTTAATTAATTGACATAATTTAACATTTATTTCATTTAAAATTTACGTTATTTTAACTATACGTACTATAAAATAATTATAATTATATATAATGCATTAGAATCCAAACACACCATTAGTGAAATACAAATGATTAATATTTATAATTGTTTATAACTAATTAATATAAACGTAGTGTCTATTTAAAAATGAGTAAATATTGATTAAATTTACTATTACAAATTTAATTTGGCCAGATCTTAAGTTAATTAGAACAAACTATTTATAATTGATAAAATTTAATTGTTTATAGTACATTAATCAATTTTTTAAAAAAAATGATACTGTATTTTATTTCATAAGATTATATCACAATATACCACCATTTATATAATTTCAGCGAAAGAGAGACATGGATAGCTAGAAGCGTCAAAAAACACTCCGAGTCTCCGACGACATCCGAAACCTCTTCGGAGGCTACAATCGCCTCTTCGGAGGCTCCTAAATCCTCTTCGGAGGCCCCTAACCCCTCCTCGGAGGAGTTGAAACTAGCCTTGCCGGTCCGCGGTGGTGCTGGTCCCAATATGTCCTCGGACTCGTCGGGTGGTGGCTTGTTCCTCCCCGTCGGCTCCTTGGGGTCTTAATCCCTCGCCCTCATTCTCCTCTCCCCCTCCTCGACGGTTTCCCGTCCTGGGTTTGGACCTGATCCTTCCGGCGCCGCCTGGGTGTCGATTGACCTCTTCCAGTTAGCCTCTCCCTGTCGGCTCTCGGGGTCTCTCTCCCCCCGCCCTCAATTTTCCTACCCCCCTCCGGCCTGGGGTTGTGGTCTTCCCGGCGCCGCCCTCGGTGTGGCCTTGGCTTGGCCCCCCCGGTGATTTCTCCGGATCGTTTTCCCCCGCCCGCACCCTCTCCTCCCTTCCCGCCTTGGAATCCTTTCTCTCGTCCGGTGTCTGGTGGTCTAGCAACTCCGGCGTCGCCTTGGTGTTTTCCGGCCTCCCATCTAGCGGATCTAACCCTCCCTCTGGCCACTCTCGTGGTCCGGGTTCTGGTCCCGGAGCTGTCAATCCCGCTCGGCGCTCGCTTGCCTTCCCTCATCTCCTGATGTGTGGTCGGCGGCGGCTAGGGTTACAGATCTCTTTCTTGGTGGAAGATGGAACGTGTATTTCTCTTTAGCCTGTGGGCTGGGCCCCATCATGTGCTTTGGGCCCAAGGATATATTCCTTGGACCCAAAGTTGCCCGGACTAACATAATTTTGGAAAAAAACGATGATTAATTTCTTATATATATAAATGATAAAATTGTCAATTTCAATTCCGGCCCTCGGCTCTCCGTCATCCACCTCACATCTCCTGATCAATCTCCCATTCTCGATCCCTTCATTCCCTTGGTCTTCTTTCGGGCCTTCGGGCCCAAGCTTGGTCTTTAGGGCCTTTCACTTGGTTCATCGGGCCTTTGTTTCATTGGATTTTAGGCCCATGTCAACAAATATTTTTAACATTAATAAAAACGTATAACATGGTGCTTAGTTTTGAAGCTTCAAATACTTTTAACATTAAATATATATATAAATTAAATATACTTTTAATAAATAAATTAAATATATATATATAGTCCATTAAATCCGGATTCTTCCCACGCTCTTCCTCCTCCTAGCGGTTGTGCTTCCTTTGCTCGTGAGGTTTGGTGTCCGTCTTTGGTTCGTGGTTAGTTTCGGTTGAGGAGCAGTTCTGCGGCCCTGGTTGATCGACGTGATCGTGTTGGTGGTGTTTGTGGTCTCAGAAGATCCCTCATCCAGGTGGGGGGTACGTCGTGTGATCCACACTTCCCCAGGTGTCGCCTTTGCCTTACGAGGATTTCTGCTTTCCGTCTTTCCGGCGGCGAGACATCGCGTCAGCTAGTGCTGTCCCATGCGCTCGCTATCCACTTCTCCGTGACGACTTCCTTCCTTTCGTTGTTGTGTCCGCTAGCTTGCTTAGGTCTTGGGTTCTTTCCGGGTTTTCTTTGGGTGCTCTTTTGATGTATTTTATGTTGTATTTTCTATTTCGTTGTTGTATGTCTAGACGGCTTGCCGTCTGCCGACTTTGTCGGCCTCTCGAGGTCCGGGCCTGTCCGGCCTCGAATTATTTCCTTATAAAAAAAACCATTTATATAAATTCATTGATTACAATATCTTAATGAAAAACCAACCTTATGACTTTGCGATTTTGATAAAATAGGAAGAAATACTTAATATAAAAAAATAAAACGTGAGTACTTTGTGTATAAATAAAGATTAATTTATTAATTTATTTAAATCAATAAAAGTTATTATATATAAATAAAATTTATAAAAAACAACCACGTACGACGCGGGTAATAAGACTAGTATATAATACTAAAACAGAGACGTGAAAATCATATGTGGCGGGCTCTGGTCGAATTCGCTTACGTGTCATTTTTTGATGCAATCTGGCCCAATTTTTTTTACACGTCAATTAATGATGAGCCAATATATTCAAGTCACTTAATACAACGATCTAATCTATTTACCAATGTGTCATCTTTAATTGATAACTACAATTAATTTTAATATAAATATTTAATCTCATATCTTAAATGATTATAAAATCTATTATTTTACCTTTATTTATTTTATAAATATTTACTTTGATTTAGCCGTTAAAATTGGTTATAATAAATTGATAAAAAATGATATAGATAGGTTAGTTATTAAGATAAGAAGTTTTTTATTTTTTTATTTGTTTAAACAATCATCCATCCTTTACGTGATTCTTCCAAGGTAAATTTTTTAGTTTTGTATTTACAATAAAATCTATCCCATTATATTTATTTAAAACTATTAAATATTTAAAAAATAGTAAATATATATTAATAAAAAAATATAAATAATGAACACATCATAATTCAACGTAAAATTGAGAAAAAATCAGGTTAACAAATATGGAATAGTAATTTATATTAATTCAAAGTTTTTTATATAATAAAATTTATTAAAAAAATCGCACAACGGGTGAGTAATAAAACTAGTTTGTATTTGTAATGAAAGATGTTGCTTTTAATTGACTTAATTTAGTTGGAAAAAAAAGGAGGAAGAAGGGTTTGAATCGGTTTCTCAATTGCCTCGTATCCTTCTGGGGGTGAGGAATCAAAACTCACGTAATTCTTTTACCTGTATTCTGAACCCCGCTTACTATTTGTCGGCATCGAGTTGGCCTTCGATGACTCTACCACCATCTACGGAGCTCTTGTTCGATTCTGAGTCGAATCCATCATCAGCCTCTGAGTGTCAGTGGACAAGATGCCTTTTACTCAGAGCCGACGGATCACCGACCACCCGTACAACCCGCTGGATCACGGGTTAACCCGTGACCCGTGACCATGTCTATAGCTTCCCATACATCCGGCATCCGGCACTAGTGATAAAAAGTGAACCATAATAAATAAACTTAAACGTGCATATATGTCCAAATATGACCCGAATCAATTTAGAATTGCTCTTTATGTACCTTCCACTACTTTGATATATATTTAATTCTCCTTCCACAAAAGATGAGAATGAGATAGACACAAACACCTAAAGATGATTCCAGAAAATATGTTAAAAATTAGTGTTGAATAGCCATCAAGCATCTTTTGCTTTTCCTTTATAAATTCAAATGGAATAACAATAAAAAGACGCCAAAAAAAAGAATCAAATACCCTCTTTTCTCCATTGCTTCCTCTCTCACACACACTCCACAAATTACTCCTCCAAAACCTCAATCAATCACACAACAAACCCATCAAAACTAGCCGTTAAATTCAAAAAAAAAGGAAGTAATGGGGCTAAGTAACAACCTAACTGCAGCACTCAACTTCATAGCCCTAATCTGCTCAATCCCCATAGTGGCGTCCGGCCTATGGCTATCGTCGGAGCCCGAAAACGAGTGCGTCCACCTCTTCCGGTGGCCGGTGGTGATCCTGGGGATCTTTGTCCTCGTCGTCTCCGTCATCGGCTTCATGGGAGCCTACATGTACAAGGAGAGCTTACTCTCCCTCTACCTCTGCTGTATGGCCATCCTCATTGCTTTGCTCATCACTTTGCTTGTTTTTGCCTTTGTGGTGACCGGCCCGGATGGGGGCTATACCGTGCCCGGAACCAGTTTCCGGGAGTACCGGCTTGCCGGGTACTCCGGGTGGCTGAGGGAGCATGTTGTGAGTGATGACTACTGGGGCAGGATTAGGGTTTGTTTGGCTGATTCCGGGGTTTGTGGGAAGATGAATTCTAGGGTTCTTGCTGGGAGTGTTGCTTATTTCTTCATGTCTCATATCTCCCCTATTCAGGTATAAGTTTAATTCAAATTTGTTTCTCTTGATCTATTTCTTCACCTGCTTCCATTTTTTTTACATAGGTAGGCACTTAGGCCATTACAATAGGAGGAGAGGGGATTCGAACTCGTAACCTATTGGTCACTACATGTCATCCTTACCAGCTAAGCTAGCAAGGCTCGACACCTGCTTCAAATTTATTTAGTCGAAATTAAATCAGCGATGATCTACTATAATTATCATTACCTTTATTCAATCATTATACAAGCTCTTCTCAATTTGATTGAGAAATAGACGCAGATGCATTGACCTCTAGGTTTTATCTCGAACAAGATATACTAAACCGTTATTTTTATTACGGTTTTTCTATCTTATACCCTAACTTTCAATTATATTTTGGTAAAAAATCTTTTCCAATTTAGAATATTATCCTATACACCTACAAATATAATATAATAACCTACAAATATAATATAATAGAAAGACCGTTTTCATTATTAATTATAAGATTTTGATTAATCAATTTGTTTTAGGGCAAATCTCACTTTAATCATAAGAAGATGATAGATATTAGATATCTAATCAAGATAGTGGAGTATAGATACATGTAATCTATGGTGTGGCCCCACGGTTTTAATTTCCACAACCTTCCCATTTATGCTTGTATCTTCACTTATCTTAACATATATAGGTGGTAGCCGTTTAATGGTTAGAAAATGTTTTTTTTTTAATTTATTATTTTTAGATTTAAAAGAAATGTTATGCAGTGTTGGGTTGTTGGGAGGCTTTGAAGGTGATCAATCCAATATGTGGTTCAAGTATTTTTTTTTTTAAATTGGATTCATTTAATGCATATATAGAGTTTATTCATCACAAGTTTCATTGGCATAAATACCTTGTTAATATATAATATTATTTTTATGAACTTGACAATCAATAAATCGGGCCAAACAAATCCTTATTTCAACCCTTTTGGCTTTTGCAATTTTATGGGTTGGTTGAAGAAAGAAGAGTCTTACATGCTCATCCCTGACATATCAAATTATTAATCTAGCTTAAAATTAAAATGTAGATAAAAATTCTGATAAAATCTTACAAATATATCAAAATTTTAGCCTTTGTGGATAGATTAAAAAAGAGAATTCTTGTTTGGCATGAAAAATCTATAATGTTTGTAAAACTATTGTTTTGAAAATCGCAAACAACTTTAATAAATTTGTGTCAAATAGGCCCTTAATCTTTGTTTTGTTGTCTTATTATCATGCGTAGAAGATATTTTGAGAATGTAAAATATGAATCATGTCTAGCCTCTCTGGGTCTTTCGAAAACACCTTTTATAACTATGGATTCAATGAGTTTGTTAAAAAGAGAATGAAAATCTGTTTTTGTGGTGGTTTTGATCAGTCAGGATGCTGCAAGCCCCCAACAGTATGTGGATACCAGTACGTGAGCCCAACTATGTGGGTCAACCCAGCGAACCCGACAGCGGACCCTGATTGCCTGGCGTGGAGCAATGACCCCAGGGGGCTCTGCTACAACTGCAGCTCCTGCAGGGCTGGGCTGCTCGGAAACCTCAAGGACGAATGGAGGCAGGCAAACATCATCCTCATCGTCGCCCTTGTGGTGCTCATCTGCGTCTATGTCCTTGCTTGCAGCGCCTACCGAAACGCCCAAACCGGAGGCCCCTCTCATCGTAAATAGGCCTTATTGGACTCATTAGTTTGCTGAATTTCCCTTTTGGTTGTGACATAGGGCATCTAAAGGAACACCCTTTCCGAGCTATGGTGGGGAATACATATGCTTTTCGAGTGGAGATAGAATATATATGCAAAATTCTTGGTGTGTACAATGCCAGTAGTTTTTCCATGTGGGAATAGGAGGATCAGGTTCCTCTGACCCAGAACTTATTCTTGATGATACGAAAATTTCAATTTTCAAGGTTTTGTGTAACTAAACATAGTAGATTGTAGCTTAACAAATGTCATCAGCTTAACTTGATATGTGAATTTCCATTTCGAATAGATGACATAACTAATACAAAGAGACCTACCGACGACAAATCTGTTAAGAGTGCTACTTGACAGCTTCTCCTCTGACAACCCTCCAAGGACCTCCATAGAAAATTGGCTTCATCAGCGGAACATTCTCCCCTGGGTGTTCTTCCCAGTACTTCTCCTGACCAGCACAAATAAACGCTTGAGATCCAGGGCGCACATCGTTTTGTGCTTCATCATCATCATAATTATTATTATCAATGAGAGTTTTTACATCATCAAACAATCAAATACCGAAAACAAGGACAAAATCACATGGCAATCAAAGAAGGGATGTACTGGTAGAGTTATCTATTGTTGCTCTAGTGATGAGTTATATACTTATATGTTCAAGATGGATGGCTAATGGCAGTCAATTATACAAAAGCATATTCTTCAGGACGTTAGAGAACAAAATATATTTTCTTGAGTGCTAAATACGATTTAAGAGCGCTATGAACAGTTCAAGTAACTGCAAATAGAAACAATCTACACTGACCTTGTATAGTTGCTCAGTGATCGCTGCACCAATGACCCCTGTATAGAAAGCTGCAGTATAAATTGCGACAAGAGGTGTGAATGACTTGGGCCGTCTATAAGGCTCAACAAAATCCCAGAGAATGGTTTTCTCCCACTTATTGTACACATAATCTGCATACTTCCTCCACAGATAGCTGGACATAGCACCGGATACGGATATGCTCGAACAAATGAAGTACCTATGAAGTTCCACAGCACCAATTAGGAGAAATAAAGCCATTGAAATAGCCATGAAATTCAAACAATTATGAAACTTCTCAAGGTTCTTTCTCTAATCTGAAGCTCTCTGATCCTTTACTATCAGTTCTTCAACAATCGACTAAAAAATGTATCTTTAAAGCATGAAAAGGGCTTTTACTGGATTCAAACACAAATTCTGAAAGAGATTACAGAAAATCAGATACTAGGTTTGAATTTGGTAGAATTGAGAGGAAATAACCCTCTCTAAGAGAATTTTATCCTAAAAAAAATCCTCAAATAAATGGCAAGCACAAACCCTAAAGAAATAAACCAGAAGAAATAATCCGCTAATGTAGCAGAGAATACAGAAACAACACTCTCAGATCACAGAACATCTTCACTGGCTAGATTTGGAGCTTCAACTCGAGTGTTTATATCAATATACGGACTCGTTTGGTGATTTTGCATCATTCGATCGACATTGACAACAAATTTGGGAAATTCACCTAACTAAATTAACTCAGTCCTAAAGTAGTGTCCAATTCCAAACCCTAACAGCGATGAGATGAGGAAAGAATGAATATAAATGAGCGGAGATGCGCTTACCGATCAGAGCTGCTCAACGGGCGGCGATGAGCGACGTCAAGGCTTCGATAATGATTAGTTGAGATGAGATCGAGCGAACTGAGAGCGAGCAAGGAGGGATCGATATATTTACTTGGCCGGCTGAGCGGGACGACGACGGTGAGGCAGCGACGGCGGATGCGGGTGCGGCGGCGGCCGGCGTGAGGGGCGAGCGAGCGAGAGAGAATTGAGAGCGAGGGAGCGTGTCAGCGTGCAAACCGAGTAGTGCAAAATGTATTAAAACTAAAATTAAATTACAGAAAACCACCCTTAAAATATGAGACTTTTCACACAAGTACAACAAAACCACTTATAAATTTTAAAATTACATAAAACCGCACATAAATGTCTTTTTAAAGACTTTTAAGTGTCAAAATGTTTGAAAAATGTCAAATTACCACTTTATTTAATCAAGATGAACCCGTAGAGGGCACATTCCATGGGAGTGTGTATTCCTTTGTTTCTTAGTCTAGCTTTGGTTGGTAGTCTATTCAGCACCGTTTTCCAAATTGGGAGGGTAGTCGATTTTCCGGATCCCACTGAATAGGTCGAAAAATTTACCCTGAAACTAATCTAACATGTTCACCCTAGTGCAGAAATATTGAAATAATACTCCGCATAAAGTTAAGAAATATACAGGACTAAACTCTTTCTAAAAAGTCCAAAATAAAACTAATATTCATTCAATGTATCTTTATAAATCTAATACACTTGGTAGAAGTTATTATTGGGTTTGTAAGGGACACTTTATAATACATTGCTTGGTGGAATAATTACAGGAGAATAATAATAAAAAAAAAAAACAATTCTGTATCAATCTCACACAATAAGGCCTCGTTCAAATTCTCCAAGGTGCATCAAGGCCCGAAAAATCCACCCGTTTAGGTAAGAATTTTCATTATAATTGAGTTTTAGGTTTTGTATATGAAATTGGGGGTTTTAAGCCTCTATGATCAGTAAAGACTAAAGAGGCGATAAGACGAGAATTAGGGATTTTGCAAACAATGAAATCAATTAATAATCATGAACATAGAGGAAAAGGGACTAAAAAATTAATCGGTGTCTTGCCAATAGTCTCACTCAAACAAAATACATATTCCAACAACTTTAATATTTGAATTTTTTTTCCTACTGTTTTCCATTTTAGGGACTAAAAAATTGTTTAAAATTATCTAAAAATTATAAACTTTTCAAAATAAGGAAGTTCACACCTTTAAGAACAGATCATACAAATATAACTTTACTCATAAATCATTTCAATTTCAAGGGTATAACCTCCAATGATAAATGCTTAAGGAAGAAAATCAATCTCATTATATCTCATCATGGAACTGCTTTTTTTAATTTCTTGCAATTTTCAGAAACCAAGAACAACAATATATATACTCTCATTTGTGTATTTAGTTACATCAAAGTATAAATCAGATACACTGATATTTCCTTTTGCAGCAACAGCAAGTTCACACAGCCCTTTGTGCTTATGAACTTAACGTCCCCTTATACCCTTCTGTACATCAGTATCTGCAAGTATGCGTATACGTTTCCGCCTTTCGTGTGTCGCTGAACGTCGAATGTGTGTAGAAAGTCATAAACAAAAAGCCGAAAATCTACACTTTGCAGCTTAAACTGTTCTCTTCACCAACTGAATTCCCGTGGGATCGCCGCCCCATTCCTCGAACACAACCAGAAGGTTTCCACTCGGGTTTAGCCATGATCTTGGAACATGGTACCTGGATCAAGAAAAAAGTACGATTCATTCGTCGTCAAAAGAATGTGTCACGGAAGTAACAAAAGGCGACGAATTTGATGATCCTGTTCGTTACCATCTTTGCGACGCCTGACCACAGTTGCTTAAGCATTTGGTCTCGCTGAAAGTTCCTGCATAGCTGCACTTTCCGCAGCCTCCGGATGCTTTGTTTCCTGGCCAATGTCGGCCTATGCTTTGCCCGTTGATCCACACTTGCCCTTTCCCCATCCCGTTCATGTCGAGGGCTATCGGTTCATCTCCATCTGGGGCATCAAAGTTCGCCTGCAAATACCGCCATAGGAGGATTAAAGAACTTGTTAGATTAACAACTGAGAATATGCATCTTAGCTTATTAGATACGTCGCTATTTAACAAAGCAACGGATATCTAATAAGCTGAGATGTAGGGGTGGGCACAAATCCCGCAAATCCCTGTCCCGTCCCGGACCTGTCCCGGTCCCAGTGGGATTTAAGAAAAAAAATGATTCCCGTCCCGCAAAAATTATGCGGGACGGGATGCGGGACAAGACTATGGGATCTCGCAAATCCCGGTCCCGTCCCGCATATATATATATATATATATATATATATATATATATATATATATATATATTATAATCTATATATATACAAATTTAAATTTAAATTTAAATTTAAATTTATATTTATATTTATATTTATATTTATATTTATATTTATATTTATATTTATATTTATATTTATATTTATATTTATATTTATATTTATATTTATATTTATATTTATATTTATATTTATACGGGACAAGAGTTTTAATTTTGGTAGTACTAAAAATTTTAATAATTTAGTGATTTATATGATATATTTAGTTATTTTAAACACAAGTTACAATAATACTGTAAGACTTGTAAGCAATTTGAAAATAAAAAATTACTATGAGCTTGGAGTGTTAAGGATTTGGGTTCTAGGAGGCAAACAAAACAATTTATTCTCCATTTTAAAATAGTGAAATCTCTATTCAATTCTAATCGGTTAGGGTTATAGGAGGCTTGTGTTGCTAGCAATGTTTTTTTGTATGAAATTGTGCTGCTGGGAGTGTTAACATTATGGTGATATCATTCTATGAAGCATGAACTAAGAAAACATTTTTTTTTTCAATTTTTATAATATTTTATTATTTTTATTTGAGGGACAAGTCCCGTCCTGGTCCCGTCCTGTCCCGTGTGGGATTAAAAAAAAAGGTGAATCCCGTCCCGTCCCGGTCCTGTCCCGGAAAAATTAAAGCGGGACGGGCCTCATCCCGGTCCCGTCCCACACCCACCCCTACTGAGATGCCTTTCGAAACGAGCCGTGTTTAAGCTTTGGTTAAGGAAATGCTCACCTTGTACCATGTTAGGGATTGTTGTTGAGCCATTAAGTCCGCCCAATCTACGGAAGAGCTGCCACTAACGGTGTCTAGACCTAAGTTTTCGCCTTTCATTCCAATCTTGTAAGACCATGTCTGTGATGTCAAGTCTCTTGTCCCCTCGTTGAGGCCCTTTAGATTGACAGGGCCAAGAACGCCTTCGTTGTATCTCTCGAAATGTGTACCAACATTCTAAAGACAACGCGATGAGCAAATAGTAAGAATGGTAGTTCGACAAAGTTACCGTGGCAGAACATATTTTAGATGAAGTTCAAGTATTCACCGCGAGCCCCACAGCAACGCTTAACAACGAGATCTTGTTAGCACCGGCTTTCAGCTTCACTTGATCGCTGAATGTCAGCTGTGGTCTCTCCAATGAGCCATAAACGGTCCCTGTAACGTCGGATAAGAATGGAATGTGACTAACAAGAACAACATAAATAAGGAGTAAGAGATCATATAAGACTGAAAAAACTTACCGGATAGTTCACCATTGACGAAAACATGTAAGGCATGGCCTGATGACATGACTGTAAGAACAGGATAGTTACCGGTCTTTAGGAATCCTTCATCAGCCGCGATGTTGACACTGAACGAAAATGGTACCGAAAGCCGTAAGACCGAATTCTGAGCAAGTACTGAAGGAAAAAAAGGACTTAAAATCTGTTTTCGGTTACTTACTCTGTCATGTACCATAGATAGTCTGATGCATCTCTAGTCACATTCAGCTGTTCGTACAAACCGTCTCCTGAGAAGGTGCTGTCGTCCCCAGCTGATGGAGTCTCGTCGATGTAAGATTGCCATGAGAAGCTTGCCACTGGTGTCATCTTCGGATTTCCACTTGGTGCTGTCACCTATACAAGGTGATGGATTAAACCACAAAAAAAGGCAATGTAGCAAATAAAAATCGTCGGATTTTAAGCCCTGTTTGGTGCATACCTTAGCAGTGTTGTAAACTTCTTTCTTGCAATCAGGGAGGATACTGACAGACCAAGGAGGCAGATTATACTGAGCACCACCAAACGCGACTTTCACTGATGATGCGGTGTCATAGTTTGCCAAGAAAGCAGCACAAGCACCGGTGTTTGAGCTAAAGACATGAGCCTGAAGGACACAGTAATGCACTATAAGAACACTTAGCAAACGTTATCGAGTGGCAAATAGAGCTCTAAAATGGAGAGTAGTGTGACCTCTTGTTTGCTCCCGAGTTTTGTGACTCGTGGATCTGAAGAAACCAAAGCAGGTTCCGACAGTTTAATGGCTTTGTGTAGGTTCTTTAAATGAGTGTACTTTGGCTCTCTTATTAGACCTGTCACAGAGAAAATTTCAAGCACTTGGATTCCTAAAAAATCAACAATAAACCACATGATGCCTTAAGCATACCATACCGTATTCGTCTATAGGAGCATCATAGTCGTAGCTGGTTGCAACAAAACGCCCCGCGGTTGTTCCAAAATTAGTTCCTCCATGGTACTGAAACACACACATATAACAACAGAAGCATTAAAACACATCTGGCTGCAAATCCTGCAATGAAATGAATAAAAATCTGACCATCATACCATATAGTAATTCATAAACGAACCGCCATTTTGGATAAACCTCGCGACAGAGAAGGCAACATCTTCTGCAGGCCTATAGGGAACAGCACCCCCGAATTTCGTGTACCTATAGATGATGACAGCATCAAGAAATCAATCAATACAAAGAACAAAAACTTCAATTCCACATTTCTTGAAGTGACAAAAAAACACAACTTACCAGCCAGTCCAGTTTTCGGTCCACATTTTCGGTTTGCTGTTTTTGTTTGGGACGAATCCCTCACAGTAGAAGCCATTGCAGGTGTTAATCTGTCACATTCAAAAGCAACAAAGTTTGATTTTAATTACCACTATAAAAACATAATGTGAAAACATCTAATCTGTTGCACTGAACACTTACAATGGGATCAGGTGCGTCGTCTTGCTTGCACATAACCCAGGGGACTCCGGTTTTGAGACCGATGGCCATCTGAGCTGCCCATTTGGTATAGGCTTTACCGGGAGCTCCAATTTCCCATTCGATGGGTCCAAATTCATTCTCTATCTGTCATAATGTAGGGATTGGGGAGCAAAAACATATCAGCAAGAAATTTTGATGGAAATGTTAAAACTACTAAAACATCAAAAATAAAAATAAAAAATTTGAATCATCTCACTTGTGACAGTATAATTGGGCCTCCTTGAGACTCAAACAACTCCTGCGACTTCATCAAAGCGACAATTTTCGATGTGAATCCTTGCATTTTCTCCTTCAATAGTTCAAAACAACACAAAAGGGAGGGAGGGTCTACTTCAGTACTCATTTTATAGACAACCACAAAACCACAAAAATGATGAGGAACAACATAAAGGTAAAATGGTCTTTTACCAATTGAGTCATCCAGAGATGGGTCCTGTGAATCTAGGATGACTCAACTCGTAAAAGACCATTTTTTCGACATTAAGCAACAATTAGGATGTCCTTCAAGTGAAGGCCAAACCGAAATCATAGCTGGTATTGTGAGATTAGTCGGGCCCATAAAGTGGACCGGATACTCACGAGATTTCGGAAAAAAAAAAAAACTAAACAAAGGAACCCACCTTGAAGGGTCCATTGTCAGTTCTGAACTGCATCCCAGGAACATACTTTAGCCAAACAGGAAACCCCCTAAAAGTGAAGACAGTAGCAATAATCAGTTGTAGAGAATCATCCAAACAAAAATACTCTAAAGAGTTAAAGATAGAACAAAATAAAAGCTGAACCTACACTTTATTTTTCTTTACTCATAATTCAATATAGATAATTTATTTATTCTGAATTCAATCATATTTTTTTCATGATAGATTGGTAGGTGTATTAATTATTAGTTGGTGTATAGCAATTACCCAAAGTTCCACTCAGCACAAACGTAGGGACCAATCCTAAGATGTACATACAGCCCTGCTTGCTGGACCAACTTGATGAACTTCACCAAATCATATCTCCCTTCAAAATTATACTGCAAACAAAAAAAAATAGGGAAAAAAAAATCATTTTCCGCGGTGTTGATTGTTTATAAAGAGCTGAAAAATGTGCTTATTTCGGCGATAAGAAGCTTATAATGTATAAATTCGACGCTTCGGTAAATTGCAAGAAGGGAGAAAAACCTTTCCAGGAGAAGGCTCATGGCCATTCCAAAACACATAAGTCTGAATAACATCCAATCCTCCATCTTTGGCCTTCTGAATTAGATCAGGCCACATCTGCACACACCCACATTCATCATGAAACATTATTTATCAAGCAAAAATCCAAAATAAAATAAAATAAAAAGACCCACAAAGTTTTATGTATATAGATTACCCACAGATATAACCAAAATTAATTACAAAAGGCATAAAGAGAAAGAAACCAAATCCATTACACACAAACTGAGAAACTCAGTAGAACCCATTGAAGCCACATTCATCATATAGCATCATCAAGCAACAATCCAAAAAATATATATATTTTATTAAAAGACCCACAAAAATGTTTTTTTTTTTTATAAATAAACATTACCCACAAATTGAACCAGAAGACATCATATAAAACCAAACCCATTTCACAGAAACTGAGAAAATCAGTAGAAATCAATTAACTCATATTCATCCTAAAAAAAATTCCATTCATCAATCAATTACACAGAAACTGAGAAAAACAGTAGAAATCAAAGAACCCAGATTTCCCCCCCTGAAAAATTACCTCAGGAGTGCTTCTGGGGTAGTGAATAGAGCCAGAAAGGAGGACCCTCCTATGGCCATTAATCACAATAGCTTTACTGTCATATGTAACTGAAGCTGCAGCAAACCAAACCATGAAACAACACACCACCAACAACACAAGGTTACTGTGTTGATTTGAACCCATTTCGCCTTGTCAAAGTTTGAATCTTTTTTTCAACCTGTGTATCACTCTCTCATGAGGTTCTTTGCCCACAAAAGGAACAAGACAGAGAAAGAGACAGATGGAGGTAGAAATGGAATTTCAATTGGGGTGCGTTTTTGTGCTCCCGTGAAGCCCCTCCCTTTTGCTTCTTTTGATGGAGAATTGAATTTCAATTGGACAGAGTTTGGTTTTGGATTCAATTTAAATGGAGTTTCTCCCTTTTTGAAAAAAAAATAATAATAATAAAATTGTCAATAAGGGTCCACTGATTGTTAACCATTGTTTCATCTCCCGCTCTGGCACGGAAACGGAGTTAAACTAACTAACCCACCTTCCTTTTTCATATATATTTTTTTCAAATAATAATTCATATTGAGATTTTTTTGGGGGGGGATAAAATTTTGCAATTTGATTGAATTGGGGAAAAATGGTGAGTTCCTTGAAAGCAAACTAGGTGGTTGATGAGATGGGTGGCCATGGTTGGAAGTCGATCATATGAAGAAAGCTTAGCAGACGTATGTCTCATGAGTTATACATTTGTGACTCAACAAATATAAGTCTATTATTAAAAAAATAAAAAAAATAAAAAATTTGATGTATATATTAAAAAATGTGGGTGTAAATATCACTCTCGGAAATAAAATAGGTCATTTTAGCATTTTAAGTGAAAAAAATTATATATTTATATGTGCATGATTGTGTTTAGTTGGTGTGAAATGGACTTAGTTGTTGATTTTAATTAAAAAAAATAGAAATGTTTTCAACAATATTAAAAAAAATCAAAAATGAAAATTTAAAATGCCCATCTATATCTATAATCTATATCTATAATCTATATCTATCTATCTATAATAAACAAGAAAAGTTGTGTTCAGCCCCTATAAATGCACACCCATTATTATACCCTTCCCTAGCTTATTAAGTGGTGTATTTTGTAAAAACTTGATTTACTTGTTTCTTCTTATAATTAATTAGTTTACATTGCTAAAAAAATCTATCTATAATAAACAAGAAAAGTTGTGTTCAGCCCCTATAAATGCACACCCATTATTATACCCTTCCCTAGCTTATTAAGTGGTGTATTTTGTAAAAACTTGATTTACTTGTTTCTTCTTATAATTAATTAGTTTACATTGCTAAAAAAAATGTTTACAAACTACTGTACGTCATCTAGCTAGAGCAATGCTATCATTCAATACTCATTTTAACCGTTTAGTATCTTTCAAATTAATTAGGCGTTTCCCTTACGTTTCACCTTCCACACAACATTAACTGTGCAATGATAATTAAATTAGTCGTTTCTTTCACCATAATATATAGGGGCATGCCATGCTAATCTTTCATTCACAGTCATAGACAGGTAGAAGGGATGGTGTTGGCGCTTGACTCCGTCTTGTGTTAGCCAGTCATCATATGGGGAGAACGAGGCTTGATCCTGACTCAGGCGAGAGAGCAGTTCGACGAAGAGATGAAACCTTGATCGGGGACGACATCACCGCTACTAGCTTGCACGATTACGTTCGAGGTCGGCGACGATACATCCCTGGAGGGTCCAACGTTTGCATCTCCACAGATCCGGAAGAGCGAACGCCAATGGAGAAGTTGTTGGAGGCAACGCCTGGGCTTGGCTCTAGCGGAACCCATCTTCGGTCTTCTTCTTTGCAAGATGGGAGGCAAGGAGCGAGCCCGATCTTCGAATGTCAACCTCGAAGAATGAGAAGGTGAAGTAACTCGGTCAAGGATAAGGGAGAGTAGTCAATAGTGTACGTGGAGTCAGTTAAGAGAGAGCGCGGTCGGGAAGGGCAATAGCTACTGAAGGAAACTATGAAAGGTGTCATTGAGAGCTTGATTTGTGGCTATCGATGGCGGTCAAGGGAACTAGGAAGGAGGAAGGGGGATCAAGAGGCAAACCAAAATCTCACATGTCAAAACTAATTTGGGTACAATGAGACAATGAGGGGCGCAAGGGTCCGGCCTTAGTTAGGTTAAATTGTGGGAAATTACAAAATTATTTTTCCCTATTTTTTAAAGGGTGGTATTGTAGTGATATATAAATTTTTTATATAAAAACTAAAATTTCTCAATAATAGATACAAATCCTTATCAAATCTTTTCATAACAAATTAAGAATTAAATAACAATATTTTGTACTTTGAACTTGGAAAACTATGTATTTTTATAGTTCTATATATACTTTAGTTTTACACAATTATATTTTTCGTTGAAAATTGCGACTTTATTCAGTGCAAGTTTGAACCAAAAAAAAGTTACCCAAAATAAACAATTTTTTTAATACTTCATGGATTAATTATACAATATTATTAGATGGCGTGGGATGATCAGATACATCTAATTAATTTTCATTAATCGCCAAAAATATTAAATCGATCACATAAGTTAAGAGGCAATATATAAAGGCAAATTGAGAATTAAAAACATTAAAGATAATGAACAAGGTATGATTTCATCAAATAATATAAAATACAATAACATATTTAATTTGTCAAAGATAGAAAGATTTGATCACTTCCTTGGAGCGATGAATAGAAAAACTCTTCTTTAAATTATAAAAATTTTGTCAACTTAAATAAATTATAAATGCAGCCCAATAAATTTTATTTCAAGTAAAAATGTAATGAAAATTAATCGTCAAAATAATTTCATTATGTTTTCAATAAAATAATGTCAGCTGAAAACCCCCATAATGACATAACAAACTTGGTATGTTTAAATTAAAATTTCTTAAAATAAATTTATACAAGTTATAATCATATTCTAAATTTAATGAAAATAAATAAGGTAAATAATGCAATAGAAATATTTTTAATAAAGTCTACAATTCAAAGTCATTAGCCTCATAAATGCATATCTCATTACTCTCATATTTATATCAATTCAAATTACAAAATTATAATATATTGAATTAAAAAAAATATCTTTTCATCTTCCAATTTATGTATATTTATTAATTTAAATTAATTTTTGCATTAAATTGAATGTATTTAATTTAAAATAATAAATTGCTCTCTTTTCATCTTTCAATTGTTTCAATATTAACTTCTTTGGATTCCAAGGAGTAATCTTCATCTCACCAATTTCATAGGTTATTCAAAACTATAAGTACTCTTATGCCTTATCTTATAAACTATTTCCTCTCAAGACAACCATATGTATTTGACATAAGTTGATTATGAGGAACAAAAATGTGAGAATGATGAGAAGTTCATAGAGAAAGAGTATCATTTCAGAAGAAAAATGTATAAAAAGTACTCCATTTGTTAAAAAAATGTCGTTTACTATTTACGTACATTTTTAGAATGATAAAAAAATAATATTAAATATTAATCTTTTTTATAAATATATATTTTTATAATTTCATACTTAATACTAAAAAGTATGAAATTATAAAATATATATATATATATATATTATAGTTTTTAACTCCTAAAAAACATATATGAATAGTAAAGTAACATGTTTTGGTTAACCGAGATAGTAATATTTTACAACTTATCTTAATTTTTTTTTAATTAATAAATATAAAATTTGACATTTTTTAAAATTACATATCTAATAATGTTTTTTATATGATGTTTGTTAATGTTGTGGTAGAGATGCAATATTGATGAAAATACGAGAATAAGAAGAAGTTCATAGGCAAAAAGAATCAATAGAGAAGAAAAATGTATACAAAGTAATTTGCATCAAATTAAAACTAAAAGAATTAGGTTCAAATTATTGTAGAATTTGTATTGCAAGACAAAAATTGAGAGGAAAAATAATTATTTACATGATATTTACTTCTTAGATCAAATATATTCCGTATAATTATATTATTTATCAATGCAAACTAATTTCAGTAACATACCATTTAATTAAAAAATTAGCTTGGTAGCCATATGTGAAGGTCAAGTACAATTTAATTGAAAATAAACTTGGCCATATGTTACTTAGTGACTTAAAATGATAAGTCACGTAAATTTGTTAAAAGTTTTTTTCTCCATTAAAACTTTGAAAATACTAATTATAATTACAATTACAATAAAAAAAATACACATATGAGCTTTTTATTTTTATTTATATTGATAAAAACCAAGGTTATGAGAGTTTAACAATTCTATTTTATTGAACTATGTCCCGTGCGTTTGCACGGGCATGCCCCCTAGTTAAGTTTTAAAAAGAGAGTGCTTATTAATTTTTTTTTTGGTGCTAGAGTGCTTATTAATTAGATCCTTCAAATAGGTTGGGTACGTTTAGATTGATATTTCAACTTTCTATCTAACTCATGACCATGAAGATTAATTGCATATATATATATATATATATATATATATATATATAATACTAAAACAGAGGCCATAAATGGCCTCTGATGCGATCTTGCTTCCACGGAATTTTCTGGATTAAAACGTTATTATTTTTGCTCACGTGTCATTTTCTGGATTAAAGTGGTATTATTTTTTAGCCACATCAATTAATAAATCAATATAGTTAGGTAGAAAAGTTATCTTTTTAGATCAAATAATCTATCCAATTATCTTTAAAGATTTCTAGGTAATAGTGAATGTAAAATTATCTAATTATCTATCCAATTATCTTTAAAGATTTCTAACCTTCTCCATTAAGGTGAAATTTATATGAATTTATTCTTATACTTTAATCAAATTTATCAATTTGTCGATAAATGTTTTTCTTTTATCAATTTATTGATACCTTTTCAAAAAGTCTATTTTCATTATGCAATAATTGGCCACTTAATTTACACAACATTGTTTTTTTTTTACTTCTTACCATATTATCTAATTTAAAAAAATAATGAAAGGTTAAAAAATAATATATACTTAACAATTTTATTAGCAAAAAAAATAAAATAAAAAAGCTCATTTTTTTATATTAAATATTCAATTAATAATTGACCAAAATTACTGGTTGACCAAAATTTAAAGGTGCACATAACGGTGCTATATTCATTTTTTTTTATCTTTTTGGTCAATTAGTAATTTTTATTTTATATATATATATATTCAATTTGATCTAAAACATAGAATAATTATTTGGATAGACTATTTGATCTAAAAAGAGAAGTTTTCTAACTAATTAAACCATAAAGTTGAATATTTATAAAAATAAGTGAGATCATTAATTGAGATGTCAAAATTATATTGGGTTATTAATAATGAATCAAATATTGGATAGATATAAAGTTGATCAAATAATAAAAAAGATAACATCATTTTAACCCAAAATATGATACATATAAAAAAATAATATCATTTTAATCTAGACACCTTTCATTTAAAAAGATGAATTTTATTATATAGATATATATAGATATAGATTATCTGTTAAAGTGAATGTAAAATTATAATACGTGTCAAAATATTTAAAGTGAATATTTATAATACGTGACATAAGAAATCTATATAATATATATAAAAAAATTTATTATTAATTCAAAGATGTTTTATATAATAAAATTTATTAAAAAATCGCACAACGGGCGAGTAATAAAACTAGTATATATATATATATATACTGGAATTCAGGAAACCAATTTTTTTTGGGCATGAAAAATCAAAGTGATTAGGTAGTACTACTTAATATGTAATGTGGTTTTAGTTTACCAACAACTTTCACCCAATCTTTTCAATGGCCGTGCACTACTTTATTCTATTGAAGGGTATGTCATATAGTTGAATGTCCAAATTGTTGTGTGAATCATTTTACATGATTTTTTTTTGTTATATAGTAATGTCATTTTGATCATTATCAAGTGTGGTACAATTAATTTAGGCACCGATAAACATGAACTTATAAAAATCAACAAGAACAACAACAATAGTATTGTAGTATACATGGGCATAGACCTATCAAAACACAACCCGACCCGGTCGACCCGACCCGAACGCCCGGAAATTTTCCGATCCGAACCCGGAAATTTTGACCCAGAAATTTTTCCTAACCCGAACCCGAAAACCCGAAAATTTTCCGAGTAATCTGGGTTTCGACCCGGTAACCTGATTGACCCGGTGACCCGATTGACCCGGTTGATTTTTAATTATATATGATTAAATTTTTTTATGGAGATTCCAATTTATTACATTTTATAATTACAATCACTTGATCTTTCATTTTCAAATCAACTTTTATATTTATTTGTATTGTGTAATACTCCGTCCGATTGATAGTATTTGATTTTTTATTTTTCACCATATTTTTTAAAAAGATAAAAATTCTAAAAAATATTAAAATATTAAAACAAATCTATGCTTATTACTAATTGCATGAAATTATTTTTAAAAAATTATTTAAAATTTTGATATTTTATATATTATTACATTTTATTAAAAATTGCGAGAAATAATAAAAATCAAATAGTTTGGATCAGATATAGTATATAAATACAAGAACTAGAACTTATGAACCACGTCTTTAATTTTAGAATTTTAAAATTATCGCAAAAATATCAAATCGTGATTTTTTTAATTTAAAAAAGAAAAAATTGACAAACCTGAAATCGACTCGAAACCCGGTCAAACCCGGATTTGAGTCAACCCAGATATACCCGGAACCCATTTTACCCGGGACCCGTTTTACCTAGGACTCGAAGTGACCCGACCCAAACCCAACCCAAATAACCCGTTTGACAGATCTACATGGGCTGGGCGGAGCTGAGGGGATCCTGAGGGGTCACGTGCCCCCCTCATTTGACGAACTACATAGGTGTATTCTCCTCGTCGGTAGCTTTGTTTTGATATATAATACGCCTTAATCCGACATCTGAGTAAAAAGTTATAACTGTTTTAAAATTAAAGGTCTATTAATCAATTTAATTAATTTTGTTTCAGTAGACTATAATGTTTTTATATTTTACTTAAATTAACATTCACATACTATAATTGTTCTCGAGAGCTTCAAAATGATATTTGCTAAAAGCTGGTATGTGCCCTTTTTGATGATTCCAGTTGCAAAAATCAGAAGATAATGTCGGTGAATGGCGATTTTGTTGGTTGTTGATTGAAAGTCCTTGAAGCTATATACTTTCAGTTATAGGCAAAATAATTTTTGGCAGGGAGATTGATGATTGCTTAATTAGTTGCATTTTGTCAATAAAAGTGTGTTTATTACGTTTCTATAGAGCTCTATTTCGCCAACCTTTCTCTCTATCCAGCAAAATCTGAGTTACCATTTTTTATGCCAGCGAATTCCAGTAAGCAATTACATTTTTTAACATTAGATATTTTTGTCTGCATTTCAGTAAAATTCGTTCGGTTTCAGCAACTCTGGTGTCGAAGTGATGACGCGGAATAAAAAGCAACTCCAGTTTCAGCAACTTTGGTGTCGAAGTGCTGACGCGAAAGGAAAAAAAATAAGAGGGGCATAGGGGCGCACGTGGGGGGCACAGGGGTAGGGGAAGGGAGGTGAACTTTTTGCTAATTTGAAAACATTGGTGAACAATTTACTAATAAAGGCCTTAAATATGACCATCTTAGTAAATGCCCCAATCTATATATATAATATATTAAAACAGAAGCATTTTTGTCACGTGTCACAACCTTATAACAAGATATTTATAGAAGTTAAATTATTACAGAATCAATTTATTTTAGTCAGCTAATTAATATATCCTTTAATATATCCATGTATCATCTTAATTATGTCAACTTATTCTTCTTCTTATTTATATACTTTATATACTTTATATAATAATATTGTCTTCTTATATAATTTTATTATAATTTATCTATGTATCTGTATATCTATACAATATGTTAAACTACTTCTTATGTTTTAAGTAATGGAATTAATTCAAAACTATTTTTCAATAAAAGTTACATCATATATTAACGAATAACTATTAAGAGAATCATTTTATTTATTTATTTATGTTATAATTAACATATTCTATATTTGAAATCATCTATATAATATATTAAAACAGAAGCATTTTTGCCAGTTGTTACAACCTTAGAACAAGATATTTATAGAAGTTAAATTATTACATTTTGATGTTATGATCTCATAAATTGTTAATATTTGAAAATTTATAAATTTTTAACCATCTATCTATATTTAAACATTAATTAAATGAGAATATTTTTCCTAATGTGTCATAACCACCTTCATTTTATGGTTTTTACATATTTTTTACTTTATTAACTCCCTGCATTTATAAGTCGATGCTACCTTTGTCAATCATTTATTTAATTATATAATAATAAATTTTTTATTATTAAGATTTTTTTAACAAAACCACGTCATGGCGCGGGAACTGCACTAGTATTTTATTATTTGCCTGAGAGTTTTGATAGGATCGATTCAATCCATTTCACCCATTTGGCTTTGCGTATATATGGATCAAAATTCGTTAGAGAAAAGGTTTAATTGCATTAAATTATAGGGAACTTTATTTTTGTACCTAACCTAGTTAGTCTTTCGGTAATAAGCTTCTCGATCAATACAAGATTTAGCGAGATTTGCTACAATTAACTAATATGCATGGAAGAGTAGGTAAATTCATTAAATAGATCTACAGTATTAGATAAGATGTTGACTCTTTTATACTCTTTCGTTTTGAAATATAAGTCCATTGACTTTTAACACACTTTTTGAGGAGTTAAAAACTATATAAAATAATATTTTTTTATTAAATTTTTTACATAACTATATACTTATTAGTAATATATATAAGACTATGTAAAAAAATTAATAAAAAAATATTATTTTATATAGTTTTTAACTCCTTAAAAACGTGCAAAAAGTCAATGAACTTATATTTCAAAACGGAGGGAGTATATATCATATAAATTGATCAATTCATTAGTAAACAAATTTTCTATTCTATGCCCGGACATAGGATAAGAAACTAAATTGAGAAATATTTTCCCTAGATACACCCAGTTTAACTACTTTTAAATTAAATTATGGGATCACTCATTTCATTTTAGGGTTTTTTTTTTCAATAAAATATCCTTATAGAACACACAATAAACCAACTGTTAATTAAAATACAGTGACATCAATTAATTACAAATTGACATAGTGATGATAGAGTTACATCAAATATCAAAATGTTTAAATTTTTATTTCCCTTGGAACTATGAAGTCATTTGAGAGTGGAATATGCTTGAAAAAAGATGATGTGTGGAGCAAAGCATCAGACGGTACCATTATTATGACTAGCTATAGACCTATAGTAATGTCTCGAGTCGAATATGAGATTTTTTTTCTTTTGTTCATATAGTTTAAAGAGTTAAAAACTATATAAAATATTTATTTATTTATTTATTTTATTATAATTTAATAATTATTATTAATAAGTATTATATTGTTAAAAATTTTAATATTTTATATAGTTTTTAACTTTTTAAACTATGCATACAAAAGTAAAAAGTCTTACATTATGATCGGAGGAGTATAAAAGGGTAGATGATTGCCATCCTTTATTCAGTCTGGTAAAGCTTTGCCAAGGCTTCTTTGAGCGAGACTGGGAGACCCGGTTTCAACTTGTCTACAGGGAAGCGAACTTCGTCGTCGACTCCCTCGCTAAGTGTGCTTTTTCCTTTCCTTTGGGTAATCACTTGCTTATCGAGCCTCCCTTGAAGGTGGTTTCTTTGCTGGAAGAGGACTTGAAAGGGAGGGCTACCCCCTGTTTGATTGTGTAGCTCGGACAGTCTGTTGGAGAGATGTTGCTCTCTGTTTTCTTCACCAAAAAAAAATGATCGGAGGAGTATAAAACTCATTGATGTTTTTTTTTTGGTAAAAAAATCATCGATTTATTAAATTCTGCACGTACAATCGGATCAAGTTCCAATCATATATTCACTTAAGATGGATGATATATTTGGATGAAATTACAACCAAGACTAAACTAGCAAACAAAGAAGTAGCACTACCAACAAGTTGCGAACTATGTGAGCAAAATGAGAAAACCTCAAATCATCTATTCATCAAATGCAATCGCACACTTAATCTTGTAGGAAAGATTGATCTAGAAATTGAAAAGATTCTACAGGATGTGGATACGAGTAACAATAGCATAAAGGAAAACAGCAACCAAATCTTTGGAAAATTGAATCAAAGACAAAAATCAACTTTAGCAACAACTTGGCGGAGCATCTGGATGAACAAAAATAGGAAATTTTTTTACCAAAGCAAATCTACAATAATCCAAAACATGGAAATGTTCACAAAACAAATGCTAGCGAATTGGGAACAAACAAAAAGCATCGAGAAGTAAAGCCAGATACGTACATATACCACAACACCGCCTAGAAAGAAAAGAAACCTGAGATGGGAGAAACCCCTAGTAGGAACATACAAAATTAATTTTGAGGGTAGCAACATTTTTGATGGAATGACTTTGGCAGGGTTTATTATACGAGATCATCTGGGTGATCCTATCGCAGCCGGCAGTGTTCTGAAGAATGCTTTGGAGGCGGAAGCTTAATTTGGCTCTCAAGCTTGGCATTTGGAAGGCGAAGGAGTTAGGCATTCCTCGTGTCCTTATTGAATGTGACAATTTGGTGGTGATCAACACCCTCAAAGGTTGCTAGGAGTGCCCTTGGGAGATTGAGATTATTATCTCCGACATCCTCCTCTTGCTTCAACAATTTGAGGTTATTGGAATCTCTCACATCTTTCGAGAGGTCAACAGATGCGCGAACCATATTGCTTGCATCTTTCAGACTGTCGCATCACCACTTGAAGATCAGAATCTTCACATTTACATCCAAAAGGATACCACTGGATGGTAGTTTAACAGGGTCTAACCACGTTCAAATCATTAACTGAATAAAAAAGATGGATGAGAATGCCAAGTAGACTTGAAGAAGTGGGGCCCGGTGAGAATTTTGCAATCAATTCGAAGAACACAAAAGCCACACTAATCAATAGTAGCAATCACTTTCATGGCAGCCAATAAAATTGGATAAGATGAAGATTCGTCATATATAGTATACTCTATTTGATTCGATAAACAATTCAACATGTTATCTTTGTAGCACATATTTAAAAAAATTAATAAAAAATAATATTTTATATAGTGTTTAACTAATCAAAAGTATTAAAAAAATAAAAAAAATCTTATATTTTAGATTAGAGAGTAAGAGTATATATAAATTCTAGGGAAATAAAAAATACGGTGTAATAATGAAACGAATAAATATTGTGGTACACTAGTATAAATATTATGTATGTGGATATGAATATACTAATATTGTTGTGAGTAAATATGAATATAATGTTATTCATTTTATGATATATGTGGGGCATAAATAATATCATATTCATATATATACTCATATTTACATCGTACATTCATATTCAAACAACCTAATATTCATATATTCATTTGAACATAACATAATATTTATATGAATATAAGATAATATTTATTCTTTTACCCTATTTTCTATTTTATCAAAACCCATAGATACCCTATAAAATATATATGTATTTCCCTTGTTAAATATATATCTTAATTAAAATGCATTGATAAGATGAGATACATATCTAATACTTCCTCCGTTTCATAATACATAAGTTTTTAGAAGATAGTTTTTGTTTCAAAATAAATGATCTTTTATGTTTTTTAGGTAGGTAACTAGCTCAGTACCCCGTGCATTGCACGGATATTTGTTTTAAAATATATGTTTATATAATGTCATTTATTATTTTTGACATAAATATTATAATTATCACAAAATAATAAAAAAATAAACATTCTCTAACATATTGAATACTAAAATAATTAAATATGCTAAATAATAAGAAACTTTAAGCATTAGAATCAAATATCAGCATAAAGTTATGCAAATATTGGTAAAGCTTGTAAATATTATTAGTATCAATATAATGCTAATAAATATTAGAATAATAATGAAAATAAATAAATAAGGCAATGTAAAAAAATAAAACTAAAGAATATGTTTGTAGTTGAGCTAATTAAAAAAAACCGAGTCTTCCAAATATATCAAAGTATGTAATGGTGATAATGTTTTGTCATTTTTTTCATGTAGATGATGTTTCGGTAATCAGGAGTAGTGGAACAGATTTTCTTCATGAATCACGCTGATATAGAAATAATTATGTGAAGAAATTAAATTTATTCCACCACCAGGGTTGGGCCTAGGGATTTTATTTTTTGATCAATAAATATATTGATATTGATGGTATAATTAGCAAGATAAAAAACAAAATTTATAAAGATTAAAATTAGATGAAAAACCAAAGATTTGTTAAGATATGTGTGAAAACCAAATATTTGTTAAGATAAATATGATTTTATTTTATTTTATCTAGTGAATATTGAAACCAACCAACAAAAATATCGAGAATATCTCAACTAATTTTGTATTTAAAGGGAATTAAAAAAAATGCAGAAAATTGAGAAAATGACATGTAGGATTTTAAATTTAAATTATTGATTTTAAATTTAAATTAATGAATAATTTAAATTAAAAGCCTACATTAAAGGAGACGATGCCACATGTCTTAGGCGACTTCTCCTTTAGTATTATATAATTGATTATAATGATTTATATTCATTTGTGTGTTGTTGACTTTTTAAGATATTTTGATTGGTTAAAATGTGGAATGAGTATTACAAAATAATAAAATTTATGAAAAAGTTTTTTAAAAACGAAGTGTTTTATTAAAACTTGTATCAATAGCTAAAAGCTAATGTATTATGAAACATACGAAATAAATTTTCATATATATATATATATATATATATATATATATATATAAACAATTGATCAATTTATTAGATATGTATCTCAACTAGAAACGAAAATACATTGTAGAAACTAAGGTGAGATGATAAGAGTAGAAAAAAGGAGTTTTTATCCGATTATTGATTGAGTTTGAAACCTCGAGTAATGCGTGTGGGTGTGTGTATATATATAGATTGAGTATATCCTAGCTTTACATCGATCCTTTAATGTAAGGGGGCAAGGAGGGGCCCTTGGTTGCTTTTGGGGTTCCCAATCTAAAGTTTTATGGATGAGTTGTAAACGTGTAAGGAAAGCACCCTTCGCCGGGACCTTTAATTTTTAGGTAATCCCCATGAATTCTAAACTACTCGATCGATCTAAACATACTCTTCCTTAGCTACCATCCCACTTTCTACGTTACATATACTTTCCTCTCCATTTTTTCCTTTTCTTCTGAAATTTCAATCCTCTTCGGCGGTGCTTGTGGCGGTGTCTATGAAAATCCAAAATTGAAAAACCCAACCGAAAACCAATATTTTTCTCAAGTTAAAAGATAAGTATTCTTTTTAAACCGAGATTAAACGGGTTAAATGTAATTTTATGATTTAGTTGCGGTTAACCGGAAGTTGAACCTTGTTGAAAATTTTGTTAATTGGTTCTTTTGGAATAAAATTCGCGATCGGATAAAATATGTTTTAAACAATACTATAGAAAACTAGAAAACTAAACATATATAAGCAATATAAGGATTTTAAAAAATATATATATTGTGGCATTAACTTATTGAACTCCTCCTTAATAAATTTGTAGGGCCATAAATTATTTTTCAATATATAAAAACCAAGTGGGAAGACGAAATAGCATGAGTAGGGCATATTTGTCTTTCTATCCATATATAGACACTAATTAATTTGTATGATGCGAAATTTGTATTGCTTATCCAAATAAATAGGGATAAGACGTTCTCCTTCACATATGTGTAGAGGGTTGCTTAAAACTGAAGGGTCCTATTCAATTACTTAAGTACAGTATGATATTTGGTGTACGTGAATTTTCAAATCCATCAATTAATTCGACTTATTAGATGCCCTAATGATTTGAGAAGCTATTAAAAAAAAAATGACGACCATGTTGATTTCCCTAAAAATGTGGGGGCACTCCGGCCACCAGTACAAAGGATTGCATCATAACAAGCGTGTCTGAGAGCACCATTTCAATTTCCCAAGGGCACCTCCACAGCTCGACTATAACATTTATGATGACAAAGTTGTTACCCTCTACCTCAATTCTGTGGAGGCCAAGACCCTTAGCTTTTGCAATCCCTGAGTGGAGTCCAAGAACCTCGACATAAAAAAGATGAGGTGAAACCACACTACGTTGCCTCGCAAGCAACAATGGTTCCCGTGTGGCCCCGAATAACAAACCCGGTTGTCGTTTCACCGGATGAAGTTTTTGATCCGTCGAAATTAATTTTAAAGATTCATGGGGCAAGGGCCTTCCATCTAATGTTTTTCTTCTTTCTAGAATTCACTTGTGTCGTGTTGTGATGTGTTACAAACTTACAATTGCGTCTTGAAAGAGTATCTTAGTGCTTTCCCAATTTCGGATTTGTTGTCGTATGTATCCTTCCCTTCGTGCTTTCCCATGGTCATTAAACACAATTTTGTTTCTTACTGTCGACAATCCCCACCAAATTGTTGTCAAACTTACTTTACTTTTGTTGTCCAGCTTTTTGAAGATATCATTGATTCCTTGTGTCAAGTTCGAAGGTGTTTGTCTATTGTTAATTAATGATTGCATCATGTGTTTTTATATCCATTTTCTTAAAGAGTACACGTACGGTATTAGGACATTCTATAAATAGGCGTTGAGTGTCTTCGTCTACTTGATTACATAGGGAACAAGTTAAGGGCATTGCCACACCTTTTTGTTTTAATCGCTTCTTTGTTGGAAGACCATTTGCCATTAGTTTCCATAAGAAATGTTTCACTTTTGGGAAGGTGTCAATATTTCAAATCCATACATTCTCATTAGGTTGTTGGTATTATTGCCCAGTGAAAAGCGCTAGGGCAATAAAAGTGGAAAACCACCTATCCTTACTCGTCTTCCAGTATAGTCTATCTCCAATATCATGCATAAGAATTTTTATTGACTATGGTCTTGATGATGTTGTCCGGTAGTATCCTTCGTAATTCTTGTGTTCTCCACAATTTTTCAAGTGTTATGAATTCATAATTTTTTTTTGTCAATTTGGCAGTTTGGAATCAGATAGTAAAAAAGCTTGAAATCACCTACCCAGCGGTCCGTCCAAAATCTTATAGTCAACCTGCCAAATAAGTCCATTACAGAAATCGTCATTTAGTTTCATAAGTTTAGTCTATTGCCAACATGCTCTATTTTTCTTTTGGTATTCCCATATCAGTTTTTCTTTTAGGTATTTACTCCTTATTAGTTGTACTCATATATTGTTTGGTTCGGCTATAGTTTTCCAGTGTAATTTCATTTTACTGAAGTCCGTTGGAACTTGGGATTGGGAGTCGTGCCCTAATAGCCTAACACATAAACCAATCGGGGTTCCATCCTAAAACCAACTCTTTTTGGTCTCTTCACATTGTCCATTCTCTCAACACGCCCCCGCTAGTGCAACTAGGGTCGTTTTTCGCCTCTAGTTGACACTTAGACAATGAGTCTAGCATCTCATTCTCTTTTTTAGCTAGCCCAGGATCGAGAGTCGGGTCGTTTGGCTTTTTCGCTCTGATACCATACTGAAGTCCGTTGGGACTCGGGATCGGGAGTCGTGTACATACATGCGCCCATGTGCTAATAGGCTAGCACATAAACCAAGCGGGGTTCCATCCTAAAACCAATTGGCATTAGGTGGGGGTAACCCACTAGGTTATATACTAAGGCTTGTTTGTTCATATTATGAGTGTGGGACTCTTTTTGGTCTCTTCACATTATCCATTCTCTCAACATTTGCAATGCTTTGTTAATGTCTTTTGTTTTGTTGAGTCCTAACCCTCCTAGTGCTTTAGACTTGTAGACTTTATTCCATCCAATCAATATACGGTTTGTAGTTTCTATCTTTTTGTTCTAGGAAAAACATTTGTTGATTTAGTCTAGTTCTTAATGTATATTAGTTGAAAGTATGAAGTTTTGCATTATATAGTTTAGTTTTGTTGCTAGATTTACCTTTATTAATATCGTTCGTCCCTTGTTGCGATAGTATGTTTGTTTTCTATTTTTTTAGTAGTTGATTAGTCTTTCCTAGTTGGAAGCATGAAATTTTGCAACATATTTATCATTTCTGTTTTCCCTTGAAAAGCAATTAGATTTAGTTAATACATAGTTTTTAAAAATAATTACAGTATTATTTTTAGCCTCATTATTTTTGTAGTCTTGTTATGAACGTATAGTTCAATGCGTTTATATGAACTTGACATGCATGGGTATGTATGCATTCAAAATCTATACCTACAACTCTACAAGTTATGTGATTGTGAACGTACGTAGTGATTTTTACTTTGTATGTACTGGATTCCTTTTTTCTTAGAAAATGATTTCAGAAACAATACTTATGCAACACTTTTTATTCCATATACAAACAAGCACTAAAATTATATTAAAGAAGTGGCGACTTTATAAAAAAATAAAAGAAAAAGAAAAGGAAAGAAAAGAAATTGTGACTTTACAGACACAACTTTTTTGAAGAAATTAGTGTTAATAAAATTCATTATATACTATTTTCGTTCAATAAAACATGTCGTTTAATATATATATTAGGATAATAAAAAATATAAAAAAATTAATATTTTATACATGTTTTATTATTATAAAAACTGTGTGAATAATAAGTGACATATTTTGTTAAAAAAAAAGAGAGTAACATTTTGACAATAAATATAAACTTAATTATTGAGCATATATACTAATGCTAAGAATGAGGGTAGCCTATAAGATAGATAACATGATGGAAAAATGGATCGCGTAATTTTAGGGTTAGTTTTAAGTTAGGATTGTAAAATAAAATTTCTTATTTATCGATTTTGTAAAAATGGGCTTAATTAATTACTTATTCCATGAGGGTATATATATCATAGAAACAATATTGATTTATTTTATGAACACCCTTTGTTTTTGTTTTTGTTTTTGTAGGATCAGTTAACAAACCAACTTCGTTGACGCCCAAACGAAGAGCTGGTATGAAAGAAAGCATATATAATTATATATATACATTTTTATCTCTTACAGGTTAGTCAAAAAATTGGTTATACATACACACCTCGGCCCCACCAATTTCATCGCCAAGATTTCAAGTAACCAGCTACACCACTAACCACTGGCCGGCCACTAACTACTAACCACCAACCAAACTGCCCGGTATAACTAATGCACAAGTGAGACCGTTCCGGTGAAAGGGGTCGGTGGGTTGATCGATCGATTTTTTCACCTTTTTTTTCCATATAGATGATTAACGAGGGTAACTCACCTTGATAAACTTCATGACACATGACTTAACCGATAAGAATTAATGCACAAATGAAACCGTTCTTGTGAGAAGGGTCAATGGGTTGATCGATCGGGAATCGTTTTTTCACTTTTACTCAATAGATATATAGGGTGTTGGTGGAGGGAGGGGGCATACAAGAGCATGTGCCCCTCCTTGTTCTACTAATCATCTATATGCGTTTATTTATCGATAACTTCATTTTGATATATTATAAGTTTAAATTTGATATTCGACTGAAAATTTATAAACATTTGAAAATTGAAAAAATATTTTAATGAAATTCAATACTTTTATATTTTATTTAAATTGACAATTAATTTGTTCTAAAAACATTTTGATACTTTAACTAATTAGTTTGAAAACTTCAAAATAAGAGGTTATATTACTCAAGTACACAACTAGGTAAAAAATTATACTCCGTACCTGTTTAAAGTTTTTATTTCTAAATACACATTATTAATTGCTAATAGAACACTAAGTTATTAATTACATAAAAACTATTATTGATCAAAATCAACATTATAAAACATTATCAAATATTTATAGTAGGAGGGAGTATACATATACGTCGGTTAGGTTAGGGTGAGGGGTTAGCAAACCTCCAAAATTTTGACGTATCAATTAAGAGATTATGTAGATTGTGATTCGTTAACAACCTCATCAGCAGTGATTAGTAAATGAATGGTCATATTCATCCAATTCATCATCAAATAATAACATATTCACATGCAATATTTCATTTCATTAATAATTCCATATTCCAAATTCATTACCAATAATTCAATATCCAATTCATTATCAATAAAAGTATTAGTTTAAGTTTCCTCATTCATTAGTGAACATATTGATTATTATGTTGGTTACATTGACCATTCTATATACAACTTTTTCATTTTATATATATAATTTTGAAAATATTAATAAGTTTTGTATCTCGTGTGTGTATATATATATATATATTTCTTTATTAATATATTTTGTTGGGGCCTACTTGTGAATGGGAATGACTTGGGCTGGCATGTTTGATTTGGGTATGATAGCTTTTAGAGTTTTAGTGGTAGAATTTTTTATTTAAAGATCTGGTAATTAACTAGTTTCAGGGGCGGAAGGAAGGGGTACGAGGTGACTTAAGTCTCTAGTCCAAAGGAAAATGTAATATATAAGTGCGCGAGCGTGTGTATATTTGTATATTTTTTTTGTTGTAATTTTTGATAATTTAAGGGTTAAAAAAAATTTAAAAGAGTAATAAATCAATAAGTGTGTTTAGCTTAGTTGCTATAGAATGAGAATACCTATTTAATTTAATGTGTTTTATATATTCTTTAAAAAAAATTGTATCTCTTATATATATTTAAAAAAACAAAATTCTCTCATTCATATGTAGTATGTAGTATATCTTAATCAATCATAACATAATAGTTTTCATAATTTTTCACCATATTATATAGCAATCGATCTTAATTGGTCATGATCTTACATTATTCAGCCATACCACATTATGCCAAATCACATCTCAGGCGACGGACCAAAGTCGTCGCCTGAAAGGGATTTTCGTCGGTAGGACATTCATGCGACGGTATTCCGTCGTCTGAAGTGTCGTCCTTTCAACGTCATCCCTAGAGCATTCAGGCGACGATAATAATGACGTTCGTCGCCTGATGAGTCTTGGGTGACCAAAAAAACGTTCGTCGCCTGAGAACATTGTCAGACGTTTAGGGCCACTTGAGCCCGCCCATTAGCATTCAAGCGACAAATTATGTCCGTCGCCTGAGTACTATTATCCGTCGCCTTAAATAAAACCTTATTATTTTTTCTCCATTCAAGCGACCATTTATATGCTATGTTCGTCGCCTGAGAATAATTTGATTTAAAAAAAAACATTTTGAATGATCTTGCTGTATTTACCACATGAGATACTCATACCAAACATGCACACATACAATACACAATCTACATGAATCTTAACACTTAGCCAAAAATATGGACAAGCCCGTTCATTTACAAGCACAAACTATCCTAAGTTTACACATTCACAGTTCACACCCATTTCACAACCATTTGCAACCAACCACAAACATAAATTGGAAATTTATATGTAACATCTATCATAAAATCTAGATTTAACAACCAAACTTTCAATATCAATCTTAGTCTCAATCTCAAACTCTAACGGAAATTAGAAATTCATATATAACATCTATCATAAAATCTATATTTACAACCAAAATCTCAATATCAATCTCGATTTCGATCTCAATCTCAATCAGAATATGGATCTCAGTCTCAATCTCATTCTCATTCTCAAACGAAAATTGGATATTCATATATAACATCTATCACAAAATCTATATTTAACAACTAAAATGTCAATATCAATCTCAATCTCAAACTAGAATTCATGTATAACATATATATATGAAAATCTATACATAACAACCAAACTCTCGATCTCAATCTCAATCTTGATCTCAAACGGAAATTAGATAGTTATATAAAATATATAAATATAACATATGATTTTATACAAATATAGCACTAGTTAGTATGGTTTTATAAAAAAATATTACCTAATTAATGTTATTCAATGGTTTTATACAAATATAGCAATAGTATGATTTTATAAATCAAAAATAAAAAATATAACTATATAACATTACAAACATAGCACTAGTTAGTATGATTTTATAAAAAAAAACATTGCCTAATTAATGTTATACTATGGTTTTACCTTTATAAAAATATTACATAATTAATTTATAATTTATTATGATTTTATAACATTACGATTATAACATTACACATTTATTGATTCTAACATTACATATATGTATGTTTATAACCCATGAGTTATTTCAAATAAATTATATCATATTCATAACATATATGAATATAATATTAACAAATACATGAACTCGTATAAAAACATTATAAATAAAGCTCTAGTTAAGTAGTTTAGTATTGTTTTATAAAAATATTACGAATATTACCTAATGAATATGGTTGTATAAAATATTATAAATATAATAAGATTATAAAATAAATTATTAATTAATTAATATGATATGTAGTTAGTATGGTTGTATAAAATATTACCTAATTAATGTAAATTTATGGTTTTAACATTACAAAAATATTACATAATTAATATAAAATTTATAACAATATAAATTACGGTTTTAAAACATTATAAATATAACTTATAAGATTAAAATTACATAATTAATTTTAAAAAATAAAAAATATTTTTATAATTTATATGATTTATAAAAAGAATTTTTTGTAAAAAAAATGGGTCTAATGGGGTCACTCATTCAGGCAACCAACATTAAAAAATATGTCGTCACCTGAATAGTTGCTATTATTTGTCACTTACTCAAGCGACCAACATTGAAAAATATGTCGTCAACTGAATGATTGATCCTCTTTATCACTCATTCAGGCGACCAACGTTAACTACACAAGTAATGTCCGTCGCCTAACGTTAACCCAAGCGACGAACATTGCACTATGTTCGTCTCTTGAATGCTTAGTCAATTTCAACCACTAATTGAATTTCATAAATGTTCCTCAGGCGACGAACTAATATGCTTTCTTCGTCGCCTGAATGGTAGTTCTGACAGTAGTGTTTGGGCTCTTTGTTCAAGCGACCACATTTTTTCTTTGTTCGTCGCCTGAATATGTCCGTCGTCTAAAGTTGATTCAAGCGACGAACTTTGTATAAAATTGGTCGCCCAAATGTGATTTGGGTTGGGTACCATGCCTTGGACAGTCAGGATAAGAGTTCGTCGCCAGAAGTGAACTCAGGCGACGAAAGCTCATGGGTCCGTCGCCTGAGATGTAAATTGGCATAGTGCCATTAATTAATTAATAAGTGGGTTCCTTAATATGCAAGTACCTACATGCAATGCCTATCATTAACAATATATATATTGCTAATTATAAACTATATGCAACTAGTTTTTATAAAATTGGGTCCTTTGTGCAATCAATGCATGCAAAGTACTGTAATTTGTATTTGTTCAACAACCATTTAGCTGTGCATTAAATTAAGTATTAATTAATAATTTGAAATACATGAGTGATGACCTTCTAAAGTCCAAATCTCGCTAGTTATGTAGGGTCAATTTGATCAGCACTACCCAACCAAATCATATCCATGTTACGTTGGGCGTCAACATGTGTATTGATTTAATTTCTCTTGGTGTCTACAATTGTAATAATTGTAATATAACAATTGTAATTAATAATTAATGACAATATTTCATAATTTAAAATTTCCACATATGTAAAATCAATTTCCTATTGCTAATAATGCTAGGATGAGTTTTTATCTCTCATTTTAATTTCTTTCATGTAAGTCAAAATTAGAATCTCCCCCACGTTCTAAGTGAAGCTTATCCTAGTGTACATCCTATTAGGATTAGGGAATCTCGATTAGATAAATATATCAATTGACCCATTTAATTAACATGTTTGACAAATCAATGAATTAGTTAGTATATATGAACATTAGTCAAGCTCTTTTTAGCTGATACAAGTGACATATAGTAACTAATTAATAAGTCATGAGTTTGAATTTCTCAGCCTTATTGTAATGATCCGTCTGAACAAGTTATTAATTATGAAACTCAATTTTCTCATGAAATACTAAAATTTTCTTCTATAGGATCCTTAAAAGGTTTATTTAGTTCAACTACAAGTTCTAAATTTTGAGTTTTTTTAATCAAATTTTTATAACACTGCCAGATCGCCATTCACGCGACGGACCAAAGTCGTCGCCTGAAACGGGGTTTTCGTCGCTAGAGGATTCAGGCGACGGTATCAATTGACCCATTTAATTAACATATATGCTTTTTTTTTATTTTTACAAATATAGCGCTAGTTAGTATGGTTTTATAAAAAAACATTACCTAATTAATGTTATACTATGGTTTTAACTTTATAAAAATATTACATAATTATTTTATAATTTATGACATTATAAGTTATGATTTTATAACAATATGATTATAACATTACAAATTTATTGATTATAACAAGATATATTTGAATGTTTTATAACTTATGAGTTATTACTAATAACTCACATTATATTCATAACATATATGAATATAATATTAACAAATACAAATACATGAACTCATATAAAAACATTATAAATATATCTCTAGTTAAATAGTTTAGTATTGTTTTATAAAAATATTATGAATATTACCTAATGAATATGGTTGTATTAAAATATTATAAATGTAAAAAATTATAAATATAATAAGATTATAAATGTAAAAAAATTATAAATATAATAAGATTATAAGTTCTCAAGTGACGGACATAGAAATAAATATGGGGGAATTGTGATATAGGCCATAATTAGGGCCTTTATTAGTAAAATGTCCACCCTTCCCTTCCAAATTGGCAAAATGTCCACCTTCCTTCCCTTGCCCCCTTTGCCCCCCCACGCGCGCCCCCAGTGCCCCCCCTCCTGTTTCAGCACATTTGATTTCAGCAACTCCTATTTCAGCGTTTTTTTTTTCGCGTTGCTGAAACCGAAGTTGCTGAAACCAAAGTTGCTGAAACCGAAGTTGCTGAAATTGTTGAAAATAGTTTTTTTTTTCGCGCATTGCTGAAACCTAAGTTGCTGAAATCGGAGTTGCTGAAACCGGAGTTGCTTAAATTGTTTTTGCAATTGCTGAAATTAGTTTTTTATTTTTTCGTGTCAGCGCTTCGACATCGAAGATGCTGAAACCGCAGTTGCTGAAATTGTTGAAATTAGTTTTTTTTTTCGCGCGTTACTGAAACCTAAGTTGCTGAAATCGGAGTTGCTGAAACCAGGGTTGCTGAAACCGGAGTTGAGTAAATTGTTGTTGCAATTGCTGAAATTAGTTTTTTATTTTTTTCGCGTCAGCGCTTCGACATCGGAGTTGCTATTAGGACTGATGCTGAAATGCTGAAATGATGAAATGCTGAAATATATGCTGAAATCGGAGTCGCCATTTGGGTTGCCTAATGCTGAAATGCTGAAATATATGATGAAATGCTGAAATCGGAGTTGCTTTTTTTTTCGCGTCAATACTTCGACACCGGAGTTGCTATTAGGACTGATATTTATAGATATTTGGGAATAAAAAAAATTGAGGACAAGGCAAATAGCAAGGCAAACATGACCAAAAAAATAAAATAAAATAAACTCTACTGAAACTTACTATGACAGCAAAAAGCAAGTTAATTGATATTAATGTATAATATAATAATATTGGTGAAATGAATTCGTTAACCAAAAGGAATAGAGACAAGAAGGAGAAGCAAATAGGAAGGCAAAATTTTGATTGAAACTTACTGAAGTGAATACAAAAACGTTTTTGCTGTCATATATGCCATGATCAACCTTGCATTTAGCAATTAACTATAAATGCAATTACCTAGTATAAATTTAGCAATTATATCATAACAACAGAAGTCAATTAACAAGGTACTAATACCTTCCAAACAAGGCACAATCTGCAATTAACAAGATCACCGTGCTAACAGTGAAGGACGTCATCCTCTTTCGCAATCTGCACTGGACATTGAAGGACGCCGGTGAATGACCAATCGTTCGTTTGATGTGCCAAGAGATTTCAGCAAATTATAATTGCTCTCGATATAAAAACGAATCAGTGAAAACGTCGGTGAAGCTCCGGTGACCAGCATCTCTCTGCTTCTTCGTTCCCTGCAGCGCCGCCGCAGCCGCCGACAACGACGCTTGGTACTGCAGCCACCGACAATGACGCCACGATCCCTAACCTCTCCAAATCCTCGTGTTGCTGAAACCTGCACTTTGGCTAACCTGTACATGAGAGGAGAAAGATCCCTAACCTATCGGCTTCAGGATGTAGAGCCACGATTTGTCGCTATCGACTGCAGTATCGGCACCGGCGCCACGATCGGTCACTTATTGATCCACCGCCTCACCTCCAATCCGCTACCTCTCATATCGATCCATCGCCGCACCTCCAATCGACACCGCTCCGCCTCCAATCGGCACCGGCATGGCAGCGAAGGACTTGAGGTTGAAACTTGATCAGCCATGGGAGAAGAGATTACCTCAGAATCTCAAATCTGAGCGATTCCTCGCCCCGCTCCCTCAAGGAAGATGAGCAACCAATACCATGGGAGAAGAGCAACCATGTGGAAGAGCTACACAATTTCTAGATCTAAGATTTAGATTTGGATCTAGATTAATTTGGGAGAAGAGCAGCCACCGATTCCCACCGCCAGTACAACACCGATCGAGCGGCCTCACGCTCCTCCTGTTCAGTTTCCTCCCCGCCTGCTCCTCCGAGCTCCTCCCCTCCTCCTCATGCGACGGTGGCGAACGAGGAGATAGCGATCGACTTCTTACTGGTTGCCATCGAAGATCATCCTCTCCCTAGCTTCCTCGGAGACCGTCGATTCACAGCGGAAGATATGAGATTTGAACGAAACTGAGATTTGAGTTTGGAGGGGCACTTATAAGCTACCGTGGCCTTTTAGCTAATTTGTGAGGGTTGATGGACATTTTACTAAATTAGATCCTAAAAAAGGTCCCGTGGAACAAATTATTTCAATAAATATTGGTCACTTGAATATATTTCAAAATTTCAAAAATATTTAGGCGGAAAATCTCGGCGCCTGAAATATCATTATAGCGACGGAAATCTATGTTCGTCGCCTGAAATATCATTCAAGCGACGGAATTTATATGTTCGTCACAAGAAATATCATTCAGGCGACGGAATTTATATGTTCTTCGCCTAAATGAGTTATTTCTGACAAACACAATTGGGCTCTTATGTTCAGGCGACTATATTTATATAAATGTTCGTCGCCTAAAATATGATCAAGCGACGAACTTTAAAACTAATTCGTCGCCTAAATCTAATCTGAGATGGGTTTTTGTCTAGAGAGATTCAGGCGACGAACACTTATAAGTTCGTCGCCGAAAGTTAACTCAGGCGACGGAAGCTCAAGGGTCCGTTGCCTGAGGTGTAATCTGGCATAGTGAAGGTTTATCACTTTCAATTTGAATTTAGTGAATAGTCATTTTCATAAGCTACCAGACCAACATTCATACACACGAACTCAAGTTCTCAACATTCTCAAAACCGACCGATAGTAAAACCGTTTTCCAAAATCTTCCCGATACGATCAAATCGACCAAAATCATTCTTCAATTAAACCCATTGATAAAATCATACCAACCATATTTTCAACTCATAAATCCCAATTTAAGTCAATTCATGTTCAAAATACTTTCTCAAATCATACTTGGCCAAATCCCGACATTAAACGTTTAAGCCTTAACCAATTTCCCAAAATCATATTATAGGAATCATTCCGGCATGCTTCTTATTTCAAAACATTATAAATAAATTCCAATATTAAACCATCAAAATAATTCTATGCTCACAAATCATATTATAAATCAAGTCCAACAATTCAATTTAAAATTCCCCATTCTCATATTTAAATCCTCATGAAAAATAATCCAATCAATATTATTTTATAACAATAAACAATATATATATATATAACGATTAATTTTTCAGAATTTATAATTATAACCAATCCCAAAATAATAATAATATTCAAATAATTTAACACTCACTATCCATATAATCTCAAAACAATACCCATAAATATATTTATAACTCCATATCAAATAATTTTTTTTTAAACCTTCTATTATATTATTATATTTTAATATTTCAGAATATATATATATATATATATATATATATATATATATATATATATATGTATGTATGTATGTATGTATTTTCCCAAAATCCGAAATAATAATCAATACAACATATAAATATATATGTATATGTATATATAACATAGCATTTAACAAATCCAAAACAACAATAACAACCCAAACTAAATGCCCAGCTGGCCCAATTCCCTCAGCCCAAACCGAAGCCCACCCGAAATGAAAGGAAAAGAGACCCGGATATAACCCCCTCCCAAATCAAAATACCCATGACAAAATGATATAACCCGGATGGCTAGAATCGGATCTGGCCCAGACCCAAGGAATTAGGCCCAGAAGTCATCTTCTTCCCCAAATCACAAAACAGGGCTCGCCAGTACCAACGACGGAAAGGACGGAAGAAAGAAAGAAGAGTTACAGGCCTCCCGGCGGCCGTTCTCAACCCCAACCGTCCCTAACCCGATCGGAATCTCTCCCCGACCACCCCGGACACGAAGAGCTCAAAGCGAGGCTAAAGAAGAGGAAGAAAAGGGGCTCACCGAGGTTTGGAGTTTCCCGGCGTCAATGGCGGCTTCCGGCAGCGATAGCTCGATGGGGAGGGTCACGTTCGGCCTAGGAAGGACGAAGGAGGGTTAAAGGTGGAACTTTTCCAACCTATTGAGTGAAAGGAGGGGAGAGGGGCTTACCGAAGCTCACTCGGAAAACAGGGGATGGAGGCGCTCAGGGGTGGCGTCGGCGCCGGTGCTGGGTTCTTGGGCAGCTCTGGGACTTTCATGGACGCCGGAGGAGAGGAGGGTGGAGCTCGGTCTCTCGAGCTTGGAAGCAAGGTGGCTGGGGAGTGAGTTCTCGGTGAAACAGAGCTCGGAGCCCTCTCGAAGGCAGAGGAGGCGGCAAGAGGGTGCCCAAGGGAGGCGAAAAGGAGGAGAACGGAGGTGTGGTGTTGCTGGGTGCCCGACGGTGAGCGAAGGACGAGTTGTAGCTGCTGCTGGCTGCTCTCGGCAGACGGAGCTCGGAGCTCTCAGCGCAGTGAAAGGGTGGTGATTATTGTGGCTTGAGGGAGGCCTTCTGAGAATGAAGAGAGGGAGAGAGGAGGCAGAGTTTGTGGATGCAGAGGGTAATTGAAAAGGAGAGGGAGGAGAGGCTGAGGGAGTGCAAATGGGTAAGAGGGCAGCTGGACCTTGGAAGGGAAGTAGACAAATGGTGAGGGAGGGACCATTGCAACAGTCACCCGAGAGAGAGAGAAAGAAAAGAAATTAATATATGTGTGGTCCCAACAATACCAATTCAAATTAGCGGAAAAGACCCGAATCCCGCTCGCCCGATCGAATCCCGACTAAACAATTTTAATAAATCAAAGTTCGATCAAATTTCAAGATAATCGGAATTAAATAATTTCAATCAATTCGGAGCTTAATTAAATTTTATTAATACTCGAACTCGAAGTCGAAAATCAAATCCCGTCAAAAATCCTAATTTAATATGATGCCGGAAGGATTTTAAATTTTGAAGTCGTGCTCGAGGACGATTTTTCTCCCATTTTTATAAATTGAAATAAATAATAACATTTTAATTAAAATAATACTAATATGATATCTAAAATATATTTGGTCTTTACATATATAACTGTCATAAGTAAATAAATTCATCCACTTTTCTCCTGATTTCTCTTCGCATGTGAATGAATCATTGTAGGTGTTGAATTAGTATTGTGTCAATCCAATCCTGACCTCAATGATGGACAAAGTGACTCGTATTCATCAAAGACATCTCGGTTCAACTCAGTTAAGAGAAGATTTCAGAAGTTAGTGACCGAACATGAAAACAAAGATGACGCCGGCAATTATTTTGCAGGAAAGGGTGAAGGATAACCCATACATTTTATAACATGGGTTTTTACATTATTATTTTATAATAAGGTCAAATAATAAATAAGTGATACAATGTGAGGAGAGTGAAGTATATAACTTAGGGTTAGTACTTAGTAGTCCATCTTTGGACTTGGTATTGGCACTATGCCAAATTGCAAGTTAAGCGACGTACATAAATGGTCACCTGAAGTCGAATTGGGTCACCTCAGACTTCAGGTGACGAATAGTCGTCACCTGAATGGTGGTCACCTGACCGTCGTGCCCTGAGATTTTAGGTGACGATTCTATCAAAGTTGGTCACTGGAAGTGATTCAACACATTTAAGTCAAAGCCCGACAAAAGCCCGGCCCAGACGGTTCAGGCGACCAAGTTTTCGTCGCCTAAAAGATAGTAAACATTGTCAAAGAGGGCATTCAAGTGACCAACTATGTCGTCGCTTACCAAATCAAGTGACATAAATGTTCATCACTTGAGACTGTAATCAGGGTGGATTGAATTATGAAATTCGTTACCTGATGCATCAAGTGACGAATATTGAGTGCATATGTTGGTTGCCAGAGTACTCAGGTGAGGAGATCTTATAGTATGTTCGTCGCTTAATTATATTTTGAGTTTTTTTATAAAATTAAGATGACGAGATTAGTCTATGTTCGTCTCCTGTGTTAATGACCATCCAAAAATATATAGACCGTAAGTGGTTGTGCCCCTGTTTTTTACCATACCAAAAACACAAATGTACATGTAGACAATCAAATACCATTCAAGCATTTCAGAACAGACAATTTTAACTACACACATTCAATACCATTAAACACCAAAATGTATACAAGGCCACAAAACATGTCCAAAAGATGGCCAAAATGTGTCCATACAACCAGACATCTACATAACATACTTATATACATTACAAACATGTCCAAACGCAGCTGTCCAAAATCACACTAGAAGCCAACCATGGGTGTTACCTTGGGAGGAGCTGGGTTGGGAAGGTGCGTGAGATTTCACAAGGGTTGTCATCAACTCTTCCTGCAACATGGTTCTTCAAATTCAAGTGTGCAACTAGTTATTTATTTTCTTTGGCTAATACAAAGACACGTCATTTACCTTAAGTTAGAAGAGAGTGCAAGGATTAAAACAAAAAAAAAACATGCCAAAAATAACAATGATATTAAGGACCTAAAATAAACCAGCCATCCTAAAGAATGATCAAATGCAGTTCAAATGAGATAAAAAGACACTGGTATCTTATCCCATTTTGTAGTATGTATCAGATTGAAACCATCAAATATCCAAAATTGAAACCCTACAAAATCAGATTACATGTAGCCCCAAAATCGAAACCCTAAATCAAAAACATGAAAATCAACATCCAATCTCAATCTTAGTCCTTGTTCTTTAGTTCGATTTCTTTCACTGAAGAAAAACATCACAAGAAAAGTAGACACCGAAGAGTCTAAAATAGGAGCATACCAATGCATTATTGAGAAATCACAATCTTAGTCCAAGCTCCTCCTTAATCACTGGTTGCGCGGAGTTATCCCAGAACAGAGGATATTAGCCAAAAAAATATATTGAAACCGTCAATCTAGCACTTTTGAGATTGTTCATTATTAAGCAACAAAATATTCTGTACATTGATAATGTTAAGCTTTTTACTACACTATCTCAAGATGTAAAAACTGAACTATGAAACTGATAATAACAATAAAGATTCACAACTATAGCAGTGTAGCATGAGATAAGATTGAGTTCTTCCAATTTTGTTTACAATACAGGAGGACTTCATGATAAAAGAAATCTCCAAACTTCAAACAACACCAATCCATACTTTGCAGTTTTTAATTGCCTCCTCTTTCACAAATTCAGATAATTTTATCACAAAACACCACACACAAATTATCAGACGGTGACAGATTTTCATTCAAATAACTTGAATCGCTGTAAATTAATTTCATTTTGGTACCTGCCTAAACTAATTTCAGGCTTTGTTTATACTAAAATCAAGACGACGAATCTAATATTTGTATGAACATTACTCTACGAAGCTAATTTAAAATCAGAAACCAGCAAGGACTAAGGAGGGAGCTAGGAGAAAAATACCTGAAATCAGGACGATGAGCAAAGGAGGGAGCCGGGAAGACGACGAGGGGCGACGAGAGGGAGAGTCATCACCTGGCGTCTGTTATGCGGTGGTCGGCGGCGTCGGCCCTGAGGCGCACTCTCAATGCTCGAAGATCGGGGCTAGACAAGGCTCGGAGATCGAGGAGGCGGCGTAGAGGAGGCTCTAGGTCGCTTCGTCATTGAAGGGTGGCTTCAGCCCTCCCGTTTGACCGAGCTCAACTGAACTCCTACTCTGTTGGGGTCGAAAAGGAGAGCGACAGAGCCCAACGTTGGCTTGGTGCCTGACCTCGAACTCACTGGTGGCTTCGTCGTTGATGGAAGCGGCTCGGTCTCGACGCTGGGAGGAGGAGATTGTAACGCCAAGCTCGGTCTCGGGCTTAGCGTCTACAGCTGCTGGCGCATCTCGATGGTAGAGACGAGGGCATCGAGGTGGCTCGCGGATCTGAACAAGGAAATGGAGAGGTGAGGTGCTAGTTAGCCATGTCAATGGCCTTCCACGGCTTCCGCTGCGCCCAGGTCGAGATCGAAAGGGTTGGCGGTAGACCCAGGATCGAATACAGAAAGGAGGGAGAAGGAAAGGAAGATCTGATAAAGTAGCAGCAGCACAGCAACAACGGCGGCGAAACACAGCAACAGTGGCGGCGGCGGGGCTCTATTAGGCTCCAGCGGCCTCGTCACTGTCTCAGTGATAAAGAGGGTGAACGAGAGAGAGACGGTGTCGGGTAGAGCAGAGGTGCGGAGGATTCGCGGAGGATAAAGTCTCAACATCAAATGTCGATCTTGATCTTAATTTTGATTTCAAATCTCACTAAAAAATCTAAAATCGAGATCTCATTCTCAATCTCAAATCTCGATCTCAAACTTAATCTCAATCTCAAATATCAACTCTCACTCTCAATTCCCAAGTATAAAGTCTCAACATCAAATGTCGATCTTGATCTTAAAAATGATTTCAAATCTCAATAACAAATCTCAATCTCAAATCTCAAATCTCAAACTTAATCTCGATCTCAAATATCAACTCTCAATTCCCAAGTATAAAGTCTCAACATCAAATGTCGATCTTGATCTTAATATTGATTTAAAATCTCAATAACAAATCTTTAATCTCAAATCTCAAACTTAATCTCGATCTCAAATATCAACTCTCACTCTCAATTCCCAAATATAAAGTCTCAACATCAAATGTCGATCTTGATCTTAATTTTGATTTCAAATCTCACTACAAAAATCTCAAATCGCGATCTCAATCTCAATCTCAAATCTCGATCTCAAACTTAATCTCAATCTCAAATATCAACTCTCACTCTCAATTCCCAAGTATAAAGTCACAACATCAAAGGTCGATCTTGATCTTAATATTGATTTGAAATCTCAAATCTCAAATCTCAATGACAAATCTCAAATCTCAAATCGCGATCTCAATCTCAAATCTCTATCTCAAATTTAATCTGAATCTCAAATATCAGCTCTCACTCGATCTCAATTCCCAAATAAAAAATCTCAACATCAAATGTTGATCTTGATCTTTATCTTGATTTCAAACCTGCTGACTTGAAGAGGGACACGTGGCGGCCATACATTTTGCATCAAATCTGAAACCCAACCTGCTGACTTGCTGAGGGACCTGCGAGGCGAGCACGAGCAGTGGCGCAGGAAGATTGAAGAGCGCCGGGACTCGGGAGTGGCGCCGCGAGCACGAGGAGAAGAAGGAAGGTGCCGGACTAAGCGAAGGTGAGAGAAGATGGCGAGCTACTGAGCGAGGCGAGCACGAGGAGCAAGGTGAGCGAAGATGGGAGATTCAGAGAACTCAGATCTAGAGTGGACGAACGACGACTGGTTGTTGTCTTACTGAGCAAACGATTGAAACGAAGGTTACCAATTTCACAATTCTCCAGTTAGGGTTTTAGGCATTTAGGCCTTAGGGTAACTGGGTAAACCACTAAACCGTAGTCCATACCATACGAACCATACTCCATATGGACCATATGCAGTAGCCCACCAATACTGTAGGTTTTTATAGAAATTTTATTTTATTTTCTTATAATTAATAATATATATATATATAAATATATATATATATATATTAAAAAATAGCGGGTACCCGTTACGGGTAGATTGGCTTACCCAATCCTGTACCCACTACAGGTGCGGGCCGGGCTTAGCGACCAGCGTGGGCTTTTGCCTCTACCCAAGTCTGTCCAACTCCGCGGGCGGGCCGTCACGCGTTTGCCCAAGTCTATCTAAAACCTAATTAGTCTTACTATTTTCAATTGGATACGAACAACATATAGCACCCCCGTCACACAATGGATATCATAAGATTGTTCGGAGTGATTTATTAGTGGTTCAAACTATATCCATGTCACAAAAACTCTTCCTTTTCATGCTCTAAGTGAGAAAAATGGACCCCAGAGGGTTAGGTGGCATGTGATGACGTCAAGACATCGAGTCTTACAAATTATTATTAGAGTCTACTCCGCGGTCGGAGGTGCTTCGATAATATGCTCGAGTACGCTCCTATGAAGAGCAATCCATTGGGCCTGACGAGATCGTCAATGTTTTAAGTGGCGGAGATTCTAACAACTTTATCCCACGTCGGATATCATAAAGATCTTCGGAGTGATTTATAAGGGATCCAAACCCAACCCATTTTACAAAAGCTCAAGTGGCATGAGCTGACGAGCTTCACCCTTATCAAGTCATATGCGTCGTATAGTTATGTATATCTATCATAAAGATGCTCGGAGTGATTTAGAAATGATCCAAACCCTACCCATTTTACAAAAGCTCAAATGGCGTGAGCTGACGAGTTTCACCCATATCAACTCGTATGCGTCGTGTGATTATGTATATCAAAATTGGAAAAAGGTAGGTTTTGAAATTTGCGTATGCTTTAGCTATATGCGAAAACAAGTGTAACCTTTTTTCCATTTTCACTTGGCCTTCTTTGTGCACCACTGCACTTAAAAAAATGGTATTCTGTGTTGGAATCCATACATGCTGCTACTGTCAAGCATTCTATCAACAACTACATCCATTCCTCTTTCGATTGAGATTTTTTAACTTTCTTTGATATGTTTTCAAGGTGAGGGTGAGCAACAATGTCACCAGATCAAAACGCTACACAACCTAAACCTTGAGATAATCGCACTGAAAGTCTAAATGTCTTCTCATCTTCACTATCTAAGAAGTAATTATGGTTTGCTCTCCCAAAACCCACATAGACAAACCTGAAGTGGGTATTTTTTTAAGGGAAAATTAAAAGAAACCACCCCTTAAATACATTGTTTTGCACAAAACCACCCCTTAAATTCAAAATTTCCAAAAATCACCCTTTAAATGCTCAATGTTTGTAAATGACCACCTTTTAACCCTTTCTGTCAGATTATTTATTAAAAGTTTGATTACCCTCCCCTTTTTTCTTGTGGATTCTTGAGTATGAAATTACCCTAATTAGAGTTTCAATGATTAAGAGAAACCATTCACCTTTAATTAGAAAACGAGTAAGTTATTACAAATTAATTCCTTATGTTCAGTCCTTCTCTATACTGACACTTCTAGTTCTAGTTCCAGAGATCGAAGGGGACTCATCTCAAGTAAGTCAAAAGGATACTCCGGTATCTCAAGGGAGTGGGATAGTTTGCGGCCAGAAGAGCAGCACTAGATCATCGGCCTCCTATGGACCAAAAATTCATGGCAAGAGTGACGGCAAATATACTAAAGAACAAGGTGTGAATGCCAACATCAGTGTCAAAAAGTGCTAGTTCCTAGCAAGTTTAAATTCAAACAAGTTCCAAGGGAACCTAGAGCAACCTTCAAAGCTCTAGTAGTAGCCTTTGCCACTCAACCGAACTCTTGCACAATAGCTCATTACGCCAAGGCTTTTAGGTCCATGTGGGCATGTGTTTCTTGCTGCAAGAGATTTACCTGTAAAAGTTCACTGAACATCAACTATGGGCTTGGATTTCCATGCTTGTTGCGTTGTGCAGCAAACAGAACACCTCTGAATTGTATCTATGAACAGACCGGTTTACCATTCAGGTTTTTGAAGATTAAGATTGCCACTATACACTCGGCTCCACCTGCAAAAAAGGACAATGGCAAATCAAGAGTTTCAAACTACAGGCTTTAGAGGAGGTGAGGTAACAAATGAGAAAATAAAGCAGCCAACTCATCAATGTCCATGTCAATCTCCAGCCATTTAAGTGTCTTAGCTATAACCTCTAGTTTCACTTGGTGGGCTTTGCTTGGATCCTTTTGCTTTTGGATGATATATCTAAGTACAAGAGAAAGCTCAATCAAAATCCCTTCCAACAAAAGGAAATGAAAATGCGGACGAAAGTACCCACATCTTCTTAATCAATCTTCACTAAACCTGAAGCTCAAGCTTTTCGAGTACTAGATAAACACCGGACCTCAAGAACCTGAAGACATGAAAGTTCAACATTAAAGGACTCGGAAAATACTATTGGCACAACATTGTTCATTACTTCACGAGCATTTAAAAGAAATTATAATCATTCCTCTCTTCCGGTCAAATGAATACTATTTTATCCAAATAGCGTGATGAATAACTTTATTCCTTAAAAGTAACACGCCTACAAAGATACCATGTTATCCAAATAAGCCTCAAATATATATAAAGAACAGGAAAAAAAAAGTCACATGCTTGTCTTCGTGCTCGTGGAGAGCACATCTTAATAGTCTAAAGGTCACCCCTTCTGAGAGCTTCAACTATGTCTCTGTACTGTAGAAATTGAAGCAAGAATCATAAAGCCATAAAGGTAAGGAAAGCAAGCTCAAATAATATTTTTCCGAATCCATAAGAAAAAATAAAGAGACAAAAGTGAAAATTAAATCAATTAACATTCTCCAAGACTGTCAATATATAGTATCAACTATTAAAAGTATTTATGACTAAGAAATGCAACGTATCAATGTGATATTACATTGACATAAACAGGAGTATATGTCAAAGACGTTCAGTAAGAATGAGAGCGCATATTTAAGCATGATGCAACAAGAATGACTAATCACAAATGAAAGATATCTCAAGAAGATTATATTTCTCCAACAGAGAATCTTTTGGAAAGATGCTTATCGAAAGCTTAACAGGTATTAAATATTTCAGGATCATCCTACTGTTTCCAGAAACCCAATTTACGAAAGAGGGGGGAATAATAAGCCACGGTATGGAAGGAACTTCCACATCCTAAACAAAGAAACTCGAATAAGTCTGCCTAGTAGCTCAAAATATATGGCAAGTAGCTTATATTTGTATCATGCTGAGGGTTGCAATTAGTCAAAGCATATGTCAGCTTTTGATCTGCCTGCAAGGTCACTGACAAAGCTATTTTGATGCTAACAAATAACAACACAAATTGCTACAAGCAAAACTTGTTTGCTAAAACAAGTAATGTTACAAGACTCGTGGAAGCCCACATCTTTAGCATGAAAACTGATAACTTGAAGGTTATCCAATGGTAAATCAATAACTCATATTAAGGAGCACAACAATAAAAACACCTTTCTCTCCTATCACCTGATTTAAGTATCTAACTAACTGGCATTTAGTTGGACATCGATATTTTTCTAATCTAATGTATTTGATCTCAATCGTTGGCTTTATGCATTAGCCTGAGGTCCTTAACTATCATTCAAAAAGGTAATTTTTTAATAATTATGCTGCATACATACATACATATATATAGAAGCTAAGAAACATATGCAAGTGCTTATTGGTATAAACTTACAGCAGGAAAAAATTCATTGAAAACTTCCAAATGACCAGTGTAGTACATGTAGGGAACCTGTAATGACATGGTAAAAGGATGATGAGTAGCGCTCCTAAGTTTTTTCAAGCAGTATATTTATCATGATGTAAAAAATATATCCACACAGAAGCAAAAAGGTCAGTTTGTACCTTGTCTCTGACAGGAAATTCTTCAAAATCAAATATACGAGCAGTCTCAATACTTCTTATCACACTTCTACCTTCTACAGAGATGAACTGTGCCAAGCTGCATTGGGAGTAAAAATAATGTGACTTCAATTCTCTCATACCAGGGTTAAACTATGCAACAAACATGGATGATCCTGGGCTATCATGCTGTGGATAGTTATAGCACTAGATTGTCTTAGAGAGTTGGAAGTAAATGCAAATGCAGATAGGTCACAAAGAAATCTGTTCTGCAATGTAATAGAAGTCACACTGTGTTTTATTTTACTTTGTACTAGTCTTATTACCCGCGTCGTACGCGGTTTTTTTATAACTTTTATTTATATAAAATAATTTTTATTAATTTAAATAAATCAATAAGGAAAATATAAATTCTTCACCCATATTTCCTTTGATGAATAAATTTCTATATCATCAATTGTGTTATTTTTTTAATATAAACACGCTTGTTTTTTTAATATATTTTTATGTTTAATAATTTTAATTTTATAAAATATATGTTTTGGGAAGAAAACATTTCGATGATGGGGTCCAAAATATCAAATGAGTTTTATTCCTAATTGCAAAGATATTCATTTTATGACTTGGATGATTAAATCCAAACTATCAAAATAAATCCGAGAACATATAATCATTTTTAAAGAAACTAATTAATATCTTTTCAAATCATAAAATAAGACACCGCGGAACAAATGTTGAAAGCGTCTCTAAGGAAAATGCAATTTTTTTTATTAAATCCCAAAATATTAACGTAGATATTGGGTAAGATTTTTATTATCATAAATTCTCCCTACATACTCGATTCCAAAAGTGTTGAATCCCAATCGTGATTAAAGTTGTTTTCATAGACATATTCTTTTTTTTTTTGGATGAACTCATAGACGTATTCTTAAATAAACATGTTTTATTAATCTGTTTTACCGATGTATATAAGAGATTTAGAACATACACCATCACTTCATGTCTTCATCAATATCAGGATGCATTCATCCTTTAATGTGAAGAGAACCATTTATCTGAGATATGACTATTGGTTACGCTATCACCATCTATTAGTTTTATTCAACTAGTGATTACCACACACTAGCAATCTACAAATGTGATGATGTGGGGAGCTTGGGATGCTGAATACATGTATAGAAATGGGACCCTACCCCGCAGCTACTATCAGTTTTTTCTCATAAATAATCTGAATGAGGTTAATTGTAGTCATTATGATAATGATGAAAAACAATGGGATTGAATCAGTAGGTACAGATATTCAAATGGTGCAACCTGGAAATGAGATCTTAACCATTCTCAACTCACCATCCGAAGAATGGAGAGTTGCAGTAACTATCGACTTATCAAGGAGAAAAGTGGGGATAGAGAAACATACCACTAAATCACCAAAAACCTTCATCAGGAAAGAACCAGCTCCCTTCAACTTCTCAGGTGTCTTCCCGTTGGATGCCAACTCTCTATCAGCCTAAACATATGCACTTGCATTTCAGTAAAAAATTTACAATAATCTGAAGAGTTCCATCTCCCTTGCCCAAATCAATCTAATCTTGATATCAAAATAACACGCAAAAGCTCACACAGCAAAGCCAAATTATTTATGCCTTTACATACCCTCTCAGCAAGAACCCTAATCTCATAAGCAACCACATAAAGTGCCTCGAGCGCCCAAGCCGATTCCCGATTCCGAAACTCCTGCACAAACCCACTGAATTTGGCATTGTCCTTGTCACAATCAAACTACACAAGGATTCAAACATGAGAAGCCTTGAAAATCAGATGGGACAAGGCAAAAAAAAAAAAAAAAAAAAAGGACTTGGCCGATTTACTTGGATGATTTTTCAAAGGCGGTGTATGCATCAAGCAAATGAGCAATTGCCCAACTCTGTAACTCTGCAAAGATCGAAGAAGAGGAAAGAGAATCGCCGCGTACTAGGAGTAATCCTCCGACTGCCTGATCAACCGACTGAAGTCCTGTGAGGCAATCGACAAAAAGGAATATCAAAATTGAGCTACAATGAACCCATAAATCATCAAAATTAGAGGACTGTAAAACCCCAATTTTTGGGGATGAACGAACCTGAAAGACGTTGACGCCGTCGGCGACGGAGAGAAGGTAGGGACTGTTGGAATAAAGGCCGAGGAGTTTGCTGAGAGATGCTCCGTCTTGGGATGAAACGGCGTCGTAGAACCTCGAGAGGTAGTCGGAGATCGCCGGCGCGCCTCCCCCATGCTAATGTACGCCATTGATTGGGGTTTTGGCAATGGAGGAGAGCTTTCACTCCCAAAGGCAGAAAACCGGAGAAATTGGGAAGGTGGGAGAAGATGAGTACTCAAGCGACGTCGTTTTGGGGGGGTTTTCTCTTGTGCAATTTACCTGTTTTTTGGGGCTTCCGTTTTTGACTGTATCCTACTTTCTTCATCGATCTCTCCTTCCTTCCTACTGCAGCTGTCCATGTCAACCGCCAAACCCCTCAATCGCTCTCCTATACCAATCCTCACTCAATCAATCTCCATTCCCCAATTCCTCAGTTTCTCTTTATCTTCCAATCTGATTCAATTCACAGCAAGGGCGAATCAAGGCCTCAACAAAGGTAACTTTCTCAAACTCTCCGGATTTGATAGAATCTAATCTTCAATTCATTGAAATCGAACCCTAAATCAGATGGGTACAGCTGATTTCACTCCAGCAAAGCCTACCCAAATCGCCATCCCCAACGACCACCCAAATCCTACCACCGCCCTCCTCTCCTTCAATACCGATTCCACCACCAACCGCCGGCCGAAGTCCGCGGCCACCACCGCGATCTTCATCGTCCTCGTCCTCACCACCTGCATTGCCCTCGCCGCCGCCGCCGCCTTCGCCTTCCTCTTCTTCTCCACCTCCAAGACCGCACCTTTCACCCCCCAAACCACCGCCCGCTCCCTGAAAAAGCTCTCCCACCCAGTCGTGCTCCTCATCTCCTCCGATGGATTCCGATTTGGGTACCAATTCAAGACGCCAACCCCCAACATCCACCGTCTGATCAACAACGGCACCGAAGCTGAATTGGGCCTGATCCCTGTTTTCCCAACCCTAACTTTCCCAAATCACTACTCAATTGTGACTGGCCTTTACCCTTCCTACCATGGCATCATCAACAACCACTTTTTGGACCCGAAAACCGGAGATGGTTTCACCATGGCTAGCCATGAGCCTAAGTGGTGGCTTGGTGAGCCCCTTTGGGAGACTGTGACCAACAATGGACTGAAAGCTTCCACCTACTTTTGGCCTGGTTCTGAGGTGGAGAAAGGGAATTGGTCGTGCCCTGATACGTTCTGTAAGCATTACAATGGGTCTGTGCCGTTTGAGGAGCGTGTCGATACTGTATTGGGATACTTTGATCTGCCTGGTAGTGAGATTCCTGCATTTATGACCTTGTATTTTGAGGACCCAGATCACCAGGGCCACCAGGTCGGGCCGGATGATCCTCAGATTACTGACGCGGTTGCTAGGATTGATTCGATGATTGGGAGGTTGATCGAGGGATTGGAGAAGAGAGGGGTGTTTGAGGATGTTACCATCTTGATGGTGGGTGATCATGGGATGGTGGGTACTTGTGATAAGAAGCTGATTTTCTTGGAGGATTTGGCTCATTGGGTTGATATTCCGGCAAGCTGGGTTCAATCTTATACTCCCTTGCTTGCTATCCGCCCGCCCCAAGGACACTCTGTGTCTGATGTGGTGGCAAAGATGAATGAGGGCTTGATGTCAGGCAAGGTGAACAACGGGAAGAACCTCAAGATGTACCTTAAGGAGGATCTTCCTAGCAGGCTTCATTATGCTGCAAGCGATAGGATTCCCCCGATAATTGGGCTTCTTGACGAGGGTTTTAAGGTGGAGCAAAAGAAATCAAGTAGACAAGAATGTGGTGGAGCGCATGGGTATGATAACGCGTTCTTCTCCATGAGGACCATTTTTATCGGCCATGGTCCTCAGTTCGCAAGTGGAAGAAAAGTGCCCTCTTTCGAGAATGTTCAGATATATAATCTGGTTACCTCAATTCTTAAGATACAAGGATCTCCCAACAACGGGACTGCGTCGTTTCCTCGGTCTATTCTCTTACCGAGTCCTTGAAATGAATTTGCATATGGATGGGTCTTGTATCGAATGGTGCGTATATGGTATGCAGTAGTCTTGAAGAACCACAACCTGAATAATGCCCTCAATGCAGTACCGGATTTGTATTTCTGTGTGTTCCTATTCAAACTACCATCCACCTGCATTTTAGTAGATAGAATTTGATGGCTGCAAGCCTGATTAGAATTTGTTCTATGATGGGACTTTGTGTGACTAAATTCATGTCTATGCTTCCGGAATTGAGATCATTTTCGCCCTCTTAACATTGCCGTTTCAGCTTGATTTTTTACTTTGAATTTCAACTAATCTCATTACAAAAGCCTTAACAGAGATGTTTTTTCTTTTGTTCATTTATTTATGCAATAGGTAATTACTCTTCTTTCCAACTGTGCTCTTTTTTTGACATCATTGTTGAAATGGGTGTTGTGGATCCGACTCAACTCATCCATCATCTGTTTTTGAAGTTTAATCGGGCAGTTTGTTTTTGGTTTATTTGTCTGCCTGATCTGAACCGATCGAATGTATGCAGCAGTTTAGGAGGCTATATCATTATCATACCAGAATACAGCAGCTTCACCTTGATCATATTTATGACAGGAAAACTGGAGGATTGTAACAGCTTAGCAAGCTATTAGACCAGCTTAAACATTGGTTTAAAGGTGAGGGACAAAAGTAATGGATGAACACTCTAAAGACGGTGGTGTATCGTCGTATCGACGACATTGCAAGGGTAGATCCAAGCAGAGTGAGAGGGGTGCTAAGGATAAGCAGGCATTCCTCGTAGCTACTGTGCTACCCATAAACCAATGTTCGGAACCAATGTTGGTCATCCCTCCTAGCTCCACTTCAATACTTACTTGATCACGCAACCTCGTTCCCATCTTATCCTGACCTATCCTTCGAAACTTGTACCGTTGCTCAAGTTCTTCAACATCCACATTGGCAAAATGCGATGAGAGCCCCGCAAGGATCTCTGAACAGAAAATAAGATTAAAGAAGAAAACAACTGTGAATAAGGAGAAGTAATTTGATATGAAAAAAAAAAGTAATTTGATATGAGGTTAATACTTAATATCCAAAAAAAGTAAACAACTAAGACCATTATTGTAATTGAAAAGAGCCAATAAGTTTCATTTCACACTTCAAGAATATAAAATATGCATTATGCAACATGATATTAAATTTTCAAATAGTTGATGCTAACAAATTCTGGTATATCCAGCAATACATAAGTTACAATATTTTTACCCGATGGATTGCATGTCATTCTGATGAGTAGAATGTGATATCACTTTCTTGTAACTGTGCATATATATATATATATTTTTTTTTTTGATTCGGTAAAGATTTGGGTAGCAAGAACTATCCAAGAGCATCCTTGCGGATGAGATCCAGAAGATCTGTGTTAATTACAATAGGGTTCCCTTGAGTATAGTGGACAAGATGTGCAACCTTGTCAGCCACTCTGTTGTCCAAACGGGAGACATGGGAGAAACGAACATCCCTCGTGTTGTTCAGAGACCATTTTATGTCTGATAATACCAGCTCTATTTCCCAAGGACACTTAGCTTTATCCTGGAGGTAGTCAATAACGATTTTTGAATCACCCAATGTGAAGTATCATAGCCTCTTGAATTCCTAGTTTCAACGCAAGCGCCTCAGCCCAAATAGGGGAACGAGGCCCTAAATTTTGATGAGCAATGTGAACAGGTTGACCTTGCTAATCTCGAATGATAATACCCAAGCAACTGACATTATTAGAAAGTGTGGACCCATCAAAATTTAGTTTGAAGTAGACAGGCGGTGGCTTGCGCCACTTAACCAGTCGATTCGGTTTAGATGCAGTTTTCTTTTTGTGTGATGTGGGGCCACCCGAGGGCCCCACAAGGTCGGTCTCGAATGTGTTTGCATGATGCCATTCTTCAAATTGACGCTTTAGGAAGATGGACAACGCAACCTCAAAAGGAGTAGCCCCTTGTCTGAAAACGAATTGATTGCGGAGGAACCATTGGCCCACCACAGAAATCCCAGTTGTTGTTGCTTTTCTTTGCTGAGATCCCAAACAAGGATGTTTCTAAAATCTCTGGAATTGACAAGTATCTGGGATAGTGTAGTAATTTCCGAGACGTTGAGATATTGGTGTAGCGGGCTCCACCCACACTCAATAAGTGCATGGACATCGTCTTCCATACTGTCATTACAGATTTCGCATGTTGTTGGTATTGGAAACCCCTGGCCCGCAAGACGTGCTTTTGACGGGAGGCCAGATTGGTTTAACTTCCAAAGGAAGTTCTTAACCTTAGGGGCACACTGAGCCTCCATATCCATGCATTTTTGGTTTTTATGTTATCTGGGATATTTATAGTGTTAGTTAGTAATTTATATGCAGAAGCAATCGTGAACCAACCTTTCCTATCAGGCCACCAATACAGTCTATCCTAAGCCGAATTAAATGGAAGAGGGATCGCTGTGATTTCTTCCACCGTCTTCTAAGGCAAGACAGCCTTTTCCTCCCACCACCGTCCACCATTGATATAGTCACACACTTTTTCATTGTTATTATAGGATATTGGGCATTCAGGTCGCGTTGTGAAGGCGTGGGTGGTTATCCGGTTATCAGTCCAGAAGTTAACAGACCAATCATTACCAATTGACCAAATGAGACCCTGTTTAAACTCATCTAGGAGAGAAGATAGTTTAGACCACTGCCAAGAGGATCCCCCATTTTTCTTATATTTCAGTAATTGTAACTGTGCATATAAATCATAGAAATCAAAGCTAAAATTCTATAGAACTTTTTTTTTTGTAAAAAAGATCACATAATCAAGTTATTCAATTATACTCGTAGTAGACAATAATCATAACTGTGAGTGATTTCAAACTGATCTTTAGTCGAAACCGAATGGAAATTGATGTCAACTCATGGATTTGGAACATCAATATTTCCTCAAAAGTTAAAAATTTTCTGTGGAAAATTGAGCAGAATAGCCTTCTAACTAAATGTCGCATAGGGCAAAAGGGTGTTCCAATACCCTTATAATGTGTGATGTCTAATCAAGCAGAGGAGGATAAAAACACATTTATTTTTTGAATAGCACTATCCACTCAACTCTGAAACCCGATATCTGTCAGGCATCGAGACATAGACACAATTATATAACAAGTTCTAGAGATACCAAACAAATTCTGTTTCGGGAGAAATCCAGGGGTGAATTTGGCCTTAAATGGCGTACTTGTGGCCTGAAATTGGCGCTCTTTGGGCCTTAAGTGGCGATATGTTGGCCATAAATGACGATTATTTGGTCGTAAGTGGCGATCTGCTGGCCATAATTAAAGTGGTTACTCAATAGCCGTAACTAACTATTTTATTGAAATTTTCAAGACTTGATCTGCACCTTTACGAAATAGATAAAACGCTTAGTACGACATTCCACATTATAGGTTGGAGATAAGTTGGATCTACTCACCCATCAGCTTTACTTTTGGCATGGATTAATGCATTAATTAATCTTATAGGTGTATTTGGTTATATATCGTTGTATTGAAAGAGATGAAATCGGGGATCACTTATCTTCCATCAACGGGGTTTATAGGAGCACCTCTTCAGGCTAGTCTTCACACGAGCCTAGTGCGGCGTCGCCATCGAACACACAAGGAAGTGCACCGTCGAAGGAAGGCACCGTCGAAGGAAGGATGCCATCCAAGTTGCGCGTGGTTGATGACCCTTGTCCGACCACTTGAGCTTGAGCCTGCTTGGCATCTGAGCAATTATGGTTGACAACGATTTCTTGGTTGGTACCAGTGATCATGCGCGAGCTCGGTGTCCATAGACCTTGCAAGGTGATGCCGTTGGTGATTCTATACTGGATAGAGGTTCTTGGTCGACCCGGTGCGTCTTGATTGTGGCATTGACTAGTGCCCCCACGCCATCCATATGATTTGAGTTTAGTGAATTCCTCGTTCCGTATTCCTACACTACTCAGAATCTTCACTTAAGGCCACGAGTACGCCAACTTAAGGCCAAAAGAACGCCAATTTCAGGCCACGAGTACACCACTTAAGGTCAAAAGATCGTCATGTAAGGCCAAAAAAATCGTCACTTATGGCCAATGAATCACCACTTTTGACCTATAAAAGCCAATTTTAAGGCAAATAATAACCCCATTTAAGGCCAACAAAAGTCAAGATCAAGCAATAAGAATACAACTTAAGACCAAATTTTCAACACTTAAGACCAACGGATTGTCACTCATGGCCGAAAGTTGACCATGAATGTCATCAAACCAACATTGTCTCTCACTTATGGTAGAAAAACTTTTGAGTAGCAACTTTCATTTGATTAGTCAGCGACGCACTAATTACATTATATTGTGTTTATTGGTTGAGAATGCTAAAGCTTGCAGGATAAAGCGAAGACAAGGGGCAACCATTATTAGTTGTCTTCGATCATAACAAGTGAGAATATCAAAATATTCGTCTTTCCTCATCACTAGATATTGAAGAGGAAACCCGAGGGGCAATTGATAGAGCAAAAGTAATTCCATAGAGATCAAGGGGCATAATCGTCATTTACAAGGTGAACCCTAATTAAACCCTAATTTCATTATATAAAGGGAGTATTAGCTAGGGTTGAGGGGAGGGCTTTTCAGACAGCCGAAAAACTCTGACTTGAGCGTCGGAGGCTCCTCCGGGGGAGCAAGCCCCGCCTCTTCTTCTAATCTATGTAGGAAGATCGATCGACATCAAGAAGGAAGGTGTAGATCTCTCCCGAAATAAGATGATAACGAGATATCATAGATCTAGATCCAAGGGTTACATCTACTCATTCTTAAACAAGTAGGTAGGGTTTTTACATAAAAAAATGTGAAATTTAATAACTCCACCAAACAAACATTTAAGGTGTTTTTCCAGTTTTACCTCTTCAACGCAACTAGATATGATGGTAATATATATCAAGTAGGGTAAAAGTTAAAATTTTAACTTCGCACTGCCCTCTGTTATATGCTAAAACAAATGTGACCCCTTCCTATCAAGTGTCACCTCTTCTTCATTGTGCAACATTGCACTTAGATGTCAACTATGTTAGGGCCACCCGCCCTAACAAAGTTGACATCTAAACCCATGCCAACGATGGACTTATCGATGAATTACTGACCTCTTCCCACCGAATAAAGAGGGTTGGTCTCGTCGATCTATGTCACAAAACTTCATTGGTAGAGATTAAAAATGTTTATCTCATAATGACTTCCTCATGCCTGAGTGTTCTTTTACTCTATTTTAGAGAACCATGGACGAACCTTATTGATCGAAGAAGAGGACATGATCGACGACGGAGTTAGTGATGGGATCCAATATATGACTCCTCATGCTCTTCTTCTTCTTGCTCAACAAGAATTCTTATTTCCCTTGTTTTGTTCTTCTTCTTCCTCCTTGGCCAATTCAATCATCTCTGCATGATCCATTTCAAAGAAAACATATATATAAGAATCAGTTAACTTAATTTCAAGGAATATACATCAAAATTAATTAACAAAAATTAAAAACACCTTCAATTCTTAGACCTAGAAACCTGGATCTTACCGGGGGCCCAATCATCTGCATCATCCAATTCAGAGAAAACACATAGAATTAGTTAACGTTTTATTATTCGTTTGATATTGAGAGATTATTCAATATACACATCTTTTATTGTGTATCATGTTAACCAATTTGAGATATTGAATTAAGAAAACCAACGGATGAGATTAAAAGTAACTTCTGATTATTCGTTGGTATTGAGAGATTATTCGGTGGTATTGGGCGATTATTCGTTAGAATAATATTTTTTACACTTTTTTTACAGATGAATAATTATGTGAAAATAGACGAATAATCATGAACAAATAGAAGAATAATTTTTTAGTACATGATACACGATAAGGGCATGTGTACACCAGAATTAACCTCTATTATACACACACCAAAACAAAAATTAAAAACTTTTTTAAAAAAACAACCATAATTATAAATACAGTTAATTAACACTAAATTAAAGAGGGATTCAATGCAAGGAGAGCAAAACGGAATGCTTGAATCAATGGAGCCCACCCAGCCCTTCATCTTTAGTTCAATTCAATAACGAGATCATCGACTAATCCCTATGGATCCGAGCGCTAGCATTCAAAGCATTCGATCAACCATGGGAAAAGTCAAGTGATAAGCCGTTAAACCAATGAAAGATAGAACAACCACTTCTCACAAATTAATTATAAGAAGTACAATTTGAGCCCTTCTCCCTAAAGAGATAATTTGCTGGGAAGACAATTTTTTCGGCCTAATTGGCAGAATGTCCAAGGTTTTGGACAAATTGAGAAATTGTCCACTATACATACTAATTCAATCAGATCCCCAATTACATATCAAAACAAACAGATCCCCAATTACATATCTCTCCCCTCTCTCGATCTCTCCGGGTCTCTCGATCTCTCGGCTCTCTCGATCTCTCGATCTCTCCGGCTATCTCGATCTCTCGATCTCCGGCGGATTTGTAACTCTCTCTCCGCCGCTCCATCTTCCTATGTTGATTGACGTCGTCGGATCTATGGCCAGATCTGTTGGTTGACGTTTCCGGATCTGATTCAGCGAGATCTATGGTCGAGCAACCAGGATGGATCGAGGAGTGCGAGACACGGAGATCGTCTGTATCTGAGATCTCCGTCCATCTTCCTCCTCGAGGAGCTCAATCGCCAGGCAGAAGGTTTTCGCATCAGATCTGTCCAATTTCACTGTCAATTTCAGAAATTTGGGGTTTTTATTCAACAATTTGACAAATTAGGGTTTTTATTCCTTTGGCCATTGAAGAGCCGCCATGGACGGAGCTCGAAGGAGGAGCGAACTCGAAGGTCGAGCGAGCGAGGGAGGTCGAGGTCGAGCGAGCGAGGGAGGTCGAGGTCGAGCGAGCGAGGTCGAGCGGCCGGAGCGAGCGATCGAGGGAGCTGCCGGAGCGAGTGCATCCGATCAGTAGCTCACAGCATGCTTGATGATGGCAGCAGCCAACAAGACGGTGAATTTAGTGATTAAGACATTTTATTGATAATAACTGCCTTGTTTGAGTTGTTATTCAGAAGTTAATCGATCAATTATGTAACTTATGTTGCCAGGTTTTAATCTCTGGCTTAATTTGTTGATCTGACTTTGTTCATCGTTACTGGAGATTGTTCTGATGCAGGTTGAGCTTATTTGTGTGAAGGAGATTTTATCTCTGTCCTTTTCTATTTCATTAGAATAAGAGCTTGCTCACCTTGATCTTAATCGAGAACGATGATTTGTACAATCAGTTGCACTGTGAGACAATCAAATAGAGGAGCCACTTAGAACGATGATTTGTTCTCCCTACTTGATAGAGAATTGGAATAAGGTTTTGATCAATACTTATCACCCCCACCTATCGTTGTTCTTGTATTTTTTTCGTGGGGCTTTTATCCTTCATTGACTTTCGTTTGTGGAATCAACAAAGAGTTTCTTTGGAATTAGAGATCGAGCATCATGAGTATTTGTTTAAAGCTTTCATTCTTGAATTTGTTTGCAGTTCTTTTTTTAAACATTTATGTTCTTTTTTATAAAAAAAAATAAAAAAAAAACTAGATTTGGGTCATTTTTGCACAACTTAGGGTTATATTTGCACAACGTACTCTTATATTTGCACGGCAAAATGTAAAATAAAAAAAAAAAGATTTGGGTCATATTTGCACAACTTACGGTTATATTTGCACAACGTACTCTTATATTTGCACGACAAAATGTAAAAAAAAAGTAGACTTTGGTCATATTTGCACAACTTATGGTTATATTTGCACAACTTTCTATTATATTTGCACAACGTACTCTTATATTTGCACGACAAAAAAAAAAACTAGACTTGGGTCATATTTGCACAACTTACGGTTATATCTGCACATCGTACTCTTATATTTGCACGACAAAATGTAAAAAAAAAAAAAAAAACTAGACTTGGGTCATATTTGCACAACTTACGGTTATATTTGCACAACGTACTCTTATATTTGCACGACAAAATGTTAAAAAAAAACTAGACTTGAGTCATATTTGCTCAACATACGGTTATTTTTGCACATGCACAACATACTCTTATTTTTGCACGACAAAATGTAAAAATAAAAAATAAAAAAAATAGCCTTGGGTCATATTTGCTCAACATACGGTTATTTTTGCACATGCACAACATACTCTTATTTTTGCACGACAAAATGTTAAAAAAAAACTAGACTTGGGTCATATTTGCTCAACATACGGTTATTTTTGTACATGCACAACATACTCTTATTTTTGCACGACTAAATGTAAAAAAAAAAGAAAAAAGAAAAAAGAAAAAAGAGTAAGGCTATAGGCAAGATGATAAATATGCTATTGGCAAGATGGACACTCCACCAATTTGTCCAAAAATGTGGACAATTCACCAATTAGGACAACTTTTTTGGACATTTCACAAACTCCCCCCTCCCTAAACAACAACTATTGAAGAAAGTATGAAAGATGACAATTCATTAACACAATTAAGACGCTAAATAATACTCCCTCCGTCCCACAATATTTGTCTTTGGACTATTTATACACGTTTTTTAAGGAGCTAAAAACTATATAAAATATCCATTTTTTAATTAATTTTTTAAAATAATTCTATACTTATTAGTAAAATATATGATATTATTTAAAAATATTTAATAAAATGTTGATATTTTATATAGTTTTTAGCTTCTTAAGAAAACGTGCCTGAATAGTTAAAGACAATCATTGTGGGACGGAGGGAATAGCTAGATAAGACCTTGATAGTTAAAATTAGATCAGTAGTTGCATTGCTGAAGTTAGTTTTACCATTACCACTATGGCACTATACTGAGCTCCAGCCAAGAGATTGTCTTGACTTGCCTACACCCTCGATTATCAAATTGCACTACCATATAGTAAGCCAAATTTTATAGACAAAAATCCCAAATTAAATTTTCAAAATTTATGCAGTTTCACTTCATACATTTTTTTATTAAAGAAAAAAATATTCAAATGTAATGCTTGCCTCAACTCCATCAGTATTTATTTTGATATATGGTTTTGAGGATGCTATAATAAAAAAAATCAATATAGTTTCTTAAAATATTATTTTATGCAAAGATAATCCAAATATATTAAATGTTACAGTTATATTGAATAACTCGACAATATTTTTATGGCATAACTTTTGTTTTGATAAAAATCATAATTGAGATAGTTTATGCATGATTAATTATATTGTTTATAATGTTAAACAATAAAGAACTAGTACAATTCTCACGCCATGACGCGATTTTTAATAAATAAAATTTTAATAATATAACAAATTAATATTATAAAATATTAATAAAAGTTAGGATAATATAATGAAAGTAGACTTGAAATCTTTAAGAAAATGGTAAAAATGTTTATCATAAAGTTAGGTTTCATCAAAAAGTTTTTAAATTAAGATATTATTATTATTATTATATGTATATAGTAGCTAGGCATTAGATTTAATTCAATGTTTTGAATTAAACCCAATGGTTAGTAAATGGGTAAAAAAATAAAATGGAAAAAATGTAAATGTATGAAAGAGATTAAGAGAAAAAGAAAAAGAAATAATAAGAGAAAATTGCGATTAGTTGAAAAACCTTAAATTAAGGAGATGTTGACACATTATCAAAAGTCTTCTAAATTGAGGTATTATATAGATGGAAAAAAATAAAGAGGATGACCTATATTTGACCTAAAATGTGATCGGCTGAATTTGCCTTTTGGTTTTGATCTAGGATATAAAAAAATCTGAAAATTTTAGAAATTGCCTACCATATAAAAGAAACGGTTTATCTAACCTAAAAGAAAATGGGAAAAACCTAAAAAATATTTCAACATTGGCTAAGGCCTCGTTTGGTTAGTCAGTTAAAAACCCATAAAGTTTAAAAATCCAGGAAATAGAATATATATTCCTGTGTTTGGTTGACAAAAAGACACAGGAATTCAACTTCCCAGAAATTTCAATTCCTCAAAGTTGTAGGAAGTTCATTTACCTAGGGGGTTTAGGTAAGTTCAACTTCCACCCTTTTTAATGTATTTTTTTTTATTTTTCTATTTATATTTCTAAAAATCAAAATTCAACCGAACAACTTTTTTCAATTCACGGAAATTCAATTCATGAAAAGCAAGTTCCTAGGAATTGTATTTCCCGTATTCAACCAACCGAGCCCTAAATCAATCGATCTACTAGAATCTTTATAAAATCGGAAATCTTAATTTATGTTTGATAGCAGTAGAAAATAGGCCAAAAGTCAAAATTTTGCTTACCAGGAAGATGCTCTATGCTACCTCGAAATACACTCTAGAAGATCTAGCGATTTTTCTGCCTTTTATCATAAATATAAGAGTTAGTTCGAGTAGGAGTATTCCACCCGAATTATTACCTGATTAAAAAAAAATATAAGAGTTAGTAGGCAGTCTTACATTTATGATCGGAGGTAGTATTATTTAAACTCCCTTAGGCTATAAAAGTAATACTCCCTCCGATCCAAAATACATGTTATTTGACTTTTTTACACGTATTTTAAGAAGCTAAAAACTATAAAAAATATCAATTTTTTTAAATTATTTTTTACAACTTCATATTTGTTGGTAATAAGTATTAAATTGTAAAAAATAATAATAAAAAAGTTAATATATTATATACTGTAGTTTTTAGCTCCTTAAAATACGTGTTGAAAAGTCAAATGACATGTATTTTGGATCGAAGGTAGTATTGTGTATATTTAATTTGATTCCTCTTAATTAGTACAGTAGACAAAAGTGGTTTTCAAACTAGTTAAACCCCCCTTCTCTCTCTCCTCTAATTAATGGCGCTCTTCTCCCTAATCCTCGTACCTGCATTGAAGATGAAGAAGACCAACTCCCTACTGCTGCCCTCAACGGCTATATACCCAACGACTATCTTCTTCTTCAACCTCAGCCAAATCAATCCCCATTCAACACTGGAAAACAATCTCGATCAGCGGTCGGATACCACACCTCCATACATCTCCCGTTCTTATTAAGACTCATGTACTACATATATAGATAATGTCAATATATATTCCATCCAAAAAAAAGAGAAGATACTAAAAGATGAATGTCACTTTAATTTGTTATATCTCTCTCTATATATATAATGCCAAAATATATAAACCCTAAACAATAAACTCCCTCTACCAAAATGAGTTTGTGTATGAACACTAGTCACATTTATAGATAATGCCAATATATATTCCATCCAAAAAAATCTAAATATAAATGGTTGTATATATATTGGCCACTTAAGTTTTTTTTTTATCTTATATAGGTATAAGTTTAGATGTGATACAACTTTAATTAAAATTAGTAAGTTTAGAAAAAAAATCTTAAATATTTGGGTTGGAATGATATTACAGTAATTTATTTTAAGTATGGTTTAACTTTTATGGGTATGTATGTACTACATTTATAGATAATGCCAATATATATTCCATCCAAAAAAAGAGAGAAGATACTAAAAGATGAATGTCACTTTGTTATTTTGAATTACTATAAATATTCATAAGATGCAAAATAATAATAATAATAATAATAATAATAATAATAATAATAATAATAATAATAATAATAATAATAATAATAATAATAATAATAATAATAATAATAATAACGTATACATTACCTTGTTTGCCTTCTCCAGCTTGCCAATCCACTAGGAGTCCGGTGCCCTCACCTCACAGTTGTGGAGTTGTACATCCACTTATGTGTCTTCACAGATAGACAACCACTTACACATGGATAATCCTTTGGGGGCTTAACATTATATAACGGATGAAAGTATAAAATTTAACCCTTTGTTCAAAAAATTAACGGATTAATTCAGGGTTTTGTATTAAGTAAATTACTATAATTTAGTTTGGTTTGTACTTTTCTTCAATTTATTTTTGGTAAACAATCTCAATTGATCATATATTTGTGATAATCTTTAGGTTTGGGTGCAAATATGTTGAGAAATTACCGCATGAAATTAAGTATAAGTTAAATACATATATGTAATTTGCATGCATATTGCATGGGAAGGTAATTAGGGTTTGTAATTTGTTAAAATATGGTGTATTATTTACATCAAAAGAAGAGAATAAGACATTAATGCTAGTTGTTAGAAAAAAAATTAAAATGATTGACTTAGTTTTGTGTGATCGCTTTTTCCCATTAATTACACCAAAAAGGTGGGTGGGTATGCTTACCCATGTGTAAGTGAAGCATTTTACTATATTGTTATACTCCCTCTATTAATTAAAACTTATTGTTTACTATTTATGCACGCTTTTTTAGAATGATAAAAAACTATATGAAATATTAACATTTTTTTAAATTTGTTTTTCTAAATTTATAATTAATAATAACAAGTATGAAATTATTTAAAAAATATGTCAAAAAAGTTAATATTTTATATAGTTTTTAACACCTCAAAAAGCGTGCGTGAATAGTAAAACGTCAAGTTTTAATTAACGGAGGGAGTATAAAAGAGTATTTGTACTTTCTAGTCCAAGATTCCCAATATAATAAAATATGTGTGTACAAAGATATATAGTGATCTAATCGTTACATAGCATAAAAGATAGCGGAGAAAATGAAGAATAATAATGGTGGTTGTCACTTTAGGTGGAAAAGAGGTCCATTTTCTCCAATAAAACAACAAAAATAAAAGAGTACAACTTTTAAGTTGTTTAGTTATAAAGCTATTATTAAAGTTGGTGAATAAAAGAGTTATTGATTATTAATAATATGAATGGAAACGTGGAATTGGAAATTAAAATTTGGGTTGGATAGGCTAAATTTTATATATACACATATTTTTCAATAATAAAACTCTTATTCTAATAAACAAATACATGATTTTTATATATTTTTAGTTATGTTTTTACCTATTTTTTAATTTATATAAATAGGGTGGATTGAAACGGACCCTAATCTGATCCATCCCTGCATATGTTCCTGAATGGAAAGAACTATGAGGATAATATAAATTAGTGATTTTTTTTATTTTCATTTCCAATTTTAATTGTATATGAAACTCCTAAATAAAGACGGTAACACATCATCTAAAACCTTACCTTCCATAATTTTCGAGGTTTAATTTTTTTAGAACGGGATAAAAACGCTTTTTAGAACAAGACAAAAATATCCTTTTAATTATAACAAATTACCCTCTACCCCACCTCACCCCATGGTCCCATCTCTCTTCTCACTCAGCAGCAAAAATCCCTAAATCCCTAAATCCTTCAAAGTCCTCAATTCCTTCAAAGTCCTAATTTCATCCGGTTTGCTTCAATTAAACACATCTAAATCGAAGATATATCAAAGTTAAGATACATATTTCAAATGAAAATTGTGATTTCGAGTTATTAAACAAGGTTTTAGGGATTTGAGTTGGTGAATTTAGGAATTGAAAGATTGCGTGAAAAAGGTGTGATTTTCTGTATTTTTGCTTAGATCAGTAGTATATGGGTATGCATTACTCAGATCTACGCTCACAAAAGTCAAAATTTGGGTTTTGGTTAGGGTTGGGGAGAGAACGATTCGCAGTCAGAGGTAGAAGACGATCGTCTGGTTGGTGCGACGAGGGTGGGGGGTGGTCAGTGTGATCAGGGGCGGAGTGGACGGTGCGACCAGAGGCGACAAAAAAATAAAGAAAAGAACCAATAGAGAAGATGAGGAATTGGTCGTTGCGACCACATAATAGATAACTGATCAGTGCGACCACATATGCAACTGGTCGTTGCAGCCATGGTCATTGCAATTAGTTGCAAATGTGGTCGTTGCGATCATGTTCATTACGACCAATTGCACTTTTTTTCATTACGATCATGGTTATTGTGATCATGCCCTAAAAAAAATCCCGATCGAATCTGTGTTTATTTATTATCATAAGATGTTCTAGTCTATAATGGTGTTTATTGTGTGTCGTATTCATTTGTAATGGTTAATATTTGAAGTTTTGAACCCATTATAATACTATCTTAAAGTTTGATGAACCAATAACATATACGGAATAGATCTATTTAACCTAACATATAAGTCTGGCTCGATAAAAGGTATAACTCGTAAGTCCATAACCTTCTATTACTTTCAATGTGAAGTAATAGGAGACCCTCTTAATCGATCCCTTTCCTTATAAATAAAATAAATAAATGTTCATTTGACCCAGTGGCGGACACAGGAATTGCTAATGGTTGGAAATTTTTTTTTTCTCGGTATATATAATAAATAAATTTTTAAAATATATATTGAAAGAAAACCATAAATTGTGGAATAAATATGATATTTTATTACAAAAATTCATACAAAAATTTAATAATATATATATATATATATTTGTGTAGCATGATTAAGATTTTTTTAAAAAAATATTGAAAGAAAATTATAAATTTTTTTAAAGAATTTGTCATTGGTAAATAAAAAAAAATTGATAGGATTGAAAAGTATGACAAAAAACTCATAACTTGTGGTTTAAATATGACATTGATAGTAAAAAAAATTTCATAGGAATAAAAATTAGAAGAATTTTTTAAAATACATGTGTAACGTAATGAATAATCTTATGAAAATATTAAAAGAAAAAATATAAAATTTAATTTAAATATGACATTTATAATATAAAAATTTTGGTATGAATAAAAAATAGTTCAAAAAGGTAAGGAACGGGGTTTGAATCCATGACCTCTTGCATTATTTATACTTTCTTTCATCCTTTTACCAACTAAATTAGACAACTTTTTGTGTTCTTTTAAAAAAAAATTAAAATACTACGAATTTCCGTCGCCGATGGGGCGGCTGCAACCCACATTTTTGACCCACATTTGATCAATCGCCCAACTTACAAACTATATAACCCGCTTCGCCCATCCGTTTTCACATGATTTTTATGCCGTTTCCTTCGGATGTGTAATGCATAGACATGAGTATACATTATACAACCCGTCCAGCTAAATTCCACTTATATATTAGATCTATTGATTATATAGTCCATCCGTTCGCGAAAATATGTCATTTTTCTATTTACGCACGTTTTTTATGGACTAAAAACTAGTATATAAAATATCTATTTTTTTATAAAAAAATTTTAAACAATTTCATACTCCCTCCGTCTCAAGATACATGTTTTTTAACCCATATAATTTTGTCAAAAATACATGTTTTTAGATTTAATCATTACACTAAACCTACTTTTTACATCTAATCATTACTCTAATTTTTACATCACCCATACTCTCCCCCTTACAAATTGAAAAAAAAAACAAATACTCTAATACCATAGTATAATCATTACACTTAACCTACTTTTTACATCTAATCATTACACTTAACCTACTTCTTAATTCTCGTGTATAGTCCTAAAAACATGTATTTTGAGATGGAGGGAGTAGTTACTATTAATAAGTACAAACTTGTTACAAAAATTTGATGAAAAGATAAATATTTTATATAGTTTTTATCATTCTAAAGAAGCGTGCATGAATAGAAACAACATGTTTTCGCAAACGAAGGGAGTATAATTTATATTTCCACATCAATTAACTTACTATTGACTAATAGTATTCAAATCTCATATAAAGTTGTACTATTATGTATTGTGTGATTTTAAACTTGTCTATTTTGTATACCTTTGTTTCTTTATGAAATTTCAAAGATTTGTGATACTTACCCTGTGTTGTATTCTTGTATAAGAGTCAACTCAAAATAATTAGAAAACAAAAATAGTGTTTAGTAAGAATTTGATGGGCGTCCCGATGGACTATCCAGTCCTATCCAGTCCGCCAACATAAGCGGGATTGGACAAGTTAGTTAGTTAGCTCAAGTCCCGAGCTTGACCCAAGTCCATGCCGTAGAGATGGACCAATACATATTCAAAAGCCCGACACAAACCCTCTCAATCCAAACCCGTCCGACCCGACCCATGCTTAGATCTAGTAATGCATAAATTACATAAAATCATTTTCAATCACCCCTTTATCATACTTTGTACAAATACATTTAATCACCCCTTAATCATACTTCAATTTCAGGTGCGTTGGGGCAGATTTATAATCTAAATGAGTTGAAATAGGTTTTGTCTTTAAATTATAAAAATTATTACGAGCATGTTTTTCTTAAAAATACAAATAAATCTCAAAATAAGTCACCCCGATGTACAACAAATTGTAGTTGAACTTCTTACTTTTTTTTTATAAGGTAAAAATTTGAGACTCGATTGGTCGACAAAATCGGCAGACGGTAAATCATCAAAACATACAATGAAAATAACAAAAGGTGAATCATAAAACAATATTTTATAGTATTTAATTTATATATTTTTTTAAAAATGTGCTAATGTTACATAATGTATGTTGATTGTGGGTGCGCTTGAATTCAAGCTTTTCTTTTGTTCGAGTGTACTTAAAAAGCAGTTGAATCATTCTCGAACTTCATACTGCAGATTTTCCAGCAATAGAATAGAATTTGTGTACTAAAAAGAATAGTCCAATTGGAGGGCGAAAAGTGGAGACTTAATTGAGACTTGCATGATTGTTGCCAATCAATTAAAGATCTTCTTTGGTGAAAGGTCCAATTCCAATTAGAGATGTTCCTAGCGATAATCAGTAGCTAAAAAGCTAGCTTATAAGAAAAATTATCTTCATAAGCACTTGGATCATATCTTAATCATCTCATAGTGACATTTCATATGATATCCTAAAACATATACTAACTTTCACTAGTGAATTAAAGTTATTCTTTCACTAATGAATTAAAGTTGTTATGTCTATGTTGCGCGAGTCCAGATTTCGATGATTTGAGTATATGTACATAGGATAGATATGTGAGTGTGACAATGTATAGGTATTAGGGGTAGTATATAGAGGACAATCTATGAAGAGAGAAAGAGATGTGATTAGGCAAGATCTTATTCTTTTGAATCTTACAGAGGACATGACGAGGGATAGGACACAGTGGAGAGGTGTTATTAGAGTTGAAGAGTGTTAGATAGTTTGTGCGTGTTAAATTCCAGTGGGTCATATGATATGGGGGTCGTCACACGTTCGAGAACACCATGTGTGCGTTAATCAAGCCGAGCACACAAGAGGAGGTGTTCCCTTGGTATCATGTCCAGGGAGGTGGTCCGTTGGTTAACAAGTGTTCATGAACACTTGTTCTTTGAGTGTTCATTCTCGAATGAGGTGTGGGGAGCTGTCCAGCAACGGTTTCGTATGAGAAACCTAGTTGCGGTTTGGCAAGGGTGTGAGGAGCCGAATGGCGCCACTCGGAGTAAAGGTGTCCTCCAAAAGGCCCGAGTGTTTGCTTTCATAACGTCGATGTACTTCTTGTGGCATGCCCAGAACATGTATGTTAGTACGTGTTTGATGGCAACTTGATCCCTATAGAGACCCTTGCTGGGGTGATTATTGTTCACAAAATGTGTTATTTTCCTTAGTATTAAGAAAAAATTTGCAAAACATGCACTTTATTTGGACAAATTGGGGAATTGTCCACCTTTTTGGACAAATTAGTAAAATGTCCATCTTAATTTATTACCCTAATCTCATATCAAATCCCTAATTGATACACGCTCCTCCCTCTCTCTCAACTCACGCTCCTTCCCTGCTCCTTCCTCTCGTACAATTGGCTTTCTCAGATCCAAATCGATTGCTCTTCCTCATCATCATCTCCTTCTTCAAATTCATTCACCACTTCCCCGACTGGTTTTAGAAAAAATATGCGCTATTCATCTTGCACTCGACTTCGATGGAGGGAGATCTGAGATCGAGTGATGGCAAGAGGCTAGCGATCTTCCATGTCTCCTCCTGTTTCTCTTCTGTTGGCGAGGCAGCGAAGCAGCGACGAGATCCGGCCAAATCCAGCGGCGGCGAGATCTGCTCTCTATGGCTTCGATTTATCACAGATCGAATTTGCGAAATTGATCGGTTGTCCAGATGCCTCTGCGTCTTCGTCCCTCCCTGTGTCGTCCTTCCCTGTTCGGATGTGCGAAATTGACCACCAGAGTTCTGTCCTTCCCTGCTCCCTTGCCGGAGTTCCGTCGCCGTCTCTGCAACTCCACCCTTCCGAGGTTCCCTCCTATCTCTCTCGATGAGACTAGATCATGTGTAGTGACTGATGAAGAAATAGATAGCCTTCTAAAGGTGCTGGATGAGGAACTCTGCATAGAGGAACTCAGATAAGTATTTGCTTGTTGCTAACTGTATGATTTTCCTGAACAAAATACTACAGTAAACAATAAGTTAAATCCTAAATTGTGTCCGCTTATCTTCTTCTGATGATGACAAGGATGTTAATTTACACTGCTATCTTTTTCTGATGATGATAAGGATGGTAGATCTGAATAGGAGGTTGAAAGACTCTAGAAAAAATTTGCAAAACAGGCAGTTTATGCAGATAAATGAAGAGGAAGCGTCTCTTTTTGACGTATTGTGGTTACTTCTGGCAAGTGTTATATTTGTGCTTTTATTCACGAAAATTCCCGGAGGTACTATCTTAATCCTGCTGCACCCTACATCTTTTATCATGTATAATGTATCTATGAGAAATTAGATGATGTGTGGTGTTAATATTTTGCAAAACTTATCATTCTTCCATACGGTACTAGGTGGAGCTAATTTCCCGAATATTTCTTTTTTAGCCATATTGTCATCTCAATCTTCTGCAATGTTCAGGGAGTCCTGTTCTAGGTTATTTGGCAGCTGGTATATTAATTGGGCCTTATGGTCTTTCAATCATTCGTCATGTACATGGAACGAAGGCGATTGCTGAATTTGGAGTGGTCTTCTTGCTATTCAATATTGGTCTTGAGGTGGGGTATTGAATTGGAATTTGTGTATAGGAAGTTGTTTCCTTTATCTATCTAAACTTTTATGGTGTAAGAAGTGAAACTGAACCTGGTTTTGAATGTGGCAGCTATCTGTTGAAAGATTAAGTTCCATGAAGAAATATGTTTTTGGGTTAGGCACTGCTCAAGTGAGAAGAAATACCTGCTCACATTTATTTTCAGGCATATCGTGTTTCAGTTGGTCCATAATTTTGATCCTGATGCAGGTCTTGGTCACAGCAGCAGTGGTTGGTTTTGTTGCTCATTTCCTATCAGGTCAGCTAGGTCCTGCGGCAATTGTTATTGGCAATGGACTGACATTGTCCTCCACAGCTGTTGTCCTGCAGGTGCCATTTGTGATGAGTTTTTCTCTACTTCTGATAAATTATGATTGCTATAAGCTCCATTCTGGTAGCTGTAATTATTTTGACTTGTTGTAAGAAAGAACAATCTTTTTTTGCCTGTTTGATTATTTTCCCTTTTATGCAACATGTCCTCACTTGATTTTGACTTGAAAATAGTGATTTGTTTATTTATATATGACACTAGATGCTGTCACATGAATATTTTGGCATACTATAGTAAGTTGTTCTGTAGTCATGGAAACCCATTTTGAACTCTAGGTATTTTGTCTCTTTGATCTGAAAACTGAGGGAGGAAGAAGAAGGTCTTTTTATGAAATTACAAAAATTACCCTACAAATATGAGAAATTAAAAAAGCTATCTATATTTTATTATGTGATCCATAATCTATATTTTTATTTTTGCACAACAAAATGTTATATTTGCACAACATACGATTATATTTGCACATTGTACCCTTATATTTGCACGACAAAATGTAAAAAATAAAAAAAAGTAGAGTTGGGTCATATTTGCACAACTTACGGTTATATTTGCACAACGTACTCTTATATTTGCACGACAAAATGATAAAAAAAATTTAAAAAAAAATAAAAAAAAACTAGACTTTGGTCATATTTGCACAACGTACTCTTATATTTGCACAACGTACTCTTATATTTGCACGACAAAACGGTTATATTTGCACATCGTACTCTTATATTTGCACGACAAAATATTATATTTGCACAACAAAATGTTATATTTGCACAACTTACGGTTATATTTGCACAACGTACTCTTATATTTGCACGACAAAATGTTAAAAAAAATATAAATAAAAAAAAACTAGACTTGGGCTATATTTGCACAACTTACGGTTATATTTGCACAACGTACTCTTATATTTGCACGACAAAATGTTTAAAAAAAACTAGACTTGGGTCATATTTGCTGAACATACGGTTATTTTTGCACATGCACAACATACTCTTATTTTTGCACGACAAAATGTAAAAAAAAAAACCTAGCCTTGGGTCTTATTTGCTCAACATACGGCTATATTTGCACATGCACAACATACTCTTATTTTTTCACGACAAAATATTAAAAAAAAAAAAAACTAGACTTGGGTCATATTTGCTCAACATACGGTTATTTTTGCACATGCACAACATACTCTTATTTTGCACGACAAAATGTAAAAAAAAAAACTAGACTTGGTTCTAATTTGTTCAACATGCGGTTATTTTTGCACATGCTCAACATACTCTTATTTTTGCACGGCAAAATGTTAAAAAGAAAAGTTAGGCTATAGGCAAGATGATAAAATTGCTATTGCCAAGATGATAAAATTGCTATTGGCAAGATGATAAAATTGCTACGGACAAGATGGACACTCCATCAATTTGTCCCAAAATGTGGACATTTCACTAATTAGGACAATTTTTTTGGACATTTCACCAATTCCCCCTAGTAATAATGTGATGTCTGTGTAATGGTTGGATGGATATTGGATGCTTGTTTGGTTTTGGTTTTATGCATATGTTGAGATGTCCTCTTGAATATGCGTTTAGATATGTAGATAGGTTATTTACCAAAAAAAGTGCTCGCTTTTCAAAAAGGGCCCATTCTCAAGGTATGAAAGGCAGTATCATAGAGCCTCATCGCCTAGAATAGATACAAGGTGTTGGCCTAAGCATCACCTTTTTCTTCACTGGTTCATTTTTCAATTTTTTTTTTGGAGAAACATACTCCCTCCATTGAAATATACAAGTTCTTTTGACTTTTTGAGTTTTCGGTACATATTTTTTTATGAGCTACGAACTACTCCTTCCGCAATAAATGATGTTTGACTTTTGTACATATATTTTTAGGAGTTAAAAGGTATATAAAATCTTATTTATTTTAATTAATTTTTTTTCACAATTTAATACTTATTACTAATAGATATTAAACTATGAAAAAAATAATTAAAATAAATAAGCTTTTATATAATTTTTAGCTCCTAAAACTACGTGCTTAAAATTCAAACATCGTTTATTTCCGAACGGATGGAGTATAAAATATCAAAAAAAATTTAATAATTTCTTACTTATAAGTAAATAAGTATAAAATTATTTTTTTAAAAATAGTGAAAAAGTTGATATTTTATAATAGTTTTTAATGCTTAAAAACGTGTTAAAAAATAAAAGAACTTATTTTTCAAACGGGTGGAGTATTTTTTTTAATATTTCTTAAAAATTACTCCTTTCGTTCCGAAAAATATAGCATTCACTATTCACACACGTTTTTTAAAATAATAAAAACTGTATCAAATATTTTTTTTAATAATTTAGTATTTATAATACTCCCTTCTTTCGGAAAAACTTGTCATCTTAGCTTCTTTCACAAGTTTTAAGACAATTAACAAATGTACTAATTTACCCTCAATTATTACCCTTTTTTTTACTTTATCTAAAACTACAACTAACAAATCATCAATCATATCAAGGGCATTTTTGTAAAGTGAATGGGCAAAATACCTACAATGATAAGTTTTTTTGAACAAAAATAACACTCTAAAATGACAAGTTTTGTCAAACGGAGGGAGTAGTAATTATGAAATTGTTTTAAAAAAATAAAAAAAGAATGGATATTTTATATACTCCCTCTGTCCCACAATAATTGTCTTTGGACTATTTATGCACGCTTTTTAAGGAGCTAAAAACTATATTTAATATTCATTTTTTAATTAATTTTTAAAAATAATTCTATACTTATTAGTAATATGTATGATATTATTTAAAAATATTTAATATTGTAAAATGTTGATATTTTATATAGTTTTTTAACTTCTTAAGAAAACGTGTATGAATAGTTAAAGACAATTATTGTGGGACGGATGAAGTATTTTTTTATCAACCTAAAAAAACTTAAATATTACATTAAACGACGTTGATGAAATTTAAAATAAATAATTCCCGAGAGGGCTTCAAATTAATCCCCAATGGATCTTTTGGTGCGTCGTACTATAGCGGTTCTCGACTGCGTGACTGGTTGTTTGTGGCGTTCTTCGTCTGTGTTGGAGCTCTGGCAACCGATGTCGGGTCTGGCTGGGGTCGTGGCGGTGTGTATCGAGGCGACTCCGCATTACGGAAATTTCCTTGGAGGTTCGTCTTCACTGCCCACAGGACTCCTGATGTACCGCCGGCCAGCGGTGTCACTTCCTAGTGGTGCTTGGCGTCGGCTCTCGTCTACGTTTTCTCCAGCCTGGTGGGCTTAGTTCGCTCGTTCGACTTTTGTTGCGTGTCTCTCTCCGTTTGTACTGCACTTCTTTTATGTTCTATTTCCTATTTTTTTGTTGTATGTTTAGACGGCTTGCCGTCTGCCGACGTTGTCGGCCTCTCGAGGTCCGGGCCTGTCCGGCCTCGAATTATTTCCTTATCAAAAAAAAAAAAAAAAAAAAGTACATGTACAGATGTACTCCGTAGGAGTATGTAATTAGAGTGGCTTGGTGTTCCACCATTAATAAAAACATGAAGATCTTGTCAAAAATCAGATCTGATTGGATGGTGATGTGAGAGATGGGATTTGTAGGTTAATTTTTTTTTTACGTAAATGAATCCAACTTGCACATATTTGTATGCATATCAAACACAATTAAACAGGTCAAGACGCGACCCAGTAATACGTCTAAACCACAATTTTGAGTTAAGGTTGAAAACTTTTTAATCGTAACAAAAAAACTGTCCAATCAGAAAAAAAAACTCTTTACATAATCATATATTCAACCTAATCCAAATCTAATAATACAATAAACTATTGTCATAATAAAAAAATAGGTAATCCATGAAAATATGAATAAAATCTTGTCCATTGCAATAATTAGACTAATTTAAAGATAAAAAAATTCACTCAATTGTTGCAGTTAAATCACAAATCCACCTGATATCATTCCACACTTATGTTATGCCTCACTCGATCGGTGGGGGATCTATAACACAATCATCAAAAAGGGCGATGAAAAATGAAGGAGACACCCAGGACATAGCATAATTGCTAAAGAAGGTGGCTTCTTCATGCCTCTTTATTTGAAAAGACCTAATGCCCACTTAGAGAGACCTATCTTCTTCTTCATTTTTTGCGAAACCAATTGTTTAGTTTACCCCATATCGAGTATCCGAACATCACACATTTGATTTAAGGGTGGAGAGTCTCAATCAACTCATCACGCTCTTTTGAGTATAGAGAGACCTATCTTTTTTTTTTAAAAAGGAAAAAATTTGGTAGAGTGGGAGACCTCATTCAGCCAAGAGTATCTCGAAGGATGAGATCAGCCAGCTCAGGATCATGTGGGAACGACGACCCTGAAAAAGCATGACCGAGATGTGTCAGTCAGTCGGCAACCATATTAGCATCCCTGTAAATGTGGTAGATCAAGGCTGATTCAAAATAACGCATAGAGAGGATAAGATCAGAAATGATCATTTCAATTTCTACAGAAGGAGACCAGAGTCTTGTCTCTAATCCAAAACTAGTAGGATGTCATTTTATAACCTTGGTTATTGGAAAAAAAAATTTAATCAAGGAGACAATAGATGGGGCCCATCATATTTATGCTGCCACTGCAATCTTACAATAATAGAGAGCCCCTCTCTATCTTTCACACACTTTGATTTGGACTATACATTGTGGCCTTCTCCATCCCCTTCCCCATATGCAACCTTAGCAATTCCATCTCTTAATTGAAATGCATATCTAGGGACAAAGTTATTTTCGACTTGGGTCGCATCAATCTCGAGCCATTGTCGATGACACGATTATTGCACGTCAAATGTACATAAAGATCCTTACGAATCTCCATCTAACATGCTCTTATCCTCGAACCACCTCGATATAATAGCAAGGAGCTAATGAATTCAAAAAAGTAACCATTTTGAAACCAAAATCTTACCTTTAAGATTGAGAACCAAATCAACTACCCTCATATTGTTTCTTCTTTTTTTTCCCCAACGAACGAACTGTCAATTTTTGTCGAAAAGCTGGCAATAGAGACCAAACGGTGCACATAGAGATTCAGTACATATACGTCCAATAAAATAACCAATAATTCAAAAATAAATGAATTTAACATAAATGAGCAAAATCAAGATAGAAGGTTGGGAGAGCAAATTGTAGTCCCCAAGTGCCAAACTCTCTGCACAGAGGTCAGAAAGCAGTAACAGAGCCCCTTATGTTAATTATTTTTTCTTATTTATTTGTAATAATGTAAGAAAAGGACCAAAGAAATCAGATCTCCACAATTTTACCCCTGTCAGTTCTCTTCCTCCCTGATTGTTGAATCTGAAGTAAAAAAAGATGGCACATTCAATTCAAGAAGACCCAAGAACTACTGTATGAATTACTGCTACAGCTCACAAGATCCAACTCATTAGTATTATGTATTGAGTTGCATGCACCTAGGATACGCCAGACAATCATATAAAACTCGTCGTGCATATAGCATAACACAAGTATATGTATCACGGTATCGCCACCCTAACTGAATTGACCTGCAACATTCAAAAACAAAAACAAGCTGTAATTTGATACAAGAAAACATGAAAATAAATGTCTAACCCTACATTATTGTTTTTGTACTTGTCAAATTCTGACTGAATGCTTTTAAACATGGTTAGATATAACTTAAAGTGACTTTCTCGAGTACACAACAAAAACACCAAATCGCCCTAGATCCGAATTAAGCAAATCCCAACTAACTTGTCCAGGATTAGCCCAAAACTTAACATCAGCAAAGACCCGATTTAGAGACAAAATCGGAATAATTGGAGTAACAAGACAATGACCCGAATCTGAATGACTCGAGGCCTGAACGATACGGATCGAATCCGACCCACCAAATGCCACCTCTAAGGACAGGCAACAATGAAGTGTTTGTACAGAAAAAAAAAAAAAAAAGGGACCCCTGAAGATTTCTGACCCCTATTCATGTGAATAGGAAATACAGAGAGCCACCAGCTCATTCAGTTGTCCCCCAAAAGCAGCAAATGGGTCACCCCACTCACACCCCCCTACAATATTCCTTGCACTAAAAGCTAAGGCCTTGTTTGGCTTTATACAATTCAAACAACCCCTAGTGCCAAAAAGTTTAAGAGGGTAAAATCCAATCTCAGTCATCAGAGACTCATCAGTGATAGTGAGGGGATGAGGGCCTTCATCCAAGTTGAAAAAGTATCGGGTTTAACGGATCATGTCTATGTGATTAAACCCTTAAAACAAACACCCCCTAAACCCTAAGAGGTCAATTTAGAAGGATCCAATGTGCAGAGATATGCTTCCCTTTCACTACCACTATTCAAAAATGCTTACCTATGTGACTATGTTTGTAGGAAAATGAAAACAATACATACGGATACGAAAACGAAAACGACACGAAGGTGAAGGGGAAGGGGAAGCGTTAGATCCTTAAAAAACAGGATTAGAAAATGATCAAGACAAGATAAAATCAATAATGTACTTATTGTTAATGTCTAGATAAAATGTGTCAATAAGTTTCCTAAAACGAAAAAACCACAACTCAAGACATGCCTACATTATAAGCTCTTTATTACAGCAGTACTCTTATTATCACATAAAAATTCATTATAAACTCCTTATAATCAATTAACATATCACCCAAACAAACTTTAAACAGTTATCAAAAGAGGCTTGTTTTTAAACTGCAAATAATAAATAAATACATCTGAAATTGTGCCAAACTTTCTTTTCCTTCTCCAAACCACACACTAGTAGTCTTTAGATCCCTTTTTATCTCACTGCCAAGATTTGCTTTCTTTATCTTTATAGCCCATGCCCATAACCCAAATCACCCTTGAAAATAAATAATAATTCAAAAAAAAAAAACATATAGCTAGGGGTGCCAAATCTTATGCATAAACCCCAAAGAGAAAAATAAAACAAAACAAAAAGAAACCCAATTGCCCAAATTGCTGATTTTACAAACCCATAGTACAGTGATAGTGTTTAAGCAACCTATTGGCTTCTCTTAAGCCACTGAAGTAGGCACCATGGGTGGTTGAGTAATGAGTCCTATGTGTTGCTTCACCAGCAAACAGGAGTTGAAGGGGGGGAGGAGGAGAAGGAGGAGAGCCATCACCTTCACTACTAGGCAATGGCACAGCCATGGTGTCCAAATCATCACCACTTGACCCAACTGCAACATAGCTGTATGAACCCAAGAACAGTGGATCACTACCCCACTTGGACTTGAGGATCCTTGTGAACTTGAGCCCTGATGATGATGATGAGTGAGACTCTAAATTCCCATTGTGATGTGAATGATTTCCTTTCTTCACCTCCTCTTGCTCCTCCGGATGCCAAGACCTTGACAGGAAGCTTAAGGCGGTAGTTGAGACCCCATCAATGATGGCGTTGTCGTCAAGGGACTCGAGCTCGAGTGCCTCTTTCCCTGCGAACCAAGATAGGATTACTCTCGAATCGTCGTAGATCGGATAGAGTGAAGCTGTCCTCCTCATCCACCATGGTATCTTCTGCTTGAACTCGGAATCCGGCCTCCGAAACACCATCTGCATAAAAGGAAACAATCCTTTTTTGTTGCTGTCTTGTTCTTGTTCAGGACAAAGCTCTAGGAAGAGCTTATTAACGACACCATAACCTAGCTTTTCTATTGCATCTCTCTTGAAATCAGGAAGTGGAGGGCTGAACAACCCTGAGCCTTCAGAGACACCAGCTTTGAGCACACCAAGTGACACTGTGAGGATCACATGGTCAGCTTCTATAACAGACCCATCACTGAAATGCAGCTTCACAGGCCTAAAGTTGTGCTCAAGCCACTCAATCTTCACCACTCTCTTGCCTAGCTGGATCAACCCGGCAGGCAAAGCCGAGGCCAATGACTCGACTACTCGCATATAGCCCCTCGGGATCGTGATCTCTTCCCCGGGAAACATCTTGTACTCCCTTTCCGCGGCATAGTCCAAATTGAACAGATCCCCTGCCCCTGTGTAAGTCCTTTGCACGTTCTCATGCATGGCGAAAATTGCTTCTTCAAGTTCTCTCTGGCTCCAATGATTCCTCATCTCTTCCACTTCATTCCGTCCCTTCATCGATTCCCAGTAACCCTCTAGGCCCTGCCTTAAGAAGCTGCCAATGCTTAACTGCTTGCCACATGCTCCTGTGCCTCCATTGCTGCTCCCTCCCCACCTTTGTTCCTCTCTGTCTTCGACTTTGACTTCATCTTCGTCGTCTTCATCATTACCCTGGGCAGTCCGCATCAGATTGTTGAAAAACGAAGAGATTGATTCAACAAGGATGGGATTCAGGACCAACCCGCCTTCCGCTATGGTTGTCGGCAGCAACATTTTCTCACTAGAGAACCCAGCCATGCACTCCCATGGCTGGTCTGATTGGAAAGAGTTGGTCTCCTGAGCTATCTTGTGAACTGGGCTCCCAATGATTCCATGAATCCAGGTAGCACCCATTTCAATCCTGTCACCGCAGAACTCCGCTGTGTTGATTCTGCCACCAATCCTTGTTCCACCTTCTACCACACAGAGATCAAACAGATCCCTTGCATTCTCTGTTGTGTAGAGCTTGTGGGCAGCTGTGATGCCTGCCATTCCAGCCCCAATGATGACTACTTTTGGCTTTTTAACCCCCATTTTTTCTGCTTCTGAGCTCAGGGTTTTTCCTTTTACAACGAGAGAGTGCAGAAAAATGTTAAGAGACTGAGAGAGGGGAGAGGAGGAGGGAGAGGGAGAAAGGGAGGGAGTTGGTGAGAGAAAGCAAAGTGAATTGTGTGGTGAGGAAGACTATGCTGATAAGGAACTTATAAGGGGGCAAGTATATAGTATAGTCTTTTGCTCATAGGGCAACAACAGTTGAATATGTATTTATGTGTAAGTATAGAAAAAGAAGGGAGTGGTCTCCTTTTTCTTGAGCCTACAAGTATCTTATTAGGAATACAGCTTGTAGCCATCAAGAACACAATCTATAAAGGCAATTTATTCAAAGTCCTATGTGGAAGAAAGAAGTTGGAAGTTTCAACAGACTCGAGAAAACAACCAACCTCTTGTAGCCTTACTCCTAATTAGAGAGAATCTGATCATGATCCATGAAGAAAAAGCACATCCAAATAAGTAGTTCCATGACACTAGCTACCACAGAACAAATATGCCTTGCAATGCAATAATTGGAATATATATCTTAACAACATTGCTTTCATTGATTGAATAATTAAGCATGTATTCTGAAAACAACAATATTTGTCGGTAGGCTTTATATAAAATGAAGAAAAAATCAGTATATAGATATCAAGATAAGTAGTAGTCCAGGAGTATGATTGTACATCATTTTGTCTACCAATCACAACCACGAATCTTACTTACACCGCCCCCACCAACTGAACTGAAGGTGTGATGCTGATATTGTTACTGTTGTGGCTGGTAATGATGAATTCATCATCAGTTCTTCAATGATAGGGGGAAATAAGAAGGTTTTGCTTCTTTGGACAGTAATCAAGTCATTCTACAGCCATGATTAAGAAAGTGTGGAGATTGAATGGAGGGGTTTGAACCAAGGAATTGACTTCCAAAAGAGGTATAAATCATTTTCATTTGTTTCCAAATCACCAACTTAAGCAATTGACTAGGCAAGTTAGTGTACGTTATTTGAATTTACAAATCACCAACTACAACCAAGGAGATCTCCGTCATCAAAACCTAAGAGAAAGCATATACACAGATTACAGTATCATCATCATATAAAATAATGGAAGGGACAACAAAAACGCTTACTCAGGGTGTCAGGTATACATTTTTGTATAATCAATTAATGAACTAGCCATTAAAATAACTGTTCGGCATTAACTCCACTTGTAAATCTGTTCCCAAATCTCAAAACCAGTCAAATTTCTGGAATTTCGATCTCAAATAAATCCGAATCCCTAATAAATGCAAATCCCGAACAAATACAGTACCCCGGAGGAATAAACAGTCAAGCAATGCTCGCATCCCTTAATCAATCAGATAAGCGAGGTAAACGGCAAATTAGTTCTACTTCTAGCAATCTAACCCTAGAATCTCGTCTCGTAAAAAAATTCGCAATTCCGCGTATAAAATACCGACCGAGAAAAACTAGCTGCAATAATGATTGGATATTTGAATTTCATTACCGGGAGAAGCCACTGGAGTCGTCGGGATCGCTAATTCGTCAGGCAAGAAATCGCCGGCGGCGGAATCAAAACAGGTCGCCTAATTCGATTTCACTTCCTCGTGTCACTTTTTGAGGTAACCACCACCGGTGATCGGTCGGCGTCGACGGAAACAGATGGCGGATTCCTCAGGTGATCAGTCTCAATCGCCATTATCGTCGGGGAATGATGAAGACGACTTGTGGTTGAGTGACAGAATTGCCCTCTCACCATTTTTACTGTTTTCCTTTTTTCTCGGAGATTCCGTCATTTTTGCGAATTTACCGCATCGCAGACTTTGACTGCCATTTGGACTTTGGAGCTTCGTTAAAATCTCATCGAGTGGGTAACTTTTCTGAAATTAAGTTAGTACTACCTCCGATCCAAAATATATGTCGTTTGACTTTTCAACATGTATTTTAAGGAGCTAAAAATTATATAATATATTAACTTTTTTATTATTTTTTTTTTACAATTTAATACTCTCCGTTCGGAAATAAATGATGTTTGACTTTTGTAGACGTAGTTTTAGGAGCTAAAAAATATATACTCCGTAAAATCTTATTTATTTTAATTAATTTTTTTTCATAATTTAATACTTATTACTAATAGATATTAAATTATAAAAAATTAATTAAAATAAATAAGATTTTATATAGTTTTTAGCTCCTAAAACTACGTGTACAAAAGTCAAACACCGTTTATTTCCGAATGGATGGAGTACTTATTACCAACAAATATTAAGTTATAAAAAAATAATTTAAAAAAAGTTGATATTTTATATAGTTTTTAGCTTATTAAAATACGTGTAAAAAAATCAAACGACATGTATTATGGATCGGAGGGAGTATTTTTTTCTTGTACAGAAAATGTCATTCAAAATATCAAATGACGTATCATTTGACAAATTTTGAAGAAAAAATAGAGATGTAAATAAGAAAAATCAAATGAGAAATAATAACACCAAGAAAATATTGAGCAAAATTAGAGTCAGTTCGGATCCCCGTTACACTTTTCGTGTTACCTTTCATATTACTCCCTCCGTTTGAAAATAAATGTCGTTTGACTTTTATACACGTTTTTTTAAGGAGGTAAAAACTCTATAAAATATTATTTTTTTAATCAAATTTTTTTTATAAATTGATATTTATTAGTAATAGGTATCAATTTATAAAATAAATTGATTAAAAATAATATTTTATAGAGTTTTTACTTTCTTAAACAACGTGCACAAATGTCAAACGACATTTATTTTCAAACGGAGGGAGTATAGAAATTTTGATCTTCACTTTATAAATAGTCTTATGGATTATTAGTTTTATTTTTTAAAATAGAAATATGGCATAATAAATAAGGATATAATATTAAAAAAATTATTTATTAAAAATTATAAAAGAAATTAAAATGAAATATATTTTCTTAAACGGATAGGATGAGTTGAATTTACAAAGGATTCTAGCTTGTCTATTAGAATCACACAACCATTTTGATGAATGTGGGAACATATATACGAAATTTAAAAACTTGAGGTTGATGAAATCTCAAACTCACTAACCATGTTACATACCCTTTTTTTTTAATCAAAACATAATCTTATTATTTTTCTAATGTGTGCACACATGTGCACATAATCACATATTAAACAATTACAAAAATAAATCTTCTCTTCACAAAAGTATTTTTAAACAAAGATATCTTTTTTTTTTAATTTCTAACGCATGAGACACATTAAAAAAATCACTAATTTTAATTAAAATAAAATTAATTAGTACTACCTCCGGTCTAAAATATTTTATTATTTTAAATAAGTTATAAGTAGTGATTAGTAATAAATATAAAATTATTGAAAAAAATATTTTATTGAGTTTTAAATTTTTTTTAAACTATACCAAAAAAACATCAAGTTTAAAATTATTTTTAATGCTTATTTTTTGGCAAAGAGGAAGGGAGTACGTATTAATTGGATGGTTAACTTAACAATACTCTCTCAATTTAGAAATAAGTGTTGTTTGACTTTTGACTTTTTAACACGTTTTTAAGAAGCTAAAAATTATGTAAAAATATCAAATTTATATTTAAATTTTTTTATATAATTTTATACTTAATAGTTATAAGTTTAAAATTATTTAAAAAAAAATAAAAAAAAATTAATATTTTATATATTTTTTTAATTTTTTAAAAAACATGTTTTTTTTAAAAGTAGGCAATTTTTAAAAAAACATGTTGAAAAGTTAACAATTAAAGTCAAGTACGTGCTTAGACCATCCGCAACCATGGGATAACCTCTTTCCCCATTTTTTTCCCATCTTCCTATCACAACTTAACAACTCATTTATTTTTTTGTTTAAAATGATTTTCACTTTTTCTACCTCTTTCTAAAAGGTTTCTTCTACAACCATGGGAAACCTCTTTTACCTCTTTTCAAATTTATTTTCACTTTTTCTTTTCCTTTATACATCTTTCCCTTTATTATATGTGTATCATCATATATTATTGTGAATTATTTTTACTTATAATTTTATAAATAAATAAAAATAGCAAGTAGTTAATATAAATATATTTTATTACATCTAGATTAAAATAAAAAAAGTTAAAAACATTACAACATACGTAAATACTAATCGAACTACCTATAAATTCGGATAATAGCATTGGAATTGGTTCCACAAGTGCTCAACCAAATCTTTCTTCAATCGATATGAGCTTGTCTATCCCGAATCTCATATCTCATAGCCATATAGTTTCCCGGATTTCGATCTTCATATCTCCCGGTGGTAACGTTGAATGGCTCAATATTAGAACCGCCTGATGATCCAAGAACATTATTGGAAAAAAAAGAAGAGGATTGTACGCATTGGTAGGATTATGTGGTGTATAATTTGGATATTCGGGTGTTGGAGGATTGTTAAGCATTTGTAACATCACTTGAAATTGAGGATTTTTTAGAAGATTTGGATCAAAAGGCAAATTTGGAATGGGTGGAGTATTTGGATTATTGTGATCCATAATTAAGAAAATAGGTGCAACTACAATATATCAAGATGGGTATATATAGGGTAAAATTGGGCTCAAATTATAGAAAAAAAATAAAATTAAACCAATGGGATATTTTATTTTAAAAAATAATGAAATATAAATATATTTTTATTTCATTTTAAACACTATTACAATTAATAAATCTAAATGGAAAAGAGAATATCCTACTTTATCATTGAAAAAAAGAAAAATAAAATTAGAAAAGGGAAGAGGTTACCTCTCTCTACCAAGGTAACCCCTTCCCACCCCTTACCTTAAGGTAAACCTCACAATCATAGGCTTACCTTTTAGCAACCTTAAGGTAAGTAAAACTCATGGTTGCTCATGCTCTTGTTATGGAAATAGAAGAATGAGGAAAGTCAAGTACGTGCTCATTAAACATCATTAGTTGGTGCCTGGTGGGCTTAAATTAATTACAAACATCATGAAATTGGGTGTTGCTTGATCATCAATCATATAATTAATTACTAAACTCATCATTATTTATGCTAATTAAGCATCTTCAGTCAAATCCTCTTATTTATCCAAATGATCAATGCTATGTATGGACAATGATTTCAGATTTATAGCTAGCTAGGTTTCACAATAATGTTTTTTTGGATAATTGTTTGATTCACAAAACGGATCGATTAAGGGAGAGAGAGTGTGGAAATTTAATTTAATTACTTGAAACTTTTAATTGTTTGATTCCTCTCAAATACATGAACTTATTAATTATTAACTTGGATAAATAAATAAATAAAAACTCAAGTACATTCATGAAAAGAAAATTATATATATATCATAATTATATTTTGTTTAAAAAAATTAACTACATTTCTCATGTCATTTTATAAGTTAATGTACTTATTGCACGAATGTTATTTATGTATCAATCCCAAAGGAACATTAGATCTCAACGAACTAATCATTAATTTTGGGTTGTATAAAAAAAAGCTCTCACAAAGAATTAGATTATAATATGTTTGGGTAAAGTAATTATGAGAAATATATACATGGAGAAAGAAAAAGTCTCCATATATACCAAAATTTAGGGTGATGATTAGGAGAATATATATGAGAGGTTTTCAAACTAGTTTTGATTGCAATTTGCCAAGTAATTGAAATGGAATGGTGTAGGGCATGCATGAAAAGGACAACATAACAATAACACTATAAGCTAGAGATCCAAATATTTATATATTGTAGGAGCATTAGAAGCATAGTAATATTTAACATTTTACACTTATTGATTGTGAATCGAGTCAAAAATAAATTAACTTGTGCGTTAAATATAAAACTCTCCTTAAAACCAATGAAATATCATTTTGCATTCTTATCAATTATTATTACCATGAAAATTATATCATGTATTATTCATGTAAATTTTTTTAGAAGAATAAAAAATATATATTTTATTTATAATTTCATACTTATTAAAAAATTAATACGGAGTATTATATATGATTTTTATCATTAAAAAGTATAAATAACATTATGTGTGTTATTATGCCTTGAATCTGTTGCTAATCGGTAGACACCAAACGTCTTAGGGGTGGAGCCTTCTGGCAACGGGTTCAGGGGCAACGCCCCATGATCGATGGTGGTCTCATTAACCGGTCAGCGAGTCGAGGTCCAAGAGGCGATGCACCCCTGGTGGGGGGCTTGGGAGGTTAGCGCCACCCCCGCCAAAACGGTATGCTATGTTTTATTGTAACGGGCTTATCGTGATATGTTTTGGACTTATGGCCCATAGTCTCTATATATACTCATGAAACGTCACAATTTGTAATCAGATTTGTTCTTAGATTCCAAAATAAAGAATCACTAGTACAATCCCCGCGCTATGGTGCGATTTTTAATAAATAAAATTTTAATAATTAACATAACAAATTAATATTATAAAATATTAATAAAAGTTAGTGATACGGGGTTAGCCGTAGGGTGGTCCGATCTTCGACAATCAAGACTCAAAGACAAGAACGGAAGCAAAGACTCAACAAAACAATGAAAGAAAGACCGATAGAAGGGTGATTCGAACTAAGGTAGAACGAGATAAAGACCTCAGGCCTCCTAAGAGGGTAGGAACCAAGTATCAACGACTACAAAGCTCGCCTCTACAACCTTACACAACCAAGCCGACAACTTGGAGGCACAAGGAGGGGACTTGTGATTACCTGGATCACCAAGCTCTCGTGAGGTTGACGAACTCAAAGCAAACCAAGCAGGATCTAAAACCAATTTGCAATCGATGAGCAACGCTTCGAATCGATTGACTTGCACTCTTGTGTTTCACACCAAAAGAGAGAACTTTTCATAAAAATTGAACGTGTTTTTCAACAATGGAGATCAGCCGCCTATATTAAACCCTAATATGGGCTTGTTGGGCTGAAATTAATAAAAAGAAATACTTAAAAGAAATTAGTAAAAATACCCCTAAAGTTTCCTAAAATAACTTAAGTAGAAAAGTTACTAAAGTAGGAAATAAAACAAGGTTCAAGGCTTAGGATTTTCGGCCCTATCATGTGACTAAGATGATTCGACAATCTTGATCCCAATGCACATGTAGGTCTTCAATGTAGGCTCGGGGAGTTGAACCGTGCTCGAGAATAAGGCATGACTCACAAACAAGAATGAGTCTCTCTGCAACTTCTTGGCTCGGGCTTGAGTCATAGGTCCGTCTCCTAAGATGATCGGCGTGTCCGGAGGTGTAGAAGATGGTCTCGCATCAGTTAGGACAACATAATGAAAGTAGACTTGAGCAGCCCTTACGGTGTGATTTGTTCTTTTGGGATGACATATCTGGATCCCGTGCCATGGTCAAAATTGTGCCCATTAATTAGCTGGGACAAGATATGTCATCCCATTAGATCAAGAGGTTTGGGTATTTATAAATCCCAAGAGATGAATGAGGCTCTTCAAATGAAGTTGTTATGAAAAATTTTAGTGGAGCTCGACAACATTTGAGTCAAATTAATCCATCACAAATATCTTAAAAACTCGAACATATTAAACTACAAAAGATTGGTGACGCATCTTGGCAATGGTCAAAATTGTGCCCATTAATTGATACATTTAAACAAGGACTCGTCTTGTTAGTAGGAAATGGACGCACAATAAAATTCTATAAAGATAACTGGGTGATCACCGTTCAGGAAATTTTAACAAAGAGGAAAATGTGAGCAACTACATCAACGGGGGTAAATGATAGGTGGAAAAACTATTACCCCAACTTCCACAAAGCATAGTGAAGGATATTATATATTGATATACCGCTCCCAACCAATTCAACTAGTTTGAACACCGATTGTACTGGTGACCTAACAGAGGCGGATGGTTCACAACTGCTAGCATCTATAATCTTATTACCAATCAAAATAGAGAAACTGAAGACATGAATGCTTGGATCTGGAATACCAATCTACCACCTAAAATCCAAAATTTCTTATGGAAATTGAGTCAACACGGGCTTTTGACAAAAGCACGATTACGTCCCAAACACTTGTGTTCTATGTAACAACACGGAAGAGGACGACATACACTTATTTCTAGAATGCCATTTCAATAACACACTCCTTATTTGGAGCATATGACAGAAGTCAAATACACACACTAATAACAACATAAGGTGATATGACGTCAATATTGGGCTTCATAGGAAACAAATTTAACAAGAACAAAAAACAAATGCTCGCGTTCAAGTGATTGACCACGTGATATATCCAAAATCAAATAACATTAGACAAGAAGAAAGAAATACCATCCACCGGAAAGGTTGATCAGATTGTAGCAATACATACAGAAAATTGGCATCAAGCTTGTAAGATGGAAAATGAGACAACCAATATACGCAAACCCTCCCAAACACCACAAGGAAAGAATAGGCAAAATCATCGACAAATACATACAAAATGGAAAGTGTCGTCGGAAGTATTTAAATTGAATTTTGATGGATTCACTCTCTCAAACAATGACAGCTCTATTGGTTTAAGATGAAAAAGACCACCCGATTTATATTGTGTATGACCTCATTAGGAAACAAACTTCACTAAAGGCCAAGCAATGACACTAAAAAAAAGGAATTATAACTGCATTGCAACTTAAAATAAATAAATTATAGCTTGAGGGTGATTCTTTTATTATAATCAACTACTTAAAAGAATATCAAATTGCCCTTAGAAAATTAAATTAATTATGTCGGATACCACAGTACTACTTACAAGAATAATTGAGAGGTCATTGAGCCATGTGTCCAGAAATGTCATTAGAGTGACGGATAATGTTGCACACATTTGTCGCTCATTTACAGATTCAGATATCATTAAAGATTTAGGTCTTCGATCATGATCTCATCCGTAAGGATCCTCCTGAGTATTAGTCTACCCAAATTCTTTCCTTAAAAAAAAGCATACATCTAACATTGTGATCGAAATGAGTCACGAATAAAGGTAGCTAGGAAGGAACATGATCACTTAGGCTCTTAGCTTGATTGCTATCATGTATTGTCCTTTTGTTGCATATACTTTTCTATCATGTTGAATAAAATTACCACATTGCTTTTACTTTATTTGGTAGGCTTATGTGAGGGTAAACAATGTTGTATTCCTAGCTAGAGCTAGGCAGCTAGCTAGTCTTATCATTTTCATTTCCTATGAAACCTCCACCATCGCCCATCCACAGGTTATAAGTTTTTGGGCACTAATCATTGTGTGATTACAATATGAGATGATAAATACTCTATTTGTACTCGTATAATTAATTTTTTAATTAGTTTTACACTTTTTAAGGAAACTATTATGTAAAAAACTAGGGGAGTAAAAATCTATCTATATATACATATATATATATATATGCATAGTCGTCCTCCTATGTCACTGGTTGATTCTTATAAAAAAAATATTAAAATAATATGTTGTCATAGTTTATACAAATTTATTATAAGCCATAAATCTATCTATATGTATTTTAGTTAATTGATAAAAAAAAATTATAGAGGCATAAACAACATTAATATACATATATCTTTCAAAAAGAAAAACGAAAGCAAAAATTGACACTATAGCAACAATATGGTGGATCATTTGGACAAATAGAAATAGAAAAATCTCTGATAAAAAAAAACCCTACAACAATATAACACTTGAAATTGTTCACGAGACAAACTATAGAGAATTGGGAAAAGGCCACTAGCATTGAAAAGAAAAAACACACTAGCCCACCCAATTACCCAAATGGCAGAACACCACCAAAGAAAAAAAAATCTGAGATAGGAAAAACCACCAATAGAAACGTACAAAATTAATTTCAGTGGTAGTCATAAGGATCCTATAGCACTTCCTCTGTTGGCTCATCATTCGTGACCATTTGGGAGACCCAGTTGCAACCGGGGGAGCTCAGGTTGGCCAGAAGAGTGTGCTGGTTACGAAGGCTTTAGCGTTCAAACTTGATCTCCGGAAGGCTAGGAAGTTGGGCTTGTCGCGTATTCTAATTGATGGAGACAACCTCACAGTGATCAATGCTTCCAAAGGTTGTTGGTCATGTCCATTGGAGATTGAAATGCTCATCACCGACATTCACCTTTATATGCAACAATTCAAGGTGGTTGGAATTTATCATGTCTTGCGTGAAGTCAACAGGTGTGCAGATTGCATTGCGTGTCTCTTTTCGACTTGGAGCCAATCCAGGATAAAGACTTCAGCGTTTGCATTCGAAATGATGTCATTGGATGGTGGTCTAGCAAGGGCTGGCCACATCCAAATCTTTACATGTAAAAAAATTAATATATACTTCTTTGCCCGCCAACACATATCTTTTTAGTCGTATACATGGTAATTAAGAAAATATATAAGCTTGTTAGTTGGTCAAAAAATTAGAGTGAATTCAATTGGTCATGAGTGAAAAGTAAGTGTAATGATTAGCTAGTTAGTAGGTTAAGTGTAATGATTAGCTCTAAAAAAATACTCCCTCCGTTTTACAATACACGAGCTTTTAGATGGTAATTTTTGTTTCAAATCAGATGATCTTTTATGTTTTCTTGTATTGATTTGTGTATTGTTGACTTTTTAAAATATTATGATTGGTTAAAATGTGTAGTGGGTATTAAAAATATATAAAATAAAGTTAGTAGCATGGTGATGTTTTTAAAAAGTGAGGTGTTTTATTAAAATTTGTGCAAATGTATGAAAGATCATGAGTCCGTATGGGGCGGAGTTAAAAAAATGACTAAAATTTAAAAATTGTGTAAAATAAAGGTTGAAAGATTATAAAATAATACAAACACAAATAAACACAAATAAGTAAAAGGTGAAATTTATTTGGTTGTTATTAGAGGTATTATGGTAATTTCAAACCAAATAAACACAAAAAAAAGGTTGTTGGTTTAGCTTTTTTTTTACTCCTATTTTTAACTATAAACCAGCTAAAATTAGCACTCATAGACAACTTTTATTTTACCTACCTCATTCTACTACTTTTTTTAGTAGTTTATTGTGCAACCATACCTATCTCATGTATTGTGAAACGAATAGATTATGTATTATTGATAAAATTGTTTGGACTAAAAAGACATGGTAGACTAAAAAAAATCGAAATTTTGAAAGCATATTTTGCTAGTGAAACTAAGCTGATTATAAATTTATAATAGTGTAGTAATATAGATAGACTATATATAGTACGAGTAATTTGAAACGACCATTTTAAGCCAACGAGCCCTAAACGACCACGTGTTACTTGCGCTAAAAGTGCTTTATAAGCTATATCGACAACTTCATCATGGATCGTCGATTTGCTTATTCTTAATGGTAAAGATTGAAAAACACAATTTAGAGTAATCCCGTTCAGAGTAGGGTTTGAGAGAGTCAAATTGAACGCATCCATTTCTCAAACAAGTTGAGCGGATATCTTTTACCTAAGAGTAAATCCAACCAAAATTACCTAAGAAAACATAGTAATATATAGATGAAACAATACAAACATCAAGGAACACAAGACTACAAGCAAGACTCGACGATGCTCCGCCTTCAAACCATCGCTACCAATCAAAGAACGCTGCATTGGTGGGTATAATTAGGGCTAGAAGGAGATTCTCGGATTTTGCGATTAGCGTATCGAATATCAAGTATCCGAAGGAGCAATGGGAAAAAAAGACAGATAAAGGATACGCCTCCATACACTCTGAGTTGCACTATTCTAAATGTAGTGTATATATATATGAAACAATGAAACAAAACCATGATACAATAATTTAATCATCTGTACAATGCATAAGCATAACCACTCTTTAGAGAAAAATTACATTTCAATGTGAACCTGACCAAAACCTATACATCCCATGCTCACCGACCGCCTCTCGCGACGTCGTCGTCCTAGCTCTCTTCCAAAACCTCCAGCTCTTCCCGCCTCCGATGGGCCCCGAAGATGAATGCCTCCGGAACGACTCGGGTTCCTTGCAACCCATCCCAATATCTGAAGTTGATAACCCCTTCTCGAGATCCTCGGCATTCCTACCCGAGCCATAGCTATGGGCGCTATACCCACCTTGCAAGGGATCTCGGGCCTCGCTCAAGGGGTTTTCGTGGGGGCAGCTTATCGGTGACTCGTCGCAGCCATCTTTCGAGTTGTCGCACTCGTTGCACACCAGCTTCAAAGCCTGCACGACCTCGCCCATGAAGGGGCGGTGCGACACCTCGGGCTGGACGCACATCGAGGCGATGGCTGCGACTTTGGCCACGCTATCAAACGATATGTCCGGCCCCAGGTCCAGGTCCACAATCGATTTCAGAGCTTCTTTGGTGGTGAGATATGGCCTCGTCCATGACACAAGGTTCTCTTGGCCAGGCGGCTGCGACATGTCGACCGGTTTCCGACCCGTCAGGAGCTCGAGAAGGACGACACCGTAGCTATAGACGTCGCTCTTTACGAGTAGGTGTCCTGTCATGGCATACTCAGGAGCAACATACCTGCAGGTTTTTAGCTTCCATATGAATGTGCATTTAAAGATATTTTGCCTAAACCACCCCTAATATACTCTTTTGCACAAACCACCCCTAATATATTCTGTTTTTCACAAACCATCCCTAATATAGACTATTTGGCACAAAACCGCCCATTACAAATAAAATCATTTTAGCAGTAGAAGGTACTATCTCATACCCCAAAGTGTTCATGAGTATACACATTTAAGATGATGCCCACCAAAATTTACGGTAAACTACACAAAACCACCCCTAATATACACTATTTTGCACAGACCTCCCGTAATATAATATGTTTTGCACAAATCACTCCTAATAAAGACTATTTTGCACAAAACCACCCATTCCAAACAAAAGTGCAGTTAAACACCTATTGTTCATAATTGGCTGAAAACCCTAACTCATTTTAGCACAAAATAGCACAAACCACCTGTAATATAATCTATTTTGCACAAACCACCCTTAATATAACTATTTTGCACAAAAACACCCATTCCTGATAAAATTGCAGTTAAAAAAAACCCAACTCATTTTAGCAGTAAATCTAAGGTATCTTAGATAAGAATAAAGAGAGAATTCGTACCCGAAAGTTCCCATGACACGGGTCGAAATGTGTGTGTTCTCTTCATCCAATGCAGTTCGAGCCAAACCAAAGTCGGAGACTTTGGGTGTGAAGTCAGCTTCTAACAAGATGTTACTAGCTTTAAAATCCCTATGTATGACACGGGGACTCGAATCTTCGTGTAAGTAGGCTAGACCACGGGCAGCACCAAGGGCTATTTTCAACCGCGCTGCCCAATCTAGCGGAGAAATCTGCCTGTCTATTCCTGAAAAATTCACAAGATCGCAGTGAGCATCAAAAATCTGCACAGATTAACTTTTAGGGAGATATCTCTATACAGTCATTACCATGTAGGTGAGATTCGACACTGCCATTTGGAACGAGTTCGTAAACTAAACATCTGAGATTCTCCTCTACGCATATACCAATCAACTTGACTAAGTTCCTGTGGTGAAGCCGGCTTAGCATCTCAACTTCAGCCAAAAATTCCCGGCCACCCTGCTGGTCCTCTCTCTTGAGAACCTTCACGGCAACCTCAGTCCCGTCTTCAAGAACGCCACTGTAAACACGTCCAAATCCACCTTCCCCAATTACTCTCGAAGAGCTAAGGCTGTCGGTGGCTTTCTCAATCTCAGCCGCACTGAAAGTCTTAGCTGATCCAGTGTATGCAGCAACACTCGATTCAAATGACAGCGAAAAACTCGGGCGACTTCCAGCTGATTGTCCAGTTGGCCCTGACAACACAGTTCTTATTTAATCTATGCTGCCAGAAAATACATAGAATCCTAAATAACATGAGCATAGTTCGAGTTCGTTGCTTTACCTGTTGATCTTGCGATAGAAGCCGGATAAACATGTGGTGCTGCTGCTGATTGGTTAACTTGTCTTCTATATCGAAAGAGCAAAATCCACCCGAGTAAGAAGCACAGAAGCACAGCCCCGACTGCTGCTAAAACTATGATAGCTATAAGGCTACCACTAAGTCGGTGTTTACGCCCTTGCTTTGTTACATCAACTCCCAAAGGATGCATTTCGCTACCATTATACCCAGGATAAGGGTCACCGTTAATAACAGCGATATCTGAAGGAGCCATGGGAGGAGAAGGCGGAAGACCTACAATTCCACGGAGTTGGAAAATAAATAAACATGTAATGATCGAGAGAGTGATAGGGTGGAAGTTTGAAGCAGTGGCTACCTGGATACTGCACATAGAGAACTTCATAGCCACCAAACAGGGAATTGCTTATATCAACTTGCTTATTCCAGAACCTCTCATAGATCAAAAATGCTGTGATGTTGTCAAACTTATCACCAAGTGGTACTAAGTCGATCAGGAGGAGTGTTTTATCAGGTTGCTCGCTTGCGGCATTTGCTCCCATGATGCGCACTTGGCTTGGCTCCACGAAAATGCCAGTTGCAACTTCCTGGGCAAATTCTGGAACCGAAGGGAAAAAAGTGTACAAAGCAACACCGATTCGTAGCTCCACTTTCATTGGAAGAACACAACCGCAAGGTGATCCTGCAATTGTATTTGTGTATGGCCCCAGGCAAGTATAGGACGAGCAATCTATAAAGGCATCAAAACATGTCAGAGATACCAAGAAAAATGCAACTGGTCAACTAATAACACTAAAATCAACAGGAGTAATACCTCGATTAGGAGGTGGAGGTGGTAGTGCCAGTATGGGTGGCGCAAGCTCCGGTTTCCTTGTTGAAGGAGAAATTTCAGGGGAAAGAAAAGGGGCTTGCAAAAGAAGAAAAAATGACAGATAGATGAGATTTCGCTTTCTTCGTCATTTAAACAATCAACTATGAACAAGAGTTTTACTTACTCGTGGAGTGACCGGATGGAACTGGCATGTCGGACATAGGAACGGGACTGATGTAAACTTCTGTTAAAGGAGAGTGGGAAGGAGCCATGGCTGCAATGAAAAAACCACATTAAAAGTCTATACTCTATAGTCTATAGTTCCATACTTCCATGCGTAATCTATCCCTTCTCCCGAAAACCAGGTACCTGGATGATGACTGGTAGGAGAGTGATATCTCCCTGCACTCTCAGGTGATGGAGCAAGTAAAGAAGAAGGTCTGTCAACTTGACCTACATCACAAGAAACAGTAAATTATAACCAGAGTTAAGAAAAACCAAAACGCCCAGACAAACACTTCCTTAAAAGAAAGATCGTACCATGTTGCTGTGGAGCTGGTGATGGTACAGTATACGAAGTCTCAGGAGCAGATTGGCTAACATTCCTGGGATGAGCTTTGCTAGTTGAGGGTAAAGGAGAAAATGAAGGGCTATGAACCGCTTCAGCTGACGGGGATATAGGTGGTGAAACAGTAGCATCGGGGGCTAAACTAGGCAGCCCTCTCAACTTGTGAAAGGAAGGAGCAATATATGGTGAGATGCCTACAAGTAGTTAAGCTAAAATAAATCATCTGGCTGGTAGATATTAAAATGCTACTAAATGCAATTTCAGTAGTGAGTCCAACCTCCTCGGGAAATTCAAGTTTAGCATTATCAATTCGTTAACAAAAAAATGTTCCTCGTTGCTCACAGAAGATCAATGGAATGGAAAGCAGTTAACATCCTCCGCTCATATGTGTTTTAACAGAAGTGAATTAAGTGATTGATGTCAAAGAGCTCCTTTAATATACCTTGTTCCGGTTGATGATATGTAGGTGATAATGAGTGTGTTGATCCACTAGGAGCTATGGTAACTGGAACTTGGTGTCCTCTTTGTTGAATGCTCGGAGCTGGGCCTGATACGTGTGGCAACTGAGCCTCTGTAACGTTTTTAAAATCATGTACAGAGAGAATAAGATTTCTTATTACAACAATAAACTATTATCACAAGATACCGAAAGAATTATGAAGAGAAAAGCAATCTGGGGCACAATGGTTGGAGAAACACCCAGAATAAGGCTAAAGATTAAAATGTAAGTCGTCTTAACTAGATGATCGAAAGGTAATTGCATCATCTGGATGCTACAGTATATTCAAAAGATGTTATACAACAACAGTACTATTATACCAACCGATATAAGCAGGTGAGAAACGCAAACACGGGTACATGTCTTCCATGTAGGATTTTGAATTTCAAATGAGCAAAATGCAATGCTGCCTATGACGACGCCTAGAGTAAAAAAATGCAACTAAGAAAAGGGGTCACTTGACTCCTATAATTTACAGAATGTATACCGAGAGCTAATCAATTCACCTGGAGGAATTGACGGAGGTTCTCTCGGTACAACTGGAATGATGGATGGTGATCTGATTGGAGAAGCTGCCAACGGTGCTGCAATATCATGATATCAATAATTAATGCACATCACAACAAGAAGAACAGCAATAAAAATCCCAACATCATCTTGTCAGCAAGCAGAAATCCAGGTAGTCAAATAAGCTAATATATTTTGTACCTAATGATTTCGAGGGTACTGGAGATGTCTCAGATATTGGTATCTTTCTCTGATGTGAACCTGGTGGCAACGATCCTGACATTACTGCATGGATGGATGGAGGAGTTGCGGTAGAAGGAGGCACAGCAGCAGTTGATGGAGCTGAAGCATGGGAGGACACTGATGCACTTGGTGGACTTGAAGCACTTTTTGATGCAGGCGAAGTGGTTGGTATACTAGAGGGAGGTGGAGCCAAAAGACTTGATTCTGCAGGAGGAGATGGGGCCAGATGATGTGATGGTGCAGCATCAGGTGCTGGTAGTGAAACAATAGGGGGCACTGCGTGGGGTGGTGGATTTGACACGTCTATTGGTGGACTGGGAGGAGGTGGAGCTGAAGAATGTTCAGATATAGTGGCATTCGGTGGTGGAGCTGAAATGTATGGCATAGAACTTGGTGGCGGAGCCAAAAAATGTGATGAAGCAGGTGGGGATGATGCAGCTTTAGGTGGTGATAACGCAACAGTAGGTGGCACTCCATCAGGCGGTGGATTAGACACAAGCATTGGTGCTGGAGGTGAGTGAGATGAAGAATGTTCAGTTACAGTAGAGTTGGGTGGCGGAGCTGAAACATATGACATAGAAGTTGGAGGTGGGGCCAAGAAATGTGGCTTGCCTGGGGGTGGAGAAACCAAAATAGGGGATGGTATAGTAATGGGTGGGATAGTGGAGGGGACTGGTGGAACTGTAACATGAGATGGCGTTGCTTCAGGTGGTGGAGTTGAAGAATGGGACGAAAGATGAGGCTTTGCTGGTGGGGGAGCTGAAGCATTAAATTGCATAGGAGGTGTTAGATTGCCTAATGCATGTGGTGGTCCGGCATCTAGATACGGAGAAGGCTCATGAGCTGCCACAGCAGGAAATGGAGCAGAATCATGAGGCAACCTGGTAGGAGAGGGTGGTGGAGCTGAATCAGCTGACGGCATAACTTCTAGTGGTACAAAATGTGGCGAAGAAGCTAAATGATGATAGTCAACAGGAGATGGTGACTTGAAATGATGTAACATCTTGGGATGTGTTGGTGTAGTTGGTGATAATGTAGATGGCCATTGACCTGCAGTATGGGATGGCGCTGAAGCATGTTCTGATGGTAGAGGAGGTGGTGCAGCCAAAGAGTGTGGTGGTGGAACAGATGGTGTAGATAAAATAAATGGAGAAACCGGTGGTGGTGTAGCGACAATATGAGACGACATAACAGGAGGGGGTGAAACTGAAGTGTGTGGCGAAATAGCTGAGGGCGGTAAAGATGAAAAACGTGATGGAACAGCAGTTGACGCTGGACTAGAAGCTCGTATTGGCATACTAGCTTGGGGGGGAGCTGAGGCATGCGGGGCAACAGGCCGTAAGGGACTTGGGATATGGGGTGGAAGAGCAGGCGACTGTAAAGCTGGGACACCCGGAAGCTTAACAGCAGGTGGCGGAGCATACATCTGTGCAGGATTTTGTGGAGCTAAATCACGTAATGGCGCCTGAGGCTCAGGAGGTAGAGGCGCAAAAAACTCTGGCGAAGGTGCAGGTTGTTGCAAAGTCAAATCATGTGACGGCACCCCAGTAGGTGGTGGAGCCGGTAACAGTGGTTCCTTAGAAGGGACGACTTTAATAAACGCATTGGGGCCAGGTGATTTGACCGTGGGTGCTGCCGCTGCTGACTGTGTTGGTGATACAGTAACAGTACTAGGCAGATGGGGCAATGGCTGAATATTTTCAGGGCCCAGTGGAGAAGACTCGAACGAATGAGATGCTAGCGGAGGCTGAATAGCTGATCCTACATCAAAACAAAAATTTCTATTACATTCTCCATAAATCAACAACAGCAAAAGATGCCAAAGCACTATTGCACTAGTATGACTGTGACAGAAAATTACCATTCGAGAATGGAGCCGCACTGAGTATGTAACCAAGATTTTGTGCTTCCACAGGGGGGAAAGTGGATAAAGGCTCCTTGGAAGGAAATATACTAAACCCTGGATGCAAACAAAAAATTTCATATCCTCAGTTCAGATAGTAAAATGATCAATGAAGAACAATCTTGATGTATTATGAACATACAGATGCTGAAAACAAGTTGAGAGGTGACTTGAAAAGCATGATAGCGGAGGAAAAGACGAGAAAATAAAGGGCCATTCACTGAGATGAGTATATTTGATGCCTTCATTCACTGAAATACTTCACCGAATGTAACTTAGATTTATTCAGAACTTCTACATGCTAAATATGAACTAAATGAACACTTGCACTGCTCTTGAATAAGAGGACCAATTCAATCATTTTTGCAGGTCAATCACTCTATAGTGAAGCAATAAATGAAATGAGACAAAACCATGAAGACGATAGACCGTCAAGTGATGGCAGATTAAAAGTGCTCAAGACCTCAAGTTCCTAAATTTCCAGACTCGTAAGCACTCAAATAACCATGAAATACAAAGCTATTGCAGAAGTCAAGAACATAGCTTGAAATACGTAATGGTAGCTTCAAAATTAACTTTGAGCAATCAACCACATTGTCACCGACAAGTAAATTTAGAGGCTCTTAGCAACATCATGGGTGACAGAAACCCGATTCATATTTACCCTAAATTGATCTGATGTTCATTTCCCCAATCACTAGAAGAACACAAGCAATGTACCCAGATCATAAAAGATCCTTCAAACATAAACCAATCCAAAATCCGCATGAGATTTGTCCCCAAATAACCCAATTTAGGTCACTAGAGATTGAATTTTTACAAGGGTGATTGGAGCAGTACCTGTAGATCCCTGAGCAGCCAAAGCAAAACCAATGGCACAGAGATTGAAAAAGTGCCAAATTACTTTCAGCTGAGGAGTCATCTCAATCCCATAAAGAAGCAAAGCTCCTGAATGGCAAGAGAAGTACAGAAGGTGCAAACAGCACAAACCATATACAAAAAAAAAGGGGGAACTGTACTAAAATAAACTATTAATTTAAGAGATCGGTAACTTGAAGCAAAATTAGTGAAGACCCACGAGCTGTGATAGCAACACTAGAAGAACCCAGTTGAAGAAACCCACCAAACAAAGAGTTGGGTTTGGTGGCGGTTAGGGCGAGAAAACGCCGGAGAGCCCAAATTGAAGGAAATTGCAATCTCTGAGGAGTTTCGAAAGCTCGAAACTGCAGAAATTTTGGTGAAAGGTTTAATTTTTATTGAAGGGTTTCCCCCACATTCAAGTTTGTGGGCTATGGAAGGAGGGGAAAATGGGGGAGTAGATTCATGGGTTAATCTGACATGGAGGGAAATGAGGGTAACTGGTGGATCACAGGACGGGAGGGAGAGAAAGTGAGAAGTACACAAAGGCAACAGTTGAGTGGGAGGAGATGGAGAATTTGGAGTATTAAAATTGGGAATAAACCGAAATTGGGTTGAAAATTAAGGATTGGGATTAGTAGTTTAATTAATTTTTAGGGTTCTACTTTGACTACTTACTTGCAGTTAGATTAGATGATGGATTTGTAAAAATTAATTTTGGGTACTACTTTTTAAAGTCTTTGGCTCTTTAATGGGGAGTATAATTTTATTTGTTTTGTATGTTTGATGAATTATAAAATTTTTAATTATATTTTGTAAGTGGTTTATTTCTTCTTATATAAATATTAGGGTTTATTTAATTAATTTTCTAGTAGCTTTCAGTTTTTTCGTCTAAGAGTTTTTTTTCTAATAGCTTTGAGCCTTTGACATTCAAAATTGATAATGCAAAAAAAAATTGTTTTTTTAATTATACGAAAATAAATCAGTGCTCGTTTGAATTAAATTAGAAAACTCAACACATGAAGTAAATTTCAATACATGTGTTTGAATTAAAATTTTATTTTGAAAAAAAAAACCCATGAAGTCCTAAAAATTTTAATTCTACCAAAATGGAGGATTGAAATTATCATGTGAGATGTGGGTAAAGTTGAAATCCATCATTTCTATTTATTTTAAAAAATCTTTTCTTTTTCTTTTTAAATTAAAAAATTATGTATTTACCTATAATTTAAATAAATAGTTTTTATTAATAAGGGTTACAAAAGTATTTACACAAATTCTCATGAAAGTTAATATTCAACCAAATAAAATGTAAGATTTTAATTTATAGAAACCTAAACTTATCCAAACATATTTTTGTTAAATTATAGAAAGTTTAATTCCGAACTTACTTTCCCGAATTAAATTTCTATGAAGTGTACTTCCAAATTCATTCAAACCTAAACAAGCTTTAATTTTAAGTTATGTAAACTGCGATAAAATTTTCTATGCCAACCTTGTTTCTTACTAATTAGTAGATATAGATATCACGCTTAGTGTTATGCCAATCACTGGAAATTTTATAAGAGGTTGTATTTATTGAATTGAAAAATTAAATTCTGAGTTAGGTTTTTAGTTTTATGTTAACATGTACAAATATACTTCTTTCGGTCATTTTTAATTGTTTTTTTACTATTTAAGTGCGTTTTTTAGTGTGATAAAAACTATATAAAATATTTATTTTTTGAATTTTTTTTAACAATATAACATTATACTTATTACTAAAAAATATGAGATTATTCAAAAATTAATATTTTTTATCGTTACTGAAGTCTGTTGGGACTCGAGATCAGGGGTCGTGTGTATAAGTGCGCTAATAGCCTAGCAGGGTTCCATCCTTGGGGTCTATTGTCTCATTCTCTTTTTAGTTGATACCATACTGAAGTCCGTTGGAACTCGAGATCAGGGGTCGTGTGCATTGTGCGCCCATGTATTAATAGCCTAACACATAAGCCTAGCGGAGTTTCATCCTAAAACCAATTGACAATAGGATGAGACGATGAGTAACCCACTAGCTTATATACCAAGGTTTCTTTGTTCACATTATCAATGTGAAACTCTTTTGGTCTCTTCACGTTCACCATTCTCTCAACAGTCATTTTAAGAAAATGCGTTTGAATAGTAAACAACAATTAAAAGTGAACGAATGGAGTAATATTTAATCTATAAAATGAATTAATGTGAAAAAAAATAACAGAAATAGATTTGCAAGGCAGGACAGTTGAGTTGAGTTATAAATTTGCATATATGACCCCCACAATAAATAAATAAATAATTAAAAAGATTGTTGTGCAATTGGGATCCTTTGAGATGGAGCGTAGAAGTTGTTCTAAACATTGGCCAAATTGAGCACACAATTGTGGACCAAACCATTAACTGGAAATAATTTTTTTTAAATAAATATAAATGTGAGTGTTTAGGCAATAATATGGACCCCAAATCTTTATTTTAGTCTTTATTTGCGCATATATGTAGGTTAATAGGTCCTACAAAAGTACAAAGTAATTTCCCAAATAATTAGGGTATGTGAGATGGGGTGTAAGATTAGTTTCTTTATTAACAAAATAAAGATTTAGGAGGTTCCTCGTCATTAAAAAAAAAAAAAAAAGATTCTACTAACTTATCACTCAATTGTATCATTTCAAATAAGAAATGGAAATTTCGATTCCTCGTCACTAAAAAAAAAGGATTTTACTAACTTATCACTCAATTGTAACATTTCGAAGAAGAAAATAGAAATTTCGGATAAGACGTGAGAGTTATATAATTCATATTACGTCTAAAATGAGTCATTTTGTGTAAAATAATTTAGTTGTTAAAACCTAAACAAGGTCAGTTTTTCAACTATTTGGCTTCCCCAAAAAGAGGGAAAAGTTAGAAAAATCAAACACCTTCTATATGCTCCAAACACCCTCTAAGTATAACATTTTAGAAGTAAATAGTATTTTGTGGAAGTCTTATAATGCAAACATAATATTAAAATAATTATACACTAACATCAACAACTTAAATTTGGTATGACACTTTACCTATAATTGAAAAATGTACCCTCATCAACAACTTAAATTCGATAAGATACTTTATATATACTCTAACATCAGCAATATAAATTCGACATAATATTCGAACAAGATTTTATCAATTCTAAGTAAAATAACTTCATTGTATAACAATTTTTCAAAACTATTCCATCCATACAATGCAAATACAAAACGATCATCTTTTTTCAAATGAAGAAAATTTCAATAAGCTACATTTTAAGAATATTATCCATTAATTTAAGGACATTCATGAGTTTTCTAATTTCCTTATCTGGCACATTTTCCGAGAAGGAAATCGAGTAGGTGATCGTTTATCTCATCTAAGTTCGCTCACTCTAACTCGACTCCTCCAAATGACGTGGAGCTTGCTAATTTCATCCTTAGAGATGCCCTTTGCTAGGTTTTTCTTACAATGAGCCAAATTCTTTCTGTTTCAAAAAAAAGAAAAAAATATCAATATATAAATATAATGGAATAAAAAACGATCATGATTGTAATAATTATAACTTATTCTACCTATAAGTCTATTTTTATGGTTATATGGTCGATTATATTTCGAATTGTACCCTAAAATCACTGATCTTATACTTTTGAAATCGGCCTATATGATCCATTTTACAATGGGATTTGACAACCACAAACATGCATATTCTTTTCATTCTTTTACCTTCATAAACTAAACATATGTAATATATGCTTTATCTTAATATAAATTTTGGGGCAACCCATCTAAAAATTGATGGTTTTTTTTACTTTGTAGGAATTTGATTATCACCCCATGCGTTGTGTAATTGCAAGGGTGAAAAGGCATTGAGATCAAATGATGTACCACTCTTATCTATTGCATTGGCCCTTGACATTCACTACTCATTTGCTTTTGCAATTTTTGTTGTCTTGTCACCTTCTTCCAAAGCCAAAGTGTTATAGGACCATATAATATAGGTGCATCTTTTAGACTCTTTTAGTTTTTAACTTGTTGCATTTTTGGTAATTTTGTTCCACCAATGTGATACTTCAATACAAAATTCACCACTTAAATATAATTAATTGTAGAAATAGCATAGTGAAGGAATCTAGCTAAGTTGTGCCTAGTTCCTTAGCTATAGATGATGAGTTTTTGAGTTGGAGAGATTGATGTACAACAATGTCACTTATTCTTTAATGACATTAATTAAAATATAGGAGAGGGTTTGGCAAGGAAACATATTAAAGCCAGTACATAAGTATATCGAACTTAGCTAGCGAGCTTTCTGAAAGTTTGATCTATCGGGTGACAAAAATATAAAGAAAAATACACTGAGATATACTAAACGGAATTTCTCAAAATAAAAACCCGTCTAACTAAAAGTCTAAAATGTGTGAAATCCAAGCAAGGCATAGGAATCAGGGAGGGGAACTGAAAACTTGGAGAGGAGAAAGAATCAAAGATAGAGCATGTGCATATATGCAAGATTAGCTGCATTTTCAGTGCTCCTTCACTTTGTATAATTGCAATCTCTGGTCCTTTGTTGTTGTTTTTAACCACATTTTTTTTCTTCCCTGTTTTTGTACTGTACTTTCATCCCCTTTACTTTGTTAAGGCTGATAAAGAGAGGCCCCTCCAGCAAAATCAAGGATCAAATGAACAAAAGAAATGACCCCCACTTCACTGTGAACATGTGATCTTTTGTAACCCCCCATGTTTGGCTTTCATAGTTTGAGATGTGCCTTTGTTAGTTGTTTGGTTCCTACTTTTACCCACTTGGAAGTTTGAACCTTTTTCTTCCAAGATATAACCTATTGGGTAATTATCAAGTTGTTTGCCTTTTAACATTTTTTTGTTTGTTAACTGATTAATAAGATGGTAAAACACTCAATTTGCATTTTTTATACTCATTTCATTCATGTGGGTAGGTAATTATTCAAAATTTTAAGATAGATAGTTGGGTCAGTTTCAATCATCTAGCCTAACCATCTAGTCATCTAGACATTAATAAGAAGAGTGGTGTTGAATAAAATAATGCAAATTGAGTAGATGTAAAGTAGATTTTGAGTTAGGACAGTATAATAGTGAGAATCATTTGCCCATGCCTGCCTCAACCAAAAACCAAGCAATATTGGATAGATTTGAATTTGATTATATACTTTATTTGGATTTTATTGGGTAGATATGGTACATGATTTTGGGTTTTAATTTATCATTTAAGTTTAAGTTTGTTTGTTTTTTTAATCTATTTCAGTCAATGTTTCATTGATGAATCACTCTTTATCAAATATTAAGTGAAATGGAGTTGGTTGTTCTATGTCATGTAATAACACTATATTTGCTTATTTGGGCATTACGAAGGTCTTTAAACATCTCATTTTCTTTTTATGAAAAAATTGAAGGGAAAACAAAATTAATCACATGACATAAAAGATCATTTTTTTAATCATAACAATAGAAGAAGGGAAATCAAACTCGTGATTTATTGATAACTACATATCATTCTTACCAGTTAAGCTAGTAAGATTTGACTTGTACTACATGTACTCTTTTTTTTCGCTTTTTTTTGTTTTGTTGTTTATTTGCATTTGTTTTTATTAATAATAGTTAGTTTATCTATCGGTTTGTCCAGACTCTCGATTACTCTAGTCGTGCCCGAAAACCCCAGATAATTGAATCGAAATCCTTTCCTTTAATTTTTTTTTAAAATCTTATGAACAAAAGTAACACTAAAGTTCACCTAAAGATCGGACATAGTGTATTTACAAACACCCAATTATTAGACTATTTTTTAGAATGATTAATCTCAGCTCTAAATCACTTTCATTTTATCATACATTTTCTCCTCTATATCTCCAAGTTGTCATGTTATTTCATGTTCTCTGGTAACATCATTTTCCAATCCGGAGAATATAAATGATAAATTTGTTTCCAAAATGAGGTTCAAATTGTGACTGATTTGCCATTCTCCAACCCATACAAATTTGCATTTGTGCATCAGATACCTATATAATGTTATAATCAAATTCAATCACTATATGTCAGTGTTGCTTCAATGGAACATTCCCCTCAGACCAATCCCCATTTACCCAACTAAGAAATTAGGGTTTTTTTTTTCTAGCATGTTTATAGGAACAAGAATGAAAAGACCAAATTGCCCCTATAAGAATCTGCACCACCAGATGCTGTAAAAGATTGCCTGGATTTCCACATGGGCTGGTTTTGGTTTTCTGCAGGAAGAAGACAACCAACACCAACCCATTGTTAGCTTTTACACACCCCATGGCATGGAGTGTACCGGGCACCGTCAGTGTAGCTGACTTGTCGGAGCGAGCTACATGATTTTCACAAATGATTGTACTTCCAATTATGCTAGATTCCTGATTGAATGAGTTACACAGCATTGATCTCGGAAATGGCGATAACAGGCCCTCGGTATTTGAGTTCAATACCTACCCACGAGTTACGAATGAAGCGTCTAGATCCAAACATATTCGTACAGCCTCCTATATCAACTCGATGTCAGATGATCGATAAAAATGTAAAACGGGTAATCCGTCGTTGAGCCTGTAAATGATCAGATCTAAATGAGAGCAAAAATCCATTCTTGAATCAAGATGGGAGGAAAACAAATAATTGATAATCTCACTAGTAGCTACAAAATCCTAACTAGATCAATTTACTAAAAAGACATACAAACAAAAATGTTTGGGTCGCTTCATTCGGTGAATATGAACTCGGGTGCATTTGCAATTAACTTAGATGCATCGACTGCTAAGGTTAGATTGTATACGAAATATCCAGGCCTCATCTCACAATGCTGTCTGTCCCGGTACGTTAAGGGCGAAATGCAGCACATACTCTGTGGCTTCCCCCTGGCGATGAATATCCAACTCATTGATTGGGATCGAAGTCTTTGAACTTGCTTTTAAACGATTCCACCAGTTCAATCTCTTCATCTTTGCTAAGCTTACAATTTCTCCAGTCAGCCCTATCCGGGATCTTCAGGAGGCCAGCCAGAACCTGGGACACATTATTGCGCTGTTAGAGAGCGAGACTGTAACATTCGGGTTACAACTATAGTGCAGATAGCATCATGGGTAAATATCATTGTTTGAACATGCAATCTCCTCACTGCTTTGAGGCCTTGTAAAATAAACTGACACTAAGCAACACTATTATCTCCGATAAATACAATCAGGAACTTGTTTGCTGAACTAATATTGGAAAATCCATTTGCTTTACTTCTACACAAGCAAAATTTCCCAATTCAAGATACGTGAGATTAGATTAGGCAGTAAAGTTACTGCCTAATCTACAAGACGACAATATATATAGGACAATCCATTGGCTCTCTACCCACAACGAAAATTTGTTTTCACACATGCAGGTAGAGGACTATATATGGACCCACCCCCACCACTTTTCCCAATCTGATTAGCTATACATTGTTAATGCCATTACTGACGTCTTTTCACTTGGATCTAGAAAATAGGTGTGAAGAACAAGGCATGAAAACGGAGAAGTTGCCTAGATTAAAATAGATACTCCTTAACCAAACTATATTACCTCACGTCCAAATTGGGCAGGAAATTCCGAATCTTCCTCAATAGCATGTAGTAATACCGTGCCATCAGGGAGTTCCACATAGAATATGCCACAGCCACTATCTACCTGTGACTTCAACAATTTCCTTCCTTCTGAGCTATTATCCTCTGAGAGTCAAAGAGGGCAAAACACAACTGTTGTAACCATCATACCCCGGGAGAATGAACAAGACAATACAGATATGTTAAGATGCAGCTTATAACATGCACGATCTGTATGGTAGTGTCAGAGGGCAAAATACAGGGCTTATAACATACACAATTTGAGAACGGGCTGTCAACACATATATGTTAAGAAGGCATGTTATAAGTTGCATCTTATAATCTGTATGCTCAGTGGGCAAGTTATAAGCTGCATTTCCAAAACTGTTATAAGCATCATACGCTCTTAACATACAGATATGTTAAGATGCAGATTATAACATACACAAGTTGAGAAAGGGCTGTTTACACATACGCTAAGAGAATGAAAGGGAGGTTTGTATTAATCCAGGGCCTGCTTAAACTCATAAGACATTTTACTGTTCATCTTAACAATACGGGAGTATCTAGCTTTAGAAAACACCTAAAAACACCATAATTTTTTCAAAAAAATGTAAGCCTAACCTTGATTTCAAAGCTCTCATGAAATCAATTAAGGAGCACCTCAATAAAAACATTGATTTTTCCTTCAGAATCCATGATTTCAAAGCTTATTCCGTTTCTTGGGAAATTAAGGATACCCCAACTGTAGGCTAAACCTAAAGGGGTCTCTTTCTGTCCATCACCCATCCCTCCCCAAGTGCACGAATGATTTCATACCTCTTTCATTCTCTTAATTTTAACAGGATGACACCATTGTCAATAAACAGGTAACTCTAGAGTCTAGACTGCAGATTGAACACAAAATGGACCTTCTGAAGTAGCTAATTCAACAGAAGTCCAATATCCCAGCCATTATGCCATGAAGAACCTTAGTAACAAACAGATAGAAAATGAAAATAAATGCAGCAAAATAAAATTCAGTAAGAACCTCATTCCAACGAGAAGCTCATACAGTTGATAATAGTATTTCTATCCCTAAAAAAAACATAACCACCAAGATTAACTCACCCTTGATTGTTTTAAATTCCAAGGATAGCTTCTTGGCTGCTAAATTGAAGATATTCTTCACAATGGATGATTTGCCTGATGGAAGAGGGACAGCCTGCAGTAGATGTGAAGGAATGCTGAGTATGGTTAACTAATGGTTGTTACAAAAATGCCAACTCTATTCATTGAATATTTGAATGTGAACTGTATATTGACTCATTGAATAAAAAGGAGCAGTTTTACCTGAAGATTTGCATGACTGCCTCGTTTTGAAACAAATTCAAAGAAGATCATTTCCTTTCCTTTTTTCTGACTATATGTCTGAAGACTTCTCTGAAATTTGTAAAGCTCTTTTTCACACTCAGGAGGAACAGACAGGGTACTTGGCGAATGCTCAATAGGAACGATTAACACATGATCGTCCACAAGACCACCTTTGGGCAATGCATAATAAAAGTATTCTCCAACACTGATGATTAGATGAGACTCCACATTGGGGCTTGACAAACAAAACCAGCATTCTTTTGACCTACAGTTTGATTGTATCACTCTTAGTTTTCCAGAAAAGAGCTCAAGATTTCAAAAACTAGGTCCACTAACCTGGTACCACCAGGTTAGGTGGAAACATGGAAACATATTCAAATTTTCAAACACTAGGTCCACTAACCTGGTACCAACAGCACCAGCAGATCTGTGCTTCCTGTTAGACACAACATCTCCTTCTTCAACTAGGTTGTGCTTAAATTGACAATCTGGGCCTCTCTCACATTCTCCTTTATTGAGGAAATCAAAACAGACACCTCTTGAGTATTGTTCCTTGGCATCTGCATCATGTCTAAAGTGGCACTTCTCTCCTCGCGGACATGACCCAGAAGACAAATATTTGAAACAGAGCTTATCCCCAACTCCTTCCCCAACCCTCTGTTTTTTAACATCATACCGCCAAGGTTGTGCCTCTAGAGCATCCTCCAACGGTCGCTTTGTCGTTTCTGTGGCATTTATATTTTTCTCTTCACCAAATGGAAACAAGGTAGTATTTGGAGGCTTGTTGCAGATCTCAGCAGTTGTCATAGTTGAGGAGGGAGTAGGAGAAATTGCATGCATGAATTTCTGAGATGAAAATATGAAGTAAGAGGAAACCCAAAAGCATGGCTTCAAGCATTGCTAACACCATAAATATTGGTGGATAAATATGCTAGAAATACCCACAGAAACCATTAGCCATAAGACTTTGTATGATTAATGATATTACGAATACTTTCTCACTGATCAATTTATAAAAAAACATTATCTATTAATTAAGTGATATTATTTTATTTATTAATAATGGTGTTGCTACATTGTTTACCTTTTTTCAGCATGAGAACAAAATTGTTTGAAAAAAATGTATCATGTATATGATCAGATACCTTTCAAGCAATTTACAAACCAACAAAATATTCTTATCTGAGGCTGTTAGCTGATAATCAAATTGACCTAGCTCTAAATAGAAATAAAACCCAATAAAAAGTCAAATGAAACCCAAATGACTAAATGAGTATGTATATGAGCAAAAACTTTTTTTTTTATAAAAAAATTTAGGACCTGTACTCTCTTTATGGAAGTTTATTGCATATATTAATCAAGGAACTAAGTCACAAAAGCTAAGGGGGATATAGGCATTGGGAGAGTGCTTTATGAATAGTGTTCATGAGATGTAACTGCTTTCAGGGGTACTAAGAGTAGAGACAGTAAGAAATGTGGTGTGCTCATTAATATAGGATGGAACTTGAGTGAGAGTTCCCCTAAGAAAGCATATGCATAAACCTACATATTTATTGCCCTGATAATGCCAGTTATTTATTTTCTTCTGACAAAAAAGAGCTCAAAAAGGTATCTACAAAGTCATGGCCTTTCTGCAAGAAATATTCTTAAGAGGGCATACTTCAAGATCTGTCCAATTGTCCACATTTGTCTAAGACAGACAAATGCTCAGTTGATACTTGTTAGCATGCATAATACAAATTGCAGATTGTACTGAGACAGGAACTTCATTTGTTTATATGACATCCAACTTTTTTATTGACTCACTGAATAAATAGAGCTGCCCCAAGCTTGCATAGTCATCCAAGCATTGTAATAAGAGAAAACTTTTATCAACCTAAAACACATCTTCTTATGCATCAGTCTATTCCACATTTACATCATGACATCTGTCTTCACTCTTCAGTACTCAGTTAAATTTGTATCTCGTACGTTCCCACATGTCCTAGCAACGCCATTGCCTTAGACATACCACTTGAAGAAAGCAATTACAAGATGAGAGATTCTAATATCCAACAGGACCGATCTCCAAAAGTCTTTGTAAACAATATAGAGAGATGAAAACAAATTAAGCAAGTGTATACTGTATAGCAAAGAGCAAAATAATAACAAGCAGAAAGTGCTAATAACAAATATAAACAAGCTGCAAGCAGAAAACTGAATCAAGGCAGGCAACAATGCATAACCAAGCAGAAGTCTTAAATAGTGTAGATAGAACTAAAGGCCGAACCTGTTTACTTTTATTTCCCACAGAAGCAAGACCAATGAAACGTGTCACGTGCATAGCATTGATGTTAGAGTAAGGCTCACGAGCATAGAAAACACCCATGGAACCCGCAATGTGATATCTGTTCTAGAAAAAAATATAGTATTGGGATAGCAGTGGATAATACGTAATCGGAATTTTTTAAAACAAACTTAAAATACCATAAATTTATTTACAGACCACTTTATTAAAACAAAGGCCTACTATCTCCTTTCCTCACGAGGGAAAAAGAACGAAAGAAAAAAGACGGATCATACTTTTATCTAAATACCTAATATCCAACCATCTCATACTGCTCATAAACCAATATGAAGGGATCTACACAAGGAACTCACCGAGGCTTGATCTCAGCCACCAGCTCGGCAACTGTATAGTCACTTCCTACTGAATCAGATATTCCTGGAGGAATATCTGAGGTAGCAGCCTTGTCTGTAACTCCAGTTGGCCATTCATTAGTGTAGGTAGTTAAGAATCGCATAATAGAGAACAATAGGCCACTAGTACAATGAAGAAATAAATCTTAATGATTAAATACATGAGAAGCAGAGAGCAAATAAGGATATGTGAGGAACAAATCAACTATTCCTGATTCTTCTGCTATTGCCCGCAATGCATCAACATCGTCTTGACTATATTTCCCATATGGTTGACCACTTGATGACTGCCTACCAGATAAGTAGGCCACAGATAGCCCTGGTTAATAGGATAGTTGATCAAAGACAGAAACAAGCAATGGTCAAATATAATCCACCGAAAAACTCTATATGATTTCTTATTGAATATATCATAAAGAGATCTAACAATGCTAGAAACCCACAAGACAAATTAACAGAAAAGCTTTGAAATAAATTTAGGCACTATTTCCTCATGAGTTATGAACTTGTCTAATGTCAATCACTAGATAGGTGAAGGCGCAATAGAAAGTAAAATGCCCTGTATTTAAAGAAATAAACACTCCTGTAAAACAGCATGACCAAAGTCACCAAACTAGCCCAAAACATAAAATTCGCACACATTAAATCAACTAAACATGGGAATGGATAGGTCATCGATTACTTGTACAACTCCCAAAGAACACATACTTTTTCCACTTCCACTCACCGATAGCTTCCATAAAAACACAGAAATAAATTTTGATCGGGGCCTTGAATTCTTTGGTAATGTATAAACGAAATTATCTTGGATAGACCTAACCTCCGATACATTGGCTCTGTACTATGGTCTTTCATACAGTACCATAACGCCTTTGCAGAATTTCACTTCCAAAATGAATAGACAAGCATCTGGTTGCTACATTTCTATACTCCACAACGAATAAATTCCATCTAACACAAACTATTTGGATAACTTGAGCATAAACAATCTAAAAATCACCATGACAACACAACTCTACAAGTCATTTAAGAGTACAAACATGTCTCTAATGCATCACAATCCACAATCAAAGTTCATCAATCAGACAATCACATTAGCGAATTCGAAAGAGCGAATACCATGTAATTGGAACTTTCCACTGCCTTTCAGCCAGTAGAGATTCTCACAAATCCGCAGACCATCCATCTTGAACCCTTGGTTCAAGGGATCCTTAGCAGCCACAGACAGAACCTTCTGTGCGCCAACGCCGTAGTCTCCGACGAAGTAGGTCGGAATGGGAACCTCCAACCTCCCTTCCACGTAGCCGGTGAACTCGTCGAGCTGGTCCGGCGAATCCGGGAAGAACTGGCCTACGCAGAGCAAGGCGTCAAATGGACCGGCCGATTTATTGACCTGAAACACACAAAATCACCGCAAAGCTCAGTGCCAATGTCTAAACCTAGAAGTTTCTCAACGGCGAATTGAACACATAAACAGCGGAATCGGAAAGGCGGAGAGAGAGGGAATTACAGATGCGACGCGCTTGAAGAGCTGGTTGAGACGGCCAAGGACGTCGCCGCATAGCAGAATCCGGGGAGGAGCCATGGCTTACTCTGCGTGTGAGGGACTATGGCGGACGTTCTGCGCCTTCGAAGTTTATATATTAAACCGGGTCGGGCCGGGCCTGACCAGACCTATCTGATAGCGATCAAATGCAAAAACGAAGCAGCATCAGAAATCCAGTTCTGAATTCCAGTGAGATAACGAAGGAGATAGGATCAAGGAAGAAGCACCATCGAAGAGCTCTCCGCCTCTACGCGGTGGCCGGAGCTGTGATTGGAGGCGGTGGTGCGGCCTAGACCGATGAATTCGTTGTGAACGCAGCGGTGGCGGATATGGCCTCCTCTTCATCGTTCTCATTGTGTTCCACTCCCCAAACCTTTCCACCGTCTCTTCCTCGGCATTTTATTCATCGTCGTCACCTTTCACTCAATCTCCCCTTGCGCTTCCGATTCAAAACCCTAAAATTCGCGCCTAATTGTTCCTCCTCGCGCGCCACAATCAACGAAGAAGCTCAGGGGAAGAAGCAATCCCGGAAGCCTAGACCTAGCTTCTACGATCAAATTTCTGAGAAATGGTCCCGCAGGCCGACTATCTCAACCAATCCCCCATGGCACCGAGAAGAAACGATCGTAGAAGTGGAAGCCTTAAAGGAGGATAGAGCGAATCGGACCATTGAGTCACTGAGTGACCAGCCGAGTTCAATTTCTCCTGGCACTGAATCTATTGCTGATAGTAGTATCGTAGGTGTGGCTCCATGGGGTCGCATACCTAAAAAATCTCAGAGAAATTCTGAACGGATTTCGGTCGAGAAATGCTCTGAAAATCAAGGACGTGCTATGCTGGGAGACGACGCGATAGAAACGGCTAAGGTTTCAGGTGTTGGGAGATCAATGAATTCGACTCTTTCGTCATTTTCTAGCCGTTATGAGAGCTTCATTGGTGGAAATTTACATGCTGGTGATGGTGATGATGCCAAAGGTGAAGCCTTTAGTGAAGCAAGTTGTTCCAGTAGCTTACCATGGGAAACAAGGGCGGATTCAGGTGACAATGTAGGAAAGAGGATAAAGAATGGCAATGCCGAGTTTGCAGAGAAAACTGTCCCCGGGCACGAGTTGAAGAGACTCAGGAATGTGGCTTTGAGGATGCTTGAGAGGATAAAGGTTGGGGAAGCCGGTGTGACTAAAGCAATGGTGGATGAAATCCATGAAAAATGGAAGGTAGATGAAATTGTCAAGCTGAAATTCGAGGGGTCTCTTGCCATTAACATGAGGAGGACCCATGAAACCTTGGAGGTCAGTTGATGGAAGTTCTTGGATTTTTTAAAAATTTGAATATGTTAATTCAGCAAATTGTGAATTGACAACATTTGACATTTTGATTGATTTATGCTGGCCAATTAGCAAAATATGTTATGCATAATTTTTTCTTATATGTTGTCGAACCCCCTTCAATTCGAATGGAAATTCTTCCATCTGATCTTCCATAGGACCTTCATGTGATTCTATGCTTATTCAGTGCAATTCTTTTATTTTATGAACTAAATGCAAGGGCTTTGTTGTTCTTGTGTACCAAGATTTACAGATGATTTGCCTCATTTTCGTAATGGCATGATGTCCTCATCAATGGGGGTGTTTACTTGTTTTTATCTGATTATATCATCTTTGCTTTTGTGTTCACAATGGCATCTGTGAATATGATGACTGCAGAGAAAAACAGGTGGTCTGGTGATATGGAGATCTGGTAGTTCAGTTGTATTGTTCAGGGGAATGAACTACAAACTGGATTGTGTACAATCATATAACACACAGAAAAGCGGTGATTTGCGAAATCCTGAGGTTCTAGAAAAAACAGCATTTTCCAATTCTTTGAAGTTCCCAAGTGGTCTGTCTGAAGAAGAGTTGACAGATGTGATTGAGCTCCAAAATTTGTTGGATGATTTGGGGCCGCCATTTGAAGACTGGACGGGTGGCATTCTGAAGCCGGTTGATGCAGACTTGCTTCCTGGTGTGATCCCAGGATATAAACCTCCATTCAGACTTCTTCCTTATGGGGCTAAGCTTGCTTTAAAAAATAAAGAGATGACATTCTTCCGACAGCAGGCGAGAAGGATCCGTCCACAGTTTGCCCTGGGTATGTTCCATTGGTTTATTAACTCATTTGTCAGGGTTTAATAAATGTCCTTCATATGCTTTTAGTTTCCTTTTCACACGGTTCTTCAACCATTGTATTAGGAAGGAACCGTGAATTGGAAGGTCTTGCAGCAGCAATGGTGAAGTTATGGGAAAAGAGCGCGATTGCCAAGATAGCTATCAAACGTGGTGTCCTCGATACTAACAATGTCAAAATGGCTGAAGACTTGAAGGTAACATATTTTTCTTTTGCCAATATATGATTTTCCCAGTTTGTGCTATTACTTTATAGATAGGGAGTCTTCTGCATGTTTTTGGAATGGTTATGCCTTGGTTTATTCATCTAGAAGCTGGGTTTGAATTAGGCTGGTGCATCACTGTAAGAAAAATCGATTGTACCAATTCGTCCCTTTTGGTGCAGAAACTGACTGGAGGCACACTCCTGTCACGGAATAAGGAGTACATAGTCTTCTATAGAGGCAACGACTTTTTACCACCTGCTGTCACTGAATCCCTCAAGGAAAGGGAAAAGATGGCTGGACTTCAGCATCAGGAAGAGGAAGCGCAGAGGGATGCGTCACATTTGATTGATTCAAGGGTGAAAACTTCCAAACGCCCGCTTGTTGCAGGTACACTTGCTGAAACGGTCGCAGCAGCCTCTCGCTGTGTGAAGCAGACGGATGGTGAAGACTTGGTGAAGATGTTGAAGGATTCAGCCATCGCTAGACATGCTTCTCTGGTTAAATACCTCGAGAACAAACTAACCCTTGTATGTCACAATCTTCTAACTCGAGAACATGGCCTCGTACAAATGTTCATATCCTTGACGATCTTTGACTCCTTCAGGCCAAAAGGAAGCTTCATAAGGCTGAGAGGGCACTGGCAAAGGTACAGGAATACCTACAACCTGCAGAGCTCCCCTCGGACCAGGAAATGGTAACAGATGAAGAGAGATTTTTACTTCGTAAAATGGGTCTAAGTATGAAGCCCTTTCTGCTTCTTGGTAAGCGTCGGAACTCTTGTATTTGGTCTATTATTCGTAACCCATGAGGAATCAATTTGCATATGTTTTCTCCCATAGGGAGGCGAGGAGTTTTTGGTGGTACGATACAAAATATGCATTTACATTGGAAGTTCCGCGAACTGGTGAAGATTATTGTCAAAGGAAAAAGTTTCGCCCAAGTAAAGCACATTGCGATTTCTCTGGAGGCTGAGAGTGGTGGAGTGTTTATATCAGTTGATAAAACTACTAAAGGTTACGCGATCATCATGTACCGGGGGAAGAACTATCAGAAGCCCCTTCAGTATAGACCCAGGAATTTACTCACTCGAAGACAGGCACTGGCTAGGTCGATTGAACTTCAGCGGTGTGAGGTAAGCATTCCATGATTTCTATGGTTCATTCTTACCTCCTCATAAAGCTTATTTTTATGCTTTATGTTTCTTCTTTAGGCGCTGAAGCATCACGTATCGGATTTAGTGGAAAGGATGGAATTGATCAAGTCTGAATTGGTAAAACTCGGCCTCGTTCTTCCTGATTATCTGTGGCTGTTGTAGTGAAGTTGCGTAAAGTATGAGCTGTTAATATTGTTGGTACAGGATGATATGAAAATTATAGACGAGATTGACGACAAAACCTTGTATGCAAGATTAGATGGTGCTTTCGATGATGGTGATGACAACGATGATTGGGAAGAGGTAACTGACTTGGCATAAGAGTTCTTGTTCATGAGTCGTGTGCGCCTCTCTTCTTTGGATTTACGCATAGCTATTAAGCCTTTGCTTTTCGTCGTTAGCAGGATGATGGTGAAGAAGCTTACCTGGAAGTCTACGAAAGCGAGGATGATAATGATGATGTCAATATCTAACCCATGGATCAAAAATGGTGCAAGGATCAATCTTCAATGAACCTCTCTTGGAACAACCGTGGCAACCGATGAATTAACCAGCCAACCATCTGCAGATGCGTTGTAGCCTTGTAGGTACATCTTTCACCGGTTTTATAGCAAAGTCGTTGAGTCGCGATTGTGTAACCCTTACATTCCCGAAATTGATCGCAGGAAACGCCCCGGAAGGCAAACAAAGCGGGGAGTAAGCAGAAGGCATAGAGGTTGCATAAAAACTAGGCATTAGTACGGAACCAATGGATAGAAATTCACTTGTATAAGTTATGTTCATGAAAACATGATGTTTGTTGGCAAGACACGACCCCACCGAGAAACTCGACCCAATCCGAACTTTTGTCGGATCTCATGCCCTGAAAGACGATAGCTTTGTCGACCTTACCCGAGTCCCGAGCAACCCAATAACTGAGTTGTCTGGAACATAAAAACAGCACGAATCCGACATGACCCAAAACGGATATAAATCCGATCCCAAATTCGAAATCAAAATTTACCCAAAGTCACAAACTTCGACCGATTATGATCCGTTTTGAAAATAACCCGACCCAGTATGAATCGGACTCGGACTAATCCAATCTGAAAACGCTCTTTTACCGACCCGAAATAATCCGTTTTGAAGCCAAAAAAAAATGGCGGCTTCAAGCATGGACTGAACTCGCTGGAGAGAGAGAGAGGGAGATAGAGAGATGGGTATCGACTTGACAAACTGGGACGAAGTGGTGTACAGGGACAGCATTCTCCAGGAGAGGGAGAGCCAATGCCGAACCGTGTTCAGAGCCATCTTTGCCCCAAACCATAGCCCAAAACCTAACCCTAACCCTGACATTGTCGTTGCTGCCTCCAGCGATGGCTCCGTTGCTTCCTACTCCATCGCCTCCTGCCTCACTTTGCTCGACTCGGCACCTCAACTGTACCAATTTCTTTTTCTTTCACCTTTGATTTTGAATTCGTTTGTTCCTTGTTTCTTTTGGTTTATTGGTGTTGATGAAAATTGAAGATCGATTCTTTAGGTTGCAGGTAGCTGAGCCGCTTTGCTTTCTTCGTGCGCATCGTGGCCCTGCTTATGATGTCAAGTTCTATGATAATGCTGAAAGTTCGTTGCTTTTAAGGTTTATTTCATCTTTTCCCTTTGTTTGGATTTGATTGAAGGAGATTAAGTTGAACTCTGATCATGCTCTTTGAGAATTGATTAATGATTAGTGTTGTTTTAAGATCTACTATGAGCTCTTAAATTCTGTGATGTTCAGCTTGATTTATATAATGAAGCATTTTATGCTAATGTTTGGAATGATACCGTGCAGTTGTGGTGACGATGGCAGGATCCTTGGGTGGAAATGGAACGAAATGACAATGTCAGAGTCCTCTATGCAGTCGCAAGGTAAACTGTACAATTGACTAAAAATAACGAATTGGCATCGTGAGCTTTCTTATTTTATAATTTAAGTTTTGATATTTTCAGAGTATATGCAATGTTGTGTAATGTTATAGCATAATGTTGATTTGGGTTCTGACCTAAGCATCTATCTTGTCAGCACTTATGCTTGATTGCTTACCCTTATCGAGGATGAGTGAATCATTCATATGTTTATTTGTCTTTGTTGAATACTAAAAGTATCTAAATGAGTAGGTTTGTCCTCTACCCATAAATTTATTATGCCACCCTGGCTACTAGCAGCACATAATGGACAAATGTGTTTTATTTTCCTAGAGCAAAAGTTGAGTCTTTTCATTCGTTTGTATTCCGCGGTAACTAAGTTGTTGATGATATGCAAGCCTAATGAAATGTTTTTTTGGATAAGGGTGCTCAACTTGTTAACAAAAGTTCTTTCTATCGATTTCAACTTTCAAGGCTATTTCCTTTTTTCATTTGTATGTTTAACTTTCCTGTGATATAATTTGTACTGCATTACTTGCACAAATTGCAGGGCCAGATTTGGAACCAGTACTTGAGTTGATGAATCCTCAACATAAGTAAGTCACTTTGCAGCTGCATGTTCTATTTGTTAAAAATTTACTGATATTCAAATGAGACTGTCATCTCCGCTCTGAAGTTATTTTTATCCATGTTTTAGTTACTTTAGAATCTACTTTGTTGTTCTCAATCATTCATGGAACCACTATTTCTTCTTTACGTATGAAAGTTGTATACTGTTTAATATGAAGAGAACTCTTTACGCCTAAGATTTTGTGAAGCTGCACTGAAATCTTGCTGCAAGGAATAGGATTTGCTAAGGTGCACTTAGGGATGAACTCTTTAGGTTTTGCAGGTGAACATAGGGAAGAAGCTATGCAATCAATTAGTGTGTAGCAGTTTGGATCCCTTAAAAGGGGCTATATGTTTTTGTCATGCTGTTCAACACAATTCATTCATCACAAGTGCTCAATTTTCTTATGCATTTTCAAATAGGAGTTTCAATGATGAAGTTGGAAGAAAGAGAATCTAATTTAATGAGCTCTTCTGCCTCTTTTCTTTGGGCCCAATATTAATCCTATCCACCCAAACATGTTATCAGCTTTGCAACTAATTCTTCTACATGAAGTTTCAATTATTGTCATGAATAAGTGAGTTATGAATACATCAATCTTGAACTGAACTGCGTAGGTTTATTACCATCTTCTATAAATGAAATACTAGATTATATGATCCTTTTTGACAGAAAAAATCTGTCTGGAATTCGGTCTTTGTTTTCTACTCCCTCCGTTCCAAAATACACGGGCTTTTACTTTTCGGCGCGTTTTTTAAGGAGCGAAAAACTCTATAAAATATTATTTGTTTAATTAATTTTTTAATATAATTTGATACTTATTACTAATAAGTATCAAATTATATTAAAAAAATAATATTTTATAGAGTTTTTCGTTCCTTAAAAAACGCGCTGAAAAGTAAAAGCCCATGTATTTTGGAACGGAGGGAGTATTATTTAAGTGCACAATTACAAGAATGTGATATCACATTATACTCATGGGAATGGTATGTTATCTGTCAGAAAAAAATGCAACTCAAGCGTTGCCGGAACGGAAGTACAAGAACGTGTTAGCATCAACTATCCGAAAATTTAATATCATGTTGCAGACTTTATATTCTTGAAATGTGAATAGAACTTGTCAGGGTTTCATTTGGGGCTTTTCCCCTGTATGAATGACCTTGTATCCTTTTTGGATGTTAACCTTCTATCAAACTGCTTCTCCTTATTCACAATGGTTTACTTTGTTTAATCTTATTTTCTGGTCAGGGGTCCTTGGGGAGCTCTCTCACCAATCCCAGAAAATAATGCAATTGCTATTGACAACGAGGTTTGTGATCATTTCCTTTCCTTCATATATTCTCTATTACTCCGTTCCACATTTTTTATTTCTCATGATTTTTTTTTGATGTTCTCACTACAATGTTCTATCATGAGTAGTAGTATAGTACTATGGGAAACCTCAATGTCGATGTTTGTTTTCTGTGAAGCAGAAAGCTTGTTGCTGATTGCTTGGATTTTTTTCGTTACTATGGACTGCACATGATGGAGTGTTTATTGAAAATTTGATACTAGGCCTTGTGACATAATAAGATTCTTAATGAATTGCTTGCTGTTATGCACTGACTGACAACAATCTACTGTTAGGAATTGCAAACAGAGACCATATCTAGAAATGGAAGTTTGTAACCAGTACACAATTCTGAACAATCTTCTTGCAGAAACAATATGATTTTCAAAAGGTTCCACCTAAATAAACTAATGTAGGAAACTGGAACTTAGCAATTCAAACAAATCTATAAAGGTGTTGTTACTTGTATCTTCCTTCTTTCAGAAATGAGAGTTATTAGTTAAAGCGAGTCTTCCTTTTCATACTTGAGGTGAAAGCCTGTTGGTTTCTGAGCAATTTGTATTTGCTAAGGATTTTTCATAAGCTGAATTTTATAAGTACTGTAGTTCCACTTGCTGTTTGGTCTTTTTTCAAATGTATGCAGTATGCACTAATATTCTGTCAAACAGTGGCTATTTGTCATAGTCATAAACTCATAATGTATCTTCAAACATATTGGGAAGGTTTCTTTTCCTTGAGATTGTAATGGGGCTTGTAATGAATGGAAAGAGAAATATATAATAAACTTGGTTTGTGTATGTAAATCAGGCAGGGTCAGTTTACGCAGCTGCTGGTGACTCATGTGCATATTGCTGGGATCTGGTATGTCATCTCATGTTTTCTTTGACAAGTATGACTTTGACACATAACTCACATTTCTGATTTGATATTCATTTTATTTTGTACCTTGCATATCTGCAAATGCTCGGCTCAGAGAGAAAAATCACTTTTACTATTCATGTTACTCTGAGGATTTCCATTTTGAGCTACATAATTGTTTCTATTAAAACTGTTTCACAATTTCACATTGATTTATAGTCATATCTATTTTGTATTTTCAAGGAGACAAGTAAAATCAAGACTGTATTCAAAGGACACACAGACTACCTGCATTCTGTTGTTACTCGAAAGTCCTACAATCAGGTTAAGTTCTTAAGATTCTTCTGTTATTCTGGATGTAATCAAGATTTATTTGTTCAAGACTTGTATGAGGATCAATGACACGATACATCACATAAGCACTTTTTTCTTTAGTCTTTAGTTGTTAGGATAGAGGAAACACCCTGAGGAAACAAATGGAGGAAGGGATTTCATGTAGCATCCATCTATATAGAAAGGGACTAGGGAATTTAGCTTCATAAATGCCACCACAAAGCCCCCATACTAGTTTGTTTTTTCTCTGCTTGATGATGAAGTGTCCATGAGTTGATGAGAACTCTTTGAAGTTTGAACTCACACTTATTGTTTGTCTTTTTCCTCTGCTTTCTTTTTCCTTTTTAGATTATAACTTGTTCAGAGGATGGGACAGCAAGAATATGGGGTAAGATAATGCTGATGGTTCACTTAATTGGTTACATGCTTATGATTGTTGATATAACATTGCCTTCAAAGATAAAGTATTTGTTGATGGCTGTTGCAATTTTGTCTAGATTCCAGAAACGGAAAGTGTGTCCAAGTGATTTCTCCAAAGAGAGATAGACAGAGAAAGGAAACTTCTTGCATTACTAGCCTTGCCCTTGATTCGAGTGAGAATTGGCTGGTAAAGTTCATAGACATTGTTATTTCATTGTTACATCATTTAAATGTATCTTTTACGTCGTGTTAATAAATTTTCAGCACTTCATGATCCGTTGCACTGTAGTTAGAGGATACATGATACAAATTGGATCATCTTTCATATTATCTACTGACTGTATTTGCTGTTAAAATATAGGTGTTTCAGGCTTGTTTGTTAGTCATTAGCAGATAGTTGCATTTATGTAGTGTATTAGTTAACAGCTGTGAAAGCAGAGGTTGAAAATGAGAATCTTTATGACTGGAGTTTTGTCTGTTCATGCTATGTATTTTAGATGGAAATGTTGTTTCTATTGAATAGTTTGAGTATCACTGCTTATGTTAGATCTAGCTAGCTTAATCTTTTCAGTCTTTGTTTCTAATCTGATGTCTGTTACCGTGATTCTTGTAACTGAATCAGGATACCTGCTCTTTTTCGTATGTGGCTTCCTCGGTAGGATGTAAAATACGAAATGGATCTCTTTAGTATTTTTCTTTGATTCTATGTGAGTGATCATATAGTACTGACTACACATTTACTTTCTGCTGATTGTAGGATTTAGCAACATATCTAATTGAACTAATCTCAACAGTTGCACCATTAGCATATTCTGAGTGACTTTTTCAAGTGTATGTATATTTTTCTTTTGGTTGTTTATGATGTAATTTCTATTCACAGGCTATTGGAAGTGGTCAGAGTTTGTATGTTTGGAATCTTTTGGTGCAAGAGCAAATCTTGAGGATCCCCACTCATATGTCTACCCAAGATGTGCTATTTCACGATAATGAAGTGAGATTTCTTTACTGTGTTTAGTTTCTTACCCAGATATAGAGTGATTTTCCCTGTTAATGAGTTTTAAACTCCTGGTATCACTTGTGAATGCGGTATGACATTATCTTATAAATAGGAGAAAAGATGGATTCACGTCTTTGGAATATGAAACCAAGCACTTTTAAGTCAAGGACCAACACAACATTCCCTCTTGTCGACATATGGATCGTCATTGAATTGTCTCATGTCAACAAATAGAACAAAGGAAGTAATATAACTAAACATGCGTCATTGAAAATTGTAATTTTTCGACCTCTTGTTGGTGTATGAAAAAGATGCGGCATTTCTTGTTCTAAACTATTATTTGAATTGCTGATTGAACAATATACTCTTTCCTTCACGTACAGCTCTGTTGGTGGAGTGGTGGGTCTTGTTTGTTAAAAGGGGAAAATAAATGGCTTTGGGTACGTTATGTTGTCTCCTTTCGATACATGATTCTGACTCGCACATATTTGATGCAGATTCTAGCAGTTGGAGCTAAACCTGTACTTAGCCGCTATGACATGAGTGGCACGGCTCTCTCTGAAATACAATGCGCTCCCCAGTCAGCATTTTCTGTCTCCTTACATCCTTCTGGTGTATGTTGATCTTCCTCGCTTGCTTTCTTTCTATTCGTGCTTTCTCCCCGTTAATTTGGATCACTTGCCTTCTGTTATACATAGCCAAATGGTGATTCTTTAGCGAAAAAAACGTTAGCGGACTTCGATGACAAGTTAGGGACCTTGTGACTTCTCTTTGAAATTTGCTGATCTCTAGTATGCCGTATCAGATTCATGACTCGTAGTGAGTTGTGATAGTTGCTATGACGAAACTCATCCAACATCCTCATTTTGTGTGGCTTGTAATCGTTGAGCAGGTTGTGGCAGTTGCTGGCTACGGAGGCCTAGTAGACACTGTGTCGCAATTCGGAAGCCACTTGTGCACGTTTAACTGCAAAGCTGCATGAGCCACGGACTAGGGTCTACTCGAAAAGCGTGTTGGTTCGCGCACTTGCTTTTTATGTATGTTCTATGGGACCAAACACACTTTGTAAGCTTGAACTTCCAAGTATGGATCAATCAATGAGCCATAAATACACTACCCGATCCGGATGTAGACGGTTGATGCCGATCGAATACTAATACCAAAAGAAGGGCTTTCATCCAAATTTTATCAAGTGTTCGCCCAATTTTTTGGTACGAATATCTGTAATTATATTTCTTACATCTTCAACTTGTTCCAAAAGCTTGTTACAGTGCCATGTTGAAATGATGTGATGTGATCGGTTGTCTAGATTAACAGTAGGATTGTAAACGAAATGAGTAATCATGAATCACCCTAAAATCCAGTGTAAATATGATGCTCCACAAACACGCCCCAATCTTGTCTCACAAAATTATTTGGCGTGGATGTTCAAAAAAATTGTCATGATTAAGTAAATGTCTAATATTTAAATAAATTAATTAAATGTTTATCAGTGAGCCTCGTTTCGGGCTCTTAACTTACTTTTTAACTGTCACATCAGTTAAAGAGTCCAACTCAATTTTTTACCTTTTCAGCAAATTATTAGTGAGCCTACTCCCGGGCTTTTAACTTCACTTTTTTTACAAAAAAATATATGCAATATGGGTGTCTATGGGTAGATAAAAAGAAATTACATTCAAAAATAAATTTTTTTAAATTTTTTACATTAACAAAAATAGAGAAAAATCGATTTAAAAGAAAAATTAATCAAACGCTGCCACATGGCAGCCCTGCAGTGGCCCTCCCTGCAATGAGTCTGGGCTCATCTTCAAGATTGTTTTTACCCGGGCTCATGACCACCTCATTTCTTCTTTCATTTTTCTTTTATTTTTTTGCCTATGTGGATTATTGGTGAGCCAAGGGCTCACCAATAAACATGCTCTAACCCTCTCTAACCCATCCCTTTGACAATTTTTAGGTTTTGAAATTGACTACTATGTAGTTAACATTGACCATTTCGATCAACGCCTATATTTGGTGACAACTTTTTCGGTGACAGTTGAGTATATTTTTCTGGTGACAGTTGTTTGAGAAAATTATTTCGGTGATAATTGACTTTTTTTTATGACATTTCTTTTTTTTCTGTTGACAATCAAGAGAAATTTTTTCTGGTGACAATTGTTAGTGATATAGATTTTTTTTGTGGCGATGGTGACAGTGCCAGTAACACTTTTTCTTGGGGATAAATGATTTTTTTTTCTACTAACAGAGGATTTTCCTGGTGACAGTTGTTGCCGACGGCTGTTAGTGACGAGGTTGATGACAATATATTGTCACCGCGATATTGTAACCTTAAAAAATTATCACAATAACATTATACATCACAAAGACATTGTCATCAACCCATATTTTAAATTATTGAACCATTGACACTCGCAAAAATATATCATCATAACACTATTTCATCAAAAAAAACTATTACCATGATACTATCTCCACAAGAAATGTCACCGCCACATTATATATCATCAAAATATTAGCACCAAATAAAATTTTAAAAGTTTGATTAGTTTCTCTCACCTGAAATTGTCACCAAAATATTATAACAAAATAAAAATGATAGTGAGCACAAGAACTGTCATCAACTATTGTCACAAAACACAATTGTTATCAAATAAATCTACAAAATCATTATTATTGTCACCAAACACACCTTCATTTGAAGAAGAGCATTTTAGACAAATAATAAGTAAATTAATACTATCACCAAACACAATATGTGGAAGGCATTTCTCTGCAATCTACCAGGAGCAGACAAAATCACAATTCAGTTTCTAAGAGCGTTAATTATGAAAAAAAAAACAAGGAGTGGATAGATGAATAAACAATGAAATGCCGGTACGTAGGACAGATCTAGGGAACGAAGCTCCTTGCAATTCAACACAAGCAATCTAACGCCTAGATCTGTAACACAAACGCACCACTTGAGGTTAATCATCTTCAATGTCATGCAAATGACGATGATACACCCGATCTCGAAGTCCGATACGAGCTTGCACCTTGCCATCGAGAGCATCTCCAGTCTGTTGGCCTCTGCAATCGCGCGCCGCAACCGCGAGCTTCGTGAGATCCGTCGAGTTAGAGAGGTCAATTTGACAATTTCCACCAGATTTCGGCATCTAGCGACGAGATTCAAAATTTCGGCAACAACGACGAACTAGGAGTCGGAGAGGTCGAGGAAGCGGAGGCCGGGGAGATGCCTCGCCGTTCGGAGGAGGTCGTTGTCGTCGACGTGAGGACAAAGGGAGAAGTCGAGGCAGGAGAAGGTGTAGCGGCGGCGGCGCATGAGGTCGGGGCGGAGGCTCCGGCGGTGGCGAGACTCGGCGGAGTATGCTCAGATGAGCGAAGGAAGGGCGAAGATGACAACGGCTGAGAGAGAGTTTGGGGATTAAATTATAACAAGGGTAGTTTGGGGATTAAATAAAATTTATGGATATTTACCTAATTATCATTTTAATGTGGGCATTGACCTAATTAGACTTTCTAAATGGATATTTGAACAAAATTCTCCTTATTATTTTACCCTTAAATTAATATTTAAATATATATATATATATATATATATTTAGCTTTAGTATGATTATTATTATATCATGTTTGAAAAAAAAAATCTCAAAACATCACTTTACAAAAATTATACTCCTTTTGTCCGATAATACATGGGTTTTTATCTCATTTCACGTTAATTAAGCAAACCTATAACTAGTAAGTTGTCAAAATGTAACCCCACAAAACCCTAGCCGCCGCCTCATCTCCTGTTCATCATCTTCAACACCATGGCCACCGGCAATCAGATCTACACCCTCCACTCCCTGGCCGCTCCCTAGACCGCCGCTCCCAAAAAAGAAAAAAAAACATCTCCCAAAAAACCCTTCAACCAACAACCTTTAGCCCTAAACCCGACGCCGCCGCAGCCTTTGTTCTCGGCTCCAACAACACTCTCCTCCGGTTAGCCCATCCTCCCTTCAATCTCTGATTGGATGTTTCATTTGAAGAATAGATCTACCGCCGTTGTTGCTCGTTCGTCCTCCGGTGGTCCTGTGTGGCTGCTCTCCGCCGCCTCCGACCTTCTTCTTTCGACGCCTCCGATGTTCTTCCTCGGCCGCTGTTCTAGCTGTGGTGGTTCCTCGCGACGTTGGGATGTCGGTCCCCCATACCACCTGGCGGCCCTCTCCTCCGCCGCTGACATCCTCCTCTCAGATCTCGACTTCCTCTGTGACATCCTCTGCCTCTCCCTCTTCTCCCACTCCAGCATCTCAGGCACCCTATCCGGAAGCTTCTTCCCCTGCTGAGTGAGCGAAACCTCCAAAGGAAAAAAAATAAAAATTTCCACCCAGCCTCTCAAATCTCTAAAACTTTTGGCAGTGCTTCCATGCAATCCCAAATCTCTTTCACTAAATCCATTTCTATCTCTAGATCCAAACAATTTCCCCACCCTAGCCTCTCAAATATGTTAAATCCAAATGCAAACACAATGTCCTAATTAAATCACAACACCGGAGGGTCCTCCCTCCACACACCCACAACAAATCCCCGTTTTCCTAACCCTTAACCTAAAACTTCAAATGAAACCTAAGTACAAAAGATTCATGTCTTTTGTCGTTCATCCTTCCAATCTCAAGTTATCTCAAGTTTTCGAGTCCAAGGCATCACATGCAACACGATTGATAAGCAAAGTCACCACCTTCTAAGTCAACAACGCCATGTCTACTGCTCCTTGCAATCCGGCTAAGACGGAGTTTAGATATGAAGAAATAAAGAGTTTTAATTTTCTAGTCTTCTTTACTTTTAAATTTCTGTAATTGTAATCTTAGATAATTTTTTCATTTTTTTGACTGGCGACCCTCTGTGTAGGGTCATCCAAGCTATCGGTTGATGACTTCAAGATCGCTTAGTCGATCTACTTCTTGCCCACTGTAAAAAAAAAAACTAGTAAGTTGTCAAAAAAAGTAGATAATTACCCTAAAAACCCATGTATTTTTAGGGGTAATAATTACCCTAAATACATGGGTAATGTAAAAGGCACTAGTTTGTACTACTTTTATGGGTAATAATTACCCTAAAATTTTATGTATTTTTGACAAAATATAAAAGGTTAAAAGCCCATGTATTACCGGACGGATGGAGTAATAATTAAAAGGAGATCGGAAGATTTATACAAGTTGTAAAAGATGTTGTTCTACTATGTATAATTTTTTTAAAAATTTATAAAGTGATTTTTTGAGATTTTTTTCAAATATATTATAATAATCATGCGAAAGCAAAATATATTTTTTTTAAAAATTAAAAAAAAATTAATATCAATTTAAGGGTAAAATAATTTCATGATATACCTTAATTTGTTCCAAAATACTCCAAAATTTGTATAAAGTGCCTAAAATCATGCATAAACTTGATTTTCTTTCAAGAAATCACATGATCTACCTTAATTTGTTCCAAAATACTCCGTATATGGGGTTTTTAGTTATTTGTGCAAGTTTTGATAAAATATTTCACTTTTAAAAAATATCATCATTTCACTAATTTTATTACTTTTCATAAAGATCGTCATTACACATTTTAATCAATCAAAATATTTTAAAAAGTCAATAACATACAAATCAATACAATTTCCTACATAGAATACATAAAGATCATCTATTTTGAAACAAAAACTACCAAATAAAAATCCATCTATTTTGGAACAGATGGGGTACTTATTTGAAAAAATGTTAAAATATCAATTTTTTATGTTAAAGTATGCCTTATTATAATACTATATATTTAATAAAATATTTAAGCTTATGTGATAATTTGACATTTTTTAAAATATTGCATACTTCAAAAGGGTTTCAAGTGGGTCATTGAAAGGAAACTAGGTTTATGAATGGTGTCAAGAAAAAAAAATAAGGGCAGTTTTTTTGAAGTGTGTACAGTTGAAGGGTTATTTTGTGTAATTAACCCTAAAATAAGGGCAGGAGAGATATGACGATGACTAACATGGAAAAAGGTACAGTACAAAAAGCACACTAGCTATTACACAGACTGACACTATATTCCTTTTTCATACAAAATCTGTTGAAATGATTTCAAAATTTTGGACTTAAAGAAAATGCAAAATATTGGCATCCTGATTTATGGCTTTTTCCGGTTAAAAACTTAAAAATGTACCTTATTTAATTGATACTTCGGATTCGTATGAGACGGGGTTAATAAACTGACTAAAATTATAAACAGGGTAAAATTTATAAAAGTGTTGGTAAAAGTAGTTAAAAATTTAAACAACAAGATTATCTTCGTATGGGGCGAAAAACAGTTTATTTGTAAAAAGTGGAATTTATTTGGTTGTTAGTAGGGGTATTGTGGTACTTTCAAACCAAATAAGATAAAAGGGAAGGGTAAAATAGTAATTTTGCAAAATAAACACCAAAATAACCTCCGTTTTCTAGCTTATTTTTTAACACGTTTTTTAACTAGTTTTACCTAGAAATAGGCTTCCATACACCCATAAAACCTAATTAAAAATAAACATCTGCTTTTACTTAATTTTTAACTACTTATTTCAACAACCATACATACCCTCATCTATCAAAATGTCATTTTATAGTGTTAATTTTGTTAAAAAATATATATATATATATACTCCCTCAGTTTTTAAATATAAGTCCATTGACTTTTAACACGCTTTTGAAGGAGTTAAAAACTATATAAAATAATATTTTTTTATTAAATTTTTTACATAACTATATACTCCATCCATTTGGCAAAACATGTCATTTACTATTCACGCACGTTTTTTAGAATGATAAAAACTATATAAAATATTATTTTTTTATAATTTTTTTTAACAAGTTTGTACTTATTAATAATAACTACGAAATTGTTAAAAAATTATTTAAAAACTAGATATTTTATTTAGTTTTTATCCCCTAAAAAAGCGTGCGTGAATAGTAAAGTGACATGTTTTGTCGAACGGATAGAATACTTATTAAGACTATGTAAAAAAGTTAATAAAAAAATATTATTTTATATAGTTTTTAACTCCTTAAAAAGGGTGTAAAAATTCAATGGACTTATATTTTAAAACGGAGGGAGTATCATTGTAGGTATTTTGATCTATCTTTTATAAAAATGCTCTTGGAATGATTAATAAATTATTAGTGATAATTTTTTAAACGATTTTTCTATCCTATGCCTTGGGGCATAGGATAAGATGCCCATTTTGGAAAAAAATACATCCTTACTTAAATTCCATTAGCCAAATTTTAAATTAGATTCTTAGGGTCGCTTATTTTTGATAGGGTATCTTTCCTAATTTAGGATCTTATCCTATGCCCTAAGGGTATAGGATAGAAAAACCGTTTTTTAAAAAGTAAAACAGTAGTGCAATGAATAAAGGTAGAATATGGAGTAGTATATTTATTGATCTATCTTTTGTTTGTGAAATGGAAACTGGAAGCTGAATTGCAGGCCTGCAGCTGCAAAGCAACACCAATGGATGGTATTGGTAGCCATTTTAAGTTTGGTTTGGTTGGTCCCTTCTTCGAGTTACAATGTCACTCTCTCACTATATACAATACCACTACAGTATAAAATCAATGATCATTGCTCAGTATCCCTATTTCTTCTCAGATGCACGTTTAAATTACAGTATTGCTGTATTTTTTTGAACATATATATAGGAAAGAGTTTTGGTTAAAAACAACGTTGAGAGGCACCCTCCTGAATGACAAATCCAACACTGGTTCAGCCTGATGGAAGTTTTGCTATGTTTATGGTATTGTAGTAATTACAGTATATATATATATATATACAGTAATATCTTTTACAAGCTAGGACAGCAATTTTTTATTTTAAAATTCCAAAGTTTTGCTATTTCTTTTTATGTTTTTATGATTTGTTATATATTCTTCTAATAACTAGCCTCCATGCCTTGTAGAATTTGTATCTACCAGTTTTAGATCGATGCTTTGTTTTTGCTCTTTAGCTCCGGTATTTTTATGGTATTGTAGTAATTTGTTCTTTTTGTTAATGTTGCTAATTTCATTTTGTTGTGTGTGATTGCTATTCTGTTGTAATTCCATTAGTTTTTGTTGTGTGTGATGACTCCAGTATATTCTTCTACCTCTATATGAAGCAACCTAGTTAAGGGCATCTTTAAGGATGATACCGCATAAAGCATTGTCGGGAGGCAGAGAAGGGTCGGAGAGGGAATATCCAAGTTATGATTTCGATTACCTTCCTTATAAACGTGGGAGAATTCAAACCCAGAGAACAGTTGGAGAGAAAAAAGAGTGTTGGATATGAGCAACTCAATCTCGCCATAAAGTGAAATCCCATTCTTGAGACTGTTAATTATAATAATAATATCAAAGAGTATTTTGTTACAAAAATACCAAATGCTCTACCATGACAATGCTAGGGTTGAAAAGTACTGATTCTCTAAATTAGTACAAAGAAGTTTTATTAATGTTTCAGTTATTGTATGTGAGATATCGTAGGTAGTGTTGACTTTGTTAGCAATTTGCGGTTGAAGAAGTTGGAAGTGTGGCCAAATAGATTGGATACTTAAATAAAAAGTTTTCAATATCTTCATAATTTATACTGCTGAGGGGGTAATCAGTTGTGATGCTAATGCCCCGGAACGCCAATCTGGCGGATGCAGGAATACCATCTTTAAAGATGCATCAAACAGGGGAGCTAAAGCCCCGTAGTATTATTTATATTAAATAGATAGTTCAGCAGGATACAAGAAAGGTCATATGCAATCTGGGATCGAGTTGAAAGTCTGAAACCACACAAAAGAGCCAGTTCCTACTTTGGCTAGTGCGTATGCAGTCTTATTTGCTAATCTAGGGACTTTGTGGATCTCCACATCCCAACTTGTATCAAATATAAGGTGCCGGCATTGCAGAATCAGATTCAGGTGGGCAGGGGCTTCATTTGCCTCATTGTTTAGCAGGTTGCAAGCAGCCTCGCAGTCCATCTCCAACACTAGTCTCGGTATCTCCATGTCTCGAGCCATTTTGAGTCCATAGTAGGCCGCCCATAGCTCTGCTTCGAGAGCGAGACAGCTCCCACAATCGAAAGCAAAGGCCCGGACGAAATCCTCCTCTGAGTTCCTAAAGACACCTCCTCCTCCCGCCCTACCTGGGTTCCCCTTCGAAGCTCCATCAGTGTTCAACTTCATCCACCCCTCACTCGGCTTTGTCCATTCTGCTGAAGATATTGCAGCCTCGGTTCGGTTCCGCACCAGACCCTTCGCCCTTTGCTTGCAATGGAAATAGCCCGAAGTCATTCTCCAAACTCGGTTAGCTAGCCCTTAAACTTTATCTTGACCTTGAAAAATCAGCTCATTCCTCACCTTCCACGTGGTCCATAGCATCGCGACAAACAAGGTGCTTCAGCGATCTTCTTCCTCTAAGTTTTTGAAAATCCACTCCTGGATATTCGGGATGGTGAAGAAAGTAGTAAGTAGTTGTCTACCTCTGAGCTTATGCCATGACTCCCTCACCGAATCATAATCGCGCAGTAGGTGGAGGATTGTCTTGTCCACTCCGCATCGGGGGCACTCCGGATGGCTAGAAAGGTGGCGTCTTACACGATTCGTGTTGGTAAGGATGGCGTTATGTGCTGCTAGGTACGCGAAAGTTCTCGCTCTTTGTTGACCTGGTGCTTTCCAAATATGCTTCCATCCATCGTTCTTGATCAGTCCATCTTCTCGTCTCAAGAGTTGGAGTGCTGATGTCGTTGTAAAGCGCATTGAAGTCGTGAAGCCCCAATATAACTTATCCTCAACCCCCGACAGGTCACTTATTTTGCTTGTTCTTAGCTTCATACGGTAGTCTTCATGCAGTAGGGGCTTATAATATCCCATTTTCAATCCCCTTCTTCCCACATTTCAGCAATCGTTGCCCCAAGTATGCTTTCCGGCACCTCTTGCCTTGCAAGTTGCCACCTCTTCTAAAGTTTCAGTCTGCAACCAAGGGTGCTGCCAAAATAGAGTTGACGAGCCGTCCCCTATGCTTGTCCTTAGGCCCGACGTTAGCAGCTCTGCACCGTGGACTATCCCTTTGTTATAACGAGAATGAAATTAGCGAAGAACAACACAGAGATTTATGTGGTTCAGCAACGGTGTGTTGCCTACATCCACGGGCAGAGAACCAGTTTTCTTATTAGAGGAAGCAAAACAGATTAGGGTTACAAGGGGTCGGCGTTCCATGAGTATATGAAGAGACTCATGGAACCCTAAACAGACAATGGACTGAAAGCCCAAAATAGACAGACGATAGGCCCGTTTACAATAAACATCGCATACCGTAAAGGCGGGGTGGCGCTGCCCCCCTAGCCCCCCCGCCTCCGCCCCCAGACACCCGATGCGTCGCCGGTCAACAATCGTTCAAGGCACATTAACACCATTTCCACAAACTTGATCCCTGCACTCTTCTTCCGAACATGTCGATGTCTGCCCGCGAGTTGCAATATTTCCCTCTTAGCACCCTGCTCCAAATTGACGTTGGCTCCTGCAAAAGTGGCCATCCCAGTTTGGCAAGGACAGCCTGATTTGCTTCCCTCATTGGCCTTATGCCGAGTCCTCCTACCATTGTAGGAGCAGACAGAACTTCTTTTCGCAGAAGGTGGATTCGGCGATTATCTGCCGTTGATCCCCAAATAAATCCTCGAATAGCTCTATCCATTGCATCACACATACCCCTAGGAATATATGTAGATTGCATTGTGTAGAGCAGGAGACTCGTTAGCACAAATTTAGCTAACGTAACTCGTCCTGCGAATGAAAGCGTCCGAGCTTGCCAACCCCTTAGCCTAGTCGACACCTTTTACTGCAGAAAATTGAATTTCTCATTTGTCATCCTTCCGCCCGACGTCGGGGTCCCCAAATATCTCCCAAATTCAGCTGCAATCGACATTCCCAAGCATCTACTAATTACTCCTTTAACCGCAGTTGGTGTGTTCCTTGAGAAGAACACAGATGACTTGTCAAAGTTCACCCTCTCCCCTGATGCACTGCAGAATTTTTCAAGGCACCTTCTTACCGCGTGACCTTGCTCGAGAGAGGCTTCACCGAGGAGAACCAAGTCATCTGCGAAGAAGAGATGAGAGTGCTGCACACCCCCAACTGAGACTGGTTTCCAATCTCCGTCACTCACAGCATCCTGAATCAAATGAGTGAGGTACTCGATACAAAGAACGAACAGGAACGAAGACAACGGGTCGCCCTGACGGATCCCTCTGGTTGGGTTGAAACCCCCTGCCCTTTCTCCATTCCATAGAATTTCCATTCTGCCCATGGATTGACATGACATGATCACATTTACCAAACCCGTCGGCAACTGCGCCCTTTCCAGAATTGCTCTTAAAAACTCCCAATTGATTCGATCGTATGCCTTTTCTAAGTCGACCTTGATCATCATCCAATGTCGCCTTCTTCTATCCGCCATTGAGTGAAGAACTTCTTGTACAACTACAATGTTGTCAATGATTTGATGACCCGGCACAAAACTGGACTGAGTGGGGGATATGAGGCTCGGCAAAAGTGGCTTAATTCGGTTCACAATCATCTTCGTTGCTATCTTAAAGATGACATTCAGAAGTGCGATCGGGCGGAGCTGGTTGGGTCTTGAAGGGTTGTCCACCTTTTGTATAAGCACCACGAGGGCATCGCTTAGATTCCTGGGCAGAACGTTCTCATTCAGAAGCTTCAAAACAGACTCCTTCACTTGTGCACCCACCGTATCCCAGTTTCGCTGATAAAAGATCGCAGGGTATCCATCAGGACCCGGCGCTTTGTAAGGACCCATTTGCTTAAGGGTTGTCCGTGCTTCCTCTCCTCTGAACGGACCTGCTACTAAAGTCAAACAATCCTCCTCAATCTGTGGGAAGGTATGTCGGCTGTTGAGCACACTCGGAGCCTGAGCTGATCCATCATCCGAGTATAGATTTCCAAAGAAGGAGATGAGGAGAGCCTTGAGCTCTTCCGGCTCATAAGCCAGGCATCGTTGCTGTCTTGCAAGCTTCGAATCTTGTTCGCTCTTCGACGAATGATAGTCGAAAGGTGATAGAAGCGGGTGTTATGGTCTCCCTCCAAAAGGAAACTAGATCGTGACTTTTGAAACTACATCTGTTGCTCCTGATTTAGTACCTCATCCAGCTCATTTGAAAGATGCTCCTCGAGTTCTAAATAATGGTTACGCACCCCCTCTGCAAGCTTTAGTCTCACCCCTTCAATTCTCCTAGTTAGCCGCTTTTTCTTGTGGAAAATGTTACCAAAAATCTCCTTGTTCCATCGTCCAAGCTCTCCCTCAAGAGTTCTTAAGGCCACGCAGATTTCAGCATCTCTCTCCCATCTAGAAGTGAGAAATTCACCAAACTTTTCATGCAATAACCAAGCCGATTGGAACCGAAATGGCCTGTTTGTGTGCTGATTTCCTACACCCGGATTCAGGTCGAGCAAGATTGGAGCGTGATCCAAGTAAGCAACCACTAAATGACTAACCGTGGCTTCCGGAAATCTAGGACGCCATTCCGGGTAGCAGAGTGCTCTGTCTAGTCTCGCCATCACTCTAGTCTCCTCTTGAGTGCCCCTCCACCAAGTAAACGGGGGCCCCGAGAAGCCAAGATCAATGAGCTATAAAGATTCCACCCATTCCTCAAAAGCATGCGCTGCTCTATTTGTCCCAACCGAAGACCCCGGGGAACGTTCTACGGGGTTCATCGTAGCATTGAAATCACCAGCTAAAACCCACGGCCTGTTATTATGTTCAGCAAATTCAATCAGACTTCGCCACAACTCAAGTCTCCGAGCCTGATTTGGAGAAGCATAAATAGTCGAGAGAACCCACGGGAGCTCCCCTCTCCTCCAAACTTCTACTGTCAGATGTTGAGGGTGTCTCATCAGAAGCTACACTTCAACTAAGTCCGTACGCCAGAGCACCCATATGCCTCTCGAGAAACCTTCTGCCTCCACTCTTGCGCTACCATTAAAACCGATTCGTCTACAAATCCTATCAGCCACATCTCCGCTGATATGTGGTTCCACTAGGATTAGAACTTATGGATTATAGCGACTGATCAGATCGTGCAGAGCTGCAAGAAAAGTATTGTTGCCCGCCCCGCTAGTGTTCCATGCTAATATTTTTAAACTATCCATAAAACCAATGTCCCCGAAGATTGTGTCTCCCATCATGTTCATTGCCTCTGCAAAAGCAAAAGGTGATTCGTCCAATCTTAGGACCGAATAAACTAGGTCCCGGGGCACTGACGCCCGACACAATATCGATTGTGTCTCTGTGTCCTGTGGCAAGAGCTTCACCTTTGCCCGATTTGCAATGGGCGGGTAGTGCACCAGAAAGGGTCCCGTCCGGTGGCTCGACATCATAAAACTTGTCCAAGTTCGAACCGGAATCTCGATTACCTGCGACTCTACGAGGCTTGGGTCATTTGCACTGCTGGTGGTCTTTTGGATAGAGGTTTGAGGGGATGCGGGTTGCTTGTGTGGTCGTAGAGTGTCCTCGGCTTTCTGATGGTGGCTTGCTTCTGCGTGGGAGGTGGCCTTGTTTTGGCTTGTAAACCGCTTTCCTTGTGCTTGATTGACAGCTTGTGGTGCCTTCAGAAAAGCGTTACTCTCTCCTCGTGCTGTTTGGTTGCTGCTCAAACTCCCTCTATGGTTCGCCGCCTTCCTTTTTGTGACTGTTTCATTCCGAACAGCTAATCCAGGTCACTTAGCTGGGTTGCTACGTGTTGATTTGACCCTAGTGGATATGTTATGAATATTTTATTTTCCCATATATCCCACCACATCCGTAACTACCTCCTTATTCTTTACAATTTCCTTATCAGTGACAATTTGATTGATATCTATCCTTTCATGTAAGATCATTTCCTTCCTAACTGTATGCCCTTGCTTATCCGCGGATTCCTCGAGATTTTTCAAAGTCGTGTATCTAGAAGATTCTCCAATGCCGGACGATCCCTGATTTTCAGAATTTCCTTTCTCTGCTCCAGCAGATTTTCCGACGGCGACGCTCTATGTGTTCCCACCTTTGTTTGTCGGTTGATTTGCCGATGGAAATCTCCATGCCGGCTTCCTTGGCTCCTTGCCCTATGTTCTGCTTTTTAGCTTGCATCCATCCACCATAGCTTTCCTCTTCTACTGTCTTATGGTTTGAGTTTGCCATTGGCTCTGGTTCTCTACCATGATCACAATTATCGACGTTGTGCCCTACTTTCCCACAACTAAAACAAACCATTCTCAATCCTTCATACTGAATCGGCCAAACTCTTCCCTCATGCCGGAATTTCGATAGCAGGGGCTTAGACAAATCAATTTCCACACTTAACCTTGGAAATTGACCCCTTTCTGCCGAAGCTGTTGTGTTATCAATGCGCGACACCTTCCCTATTTTCTGCCCCACCATTCGGAGAAATCTTGGATCAAAATATTCGATGTGCAGGCAAGGGATTCTCACCCAAACAATGAGCTTGGTGGTCTTTTCAGCATTAGCATCGAACTTCGGAACCCATTTCCGGATGGTGAGATAGTTATCACCAATCTTCCACGGTCCTTCCATAAGAACATGATCATAATCCACTTGGTTCGCAAAACGGGCTATGAAGTAGTCGTTTCCTAAGTCGATTAATGAGAATTGCGCCTATGGATGGCAATGGGGCGGGGACTCCCCGATCCCCGCGGGGAATCCCCGTCGCGGGGACGGGGATGGAGAAATTAAATGGGGACGGGGATGGGGGCCAAAGTGATTCCCCGCGCGGGGACGGGGATGGGGACGGGGATAGTAGTCCCCACCCCAATCCCCGCCCCGCCCCGCCCCCGTTGGGGAACCCCGCGGGGATCCCCGATGGGGAGTATAAAATCCCTATTTTTATTTAGATCTTACATAAGTTTAAATAATTTTTCTTTCATTTTTAAACTGTTACCTTAAAATTTACATTTATGAGATATTATATGTAATATTTATATCATATTTTTTTACATAACTTTAATAATATCTTATAGTTTTCTATTAGATGGGGGGAAACCATGAGTTTTAAATGGGGAACCCGACGGGGAAATCTGCGGGGAATGCAAACGGGGAAAATTAAACGGGGACAGGGATTCCCCGATGGGGACGGGGACCCGGGACATTTTTCATCCCCGAACGGGGACGGGGGGACTTTTTGCAAACGGGGACGGGGACGGAGAGGGTACTCACCACCCCGAACCCGGCCCGTTGCCATCCCTAGCCCTTAGCCCCCACTTCTGGGATAGTCTTCTATGTAGTTGCATATAGCCCGACCCTTTGTCAAACATTTTGACGATTAGTGTGTTTAGCCATGGCTTCCAAAGTTCCTCCTTCTCCCTTCTGGTCAAGCTAATTTTTGGACACAGGGGATCGTCTTCCGCTGGTGGCGTATCATCAGTAGCCATGAATTCTGGTTCTGCCTCTTCCTGGACTTGCAAGGTAGTATGGAGGATAGCGTGACTATCTCTCTGACCATCTAAAAGTTTGTCTTTGAAACTTTTGCCTCCAGCATTGTTCCCTTGGAACGACTCCTGGATGGTGGGAAATTTGTGCGATTGCTTGTTCGGTGTTGGGTCCTTGGTGAGCTCAATCTCTCTTCCAGAAATTTCTTGTGTGCTTTGTCCAATAACATAAGGTAATAACATAAGGTAGTTGTTGTTGGCTATCTCTTCCCGGAGACGAGAAATGTTGCCGGAGAGAATCTCCCTTCGCCGGTGGTTTCTCTTTTTTCTCTCATTTAGTTTACGATTGTTAATCACCACTTAACTTACACGATTTTCCAGTTAGCCTCTTTTAGACGTAGTGTCTAATATCCAGATCTAGTGAAAGTCCGAAATATCATGTGTTTCCAACTTTCCATCTTTTTATCTTCCTCGGTGGCGAAAGGATCAAAATATTTTACTGTATTTTTGTTAAAAAAAATTATCCGGAGTATCAATACTCCGTAGTATATTTAAAAGGGATTGTTAGTTACACCCGAAAATTTTACTATTTACACCCAAAATCCAAGTTTTTATTTTTTTTTAAATAAACCCTACGCCTCTTGAGTCATAGGTGTGTGACTCAAGAGGCGCAGCTATTTTTTTTCTATATACATACCCTGCCCCTCTTGAGTCACACGTCTATGACTCAGGAGGCGTAGGGTTTATTTTAAGAAAAAAAAAAAACTTGGATTTTAGGTGTAAATAGTAAATTTTGTGGGGTAAAAAACAATACCCTATTTAAATTAGTTTCAAAAATAACTTAACCAATCATGTGATGACACGTGTAAGGAAACTTGTTTTTATTTGGAAAAGGGAAACTTGCAGCCTTTAATGTGTCCTTTGATCTTCTTCTTTGCAATTCCTCTTTTATTCTCTTCAACTTGCAGGCTTTTCCTTCCCTGCAACTACAACATACCATAATAAAAACCCCATGAATATACAGTACAGTACTATATATTTGTGATTTATTTTATATAGAAAGTTTTCAACTCCGTATATACTTGTACAACATTTTAAAGCATTGCCTTGTTTTCCATAATGGTTTTTTTTTTAATTACTGTATAAATTAAATAAGTGATTCTTTTAAAGACAAATCCATTTTAAGTAAAATTTTAGTATGGATGGTTAACCTATTAAATATAGTTTATGCTAAATTAAATTATGCGAAATATCATTTTCTTATAAATATATACACTAAGAAAATTATAGCAAACAAGTGTGTGTTTTGTTGTTGTGTATAAAACAAAACTAGCCTAATTGGTTATAAGTTTTCAAACTATTGAAATTCATGTATCATGATATCATTGAAGACTCATAATTAGCAATATTTAGACTACATTATTTATAACTCACCTTGCACCAAAAATAAATATTTATAACTCACCTAATAGGTTGATTTTAGTGTACACAAATTTGAAAGATTAGTCAATACTCTCTTCAAAAAAATACGCCGTTTATTTTACATTTTAAAACGCTTTATTTAGAAACTTAAAAAAGTTAAATGGGGAACTTAAAAAAAGTTAAAAGAGTTATATTTTTAAACTGATGGAGTATTTATACAACTGCTCACAAAATTGAGGATATTTATTGCAACTTATTGTAACTCACCTAATAATGTGGCTAAAGTTTGTAATTTTGCTTTTATTGTAACTCCCTTAAAAAAATAAAAATTAAAAAAAAAAAAAAAAAAACACTTCACTTTTCCAGTTTCCTTGCCGCCTTCTTCACTCCTCCTCTGTCTTCTTCAGTTCTTCCTCTCCCAAAACTCCATTGTTGCTGTCAATGTGATGCTAAAAAAACCCTAGCCCGATACCAGAAATGGAGCCTATAGCGCGAAGGACCCGCCGGCGGACGGAGGAAGATCTCATGAGTCGGTACGCGGAGTGGAAGAAATCCCTTCTTTCATCCGCTCCAAAAAACGATCCGCTGGCGCCCCCAAATTCAGGTATCAGTAGCGGATCGTCAGTGTCGGCGTTGGCATCGGTTAACGTCAATCGTTCCCTTGTTCTTCGTGAAGAAGAAGCTGACCGTGGTAGCTCTGATCGTGCCGGCAATGTAGCGGAAAGATCACACCTTTTGTTAGATTCGAGCTCTTCGGAGTCTCTAGAAGGGGATGTGGTTTCCAACGGTGATTCTGAAAGCTCTGAAAGTATTCTTCGTGAAGAAGAGGCTGACGAAGGAGCAAAGCGTGGTAGCTCTGATCCTACCGGTGTTGATCGGAGACTTGCAAAGGAGGTGACGGAGACAGGTAATGTAGCGGAAAGATCCCATCTTTTGCTGGTTTCGAGCTCTTCGGAGTCTCAGGAAGTGGATTTGGTTAATGAATCCGAAAGCTCTGAAATTTCTGAGAGTTCCGACTCCGAGGAGGAGAGCTCCGAATCCAAGGAGGAGAGTTCCGATTCCGAGGAGGAGGAGGAGGAGGAAGAAGCCATAATCAACTCCGGTTCCGTTGAGCCTCGGAGTCGGAAAGAGGGAAGTGGAGCCGACCGCGCCAAGACTCAATCTTCGGAAAGACCTACTGTTATTGATGCAGATTATAATGATGATGAGGAGGAGGAGGAGGATCTTGACGATGAGGAGAGTGGCGTAGGAGGCGAGTTTCAGAAGAGAGGGATAGTCGATGTGGATCGATCCGATGAAGACGTATCAGATCATGAGGAGAGTAATGTAGAAAGAGTGGCTATGAAGAGGGATAAGGAGATCAAGGAGCCTAAAAGGAGAGATCAAAAGAGACCATTCACTGATGTTGATGGATCTCATTCTCGCTTCAATCGATCCGACGCGGAGGTCGACGGTGGTGGCGACGACGAGGATCAAAATCGTCGACGGAAGAAGCTATTCAACGATCACGAGGAGGAGGAGATTCGCGTTGGAAGAGAGGCTCCGAGGGTGACCGAGCAGTCAGCCAATAGGAGAGTTCGAAAGAAGCCATTAACTGCTGGCGATATTCGTCGAGTGCTCTTCAATTCGATAATGGATGCAGACGATGGAGTTGTTGTTGAAGAGCCAGTTAGTCCACATAAAACCGAGGACACCGCCTCCTCCTCCGACAACGATGATGATTCCGAGCTAGAGGGAGATTCCGAGAAGCCGGAGGAGGAGACTGAAGTCGATTCGACGTATAAGTTGATGGACTTCTGCCTAGCCTGCGATGAAAATGATGCTGCAGATGCTTTTCTGGTATGGGATGCTTCTACCTTTACGCTGACATTGTGTTCGTGTTCTTCGGAAGATCTCCATTCGTACTTTCGTAGGATCAATTGTTGAATCATTGTTGTTTTTGTTGCGGAATGTGCTTTCAATTGCTCGTATCGTGCTTGGCTGAACGATTGGCTTACTGTTAGATTGTCAATGATAATGTGTGCATTGATGACTTACTGTTTTGCAGGAGGAGGAAGAGGCCATGTTAGATGCTAGGAAGAGCCGAAAGCAGCTTTGCGACGAAGGCAAGCATCATTTTGTTTTGGATGAAGAGATTGGCATTCTATGCAGATCATGCGGTTTCGTGCGAGAGGAGATCAAACATGTGATGCCGTCATTCGTAAGCATCCCTCCATCAATCTGTCTTATAGTACATACTACATACAAATTGATTTCATATGACTAGTAGAAATCGGAATCTGAGTTGATCAATGTTGTTTTTGGGAATGTGAAGCACTATAACCTGTTTGGAGAATCGGATAGAAGCCGATACTCCATGTATGATCATCGGGATGGTGGAGGTCGCCCTTGCATAGAAGATGATGAGTACGACAACGATCAAGATGATGCCAATTTTGATCCTAGTGGTACAGTTTGGGAGCTCATTCCTGGCATCAGGAGAACCTTGCTGCCTCACCAACGAGAGGCGTTCGAGTTCATATGGAGGAATGTGGCTGGAGGGACGAAGCTAGATGAGCTGACGAGCAATGGTGCGAATGATGGAGGTGGCTGCCTCATCTCCCATGCCCCTGGCACTGGGAAGACTCGCCTCGCCATTGCCTTCCTTGAGACTTACATGAAGTTCTACAAGAACTCGAGGCCCGTGATCTTAGCTCCTGCGAGCATACTTCTCACATGGAAGAAGGAATTTGAGAAGTGGAAGGTTGGCATTCCGTTTCAGAGCCTGATCGACGAAGAGCTCTCTAAGGATGAGATAGCTTTGGCCATCTCTCTCGGAGTACGAGTTGATAAATGCCTTGAAAGGACTACGAAACGTTTGATCAAGCTGCTGTTTTGGAGAAGACACGAGAGCGTGCTCGCTATCAGCTACACTTTGTTCGCACAGCTCGCTGGAGGAGAAGATGCGAAGAAGAGAGGTAAGACCAAGACGAAGACGAACACCTCTCAATACCTTGATGAGAGCGAAATGTTTAGAGTGATGTTGCTCGATAGGCCTGGTCTGCTCATCCTCGACGAGGGCCACATGCCAAGGAACGAGAGGAGTCGTATGTTCAAGGTCCTTTCGGAGGTGAAGACGAAGAGGAGATTCATTCTATCCGGGACTCCCTTCCAAAACAGCTTCAGGGAGCTTCATAACATCTTGGGCTTGGTGATGCCGAAAATCTGGGAGAAGAATCCTTTCAATTCGAGTGTCGGGAAGGCAGATGAGCACAAGATCAGAGAGCTCAAGGAAAAGATGGAGCCGTTCTTCCATTGCTACGAAGGCGGTATTGTTGCCAAAATGGTTCCTGGCCTCAACGACAACTTAGTCTTCCTAGAGCCGTCGGAGCTGCAAAAGAAGCTCCTCCAGGACGTGGACAACGACCTGAAGAAAGCCCATTTCGAAGCGGATGTTGCCACAGCCCTGATCTCGGTCCATCCAAGGCTAATGGACCTCAAGGATAGGAGCTCGGACATTGTCAAAGAGCTCAAGAGTGGCAAACTGAACATTGCTGATGGTGCAAAGGCGAGATTCCTGATCCGCCTTATTGAGCTGAGCTTGCCTTTGGAGGAGAAAGTCCTCGTGTTCAGCGAGTACCTTCAACCTCTCAACTTAGTGAAAGCGGTGCTCGAGTCCAGTGATCGCTTTGGATGGAGGGAAGGGCGTGAGATCCTCGTAATGTCCGGCCAGCAGGACATGGAGACCCGCAAGAAAAACATGGATGTCTTCAACAAGCCGGATAGCGAAGCCAAGGTGATGCTTGCGTCGATAAGGGCTGCTGCGGAAGGGATTGAGCTGACTGGTGCTTCCAGAGTCGTCTTGCTGGACGTCACTTGGAACCCTGCTGTCGAGAGGCAGGCGATAAGCAGGGCCTATAGGCTTGGCCAGGTTCGAGTAGTGCACGTCTACCGCCTCTTGATGACCGACTATGACAGCTACAGGCACACCAGCCAAACACACAAGAACAGGTGCTCAAACTATGTGTTCTCGTCGCGCAACAGGAAGAATGATGGTCCTGGGTCATCCAAGCCTGCCTCCGAGGATATAATCCTTGAGCAGCTGCTTAGAGAGAACGTCGTTAAAGAGACTATGCAGCGGAATGTGTGTCAGCCTGGTGTAGATAACAACCGCCCTTGAGTCCTTGACTGTTGGCTTTCGTCGAATCTTGCAGGGTAAACTCTACATTATCTAAATTCAGTACTTAACCGCTGATGCTTTTGTGAAGTATGCAGACATTTTGTGTATTGTTGAATCCATGTATTGTAGCCAAGACTGATCAGCTTGATCATGTAATGTTATTCCTTGCTGTGTGCATTTAGCTGCAAACCACTTTGTATGGTTAAGCTCAAGTGTTGTGTGTGACTGGCAATGCAGTAAATTTGATTTCCTGAAGTTTAAGCTAATAATGGTATTGCTTTGTTTGTAATTGCTGGAGAGTGTAGACATTAATGTAATAGATAATGACAGTCCATAAACAAGGCAAAAGGGTGAGCCATTAGAATCCCCAAAAGAGTTTGGTAAAAGAAAACATGAAATGCAGTAGCAAAGCCAGAAATTAAAATGACAGGTTGCATTTATATGCTCACTACTTATTCCTTAATACTGTAATTAATACTCCTTCTGTCTAAAAATTTCAGTCGTTTTAAGTCTTTATTCTTGTATCAAAATAAATGTTGTGTCGTTTTAGCTATTTGAAAAAAAAATCACCAGTGAAGCACTTGAGAGAGTGCTTCCCTCTTAATGACAGGTTTGAGGAAGTAAAGCTTGATAAATCATTACTTGAATTGCGTTTCAGTTGGCTCCAAATTGAAATCACCCACTAAAAATTTAAATTTAGAAGACCAAACAGTTTTTAATCATCATTTTGCAGAGCCTCTTTACATCTCACCTCCTCAATCCTCATCATTAAATGCAAGTACATGGTTTTTAAGTTTTAACCATCTTGTGAGAAGACAACGTATCACCCTCTTTAAATTTTCTTACTATCCCGGGTAGAATTCTAAAATGACCTAAATTTCAAGACGGATGGAGTACATATTATTACCTAAATCAAGTAATTGTATATGCCAGTTTCAAGATATTTACAGTAAGGCTTTGAGTGATTAAGGAGCTTGTATCCAAACACTTGCCCCACATCTTTATCTCATTTACTACTTAATTATCAGCTTCCAATCCATCAAGTAGACTGATCATCACATTTCTCTCAGTTAAATCAATTAGGAGATTATAGTTGAACCTGTATGAGTATCACAATGCAAATTTTACAAGGCATACATAATTAAGGGTTCCTCCTCTTTGTCTGAACAATTAAGCAGGACTATTGAAATCTGTAATAACTCTTATAAAATCAATAACTTGTTTGTGGATCGAATTCATCTATGCAACTTATAATTATATTCAACAGAAAGTATATGGTGTAAAATATGATCCTGACAAATTCACAAATACACAAATTGGGTAAGGTGATTGGGTCCAAAAAAATAACCATTCCTTTCTTAATACTCTCGTATTAAACAAACAAATTCAAATAGAAACGGGCTGTATTGTTCCTTTTGTTGGCCCCTTATTTTTTTTAGCAAAACAAACAGGCCCTAACTGTATTAGAAGGCACACTAAAATTTATAGTTTAATTATAAACATTATGTAAGTTTTTAGCTGATATACTCCACATTATACTGTAACTTGTATTAAACACAAAATGATTATAATGCCAATGCATTTCATTGGAGTCCGAAGACAACTGTTCTTATTTAGTTTGTTTTGCCTTTTTTCCTTTTAAGGCATTGTTTGCTTTGATTGATGAAACGCTACTTTTTAACTTCATCCTTATCAAAATAAAAAATAAAAATAAAAATCTACTTTTTAACTTCATTGTTCTCTTTCAGTTGCTTTGCCCCTTTTTCACGTTTCTCACCCAAGCATCAAAACGTTGATTTCCTAAAATATCTCAAACTTTAGCTGATTTGCATTCTCTACCCTCAATTCCTTAAGGGATCATGTTGAGAGAATGTGAAGAGACCAAAAAATCTCACATTGGTAATATGAATAAATAAGTCTTAGTATATAAAGTTAGTGACCTACTCTTTCTATCATCAAATGTTTTAGAATAGAACTCCACTCGACTTATGTACTAGTGTCACGGGGACTGACGGACAGACTAGATGGGTCCAAGCCCCTATGTTGTCTAAAGCATTCAACTTGTTAAGGGGCTAAGACACGAGGTGCCTACTTACCCGACGACTCTCAACCTTGAGGAACAAACACGTGGAGCACTTGCGGGTAAGTAGAGTTGTGTCACTAGACTACTAACGCACACGACCCGTGCACACATTCTAAAAATAGATCGTTTCAAATTCAAATTTTAAAATTATTTGCAAGTAAATGATTTCCCTTATTTTTTTATTTTTAAAATTACTGACCAATCACAATGATAAATACCCAAAATATATGAAATTTGATTATGATTACTTTAAATAGATTCTTACCCTTTCTATTATGTCACGCGGCTTAGCTTGTTATTCTAGGCCACACAATTTTTTACCATTTTTTTCATATAATAACATATTAGTACAGTGCCCGCGCCATGGCGCGATTTTGTTACAAAAATCTTAATAATAATAAAATGCTTGCATTTTATTAGTTAGATATAGATAGATTAATTAAAGAAACTTGTCTAAATTTTAATAGTTGGATTTTTTTTTTCTAAGTTCAGTTGATTGGGAGGAAATTGTAAAATTAAGGTGATTATGACATCTAATTAATAAAAAATATTTATCATTTAATAGTTAGAATAAATAAATCTCATTGGTCAAAAAAATATTTAAAAATTTTATCATGTGAAATTTTGTGCAGATTAGGTTGGTTAGGTGAAATTACAAAAATTAAGGTTATGATAAAAAAAAACAAAAATAGTTTTCAAGATAGAATGAAATAATATTTTATAGTTAATATTAACTTTATTAAAAAAAGTTTTGAATTAATCTCATTGTTTAAAAGAAGTTATTTCTAAATATATTCAATATAAATGTTGCCAAAAATAACTTTGCACGAGGGAGTGACACGTGGCTTAGGTGCTTTGGTTTTAATTAATATATAGATTGTTTAAAGAAGTTATTTCTAAATATATTCAATATAAATGTTGTCAAAAATAACTTTGCACGAGGGAGTGACACGTGACTTAGGTGCTTTGGTTTTAATTAATATATAGATTATACAATTTTATGTAGCTTTTAAACTTTTTTTAATTGTAAAAAACTTGTACATTTTTTGTAGATAAAAAACTTGTAGATAAAAACTTATTACATTCAAATCAAGCTACATAAAATTATACAATTTTATGTAGCTTTAGAAACGGCACTCTACCGTCACAAAAGCTAGGGTTGCCGTCGCTATAAAGTATTTGCTATGGCTATGCGACGGCAAATCAAGGGTTGCTAGCACTGGGGTAGCAAATAATCTTTAGCGACGGAAATCACCGTAGCAAATATTTTTTCCCGCCTTTTTCCCTTGTGGTACAACATGACCTTTTTGCGACGGTAAATATGCCGTTGCTAAGGGTTTTCAAAATTTAAAAAAAAAAAGGAAAAAAAGTATTATAGTAGCCTATGCGGGATTTGAACCCGCATCAATGTGCATTAACACATTGCTCTACCATTTGAGCTAATAGGCTTAAATTAACAAGAGCAATAATATTATTGAACAAGATTTACAACCATAAGACTATTAACAACCATGAAAGTAGAGGTTTTTCATCTGTTATTCAACAAACTAGGCCCTAAAATGAAAACTTCAGTTACTAATATCAGATTACCTTGGTTGCTCAAGTTGCATAACCTAACACTACTTAGAGCATTCTCCATCAATATATTACCTCACATCATTCATTCATTCATTCATTCAAAAAACCAATCACTCCCTCACATCCTTATATATAGTTGAGAATGAATTTTATGCAAGTGAAGAGTTGAGAATGAATTTTATGCAAAATAGTAACTTTTGGCTTATGTCCTAAGGCGGGGAGAGAAATAGAGAGACAATTACCGAGTGATGTACCACAGCATAATCTCTGGTCATCGATATGCTCAACATCCAACCCGATTAACCAAGATTCTGGAGAGACATCTTCATTTGTATATCGATGTAGCACATGCCTAGAAAGAGAGAACAAGCACAGAAGTAAAGACCTAGTAGCTAATAAGAAGGGGAGGGGGATAAATTAAGAAAATCGTTTGGAATATTTGTAGAGACTGTATATGTTTCAGAACCACATAAAAGCACTATAATCTGAGAGTAAAATGAAAAGAGTTAGAAGACAATCAAGCAAGAGGGAGAAAGAGAACATCATTCACAAAACCAAGGTGGACTTTATCGGCGTAGCCACCATTGCCATCCCGAGCCCCATATCATAAAAGAGACGACTAGGAAAGACATGACCACGTGCATTTATGCATCCCATCTTCAATTTCAATTTTATCATTTAACAAATAGAAGTTTTAGGACAAAGCATTTCAGTTCTTTAACAGAGAGTCCAACATCGCCGACATTTTCCTCACAACCAAGAAAGCACAAAAATGCAGCCTCTTCGTTTGAAAACAAGGCAGCATTTAGTTGTAATACAAATGCAAGTAAAACTAGAAACACTGACCTTGAGAAACCGCACAACATTTTGCTTAGAAACTGCAACAAGCAACATCGGTAGAAGCAACAATGACATCAACTAAAAGCTTCATAGCCTTGGTGATCCTATGACTCATCTTCTTGATATATGTGAGCTACTATCATCTCCACTCTCCGCACATAAATATCTATATTAGGGAACATAAAGAAGAAATCAGATTTTCCTCTATCGTTTAACTTTATATGTTCATAGAATCACAACAAAGTAGAAACAACTAGATGATCATATGGCTCACCATAATTTTGAGATCCTTCTGATTACTAGGTACATCCGAAAGGAAAAGATAAAGTAAATACGCATATTAGAAAAGACAAAGGATTTAGAAAAGTAAAAGGATGAACCTAAAATAAAACAAAAAAAAAAGAGAAAATATAAATCTCCAAAGAATTAAATAATAATACGAATACATATAGTCAAGAACACTATAAATCTCCAAACTTCAAATGCACTAAGAATGACTAACATGATTTTGGATTAATGTATATATTGCAATCAGTTTTTAACCTTACTTTTGATGGGTTTCCCTCCAAGTTAGTGCAAAGGACAGACACCACATTCTGAAAAGTTTTGATCGGTATGCTTAGAGGCACAACTGCAAAGTTGGATTTCAAGAGAGCTTTCCAATGGAGTTCAACGCTTGCGACCACCTGCAGAAGATGAAACAAATGATTCACATCTCTTTCAGTGAGGTAAAGAGGAGGGAAAATGAAAAGTTGTGTTCTTAGGGTGAAACTTTACCACTAGAGCAGTGAAATAAGCGAGGATTCCAGACACTAGAGCACCATTAATGGCACCAAGAACGCACTGGCTGCAGAAACTAAGAAAGTCGCTGAATTGGTTCATTGTGTACCGCAAAAAGACGTTGCTAATATGGACGGTTCAGTGAGCATTGTACTCACCTTGAAAAGTAACATATTCCTCCCAATGTGAGTGAAAAGAAGGCTGCACTTCCCCATTTGTAAAAACCTTTCCGGGTATCAAAGGACAAATAAATTGTTCAAGTTAGACTATAAGCAACCAAATCAGTTTGAAACAATATATTAAACCGGAAAGTCGATGATGACAGTAAATTTCTAGAACCATAATGATCGTTGCAACGAGAAACGCAATTGTGGTGGGAAATCAAGAAGATAACGCATATTTTATAATCAAGGATCATCTTGTCTACATCATAGAAGTGGAACAATGTTATATCACACAAGTTGGATGAAAAAAAGTTTATACAGTGGAATACCAAGGTAGTTCGAGAGGATATCCGAAGAGAGAACAACATAGGCTACAAGAAGAGCATAGTGTATGAAAATGTACGGCCAGCTGCACAAGAGAGACAAGTTTGGATAAGAGGAGCTCCAAAAGTAAAACCTCTCCATCAAGCAACGTAATAAGAGGATCTATATATATTTACTATCCTTCGACTAAACATAAAAAGATCCAAATCTTATCATATCATTTCAGGTACTCTAGTTTCAAGCAACCTCTACACACTATCATATAGCATGGGACCAAGAAACAACGCAAGTAAACAAGATTAGTCATTTATTATACCATGTAAACCCAACAAACAATGCAAGCCACACAAAACAAATTACCAAATCCATGAATGTCTAAGTCTCCTCAATTGTATTGCTTTGTTTCCTTCATTACGACAGCTTGAGAAATCTGTGAAAGTTTAGGTCCCTAAAACACCAGGTTACAAAATTACATAGTTTTTAAGCTAATCTATCACACTTTTGTTTTATATTTGCATTAGATATGTACAAAGTATGTGCAAGTTAGTATAAAGAGCACTAGTTCACAAAGAGACAATGTAGCATCTATAGAAGATATACCAGACTTTGATTAAGAGCCCTGGTAAGGTTCTTGAAGTTCATGGTTCACCGCAGCTCCGAGATGGCTTGAATAAGGCTCGACGGCGAGGTGTTGGTGACAAACCCCAAACATAGTAGCACTGATAAAGAAGATAGGGAGGCTGAGATGCTTGAATCCCTTCAAGAACTTTGAAATCAACAAGAGCGAGAAGGAGATTAATGACTCACCGATCTGAAATATAAATCGAATCGGCGACGATGGAGCCCTATATTGGAGCTGAGGTGAGAGAGATATCGAGATCCGAGAGGGACGAGGAAGATGTCACCGGTTCCCGCGAGCTCAGCAGCAAGAGAGGAGGAGGAAGAGGCCCGCCTTGCTCGACATCGGGTTCATGGCCGGTCGTCAGGCTCAATGGTTCAGCAGGTCCGGCAAGGCAAGGAGAGGCTAGCGGCGGCGGCGACGAGGAAGCTCCAGGCGCCGGTGGTAGGCTGGGATCCCACCTCGAGGCACTTGGATCTGGGAGGCAGGGCATGAGACGGTTGTGAAGGGGGTCGAGTTTTGGAAGAAGGCAAAGGAACAATGGATCCTCCACTAGTAGATCTGGGAGAAGCTAAAGGAAAGAGAGAGAAGTGGCGGAAGAGAAAGGTAAGAGTTTTAGGGTTCCAATGAGTTAAAAAGGGTGATATTACCGATTAGCGATGGCAACATCTACCCGTCGCAAAAGGTAGCAAGGGCTACACGCGGATTTCTCCTAAATTTATGTGACGGCGGCAACGCCGTTGCACAGCCGTTGCAAAAACTCCACATTTGTGACGGAAAATCCTTGCCGTTTTTTTTTTTGGTTCTAAAGGAGGGCACTGCCCTTTATTATTAAAAGACTAGATTGTCATCCCTTGAAGAGGGACTTGGTACAGATTGGCCCGGATGCACTCCGGGATAGAATAGAAATGGTTAAAAGGAACATCTAGGTGAATTGCCCAGTTAGCTAGTTTGTCTGCCTCCTTGTTCGCCTGTCTTCTAACATGACGTACTTGGACATCCCAATCCTCACTGTTCAGGAGCCTTCTACACTGCTGCATCAGGTGAAAGTTAGCATGGACCTCCTCCCCTTCACCATGCTGCAGCAGCTTGCAAATTGGTTCACAGTCCGTCTCCACCACTAGCTTTTGAATGCCCATCTCTTGGGCGATCTTCAGCCCGTGGAGGATTGCCCACCCTTCAGCTTTCCCTGCCGAACAGCTCCCGCATCTGAATGCATACGCCCTGATAAATGCCCCCCCGGAGTCTCGAAATATTCCCCCTCCTCCTGCCAACCCCGGATTGCCTTTGGACACACCGTCCGTATTCAATTTGATCCACCCCTGATCTGGAGGAGACCACTCGATTGGGGAGTCTGTGCCATGAGGTAGCGCTGCTCCATTCCTCTTCTCCTTCTGTTGTATATGCAAGTATGTTGAAACCTGCCTCCACACTCTGCAAGCAATCCCTTCCACCTTGTCTACAACATTAAACACCAGCTCGTTCCTATCCTTCCAAGTTAACCACAGCATGGTGGCAAAAATAGCACTCCACCTGTTGCCATCCTTGATGTTAAGCTCCACCCAATCCCGTATACTCATCGTCGAGTAGAAAGCTGGATCGAGGCTTCCCGCTCCTAGTTGTTCCCAGGCATTCCTGATTGCACTACAATCTCGAAGGAGATGTAGACTAGTTTCTTCATACCCACATCGAGGGCACCCCCCGTTATCAGTGAGATGTCTGCGACGCCGGTTGGAATTGCACAACAAAGCATTATGAGCCACAATGTAAATGAACGATCGTGTTCGCTGCTGCACCTGTAGCTTCCAGATGTTCTTCCAAAAAGGTGAAGTTTCCAAAGCTCGATCCTTTCTAATCAGTTGTATTGCCGATGCCGTCAAGAATTTTCCATTCTCCGTGTGTCCCCAAGTTAAATGGTCTGTAGCTTCTAGCGATGGGTCCACTTTGATTGATTGGAGCTTGAGTATGGTCCCCGATGGAAGATATGGAGTTAAGGCCTCCCAATTCCAATCCCCATCTTTCCACACCTCAGCCACAATCACACCTATCTCCTCCTCGGGAACTTCTTGAGTTGCACAATCCAATAGCGGGGTATCTTGTAGCCATTTGTGAAGCCAAAACAAGGTTGAATTGCCGTTTCCAATGTCTACTCGAAGGCCTGGAGCGAGGACCTCAGCACCATTGAGTATTCCTTTCCATGTATTGGAGGCATTCGACCTCCTCTCGAACATATCTACATCAATCCTCCCACTGCAGTACTTTCCCTGGAGGAGTCGACTCCACAAGGTCGACGGACTTTGAATCATTCTCCATCCAAGCTTGGCCAAGATGGCCTGATTTGTGTCTCGCATTGACCGAATTCCCAATCCACCCTCGGCCGTTGGAGCATACAAGAACTCTTTTCTTAGCAAGTGGATTCGCCGATGCTCTTGTGTCGACCCCCATATGAACCCTCTGACCACTCTGTCGATATCATCACACACCCCTCTAGGAAGTAGACCAGATTGCATAGAATAGACGGGGAGACTGGTCAACACGGATTTTGCCAAGGTGATCGGACCCGCAAAGGACAGAGTACGTGACTTCCATCCCTTTATCCAAGCAGAAACCTTGTCCAGCAACGTCTTGTAACGATCGTTCGTCAATCTGCCACAGGCCGTGGGGACTCCGAGATAGTTGCCGAACTCCGTGGATATCGGCATCGCCAATTCAGTGCTTATGGATGACTTAACCATCGCCCCTACATTCCTTGAGAAGAAGATTGAGCTCTTATTATGATTTACTCTTTCACCCGAGGCTTCGCAGAATAGCTCCAAGCAGGATTTGATGACTCTACTCTGCTCAACCGTGGCCTCGCCGAACAACACTAGATCATCGGCGAAGAACAAGTGAGAGAGTTGTACACCGCCGATTGTGATGGCCTTCCAGCTCCTATTTGACACGGCATCTTGAATGATGTGTGACAGGAGCTCCATGCATATAATGAAGAGATAGGGCGACAACGGATCTCCCTGTCTAATACCCCGAGATGGCTTGAATCCCCCCGCTTTATTCCCGTTCCACATCACCTCCATTGTTCCTTGAGTTTGACACTTCATAATCAAATCCACCAGCCTCCCAGGAAGTTGCGCTCTCTCCATCATCGTCCGGAGAAAGCTCCAACTGATGCGATCGTACGCCTTCTCTAAATCCACTTTAATTATCATCCATTTTCGCCTTCTTCGGTCCACCATAGAATGTAACACTTCTTGGACCACTACCACATTATCCATGATTTGCCGTCCTAGAATAAAACTAGCTTGTGTCGGTGAAATCAGATTCGGTAGAACTGGCTTCAAGCGTTGGACAATCGCTTTAGTTGCAATCTTGAATATGACGTTTAAAAGTGATATAGGTCGGAACTGCATCGGCCTCGTTGGGACCGGTATCTTTGGCAGCAAAACCATCAGAGCATTTCCAATGTTCGGTGGTAGATTCCCTTCATTGAGGATCCTCAACACTGTCTTCGTTACTTGCTGACCGACTATGCCCCAGTTATGCTGGTAAAAGACAGATGGGTACCGGGTGCCTTGTAAGGCCCCATTTGCTTCAGAGCTGCCCAAACTTCTGACTCCCTAAACGGCGCCGACAACCTTCCAATCTGACTTTCACTGAGCTCCGGGAACGAGTGATTAAGTTGCAAAGGCTGCTGGTTAATGTCTCCTTGCTCGACCGTATATAGGCCTTTGAAGAAAGTCACTACCAAACATTCGACCTCCCTTCTGTCATTGATCCACTCACCCGCCTCATCTTGTAAACTGAAAATCTTGTTTGCTCTCCTCCTTGCTAGAGTTGAGATATGATAATACCGTGTATTTCTGTCCCCTTCTAGCAGAAAATGGGAGCGAGCCTTCTGGAACCAGAGGTGTTGTTCCTGAAGAAGCACTTTTTCCAGTTCGCTGCTTAACTTTTCTTCCAGTTGGATATAGTGCGTTGACACTTGCTCCGCCAATTTTTTCCTCGTGCCTTCAATTCTTCTCTCCAACTTGCGTTTTCTCTTGAAGATATTTCCAAACACTTCCTTATTCCATTCTTGTAGCTCGTCAGTCAAGATTTTCAGCGCCTCACACGCCTCGTTCGTCCTTGGCCATCGAGAAGCAAGGAAAGCATTGAACTCGTCATGAAGAAGCCAGGCAGATAAAAATCTAAACGGTCTGTTCATGGTGTGATGGGCATCCTCTGGAGCCGTTTGAATCAAGATAGGTGCATGGTCAGAGTAGGACGCCACAAGATGCTTAACCGACGCTTCCGGGAAGCGAAGGTTCCAGTAGGGACAACACAGGGTTCGATCAAGCCTAGCCATAATTCTGTTTCCCGACTCCCTCGCCACCAAGTGTAAGGGATACCCGAGTAACCCAGATCAATCAGCTGCAGAGTATCAACCCATTCTCGGAATACCTGCGACGATCTATTTGAGCCCACCGAAGAACCTGGCGTCCGTTCATGACTATTCAAAGTCGCATTAAAGTCACCCGCAAGAATCCATGGTCGGTTAATATTGTCTGCGAATTCTAACAAACTCCTCCAGAGGTCTAGCCGTCTTGTCGGATTAGGCGATGCGTATACTGCAGACAAAACCCATGGTTCCTCCCCTCTCCTCGCAATCTCTATTGTGATATGCTGTTGATGTTGAGACAACGAGGTCACCGTAACCTCCGATTGCCTATATAGCACCCATATTCCTCCTGAGAAACCCACCGCCTCTTCTCGTATGCATCCATCAAAGCCTAACCTTCTGCAAACTCTATCCGTCCCTTCCCCACTAATTCTCGGTTCAACCAGAATCAGAATCTGAGGGTCGTGATTGCGTATAATCTCTTGCATTGATGCCAGGAAAGCATTGCTCCCTGCACCGTTTGTGTTCCAGGCAATTATTCTTAAGCAATTCATGTCAACCACTGTTTGATGGAGAGCACTGAATACTGATACGTTTGACATCTGCAGAGCGTCCGCGAAAGCATTAGCTGCTTCATCTAATATGGCAATTGCATCAGCAAGAGATTGGGGCAGAAACGCCCGGCATAGAACTGGCTGAGTTTATGTGTTCAACGGTTGAAATTCCATCCTTACTCGATCCACTACCGGAGGTAGAACAAGTGAGAATGGCCCCGTCTGGCGGTTCGACATCAGAAAACTTGCCCGGTTGCGGAACGGGACCATGATGACCCCCGGATTCTGAGCCATCGTAGTTGGGTTTTATGGTTGTGCCTTGATTAGGTACTGAGTTGACTTGATTGGGACCTTGGGTAAGAATTGGAATGGTGGGGACTATGGTGACGTGAGTGCGGATCTGTGAGGGGTCGTTGTTCTGGCTTGGAATTTCCTGGTGGGGGCGGGTTGTGGATTTTGGGTTGGATTCGTGGGTCTTGTGAGCTACGTGGCCAATGGTCTTTTGGGGGATTATGTTCACGTTTGTTGGGGATAAAACAGATTGGTTTTTTCCTTTTTTCTTAGTGAAGGCAGATTTCTTGATAGCTAAGGCAGGACTTTTGGTGAAGCTTCGGTTATTCGGTTGCTGAAATATTGGGCCTTGATTTTCTTTCCCAGCTGAGGTGTAATCTTTATTATTGACCTTCCTATTTTCTCTCGGGATATTATCTTCCCTTATCCTCTCTGAATTATCCTGATTTTCCTCCAGATTTTCTAGCGCATCGTATCTCAAAGATTGCGCTATATTCGTCTCCCCCTGAATCTCGGGATTGCCCCTTGATCCACCTTCCTTGTGCGAGCCGGACGTTTCTTGTGTCCTTGTTGGGAGGTTTGTCCGTGGTAGCCCCTGGCTTTGAGCCTTGTCTTCGAGTTGGGTATTTCTTAGCTTGCATCCAACCCCCATAACTGTCCTCTATAACACCCACCCTAGCAGCTGGATCTGGCTGTGGCGTCTCCGATTGTGTACCACAATTCTCCGCGTTATGCCCCACCTTCCCGCATTTGAAGCAAACCAATCTTAAGCCTTCGTATTGAATTGGCCAGACTTTGCCGTCAAGCTTAAATTTGGACAACAAAGGTTTAGTCAGATCTACTTCCACACTTAACCTTGCGAATTGCCCTCTCTCCGCTGATGCAGTAGTGTTATCGATACGCAAGACCTTACCGATACGTTGCCCAATCAACCTTAAGAACCGAGGATCAAAGTATTCAATATGTAGCCCCGGAATCCTCACCCACACGGTCAACTTTGTGATTCTGTCAGTGTTTGCATCGAACATGGGGACCCATCTTCTAATCGTGAGGTAGTTGTCCCCGATCATCCAAGGCCCATCCAAAAGGACATGATTATAATCTGCCTGGTTCGAGAATCGAACAATGAAATAATCATTTCCCAAGTCGATCAGAGAGAATGGCGCACTCAATGCCCATTTTTGGGATAGCCTTCTGTGTAGTTGCATATAGCCCGGGCCCTTGTCGAACATTTTGATGATTAGAGTATCTCGCCAGACGCCAGGGTCTCCATAACTCCTCCTTCTCCCTTTTGTTGAGGGTGATCGTTGGGCATAACGGGTCATCCTCTTCAGGCGGGATGTCGTCCGTTGCCATTAACTCAGGTTCACTCCCTTCGTAACTCATCGGGTCCTCATATACAGCAGCATAACTGGCTCCTTCTCCGTTAGTGAGTTTTTCCTTATAGCTGACCCCCTTGGATACTCCTTTCTTCATCGCCTCTTGCAAATCCGGGAACTCCACGCCCTGGCTTCCTTGATGATTGATTGTATTGGTTCCGAAAATGGATTGCCCGTTGCCCTGATCCTGGGCTGGACTAACCTGACAGATCAATGGGCTAGCATTGCTCCGGGGATCCGGAGGCTGTGTAGGCGCCGGTGGGGATTGGCCGGAGTCAATTCGGGTGATCTCTCTCTCACTGGAAGTCATCTCTTGCGATGTTGATAGGTAGATTTGTAAATCCTTGCCGTTTCTAACGTTCGGTAGCAAAAGCAATTTTTTTTTTAGTTTAACATATTGTATAGATATATAAATATATAGATAAATTATAATAAAATTATATAAGAAGACAATATTATTATATAAAGTATATAAATAATAATAAGAAGAAGAATAAGTTGACATAATTAAGATGATACATGGATATATTAAACGATATATTAATTAGCTGACAAAAATAAATTGATTCTGTAATAATTTAACTTTTATAAATATCTTGTTCTAAGGTTGCGACACGTGACAAAAATGCTTATGTTTTAATATATTATATAGATAGATTTCCACCTTATAATGTCAAATTATACAATTTTATGTAGCTTTTAAACTTTTTTTAATTGTAAAAAACTTGTACTTTTTTGTAGATAAAAACTTATTACATTCAAATTGAAAGTTATCACATCATTACTTTCCTACGAAGCTCATATTCAATTTTTTTATAGGTTTTTGTAAGAACCTAAAATTTTTATAAAATATTAATCTTGAAATTATTTTAGAAAATTAAAAAAATATATTAATATTTTAAGTTTTTAGTTTTTAAAACATATAATAAAAAGTTAAATAATTTAAATTTTAAAATAAAAAGAATAATAAATAAAAATTGAAGTTACAAAAAAAGAAAATACCAAAAAATCACTGTATCAAATTGTGGTTAAAGTTTGAGATTTTATTAGATTTTCCATTATCTTCGAGTTGACGCTTCTGCAACAAAATATCTCAATCCCGCCTTCTTCTTCATCCTCTTCCCTGCAACCCTTTTGCCCTAACAACCTCCATTATCGCCTCTCCCCGCTTCTCAATAAACCCTACATTAACAACTACTGCTTCCTCTTCCTCAAAGCTTCTATCTTTTTTCGATTCTCGGTTCGCAATTGCAAGTTAACAATGGAGCCCATAGCGAAGAGGACCCGCCGGCGGGTGGAAGAAAAATTACTTAACGATCTCAGGGAGCGGAGGAAATCCACTCCGGTGAAAAATCCGCCGCCGGCGTCTGCTTCCCGTATTATCATCGATGAAGACGAAGAAGAAGAGTCGGCGAACAGTGGTTGCTCTGATCATACCGCCGGTGATCCGATAGTTGTAAAGGAGGAGGAGATTCTTGACGCTGCTGATTCGCCCCTGATTGTGACGCTTTCGAGTTGTACGGACTCCGACGAATTCGCTACGGTGGAGGAGAACGGTGAGAGCGAGGAAGATTGGAAATTGGAGTCTCGTTCCGTCAAGTCTCGGAGCGGCAAAACTCCAGATTTGGAGAAGAAACAAGGTCTGATTGTTATTCCTGACGACGACGACGACATTGATGATGTTGTTGATGGATCTCAAACCGACATTGATGAAGGTTTTTACGATGCTCAAAGCTCGCGGAAGCACATTGATGATGATGAGGAAGAGGAGGAGGAGGAGAGGGGTGTAGGGAGAGGGACTAAGAAGAGAGTTAATAGGAGGAGGCCATTGACAGACGGTGAGATCCATCGAGTGCTGTTCAACTCGATCATGGAGGTGGACAATGGCGGTATTAGGGACTCAGTCAGTGTCAGTCCACACAAGACCGATGAAACCACCAGCTCCTCAGATGCCGATTCCACATCGGAGATGGAAATCGAGCAGCCAAAGCAAGAGGATGAGCTTGATTCGATGTATAAGCTGCTCGACTTCTGTCTCGCCTGTGGTGACAGTGATTCGACTGATGCTTGTCTTGTATGAATCATTTGCTTCAAAATCGATTCTTGAATCGGGCCTGTACTGAATAAATCCCTTTACTGTTCTATTAACAATGTGTTCATCTGTGATGTTCTGCAGGACGACGACGAAGACCAAGATCAGCTTTGCAAGCAAGGGGAGCACTACTTGATTTTGGATGAAGAGATCGGCATTGTATGCAAATCCTGCGGTTTAATCCGAGAGGAGATCAAGCATGTCATGCCGCCTTTCGTAAGTCATCAATGGAATTCATATGTATGAATGATTAAAGAACTCTGAGAAACCAACTCATGTGTTGTTTTTTTTCGGCATGTGAAGCATGATAACCCGTTCGGAGAGTCAGATAGAAGGCGATACTCGGTTTACGATCATCATCGGGATGATGGGGATCTCACTCACCTTGAAGATCCCAGCTGTGAGTACCAACAATGCCAGGAGGATGCCAATTTTGATCCTACAGGTACGGTTTGGGAGATACTCCCCGGCATCAGAGGTACATTGCTTCCTCACCAGCGAGAGGCTTTCGAGTTCATATGGAGAAATGTGGCTGGAGGGACGAGGCTAGATGAGCTGACGAGCAATGGTACAAATGATGGAGGCGGCGGATGCCTCATCTCCCATGCCCCAGGAACTGGGAAGACGCGGCTTGCAATCGCCTTCATGGAGACTTATATGAAGCAGTACAAGAACTCTAGGCCGGTTATAGTAGCACCTGCTAGCATACTTCTTACATGGAAGAAGGAATTCGACAAGTGGAAAGTTGGCGTCCCGTTCCAAAACCTCAACGACGAAGAGCTCTCCAAGGAGGAGATGGCTATGGCAGCTAGCTCCCTTGGGATAGCATCTAACAAGAAGCTCGAACCGACAGCTAAGCGTTTGATCAAGCTCCTCTTCTGGAGGAAACACGAGAGCGTGTTGGCTATAAGCTACACTATGTTTACACAGCTCGCCGGAGGTGAAGGTGTGAAGAAGAGGGGCAGGACGAAGATTCACCACCGCCCTAGCACCTCTCAATGCCGCGATGAAACTCAAATGTTCCGAAAAATGTTGCTTGATTTGCCTGGTCTTCTGATACTCGACGAGGGCCACGTTCCAAGGAACGAGAGGACCAGCTTGTACAAGGTTCTTTCGGATGTGAAGACGAAGAAGAGAGTCCTTCTTTCCGGGACTCCTTTCCAGAACAACTTCCGCGAGCTGTACAACATCTTCTGCTTGGTGAGGCCAGAGTTCTCCGAAATCTGGGAGAAGAATCCGTTCAGATCAACGGTTGATGAGGCTGATGGCGGCAAGATCAGGGAACTCAAGGCCAAGACGGAGCCTTTCTTCCATCGATACGATGGCTCTATTGTTGATGCAACGGTTCCTGGCCTCAACGACAACATCGTCTTCCTAGAGGCCTCGGAACTGCAGAAGAAGCTGCTGCAGGATGTGGAGCATATGAGGAACCATCTGGAGGCGAATGTCTGTACCGCCTTGATCTCGGTCCATCCACGCCTGCTGAATTGCAAGGATGGAAACCTAGACATTGCACAAGAGCTCAAGAGGGGGAAATGGGACCTCACTGATGGTGCAAAGACGAGGTTCCTAATGCGCCTGATTCAGCTAAGCTCGGCATTGGAGGAGAGAGTTCTGGTGTTCAGCGAGTACATTCAGCCACTCAACTTCGTCAAGGCTGTCCTGGAGTCGAGTGACTACTTCGGGTGGAGGGAAGGGCGAGAGATACTCTTCATGTCGGGCTCCCATGACATGAAGTCGCGGAAGAGAAGCATGGACTTGTTCAACAAGGCGACGAGTGAGGCGAAGGTCATGCTCGCTTCAATAAAGGCTTGCTCCGAAGGGATTGAGCTGACCGGTGCCTCCAGAGTCGTGCTGCTCGACGTCACATGGAACCCTGCAGTGGAGAGACAGGCAATGTGCAGGGCCTATAGGATCGGCCAAGGCCGGGTTGTCCACGTCTACCACCTCATCATGACCGATCATGACAGCAACCGCCACATTACCCAAACTCAGAAGAACAAGTGCTCAAAATACGTCTTCTCCTCGCGCAGTGGGAAGAACGACGCTCCTCCTGGGTCATCAAAGCCTCCCTCCGAGGATCTAATTCTTGAGCGGTTGCTCGAAGAGAACGTCGTCAAAGAGGCTGTCCCGTGGAAGGCTTGTGAGCCCGGTCTGGACACCGCCTCTTGACTGCCTCATACTACATGAGCTCGGTATATGTACAATATAACGCCGATTGAGTGAGGATGTTTCGAACTCTCAATCGATGAGCTCGGATACAGATCACAATGGTTATCGAATTCAGGCTTGTATATAGCCTTAGTGGCTAGTGCCATGTATTGTAGGAAGATGTTGATCTATTCAGTTAGACAAGACCATCTGATTCGCGATTTTGATGGTTTCTCCATTGTGTTATTTTGACATCGTTTTGTTGCTTGGTTGCTTATCTGATAGTTTTTATGTTCACTTGGATTTCCTGGTTGTGGAATTGGGTAATCCAGATCTTTTCCCTCTTTTTTTCCCCTTTTGAAATTAAGTTTGTTTTGTTTTGTTTTGTTTCTATCCCGACTCAATTACTTACAAGTTGTTTAATGTTATTCATTATAATACATTATAATACACGCAAGGACGGAGCTAGAAATTTTTTAGCGAGGAGGCACGATTATATGTACACGGTGTCATTTTAGATTAAAGTAGCATAACGATATCGATCTATGTAATATGATAACTATAAATTATGTTATTAAGATAACATTATTTCGATTTATAATAAAACTCTTTTATTTTTTCTCCATTAGAAAAATAAATAAATAAATGAAATAGGCGAAGAAAAGAAAGCTAACAAAATAAGGATGTAAAACGCATTGAGTTATGCAATATTTAACTTGTTGTATTCTTAACATGTAATAGTGTATAACTAGATATAAAAAAATTAAACTTGCGTAACTTCTTACCAAATTATCAAAATAAGTAATATAACATATGGTTTCGAAGCTCTCGAGATGAATTATAACATGTGAATGTCAATTTAAGTAAAATATAAAAGTATAATAGTATATTGAAATAAAATTAAAGTGATTAATACACCTACTTTCAAATATATATTCATAACTTTTTACTCAGATGTCGGATTAAGACGTATTATATATCAAAACAAAGTTATCGACGAGGAGAATACATCTATGTAATTTATCAGATGAAGGAAGGGGCATGTGCTCCCCCGTTCCCCCCTTGGCTCCACCTCTGAATACACGGCTCGTTTACCGTTCATTGTTATTTGATCGAAGTCGGAGAAAATGAAATATATCTCGAAAGCAATTGCAATAAATTCAACACTTGGACATTAAGAATATAGAAATGCCTAAGTCTGTAACCTCATCCGAAAGGATATATACCATCGACTAAGATCTTTCTGGTCGAAATCCCTTTTTAATTTGCGCTCGAGACCATTTTAAAGGTCTTTTTTAGGTGAATGTCCACCAAGGGTTTTTAATTAGGAAAAAGTCCATTGCCCAAATCTGTTTTCTCATTTGTTCATAATCGGATTTGAGGGGAGAAGGCTTAAACCCTCACATGGCTTCATTTATCCTCTAACCGAGATCCGGAGAGAGAGGCGCTCAAACTCTGTTCATTTGTAATTCCAACAGTGACTCCTCATTTTCGCCCTCTTCCTGATTCGAGGCCACCGAAGAGTGACAGCGGTGGCAAGTCGGCGAAATCGTGGGCGCTGAAACTCTATGGCGACCTGAAGCGGATGAAGTAGCTGATATCTGGTCTCCTAAGATTGCAACCTCACCATGGATGTTCATCGAAGATCTAGGACCTCAGATTCAGCCTTAATATTGTAGGGGTGGCAGAGCGCTGATTTTGCGGTCAACACGGAGTCAGAGGTAGACAACGGTGAGGAAGACCTGATCTCCTCTCTCGCCATGGATGTTCGTTGAAGATCTAGGGCTCGATCACTTCGATGAGATCCAGTCGGTGGTGAGGCCGATGAGATCCAAGGAGGATTGCTGAAACATAGGTTGATTTATGTCTCTCTTTTTTCCGCAGATCATCGACGCCCTCTTATGTTTCCGCTTTTTCAAATATTGTGGAGGATTGTCGAACCGTTTCAATTATGTGGATGAATTTTTGTCCACTGCTCTTGTTGACATATTCGAAGTCTCCTCAAGCCAACATTGCTCTTGTTGTTGTTTGCTCACTGCATGTTAAATTTATGTTGAATAATTTGAGTTTGTAACACAATGTTAACTCACTTTTGGTTTGACAGTTGAATTTGTAATTTATTATGTCTCGTCAACAATTTAATCTTTTGGTGATACGTTGAGTTTGTAACACAATGTTAACGGAATAGGTGGTGGCGTTCCTCATCATTAATTTTTTTCGGCGTCAGCAATTTCGGCATCAGCAAAGTTGGTGTCAGTAACTTCGGTGTTAGCAACTTCAACGTCAGCAACGTCGGCGTCAGCAACTCCGGTAGACATTTAGCTAATATAGATATGTTGGTGGACAGAAAGCTAATAATTAAAAACGGAAAATATGAACATTCTAGTAAACCCCCTAAAAAAATGGATAAAGTCTAAAGACACGAGTTGAGAAAATGCATTTCCCAAATATCATTTACTCCGGTAACACTTAGATGAACGCATTTTATATATTTTCTTTATTTACTAAATTTCTAAACAATTATGTACATTTTATAATCATCACACCTCCCTCAAAACACTTATATTACAATAATTTTATGAAAAATCAATAAACATTACATAGTATGCGACTATCTTAAGCAATGATTATAAGTATATTTTAGATACTTCAATAAAAACAAAAAAATAAATACTACTATTATTGATTATCGATGATTATAAATTACATAGTTGATCGATGAATAATGCAAATGACCAATAAGCAGCGGTGCAACACATCCATCTATTTGGTTGTGATCTGATGTCCTTAATTCCTATATTCCCTAGCCATCTCTTCTCACAATCTATCCCATATGTTATTCTTCATTCGTCCCACAATAATTGTCTTTATACTATTTATGCACGCTTTTTAAGAAGCTAAAAATTATATATAAAATATCTATTTTTTAATTAATTTTTTTAAAATAATTCTATACTTATTAGTAATATGTATGATATTATTTTAAATAATTCTATACTTATTAGTAATATGTATGATATTATTTAAAAATATTTAATAAAATGTTCATATTTTATATAATTTTGGGCTTCTTAAGAAAACGTGGATGAATAGTTAAAGACAATTATTGTGGGACGGAAGGAGTAACTTATAAGGAGGGACATATAAGGGATTGGGGGATTGACGACAGGTGATCATCCATATTGTCGTTTTTTGGTCAGGAGTAGAGTGAAAAATACCATACATGAGAATATTTCATCAAAGTTTTGTCAAAAAATAATATAAATGACCAATATATTCTTATTTCAAGGAATTGGACATTCACATGTATACCTACTATATTAGATGCATATTTATTGAAAATTTACAAATTCAAGATATTTTTATTGGTATATGAAATTACGATGTTGGGGTAAAAAACTTTTTTATTTCTAGAGAATTGCAAGTACAATGCGTCCATGAAAAAATGATTAAAAGATGTGAAAAAAATCAGCAAAAGTGTATAACCTTATCCGCCACTCTAGTCACTCTGTTGCCATCACGGGATATATGAGAGAAATTTGGCGTATGTTTTTGTTTGGGCTGCGATTTGTTAGTTTAACAGGTAGTTTTGTGTAATTTTGAATTTAATAAGTGGTTAAATGAAAAAAAAAACTATATTTAGTGGGTAGTTTTATGTAATTTACCCTAAAAATAGCCTTCGTTTTAGGCGGCAATTCGGACAATTTTCCAAACCCTACCCCTCGCCAAATAAACTCAACTCTACGCAGCACCTCCAAGTCTCCGACCTCCGTTCCCACCGTGTTTGTTCTCCACCTGAGGCCGCCGGACACGCCACCACCACCTCCACCGCCACCTCCGCCGCCGCGAAGCACCGTCGTCACCTACCGCTAATTCAAGGAGACTCACGGTTAGCATTCAACAAAAACCTTTTTTTTTAAAAAAAAAAATTCGATTTGGGGTTGAATGATGAATCTGTGTTTTTTGCGATGAGAAAATGTTCAATTTAAGTTTCTAATGCTGCCTTGCCTTTTTTTGTTGCTCATCCGAGTTCAAGAAGTGAATTTCTGGCAATTCTTGAAATTACGATTTAGAGTGGCTGAGAATTTGGGGATTGTTTGAAGTATTTTTCGTTTTAGGAATTGCTAGTGCAAATTCTCCATCTTGCTGTAAAATTTTCCGAGTCTTAAATACGTACATGAGAGTTTGATGTGGTAGCGTGAGGGCGTGAGTAGAAGGGAAATTTGTGATAGCGTGAGTAGAAGGGAAATTTGTGGAATCAATTTTAGTGTATAATTGCCCTAATTTTGATCTTCATGCTCGCAATTGATGGTTTCTTTGTTGATTACAACTTCAGCGTCTTTCACCAGACGATGGCTACCTTTGGGAGCACCATTTCAGCGGCAAATCCAAATCCTAACAAGTCAGCTGAGGTATTGTTGATGGATGGATCTTCCCTTGGATATACATTGTTCACTTTATATAATTCTTGCAGTGCAGTTGTGTTAGATGATGAACCTTTTATGATTTATTTTACCTTTGTAAAAATAATTAAGCGGCCGAGTTCTGTAAAGTTGACACTACCCTTTTTCACGGATGAAGATTAATTATTCATGATTTAAAGAATATTTCCAAGGGAAAACTAGCAATACATGGAGTAAAACTGGACATGAGCAAGAAATATAGAATGTAGATGCTGGTTTATAAATATATTTTCGTTTGAATATTTTGAGGTTAGTGATGACTAATTCTTTCCAGTTATTGGACGTGGAGGGACTCAAACCTCGTAGCTATCTTAAGTGTTTGATGTGGTGATGACCTGCTTGCTGAAGATTGTTCTTAAATAGATTTTTAAGGAGGTTGCTTTTTTAACGATGAATTGTTTTTAAGAATCTGTTTTTTAACGATGACGTTGACATTTACTGAAATTTAGTTAATTTGATCTATTAGTAGCTTTAATACTCTGGAATCAATTAGGCTCTTTTAGTCTCCACTTGTCCCAAATCCTTCTCAGACTGGCTTTTAAAAGGATTATATGATAACATGTCTATGATGCTATAAATAAGTTAAAGATCTCACAGCTCTTTCACAAAAGATATCATTAAACTTAGGATTAAGGAAGTTCTAATTTACGGTCATTATAGAAGCCTGTTATCTATGCTTGTTGTAGTGGATGGAGATATCTTCCTCATCTTTCTTTTATTTTATAGTAGAAGGCTTCTCATTTTTTAGCATATGGTCCCTAGTAGAAATTATTTTTCCTCGCCGCATATTGAATCTAATATTAGATGGATACATATAATTATTCAATGTATATGGATCAAGTGAAGACTGAAGAGAGAGTTAATTTTCCTGTCATTTACTCGGTTGTCAACTGATGGTTGATAAATGATTATTCTATGAATTTACATTGATTTCTCTGAGTAAGTGAGGAGAAAGTTTCCTGTCATTGACTTAATTGTCAACCGATGATTGATAAATGATTATTCTATGAATTCACATTGATTTCTCTGAGTAAGTGAGGAGAAAGTTTCCCATCATCTCCAGAGTACTGGTTTTGGTGCCTTTCTTGGGCTATACTGTTTTCTTGTGGGTTGTTGGGATAGTTGTTTTTGAAGATTGTATCATCATGTAGAATTTCAAGTCAAATTAATTTCTTTGATGGATTTTCCACATGTCTGATAATGCATTCGGGTTTGTGGCTTTGTGCATTATGACATTTGTAATAGTTCTATGATAAAGGGATTATATATTCACATGTGATTGTGTGTATATATGGCATCTTTTGTAACATCTATTAATACTCGTGTTTAGAGTTTTTAACCTCTATTGGATAATCTTTATTTTAAAATTTTAGTAAATGTCTTATTTATCTGAAAAGATTTGGAACTTATTGATAGCATGTGGAATTGCCTTTTTGCAGGTTGCTCAACCTCCAACTGATTCAGTTTCAAGTATTAGCTTCAGTCCGAAGGCTAATTTTCTCATTGCAACATCGTGGGATAACCAGGTATATCTGACTATTAGTTGGTGCTTGCATCATTTCATATCTATTGTATAGTATCTTTTATTAGTATTGTAGATGACAGGAGTATGAATCCTGTGATTCCCGTCTTCCACCAATGACTAATGTATTTCTAATCCTTTTTTCGGAGTCACAAATATAAACTAGCAGACCCTGTTTTCCTTTTCGCTTTCTTTTTCTGATCAGGTGTTTTTCTTTTTCTTTCGTTGCTTTTATTATCTCATTTCACCCTACTTCTTCATCTTGTCTTCTATAATTGCAACTCAAACGTCTTTCTTTCTTCTGTAATGGAAGTTCAATACTTATTCAGTGAGATTGCTTTACGCCGCATTTTGAATGTTATTTTACATTTCCTTTTGTTTGGAAATTAAATTTTAAACATTGTATGCATATGCACAATGCAGGTACGATGCTGGGAAGTCATGAAAAATGGAACTACTTTAAACACAGTGGCCAAGGCTGCAATATCTCATGAACAACCGGTAATTTTACATTAGGTTGACAGATATTCTCTTGAGAAAAATGGGCATCATACCTGTTATCTTCTAATAATCCGTTCTTTTGAAAAGGTTCTATGTTCCTCTTGGAAAGATGATGGAACAGCGGTCTTTAGCGGAGGGTGTGACAAACAAGCCAAGATGTGGCAGTTAGGTGGTAATCAACCAGTGACAGTTGCTATGCATGATGCCCCCATAAGGGAGATGGCTTGGATCCCAGAGATGAGTGTTTTGGTTACAGGAAGCTGGGATAAGACAGTAAAGTAATTATTTTCTTGGCTTTTCTCAAACATTTTTTATAGCCTGTTAATATTGATGAGCCCTTCTGATGTGGATCGTGGAAACTTCTGTTCAAGAAATTTTAGATAAATATTTGAGAAATGTTATTTCTTCCTTTACAATGAAAAAGTGTGAGGCTCTAAAACACAACTTGAATCTATTGTCCAACGTACTTATGCAAGGGCCTAATCCAGTTTTAGATAACAATGGGTGTTTAGAGTAAACATTTAGCTCTCCTAAATATGTATGAAGCATGTGAAATCTTCCAAAACTTGCACAGTTGTACCCACTTTATTGATCATATATCAACTTTATAAAATTGCTGCTTGCCATCAACAGATTTGAACCAAGTTGTGTCAAGTTACTGAATTTGATATTCTCGTGTGAATGTAACAAGCTCAGTCATATTCTAGGCCTGTTTATATCCATCCTTGCGTGATTTGTAGCAACTTTCTTGTCATTTTCTGCTTATTGTTAATCTGCCTGTACTTGTATTTTCGCTGAGTTTTTATTTAGTATAATTTTTAATGAGCGTATTATTAATTTCCATCTATTTCTCGAAGAAAGGTACTGGGATACAAGACAAGCAAATCCAATTCATACACAGCAACTTCCTGATCGTTGCTATACTCTAACAGTGCAGCATCCACTACTGGTTGTTGGTACGGCAGATAGAAATTTAATCGTTTTTAACTTGCAGAATCCTCAGGTATTTCCCTTTTGAGTTCTGTTTTGATTTCCCTTTTTCATCCTTGATTTCAGACTACGAAGTACATTCATTTCATCATCCTAATTTTACAGCTGTATTTTGAATGTGACTTCTTTCTATGCAATACTTGCTGTAACGATGTTGAAGTGCATCTACTTTGCCTTTGTTTACCTCATTTTTCTGCTTCTAATCCTGTATTATTTATTTGCAGGCCGAGTTCAAGAGAATCGTTTCACCTTTGAAATATCAAACAAGGTGTCTTGCTGCCTTTCCCGATAAACAAGGATTTTTGGTAGGAGTTACATTTCTAGTTCTGTGTTGGTTATCCCTTTGTTTTCTTCATGATTAGTCAATTAGTTTGCTTTAATGCTTTGGATATTATGACTTGCGCTTACTCATGTAATTGAATAGGGATGTTTGGTTAGTATAAGAAATTAACATATACAATCATTTATTAAGCACTTTAGAGATCTCTTTCTCCCTCTGTTGAATGTAGTTGGAGATTGATTGTATTGTGCTTATTCCTTCTGGGTTGATACAGTTGCTTACTGTATTCTACTCTGCCCTTTGTCAAGAAAGTGTATTCCAATTACATAGTTGGGGGTGGAGTGCTTGTTTTTGTGATTTGTTTTAATTGGAGTTTAAAAGATGCGTCTTTGTTGCACATTGAGTTCAATTTTCAATAGCATCGTTGTGCCTTGGTAGCATAAGCACAAAAAACTGAACACTTGGATGGGAACTCCATTATCTAAAAGAAACTTTCACGGGGAGTTGATTGTTGGTGAATATGTTTGTGGTGAATTACTTCTGAAGTCATGACTAGAATGTGAAATTCACTGCAGAAATACGAAGAGCTAAAAGAAAATTTGTGGTGAGAATGATAATTGTGGGAAGGATCATGAGTGTGCAATGAACATTGTTTGTATAAAGTGCAATAGTCGTTATTGTGGTGGCAGTATGTTTGTGGTTCATCTTATATACCAATTTAGGCAATATTACATGTATAAGCATTCAAGTTCTGTTGGCCTCAATGCCTCATTGTTATCAATGTTTGTGCGTTTCCTCATTATAGCATTTGTGCTCCATCTCCATCTATTTGCATTTTGTAGGTTGGCTCGATTGAGGGACGAGTTGGTGTACATCATTTGGATGATGCACAGGCTAGCAAGAACTTCACTTTCAAGTGCCATAGAGATGGCAATGACATCTATTCTGTGAATGCGATTAGTTTCCATCCTGTAAGTATGTCACTTTATTTCAACTCTGAGTTATCAACCAAACATCACCGTTTTGCAGTCCCATGTTCATGTGTTTATAATTTCATGTTTGATGGGATAGATCCCTGTATCCCTCTGCATATAGATTGTGCTATCCCAGTGAACAAAACAAGTGTTTGCTTGGGCTCAGAGCTTCCACTTTGTTGATGAAACGACCTCCTTTTCCTCAGATTGCTTGAGGCTAGCTGAGGTTATGAGGTGCATGCACTTTAGAGTGCCGATCTCATTATATAAATTATATAAATAAATTTAAAAAGAAGACAAAGATCAGTAGTTCTCTGTATCTCTCGAATTTGACTTTGGTAGCTGCTTATCTTGCCACCAATGGAGATCTTCATAAATGGAAACCGGTCGTGAGGTGGGAAGCTTGAGTTGCTGTTGGTTTTGTCTGGTTGGACTTGGGGTAGCTGGAAACTAGTGGCTGGATATTCTTGACTCCCTGAACTCCACTTACTCCTGTTGACCTCTTCTCCTGCTTATGACGTATATTGTCTGTTTTAAAAAGCTCGTCTTGGAACACCGGTCACAGAAGCACCGGGCCTTTATGCCCATAACCTTAGGGTTAGGCAAGGCTATTTAGAACCGACTCCGAGCACTTTTGATTTGCAGTGATTTGTAGAGGCTCTCTATTCTCTGAAAATATGTCGCTAATTGGAGGAAAATTTGTGCTACTCGTCCTGTACTGAGCCTACTCTTGATCTGTTGTCAAGCTTATGTTTTTATCATTCTTCAGGTGCATCAAACATTTGCAACAGCAGGTTCTGATGGTGCCTTCAACTTCTGGGACAAGGATAGTAAACAACGCCTGAAAGTGAGTCATCATGATTTTGATTCTTCTTTTTCCACCTACCTGGATCGCTAAGCTGATAGACTTAACTTTTGCCCACTGCTTTTATTGATCTCACTTACATAAGATCAGAGATGATGCACCTTCAGTGGAGCAATGTTCTCGAAAAATATTTACCAAATAATTAAACAAAAACATAGCAAGATTAATATTTGTTCTTTCACAAAAGATAAAAATTTATTAGTAAAATTAGGATTAAAGAAGTTCTCATTTACAGTCATTGTAAAAGCCTGTTAACTATGCTTGTTGCAATGGCTTTTTACTTAGTGTTGATTGATTTATATCTTGTTATTCAAAAATCAAGATACCAGTTTTTCACGTGACATGAATGTGTTCTTCCATCATCAGGCTATGTCAAGGTGCGGCCAGGCTATCCCCTGCAGTGCTTTCAACAATGATGGTTCTATATACGCTTACTCGGTTTGTCTCCTCTCCTCTTTTTACACTGATATAGCAATAAAATGCTATGGCTCCTTTTCACTGATTTTAAGCAGCAAGATTGAATGCCTTTCAAATGATCATAGCATTTAAATTATTCTAATAGTATGTGAACTCTGTGAAGCTAGTCTGTTCGTTCTGGAGGTTTTTGCTTTCCAACTGGGAACATGTTTTATTTCGTTCATAATATTCTTTTACTGTTCTTGGACATAATATACTTCCCAATGTGGGTGATATATAATATTTTACCCCTATTTCCATTTAAATTATTTATGAAGGAAACCATGAGATATTATTAACATGATTGCTGTTTAACCAATAATCTGGTTAGAAATGGAGTATTTGATATGGTTGTCCTTTCATAAGCACCCTGAATGTTTTTTTGACGCAGTGATATTTTTAATTGAATACATTGCATTTTACCAATGTGATGCATCCCTATTTGCACTGATGTTTGTGTACCCATAGATTTAGATGATCAGAGATATAAATTTAGCTCTCCTGATATGCCTTTCTTGCTTTGTTTAGAGCTGTATAGTTTTTTATGACAGGGATGTTGTGTTGTTTTGCCCTCTTTACTTTCTGATGTTGTCAAGGATTATGTTAAAATGGTCAAAATGAAGTATGGTTCATGTCACATAAACCAGAATGATACCTATTGCTTTGAACCATCAGGGCTTTGTTACTTTGTCGCTTGCAAGATGGGTAACATCTCACATTTTTTAAGGTACAAGTGACTCATCGAATTGTTTCCTATGTTTACGCTGTCAGGTTTGTTATGATTGGAGTAAAGGTGCCGAGAATCATAATCCACAAACATCCAAACCCACCATCTTCTTGCACTTGCCGCAGGTAAATTTTACCATCCCTTTTCTTTTGTTGTACACTTCACGTCCCATTTTTCTTGAAAAGTTGAGGAATTGGTTGCACACTTCATCAGGATATCCCTGTTTTTTCATTCAATGAATCTGTTGAATAAGTGGTTTGTAAACTCGTAAGTTGGGGGATCAAATCATTTTCTTAAGTGGGTTTATGACACGAAATCAGTATAATCTCATTGCTCCTCTCTTGTTTTCTAAATTGTTGTTGAATTTAAACCCTTGTCTCTAAACCTTGTTCTTTTGTTGATGTAGGAATCTGAGGTCAAGGCAAAGCCACGGGCTAACACTGGCAGCAGAAGGTGAACAAAAATGCATTAATGTGCCTCGTGCATAATTTCAGCAACCACTTTGTCTTCATCATGCTTATTGAACTTGAGTTGGATATAAAGGGATTTTTGTGCCCTTTCCACCCGGGATGCCTCTTATCAATTTTGGATTCTCATTACTGGGGTTCTGATGTTGAACTCCTTCCTCTGTTGAACGTTTAAGATCATTCTTGTAGACTTCATGGCAATTGACCCTTTACTAGTTAATCAACCCATTTTCTAGAGATAAAAAAAGGTTAATTTTTTTTTGGTCAGATTTTGACTTTACAGTTGGTGTGTATGATGCATTTGTCATCGCGCAATGATGAGCTATCGTTACCGCTTACATAGAGAGCTTTCTGCATCGTTACCGCTTACACTCTTTGATGAGTCAACTTTTTTCGATCTTTAGATTCAGTTACATTTTGCCTCTGCTAGACATAGATCTTTTAAGTAGATGCAAAGGGCGTATGGAACCTGGTTTACCAAGATATAATGTTGTTTCAGCCTGGCCAAATCAGCTAGATCATGCAGTTTCAGTAAAGATTATTTCAGAAGCTAAACTGTCAGGCACAGGTTCGGATTACAAGTGAGCACCAATGGTATAACGCTAATATAAAGTATGCACGATCGTTTAATTGAATGGTGAACGCACCACACAGTTCCACACAGGGATGTACCACATGGATGTTTTAGCAATTCAGTTTAACTATACACAACGACGCTTAATAGCTCATATGGAAGCAACCGATGATGCAAGTCCAATGTAGAAATCAAAGCCAATGCAGGACAGCTGCGCGTTGCTCTCGTCCAAGATTGTCATCTTAAGTGAGTAAGAACCCTGAAGGACGAAAGCATAATTTAGAAAGCGAGATTAGGCTACCAAAATCAGACACAAAAATGATCTAGGATAGGAAGATCACTTACCGGGGGTGTATATCCGGGCAAAACCTGAGAGTGAGCAATCACAAAGTCACCAATTGCAACAGGGCAAGATGTCTCTGCGCAGAGGTCGTGAGTTTCACTGTGTACATGCCAGCCAAAGTACGAAACATCAATCGCTAGTTTCCCTCCTGAGATTGCTTTTTCTGCAGAATGAAGAATGACAATGAATGGCCAGAATCGATATAAAAGACAACGGTTGTCTGCAAAACTCTCATGAACCATAAAGCACAAACTAACAGTTTAAATATCAAGATTCTAAAGCATTCAACAACAACTCATTCATGATGAACAAGTAACTCAATAGCTAGAAGAAACAAATAAAAACATGAAGAAATTTATAGAGGCGACCACACATCCTTTAACGCGTGCACAAGGTACCTGAAGACGCAGAGATGCTGAAGGTAGCTGGTGCACCCCTGGCAACTGGGTTTGGTGTTATTTCAACTCCAGAAACCTTCACATCATAATCACCCTTCTTATCTGCAATAGTTTCAAATGATGCTAGACAGATTAGTTTACCCTTTCAACCCTATTTTCAATATATAATTGAGTATATATCATTTTTAGTTTCAATATTTTAATTTTACACAAAGTATCCTATTATTCCTATTTTTAATAAAAAAAAATTATAATGATAAACGATTGAATTTATTCACTTTCTTTATATGTTGTGCCTATTTTTAACCCAACACAAATACAAAATCAATTTTCCATGGCAAATAAAACAGCATATAGTTGATACAAATTGGATATATAAAGTTTTATATACCATAAACAACATTCAAACTCAAACACAAAAGAAGGAACTACTCAAAGATTTAATCTTTAATATCTTTAAATTGATTGAACAAAGGGGTAGACATTGGAACTCCCTTGATTTTATGATCATTTATGAAAATAATATATTCCGGGTGTTCAGATCAGCGAGTCAGGTATTCAATTGGTCATTGGTCAGATTGAAAGGGCACCCATAGTTGACATAAAAAACCATCCAATCTAAGTAAAACCCTATAAACAAGGTCAAAATCAGAACTTGATTTTGGGAACGAGAGCATAAAACTAGAGGAATTGACAAAAACAGCAACAAGTAGCACAGACAATTTATGCAACTGAATCATAAAAAGTAGAAAACCGCATCAAAGAGGGGAGAGAAAGATCACCGCAGTAGCGAACATCGTCGGCGAAGGAGAGATGAGCGAGGCAGGCAAGGGAGAAGAGGAGAGAGAGGATGAGCTTGGAAGAGGAAGCCATGGAGGATGATGGATTGATTTGCGTTGAGGGTTGCTTGTGCAGAGAGGTATTGGGGTATCAAATTGGGGGAAAGAAGAAGAAGAGGATGAAGACCAGCGGATGAATGTAGAGGAAGGTTAGTTGGCTATTTGACTGGTTTTGATGTGACGCCCAAACCGTCTACTTTTGGGCTTTTCTGAGCCCATCACCGATCCCCAAATTTAAGCCCACTAAGTAATTTGATCGATGAATGAAATGGAATACTCCGAGTGTTTGTTCTCCACCTGACGCCGCCGGACACGCCACCACCACCGGCGCGAAGTGCCGTCGATGCCTACCGCAAATTCAAAGGGCCTCAGGGTTAGTATTCAACAAAAAAAAACGATTTTTTTTTCAGAAACAGAATCGAATTAGGTTAGAATTTAGATTATGGGTTTGCCTTGGATGATGAATTTTTAATGCTGCTGTGCTTTTGTTGTTGCTCATCCAAGTTTAGGATCGAATTTCTGGCAATTCTTGGATATTGAGTGTATAATTGCCCTAATTTTGGAGTAAAACTGCACATGAGCAAGAAACACAGAATGTAGATGCTGGATTATAAATATATTTTCTTTTTGAATATTTTGAAGGTATTGATGACTAATTCTTTTCAGTTATTGCATCTATCTTAAGATTTAAGAGTGTCCGATGTGGTGATGACCTGCTTATTGAATTGAAGTTTGTTCTTAAGTTGGTTTTTAAGGAGGTTGATTTTTTTTTAATGATGAAGTGTTTTTAGGAATCTGTTGTGTATGACAGTTTATCTATTTAGATATCTTCTTGTGTGCCTATGATATTTTTTTTTTAGTTCATCAAAATCTGATGTGATACTGTACATTAATGAGTAATGACTTTGACATTTGTCTGAAATTTAGCTAAGTTGATGCATTGGCAACTTTAATACTCTGGAATGATGGAATCAATGAGGCTCTTTTACTCTGCACTTGTCCCAAATCCTTCTTTGACTGGCTTTTAAAAGGAATATATGATAACATGTCTATGATGCTGTAAATAAGTTAAAGATCTAGCAGCTCTTTCACAAAAGATAAAAATGCATCAGTGAAATTAGGATTAAAGAAGTTCTAATTTACTGTCATTGTAAAAGCCTCTTATCTATGCTTCTCATATTTTTTTTTGCATATGGTCAGTAGTGGAAACTATTTTTCCTCGCCGCATATTGAATCTATATATTAGATGGGTACTTTAGTTATTCAATGCATATGGATCAAGTGAAGAAAGAGTTAATTTTACTGTCATTGAATCCGTTGTCAATTGATGATTGATAAATGATTATTCAATTACTCGATGAATTCACATGGATTGCTTTGAGTAAGCAAGGAGAAAGTTTCCCATCATCTCCAGAGTACTGGTTTTGGAGCCTTTCCTAGGCTATATATTGTTTCTTGTTGATTAATGTTGGGCTAGTGATTTTTGAAGATTCCATCATCATGCAGAATTTCAAGTCAAATTAATTACTTTGATGGATATTTGCCAAATGCTTCACCTGTGATTGTGTATACATGACATCTTGTGTAACTCGGTGTAAGATCTTCTAATACACGTGTTTAGAGGTTTTGTTCCTCTATTGGAAAATCTAATTTTAAGCATTGTATTCATATGCACTATGCAGGTACAATACTGCGAAGTCATGAAAAATGGTACTACTTTAAAGACGGTGGCCAAGGTTGCAGTATCTCATGAACAACCGGTAATTATACATTAGGTTGACAGATACTCCATTGAGAAAAACAGCCATCATACCTGTTATCTTCTAATAATCCATTCCTTTGAAAAGGTTCTATATATGTTCCTCTTGGGAAAATGATGGAACTGCGGTCTTTAGCGGAGGGTGTGACAAACAAGCCGAGATGTGGCAGTTGGGTGGTAATCAGCCGATGATTGTTGCCCTACATGATGCGCCCCCATAAGGGAGACGACTATTGTTGATCTCGCAAAGGTGATATACCTTCAGCTGAGCAATGTTCTGGAAAATAATTACTAAACATTTAAACAAATACATAACAAGATTAATATTTGTTCTTTATTTTGACAATGTCAAAAAAACTAATGAACCTATGAATATGATAAAACTGAAACAAATATAGTGAGAAAGATATTCGATTGGGTGGAGCTGGCTTGTTAAAAAAAAAAAATAGGGTTAATAAATTTGCAAGTGATTTTGATTTGATGTTCTTGAGAAGGGCTAAGAGTGATTTGAGTTGGCATCATGTGGATTATTTACAGGAATATTTTTGGTGTTCATTTCAATTGTTGCTGAGATGGGTTTTTAGTTAGTCTTGAACTTATTGAAGAATCAAGATACCAGTTTTTCATGTGACATGAATGTGTTGGTTTCATCATGAGGGTATGTCAAGGTGCAGCCAGCCTATCCCCTGCAGTGCTTTCAACAACGATGGTTCTATATACGCTTACTCGGTTTCTCTCGTAGTCTCGTGTCCCTTTTTTTCTTGAAAAGGCGAGGAATATTTAGTGGCGCACTTCATCAAAAATCATTCTCTTTAAACTGCATTGATGTGCCTTGTGCAGAATGCTTAGCAACGCTCCATCTTCGTCGTGCTTATTGAACTTGAGTATGATATGAAGGGATTTTTGTGCCCTTTCCACCCGAGATGCTTCTATCAATTTCGGATTCTCATTACTGATGCTTATGTACATTCATGGCTATTGATCCTAAGAGATTTTTTTGAAAAAAGGTTCAATTTTTGTTGCATGATGCATTCGCCATCGTGCGATGACGAGGAGTGGTCTAAAGCGCTATCGATACCGCTTACATTGGGAAACAAGCCCTTGGCTGAGCCGGAGCCGGGGCCTGAGATTTTGGTGCATGGATCTCTCTATCTCTATCTGCTTTTTTTGTTATGTCCATTTTGAAAACAAAATGCAGGCTTTCATTTAATCAGAATGGGTGAGGCAAAGGAGGGAAAAGGAAAGCTTGTAAAGCAATCCAAAACAAGAATGAAAAGAAGTTATGGTATCTCATATGTTTCCAATGCAATTCAAGTAGTAAAACACACAATATGACTAGACCCTTCATAGGCTTCAATTTATGAGAGGTTTTGAAACTTCATTCATTGCTCAACCTTTTCTTTGCTTTCCTTTATCCTCAAATCCCATAAAATGTGCCTCCATTTGACCAACTTTTTTACATCTTGAATGTAAATTCATTTTTTTTTTATATATATATATATATATATATATATATATATATATGCATGCATGTCTATAACTCTTGAAATATAAAGTCTCTATCTTTCATTTAGAGCTTATTTCAAGACTTATATATATATATGGTCTCGTAAACTATATGTCTATTTTCTTCAGAGAAATACGTATTTTTAAAAATAAAAAAAAATGAATTTGTGGTGTAAATAAAAACCATCAACTTTTATCATATTTTGCTTTTATAATTTTTTATTATTATGTCTTGGATTATAGAAGAAAGCAATACTTTATTTAAAATATATTGTAATTTTTTTTTTGATAAAATAAAATATATTGTAATTAAAATAACCAGTATGAATTAAAAAAAAAAAAACCTTGTAAACTACCTCCATTAATATTTAATGAAAGAGTGGTGTGTGTTGGATTCATCAGAAAGACTAAAAGTAAGAGTGGGAGCAATTAATAAGAAAGGGTCAACTGTGTGGGTTTGGAGTTGCAGGCAGGGCTCTGTGATATAAATAAATTACTGCTTACTTTAAGTATACTGTAGCAGCGTTAACCGGTGATTGGGCTAATTTCGACAGGAGTGGTCATAATAAATATCCCCAAAATTGCAAGGTGAAGTAGGTAATGTTTCAAAATGTTAACCCACAAAACCTTTTTTTTCCACATTACCAAAAAAAAATAATAAAAAAAAATCCTTTTCCAAACAAGAAATTTGACTCTGGATGCCATTGTATTAGTTTTATAATATAATAACTAGGGTTAGGCCAGTGGCTTAGACATTGATATTTTATTAATTTTTTGATTGATCATTTTAGTTTTAAAATGTATAGTTGTATTATTATGTGTAAATCTGATAATAGATTATATAATATTATTTATTAGTAATAAAATTATATATCAATATTATGTAAACCGATATTGTTCTTAGTAATGTAAAAATTGACGATATATTTATATGAAATTACTTGAAAATAAAATTAATAATTTAAGGAGATACGGAGTATTTTTATAAATGTTTTTGTTGTTATATAAATGACATGCATGATTGCATGTGCCATATGAGACATATCTCTTATTTATTTACAATTATTTAATAATATAGATGTCATGACATGGGATATATATTCCCATATATTTTACCTAGATAATATTATTGTGCTTAAAAATATAGAATAACATAAATAACATTTATTATTTTATATAAATAAATGATATTTGATAAAATAAGTGTAAATGAAAGATAAGAGTAATGGTAAAGAAATGAAGATAAAAGTGGGTTAGTGGGATTGACAGTGGGTAAAATTTTCTTTATTTTTGATTGGTTAAAATGACATGTAGATGTCATATAGGAGGTTATGTATAGAAGAAAATGAAGAAGTGGACGAGGTGAGATGTTATAGAATTGACACGTGGAATGAAGACTTTTGGTGAAGGAAGAAGATACTTTTGTTTTTATAGTAATATAGATAAATCGTGTTAATCAAAAACATCTTCTTTAATTTGCATTATAATCATAATGCATCTGCAATCCAAACACACCCAAGTTCTATAATTTATTCCTTTTTTACATGGTATTTTTCCCAATGAAAAAAAAGTAAAACAAATTATAATTTGAGCTTAATAAATTTGGAAATTTTGCATGGTAATAAAGTTTACCTTATTCCGTAAAAGTTTGTTAAACCTTGACATATTTCCAATGGAACCGTTAGATTCCAATAACCGTATTAGCAGTAAAAAAGTTATCATATATCTTCAATCTCGATTTGTTTTTAAATGCAATTAATGGTCCTAACCTACAAAGCGGAGAATAAATTCTACAATAGTTCTCTCATCTCGAGTTTTTTTAACTATTAACGTTCATTTTGTAGAAACCTGATTTTAAACGTGGGTCGTGTATCTATCTTGTTTTTTTTCTCCTACCGGTTCTTTGCATTCAAATAGATTAGAATCATTTGATCGATCTTCTCATATCTTCTTTAACTCCCAAAACTTTTTCGTAGTGGCTCCTTAATATTCTTTTTGAAATCGGTGTTTGTTTGATAAAGAAAATGGTATTGCTTCTCTGATAGAAAATAGACCATCAAACTATAGCAAATTAAATGCACTGCAAATCACAATTTTGATTTAGACGTTGGATCACATCAACTTCGACGTGCACTATCTATCTCTCCTAAAGATGATTAAAACCACGATAAGTCTAATTGAACGTGGTGCACATTATTTTAAATGTGATTGTATGAAAGAGGATTTGCGGTGTATCTAAAAACATCTCCTTATTATTAATCACTGCCCTAAATAGGGAGCTCTTTAAATCCATCTAGATCAAACTCACCGAGTACTTCACATAGTTTTTTTTAATTATAATGTTACGGAGTACCTTATCAGAGGCGTCAAAATTTTAGAAGAAAAAAAATTAATTAAATATGGGAACTCGGCAATATGTTGTGGAGTTCCCATGCTTATTTTAAAAAAAACCATTGGTGGCTTGGTGTGCAGTTCGAAAGATGGTGCAAACTTTTTTTTTTTTGTAAATATGGGTGATAATTTTATTAAACTTTTTTTCTCCTATAAATTTTTTACGCCTCTGATAATAGTTCCGCAACTTGTTGCGGAATTAATTTCACAACCAGTTATAGAGTTTAGTGGTGTATCAATTGAAAATTAGCAGTGTTTTTATCAACTTTTTTTTAAATAGCGATAATTTGTAAGATCACAGTATATATATTTTAACAAAACTTCAATAGTGCTAGTGGTTTCATTGCATGCTCTTTTACCGCTCGATAGTGCTGGTGTTTGCCTTTGTTGCACCTTTGTTTCTCGGTTTTGCGGGATTGATGTTCTTTGTTTGTATCTGATTGTATGATGGGTTTTCCGTCGCCGTTACTACGGCCTCTCGACCACCGGCATGTCCGGTGCGTCGAATTTTTACTTAATAAAAAAAAAATTCAATAGTGTTTTTGACACTTGTTACTCGTTAGGTATAAAGTGGAATGAATAGATAGGACAGAGAAGACTTCGAGTAAATCACCACTGATTTCGAATAATAATAATAATATACTAAGTAATGTCTTCGACCTATTTTTTACCAGTTATTTAGATTTTTTTTTTCACCTTAGCATAAATAAAACAAGCTTAAAGTTTACGCAAGCTAAACTTTATTTGGAAATTTTAGGCACGCTAAAAACTCCAATGGTCCTAATTAAAGAATAAAGAGCATGTGCTAATTAAAAAAATGTAATTTGATTTTTTTTAAAGTTCTATAATACTCCGTATAAATTTATCTTTTTTTGATGTTTGAGTGGATAGGAGGAAATTATGATTGTGTTGATTTGACATGAGTTTTGTTTTTCTCTATTTTTAAATAAATGACTTTTTCAAATCAAACACGTATTTTTAAGAGGGTAAAAACTATATAAAATTTTAATTAATTTTTTAAATAATAATATACTTATTATTAATAAGTAGGAGTTTATCAAAAAAATTTATTAAAAAAATTAATATTTTATATTGATTTTATCACCTTAAAATAAGTGTATGAATAGTAAAAAGTCAGTTATTTGGAAACGGAGGGAGTATTAGTTAGTTCGAAAAATAGGACATTCACGGTGGGATAAACAAATCTCATATTCAGGTAGAGTGGACCAAGTGGTTAAATATGAGAAGACTTGTATTGACAATCAACATGTATTTGTTCCATTTACATTTGATACTTTTAGTTTATTGACACCTAATGTTGTGGAGCTTTTCTCGGGAGAGTCCAAAACATTTATGAACATCGTCTTCAAAATAATTGATTTTGCTATTTATAAGGGGTTAGCGACGCAAACTTGTTGCCCATTTATCTACTATGTGTATGTAATGCATGGATATTGAAATCATTCTATTAGTATATATTTTATTGATTGAAAGTGGATTGGGGGGAGGGGGAGGGGGAGGAGCATATGTCCTTCTTTTCATCCGACGAATAACCTATATTTGTTCTACTCGTCGATAGCTTCGTTTTGATATATTATAAGCATCAATCTAATAACCAAGTAAAAAATTATAAACGTGATTTGAAAGTTAAACACAAATTAATTATTTGAAATTTCTTTTAATAAATCATGTTTTATATTTTACTTAATATGATATTTTGGTAATACAATTAAACCCAAGAGCTTTGAAACAAGAGGTTATAAAACTAAATTCAATAATTATATAAGAATTATGCAAGTTTAAAGTTTGTATATCTTACATGATATTGCATGCTAAGAGAATAAACAAGTTACATATTGACTTTGTAGGTTTCAGATGTTATATTTCAAAATCCATACTAAAAATGTCAAATGGGAGTAATTGCAAAAAGAAAAATTACATGGTTGATTATTTATTTATTTATTTATTTATTGTGTAATAATGTAACATATTAAAATATTGAGATCAATTTAGGCTAAAAAATTAGTTTAGTTGGTGTACGTGTTTTAAAAGAAATATTCAATGTAACTAACTAAGAAATTGTAATTTTTTTATCTGCACTATTTCTTAAAGTTGTTATATAATCAAACTAAATGGATAATTTAATAATGTTATATGTTAAAAGATTTGATATAAATCTTTTAGTTAAATACATAGTATTAATTAAGATATGGATAGCTATATTTTTATTTTTTTAATTAAATTAAAATTGTCTAAGTGTAATTATCAATTAAGGTTGACACATAGGATGATGGGTGATTAAAAGATGTGAAATTATTAATTGACATGACATAAATATATTGGGTCATCATTAATTGATGTGTCAAAAAACCCGGCCTAGATTGCATAAGAAAACGACACGTAAACGAATTCGACCAGAACCCGCCACATAGGATATCATGTATCTGCTTTAGTATTATATATTGATAATTTTTTTTGGGTTAAAATACTCCCTAATATTTAGATCATTATTAGCACTATAAAAAAAAAACAAGTGTGTTAGGAAGGGTGTCAAATTTGTGGGGACCACGTGCCTCTAGGAAAACGACAAAAAAGCTGAGGTCTTGGCTATGTTGTTGGTGAATGGTGAATGGTGAATGGTGAATGGTGAATGGTGATTGTGTTGGTGGATGGAAGCTGCTGTCATAAATGTTACATATGTTATGCCTTTCTCTCCTTTTTTTTCTTCTTTTTCTAATCATTTCTATTGGGATTCAATTCTTTTTTTCCCCTTTATATAACTCCACTTTTGATCATTTTTTACATGGAGAATATATATATATTGCAAACTGAAGGGTAGATTGCCCTAAATACCAAATTTGAAAGATAGTTGTCAAACAATTATTCAAAATTTATAGGTTATTCAAACTAAAATCAATTATGTATATAAGTATTGAATACTATTTCAAAGTATCACTTATAATGAGTTGTTAAGTATATTGGTTATTGATAAGATTCGTGCGTATAACAATGGAAAATCATTCATTGTTAGTGTTAAATGGCTATTAATATTAACAATTCATCATAACTAATGGTATTTGGTTGTAACTTAAAAGTTCCTCTTTAAAATTGAATATAGTTACTACATTGTTAGTATTTCGTTGCATGACATACAAGAAAAGCCACAAAGCATAGCAACTATATATATAAACTCTCATTAGTTTAGTCAATACTTTAAATAAGTTACATTCGCCATAAAATTAATTTATTTATAAAAATGAAAATGAATTAATATGAGATGATATTTTCAATACAATCTCCCCCTTTCATGTCACCAATATAGTCACCAATATACCTGATTGGTCTACTATAAAATAAAATACTTAACTCCTTATGTGTTGTCTAAGAAGACATCTAGTATTTGAGAACATTACACTCTCAAACAAAGTCCCATAAAAACTCATTTATATATAGCATTAAGAAGCAATTGTCATCATACGTGATGATAACATATAGGGGAAAAATAATCAAATATTATAGTTGCCCCCTAAACTTTTAAAAAGGCAAATCAATTTTCTTCTGCTATGTATATTTTCAAATTTTCAAATTCTTTTTTTCCCTTCTTTTTAATACTCTCTCTGTTTAAAAATTAAAATCATTTCTTTTTGACATATTTTTTTAATGAAATAAAATCATATAAAATATAAACTTTTTAAGTATTTTTTTTATAATTTAATAGTATTTTTTAGTAACAAGTATTAAATTATTAAAAAATTATTTAAAAAGCTGATACTTTATAATTGTTTTTAACTCCTTAGATAAAAACGTATTAAAAAAATTAATTTTTTTTAAAATATTTTAAAGTTAGTAACTACTATTAAATTATTAAAATTTGATATTTATAATATTTTTTTAACTTATTAAAAGACGTATTAAAAAATAAAAAAATAATATTTTTAAACGCGTGGAATATAATAATAATAACAATAAAAGAAGTTCTATTAGTGGGTGGGATATATTATTCATTGAAATGGATCTTCCTCTGAAATCTCTCCTCGGCAACTCCCAGAGAGAGAGAGAGAGAGAGAGAGAGAGACGTGGAAGGGGTCTCAAGGGAAGGAGACATGCCCAAGTTCTCCCCAACACCTCCAATTCCTGCCTTCCACTCCCCTCCTTGTCTCCCCCCCAAAGGTTCGTCCTTTTTTTTCCCTCTTCCTCACTCATTTGATTCCCATCTTTGTCTTCATCTCCCCCTTTCTCCTTTTCCCTCCAATCCGTTTGATTCATCCCGAATTAGATGCCCCCTTTGTTTCGCCTGCTGCCTCCTGCTGTATTGCATGTTGGATTTTTGGGGGTTTTCGTGGGGGAAAGGCCGGATTTTTATTCAAATGCCGATTTTTCTGTCATTTATGTTCTATTGGTGATGTGTTTGGTTGGAATTTGTTCTTTTGTTGCCTACTTGCTTGCTTCCGCTGGATCTTTCTCTCTCCCGTGATTCATTGGCTACTCCATGGATTTCTATTTATGCTCTTGCTTTTAGTGTTAAGGGTTTCTATTTTGGGGATTGATCAGCTTCTCTGTGGGTTGCCTATTTCTCTATCTGAAATTTTGGTTGAATCGTTTGTTCTCTCAAATAGGAAAGTAATTTCAAATCATGGGCCAATTTCTATAAATTTACCACTTCTTCTGTTTCTTTTTTCCGTATAAATTGCCATTACCAGTTTTAGGAAGTAGGTGAGTGCAAGTCTATACACATTCATATGACATTTGTTTTTGCTTGTAAATTGTGGACCCAATTTGATTTTGTTTCTGCTGATTTTCTTTATATTATCACTTTCACTATATGTTCCAGAAAATAAAATAAAAAGATGGTAGGGGAGATTGGAAAAGATTCTATTTTTAGCTTACATCACTTGAGGAGTTGTGTTATTCTCTCATGTTTGTCTTCACTTCTTGGCTTCTTGCATGTGTTCCTTTTCTGTACCTACCAAATCCATCAGTTGATTTTTAATAAATATGATCTAATCTAACATCTTGAATCTTGAGATAGTTTCAATAAAAATTTTAAAAAATCCCTAATTTTTTGGTTCATCAAGTATGATCTTTAATTGTAACTGAGTATGTGGTTTAGTGCACTTACTTTGAAATGGTTGTAGTTGTATTGCATTTGCAGCTAAATTAATTCGACATCTAGTGTACGAAACGTTGCTTTCAAAGGTTCCTTAAGAGTTTGTGCATCATTAAGAAGCGAAATTCGCATTTGGATGGCCACAAGGATCCAAAACCCGACAAACAAAAACCTTGATCAAAGCTCAGTTCAATCAATGTCCCAGCTGTACATGAATTACCCTTCCCATTGGAATTCACACGAGCAACATATTTCGGATTCTTTGTCAAAGAGCCTGTCCTTGAAAGTCGATTTTTCAGCTCAGCTATGTACCAAGCCAAAGGCCCCGGGCTTACAAATGCACGATGACTCGTGTTCTAGTCAGTCAACTCAATCCAATCATGATCTTACTGGTGCTGGTGGAACCAACTCTCATGATCAGTGCAATTCATCTGAATCTGGTATTTCCTTTCATCTATATGCCTACTTTGTGTTGGTTTAAGACGAATACGAGGTTCTTAACCTTTCGATAAAATAGTTGACGCTTTTGGATTTCAAGGTCAAGATGTGAGCTGTGCCAAAAACGCCGAAGGCCAGTTGAAGCATGTTTTCATGATGGGTCAATCAGATGGCGCTGTTAATCAACGTCAAGCCAATTTCGGCCAAGCAATAGTGAGCAAACTCGTCTTATCATTACGAATCATATATTGTTTTCACATCATCACCTTGTTATGTATTTTCGCTCCCAGGCTTGCTTGCCCTATGCTTGTTCGGATCCTTACTACGCTAATGGCCTTGCATCTGCATACGGAGCAACACCTATTGTAAGTCCTTTGACACAGTTTCCACTTTAAACCATAGCCATATGGCCCATATCATTTGGCCGAAAAATCCTAATCATTCCAAGTTCCTTATCACTGTCATTAGCACATATTTTTATACATTTTAAGTTCCTTGTCGTCTCCTTATAAGCAATCAACACATTGTGCAACAGAACTCGTGTCTGTAAGTTGGACCATAAGTGTGTGAACTGTACCATACCACTCACCTCGCATTTAGTTCCTCGTCTTCACCTTCGTTGTTTCCTGGTTGTTTTCTTCTACCAGATGCAACCACAGATGTTGGGCACAGTACCAGCTCGAGTGCCTCTACCTCTTGACATCGCAGAAGACGAACCCATTTATGTCAATGCTAAACAGTACCATGGAATCCTTAGAAGAAGGCAGTCCCGGGCTAAGATGGAGGCTCAAAACAAGCTCATCAAATCTCGCAAGGTGGGCGACTTTTGTTTCTCAACAAGATAATCTGATTGCTCATCCTTCAAGTATTGATTCCGTTGTATGATTGTGCAGCCGTATCTACACGAGTCTCGGCATATTCACGCTATGAACAGGGTTAGAGGCTCCGGTGGACGCTTCCTGAGCACCAAGAAGCTCCAGCAAGAAGCTTCTTCTAAGGCAACCGGGTCTCGTGGCCATCCCAACTCCATCCCATTCCACCATCAGAATGGCAGCAGCGCCTCCTCATCCGCGCCTCATCTAGGCTTCAACCTCACGGACCTTTCCAATGGCGGCTTCTCAGGGTTCATCAACAGCAACCCTGCTGATCATTGTGCTCGTGCTGTCCGGTGATCAAACACCGAAACGAAAACAGCAGATGCAGGCAACTCATCCTTGGCTTATTCTCTATTTCGTCTTCGCTTCTATATCATCCTGTTCTACACTCAACTGATATGTTGTTGCTAGTGTTACCTGGATTATTTTTTTTCGGATTTCTAGCTTATGATTTCGCTTGATGGCTGATGTTGTGTTGATTGGAATGAAGACTTGATTTGTAATACATTGTGTAACTATGATGGAATGCTTGGTTTAGTAGCTAGTAATGGTGTGGATTCAGGCTATGTCTCTTGCTTCGCATCGGGTAGATCCAATAAGGGTAAAAATACACCTTACTTATTACCATTGGGTCTAGCCGGTCGGCGTAAGCCGGTTTACTTGGCGCGTGACTCTTGTCGGTTGGGTCACGTGCCCGGGGTTTACCACCAAAGGGTTACCCTGGTTAACAAAAAAATAAAAAATAAGGGTACAAACGCACCTTGTGATTGAGTTCTAACTTTACTAGGGTGATTAGGTTAGGTTTTTTGAATTTATGAATCAAAATTTTGTTTCGTTTTGGTAAAAAGAGGTAAAGTTATTTGATTAGTCAAGTTTATTTTTTTTTTTGAAAGCGATTGGTCAAGTTTAATTGATAAAAAAAAAGAGGGATTGAAGAAATTGTGTTATGAACAATCCAAAATATAAGATGAAGTGGGGTAGGAAGTTTGTTTTGTTGGGTCAATAATCTTGGTCTTAACAATAAGTTTGATAAATTTTAAAGAGTGAGGCTATTGACAAGATAGCGAAATAACTATTGACAAGACAATTTCCGTTAAATTGCACAATAAATCATTTTTACTATTCATCCAATCCGACTTTTCTCCCCCGAATCTCCCACTATCTCTCCTCCTTTGCCTCCGCCGGCCGGACCACCTCTTCATCAATGAAACAAAGACTAACCGTAACTAGGGGTGGGCACAAATCCCGCAAATTCCGGGTCCGTCCCGGGCCCGTCCCGATCCCGGTGGAATTTGGGAAAAAAATAGTGAATCCCGTCCCGGTCCCGTCCCGCAAAAATTATGTGGGACGGGACGCGGGACGAGCATTCTTTATCCCGCAAATCCCGTCCCGTCCCGCATACATATATATATATATATATATATATATATATATATATAGACACACTGTATACTTATGTATACAAGCATTGTATACAAATTAAAGTATACATGCAGTGTCCGTGTATATACAAATGTATATGCACAGTGTATATGTATACACACACTGTATACACTGTATAGTATATTATATGTATATATTTTGTATAATTATACACACACACTGTATAGTGTATTATATTTTGTATTATATGTATATATTTTGTATAATTATACAAAATATAATGTATGTTCAACGTGTATATATAAGGAAAATCGTAAAACATAGAAAATATTATAAATTTATATATGTTACGTCTTTTAAAACCGCAAAATATATAGAAATTTTAGATTTTTTTAGATTGTTTTTTATTTGAGGGATAAGGCCCGTCCTGTCCCGGTCCCGTCCCGTCCCGTGAGGGACAACGCCCGCGCGGGATTGAAAAAAAAAGAGTGAATCCCGTCCCGCTCCCGTCCCACAAAAATTACGCGGGACGGGACGCGGGACGACCCCGTCCCGTCCCGCGCCCACCCCTAACCGTAACTGCGTGAATTCACAGATCAAAAACATTTAATTTCAATCCAATTAGGTTTGCGTGAATTTGATAATCTAAGCCAATACAAATAGTAATTTCCACACCAAAAACTAACCGTAAAAGCAAAATGGCAATTAGATTAAATTTATGTTGTTAATAACCATTTTAGCATCTATTAGCAAAATAATTTCGAATAAATTATGCATAAGTCAAACCTAAAAACCCTAACCTTTAATGAGTTTATCCAAAATCATCTATCGAACAAATTGATTTTCGTTGAAATCAAGAGGATGTGTAATGCGTTATCAAAATAACACAATTTCAAATTTTAAAAAAAAAGCTAATTAGGATTTGAGAATGAAACTGGCCAATTAATTAACTCAAGGTAGATTAGGGTTTACAATATATATGGTGGCCGGTGGCAGTACGGGACTAGGATATGATGGAGGGCGGTTAACGATAAGGGTGATTGGTGGGTGGTGGTGGTACGTGTTGAGGAGGAGGATCGGTGGTCGGCAATCAGGTTGATGCTCGGTGGTTGACGCCATCAACTTGACGGTAGTCGATTGATAGTCAAGTTGTAGTCTGTACGCCGGCGGGGTGTGAAATCTTTGAAGGCTGTGACATGGATCTTCAACTATCCAGGGGGATTTTTAATGGATTTTTTTTTTTAATTTAGGACATGCATTTGTTTAATTTAGGTTAAGATGTGAATTAGAATAAAGAATTGAAATCTCGTCAAAATTAGGGTGAAAAATGAGAGGGATTGGATGAGATAGATTGAAGTGAAAGCGAATGAGAGGAAAGATGCAGGGTATGAATGAGAAGGACCTTTGTACAATTTACGAAAAATTATCTTGTCAATATCCCTTTTTTCATCTTGTCTAGAGCCCTTATGAATTTTAAAAAGGAAATTTACATAAAACCACCCATTAAATATGGGGTTTTTCACTTAACCACCCACTAAACTCAATATTACATAAAACCACCCTTTAAATGGTCTTCATTTACAAATCACCACCCCTTCATCTACTTTCGCTAATTTATTACTATTAAATATATTATATTTTAATATTTTAAAAACTCAAATTTGATTATAAATATATTTAAATTTTGAATTTAAGAGCTTGATTGCATTTTAAGGACCATTTTATTTATTTTAAAAAAATAATAATAAATAGAGCCTAGAATTATTATCTCAATTTATGTTTGAAAATGTTTAGAAAATTTTAAAAAATTATGTAATTTACTCTTTTATTTATAATATGATTAGATTGAGAAATCATAATGTCTATTATAAATTTAAAAATAACATTTAAATTATTATTTATTTATAGTTTAAATATTTCCGTTCTATAACAAATAAAATGGATCAAACTTATATTTTAAGTTGATTTTTTTTAAAGTTAGGTTATCCATTAATCGTACAAATAAAATATAATTACAAACCTATTTAAATTTTTATCAAAGGTTAATTATTGAATGAAAATATTTAAACTACAAATAAATAATAAATTTAAGGTTATTTTTAACTTTTAAAATAGAAATTATGATTTGTAATCATATTATAAATAAAAGAGTAATTTACATAATATTTTAAAAATTTATAAACATTTTCAAACATAAATTGAGATAATAATTCTAGGATATATTTATTATTATTTTTTAAAATTAAATAAAATGATCCATAAATAGTAAAATGTAATCGAGCCCTTAAATTCAACTTTTAAATATATTTATAGCCAAATTTGAGTTTAAAAATATTAAAATATAATATATTTCATGATAACTTAACAAAAATAGATGAAAGGGTTGTGATGTGTAAATAGAGACCATTTAAAGGGTGGTTTTATGTAATATTGAATTTAATGGGTGGTTAAGTGAAAACCCGGCCCCATATTTAATGGGTGATTTTCTGTATTTTTCCCTTTTAAATAAACAAGATTTTGAATGATGTTTGATCCCTTTGAATCACCAAGGATATAAGAATCACCAAGGATATTCTTATGGACGACAACAATAAATTTTGGATGAAAAGACAAAAAGTCTATATAATTCGTTGAGAACTAAAACCAAATTAGCTTATCTGTTACACGATTGACCTTTTGAAAATTGAAACATCTTTTGAAGGGTTGAAGGAGAAGAAGATGGAGCATCTGCCATCTTCATCTCAATCTCCCCAAAACACCCCAAGCAACGTTTAACGCATTAATCACCATAAGTTGTCCCAATTCACTTCAAAATATGTGATTTCCAAGTTCCTAGCTGCAACCAAACCTAGATGAAGCCCCGAAGCCTTGTCCCAAAGCCTTCTGTCATTTGAAATTTTTAGAAGTAACTTACGGAGTATCTAACAAAATTTTTGAAATAAAAAAAAATCTCATGTTTAAATACATAAAAACCATATGAGCTAAACAAGCATTAACAAAAGCTAAAATAATTTTTTTTAAACATAATCTTTCTAAATTTAAGATTCTAATCCATTAATCAAAATATCCTAAACATAAGACCCTTCGAACTTTTAACCATCGATCAACTCAACCCAAGACTTAATGAGATACAAGTCGCCGTCGGTATGGATCAATGACAAACCACCTACCAAAGAAACTCACGGCCGCGTGAGAGTCCGACTCTAGCCTCAAGATCAACACACACTGCTGCACGAACCCCACCATATATACCGGACAAACCTTTCCCATGAATCATGAAACATACACTCTGCTGTTGAGATGTGAATGGATAAAAATAATCCCACATCGAAAGTTTGAACAAATCAAACCTAGTGTTTAAGCTGATGAACTACTCCTTTATTACTAATTGATTTTAGAATGGAACCTATTGAAGAATGCAAACACAAAACCCTACAACATCTAGCTTTGAAAGCGTTAATAATTAGATCGAGGCACCCACATCTTTCTTTAAACAATCTAAATATGTATAAAACTTTTGAACATCAATCATGATTTTAAGTGTTTCTCCATTTTAATTAAAAATATTGGAGATGATTTTAGTATTATAAATACAGGTTTCAAATCTTAGTATATGCATAAGAATTGATCATGGCCAATTCCCCTAAAAATAGGTTTTAAATACTCCCTCCGTTCGGCAAAACTTGTTATTTTAGGGTGTTATTTTTATTCAAAAAAACTTGTCATTATATGTATTTTGCCCTTCACTTTACAAAAATGCCTGTAGTTTTCGATAAAGTAAAAAAGAGGGTAATAATTGAGGGTAAATTAGTACATTTGTTAATTGTCTTAAAACTTGTGAAATAAGCTAAAATGACAAGTTTTGCCGAACGGATGGAGTATATCATATTAAATAACTAATAAAAAAAGATTTATCTGATAATTTTTTTTTTCTAGTTTCAATACAGTAATTTCAAAACCTTTTTTGAAAAAAAAGTTTACAAACTAACATCCCTCAAACCTCGTGATTCAACAAATTCCAAATCTGTAATTCCTTCATCTTCTCCCACCAAACTAATTAAGAAAACACAAAATAAAAATGGCAGATCAACCGAAGCTACACATCCTGATGTTCCCATGGTTCGCCGTCGGCCACATGACCCCTTACCTCCACCTCTCCAACAAGCTCGCCGAGAGAGGCCACACGATCTCCTTCCTCCTCCCTAACAAGGCTCGTCTCCTCCTCAGAGACCTCAACCTCCACCCCAATCTCATCACCTTCTACCCCCTCTCCATCCCCCACGTCGACGGCCTCCCACCCGGCGCCGAGACCGCCTCCGACATCCCCATCCACCTCACCACCTTCCTCACCACCGCCCTTGACCTCACCCGCCCCCAGGTTGAGCACTCCATCCTCACCCTCAAGCCCGATTTCGTCTTCTACGACTCCGCATATTGGGTCCCCCAGATCACTTCCAAGCTCTTCATCAAATCGGTGTCTTACAACGTGATCTGCGCTGCCTCGTTCGCCCTCTCCACAGTCCCCGCCCGCAAGGAGTACTACCGCCGCGACCGAGATCCGCCCACGGCGGATGAGCTGGCTGTTCCGCCCGCTGGATACCCGTCCGCCACGGTGGTGCTCCAGAGACACGAGGCGTGTAACCTTGGCTTCATCTCCATGGAGTGCGGGAGCGGGATCACCTTCTTCGATCGGATCATCGCGTCGCTCCAGTCGGCAGATGCCATCGCCCTAAGGACTTGTAGGGAGATCGAGGGGCAATTCTGTGATTACCTCAGCAGCCAATTTGACAGGCCTGTTCTGCTCACCGGCCCGGTCCTGCCGGATTCGATCGACATCGACTCGGCCTCGCTGGAGGAGCGGTGGGCGGGCTGGCTGGGGCGTCACGAACTGGGCTCGGTGGTTTTCTGCGCGTTTGGGAGCCAATTTACACTGGACAAGAAGCAGTTTCAGGAGATCCTTTTAGGGTTCGAGCTAACGGGGTTTCCGTTCTTGGTGGTGCTGAAGCCGCCGAGGGGGTACTCGACGATAGAGGAAGCGATGCCGGAGGGGTTCGAGGAGCGGGTGAGGGGGCGGGGGGTGGTGCACGGAGGGTGGATGCAGCAGCCACTCGTGCTGAAGCACCCGTCTGTAGGGTGCTTCGTGAGTCATTGTGGGTTCGGGTCGATGTGGGAGTCGCTGTTGAGCAGCCCGCAGATAGTGTTGCTGCCGCAACTCGGGGACCAGATACTGAACACGAGGATAATGGCGGGGGAGCTGAAGGTGGCGGTGGAGGTGGACAAGGACGAGACCGGTTGGGTTTCGAGGGAGAGGCTGTGCAGGGCGGTGAAGGAAGCCATGGATAAGGAAGGCGAAGTCGGGCGCTCGATAAGAGAGAACCATGATAAGTGGAGGGGTGTGTTGGGAAGTGATGGCTTCATGAGTGGTTACATTGAGAGGTTTGTATATCAACTCGAGAGGCTTTTGGATTGATCGATCTTGTGGAATCTAAATTGTCCTTGTTTCCTTTTTTAATTTTCTCGTAGAACTTTGATGGTATGTTACGGAATTGAATTCATCTTAATTATTCGATCTTTATTAATTGAACGATGTAGGTTTGTTTTATAGAATTTTTTTTCAAAATATTCACAAAAAAATATTTATTTACGAAAATATTCACAAGTTTAAAATATTTACACAAATATTTATTTTTTGCAGAATTATTAAAAAAACGCGGTTTGAAACCGCGTTTCTAGTACTAATAGGCAATTTAAATCTGGAGGCGGAGGGAAAATTATATTTTATTATAGAAACGCGGTTTCAAACCACGTGTTTTTCAGATTTTTGGACAAAACGCGGGTTAAAACCGCGTTTTTAATTATCATTTGGTCATTGCGACCAAGTGGTTATGCGCTAAACGGAAATTTCACCTTGCGCTAAACAGAAATCATGTTTATATATGTTGCAAATAAAAAAAATAAAACAAAAACTATAAACGCGGCACTAGGCCGCGTTTTATGTTGTGAATGGAGCTTTTTGCTGGTCGCCATATTCAATTCGGCAACAGTATTAGTGAAGATGGTGGCAACAAGTATGGATTTCTTCATCTCCATCTCTCTTTCTGACACAGCCACTTATTCATTAGAGGTTATCTTCTTCTTTTTTTTTTTCTAAACATAAAACGCGGCACTATACTTTTGTTTTTTTTTTGTTTTTTTTTAATTGCAATATATATATATATATATATATATATATATATATATATATATATATATATATATATAAACGCGATTTTAACCCGCGTTTTATTCAAAAGTCTGAATAACATGCGGTTTGAAACCGCGTTTCTATAATAAAATATAATTTCCTCTCCGCCTCCAGATTTAAATTGCTTATTAGTACTAGAAACGCGGTTTCAAACCGCGTTTTCCTGATGATTCTGCAAAAAATGAATATTTGTGTAAATATTTTAAACTTGTGAATATTTTTGTAAATAAATATTTTTTGTGAATATTTTGAAAAAAAATTCTCTTTTATACACCTGGGACAAATTTGGTAAAAAAACTCTAAAATAGAGATTAAACTCTAAAAATCTCTAAAAAAAATTCAACTCCAACAGTTTCTCTATTTTACAGATTTTTACATTTATTACAGACTATAATAAATAAAAGCATTTATCAAAGATGTTTAATTCTACATTTCTAAAAACTTCATTTAAACTTAATTCTAATATTTAGCCTCATATTTGTTGGTGAACTAGTATATGTTACCCATCCTCTTGCACGACATATTAATTTTTATTATATTATTATATTCTCACATGATTTTTTTAAACAAACTCTAATGATAAATTTGATATGTATTTTTAAATGGTATTAATATTAAATTTAGATTCTTACTATAAAAGTTATCATGAAATTGGATAAAATATTATTCAAATTTAATCTTTTTTTTTTGAGGAAAATCTTATTATTTTCAATTGGTTAATATATATTTTTATTATAAATTATATTGGTGATTGATCATATATGATTAATTAATTAAATTAATTAACCAATAAGGCTTACTTTATAATTTAAAAAAAATAAAAATCATTTCAATATGAGTTATGAGTTCAAGTGAATATTTTTTGAAGTGAAAATTTTATAGACTAATTTTTTAATGTGAAATTTATAGCATTAAATTGGATGAAATTAATTATCCTATTTTATTTATAAAAGTTAACATAGACTTATGATGTTTGGTTTATCTATCTATATATTGATTTAACATAATTAATTTATATATTGTATCAAATCATATCAATTTTTTTTATTAATTTTTAAAAATAATTATATTTTTATTACTAGTAAGTATGCAATTGTATTTTTTTTATATATTATGGGTGAAAATGTGGGGTTGTGTCATTAAATTCTATCTAGGAACAAGTGAACATTAAATTATAGAGATCAACTTCTCTTCCTACAAATTTAGAGATTTTTCCACTCTCTCCATCCATTTCTCTATTTTAGAGATGAGTTTAGAGAAGCTGTTGGGGAGAAAAAATGACTTTTTTGTCTAAAATCTCTCATTTTCTCTATTTTAGCAAAGCTGTTGGACTTGCTCTCACTAGGCCAAAAATAGTGTTTTACACCGGTTATTATTAAAGATATACATTGGTTTTCAACCGGTTTACAGGTCACTTCCGTAATAAATTTGAACCGATGTATAAAACTATTTTACACTGGTTTATGACCCGCCGTATAAAATCAATTAGAACCGATGTACAAGCTTTCAGGAGGCAAGTGAGAGACTTAAGACTGGTTTTTTTTTTTTGGTAGCAAGATGAAAATTAGGAAAGTCGCCGACGACCCGGCTTCTTTCCTAGCGCGTCCGAACGGACGAGAACACGGAGTTCTGGATCATCAGCGAAGCTATCATCGGCAGGGACACTGTAAGCCAGACGTGCAATCCTGTCAGCCACAACATTCGACTCCCTGAAAATATGACGAATAGCAACATGAGAAAAGGAATTTAAATCAACAATCGTATCGGCCATCAGCAGCTCGATATTCCAAGGACTAGCCCAGTCACCCAGAAGAGCCTTTATGACGACCAAACAGTCTCCTTCGATCAGAAGGTTTTGAATCCCCATATATTTAGCCTTTGAGACACCCATCCGGAGGCCCATAGCTTCCGCAAATACAGCGGAGTTATTGTTACATGGTCCAGCCCCTAAGGCTAGAATAATACCCATATGATCTCTAATCACGAAGCTGTAGGTGTCGGCCCCCGACTGACAGTAAGACCCATCAAAGTTTAGTTTGTAATATCCAGGTGGTGGCCTTTTCCACCTCTCATTTCTGCGGGTTAACCTGTTGTTCAAACAATTTAAAGGGGCACTGTTAATAGTGTTCCTTGTTTTTGTATCACCTTGTTTACCCGTACTATCCAAATTGGCATTCCATGTGTGGAAGGTAGATTTGCAGAATAAGGCAATAGTTTGTGTAGAAGCCGAAGGTATATTCTGAAAGGTTAGTTGATTCCGAAAGTACCAAACGGCCCACCAAGCAACAGCCAACTTAGTGAACGTATTTGTACCCATCTTTCTGTAGATACTGTTGAGCAGGTGGTTTGGCTTAACATTCGTGTCGATCTCATGAGTCGAAGGATGTGTAATACCCATAGTTGTAGTTAGAGAGACCGTTGTGGGACATTGTAAGAGAAGATGAACGGTAGATTCAACGGTGCAACCACAGAAGGCGCAACCCGAAGGAACTGAAACATGTGAACGTTGCAGACGTTCAGAAGTAGGAAGCCCATCACGAGCGATTTTCCACAGAAAATGTCTAATCTTATATGGAACATTTAGTTTCCAGATCCAGTTACAGCTGAAATTTTGGTCACCTGCGTGATTTGGGATAAGCATTGTTGCTGAGGAAGTTGAGAACCAACCATCTCTACTAGACCCCCAGAAGAGCCTATCTAAGAAGTTATTTTCCGGTAGATGGACAGTGGATATTTGTGAAATGATTTCCGCGCTAAGTAAACCTTGTAAATCTGTCTCAAGTTTTGTAATGTTCCATCTTTTGTCGCTGTTAATAAATCTGTCGACCGACCAATCCGGCATTCCATCTGAAAGCGATTGTCGAGTCATGGTAATCAAAGGTTTATTGCTAGCCCAGATGTCACTCCAGAAATTTACGGCTTTTCCATTTCCGATTGACCAGCGTAGTCCGGGCTTAAACAAGTGTCTGATAGAGATTAGTTTGGACCACTGCCATGAAGTGTTACCCTTTTTTACATACTTTAGTAAGGAATCCCGTCTAAGGTATTTGCCTGTTATAACTTTAACCCAGATGCTGTCCGGTTGTGCGATAATTTTCCATAGCAACTTCATTTGAAGCGCAATGTTCATTGTCTCTGCTTTGTGAATGCCCAGCCCACCCGAAAGGGTGTCTGAGCAAATTTTGTCCCAGCTGACAAGTGGAGTGTTCCCCGGTTCCTTATTCCAAAAAAATTGTCTATAAATCTTGTGAAGTTCGTGAAGAACGGACGAAGGCAGTAGAAATGCTTGCATAAGGTACAGAGGCTTTGCGCTTAGATTAGCTTTGATTAGGACTTTCCGTCCCTCCGCCGATAAGGAGGAGGCTTTCCATTTGGACAGTTGTTGCTTTGTCTTTAGTACAATATCCGTGAAAGTGTCTTTATTAACACGCCCATTTATAATAGGACATCCAAGATACTTTTCTAAGTTATTTGATTGGGGGATACCCAGAGTTGTAGTAACTGTATGGATGGCTGTATCTGAAGTATTAGGAGTAACTTGGAAGCTTGATTTATGCAGATTTACTTTCTGACCCGAGATCAGACAGAAACGTTGGATTATATTGGATAGATGGATACAAGTAGATTGTTTTGCCTTCCCAAAAAGCATGATATCATCTGCGAAAGCGAGGAAAGGGACCTTAACCCCTCCCCTACCAAGAGTGAAGCCTAAATCTTTTGAATTAGTAGAATGTCGCTGCAGTGTTCTAGCCAAGACCTCTGCCGTGAGGATAAAAAGGAAGGGCGAAAGCAGGTCACCCTGTCTTAGCCCCCTCGAGGGGATAAACGGTGCTGACGGTTCGTCATTTATAAGCACGGAGTAAGAAACCGTCTGTACACATTCCTTTATCCAGTGAATAAACTTTTTGTCGAAACCGAACTTTGTCAATGTAGAAAAAAGGAAGGGCCATTCAACTCTATCGTAGGCCTTTTCCATATCTAACTTAACCGCCATATAGCCGCACTTGGCTTTAGTTAATCGAAAAGAGTGGAAAATCTCGTGCGCAATGAGAATATTGTCGTGGATCGACCTTCCTTTAGTAAACGCGCTTTGTAGTGGGTGAATAAGAGTGTCGAAAACTTTCGAAAGTCTCGCTGTTAATATTTTGGAGATAATTTTGTAGACTGTAGAGCAGAGACTGATAGGCCTAAAGTGATTGACGGTCTCTGGGTTGTCCCTTTTTTGGATCAGGGTGATGAAAGTGTGGTTTACTTGTCGCAACATCCTGCCACTTGAAAAGAAAGCCTTAACCGCCTTAATGACAGAAGGTCCGACAATGTCCCAATAAGTGTGGTAGAAACCCGCTGGCATACCATCCGGCCCCGGTGTCTTATCCGATTTGATCGAGAATAGTGCATTCTTAATTTCAGCATTTGAGATTGGCGCAGTGAGCAACTGGTTTTGCTGATCCGAGATTTCATGGTTAATCACGTGAAGATCATCATCGAAGGGAAATGCATGATTGTAAGATGACTTAAAACGTTTGGAAAAACTTGCTACAAATTCATTTCTGATCATATTATGATCTGACAGAATCAGACCCGATTCCGTTGTAAGGAACTTTATGATTTTTGTTCCTCGTTTCGCTGTTGCTATACGGTGGAAATATTTTGAGTTTGTATCGTTGAGTTTGATGTGTTTAACCTTTGCTCTCTGGCTCCAGTAACGACGTTGGAAATCAAGCATTCGTTCCCTTTTATTTAGTAATCTCCTATGCTGTTCATTTTGGGAGGGGTTCGGATTACCAATTAAAGTTTGCTGAAGTTGAAGCAGCTTTTCGTCTGTTTCGAAGATTTGTTTATGGATATTGTTAAAAGTGCGTTTATGCCATTTCTTTGCTAGGCTTTTGATAAGAGCGGTTTTTTTAACCAGTTTAAACATGTATGATTCTGAGGGATTTAGTCTCCATGCCTGTCGAACTAAGTTTGTGAATTCAGATTTTGTTGTCCATGCCATTTCAAATCGAAAAGGTTTTCTGTTAATCTGAGTCGGAGACCGAAGATCAACAGAGATTGGTGCATGGTCAGATGTAGTGAATGGGTGAATTTTCACCCGAATGCCGTCGAAAGCCGAAATGACTTCATTTTGAGCCATCAAACGGTCCAGTTTTGCGAAACTGTTGTTTGGCAAGTCCGTCTTCCTTTTTTGCCAGGTATAACAACCCCCATGAGTCGGTACATCAGACATCTGTAGTAAATGTTTGACTTCTTGTAGTCTTTTTAATCGTGCCGGAGCTGGTGCGATGCCCCCTAATTTGTCAGCCGGAATTGCTATTTCATTTATATCTCCTAAGATACAGAAGGGAATGAGCAGTGTTGAGGCATAAGTGGTGATGTTGTTCCAAAAGGCATCATTTGACGCACGATCCGGAGGAGCATACACCAGAAGGAAGGCGATAGTTTTATTAATATTATTGTCACGATAGTTTATGTGTACGAGTCTGTGAGTAACAGAAATGAGCGTTATTTCACCTTCTGAAACTGGTAGGTCTTTCCATAACAAACAGATACCGCCCGAGAAGCCCCTAGCGGGGTCGAAAGCGATATTAGTGAAACCACATTTCCTCCAGACACCTTCAGGAGGTAATTTATTTGTTTTAGTCTCTAGTAGAGCTAATACGTTTATATAATTGTTTTTACAAAACAATTCCGTGTTAGTCCAGAAGTTCTTTCTCTTCATCCCTCTACAATTCCAAGAGCATATATTCATGGAATGACTTTGATTTAGTAGTCGGTTGTACCCGTTTTTGTATTGTTTGTAAACAAATGTGTGGTCGACAGCTTCTATAATTGTATCTCACAATTGTAGTTATAGTAGCAAGCGTCTGCTGAATAACACTTATATTCGAAGTGGCATTGATATACCAAGGACCATATAGTTGACTCGACCAGATGTATGAAATGTGGGTTGAGTAAAAGCATGAAATTTGTTTTTTTTGATAATAATGCTTGTGCAGCCTAATATTTTGGTGTTCAAAAACAAGTACGAAAGATAGGTAGAACGTATATGGTCTATAGAAACAACAATACAGTTGTGAGTACCGTAAGTATGCAAAGTGAGTATGATCAAAATATATAGGTGGTATACAACAGATTAGAAGCACAACATTTGCCGGGTAGGGCTTAATCGAGACTTGATGGTGGTGATATAATGTTTGTGAATTCAAATAGATGACAGTACGAATATTGTTGATGATGACAAGGAAACTTTCCGACAGAAGCAGAAACAAACCCACAACAAGGTAGCAAGGTAGCCAGAACTCACGCTGGTGCCGAGAAAGCGGCATCGGAGTTCGGGGGAACTCATACAAAAGCCAAGGAGTATTGATCAGTGTATCCGAACACAGCCACATATCGAGATGTAAATTAGTGAAAAGGTAGGCCTTGTAAGAGCAATTATTGCAAAGAGTTGGTATGATATGAACTGTAAGGCAAAGTACAAGCCTTGAACAAGACCAATACTTGACAAAACAACAGAGGAGCTTCTTACGAGGCCCAAGGCCGGTGTAGTAGTCTTGCGACAACCCGGAGCAAGCACACCAAACCATGTACCTGGTAGAACAACAGACAAAAGGAGCAGCAACATTCCAAAACCCATTGGTGAAAGACAAAGCAATGAAAACACAGGTGGGAGAGGTAGTATTAGTACACCCAAATCGACCTTGAGATAATATAAACATACAAATGAAAGTATAGGTAAAAGGAAAGCAACCCAAACAAAGCTTCCATAGTTGATGAATGTCTTTAATAGCAAAGAGAGAGTAATTTGTATACAAAATAACCTGTGTAAACAGGATAGGAGGATCAAAATCCAGTAAAGGAGAGAATGAACTCAAACAATCCAGCTTTCAAAGCTGTTGAGGCCCTTTAATAGAGACGAGATAGGAATTACTTGTACACGGGGGGTAGTGATTAAACACAAACAAAGCAAGTATATGCCAACATTGAATCAATTCCAAAATAAGAGAACATGAGTAGGAATCCCTAAATAACTCAAAAAGAAACAATTGTCTGTGCTCAATCTGAGTTGAGGGACTAAAAAGCCAAGATAACAGTGGCATATTAAAGGAAGGTAGGTCAACCAGTTTTTCGTTTGTAGGGATGTGATCCCCCCATTTTGTATTGGAGCCATGTGGTGGCAAATATAAATTTATCTTCAAAAACACTCCCACGAGAATAATGAGTTGCGAGCATAAGACAATTAGACCGAAAGTGTTACAAGCAACACTCCAAGTCCTGCAAGGACAAACAAAACCCACACAAGGTAGAGAGTATTTGCTAAATAATAAATAATGAAAAGAAATCAAGTTTGGTAAAGAAGAGCTTTGGAGGCGACAAGCCATGATGAAACGTGAACGAACAATACAAGGTGTACTAAAATGATTAGTAATAGGATCAATTAAATTGATCAAGTAGACAAAATTAATACAATATATCACCTTTCTCACAACGGGCAGTCGTATTAAGGAAATGGAGCTCCAAGTTAATAGAGTAAAACAAAAAGCAGGGATGCACAAAAGGTAGTGAGATTGAGAAGTAACCCAGATAAAAAACACAAGGTCTTTAAGCTTGCAGTACAACCAAATAAACCAAAAAACGTTGTAACTCAGTGGCACAGACAAGGAAAGGACCAAGCTGAAACCAAGATTATAAAGACCCAAAGAATTTATAATGATGACCATAATGTCTAATCTCACCGGCAAGGTGACATACAGAGGGTTATTAAGGGAGCCCAGTTGTGAGGGACAAACCTGAGTGTACCGTAGGTTCAATTGGTAGAGTTGGAGGCCGGACACCGACCTTGAATCAACACGACACGAACGAAGCAGAGGAAGAGACGAGCGAGAGCGACCGCACCCACATCTCCACCCAAAACCCCACCGCCAAGGCCAGATCAGGCACCGAAAGGACGGGAGATCGACCAGATCGAACCACTTGCACAGTTTAAAGCAGATCCCAACCCCGTAGGTCGAATAGCAACTTGCTAGCACATCGAATTCGAAGGCATAATTAGGAAATTTCGAAATTGGATTTCTTGTTTTGAAATCGGAATCAAAGTAGGGGGGAGCTACCCCTGAATTATTGGTATAATAGGATGATTAGGGAGGGTCTGGGGTTTATTTGGAGGCAAGTGGTCGACATTTGCAGGTTGAGGCCGAAGGTGCAGGTTGGCGGCGAGGCGGGTTGGTGAGCGCTGGGAGTGTTTTTTAAGACTGGTTATTAAACCGATGTATAAAATTAGTTTTTTGTTTAATTTAAAAAAATAAAGCAATCGAACCTAATTCATTGTTTACCAAAATAGAAACATTACAAATAAAAAAAGTTCCAAAAATGAAAAATGAAAAAGAATTATTATATATTATTATTATTATTATTATTATTATTATTATTATTATTATTATTATTATTATTATTATTCAAATTACATTTGCAGCATAGCCACACATAACATAACAACAAAAATTAGTCAGCTAAACTAGCTATATTGTACACAAGTGAAAAGGGTTCGATCAAATTATGGGGACTTAGCAATATTGACAAGTTCGATCACATTGTAGTTGTCGAACACGAATTCGTGACCCAAAGTGCTATTTCGCTGATACGAAGAGAGTTCCTTGTTATGTGGAAGCTTCTCAAATTTATTGATATAGTCTTGTAGACCTGTGATACAATCAATTCATAGTGAGTATAACTAAATTAAAATTATTTACATTGAAGCAAATTAAAATTATTTACATTGAAGTACCAACTCAAAAAAAAATTTAAATAGCATCACAGGAACCATACGTGCAAGGGAGGAACTAGTGCCAATATGTAAACTTATACAAAACTTTGCCATGAATTGAACCTAATTATAAGCAAGAAGCTTCTTCTAGCTTATGCTTTTATATCATCATGTTCTACACTTGACTGATATGTAATTGTTAGTGTTACCTGGACTATTTTTTCCGGATTTCTAGCTTATGATTTCGCTTGATGGCTGATGTTGTGTTGATTGGAATGGAGAATTGATTTGTAATACATTGTGTAACTATGATGGAATGCTTGGTTTAGCAACTAGTAATGGTGTGGATCCAATAAAGGTAAAAACACACCTTGTGATTCAGTTCCTACTTTACTAGGGAGATTAGGTTAGGTTTTTTGAATTTATGAACCAAAATTTTGCTTCGTTTTGATAAAAAGAGGTAAAGTGATTTGATTGGTCTAGTGTAATTAGTAAAAATAGAGGGATTTTTCACCAAAAAAAAAAGTAAAAATAGAGGGATTGAAGAAATTGTGTTATGAACAATCCAAAATATAAGATGAAGTAGGGTAGGAAGTTTGTTGGGTCAATAATGTTGGTCTTTGTGTAGGCGAACGACAAGTTTGATAATTACAGTCTATGTTAAAGACGTTGGAGGAAGGTCGTGTGAGGACATATATAAGGAAAATATGAACAATACATAAATCTAATGAAGTTTTATCCCAAAATCAATTGACAATGAGAAGAAGAGTCTGTCAATCTTATATGTTTTTCAATATATTTCAATATTTTCCAAGACAACCATATTCCAGCATTATAGATAAACTTTTAAATTTTATTTCACAACAAATTGTCTATAAAGAAGTAACCATTTATGCAATTTATTTTCAAACTTGAGTTGACAATAAACTCTCATCCATAATTAAGGATCCGAGCTTTGATAATAGGAAAGAAACATCGTTGAAAGTTGAAACCTACAAGAGATCGACCATTACTTATTTTAGAAAAAAGACCCCACTTATTAAACATATATATATATATATATATATATATAGAGAGAGAGAGAGAGTTTAGTTCCGGTGTACACAACCCTTATCGTGTATCATGTACTCAGAAATTATTCGTCTATTTGTTCATGATTATTCATCTGTTTTCACATAATTATTCATCTGTAAAAAGAGTGTAAAAACTGTAAATTTTATTCTAATGAATAATCGCCCAATACCAACGAATAATTTCATTTTACCGAATAATCTCCCAATACCATCGAATAATCAGAAGTTACTTTTAATCTCATCCGTTGATCTTTTTAATTCAAAGGCCCAGATTTGTTAACATGATACACAATAAGAGCTGTGTAAATTTGATCTATTATATATATATATATATATATATATATATATATATATATATATATATATATATATATATATATATATATATATATATATAAGGATTGACTCCGGTGAAAACCTCAAATTGTGGTAAAAACCCGTGAGGACTACTTTATATCTTGGTTTTTTTGAAACCCGTGCTAAAAACCTCAATCACACGGTGACTTTACAACTCGGTTCAACCTAAAAACCGTGCTAAAAACTCCAGTTTTAAAATAACACATGACTTTATAGTTCGGTCAAACCGAAAAATCGTGCTAAAAAGCTAATGTTTTAAAATTACATAGTGACTTTATAGCTCGGTTTTATTCAAAATCGGGCTAAAATTTATGACTTTATAGATCGGTTCTATTCATAACCGGGCTATAAAGCAAGTGAACCGGGCTAAAAAGCCGGTCCTCACGGGTTTCTACCGCAATTTTAGTTTTCACCGGAGCACATCCTTATATATATATATATATATATATATATATATATATATATATATATATATATATATATATAACTAGATTAAACTTTTAAAAGAAACACTATTTTTTTTAATCGGAGGTTGCGATGTTATCAATTAATTTCCTACGAGTTCGAGCACAAAGCATTCACACTGAGTAATGTCACTCAATCCTAACTTTATTTTTTTTTATAAAGTACTAATGTAAATATGAACTTCCGATTAAAAAAAAATAGTGTTTCTTTCACATCTTATTTTCATCACTCGATCCTATCTTTATTTTTTATTATAATTTTGATGAATCTATAATAAAAAGATTAATGTCATTTTCTAAAAATATCATTTATACAATAATAATTCAAATATATCAAATATTATAGTCATATCTAAGAACTTTTGAATATATTTGCAATACTACAACTTTTATTTTTAATTAAAAATCATAATTATATAATATATGGATTTATAATTGTATTATTTATATATTTATATAAATATTAAACAATTACAATTAAATAAAAAATAGTAAATAATAACATTTGGTCATCCAAAAGAGGAAGCCAAATTTGACCTTTCTTTTAGAAACAGGTCAAAAACAAAAAGGCCAAATTGGGTTTTTACTTAGGGTGAGAGCAAAATTAGGCCAAAAACCCAATTTTTAGCATATCATGGGAGATAACCTTAGCCTCATGACAGTGAGACATAAAAGAACACCTTTATTACTATGAAAACAATCATTGATTAAAAAGATAACACTTAAAATATTAACGAGGAAACATTCTTGATCCATTTAGACTTTGTCGCAACTTATATTTGACCTTATTATTTTTTATAAGGTAAAGTTTGAGTGAGATCAAACCCCGATGGATCACCACTCAAAGGCATTGTTGAAGAAAAAACACACACAAATCCGAGTTGACGACAAGATTTTGTGGGACCGTTATCTTATCGCTCTGAGTTGATCTCAGAGAAGACATGGTTGAAATGACCCTATCGAAGAGCTAGCAGAGGGACATGTATTTGGCCTTCGTGTTCCCTTGTATCTCGGTCGTTTTTCGAATCCTTACCTTAATACGTTTTTTTTAAAGATAAAAAGTAATTTTAATTTCATAAAAATTGATGTCTCCAAAACAGGTCAAGGATTAAGTGGGCCGGCCAGCCCAGGCCCAGGAACGAAGGAAAGGTTTCTCAAATCGGCTATGAAAGGGTGCAGAAGCTTCATCATCCGCCATGGCTAAACCTTGAATAAAACCCTTTTCAAATGTCCTAAAACCTACTCAGCCCCAATTCCTCTTTCTTCCCCTCTTCCCCTGCCTGTTTCCTTCTCTCCTTTACTCGCATTCAAACAAGTTTAATTTCAACAGAGATGGTTTGGTTTCAGTGCGAGGATTGCGGCGAGAACCTTAAGAAGCCCAAGCTTCCCGGCCACTTTCGTATGTGCTCTGCCTTCAAGGTCTACCTGATCCCTCCTCCAATGTGTCGACCTTGTTTTCTTTGTTTTTGTAAGTGAATTAATATTCCGATTTGCCCCAATTGTTGATTTTTCGTGTTTCGCACAGCTCTCTTGCATCGATTGCGGTCAGGTTTTTAGTCAACAAGCCGTTCAAGGCCACACTCAATGTATCTCCGAAGCGGTAAATTGCTATTCGTGAAATCAGTTTCTACTTTGATATATGCATTTTCAGTTCAGTACTATTTTAGTTCATCACTTTCATTCGGTTTGCAGAAAAATGGACATTGAATTTTTGTTTGCTGAGAATCTGAGATTCGTTATTATGAAGGTAGCAAAGGGATATTTTCTAGGGTTTGTTGTATCTTGTTTAGCCAAATCTGTGATTCCGACTCTTGATGTTTTGAATCACTCTTGCTAGAATTTTCCATAGTTTCAACAAAATCTCAACATCCCATGTCTTGTAAACCCAGCCTAATATGCTTCAATAATTTGTACATGTAAGATCTGAATGCAGTTGAACATATTGTTATGAGGAGGAGATTTTGATCAATATCCTCCTTTCAGGAAAAGTATGGTCCAAAGGGCCAAGGAAATGTTGCAAATGGGACACCTGCAAAACCAAGTAGTGGAAAGAAAAATGCAGATGTAGATATACATGTAGGGCTATCTAATCGTCCTCCATGGTTCTGTAGGTATGTATCTGATTCTTTATTGTTTTTTTAATTTTCTTGATTTCATTAACTTTCTTAAACCTACAACGGGTATCACTTCTAATTTCCAACGTCGCTTTCTATGTTACCAAAGTAAAGTAAACGATGTTGTCGAATGTGATGCCAGATTTCGCCAACTTAGCTTTATACCTTCCTTCTCCATTTCTTCCTGTGATATGCTTTCTACTTGCTGATAGTTTTGTTTTGAGACGATAAAAAAACTTAAGAAAATCTGATTGCGTACCGTTCTTTGTTTTATGATTGCTTACCTGAATGCATATAGAGTAACATTTGCAATTTTTTTTGAATTGACCTTCATTTGGTTAACTTTTCAAGTTCCATTTTTCCTTGTGAGATTTGTAAAAAACAATTTCTTGTTGTGTTTCTGGGGTGATGTGAGGTATTTCAAATAATGTGATGAGATTTATACTAGTTTGAAGTTAGACTACCCGTGCGTGCCTACTGACTTTATTTTGTGTATCTATATGTAGTCTTTGCAACACCAGTGCCACTAGCCAGCAAACTCTGCTTCTCCATGCTGATGGGAAGAAGCACAGGGCAAAAGCTCGAGGTTTTCATGCTGCAAACCAACCTAAACCAACAGAAGAATCCAGTGCAGCTGATACGGCCTTAGCTGACAAAGCTTTGGGAAATGGCGTCTCAGAAAGCAAAGATGCTAAAGAAGAAGCTAAAAATCCACCTAAAGTTGCATCCCATGATGATAAACTTGCCTCCCAAAATGGGAATCTGTCGGTGAAGAAGAGAAAAAACGAGTCTGATGGCAATGGTGCTACAAAGGATTCTGCATGTGATGTTCAAACACAATTAGGAAACGGGGAAGTTGCTCAGTCCCAAAAAGAATTAGATGAAACAAGGAAGAAAGTGAAAAAGGCCAAACATGAAGATGAACAGGAAAATGGAGGGAATAGATCTTGCCCTGCTTCAGAGAAGATCAAGTGGAAGAAGCTACTCTCTTCAATCCTGAAATCGGTGGGCATTCTCTCCTTGTTATTATACTCGCATATATTCCAGTAGAGTATGCAACATGGCGATTGATTGCTATGATCCTTTTCCCTGAAATGCGCTGTATACTGTTTATTCTCGCCCAAATATAACCCCATATATATGCATCATTCCTTTGAGTTAATTTGTGGGTTTTCCCCATATTTGCCCATCTTGTGTCTGATACTTTTATCATCTACTCCATTCTTATAACAGACACCGGATGGGGCTGTAAAGATGAAGAAGCTGCAAAAACTTGTTAGAAAGTCTCTTCAGGAATCTGGGATCTCCATTGATGTCACTGAACTCAACAGTACTCTCGAGCATAAGGTAAGCTCATTGTTCCATCCGTTGTCTGTCAGGTGCATAGCCGGGTCTGTTGGATGATGTGATGTTGACATTGTTGGTATTTGACAGGTTAAGTCAAGTTCCCGACTCACGGTAGATGGCAAGTATGTTCGGTTGGTGTCCAGAGAGTAATGCCAAAATCTACACTCGCATACAGAGATTTTGACCTTTCAGTTCATGATCGTTCAATGTGTGACCAAGAAGATTGCTAGCAATTGGGACGTCCACGGGGACGGGGATGAAGTGAAATTTTGCGATTGTAAGTCCATTATTGGTTGTCAAACCAGTGCCTTTTGCCATGCCAATGTGACAAATCGATTTACTTGTTGTGTTGGATGTTAATTTTAGCTCTGCAAACTGGGGGTACTTTTAAAGTGACTGCTTTGTGTGCCCAATCTCCAACCTAGAAAATTCACCAATTAGGAGTGCAACCCAGGACAAAAATTTCAAAATTTACAGTTTAATACTTCATTCTCATGTCAGATATACAGCAAGTTCTCACAGGTATTTCACACTTGGTTACTAAGGGCTAGCAACACGAGTCCTCCACTCTTGTATGGCCAAACGCAGAGTTTTGTTCGGAGTTAATCCAAAGTGCTGCAATTTAGTCCCTGTCACTGGTGATACATCTTGTTTTTCAAGCCATGCTTCTATTGCCGTGCGCTCGTATGTGTATCCATCAGCTGCAATATGTGGGTCATCCATGATTTCCTGCAATGTGCATCAGTTGAAAATAATGCGTAAGATCATCAAAAACTATCTTTTTTTTTTGCGAAGTTAAGGCAGTTCAAATCTTCTGTCTCAAACGCTGTCTTGTTATTGGGACGACGTTTGAGACAGAAGATTTGGACTGAAACTAAGGATGGTGTTGAGTTTACATACCTTGATGATAGGGCAAAAGTAGTGGCTTGGTGCAAAGGCACTATTTCTATCAACCTTCATACTAGCATTAGCAACATCAGCAAGCTTCTTGAGAACCGGGAGGATCTGAGTATCGAGATCCGGCCTATCCCTGCACCTAAGCTTGCAGCATTGCAAGGCAATTTTCGCCAACTCCTCGGCCTCGGGCAAGGGCCAGTCTAGGATAGCAGTGTCTAGCATGTACTGCAAAGAGTTGCTCTCCATGGCGTTTTCCATGACGAGCAATAGTCCGTTAGGATGTCGAGCAGTCAAGAGCTGCAGAAGTATGATCCCGAAAGAGTACAAATCCGACTTTGGCCGGACAGTGCCTGTTCTTTGATACTCAGGGTCCATATAGTAGAGTGTGCCTGCGAGGATAGAGTGTCCGAAATACGTGACACTGTCTGGGACTTGCTCGGATATCATCTTGGCGAGGCCAACGTCACTGATCTTGCTCAGGTAGTTTCTTCCGAGAAGGATGTTACCTGGCTTGAGATCTCGGTGGACTATAGGCTCCGGCTTGAAGCTGTGCAGGAAGGCAATGCCGCAGGCTATCTCAAACGCGATCTTGAACCGGGTAAACCAAGGGAGAGGTTGCCTGCCGTTGTGACAGAAGATGAGCTCTTCCAAGGACCCGTTCTCCATGTACTCGTAAACTAGGCAGCCGCTCTCAGGGCAGGCTCCGAGCAATAGGACAATGTTCGGATGCCTCAGTTTGCTCAGAATCCCGACCTACAAGATGTATGGTTGCAGGTGAGGTTACTTATTGCGAAATCGAATGCTAAAGATAAAGAAGGTTGTACTGTACCTCTTTGAGAAACTCCTCTTTCTTATCACTGGCATCTTGCTGGAGGACCTTGATCGCGACTGGGGTGTGATCGAGACTTCCCTTGTAGACCTTCCCGTAACTCCCTTCCCCGAGGATCCTACTGTTCGAGAAATGATCCGTGGCCACCTCAATTTCACGGACACTATACTTCCTATAGCCGCCGATATCACTGGAGATGAGCTCATCTACAATCTTCATCTTCTCGGAGGACTCCTTGAGGGCATTGAGCTCGGCAATCTGCCTCTCATAAGCCTCTCTCGCGAGTAGCATCTTAGCTTCCTCGGCTTCCTTGACGGCCAGTAAATGCCTCGCCTTCTCCTCCACAGCCATCTTTCTCAGCGTCTCCTCTCGCTCCGCTGCAGCGTTTATCTTCTCTGCTTCTTCGACGCACTCTGTGGACAGCATCTCTACCTGGGTTTGGGCGTGAATAAGGTCCTCACAAGCTAAGTTGTATAAAGCAAGTGTTGTCTGCAGCTCCTCCTTCAGCTGGTCTACTTCACTCTTCAAGTCAAACTGCCAACATATACAACATTCATGTAAGCATCTTGGTTGTGTTTTGTTGACAGCACAAAGAATCAATCAAGTACCTGCTCATACGAAACGCCAGTGTGCGACGAGGATACGTGCTGAGGAGACGCAAGGCAATGCTCAATGGCCCGAGAAGTCATAGAGTTGAGCTGAGCAGCCTTTTGGGGATTGAGGTCTTCGACGAAGGAGCTCTTCCGTGAGCCCTTTTGTGACCCTGAAGAATTGGAACGACTAGGTGCTACTGAAAACGACGATGCTCCGATCAGTTTGGGACCTCTGCGCTCCAACGAGGAGGTAGACAGACGAGGCGTATTGTTGCCACTGGCACCAGCATTCGCTACGAAAGCAACCAAAAGAAGACGATATCGATCATACTAACACACCAACCACATAGTATTTTGGAATAAGATGAAAGGTGGGGTTTTTGACAATACCATTAGAGATCACTGAAACAGCAAATTTGGTGATCACTCTATGTTTGGACACCACAAATATGTCACAAAAATCAGGGCTGCACTTGAGGACAGTCGATGATATCCCGGGTCCCTTGATCTTCCTAACATCATACGCGATAAAATTACTACGAGCAGCACTACTTACCCGCGACGCAATGACAAACATCAACAACAAATTATTTCGATTCAGGTGTACCTCCAGAAGAAATTCGTCGACTGGGAACCCAACACCACGCTCCGGACATTGGACTTGGAAATGTACTTGAGAATCGCGGTTGCGGGATTGTCATCTTCAAGCACCATTGTCTCCAACTATAGATCAAGCACATCAAAAACATTAGACATATATGGAAGATTCTGAGATTTCGAAGGATATGACATCTATAATGTTACCTCTATGATGTCCGTTTTGATCAGCCTCTTGTACGGAGTGAAGATCTCTTCACATTTGAGTCTTATATCCTGCAAGTACTTTGTCACGACGACACGATCGAGCTCCTTGATCGACACGCGTTCTCCCGCTGCTCGACAAATAACAAAAGGGGAAAAAACACATCCATAAAATTGATTCGGATTCGCAAACTATCGTCGAAAATGTAACGAGAATCGCAATGTCGCATAAAGGCTTTAAAGGCAACGTACTAGGGGTGGGGATGTGAGTAACATTGGGCATGACATGGACTAAGATGATCCGATCGGAGTTGGGGATCAGATTCTCGGCCGCCCAACGGACCGCCCTTTTGCTGCCGTTACCTTTGCCGTTGCCGCCGTTGGCCACCGCCACCGCCACCGTCGACTTCATTGATTGATCAATCTTCCCAATCAGACGAAGAAAAAGAGGAGTGGGAGAGAAGTGGGAGGGAGGGAATGGAAAGGGAGAGAGACTCGTTAAAAAGTCGTTAAATATGAGAGAGGATTTGGCGGGAAAATGGGGCCAATGGGGAACGTAGGCTTATCAATCACAACAAGTGACAGTTGACTTTTATTTTATTATTATTTATTTATTATTTTGCTTAATTTAATATGGAGTAATATTTATTTTTGTCCGATTTGATTGATTAAATAGTGCATTAGCATGATCTAAGCACTATTTAAAATGCTAACCATAACTCTAATGCAATGAATCTATGGTGTAGTGAATATACTCGATGATTAAGGAATTAGTGTTGGAACATTCATTTCATGTTTTCAATTAGATGAACATGCCATGTTTTAAAGGGTTATTTTTATTATGCAAATTGAGAGTAGTAGTTATTAAGATTGCTGAAGCGGATTGAGTAGGTGAAGACTGAAGTTAATCAAATAATAACTTTATTAATAAAGGAAAAATGAAAATGAATTTCTAGACGGGCGAATAGAAGTTAGCGAGCGAGTTGCTTCGTTCCCGTTCCTATGAATAAATGATCAACAACAAGTGTCGAACCCTTGAGCCAACTGCAATGCTTTGTTCATGAGAGATAGGACCGATCTCATTACCAATTGATCGACACAAAATAATCCGATTCAACAATCACATTGAGTCAAATCTTTCAAGCTTTGCAAGTTGAAGAGCCCAAACAATGGCTTTTTGCCTTCACTCCCTCCGACATCGAGTTCCTTTGGGTTGAGCAAGCAACAACAAAACCCAACTACGACGAAGTTGGCCAAGGGCGACAAGCAAAAGGTGATGTCGGAGGTGATTAAATAAGACCTTATTTTTTAGACTTTACTAATTGAGAAAATGACAATGGATCAAACACGACGGAGGGCCATTGGCCAAGTACAAAATGGCTAATGGTCGTATCATTTTTTGTCTCAATTTGTTTTGTTTCTAATTGTTTCCTCCTCTTGTTTTCTTGGCGCCCCTGTTCCTTTGTTGAATTTGGTTATTGTTTGTATATACGAGACTTGTAAATCACTTAAAAACACCCTTTTAACATAGTTAAAGAAAGAGTGCGTATATTTCGAGTTTTAAGACTCTCCCATCGGAATAAAATATATTGAATTTGTTGTTGTTTTAGGTTGTTCCAATAGAATTGGACAAACACTAGCTCTATGGCTATATTATAAGAGAACTCCGGCCCATAATTTAATTAACCCTAAAAATATCGATTAACAAAATGATAGGTTGATATGTAGAAAAAATGATGATCCATGGACAAAAAAAAATCTTATCTTAATTCATATTGAATTAAGGTTCAATAAAAGTAATTTTATCAAATATATACAGAAGTAGTTTACTTTTTAATTTTCTATAAGAGAGAAAATTGCAAGTCAAAAGAGTAATAATGCACTATTTGGTTTAGGAATTAAAAATAATAATATGTTTTATATGTCATGATAAAATCTCAATAAATTATAAAAATATACACTGTCTTTAAAATACTATCAACTTCCAAAATCTCCTGATATATTTAGAAAGGGGAAAAACGTTTGGATACAGATCGAAGTTTTCCCCAAAATAAATTAAATATACGAATCATTCAATTTTTCTTTGCACCAGCTGATTCAACGTGTAGGAAAGCATCAACTTTTATTTACTTTTGTTTTTTAATTTATTAAATAAAAATATTTAAAAGCTTCAGCAAATCAAGTATCAACAAAAAAATGATAAAAGAAATGTGATTGGTTGGTATATGAAATAATTGATGTGCGAAACAGCAACAAGGAATATGCTGCGCACAATATCTATTTCTCCCTTCACTGAAATCGACTATTTTATTCCAAGTTGTTAATAATATCCATTATTTCATTACACTAATTTTTATTTGGTCTCCATCAATTCAGACTAAAAAAAATCTTCTCATTAATATTATATAATTCATTTTTTGTAATTATAGGATATTTATCATCTTGTCCATATATTTTTACGAATAAGAGAAGACCAGTGGGGTTCCATAATAAAACAAATTGACAATAAAATGAGTAGTCCACCGGCTTATATACAAGATTTAGGGTAGGTGTAGTCCACCGGATTATGTATAAGATTTAGGCTCTCGTGTTTTTCGTTGTGGGACAAACATCTTTTACATCATAACAAACGGCCAAAGTCTTCTATCTTAGCTGGAGGACGATAGAACATTCAATTTAACAAATAGACTATGATGCGGGGTTAACCGCTGTTTTCTCGACCTTCTTGACGTTGTAGACTCGGACTCACAAGAACACAAAGGATGGCACAAGTTAGACAAGAAAACGCAGCAAATGGAGGTAAAACCTTAGAGACAAGGCTCGACCAAGTGAAAGGGAAAAACAGAATAAAATAAAGGGAAATGAAAAGGAAAAGATAGAAGGAATCAACCTTGATGAACAACAAGAAGACCCATTGGGACAATGCACCAAGAACCAACTTGAATGACACCAAAACCAACCCTATACAACCTTTACACAACCATGGCTGGCCATGGAAGCACAAGGAGGAGGTTCGTGCTCATCTCAGAATCACCAATCTTCGGGAAATTGACAAAACCAAGTACAAACCGAACTAAATGCAACACACATGCACACAAGGCATGAAGCTCTCACCTTTGAAGAGTGAAACCAACTAGGTTTTCATAAATAAGGCTCAAAAGTGTCTTCAAATGAGAGGTTACAAGCCTTAAATAGGAGAGAAAATTAGCCCAAAAGCAAGGGCCAAAAAACACAAAGTTTCAACAAGTCCTACTAAACCCAAACAAAGGCCCAAAACACGTACAAAGTCCAAAATAAAGCAAGCGAATCAAAAGCTAAGTATGGGTGGTGGCTGAATCACCCTTAATCGAGCCCGAGATTTGTGCGGTTTCAAGCAATGTGATGATGTCACCCTCGAGCTCCATTGGTAGTACCAACTTCATGTGGTGGTGGATGAAAGCGTTAAGTTTCTCTCTTATCTTCTTAGCTCGGGACCTTGTGATAGGTCCATCTCCGAAATGAGGTGCATTGGGTGGTGCTTGAGATGGTCCTCCATCAGAATAGGTCCTGAAGTAAAGTCGCCAATAGACCCAAATAGGGTTGCTCAGAATGTGGCCCGACCCGAAAACCGAGTCGAAACCGAACCGAAAAACTCGGTTTCGGGCCGGCCCGGGTAGTACACGGTTCGGGCCTCGGGCTGGCAAAACTAAAAATTCGGTTTCGATCCGAAAACCGGAACCGAACAAAAAAGTCCGAAACCGTTTGTTTTTTTTTTTTTTTTAAAAAATATTTGTATTGTACAGTGTACTGTACACACATGTTCCCCCCTTCAATCTTCTTTCCCTTTCCCTTTCTTGAATTTCTTCGGATCTTCAATCTTCTTTTCCTTTCTTCAAATCTTCAAACCGAACCGAAAATTTCCTTCTTCAATCTTCTTTCCCTTTCTTCAGATCTTCTTCCCATTCAGTTTACTTCACTAATTCCCTTTCGCTGTTTCACAGCAAAACCCACAGTCCCACACCAGTGCCTCGTCGAAGAGCCTAAAAAAAGAGGAAATAAATCAGAGGGGAGTAGCAGTCTAACAGATTAATGGGTAAGAAGAAGAAATCGGTACTAGTGGTCGGCGGTAACGGTAGTCGATGTTGAATTGGCAGTTGGCAAGAGCAGGAGAAGCAGATTAACGGGGGTGAAGCAGCAGGAGCACAGCGGTGGCGAAGTAGTCGGAGCCTCGGAGGTGAGCCAGTGGTCGGCGGCGACGGCGACCGAGGTCGAATTGGGATGTGGCAACGGAGCTTCTTCGGGGTAGAAGAAAGGGGGTTTATTGTTTAGGGTTCCAAGGGGGTTTAGGACTCGGTTTTTTCGGGCCAAAAACCGAAAAAACCGTAACCGAAGGTTCGGGCTTCGGGCCACTCCTCCCAAAAAATCGGGCCGTCGATTTCGGCCCGACCCGTTTGGGTCGGTTCGGGTCGGTTCGGTCCCGGCCCGTTGAGCCACCATAGACCCAGATGCGTCAATCTGTCCGCAACCCGATTCCTTCCGCGGAAGGTGTGGGCGAAAGAGACAATAAGAAAGGCACGACAAAGACCGAGGGTATCCGAAAGCAACATCTCGACCTCCCACGGGCTATTCCACGATCCATTCATGACGTTGATCGATAAATGTCAAACAATCACACTCCACTTCAAGATGAGAAAAACCCTGCTTCGAAACTTCCCGAAATCAAGCCAGAAGACTAAGACATTCCGCTTGTAAAGCGGGGATCTTTCAATGACCTTACGCCCCGCACAAAAGAACTGCACCCTAACTATTACGAATGACAAAACCAGAAGCGGTAAGGCCAGAGGCATGCTTAGCTCCATCAAAATTAAGTTTCACGAATCCCTTGTTAGGCTTTCCCCATATTAATATTATAATACTAAAGGAGAAGTCGCCTAATCCATGTGGCGGCTTCTCCTTTAAAGTAGGAATTTTTTTTTATAATAGGATTTGTTATTAATTGTTAAGATTTGTTAGTTAGAAAATCTAATTAAGTAAAGATTCTACCTTATCTAATTAAGCAAACAAATCTACTTAATTAATTATTATTTAACTAATTAAAATATTAGAAAAATAAATTATTATTTTGAATTGGATATGATTGCAATTTTGAATTTGAATAACAATTCGGATAAACTTAAATAACTAACAAAATCTACATCGGATCTCTTCAATTATTATTTATTATAAATCAAATTACTTGTTTAAATACATAATTAATTAATTAATTAATTTTTTCCTAAATCTTAACCAATTGATTTTATTTTTAAATTTATTTTTATTAATTTCATTAAAATTATTTTGAATTGGATATGATTGCAATTTTGAATTTGAATAAAATTTCAGATAAACTCAAATAACTAACAAAATCTATATTGGATCTCTTCAATAAGATTCTTATACAAAAATACCCCTTGTGTCTTCAATTGTATAAATTCTATCATCAATCCATCAATGTTGTCTTCCTCACTGTAAGTTTTTTTATTGATCATTCTAATTTAATTCTAATTTCTTGCAATCTTGTCACCGATCTAATTTTTTGCATTTTATCTTTCTACTTTGTTTGTTTGTTTATAATTTATTCCAATTGACCTTAATTAGTATGTGCATGTAATTGCTTGTTTATACTTTATAGGATAGTGTAAAAGTAAAACTTTGAGAATCGACTTGATTTAGTTCAATTTGTGTTCTTCTAACCCCACTCAATATATAACGTTATAGTTTTCGAGGTGAGTAGTAATAGAATTTAGAGTACCAACAAAAAAATTTATATATTTTTTTAATATGAAATATGAAATATATTAATTTAAAAAAAACCGCACAATAGTGCAGGTACTAATCTAGTTATCCTTTATTGTAACACAATATCTCAAAATTATTGCAATCTCCCCTCATGTAGTTTATCGTACGTATCCAATCTAGTGTCTTCATACATTCAAATGAATATCGATCCTCATCTCTACTGACCACCATTAGCCTTTATTAATGTGTCTTTACGGTAAAGAGATGAGAGAACTTTTAAGACAACTTAGAGATTTTAAATATGATTTATTTTCATAATTCAAGCTTGAATTTATTATTATTATTATTAAAAAGGGATAGTTTCACCTCGTATATATATTCCCACATCGATTAACGAGAGAAAGGGTAAATATACAATGGCCAATAAAATGATGTAATTTTTCTCGTAAGAAATGCATACAATTACGCCATAAATTTCTCTCTGCAATTTAATTCTTCACGATGCATCTCCTCATGGATGTTTGGTTCCTCTCTAGTTCTTCCGATCACAAGTTGTAATAATCTACTCTCTTCATTTCATTGTTTCTTTATTATAATAATTTTTTCTTCTCGAGATTATTTGTTTTAAATACTTATATAGCATTTTCCTGTTAATTAAAACTTGTCGTTTACTATTTATGCACGCTTTTTTAAAATGATAAAAATTATATGAAATATTAACTTTTTTTAAAATTTATTTTTATAAATTCATACTTAATAGTAACAAGTATGAAGTTATTAAAAAAATATATTAAAAAAGTTAATATTTTATATAGTTTTTAACACCTCAAAAAGCGTGCGTGAATAGTAAAACGTCAAGTTTTAATTAACGGAGGGAGTATTTTTTTCTGTGATTGTTCCAAATTGTATATTATGACCTTTTGTTCATTTTATATCATTTTATTAAGATTTTAACTATGGCTTATAGCTAATATGTGGTTGATTGCTATTTAATATTTAATTTCATTTCCTCTATTTTATTAGGTTTGGTCGGACGATTAAAGCTTCATCAGAGGACGCTATTCATTGCATTTCAGAGAAAAATCAAGCACCGCTATACAAGAGTAATAACATTTTCCGACGATAGTTTACCAACCGTCTTTGGAACTTACTAAAAATAATGTAGTGAATTAATACAAGGCTTGCATTTTAATGACGAATTTATATCATAGACTATAGGGAATGTAAATGTTATTTATATATACACATATATGTATGCATGTATGTAAAGACATCCGTTTGGCAAAGCAAGTAGCTTTTCGGAGTTTATAATTTTTATATTATATAGTTTTAAATGAAATAATTCTGAAATTTTAGTTTAATTAGCTTTTGACATCTAAGGTTTTCAACAGCTACTCACCCGGGCTTTTCAGAACTTTTGATTTTTTATTCACAAGTTTTCAATAGATACCCTAACAACTAGGTTTACCAAAAACTATACTAGCTTATTAACCAATATTTAACACAAATAATCCAACAGCTTCAGCTACTCAGCAGTCAGCAACTATTATTTTACCAAACGCACCCTAAATCTTCCCTCTTCATCGATCCTTTCTGATGGGTGTATTGTAATTTTTTCATACATAATGGAATCATAACATATATTTTATTCTCATTTGTTTTTTTTTTTGCTTACAGTCTTATGTTTTCTTCTACAATTTTTTTTTAGTTCCTCTTCTTTCATTGAATTTCTTGTCTTCCAATTTCCACAGGAAAAAATGAGCAAAGATGACTAACTATTATTAAAAAAAAAAAATTGTGATGGTAAATTGATATATTTTTGTTTTCATTCTAAATGATCAAATTTTTACATTTAGGATCCAAATCATGTGTAGTGGAAATGGATTAGGCAATACACTGGTGTGTAAAATAATTTCAATCAAAAATCAATTAAAATACATAATAAGGAAAGGGAGTAAGTTCATAAAAATGTCATGAACTTGTGTTTATAAATAGGATTGAGTGAAATGTTTCTACGAAATATGGATTAAATGAAATGTTTCTTCAAAAAATGGATTAAATGAAATGTTTCTTAACAAAATGGACTAAATGAATTGTTTCTTAGAGCAACAAATTAGGTAATGTATAAATACAGATGACTTTATAGACAAAATGGAAACAAATTAAAAAGTTTTCCACACTGATTTTAAGACAATTTGTGTAAACTAATAGACATCTATCCCACATCGATTGTAAATCCAAATGTTGAGATATGAAACCCTGTCATCAGAACAACAATAACATGAATAGCTAAGCTAAGGAAGTAGTCCGTATTAGCTATAGATTACAACAAACCTTGCTGGATTTAACTTGTATACAATCGTAACATCATCAATAGTTGCTTCAGAAGGAAAATTTCGAATGTAAAAATCAACTCACTATCAAAGCAAATCCGCTATGATATGAACAATTGTTAGTGTTTATTCAATTTTGTGCGAGGAATTCAAGGTACTAGCTAGGGTACATGATTACAAATTTAGCAGAAATTGCAAAGGATCAAATCTCTATTAATGACAATCAAGATGAAATTTGAATAAGCATTAACAACAACAATAAAAATCGAATCTTTAGTACATCATATCAAGTGCAAAAGTAGCTATAAAACCATAATCAACAAAGATATGTTTAACATAAGAACGTGTTGTATCAAACAGGCTGGTCCTATGTAAATGAATCTTTACTACTGAATTCCGACTTATCATGGATTCCAATCAACAAGAAGAGACAAATTTCACACAGAGACGGAGTACCTCAGTGGCGACTGGCGAGATACTCAAGAACACTGTTGCAACCATTCGAAGAATGAGACTGAAGAGAATGCCTTCCCCGCCACACAATCCTATTACATTGTCTCTATTCAGAGCACTGCCCTCAACGATTTCACCGAAATCGCAGGAGTTGAACTTTAGCGGGTGCAGACGACGATGTGGAAGATGGTGGAGAAGGGGGTCGACATCAGAGGATGGGAGAGGGATCTGGGGAGGTTGCAATGGATAGGTGAGACTGGCCGCTGGGTCGGGATTTCCGACCCAACGGCCAGTCGTAATACTTCTCTCTTTCCCGACTCGGGAAAGAGTGAAGTATTACGACTCGCGTTTTTTTTAAATCACAAAATCCAACCAATTAATTAGAATGCTCCTTTCATTACCTACCATAATTTTGTGTGTGGCTACACATTTCCTATATACACCGCAAATTAACGTCCAATTCGACGTTGTAACAATGTTTAATTCAACGTTGTTAATTGTGTGCTAATATAGGCTGGGTAACAACGTCAAATTAAACGTTGCTAATACGGGTCAGATCGGACTTACCATAAGGTATTAAAAAAAACAAAAAAAAAATTGATTTACAACGTTGTGAATGTCCAAAAGGACGTTGTGAATGTCTTGAGTGTCTTCGGAGATATATGCCACTAAACTTGAAACGTTCCTATTGTTTGTTTGTTCTCTATCACGAAATGAATTTGTAACTAAGTTTGATTGACATTTGGCTTGTTTGTTTATTTTCATGTCAAGTTGTGTAAGTCGAAAGCTTCAACCTTCCTAACTTTGTTGAGGATTTGGTGGTTGATTTACTTATCCTTCGCCGCCAGTTTCGGCCTTGTTATAGACTACAATAAAATTCATACTTGATCGATCGATCGATCACTGCGGTACGAGATACCGATAAGAGAATGCCTCTTGACCCGTTCAAAGCAACGAGGAAACCCGGCATCTTTCGATTTTTTTTCTTCTTTCGCTTCCCTGCCCTTTGGTGAGATTTCAAATCTCCCACATCGAAAGAAAAGCAAATCAGGGAGAGATGAGTGTATAAAAAGGAGGTGATAATAACCAAGAAACATACTTACCTGGACAGGGTCTACGAGCGATCAAGAAGGCTTGTGTCCTGGGACGGTGACCTCCATTGCACACAGCGGAGGCACACCGTCCTAACATCTTCCTATATTGTGAGAGTGTACGTCATAATTTGTGGTTGTGGGGTATGCGTTCGCGCAACCCCTTCCATTTTAGTTAAAAGTTTGGTGTTCGATTATTATTGCAGCTTTTTTAAAATTAAATAACATCTTCTCACCATGTGCAACTCTCGTTTGAAGTGAACTTGCTTCATTGCCCCATTCGAGGTTCGTTCATTTGGCAACACATAATATATCGCATTTTTCAAATCGATATATCATCTTGATGTTGTTTTGATTGTGTCCTTATAAGAAGAAGAAATGTAGGAATAGATGAAATGCACTTAGGTAGTTAGGTTGTATCCCATATTTGATTAGATGGCATTGCCAAATATGAATGGTACTAAAAAAGTTTATATGCATGTATTGCAGACAATTAATTGAAAGTATCCTAAAAATGGCCAGAAAACAAATTGGGGAATATAATTTAACTAATGAACAGAAATTAGGTTTAAACTATTCGTATCCCACATCGAATTTCAAGTTAAAATTAATTAATCGTAACAAATAGTATCAAGTAAGGCATCCCAATTCTCAAGTAGACTTGTTAATCGAGTTATTCGGGTCGAGTCTGGGTAGGGTAAAACAAGTTTCGGGTAGATTTGGGTTATCTCAAACCTGGATTTGTCAGTTTTATCGTAACATTCATATAAAACATTAGCCAGACCTTCGTCCATTACCATGCCAAACAACAAGAAAGCCAATATATCTTACATTGGAACAGTTCACATTTCACCCCACATATCTTTGCATGAAGATTTACACGTCCCTGATTTTCATTATAATTTGCTTTCCATCCATAAACTTGTCCATGATATATAATCTAATGTTTTTTTCATTCCCATTTCATGTATCATCCAGAGCCCTTCGATGAGGGCATCTAAGCCTCTGGTAAATTGGAAGAGGAAAGGGAATTATACATTACATACAAGTCTTATAAAAGCTGGATTCTTTTTTTTTTGAATTGACACCCACATAACTTTTGGTTCATTAGCGCGCCAGAGTGCATTCGTGCCTGAGAGGCTTATCACGGATAATGTGCTAGTGACATTCGAGTTGTTTTACATGAAGATCCGGAGAGGAGAAAAGAAGGGTTATATGGCATTGAAGAGTTAGACATGAGGAAGGCATATGCATATATGATCGCTGCTAGTTTGTTTATAATTCGTATTTTTTTTTATCATTAGCGATAAAAATAATACGGAGTAATACAAATTATCGCCGCTAGTTGGTTGAAGGCCTATGAATTATCGCTAATGTGTATTCAAGGAGCTATTTTACGACCCAAAGAGGAGGAAGGAAGAACTGATCTCGGCTTTTATGGTTCCACTTATCACGAATGCACTCCGTGATAAGCCTCCTAGCCTTTTTCAGCTTGGATTATTTTTAGACCAGGAAAAAATGATACGAATTATCAACAAATTATTGCTAACTGTGGAAGATGTGAAATAATACCTCTCATATTGATAATATAAAGAATTCATGCAAGCTTTGCATATAAGTTGTTGGGATACTTCTAATGCTAATTGGTTTTAGGATGGAACCCTATCGGTCTTGTGTGTTCAGCTTGGATAACGCATGGAACACTTGAACGTGTGACCCCAAGTCATAGGACTCATCGAAATTTAACATGAACTTTAACCAATTTTGATATGTTTTTGTCACTTGGAAAAAGGTTTTGAGGTCAAATGTGAAAGTACCTAGAAATAAATTAATATAAAAATTGAAATTTTTGAAAGAAAAAACCCACTTCAATCGAAAGCAGCCATTATTACCCTTATTATACAGAGTGCTGTCAGCTGTGTGTAAGTAATTAAACATATTTTTTTGGTGAAAATAAAACATTTTTGGTTGAATGTAGCAGCAAACGTGACTCTCGGATTTTCCTTTGTTATCCGATAGTTTTTTTTTTTTAGCTTTCTCAACTTGATCGAGAGTGTCTTTGACAAGTCATATAGTCTAAACAAGGCTCTATCCAGCAAGATCTTGGTCCTCGACGAAGCAACAACACTCATAGATTTGTCACAAGTACGTTCTTGATCGATCAAGGTTAGTACTCATCCGAATCAGATAACTTATGTTCTTGGCGCGAATCGCTCCTTGCATCTTTCAATGATGTTCTTATTTGCTGGAAAAAAAACAAGGACACAGACACTTAGGGCGTTAGTTATAAATCGTGTAGAGATTCAAAACCGATAAACAATAGGAAAAATTGAACAACCTACCTGTTTGGGACCAAGTTTACCGGAGATTCTATAAACGCGCACAGCCAAAGCTAAATCGAGCCAATCTGCAACCCGAGTAGCAAATCCGAAGAAGGCAAGTCTCCACTTTCGTACGAAATTCAACGACGCAAGGATCGTCAAGAAGGCGACAGAAAACCCAGCTCCTAACCCAGCATAGAAGCATTGCTCGTCGTCGTCGTCTGTTGGAGAGGAATGTGGCGCTAAGAGTACCGAACCATCTCCATCTCCCGGGCACTTGTTCAGCGGTAAGCCACACAAATCCGGGTTCCCTTCGTATGCGGAGGAGTTGAAGCCTTGCAGCTGAGTGCTGCTCGGAATTCTGCCCGATAGATTGTTGTGCGAAAGGCTAAAAGTACCGAGTGATGAGATGTCCGAAAGACTCGATGGAATGTGACCAGAGAGTCGGTTATACGACAAGTTGAGAAGCTCCAGTGACGCGAGCTGGCCAATCGTTTCGGGGATCCTTCCAACCAAGGTGTTGCTAGACAAGTCTAGTGACTTTAACCCCACTAGAGAAGTTATGCCAATCGGAATTTCCCCGTTCAAGTTGTTGTTCGAGAGGCCGATGAGCTTCACCATAGGGAGCGTCTTCTTGAACCGCCGATCAAGTCCTTTCCATTTGATCATCGCGTAATAGGAGAATGTTTTTTGGAGTGGCAAGGATACGGTGAACTCCAAGCTTGAGTTAACATCATGAGCCATCGCGGTCAATTTGTTGATGCAAGACGGGATGCTTCCCGACAACTCGTTGTGGGATAGGTCCATGATTTGAAGGGAATCAAGTCGGCACAAACTTGTTGGTATCGGGCCCTTTAGATGATTGATCTGTAAGGTAATCGATACCACGCTTTTCAAGTGTTCTCCTATCCAAGATGGCACAACTCCGGAGAAGTTATTTGAGCTCAAGTCGAAGATCTTCAATCCTGTACAGTTCTTCAACCATTGAGGTAGTGGACCGGAAAAACTGTTGCCACACAAACTCAATAGGTAAAGATCACATGAAGGAGATCCCAATGGGGTTGGGATTTCCCCGGACAATTGATTGGCTTGCAGATAAGCAGACCTCAACTTTTGTAGCTCGAACCACGAAGGAAGTGGTCCTGATAACCGGTTGTCCGAGAGATCTATAATAGAAACCCTAAATCTCGAAAGAGGCGATGGAGGAGGAGCAAAGCTTGAAAAATTGTTCTTAAGGAGGAGCAACACATTTGCCTCAAACAAGGAAAAGGGTATTGGACCAGAGAAGGCATTTGAGGACAAATCTATGATTAGCTTGGAATACAAAAATCGAAATGGGAAATTTGGGACTATACCATGTAGACCATTCATGGAAAGATTCAAGTACATCAAAGAGGATGATATGTTCTTCCAAAATATGGTAGGAATGGAGCCCGAGATCATGGAATCGGACATGTCAAGAACGAGAAAGCTCGTTTGTGTTAGAATCCAAGTCGGAAAGTTAGAACTCAACTTACAAGAATGTAGCTCTATAAGCTGTAGTTGAAAGGGTGGTTTGTAGAAACTAACTGTCAAATTTGGATTACTAGAAAGGTCCAAATATATCAATTGCGCGAGGTTGGCAATGTATGCATCCGAAATCAGGCCATTCAAGGAGTTAGAGGATAGAAGGAGAGATCTAAGAGGTGTTGGGAAGAAGTAAAGTGTGTTGTTCGGTGGTGAGAAGTTGGTAAGAAGATTGAAGCTCAAGTCCAAATATGTTAAGAGTGGGAAATTCGACATGGGAGGAATAGTACCGGTGAGATTGTTCTGGCTCAAGTCCAAGGTCTTCAATGAACTGCTAGCGCAACTTGACAAGGCTTCAAGAGTGTGAGTAAGGATTTGAGTGACGCTACACTCGGATGCATTCAACTCTTTCAAGTGGCAAAGATTTCCGATGGACTCGAATATCCCACCTTCAAGGTGATTGCCTGATAGATCAATCATTTCCAAGGAAACCATGTTGTGAAAGAGGTCCGGAAACGAGCTTTCCAAGTTCACATGAGACAGGCGTAGCTTTGAGAGGCTATCGGCACCTTTCATCAACCAAGAAACAGTGGAAGAAGACAAGTTGTTGTAAGAAAGATCGAGTGTTTGTAGAGAAGTGGAGGAGTTAACTTGTTTAAGAGCGATGGATGAGGAAATCGGAGGAAGAGAACATAGTGAACACTCAAAGGAAGACAATGAGGGAAACTTCCTTATGGTATAAACCCAATCCTTAGCTCCACTGAAATTGCTAGAGCTAAGAGAAAGGCTTTCGAGAGAAGAAAGACGAGAAAGCCATTGAAAGTTATCGCTAAACAACTTATTCAAACTAAGATCCAATGTTTTGATGCTGGAAAGGTTGCCAATATGAGGAGGAATCATACCGAAAAATCCAGCATCCGGAAGATCAAGAAAGGCCAACTTACTAAGAGAGCCAATGAACTCCGGAATTCCCATAGAAAAATCATTCCCACCAAGGCGTAAAACCCTCAATCGGCTTAGCTTAACCAAGGAAGGGCGAAGTTGAGAGCTTCTTAAGCCTTGAGACCTAAGATCCAACGATACGACATGTCTTGTGAGGTTGTCACAAGAGACCCCTTCCCAAGTACAACAGTTTGCCCCCTCCTCGGATGTCCAAGAAGAAAGCTTTTCGTCGTCTATATGATATGATACAAAGCTTTTCTTGAAGTCGAGGAGTGCAAATTGCTCTCTTTCTAAGCACTTAACCGAACCATTGGCACATCCAACAATGGCGAAAGTTACAAGAAGTGCAATATGTGTCTTGACGACGGAAAAAGGAAAGGAAAGGGCCATTTTTTGTGTGTGATTTGTGAAGAAGATTGATGACTAAATAACCATACAAGTGTTAACGACTTATATATATAGATATATGTATGAAATGATCAAAGGGGGATTTGGTGTCCGAATTCTCAAACGGTGCTTTATTTGGGTTCAGGTAAAGACTTTTTCCCACTAATTGGACTTGTGCGTCATAAAAAAACAAGTGTATTGTTGCCTAATTTCTAGGTGTGACATGATCAATTTAATTCTAGTTGAAAAGTTCAACGGTTTGATGTATCCAAATATTTGACAATTTTTTTTTTTGATAAAAAAATATTTGACAATTGACACAATCATAATTGCATATAAACACCTTGTTAAATTTAGAATTGTTATTTGGGTACCATAATATTTGATTTTAAAGTATTGTAAATTTAACAAACCTTTGCCTAACAAAGTACTCCATCCGCTCGAAAAAACATACTCTATTCATACACACTTTTTTAATATCATAATAAATATATCAAATATCTATATTTTAATTATTTTTTTAACAATTTCAGACTTATTAATAGTAACTACAAAATTGTTCACAATTGCTCAAAAAAACAAAAAAAAATAAAATTTGTTCACAAAAATTATTAAAAAAATGAATATTTTATATAATTTTTATTATCCTAAAAAACGTATATAAATAGTAAATGACATGTTTTTCGAAAAAAATATCATATTTTTTTATAATGTTAAATGTAGGGTCAGTTTGGATCCCCTATAACACTTTGTGTGTTACATCTGGTGTTATACGTAATTATTTTGGGTATAAATTCACATTAAAAAAAATTTAAAAATTATATGTATACTTTATATACTTATATTAACATGTTTATAAACTTTTATTTTGAAAATATGTGCTTTAGAAATATAAAAATATTTTCTAAAATAATCAATCTTTTAATTATCCATAATTTTTAATAAAATTTTTCATAATAAAATTTTATAAATATGTTAATATAAGTGTATAAAATATAAATATATTTATTAATTTTTTTAATATAAATTTATACTCGAAATAATTAAGTGTAGCCCAACATATCCACAATGAGGTAGGTAGGTAAGTGGAATATATATTTTTTCTTCCGTATATGTGGTGCTCATTTGATGTGGTTAATTAGTCAGAATAAAAGTCTTGGATTCTACAAACATTGATTGACTTATGGTTTGTGGCAGTGGAGATCCATGAGTTTTTTTGAAAGGGTCAGAATTTTGGGTGAGGGGTGAAGTATCGAAAGTGTGAGATTGCATATAGAATGGTTCAACTATATCTTCTGTACTGTGGTGTCAATTTGACTTCGTCAACGTTACCTACTATGTATATATATGTATGATAGACATCCTAGTGTTAAATTCACGTCAAAGTCATATGTGTTCCAAGACTTAAAAAATAGTGTAACATGATGTCATAAATGATGCTCTAAAATCCCGCAAAAACTACATACATGGTAAATGATCGTCTAATTGGATGTGGAGCAACGTCAAGTTGAAAGTTGAAAAACGTCAGAATGGACATTGTATTTTTCGAGTGTGGAAAAAGGGGGAAATGATATTCTACGTCACTAACAATGTCTAATTAGAAGTTAGCTTAAGAATGTCCGATTAAAGATGTTATTAGCAACGTCCAATTGAAAGTTGCTCATGATCAGGAGAGCTCATCGGTTCTCGACTTACGATTGAACAACGTCGAAAATATTTCTACTCAACGTTTAATATATTCAACGTTGTACAATAGCTATTTATTTACGATGTATTGCAATGTGGATTGACAATGCATATAACAACGCCCAAATGAATCTCTCCCATCTGTTAAAGGATTGTATGTCCGTAATGGTAGTTGGGTACTTTCTTTTTTTTTAAAAAAAAAAGAAAGGCTTTGATTTATACAAGGATCTAGCCGATAGCATCCATTCGGATGAGGTAATGAAGATTGAGATGTGTGTGAAGAGAGTGTCTATCAGGAGAGCGAAAAAGTTACGTGACCTTATTTGTCACTCTATTCCCTGAATGGGGCACGTGTAAGAACTGTACAATAAGAAAGACATAGTTAGTGCTTTAACGTCACCCATAAGAAGCTCAATCCCCCAATGCAATTGTCATTGTTTTTAAATGATTTATAATAATCTGAGAGTCTCCTTTGATTTCGAATTTCCTAATCTATAACTCCTTTGCCTTGAGTATTCCTTCTCTAACTTAGAGAAGGAATACTCAAGGCCTTGCACTAGTGTAAGCGCTTCTACTCTAAGGGGTGTTTGTTTTCCAATACTTGTGTAACTTATGGTGATAGGGTTTCCATTTCAACATGAATAATGTATTCTACCGTATTTTTCTCCAAGTCCGGAGATGAACCATCGGAATTTAATTTAAACTAATCATGGCTAGGTTTACACCATTTTGTTAGCAGTATATATTTTATAGATAGAGTTGTACATATTTACGATTGTACCCTCAGGGTTTTCACCCAATGATATATATACAGGAGTAGGCTCCTCTGAGATCCTTCAAGGACTCAGTTATCTAAACACTGACATGGTATCACAGCCTCTTTGTGAAACCCTAAAATTTTTTTCGTTTCACAAATTAATTCGATCCCGCCGCCGCCACAAACCCTAGCCGCCGCCGCACCCTTCTTGCCGCCGCCGCTACCTACCTCTACCAATGGGTGACGTTGTTCACCCCCCACCACAGCCACAAAACCTTTACCCCCGAAACCCACCAACAAACCAGCCCAGGCCGACCACCCAACGCGGAGGCCATGACCAAGGGAGGAATACCCGCCGGGGCCACAGCGGCGGACACAGCAACATGTCGCGGCCGCCGCAGCCCCCGCCGCCCTACCCGCAGCATCCGTCGTATGCCCCCCCGCCGCCCTCCCCCTACCCGACGTGGGCAGGCTACCCGCTGCCGCCGATCCTCTCCGCCGCTTTCTCCACCATGGGACTTCAGCAGCCGGACAACAACTGGTATATGGATACCGGGGCCTCCTCTCACATGACGAACGCGCCAGGTAACCTACAAACTGTTTTTAATTCTAGCACTCTACCATCCATCTATGTCGGAAATGGCGCCCCACTATCCATTGTCGGTTCAGGTCAAGCAACCCTCCCCACTGGCCCACCCCTCCGCCTTAACAACGTCCTACTTGCCCCTGACATAGTCAAAAACCTCATCTCTGTTCGTCAATTTACCATTGATAATCACGTGGCTGTCCAATTTGACCCTTTTGGTTTCCTTGTGAGGGATCTTCGCACGGGGACCCCAATAATGCGGTGCAATAGTTCCGGCGACCTCTATCCACTCGCCCCAGCAGACAATTCCGCACCTGCCGCCCCCACCGCCCTAGTCACCCTTAGTTCCGACTTGTGGCATGCTCGTCTTGGCCACCCTGGCGATCACGTGCTTCAAAGTCTCCGCTCTAACAATTTCATTTCTTGTAATAAAGCCTCGGGCGTTTGCACTTTATGTGAGATCGCCAAGAGCAAAAGACTTCCTTTTAGCACTTCCCATTCTTATACCTTTGCACCATTTGACATTATTCATTGCGATTTGTGGACATCGCCTATTCCTAGTGCTAGTGGTTTTCGTTATTATTTGGTTGTGCTTGATGACTTCACAAATTTTGTTTGGGTCTTTCCACTGCGCCATAAATCGGAAACACAGGGCCACCTTGTTAGCTTCCACAGCTTTGTTCACACCCAGTTTTGTTTACCTATCAAGGCCATTCAATGTGACATGGGAGGCGAGTTCGACAACAACATTGTCCGCTCCTTTTGTCAACAACAAGGGATAGCCCTCCGCTTCTCTTGTCCACAAACGTCACCTCAAAATGGCAAAGCGGAACGCATTCTCCGCACGCTCAATGACAAAACCCGAACTCTCCTTCAACATGCCTCTTTACCCCCCTCCTTTTGGGTTGAAGCTCTTCACATGGCCACTTACCTCCACAATATCCTACCATCAAAGGCCATTGGCAACTCTAACCCAACCTTGGCACTCTACCATCGCTACCCTTCCTACGATCATATTCGAGTGTTTGGATGCCTTTGCTTTCCCAATATGAATGCCACCGCTCCTCATAAGCTCTCCCCACGGTCCACAAAATGTGTCTTCTTGGGCATTTCCCCACACCATCGAGGCTACCGGTGCCTTCGCTTGGATACAAATCGGGTTGTGACATCTCGCCACGTGATTTTCGACGAACATACCTTCCCCTTTGCCCCCCACCATCAACCCACAGTCCCCACACCCCAAGAATCCAGCACCTCGGCCTCATTCCCACCCCTCCTCCGTCTCCTTCTTGGCAGCAAACCACCGATGTCGCGGCCGCCGCCTCAAGCTGCGGCCGCCGCCCAACCCGCAGCACCATTGCAACATGCAGCGGCCGCCGCCAACATGTCGCGGCCGCCGCCACCCGCAGCGCCCGCCCCAACCATGACTACGTGATCTCAAGCTGGGATCGTCAAACCCAACCCCAAATACAACCTCCTCACCCCATCCACTCCCATATCACCTATACCTAAGTCACCACAAAAGACCTTACAGGACCCAAACTGGCATGCCGCCATGGTCGATGAGTTTAGTGCTTTAATTAAAAATGGCACGTGGGACCTCGTTCCTAGGCCTCGGGACACTAATATCATTAACTGCATGTGGTTGTTCAAACATAAGTACAGGTCTGATGGGTCACTTGAACGACACAAGGCTCGCCTCGTTGTCAATGGCAAGTCTCAGGAGGTTGGTGTGGACTGCGACGAAACGTTTAGCCCGGTCGTCAAACCCGCTACCATACGCACTGTTTTGAGCATCGCTCTCTCTAAGGACTGGCCTATTCACCAACTGGACGTCAAGAACGCTTTTCTACACGGTAACCTTCAGGAAACTGTGTATATGCATCACCCTCCAGGCTTCTATGATCGCTCGCGACCCTCTCACGTCTGCCTTCTCCGGAAGTCTCTCTATGGGTTGAAACAGGCGCCCCGCGCCTGGTATCAGCGTTTCGCCATGTACCTCAGTGAAATTGGTTTTCGGAGCAGTCAGTCAGATCACTCCCTATTTGTCTTCCATTCAGGGTCTGACACGGCGTATCTATTGTTGTATGTTGATGACATTGTGCTTACTGCATCCTCTCCATCGTTACTGTCTCACCTGATGGGACTGCTGCGTTCAGAGTTTGCCATGACGGATCTTGGTCCCCTGAGCTATTTTCTCGGCATCTCTGTGACTCGCACTCGGGATACTTTGTTTCTTCATCAGAAGAAATATGCCCTTGAGATTGTCGACAAGGCTAGGATGACATCTTGCAAGCCCGCTACCACTCCTGTCGACTGCAAGTCCAAGCTCGATGCTGCCTCCAGTCCCAAGGTTGATGACCCTACCACATATCGCAGTCTGGCAGGTGCCCTCCAGTATCTGACGTTCACTAGGCTAGACATTGCTTTTGCCGTCCAGCAGGTTTGCTTATACATGCATGATCCCCGTGAGCACCATCTACAGGCACTCAAGCGGATCATCCGGTACATCAAGGGCACCAGTGACCTGGGATTGCACCTCTGTCGCGGCCGCTTCGACACTCTCACAGGCTCACAGCCTACTCAGACGCTGACTGGGCGGGTTGTCCAGAAACCCGCCGTTCTACCTTTGGCTTCGCCGTCTACCTTGGTGACAATTTGGTATCGTGGTCCTCCAAGCGTCAGGCAACCATATCTCGCTCCAGTGCCGAGGCTGAGTATAGAGGTGTCGCCAACGCCGTGGCGGAAACATGCTGGCTACGCAACCTCCTCTGCGAGCTTCGCATTCCACTTCGTGCCGCTACATTGGTCTACTGCGACAATGTCTCCGCAGTTTACCTCGCATCGAACCCGATTCAGCACCAGCGGACCAAGCACATCGAGATTGATATACATTTTGTCAGAGAGAAGGTCGCTCTAGGCCAGGTTCGAGTGTTACATGTCCCTTCTGCCTATCAGTATGCGGACATCTTCACAAAAGGATTACCTACTCCTCTTTTTACTTCTTTTCGTTCCAGTCTTGCTATTCGCTCACCTCTAGCTGCGACTGAGGGAGGATGTTAGCAGTATATATTTTATAGATAGAGTTGTACATATTTACGATTGTACCCTCAGGGTTTTCACCCAATGATATATATACAGGAGTAGGCTCCTCTAAGATCCTTCAAGGACTCAGTTATCTAAACACTGACACATTTTGCGATATTTGGCTTACTTTTGGTGCGGCGCGACGTGTTCGTTTGGGTTCAATCAGGTTTGTTTCGTCATCTTCAAACCTACATGATTTTTGCCAACTGTCCTTCTAATTTGATATGAATTTCTTGATCTCACCATCCGATGGAATGGTGTTATTTTTTAAGATGACACCATTTACGTAGTACAATATACCCCACCATTTCACTGCCAGGTCGGGTTTCTTTTGCCATGTCATCAATATGAGAGCCATGTCATCAAGTTGATCTTCCCTCCTTCAATTTTAATCGTGATTCACTTGTTTTTATACCTGAGATAGAAGTGTGTATACTAAACGAGTAAACGTTACATGTTGCTAAAACAAGTGCCAGTAATTACAAAATATGTGCCAGTAAAGAAAAAATCCGTGCCAGTAAAAAAATAATGTATGACAATAACAATTTCTTCCATTCCGAAATTCACTAGTTAATCGAGATTTTCAGTTCGATTTTCAGTCCCGTAAGCTCGGGAAGCCACCAAGAGCGCCGCCTAGAGCCACCACGAGCGCCTTCCTCCACCCCACCTTCCTCAGCCTTAGGCCTCCACTTCTCCTTCTTCTTTTCTTTTTTTTTTCCTTCTTCAAACACCACAGCTGTATCTCCGAGATGCCAGCACGGGCGCCGCCCTCCACCCCGCCGCCCTCAGCCTCAGGCTTCCACTTCTCCTTCTTCCTTCTCCTTCTTCTTTTCTTTTTTTTCTTCTTCCCTGTTTTCCCCATGTGCAACCTGCATTTGTGGGTTTTGGGTACCTGTTATTTCTGTAAAAAAAAAATTAAACAATTTGCTACATTTGCAAATTTGGGAGGGGGAGTTACTTTTGCCAAGGGCCCAATTTTATGGTATATTGAGTACCATTTTCTATAATTAAATTTTAAAGTAATATAGCATTAGAGTATGACTCCTATATTTTAATCGAAAATAATTAAAAATTAAAACTCATTCTTAGACTATTTTTAGATTTTAAAAAGATATCTAAAACATCTTCGTCACTCTAGTGAGTTTGAAGTAGGGTTGTGCATCGGTCTAAAATCTAACCAAGCCGGGCCAAACCGAACCAAACCAAAATCGAAAAATCTCAAATTTTCAAACTGAAAGCCGAACCGAAAGCATTAGGTTCAGTTCGGTTATTTGCCGATTTGGTTTGTGTTCGGTTCGATTTTAATATAATTGAACAGAATTTCCATAATTCTCTAAAATCGATCTCTGTAATTCTCCGAAAATCGATCTCTGTAATTCTCTAATGCAAAATATAGAATAACAAACCACATATTATCATGCCAAGAAGCATTCTAGATAAACATGGCAAATTACTGATTTACAGTTGCATAACAAAAGCACAATCAAATCCATAGTTTCATACATGACTTCAAGAGGTCCTAATTCCCATCTTTAAGAGTTCAAATTAGAATTTAGAAATTAACAAAATGAGCTAAGTTCCATAGCTAAGTACCATATATGAATTTTAAGCCTACAGTGCAATATTAAAAAAAATCGGTTTAATACAAACTGAACCCAAACCGAACTGAAACCGAAAAATGAAAATTCTTGGACTAAAAGCCAAACCGAAAACTTCGGTTAGGTTCGGTTTGGCCCAAAAATTCAATCATGCACAGCCCTAAGTTAAAGTGAAGAAAAAAATCGATTTTTTAAGATTTTAAAAAGTTAGCTATAAGATAAATTAAAATAGATTAGGGTTGGAAAAAAACTAAACAAGATGAACCAGATGAAGACGAAGGAAAAACAATGGGAATTAAACCCAGAAACGATCCTCGCAAAAGGAACGTCATTCGTTGGCGTAAACCTGATCCCGACACTCTCAAGCTTAATTTTGACGGTGCTAAATCTCTTTCTGGCTTGGCCTCTGCAGGGATTGTAATCAGGGACGCTGAGGGGAGGATTCTTGCGTGCGGCACCAAACGGTGCGAGATGATGTATGCGCTTTAGGCTGAGGCTGCCGATCTGCAGCATGGGTTGCTGGAAACTCGTCGGCTTGGGATCCGTAGTCTTGTTGTGGAAGGTGACTGCCTCGCGGTTGTTAACGCAATCAACGGTGTCTGGTCAATTCCTTGGGAGATTGAGATTCTTCTCTCGGATTCTCTCCGCTTGCTTCGCTATTTTAAGGTGGCTTCTGTTACTCATATTTTTAGGGAAGCTAACAGAGCAACTGGTCGTTTCGCTCACCTGGTCTTAGAGTCCACTCCGTCGTCCTGGGGTTCTGATTCTGAGTTCCAAACTCTCGTCCGCATGGACACTATTGGGTGGTGGTACAACCGCGGTTGACACCCCAGACTCTCGCCTGTATCAAAAAAAAAAATACTCGCAAACGAACCCTAATCAAATAGCTTATAATCCACAATGCACTATAAGTTCTTTGTTAAGACACTTGTTAACATAAACACTCATTGTTTACAAAGGCGATCCCCATAAACAATTATTATTACATGGCGTCAAAACAATCCAAGATGAGAAATTGGATGATGAGGCATTCCGGATTTCAAGCTTCACGCAATACAAAAAAAGCATACGACAAAGGGAAAACAAGAGATCGGCCTTAGAAACGATCGCGGAATGTACACAAAGACGGTTGTGCTGTCGATTTATTCATACTATATAAATAGTTGTCAAAAATGATAACGTGCAATTTATTTAGTTTCCATTAACGGTAACAAAACTCACTAATTGGCTTTCATCCTCTTTTAACCCTTTTGCTGATTTATTATTATTCCCAGACATATATACTATGTGTCGTGGGACCAGGGATGTTTAGCCCCGGTCCCACACGCTTTTCAATGATTTTTTTGGGTGTTATTTTTTTCGCTCGGATCTGTTGTCTCCATCTTCCTATTACCTTAATCCTTATTCTTTCTCACAATATCTCTCACCCTTAACTCTTTTTCTTAATTTTTACAAATTCTAATTACTTTTGTTTTTTTTTTTAATTCGGATGGTGAGGAAAGACATTCGGAGGGCATGAGATTTTGAATTAGGTGATCTCAATCATTATTTTTTTAGCTATTAATGTTAGTACAATCTAATGAAATCATTCTATATTTGGACTGAAATGATAGTCTATATGGCCCAGTAAGGTGTGTTTGGATTACCATATTTAAGACTTATAATGCACAATATTGCAATATAATATGTATTATAATATAATATTATGCATTATAAATCATAATTATAATGTAATACTATTATAATGCAATATTGTGCATTATAAGGCATTAACATAGTACGGTAATCCAAACCCACCATAAAAGGTATCAAGGTACGAGGGTTAACTCTCGTATCCCATCAACAACTTCATTCTTCCAAGATGATATATTCGACCTTGAATAGCATGTGTCACATATATCCTTATGGGGCATTTAAAGATAAAAACTACTATTTTAATTCACTTTTTTAACTTCAACAAGGTTATAAACTCGTTCTCATAGTAGTATTTTTGTGAGTTTAATTATTTTGATATAGTTGTTTTTGTATCATTTTATTGATATAAAAAAATGTAAACATACTTTACTTTTTTTTTTAATGTCGTGGAATTTTGAGGTTATCGATTAATCCATCAATATGCAATACGTTTGGGGCTATTCAATTGTAATCTTTTAGCTCTCCTGACGTCTAGGGAGATCTGTTTAATCATCCAAATATATAGATGATCAACGTTGATCTTTGGTTCTTAAAGGTCTTTTGATTAATTCTTGCAACTTTTTTTTTAAAAAAAAAGAAAGGCTTGTTTTATGCGAACCTTTTATATATTATAAACTTTTTATCATCATTTGATGGAAAGAGATGTAAATAAATTTTTTTTTCCTCATAATTTAAGTCACTCTAACTTTGATACTTTTTTTAAAGAGTAAAAACTCTATAAAATATCAAATTTTTTATAATTCATTATGATAAAATATTATTAAATACTCCGTATATACTTTTAGCTCATTAAAAAAAAGTTTATAAATAGTAAAGTGATATATTTTTCAAAATGGACGGAGTAAGTGAGACGATGAAAAAGGTATTTTAAAAAAAAATCATTATTAAACGAAACCTAACAATGCCAATGCCTAAAATGTTGTGTATACTAGAGACAACACCCACATCGTTCCCTCCCATACCCTTCTAGAATTAATATTTCCTTAAATCCTCATAAGCCATCAAACCAACATTCCACTTCTCTTTCTAGTTTCTATCATCCATTTCGATCACCACATAAAAATACAACTTTTAAAATAAAAAATAAAACCATATAATAAGATCACTCTATATAGTTAACAATATTCATCCTATCTATAGCTCTCAAACATTTCATGGAGTACTCTACCACCAACTTAAACACTAGTCTAGCCCTAGGCAGCCCTGCAAACAACCCTAACAATCCGAGCCACGACGAAGCCAACGTCGAACAAAACCGCCTTGATCTAGGCCTAGTCGTCCCATCATCCTCGTCCTCATCGTCTTCTCCCCTTTGCTTGTCCGCGAGCAATTCTTCTTCGTCGAAGGTTGCCGACAAGGCTCGAGTTTTCCCTTGCAAGTACTGCAAGCGGAGGTTCTATAGCTCCCAAGCGTACGGGGGCCACCAGAATGCCCACAAGCTCGAGCGGGCCCACCACAAGCGCACCGAAGAGCTCATGATTCTCGCCAAGGAAAAGACCGCCCTGCGGGACCCACACGAGTCGATGGCTGACCTGGATGCAGCCGGGGGTATGAACCAAGATGATGATCCGGAGGAGCCTAGCCACCTTGACTTATCTTTGAGGCTTTGAGGGTCAAATGAGCTATAGTATAGAGTGCATCTTAGCTTGTACTAGGGTTCTCGAGTTTGACCTCCTTTGAATTGAGGATATATATATATATATATATATATATATATATATATATATATATATATATATATATATATATAGATTTTTAAATATGTAAGAGATCGAATGTTTTGTACTCTTTATTTTGATGATCGGATCTTGCCCCCTCTCGAAGCATCAAACATTTCCGATGAAATCGATGGAGCAATTCTAAGATAGCAAGCACTAGCTCTTGGTGCGACTTCTTAAAAAGCAATCACATATAGTAGCGAAGAGAATGGAATGCACGTAACAGTCATTATAGCTAGCGATTCCTTCTGATCCTAAAAAACGTCCGAAAAAACCTGTCACGGAATTATTGAGCATGACAAAAATATGATTAGTAAATACGTAATTTCGAGTGTGATCAAACAACCAAAAATCATACAATAACAGAGCCGCGAGTGAATAGGTTTTCGTCAATCTATTAAAAGCACCTCCTAGTCTTCTAGTCACCCCATTTTTAAATATTTTTTCACGAATTCTATTTAGCACAGGGTATTTTTTCGCTTTAGCGCATGCTCACAATGACCATGGTCGCAATAACCAAATTTGGGGTTGGTCGCAACGACCATGGGTGAAATGGGTCTCAATGACCAAGTAGTATAGGGCATGTGGTACTGTAGTCACAACGACCAAAACAAATGGTCGCAACGACTAAGGGTTTTTAGCCCAGTTGTAAACTGAACTAGGCTAAAAAAATGTCTTTGAATAAAAAAAGGCTTATTTGCATAGATATACCAATTTAGGATGAGGTTTACAAATCTATACCTGTCATTCGAAAATTTGCAGGCCGGTGGCAAATTGTCATGTATGCAATTAAAATCCTTACCAATGTAGCGGATTGTAGGTAATAAAAAAATAATAATTAAATGAATGGAAAGCAAAGATGGGATTGGTCAGGTGTCCAAAAGGTGAGAGGTGAGAGAAAAATAAGAAAGGATAGGAAGATATTGTGCAGGAGGGACAGCAGAGAGAGAGAGGGTGGATGAGGTCATAAACATTAAATGCTAATGTTTTTATAGGTCATTTAATGATCAACATTTCCTGCCCAAAAAAAGAGAGAGAGATTGGCTTGTTATGTGAAAGAGAGAGATTGGCTTGCTATGTGAGGGGTTTTGGGAGAGCTTATAAAAGCATACAAGGCACAAACACAGATGGATAAAAAAATTACAAAAAGCTGAAGGGACACCTAGGACCATTGAAGGGTAGCCATTAAAGACGGATTTGGAAGAAAAGACAACCAAATATTATAGTTACTAGCCAGTCAAAAAGTAATATGGGACAACAACAAAATATTTCGTGCCATACAAAGACAAAAACGTACCAACTTTAGCCATTATATAGCAACGAACATGGATAAGTATGCTTCTAGTATTCAATGAAGAAAGTGATTGAGATGCTTTCAAGTACTGGAACTCAAGCGGTGGAGATGGACCATGACCCTTTCCCTTGTACGCTTCGGAATACACTAGAACCCAACAATTTAGTTACTAGCCAGCCAAAAGAAAATCCTAGTCATCAACAGAATATTTATTAACATACACAGGAATACACACGGTAATTGCGTACAATATATATCAAAGATCATGGGTAAGTATGATTTTCGTTTTTTATTTACAGACATGGAATCTCCACGTCCTCTCCTTACCCCCAACTAGACCTGAGCATGGGCCGGGCCTTGGCTAAATTTTCAGCCCATTACACCGGGCCGGGCTTGGGCTAGGCCCGGTTTTTGGGCCAAGTGCCTTGTCCAAGCCCGCCCTCATTGTCGGGTCGGGCCGCCCAGCGGGCCTAACACCTCATATTCGTTTTTCAAATTTTTTAAAAAAAGAGACAAATCACAACATTATATCAATACTTTCAAATATGATGCAAATCTGGACAACATACACATTGATAAAACATTATATAGTTTATACTATATAATAATTAATACAGTATATACACTAGCTAGTACACTGTTATCACTTCCTATCACTATGTATACACTAGCTAGTACATTGTTGTGTACATGTACACTATAATATATATGTATATAATATTGTATACGTAGATGTACACAGTACACTATATATATAATATTGTATACGGACACTATATATAATGGGATCGGGACGGAATTTGCGGGATTTGTGCCCACACTTAGTGTTTATGATTGAGAATAACTAGCACTTAGCAATAGTATGAAACCCGTAATATAGTTATAAATTATAGAAATTATGTATATGTTTTTATTATGTTAATAATATATATAATACTACATATAACTTATATAATTATAATTATATACATAATATTAATATAAAACCGGGCCGGGCCTGTTGGCTCGCTTGGGCTTCACCCTCTGCCGAAGCCCGGCCCTTTGGGCCTACCGGGTCGAGCCCGTCGGCCCGCTTGGGCCAACTACTCTGTCCAAACCCGCATATTTTCCCGGGCGGGCTGGGCGGGTTGGCCCATGTTTGCTCAGGTCTACCCCCAACCGATACTGAGAAGATCATCTTATTCTCTTTCTTTCGCAGGGGAGAAAGGGGTGGTCTTACTTACTATCGTGTGCAATGGTCGGTGGGAACATGAAGGAGGGGGCAATGCTCATAGAGGAGAGCATGTCGTTTGGGTCCATCAGGAGCAAGATAATGGAGACAAGCAGGTACCCGTCTCAGGGAGAGTTCCTTCGTCGAAAGCATCGGAGGACATAAGCAAGTGTGGCGTGACAAGGTGATGAAATCGATGTCTAGTGGGATATCTCTTCTTTTGCGTAGTCAAATGTAGTATTTTGTTAGTTTGCATGTCACTCACTAACACTTTGGGGGTTTGGTGGATTTGAATGTACATAACTGGTCGTTTAGTTTGCCGACGATGCAAAGGACAAATGTTTGCGAATTTTTTTGCTTACTAGCCAGTATATGATTTTTCCTTGCCAATAAAATCAAAGTCTACGCCAATAAGATAATAACTCCTGACATATCTTATCTATTTCAGAAACTTCACATCCTAAGTATATTGACCATAATTAAACCCACATGAAATGCGTCATAACGCATAATTCACAACAACCATCAATAACACATATAAACAAGTGTCCACAATATACCTTATCAGTCATCAAACACAAGTCATCCAAAAGGTGGAAACGATTAAACAATTAAGACCTAAACCAAACACTACGAAGTACTCCCTCCGTCCCACAATGATTGTCTTTAACTATTCATGCACGTTTTTTAAGAAGCTAAAAACTATATAAAATATCAACATTTTATTAAATATTTTTAAATAATATCATACATATTAATAATAAGTATAGAATTATTTTAAAAAATTAATTAAAAAATGGATATTTTATATAGTTTTTAGCTCCTTAAAAAGCGTGCATAAATAGTCAAAAGACAAACATTGTGGGGGCGGAGGGAGTACTAAAGTTCCTAACCAATACTCCCTCCGTTCTTAATTATTTGTCGTTTTAACCCTTTTTTTAGTTTTGCTAATTATATGTCGCTTGCATCACATCATAACTCAATTCATTCTCTTTTTTTGAGTTGTGCTAATTAAATGGATTATTTAATTTTAAAATTTTTGAGTAGCTAGGTCTTTTGGGATTAAAATAATTACCGCAACAATCCAATATGAAGTTACAATGCCATTAGTTAATATAATAATTACGAAGTACTCTATTTTCTTAATCTGTGTGTCATTGATGGAGTATAGTCCAAAACAAGTTAAGTACAAAGCAACATAAGTAATGGATAAGGGCACAACAAGACGACACATTGTTTTTGATCATTACAATGTCCCCTAGCCTGCTATCCTTCAACATCTGTCCGAGAAGTGATTACATTTAATAACTTCTTGCTCGACGGTGGCGCGACGTTTTTTTCCTTTCATTTTTCTCATAGTGTCCTTAATCTGTATACAAGTGTTCACATAGTACCCATTTTAGCAATAATCCTTGCCAGTATATCCAAATTTCCTGCTAGTCAAAATAATTTTTATGCCACTACATATAACATTACACTCATGACACAAATACACAAATACCACGAATACACAGGTTCACATATTCATAAGTCCCACAAATACACATGTTTGTATAAACTCAAAATGGTAACTGACACAAGTAACGAATGACACAAACAACACAACTACACAATAGTGTCAACTATCATAAACTTATGTAATACACAAATGACAACCCTACATTACTCTCAAATGACATCAAATTCGTGCAGTGTAACATCAACGGTTTCAATCACAACATACTTCAACACATAGAAACAAACTTACAACGATGTACAAGTATCACCCATTGCTAGCATTATATTTTCAAGGCAACTAGTCACCAAACACCCCCGATCTCGAAATCCACCAAAAGTTCCCATTTGACAAACGCATATGCACCATTTCGTATACCATTCACCTTCCTCTTTACCATATCCAACATCATTCAAAACTCATCTCTCCCCTACTTTCCCAATTCGAAGCCAACACAGAAATTACTAAATCTAGCCATTCAAACGTTTCCCCAATCCAGACAAACGACTTCGCTCGCCCTTAACAAGTTTTCGAAATCCAATTTTCATTCTTTCATGGGGGTTTTCATTTTGTTTCTACCTTATTTGGACATTTAATTTCATCATCAACTAAGCATCAATGGCTAATCCCCACCCTATCCCCAAACCGCCCACCACCCATAAGGTTAGGGTTTGTACATTCAAACATTTTCAACTCTATTCGCCTCATTCTTCCCAAGGACCCAAAATTGAAATTCAATAAATTGAAACCCCAAAATGCCATAAAAGGAGGTAGAATATATAGAGATAGAGAATGGGAGATAAACTCTCTTCAATGGCGGTTTGGGCAGCAACTGTCGTCCCTCTTCAATGGTGGTTCGTCCCTCCCTTCAATGGTGGTTTCCCCCTCTCTCTCTCTCGGTTCCGGCGGCGCAACTGGTTTTCCTTTGTGTGTCCCTTCCTTCAATGACGATTTTCACTAAATTACATACCAAATACTTTTTGACATCCATTCAATTCGAAGATGATCCATCCCACAAACCCTAATTTCATACAAGCAAATGAATTAACTAGGTTACAAGTAAGGATCGTTGTTCGTGCTGTCAATACACATCACCCTACATGTATATTTTTTTTTGTTGATGAGCATTTAGTCGGCACAAGTCCTCATATACTGATGAGCATAAATTTAATGGACCAAACAGTTCGTGTGTGGAGATTGCAGGCCCTCCCACAGCTGCTCCACCGCCCCTCCTCCACTGCCCACACTGTCGCCATCTCTCTCTCCCTCTTCCCCCGCTTCCGATGGTCCTCCATCCACAAAATCTCCATCTACTGCTCTGACCTCCTCCATGTTGGTGTCCACTCGAAACCTTCGACTTTAGCATCATCACGTGATTCAAGTAATTAAATGAAAATCCACAATAACCAATAATTAATGGCTAAACAAAACAAATTAACTAGGTTTATCCCTAATAACCTTAATAATAATTTGAATTGGGCGCTCATCAACCCTTTGTTTAGCGGCATTGGAACTAGGCGAAAGCAGAAAAGACTTGTTTTTGCAATTTAATAAAATTCGTATTGTCAATAGTCATTTCAACCTCTTGCCAATAGCCCTTATGAAAGTAAAATTAGTTGTTCTAAAAAGTAGTACCCGGTGGGATGGTGTGATCGTCCAAAACTTTTCTCTTATTTTCCCATTTATCCACTTCACTTTCCACTAACTTTATTTTCAACTCTTCTCAATTTATTTTTTATTTCCCACAATAGACAAATTCCCAAATCACTTTTTTTTAATCTCATGTCCAATAAAAAAAAATTATTATAGAAACACATGTGGTATAATTTGATTGATTTCAAATTTAAAAAGGTTCTCAATGTATTGAAACACCCAAAAAGTAAGAATTAATCCACAATAATCGAATTACTCAAATCGAATAAAAAATATAATTGAGAGGTTGGTTCCATTAAAACTAATAAATCGAATAAAAGAGCTCTCTTTATAGATGACCCGATACATTAATATATCGAGGGTCCATTAAAACTAATAAATTGATCTAGCTTGAATACTCACAAATATCAAAGATAAATAATATCAAAGATAGTAATTGAGATTGGTTTCAGGTGTGAAGAGTTGTATGAAATTATGTACAAGCTATTATTCCAAAATAATTTTTTAATGACACGTTCCGAGATAATCAACTAATCCCGATGGGAGTAATTCAAAATGTTTTATTTTACCATAATCACTACGTACAAGTTTATTGACTTTTCACTTTTGTATCAATGAGTTTATACATTCACATATTAATTCGAATAAAAACAAATCAAAATTAATTAAATAAAAACTTGGTGTAATCTATTTGATCTTTTTTAAGACTTTTTTCATTTCATATTTTAGGTATTTCTTAAATTAAGTTGCAAGGTTTTAATTTTTCATCTAGATTATGCTAAAACTATTTTAGTTTTATTTTTCTATAGACTATTTTTTTTGTCGAAAACTGAGATTATGGTAGAGCATACATCTTACATACTGTTATACGGAGTACTTATTTATCCATCTACATAAATGTTGTAGTATTAGATGTTTTAAAATATATTCTTGTATATAACAAATTATTTTTATATATGGGGTCTATTTTTTGGTATTTTACAATTTAAAAATATTTGATGAAGCTTATAAATATAATTTAATTTATTGTTTTCATTGTATATTATGTTTACTACTCCCTCGGTTAATTAAAACTCGTCGTTTACCATTCATGCACGCTTTTTTAGAATGATAAAAACTATATAAAATATTAACTTTTTTAAAAATTTGTTTTTATAAATTCATACTTAATAGTAACAAGTATGAAATTATTAAAAAATATATTAAAAAAAATTAATATTTTAAATAGTTTTTAACACCTCAAAAAGCGTGCATGAATAGTAAAACGTCAAGTTTTAATTAACGGAGGGAGTATCAAATACTCAATTGTTGATTTTAAAAATGATAATTGGTTTTCTACTTTCAAAATACTACACAAATAATTGATTAGATAAAGTTAAATTAGACTTTTTAACTTCTTATAAAGATGCTTTTTACTCATGATTAATTTTTTTTAATTTTCAACATTTCTCATTTATTCAACCTCATTTATGACAAAAAAAAAAGCAGATTTTTTTTGTGGTGGGGGGTTGTAATTTGTAAATAAGGGGGGGTTTGGTTGTAAATAAGTAACGAGGGTGGGCCTCTCCCTACTAGGACTTGGGCCGTAAACCTATCCATATTGGGCTCTCACAGAAGCCCAAATATGAATTTTGGGCTCTTTTTTTTCCTACAACAACTCCGAAATTTGGTCGTTTTCAAGTCTTCAAATCACACGAATTACACATCTATCCTCCAAATCTCATATACTCAGATCAAATAATTTGCAAATCTAATACATAAATTCAACTTCAACCAACTAATACTATAATCAACACCAAAATCAAACAATCTTGTCCCAAATTACCAAAATCCGAAACCCTAAGAATGATATATAGTATAGGTTTAAAAATTAAAAGAAATGCATGATGAAGTATAGTTGTTAGGTTTAAATTAAATTTACATGTAGTAGAGTAGTCACATAATTTTGGTGGAATTCAAATCTTAAAATGCTTCAAATATTTAACAATGGTGAATTTGGAGTTAGACTCTTTCTAAATCATTCTTAGTTAGGTATTTTGGCATCTTCAATAGATTGTCCATTATATAGATTTTGAAGAATTTCAAGACTTATTTTAATTTAACAGATTCTCTATCTCATTTTTCAAAATAAAGAAACAGTATAATAATAATAATAATAATAGAGAGTCTTTCTCAAATTTGCAGTATTCCAAAAACTAAATAATTATTCAAATCTTCGAAATGGAGAATATGTTGGAGTTGAAACAAAAAATTTTAAAATATATATATTTTATTTTCTCATTTTGAAGAAATTGTGAGAAAGTTGCTGGAGATGGTCTTATAAATTTAAACTTGAATGCAATGCCATAAGTTAAAACATTCTAACTGGAGTAAGATTTCCCAAAATACATTAATTTTGTTATTTTTTTAAAATATTTTTATATGTTATTTAATAAATGTTTTTCAATTAAAATTTTTAACGTATGTCTTAGAAACATCTTATTAAAATATCGGTCTTCCTATTCTATGTCCTAAGTGTATAAAATAAAATAAAAAATTATATTGGAAAAGATTCTCTATATTTGGATGCATGTACTCTAGAAAAAACATTAAAAGTCTTTGCACATGTAACTTCTTAAGCTTCTTAACTTATGCCGTTTGAGCATAAGTTAGAAAAATCAATAAAAATATATTATGGTACTTGTTTACTTATACGGAAACAACCACGTGAATTTTTAAAAGATGCTTTTTTGAGTTGTTAATTAATTTTCTCATTAATTTGCTAGATGCCTAATTCGAAGTAACCTTTCAATATTTTTTTTCCTTTAAAAAAGTAGTCCTTTTTCCACCTAATCTATCTCAATTTTCAAATTTCCCAGTTTTTGGTTGAGATTCCATGACTTTCATGAAATTCGTTAGAAAAGATGATCACTATCATTTTCTTGGCCATGATTAGTTTAATTACTCCATCGAATATTAAATAATCAAATTAACTTTAAATAATTAACATATCTTTTTTGAAAGAGAAATTAAACATGGTTAGGATGACTTTACTGCAAAAACGTAATTAATCTCACTTAATCACTTTCAATGATAATCATCATATTCGGCCTATTTATGGATCAATCTCGTCAAATTTTGAAATTTACAAGTGACTTCATAAAATAATACACGATTAGTTGATTGGGAATATCTCATTTGTCAAATAGGGGATTACTTGATTAGTTGATTGGGATCCGATAATTAATTAACGCCTCATTTGGTTGAACGTGGGAAGTAGACTTTTTAGGAAACAACTTACTAGGATATGTAATTCTCATTAAATCTAGTTCATGAGAAATGTAAAAATATGTTTGGTTAGAAATCATTTCCCATAAATTCAATTCCTCTAATTTTGTTTGGTTAAACATGGAATTTTCATAGTAATTTATTTAAAATTACTCTTATAATCTTTTGGTTTTTGTTTAAAATCAAAATCTATATGGGCAAATTAGAGATTTTATTTATAAAAAATAAATTTTATAGGAGATTTAGAAAAGAGAATTAAGTTAAATCCCACCATTTTATGAGAATTGAAATTCCTAGGAATTGAAATTCGTGGGTTTTTCCATTTTTAAAAAACATATCAAACACATGTATTGACTTTTACTTCCTGGGATTTTGAACTTCCCGGGAGGTAGAGAGGTAACCGAACGAACCCTAAGAAAATATGGTTGGTTGTTAAAATATTATAATTTTTTTCTCGATAATATAATTAAAACCCTAAAAATTCCTAGATTAGGCCCTGATAGTTTGGGTTAAAAGATGGCTAACCCAAACTTTATATTTTTGTTGGAAAAAATAAGCGAAATAATTGAAGGAAATCTCTCTTTAAATTTAAATTTGCGGCAAACAATCATTTAAAATACATTTATTTAGAAACAGCACCTATCAACACTTTTCATTAAAAATCTATTAAGTAAAAAGAAATTACCTTTTTACCATCAAAAATATATATTATATTTTTGATATATATTATATTTCAAGATTGTTAGAAAGAAAACAAATTGAATTTGTATGATTTTAATTGTAATCTAATGAATTAATGAATGTTATTATTGAAATCTCTTTTTTTTTTTTCTTTTCTCAAACATTATGCAAGCTTGTGGAAGAACATGAAAAGCATCCAATCCCACATTATAATTTGGCAGCCACACATTTCATTCCTTTATAAGATTCTTCCCAACTAATTTACCCTCTTTATTGACCCACTAGCCCCAACTCGTTATATAATTCCATCTCCTAATAAGTAAAATATGTCATTGAAAACTATCAAATATATTGTACATTATTATATTTTTATTTATTACTCTATTTTTTCCCTACATGATCTACACTAAAAGTTACAATCTAAAATGACATACTACGTAGTTGTTAATTTAATAAAAGTACAATTTTAGTTATTTATGAGAATGTGCACAAACAATAGTTAAGATATTTTCTAATAATGATTATTTGATACTCGTTTCAAATTGATTTCCAGTTTCACTCAATATGTTTATGTCTGGTAGATTAAGAGTCGAATAAAGTCGGTCAGTAGTTAAATATATCAGAAATAGAGATAAAAAAAATTTGATCAAAAACAATAAAAATTATATGTTGTCAAAATCAAAGAGATTTCGAATAAGGATTGAATATGACGAGAACATGAGCGAGCCAAGGAGGATAAGTACACGTCACTAATTGTTGTTTCAATATTTGTAATATACACACGAGTCTTTTTGCAAGTTTCATAAACATGTGAAGATTTACTATAAGGTTCGAGGATGTGTATACGCCTCTTACCCTTTTAACTTATCAATTAGTTTAAGGCCTTATCTTTTTATTCAAGGGAAAAATAATACATTTAAGTCAAAACACTTTACCCACATATGATTAAATAATTACTTAAAATGTCCCCTCTTTTAATTGATTGACATACGACACCATATATATTAATATGCAATCACCATAGTTTTCTTGTATAATTTGCAAGCTCAAGTTGTAGCTTACTTAGCTTGCTAAGTTATTCTAAATAGCTCCTTTAATTTATCCTCCTTTCAACTTCTCACCTCTATAAGAGGCAATTAATTCTTGCATATCTATCTATCAATCCATAAAAATGAATCCTGTGGTTGGCAAACTCTATTGCTCATCGTCCGAGGTGGTGTTGGTGGTTCGAAAGCGGCCTCGTGTCGTCAATGGAGGCGGGTTCGTGGTGACGAATTGCAGCCAAAGGGTTGTTTTCCGAGTGGACGGATGTGGAATCGTTGGCCGCAAGGGTGAGGTGATGTTGCGCGATGGTGATGGTGTTGATCTCCTTTTAATCCGTCAAAAGGTGCACTATCCGTCTAACCTACTCTGCTCTGATACCATGATAGGATTGACGTTGAGTCGTCACATGTGAATTCCACATCCGAGGAGTTACATGTAACTTCACAATTGAGTTTGATTTCCAATTTGGTACTGAATTTGAGGTTTGCAGGGTGGGATAATTCAGGCATTAAGCATCCATAAGCAATGGAAGGGGTATGCATTTGACTATGAAGGGCTAACTCGGAAGCCGGTGTTCAGTGTGAAAGAGCCCAATGCCTGTTTCTCAAGAAGCAATGCCATCAAGGTCTCTCTTGAGCAATCCAAAGGCTGGGATTTCGAGATCGCCGGGTCTTTCCCCGATAAAGACTGCACCATACTCAATCACCTTGGAAACCCTGTTGCACAGGTAACTGCTTTAAGTCCAGTGAGATTTCATCCTAAAACTAATTAACAATCTCGATCACTCAATGGAAGATCTCACTTGCATCTTATTGAATTGATTGCATTTTGCATCTTTGGTTGTGTGATTGCAGATTGGAGTGAAAGAGCAGGTGCAGCAGGTGATGCAAAGCAAAGATGTGTACCATGTGGTGATCAAATCCGGAGTCGATCAGGCCTTTGTTTTCGGGGTCATTGCGGTGTTGGACTATATTTACAACGAGTCCACTCGTTGCTGATTATCGTGTTGAACTCGAGTCATGTTCGTGTCATCGGATCATCGTGTATTTGTATAGTAATAATGAAAGCTTTCTTATGGTACAAAAGCTAGACTCCAATACTCACGAAAATCCGAAAAAAATTGAACTTTAAACGAAGGAACAAGTGCTCGTGAATTCGAACCCACCACGAAACAAATTACAACAAAAACAGTCACAATCCGGGACCGAAATGTAGGAAGATATAGTAAAAATACCTGTAAATGTTGCCCAACATTTACAGCTTGATGTTGATGATTCCTAACATGAAGTTTCAATTGCAAAGACAACCATGGGAAGCTGATGAAAGCTTCATAAACAATCCTATACAACCTGTTCTTTATAAGCTTCTGGAAGACGAAATCAATGGCATTTCGTATGACATAAGGTTACGAGTTCAATCCCCGACTAGATTGTATTGTCCAACGCGCATAAAACAAGGCGAAAGGAAGCATCAATCGGTGCTATTATACATGAATATTAACAATCTACATTACAATTCAGCAATGCCATACATACAAGGCTTCGTATAAGTTCGCTATAGGATACGTGCTGATCATCAGCTAGCAGTCGGAGAGGCGGTGCCAATGGCAGTTACAAGCCGAAAACAAAGGAACATGAGATAGATAGTTATGAGGCCGACCCCTAGCGTCCTGTTGGGGCGCATATCGCTGTTGGGTAAGACGACGAGCGCCCATACCAGGCCCGTCATGAGGAACCCGATAGTGTAAAACAAGCTAGCATCAAGCGGGATCACGTATCCGTTCGCCCCCTGTGACCAGGCTCCTAGGAGCATGGACACTCCAAGGCCGATGAGCGTGTTGAACATCGGCCCTGCGTAGCACCCTGACATGGCAATCTGGACCCCGTCTTGCTTGTTCATCGCAAGGGCGGTATTCGAAATCAAGTCGCCCATTGAGTTTCCCCACGCGAGTATGGTTATCGCTAGGAGGGATGGGTTGATGCCAAGTATCGTGCCTAATGCCACGAGCAATGCCACGAGCTCGTTGGCGATCAGGTAGAACCAAATGATGCTCATGAAGAAGCCTCCGAGGACCCAAGGGAGCAGGAGTTTTCGAGGCGGGTGATCAGGCTTCGTGTACGAGAATGCTAGGAAGGCGAGTACAGAACCCGAAGCAAAACCGATAAGATACGCAATCCTGCCACTCAATGCACCCACATTCTGCTGGGAGTTCCATATGCAAGCAAGGAGCAACGGGGCGAAAAACGCGCTCCCGACAGCATAAGGCTTCGACCACCTCTCCTCTTCGATCACAGGTATGGTAAGCCGTCTAGGTATGATCAGAGGAACCTCCAAGAGTGACCACAGTTTCGAGCAAGAGAGCAATGAGCCATCATCGCCATTGCTCATCGGATTCTCATCGGACCAGCCCCATAGAGGCCGAGGGCTTGGAATCTCATCGACATTCGACTTCAAATAGTCCGAATAGATCAACACATTCGACGCCCAGACCCAATGTGGCAATTTAGGCACCAGATAGGGGGTGCCATTGTCGCATTCATCGTGGTTAGGCTGAATCAAAGAGGCGCACAGCGACTCGTCCTCTTCGGATTGGAAGAACCCGCTGGCAACGGGAAGAAGCGGGTTTATAGAGCCGTTGCTGAACATCAAAACCGCGCCTTTCCTCCTGAGGAACTCGCTCAACGCAACCGAAAACGCGTAGACGGCGTAGATGAACACGAATGCGGCAGCCATTCCGACAGACACCCTGCCAATCACCATGATCAGGCCAAGGCAGGAGATCGCGAAGAGGAAGAAGCACACGTCCCTTATGAAGCACTTCCGATCGATCTGTATCGATTTCTTTGACACGCAGAGGGAGACAACTCCGACAACAACACAGGTGACAAACACAGCTCCTCCCAACACACTACTGAGCCCCATTTCGCCGGAACCGCTCCCCATAAAGGCGGCGATACTCGAGAACACATCGGGAGCTCCATTGCCGAATGGAAGCAAGGTAACTCCAGCTAGAGTGGGTGATAAATTCAGCTGATTGGAGAGGCGTTCGAGTGAGCAACAGAAGTAATCCGCAGCTGTGTTGCCGAGCAAATAGAACAGTACAGCGAGTCCGGCAGCGAGGACAACGTACCCGATAAGGCTGTACTGACCGCAACCGCAATAGAAGAATCGGAGGTAATAGAAGAAGCCATCGGAGTCGCAATCTGGGTGGGCGACTAAAAATTCACACTTGGAACGAAACCCCTTGTGGTTGAAGAGATCGGAACACGATTCGGTTTCTGGAATTGACTGATTGAGGTGAATTTCTTCGGTGATTCTCCTATGGAGAGCGTCAATTGGGGGGTTTCTCAAATTGGGGGAAAACCTTAATAGGTCGTTTCGGTTATAGAAACAGGCGAGCAACAAAAGAGCGGAAATTGATCGAAGAAAGGCTCGGAATTTTTTGTTTGTGGCACCGAAAGGGGGTTTCAGTGCTTGCATTTCCGGATATTTTTTTTTGGGGCGGGGAGCCCTAAAAGTTAGGGCAAAGACAAACTCAATTGGGAATTAGCAATTGACAATGTGGTTTGGGTATAGTTGAAACTGGGATGATAATAGTAATATAGAGGACGCCCAGAAAGCGGGAAACGGAAGATTTTGAGAGGCGATAGAAAAAGAACAAAACTTTTTTGAATGATTGAATTTGAAACGAGGAAGAACAGGAGTGAAGGAGAAGACGAAGATAAGAGAGGAAGGGTACGAAAGACACAGGTAAAAGTGAGGTTCCGGGTAGTTTCGGATGAGGGTGTTTTGTTGCTGGGTGGAGGGTGTTGTCGCTGTTTGCAGAGCAGGAAATTGGAGGTTGCTCTGTAAATGATTTGTTGTTTCAGGAGGTGGAAGACGGAGAAGATGAGGTGAAAAAAAGGGCAGTTGGGCGAATTTCCGGTAGAACCGGTTATTTGCTGGCAGTGATTTGGAGGGGCTTTTCCGCTGATTCAACGCGTTGTCTATATCATCCATCAAAATTCAAAACCATTTTTCGATTTTATTAATTGAATTTTTTAAAATTGAGGCCTGCAAGAAATGGATTACAGATTACTGGTTCCTGATCAAAAAGAAAAGGAAAAATTGAAAATGCTTACAGATTAAGGGAAGGGGACGTCGGCACATGTTTCGGACTCGTTTTTTCACTCTTTTTGTGTGTGTTTGATACTGTAACGCATATTAGTAATGTAAATTAGTACAAGCTAAAAATGGGATCGGTTCTTCTAAAAATGGGATCGGTTCTCCACGGTCACGGGTCAACTCGTGACCCGGCGGGTTGACGACCTGACGGGTCATGGACCCGACGGGTCCGGGTCAGACGGGTCAAGGGTTATGACAGGTTACGAGTTCGGGTCGAGGATTTTGTAAAATTGACCCGCCGGGTCGGCAAATTTTTTTTTGAAAAGGGCTTTTTCAATGTAAAATTTAAAAAAAAAAATTGATTTTTTTTTAAAAACGGGTCGACCCGTGACCCGCCGGGTCACATGACCCGCCTATCCCACGAGTTTGGGTTCGGGTCCTGACTTCCCAACCCGTGACCCGCCGGGTCCGACCCGTGGACAGGCCTAGGTCAGTATAGGCTGTGTTACAAGTCATATTGGATCGGAACGTGTTCATTGTAGTAATAAGTTTTCACATAGACTGACGTGTTTGGTGTTTTTTAGCGACGTTATAATTCTTTCTGTTGTGTTCGAGGTGGTGTTTCTCTTTTAGTTGTCTCTTGGAGATTGTCCCGTTAGCCGTTTACCGTATAAACCCAGCACCTCAAGACAGGGGCGGAGCCAGATATTTCTCCAGGGGGGGCTCAAAAAAAAACTGGCGAGTTCAAGAAAAACATGACAGAAGTTTTCATTGATATACTAGGACTTCAAAACTACAAAATAGTTCAATACGAACAGACAAATTAAGTTTGACAGAAATAGTTCAAAACACAAATTGAATTCATACTACCATATTAGACCAAAATCCCAAATTCACAAACCATCTACAATTCTAAACCTTATTCACAAAATGTCAATTCCAAACCTTATTCACAAATTGCAAAATCACAAATTCAAAATCACAAATTCTAAGTTCTAACTACTAACCCTAATACAAAATTGCAATTACAAATCTACAAATCACAAACCTTATTCACAATTTCAGGTTGAAATTCATAAATTCATATGATTTCACTTTGATGGTAAACTGAATTTGAAGAATGGAAGATCGAAAATTACCGTTCGGAGTTCGGACTCTCGTCCCGCACTCCCGCTGCTGAACCGCTGTTGTTGCGCGCCTACGCCTGTCGGCTGTCGCACTCCCGTCCCGCTGCTGCTGCGCCTGCGCCATCCACCACCGAACCGTCGTCGCCGCCTCTGCATCCGCTGCTGTTGCGCCTGCGCCAGCCACCAGCGAATCCTCGTCGCCGCGCCGCCTCTGTGTGTTGTGAAAGAAGAATGAAAATGAAAAAGGGCCAACAGAGCCGCATAGGGTTTTGTCCCATTTAGAAAAAGGGTAAAAAAAAAAATGAAAAACCTGGCGAAAAGGAGGATCGAATCTCCAACCTCTATACTTCTCAAACGCGCCTCCAACCATTGTGCTACAGCATTATTTCTGTTTCATTAGCACCCCTTTTACTTTATATATAAAAAAATAAAAAAAAATTTATATTTTTCCGGGGGGCTCGAGCCACCGCATGCCCCCCCTCCCTCCGCCCCTGCCTCGAGAGGCTGACAAACAACGAAACGTCAAAGCCTACCACGTAAGATCAGGAAAAGCATTGAGTACAAAAGTTTTTTTAATAAAAAAGTAATAATAACTTTTTAAAAAAAAAAAAAAAGGTTACTCGATTTATCAGATTGGTTTTTTTATTTTTGAGAAACTCAATAATTGTCGCTAGCTTAATTTAGAACGGGATTCAATACAACTAGGTATTTAAATCTCTATTTATAAGACATATTTTATAATTTACTTTGATAACGGATAAATTGCGATACCAAAGGCAGTTAAAGATTGGGTTACAACCTTTATATGATTAACTAATGCCCAATACTAAATGGTTAGGTCATCACTCTATTGTAGTGACAAACTTTGATTGTGTATATGATAAGTTTGTAGACAAAATATTGAAAGAATATTTTAGAGACTTTAATTGATTCGATCGTTTCTCTCCACGAATATGGAAGAGGAATCCGAATATTATATTGTTTTATTATTATTAATATAATCCTAATCCAAAATTATAGATGATCACAAACTAATATATAAAAATGCCATTTAGCTAGATTTTATCAAATGCCATTCATATTGTCAGTCACCTTTTGTATTATAGGGGGTTGTTATTCGCACGGTGCTTTTCTCCCCATTCGCACGATTTTGATATCGACTTTCGGAGTCGGCAGATCTGCACTGGTCGGCAGCCATTCACTGAGTGCAAGATCACACACGAGATCAGATCGGCAGCTTTTCCGACTTGAAGATCCTAAGTCGACAGATCACCATTGCCGGATTTCGAGTTCGACACAATGCGGATTGCGAAATTCCGCCGTGCCAATAGTAAGAACGGTATTATATTATTGGTTTCAATTCTATAGAAATACGGAGTATATATATATATATAAGCAAGCCCTCCTATTTCAAATTCCAATAAGAACATGAATAAAAAAAAAGAAAATAATTATTTTGTTTGATGTGATATATTATTTGATTGATACTATAATCTAAATAAAGTGTTTATTTATATTGATAAGTATTTATAATGTATATATTGAAAACCAGTGTTAAATTTTATTGAACTTTACTCGAGATTTAAATAGTTGTAAGCTTTGTACGTTCGAGTTATATCTATCAATAAAAAGAAATACAGTAAAATTTTACACACTATTTCGTAAAAAAAAAAAAAGGGATTAGCTCTTCAATTCACACATTGATTACCAAACCGACTAAAATTTTGAATGAATACATAAAAAATAATTAAAGGACCATTAATTGACGATATGCAAGGTAGGTTGAAAATGAAGTGCAATTAAATAGTGACCTTCCGAGTAACAAACAAATGAAGCACATACAGATTTGTCAAAACGACGAGCATTGATATTTGGACTGTATAGTGAAGTTGAGTACACACATGGCATATATACCATATGAAACAAAACGGTCATGAGTGAAAAATCGGACCACATATATCCTATCATATTCAAATTAATAAATTATTGCTATTTTTGGGATTTTCACGTGATAATATATATGCCTTCTCATACAAAACACATAATCCGTATTGTTCACTTAATCAAAAAAAATTTTTAGTGGTCCATTTTTCTATACTTTATAGCTACCTAAATTGAATAATTGGTTTTTTTTTTTACACTTATTGTTGAATCGAATAATTGACCCTTAAGACATTATTAAAAGATGAATCTTTCTATTTTTAGTTACTTATTTAAATTTATTGACCCTTTAAATTTTAATTTGTAGTAGAACAATATATGTAATGATGACATTAAATGGTTAGATTTCTTAGTTTACTATCCATAACCCTTAAAAAGTGCGAAATGACTAAAATGTCAGTTATTCGGATACAGAGGGAGTATGTAGATATAGTTCATGAAAAGTGGTGGAGTCCGGGAATTTTTTTCAGGGGAAGCGAAATTGTAAGTGCTAGTATAAAGTATCAGTCTCACAATATGTAAATCTATCTTCACCTTTTTTTAAAATATAAGGAAATAAATTAGAATAGCATACCAAAATTTTTTAAATATAAGGAAATAAATTAGAATAGCATACCAAAATCTCCCTCACGAATTTGTCAATCACTTTTGTTAACCCCTTCACTTAATCGACTATCCCTTCGACCTGTGTATGTCACATTTATTAGGAAGAATGCACCAGCGATTCTTCTATTGTCATCACTCAATAAATAATGGGTTATTATAGCCCACTTTTCTAATAAAAATATGATAATATCACAATTTATTAAAATATAATTGAAGTGATTAATATATGCCCAATTTTCAAACGTTTGAAAATTGAGATGGATAGTAGATTAGAACAAAACTATTGATAAATGTAACATATATGATATATATTGTAGATTATAGATGATTCATCAGAGTCAAGAAGGGGCAACTGCACCCCTTGAAGAGGTAAATCTATAGAATGAGTAAAAGTAATTACAAAAGGACAAGACTAGCGAGCTTTATCGCAAAAGTCGACTAACACCAAGCAGACACCTAACAAAAAACATGTGTGTTATTCCTCCCAATCTAGCTACTCCTATACTGTACTCCCCATCCCAATTGCCCAACTACCTTCAGCTTCTACTTAAATGGTCCACCAATTGCCCAACTACCTTCAGCTTCTACTTAAATGGTCCACCAAGACCACCACGAGAGTTGCGAATGTCCAAGTATGTAATGCTGACATTAAATGGGTAGATTCCTTATTTTACTATCCATTCTTAGCACCCTTAAAAAGTGCAAAATGACCAAAATACCAGTTATTCGGATATGGAGAGAGTATGTAGATATAGTTCATGAAAAGTAGTGGAGTCCAGAAATTTTTTTCAAGGGTAAGCGAAATTGTAAGTGTCAATCTCAGAGTATCAATCTCATAATATGTAAATCTCCCTTCACCTTTTTTTTAATACAAGGAAATATATTAGAATAGCATACCAAAATCTCCCTCGCGAATTTGTCATTCACTTTTGTTAATCCCTTCACTGAATTGGCTATCCCGCCTAAGGGGTCATTTTCTTTTATTTTTTGGTAGGATGGTAGAAGGAGAGACGGCGCTCTCCGCGCTTCTAGATACGCTTTATTGAATATCAAAGACAGCTATGAACTAACCAATCGGGGTTAGCCAACCCCTCACATGATCACATCATTCGATAACAAGCTTAAAATGTCCACATAACCATTGGAATGACAGAGTTGCATAAGCCATAACTTGTCTTGAATATGGCACAGATGAGTGACAGAGTGAGTAATTTTCTCTATAGAACTTGACATGCTTCTTCTTCTTCTTTTTTTTATGGGAAATAACTTGGAGATGTTATTACAAGCACAAACTCCATTGAGTTTATTGATAATCCCATATCACTAATGTTTCATCCGCACAAGCTTATCGCGATATATCTTCTGACCTTGTTCCTTTATTCCATACCATTACAACACTTCACATCAACCTCACTATTGGAATGCTGGTGCGTAGAGATCAGCAAGCTAGCAAGATGCAAGAGAGACTTTACCTTAATAGATCACTTGATGTCATGCTTCAGTACAAAATCCTTGATGTCAAAGGCATCGGTCCCGGTTTTTCTGATGACACCCTGGTAAAATTGCACAAATTTAAAACAAGTTTTGGCAAAGTATCATAGAACGATGAATTGATCAATGAGAAAATAAAGGGATTTACCTTTTCTGTTATTATGCCAGAAATCAGACTTGCTGGGGTGACATCAAATGCTGGGTTCCAGACAGAGATCCCTGAAGCAGCAATTTGTTCCCCGAGTCCACCACGAGAGTTTAGAAGTTCCTTTGGAGACCTTTCTTCTATAACAATTTCTTGTCCAGAAGCCAAAGATAGATCAACTGAAGTCAACGGTGCAGCGACATAGAAAGGGATGCCATGGTGCTTTGCACTCAAGGCAAGACTGTAAGTCCCAATCTTATTAGCCGTATCACCTGCATTGAAGCTTCACATTATTTTATGTATGCAGCAATGAAGTTTGATAACTGGAGTAAATGATTTTAATGGTCCGTCACCATTTGCTGCCACGCGATCTGCTCCAACAATTACTGCATTAACGCGTTCCTCTTTCATCAGTGCGGCAGCTGCAGAATCTGCTATGAGGGTAGCTGGTATGTTCTCGTGTACCAGTTCAAATGCTGTTAGCCTGGATCCCTGCATTTGCAATGGGCAAATGAATATACAATGAAGAAATAGACAACATTTGACCACGAAAATAAAACGAGATGAATATACAGCCAAGACATGTAAGCAGGGTAGAAAGAGTAAAAATTACACTCATCTAATCCAGTTCCTTTTTCTCAGTCTCTGTTATTTTACAAACATCCCACTCTTAAATGGCTCCTACCCAAAGCAATGAATTTTCTCTCATTCGTGGCAGTGTTTTTTTAGCATAGAACATAATCATCAAACTTATGCATTCATAGAGAAATTGAGTAGCAATCCAGTTAAAATGATTGGTGAGACCGGGATCAGGTCATAAGTTTTATTTATTTACAACAAACAACTAGAAAGTGACTGGTTTAGGGGTGACAAGTTCAAATGCAAGCTCGATTATGTAGCAAAAAGGGAGCAAATGCAATCGAATGTATCGTGCAAGGGGGTGAGTGGAGGGAAAGAAAGTGTCAGCAAGACTGCAACGTGAAAATTAAATGCCAAACTAGACTCACTTGGTTGAATGGCCGTGTTTCTGTGCAGTAGGCCCTTTCAAGGGTCCCTTTAGCATGAACTGCACGAATGACCCCAAGAGCAGTGCCATACCCAGCTGTTGCTAGACTGATGAAAAAAAAAACAGAAATAAACATGATATGAACACTCATCTTCAACGAAGTAATCACAAGTACTACTAGTAAGTAGTAATGACTCATTCAAAGACAAATGAAGCAATTAGGCGAACCAACCTGCCGGTGTTACAATGAGTCAAGATGGAGATCTTTTTGTAATCTTTCAAGTCATTGTGAAGTACAGTAGCTCCATAGGACCCAATGGATTTGTTTGAAGCCACATCATCTTGGAGCATTATTTCAGCTGCTTCAATGTAAGCCTACACAGCACCATCAATTGAAACTAGTTAGTAATGCATTGGCAAATCGAAGTGTACAAACAATAGCAGATGCTTAAACCTGAAATACTTCTTTTGCGGCTGCTGCAGAAGATGAAGCTGCCTTAGAGATAACTTCTTTAAGCTTTGTTGCTGCATCCGAAAGATTAACAGCAGTTGGCCGGCTGAACAGCCATATCAAATACAAACAAACATTTGAATTAAACTTCACATAAGTTTTTATTTCCCTAATATAAGGATCTAGATGTACCTTGAGACTAGATAATCCAACTTCTTGACAAGAAAAGCGACAGCATCATCCGGCGTCCCCTGGAAATTATCCAAGTTATATGCTTCTACTGCTAAAGCAAGTGCAGCTGCAATAGCAATCGCAGGTGCTCCACGGACCACCATCTCCCTTATTGCATACCTAAAACCAAGACAATTCTTCAAAACAAATGCAACAGTGAACATCATCAATCAGAAAAGCAAGATCAACTTCATCAGATTCCAGCTTAACAGGAAAAGAAGGTCACAATTTCTTCTCTTTCAGCTGACTGTTGTTATAAAGTCACAATTTCTTCATAGAATTATATTAACTGAATGATTAAACAGTCTAGCAATCAATAAACATCAAGTCCGCATCATTTGCTTCCAATTCCAGTGGATTCCTCATTTAGTTCGATGAAATTCATCTAATTTCTAGGTTCCATGAGAGAGAAGTGGGGAGAGTACCATCCATCAGCAGAGCTGCGAATGTCCAAGTAAACCGTTTCCAAGGGGAGCTTCCTCTGCAAGTTCAGGAAAAAACAGATGAATTCCAGAAAAACTGGAATCGCCACAGATGACAGAGAGAGAGAGAGAGGGGAACCTGATCGAGAAGGCGGAGAGAGCCGGGAGAGTAGCAGATGGACTGAAGAGAATCGAGAGGCTCGGCGCCACCAACGGGAGTGGGAGTGGGAGACATGGGAGCAAACCCTAAGGCTGAATGAAGCTTCTCGGGAGGCAGCAATGGGGGTTTTCAGTTCGAATCACGCCTTCACGGCCACGGGCGAGGCGGTGCTGCTAGTGGCCACATAATAAGTACTCTTTTTTTTTTTTTTTTGAGCAGACGCCGAATAAATAATTGATTACTGATTAGATATATGATTATTGGAAAGTGATTTTTATTCCATTCAGACTGTAGTGTAGACTGTGTATGTATACTCCGTAATATTTAAATTTAAATAAATTATTATGGATAAATTATTATGGACTTAAATTCAGGATAAAGACGAGAGAATAAGCCATGGACCATGCCGGTTACCAACATAGTAACATGCCTTTATTAGAATAATTAATTGATTATAATGATAATAATGTACTATTATAATTGAGATTAGTCTACCCTATGTCATAAGAGCATACAATATAAGTTAAGATGTCAAATTGAGAAACTATTTGGGTGAATTTTGTTAACTCTATGCATGTACTATGATTTAAGAGCATATAATATTAAATCTGTCATAATTATTATAAACATCATAAAGTTTATTTTGGATTTCAAAATATATTAATTATGAAAGTATTTTCCTAAAAAAATAAGATAAAATAGAAAATGTACTTTAAACATTCCTATACTCGGTATATTACTTTAAAATAGTTATATTATAATTAATACTCCCTCCGTTCGGTAAAACTTGTCATTTTAAGGTGTTATTTTTGTTCAAAAAAACATGTCATTGTAGGTATTTTGTCATTCACTTTACAAAAATGCCCTTGATATGATTGATGGTTTGTTAGTTATAGTTTTCGATAAAGTAAAAAAAGAGGATAATAATTGAGGGTAAATTAGTACATTTGTTAATTGCCTTAAAACTTGTGAAATAAGCTAAAATGACAAGTTTTGCCGAACAGATGGAGTATATTTTAAAAGCCAAACACACCAAAATGACATCTCAATAAATATAAACTCAAGCTCATTTTTTTTGGTGTCAAGTAGGGTAGTGCCCATTATTTATTAATAATACACAGCTAATTTTGGAGTCTGGATACATCTTCAAGCCAAAATGAAACTAGGTAATAAAAACAACTCCCCAAAAAGAGAGTTTCTCTCTTCTAAGAGAGAAACTCTCATTTGAGCACCTATAGTTGAGCAAAAATTTTCCGTTCAATTCTTCTTACAATCCATAATTCCTGTGCACAATCCTTCGGCTTTCCCCATCTCTGTGGTTCGATTTGGTCCGTCCCTTCCGGATTTGGCTTGGAGATGTGCGATTTCATCGAGTTATGTAAAATCAAGGGGAAGATTGGTTTCTATGGCCTGTTGTGTCTTCTCCTTTGCATATAACCTCTTGGTGCAAACTTTCTTGGGTCTTGGGGTTGTTGGAGTTTCAGATCGCTTTGGGTGCGGGTTGGTCCTCCCTTGTCTTCCCTTTGGCCGGTTGTGGGTTTGGGTGGTGGTGTGGCGAAGGGTTGGGCGATGCGTCCTCGCCGCCTTCTCCTTCCGTCGCATCGCCGCGTCTGGCCATCTCTCTAATCCATTTGCTTTGATCGCTCGTTGGGGTCCAGGGTCTTGCCGATGGGGGCTTCAATCCTCCTTCCTTCTGGCACCTCCTTGGTTGCCCACCGTTTGTCTAGGTTCCGAATGGCGCTGGTGTGAGCTTGTTGCCGCCTGGTTTGTCGTCTTTGGCTGCGCTAATCTCGTTCATCCTTGGTCCTTCGGGCCCAAGGATGAGATATTGTCTACTCAAACAAAATAAAATTAAAAATTAATAGTCCGAAAGGGCCTTATCTAAATCCCGAAAGAGTTTGACAAAACTCCCGAAAGGGTTTGATTAAACTCCCGAAAAGGTTTGACTAAATCCCGCAAGGGCTTGACTATATTCTTGTAGGTGAAATCTTGTTGGCGTTTTGTTCGAGAAGCTTCTGGCTCTGCTTCCGATGTTTCTAGGAGGTCTTCTGCTTGTATGGGAGGCGTGGAGTCTGGAGTCGAGACTAGCTGGGGTCGTGGCGGTGCGCTCAGGGTGACTCCGTATCCGGGATTGAGTTTCCTTGGAGTTCGTCTGCACTACCCACAGGAGTTAGAGTCATGCTGTACCGCTGGCCCGTGGTGCCATTGTTCGATGGTGCTTGGCTTCGTTCTTCGGCGGCTTCCTCGGCTTCTTGGGTGTAACGGCCTAGATATAAATACCCGGGTTACGTTTCGAAGGTCGGATACCTTCGTTCGGATCTTGCAATTCAGGTACGGGTCAGTCTGGTTCTTCGCTTTCTCCCAAGAGGATCCCTCGCCATAGAAGCACAGAGCAGCAAAAGGGCGGGTACCTAACACTATCCACGAAGTCAGGCCCAGAGACGCCTGCGGGCCCTAAAGACCGCGCTGAGGCCATATAACATGTCTATTCCTAGAATAAAGGATGGTCTAATGCGGTACATAATTTAAATTACACTAGCATGCTCCTAGTTGAAATAATGTGCAGAAAAACTGTAAATGCGCCCAAAGAATGCCAAGTGGCATGTCCCCATATCTTTGTATTTCTCGTACCCACTCCGAGGTAGGGCGCTCGACCTCAGCCGAACCGTAATAGATATATTCCCGTACCCACTCCGAGGTAGGGCGCTCGGTCTATGCCGAACCGTATCAGAGATATATATATCAGAGATATATATAGATCATACTCATCGACTCGATTGGGGACCGAAACGGTATAAAACACGAATGCCCCCATGACCCTAGCAAAGACTCTAAGACTCACATATAACGGCCGTTCTGTTTCGCAATCGCATAAAGTATACGGATGCTCATTCGAAAGTGCAAGTCCTAAGCATGATACTACATGGCATGCTTTTATGCATATGCAACACCTACATACTATATGACACATCAGGCAGGAGGTCCGAGTTACTGAGTAAGCTCTCGTAGGAAACTTACCTGGAGGCGCCCAAAATCCAAGCAATAATCAGCAATAGCAAGCAATCCAATCATGTCACAAATCACCTAGCATATAATATAAGATGTGCATAAGTCTACGTCTAAGTCACACAAGGCGCCCCTAACTATCATACATAACTTCACATAACCATAGAATATCGTATCTTAACATTTCATCCTTATCATCTCAACTCATCTCATCATCTTCCTTATTCATTTCCATCACTCAACTCATATCATCTTAATCCTTCCATTTTACCTTAACTGTCCTATTTCATCATATCTCATCTTATATAGCATCATATAGCATCTTCTATATCATCTCAACACATGTCATCACATAATATCATGTAAAATCTCATCATGCTTCATAATTCAATTCAAGATTCTAACAGGTCAAATCATGCTTCATTTCACATAAATCCATATCATAACATAGCTTCACATATCCCATTTCAGATTATTCCATCTTATCTCATTATGCTCATTTTATGTGCATCTCATCTCAACATATAATATCTTATAATCTCAAAACACTTGATCATTTCAACTCATCATATACCATATACCCATCATTTAGAATCATGCACCACTATTATATATAAGTCATATTCATACTCTAAGGTATATGCATACTCAAATCATCACATCATATAACATATCATAACAATAGCAACATATCATAATTTATATACACACAAGGTAGACAAGTAAGTCAATTCCCAAGTTTTTCCCAAACCCTTAATTCCGACATAACGGTTTCAAAACACAAATCCTTTTGAGGAACATATTTAAAATACAAGTTTAAGGCTCAATCTCTATTCAAAACGTTTTCTCAAGTCATCAAAAATCCATACATAAACATTGCTCTTTAATCACTTATTTTATTATTTTATTAAAACAAATCCGACAAGATAAGGATATTTCCAAAATTCCTCTTTTAAATTTTATTAAATCCATGTCCATTTATCAAATCAATTTCTATCCTTAAAACCCTTTTTCAAAATTTTTTTTTCTTTTTTTCAAATCCAAATCTTATAATACTATATTTTAAATCGCCATAATAATATTATATCTTTAAATCTCAATCATAGTATTTTATTTTTAGATCTCAATCATTTTAAAAGTCATAAATTTATATAATACATGGTCCAATTATTTAATAAATAAGTAATTAGCCGAAAATAACCCAAAATAAGTCTTTAAAACATAATATTCATTTTATCATATACTATAACATATTCCATTTTAAATATCAACATTAATATTATATACCATATTATATTTCATTTAATATATAATCCACTCATTTAATATAATTTCTCGAAATTCATTTCAACCGTAAAACAACATATATAATCCGAAAAATGCATTAAATAAATTCTCCTAAGAAATCCAACCCAGAAAAACAAAATAGGTCCAACTCTTATGGCCCAAAATCGGATCCCAGCCCAGCCCAAATGAGATCTTAGCCCAAAGAAAACAAACCCAACCCGGGTCACTGTTCATCGCCTCTCCCACCACGCTCTGTTCGACTGAAGGAAAGAGAATGAGGGAAGCGGGAGCTGCTCGCCGGAGGCGACAGCCTACTCCGACCACCCTCGGCCTCTTCGACACCCCATCCCGATACCCATAGATCCAAAAAACAAACAAGAAAGGGGAGAGGAGCGAGGGCTCACCGAATCAACTTCGATCTCACCGGAAACTCGTCGAGGGAGTCGATTTGGCTCGCTGGAGACTGAAGTGCATCAGTTTTATCCTAGGACGACAGAAGGGGCTTAAAGGGGCGACCTTATAAGGCTTCGATGCAAAAGAGAGGGGAAACGAAACCTTACCGAGTCCTAGGATGCGAAACAGAGGAAATGGAGGTGGAATGGCCCGGCGGTGGTGCTCGGTTAGCTTCTGGTGACTCTTGGTTGTTCAGTCCCATACTTGGGACGTCGGAGGAGCTGCTGTGCTTGGAGGAGGAGGGGCAAAGGGCTCGACAGTGGTTTCCCGGAAAACAGGGGGAGAGGAAGACAACCCCGGGCCGCCGGCATGAACAAGGCTCGGTGCCCGGGTGGGTGGTCGGATGCGCTCGGGGGAGGCTTCTCTGGAGGCTACTACTGTCTGCTGGGAGGTGGATAGAAGAAGGTACTACAAGGGTGTGCTTGGAGCTTAGTTGCAAAGAGGAATAGGATGGAGAGGAGGTGTGTGGATGGTGTGGGTCTGTTGGTTTTCACAATCAAAATAGAGAGGGGAGGTGTGTTGCAGATCCGAAATCAATAGGATGAGGGAGGTGTAGGAGTGTTGCAGTAGGCGTGGCTAGTGACTTGCCACAAATAGAGGGGCAAGGGGTGTGAGGAAGGGGAAAAGAAAAGGGGTATGGTGTGCTAGATTGGGAAAGAAACAAAATTAATTGAATTGGAGAGGAGCTGCAATCAAAAGTGAGGTGGACAGAAGTGTCTATGGTTGCTGGTGCCAAAGAGTACACATAAGAGAAAGGAGACAAAGAAGGGAGGGAGGACAAGGGAGTCTGGTCCCAAATTTTCAAATACCGAAAATTAAATCGCAAATCCGCTCTTTCGAACCAATCCCGACTCAATCAAAATTACACCCAAAAGTTCAAATTCGAATAATAACAATAATAGTGAAATATGAACAATATCTTCAATCTCGGTATAAGAAATCGGAAATAAAATTCATTCCTAGATCTAATTCAAATTTATGTCGGAATCCGCTCCAAAGAATTAAAATAAAATTGTTCTGCTCAAGGACGGAATTTTTCAAAATTTCCCGAAATCTTATAATTCAAATCCCAATTAAGTCAATATTAAATCGGAATTAATTCTTAATTTATAAAATATTATTTTAAAATCTTGAAAAAATTTGCTCAAATATCCGTTTAGAAAAGCTAATTAGGTAAACGTCCATATTTAAACGGATATTAAGTAAATGTCCACAAATTTTATATAATACCAACTCTGCCCTTGGTATAATTAACCCCTTTTATTCCAACCCTCGTTCAATCTCCATCATCGCGTCTGTCGCCTTTGCTTCGCGTCTCTCTCCTTCGCTCCTTCTGGTGGTCGGCGGCGTTCGCTCAACCTTCATCCATGCCAGGTAATCTCCATTCTTTTACCGCTTCTCATCCTTCTCAATCTCTTCCCCACTTCTTTCGGTTCCTTTCCCCTTTCTATTTGAGCAATTTTGTTATTTAACCCTAAATTCTGATCAATGCTCTCGCGGTGGCTCGAATGGCGACCAGGAACACACCGTTGCAATCGGACATCGCTTTCGGAACAACTTGGTAGTTCATCTATGTTGTGATCTGCTACGATTTGCTGCTTCCTTGTGCTTTTTGTTGGAATCATGTCCGGTTTGAATCTCGGTCTCATGTCCATCAACCTCGTTGACCTTGAGATCCTCAAGCAGAGTGGCACCCCTATTGAGAAGAAGCAAGTAGGCAGCCCCTTTTCCCCCTTTTTGATTCGCTTTTTCCACTTTCTGGCTCAAATCGGTGGGAATGGAAGTGGAATTGGAGTATTGGTTTTGTTCATCACTTTGTGAATGTACTGGGAACTATGGGCACCTAATCTAAAAAGATTTGTATTTATATCCTTGATCTGTCACATTACAAACCCCATCTTTTCCTTCCTGAATTTAGCTTTTAGAATGTATAAAATGGATCCCTAATGGTTAATCATATTAAGTGTGATATGAGAGATTTGTTTACATTGCATATTGTGTTACCCTTGATATCACTCTTTAGCTCTTGATATCCCTGGTTTACATTGCATATTATGTTGTTGGTGACAATAGATTCCTCGTTGCTTAGCTTTAACCTCTCTAGGGTCTAATGTTTTGTCGTTGGAGACAATAGATTACTTACAAGAGGTTAGTGACAATAGGATGGTGACAATGTTTTGTTGTTGGTGACAATACGTTTGAGAAAAGAATACGGTGAAAGTGTTTTGTAGTTAGTGATAATAGAGTGGCGACAATGTTTTTTTGTGATTACACGGTCTTGGTGACAAGTATTTGTTGAAACAATATTTTGGTGACAATAGGTTGATGACACTTTTTTATTAGTGGTGACAACAGATTACTAATGTATGTTGGTGACAATAAGGGGCGGTGATAATGTTCTCCGTTTATGGATAATAGATTGGTGGCAATGTTTTGTAGTTGGTGACAATCAGTTGTGACAATGTTAGGTGACATTGTTCACTTGTTGGTAAAAATAATTTGATGACAGTGTTTCAATTCGTAGTTGTTGACAATAGGTTGGTGACAATATTCTGTAGTTGGTGACAGTATGTAGTTAGTGAAAATTGGTGGTGACAATATTTTATAGTAGGTGACAATGTTCTGTAATTGATGACAATAGGTTGGTGACAATGTTCCCTAGTACCAGAAAAATTTTTCGTTAAATGTCAATAGAAAAAAATAAAATGTCACCAAAAAAGTCAACTGTCACCAAAATAATTATCACAATAACCGTCATAAAAAAAATATACACATCTGTCACCAAAAAACTGTCACCAAATGCATGCGTTGTCCGAAATGGTTAATGTTGACTAGTCAATGTTAAAATTAAAAATGATCAAATGGGGAAGGAGGAAGGGTTATGAATAGGGAAGGAGGGGTATTTTTGGAAAAAATGGACATTTACTTAATTATGTAAAAAAAATGGACATTTACTTAATTTTGACATCTAAAATGGACATTTACCAAATTCAACCTAAAATCTTCCGGTCTTTACATTGGGAGTTGGTCCTCTTTGGTCGTTTTGTTGTAGAGTTTATTTCTGTTTGGTTCATTTTGCTTGTTGTTTGTATTTTTGTATTTTTAGGTTGTACGTTTGACGGTTCGCCGTCTGTCGACTTTGTCGGCCTATCGACGAGTCAGACCTGTCTGACCTTCGAATCTTTACCTAATAAAAAAATGAAACTAGGTAATGAAGTATGTTCTGTGTAGGCGTTCATCAGTTGGAGCTTGGAGGGACCAGTTGGCCAGTGAGTTGGCCGCGACATTGGCTTGGCGGCGATGGTGCTGACCTTGACCTCCCAATTAGCGTTCTGGATGAGGCTACGACATTGGTCAACAAGATGGTAATCCGTGTGAGGTGTGTGGCGTCTAGCAATGATCAATTTGCAAATCGAGGTTGACTCCGTTTCAACTTGTAACCGAGAAAAGCCCATGTGCGAAGCTAATTGTAAACCATGAAGAACTGCCCAAAGCTCCACCATGAGGGCCGAGCAGTGGCCACATTGGAAGGTGAAAGCCCTCAAGATTTCCCCATCAGATCCCCGGATGAGGCCTCCCCCTCCAGTGATGCTCGGATTTCCTTTGGACATTCTATCTGTGTTAAGCTTCACCCAGTTTCCAGGCGGAGGGGAGATCAACTAGGGCGGAGGCCGGGGATCAACTAGTAACTGAAGAGATAGACTGTGGCGTGATCTTGTGTAATGACGTACCTTTGGAACTAATGGTGGAGTAAATGTGCACCTGCTTGATCGTCGTAGCCATCATAATCGAGTCTTTACCATCAAAGATCAAAGAATTTCTAAAAAAAAAATATTAATCTCATCTAATGTTATTTAAAAAATATAAATAAGAAACAGTTTTTTTTTGTTGCTCGTTATTTTTAGAAGTACACTGTAGTTGTTTTGATTAGCCCGTTCGTAATTCTCTAGACATAATGTTATATCTTGACTAAATATAATAATATGAAACTCAAGCTTACTATATCAATTTTATTTGCTTATGCACCCCCGCACCAAAATCAAAAAACACAATTCTGGAATGAACTCTCCACAACTGTTCAAACTAGCCCATATCCTTGCATAATTGTAGGCGACCTTAATGATATTCTTCATTATTCAGACAAATTGGGAGGGCCCTCCCCATCTTCCTCTAGGCTACACAGACTCACAGACTTCACACTAAAACACGATCTGATAGACCTACCAACAACTGGAAACCAGTTTACTTGGCGTAAAAGCCCAAACACAGAAAACAATATATATGAAAAGCTTGATCGCTTCTTGGTACACAAAAATATATACACAATTTTGCCAAATCTAATAACTAAAAATCATGCCTTCACGACTTCAGATCATACTCAAATTACATTAGAATTATTCCCAAATGAGATACCAATCATGCAACCGTTCAAATTTGAACTAGCATGGACTAAACATAAGGACTATGAAAACTTGGTCAAACAAGCATGGAGGCTTAATCCCATAGGCTCTCATCTATTTAAGTTAATAAAAAGGTTACAAGACCTAAAAAGAAAGAGCAAACTCTGGAGCAAACGTACTTTTGGAAATATTTTTACGCAAATAGCAAACACTGAAACTGAACTCCAGCAACTGCAAACTCAATTATTCAATAGTTATGATTCAAAAATTGACATAAAACATAAACGCCTCCTACATAAATACAATCAACTAGTAACCTTTCAAAAAGCATACTGGGGACAACGAGCAAAAAGGATACACATGAAAAATGTAGACGCAAACTCAAAGTACTTTCACCGAGTAGCCACAGGGAGAAGAAATAGAAATATAATAAAATCATTCACCACAAAAGAGGGAGTTGTTCTTAACACAGTAAACCAGATTCGAAATGAAATTAAAGCGGACTTTGCTGACCGATATTCAGCTACACCAATGACCCAAGGACAAAGCGTGCTACTTCAACATATTACACCAGAAATCACTGCTGCGGACAATGAATGGTTAACCAAACAAATTACAAATTCCGAGATTAAATCCGCAGTCTTCTCTCTTGCAGGAGACAAATCTCCTGGCCCTGATGGTTTTCCTGCAAGTTTCTTTCACAAATACTGGCACATTGTGGGACCTTCTGTCATAAAAGCTATAAAAGGATTCTTCTCCAGTGGAAGAATTCTAAAACAAATAAATCATACCTTCATAGCCCTAATACCCAAATGCGATAAACCACAGACTGCTACTACTTCAGACCTATCAGTCTCTGTTCTACTATTTATAAAATAATCTCAAAAATTATAGCAACCAGGCTTCGACAAATACTCCCAAAATTGATACATCCGCTTCAAAGTGCTTTCATAGCCAAGCGATCAATCCAAGATAATATACTAATCGCAAATGAAATATTCCACTCCTTCCAAAACAAAAAAGGCGCATCTGGATGGATGACAGTTAAACTTGACATGGAAAAGGCATTTGACATGGTCAGATGGGAATTTTTACTAGAAATATTACAAAAATTTGGATTCAACAATACCTTTTGTTCTTGGATAAACGAATGTATAACAACTGTCACATATTCAGTCCTGGTTAACAACGAGCCCACTGAAATGTTTTCCCCTCAAAAGGTCTAAGGCAAGGAGACCCTTTGTCACCATACCTATTTCTCATTGTATCGGAAATCCTTGCCAGGGGACTACAACATGATGCCCAATTACACAACAGCCACCTCGGAATCTCGATCAAACGAAGCTGCGACAGAATTCCATTCCTTGCCTTTGCTGATGATATCATTATTTTTGCATCAGCAACCAAGAAAGCATGTGACCAAATAAACAGAATTACACAAGACTTCTGCAGACACTCTGGACAACGAATTAATTATCACAAATCAGTTTTCTACACCACAGAAAACACAGATAACCCTACAAAAACAATAATACAAACTGAACTCAACATAGAATATACAACTAACCTAGGAAAATACCTAGGATGCCCTGTGATTTCCAGTAAAGTTACAAACTCAACCTTCGACGAAATTATAAACGCTGGCAGAACTCAACTCACAAAATGGACAGTAAACAATCTATCCCAGGCAGGTAGGTGTACACTAATCAAGGCCAATTTAGCAGCTAAACCGCTACACATTATGCAATATTTTCTCCTTCCTACACACATACACAAAGAACTTGACAAAATCAATAGGAATTTTCTCTGGAATAAGGGCCCTAAACACAGACCCCTAATCAACTGGTATGAAGTTTGTAAGTCTCATACAAAAGGGGGTTTGGGTCTTCGCCTTTCTGAGGACATGAACAAATCCCTCCAACTGAAACTTCTCTGGAAACTATTAGCTGAACCAACAAACCCGTGGGTTAGGCTAGTAACCCAAAAATATCTAAAGGACAAAACCATACTTGAATACGAGAAAAAAGGAATGATGTCATGGCAATGGTCCAAATTAACCTCCCTTCTTCCACTTTTCAAAAGTGGACTACGCTGGGGATTAGCCACTGGGAAATCAATAAATTTCTGGAATGACTGTTGGGCTGGACATGTTCCCCTGCTGACAAAAGCAACAAATACCACGAATATAAATTCCCAACTCAAGGTGAGTAACTTCATCACTTCAGATAAGAACTGGGATGTTAGCAAACTAAGGGATACAATTGGCAACAACCTCTGCAACGACACCATAAGAATGATTACCCAAATCCCAATACCGAAATACATACACCAAGACAAACTATACTGGGCCTACGGTAAAAATGGTTGGTTTTCTACGGCCTCTGCAATTGAGCTAATTCATAAATTAAAAAATCACACCTCATCGGATACCTCGTGGATTTGGAAGTTAGACGTGCCTCCGAAAATTAAGAACTTCCTGTGGCGAATAACAAAAAATGGACTTCCAACCTCTGTTAAGCTAGCTAGCCGTGGAGTTGGCACTCCCACGGACTGTCCCCTATGTGAAATGAACTATGAAGACATAGATCACTTCTTATTTAAATGTCCATGCACGAATCACACGTTACAATTGCTCTCTGCTAAAATTAGAAACACTCTCCAAAATGTTTATGATACCACTACTAACACTAATGAAGCTTTATGTGCTATGTATAGCTCACTCGGAAAATCAGAATTTTCCATTCTTGCCACATCTTGGTGGTGCTCTTGGTTCTTCAGGAATAAAGTTCTATTTGAAAATCACAAACCAAACCCTACAACAATAGCATCTCACATAAATAATCAAATGTCCAACTGGGAAAAATAAAAAATTGACGACCTAGGAACGGATTACAACAATAATACTAATGCCCCTAAACAAAGTAGAGTCAAAAAGCGTACAACAAAATGGACCAGACCGATCAGCAATTGGTACAAGTTAAATTTCGGCGGAGCCCTTTCCTCAGTCAATTGCGGCTCTTATGGATTTCTCATTCGCAATTGCTTAGGTAGGGTTCTGTACTCAGAATCTGGCACCTCCCCTCTCTCGTCCGTGGTTGGAGCGGAATGCTTCGGATTATGGAGGGGCATTCTAAAAGTAGTGGATCTTCACATAGACCAGATCTGCGTAGAAGGCGACAATCTTAGCATCATTAAAAGTCTTAAAACAGGTGTGTCCAGCCATGGCGAAATAGAGATGCTAATTTCTGATGCTCTCTTTGCCCTCACACGCCTTTCTAGATTTGAGATCTCTCATACCTTCAGGGATGGTAATCGAGCTGCTGACCGTCTATCTCACATTGGGATCGATTTCTCCGGCCCGTTTTCCCCTCCTGACGAGGTTCTTTGTGAAATCATCCGAAAAGATGCTCTTAGCTAGTACGTGTTGCGTACAGCTAAATTATTTCTTGTTAAAAAAAAAAAACAAAATTCTCTAGACATGTCACGAATAAATAACTCTTGCTCAAAAAAACAATAAATAATGCAATTGCTTGAAAAGGGGGAAAAAACAACAATAAAATACATCAATAACCACTGTTTGCTCATCGCTATGTCTTACCTCACTTCCCACTTTCCTCTCCCTTCTTCATCTCTCTCTCTTTCATCCCTGTAGATTTTCTGCAGATATCGCATGTTCCTCCTTGCAGTTTCCGATTCAGGTAATAATTTCTCGCTTGATGCGCTTTCGTGAACCAAAACGATTCTTCGGAAATACGATGGCGTTGATGTTTGTAGTGTCGGTCACTTAGATCTCTGTTCGATGTCACGTTTTTTTCCTGATTGTATTTGCAATGAATTTTCAGTTGAAATTGAGATTTCGTTGCAATTCGGAGTTGCAGATTGCATCTCATCAATTGCCGATTCTAATCCTCATTTAAATTTTGCCATGCTTTGATATCTTTCTCTGTGATTTGCGTGGAGTATTATTTTTCCTGTTGTGATTGAAATTAGTTGTTTAATTACCTGATTTGGCTGGTTTGGGACTTTTGAGTGTGGAGCTTTAATAGTTCATTCATCTATTCATTGTTGTTTTTTCTTTTCTTGTAATTCAACTTCGTTGTGAGAGCTCAAGTTGCATTAATATCAGTTTCCTATTAAGGATGAGTGGTTTAGTTGTTTATGAATCTCTTAAGCAACTACATCTTCTAGGGGTTAGCCACAAATAATAGCTGTAGTTGACATCTGATCTTCTGATTTTCGGTTTCGATTTACAGCTGATAAAGGCGACTGGAGTTACAGGCTTGCCTTTGATCCGTGTAACTGAAAGAATAGTAAGGATGAAAGGAGGTTTTCATGCACTACGGAGCATGAAGCTTCCTTTTATCCTATTTATTATTGTTTGTTTGACTCTTTACATGTGGTGTGAGAAGACATCCTTTCTTACTGCATTCATGCCAGCCCAAAATGGATTGATGCTTCCAGGTTAGTATCCCTTAAATCTTAATATTCTTATAACTTTGCCATATCTTCTCTCCGGTATTATTATATGCTAGATTTCTGAAAGCATTTGTTAGCACATGACCTAATCTAGTTATCGCTATTTTAATGAATAGAACAGCGTAACAACAACAACATCGACCCAGTAAAACCATGATTTCTGTTTCTAGCATATATACTTGTATAGTGTGTTTTAACAAAGCTAGAAAAGTTATGTTTTTTTTTATGTTATAACATTTCAATTGTCAAATAAGATATTGCTGTAACTCTTGTTTTGCATTGTCTTTGGTAACTGTGTAAGTTCAATCTATGACTGAAAGTATTTGTCTTTGTCAGCTCTTCCTATAAGCAGTGTGGTCGTCTTTTCTGCTTATTCATGCTGAAAACATACTCTATCTGCCAGTCTGTTTTAGTTATTCGTCTTGCCCAGTATATCATACATGAAGAGATGATAGAGATTTAGAACTGGAAGATAAGACAATTGATGGTTGGCACTCAATTATTTGCCTTTTCCAGCTATTGTTTCAGGGAGAATGATTGTAGTATTCCGCATCTTGATGCTGAAAACATGTTTGTATATAGCTAGATTAGCTGCTTTTGTGTAATTGTTGCCATGCTATGGTTCCTTTTTGTACTAATTACTTTATTTGTCCAGCAATTCCTCCATCAAGAGTTGCGAAGGGCTCAGAAGTGGAAGATATGAAGACTGATGCAGAAAGCCCTGCTAGTGCTATAAAGACAATGCCCGTGGTGAACGTGAAAGCTGAAGGGAAATTGCCAAAGCATGACAACCAAAGTAAGATGCTGAAAACATGTTGGTATATAGCTAGATTAGTTGCTTATGTATAATTGTCGCCATGCTATGGTTCTGTTTTGTACTAATTAGTATTTTTGTTCAGCAATTCCTCCATCAAGAGCTGCGAAGGGCTCTGAAGTGGAAGATATGAAGACTGATGCAGAAAGCCCTGCTAGTGCTTTAAAGATAATGTCCGTGGTGAACGTGAAAGCTGAAGGGAAATTGCAAAAGCATGACAACCAAAGTAAGGTGCCGATCCTTGTAAGTGCATCTATTTGAATTCTAGCTCCAAACTCAAGCGTCACTGTAGATGCTTGTTGAGCCATGAAGAAATGCTATATGAGATTGGTTATATAAGGGAAAGCCCTCAAGCTGCAGTGTTTTACAATTACAACTAGAACAGAAGAATGATGGAATAAACCAAAATGGTTTGCTTGAATACTGTTTAGTGCACAGAGATTTTATTCAAGATGAATGGAAAAATTAGTTACTCCGATGCACATGATTCACTTTTTCTCCTTTGTTCTTAAGAGGGGTGAGAGGTTTGGGAGCTTGTGCTTGTTATTCATTTCCTTGCACAGATGTTTACTTCACAATGGTTCTAGTGATCCATGCCATTGTTTCTGCAGTATCCTCATTGAGCTAGATATGATAAAAATGATAAATTAATTGTGTTAACTGAGGCCTGAGTCCGTGATTAATATCAGGGGCAAATGTAATCTGAGAATGCTAGTACTGTGATGAAGCCACTAATTGTGCATTGTTTGCCGTTTTCCAGCATGCAATTATGCACGAGGGAAGTGGGTTGAAGATGATGCTCGTCCATTTTATTCGGGATCTGATTGCAAACAATGGTTATCAGGGATGTGGTCTTGTCGGTTGACCCAACGCACTGACTTTGCTTATGAAAAGTTCCGTTGGCAGCCTCGTGATTGTGAAATGGAAGAATTTGAAGGAGCTAAATTCTTGAGAAGGTAATTGTCCATTTTACATTTTACTGGTGTTATACATCATAGCTTAATGGCTAATACTGACAACCAATTACAATTAAATGGGTAGTTGTTTTACAAAATCTTCCTTAAATTAGTGCCTGTTCCTATATCATTTGGCCAACCAAGTTACACATCTCATTCATACCTTGCATCAGTTTGAATCGTGTATTTTCTTCTGAGTTACTTCCAATCCCTCCATTCACTATATTTTTAATGAGTAATACCTCCATGTGATCAGAGTGTGTATCTACATCGCTTAGAGTCTTACCAACTTGCCTTGACCAACTTTCAGTCTTCGATGTGGTACTATTTTTCTTCAATCAGATGGAATTCAATTCATCTCTTGAGTTTTAATTTGTGAGCCACGGTTGAAAAAACTGTTTATGCCTTGAAGAATTGAAGCTTCATTACTTGATTGAGATAGATTAATGCGACAGTGCATAAAGGCGGTGTAGTTTCTGCTCCTACACTTGCTGCTGACAACACTTGCTCCTTTATCCTGAATACTCACTAGAGACTAGAGTTGAATTTCCTCTTCAGATGCCCTTTTTTTAATCAGGGGGTGCATTCAGTGATTCAAATACTAATATGCTGAACCTGTTTTGTTTGCTTTGTTTTTTTCTCCCACATTTTTTATCATAAAAAATGACAAGTGATGTGATGTGCACATTGTGACAGGATGCGCAATAAGACTGTTGCCTTCATCGGTGACTCCTTGGGGCGTCAGCAGTTCCAATCTTTGATGTGCATGATTACTGGTGGGGAAAACAGGTACGATGTTGTAAATGTAGGAAGCGATTATGGTCTTGTCAAGGCTCGCGGTGCAGTGCGCCCTGATGGGTGGGCTTATTGCTTCCCGAGCACAAACACTACCATTCTGTTTTACTGGTCAGCATGCCTTTGTGGTCTAGAGCCAATTAATAAGACAAGTTCCGCTACTCAATACGCAATGCACCTTGATCGGCCACCAGCGTTCTTGAAACGTTTCCTTAACAAGTTCGATGTTCTTGTTCTCAACACCGGGCACCACTGGAACAGAGGGAAGTTCAATGCAAATAGGTGGGTCATGTATCTTCAGGGTGTCCCCAACACCGACAAGAAGATCCAAAATATAGGCCGAGCAAAGGATGTCACAATCCACAATATCATCAAATGGGTCGACTCTCAGCTTCCACATCACCCGAACCTTAAAGCCTTCTACCGCTCCATGTCACCTCGTCATTTCTTCCATGGAGATTGGAACACCGGCGGCACTTGCGACAACACCAATCCCATGTCCCATGGCAAGGAAGTCCTGAAAGACGACTCTACTGACCGAGTTGCAGCAACAGCTGTGGCAGGTACCAATGTAAAGCTGTTGGACATAACAGCACCTTCTGAACTCAGAGACGAGGCGCATATGTCCCGTTACAGCATTAAAGGCACACCGGGTATCCAGGATTGCTTACACTGGTGCTTGCCCGGTGTTCCTGATACGTGGAACGAACTCCTTTTTGCACAGCTGTAAGAGAGATCAATACCTATACACACACATGAACATAGCTGAAAAGGTTCGGATATTGGCCTGGGATCCCGGTGCATTGCTACTGTATAGATCTCGTCGACTGTAGAAGAGAGTTCACTGACTGCAGCATTTGCTGCTTGCACAGGTTAGCTAATTCTTCCTCTTGTACGTTACAGATTGCGGGTAGAAAAGTAGGGTCCGATTGATCATTGAATAAAGTGGGGGTTTAGCCGTTTAGGGATCACATTTGATTTTTCAAGTGTTGCTACCAGTTGAAATTATTTTGTTAAGAACTTCATTACAGCATGTCATATACCAAAGGTTCAAAATATTCTTATACAGTATGTTACATTGACTCTCATTAATCATTATTACTACCTTTGAAGCTTCATTATAAGTTTTCTGTGGCTTCTAAGTTCACCACGCTCCGCAATTAAAAATTTTAAGCTAAAAAGGTTTGACTCTTAGGTGGAGCTAGGGAGGGGCAAGGGGGAGCATACACCCCTCCTTTCATCCAACAAGTTACCTATATCTATTCTACTCGTCGATAGCTTCATTTTGATATATTATAAGCTTCAATCTATTCTACTTTAAAGTTATGACCGTTTGAAAAATAAAGATAGATTAATTATTTGAAATGTCTTTTAATAAACCACAATGCTTTTATATTTTACTTAACTTGATATTTTAATAATATAATTCAACTCAAGAGCTTCGAAATAAAAGGTTATATTACCAAATTCAACCATTAGATAAGAAATTATGCAAGTTTAATTTTTTATATATATTTAAACGGTGCCTTTTTAGAGAAAAATAATGTCATTATAGACTAAAATGTTATCGTTTTTAGAGAAAGAATATATACAACAATTAATGATACAATTTTGAACTAAAATGTTGTCGTTTTGAACAAATATGTCATTGTTTTGAACTAAAAAAATGTTGTTTTGAACTAAAACATTATTGTTTAAATTAAAACATCATAGTTTTGATATACTAAACTAAAGAAAAAATCTATCGAAGAGGGACTGAACAACTTGTACAAAACTCCGCCCCCTCCTTCGATAAGTTGTTGGCTCCATCACTGCTTGTAGCTTCCAACTTTCTAGATGTGTAGCTAATCTTCAACCAGGCCTCCCTTAGTCAAGGTTTACTATAAATCTGATTCGTTTCCTACCTCGGATCATAGTCTCTAGCTTTGGTTTTGATTTTGAGAGGGTGAAAGGATCGAAATCAAGTAAACGGTTTATTCAGAACATAGTGTTAGATTAAGTAGCTTTTCCTTTCTTAAACACAAAATTTTATTGAATCTAGAAATATTAAACACACAAGCACTCCTAAATTAAAAACAATCAAACACTCACAACACTCCTATCAAAAAGATCCATCGAAGGATTTTTAAACTTTAGAGTGATGGGGAAACAATCTACGTTTTTAAAAAACTTCTCTTTCTCTTTCTGGTTTACAAGGCTTAAGACTTCTTCTCACTTTCATATATTTTCTCTCTCTGGAATTCGACGCCCCTGAAGTTTGTGGTAAGCTCTATCTCTATTTATAGAGCCGGTCGAAGGGCATTTGATGCCTCTTAACGGCTTTGTAACTTATGACCGATAGGTTGGCCTGCTAAAATCAGAAAAGCACACAGTACAATCATTATCTTACGGGCTCACATAACAAACAATGACATAAAGAAAAGAAAAAGACAAAGGTTGACAAGATTCTTCACGTGATAATTCAATTGTAGTTGTCCGGATTGTAGACCCTCTCCCATGTTAACTTCTAGATCATCATTATAATAGCTATTTGTAGATCTTCTTCATTGTCAAGATCCAGCTCTTGGATTAGCGATTATATGTATTTCGGATCCCATGTTATGGGGCTATCAAGCAATTTATCATGGCCATCCGCAGACAAGAATTTTCCTCCTTTGATTTGTATTAGGTATTTCGGGATGGACTCTTATCTATCTATGACTTGTTGTAGTAGTCCTTTGAGTTGTGGGGAGACAGTGAAGGTTGTAAAGCCAACCTTGAATATCCCACATTCTGTCTTTTTAAACTTGGCGATGTAATAATAGAGGTAAAACAAACCCATTGTTCTAGCCATTCCAGTCCAGGTGTTCTGATCCATGTCTGCTGAGTGCGTATTGGATCTTCAATGAACCAATGTTAATCTAGTATAAGTACTGTGATTAGATAATGAGGAGCTCGAGTTTCTCCCTGGGTAACCTCCATGCATGCAACGAAAACATTGCAATACTTAATTCGGTTGTTGTCTTCCCAAATTGATGACTTCTTTTTGGAATTGGGTCATATATTTTAAGAAGTTTTCATGCTTGAGACATTCTTCATGGATCTCAAAAAGCTTTACACACATTCCATATATATTTCCAAGCTTTAAGGAAATCAACATCTTCTCCTGGATAAAGGGGTAAAACTATCTCTTCTACTCCTCCTCAGTTTTCAGTAATGAATTCCCTTCTCCATGCTCTAGAGAATTTTTTTATCCTTGTTGCCAACGCAAGAGCTGTTGTGAGCTGGGTACGGGGGTGTTACAATCTCCCCCACTTAAAGCACTTACGATCCCGTCAGGCCCAAGGGACTGCCCTTCGAGAGGAGCATACCCGAGCATACTGTCAGAGTACCTCCCGGCCCAGAGCCTCCCTTCGAGAGGAGCATACCCGAGCATACTGTCAGAGTACCTCCCGGCCCAGAGTCGGCTCTGATACCATCTGTAAGACCCAGGGTCTTAAGAGGCGTCAGCCCATGCCACCTAGCCCTCTCAGGTCCGTTGTTCTCACTTGGAGACTGAAAAGGAAGAGCTCTTGTGACATGGGTAGGGCTTGAATCACTTATAAACCACTCCCAACATCCTTATGATATCCGATGTGGGACGGGGGTGTTACAGTGCCTTCATATTATCAAGATTTTTGTTTATAAAACTCAGTATTCCTTTCCAATCAATTCTGATTGTGAATGGTTTAAGAGCTAGGAAGATAATAAATTTGTCGATTTCTCTGTAATTAGCATGAATGAAGAATCTCTCTCTCCATAACAATATAACTGCATTCAGATTTGTTGAAATTGTCACTGGTATACTTGCAAAGCTTCTTTTTTTAGCTTCAAAACAACACTCCAATGATAATCACTAGCATCGGTTTCTAAAACCAAGTCATCACCTTCAATAGACAAAGTTAATATTGGTAGCTTTATACATCTTCTTTAATTTTTGGACTATATATCTTTGCGTCTAAACGAGTCCAATTCCAAACTTGTTTTTTAAAAAAAAAATTAGCTTGTAAAGGTTTTCTTAATTTGGCTAAATCTTTGATGAAATCAAATGCATAAGTAAGACATCCTAGAAATCTTTCTAATTGCTTCCTATCCTTTATTTCATCAGGAAATTTGTCCACTTTTTCTAGGATATGCTCTTGCAGCACGATTTGTTCGACTTTGATCTTCAATCCTAGGAATTCAATTTATGGTTCAGCATAGATGCATTTCTTCTATCCTAGAATGATTCCGTGATCAATACATTTTAGGGTTATAGCTTTAAGATCATGCTTATTTTGTTCTAAAGTTATAGAGAAAATTGAGATATCAAATGACACGACTCGCCATTTTTAGAGAAAATTAAGATCATGATCAATACATTTTTGGTTATAGCTTTATAAATATTATCCAATCTTCTCTGAAATATTTGTGGGCATTCTTTGAACCAAATGATATGACTAACCATTCATCGTATCCTTGTGGGGCACTAAATACAGTAAGTGTAATGCTTTCATCACCAATCTTTATTTGCCAATATCCACTTTTACAATCCATTTTAGAGAATCAGATGACTCCTTGTATTCTACAGATTGTTTTATTAGGGATATAAATATATAATATACATAAAAAACAGTATTATCATTAAGTTTTTTTTTTTATAATTGATAATCATTACACCCTTTTCTCTTTTTCTTCAGCATGGTTTCTCACCATAAAAACAGGACTAGAATGAGACTTTTACTTAGGGGTAGGCATAAATCCCGCAAATCTCGGTCCCGTTCCGGACCCGTTCTCATATATATATAATATATATAATAATGTAATACTATATATATATATATATATATGAGAACTTGTAAATATAAAAAAATTATAGATATATATTTATTACATCTTTGAAAATCGTAATATATACATGAAATTTTGATTTTTTTATAATCTTTTTTATTTGAGGGACAAGGCCCGTCCCGTCTTGGTCCCGTCATGTCCCGCAAAAATTACGCAGGACGACTCCATCCCATCCCGTCCCGTGCCGGCCCCTACTTTTACTTCTTTGATTAAACCTTTCTTTAAGGGCCCATCTATTTGTTCTTTAAAGATCTTTATAAGTGTAAACCATTTGTTTTACTTTAATGACAGTTTTTGGGTTTATTTTAGTTAATTAATAAAAATATAAATTAAAACTATTTCAAAGTCATATTTACCAAAAATATTAATAGACAAATATTTGATAGGTTTATCTTATTTATTTATTTATATATATTATTTTTTGGCATAAAGAATTATTTATATCTATATTAATTTTTGGTAGAATGAATTATTTATATCTAGATAAAATTTTATCTTATTTATTTTATTCTCACATTGTAATTCATATTTATTATTTTTGTCATATTTTTAACAAGCGATCTTTTATATAGATAATAGATATAATTTTAATATTAATATATTCTCATGTACGAAATGATACATGTGTTGTTAATAAGCTAGAATAAACAATGTTACATCTTTACCAGTTTGGGCTGAGCTCTAGCAACGTTGGGCCTGATAAACAATTCCTAATAGGCCTTAAGGCCCCCTCCTAAAATGAAAAGAATGAAGGATCATCATTTAGATTGCTACCATCTATTTTTGTTTTACATAATTGGAATTTTAGACTAATATTAATATTAAATAAATTATATTTATCTTGTAAATGATTATTATTACATAGTTATATAGTTTTATGTTGAAAATCATATTTCAAAAACTATTGCTAGTAAGCAGAGGATGCTAGAGCCCCTATGCATTTTTTTTGTGCTTAATTTTTTATTAATTTTAGAAATAAAAATGTTGTAACAAGAATGATACTCCCTCCGTTCGGCAAAACTTGTCGTTTACTATTCACGCACGCTTTTTAAGAATGATAAAAACTATATAAAATATTTATTTTTTAAAAATTTTTTTTAACAAGTTTGTACTTATTAATAATAACTACAAAATTGTTAAAAAAATTATTAAAAAAATAGATATTTTATATAGTTTTTAGCTCCTAAAAAAGCGTGCGTGAATAGTAAAACGTCAAGTTTTGCCGAACGGAGGGAGTAATAGAGAAGAAAGACATAGAAATTTACGTGGTTCGGAAATGGTGTGTTACCTACGTCAACGGGTAGAGAACAAGTTTTGTATATTAGAGGCGGTGAAAATAGATTAGGGTTATAAAGGGTTGGCGTTTCATGAGTATATGTAGAGACTCATGAAACCATAAACAGACAATGGACCGTAAACCCAAAACAAATAGACGAAAGGCCCCAAAACATTGCACAACGAGACCACTGCCAGGGGACAGAGCCCCCCGGACTCCCTGATGCCTCGCCAGTCAACAATGATTCAAATCATATTAACAAAAAATCTATTAAATAATAAATAAATATAAAGATAGCTTAGCTTGGTTATTAATTTTTATTCATTTCATAACGGCTAGTCCATCTGTTGATTTTTATCCTCATTATTTACCAAATATTAATGATGTCTGTTATTTTGAATCGTTGTTTTTTCGAAAAAAAATATTTTTTTTTGGTGGCCAAAAAAAAAAAAACTTAACAATAATACTGTTGGGGAGAATCCACCACTATTGAGATTTCCTTTAGAGAGTCGATCGAAAGTTGGGGAATTGAAAGTTGGTCAAAGTCTAATTTCATTACAAAGGAAGTTATAATTAATTCTAGTTTGATGTGTATCTCTCTTTGAAAACCAACCAAGTAACAACTAACAACTAATGGAAGTTAGTAATTAATTAGTAGAGCTAGGATGGTCCATGGGTATAAGCTAAGGGGTCGCACTCCATAGCAATTAATGCCAAGTTGGGTGTGCATGCATGCATGAAACATAGATTTATAGATATAGTAGAAGAGGGTCAGCTTAGCCTTAGAGCAAGCTACCTCCCAAAGTGGTGGGTTTATTTAGCTCTTTGACAACTACTCCCATGTGGTATGTTTGCCATGTGCATTAATTAATTAATTAATTCATTTATTTATGTTATCCCATAATTATATATACTTCCTTTTTTTAATAAGCAAAAAAACTACATATGCTTATCTTGCAGTCAGGTGGGAAAACCTAAAAAGTTAAATCTCTAAGAATTTAATTAAAGTCTCCAATTTTAGGAAAAAATTTGATTACCTATAGTTTAGTTTACTATGCTTCCACTTCTATCCTTTTTAATTTGAAAATTTTTATTTCTCTTATTTTAATTTTTACCGTCTAAAATTCAGCCAAAAACATTTTCTCAATTTTCATAATTTGCAGTTGATGAAAATTGAGTTCCTACAAATATTCTCAATTTTGAGGCAAATGAGTCATGCAAATTGTGGATTGATAAGATAAAATCTAAAACATGTCATGTTTTTTCAAAGAGTTTTATTTGCAATGGATAGGTATTTGAGGTGTAGTTGTTTGGTATTTGAGGATGTAGTGAATAGTTATTCATTGTACTCGATAACTAACCATTGCACCTGAATAACTTAATACCATCGAAATAGAACAAGACACATATGGTTTTGCATTTTCTCAGGTTTGTACCATAGATATGACATATGGTTGTCCACATGGGATTTTAACTCTATTAATATCATTTTTTCTAACTTATATTCTAGATATGTGTTACTTATCATAAACTTCAAATTCTGATAGAGATTATACAATATGGATGTAGTTTATCCTAACAACTTTCCTTTCCTATATACTCTGTGTGTATATATATATATATATATATATAGAGGTCGGATCCCGTGTAAGCAACCCTTACGGTGTAATTTGTGAGCAGAGAAATTATTCGCAGGTACCAAGCGATTATTCGTGTATAATAATGTAATTATTCGTATGTATGAACAAATGTAATTATTTGTAAGTAACAAAAAATTATTCATATGTATGTACATACGAATAATCACTTCGTACCTACGAATAATGTTATTGTTCACAAGTTACTTTTAATCTCATCCGTTTGATCTTCTTAATCCGACGCTCTAGATTTGCTCGCAAATTACACAGTAACACTTGCTTACACAGGATCTATCCTCTCTATATATATATATATATATATTGCATTAATGATTATTGCATTCATTGCAAATATATCACATATAGGCATGATTAGATCATCATGTATTTTTTCCCGGCCAAAGTCTTCAACCACATTATGTGCCCTCACTTATTGTGGGCATCAAATACACAAATACAAGTCAACCATTAATCTTGTTTATTTATATAAATCTGCATGCTGAAAAATAATAGCTACTCCGTATTTTTTTGCTTTGAAGCAAAAATTTAGAACAGAACTATCACCGCCTAGTAGTACTTCCATCCTAGCGCGTTTTTACGGATGAGAACCTTCCACTCGATTTGTATCCTCCTCCAAGCTTCCGTTGATAGAGTTACTGTAAGCGGAATAAACAATCTTATTTACCACAATATTAGCTAGTTGAATAGCATACATGTATGATCCGACTGCGAGGCAATAAAAAAAAAGAATTAATTACTACATTTTTAGAGAGAGAAAAAGGCATAATGATATAAATATTCTTAGGTGAAATCGGTAATAAAAATACCCTTAAGATACATACTTTGATCTAGAAAATTAGAGAGACAATATTTGTTTTCTATTTTTGTAATATATATAGAGAAGTTTTCACGTGCATTGACTCCTTACAATGTATACATAAGAACGTTTGTGAGCCATTGGATGAGTTTTAATGGGTGGTTAGATTTTAAACTAAAAATAAATAAAATCTCACAAAAAAAAATAAACTTAAAAATCCCTTTTGAAAAATCAATTAGATTCTCTCTCACCGATTTCTCAAACACTGTTGAAAATAAACGTTATAGAAATGAATATTCATTTTTATATAGGTTATAAATATTCATCCAAGTATAGGTCATAAATATTCATTCGAAATTTTAGGGTTCATCCAAATAATATTCATCTGAATATAAGATAACATATTCAGATGAATATCCAAGTGAGTATTCAGCCATAATGAATGATCAAGATTTTATAAACTGAAAAACAATATTTTAACAACGTGGAAGATAGATTTGAGGACATAGATTTTTTTTATTTATTTAAGGAAAATGGTGGAAGATTTCATAAATTTAAAAATAATATTTTAACAATAATGGTGGGAGAGATAGATTTGATCACTCTTATCCATTCATTATGGGTTCAAAATCGATCTCATGAATGCATTGTAAGGAGTAAATACATTGAAAAGTTATTGTATATATATAACATGATGACGGAAGTTTGAAGATATATAGTTTGATCTCGTGACCTCTCACTTCAAATGATTTTTGTATCTTATGACGGAAAAAATCTAAATAGTACATTTAATCTCTAATCTGGTTGTTAAGATTTCATTTCACTTTGATAGCCCCTAAGGACCCAATCCTTCATACATCCTCTCTCAATATACTCTTATTTATTATCAACTGATTTCGAGTTCACTCAATTATATATTCATGTGCGTTCTCGTCGATTGGCTCACCTAATATCAATAGTTTTTATTTAATCGATTCTTTATTCATCGATCACACAATACACCAAGAAATCGAACTATTGGACGAGACTCGTGATGGGATGCCAAATTTGCCGAGATTGGTAGATCGAACAGAAGACGTACGAAGTGCCATGAAATTACAAACTCCAATAAATAAAAGAGGGGTTGATGAATGTCGATGACTATGACAAAAGGGGCCTCTATGTGTCGCCAATGGATCTACTTAATTAAATCCGGTACTTTAGACTCCGGTCCGGTTTGGTCCGTGATATATTTTGATTGGGTGGTGCCACCTTGTTGGTTTTTATCAAAACATTGTAATAATAATTACACTGTATAAAATATACAGCACTATTCACTAGTACTATCTAAAGGCTATTATATGTATAAACTAAGATATAAATAGCTAACTTGATCATGACATAGTCACATATGAATTATGCATATATGATTGGTTTCATCATATATATACATTGTTGATAATTGAGAACTAGGTGCATGAAGATGGACTCAAAGTTCAAATTGTGTTGAGATGTTGGGAAATTTAGGTAAAAAGAGTGGCCCATCTCATATGGGTTATATATATATGTTCAGGACCGACTTTCGATAGAATGATATCCTAAGGTTGATACGTAGTGCCCAGTAGATCATGAGTTCGAATAGTCGCTAGGATATCATTCTAACGAAAATTAGTCGATTGTGAGTGAGAGGGTCAACCCCTTAAAGTTTTTTTTTTTTATATTAGTCTAGTTCGATCGACTCAGTCGCTCTACATCTGGATCAGGTACTGTGTGACCCATTTAAGGGGTTGACCCTCCCACTCACAAGCGACTCCATATTTCCAAGGGGATTCGAACTTCGAACCTCTAGGAATGAGATGTAGTCCCACAACCACTACACCAACTTGTGATTGGTAAAATTAAAGTTCTCTAATCCATAGTACTAAGGATTTGTTTGGATGGTTATGCACTTATGTATTATGATTTATATTGCATAATTATCTATCTTATGCTCTAAAAATTTATATCAAAAGTAATTTAGTTATTGGGACATTTAAAAATGTGCAATTATTTTTATGCAATTCACTAATTTTTTCTTTATAATATTCAAATTCCTTAAAATATATCAAAAATAGTCCCAACTTATTCAATTAAATTATAGATTATACGAATAATTTAATAAAATATAGTTATCGAGTGAGCATGTTAATCCTTTATTTTTATTTTCTTTGGGGGGTCGGAGGGGTTCAATGGCAAAGTTAATAAAATAAAAAATATTCCATAATTAAATAGTAAAAAAAAAAACTAAAGATAAACTAAATGTAATTTTTCTTTTCAATAAGCTGGGTTAGTGCTCGATAACAAAAGTTAAAGGGTGCACCGTTCTTGATTTAAAAACTTGTTAAGTTGACACACTTCAAATTTTCAGACTTATAATAAATAAAAAATTCCTTAATCCAAAATCTGTGGCATTTGACTTTTTAACACTTTCGTAGTTATTATTACAAACTTGTTTAAAATTTTTTATCAAAAAATAAATATTTTATATAGTTTTTCTCATTCTAAAAAAGTGTGTATACATGTTTTGCCGAACGGAGGGATTATCAAATATCGTTTATTTTTTCTTAATTTTCACATTTTTTCTTAATTAATAAGTATAATATTATTAAAAAAAGATTAATATTTTATAGATTTTTTAACTTCTTAAAAATTATATCAAAAATAATTGACATATATTTTGAGACAAAAATAATATTAAATTATGAGAGTAAAAGTGATTAATTAGCATTTAAGTATTCATGGCTTAAAAAAGTTATGCACCGTTAAAACTTGTTTTAAAAAATTATAGAATATATATTTTGAGAGAGAGATAATATTTAGGGAAAATGGCAGAAAACCACCCCTTAAATATGGGTCTTTGTAGAAAACCACCCCTTAAAATTGAAATTGCAGAAAACCACCCCTTAAACCCATTTTGTAGGTAAATCGCCACCCACAACCCTTTTTTCCATTAGGTTGGCGTTTAAAAGGTGAAAAGTCATTTTTACCCCTCCATTTTAATGTTATTTTAATGAGAGAAAAATGTATGAATTGAAATAAATTAATATGTTATTCTATTAATAAAAAATGAGAGAAAAAAGGTATGTTATTCTATTAAAATAACATTAAAAATGATGGATAAATATATTTTATTAATTTATTTCAATTCATACATTTTTCTCATTAAAATAACATTAAAATGGAGGGGTAAAAACGACTTTTCATCGTTTTAAACGGAAACCTAACGGGAAAAAAGGTTGTGGGTGGCGATTTACCTACAAAATGGGTTTAAGGGGTGGTTTTCTGCAATTTCAATTTTAAGGGGTGGTTTTCTGCAAAGACCCATATTTAAGGGGTGGTTTTCTGCCATTTTCCCTAATATTTAAGCATTCACGACCGAAGTGGAAGAACTAGGTCATTACTCATTACTCAATACTCATTACTAATTAGTGAATATAGGGGCAATATCGTAAATTTATTTTTAACACGAGCAAGCTCTAGCTCATGACGAGCTCGACTACAAGTTCAAACTCGACTCATTATTAACTTCGAATGAACTCGAGCCGAGCTTGAGCTACTCAACATGAACAATAACCCACCAATGGAAAGGGCGAAACCTGTGAAAATGCGGGTCACCGACGCAGGGCCGTGCCGACCTTTTCGGGGGGGCCTGTGTTAAACAATTATGGTTGATTTATATTGTTTGTAAATTAATTTTATATAAATGTGTTAGATAAAAATGTGTTATAAACTTGGGAATAAGATAGTAACTTTTTATTTTTTGATTAATTTCTTACATAAAAATATTGCAAATTCATATATTTTTTCCTTTAAAAAATTATATTTGTGAAAAATTTAGTGTTTAAGGTCTTTTAAAGGGGTTTATATTCATATATTTTTTCCTTAAAAAAAATATACTCCATATTTGTGTAAAAAATAGTGTTAAAGGTGTTAGAAAGGGAAAAACAACTAGAGCATTAATTGAGATTCGAACACGGGGTGGAAGGTTACTCACGCCACTGTGCTACCTGATATAATTGAAATATTATGAAAAGCCTTTCTTATATACCAAATATAATTGATATTGGGCCTTAAAATTTTAGGGGCCCTGTTCCGTTGGGCCACCTGAACAGCCTAAAGCACGGGTCTGCACCAACGTTACCCTCACCTAGATGAGAGATCTTCAAAGACCACGAACACAGCCACAATCCTCTCGATTATACAGGACGCCCGATACTGTAACCCAACTCGGAACTAAACACACCCTCACCAAAGCAGCGATTCAAAGTCAAGAGAGGGAACAAATACAAGCCAAAAAGGGAAGAACTAAACATCAGACGAAAATTTGTGTGCAAACTTCCCGGAACCAAACTGAAAGTCCGAGAATGAATTATTTAAACATTAATATTCAAATTATTTTCTAGGCCCTTTCGGGATTTTCATCAAACCCTTTCGGGATTTTGTCGAACCCTTTCGAGATTTAGATAAGGTCTTTTCGAGCTTTTTTTTAAAAAAAAAATTTACAAGCTGCCTCGAGCCCAAGACAAAACCTTGGGCCCAAAGCACAACAATCATGCCTACTTCCAACATGCCAGTCCGGGCATGGGAAAACCAAAGAGACCAAGGAAGCCCGAAGGAACTAGCATGAGGACGGCGGCACCGTGGCTACCGACTAGAGGAGAAACGACCGGCACAACCCACAGAGCCTCGCCATCACCGGACCCCATAGAGGACGGATTATTCAGATAGTCGCACAACATGAGGTTTGCAAAGGAGGCAGAAGACAAGACGATGACATCGAGGAGGTGACGAGCAACATTAACGCTGGTTGTGGCCCGGGACGAGGCTAGCTAGGAACAGGGCTACAAAGCCGACGAAAGAGACCGGTTGAGACAAGCAGGAACAAGGACCCTAAGTATTAATTGAAACAACGAGAGAAATCCTGGTGATCGTCAAAATCCATCGGAGGAGACGGGAATGATGGATCAAAGAGTGGAAGATCCCTTGGAGAGAGGATTAGTAGCCCAATTTGGTGAATCTATCAAAGATGTGGAGGTTAGGGATTGAGAAGGATGGTTTGGCTATCACAATTGGGTGCGCGTAAAGGCAATTGTCTCAGCGCGTTCTTTCTTCTCCTGTGAGAGTTTTTTATTTACTTTTTTATCTAAACTGTAGGCTACTGCCTTTTTATTATATAGATAAAGAGAGGTTAGCCCTCGGAAGGGTATACAGAAGAGTCTAAAATGAAAGAATTAGGCAAGCTAACGTGTTCAGTGAAGGCGTTCGACAAGGATAGAGACCAATTGGCTAAAGAGTCAGCTACCGCGTTCGCCCTCCTTCAGATGCTGCAAATTTTCACTTCCCATCTCGGCTCGCAGATGAGGCTCCGGGCTTGGGAAATCAGGTGGAACTCCGGATTTGGGCTCATATGTGGATTGCTGAGGAGGTCTTTCAAGGTTTTCGAATCCGTCTCGATGATTAAGCAAGTTAGCCCCATTCGTCTAGCCATCTTAATCCCATGGAGAGATGCCCATGCCTCCGCTGTTTGTGCTCGACAGAAACCGCACTTGAAAGTAAAAGCTCGTAGCATATTCCTTGTTTCATCCCGACCTAGCCCTCCTCCTCCTTCTATACCAGGATTGTCTTTTGAAACTCCATCAAAGTTCAGTTTTACCCAGCCCCGAGGAGGCGGAGTCCAAGCTTGCACATTCCTTTCACATATCGCTTGTGGCTAGCCTTTTTTAGCATGCAATGTCGTTACTCCCTCGCTTATATCATCATAAATCCGGGTCTGTTGACCACCATAGCTGACAGTCCATGAATCAAATCCTTGTTCTAAAAAACTCAAGAGTTTCTACACTTCCACACATACCATATCATGTTGGCGAAGGTTGCACTCCATTTATCCTCTTTCTTCATATTTGTCAGAATCCAGCGATCTATCTCCATTTCCGAATAGAACTCGACCCCAAGGAAGTTGCCCGTTAGCTTCAGCCCCAAGGAGTGTTTTATTTACTACTCCCTTCGGTCATTAATATTGGATGTTTTAGGTTTTGGCTCACTAATTTAGAAAGAGTTGGAATGAAATAATTAAAAAAATAAGGAGTGGTCAGTGGCTTTTACCATTTCACTTTCCAACTACTCCGTACACTTAATTACCTTTTGTACTCCTATTTTTTTTTTAATTTGAACATGGATTATAACACTCGTGTTTGGAGCCATTTTCAATTCAAATTTGTACTCCATATGCATATTGTACTTTGTCACAATGATGGTGGCAATTAAGAAAATTACGGAAAAAATTCAAAATACCAAAAAATCTTACATTGTTGATCAATGCTCAAGACCTAAAACATCCAATATTAATGATCGGAGGGAGTAATAACATTCTAATAAAATCTCCAACAAACTTAATTATTAGTTTTATGCCTAACTTCATATTTGGTAATCACCCCGCACCCTATGGGTGGAGCACACTTCGACCCTCCGGAAGTGTTGCACCTAGACATGGCCACGGGTTATGAGTAACTCGTGACTTGGTCGATAATTCATCAGGGTTGGGTCAACGGTTAGACGGGTTTGGGTTAAGGTCGATCTTCATTAAATCTGTCCATTCGTCGGAAGCATGGTCTTTAAAGTTTGGTTTTGAAACAAGTTGGCGAAAATTGTGTTGTGAAATGCAATTTTTATTCATCGACTTTTAAGCATCCAAAATGGGGTGAATTTAAAAACTACACACGCCCTATCAAGACACAACACCCGAATAAGCTCGACTTAGCTCGAGAGCGAGGACAATCTGAGATCGAGCCCCCACTCAGAGCTCGAATAATATTTGTCTACTAACTTTGAGTTTCATGGTGATGAGGATGAAGATTTCGACATTTTAGAATGGTGGGACCGGGTCAAAAGGCAGCGATTTCTAACTTTAAAGGTGATCGCCTAGCAAATTCTTGGAGCCCCTTGCTCAACCGTTATAGTGGAGCAATTATTCAGCCGAGGTGGCCAAGTTCTAATTGAGAAGAGATCAAGGCTGCTCCTCGATCGAGAACCTCGAAGCTCATTTGTCTTGTTGATTGAAAATAAGCGGAGATGAGAATTTCGAAGAATATTTTTTCTATCGAGTCTGAGGCAAACGATGGATTTGAGTTTGAGAATACATTGGTGGGGAGCTCAGTGGACGGGGATGGGACCGGACTGTCAACTAATGGCCAATTTGATAGTTAGGTATATAAGCCGGACTTACAATAAATGTAAAAGAACTATGTAGGTTTTGATTCCTCTTCATTGGGAGAATACGTATAGGCAACCGGAAAACCGGGTCAAACCCTCCATCCCTTTTTTTCCTTCAACCCATCTTAAAAATTCCAACATAATTTATAAATTTACGACAATTACATAAAAAACCGGTTTTTTTCAAATATGACACAAAAATAAATTACAAAAAAACTCAATCTCGATAGTTGACTCAACAACCCGCCCAATTTTGCCTAGTTGCATGACCCTATGGGTTAACCCGTCAACCTGTAACCCCTCAAGTTATGGTTTGAGTCGGGTTTCCTAACATGTGATCTGACGGGTCAAATCCGTTAACCCGACGAATCGGACCATGCACCTAGGTAGGTGCACCCTACAGTCTAGAGTAAGCTCTCATTTCAGATCCATATAACTTCGCTTTGATCACGAAAATAAATCATTCTTATTAACCTTAACAAGAGACTTCAAACAAACACTAGTGAAAACACATCAACATGTTTTCTATATCCATGATGTGGCATAAATCCTATGCTACATTATTTGTCTGAAAATTCCCAGTCAGGTCATATTGAACGAGAGTCGTATTAAATTTATTTTATTTTTTTAATTATAAAGTTAAGATCCACTCTTTTAATACTCCCTCTATGTAGTAAAATATGTCGTTTATTATTCATGCACACTTTGGTAAAATAATAAAAATATAAATAGTTTATATAGTTTTTATTATCATAAAAAAAAACATGTCGAAAAAGAAGAGAATATAAAAGTTTTAACTCATTAAGTAAACCGGCCTATGCACCAAGAACTAAAAAGGGTGTCTTACAATTCAAAAGCCACCTAACTATTTAATTTTGGAAAAGGATATACTAATCGACAATTGTAGCAACAACTAAGAAGTTAATATCATGAAAAGCAACAAGTCGATGTTTACTTAAAAACGTGTAAGGGTGGATCTCCATTTGACGTATATACACCACCCACCAATTTATATATTTATCATGTCAAATCAAGTATATATATATATATATATATATATATTAATTCTTAATTGCAACGTAACAAACCAGAAATAATAATTAATTAAATCATGATACGTATCCATCATATTTCAGTATAATCGATCCTAGCTCATCGGAATATCGGATCGATCGATCACCTACACCCTTCGCATTCAGATTGCTACACATCTAATTTATTAAATCAAATAATTTTATTATCGAGTACTTTCATTAATTAAGCTGGCATGCACTAATCGGGACAAATAGCTTAGTTTTTTTAGTTCAAAATTCCATGTTGTACACAATATTGCACGTTAGTTGTTTAATTGCTTATATTCACTTATATTCATTTTACATTAATACATACTCTCTCCGTTCGGTAAAATTTGTCATTTTAGAGTGTTATTTTTGTTCAAAAAAACTTGTCATTGTAGGTATTTTGCCCTTCACTTTACAAAAATTCCCTTGATATGATGGATGGTTTGTTAGTTGTAGTTTTCGATAAAGTAAAAAAGGAGGGTAATAATTGAGGGTAAATTAGTACATTTTTTAATTGCCTTAAAACTTGTGAAATAAGCTAAAATGACAAGTTTTGCCGAACGGAGGGAGTATATATATATATATAACTCTCACAGTTATTTTATGTCAATGCACCTTGAGGTTTACCTATAACCAAAAAATTACATTTTTTTACACAAGAAAATATTCAAGAAATCAGTCTGAACATATGTTTTATAATTGGATATATATGCCAATGGAACTTGAAGACAAATATTATGAAACTTTGTACATGCAAGTTGATTGATAATCGACTATGTACTTAAAAGAAATCAAAATAAAATAAGTAAATTGGTGTTGAATATATATAGTCTTTCCAATAAAATATGTCATTTTAACATAATGAATTTTTTTTTAAAAAAAAACTAACAAATAGTATATCATTATACCATTTCTTATGTCATATTAAAGTCTAACTCGGATCGATGATTGGGGGTCATATGCACGAGTCATAGTAGTCTAGTACACAACTCAACATTGGGCAACGATAACTCAACCGTTAGGCTAACCGCTCTGATACTATATCAACAGATTGGGGGTCATGTGCACAAGTCCTAATAGTCTAGTATAAAGGCCCCTTATATACAAGGCTTGATAGGCGTATAACACATCTCGCTCAGATACCATATCACCAAACCAGGATTGTAAGGCATGTCGCTATGTTAATCGCTTTGATATCATATCTAAATTCAACTTGGACCGATAATTAAGGATCGCGTGCACATGCGCATATGCGCTGATAACCTAGCACATCCGCACATGTCGCTATTTTTAATATGGACACTCCGTCCTTTCATATCTCAACATTGCATTACAAACCTTTTTAATTGCAGTAACATTTTCGTAAAGTAAATAGTAAAACACGTAAACTATTTTTTTTTTACTTAAGATAAACTAGAGGGTTGTGAAGGGTCGTTTTAGATTTTTGACTTCTCAAGTGTCGTTTCGTTCCCCCCGACATAGAAAAGTCTGTAGTGGGCCATTGGGCCCAATGTCACTATAAGTGGGCCTACAAAGTCAGCCCAATTCATGAACAACATAACATAACACCAAACAAAACAAATCCATGTGACGTGGGTTTTACATTACCATATCTCACCTCTATCTTTACGCGCCTCTTGTTTTTTGTCCAAAATATTCATTTATCACATAGGGTCCGTTTGGATAGCATGTTTTTATAATGTAGTTATATGCCTCAAGTGAGGTATCATGTAAGTTCGTGACTGAATTAATGCATTGCCCAATGTGACAATGTTATGACCTAACATTACTTTTGAGAAAATGCATGGTAATGTAAACACACCCTTGGTTGGTTAGCTTTGCATTCAATATTTATGTATATTTTTAATGTTTCACAAACCCTTTTGATAGTGTTATACGATTTCGTTTACTAACACTTGTTGGCTTATTTGGTAAGAAGAGGTCACTTCTATTTTTATATCCACGCTAAAAGTTAGGTGTTTTATTTCGATTGACAGTAAAAACAAACTGATAAGTGATTTATGATTACCTCTGTAAGTCCAATGAAATGTAAGCGACCCTCGTAAGAATCACTTGTACTTACTCTTTAAGAGTTCTATAAGATTCTATAGACATTGAAAATGTACCTAGGAGGGACTTGTCTTGAAACAATATGCCATATATTTATGTCTCTAGGCCTATGCTTTGGCTTGATTTGGTTGGTGCTTTATAGAACCACTACTTTTTAGCTTTTTCCTTTCTTTTCTTTCTTTTATATAAAAATATGTTGATATGTGTTTTAAGAAGCAAAAAACTTATAAGTCGTAAAGAATATTTGATGCATTAGATCAGTTTAGTTGTAATCTTAATTTTATCCTAATAAAAAGCACATTGTAAACACTTCAGTTTGAGGGGAAAGCCTCCCAATGTGCTTGGACTAACCTTTACAACTAAAAAATAAAAAGTAAAAGCTTTTCCAACTTCATCAACCAACATATATTACTCTACTTTAAATTTGATTATCAACACTTTTTAAATAAATAAAATGGTCAATTCTGCAAGATAGACCAAACTTTTAAAATCTATAAGAGACAAGCATTTTATCCTCTTATTAGATTCATCCAATGCAAAATGGTTTACTTAACTGGTTTCGATTAAAAGATAGATGAAATCAATCGTCGTGATTAGTAAGAAGGATGAGGCGGAAACATGTGTAGGTCATCGTACCCAAGGGTCATTGATAGATCACAAGAGTGCAAAAGATTGATATGATAAAGAGTGAAATTTTTAGGTTAATTGCTTGTAATTAGTCCTTAAATTTTGAACATATAGGTTACATATATACCCTCTCTATTTTTTTAAAAATTATTATTAGGTAAGAATTCAGATAGAGAAAATTCTGCCAGTTTAAAACCGCTTATACATAATAAGCCAAAAATTATAGTATAATTTTGATATAAATGTGAAAGATTCTCCTTTCCAACATCCACACACTCTCCAAAACGTATCCAAAACGTATCGGGGTGTGAATATTGCGGTAAAATCAGTCAAATGAAGAGAAAATGTGTCCATTGAAATTGAATGGAGTACCCACAAATGTCTTATTTCATCTGATGCAACTAGTGGATTCTCCTATCTACACCTAAAGAAGTGGTTAAAACAAAAAAATCTTTATGCAGGATATGTATTCAAAATGAGATTTGATTGATAAATCCCCACCAATTAATTGCAATCTCTCCTTTGTTTTGTGATTGAACACCACCTTTTTTTTTAATATTAAATATATGGATACTTGTTCTAAAAAAAATTGATAAATCATACTATAGGACTATGTTTAAGGGTACATGTTACTATGTAATTTTATTTAGTAAATTAAATTTCCTGTTTGGAAACTAACTAGGAATGGTGAATTCACAACCAAATCCGCGGACAAAATCCGAACCCATGTGACACAAAGTTTCATAAATCACAATTGGATTTGGAAGCTTAATTTACCTCATAAAATTCAAAATTTCATCTGGAAGGTGTTGATGGAAGGATTACCAACTAAACAGAAACTGAATAAACACTTTAATAGGGTGTCAGCTCAGTGTGTACTGTGCGAAGGTGCCGACGAAGATTCACATCATATTCTACTTGAGTGTCCTATCTCTAAAGCCATTATATCAAACTATGGATATCTTAATGATAAATACTTCATTAATCTGAAACCAAATCAATCAATCCAAGAAGACCTCATCTCCATAAAACATAATAACCCCCATTTTGAAGAATTATGCTTTTTTTGGCACTCTATATGGGAACTGAGAAACAAAATCATTTTCAATAACCTCAAATTGGATTCATGCAACTCTCTAATGCACCGTATTCACCAAAACATAAGCGATTGGAACCAAGCTAAAGAAAATGAGGCTAAAGCCCCTAACAAAGTCAAAACGAAAAACATCTAGGTGGTATAAACCACCAGATGCCATCTGTAAAGTAAATGTAGATGGCTCAGTTAGAGCCCCTGATGATTGTCATGTTGGGGGCATCATTAGGGATAGTTCGGGCCGGGTGATCGACATTTTTCACCGGAAAGGAAGGAAGGGATCTATTCTCTAGATAGAAGCCGAGGCCTTTTGCTTGGGAGTCCATCAGACCATAGACAACGGGCTTACAAAGGTGATCATTGAAGGTGACAACATAAAAGTAGTAGAAGCAATAAATGACTGCTCAAAGTTCGATTGGGAAATCTGCAAAACCATTGAGAAGATCAATCTATTGAAAGAGAGATTTGAACATATTGAATTCAGGCATTACTTCAGAGAGTCAAATGCAGCAGCTGATTACATCGCAAAGACTAGAGAGACTTGTAATTTGTCTACTCTCCCCTTGCATGAGGATCTTATTAACATAATCCTCAAGGATGATCAAGAATGAACCCTGCTTTGTTAGGGGATTCTATTTCTTGCCTACTGTACAAAAAAAATTAGTAAATTTAATTGAAAAAGATATATGATGTCGAGGCTTTCAATACAAACTTAGGGCTCATTTGTTTGAATGTGAGAAGTACAATTTTTGGGAACTTACTTCCCATGAATTGAATTCCCGTGAAATGTACTTCCCATGAATTGAAAAAAGTTGTTTGGTTGAATTTTGATTTTTAGAAATATAAATAGAAAAATAAAGAAAATTACATTAAAAAAAAGTGGAAGTTGAACTTACCTAGTCCCCCTAGGTAAGTGAACTTACTACAATTGGAGGAATTGAAATTCTTGGGAAGTTAAATTTTTGTGTCTTTCTGTCAACCAAACACAAGAATATATCCTACTTTATGGGGTTTTAAACTTCCTGGGCCGGTTTTTAACTTACTAACCAAACGAAATCTTAGAGTAACTAATTAACCATCTTTAAAAACTCATGAAATATAATTTAAATTTTCTTAATTATTAGACTTGATATGAAAGACTTTAGAATAAATTGGTGGTGGGTCATTTTCTGAATGTCCTTTTTTTTAATCTACCTAGTGGACATCCCCAAGAGTCCATTTATGATTTTATCAAACACAATTTGCCCCACAAAATATAATGTTGAATCACCTGGATGGACCCTTTCAAGTTGTAATCATCATCCATCCATCCATCATTTTTTTCATCTCTCTCTCTAACTATATATCTTCTTTTGAGATGTTCAACCAACAATGTGATGTCGGTATCTCCATACCCTAATTCATTGCCAAAAAACTACTCCATATATATTGTTGTTCATCAATTAGGTTAGGCTTATTAACCCGATTTGGAATGAATTGTTTCGTGTTGATTTATCTACAATATTTTGATAGTTTTAGGCGGCTTTATTTTTGTTTGGCTGAAAAGATTTTAGATCTAATCGAATTATTAAAAACTTACTGTGTGAATTAGACAGAGTTATTTTTGTTGACTGAAAAGATTTTAGATCTAATCGGGTTAGGCTTATTAACTGAGTTATTTCCGACATTCTTGAAAACAAACTTTCTAAGAAAAGGTTGAAAACTATAAAAATCTCTTTAAATGTAACATAAAGAACAAAAATAATTGTGAAGACTTTGTACTAGCAATTACAACATACCTCAAATGTCATGATATAATATTTAAAGAAATTTGAATACTTTTTTTTATATATATAGAAGGCAAATATATACTCAAAAGATTTACCAAAATTGATACTCAAATTACCAAACAAAGCTATAGTTTGTATTGAAATATTAAATGCTAGATCTACTTAATTGAGTCCCCATATAGACCAAGCATGTGTTTGATGTGACAATCTAAGAAGCTAATTGAGTCGGATTATGGCCTATTATATAATCCATTGGCCGACCCTTGTATTATGCCAAAACTTCACAACTTTGAAGTTGTGGTTACTCTTTCATTTATTAGTAGCTTATAGATCATCTTAATTATACAACACATAACTTCAATTGTCGTATAGCTTGTCAGGCTAGAGACATGAATCATGAATCATTGAATCGTATACAATCAAATTTCAGAAGTTACTCGATAAAGGCAGTGTCGGTTTATTTACTAGCTAGCTTCTTGATTCCATATAAGAACAAAGATTCAACGGTTTTCAATTAAAAAAAAACACATAAAGATTCTATTGATGTTACGGTAACCACTAACGGTGATTACCATTACTAGTCACCTATACATGGAATGCCAATTTTTGTACCACGTACTAATCACAAATTATGGTAACTATTGATGTTGGTAACCATATTTATGGTTACCGTCAGTATGATACCATGGTTACCGAGTCTAACAATTAAGAGCAAGGATTTTGAAACTTATAGACGTTGAGAATGAGACTTTACATAGAAATCGGTGTAGGCTGATCAGATTCCATTTTAGAGCAATTGAGAGATTTTCGATGGAAGTCTAGAATGGCGTTAGAAAACTTGAACGACGCTACTTCATTGTGAGTTGGCTGAATTGAGTTAGGGTTCTTTGATAAAAGTCTAGAATGACGCTAGTCTTCGACTATTCGACAAAGAGAGGTAAGTTCTAAAGAGGGTAGACAATATATTTTCAATTGGGCGCGCTTAATATTTTCTTTTATTGTTTGACATATATTTTGCATTAAATTACATGATACTACCTCCGATCCAAAAAGGATGTCGTTTGACTTTTTAACACGTATTTTAAGGAGCTAAAAACTATATAATATATTAATTTTTTTATTATTATTTTTTTATAATCTAATACTTATTACCAATAAATATTAAGTTGTGAAAAAATAATTTAAAAAAAGTTAATATTTTATATAGTTTTTAGCTCCTTAAAATACGTGTTAAAAAGTCAAACGACATTCTTTTTGGATCGGAGGGAGTAATGTATTAGAATTATAATAAAATCATTAATAATTATAATATACCTTAGTTATGCATATTATACTGACATTAAATAATAAATTTTAAAAATTATATATATATAATGATATATTCGGTAACTATGGTGACTGTGATATTCCATACGCTTAGCATTACCGTACAAACTTATAATGCTTACCAACACTATGGTAGCCATCATTATATATCCGTTATCATCACAATGGTAATCAACACACTTTGGTACGACTGGTACGTAGTCCTAATACGTGGTTAATATGGTAATTTTCATACCATTTGCCAACCATACTTGAAATCAGATTTTATGGTTATATATTTCTTTTGGAGATTATTGGTAATGATACATGATTTTAGTTTATTGAATAAGGTGGTACGATAGGTGGTACGTAAACTAAAATTATTGATATAATATTTTATCATTTCAGTCCTAAGTTCGATCCATAAAATTTTGACCAATGGACTTTGTGAGTTTTTTGCACTTGTGAAGTCCGTGAGAAAGTAGTTTATCGACTTATTAAGTCTATTTGAGACATGATGTGAACTACCATTAGTATCGGTGGGGAGAAATGAAATCCCTCTTTCCACAAAACATGGGACTTTTTTTTTAATCTTAGTTCAGTTCGATCGGTTCAATCGTTTTACATCTGAATCGGATACTGTGTGATCCATTTAAGGAGTTGATCCTTTCACTCACAAGCGACTCCATATTTCTAAGAGAATTCGAACTTCAAATCTCTTGGCATGAGATATAGCTCTACAACCACTACATCAACTTACGATTGGTAAAGACATGAACTCTTGTATAGACGAATCTCATCATAATTTTGTTTGTCATCTTATCAGAAACAATAATATTTAAGGAAACAAAATTACTAGCATATATAAAGATATGTTAGATCTTGAAAAATTATAACCCAACGGTATGAAAGAAGCGTTATGACGATTTTATTTTATTTTAAATTATAAGGATTGGGTTCACCTTCTAAATTATAAGGATTTGCTTTTTACACGGTCAAAATATCGTCAAATATACGGTTGCTGCTATTGTTTTAAAAATCGTGAAGATATCCGCTGCCATAGTTTTGAAAATTGTGATAAACTAATCGGGATACAGTTTCATAAACGGTGAAAAAGGATAATAGTAACCCCTTTCTTATATGTATAATAGAGGTGTGGCCTTAACGATCCCGATGTGATTAGTAGCAAATTAACAATGATATTATGGGAAGATGATGGGAATATTATGTACACGATGTGACCTAATAAACACTTTAATTAATAAATGACAACCAGAAATTAAACACAAACCAGACCACATTAGAACATAAACCAAAAAGTTTTCCTTTTTTTTTCTGAAAAAAGAGGTGATTAATTACCAATTAAGTATTTCATATATATAATTAAGTAAATAATGAAATTATGATTTGGGTGTTGCGGTGGTGTTTCCTCTGCACATGTAAATGGAAGTTAAACCCATGTGAACACCTTACAGGCCGGGAATCATTTGGTTGGCGTGTCCATTGCCACCTTGCGACCGTTTATTAATTAATTTCCCATTTATATCCTTAATTAATTACTATTGTATTAATTAATTAATTGTGTTTTGCTTAGCTGTTACAGTAATTGTCTAATTGTGGCTTCTAATTACATCCTTAATTAATTTATAACTACAACAGTACGTACGGAGCAGTAGTTAGTCATTTCAATAAATTCTATATCAATAACAAGTTGATTTAATGGTCGTGGGATTACATCTCATTCATTTCAAGAGGTTCGAAGTTCGAATCCTTGTAAAAATATGGATCGAGTCACTTGTGAATGGAAGGGTCAACCTCGAACTGAACTAATTAAGATAAAAAAATAAACCCATCATCAACAATACTTTATTTAATGTGACCTTAACATATTATGTTCTTCTATAGTTCTATGTTTGATCAGTATAAACCTGCTGTAATAAAAAGGCTGAAGTTTGATTAGTTGCAATGTTACATAATTGGGTTTATATTAATTCACTGATAGTCACGTTTGATTAATTAGAACCACTCATGTGAGACGTTTCATCAACAATACCGATTACTTTTTTTCGAATTGGCAAAAAAACGAAAAAAAAAAATTTGGAGAATAGCCAAGAATCAAAAGTATTTTGACAATTAGTTAAAGTTGGGTAAAGTCGTTGTTTCAGTTCTCCAAATTTTTTTAACTTTACCCCATATTTTTAAAAAAATTAATAAAATATTAAAGTTGTTATTTATAACATCGACTTAAAATACGGTTGTTCTAAAAAAAATTAAAATATGATATCAAACAGAAAAAATTAGATTAATGTGAATCTAATTAAATTAATAATTAATTAATTTGAATTAGTTATTTAAGTGGGGCAACACTTAAAGCAAAAATTGCTACATAAGCTTTTATATATATATATATAATGAGGATAACCCGGTCATTTTTGGTGGTAAACCCCAGACACATGACCCAATCAACAAGAGTCACGCACTAGGTAAACTAGCTTGCGCCGATCAGCACTAGACCAAATGGTAAGAAGCAAGGTGAACCTTGATTTTTCACCCAAAGAAAGGGTGGAGGCATGAATCAAACCCAACACTTTCCATTAACTCCCTTCTCTCCTTACCTTTGAGCCACCCCATTAGGGGCCTATTACTTATACTCCCATTCCTTTCTTTACCAACTTATAATCCTATTATGTTTAATTTGACTCTCAATGTCAATTATATTTTTGTTCAAAAATCAGAAGGAGGGTTGTTGAGAGATGTGAAAAAATCAAAGTCTCACATTGAAATTATAAACTAAACAAGTCTTAGTATACAAGTAAGTAGTTTTCATTCTATTGTCAATTGGTTTTATAGGATATATGGAGTCTCACCGTGCTTATGTGTTAGGCTACTAGCGCATGTGCGTTCGTGCACACGACCCCCGATCACGAGTCATAGTATATGGACATCAATATGGTATCAGAGATGTAAAGTCAAACAACCCGACTCTTTGGGCTAGCTAAAAAGAGAAAATGAAATGTTAAACTCGTTGTCCAAGTGTCGACTACAGGAAATAACCCTAGAGGGGGCGTGTTGATCAGAGATGTGATGAGACCAAGAAAGTCTCAGATTGAAAGTATGAACTAAACAAAGTTTTAGTATATAAGTCGATATATAGACTACTTCAGTTATGACCAACTGGGTTTATGATGAAATCTTGTTCGACTTATCTGCTCACGAGTCCCAACGGATCTTTAACAAAAGCCTATATATCCCTAAGTGAAAGAAACCCTAGCGGGTTTATGTGATCAACAAACAGACATATTCAAATGCAAATTGGAATTAGGGACAGTAAAAAAGATATACAATATATATGTTTTAAATCACTTACAAATTACTTTCAAATAATCGATATGCATCAACGCACTATTACATAGGCCTTACTAAAAATTCCAGCAAAATCATAGTATAAAATTTGCCTGCTTGTTTTACCATTTAATTATTAGACTTAATTAGCATGAATGAAATCTAAAAATAATTAAAAAAGGAGACAATTAATTAATTAAAACACACACATATATATAGGAATACATGTATAAATTAGACAATTTTCAAAAGTAGAAATTAAATATTGTTGGATGAGGGAACCTCCACGTAGCAAATTTTTATAAGACGAGATGATCCACGAGAATATATATATATACAAATTATATATACACCATAAAATGCAAAAAATTAAGCTACCTACTCAATATTTTGAATTTAACTAATTACAAATGGACTGATCGAACTTGCCAAGATCGATATATATACGTACATTTATGTATATATAATATAATATAGTATGATATATTATAGTCATGGGCCCAAATGAACATGCACATGTCCATCCATTCGCTTATAGGTGCTTGTAGAACCCTCTTTCAATTAATTGATGATTCCTTTAATTTTGATTATAAAAATATTTTATTTTGCATGTTGTTTAAATTTACTATGAACATGATTATCATTCTCATCTCTCACACAATATAGTGGAACAGATAAAAAAAAATTAGTATTTCGGTTTCAAATATAGAGAATAGACTATATTGGAAGACAAGTAAGAGTGGATGGTTCACCACAACAAGCACATTCGATCTAATTACGAATAATAATCAACAAGAGATCAAAAAAAATGAGGCACCAATCCAAATTTTAAATTGTGCCAAAAGTTAAGAATTTTATATGAAAATTAATTAACAGGAAGACTCGCACAAAAAGGCATTCATATCTCCACAAATTGTGTTGTATATATGTAATCACCCCTATGAGACTACGACATGATGGATTATTAGAGATCACAATATATGGACTTATGGTGGCTTATGGTGTTGACCTTTGACTCCAACACAATGCATTTGTAACATCTTAAAATACAACAAGAGTAATGAATTAAGAATGTATTTTATGACATCAACAAATTAATACTCTCACATTCAAATTATAGGTTGTTTTAGTGTTTGACACAATTTTAAAGTAAATTAATAAATAACATTGATTTTAAACCGTTTTTCTAAATGTTATCACTTATTAATCAAACATTTATCAAACTTTTTCAACCGATAATAGGAGAGTTTTAACCAAAAATTGTTAACAAACACAATTTTCAATAAAAAAAACTTCTCATAAATCACTCTTTATTTAATTATTTAGAAAACAGCTTATTCCCCAAATACCGTCTTTGCTTCTTCTCCGGGAAAAGAAGTTCGCGGCCGAATTCAAAATCTATTAACAACACTTTGGATCTCTAAATAATGAAGAGTACGTATCGCTTCTTTTTTTGATTTTTTTTTTCTTGAAACTTCTCTTTCTGATCTAAGAAAACAAAAAAAAAAAATTGCAACCATTGAATTTAAAATGTAAAGTGACTCGATTGATCATTGCGACACCATTGAAGGTGGATAGAATAAGATGTTTCTAGGGCATGTTCTTCCCGGTATTAAAACTGTTAGACAACCCAAGTCCTACATATCTAACTTATGCATGGAACCGTACGTAGCAACCACTAAACCCTTTTTTTCTTTTTCTTTTTTCTCGATCTCTCGAATTATATAGTTCATGGGATTATATATATATATATATATGGTTATGGTCATGGAGACACAATTAATATATAGGCTGTCTATATATGCAATGTGCCCTTTCATGTTCTAGTGTCTGCATATTTGACAACTCAACAATGAAAATCTAATAAAATTATTTGTTCGATATATCCTTTTCTAGATCAATTTTTTTTTTCAAGTATATATACATATATAATTTTATTTGAATGCATACCGACATGTCTGATAAATTGAGATATCAATCAAAACGCTAACAATTAGACAATTCTAAGTTTCTAACCTAATTAAACAAGCTAGCATAAATAGGAAATTAAGACCCCGGTGTGTGAAGATGGGTCGATACTCGCAAATGGTTGATGCATCGGTCGTTTTAAATTAATTAACGAATATATGATCGATTGAATAATACCAATTCAGTATGATAGCAAAAGACAGATATATATGTAGTGGACATCCTTTTTATGGATTCATCTCTCATGCATACCTATAATATTTTTTTTTATCTTAATTTGTTTATTGAAATTAAAATTTGTGTGTGTGAAGGCTTGATCGACTTATATATCTAATCTTCAAACATATATATACTTTTTTACATGATGTTGAACTTTGATATATATAATTCATTAAAACAAAGCGCGTTAGTGACATTTTGCTATCAATCCCTAATAGAAAGTCAAGTCAACATCCTAAGGGCTCGTTTGGATAGCAACTAAAAAATCCAGTAAGTAGAAAAACTCATAAAGTAGATAAAATATGTGTCTGGTTGGATTTTTTTTTTTGTCACAAAAAACCCTAGGAAGTTAAATCCATTTTAAAGGAATTTAACTAACTTTCTTCTCCCTAGATAAGTTGCAATTTCATCTTTTATAATTAGAAATTTTCAATTCTCTTATTTTAATTCCTACGTACCAATCTAAAATTCAACCAAAACATATTTTAATTATCAATTCCTAGGAAGTGCAACTCTTGAAAATTCAATTCTAGAGAAATAAAATTCTCGGCAATTGTTATTCCCATGTTAAACCAAACAAGCCCTAAAATTAGGGATGGGCAAAATTTGGATCGGACCGGGAAATTACGGTCTTTGGATCGGACCGGGATATTACGGTCCGGTCTGCGGTCCAAGAAAATTCTATTTTCGGTTTCCGGTCCAAATCCGGGATCGGACCGGAATTGGACTGGATTTCCAATCTTTAAAAAAAAGAAAGGAGATGAGGCCTGACTTAGGGCTGGACGCGTGCCCTTTTTTTTGTTTTCCATGTGTACGCGTTTCACATCTCAGTATCTCACCCTCTTCTAAGCCACCTCTCGCATCTCTCTCTCACTCCTTCACTTCGGGCATTCGGCACTTCGGCGGCAGTAGCCACACCAGCCCCTGCGCTCTCCTTCACTGTGCTCGCCGGCCCTAGTAGCCACCATCTCACCGTTCAGACTTCGGCACCATTGAGTAGGTTACATCCCTCTCTCTCGTTCACTTTTTAAATTTTTTAGATCTAGGAATGTTGTAAAGTTCCGGTCCAATCGGTCTTTATGGTCCATGGACCGGAAAGATCGGGCAATAAGTTCCGGTCCTGGTCCGATTCGCGGTCCAAATTCTTTGAGATTACGGTCCACCGGTCTTGGACCGAACCGGAGATAGAGATTACGGTCCACCGGTCTTGGACCGGACCGGAATCTCCAAACCGGAAGCCCAGCCCTACCTAAAATCATCCGTATATATGTACTAGTTATATATTTTGGCAATTAGAGGCGATTAAGTCGGGATGTGAAGAAGCATAATATAGTGCATACGTGCGGGGAGGGGAGGTGCGTACGGAGGTAGCTGGCTTAAGGAGAGAGTGGACAGGGTGGTCGGCCCATGTTAGGCCTTGTTTGGCGGCATCTTCTTCACCCCCTCCTCCACACCACTTTCCCACATGCCTTCTAGCCTGGCTTCTGCATTTTTCCCTTGTTAATTAATTACTTAGATCTATATATATACCCATATATATTATTATTATTATTATTCTAAGTAATTATATTATTTATCGTGTATAGGAGTTAATTATTTCATTATCATTTTCACCCTAATAATAATATTAATTTAACCTAGCTACCCATTATGCATGCCCATGAAATATTTTATGTACCATGCGCAAGTAGCATGCATCGATCACCGCCTTAATGATTTTCTACTGCTACTATTTTGACATCCATATTGCTATTTTTTTTATTAGGTAAGGATTCGGGCAGGAAGAACGGATCTACCCGAGGGCATCTTTGTGAATAAGAACCTGCAGGGCATGATCCTGTCAGGTACATCCATATTGCTACTAATTAATCTTATTTAGAGAACGAATTTTTCATTATAAAAAAAATAAAAATAAACTGCACTTTACCCATTCCACCCCTTCTTCTTTTATTAAAATTGGCATGCATATATACAATAATATACATTAAAATTTCCTATATGATCTATTTCCAAGACGATATGATCCTTACTAAATTAGTTAGTAATAGTGACATGTAGTGACTAATAGGTAATGAATTCGATTCCCTCTCCCCCTATTCTAATGAGTCTAAGTGTCTTCATAAGAACTTGAAAAATAATAGAATCCTAAAATGATTAAAAGAATATCCAAGAGGGTCTTTTGTGATATTTATATATTTACTTTATAGAAAATGGTACAAGTGAGAATGAGCGCTTGGATGAGCATTGAGCCCAAATATGCGTTGTTGATTTTTTACCCATGTCAAAGTGTGAATTACAGGTTGGTGTACACGAAGTCTGTGCGGTGCCCCTATCATATCCTCAGGGAGCTAGCCAGCCTTATGCTTTCGACATTAATGGTTAAGGTTTTGCCCTATTTTAGGCTCATTAGGAGGAGAGAGCAACTTCAACCCTCGATTGGTTGGATAAGGATGGCCGACTCCCCCTTCATCACCATCAAATCTTCGACTAGTGAAATGCTCTCCGAACTTAACCAACTCGATATGCCTAAATATATGAAGGATCATCACCCTAACTAGATCCACACAACTCCACTAAAGCATTCATGCCTTCATATTGGACATCTACCAATATTTTTACGAACACGAGATCGCAGACTGTGTCAAAAATGCATACATTAGTTTTATCATATATAGAAAAAAAGTGCTCCAGATGAAAATGTACCCTTATATGTCAACAAGTGCACCGGTTTATGAAAATCAAAATACATGTTTAGTCGCATGAAGATCAATTGTTAACCTACTAATATATTATAATTTTCAAATGCTAGAAAGATTTAATAAAAAAAAGTTAATTATATATGGAATTTATATAAGATTTTCTTGATAAATACATCTTTTTTTAAAACGAGGAAACTCACTATTTGGTGGTAAATCCCAGACACGTGACCCAACCGACAAGAGCCACGCACCAGATAAACTGACTTCGGCCGACCGGTTCTACCCATTGGTCGGGACTAGGGAGCAAGACAAACCTTAGAATTTTACCCAATAAAAAGGGTGAAGACAGAGATCGAATTTGAGACCTCCTAACTTCCCTCTTACTCCATACCAGTGGACCACCCAGTCAAGGGGTTGATCAGTACATCTTGATTATAACAATATTGAATAAAAAAGGTGAACAATGTCACGCAAATAGGATGGAATCTTCCCCGATTTTTGAAGAAGCTAATTGGGCAGAGAGGAACACCATATGGAAAGCAGCATATATATGCCTTAAGGTCCAAGTTCAGTGTCCCTCAGGAAACATGATTAGGACATAGTCCTGCCACCATTAATTCCCCTGTCTAGTTAATTACCCTTCTTAATTACTAGTTTAATTCATTGTTTATTTGCTACAAGATCCTTTCAACATTGTTTTTTCCTTGTGCTGATCAAAGGAGTTACTTCTTTCTAGGATAAAATTACTTAATTAGGATTTACACAACTAACTTAATGGATTCCCCCTATATGAGTTACTCCCTCCGGTTTTAAATATAAGGTATTTGACTTTTGTGCACGTATTTTAAGGAGCTAAAAACTATATGAAATATTGATTTAAAATTAATTTTTTTACATTATAATACTTATTATTATTAAGTATTATAATGTAAAAAAATTTAATTAAAAAAATAAATATTTCATATAGTTTTTAGCTCCTTAAAATACGTGCATAAAAGTCAAATATTTTATATTAAGAATCGGAGGGAATATTAGTTTAATGGGGGTAATATCAGACACTTTAATGGGCGAATAAGGGTAAATCAATGAGCAAACTCAAATCATTAAACTATATAAAAATAACAAGTTTTATATTAATATTTTTTTTATAATTTAATACTTATTAAATTATAAAAAAATAACATAATTTTTTTTTTTTTATAGTTTTTAACTTTTTAAAATAAATACAAAAAGTCAAAATGTCTTATATTATATATTGATCGAATGGAGTACAAGCAAAAATAGATATATAGATAATAGCAATCACACAAAGGACATATATGTGAAAACCCCAAAGGCAGGAGAAAACTATGTAAATACCTTGTTATTGTGAGTACAATCTTTCGTAAATAAAGCTACACACATATGTATAATATGTTAATTTGCCTTGAATCATTGTTGACCGGCGACGCATTGGGGGCTCCAAGGGGTTCGTCCCCAACGGTGGTCTCGTTGATCGGTATGCAATTTTTATTGTAAACGGGTCTATCATCTATCTGTTTTGGACTTTCAGTCCATTGTCTGTTTAAGGTTTTCATATACCCATGAAACACCGACCCTTTTAAGTTATAACCCTAATATGTTTTCGCTTCCTCTAATATAAAATTAGTTCTCTGCCCGTAGACATAGGTAACACATATTGCCGAACCACGTAAATCTCCGTATCTTTCTTCTTTATTATCATTTTCGTTACAACATAATATAAACATCGCCAAATTGGTGGAAGACATAAGCAAAACAATTCAAAAGAGGATACTTTACAAGTGATTTGGGTTTAGTGAATCAAAATGGTGATCCAACTATGCAACACGAAGCTTTGAATGAGGTGAACAACATACCTAAAATTCGTTCTAATCATAAATCATTTAATTTAGTCATCAATCAAAACTACTTAAATTGGGGTGTAACGCACAATCCTTACCAAAATCTTCTTCTCCTTCTCCAGTTCTTGATCTCTTTGTGTTCACTCTTGGTTTTTCTCTCTCTCTAGCTCACTTTCCCAAATGAAAGTCCTAAAGTATGGAAATCACAAATATATATATATATATATATATATATATATATATATATATATATATATATATATATATATATATATATATATATATATATATATATATATAGGGATTGACTCCGGTGAAAACCTCAAATTGTGGTAAAAACCGTGAGAACTACTTTATAGCTTGGTTTATTTGAAACCTGTGCTAAAAACCTCATTTACACATTGACTTTACAACTCAGTTCAACCTAAAAACCGTGCTAAAAACTCTAGTTTTAAAATAACACATGACTTTATATCTTAGTTAAACCTAAAAACCGTGCTGAAAACTCATGTTTTAAAATTACATTAGTGACTTTAAAGCTCGGTTTTATTCAAGATCGGGCTAAAATATGTGACTTTATAGATCGGTTATATTCATAACGGGCTATAAAGCTAGTGAACCGGGCTAAAAAGCCGGTCCTCACAGGTTTTTACCGCAATTTTGGTTTTCACCGGAGCGCAACCCTATATATATATATATATATATATATATATATATATATATATATATATATATATATAGAGAGAGAGAGAGAGAGAGAGAGAGAGAGAGAGAGGATAGATCATGTGTAAGCAAGTGTTACTGTGTAATTTGTGAGCAAATCTAGAGCGTCGGATTAAGAAGATCAAACGGATGAAATTAAAAGTAACTTGTGAACAGTGACATTATTCGTAGGTACGAAGTGATTATTCGTATGTACATACATATGAATAATCTTTTGTTACTTACAAATAATTACATTTGTTCATACATACGAATAATTACATTATTATACACGAATAATCGCTTGGTACCTACGAATAATTTCTCTGCTCACAAATTACACCGTAAGGGTTGCTTACACGGGATCCAACCTCTATATATATATATATATATGGATTGACTCCGGTGAAAACCTCAAATTGTGGTAAAAACCGTGAGGACTACTTTATAACTTGGTTTATTTGAAACTCGTGCTAAAAACCTCAATTACACAGTGACTTTACAATTCAGTTCAACCTAAAAACCGTGCTAAAAACTCCAATTTTAAAATAATACATGACTTTATATCTCGGTTAAACCGAAAAACTGTGTTGAAAACTCATGTTTTAAAATTTAATTAGTGACTTTATAGCTCGGTTTTATTCAGAACCGAGTTAAAATATGTGACTTTATAGATTGGTTCTATTCAAAACCGGGCTATAAAGCTAGTGAATCGGGCTAAAAAGCCGGTTCTCACAGGTTTTTACCGCAATTTTGGTTTTCACCGGAGCGCACCCCTATATATTATATATATATATATGTGTGTGTGTAATAACAAAAGTTCCACCTCCCATTGTCCTCATTTTTTAATAATATGGATTGGATTTTAATTAACTATCGATTGCATGTCTTATATATCTAATTTGTGATAAACAAATCCAAATCTTAGGTGTTACAAATTACGGCAAGAATGATTAATAAAAAAAACACGGGCACTTGCAGGCACGTAACTAGAGGTAGGTTGAAGTTTGCTCCAACTCACCCCATTTTTAAAAAAACATTAAAAAATAGGTAAAAAAATTTATAAAAATTATATATTGTTTATTACACTAAAAGTTTTGTTAATGGAAATTATGAGTATGTGACAATTTTAGTATATTCAGCCTAGCCAAATTTTATTTTCTGGTTCTGTCCATGGGCACTGACCTTCTTGTCAATTTTTTTTTTATCATGAGAAAATCACCATTTGGTGGCAAACCTTGAACACGTGATACATCTGACAAGAGTCACACACAAGTTTAGCTTGCGTCGACCGGCTCGACCCACTGACAGGGAGCAAGGCAAATTGAATTTTCACCTAAAGAAAGGGGTGGAAACAAAGATCAAATTCGGAACCTTCTTACTCCCCTTACTCCACACCACCGGCTCATCCACTCACGGAAAATTCTTTACGAGAGATTCACTTAATTAACTTGTAATTAATTAATATTTATTTATGTTGCACAAGGACAATGGACCGCTCGGGGAGTACTTTTTGAATAGCCTTTGTCGACACTAATTACTTGATTACCACTATGATCGAGTATTAGGTAGCTTTAAAATTAATTAATTAATAAAGGTAATTAGATAGATCAAAAGAGCAATAATGTTGGATGAACACACATAATGACATGTGAATATATAATTATCTTTCTAATTAATCTTCCGGCTTTTGCGACTTCAGTGGCCACTTCATCAAGCCATCCAAATTCATAAAGCTCTCCACTTTATATTTTTCCCATTTAAAAAAATAGGAATCAAATTTTCATTTACACGCATAAAATTTACTATATATATCACACACTGTCTGTCTTGAGTCACATATAAAATATCTTACACCTCTTGAGTCACACGTCTATAATTTAAGAGAAACAGGGCCTATTTAAAAACATAAAAAAAAATATGTGGTACATATAGTAAAAATTATGAGTGTAAATATTAATCCTTTAATTTTATGTTACATTTTACCGCCATGTCATTTGTTTCATCTTCTCTTAATAAATCTAACGTCCTATCCTCTTTAAAAAAAATAACATGTTAAATGGATTATACAATACCCAATCGGCCATTTATATATAAAACGATTAAACTCGATTGAATCAAACTAAGAGCAGGAAGAAAAATCCACTATTACAAGTTATATACGAGATCCTTTTTTAAAAATCTTAGGGAATGAGAAGTGCTTTAGACAAAATGAAGTGAGTTTATAGTTTATATATGTTGATATATATGCAAGTTAATGAATTATATATATGCAATTTGCTTCCTTAATAACTACGAATTTGTTTGACATGAAATTATTTAACCAAAATATTCCCTATACTAATTTTAAAACTTTATATATGATATGGGAGAAGGTCAAATATACAAATTTAATCTTACTTGTCATAGTTTATAAGCAAGCATTACAATAAAACATTAAAACGATAAGTTATAATGTGTGTTAACTACGATGTTGTCTCTGTATTTATTTTCACAGGTAGTACAAGTCTCATCTCGTGCACGAAAATATATTAACATAATATTCCATACTTATATATATATTATTTATAAAATCTATTAAAAATAAGAAAATAAATACAATAAATTTGAATTACAATGCAAGAAATAGATTAATATATATAATGATCAACAAATCTATCTAATGACATAAAACATTAGAAGATTTTATTTAGATTTTATTTTAAAAAGGCATAATAGATATTATAATCATGGATAGTATAATATTTAATCTTTTTGTATATAGATTGTAGCTATCCAATTATTTTATTAGATGTAATATTTTTTTGGTGGGAGAAAATTTTGTGAGAACCAACTAAAAGGATTCACATTCTATCCCCATTCCCCAATCCCGTCTCCTTCCCCTACCCCTCTCATAAAAACTCAATTTTTAAAAAATTTTTAATCTATCTATTTTATTTTAGTTTAGTTTTTTTAATTAAGAATTGTAAAGGGAAGGGGGGAACAAGGGATTTCACTCCCCCTCGCCCCCCTCACAATCCCCTATTTAAAAACAAAAATAAATTATAAAGTATTTTATGATTAGGGTCTAGCGACATGAAAGGGGGTAAAAATGGAACAGAGGATTGGACCATAACTAAAAAGGTTGAGATCACCTAGCTAGTTTGCAAATTACGATCCATTATATAGTCCGTATCGCTTGATTGAATATGCAGAATTATTTTTCTTAAGAAATGTGAGGCAGTTTTATAATTATTTTAAACCAATAAAAAAGATGGACTATAGAAGAGACTATAAATGCAGTATAGAGGATCCTCACTGTAACTAAAAGCAGTGGCAGAGCAAGAGATAATTTTAGAGTAGGGCTCGATTATTTTTTCTGTCAATTTTTTATACACATATATGAGAAATAATTTTTTGGAAAAAAATCTTAAATTTGCGATTGAAATAGTTTAGTTCAAAAACTAAAATGAAGCCAAAAACAAAACAAAAATTAAAAAAATGGAGTTGAATACCTACACTGTATTTGGTAAACAAACTTTATAATTTACTACTCCGACTATCTTTGTTCCATAAAAATATGTCATTTAATTTAATATTTACACACGTTTTTTTAGGATAATCAAAACTATATAAAATATCCATTTTTTTATTTTTAACAATTTCGTAATTACTATTAAAGAAACAAAATTGTTTAAAAATTTGATATTTTATATAATTTTTATCATTCTAAAAAAGTGTGTGTGAATAGTAAATGACATGTTTTTCTGAATGGAGGGAGCAATATTTTAGTCCTAAATTTAGTAAAAATTATAAAAAAGACACATGATTTAATTTTATTTTTTTTCTAGTTTTTCTTCCGAGCCAAAAGTTTTCATATCTAGAAGATTTGAAAAAACATTTAGTTTTGGAGAATGCTCTAAAATTTGAGAATGCTCTCTATTTTTTGTTGTCGATTCCTATTTTGCAGAATGAGATAATAAATCGATTAAACTAAAAAAAGTTTAAAATTCTAACCCCCCCCCCCAAAAAAATTTATCAAATAATTAGAAAGATGTTGGTAGGGTTATTCAAAATTCGGTTCAAACCAAAATTTTGGACTGAACCGAGCCAACCAAACCGGACATAAACCGAACCAAGAGATTAGGTTGGGTTTTAGGTTCGGTTTGGTTTAGGTTTGATTCGGTTCAAAACTAAATTTATTAATTTAAATAAAACATTATACGACATTAGTTTAGGTTGAATCAATTCTCATAAAAAAAAGTTATAATCTGTTATAAGATATTGTGTGCATTTTAAAGAAATTTTCTATAACATAATTTTTTTTAAAAAAACTTAAATATTTTATTTAAAAAAAATTAATTGTCAATGAGGTTCATTTATGTTCGAAATCTTAACCGAATAAACTGAACCTAAACCGAACCGAACCTAAGATGTTAGGTTCAATTTTCGGTTTGAAATTTTTAAAAACTCGATTTTAGATCGATTCGATTCGACCTGATTCAACTCGATTTTGAACTGATGAGCAGCTCTCGTTGTTGCATCAAACTTGGACGTATGATATCAGTTTAGGAAAAGTGACAGTTATGTGTCTATTTTCACCTGCATGAATTATGAATTTGTGTATTCTCAAATTGCACAGTAATTAAATCTTCATTCATGTAGAATAGTTTGGCGAATCATCTAAGTCATTAATATATGACCTTTTCTTTCATAACTCTAGAGTCAAATTAGTGTATGTTGGATCAAAATAAGAAAAATTTACAAGCATTCTGATTTGGGAAAAGAGGTATAAAATGGTTAATGTTAGTTTAATATTCAAATGATTTTAACTTTTTATTTGAATCAAATTTTAATGTATATAGTTTTTCTGCTAACAAGCTTTATTTACATTTCCTGTACTTTATAGTATTGTATGTAGAGTGTTTGAGTTTATCTTTTTATTCCTTTTGATGTGGAGTCTCCTGTTTAGCTTCAATGACTCGTCTTAGGCCATTAAAAAACATCCTCTAAACCTAGTCGAAAAATTGTGCGTACAACTGTCAAATTTCGAAAAAACCGGTTGGGTCATATGAAAACGAGAGTCGTGTCATATTTAATTTTGTTTTTGATTATAAAGTCAGGATCCAGCCTTCTAACACAAAAGCTCGTGTCGGATTTAATTTTGTTTTTTATTATAAGGTCGGGATCTATCTTTCTAATACAAAAACTTAAGTCATTGTTTAGGAGATTCACATCCCCTTATATTTTGATTTGATTTTTTTATCTATTTTTCAATGTGTGACTCTACTCACAAACCCCAAGAACCATTTAATTTTGTTTAATTTTGTTTTTTATTATAAGGTTGTTGTTATTTTGTTATATAAAAGGAGAGCATCGAATTGCGGCTAGTGCATACAGTATACCACACTTGGAGTTCATTAATTCAACAGATTATGTTGGAAATAATAAATTTAATAGCGACAGTAAAAGAATAAGTTATCAAGAAACTCTTTTTTTAAAAAAAAAAATTAAAAGGGTTTTTAAATTAAAAAGAAAAAACCCTCTAATTAATTAAATAGTTGTCATGGAAATTTCCAGTGAGACACCAGTAAGAATTTAATCATGCAAGTTTACAATCATTCAACCGGTGAGAGTAGTGGATCCTCTTTGCCTCACCGTCTAAATTTTGACCAGATTTTTAATTATTTCATATATAAATCAATATTTAACACCTATATTTTATAAAAATAATGAGTTTTTTTAATTATCTTTATTTTTGAAACCATAATTTTTCATGTAACTATATTGATACAAGTATAAATAAAAATATACTATTGGATCCAAAAAGTATATATATATATATTAATATAAATATAATTTTTTGAGATAATTTATCCTGAATAAATTAAAATTAGAAGCGCGCCAATAATTAAGAAGAGTCATGGAAATTACCGTCCGCCCAAACCCACGCAAGGTATGAATCAAAGTACGAGGCAGCAGTAAAAAGAAAACAATAACGGCAAACACGAACAGTAAAACCTACTGTAGAAAATTAAAAAAGGCGATGCCGGATAAAATTGTCCGAGCGCAGTGTAGCACGCTTGGGGTAAAACCGTAAAATAATACTCTAAAAAGGTTCCCCCTTTCCTCTCTTTCTCTTTCTCTGTCTCCTTCCAAAAGCTGTCTTCCTTTGCTCCCCTCTCTCTCTCTCTCTCTCCCATGGCTTCGCCTCTCTCTCCCTAGCTCCATTTTTGCTCCTCCCTCTCATCACCTCGCCGGTTTCCTCCTCCTCCGTCGCCGGCGCTTTCTCTTTCACTTTCAATTTACGTCTTCTTCTATTTCTTTCCGTTCGACGTCGAATCTGATCCAAGTTTGTTTGGTTGTTTTTTTCTTTCGGATTTTGTGTCTGGAGATTCCGATTTTGAGCTAGGTCTTTCTTCGCCGGAGATTAATTGCTGTTTTTTTGCTCTTGGAGTTGGATGCGGAAAAGTGTGGTTTTGGATAAAAGCAAACTGGATTCGCTCCAAAAGTTTCGCTTTCTCCGCTGATTTTTCGGTCTGCAAATTGATCTCTCTCAGTCGCTCGCTCTTGTGGAGTTTATAGCGAGCTTATTTGATCTCAAGATTCAGCTCATTTGGCTGGTGGAGTTGCGAGCTGGTGCATGATTTCAGAAAGGGAAAGAGTAGTTTTGGTGGATATTGGGAGCGAATTTGTGTCTGAAATGTGGCTGATTGCGGCAGCTTGATATTCGGTGTTTCGGTTCTTCAGCGGAAGGAATTTGTTCAGATTGTTGTTTCTTTCGAGTTTGTAGCCATGAAGGTTCCACCTAATGGTTACATGGCAAACTCGGCAGAAGGTATTGAGTTGTTCTCCGAATATTGATATACGTCTGTGGTTGTGATTTTATCTAGCTAGAGTTTGAAGCTTTTTTCATATGGACTGTAGGATTCATTACTATTAACCAAATCTGGATATTTGGGATGTTTAATAATAGAGCTGATGTCTTTCATTTGTTCCCTTTCACATGGCTGGTATCAATATAAATGCCTCTCTTTTTTTCACTTTCTTTCCTTTTTGTATGGATTTGTCTAAGAAGGTCTCCTAGTGATGGTATCTGATTCAACCATAGTTGAATGTTTTGAGGCTTTTTATTGCTGCATAGCTGTCAGAACCTGCAACTTTTGTGTAGTTGTTAGTTATGTATATCTGTGTTGATGTGCTGCTATTAGAAGGGAATGTTGAGATCTTGAGCATGTACTGAATGCTGAAATTTCATGATCTGATTCTAAGTTGTTATCTTAATTCAGATACCACAGCACAGATCTTGCTTTTCCTGTTATTCTGGTCTCACAATATATTTGTCTTTTGGATGACTACAGAAGGGAAGGTTTTTAGTTCAGAGTTATGGCATGCCTGTGCTGGACCACTAGTTTCTATGCCTCCAATTGGAAGTTTAGTTGTCTATTTTCCCCAAGGTCATAGTGAGCAGGTATGCCTCTTCCTGCTCCCAGCTAATTTCATGACCTTCAAATTGTTTTTTTCATTCTTGTGGAAGCTTAAAATCCTTTTTTTTCACGACAGGTTGCGGCATCTATGCAAAAGGACACTGACAGCATTCCAAGCTATCCGGACCTTCCGTCTAAGTTAATTTGCTTGCTCGTTAATGTCACCTTACATGTATGGTATCCCCCTCTGCTCATGGTCTCATGATTGGTGGCCTTTTATTTAATTTTATTAGTAGCTCCTTTTGATTTTAATCCCTCACCTGTCATCAGTATGCTCTTTTGTTCTTGATAATAGGCTGATACAGAAACTGATGAGGTATATGCTCAGATGACTCTTCAACCAGTCAACAAGGTAAGTCAAATGTATCAGTTAATTTTGCTTGAGGTTCCTATATTCTTCTTTCTTGGAAGTTGATTTCTTCCGTGTGTAAGATATTTGAGATATGTACTGAACAGGTAGATAAAGAAGCTTTACTAGCATCTGAGATCGGCCTAAAACAAAGCAAGCAGCCAACTGAGTTCTTCTGTAAAACCCTTACTGCTAGTGACACTAGTACTCATGGTGGTTTTTCTGTACCTCGCCGTGCTGCAGAAAAGATCTTCCCACCTTTGGTAAGTGCAACCATAAGTTTGCCTAATATTTATGATCTAGTCACTCAAAACTACACCATCAATCCCAGCTCGGCCAAGGAAAATTCATATGCTCGTGTATGTCACATTGTACAGGATTTTTCAATGCAACCTCCTTGTCAAGAGTTGGTTGCTAAAGATCTTCATGGGCAAGCATGGACATTCAGGCATATTTACCGCGGTATTTTCCTGACCTACCTAATTTTCTGTCAGTAAGAGAGGTTGAATGGATATTTTTGCATTGTTCCCTTCACTTGATTCAATCTTTGAAAGGAATTGTGAATGACTATTTATGAATGTTTTATATGTATTTTCTAATTCAGGTCAACCAAAAAGGCACTTGCTGACTACAGGTTGGAGTGTATTTGTTAGCTCAAAAAGATTGTTTTCCGGGGATTCAGTTCTCTTCATTAGGTATTACATTAAATATTTTGCATTATATAAGGTTTTGCAGTCATTTTGGACCCCGTAAAACTGATGTAGTTTATTGTATTTGAATTTTAGGGATGAAAAATCACAACTTCTGTTGGGAACCAGACATGCTAATAGGCAGCAGCCTGCCCTTGCTTCTTCAGTCATATCCAGTGACAGCATGCACATCGGAATTCTGGCTGCTGCAGCTCATGCTGCAGCCCATCACAGCCCATTTACTATATTTTACAATCCTAGGTATTTCACTGCCATCTTGATCTATTCTTCATCCCCGATCATTCAAAGACACAAGGATAACTTGATTCTTTCTTTTGACAGGGCTAGCCCAGCTGAGTTTGTGATTCCCCTAGCCAAGTACAACAAAGCTATGTACACCCAAGTTTCATTGGGAATGCGATTTAGAATGATGTTTGAAACCGAGGATTCAGGAGTGCGCAGGTACATGGGTACTATCACTGGTATTAGTGATCTTGATCCAGTAAGATGGAAAAATTCCCAATGGCGAAACCTGCAGGTGTGCTTCTTTTAGTCGTGAAACAATATTAATATATTATACTTTTACTGACAACCATGGGAACATAACTGACATTTCCTTCTTTACAACTATATAAGTACTGATATTATGTATGCACACCACATAGTTCCATACCAGAGGGCCCATTTATTTTCCAGCTGAGTTCAAGGAATCCAATTTTCCTTATTTTATGCTGTTATTTTTCATTTATGAACCATCATATTCAAGAGTACTATTTTCCACCCCAAAGTTAAGTTTTGCATAGCATTTCCCAACCAATGCACGTCTTATTGATAGGTTGGTTGGGATGAATCAACAGCTGGTGAACGTCCAACTCGCGTATCCATTTGGGATATTGAGCCTGTCGTAACTCCTTTCTACATATGCCCTCCTCCATTTTTCAGACCAAAGTTCCCAAGACAACCAGGGATGCCAGGTACACAGACATTGCCACAATGCTATACTTTTCTACTGTTAACATCGTTGTATCTCTAATAGGAGTTATATTGCCTAAAACTAGATGCAGATGTCATTTTTTATCTTTGTATATTTGCTTGTAAGTTGGTGAGAGTGCTCCTTTGGCATGCAGGTGGTGGTTTAATAATTGTTGATAATTTTATAATTTTTTTTGCAGATGATGAGTCTGATATGGATGGTATGTTTAAAAGAGGAATGCCTTGGCTTGGAGAGGACTTCGGCATGAAAGATCCTGCCAGCTCAATGTTCCCTGGCTTAAGTCTTGTTCAGTGGATGAGCATGCAACATAATAATCAGTTGCCAGGTGCTCAATCTGGGTTCTTTCCATCCATGGTCTCAGCTTCTGGCATGCAGAGTAGCATGGGCGCTGATGATCCATCCAAGTTGTTAAGCTTTCAAGCCCCGTCTATGGGTATGCCAAATCTTCAGTTCAACAAAGCAAACCAGCAAAGCCAAGTGGATCAGTTGCAGCAATCTCCAGCAACCTGGTCTCAACAGCAACAACTTCAGCAACTGCTACAGGCTTCTGTCAATTCACAGCAGCAGCAGCCTCAACGGCTTGACCAGCAACCTCTTCAGCAACAAATGCAGAAGCAGCAGTTACAGCAGCAGCAGCAGCAATTACAGCAGCAGCAGCAGCAGTTACAGCAACAGCAGCAGCAGCAGCAATTACAGCAACAGCAACAAAAGCAACAAGTGGCATCCACTTCTGTGAATACTGGCCTTGTCTCTCCGAACCAGACTGTAACTCAGACCTCTCAGCAATTACCTATGTATCATCAGCTTCAGCAGCAACAACTGCTAACAGCGAATAACCAGGCTCATCAAGCACTTGCCTCTACTAACAAAAGTTCAGTGCCATTGACATCCTTGCCCACAGACATGCAGTTTCAGCAACAACTAGAGCATCAGTCTGTTGGTCTCCAAAGACAACATGCACAACAGCTTTCACAAATGCAATTGCACCAATCTTCGCAACAGTTGTCACAAGACATGTCACAAAGATCTTCAATGTTGCAAAACCTTTCCGAGCAACAGATGCAGCTACTGCAGAAATTACAGCAGCAGCAGCAGCAACAGAATTTGCGTACTCCTGTTGGCTCACATATGCAGCCCCAAGCAGTGCAGCAACAACAGCAAAACTTTCTTTCTTCTGTCAACCCACATTTACAACCTCAAGCGACACAGCAACAGCAAAACACTAATCAGCTAATGCCACAGCGCCCCTTGTCCCAGTATCAGCCACAACAAGCAGTGAGCAGCATGCCAACCCCTTCACTAATGCATTCACCCCAAATTCTTCCGAACCATCTGCAGGGGATGCAGAAATCACTTACAACCGTCAAACCTCATTCTGCCCTCACAGATGTGGATGCTCCATCATGCTCCACGTCTCCTTCTACAAACCAGGTACCCCAATCAAACTTCCTAAAAAGTCAGCAAGTATCAAGCATGAATGTTGATGATTCAGCGGTCGAACCTGACACCAGTTTGGTCCCAGACTTCCAGAGTAAGTCTGGCGGAAGGATTAAGAATGAATTCCCCAGCATAAAAGTAGTTGATCAACCAAAATTCAAAGGAACTGTTGTTGATCTGTTGGAAGGATCCTCTTCTGCCACGTCATATTGCTTAGATGCCAGCGGGCTTCAGCAGAATTTCTCACTGCCCAACTTTGGTTTAGATGGCGATGTTCAATCCCATCCAAGGAACGGTCTTCCCCTGGCTGCTGGCATGGATGGTTTGGCTCCAGATACATTACTTTCGAGGGGATTTGATTCTGGAAAGGATCTCCAAAACTTGCTTTCTAATTACAGCAATGGTCCTAGAGATATTGAAACCGAGTTGTCGGCTGCAGCTGTCAGTCCACAACCATTTGGGGTGCCAAATATGCCTTTCAAGTCGGGATGTTCTAATGACCTTGCCATGAATGACCCTGGAGTTTTGAATGGTGGGGTATGGGCTAACCAGGCTCATCGTGTGAGGACATACACTAAGGTAATCCCTTCTATCCGGTTATCATTTTCAAGTAAGAACATTGGAAAACACATCTTTATCCTATTTTTATCTTCTCCTATTCAGTAATTGACCCTGAATATATCCCTGCAAGAGTTGATACTAAATCGTTTCCTGTTCTGCTGAACCTTTTAATCTTCAGGTGCAAAAACGTGGCTCTGTAGGGAGATCCATAGATATGACACGCTATACAAATTATGATGAGCTACGGCGTGATCTGGCTCGTATGTTTGGGATTGAAGGACAGCTGGAGGACCCACAGAGGACAGAGTGGAAACTTGTCTACGTTGATCATGAGAACGACATACTTCTAGTGGGTGATGATCCATGGGAGTAAGTCGAAACAGCCTTTTCTCCATCAACTCTCAGCTTGTTTACTTTTCTATATTTGTTTATTAACCATACAAGTACATTGATCGCAGGGAATTCGTAAGTTGTGTTCAAAGCATAAAGATACTCTCCTACACTGAAGTGCAGCAGATGAGCTTGGATGGAGACTTGGGCAACGCTCCTATTCCCAATCAAACCTGTAGTGGATCAGACAGTGGTAACGCCTGGAGAGGATATGATGACACTTCAGCCGGCTCTTTTAATCGATAACCTCTCCGAAATGAGAAGCTAAAGCTCTTACAGGTGTGCATACTAACAGTGAGATATTCATATCTTTTAAGCGTCTTTAAGCAAAGGTTAAATCTGACTTTGACAAACTTCATCTTACAGGTCTGAAGTTTTTGGTGCATTTAGCATACTCATCTCATCCCCCCCACCAACAGAAGTCTTAACTCTTAAGTGCAGTCTAGTTTTTCATTTTCGAGAAAAACACAACCTCGGGAATGAGGAGGGACTAAGGTATGGATGAGGGAGTTAACAGAAGTTATCCGCACATAGAAGACTGCCATGCTCTACCTTTTACCGTAACCACAGCTTGAGTTGAGCAAGCGCGTATACTTGGGCGCTTGCTTGACTCCAGTTGCGAAAAAGCAATCTCTTAGGACATTAGTGGTCCTGTTATAACACGTACGACACAGTGACATTTGTGTAAATGATGTTCAATAGAGTAACTAGATACATTATATAGTAACTTATTGCAAGCACGCAAGGCCTCGGCCTGGGATTGTACCGTTGCTGATAGGCTACTTTGTGCATAAAAGGTGCACTTAGGTAGAGTTACTTCTCCGAATCTACGTTATATGAATGAATGAGGAATGCGGTTAGTTGATTATGTAACATAGCTGAGGCTCTAATCGGTGAATTTGTGACTTCTGATAAACTTACCGAATGCAATGAGAAAACTTTTTTGTACCCTCTTCAACTTTACACAAACATGATGCTTATTGTGGTGCAATATGATGAGTGAAATGTGTAATGCACTTGCAAACACATTTTGCCCAATGCGCCGATGATCGCCTCCAGCTTCGTTCATATGCATCACTATTTTGTTAAGAAGTTTCGGATAATCCAACAGGTTTTCGAGTCAAATCAAGTTTGTGTAAATCTACTCAAAATCCATTCGAATTTCACCTCCCAACAGAATGACAAAAGATTTGGGTAATCCCGAGAGCAGATTATTCGACAGAGCATTCAGTAACACAAATCCCTCGTATGAACATCTCAATGCATGATCCTATAACAAACCTTCATTCCAAAAAATGCGAACTTGATGCTGAATTGGAAACTGTCTACTTATCCATGCAATCACTAAGAAAGCACAGCCATAATATCGGAGGCTCTCAGGGCTATATACTGTGACCCGTCGGTTCCCTTGAATTCGTTACCTGCATACTTCGAGTATAGGACTGTATTGCCTGACGACACTGAAAGAGGCTTCCTCTTGCCTTCCTCATCCAACAGACCAGGTCCAGCGGCGATCACCTGACAGACAGTTCAATAGTGACATCAGAATCAAGGATACAGTTATGTTAAATCTCTGTTAATTCTGTTTTGGGGCAAGGAAATGCGTGCAAAATATCATCTCCCAGAATTATTTTCAACCTTCACATTTTTTCATGGACAAACCTTGTCAAAATTATTTAAAGATTGCTAACTTAGTAAGTTTATGCGGTATAAGGGAATCATAAATTGCGTTAGTATGAAAATACCAAAAACTGTGTATGACACCATGTAGAAGTGGGAAATTTATTTTAAATCAATGCTCATTTTGCTTAAAGTAAGAAAGAAAATACAAGTCCCTGCATTTAAAATGTGGCGGTTTGGTTATGAAGCGGTAGATCAATCAACGCTGCATTGCTTGATTATTGTGATGGAAGGTAAACGTTCTCACATAGATACCAAACGAGCAACAACAGAAAACCAGACAGAGGCAGAAAATCAGGATTAACTTACAGTGCCAATGGAGGGCTTTTCCTTGGCTGTCTCAGTCAACAATAGCCCTCCAGCTGTTTTCTCCTCGGCTTCAGCAACCTGAACATTTTCCCAGATTTAACCAAAATGTTAGAACAAAGCTTTTCAAAAACAATCTTTCGCAATAACTTCAATAAAGTATCAAAATTATCCAATAACACTTGGATAAAGCCCCAAGTCCCTAACTACGGTAAAATTAGACTTAATCAGAATCAGGAACTTATAACATTGCGATTCTCTACCCTAATATCTAATCATTAATGCAAGTTTAGAAGGTGGAACAGACGTAGGTCGGTAACATTGCAATCCTCTAGCCTAATATCCACTAAGCCGCTAAAAAAAATATCCTCCCTAGCAATGTGCCCTATATCCAAGGAAGAAAAAAACAAGAAATTGTACAAATAATAATGCGAAACTTCTGATATTGTACAAGGAGAAGCATTTGCTTATATACCTTAATAAGCACTCGGTCGTTCAAAGGCTTAAGATCTTTGATATCATCGGATTCAAGAAGACCAACAATGTCATCCTCCTTTAAGATCAAATGACTTGATCCATTGAAGTCTAGCTCAGTTCCAGCATACTTTGAGTAAACAACTTGGGTCCCAGGCTGCAAAACAGAGACCCATTAAGTTTTTGACATTATTGTAGACACAGTAAAGAATCCACTTAAAATCATAAGCTGTACAACACAATTACCTCTAAACTGATATCAACTTTGTTCTTTCCAACAGTCCTGCCCTCACCAACAGCAACCACCTCACCAGATTGAGGTTTAGTCACAGCAGTTGTTGGGAGCAATATACCACCAAGAGTCTTCTCCTCAGCAGCTTTGATTTTCACCAAAACCCTGTCAGCCAATGGCTTCACAGCGGTAAACTACAAAATTCAAACAAGACTATGTCAGCTAACAATCTTCTGAAGCCAAAACTAATCCCGGTCAACCAATCACTCAGAATCCTCAACTAGGGATAACCAATATGCCACTTCTACCTCAAAAAGAACGACACAAAAGAGCACATGCATATTCCTAAGCATCAAATGATAATACAGCCACAATATTATCACATTCTAATTCTCAACACCACATAAACTGACATATCCAGCGACTATAAGTCTATAGCGTCGTATGACCAAAATCTACCACCATGAAAAGCTGAGAACTAGTTAACAACTCTATCTAATGGTCTACCGATTTGTGCTCTCAATTGAGCAAGACAGCATCACATCTATGTATATTGTATCAATATTCAAGACCAATGAAAAGGGCATGACATAGAAAGATCCAATTCAATTCAACCACAAGAATCAACAAGCAAGGTCACCAAACCAATGCATCTCCAACCAATCAAATACAAGGAAACACACACAGCATTACCAACTCAAAATGACTAAATGAGAAGGGAGATTGGATTAAAAGGAAGTACCTTTGGAGCAATGGCAGTGGCAGCTTTGACAACCAAAGGCCTGAAAGACCTGGAGTTGAGACCACCTTGCTTCAATGGCAGAAAAGATGAGACCTTGGCAGGTGAAGACCTAAGCCCTTCAAATATGGCCAAACTCCTTGTTGAAACTGTTGAAGATGTGAGCTGAGAAGCTGCCATTTTGCCTGCAATTCCAACCGCACCCAAAATCAAAGTTCAAATTGGAAATAAAAATTAAAAAATTCGAACATCAAAATACAAAACACAACAGACATTGGAATTAAAAACCCAGAAAACAGATGAATTTGGGGCAAAACTTAGAGACCCACCTCGGAAAGATGAGGAAGAGATGAGGGGGTGTGGGGTGTTGGAAGAGATGAGGAGTGGGAGTTAGGGATATAAGAGTGAGTGTGTATTTGCAACTTGCAAAAGGTTTGAAAAGGATAAAACCCTAGAACGTTCAAGAGATGAGGATTTTTCTCCCTTTTTTTTCCTTTTTTTTCCAAATCAAAATTGGCGAAAGAACTCAAGAAGTGTGTGCGAGTGAAAAGAAGCTTCTAGAATTTTGACGGTAAACTAGGATTGAAATTTAGAAATGGCTGGGTTTTTTTTTGTAAAAAAAAAATTGATGATATTTTGTTGAAAATAAATTTGAGGAAATTATATTTTTTTTAAAAGTAGGTAATGATTTTATGAAAATTGTTATCATGAAATAATTTGAGACAAGATAATTTTTATTAGGAAATGTCAATTGAATATTATATATTTATGTTGCAAAATTGTTATTGTTAAAATATGAAATTCATTTTGGATTGTGTAAAAGAATTTGATAAGATTGGAAATTCATTTACACGATATTTTGTCATTTAAAACGACTTGATAAGAAATCATTTTTGGCTGATAATAATTGTCGTATTGATAATGAACTTACAATGCATAGAGAAATAGATTCTTAATTAGAATTTTTTTTCAAAATATTCACTAAAAAATATTTATTTACTAAAATATTTATAAGGGCTCGTTTGGTTAAACGTGGGAAGTATAGTTCCCCAGAAGTTAACTTCCTAAGAATTCAATTCCCGTAAATTGAAAATCATGGGAATTGAGAAATTGTGTTTAGTTTTGGATTTTGGATTATAGGAATTGAAATAAGAAAATAGAATTTTTCTATTAAAAAGGATGGAATTGGAACTTACCTATGAGGATTAGGTAAGTGCACTTCCTCCAAAATGGGGGAATTTAAATTCTCAGAAATTCAACTTTTTGGGTTTTTCTGTAACAAAAAAACAACCAAACGCCGGTATTATCTCCAATTCATGGGAATTTCTACTTCCTGGGTTTTTTTAATGTCAACCAAACGAGCTCTAAGTTCAAAATATTTACAAAAATATTCATTCTTTTCAGTTTTATCAAAGAAACGCGGTTTGAAACTGCATTTCTTGTACAAATCATCAATTTGAATTCGGGTCCGTTGGGGAATTTTGTTTTGATATAAAAACGCGGTTTAAAACCGCGTTTTAGTCCTAATATAGGGTAAAACGCGATTTTAACATGCGTCTATTTCAATTAAAAAAATACAAAAAAAAAATAGTAAAACGCGGGGTAATATCGCGTTTTACAGGTTACCCACTTTGACATAAGAGGAGGTGCGGGAGGTGGCGTGGTAGAGGGTGGCGAATGTAAGGACCGAGATTTTTAAAAGATATTATTTATACAAATTATAGATTCTATTCTAATTTAAATTCCATTAAGTTATAAGACTCCGAATTTTTTTTTTGAAAGTTGCGTTCTCAAGTAAATGATTTATTTTATTCTCTCGATACCAATTCCGGCATAAACTTGTTATCCAAATTTGAAAAATCTATTCCGCTTTATTCTTCCGAGGCATGGGAATATTTACGGGTTTTGTTATTTAATTTGGTTTCGAATATTTATTTTAAATTTATTTTAATCACGTCGGGATAGGGTCAAAAATCGGATTTCCAAATGTATTTACGGGTACATACTTTGACTTTTAAACACTCACCTACTCCTAACCCGGACTCACCCCTACAGCCTTCCCTACCCTCACTTTCACCTGTAAAGCCATCCTCCTCTTCTCCCTTTTGTCATTTCACAGACCTACACACCTACTCAAGCCTTCCTATCTCATGTCCTTCCTTTCTTTCCTTACCGAACCAGATCACACAAACACACCTCCCCACATTTAAACCTCCCTTCTCTGTTTTGTTCCCACCCGCAGCCCCAACATGGTCATCTCCTCCGCTTTGCCGCCGCCGACAACCTACAACCACCTCCACCTCCTTTTCCTCCTTTGTTTCGCACCACCAGTACCACCACCAACACCTCTACTCTGAATTCAGCTCCACCTCCATCGCCGAGGACCACCAAGCTGCCCCTGTTTCCTCCTTTCCACAATCAGCCGAGAATGAGCCTGAGCTCACCCACCCTCCGTCATCACAGCCTCCTCTTCTCGGCTCCTTCGTGCCCAGCGCCCCCGAGCAGCAATAGCAGTTAGTACCACTCTCTCCGACGACCACGAGCAAAGAGCCCCTCTTCCTTCCTCTGTTTTCGATGGAGCAGAGTAAGCTTCTCTACCTTCCCTTTCAAATCTAAACACCCTAAAGACACACCTCATTCCTCTTAACTTCGTCCTAGGCCAAGGTCGAGCTTCCCCGAGTCTTCAACGAGCCCGAAGGACATCCGGCGAATCCGATTCGTTCGATCCCCTCGGTGAGCTTTGAACTTTCCCTCCTTTAATTTTGGCTCTCATTTCCTTTGTTTGAATTGGTCTGAGTGAGAGAGAGTGGTGAGGATGGGTTGCAGTGGGCAGCGAGTGAGTACGAGAGAGCCGAGAGCAGAGAGGCGAGAGGTAGGAGATGCGTGAACAGTACCAGGGTCCGGTTCTCCTCTTTTTCTTTTCTTCCCGGTTCATTTTTTTTTTAATTTTGGTCCGGTCTGGGTTGGGTTTGGTTTTTGGATCCGGGCTTGGGTCCTGGGCCTGGTTTTGGATTCGGGTTTGGGCCTTGTTTTGGGTGGGCTGACCTGGGTTGTTTGTTTTAGCTGTTTTATGGGTTTTGTTTAGTTGTTTTGCTAGGTTATAATTATAATTATTATATGACTTATGTATTTAATCCTTATTTAATTTAATTCTGAAATATTATTATAAATATTATTAAGAAATATTCTGAGTATTTAAATTATTATTTTATCTTATTAAAAATCTGATTTTTTAAATATTATTTAGTTAATTGATTATATTGTTTTAATGTGTGAAGGTTATTTAACTACTTTATGGTTTGCGATTCATTATATGGTTAAGTTGTTTGATTATCTTTTCTATGATATATTTATTTAGTTATTTAATTTGATTTGTTGAGAATAATTACGTGAATGATTTGTTGTTAAGTTTGGCATTTAAATGGTTAGTTGGATTATTTAAGTAGTTAATATATTTCTAAAATGTCAGAATTTAATAATAATATAACTTTGGGAAATTGGTTTAAGGATTCAAATGCTCAATGTCGAGATTTGGATAAGTATGATTTGAAAAGAATTGTTTGACTATCGAGTTGATTTCCTTGAGATTTAAATGGCTCCGACTAACTTTCAAACCGACTTATTTGGACTTAACTTGAAAAATTGATTGAAGAGTCTTACTTGTGAATTTATGTGAATATGTTATGGATATGAGTTCCAAGTATGATTGTTATTTGCAATCTTGAGTTGATGATATAAAACATGAGGTGTTCATATATGAGTTATCTAGTGATGAAATATGAGATGCTATATGATGTTGCATGATAAGATGGCGAGTAAGATATTAATGTGAGATAATTGATGGAAATGAGTTAAGGAAATTGATGTTATGAGATAGCTTGAGATTATGAGATGATGTGATGATGCGAAATGTTATATGAAAAGATATGATGACTTGAGATAATATGATATGAGAATGAGATGACATATGACGATATAAGATAGTCGAGATAATGATGATGATGTTATGACTAATAATTGATGATAAATTATGTGTAGTGGCAAATGGATCCCGTTCTATGCAGTATACTTATTATGTTATTTATTGAATTACTAGGTGATCTCTGATCTATCTGGACTTGCTATGACTTTGTTGTTTCCTTGGATTCTGCGCTCCTCCAGGTAAGTCCTCCGGGGCTTACTCAAGTTAGAACCTCATGCCTGATGTGTCATATAGTGTGTAGGTGTTGCATCCTGCATATTCATGTAGTATCATGCTTAGGTTGCACAAATTAATCGAGCATCCGTATTCTCTTTGCGTATGGTAGAACGGCCGTTAAATTGTGAGTCCTAGAGTCATTTGCTAGGGTCATAGGACAGTCCAGTCCCATCGGGCTTAGTCCTCATCGAGTCAGACTGTTAAATTAACGAGCATGACTATTGATACGATTGATGATGTTATGATATTGAACGCGACCGGTTCCCGCACTAACGAGCATGGGTGCGGGAGTATAAAACGAGGTCGGTTCCTGCACTAACGAGCATGGGTGTGGGAGTAGGAGAGGGACATGCCACTTGGCATTCTATGCGGGATCCCATTTAATCGCTTTCTGCATATCTATATAAACTGCTAGCATGCTTGAGTGTTTAATATTCCGCACTGCATTAGAGCATCCTTTATTTAGGTATAGGCATATTATATGTCCTCAGTGAGGTCTTCAGGGCCCGCATGAGTGGCTCGACCTTGATTTCGTGGTTAGTTTCAGGTACCCGTACCCTTGCTTGATCATGTGCTGATATGGCGGGGGATATCTTATGGCGCAGTGAGAGGGAGAGAAAGACCGAATTGAACTCCACCCCTTTTGCTACTTATTTCCTCGTATTTGGTTTTGACCCGGCCTCGCCGAGGCAAGTTGTATCGTCAATTTCCTTTCTTTATGTTTTGAACTATAAATGGTTTTAAGCGACTTAGTCAAGTAGGACAGGTTATGGTCCCTAATGGACCGCTCGCGAATTTAGGGTATGAAATCCCTTCTTTTAGCACTCACACCTTGTTTTGAAACTCAACCCGTACTTGAATTGCAAGATCCGAACGAAGGTATCCAATCCTTCGAAACGTAACCCGAATATTTATATTTGGGTCGTTACAGCGGAGGCAGGGAAGGCCGTCGAAGGTAGCGCACAAAGGGAGGGAGGACGTTGGAGGAGTGCACGCGTTGTCGGAAGCCGGTGGTGTGCAAGCGAAAGTTCAACGTCCTGTGGTGTGCAGCGGAGGTCGATGGTCGGTGAGTGCAAGCGGAGGTCGACGGTCGACGGTAGCAGAGGGAGGGAGGACGTCGGAGCCACGGAGGGAGGTGGTGTGCAGGTGGAGCCGTGGAAGGAGGTGGTGTACAGGTGGAGCCGCGCGCCGAGGGGGTGGTGGGTTGTGTGCAGGTGGAGTAATGGAGTTAGGGCCGATCCGTTGCTTTTTGAGGTCTTGTGCAACTTATACGTTGATGCCTTTTTTATTACTAATTGAAAAGGGAAAACGATGCACCTAATCTATATTCTCGTGTCGTGTGTTCAATCTAATGCGAGAAATAGAATAGATAAGTATGGTGAAAATGAGAACAAGGAGATTCGAACACACCTATGACTCCTTGTCCGGTGCCAATTGAGTTAGCAAATCATTTATTACTTTTTCTCTATTTTTTATTTATATTAATTATATATATATGCTTTCAAAAAATATTTGAGGCCCCCGAAAATTTAAGGCCCTGTGCAATTGCACATTTTGCCAGGATAACGGGCCACCCCTGCATGGAGTCTCCCTCCCTGTTCGCTTGCAGTGGTATTTGGCAATACATGTAAAACGCGGCCTAATCTCGCGTTTTACAATTTTTTTTTGGTTTTTATATAATAAATGCTGGCTAAACCCGCGTTTTACCCTAAATTATGACTAAAACGCGCTTTAAAACCGCGTTTTTATATCAAAATAAATTTTCGCTCCGGCTCCGGATTCAAATTGATGATTTATATAACAAACGCGGTTTAATACCGCGTTTTTCTGATAAAGCAAAAAAGAATGAATATTTTTGTAAATACTTTGAACTTATAAATATTATGATAAATAAATATTTTTTAGTGAATATTTTGAAAAAAAATTCTCTTAATTAAGTACACTCAACTGATTAAAAATTTTAAATTAAAAATGCCTAACTGATTATTAAAATTTTTAAATTGACATCATGTAGATTAATTGGTACTCCCTCCGATCCAAAATACATGTCGTTTGACTTTTTTACACGTATTTTAAGAAGTTAAAAACTATATAAAATACCAACTTTTTTTAAATTATTTTTTTACAACTTAATATTTGTTGGTAATAAGTATTAAATTGTAAAAAAATAATAATAAAAAAGTTAATATATTATATATTTTTTAATTCTTTAAAATACGTGTCGAAAAGTCAAACGACATGTATTTTACATTGGATGTAGTATTTTTTATGGTGATTATGGGGGAAAAAAAATTAACATAAACTTTCAATTGCACATTAATTATGAATAATAACACCTCAATGCGACAGTGCCACTTTTTTGCCACATGGAGTTATTCATATTTTTTAGAAAAATTATATTTCATTTGTTAAACAAAGCATGTCTCTTTAAATTGTAAATTTTGTTAAGAAATATATATTTTGACTGTTTTAATACCCACTTTACAAAAAATATAAAAAAAATAATACAATAACATGTTTTTTAGAATGAGTATATTTTTAGTTGAAATCTTTTAAGGTGTCATTTTTTATATATATTATATAGAGATATAGGTGGACTATAAATTACCTATTTTTAAAGGTGAAATTGTTGGGTTTTTTTAAATTGAAGAGTGATAAGTGAACTTGTTTTGGATTATTTTTGCTTAAATGTTTAAAAGTCATTCAAACTTAAGCTATTTCATCCAATTTTGCCTATTTAATTTGACTTCCTAATTTCTAGAAGTAACAAAACAGCTCGATCTCTTCTGGAAATACAAAAAATGAAATAATCAACCGCGTGGGCCCTCACCTCCACGTCACCAACCTGCCACGTGTACACTCTTCCTCCTCGCTCTCACTGACTTTGACTTCCCTCCGCAGGCTTCCCTCCCCCTTCCACTATCACTCCCCGACTCCTCCACTCCCTCCCGCCTCCCCGTATATAAACCCTAACCGCCCCCAACTGATTCCCAATTGACTTCAAACATCGACGCAGTTTTAAAATTGACCACAATTAATCAAAAATCAGACGATGAATTCGAACGATCGGAGTCGGAATTGCGAGGAATCCAAGTACAAGGGGGTGAGGAAGAGGAAGTGGGGCAAATGGGTATCCGAAATCCGCCTCCCTCACAGCCGCGACCGCATCTGGCTCGGCTCCTACGACTCCGCCGTGAAGGCGGCGCGCGCCTTCGACGCTGCCCAGTTCTGCCTCCGCGGCCCCTCCGCCTCCTTCAACTTCCCCGACAACCCCCCGGACTTCGCCGGCGCCGACGCCTTCTCCCCCGCCGAGATCCAGGCTGTCGCCGCTAGGTTCGCCAACGGAGACGACGATGATCAGCCTCGCCCGACGCCGGTGGAGGAAGCGCCGATGACCTCTGACAACGGCGCCCCCGTGCGGTGGCAAAGCGGCCCCTTTTATAATGATTACGATTTGATGACGATGGATTCGGGTTCGGGTTATAACTACGAGGCGGAATTCGGGTTCGGTTCCGGGTCGGGTGAGTTTCATGGGCCCCAGCAACCGGATAGTTTCGATTACGGGTACGATAACTGGAACGGGTCGGGTACGCAGGTGTCATTCCTCTGGAATTTTTGAAGTTGCGGAGTGCATCGCATGAAGTAGGATACAACGGAAACGTGTCGTTTTGATGATGGGGAATACGACGCCGTTTTATAGCCTTTCTAGTTGGTTGAAGTCTGATTTTTTCCCCCATAGAAGACTTTAGCAATTAGCACCAAGGATTTTATGGGTGCGTTCTACATTAAATTATATATTACATTAAATTTTTTTTATAGGTCTGGCCCCAAAAACATGTCAAACAATAAAACGACCTATATTTTGATATGAATGTAATATATTTTTTGTGAAGTAGCATAAATTCATTGTATTTTTTATTTTCCACATAGTCAAAATAATTCATTATAATATTTTATTCCGCATGATGTAACATTTTTATATAAATAGCGCGGCATTAATATTGATTTTTTCACATCAATGACACATTAGATGTGTTTTTTTTTTTGTTTTAATTTACAACTTCTTCATTTTGCAACGAAACAAAACATGATCACAACATGAGGTACTGAAACATTGTGATAAGATGAATATGAACGATAAACATTTTCACGCCAATTAACGAAACAAAATAATGGAGCTCTTTGATTATTTTGCGTGCGAGTAGATATCAGACAACCATTAGGTTATATTAGTTGTGGCTCATAGAGCAAGTGTGTATTGACACTAGAGTTTAGCCACAAATGCAGAAGCGAAACAACCTCGTTAATATATAAGATTAAGAGGGTTGGTAATTAAGACTAATTTGACCGATTGAGTTTTATTGACTAAATCCTCCAACGCTAACTTGAGATTAATATCTCAAACCTAAACACCAACCACGCAATTATTATCGCAAAATTTAAAAAAAAAAAGAATATTAGGAATCTCATTTATGAAGTTAAAATCACAAGGAATAAAGCAATAAAGCAAGATTTAAGCTCTGAATAAGCCATAGGGTATTTCAGCCTCATATTATTTTGTGAAAATTTGAGTAAATGTACCTTTTTAAAGTTTTTTTTAACTATATCATTTGAGTTTTTGTTTTTAGTTTTTAGTAATTATACTTTTTTAGAGTATATATTACCTATATACCCTCAAACTAGAATTCTCATCTTTTAAAAAAATTCAAAAAGTAAATAGATATAATATAGACTAGTACAGTACCCGCGCCATGGCGCGATTTTTTTAAAATATAATCTTAAAAATATAAAAATTAATATTATAAAATATTAATAAAATTTAGGATAAAAATCATCAAAATAATTACCATAAAAGTATCACATAAATAATTTCATATTTTTTTAAAAAAATATCATTTAAATTAGCATATATAAATGTATAGAAATTATAAATCACTCTTATTGGTTAGTAAAAAATAACAAAAACATTGTAACTTTATTTACAAAATAATATCATTGTAAATTTGGTATTAAGAATATATATGGATAGTTACTAAATGTGTTAAAAATAAAAGAAAAAAAAGATTGATTTAAAGGGATAAATGAAAGAAGAAAAAAATAATTAAAGGAAAAAATATTTGATTGGTTTAAATAGCTAACTAAAAAACTCTTATATTTTAAGAATAAATATATAGATATAGGTATAGATATAAAGATTTACATATAGATTAATAGTAGACATTAGATTGCATTAAAAACAATATTAGATGGTTTAATTACCACAATATCGTGTAATTAATATATAATGAAATAATATTATATAGTTAATATTAATTTTTTTAAAAAAAGTTTTGAATTAATCCCATTGGTTAAAAAATATATTATGAAATGATATTATGTTAATAACGTGTAAATATTATTAGATAGTTTAATTACCATAATTAAATGATATTTTATAAATAATACTTTACAAAAATAACTTTACATGAGAGGGCGACACGTGGCATAGGTGCTTTGGTTTTAATTAATATATAGATTACAACGTTTACAGGATTTGTTTATGTTTTAAAAAGAAAACTATCGGTATTGTGTACTGATTTACATATAATTTGTATCATAGTTAACTTCGTGTAACCATCATTAATTCATGTGTGTATTATTGTCATCAATGCAATTGTATTGTTGTAACTATAATTTATTATAGGTGATATAATATTTGTAACTAATTACTTGTATCTAATTTGTATCGTACCTAACTTCGTTATTAAGGTTTTAATACATTACAATAAATACACACAATAGGTTTCAATAGCTCACATAAGAGCATAACATATGATTTCAATAACAAGGTTCAAAATACACAATATAGGTTTCAAGGATTATAATTATGGTTTCAATAAGTTACAACAACTACACAAATAAATGGTATAATGAGTATACAATATTCTTGTAAACAACTATATTGTAATCAACCTAGGGTACAATGAGTATACTACATATAGGATGTCTTTTCTTAAACGCATATGTTTTATTCATGTTTTACCCCTTTTAGGGTATATGCATCTAAACCTAGCAACCAAACTATTGCAACTAATTTATAATAATCAAATCGTCAATACGTATTGTAGCCACATTCTTGTAATATAATAATCATAATCGATCGGTCCTGCTTAATCATCCATTGGCCCTGATTAATCACCTAATTCCTCTAATGACCGAATTCTTGCAACCCTTTGAGTTACAGGAAATCGTCCACAAGAAGCAATTATTATAACCACATGTAGTGATTACAAATTCCTGAAATTATTGTAATGAAAAAAGTCATTTGGTCAAATTAGGGTTTACATCACGATAAAACTCGTCCCCATAACACCGATTCATCCAAAAAAATTATCGATTCATCCAAAAAAAATTCATTTAAAAATTTGCCGACTTAAAAAAATTTGTCGGTCCAAAAAAAAATATTGAGTTCTAATATTAGGGTTTAAATTGCGATAGAAAATTATGATAAAAAATCAAATAAAAAACACAAAACCAAACGAGAGCAAAACAATTAACAATTGCAAATTCTGCATTATTTAGAGGACGAATATATATATATATAGGGATGCGCTCCGGTGAAAACCAAAATTGCGGTAGAAATCCGTGAGGACCGGCTTTTTAGCCCGGTTCACTTGCTTTATAGCCCGGTTATGAATAGAACCGATCTATAAAGTCATAAATTTTAGCCCGGTTTTGAATAAAACCGAGCTATAAAGTCACTATGTAATTTTAAAACATTAGTTTTTTAGCACGATTTTTCGGTTTGACCGAACTATAAAGTCATGTGTTATTTTAAAACTGGAGTTTTTAGCACGGTTTTTAGGTTGAACCGAGTTGTAAAGTCACCGTGTGATTGAGGTTTTTAGCACGGGTTTCAAAAAAACCAAGATATAAAGTAGTCCTCACGGGTTTTTACCACAATTTGAGGTTTTCACCGGAGTCAATCCCTATATATATATATAGCACAACAATGACCATCATTTCCAGAGACGAATCTATTGATATGTGTTAATATACGTGGTTGAGAGAAGATACGTGTATGGAATAAGAGCGTCAATTGATTTAATGAATGAAAGAAATGAGTGTCGATGGAATAAGGGTTGGTGGAAGGGAAAATTTTTGTGGTTACAATATACATGATTGAAGAAAATTGTTACAAACATGGTCAAAATTATCATTAGAGGAAAAGAATATATAATTAACAAAAATAAAACTTGAGGGGTACATTTAACAAAACAAACACTAAGGGTATGTATGGTTGCAAAAAATAAACAAGTAAAAAATAAATAGAAGTTGAAGTTTTTTTTAAATAGGTTAAAGAGTGTATGGATGAGAAAAAATAGGTAAAAGTAGTTAAAATTTTGAGTTAAAAAAAAAGCTAATGGAATGTGCTTTTTTGGTGTTTAAATTTTTAACTACAAAAATCAACACTCTTTTTGCATTGTTTATTTATTTATCGCAATTAAAACATCTTTGTGCCCCATACGGAGATTATCTTGTTGTTTAAAATTTTAACTACTTTTACTAACTGTTTATAAATTTACCTTATTTATAATTTTAGTCAGTTTATTAACCCCGCCCCATACGAACTCTAAGAGTTTTTTAAATATTAATCTAGGTTGTAAACTCGCCTGTGTAAATATGAAGCCTTAAAATATACAACTCGACCGTTTATTATGAATTGATAGACCCAAATTACTCAATTTGAGATAATCAAGCCCATATAACTTGATTGGAATTTGTTACCAATATATAACGGCCCAAAGAGCCCAGCCCATATACATCAACCCGACCCGACGAAGTGAGCCCGAATTTCATATTGCTTCTGTGTTAAATAAAATGAACCAATCACCAAACCGGCGGGGGAACAATCAACAAAACGTGTTGAATTGTAGAAATATCTGATCGTTGCAACAAACGCAACATATACACGGGGGGTGCATTCGGGTGTGCGCATCTCCACCATATACGGGTGTTCCCCAGTGGCCCACACCCCCACCCACCGTTCCCAAGCGGGAAAGGAGGGCCCCACAACAATATGATATGAATGACCCATTTGTCAAATTGTGTTTATCTACTACTAGTACTACTACATGACTCAACTGGTTCCAACAACGTGCACATGTCTAATAACTATTCAAACGCCGTTTCTGTGGACGTGACGGAGACGTCGGCTGGTGTGTGGGCCCCACACTTTCCCCTTTTTTTCTTTTCTTTTCTTTTTTCTTTGCCTCATTTTAGAGGGCGACCAAGTAATTTGCCGGGTCGTTCCGTTACACCCGGGGTTAGGTTTCTATGTGTTTCATATATTAAAAAATAATATTTCTATATATGTACAATCGTTTAGGCGTGAGTCATATAGTTTTTGGCAAATGTTACCAAATATGTGTTAGGATTGCGATATAGTTTAATAGCTATATATATATAAGGTTAGAATTACATGATCGAAGATATTATAATAGTTAAATCAACGATTGCATACTTTACAACACGATTTATGTTGCAAACAGAAATAAGCTTATACTCACTCTGATCGGAAATATTTGATATTTTTATGAGATAAAATTTAATCAACAACATTAGATGTTTTAGAAGTAATAATTATAATTTTTTTATACTTTTGCACTAATATCAATATAATTTGTATTTTTTTATTTAACCATTTACATTTGTGCATAATAAATGTGATGGAGGATGAATTATTATCTGATAGGGTAGTTAAAGGTAGAACTTAAAAGTGACATTTTTTAATCTCTGTGCATATCCTTAAAACATTAAATATTTCTGATCAGATGGAGTCAGATGTACTTTGGGTCATAAGTGAATCTTTGAGGTTAAAAAAATCAATATTATATGCAATGATTTTAAAAATACTTAGTAATAAAATAGTGCTTTTCTCAAAAAAAAATAGTGGTTGAATAAATAAATTGTCTTATTTGGTTGGAAGAGCTAGATTTCAATCAAGATGTTAGAAGTTTTTAAAGTTTATTTTGTAATCACGAAAGTTCAAGTTTTCATGTATTTTCCTTGCAGACAAAAAATGAAGTTTATGTCTCGGTCGGGTGGTCTAATGGTGTGGAGTAAATAGTGGTAAGGAGGTTTCGGTTTAATCTATGTCTCTACCCTTTTTATTGGGTGAAAATCTAAGGTTTGTCTTGATACCTACTAGTAGGTCGAGCTGGTTGTCGCAAACCGGTTTACCTGATAAATGACTCTTGTCGATTGGCTCGACTGGGTCACGTGTTCGGAATTTACCATCGAAGGTAGTTCCTTAATAAAATGTTATAAATTTTTTTCCAATATACTTTTTAAAATTATAGATTTAATATAGAAAAAAAAATTCTTTTTTTAATTTTATTTTCCTGTTAAATGGTACAAGATATAACAATGAAATTTTATTTTCCTGTTAAACGGTACAAGATATAACAATGATGACGCTTATAAACAACTCATATTTCTTACACCAATTTCCTTCATACTAATATTCAATAGATTGAAAAGTAACGCCCTACAATGAAGAATTCCATGTTTCTTTGGAGAAGAGATTTCATATTAAGGAATTTTATCTACTACTCCATTTAAGTTTACTTCCTTTTTTTTAGTCCAAAAGTTAAGTTTACTTATTTTTTACAAAAACAAAAAAATTATTTGAAGTTTTGAAGAAAAAAAAGGGTCATCATAATTGTGTTTTGAGTAATTCGGTTTGCCTCACCTAACTTTTGTTCCCTAAAATATAGGTATCGACAAGAGGCAGGCATGAGCCCACAAACTTAATTAGGTTAGATAGTTTTTATTATAAATGGAATAATAATTATTAGTATAATCTAACCGTTAGATTAGATATATGTATATAACTTATATCCTAATTAATAATAGGCAATTTTCTTTCATGTTAAATAGGTCAATTTATTGGAACCATTCAATTGTGATTTTATGGAGTCTACGAATACCTAATCCATATAGTAATATTATTTGTTATAATATATTGTACTCCGTATTTATTAGTATAATCTAAATTATAATTCAATGAGATTCATCCTCCTAAATGTCAACTACTTAATTAATTATATTCTACACTCTAATTTTATGCATATTTCATTTTACAGTTGTTTTCAGTCAAGGGTGTTGAAATGGATGTCTTTGCAATACTTTTAATTCCCCTTAAATCAAAAGTCTACCTATATTTTTTTCATTAATTAAAGGAAAGCAACACCCTATTAAAGTATTTACCAATAGTGCAACTTCTTATTATTTTTTTCACTGAATTTTTAATAGGAAAATTTTCATAAAATCATGGTTAAATATATGCTTTTACATTTAACCACCCAAATTAGGAAAAATCATCAATTACAACCCGTTTCTATTTCTATTTGGGTTTTGTCAAAGATTTATTCTTATTCTTTTATCAATAATTACTCTGTTGATATTTTTTTAATCAGATTTAACCGAAGTGTTCTACGTAGAATGCCACGGGTGTGTTTGGAATCCATTGTATTTTAATTATAATGCAATTATTTTACCTTATTTTATGTGAGCGCTTGATTGTACAAATAAAAATCTCATAAAAACCGATATAAATAAGTAATTTAACCAAATAATCACATAAATCGAGATAAAATAATTGTGTTATAATTAATATATCGTGGAATCCAAATACATTTTTAATTTAAATACCTTAAAAATTATAATAATCAAATACCGTCTTCTATATTTGCATTGTAAAGGTATGCAATTGGAATTCAAACACACCCTACGTCACTTTTAATACGTAGATAGATGATGACGACAATTAATCCTTGAAAGGGATGTAAACTTGTAGCTAGTAATTGAGGTTAATTCACCAAATCTTTTAACTTCCCTTAAAATCCAATGTTTGATAACAAATCACGTTACCCAAAATAGATCTATAACTACACTAACGTGGCATATCTTTTTTTTTTTTTTGAAAATATAACAATTTAGGTGGTATGAAACCTATTAAAAGAAATTAAATGTACTATAGTATTCAACAAACTCAATCCCGAGTAAAAAGGGAGACTAGCGACGACATGGTGGTGCTTATGGATTAGTAGGAATCGAAATATATTCGATAACCAAAACACAATATCCATTCAAAATATGGAAAATTATACTAAGCAACAAGTAAACAACTACAAAACTGGACTTCTTCTAAGTTGACCTTTGAAGATGAGCACCAATATCACCAGAAACCACAAAAAAATGAGCTAACAAGAAGAAGAAATTTGAGATGGATCGAGCAAACCGACTGACGGATCATTCAAAATCAATTTTGATGGATCGAAAATGCAGTCTAGTGAGGCGTATGTAGGTTTCATTATCAGGGACCACCACGATTCAGTCATCGATTGTGGTGACTTCAAATGCGGGCACATTTCTACTTTAGGAGCTGAGGCTCTTGCCTTAATTAGAGGAGGTGTCACCAAGGCGAAAGAGCTTGGTCTATCCAACATTATGACTAAGGGTGACAGTCTGATCATCATCAACTGCTTGCGAAGACTGTGGAGTTGCCCGTGGGAGATTGAGATGTTGATTTCTGACACCCTCTTCCTTCTCCAACATTTTGAAAGGGTGCAATTCGGCCACATCTTCCGAGAGATCAACTCGGTCGCCGACAGGATTGCGAGTCTCCTTCATACGACATCCACACAGGACATCCTTGCCGACTCGGCTTTACGTGTCCTCATCCGAAAGGATGCCCTTGAGTGGTGGTCCAACAGGGCCTGACCCCGCTCAAATCTTTACCTTATAAAAAAAAATGTACTATAGTAATTTTATTTTATTTTTATTTTTTTGGGTGGGGGTAGTATAGTAGAGACAATTAAAATATTATTTAAAAGAAAAAGAAAAATATAAAGTTTTTTTAAAGAATTTGAAAGGATATTAAGGACTGCTATTAGGGATGACAATGTGGTGGCCTGGTGGGTTTGGGGCGGGGGTACTCGTCCCCGTTTATTAACACAATCCTCGTTTTCGACTTTGCTCGATGAATATAAATTATCCCCGTCCCCGTCGGGGAATCCCCATTCCAGCTTAAATTCTCCGTTTGCCTTCCTTGTGGGTTTTTTCTGTTGAGTTTCCCGTTTAAAACTCACGGTTTTCCCCCATTTAATAGAAAACTATAAAATACAGTATTATTTAAGTTATGTCAAAATATGATATAAATATTACATATAATATCTCATAATTGTAAATTATTAGGTCAAAATTTAAAAGTGAAAGAACAAATATATAAACTTATGTAACATTTAAATAAAAATGGGGGCTTCGTACTCCCCAATCTCCATCGGGGATCCCCCTGGAGTTCCCCGTTGGGGCGAGGGCGAGGCCGAGGCGGGGATTTGGGGGAGGACTATTATAGTATTACCCCTATCCCCGCACGAGGAATTACTTTGGGCCCCATCCCTATTTTCCAATCCCCGTTCCCACGGCGGGGATTCCCCACATAGATCGGGGAGACCCATTTCCATCCATAAGTGCTATCGGCACTAAATAGTTAATTAATATTATCGAAGCTAAATGGTTGATTATTGATTGTGAAAGTAAGGAGCTTTTAGCACATAGTTTCGAAGGCAAGGAAGCTTGAGTTTTTAAAATCTCAGTGAATGGTGATAACTTCACGATTATTAATGCTCTCAAGGGGGTCCAAAGCTGTATGTGGGAGATTGATTTTATCATCTCAGACATTCTCTTATTGCTGAAACAGTTCAAAGACGATGTCCATCTCGCATGTTTTTCGAATTTTCGTGAAATCAACACATGTACAGATATAGTGACTCAATTCTATCCGACATACCTATTATCATCCTTTCTTGAAAATCGCAATATTTTTATTCTCATCCGAAATGATACTACGGAGTATTAACTTATGATCTGACCCCATTTAAACATTTTACCTCTTTAAAAAAAAGTGAATTAATATAGCCTTTTTCTCTATATCTTCATCAATAAAAATAAATAAAAAAAATTGTGAGCCACATTCATCAATCACAGTTTTTATTTCCCTCAAAATGTGCGAAACACAACATGTCGACGGCAAGGACAAGAGGATACTGTATAAATTACTCAAATAAAGATCCGAAAAAAAAAAACGCCATTCAAATTCAAATTGTTCACGGCCCATTACCGTAACGGAAACATCGAATACAGTACCGTTTTATTTTAAAGCTCGGGAAAATTCATAGAAAAAGCGGAGACGAACAATTTCTACACGTGTTTCTTATTTTCCAAAAGCAAACCCTCTCACGACCGCTGACAGCTACCTCCTCTTTAAATTAAAAATTAAGTACTAATTTTATTATTTATTTATTTATTTATTTGTGGTCCACTTTGCCCCCACCACCCACCCTCCACCTATCCCCCCTTATTTATTCCTCGTGCTTCTACCACGAAGAAAGAGAAACCCACACACAAGAAAAGCTTGAGCACCATTAACGCCTCTCCACGGTACAGATTTCGGTGTCTGGATTATCGATTAACAGAAATTCGGCATACGTCTCGATCTTGTCCAGCTCAATTGCTAGCTGAATCGCTGCTGTTGGATTTGGATCGAGCTTCAAATTCGGTGGATCGGAGAGAAAGCGAGGCCTCCCATTGTTGTTGCAGGTCGAGCTCGTTGGATAAAGGAAAATATGGTGAATTCGTTTGCTTCTGGTCATCGATCGGCTTTCTCGCAGACCTGTAACCTGCTGAGGCAGTATGTGAAGGAGAAGAAGGCAGTTGGAGATCTCAGCCGTGGGATGTTCGGTAGCGGCGACGACCGAGGTATGTTGGAGATTTAGTTTCCGAGTTGTTTTCTGGATTCGTCGATTTCAGGAAAATGAAAAGTCCGGTTTTAATTTGATTGTTGAATTTTGCCTGCTTCGAGTTAGGGTTTCAGTTTAGCGGAAGAACTACTTCGTATCTAGGATTAGACTAGGAGTATCATGTGGTGGTAGAAATTGTTCAAATTAGGGAAACCTTGAACCTTGTGGTTGACCGGTGGTTGATTTTGCTGCATTTGGTTCTCCTTGTTATGGAAACTAGAAGGGGAAAGATATTCCACCCGTTTTGAATGAACCAGTTACAACTTACAAGTGATATTGAGGTTGACAGACAATTGAATTAACCCCAAAGTATACGTGATTGTGTTAATTAGTTGTGATCTTTTGTTTGGCCAGAAAATAAACTACCTAATGGGATTGTAGCAAGAGATCTGAATCTGATGGTTCGCTTTGCAGGTCAAAACGACGTGTTTCGTCCCACAACGATGAGCTTATTCCCGGTAAACAAGAAGCTCGGGGAGGAGCAAATCTCAAGCAACGCCAAATCCATGGACCTGTTTCCTCAACAGGGCAGCTTTGCTCCTCAATTTGGGTGAGTAAAAATGGTTTTAAGAAATGATTTGGATGTCAATTGTTGGCTTATGATCTGTTGAAGAAAGCTAACAAATCTCAATGTTTAATGCTTGCAGTGAAGTCAAATCTTCACCTATGACCATTTTCTACGCGGGGCAAGTCATCGTCTTCAACGATTTCCCAGCTCACAAGGCGAAGGAGATCATGGAGCTTGCTAGCCGAGGCGTCATCCCTCCAAAACCAGCCACTGACAACATCCCTGTTGTCAACAACACTGGCAAAAACAACAGCCCACAGATCAAAGAATGTGCTCAGCAATCCACCGCCCCAATCGTCACCGGTAATTACCCAATTGTTTACAATGATCTAATCTTATGTATCTGGTTGAATTGGTTCTGTTGGTATTGTGGTCTGAATGTGTTAATTGAATGTTGCAGATCTACCAATCGCTAGAAAAGCCTCCCTGCACCGGTTCCTCGAGAAGAGAAAGGACAGGTAGGGGATCATATGATGCAGATTTCATCTTAAAAGATGTTTGATTCGTCGTGTTTGAGATTGATTGGTTATGTTATGTGGGTCTGATCGGTTTCTTCGGCTTGCAGGATCAAGGCGAAAGCACCATACAGCACGAGCAAGCCAGGGGATGATGTGCCATTGAAGCACCAAGAAAACAATCCATGGCTGGGGCTAGCTGCTACTCCATCTTCTTGATTGAGTTCAATTGGAGACATATTTTGTATTGATTCAGCCACGATGAGGTGTTAATTTAGCTGATTTAGAAGATGTATTATTGATCGGTGTCTGAACGGAGGCTTAAGATTTCGGCCATGTTGAAGCTTTGTACTGTATTGCTCATATAGTGCTTTGTATTTCACCTACAAAGATTGTGTTTTTTTTTATATATAATTATTTTGGAAATACCTGCAAAAATTGTTAGTGCTAGATTTTGTAATTATACAATTATTTATTTCACGTGATATTTTTCCATTTAGATTTTTTTTTTGTTTGTGGGTCTTTGTTTTTAGCCACGACTTTTTGTGCCTCGGCAAAAACGCGTTTTGGACTATATTCATAGAATGTTTAAAAGCCGATTTTTAAAAAAACCAAAAAATTTGAAAATTAAATGAAGAAAAAAAAAGCGCTCATAAAATTAGAAATCAATAAGATGACATTGACATATAAAAATAATACAGTAAATAATACAGTAAACAATAATGTGATGACACATTTTTCTATAGAGAAAATGGTGGCATGCCAAACACATTGCACGAATATAATACTAATAGAATGCACGAATATAATAATAGAATTTTGTAAATTCTACAAAAAAAATAAAATACGAAACTGTTTGTTTCCATATCTTATTATGAACAAAATCAATCTCACCGAAGACAATCGGAAACACAGTGATATTCCATCCGTTCGAAAATAAACGATGTTTGACTTTTGAGCACGTAATTTTAGGAGTTAAAACTATATAAAATCTTATTTATTTTAATTAAATTTTTTCACAATTTAATACTCCCTCCGTTAATTAAAACTTGACGTTTTACTATTTATGCACGCTTTTTGAGGTGTGAAAAACTATACTCACTCCGTTCGGAAATAAATGATGTTTGACTATTTTGCACGTAGTTTTAAGAGCAAAAAACTATATAAAATCTTATTTATTTTAATTATTTTTTTCATAGTTTAATAGTTAGTACTAAAACTAATAACTATTAAACTATTAAAAAAATTAATTAAAATAAGTAAGATTTATATAGTTTTTAGCTCCTAAAACTACATGCAAAATAGTCAAACATTATTTATTTCCGAACGGAGGGAGTATAAAATATTAACTTTTTTAATATATTTTTTAATAATTTCATACTTGTTACTATTAAGTATGAATTTATAAAAACAAATTTTAAAAAAAGTTAATATTTCATATAATTTTTATCATTCTAAAAAAACGTGCATGAATAGTAAACGACAAGTTTTAATTAACAGAGAGATTACTTATTACTAATGAAAATTTAACTATGAAAAAAATTAATTAAAATAAATAAGATTTTATATAGTTTTTAGCTCCTAAAACTACGTGCCCAAAAGTCAAACAACGTTTATTTCCGAACGGATGAAGTATTAAATTAACACCACTCAATCAACATCATTAAAGAGCAAATCCCTATCCAATTAGGCAAAACACTAGTAAAGCCTGTATACCAACCATGAACGATCCATGATGGATGTGAAACAGTAATGGCATTAGTTTGGGCCGGCCCATTAATGGGCCTAAAGGCCCAGTGCAACAACTACTACTCGAATCACACAAGTTTCTCAAACCACACAAACCTGTTCTCTTTAACGTATACAATTTGACTTTGTTCACTACAAGAGAACGAGATGCCCATGAGCTGTTGTATGATCTTTGTATCAACGTAGTTTGGACTCAAATGGTTCAAATTGTTCGGCTAAAAACAGGCCACAGATTTTTTTCCATATATAAAGATGGACACGATTTAAACGCCACTTGTCGACTTTTCGTGTAAATCGAGACAAATTTAATTTCTTTTGATCAGTCGAGACAAATTTCATTATTTCAATATAGGAACGTAAAAAGGGTATTTCCACGGGAATTGTAAATTACGCATAGTAACCACCAATTTTATGTAGTATCTTTACTAAAGATATTGCATAAAATTCTTTAGGTCGTGTGTGCGGGCTCACATACGGGAGACACAAATGTGTTAATGAATTTCATTTCAAAACCAGTTGGTTATGAAAGGAGTAACCCTTCAACATATCTTATATGTTATTCAAACATTTTCTATATTACTGATGTGAAACAACCACATTCAAACTCATTCAATTTTGATGTTATCCAACGTAATGGCTCTAAAGAAGGCCTTAAGTGCTTGTTTGATTAACGATATACGTAGGAAGTAAAATATACTCCGTATTAGGAAGTAGATTTTAATTAAAATATCTGTATTTGGATACGTTTTTAATTTGTAGTTAAAAAAATGAAGATATCTTCCTGTAATTTTAGTTTCCTACAAAAACTTGTGAACTTCAATCACCTAGTCACCTAGTGAAGTTCTCATCCATCTTTTTTCTCTACAAAATATCGTATTTACCCACAACATCGAATATTCCTTTGTTTTGAATTTTTAACAAAGCATGTTTTTAAAAATCTCAAAAAGTATAATTGATGGGAAAACACTTGTCATAAATTAAATTCCAAACAAGTGAATTCGTACTTTCAACCAAACGAGAGGTCACAATCACGGGTCACGGTATAAATGACAATAGGTTGGGTGGTGGGTGGATAGACCCTCATTTTACTGATTCATCATGAGTGGACATCACCCCACCCGACCTATCATACATATCCTTTTCACCCAACACTCATCGGGTGAGCAGGTGAGATGAGTGAAATGTGAGTATTTTTTCGTCTATTTGATTTTGGCTAATTCGAAAGATAAATTGTCATATATACAACATACATCTATAATTAAAAAAAAATTGTTATAAAACATACAAGTCTTAAATAACATTTTATCTTATACAGTAATATACATAAAAAGTCAATAGTAGAAGATACGTAAATATGTAATGTATCTTTAACATTGTAAACAAAATGACAAATATGGAGCAGAATATTATATTACAATTATTATTTCAATCGAGTTTCGATGTTGAATCATATGTAATATTAGAGATTTAGAGTTAGAACTTAATTAGATAAGGAAAATAAATAAATTTGTATGTTTTTATTTGTAAATCACAATAATAAAATAAACAAATATTTCGTAATATATTATATCGTAAAAGGGTGATGGATGATGGATTGAGTGGTGGGTTGGGTGCAGGTGAAAAAAAAATCATCAACCACATCCAACCCGATCCATCACTCACCAACCCATCATCCAATTTTCACCTTTTTTTTTTCGGGTTCTCACCCACTTTTTCAGGTCAGGTGATTGATATTCGAGTCGGATGCGGGTGAAATTGTCATCCCTAGTCACGAGTAACCCATGATCCGCCAAACCGAGGACCCATCGGGTTCGAGTCGACAATTCGATAGGTTCAGATTAGGATGGACCTACCTTAAACCCGTTGACGCGCTGAGTTGTAATGGTCTTTTGACCCAACCAATTTTTCCTAGTTGCATTATCCGACGGGTCAATCCATCGACTCGTCATGTTACATAAACTCGCCAACCTGTAACCCTTCCGGGTTAGGGTTCGGGTTGGGGTTTCATAATCTGTGATCGATGGGTCGAACCCGTGACCACGCCTAGCCCTAAGATTATATCATTATCTAGCTATAATAATCTAACCATTACGGGGGGAAATTAGGTAGGAAAACCAGGATTATTATTTATGAATTTTATAAAGCTGTTGCCAATGAGTCCAAACTAAGAAAAAAATTTGATGTATTAAGGACCCGTTTGGAAAGGGTATATATATAGGATATAAGCTATGAGTATTACGTATGAGTATGAGATTGATATCTATATCTTATATCTGTTATATGGAAAGAGTATATAGATATCATAATTAAAAAAATGTAATAAAAATGAACCAAGATTCATTTGAGCCATGTGTCGTTTGTGCTCTAGGTTTTCTCGTTACCGTGGCGTGGTGGTCTGGTTCAACTGGGTCGATGGACAACCCGTCAAAGACAGTTGTGGTCCCATCGGCGATGCAACCGGAACAAGAAGTGGTGCAACAGGACACACATATGGAAGAAGGGAGTGAGACACTGAATAGCCTCCTGAAAGGAACACCGAGGACGTTTATGATGGGAAAAAGTAGATGTGTGGAAGAAGCATCAAATCGCAAAGGGCTGGGAGGAGGACAAAACCCAACGCTTGAAAAGCTACAATAAGGAGATTAGAGACGAAGAAGGAGAAGAAGTATCTTTCAAAAAAGATGCCCATATCCTCCAATTTTTTCAAATATTTAAATGAGAAAATACCCTAAAATTTGTATAGGAGGATACCAATTTGGATACATATACCTACCAAGACAATATATCAAATGTACACATCTCTTATTGTGTATTATGTTAATAAATCTGGACCATTGAATTAAGAAGATCAACGAATGAGATTAAAAGTAACTTCTGATTATTCGTTGGTATTGGGAGATTATTCGGTGGAATGAAATTATTCGGTGACATTGGACGATTATTCGTTAGAATAAAATTTACATTTTTTATACTTTTTTTTTACATATAAATAATTATGTGAAAACAAACAAATCTGAACTATTGAATTAACAAATCTATATACCAATCCCAAACAAGCCCTTAGTATTTTTGGTTACCAATAGAAAATATCAAGATCGAAGGTTACCACGCAACAAATACAAATATCTTGGGCATCACACACAATTTGCAAAAGATAATGGCCACCACGCGTAATTTTCCTAAACTGGAGGCAGGTGGTCATGTGAGACACCGACACGTGTAAAAGCGCCCCTTTCGTCACTCTCTCTCTCCTCCATCAGCTCGCGCGCTGACAAACCGCCTCCTCCCTCTGCAAATCCTCAGCCGTTCACTACTCTCCTCTAGAGCTTTCTTCAATCGTCCTCCCCTCCTCCCATCAATGTCTCCCATCTCCATCCTCTAACCCCTCCCATGGCGGCCGCCTCAGCCTCCGCCTCAACCTCCCCCCTTTGCACGCCCCTCCCCCACATCCGCATCCCGTGCCACCGGATCTCCCGCCGATTCCGCCGTCGCCGCTCTAAATTGGCCGTGATCCGCATCCGGAGCCACCAGTCCGACGATTTCCTCAACGGATTCGTCTCTCACCTCCCCCCGCCTCTCAACTCGTTGAGCTCGCTCCCGCTCACTGCTTTAGGTTTCGCCTCCGGCCTCGCTCTGTCCCTCCACAAGCTTAGTTTCAGCCAGCACAGCTCTCGGTTAGGAGAGTGGATCTTGTTCACGAGTCCGACGCCTTTTAATCGGTTCGTGCTGCTGAGGTGCCCGACGGTTTCGTTTGAGGGGGGAGAGTTGCTCGAGGATGTGAACCAGAAGCTGGTCAAGGAAGAGAGGCACTTTGTTAGGTTGGACAGCGGGAGAATTTCGAGTCAGTTTACGGGGAGAGGAAGGGATGTTGGAGAGAGAGAACTGGAGTATTCTAGGGTTTGCGTGGGGACGGAGGATGGAGGAGTGATCGCATTGGATTGGCCGGCGCATTTGGACTTGAATGAGGAGCATGGCTTGGACTCTATTGTCTTGCTTGTTCCCGGATCGGCTGAGGGGAGTATGGGGCAAAACGTGAGGGATTTTGTGTTTCAGTGTTTGAATAGAGGGTTGTTTCCTGTTGTTATGAACCCTAGAGGTTGTGCTGGTTCGCCCCTGACCACCCCTCGGTATGTCTTAACCATCTATGTCAGCTGAATTTTGATCCTTCTATTCAAATGATTTGAATTCATTGTTAGGACTCGCACAGTAATGAATTATGGCAGTGTATAAAACCTTAAAATACGAGTTATGATTGAGTTTAGATTACTTCTGGTTGAGTTGCAAGTTTCTAATGGTCTAAAATGAATGGTTTGGTTTGGGATAATCTAGAGGAAGATATGGTGTTGCGAGGCTTTGGTGATTTTTGCTTGCTCCGTGTCTGTTACATTGAGCTATAAGCCTACAAAAGCGTATGGAAATCTGATTTCCTAAGAATCTGATCTGTGCGAAGTGTAAATGTGTAGTATCTAACTGTCTTTTTAGTGGACACCTAAGCATGAACAGTTTCAGTCCTTTGTGACTTGTAACCAAGAATATGCTCCTATGTAGATATTTAAGCATATAAATTAAACTGGGGTTTGATGGACCAATTATTTCACTAAAATGGTAGAAGCATGCCTTACAAGTTACAAGGGTTTAGATTTGTAATGTCAAAAGTTTATTTCGTAGTTCACTGTTTTTGGTTTTCTTAATAGTGATACTGATACACTTGTGTAGGTTGATTACAGCTGCTGACAGCGATGATGTATCATCAGCTGTGCAGTTCCTCAGCAGAGCAAGACCATGGTCAACATTTATGGCAGTTGGATGGGGGTTTGGTGCAAACATGCTGACAAAATACCTTGCTGAAGTTGGTGAGAAGACACCTTTAACAGCTGCAACTTGTATAGACAATCCTTTTGACTTAGAGGAGGTCACAAGGGTCTCTAATTCCGAGGCTGCTGTCAATCAAAAGCTTACTGGAGGACTGATAGATATATTGAAATTGAACAAGGTTTGTAACCTTTTAAATACCTCTTCCTATGTAAAGAATCAGTTAACTCATTGAGCTGTAATCTATGATAAAATGCTTTTGGCCTTAGGGACTGTTTCAAGGAAGGAGCAAAGGCTTTGATGTTGAAAGTGCTCTTTCGGCTAAATCAGTTCGTGAATTCGACACAGCAATATCTATGATTTCTTATGGCTTTGAGACGATTGAAGAATTCTATTCCATGTCTAGCACAAGATCAATGGTGGGGAATATCAAGGTTCCTGTTCTTTACATTCAGGTCCGTGATTGTTACTTTTGCTATCTGACTCAGGAATGATTTTGAAGCAACTTCTTTGTGTCTATGAGGCCATTTAGGTTTATAGTTGACAAATGTTTTCGGCTTTTAGAAGCTTAAAGGAGCTATAGAGGTTTCCTTCATACTTTGATGCTTTTTTGGAAAGCTAAACCTGAAATTCCAATAACAATTTATTATAGGGCAATATTTTTCTATCATGCAGCAGAAATCATATTTTAAATAACTTCAGTCAAGTCAGACGCTTTATGTATTCCTTCTTACATAATTTATGCATCTCCCGCTCCTTGTTCACTGAGAGTTATTTGCTTATTCCTAAGAATGTTTGCAGTAACACCTGTAGAAAATGTTGTTATAATATTACCAATATATATATATATATATATATAGTAATAAGTAAAAAGATGTTTCGGTATTTTTTGACACTGGCTGGCAAGTCAAAATGAGCTGAGCTTATTTTTTGGTGGGAAGAGATTATATTTTAAAAACATTCTTTAAAAAAATGTGATTCATTGTGACGAAATTTCAGAAGAAACATTTGATTGCTTGCATGTAGATCCGATTTACACTTTCATCAGTAGCGTGGTAGGTAAAATCACAAGGATTCGTGGTTAACAGTGGGGATCATTGATCACAATTACCTTTAACAGTCAATACTACAATTACACTACACCTACAAAAGAAGGAATTAGAAGGCGCTCACAGGGTAACTATGAACGTGTGTTACAAATGAATTATTGGCATAATTTGTTGATTTGATGAGGCACTGACTGCTGTGTTGACTTGATAGAGTGATGATCCAACTGTGCCACTGTTCTCTATTCCTCGTGGGGACATTGCGGAAAATCCATTTACAAGCTTGCTCCTCTGTTCTTCTTTGCCATCTAACATTGCAAGCGGTGGATCTGTCATTATGTGGTCCCAAGAATTCACAATTGAGGTATGACTCTTTGTTTTCTTGTTACTAGAGGTCCAAAGGAAGTCGTAGTGTTGCTGATGTTTTCCGAAATTTGGTGTTTACCATGAAAAAGAACATTATATCCGGTATAGGGGTATTTGCTTATTTTTTCTTGGCCATGGTGGGGTGGGCTTGAGTAGCCTAAATGTTTTGTTACTGTTGAGTTTCAAAAATTGTTGTAGGAGTTCACCTCATTGCCACAATTGATTTGAGTGTAAGAAGAAAGGAAACTTATTGCAGGAGCCTTTCGTTCACCGAGTTGATTTTTGTGACATGGTTTAATCGAATACATGTAATTGTGAAAGATATATAACCTTATATGAATCAGTTTGAATGGGTCAGTTATACGAACTTTATGGATTATAGTAGCCATATATATGTGGACTGGATAATAGCTGGTTTCTGTGTCTGGATTTTCAGATGTACATTTTTTTTCTGCTTCTAGGAAAGGAAAAGGCAAAGCTAGTTCATTTCTGTGGGAGTAGATATATCTTGCAACAAATGTCATAATCTTCTAACACATATTAACACCAACATAGCATTGACCAATTGAAAAATTCATTTAGTCTTCAAATATTTCTCAAGAGCACAACTTTTGAATCAAATCTGATAGCCTGCTTTTTCAGAAAATTCAAACCTCATCTGAAAGCCAGTAACAGATCCCTATCGAGCCTTAAACCTAAGCTTAATGCATGCATTGAAATATGTATGATTTGGATAGTTTGTACTTTTGTAGTAGATATTTGGAAAATTGCTGCTCATACCTGAATCTCAATACCTGAAACTTTCAGGACAGGTGCTATCCAAAACGTTTTCCTTCTGGTATCCGATGTCCTGATTTTTTAAGACTGGAGTCTCGACCTTTTTGGAGGCTTAAACTATTCTTTTCATTCCACCCACCCTTGACTTCAAAATAGCAGTTGTTTTTCGTTCCAGTTGTAGTCTGTCAAGTTAAACAAGTATAATTGAATCTTGAGTTTTAACATATTTTGCAGTGGCTCATGGCAGTGGAACTTGCACTTTTAAAGGGACGACATCCATTGCTTAAAGATGTAGATGTTAACATTAACCCTTCAAAGGGGTTGATGTTAACATCGGATGAAGAACTGGACAGTGTTATTAACCTTGGAAAATCGGATCCTTCAAATGGGTATATGTTGAAACCCACGGCGAATATCCTCCAACATGATTATAATTCTGGAATTCAGTTGGCTAGAAAGGGTACATTTGAACTTGAAGATGGGGATTACAGACAAGTAAATGGTGTATTGCCACAAAGGGGCTCTGTGAATGCAGAGTTTGATAAACAGGAATCAGCTGATGAAGTAGAGGGTGACAAAGGCCAAATTCTGCAGACAGCCCAAGTGGTTATGAATATGCTTGACATGACCATGCCTGGTACACTAAAAGAAGAGGATAAAAATAAGGTACTTTTATGAAACCAATCTTTTGGATTAACTTAGTGCTTATGGAAGAGGTAGTGCCAGTAGAAATAGTCACCAACTCATGATTATACTTTGCCAAGCTCTAATCAAGTTGTTGCTCAAGTAATGGAAGTAGATATCTATTTTTGTTTTAAATATCAGCTAGTAATCATCAGGGAGGTTAACTCATCTCTAAATTGAATTTCTATAGATGTCGCTTTAAATGAATTACAATCAGTTGGTTTAGTGTTCTTGAATCTTGATTGGGTTGTTTTATTGGATGCTTCGGGGTGAGAGTTTTAATTATGCAGGCAGTGTAGGCAGGGCTGCCTATGGCTCTGTTCTCAAAGGAGCCTCATAGTCTGTACTTCCCTTAGTCCTTTTTGTTCAAAACATAACTATTTGCAATTAACATTTGAGAAATTCTTATGCAATTATTCAATTTGATGTTAGCAGAGAATTTTTATTCCAAGGTATATTATAGAAGAGTTGATTGTACTTCTGTTTTTCTTAGATGACGTATAATAGTGCTTTTCAGGTTCTAACTGCTGTTGAGCATGGAAAAACTCTGGTCAACGCTTTACAAGATGCTGTTCCGGAAGATGTTCGTGGAAAACTTACAACTTCTGTTTCTGAAATTCTACAATCTCGGGGGAAGAATTTGAATTTGAATGCTCCAAGTATAGGTCAAGTAGCTAACATGTCATCCGCATTAAAAATGAAGATTGATGAAAATCTGAAAAGGAAATCTGATGATGGAAGTGGGGATGGGAGCATTGATTCTTCCGAAACAACAGACCCTTGTCATGATTCATTAGATTGCAGCAGTGACAACGGAGCTGCTGTGAACAAAAGTACAGGAGAAAGTGATAATATTGTGCCTCAAGAGAAATCTGTAAAATCTTTTCCTCAAGATGACTTTCAGTCGACCAGCAACGAGGGCAGCAGTGATAACACAGATGCTGTGAACAAAAGTTCTGGAGAAAGTGAGGATATTGTGTCTCAAGAGAAATCAGTGAAATCATTTCCTCCAGATGACTCTCAATCGATCAACAATGAGGGCAGCGGTGACAACAGAGCTGCTGTGAACAAAAGCTCCGGAGAAAGTGATAATATTGTGTCTCAAGAGAAATCAGTACAATCTTTTCCTCCAGATGACTCTCAATCGACCAACAATGAGTCTTCTGCAAGGAAGGGGATGGGTGAGTCGCATAATAACCATGACTGTAATGAATCTACCATGGAGGATCATGCACTGCTTCCACAATCTGATGATGATGGACATGGTGCAAGTACTATAACCATTCCATGTGAAAAGCCAACCGGCTCTGAGGATGTTGAAAGAGGTGAGCAGGACATTAAAGAAAATAATGAAGTAAAGCCCCCCGATTCATCGAAAGATACAAGTGAAACAGATGAGCCTACTAATGAGAGTGAAGGAGGTTTGCCCTCACACCAGAATTCTCCCAATTCTCAGCTATTTGAAAAGCAAGACGGTGAAACTAAAAATGCAGATGAAAGCAGTATGCCAGTCAATTTGGATGAGAATAAGCCGCCTTCTGATACTAAAGCCTCCACATTTAATGTATCTGAAGCATTAGATGTCTTGACTGGTTTGGATGATTCTACACAAGTGGCTGTTAGCGGTGTTTTTGGTGTAATCGAGGAAATGATTAATCAATTGGAGGAGAAGAAAGAAGATGACAACAAAGAGAAGGAAGGAAATGAAAACAGGGAAAACAGTCCCCTTGAAAATGACAATAATGTTGTAGAAAATGCAGCAAATGGTAGGACTTGAGACTTTCTTGAAATATGTTTCACATATTGAACTATTTGAGATCATATTCTTATGTTGCTTTGTGGCTTGATGCAGGAAATAATCCAAAAGAGGCAAGATCTTCTCTAGACATTTTATCTGGTGACGAGAATGACAATCATAGTGGTCTGCGAAGTAACACAAGTGGTGTTTCAGATGATGGAATGGATCGGCAGAGTGATAAATCCGTTGCGAACAAACCAGTGTTGCAGTATCCTAATAGGCATGCAAAAATAAATGATCTTTATCTACTCATGGCTACCAAAGCATACACAGAGGTTGTTCACAATGACTACCTGCAGAATTTTATTCAGTCAAACGTAAAAAGGGGTGATAAGCACTTTGATTTGGATACAACTTCTTCTCTTTTTCTTGATTATATACCAGAGGAAGGCTATTGGAAGCTGTCGGAACAACCGACAAATAATATAGATGTCGCTCGTCAAAGTGAAGAATCTAAGGATATGCTGAAGAACAAATTATGCAGTTCAGTTGCAAGAGGAAGTAACAAGGATGAAATTTTCGAGTCATCGTATATAATCACAGATTCAGACAAACAACATGGACCTGTAAAAGATATTGAGAAGATGAACAAAATGACCCGAGGTGTGTTGACTAGGTCTAATAGACTGGATGATTTGTCTCGATTAGTTAAGAATATTGTATTGGATTCCCTACATGTTGAGGTTAGTCGTAAGCTTATTGGAGTTGATGTAGAGGAAATGGATGCAATACTTGCCAGGGACGTAGAAGAAGTCGCAAATGCTGTTGCTTTTGCTGTTAGACATGATGCAGAACATAATTGGTGTTTGAACTCTGATATTAACTGCACTTCGCAACAAGGCAGTGGGTTTGATGGAATCCATATAATAGACACAATTTCCTCTGCCGTTAAAAGCACCAACCATTTGAGGAGGATACTGCCGGTTGGTGTTGTTGTAGGTTCTAGTTTGGCTTCTTTGAGGAAGTTTTTCAATGTCGCTTCAGTACGTCAAGATTATCAGAATGAAGCCTGGAAACTTGATGGAGATGTTGTGGAAAGTATGAACCCTAGGAGTGAACTGGTTGCTAGGGAAGTTACTGAGGTACCTGCATTAGGTGCAGGAGATAAACGCTCTTACAGTAACCAACCAACACCAAGCATTGACCCCAAGCCCACAATTGTAGAGACAGCAAACAAGAGCAGTGATGAAAGTGCCGGTGCTGGGATTCTTAGCAGGGACACTGTAATGGTTGGTGCTGTTACTGCTGCACTCGGGGCATCTGCTTTTTTTCAACACCAGAAGGTAATGTGGAGTTTCTTCACCAAGTACATAACTCAAGTGTTCCATTGCTTGATTTCAGAGTTACATTAATTTTAAAATTTAAGAAAATTGTAGTGACCAGTAAACATTCTGAAAGGCATGTTTAATGTTTGGAAAGTTCCCACTTATTATCTAGAGAAATTGATGAATCTATTTTTGTACTGCAATTGATCTGCATACACTTTCCAAGAACAAATAGAGGAAAAGCCCACTTTACCATTTCAGTTTACAATCATCCATAGACCTCAAATTGTAATATCCCTTCCTTAAGGTATCTTTGTAATCCATGTGCTGATTTCAGTTATTTATTTGCTTTTCCTTTTTTGTAATGTTTACAGGATGGGGATGAAGTGTATACATCTGATGAAACTTCATCCAAGTCCCTTTCTAAGAACAGTCATGCTGTTAAATTGGAGGAAGCTGCAGATGATAAACATCAGAACATGGTAATTAGTCTTGCAGAAAAAGCAATGTCAGTTGCTGCTCCTGTAGTGCCTACTAAAGATGGAGAGGTTGATCAAGACAGGTTTTCTCTTCTATTCCATTGAAATTTAGTGATTTTACTTGCAGGCTCTCTTTTCCCTAAATGTGCTTTCTTTTGTTTGGCATGCTTAGGCTGGTTGCAATGCTAGCAGAATTAGGACAAAAAGGGGGAATATTAAAACTGGCCGGAAAGTTGGCCTTGCTTTGGGGTGGAATTCGTGGTGCTATGAGTTTGACAAATCGACTGCTTTCATTTATGGAAGTTGCTGAACGACCCTTAATTCCGAGGTAATTTGCCGTGCAATCTGCTCTATTGTATAGGGAATTTGGGATTATCACTATGCCAGTGTTGATCATGAAATTGTGTCACGTAATCTATTTTCCCCTTGATGCATTGGCACTTGATTTAAGTCTGTACCATCTAGATTTAGTGGAATCCTCACTATGGTTCTATCGTAATAGATGCCCTCATCCATGTCAAGTCTCCTAACTTAGCTTTGGTTTCTGTTTGTTGGTGCAATTCTCCTTCCTCGTGCAGGATCCTGGCATTTGGATGCATGGTACTTCTTCTCTGGTCTCCAGTGGTTGTACCCTTCTTGCCAACATTTCTGCAAAATTGGGCAACAAAGAGGTCATCCATGATTGCTGAGCTTGTTTGCACTTTCGGACTTTATATTGCTGTAGCAACTCTCATTGTGCTATGGGGCAAAGGTATACGTGGATATGAGAATCCGCTGCAGCAATATGGCCTGGAGTTGCCATCTTCAGAAAAGGTCTCAGATTTTATCATAATCAAGTTTACTGTAAAGTAGCTGTACCTACTATTCCATATGTTCAATCTTAAACTTTTGCATGATGATTATTGTTTTAGCTGTTCACCTGTGCAACTATTGAAATCCATTAGATCTTTTTGATGCAAGCAATAGCAAAAACTGAAGAAATGCTAATAAATAATTTGATAAAGCTATTTTATGTTGAGAGTAGCATATTTGCTTCATTGATCACTTTGCTAGGATGATGTGATTATGTGAAGATATGGAACCATCTTTTTGTATGTTGTTTATAATGAACTTGCATCTTTCTCCTTTGCAGGTCAAGGACTTATTTATTGGTTTGCTAGGGGGAGTTACACTTGTTTTGTCTATACATGCTGTAAATGCATCCCTCGGTTTTGTTGGTCTTTCTTGGCCATCAAGTTTCAGCTCATCTCCAGCTAATTATACAGTAAAGTTCCAATTTTGGTTGAAGCTGTTTTTTCTAGCGGGACAAGGACTTGTAACTGCAATCTCGATTGCATTTGTGGAAGAGCTATTTTTCAGGTCATGGTTGACCGAAGAAATTGCGATTGACCTTGGAGATCACCGTGGAGTTGTATTTTCTGGCCTTGCCTTTTCCATATGTCAGACGTAAGTGTTTTTCTGTTTTACATGGTATCTTTTAAAATCATTGGAACAGTTTTCTTCATGAGTGCTGTCTAATAATCTCTTTTGGATTTTAATTCCCCAACAACACCTTGTTTATGTTTAAGCTTTCAACTTTTCTTTGTATTCCAGTTCATTGCAGGCAATACCTGGGCTATGGCTACTATCACTGTGTCTAGCAGGAGCTCGGCAAAGAAAGCAAGGCAGCCTGTACACCCCAATCGGGCTACGTGCTGGGATTATGACATCCTGTTTCGTATTACAGAAGGGCGGATTTTTGATATACCGACCCAATTTTCCGCTTTGGATGACTGGTACACATCCTTTTCAACCATTTAGTGGGATAGTTGGTCTTGTTCTCTCTCTATTGTTAGCGCTCGTCCTCTACCCTAGAGAGCTAAGCTTTGGGAAGGAAAGGCCTGCAACTGTTCAGGAGTAAATTCATTTTGTTACACCAAGACGAGGTTAAAGGAAACCGAGGTTCGTCAGTGGTGACGGTATTGGGTTAGAATGAAAACCGAGGAAATAGCAAACACGAGACATTTGAACATGGAATCACAGATATTGTCGAATAGCTGTCATAAGAGCACCTAGGACATGGGAAAATCCTTTATGCTCATCTAGCTAACACCAGCAGTTGGCACCCTTTGATGCTGTACAGTTTGATGTACCCTCAAATGTTGTATAAATCAACTCTGTTCCCACTCCGCAGTCAGATAAGGTAAATTAGTGCATATAGGAAAAGTTTTGTAGAGCATAAAACAGATCATGGATCACACATTGTATAGCTGTGCAGTTCCAACATCTCAGTTCATTTTCGAATATAGTCATATATCTCCCCTTCAATTGCACTTTTCCCTGTGAATTTAGTGCAGTAGAGATGAAACAGATAGTCATCACTCATCAGGTACTCTACATATTTTTTCGGGTCATTTTGGATGGTTGTATTGAATCAGATTTACAAGTACTTTGAGCTTCATGGGTGTTTTGGGATTTTTGTATATAGAGTTTCACTGAGTCAAAACTTGTTACCAGAATAGATAGGTGGTGTAAAATGAAATTATGTGGCAAAGGAAAATCCCACACAAAGAGGCATCAAAGAATACACCAACTGTCATAATCAGACACTTCTTTCATTCAAATCAAATTCTCTGCACAAATTGAAGAGCAACCAGCCAACAAAGGGTCCAACCAACTTGCCGGAATTCAGAATTCAATACAAAATAAAAATACAAATACAAAATCCAATCTAGAACAAATTGACAACTCAATGCCAAATCTCTGACTTATTCTTGACAACTAACAAAAGCTTCAGAAAAAGACCCTTTTGGCTATTCCTTGATATAAAAAAGGCTCTTATCTACTCCACAGCCAACGGCACTGATTCAGCCTGCAAGCATCAACCAACACACACATACATACATTAGATTCTTAGCAATCATCAGGCATTCGCACTCAACGCGAAAAGTTGAGATTACTTACCAACTTGCGGTACTTGAGAGCGTAGAACATCTCGAGATAGCGACGGGCCTCCCTACGGTCAAGGTTGGAGACGTATTTCCAGAAGCCGTACACACCTGCCAATGTCAGCAGCCTGTCCGAGTAGATCTGCCATGTGTACCTTCACGAACAAACGAAATGTGTTAATGCTTTCGAATGATGACAGTAAGGGGTCCGGAATTTAGGATTCGTTGTTAGCTTACTTCTCCTCTATCCTCTTGAGCCCGCCCAAGGAGATGGCCTCCCAGTGTGAGGGGTCGGTCTTGCACTTGACAAAGAAGTCGGCGAGCAAATCAGCAGCCTTGTCGCCGTGGTATGGGTCAATGTGGAACCCTGACTTCCCGTGGACGATGATTTCGGCTGGCCCTCCATGGCATGTGGCAAAAGTAGGCAGCCCACATGTCATTGCCTCGACCACAGTGAGCCCGAATGCCTCATAGTAGGCAGGCTGCACGAACGCTCCCTTGGTGTCTGCTATGTACCTGTAGAGCTCCCCGTTCCTCACCCTGTTCATCTGCGCGGAGATCCACCTGAACTGCCCGTTCAGCTTGTAGGTCTCGATCAGGTTGTACATCTTCGCCATCTCAGCTCTTTCCTCGAGGTCCTTCGACTCCTTCCTCCGGTCACCAGCAACTACAACCAAGTTGACTAGCTCACGCAGGCGCTCGTTCTTCCCGTACCACTCCACCAACCCGGTCATGTTCTTCACATTGTCAAGACGAGCCATCGAGAAGATGATTGGCTTGTTACGGTCCTTGAGCACACATCTATTTCCAACAACAAATAATCGAAGATAAATGAGATCATATGTTAACCAAAACATTATATGAATGTTGAAATGGAGATGAAATGCGGAAGAAGCTTCTTACATGTGCTCCTCGTTCTCGACCTCACTGAAGAGGAGTTCTTCGATCTCGGGGTGCAGCGCAGTCAGCCTCTTCTTCTCCTCGGTGTAAGGGAAGTAGATAGACAAATCTGCTCCAGGCGAGACAATGTTGAACTTGGGGTCGAACACGTCAATCCCATGGACAACCCTGTAGAGCCCGGGAAGGGTGAAAGCCATGTGGCTCTCGTACTGTCCAACCGTATCCTTGCTGCACAGCCCAACAAAAATTAAGGTTAAGCTCATGATATCCATTGTTGTAATGAAAATGTCGAGAGTTACATTGATCATCACTTACTTCCCAGCAATCTCTTGGAAGGTACTTGTAATGATGAAGTCGGTGTGGTTCATCGCAAAGAGATCTGCGGTGAACTGGCAAGAGAAGTGGTACTTCTCCTCAAAGTTCTTCCAGTAGATGTCAGAGTTTGGATACTTCGTCTTCTCAAGGGCATGGGCTATTGTACACTACACAGCAATACAAGAGACCTTAAGAAACTCTGCTGCAAGAAATAAATTGAATTCGATAAGAAGCTCAAAGGCTATTTTATCGTGTTAGACCTGTGTAACTCCGAGCTTGAGAGCTAGCAGTGACGCGACAATGTTCCCGTCACTGTAGTTTCCAATGATCAAATCAGGCTTGGCCTGCAACTCGGCGGCAATCTCACTAGCAACATCCTAACAAAGAGCAAATAACATAGCAATTAGTTGCAAAATAACAACAGGTTTCATAAGTAGGAAAGACAACTCAATGTGGTGTTTTTACCTCGGTGAATGTCTCAAGGTAAGGCCACACTTCGAATCTAGAGATCCACTTCCTGACGATTCCTTTCTCGGTTCTAAATGGCACACGGAGAATGTGAGAGTGCTCTGTACCGAAAACCTTCTCAAGGCGTTGGCCACAGGTGGTTCCAACAGCATCAGGAAGCAACCGAGTCACAATAAGAATCCGAGGCACAATGTCTAGGCCTTGTTGCTTGATCCTTTGAAGCATCTCGTGCTCCAAAGCGCGAACTTGATCCAATATGTACACAACCTACAAGAGTTAACAAAGATTGAGATATTTTTTTCTTAGCCCTTATATGGATTGATTGAGAGCTTGAGAAGTGAACACATACTTGACCACCGGTGTCGGGGTAACCCAACACATTGGCTTGGGCAAAGTATCCGTGGGGAGAAAGAATGACAACGTTGAAGACCATAGGAATACGGCCAAGGAACTTCTCGAGGGTGCAAGAATCTGGAGCCTCAAGGAGGTCGAGCAGCAGCTGGATCATGTCGGTAACTCTTTCGGCAGTGTCTCCCCAACCTCTCTCGAGGCCGATTTCCTGGAACTTGTGCTCGAATTCAGTGTATGGTGTGTCCGAAGGGAGAGTGGCTAGAAAGTCCTCGGCCTTCCTCAGAACTCCTTGCAGCGTGTTCAGGTTCTGAATCCGGTCATTCAGCATCATTGTCTGCAGGACACAGTAAGAACACATCAACAATTTGATCACCAAACAACAAACAAATTCCCCGACATGATTATCGACACGATCATTACCTTCCCCTTGTAATGGTGGACGCGGAGAAAGTCTAGGATCGGCTGCATACTCTCCTTGTTATGGAACATCTTCGCGGAGAGGTGCCTGTTGAGGAACTCAACTCCGTTCCCAATCGACTTCGAGAGAGTCGGCTTGGGGAAGGAGGCATTGAAGGGCTCAAAGTCCAGCTCAAGCACAAAGTTTCCATTCGAACTGAAAATCCAACAACAAAATGCAAGCTAAAACATCAATTGACCGTTTCACATTCAAGCTGCAAATTCAACAATGAGTTTTCCTTGGACAAAAATCTTACGGTCCATCGACGAGTTCTTCCTTCATACGCAGGAACTCGGCTGCAGTCAGCTCCTGGATACCGAGAGCGGTGGTATTGACCCGAATGTAGTCCCACACACCCGGCCTCGGACGCACAGCAAACGCCACCCATGGAGGTGAGACAATGGCTTCCTGTCATATATTAGATCAGTTGTCAGCAAACATCAGATTATGTGATGAATCATAGGTCCAAATTTTCAACAACAGCAGCAAATCTATGAGGGGATTTCAGAGTGACCCAATAGTGTCATAAAAACAGTCAAACAACCACAAGAGGTCCCGCAACCAAACAAAAAACAAACAATAGGTCCAAAATTTCAAAAAAGTTCTGAATTCATGAGATCAACAATAAATAGTAGCATCAGTAGCAATAACAATAAGAAGAGGATCTGATTATTAAGTTTTGACAGTGAATTTATAAACTAATTGAAGTTGAAAACACAGTTAAATTTGTTCTTAGGGCTTTTTTTCTAGGAAAAACAAATAACCCCAAAAAACTCCTGGATTTATTTCTGCCAAATACAACAAAACCAAAAACAGCAGTTCTTGAGATTTTGTGATCAAGGTGGATCCCAAACCTACTGTGCATAATTAGGTTAAAACTTCAAGTAAATAATGGGTTCAGAAGGTCTAAATTCATGTTAATAAAAAAAGAAGTGCAATTACAACAAGAAGATCATCAATGGAAACAGAAACAGCTGAAATAGGAGAGGATCTGACCTGGGTAGCCCTCAAAACTTCAGCAAAAGCACCATCAGCAAGCTTGTGCTTCTCCTCTTGAGATAGGGTTTCAAATTCAGCAATCAATTGGTGGTGTTGCAAGATTCCCTTTCCATGACTCTCAAGCCTTTAACACCCCCAAAAAAAGAGACAACAACAAAAGAAATAAGGCCATGTTTGGGTGAGTGACAAAAGTCAAAGAGGAATCAAGAAACAAAACACATACTTTGAGAGAAACAAGAGGATCTCATTGCGGTGAGCAGTCAGAGTCTCATCCACACGCTCCCTGTAGCTAGGAACACGAGTCAATCGAGCTTGGCTTGCCATTGATTCTCAGAACAACAACTTCTTCAGCTGCAACAACAAGCAGAAGGAGGGGTATTAATCAGTGCACAAACTCAATTATTAACCATTATAATAATAAATTACATCACCTAGATGGATAAAGTAATAATGTTGTTGGTTCCAACTTCCTATTATAAAATACTCAAGTTTCAGTAAAAAAAAGGTTTGTTTTTTTCAAAGGAAAAAAAATGGTTTTGGTGTCTGAATTGAATTCCACCAATACTCGACAAGATCAGTGTTCGGAAGGCACTAGATCTGGACCAAATTTGATTGGGGAGGTGGGGACAAATACATGGAAAACTGATGATCACCCACTGCAATTTCTCGAAAAACCTTATTTTTAACCCAGTCAATTGGAAGATCTGTAGTTGGGAGTTTTGAAATTGCTATCAAGATTACTAATTTCAAGGGTTTATGGATTCTGAAGAGGCTTCAATTTTCAGGAAAATGCAAGATTGAAGATGCTGTGGCGAAGAAATGACAAGGAGAGGAAAATAAACTCACTGACGGAAATTGAAAAGTGGGTAATGGAGAGAAAGAGGAGAAAAATAATGTCTCATTGAAAGATGGGGATGTGGGTATTTATAGTCAAAAGATCCATTCTTTACCAAGATTAAAGGTGAGGAAAATGTGTACATGGAAAGAAATTTGTCAATTAGCACAGGGAACATAACAAGGGTCAAAAAAATCTTTGCAAAGTTTCAGAACTACAGTATTTACTATCCCAGGTTTATAGAAAAGTGTATAAAGTAAATCTATTTTTTCCTTCTAGATAAAATGGAAAAGTATGTAGTACTAGTAAATTATTAATGCGTAAATTAATAAGCTTACTGCTTTAAAAAATATTTTCATATTTGAAAATTAAATTATTAGATATATATTTCCTAATTTAGGTTAAAGTTTTTTTTACCCGGAAAAACAAGAAAAATTATACCTTCACCATTTTTTATCCAGTGGTCACACATTTAAACATATTTTCATAATTCCAAGTGCAATTTCTAGAAAAATCAATATTTTAGTAAGGAATTTTCAAGAGATGTTAACAAAGTGAAAAAAATAGTAAGGAAAAATAAAGCAGGTTTACCTTTGAAAAAGAGGAACTAAAACCAACCCAGAAATGGGAAATGAGAATGCAGATTAATCGAACAAGATGGGGTTTTGAACTGAACGAGAAATAAGAAGTGGAGGTGAATGGGATTGAAATGAATGAATGAATTTGAGGAACGGAAATGGAACCCTTTATATACAAATATGCAATTTGGGGGTTTAATATTAATTTAAGGTGAATGTACTAAGTACTTTGGGGTTGAGAAATTAAATAAGTATATAATTAACAGCTAGTTGCGCCACGGTAAGATACTGTGGTCTGTGGGTGTGGGACTCTCAAAACCAAAACCGCTTTTTATGGTACAATTCAGTTTCTGTAGCAAAACCAAAACAATTGCAAAATCAACGGGCGGATAGGTCTTCATCATCATCATCTTTCAACTTTCAATTTTAATTTTGATTGCTGTTTTTGTACCAAATTCGACAGCTTTTTTGAAGCTTCGTAGTGTGTAGACTCTGTGTAGTAGTGTCCCTCCCCTCCTGTACATTTGAAATATCAATTTCGGTGCTTTTTTTTTTCCTGATAAGAACTTGAATTGAATGTAATGTAAAATGTGATCGATCTAAAAATTTAAACTGGCAAATTTTTGGAATGGATCTTGAGTCATTTAAAGGGTTTTTTTTTATGGCCTACCATCGATGAAATTGCCAAGATATCAAACCCATTGTAGCATATGATAGATGGGGAAAGTTTGAAATTTGTTGATCGGAACTCGTGATTATGAGTCGTGTACGCTTATACTTGTGTGTTAGTAGTTCAGCACATAAATTAAGAAGTTATATCTTAAAACCAATTGATAATAAGAAAAAATAATCCACCGACTTATTATATATTATGAGTATTTTTATTTCTTTGATTAGTTGGTTGAGATAGAGGAGATCTACCGTAACTCGTATGCGCTTTTATTTTTGAGTATTTTTATTTCATTGATTAGCTGGTTGATATAAAGGAAATGTACCATTATTTTAACCTATTGAATTACGCGAAAAGAATATGGAATTGAGATCAATATTGTTTGACCAGATTCGATCTGTTTGACAGTTCTAAATTACATCTAATTTAAATTCTAAATAATAAGATCAAAATGCTCTTTTAAGGTTACTTATTTGATATCGGTGATGTGGATCACAAAATATAAATCCGAGTTCCAACACTGTGAATCAAGTATGAAACTATGAATGAATGGATGGTTTAACATTTTCAATTGTGTTGCACTTGCACGCCTAATGTTTGAACTTTGAAGGTGCTCCATTTATTTGTACGTTTGTTGACCTTAGAAATTACAACTGTATTCTGTAGCAATTCAAATTCAAGAATCAAGACCATTGTTTCTTCAACCCTTACCCAGTTACCCTTACTGGCTTACTCTTCAAATTACCATTTACCAAGGTAAAGCTTAAATTAACGTCGCCCAAGACCAAGAGTGTTTAATCCATAACCATTAACCATGGAATGTTTTGTACTCCGTAATTCATTTTTCTTTATTGATGAAAAATCATTACACAAAAAAAAAACGGAAAGTAATAAAATAAATCATTTTAACCAATAAATGTATAGCCAATCTATCTATATTTATATGTATATCTATTATATATAAACTCACAAAACATAAAAGTTTTCGTTTATATGATACATCACATCACATCCACCATAATTATCTTTTTTCAACAAATCACGTTTATATAACACAATATTTAAAGAAACAATTAATTTACTTACAGATTTTTAAAGTTTGTATGCATATTTTATCAAACTATAAAAGAAACTAACAATCCCCTTTTATGCTCAAAGAAGAAATTTTCAATTAAAAATATTGTACCCTAATTCACCTAGAAAATGTAACACAAAACTTAAATTAGATCAAAATTCATATTAATCAAAGATAATACTCAAATTATCTTATACTCCGTACAGTATTATATTTAGGATAATGTAACTTAAATAATTTATTTAGTTGTAAAAGAAAAGTCATGTTAGTGATTTTTTAAATGTGGGTGGGCTGGGCTCGTGTGCGTGTGCGCGTCATCGCCGTTCCCTCCCACGGTTTAGCTTTTCCATTTTCTATTTCCAACTTTTCTTTAATATTATTTTTAAAAAATAAAAATAAAAAAATAAAATGGCCAAATAGAACAAATAGTTTGCTGGCTTCTCCGGCACTCGGATAGCTGTTAGCTATTGACGGGTGATTCGGTCGTTGACCCTTTGACGAAACTTTGACTCCCTCTCTCTCTCTTTTTTTTAAGGGAAAGCGATTAGGGCAGACTACGTATTGATCGGTAGTCTATCCTAGAGCATCCTTTCGGTTGAGATCATGAACTTTTAAAGCTATAATAGGGTTGATGGTAGTGGTTGTGTGACCCAGAAAGGTCAATCTGCGTGACCCAGAAAGCTCAATCTATCCACTACATTATTAATTTTCATAAACACGGGATGAATTTGGGTAGTTTGAAATCGACAAATGTTCATTAGGGAATTTCCCAAGGGCATTTCCAAATGTCTCTAAGTGCATTTATAATGCATAGGTTGACACCTTCTATTTCGATGTTTTGGATATTAAGTTCTACAACTTTACGAATTCTGTCTCTCAGTGTTGTAGCCTCGACTCTAATTACCGAGCATGGCGGGATATTAGCTCCCTTTATATAGACCCAATTTCCTTTATGATCACGAATAATAAAACCAACTACGGAATTTCCGTTGTCTCGTAAGGAACCATCAAAGTTAAGTTTGAACCTTGGACTTTTGGGTTTTTCCCATTGATCCCTTTTTTCTGTTTGTTTTCGTTGTCATGTAGGTTGTTAGAATGGTTTGGTATTGATGTTTGTTTCTTCCTCATCATTCTTAGCCATGTTCCAATTAAGAATTTGTTGTTTGATAAATTTTATAATATTATTGATTGCACACATTCCATTTTTTAAAACCATTTGATTTCTAAAGTACCGGATAATCCACCAGGTGGTTGCCAATGTACCTATTTGTTAATGTTGATTGATTGTTTGAGTGTTTTTATAACAGAATGTTCATCTCTTACATTTGTACCACATTTGCCTATAATTTGAAAGATTTTATCATCTATTCTTTGGATAATATTTTTTTTGTGACATTTCATTCCATAAATAGTTGAAATAAATTTTCTTTATGGTGGTTGCAGAACTGCATTGCATAGAGACTGCAATTGTATGTTATTCTAGTTTACCTTTTGTTGGTGTTCCTCCCTTTGAGGCTCTCCACATGAAGTGTTTGATTTTGAGGGTGCAATCTAATTTCCAAATCTAGTTAAGGTCAGATTTAGAGTGTCCTCTTCTATTATGGAAAAAATCGATAGATGATTTTGTTGAAAACTACTCATTTGGACTCGGTCTCCAATATAACCCTTCTGTAATGTTATTTAATGGAATTGGAATCTGTGTGAATTTGTTGAGTATGTTCAGTTTAGGTTAGCTATTTCGATTAGAGGTGTAGCCAAGACCCAATTATCGAGCTTGAAGTTGATTGTATTACCATCTCCTACTTGCCGGCCACTTAAGACTTGAAGCAAAAGGATCTCTAAGAGACATACGTTTAGCCCATTGCCACGATGTCAAGTTCTTTTTTTGTTTTGTATTGCATAAGACTGCATTTTTTAGGTACTTTTGTTTCACGATTTTGACTCATATATTATCTGGTTCTGCAATGATTTCCAAAAGTAGCTTAAATTGCGGTGTTGTGTTGATTTCCTTTGCTTTCCTAATACTCGTTCCTCCATTTTGCCATTTTGCCATTTTGCTTAGATTTGCAAACATTATCCCATCCGATTAGATAGTAATAGTTTCCTTCTTTGTTCCAATATAAAAAAAAATTATTGACTTTATCTAGCTCGTAGAGTATATTTTGTTTGGTAGGAAGAAACTCTACATATATGTATATAGGTTTTGCACTAAGGTTAGTTTTTATTAATAAGATTCTTCCCTAGCCTCTTGGGATATGGAATTTGCTTTCTGTTTTTGTAGTTGTTTTTCGAAATTCATCACAATTTCTTCAAATGTTTGCTTGTTAACTATGTCATTAACAATTGGGCAACCTAGATATTTATCTAATGTCGTTGTGGACTGATTTTTGTATTCCGTTTTTTGCTTGGTTGAGTATGTTTGTCATGGTTTGGAAATCTGATTTCTTATAGTTTACAACTTACCTGATGTTTCACAACAGTCTCCCAAAATTTATTTGATACGTGTGCATGTTGATTCATTTGCCTTAGCAAATATAATGATGTCGTTCGCAAAGGTGAGGAATGGAACAGTATCACCCTAACGCCACATTTTTATCCCTATAATACTTTTGGTATTATTGCTTTCTTGTAGCATTCTAGCGAGTATTTCCGCCCCCAAGATCAAAAGAAACAGAGAAAGGGGTCACCCTGTCTTAAACCCTTTTTAGGAAAGAATTATTTCGATGGACCATCACTGAATAATATTGAGTAGGAAACTATTGTAATACATTCTTTAATCTATTTGATAAAAGTGGGATCGAAGCCAAATTTGATAAAAATTTGAAAAATGAAACCTCGTTTATTTCTATCATACGTTTTTCCCATGTCAAATTTAACTGCCATTATCCCTTTTGCCCATCTTCTATTTCTAAAAAAGTGAAAGATTTCATGGGTAATAAGAATATTGTACATGGATAGACCTACCAAGAACAAATGTCCCTTGCACATGATGGATAAGTTTAGAAATAACGTCTTTGACTCTTTTTTTTTTTAATACTTCAATGAAGGTAAAATTAGTATTGTTCTCATGCCATTGCGTAATTTTTTTAAATAAAATTTTAATAATTAAATAAATTTAAATAAAGGATTAACAAAAGTTAGTATTCCACATTTCCACTCGTCTCATAATTAGGTCGTTTGACCTTTGGATAAGCTTTTTAATGTGTTAAAAATTCTATATAATATAATTTTTTTCAATTTTTTAAAAATAATTTTAAAACGATTACTAATAAGTTTGAATTCAATGTTTTCAATTAAGCCCAATAGTTAGTAAATTTATTAAAGATAAAAGAAAAATATGATTGATTTAAATATATAAATGGGAGAATAAAAAATTTAAAGGAAATAAATAATTAACAAAGGTTAAAAAACTTGATTAGTGAAAAAGAGAGGATTAAGTAGAGATTCACACTTTAGCTCAAAGTATTATGGTTTTAAGAGTATGTATATAGATAGTTTATATTAGATTGAGTTTAATGTTTTCAATTAAGCCTAATGGCTAGTAAATATATTAAAAACAAAAAAGGGAAAAATAAAAAAAATTAAAGAAAATAAATAATTATGAATTGTAGCAATTATGAATTGTGGTGTTTATTTGAACATGTTTATATGAATTTATGATTGATTTCAGGTTTGAATCGACAAAAATAGATAAAACTAGTGGACTATCCTGTGCTACGAACGAGTTTACTTTGAAATCATGTGATTTTTAATGGTTTATTTTAGAAGTAAGTTTATTTAGTACTCATTGGAAAGTGATTTTTAAAAACATATTTATTTTATAATGTCAATTTTTTTGCTGCATATGTAATATAATTATTATATTTTTATCCATTGTTATCTTATTTTCTCCAAATTAATCTATCTTTATCCATTTGCTACTTAGCTATATACGGAGTAATATTTATTCTAATTTTTTGACTAAAATATAAATAAAATTATTTTTTAATTTTCTCCTTATTTTATTGAAAATATAAATAATATTATTTTATTCTTTTAGTTTTTTCCTTATTGTATTCTTTTAATTTTCTTATCCAATTTACTCAATTGATTATTCTATAAGTTTCTTAATTTTATTTAATAATTCTTTTATTCAAACTAAAATTTCAGTTTTATTTAATTTGATTACATAAAAATTTATACTTAATGAACATTTCTTTAACAATTGTGGTAAAAGAAGAGTTTTTATAAATTTGAAAAGAAAAAAACTTAAAAATATATAATTATAATGGTTAAATGAATGGGCAATAAATGACCTAAAAAAGCTTACTTTACTATAGAGTAAGATGACTATAATGTTCAGTTGGTTTACACTTTACATGATGTTTTCTTAATTTTAAAGATATTAAATACCTTAGAAATGCATAGTTTGTTGCATTATACGAAGCTTGAAGATGACGAAGAGTTAAATATAAAAAAATAACCCCAAATTATTATATCTACCAAGAATTTATCCATAAGGCCATCAAAACATCTTGACACTTAATGACACCTGCTAAACATCTTGTAAAAAATTGGCCTTAACTATATGATAAGAGAATCTACAAACGCAAGTTTTAAAAAATGTATTTTCTAAAGTTTAATCGTTTTATAGGAAAATATATAAAGTTGTTGAACCGCTGTTTCCGAGTCAGGATCTTCTGCACCCCACCGTATACTCTATGGTGCAACACTAAATTTTTTCCAAAAAAAATTTATAAATATATAAATACAAGTATTTGTAATGTAAATATATTTTTACATTTTTTTTCAAAGTAAAATTGTATCTAAAGTAATTTAGTGTTGCACCGTAGAGTAGACGGTGGGGCGCACGCGCAGGAGATCCTAACTCGCTGTTTCCCGTAATATTCGTCGGCCAATTTTATAAAAAAAATAATTGAAGGAAAGTGATTCTAGAATTTTATACCTCGCTCATTTAGAAAAATAAATAATTTTATTCTTTTTTAATTATAAAAAAATCATTATGTATCGCATACTATTGCGGAATTTGATCTGAAATCGCTGAATATCATATCGCTGCAAATTTCTAGAACGTTGAATTTCTTCGTTTGTTTCAGTTTTGTTGTTCTTACATAAATTAAGGATTTTAATTAACGTGAGTCCACATTATTACAGTTTTCTATTTAATAAATTATTTGGACTTAACCATCGTCATTTCATATGATAAAATTGCTTAGATAGGAAATTTTTTTTTGATAAGATAAAAATTCGGGTGGTGGTTAGCCTACCCGATAGCATCCCGAAGGATGAGATCACGAAGATCTAAAAGAAATACAATAACAGAATATATAAAAAAAACCACCCAAAGCAAACCCGGAAAAACCTCAACCCTGAGCAAACATAACATCGAGAGGAAGGAAGTCCGGCGTGGTGAAGTGGATAGCAAGCGCATGGGACAACACCTGCTAACACGATGTCTCGCCGCCGGAAAGACGGAAAGCAGAAATCCTCCTGGGGAAGCGTGGATCACACGACGTTCCCCCAACCTAAATGAGGGATCTTTGGAGACCACAAACACCACCAACACGATCACTTCGATCAACCAGGGCCGCAGAACTGCTCCTCAATCGAAACTAACCACGAACCAACAAACGAACGCCCAACCAACACAAGGAAATGAAGCACGACCGCGAGAAGAGCGAAGAGTGAGAGAAGAATCCGGAATTATTTAAAGGGAAATTTACAGAAAACCACCCCTTAAATATGGGTGTTTTCACTTAACCACCCCTTAAATTCAAAATTACAGAAAACCACCCTTTAAATGGTTTTTACTTACAACTCACCACCCTTTCATCTATTTTCATTAATTTATCATTAAATATATTATATTTTAATATTTTTAAACTTAAATTTGATTATAAATATATTTAAAATTTTAATTTAAGGGCTCGATTATATTTTAGGGATAATTTTATTTATTTTAAAAAAACAATAATAAATATAGCCTACAATTATTATCTTAATAATTATATTTAAGTTATATGATTAATTGATAACCTAATTTTTTTAAATTTAGGTAAATTTAAAGAAAAACGTTACATATAACAAATAAAATGGATCAAACTCATATTTTAAGTTGAAAATTATTAACTATTTATTATTATTTTTTAAAAATAAATAAAATGATCACTAAAATATAATCGAGCCCTTAAATTCAAATTTTGGATATATTTATAATCAAATTTGAGTTTAAAGACATTAAAATACAATATATTTAATGATAAATTAATGAAAATAGATGAAGGGGTGGTGCGTTGTAAGTAAAAACCATTTAAAGGGTGGTTTTCTGTAATTTTGAATTTAAGGGGTGGTTAAGTGAAAACACCCATATTTAAGGGATGGTTTTTCTGTAAATTTCCCTTATTTAAATTATTCATTTATAATAAGTTACTATTTTAATTTTATTTAATAATTTTCATGTTACTCAGATTATTAGTTAATTTGTCAAATATATATATGGCCAAGTTAACATATATGTATATAAGGCAAACAACGTATTAATTTTAACCTTTGTCTTTTTTTTTTTTAATTTTAAATTTACCCCTCTCATCGGGCCAGCTTTGGGCCCAAGGCAAAAACCTTGGGCCCAAAGAACGGGATCGGGCCCAAGAAACAGTAGGAAACCACGCAAGGCAGGAGACAAAAGCAATGGCAAACGCCGCCGCCGGACCGCGACACCCATGGACCACCGGAGGGAGGACGAGCATCGGCCACAACATGCGATGGATGAGAGAGGGGAGACCGGAGAAGGACGGCGAGCGCACACCACTCCGGAACAACCCCAACCCCGATCGAACTTTGGAAAGCTCATGAGAGAGCGATGATAAACCAGGGGTCTATATGGTTGTGGCTGGACGGGGAAAAACGCCGACGACGGGAGGAGAACCCCCAGGTCGGAGACAACCCAGACCAGCGCCGATAGGGAAGGGGATCGAAGATAGCATCGGACCAATCCGACGGAACCAAACCACACGATTTGAGGGCCGCAGCGGCGAGAACCGGCCAGGGAGAGGACGGGGCAACGCCGATCGAAAGAAAGCAGGGGAGCCTTCGACCAGATTCAATGGAATGAGAGAGAGAGACGAGCCCTCAAACACCAGCAAACAGCCGCCACAATCGACGATTCAAATGCTCGGCAGCCAGATCCAGCGTCGAGGAGTGTACAGGAGAGCTTGCGAGATCCCGGAGGGGAAGGGTTTAGGCTCCCGGAGGAGATTTAAGGCTCCCGAAGGAGATTTAAGGCTCCCATAGGAGATAGAAGAACTCGGTACAAATTCCGGCGACGAGAAACATAGACCGGTGAGCGGCGGGTTGATGTTGATGGTGACCGGTGAGCGACGGGTTGATGTTGATGGTGGGCGACGACGAGAAACATAATCCGGCCACCACGGAGAGGGTTGATGTTGATGGTGGGCGGCGGCGAGAGAAACGCTCCCAAAGAGAGCTTTCGCTCACACCCTTCCCTCAATCGGTGATAGATGATTATTGCTTAGATAGGAATGATAGTAAAGACATCTTGAAAAAACATCTAAAATTGAAAAATAAATAAATAATAAATAATTTGAAGAAAATAAAGTATTTTTGGCTTCAACAACTCATCTATCTTATTCTCTAAAATAGATAAATGAGAAGAGATGAAAAAATTATCTATATTTATAGCAATGTTAAAAAATTTTTAAACATTCTAAATTGAATACTAGCACAAAACTCAAAAAAAATACTAGCACAAAACTCAACGGAATTCAATCATAGGGGATGGAGGAGTACAAATAAAATTTTATGTATTTATTTAAATAGATAAAAATAGTAATATTTAAAACATCTATTTAATATACGGAGTATAAAATAGATGAATTGTTGGAGTTTCATCATAATTTTTTTTAAGATTTTAGTATTTCCTTCTCAAATAGTGTATATATTTTTGTCTTGCCTCCTTTTTTCTTTCTTTCTTCATATATATATATATATATATATATATATAGGGTGTGGTTCGGGTGTGCACACCTCTTACGGTGTGCACTGTGCACAAATATTATTCGGTGAAATGTGAAACACTATTCGGTGAAATTTGAAGCATTATTCGGTGAAATGTGAAACATTCTACCGAATACTGTTATGTTTTTTTTTCCATTTAGTTCAGATGAAAACGTCTCAATTCCACTGAATAATTTATAACATTCTACCGAATAATGTTTAGTTTTTTTATTCATCCATTTCAAATAAAAGAAACCTCAATTTCCTAAACAATACTTACAATTTATACGAAATGTTTCAAATTTCACCAAATAATGTTTCACATTCCCCTAAACAATACTCACATTTCACCGAATAATGCTTCAAATTTTATCGAATAATGTTTCACATTTCACCGAATAATATTTGTGCACAGTGCACACCCTAAGACATGTGCACAAATGATCCATACACTATATATATATAAGTGGTAATAACACATTGAAAATACAATATAATAAAAAAGACAAAGTATTTTTGTATAAGTTTTAAATGTGCTTATGTGCACCTAAAATAATTAACAACAATGGAAACAAAAATAGTACTGTATTTTGTTGTGGTGGTTTAGGGGGAAAAATATCTAAATGCCCCAGTCGGGGTTGCCTAGCTAGTGTGCCTCTGCCCTTTTCCTTGTATAAAAATTCAAGGTTTGTCTTACTCCATAGTCTCTACTATTGGATCGAGTCAGTCGATGCAAGTCAATTTACCTGTACGTAACTCTTACAGGCTGAGTCATGTGTTCGGGGTTTACCACCGAAGGTAGATTCCTCGTCGTAAAAAAATCTAATTTAATCATCCTCTTCGAATATCAAGGATGATCTCTGCGCAGAAACATCATACCTACTGAATACTGCAAAAAAATTTCAATAAAAAATTACCCTATTTATAATGTAACACCTAAAAAAAAATCTAAGTCACTAAAGACGCATGAGAGTGAGTGCAACGCATGTGACGATGGGGCTAGTAGCATATACGGAGTATATTATATAACTATATTTATATTTATAATTTATAACTTATAATTATATTCAAACATTATATACAGTGCAGGTAGATGTGGATATATGACCAATGATATATATACACATAAACCTTCCTAATAATATTTTATACCTAAACTACCAAACTCTTTTGGCAGAACACAACATATAAATTCCTGATTAACAAAAACAAACCATTTAATAAGTGACCGATTGAATCTCTCTAACAATCTTCTTGCTATATGAAATTTTTTGTATAAATGTCCGATATATTACATATATTTACATCATGTATCGATCGAAAAGAATTTACACAAAAAAAATCGATTACAACTTTTTCGCTAAATAGATTCACTCAACCACTCACATAGTATATAACTCAGCGTCAATTCATTGAGAATAAATTTTATTTAACAATTAAATTGAACAAGATAAATAAGTTTTTAATATAGTAGTAAAACTTTTTTGATCATTACAATTAATGTTTTAAAACTAGATTGGAATCCAAGTAAAGTTGAAAGTCCACTTTACCATTCTTTATCTTATTTGCATTTATTGAATCCCTTTTTTTTTTGGCCTTAGTATTTTCCCCCCTTTTTTGGAATAGTTTTGAAAGGTTTTTAAATTTATAAAATTGTGGTAGTTTACCTTAATTTGAAAACATCATTTCCCACATCTTTTGATAGATTTTTTTATGTATTTTTTTTTTCAAATCTTCATCTATTGCTCTAGCTCTATCTCATTTACATACACACATACATACATCGATTGATAAATCTCTTATTAAAAAAACGCAACCTAAAACTATTTTAGCCAAAGATGCATCTTATACCTTACCATGACCACACAACTAGATAGATAGTGGGTATGTGCTTTTTTAAGATAGAAATGATATGATACGAAATTACTAGAAAAGGGTTCAACAAATCAATTCAAAACCAAACTTGTAGGGTCTAGGGTTCGGCACAAAAATTGGGTGGTTTTTGAATGTTTTTGAGTCATTTTACTCCCATAGAGTTTGACAACTCTTAAATACCAAGAAACCCACACTAGCTTCAATTTGCCAAATACATATATACATCCAACCGTCCATTCAACGAGAATGTTACTATCACAATTGAATATTCAAATTCTAGATGAGCAATCAAATTAGGATGCAGTTTGAACTTAGCTCTCATCATGTAAGCTCGATGACGAGGTTTCATCGTAAAGTTAATTGATAGTGAGATAAGCAACCCATCATTTCTATATATTATTTAATTTCTTTATTTATTTGCAGTGATTTATGATTTTTACTAAAATAAATCATTAATCACAAATTGGACATTTTTTTAGAAAAATACTTTAATATAAAGTGGTTTAACAAATGAACTAAATGTCACACAAAAAAAACAAAAAAAAAAAACAAATGAAAATAAATAAAAATTGTCTGAATAAAAAAGGTAGCACTCAGTCAATTTTTAAATAACTAGTATTCGTTACTCGCGCGGTTGCGCGTTTTGTTAATAAATTAGATTTTATTATATTAATTATATTAAAATATTATATTAGATAATTAATTGACATGGCTTAAAAAAATAAAATCAAATTGACGTGGCTCACAAAAATAAAACCATATATAAATATATTATATTCAATTTGATCTAAAAGGTAGAATAACGCACCAAATATTCCTTCTTCATCTTTTAAAATAATAAATAATATAGTTTATTAACAAAAGCATGAAAATAATAAATATGTATAACAACTAATTCAAGTTATATTGGATAGATTATTGATCTAAAAAGATAAGTTTTTAGCTAACTATATTCGTTTATTAATTGATGTGGGCCAGAAATATAATACCACATTAATCCAGAAAATGCCACGTAAGCAAAAATAATCCCGCTTTAATCCAGAAAATTCCGTGGACGCGAGATCGCACCAGAACCCGTTTTAGGCCTCTGTTTTAGTATTTTATATAGATTTAAGGGCTACCCATTGAAGTTTCTGATATGCATTACCTTATTGTTAGAAATTTAGAAAGTGGGCCGGCCCAAAGTGATTGGGCTTTCTAGCCCAAAACAAAGCTAATGAATTCAATTGCATTTCCGTTACTTTTTTTTTGACTGACAACAAAAAGTATCCGTTATGTTGTGTCCCCCCACCTCTACTCTCTCCAAATTCGAAACATCTTATTATCCCTGAATTTCCGTTTTTCTTTTTTCGTTTCTTCCCATTTTTCTGCCCTAAAATCTGCTTTCATTTGAGCACATATCTGATCAGCCAGCCAAGAAGAAGGAGATTTCACCGTAATCTCCTCTTGATTTCTTCGTTAATCGTGGTTTCAGGTGATTTCTCCACTCCCTTTCTCGGTTTCTATTTGATTTCTTGTTCTTTGATCTTCCAACGACTGGATTTGGCAACTTCTGAAGTCAACAATCTCCAAACGGCAACTCGTTTGAACTGCTTACTTCCAAATCCTTAGCGGTTTTTCTTTCCTTTTTCTACTTCTTCTCCAATTATCTCGGATTTCCCCGAATTTGTACGCGAAGTGATCCAAAATCTGTTTTTGCTTGAAGTTGGCTACCGATTTCGAAGCTTCGTGTGAAATTAGCTGGAATGATCTGCGAACTGCCCCGTATACGTTGAATCACTTTGAATTTTTTGTGTTCTCTTCCTTTTCTTTTCTTTACCGTCATCACTTCAAAATTTCTGGATTTGGCAACTTCTGAATTCAACAATCTCAAAACGGTAACTCGTTTGAACTGCTTACTTCCAAATCCCTAGCGGGTTTTCTTTCCTTTTCTTCATCTTCTCCAATTATCGCGAATTCCCCCCATTTTATTTATTTTTTTGCGAATTGATTGAAAATCTGCTGGAATCTGTTGGCTGCCAATTTCGAAGCTTCGCTGGTAAAATTAGCTGGAATTATCTGCAGATTTTGAATCTTAGGGAGCCAAGAAATTAACGGAAGTAGCTGAATTTCTTTCCAGCGTTTGAGCTTAGGTAATTTTCCTTTTCTAGTTGCTACTTTATTTCCTTTTTCTTGAAGTATTATATGGCTAATTCTGATTAGTTTATCCTCTGAACTGCTCTGCATACGTTGAATCAAGATTTCTTGATTTACTAGTTTCACCAAAAACTGATATCCTTGCACATTTGTTGACTCGCTGAGAGGTTTTCTTTGGCTTTGTCTGTTGGCAGAGAAAGATGGATTACAGAGGGAAAATCAGATCGGAGCCTGTGACTCCATTGACAAAGATTCAGAGGACTCCATCTTGTTCTACGACTCCTGCAGCCAGCAGGGTTAAGAGTGAGAAGATACTCGTGACTGTTCGGATGAGGCCATTAAGCCCTAGAGAACAGGCCATGTATGATCTGGTTGCTTGGGAATGCTCAGATGAGCGCACAATTGTTTGCAATAACCCTTCCAGTGATCGATCTTCTGCTTCTTACTCCTTTGGTAAGTGATCTCGACACAAATTGCAAAAGTGCAATCTGAAAAGCAGTTACTGTCTAGGTTAGAATAAGCCTTTTTCAGCTTGAAGATGTTGAAGGAAGGTGTAGTGAGCCCTAACATCAATGTTTTCAAAGAGCTGGTAGCTAATTTTTGAAATTCAGTAACTGTCCAAGCTTCAGTAATTGTGGCAAGGAATGCTAGTTTAAGTTAAATTTCAAAATGAATTAATGAGAAAATGCGTTTGTTCCACTATAGGAAGTGCCAGTCAAAACGTATTTTTCTATCATGAATTAATGAGAAATTTCATTATCATTTTATTATAAGGTATATTTTTCTATGATGATATTGTAACAACTTCAATCAAGGCAAATGCTTTATGTATTCCTCGTTAGATAATTTATGCAACTTCCGTTCCTTGTTTGCTGAGAGTTTGTTTACTTATCCATCCTAAGAATGTTTGCATTAATACCTGTAGAAAATGCTATTATAATAACAAAATAAACGTTACTCTATTTGTTCACTCTGCCAAGTCAAAATGAGTTGAGCTTATCTTGAAGTGAGAAGAGAATGATAAGATAAACCATGCCGCGCTGTTCTCTAAGACCTCATTTTTGGTTTGTAAATGGTAGACCATGATTGACTAGCAAATGAATATCTTTGAACTTGTGTGATTGGACTTTTGATTTATGCCAGACAAAGTATTTGGTCCAAAATGCTCAACACATAAGGTTTATGAAGAAGGTGCAAAGGATGTTGCCTTATCTGCCTTGTCTGGCATCAATGGTAAACTTGTATTTGAAATTTGAATGATATCTCATTTAAGTGGAACTTGTATTTGTGACTCTTTTGTTTATTTGTTTTTCTTTTATATTGCAGCAACGATTTTCGCATATGGACAGACCAGTAGTGGAAAGACATTTACTATGCGAGGAATAACCGAATATGCTGTCAAAGACATTTATGAGCATATGAAATGTGTAAGTTAATTTGATGTTTGCTCATTTCTTCAATGTTTGAATGAACCTATGCTACATATTTTATTTGTAGACCTAGGACAAATTCACACACTCATAAGAGTACTTCAAAGAAACTATGAGGTCTTAGTCTCTTTGTATTGAACTGGAATTAGGGCTCTTTGTATTGAACTGGAATTAGGGGAAATACATGGCAATACGAAAATCGGAACATACTCCCTCTTGGCAGACACATCTACACTTCTCAAGTTCAAGAAAATAAATGGATGCCTAAATAACTAGATAGTGAGTGTGACCTAATAACTGTGTGACTGTGTGTGAAGCTATCCATTCCTTTTAACCATCTAGCATATAGCACTATCCATTGGTCCCACCTGTAACAGACCTGTATTATGCACCTTCCACTCTATTCTTACCTGGACCCTTTATAGTTGTAACGCACAATCAAAGTGGTTGTTTATATTAATGTTCTCTCTGTTGATATTGTAATTGACGAGGCTTGCATCTTTTTTCTTGTACCATCTTGACAGAGTCCAGAAAGAGATTTTCTTGTAAAAATGTCTGCTTTGGAGATATACAATGAGACTGTTGTTGACCTTCTGAACCGTAGCTGTGGTCCACTTCGGCTTTTGGATGACCCTGAGGTGATTGTCAACTTTCAACATCACGTGCAAACAGGTTTCTTGATCTTTCAAAATTGATTATTTGCCGTAACAAACTGAAGCAAATCTTCTTTGCAGAAGGGGACCATAGTGGAAAAGCTCATGGAAGAAACTGTAACGGATAGCCAGCATTTGAGGAAATTGATTGGAACATGTGAAGGTAATCCATTGTGCTTTGTTTCTTCAGAATCCTTTGTTGTGAAAGACATTGGGAATTGATAGATTCTCAGTAGTTTCGTTAGGGGGATAGTTTGCACTGAACCTTTTTTTCTACATTTGCAGCTCAGAGGCAAGTTGGGGAAACGGCTCTAAATGATAAGAGCTCAAGATCACACCAGATAATCAGACTGGTAATGTACATTTTTATTTTTGTACACTTTTCTGAAGTTAATTGGAATTGGATCAAAATATTCTACTATACATGTTACTTTTACAGGCTAAGTTTACCAGTTTACGGACCTTAGGCATTTCTTTCATTACTATACTTGGTTGATCTTGGATCTATAGAAGTTCTATATTCTTTGGATGTTGCCTTTTCTTTTAGCAACATTTAATCAAGAGGTTTTACTGTATATAATTCAATAACAAACAAGGCCACTTTTTAAAGATCTATATGGATACCTGTTTGATCAAGTTGTTAAGATGCAGTGTTTTTGTTAATGAATTTCACAAACTAACCATTTGTCATTTCCCAATTTTTCCACAGACCATTGAAAGTAGGCAGCGTGAAAATACAGGACGTGTGAAGTCTTTCATAGCAACCTTGGTATTTATCTTATGCTCTTCTGTAATCTGTACCCTTTCGAATTCCTGTGCAAAATGGAGTATAATTGGAGCTTTAAATTTTCAGAATCTTGTAGATCTTGCGGGGAGCGAACGTGCAGCTCAAACCAAATCAGATGGTTTAAGACTAAAGGAGGGTAGTCACATCAATCGCAGCTTGTTGACACTTACTCAAGTAATTAGAAAACTGAGGTACACACGTTTGGTTGGCTTGGCCTGTTATTTGTCTTTAAAATAGTCTTTGTTGTTGCTGTTGTTGTACTTGTTAGTCTGTTACTGGTGCCTTTAGAGTATTTTCAAAATATGCTTAAACATAGGGCATTGCAAAATTAGTGTTTACAGGCTTACAATCCTCAGATATTGGAGCTAAGTAGTTTCCTGGTATATTATTTGTACTCGTTATATTTAGTTGGTTTATTTGATTTGCAATGTGCAATTTTCTTGATCGATTTATACAGATATAAGCTCATTCTTCTTGAATTTTTAAACGAGGGCCAAAGATCCAATTTACCTTTGTTGTGTATTCCTGTTGAGGAATGTGAATATGTCAGTTTTTAAAATTTTATTTACCATGTGACTTGCCTTTCAGTGTTGAGAAGAGGATTGGCCATATACCATACAGAGAATCAAAACTCACAAGGATTTTGCAGTCTTCACTTGGGGGAAACGCTCGAACTGCCATCATTTGCACCTTAAGTCCAGCACTGAGTCATTTTGAGCAATCACGGAATACTTTATCATTTGCAACAAGCGCAAAGGAAGTTACCAACATGGCTCGTGTCAATATGGTGAGATGGAGATGTGTATCATCAGTTTGTGACATCAAATCAATACTGACTATCCACCTAAGGAGATTTTTTTTTATGACATATGTTTCCATGATAATATGGCCTCACTTGTAAACATTCGTGTTTGATCAGGTTGTGACAGGCCAGCAACTGGTGAAGCAATTGCAGAAGGAAGTTGCTAGACTGGAAGCAGAGCTTCGAAGCCCCGAACCTTCTTCTTCTTCGTCCTGTTTGAGAGCTATGTTAATTGAGAAAGACCTGAAAATTCAAGAGGTATGTTAAAACAAATGATACTAACATATAGCAGAATTCTGAAGAGAAAGGTAGAAGGTTCTGGCTGGAATTAGAAGGCTAGAGTAAAGGGGAAGTTACTACTTACTAGTATAAATAACAAGGGGCACTCATCACATGAGATAGTCATTGGTGGTGGTTTGCGTTGGTTGGAGTATCTTCCCAGATTTACAGTGTTCTTTACTTCTTACCTAGGCCCGCCTCATTATCTATATCTATATCTATATAAACTCTTAATTTAGAAGAGTTTAGGATGATGTGTCAATCTTAGAGGCATTTTAGGAGTTTTAACCAATCATATTTTTTGTCATTTTTCTTTGATTTTCTTTAATTCTCTTTTTTTTTTCTTCTTTATTCCTTTAATTTTCTTTTTTCTTTAATTTTAATAACTATCTATATATCTATATATCTATATAAACTCTTAATTTAGAAGAGTTTAGGATGATGTGTCAATCTTAGAGGCATTTTAGGAGTTTTAACCAATCATATTTTTTGTCATTTTTCTTTGATTTTCTTTAATTCTCTTTTTTTTTCTTCTTTATTCCTTTAATTTTCTTTTTTCTTTAATTTTAATAACTATCTATTTATCTATATATCTATATAAACTCTTAATTTAGAAGAGTTTAGGATGATGTGTCAATCTTAGAGGCATTTTAGGAGTTTTAACCAATCATATTTTTTGCCATTTTTCTTTGATTTTCTTTAATTCTCTTTTTTTTCTTCTTTATTCCTTTAATTCTCTTTTTTCTTTAATTTTAATAACTATCTATATATCTATATAAACTCTTAATTTATAAGAGTTTAGGATGATGTGTCAATCTTAGAGGCATTTTAGGAGTTTTAACCAATCATATTTTTTTGTCATTTTTCTTTGATTTTCTTTAATTCTCTTTTTTTTCTTCTTTATTCCTTTAATTTTCTTTTTTCTTTAATTTTAATAACTATCTATATATCTATATATATCTATATAAACTCTTAATTTAGAAGAGTTTAGGATGATGTGTCAATCTTAGAGGCATTTTAGGAGTTTTAACCAATCATATTTTTTGCCATTTTTCTTTGATTCTCTTTTTTTTTCTTCTTTATTCCTTTAATTCTCTTTTTTCTTTAATTTTAATAACTATAAACTCTTAATTTAGAAGAGTTTAGGATGATGTGTCAATCTTAGAGGCATTTTAGGAGTTTTAACCAATCATATTTTTTGCCATTTTTCTTTGATTTTCTTTAATTCTCTTTTTTTTCTTCTTTATTCCTTTAATTCTCTTTTTTCTTTAATTTTAATAACTATCAATATATAAACTCTTAATTTAGAAGAGTTTAGGATGATGTGTCAATCTTAGAGGCATTTTAGGAGTTTTAACCAATCATATTTTTTGTCATTTTTCTTTGATTTTCTTTAATTCTTTTTTTTTTCTTCTTTATTCCTTTAATTTTCTTTTTTCTTTAATTTTAATAACTATCTATATATCTATATATATCTATATCTATATAAACTCTTAATTTAGAAGAGTTTAGGATGATGTGTCAATCTTAGAGGCATTTTAGGAGTTTTAACCAATCATATTTTTTTGTCATTTTTCTTTGATTTTCTTTAATTCTCTTTTTTTCTTCTTCTTTATTCCTTTAATTTTCTTTTTTCTTTAATTTTAATAACTATCTATATATCTATATATATCTATATAAACTCTTAATTTAGAAGAGTTTAGGATGATGTGTCAATCTTAGAGGCATTTTAGGAGTTTTAACCAATCATATTTTTTGCCATTTTTCTTTGATTTTCTTTAATTCTCTTTTTTTTCTTCTTTATTCCTTTAATTCTCTTTTTTCTTTAATTTTAATAACTATTGGGCTTAATTCAAAACATTGAATTCAAATTTATTTACTAACTGTTGAGTTTAATTCAAAACATTGAATATAACTATTGATTATGACACATCACATTTAAACAATGTTATAATAATATTGAGATTATTATTCCTGAGTAATTTAAAATATCTATATTTATGTATTATACTTTACATAAGATTTAAAAAAAAATGATTTTCTGAGATAATTGTAAGATACATTTGTTGTAAAGTTTTTTTTTATGATTTTTATCTTAACATTTATTAATATTTTTTATATAATATTTTAGTTTAAAAAAACGCGCCATGGCGCGGGAATCATACTAGTTTCCTTTCAATTCAATGAGTCTGTGCATTTCTATTTGATAGCCTAATCCAGATTTTAGGTCTATCAACAACGTTCTACATTCTTACACATTTGGTTGATACTAATCATTGAAATATATGTAGATGGAGAAAACAATGACCAGGCTAAAGCGCGAGAGAGATCTTGCTCAGAGTCAACTCCTATTGGAGAGAAGTGGACGCAAGGAACTAAAGGTAAGATTGAATATTTTTGTCTTCACTCTTTTGTTATGAGATATATTTTTTTTATCTTCACTCTTTTCTTATGAGATCTTTGTTTGCACAATTCTTATCCAGGCATCATCAAGCCCATCCAGTCCTTCTCATGGAGCAAGAAAACGCCTTGCCTTTACGTATGAGAACGCATCACTAGCAACTCCTCAAACTCGGAAAAGAAACAACACTGGAAGAAAGGCCAGAAGGAGGCAATCAATCACTTCCACAGACCCATCCATGCTTATGCAGGAAATAAGAAAGCTTGAGACACTGCAGCGGCATCTAGGTGAAGAAGCAAACCGAGCTGCTGATGTGCTTCACAAGGAAATCTCTTCTAACAGGCTTGGGACTCAAGAGGCTGCTGAAGCCATTTCAACGCTGCTTTCAGAGGTTAAGAATTTGCAAGTAGGAAACTCTACTTCACAAGAGTTTGTTATCAGCAACAAAGCTGCTCTGAAAGAGGAAATAGTGAAATTAAACTCTCAAGGAGGCACCATTGAATATCTGGAAAAGAAGCTTGAAGATATGCAGAACACTATAGACAAGCTGGTGAGCTCTTTCCCAGCTGGAGAGGATACTCCTGATGTGAAGTCACAATCAAGGAAAAAGAAGAAGGCATTTTCTCTGAGCAATAGTCCTACGATGTCAAACTTTATACGAGCTCCATGTTCTCCTCTGCCTTCCTCTTCTTCAAGAAAAGTAATGGATGAGATAGGAAACAAGATGGGGGATCAGACTTCTATAGGAAAAAAGATGGGAGATCAGACTTCTTTAGTCTCTGGTGACAATGCTACTGATTCTTGCAGAACCGCTCATTCGAAGGGAAATACAGAAAATGCCTCTAGGGAAAGTACTTCTGTCCCACGAAAATCAAGCTCCATCAGTGTGAAAAGGATGCAGAAACTGTTCAAGAATGCCGCCGAGGAGAACATTAGAAGCATCCGGGCATATGTTACAGAGTTGAAGGAGCGAGTTGCAAAGCTTCAATACCAGAAACAACTTCTAGTTTGCCAGGTGATGATCTTTCCAATAGTCTTTAAATGTCGTAAATTATAACTATGCTCAGTCTCTGTTGAATACCTGAATATGGGAAATGGGCCATGTTTGTGAGAAAATGCTGTACAAGGGGCTACATTACATCTAGTGGAAGAGGATTTGTGCATAGTGCATCAGGAGGGGTAGAAAAGTCTCTCTTTATGGATTCTAGCATCGGGTAGACAGATAGTGAAAAAATGAGACCGAATATGCTTGATACAGCTTTAAAGTTTGGCTATTTTTGGTGGAGTTCATGTGGAGGTTTTCAGGAATTAGAATGTGGAAGGCCATAGCTGTGTAGAAAATCACGGTTCATGTAGTATCCATGCAAGAGAAGGTGATTGACTATTGCCACTGATAATTTCTACCCTGGAAGAGCAACTTATGTGTTGATAGGATGGAATCCATGTATCCTGTGTGGCTGACATTGAGACAAGGGTGATGACCATTTTGGTATCATCTTAAATTTATATGGATATGAAATGAAAGTTGTGTGCATAAAAGTGAATTTTCTACCTCATAAATTATAAATATGTTAAGTCTCACATGCATGATTTTACCATGATAATTTGCATAATTAATTCCTCCACAATGTATTGAAAATTTGAAAGTTTTTATAATTTCATGATACCCAGGTGCTGGAATTGGAGGAAAATGAGGCTACAAGCAGTGAGGCAGATTCGGCAGCAACACTTGACCAGTCACCAGTGTCTTGGCTATCTCAATATGAAAACCAAAGGAAGGAAATCATTATGTTATGGCATCTTTGCCATGTTTCCCTTGTGCACCGCACACAGTTCTATCTCCTATTCAGAGGAGATCAGAATGATCAGATATACATGGAGGTGGAGCTCCGGAGGTTGACATGGTTGGAGCAACACTTGTCAGATCTTGGCAATGCAAGCCCTGCACTCTTGGGTGATTCACCAGCCACCTATGTTTCATCAAGGTACGTATGAAACATGGGAACTTCTTAGGTTAATTGTTGTTGTACTCCCATTGAAGGAGAATGAATAAGAGCTGCTCTAATAAGAAGTTATGATAATCTTGGGTCAACTTTGGGTTTGTTGAATTGTTCATGAGTAGGTTAGTTTTGAAGTTGTTGATAAAGAATTCAAATTGCTTAGACTTAACCCACACACTGTTGGATCATGTTGTTAAATGCAGCATCAGGGCATTAAAACAGGAGAGGGAGTACTTGGCAAAGAGGGTGAGCTCAAAACTGACAGTTGAAGAGAGGGAGGCAGCTTACCAGAAATGGGAAATACCACCAGAAGGGAAGCAAAGACGGAGGCAGCAGTTGGTTAGCAAGCTATGGAATGACCCCCATGACATGCAGCATGTGCACGACAGCGCAGAACTCGTTGCGAAGCTCGTGGGTTTCTGCGAATCAGGTGAAGCTGCCAAGGAAATGTTTGAGCTTAACTTCAAATCCCCAGCCGACAGGAAGAGTTGGGGCTGGAGTTATCTCTCAAACCTTCTCCACCTGTGAAGTACTGAAGGTGAACTTGCTATATGGAGAATTGGAGACATGTTTCCTGAACAAAAACGCCATCATCATCACTTTTGGATGCTGTATAATATTTTAGCAATCCCTCTCCTGTTATTGAGTCTGCTGTGCAGTCAGAGATGTATGTGTTGTTGGGTCAGCTGGCCATGGTTATTGGAAACAGAGTCTGCTTTGTGATTCCGGTGAGGATGATCCAGGTGACGACTCGATTGCAGTTTCGAGTGAGGATGATCCAGGTGATGACTCGGGGGTGGATCCTGCCTTATCATCCAGATTAGGACTTGTTAATTCTCAATTTGGTCATCCTAGTATATACATTGTTTTACTCCATGAGATATTTGGGTTTGGGTTTGAATTGTCTTTGTAACTTGTAGTGTTCCTAAAAAAACAAAGCAACTAAACACAAGGCCAAATCCAATGACAGTTCCATTTTCCTGAAGTGGTAAATCTATAGAAAGTACTGCGTAATTACAAAAGGGGCAAGACAAAATAGCCTTGCCAAAGGTGGCTTTCGCCATACACACCTAACTACCCGGTGTGAAACCTCCCACAAAAGATACAGAAGTGTGTCTCCTACGGTATACCCCATACCACTATATCACCACTGCACCCCTCTACTCCCTAAATTACCTAGCTATTTTGTGACTTTGTTCACCCATCTTCTATCCCTGGATGACTTGCACTTGCAAGGATATCCTGGACTTACAATTTTTCATTACTCGATGAGCCCAAACAATCGGCAAACAAGCCTCTCCCCCAAACACTACTTCGTTTCTCCCTAACCATGTGAAGTAGATAAATGCACAAAAAACCAACAGTTTTCCATGGAAAACTGGAGATTTCTGTACCGTAGGGCTCTCACTGGCAAACCATGCCAGCCACTCCTCAATCCCACCTGGTCTTCTCGGAAACCCAATCCAAGACCAGACAATATCTCTGGCAATCAGGATCTTCTGGCACTCGAACCACAAGTGATGCTCAGACTCCTCTGCTAGCTTGCAGAGCGGACACACAACAGCATCAGGGCCCCGCCAATGCTTAACAATCCGTTCGGTCTGCAACCTATTGTGGACTGCCACCCATACCACGAAGGACCATTTCCTGGAGTGAGCACCATTCCAGAGCATCCCACCCCAATCAACAAGCGGACCTCTCTTCCGAATAGCTTCATAGATTTTGCGACCATCCATACTACCCTTCCCATTCAGGATCGGTCTCATGTCAAGATCATGCCCCAGAATACCAGCCCTGCACATCTCATCCCGAATGGTTAGGACCTCTTTCCAAAGCCAACAGTAGTACACCTTCTGCCTAATACTCCATATATCATCATGCAAAAGGTAAGCATCCTTCACCCACCTAGTCCAGATGCTCTCTTTGCCGAGTATTACATCCCCAAGGAGGCTAACAAATCTGCTTCTATTCAGAGCTTCAATCTGCTTTATACCCAGACCTCCTTCAGCAAACGGTGTAGTGACAGAATCCCACGCCACCACACACCTAGTCCTAGTTGAGTTCCCGTGCCAAAGGAATCGACGACAAATCCCATTCAGAGCATGCACCACTTTCTTAGGGAGAATTACAGTTTGGCCCCAAAAAGCAAACACCCCTTCCAGTACAGATTTAATAAGCTGGATCCTCCCTGCGTACGATATGTGTTTTGTGACCCAGACATTCAATCTGCTCTCCACTTTCTCAAACAATTCCATTTTCTAACATAGCATTTTACTGAACACTTGCATTTTACTGAGCACCTGCATAGTCGCGTGCTACGCATGCGGGTACGCAGGTGCTAATTTAGATAATACCTCGTATGATTTTACACAAGTAGAATAATCACAAACCATAAGAACAAAATATATACGAAAACTTTTATTACATAATACAAACCCACAAAATGTTACCAAAGTAACCCTTATTTGGAGATTTCTATATACAGTACGTAGTCCCAAAATACCACCAACAACTATAACCCCAAAATTATTCCAGAAGAGTTTGATAGGAATGCTTTATTCTATTTCCACAGACTTTAGAATCCATTTTAGTATCCTATTTATTGATAATAACGTTGATGGCGCAATTAAAACGTACGTCTGAGGTGTGTGCGTAAGGTCTTCTCCAGTTTTTTGAATTAATTGCGTTTATCCTGTGTAATAAAATAAACATATTAAAAACAATTGGAAAATTTTTTTATACTAACATATAATGGCTATTTTTTGCAGTTTACTTACATCTTTATTCATTTTATATAACTTGGTAGCTGTTGTTCGGAGAATTTTTTCTGCATTCTCATCACGTGCAGTTAGTAAAATTGTATCACTTCCATCGGTGGCTTTAAAATTGAAGAGAATCCTAGACAATATTTTAAGTTAAATCAGAGCAAAGAAAAATATTAAAAAGTATATACATTAAAGTAAAATTAATCTTATATTTTTTTTTAAAATTGAGCATATATTAAATTAAAACATTAGCTATTACCTTGAAATCGACATACATTCATGCTCACCACAAGAGGGACATTCTTCTATCATATTTTCTGCATATCCAGTATTTTTAAGGCATTTGTTGCATTCTAGGTACATGATTATCTCTTTCGGGGCAAAGCTTGGAATGTAGCTAGACATGTAACCAGTGTTGTTCTTCCTGAACTGTGTCATCACACTGAACGTTTTGACAATTTGTTAGTAAATATATCTAAGTAATACAAATTTTTTAGCTTTAATAACTAAATTATAAGAGGTTAATATTTTTCATACCCTTTTTTCAAGGATTTCTTTTATGGATGTTACAGTTAGCTCTTTTAGTGTTTCTCTTGCTATGATAACTTGTGCCTGATTTACGATTGACAATGTTGTGCTTGAATTCGTGGTATGCTAGGAATACAAAATGATCGATAAGCAGAAACAAACGTACATTATTTTCAAGCATTGTTCATGATCATTCATCACTACACTGAAAACAATACCAAAATTAGGAGAGAAATTCCTAGATTTTTACAAAATCAAATAATGCAAAGAAGGAATCTTGTGTTGGATCAAGCTAGAAGAAATCTTCATCTCTCGGTTGCCGTTGCTGAAGAGCCTTCCACTGTGCAGTGAACACTGAATCCAGCTTCCGAGCCTTGCGATGGATTGGGTCCGAGCTCGGATTATGCTTGATAGCATTCGACAACATACGCCTGATGTCGGCTTCAAACTCACGAGGAGTAGCATACAACTCCTTCACCATATTTGATCTTATTCTATGCAGACCCTTCATCAACTCGGACCCTTCACTGGTCATCGTTTCATCAACTTCTTTAGTATCACAACGCAGCTGCAAACCATCATCCGTTCCATCCGAACCCTCTTCGAATTCCCGCTAGGATTGTTGGAATCAATCTTCCTTGTTACCACCTTTCCGACTTTCTCCTCCTCCAACTCTACAACATCATCAGGGTTTGCCTTATTCCACAATGCACCGAACAGCAAATCCAGTTCCCGCGCCATCTTGTAGAAGTCGTTGCAAGGCGGATTGCACTCCATGGCATTGGAGAACGTAAGCCTGACGTCGGCTTCAAACTCTTGGGCGGTGTCATAGAGATCCTTGGTTAACTTGGATCTTATAGTACCGAGATCCATAGGGTTAGAGACGAGGCGTAGATGATCCGGAATGTCGAAAGCAACCGGGTCTGCTGGCTTGTAGAAAGATACTCCGTAGGGATGTGCTATAAGCTTCTTTAGAATGACACCGCACTTGCTGACCATGATTCGATCCATCTTGATCGTCTTCTTAAGACGACGATGATCGATCATCTCTTCGCCACGCTTAAACTTGCTCCCATGGCGATCAGCAGCACAAACAGGCTTGATTATCAGACGTGCCATCGCCAATTACCGCTTAAAACTAAACAGATGGCGGAGAGGGTTTTGTTTTTCAGTAAGAAACAAGTAATCGCCTGATGGAGGTGAATGTATTTATAGAGTATTTTCCCAAATCTATCATAATATATCTTTTATCTCTTGTTTGTCGCAGTTACAATATTTCCTTCCTAAATTAAAAGATCTACATCTCCTCCCGAGTAAATCACAATTTTAGACCTCCTTACTAACAAATTTTATTATCCTTACCAAAAAAAAAATTTATTGCCCAGCTAGCTTCCTAAAATAAAAGATCGATCGAACCACAGTTGTAGAAAGTTTTTGGTTCAGGATAAAATAATTTAATAATATTTGTTTAACACATTTTATAATATAATGAGCTTAAAATATCTCTCTATATATTAGTGGTTCGCTCAAAATGTGTTCCAAACATGTTTATATGGTGTATAGGTCATAATGGGAGCTTTTTGCGCGAAAAGCTTTCCGTGAAATTTTCGGAGCAAAAGTGACCATATCGGCGTCTCATTTCTTTATTCATAAAAAATGTGTTGTTTTCGCTCAAATGTGTCCTAAACATGTTTATATGGTGTATAGGTCATAATGGGAGCTTCATTCCGTGAAATTTTCGGACCAAAAGTGACCATATCGGCGTCACCTTTCTTTATCCATCAAAATTGTGTTGTTTTCGCTCAAATGTGTCCCAAATTTTTTTTATGGTGTATAGGTCATAATAGGAGCTTTTAGCGAGAAAAAATTTTCGTGAAATTTTCGGCCCAAAAGTGACCATATCGGAGTCACATTTCTTTGTCCATCAAAACTGTGTTGTGTGAGTTGTGGAAGTTGTAAAAAACTCTCTTTCTTTAGGCGATTTTTTAGGGCGATATTGCTGAAAATGTGCGAGTGCAGGTAATTGAAATATAGTAACATAAATTTTAAATAAAATATATTGTAAATTGTGTCAGTTAAAGTCCTGCTATTTTGACACTTGTTTTTGGGATAATTAGGTGAATATATATATTTTTTAGTTTTTTATGAGTAATTATACTCATGAAGATTTTTTTGCTAATTATACCTTTTTTTTAATTATTAATGACTAATTTGCCCATAGAGAGAGAGAAAATTAAGATAATATCTTTCTAAAATCATGTATATTGTAAATGACAATCTCCATCTTTCCAAATCGATTAAAATGAATCACTCAATACACCAGTTTCTTCCCATCCATCAATTTATTTTGATGTTTCTGCAAGTAGTTACAATAATTAGGCATCAATTTATTTTTGATGTTTCTGCAAGTAGTTACAATAATTAAGTTTCTTGTAGGATAAATTAGGTCTCAAGAATGCGGTTTTAAGTAAGCAAATTAGGGTTAAAAAATAATAAGGTTTCAAGAAATAATGGTTACAATAATTAGGTTTCTTGTGGGATAAATTAGGTATCAAGAATGTTGTTTCAAGTAATCAAAATAGGATTCAAGAATAATAAGGCGGTTTAATTTCAAGAAAAAATGGTTACAATAATTATGTTTATTGTAGGATAAAGGTCTCAAGAATCCCGTTTCAAGTAAGCAAATTAAAATAGGGTTCAAGAATAATAAGGTTTCAAGAATAAGGGTTACCGAACATGTTAGGTATGTTAATAAAAAAGTAATGATAAACGCATTATGAATCAAAATAACTTGCAAAGTTGCAATAGGTTACAATCAATACAAGAAAAACCCAACATTTTCAACGCTTCTATCTCAACGTTTTTCATACCCATCGATAATTTTCGACAATTTTATTTGGTGTCAAATGGGCACTCTCACTCCTGGTCGCGAATGACTTTGCCTTTCAACCTTCTCTCTCCCTGATTCAGATTTTTTGTTCCATTGCCTAGGAGACTGTTTCAAACCATACAAATATTTCTTAAGTAAGCAAACATGATCAGATTTAGATTTGTTCATCTAAATCACCATGAAGGAAAGCAGTTTTAACATCCATTTGCTCAATTTCATAATCATATACAATAGCAACAACAAGCAATAATCTCAAAGTTTTGTACTTAACAACATGAGCAAAAATGTCATTGTAATCAATCCCAGGTTTTTGTGTAAAGCCCTTGGCTACCAACCTTGCTTTGTAGCTAGGTTAGCCACCTGGCTTCACACTGTTTTTGAGTTTATAAACCCATTTGCAACCAACTGATCTGGCCTTGTTTGGTTTAGGAGCAAGAATCCAGGTTTTATTAGTCATCATGGAGTTTATTTCCTCTTTCATAGCAAGCAACCATTTATCAGAGTTAGCACATTTCATGGCATGTTCACACAACTCAGAAGTATACGCATCAACAACCTCAACAATGACAAAAGCAAGTTCTACTTCATTTGTAAAGTATTTCCTATTTAGAATTTTAACCCTAGGTGATGTATCCCTTGTTAACTGATAATTGGTCAAGTCAGGCACTTCATCAAAATTATCAATTTCATACCAAAATGCAGATGAAGAGAGAGTTCAAACACAGAAAACCAAAAGACATAACTTTTATTGATCGATCAAAATGAGTTTGCAAACAAGTTGACTTCAAAACAAATATAGAGAAATGAAAGACGATAGCCTCAACTAGGACATTAGTCACCAAGGAAATTGAGCTTCAAATGTCAGAAGCTCAAGGTCTCTCTGTGTTTGGATATGAAGGGAGCTCTTCCTACACTCAAGAGCACAAGGGAACCGAAACCATAGCAGAGCTCAGAGGCAAGGAAGAATAAAGCAGCTCACAGACTTTCTCCCTCTTACCGGCGATTAGGGTTTACAAACCCTTATAAAGCCAAGCATCAGGTGATACAACGTCATCAAGCTCCAACGGCCACAAATACTTAGAGCATGGGCTGAGCGAGCCAACTGGGCTGGACTGAGATCAGATTGGGCTAAGCCCAATCCAATACAATCAGATCCGAGAGTACATATCACACACTTATACATATTTCAAACACTTAGAATTACACAAGTGGCTAGCTAATAGGAGGTGAACCTGACAATTAGGGTTTTGATTTGTTGAATATTGAAATTTAGTTTTTTGAATTACATGTATTGAGATTGGATAATTTTCGAGAATTGAAATTGAGATATTTAGTTGGGATTGGAAACTTGTTTGACGCGAAATTAGGTCCCTCTAAATTTGTAAACAAATCTTAAACAAATCATGTAATCAAATCTTATCTATAATTATTTTTGATAAGGTAAGAATTCGAGGGTTAGACATACTTGACACCTCGAGTGGCCGACAAAGTCGGCAGATGGCGAACCGTCAAACATATAACCTAAAATAAGAAGGTGCAATACAAATAGTGGCAAGCAATAAATCTTGGCGAACAAACGAACCTAATCCTAATAAGCCAGGGCAACGTAGACTACAACCCAACGCCAAGCGCCATCAAGCAATGATACCGCTGGCCAGCGGTACATCAGGAGTCCATGTGGGCAGGGAAGACGATCCTCCAAGAAAATTTCCGGAATATGGAGTCACCTCGATACACACCGCCTCGACCCCAGCCAGACCCGACACCGGACGCCAGAGCCCCAACAAGAGAAGGAACGACATGAACACCCAGATAAGCCGCCGAGAACCACAGTAGAACGCACCTGAAAACCCTTTTTGGATTTTATCGAGCCCTTTTGGGATTTTGATCAAGCCCTTTCGGGATTTATACTCAGTATATATAAAAGGTTTCGGATAGTGGGTACATAATTAATTAATTTTTTTAATTAATTTCCCAACTCTTGCTTTTCCATTATTGCAGTCGGAGCCAACCAAACGCCACTATCTAAGGTTATCACCCTAGCATAGTTGCCCGTTGCCGACACCTTCTGTCGATGTCGACAACACTCCATTGTGTTGACAGTAACACTCCCATCCCACATCGGTAAGGATGTTGGGAGTGATTTATAAGTGATTCAAAATCGCCCATGTCACAAGAGCTCTTCTTTTTTCATGCTCCAAGTTAGAACAACGGTCATGAGAGGGTTATGTGGCATGAGTTGACACGTACCTCTTAAGACCCCGAGTTTTACAGATGGTGTCAGAACCGACTTCGGGTCCGGAGGTACTCTGACGGTATGCTCGGGTAAGCTCTACCCGAGGGCTATTCCGATCCTTAGGACTGACGGGATAGTCCGTGCTTTAAGTAGAGATATTGTAACAGTACCCCGTTCTAACACAATGATTTATAAGTGATTCAAGTCATATCCCTGCCACAAAAACTCTTCCTTTTCAAGCTCTAAGTTAGGATCACGGATCTGAAAAGGCTAGATGACATGGGCTGACGCCTCTCAACACCAATAAATTTACCCCAGAAAATATTAGCATTAGCATTTTAATTAAATTGGAATAGTCAATAAATGAAGATAGACTACTTGGTGAAAAAAAGGGAGAAACTTACAACTATCTTTCACCATCACTTTAATATATTATAATTACGAAAGCTACTAGCTAGCTAGCCAGACTCGACTTTACAAATTACAATGACACAACTTCTCATCTAGATATAGATCGACTATATAGCAACTAGCTCCCAAAAACACGTACATTTCTTATTCAAAACATGCAAACTCTGAAATCATGCTAGCTAGCTTAGTGCCAATAATGAAGCTCGACTCCGGCCATAGCGATTTCAGTTCGAGTGCCCGTGAAAGAGCCTCGAAAATCAAAGTCCTTTGGAATGAATGGAATGTCCAAGCCTTGGTAATCACAAGCCTCATCTTGCAATTAATCCTCATCCGAGTTTCGCCATTCCGGAGGAAAACCTCCAATAGGATCGTCATCTTCGTCGCCTGGGTCTCATACCTCGGGGCCGATTGGATTGCAGCGCAAGCCGTGGGCCTAATCTCGAAGGACAACCAAAACGACCTCTTCGCCTTTTGGGCACAATTCCTCCTCCTCCACCTGGGTGGCCCGGACACCATAACAGCACTGGCGGTAGAGGATAACAACCTGTGGATGCGCACGGCCCTCCATCTTGGGGTCCAGGCCTACACCACGTTGGGTGTCCTTGTGAGGTCTATCGAAACGAGTAGGCTATGGATCCCCACCATCTTGATGTTCTTCGCCGGGGTCATCAAGTATATGGAGAGAGTCTCCGCCCTCTTCTCTGGACGGCTTACCAAATTCGATCAGAACCCTTACGATTATGCCGATAAAATGGCCACGTTCGAGCCTAAGGTTGTGTTTGTTGGGCCGTCGGCGAAGGTGTCGGAAGTTGAGATGGTGAGAAGCGCCTTCTTCTTCTTTCACTATTACAAGGGGCTTTATGCGGATCGCCAAATCGACTTCGATATGCGATTACGTAGCAAGAGGTACGTACGTACATACTTTTTCAAGTTTAATTGTTTTGTTTTATACTTTGAATGTTAATTATTTTATGGACTAGGAAGCACCCTTCCGTATTCACTTCATAGCCGACTGCCGATCTGCGGCGGCACTATTTCAATTATACTCCCTCCTTTCGGCAAAACTTGTCATTTTAGCTTATTTCATAAGTTTTAAGGCAATTAACAAATGTACTAATTTACCCTCATTTATTACCCTCCTTTTTTATTTTATCGAAAACTACAGCTAATAAATCATCAATCATATCAAGAGCATTTTTGTAAAGTGAATGACAAAATAGCTACAATGACAAGTTTTTTTGAACAAAAATAACACTCTAAACTGACAAGTTTTGCCGAACGGAAGGAGTAGTATATTGAGTGTCGAATTCAAAGATATATTTATACAGTATATTGTTGAATTCGACACTCAATATATAGAGTTAATTTTCTCATATAATAAACTATTCCGATATAGAGTTAATTTTCTCATATGATAAACTATTCCGATTTTTCCGTAAACCAATTAAACATACTTACAAAAAGAAATCCCTACATGGTAAGCAAAACATAATTGAAATTCTGGCAGTGACAACTCTCGTGTTAAGGACATATGCTTTGACACTCATGGATGAAACATATCCCTACATGGTAAAGTATACCACAAGCAATCACAAATCCATTATGATTTATAATAACATAGCAAGCCGTGCTTCTTTAGACCCACCTTCTAAATTTATTTGGTTACCTCGATCTCCCCCTTCATGTGAAATTAATACAGCTTTCATTTGCACATTTTTTCTCTAAATGATGAGATTTTAAATCTCTATATTAAATTGAAACATTACAAATTAAACTTATAGAGCGAGGGAATAAAATCCATCTTATATATATCATTGTAAAGTAGATTACAACAACTTGGAGGAGGGTATTATAACAAAATTACACGCAAAAAGTATTGTAGTTGGCAAGAAAGTCGGCGACTCTATTGACTTCACAAAAGATATGTCGGAATCGGATACAATAATCTCTACGAAAAAAGCCTTGAGACAAAAATATCAGGTTGGATGAAGGGTGAATCAATAGTAAAATATTCTTGTCTATGAGAGACATTTGTTGTCATGCAAAGCTCCAACCCAACACGCCAAGTATCCAATATGCAATGAATGAATATGTGATAAATATATTAAAATAATATAAAATAATGAAAGCACCACTTGACTTGGGAGTTGGCCGGTTCCATCAACTAGGTTGAGTTGCGATGTTGAGTGGCCATGTTGCTCTGGGTAAAGATAATAAATATTCCCAAATTTAAATTTTAACTTGTTTTTTTTGGTTCCTCTATAAGTAGTGCACCACTTGAATTTTGAGAAGGCATCATTAAGAGGCAAAGTTATCGGGCATATATGTGGGGTGCTTCTTACAAAGCTCAACTTCAAACCTTTCAATTCAATGACAAAAGATATGTTTGTTGGTCTGATCTGACACCAATAAAATAAAGCCTATTAATCTCCCCAGATTCAGTGTAAGAATCCTTAATATAGACTCACTACTAGAGGTGACATTTCGGTTATTCGGGTCGGGTTCGGGTCAAGCTTGTTTGGGTTGGGTCAATGACGGGTCGGGTTAGTTCAGGTTAAATGTGTGGTCGGGTACAGGTCGGGTCGGATTCAATTCGGGTTTGGTCAAATTAAATTTTAGATTGGTTGGGTTTCGGGTTAAATCGGGTCAAGCCCATTGGGGTTCGGGTCAAAGTGGGTCGGGCTCGTTCGATTTTCGGGTCAAGAGACGGGTTGGTCTTGTTCAGATTTTGAATCAAACTGGATATGATTTGTTTGGGTTTGGGGTCGAATCATATTCGACCAGCTTGTTTGAATAATTAGGCCGATTTAGACTCGGTTGAATACTTGAATATGTAATTTACGTATGCAATGAATGAATCTGCCATAAATATATTAAAATAATATAAAATAATGGAAGTACCACTTGACTTGGGAGTTGGCTAGTTCCATCAACTAGGTTGAGTTGCGATGTTGAGTGGCCATGTTGCTATGGGAAAAGATATTAGATATCCCCAAATTTAAATTTGAACTTGATTTTTTTTTGTTCCTCAATAAGTAGTGCACCACTTGAATTTCGGGAAGGCTTTATTAAGAGGCAAAGTTATCGTGCATATATGTGAGGTGCTTGTTACAAAAGCTCAACTTCAAACGTTCCAATTTAAGGACAAAAGATATGTTTGTTGGTCTAATCTGACACCAATAAAATGAAGCCAACTAATCTCCCCAAATTTAGTGTAAGATTCCTTAATATAGAATCACTGCTAGAGGTGACAATTCTGTTATTTGGGTCGGGTTCGGGTCAGGCTTGTTTGAGTTGGGTCAGTGACAGGCCGGGTTAGTTTGGGTTAAATGTGTGGTAGGGTACAGGTCGGGCCGGATTCAATTCGGGTTCGGTCAAACTAAATTTTAGATTGGTTGGGTTTCGGGTCAAGCCCATTGGGCTTCGGGTCAAAGTGGTTCGGACTCGTTCAGTTTTTGGGTCAAGAGACGGGTTGGTCTCGTTCGGATTTCGAATCAAAGTGGGTATGATTTGTTTAAGTTTGGGGTCGAATCATATTCGACCAGCCCGTTCGAATAATTAGGCCGATTTAGACTTGGTTGAATACTTGAATATGTAATTTACGTATGCAATGAATGAATCTGTCATAAATATATTAAAATAATATAAAATAATGGAAGTACCACTTGAGTTGGGAGTTGGCCGGTTCCATCAACTAGGTTGAGTTGCGATGTTGAGTGGCCATGTTGCCCTGGGTAAAGATATTAGATATTCTCAAATTTAAATTTTAACTTGATTTTTTTATTCCTCAATAAGTAGCTATGATACCCCGAAACTCCATTTCATAGCGGTTCCGCGTTTCTGCATATCAAGAAACTCCGAAACTCCGGGGAAACACCTCAGAAACGTTTCTGAGAGCTCAGAAACTTTGACCGTTTCATTGACCAAAAAAGTCAGAAACTTTGACCGTTTCCGTTTGGTCAGAAACGTTTCTGACTTGCCAAATGACGTTTCCACTAATTTTGTAGTTAAAAAATAAAAAAAAATCAAACCCTAAATCATACTTCCCCTTCTTTTTGTCTTAAAACCCCGTTTCCTTCTATCCTTGCCGCCTACTTCTCCATTTTCAGTCTTCCCTCCTCTCACTTGCTCAGTGCTCTCTCCCTCTAAGCTTTCTTCGGTAAACCCTCACTTGTAGAACTTTCTCTTGATAAGCCAAAACTTAAGGATGAGTTAGCTAAGTAGAAGATTGATGTTGGATTGATTATTTTGTGTTTTTCTTGTTTATGTTGTTATTTTAAAACTAAGTTACTTTATTTTGTTGGTTTGCAAGACATTTAATATATTTGACATGTCTGTATTGATTTCTGTTAAGGAGCAAGGACACTATTTACCACAATATTGAACATTTTAATTTGTAGCTTTAATGATGCATTCAGTGTGTATCACTTAGTGATATGTTTATTGCTCTTATTTAGACCTTTAAATGAACATATAATTCATATTGCCGTTTCCTCGGCGTTTCCGTTTCCTACAAAATTTGGATTGCCGTTTCCCGTTTCCGTTTCCGTTTCCCTTCCGGTTTCCGTTTCTGTTTCCGTGTAACATAGATAAGTAGTGCACCACTTTAATTTTGGGAAGACTTTATTAAGAGGCAAAGTTATCGGGCATATATGTGAGGTGCTTATTACCAAAGTTCAACTTCAAACCTTCCAATTCAAGGACAAAAGATATGTTTGTTGGTCTGATCTGATACCAATAAAATGAAGCCTACCAATCTCCCCAAATTCAGTGTAAGAGTCCTTAATATAGAATCACTTCTAGAGGCGATAATTCGGTTATCCGGGTCGGGTTCGGGTCAGGCTTGTTTGAGTTGGGTCACTGACGGGTCGGGTTAGTTTGGGTTAAATGTGTGGTAGGGTACAAGTCGGGTCGGATTCAATTCGGGTTCGGTCAAACTAAATTTTAGATTGGTTGGGTTTCGAGTTAAATTGGGTCAAGTCCATTGGGGTTCGTGTCAAAGTGGGTCGGACTCGTTCGGTTTTCGGGTCAAGAGACGGGTTGATCTCGTTCGGATTTCGAATCAAAGTGGGTATGATTTGTTTGGGTTTGGGGTCGAATCATATTCAACCAGTCCGTTTGAATAATTAGGCTGATTTAGACTCGGTTGAATACTTGAATATGTAATTTACGTATGCAATGAATGAATCTGTCATAAATATATTAAAATAATATAAAATAATAGAAGTACCACTTGACTTGGGAGTTGGCTGGCTCCATCAACTAGGTTGAGTTGCGATGTTGATTGGCCATGTTGCTTTGGGTAAAGATATTAGGGGTTCGTATGAGACGGGGTTAATAAACTGACTAAAATTATAAACAGGGTAAAATTTATAAACTGTTGGTAAAAGTAGTTAAAAATTTAAACAACAAGATAATCTATGTATGAGGCAAAAAAAGTTTATTTGTAAAAAGTGGAGTTTGTTTGGTTGTTATTAGGGGTATTGTGGTACTTTCAAACCAAATAAGATAAAAGGGAAGGGGTGAGACGATACTTTTGCAAAATAAACACTAAAATAACCTCCATTTCGTAGTTTTTTTTAACACCTTTTTTAACTGGTTTTAGTTTATTTTAGTCCTCCAAACAGCCATAAACGCTGTTTATTTTTTCAACAGCCACAAATGCTTAGTTTTTAACAGTTTATAAAGCCTACCATACACACCCTAGATATCCCCAAATTTAAATTTTAACTTGATTTTTTTTATCCTCAATAAGTAGTGCACCACTTGAATTTTGGGAAGACTTTATTAAGAGGCAAAGTTATTGGACATATATGTGAGGTGCTTGTTACCAAATCTCAACTTCAAACCTTTCAATTCAAGAACAAAAGATATGTTTGTTGGTCTGATCTGGCACCAATAAAATAAAGCCTACTAGTCTCCCCAGATTCAGTGTAAGAGTCCTTAATATAGACTCACTACTAGAGGTGACAATTCAATTATTTGGGTCGGGTTCGGGTCGGGCTTGTTTGGGTTGGGTCACTGACGGGTCGGGTTAGTTCGGGTTAAATGTGTGGTCGGGTACAGGTCGGGTCGGGATCAATTCGGGTTCGATCAAACTAAATTTTTGATTGGTTGGGTTTCGGGTTAAATCGGGTCAAGCCCATTGGTGTTCGAGCCAAAGTGGGTCAAGCTCGTTCGGTTTTCGGGTCAAGAAACGGGTTGGTCTCGTTCGGATTTCGAATCAAAGTGGGTATGATTTGTTTGGGTTTGGCGTCGAATCATATTCGACCGACCCGTTTGAATAATTAGGCCGATTTAGACTCGGTTGAATACTTGAATTTGTAATTTACGTATACAATGAATGAAGCTATCATAAATATATTAAAATAATATAAAATAATGGAAGTACCACTTGACTTTGGAGTTGGCCGGTTTCATCAACTAGGTTGAGTTGCGATGTTGAGTGGCCATGTTACTTTGGATAAAGATATTAGATATCTCCAAATTTAAATTTTAACTTGATTTTTTTTTGGTTCCTGAATAAGTAGTGCACTACTTGAAATTTGGGAAGGCTTTATTAAGAGGCAAAGTTATCGGGCATATATGTGAGGTGCTTGTTACCAAATCTCAACTTCAAACCTTCTAATACAAGAACAAAAGATATGTTTGTTGGTCTGATCTGGCACCAATAAAATGAAGCCTACTAGTCTCCCCAGATTCAGTGTAAGAGTCCTTCATATAGACTCACTGCCAGAAGTGACAATTCAGTTATTTGGGTCGGGTTCGGGTTAGACTTGTTTGGGTTGGGTCACTGACGGGTCGGGTTAGTTCGGGTTAAATGTGTTGTCGGTTACAGGTCGGATCGGGTATGATTTGTTTGGGTTTGGGGTCGAATCATATTCGACCGGTCCGTTTGAATAATTAAGCCAATTTAGACTCGGTTGAATACTTGAATTTGTAATTTACGTATACAATGAATGTATCCATCATAAATATATTAAAATAATATAAAATAATGGATGTACCACTTGACTTGGGATTTGGCCGGTTCCATCAACTAGGTTGAGTTACGATGTTGAGTGGCCATGTTGCTCTAGGTAAAGATATTAGATATTCCCAAATTTAAAATTTAACTTGATTTTTTTTTTGGTTCCTCAATAAGTAGTGCACCACTTGAATTTTGAGAAGGCTTTATTAAGAGGCAAAGTTATCGGGCATATATGTGAAGTGCTTGTTAACAAAGCTCAACTTTAAACCTTCCAATTCAAGGACAAAAGATATATTTGTTGGTCTGATCTGACACCAATAAAATGAAGCCTACTAATCTCCCCAAATTCAGTGTAAGAGTGCTTAATATAGAATCACTGCTAGAGGTGATAATTCAGTTATTTGGATCGGGTTCGGGTCAGGCTTGTCATGAGTTGGGTCACTGACGGTTCGGGTTAGTTCGTGTTAAATGTGTGGTCGGGTATAGGTTGGGTCGGGTTCAATTCGGGTTCGATCAAACTAAATTTTTGATTGGTTGGGTTTCGGGTTAAATCGGGTCAAACCCATTGGGTTCGGGTCAAAGTGGGTCGGGCTCGTTCGGTTTTCGGATCAAGGGATGGGTTGGTCTTCTTCGGATTTCGAATCAAAGTGGGTATGATTTGTTTGGGTTTCGAGTCGAATCATATTCGACCGGCTCGTTTGAATCATTAGGCCGATTTAGACTCGGTTGAATACTGGACTCGGTTGAATACTTGAATATGTAATTTTCGTAAAATAAATAATTCAGATAATTTGTTTTTAACTTAGGTAACAATACTTGAATATTTAAAATAAATAATTTAGGTAATTTGTTTTTAATTTAGGTAAAATCCTTGAATTATTGAATATGTAGAAATAAAATAAATAATTTGGACCATTCGGTAATTTGGGTTGAATACTTTAATACTACAAAATTAACATTGAAGTCTTTGAATCATATACATATACGGGTCATATATGTCTAAGACAACCCATTTGTGGTCACTAAAATTCAATTTCAAAGTGATAATTATACAAAAGCCTATTTGGAATTTTGCGAATCATATTAATTTTTAACAAGGCCTATGGGATGTAACCCATATATGATTATATGATATTCGATTTTTACAAAAATAAATTTGTTATTTGAATAATCATTCCAAGTCGGGTCGGGTTAGATTGATAGTCAAGTTGGGTCGGATTGAGAGTCGGGTCGGTTTGAGAGTCGGGTCGGGTTTAGGTCAGATCGGTTTTGCTTGTGTTCGGGTCAGGTTCGGGTCGAGCTCATTTTCGGGTTCGGGTTACGGATAACTCCAAATTTTCTGGTTTGGGTTCAGATGAGTCGACTGGGTTTCTCAGGTCAGTCAGATTTTCTCAGCTCTACTAAGTGCTACTATGTGCATATATACCCAGGATAATGATAATGTATGAATGATGATAATGACAGTTATACCCAAGACACCATCTCAAATGGCTATGATACCAGTTATACCCAGGATAATGATAATGTAATGATAATGTATGAATGATGATAATGACAGTTATAAAAGACTGATAATGACGTTTAATGTACGGATTTATTGATAAAACAATAATAAGAAAGCAATAAAGTGAAAATAAAGTAAACAAGATTTGCCAAAAAGAACTTACTTTTATTGGATTTGATGTAGGAAAAGTACACTTAAGAAATCTTGCAAAAGGAAATTACAAAGAAATTATTGAGGAATTTCTAAAGGGCTTTTTCAAGCTTTATGATTTGAGAGTCTAAATGAAGCATGCCTCCTCTAAGGGAGATGATGGGCTTTTATAGAGAGGTTGTCGTGTTCTTGCTCTTGAATTTGTGGATGATATTGTTTCTTGCTTCTCATCATGAGAGTCTTGATTCTTCCTTCAAATGATGAACTTCTTTGAATTCTTGTAGTACATGATGGTGTCTTGCATAAAACATCTTGGCTTGGTCTTCTTTTGTCTTGGTCTTCAATGATGGAATACTCCCATACAAAGTAGGAGCCTTGGCATACAATAATACATTACAATACAATTTTCCTTTTTTTTTAATTAAGATGATTATAATTCAAAAGGATCATAATCATCATCAAGGTTTACATTTTTGCCATTTTCTTGGTTGGCTTCCTTTTCTGTTTGATCATACCAGTTGAAGTTAATTTTCTTGCCTTTTTGTAACTGTAAGAACTCTTGATATTTTTGGAACTCTTGAAATTGCTTCCAAAGATCTGGATTTGGTTTTGCATCGGACTCAACTGGATTGCTTGGAGGTTTTGTGGATGAGCTGGTCGAAGATGACTCAATCTGTATAGGTTCTTGTGTTTTAGGGATTGGGTCTTTTTGTGGAGGATTTTTGTTTGGAATGGAGGCCTGAACTCTTTCAATGGCTAGAACATTTAGGTCAAATTTTTCCCACCATCGAACTTTGTATTTTCTGCAAAGTGATAATGGGTAAGGAATTGGTGTATCTGTTCAAGCTCATACACCCAACAGAGGATCCAAGTCATGCCATTGTTTTTGTGGAACAGTAGTGACCTTTTGTATTTTTCAGCTGGGGAGTGATTGTAGTAGTAATCATAGGCAAGTTGGGCAGCGTCGGGGAAAATTTCATGTGTGCTGTCAAAAATGTTCCACCATTCATAGAACCATTGTGGTAAGTCATCGTTGCAGTTTCTTGAAAAGATAAAGAACCAGGAATGGCTGAATGACCTTATGAGAAAGGTTCGAAACCATGCCATTTTGTAGTCATAGAAGGTATATCCCTTAGGATAATGAGGTATGGAAAATGTTTTGACGGTGGTTGGATTGTCCCAATCTTTTCTTGTGAGGACTCTGAGGATTTTGCATTTAGAGAAGATAACGTGGTCTGTTTTGGTTTGGTCTTTTGTATGTGTCAAGTCAATCGAACCAGAATCTACGAGTATTAACTCATAGAATTTTCGGGTTTTGTTAATGTCTTCAGGAACCAATGGAACGAAGGAGGAAAGACTTCGGGAAGACGGGGTTCAATCTGTTCTTGTGGGAGAGGTTTAAATTCTGGTAGTAGGCAAATTTCTTGTGCTATATGGGGTTTAAAGAAGTATTTGTAAAATGGAGTTTCGGGGTCTGGTCTTTTTTGTGATGGTTTTACTGGGGTTTTTGGTGCAAGGACCGCTTGCTTGTAAGGTAACTGGGCAAGAGGCTGGAACTGATTTGTTGTGGTAAGGATTGGTATAGGAGTGGACTTTGTGGACTGTGGATGTGTCATGAGGTAGTCTTGAGGCCTCATTGGCTTTCTTGAAGTATCCTTGTTGGACGAGGCCATTGCTACAATGTAAACAAAATAATTGTTAGAATGGGATTTTTCTGAGGCGTCTCTCTGCCTCTTTCTCCAATTCTTTGAGAAACTCTTCTTGCTCCAAGTCTGGATGTCCGCCAAGAATAGCTGTATAGATTAGATCCCTTATAGGAGGAATCCAAAGATCTTCTTCAATTTTCTTTTTCCAAATTTTGTAGATAAATCTTATAACCGAAAGCTCTACGTTTTGCCCTGTAGAAATTCTCTAGTAAGAAAATCTGGTAAAGAATTATTTTCTCCTTTAATAAATTCAATGTCAAAGTCAAAAACAGAAAGAATAGCTTGCCATCTTGCAAATATCTGTTTTGAAACAATGTTTTGAACATCCTTTTGTAAAATTTCTTTTGCTGACTTGCAATCAACACGAAGTAAAAATCTTTTGTAATAAAGATCATCTTGAAATTTTGATATGCATGCAACAATAGATAAAATTTATTTTTTAACAGTGCTATAATTCTTTTGAGGACCAGTCCATGTTCCAGAATGATACCTAACCAATTGTTCTTCCTTTTGATCTTGTAACCTTTGTTTAAGAATGCCACCATATCCTAATTCTGATGCATCTGTCTCAACTATCATGAATGCCTTAGGATGCGGTATGCTGATGCATGGCAATGATTTAACCTTATCTTTAATAATACGAACTACTTTAGTATGCTCATTGGTCCAGGCAGGTGGATCTTTTCTTAACCTTTGGAACAAAGGCTTGCACAATTGTCTAAGTTTAGGGAAGAAATCAGAAATATAATTAAGACATCCTAGAAACCTTTGCAACTGAGTTTTTTCTTTGATTTCATCTGGGAATTTATCAGCAAATTCAATACTTCTATTTATTGGTTTTATTGTTTGTTGATAAATATCATGGCCAAGAAATCTTATTCTTGTTTGAAATAATTTCATTTTTGTAGAGGAAACAACTAATCCATTTTTCTTAACAACATGTAGAAAGGTATTCAGATGTTTGAAGTGTTCATCAATACTTTTGGAAAAGATTAGGACATCATCAATATAGACAATAGTGAATGAGGAATAAGGGTTTAAAATATCATTCATTATTCTCCGAAATTCAGAAGGAGCATTTTTTAGACCGAAGGGCATCACATTCCATTCGTAATGACCAAAAGGAACAGTAAAGGCCGTTTTGTATCGATCTTCTTCTTTTATTTGTATTTGCCAAAAAACCACTTTTCATGTCAAATTTTGAAAATACACGAGAATCATAAAGCCTGTTTAATAAATCTCTTTTATTAGGTAAAGGGTACCTAATCCATTGCAAAACTTTGTTTAAAGGCTTATAGTTTATAACCAGCCTAGGGGCACCTCTCTCCTTTTCAGCCTGATTCATAACATAGAAGGCTGCACAACTCCAAGGAGATCTAGATCTTCTAATAAGTCCTTTAGATAACAAAGACTCAATTTCTTGCTTACAATAGTCTAAAAGCTCTTTGTTCATCTTAATTGGTCTAGCCTTAGTGGGAATATTCTTTTCATCAAAATCTTTTTCGTAAGGCAAGGACACTTGATGTTTCTTCCTCTCCCAAAATGCATTTGGAAGATCAGAACAAACTTGGGATTTAAACAGTTGTTCCAAATCTTGAATTTTCTTTTGAAGAGATGGTTGCTCAATTTTTTCTTCTATTTTCTTATTTGATATTTCATCCTTAAGAAAGTTTATAAATGACTTTTTGCTACTTATCAGGTTCACATGTTTGAAAATCGAAGAGGATTGCAATAGAGAAATGTCTCTTTGCTTGACTGGGGATAAAAACTCAAAACTTATTTGTTTCCCCATTATATTGGTATGGAGACCGGTAGGATCAACCCTGAATGGGTAAATTTGAGTGAGAAAGGGGGTTCCTAAAATAACCTCTTGGGTTAAATCTTTGACAAGAATAAAAGAGTTTTTGAAACAATATCCTTGATTGCAAATCGATACTTTTGGTAATTTATAGTTTATTTTCATGCGAGACCCACTAGCAATGTGAAGTCTTTCTGAAGTTTTTTCAAAGAATTTTGAGGGTACTAAACCTTCTTTAATACAATTTGGAGATGCTCCACTATCGAGTAGGGCTATGGTAGTAAGAGCAAATGTGTCTATTTTTATGGTGATAGGAACATACCACTTTTGAAAACTAATCTTATCAATTACAGAGATGAATAGATCATCATTGTTACTGTCTATGTTGTTTTTAGCAGTGAAGCGATCCTGATCTATAGGTTCTTTAAGAGGAGGATGGAGCATGAGTTTTGCGAATAAACCTTTCTTCTATAACAGCTAATATGGCTTCCAATTCAAGGTCTTTGGTTTCTCCGGTCAAAACTCCATCTTGAAGTTCTTTAACCTACTTTTTTAACCTATTTATTTCAGCTTGAAGATCCTTAGTGGAAACTTGTGAGAAAACGTTAGGAGGGGGGTATTTATTGTATAATTTTGAAATACTAAAAGGTTCTTGTAAAGCTGGTTCTTGTTCTTTAAAAATTAAATCTTTAAGTTTAAGAAAATACTTTTGCTTTACTTGAGGGTCTTCAATTTCATCAATGAGTTGAAATAAGGCTTCTTTCTCATCTGTTTTAGTGATGACATTGCAAAACTGGGGGGAACTAGGCTCTTCATCATCTGAAGTAGATGAATCGAATTCCCCATTGTACGCATAACTCTCTTCTTCATCTGAAGAACTTTCTCTATCCGTGACAAAGATTTTCATAAGTTTATTCTTAAGCTCTTTGTCTTCACCACAAACTTCATTTATCTTTTGTTTAATGCGGCACTGATTTGCCTTATGGCCTGATTTACCACATTTATAACAAATAATCTTTTTCTTCCCAAATTTCTTATCCCCTCTTTCATTATAGTTTCTCTTCCCTCTCCTAGGATTTCTAGTGAATCTTCTATTTTGAAACTGAGTTTTCTTTCTACTGGAAGGAGCTTGTATTTTCTGCATCCCGAAAGCTTCACAGAAATTTCCTAACTCTTTTCTAGTTCTTCCCTTATCTCCATATTTAGCTTGTATTTTTAACTCTGAACATAATGTTAACCCTTCTTTCTTAATAAAAGCTCCTAGCTGGCCATAAGTTATCGTGGCCCAATGAATTTCTTCAGACCCTATAGATTCTTTAATTTTAGTTATTATTCTTTGAGCAAATAGAGTAGGTAATCCTGAAACAAACCTTTCTTTCCAAAAAGCTTCATTGTAGTCTGATCTTTTGTAGACATAGGTGAGGAAAACATCTTTGTACCATCTGTAATCACTCAAAGTAGGACATCTAAGATTGATTAAGACGGACTTGCTAGATTGAAGTTCTTCTTTGGGATTTCCCACAAAATACATACTAATAGTGTATATAAGTTGTCCAACATCATCTTCCTCGGGGTGAATATTTCCATCGTCATCTTCAATATCTATAGTGACTTCAAAGATCGCACTCCTTTGTTCATTGGTTAAATCATTATCCCACCAATTTTTTATCTGACCTGTGAAACCAGTGAATAAGAGGGCTTCTGTAGATTTATCTCTATGACCATTTTCTTTGTAAGCCATTTTGGCCATTCCCATTTCTTGTAAAGTATTCATAATTTCATTTTCAGACTTTCCATCTATATTCCACTCGTAAATAGATTTTCCGTTATAATCGGTGGATCGAAATTTTGCTCTTTCCTCATATTGAATATCAAGGGGAGTAGGTCTACGGTAATAATTTCTAGTATCACCTTTAGGAACCCGATTATTAGGGATATTACTATAATGTTGTTTTCCCGTTTTTCTTCTTCTGAGTTTGTTGATTTCTATATGGTTATTTTCAAAAGCATTTTCAAGGTCCTTAATCTGAGACGAGTCAGATTCATTATCACTAGTAGAATATTGGGATTGTTCTTCACATTTTCTTTTACAGTGGTCGAGGCAATTTACATTGCTACCACTGGGTGAGGTTTGAATAGACTTTAACCTTTCTGTTATTTTATCAACCAAGTCTGGAGGATTAAGAGTAAGGGATTGAGCCATTTTTCTAGGAAGGCTTTCAATTTGAAAATGAGGTCTTGAGATATCTTTAGGGAATCTTGGTGGATCTATTGAGGAATCAATCTTTCTATGGATAAGATCAACTTGTTCTGCTATAGTGTGAAGAATTTGATTGGAATAATTATTTTGATAAAAACTTTCTTAATGTCTTCAACAGTTGCAGGGGTGCCTTCAGCTATGTTTCTACCCCTTTTGAATGGTTCCGCCGTGATCTCTCCTGCTGAGGTTGTAATCTTTATACCGGATAGAGGAGGGTGGACCGAATGGGTAACACCAGATGGGATGGTGCTCCAAGATTTTGTAATCCTAGTTTGGACTTCAATGGAGGGTAAGGAGAATGGATCTTAGATCTCTAAGTTTGATAGAAATATTTTGAACCATGTGAAAAAAGGTATATTGGTCTTCAACCGTTCCATATCGGCATACCAATTTTTTCTTATTTTATCACGACAAGATCTATCTATTTTCATAAACCATTCTTTTTTCTGGCTATTATGAGGTGACTCAAAATTTCTACGAAGATAATCCTTGTCTATCTTAAAAGAATATTCTAAAGAGATCATGTTTATTGAAGAATACCCTTGCATCACTTTGTGTGGGAGAAGCGGGAGTAGAAATCTGTTCAATATTATCTGGACATGTTGTAGGTAGAGGAATTTGGTAATCTACTTTAATATGGGGATCATGTAATGAAGGAATTCTATAAGGGGGTTCAGAAACGGAACTCCTGGCTGGAAGTACACTTGGAATGTGAGGAATGTGAGGGGTAAAATCTCTACTTGAATTAAACCTTAATAGAATCCTACCATCAGGTTCTTCTATGATTTCAGAAATTTCTCTCCTATCAAAATCCCTAGGAGGATTATTTCTCTGAAGCTCTAATGTGTTGGGAACAGTGATCTCGTTCCACTTTATTGTCTTAGGAGTAAAAGAACATAATTTTTCTGCATCTAGTTGGAGAAGAATTGTTTCTCCATGTGGAATAGGAGGAACAATGCACTTTGGATCAGAAAGAGAGGTTATGACTCTATAATGGAGTCTATAAATTATTGCAAAGTTTTTTGAGAATTGCTTGAAAGAGTCATTTAACATTTTGACATCTAAAATAAGAGATTGAATAACTCTTGGATCCGTAAGATCAACATAAAAATTTGGAGAGCAATTAAAATGAATAGGACCATTGCAAATATTAGATTGAATAATAGCAAGTATAGAATCTTTATAACCTTTTAATCTATCATCCCTTAAAGCAATAAAAACAGGAGAATCTATTCCTTTTCGAGATAATGGTTTTATTGCTACTTGAACTAAGCCAAAGTGGATATATCTATATACTTTTGCTAAATATTTTCTTAAAGAAAGTGCGGACAATAATTGCAAAGTGTGTTGCTCTTGTTGAATACTTATTGTCTCTTCATGAGTTTTTATGCTAAATGCAGTCTTAAAATCTAAAGCTCCAATTCTATAAATAGACTCAATATTTTCTGCAGGTATTGTCCAATTAGGCAAGTCACTACTATCTTGTGCAAAATGCATTTCATTACTATAAACTATATGAGAACTACTAGAGCGTCGATATAACATCCTTCTCAAATTTAACGCCATAATTTCATATATTATTAAGATTTTTAGTTTTTTTAAATAGAAAGTGGGGCTCTCGTGCAAAACTCACTCCACTACCCCTAGGCCGGCATGTGTTTCAACCCCTCCCCAATCTTCCTTTTCACTCCACTACTCCAAGGCTATCGGTGGGTCATTTTTTTTTAATTTTATTTGATTTTATCATTTTACCATTTTTTTACACATCAATTATTATGAATGTTTTTCAAAATATTCACAAATAAATAAATAATTACGAAAATATTCACTGTTTTAAACATTTTACACAAATATTCATTTTTTGCAGGTTCATCAGAAAAACGCGGTCCTACTCCGCGTTTTATTCACAAAGTTGGAAAGAGAATTGGCGCCAGAGTTGGGGATTTAATTTTACGAAAGAAACGCGGTCTCAGGCCGCGTTTCTATGGGCATTTAATTCAAAATTAATTCGCCCAACTAAAATGCTGATGTGGCAGTACAAACGCGGTCTGAGACCGCGTTTCTTTTGTTGACTTAATTCCCTTCAGCAAAAGTTGCTGACTGGGATTGACGTTACAAGAGAAACGCGGTCTATGACCGCGTTTCTCTGTGTTGGTTTTAGAAAAAAAAATAGTCAAAGATTCTAATTAATGCAGCGGTTATCCACCCATAAAACGCGGTGCCCAACCGCGTTTTATTACCCTTACAAAACCCTATGCAACTTCCCCTTCCCCACTTCATCTTCTTCCTCCGTCTTCGAGATCAAATCCCCCTTCGACTTCTGCAACCCACAGCCGACCACCGCACTGGCGTCCTCCCCCCTCAGTTAATCCTCCTCCATCTTCTATTGAAAGAGCGGGTTTGTTTTTGGCCTTCGTTGCTCGAATCCACGCCGCCGCAGGTTAGGGTTTTTTCTTTAAAAAATTTCGGACTATTATGGAATTGTTTGTGGTTGTTGATTGTTCAAATTGTTTGATAGTTATATGTTTGTGGTTGTTGGTTAGTTCTTATTATTGAATCGAAATGGTTTGAATCGAAATGGTTTGATAGTTTTAGATCTAAAATTGTGATGAATGATCACAAGAATATAAATTGTATAGGAGTGTATATGAAATATTGGAATATTGGAAGATAATACAATTTTAGTAGCATGATGAAGATTAGATTATGATAAGAGAGTAGATTTGAGAGTAGATTTCGATAAGAATACAAATTTTAGTAGCATGATGAAGATTAGATTATGATAAGAATATAAATTGTATAGGAGTGTATGAAATATTGGAATATTGGAAGATTAGATTATGGAAGATAATACAACTGGGACCCTAGCATGATGAAGATTAGGTTATGGTAATACAATTTTAGTAGCATGGTTTGAGAGTAGATTTCGATTTGTGTAATCTATACTTAAAAATGATGAAGATTAGATTATGATAAGAGAGTAGATTTCGATTTTAGTAGCATGAAATATTGTAATCTATACCTAAGTTTTTTTGAAATTCTGAACACGTTTATTTCGGTAATTGATAAGAGAGTAGATTATGATTCAGAACACTTTAATTTGTGATTCTGACAAGTAATTTTGTGATTCTGACAAGTAACCTACTTTTTTTTAGTGATTCTGACAAGTACATTTGTGATTCTGAACATAGTAATTTATTTGTGTTAGGGAGGTAGAATGGCAATGCAATTGAATCCCGGACCGCTTGTGACTGAGGTGCTCCATAGACAGCATCTCCATAGGTCAACTGATGTGTGGAATGGCGAGGAATATGTAAGTACATATTATTTTAATCATTTGTTAAAATTAATATGAGACAGTACAAACAAATGAGATACTAATGCTTGTCAGTGTTATGTTTGTAGACGAATGGTGTCATCCAACATAGACTGCACTTGCGGAAGATAGGGCGAGATGCGGCTGTCGATCCAAGAGTTATTCAGTACATAAAGACGCCAGGATTCGACTGCATTTACAAGCTAGGGTCCCAGTTGGAGATTGACAATGAGTTAATCACAGCGTTGATAGAGAGGTGGAGACCTGAGACCCACACCTTCCATTTGAACGTTGGAGAGACCACAATAACGCTACAAGATGTTTCAGTTATATTGGGACTACGTGTCGACGGTCTTACAGTTACCGGGAGTGCTTGGTACGATTGGCCAACTGTTGCGGAAACGTTGCTTGGGCAAAGACCCCCACCAAATTAGATAAGGGGATCGTCAGTGAAGGTGGCCTGGCTACGAACACTATTGGTGCCTTTACCAGACGATGTGGATGAGCATGTCGTGCAGTGCCAGGCTAGGACGTACATTCTACTGTTGCTGGGAAGTGTCCTGTTTGCGGATAACAGCGGCGGCCAAGTACAGTTACTTTACCTCCTACTCCTAGCGGATTTGGAGGCCGTTAGCCAGTATAGTTGGGGCAGTGCGACATTAGCCTTCCTCTACCGACAACTTTGTAGAGCAACGTCACGGGAGAAAGCCGAGATCGTAGGCCCTGTCATCTTATTACATGTACAGCAAGTATGTCGTGTTCTTGTTTTCAATTTCTGTGAATTTATAACTAATTACCTCTACAATAATCCTAGTTGTGGGCATGGGAGCGCATTCCCATTGGACGACCACGATGTATTATCCCACTCGGTGAAGATGATGACCACAATGCCATTCGAAGGGCTCGGCGGAAAGAAGCTAGGAAGAAGACTGGTTACAGTTCACAACCTCCCCCATTTAGCGCACGATTTGTAGCTGGAGAGGATTCGCTGGCTATGAGGTGGTTGAATTGCTCGTACTCCTATGGCACTACCCCGAAGACGCTGATGTACTACCGAGATGCATTCGATCGACAAACTACAGATCAGGTTAGTCAGTTATGTTCTCACATCCCGTCATTGTATATGGAAGAATGAAATTCATTTCTTAGTTACATGCATTAACGGACTATGCAGTTTATCTGGGAGCCGTACACGAGCGACGTATTAGCTCGCCTGGCTCCCATCTGTACACAAGGTGGGAACATCTGGCGATCTACTACACCTATGATCTGCTTTGAGATTGTAGAGGAGCATCACCCGGAGCGGGTTTGTCGCCAATTTGGGGATGTGCAAGTGGTGCCCCCATCATGTGCATATGACGAGGTGTTGCACAAAATGGATCGCAGGGAAAAGCATCAACACAATTGGGCTCAGGTTCATGCTCAATGGATCAAGATGTGGAACGAGCGAGAGAACTCCATTCATGTCGCAACTGAGGTGGACGATGAGGATGAGGCCCTAGCACAGTATATGAAATGGTACACACGTATCACCAGGCGCCTTATTAGTCGACCTACTAGTGCTCCGGCGGGGGTCTATCAACCAGTGGCTCCTGACTACCACAGGATGGTTAGTATTTAAACCTTCATCTTGCACTTTTTTATTTAACTGAAAAACCATCCTTGTAGTTACTCCAACTATCAAAACCTTATGTCCAGGGGAATTTCGTCATGGATGCTAGTGCTCGAGCAACCCAAACTGTTGAAGAATCGCATCAGTTCTACGCCCAACACCAGTACAACTCAATGATGGGAAAAGTGGACGAGTATTGCAGCTACATGGCAACGCAGGGATCACACCTTCTCGGCCAAATGTCGTTCAACCCAACACTACCTCCATGTGCATCCACAACTGTCCTTCCTATCACAAACAACCGTGTACCATTCTGGACTCGCCTTCTTTGTCTTGTATGGCTTACTCATACGCACAGAATACTCGGTCAAATCACATTTCAGCTCCTCCAGCGAGTTGAACATTTGTCCGCGAAAAAACTGTCTTCCATCATCTAATGGGACGTGTGAATTTAACCCTGGCCATGAAGTTATTATCATTGGATCAGCTTCAACTATATTCCAGTTGGGATTAGAGGCCTCGCCCCTAACCGCCGCCTCCCTAGTAGCATCATCGTCCTCTTCAGAATTATCCAAGTCGTCTTCGTGATCAACACCAAGAGCGTCAACATAGATCTCACTCAGTTGTTCAAACCCTTACTGAGGTATGTTGTTATGCTCATTCATCCTATATTTTCATTAACATTAAGTTAGTTCATCAACAAATATTAACTAAAAAATCCTACAAGTTCAACAAGTTCTTCATGATAACAAAGACAAGTTCATATAAATCAATATAACTCCAACAACAATAAAACCATTATATTCTTTAGCATATAATCTTACATCTTACTCACGATAAAGATTAAAAAAACATAATCTTACATCTTACTCACAATAATAACTACTTAATCCTGCGATTTTTAATTAAGGATTCAAAACACATAATCGATCTTAAGCACAAGTACGAGAGAATGAATATTAAAGATTTCAAACATCTTAATCATTCAAATAAGAGAGAAAAAAGTCTAATAAGAGAGTGAAACTAACCTTAACTAAATCTTCAGGCAACAATGTGAGAGTATATAGATTGAATATTTGATAGTTTCAATCGGCACTATTTTGAGAGCTTCATGCGAGAGAAGCAAGAGCAAAGGGATACTGAATAGGAATGGAGGAAGGGGTGAAGTTCAGGATTGTATACACCTAAAAACGCGGACTAAGTCAGCGTTTTTATGCCAGATTCCCCTAGCCTAGTAGGGGGAATCGTTGCAGAGGGCTATGGACAACAAAAACGCGGTCTAGCTCCGCGTTTTATTTGTAATAGCCCTAAAAGAACCTTTGACCATTTTTTTTTCTGAAACCCAACAGAGAAACGCGGTTTGGGACCGCGTTTCTCTATGTGCCAAATCCGACTCAGCAACTGCTGAAGAGTGGGCCCCAAGTCAACAAGAGAAACGCGGTCTCAGACCGCGTTTCTAGTGCCAGGTAGGCAGCTGCTTTTATTCTCCATTTTTTATTTTATTTCACAGTAGAAACGCGGTTCCAGACCGCGTTTCTTTTGTAGTTTTCAAACCCCCACCTAGGCGCCAATTCTCTCTCCTGCTCTATGAGTAAAACGCGGTCCCAGACCGCGTTTTTCTGTTCTACCTGCAAAAAATGAATATTTGTGTAATTATTTTGAAAGCTTGAATATTTTCATAATTATTTAATTATTTATGAATATTTTGAAAAAAAATTCAATTATTATAGTACAGTAGATTGGTCCCAATTTTTATTTTTTTTTATTTTTAAGATTTGGATGACTTTGTAATTTTTTATTTTATTTTTTTCTCTTTTCCCATACACATATTCCAATTAATAAATGTTCAGATTTATCAATTCCACTGAATATTCACCTAATTTCGTATGTTTAAAAATCTGACAATTCCACCGAATATTGTTTCACACCCTACCGAATAATGTTATGTTATGTTTTTCAATCCAATTCAGATCAAAATTTATCAATTTCACTGAATAATTTGTCACATATTACCGAATAATGATTAGTTTTTTTTTCAATTAAAGAAACCTCAAATCTCTATATAATACTTACAATTTATACGAATAATGATTCATATTTCACCGAATAATATCTCACATTTCACTGAATAATTTAATCAAATAATGTAATTTCAACACAATTGTCTCAGAAACAAAGATAATCTATTTAATTTAACTTGAATAATCTTTCAAATTTAACCGAATAATCAAATATATACACGAATGATAAGTAACAAGACTGAATATTGGAATTGTTTATTGAAACAATAATATAATATTAAATAACCACATGTATGGTCCCGAAGCATTGCAAATTTGCAATTGCAATTGAACATTGCAATTAATTGGTTACTGTGCACCACAACCGGGAGATCTGGATCGACTTCCTTTTCATGTCGATTGCTTCCTCCCCCTTCCTGTCGATTGCTTCTTTGGTGTGGCCCGCCTTGGTGTCGATCGACAAATCGTAGAAATCCCTCACCCCGTTCGACCTCCTGCAGCCTAGTGCGAGACATAACAACGGAGGCGGCAAGAAGAAAGGTCGACTGGCCAGTCGGGATCCTTCTCCGATGGAGGCGTCAAAGACAACAGGTCACCGAATCGTCGATTCACCGCCGCTGAGAAACACCACCACACACACACCACCGCCTTCGCCGTTGATCAGAAACACCACCACACCACACCGTTTCCGGCTCTTCGGCTCCATCGATTGAGGGTGGTTTTCGATTGCTTCCTTTGTGTGGGCTCGCCTCCGCCTCCACCTTGCCTCAATCGATGAAGAAGACCATCTGAAATCGCCTCCTCTGGCGCTTTCAAAAACGAGATCCCCTTCCTCGCTCCACAAGATGAAAAAGATGACGGTGATTTATTTCTAAAACCCTCCACGCGCTAGTTACAGTGATTAAGGATGGTTTTTGTACGGGACCCACTTGATTTGTATTAAAAAAAAAGAAAACCCCTTTTAATCTAGGTCATTCATTACAACATGATCAAGGGTCTATAATTGTGCACAAGGTACACTCTAAGACTTGTGCACAATAGATCCATATTCTATATATATATAGGCAAGAGTTCCAATTAAACAAAGAATACAGTGAAACGGTGAAACGAATGAATATTGCGTTATATTAATATGAATATGACATTTTGTGGATATGAATATGTAAATATTGTGGTGTGTGGATATGAATATGGTGTTATTCACTTTATATTATTTGAATATAAATAATAACATATTTATATACCCATATTTAAATCATATTCATATTCATACAACATAATATTCATATGAATATGACCCAATATTCATTCGTTTCACCGTTACACTGTATTATCCGTTTCATTAGAACATTTTCCTATATATATATATATAGTAAAAAGCCTAATTTCTAGTATATCCAAAACAACAATAACCCATTGTATCGTATTGCAAACACAGTTCGATTATTGCATTTCTCATCCGTCTCAGCAATTGTTTTTTTTTAAATTATTAAATCAGTTGTTTTAACCCGTATTTCATTCGAAATTGTGAATAAAGTGCAATTTCATGTCACATTTCTTTCGTTTATTTTTTTTTCAATTAATAAAATGTGGTCTGAAATCATGTTTTTCTATCAAATATCACAAGAATAATTATATTGGTAAATAATTTAAAAATGGGAATATTTTCTTCAATAATTTTTTATAAATATTGAATTTTTTTTCTCAATTTTGTAGACAACTTAATTTGGAATATTGGGCCACCCTAGATGGTGGCGGGTTGCATATAAGACAGATTTGCCTTTTGACAGCTGGTCAAGTGCCAAAGCATATATCTTTGACACAAGAGTTGTCACTGCCAAAATTTTGAGGATTCGTCTGGTCGTGGTGGAGGGCGATATATAATTACAAACACACAATATAATATATAATATACTTTAAAATAATATTTTTAAAACTTATAAATATTTATGGTTACTATCGGTATGGTACCATGGTTATCGAGTCCGGTAATTGAGAGCAGAAATTTTAAAACTTATAAATATTGAGATTGAAATCAATTAAGAGATCATCGTTGTAAGACTAGAACGACGCTAGATGTATGGAACAACGCTACTTCATTGCGAGTTGGCTAGATTGAATTAGGGTTCTTTGCTCGAAATCTAAAATGGTGCTACTTTGAGCCTTTGAGTAGTCTACATAGAGAGGCGAGATTTAGATAGGGCAGGCAATACATTTTCAATTAGGCTTAATATTTTCTTTTATTGTTTCACATTTCACATTAAATTACATGATAATGTATTAATTTTATAATAAAATTATTAATAATTATAATATAAATTATTTAATACTCCATCCGTTCGGCAAAACATGTCACTTTACTATTCATGCACGCTTTTTTAGGGGATAAAAACTATATAAAATATCTAGTTTTTTAATAATTTTTTTAACAATTTCGTAGTTATTATTAATAAATACAAACTTGTTAAAAAAATTTATAAAAAAATAAATATTTTATATAGTTTTTATCATTCTAAAAAAGTGTGCGTGAATAGTAAACGACATATTTTGCCGAACGGAGGGAGTACATATTATAATGACATTAAATAATAATTTAAAATTTTTTTTATATATATACTCGGTAACCATGGTAACCGTGACATTCCATATACGCTTACCACTACCGCTCCAACTTATAATGGTTACCAACAAGATGGTAACCACCATTATCGGTTACCATCACAATAGTAACCAATGCACTTTGGTATGGTTGGTATGGAGTTGGTATAATTTTCGTATAATTTGCTAACCCTAAGTACATTAGGTGTAAAATTTGGTCACAAACTTATCAAAGTAGTAGTGGTAGTGTGTCTTTGAATCCGAAAATACAAGTTTAGGGTTAATTTTCGTATAGAGAAGATTAGGGTTGTTCAAAATGTGACTCAGCCTGAAAACCGAACCCAAATCAAACCGAAAACCCCGCTTTTCGTTCAACACGGGTAACCATTGGTTCGGGACGTGGGCCTTAAACCTTTAAATTTTGTTTTTGGTCTAAAAACCAAAACCAAACAGAAAATTTCAGTTACGTACCAAAAAAACCGGATATAAGTTTTTTTTATGAAAAAAGCCCTAAAAAAATATCCAACTAAACCCAAATCCCTGCGCGTGTTCTTTCCCAAACTCATTCCTAATTTCCTGCTCCTATCCCATCCGCAACACCTTGCAACCTTTTATGTCCCTAGAAATCAATGTGTCCCACATTGATTTCTAATTGATTTCTAGGGACATGAAAGGTTTATTTATAAGGATCTTTTTTCACCCCTATGATTGAGAGATGGAATAGAAGACTCACACGTGTGCACCACCACCCCCGTCGGCGGCCTTAGTGGGCTCCGAATGTTTTCCTTATCTTTGTGCACGTTTGAACGTGATGGAGGATCCTCTTCTTCCTTAAAACTGACATCTCTAGGTTTTGGAAAATACACAGAAAACCTTTCTCTTCTCTTCTACACACATTATGAAACCTATTATTTTTATCACTGTTTGAAATTTTTATTAAAAAAATTAAAATAAACTATTTTAATCTTCACATAAAATTTAATAAAAATAATTTTAATATAATAGAATATAATTTATTAACAAAACGCGCAAAATCGAGGGAATCAAATACTAGTTATATATATATATATATAGAGAGAGAGAGAGTAAATCATTTGTACACAAACCTAAGGTTGTACCTTGTTCACAAATATTATTCGGTGAAATGTGAAACATTATTCGGTGAAATTTGAAGGATTATTCGTATAGATTGTACGTATTGTTTAGGGAATTGAGGTTTCTATTCGGTAGAATGTTACAAATTATTCAGTGGAATTGAGAAGTTTTCATTTGAACTGAACGAAAAAAAAACATAACATTATTCAGTAGAATGTGAAACATTATTCGGTGGAATTGACCATTTTTTCAAAACAGCGAAATCATATCTGGAAAAAAAGCGCGTCAGCCTTTTGAACGTGGGTACCACCATTTTTTTTAAAGAAAAAAACAAAAATCCCTTTTAATCCTAACCTTTCATTTTCTTTCAATCAAAGGTCCAAGTTTGTGTACAAGGTACATCCTAAGGGGTGTGTACACCCGAACCACACCCTATATGTATGTATAAATATATATATATATATATAGAGAGAGAGAGAGAGACAGAGTAGAACCTGTGTAAGCAGCCCTTACGGTGTAATTTGTGAGCAAATTTAGAGCGTCGGATTAAGAAAATCAAACGGGTGAGATTAAAAATAACTTGTGAACAGTGACATTATTCGTAGATACCATGTCATTATTCGTATGTACATACATACGAATAATCCTTTGGTACCTACGAATAATTCACTACTACAATTTTGACCTTTAGCGACGGTCAAAAACCGCTGCCTAAAGCCTTGTAACCGCGGCCTAAACCCTTTGGCAGCGGTTTTCCGACCGTGCCATCTGCTCCCGTTGCTATAGACCTATGGCAGCGGTTTGGTCAGCCTTAGGCAGCGGGTTTAGAAGAACGGTGAAACCGCTGCAAAAAAATAACTATAACCGCTGCCATAGAGTCTAAAGAGACATTTAAATGTCAAAACAATGGAAGCGGTTTGGTTTGATTTGGGCAGTGGTTTAAATTACATTACAGAAGCGGTTAATATAACCTATGACAACGGTTTTACATCTATGGAAGCGGTTATTTTTATCTGTGGCAGCGGTTATAGAACTTTGGCAGCGATTTGATGAATATTTGGCAACGGTTCAATAAGAAGGGATAATACTTTCTCCGTACTATTGAAACGGGTAAAATATCTTAGGGCAGCGGTTTCTTATCTATGGAAGCGGTTATATTTATCTATGCCAGCGGTTATCAAGTTTTGGCAATGGTTTTGTTGGTCTCATGCAGCGGTTATAATGTTTGGTGGCAACAGATACAAAAACCTATGGCAACGGTTTTATATAGCTCAGAAATAAATAATTTGAAAGCGGTTTATTCATAGCACACCTGTTTAATATAATTTTAAATATTTATATATTGAAATCATAAATTTAAAATTAACTACAAAATGAAGAATATAAATTCAAAATACTGTACTTTCATTAAGTTATAACATTAATTACACAAGTTTGATTACAAATATATATACATATACACATATTTAGATATCAACCGATTATCCAAAATTTGGGTTTGCTAAGAGTTAGCTAGTAAATATTAAGAAAAGACTAAACTCAAGTGAAGTATATCGAAAATAAAATAACCACATGGGAAGACCTGCAATATGGTCATCAATAGCGAAGTGTACATCGATCAGTGAAGTGTCATCGAGAGACCTGCAATATGGTCATCAATAGCAAGGCAATTTAGTAACAATGTGCATTATGGCATTCAAGAAGCAACATTTGGGCAACAAGAAACACAATAAAGATCAACAAGAAATTTGAGGCATTAACATATATATTGCCAATTCAGTTAGTCCATAACCTCAAACAACAATTAGAGTATCCACCTAAACCTACTAAACTAGAAATGTTATAGGTAAAGATTCTTATAGGTGAAGATTCTTACCTAGTAGAAATCCACTGAATAGAGCAATTGACAACCAAGGACCGTGCAATAGTTTTCGACCTCTTGTTAAGACCTACAAATATTTTGAAACACGGAAAGAATCGATAACAAAAAGCTGCAAATTCTGAAAGAATCAGTAACAAAATCCTTTATCCCATAACAATGATCACAAAGGAAGAAAAGAATTTGACCCACTCAGCTGACTTGCAAAAAGAACCTATTCTTAAACCAGCAAACAAAGGAAATCACAAAGAATGATGGACTCGGGAACTACAAATATGCAATAACAAAAACAAAGGATTGTCTACACTTAACCAGCAATAAAAAAAGCCTTTAAACACCACCTTTGCTGAATGACATAAAATTACTAGGGGTGGGCACAAATCCCGCAAATCCCGGGCCCGTCCCGATCCCGGTGGGATTTGAAAAAAAAAAAATGAATCCCGTCCCGGTCCCGTCCCGCAAAAATTATGCGGGACGGGACGCGGGACGAGGATTTCTTATCCCGCAAATCCCGTCCCGTCCCGCATATATTATATTATATTATTTATATATATACTGTGTATATTTTGTGTGTATATATACACAGTGTATACTATTTATATATATACACTACACTTGCAGTGTATACAAGATGTATTTTTTGTGTGTATGTTTACAATGTATATATACTAGATATATTTTTTGTGCATTGTGTATGTTTACAGTGTATATATATACACTATATATACATACACTACACGTACACTCATGTGTGTATATACACAGTGTATATTTTTGCATATATAACGTGATATAAAGTTTATATTTTGTGTGTATAATTATATATATAATGTGTCTAGACTCCAAAGTGTATATATATAAGAAAAATTATAAAATATAAAAAATATTATAACTTTATATATGTTACACCTTTGAAAATCGCAAAATATATATGAATTTTAGATTTTTTTTATAATGTTTTTTATTTAAGGGACAAGGCCCGTCCCGTCCCGGTCCCGTCCCGTGAGGGACAAGGCCCGTGCGGGATTGAAAAAAAACTAGTCAATCCCGTCCCGGTCCCGTCCCGCAAAAATTACGCGGGACGGGACGCGGGACGACCCCCGTCCCGCGCCCACCCCTAAAAATTACAATATCTATAGCACAAGCTCTGGTTAAATCTTTCGAGAGACTAACTTTTAAAGAGATTTAACTAGCAAAAATTTTATGACAGCATGTTTTTGTCATTGACATGAACAAAGAATTTACCACAAGTTGCTTCCAGATCTGTATCATAGACGAACGAGTTTTTATAGTTGCTTCGAATACTAGAGAAAAACTGATCATACAAACCAAAACAGAGACTGATAAGATAACATGCACATTCAATCGAAAGGTCAGAGGATGCAATCACGAGGATAATATTTTCTATGATTCATGAAGGATTAACCTACTACATATAAATATCATAAGTCCTCAATCTGGCATCCCCAATCTATATAGTATTATTTAGCAATATTTGTACTTAACCAAAAATCCATGATATTTTTAAGGGGCTACAACTTAAACCTGTAAAATACGGCCAAATGCAGCAGGCAGTGGACTGTCACATTAATTCCAACAACACAAAAAAAAGGAAGAAACAAAAAAAATGACAGTTAGAATTCAAGCCATATAACAAGAGGCGGTTTCTTGAGTCTTGACACACTTGAGTTAGAAGGAAACCTAGAAAGGCTTTACTTAAGTTCTAGGCCAAGGAATCTGATATCAAAGGATTTTGTGGGAAGTAATTTGGGCCTATACTATGATCTTTGAGCTTAAAGAGGATGTTAAGTTCTTATTTTGAGATATTTTAGCAACCTAGATTGGACCCTCATTCATTTCCAGATGCCTTGGGTCCTGATCCTAAAAACTACGTTGTTCGTACCTGATGACCAATGTCAATAATCAGTTTTACTTTTATTTCTTTTGGATGTACAAAGGGAAAGGATGAAGTGTAATACCAAATAAAATATATTGACATTAACCAGTAAAAAAATAAATTAAGAGTTCCTCATTGACATTAAACATTAAAAAGTAAAATAAAACCTATTGAGTTACCTGTCAAGGTAAGTAGGAAATATACCAAATACAAATCTCAAAATCTCAAGATCATCAAGAGAAACCCCCCCTGCCAGGAAAGAGAAATAAACATTCATTTAATAACATTCAGTGTGAGAACTTAGGTAATATTGAGTATTATATGGTATAAAAGATAGATGTGAGCTATAATCTTGCACGCAAATATATTATGAAAGCACAACTCTAATAGGCCTGGTTGAGTGAATGAGAAACATAAATCAAAGAACTGTTCGTTTAAAAAGATCAATTAGCAGTGTAAGAAAGCAATGGAACATAAAAAATCCATAATCTAGACATTTTCGATACCAGACCTGATAAGCTAGCATTGAACTTGTAATAGTTGATAAACAAAATAATAAAGTGACATATAATTTATTACATTTCATAAACCAAATACTGTAATTACTTTTAACTGTTTTGCCCATCACAACCACACGTGTATGCTCATTCACACACTTCAAAGTTTTGAGCCAAACGCACCCAAACATATTCACTTCTAATTAAAAAAAAGATAGTTTTTATTGTAACTTGCCCCCAACAGGAGGAAGTTATCCACTAAAATATCAATCAACTGGATTTCACATTAAATTACATGCACTTGATATCTTTGTTAGCCAAATTAGATGTTCAATAAAGTATACGGAGTATTAGATAATACAAGACATTATCTGATTAATTTCATTGTTAAACTTGATTTGGCAAGGTACTACTTAGAAAGAAAGGAACAACACAACTTATATCTTAGCTGCTTGTTTTCCCTTTCCAATAGCAGCTCCAAAGTACCTCTGAAAGATTTTACAAACAATGATGAGAATCTACAATATCTAAGAGCATCAAAAGTACCGGAAACGGCAGGGTGGTATTCCAGGTTATCAAAACCACACCAAAGATGTATCCCATTAATTTCCTAGCCCAAGAAATCTAAATCACCTCATCTTCCTTCTTCTACTTTCTTACAAGATAATCAAAGTACATGTTAAGAAACATAGCAATTAAGGGAAATCATAGAAATTGATTACAATAACATATAAATATAAAACAATAAGAGAGAAATATAAATTTTTGTGATAAGAAAACATAGCAATTTAGAGAAATATGAAACATCTTTTATTCCTCTTTAATGACCTTGCTTACAACAGATTGTAGTAAGAGGGAAATCATATCATTTTAGGGGAGTGACCAAAAGTTTATGCCAAGAAATCGTCTACCAACTAACCTAGTAATAGAATAGATGTTGTGGACTATATCCATTAATTAATTACTAACTCCCAACTCACTATTAAAATTCAGAAATGAAAAAAAAATGAAGATTGAAGCTAGATCTTGTTTAAAATTTTCTTACTAATCAAAGCCTACCTCAGAAAAAGTGTCATAAAGACTCTTGGGGCAATCTTTTCTGTCATAGTTCCTTCTTCTCCAAAACATGCCTCATCCCACCAGAGCCTCCTTTGCAACAACAAAATGACACTCTTACACTTATTGAAGCTTTAGAATTTGAATAAATTAAAAAGAGCAATTAGCGATAGTACTAAAGCAATATAAACAGAGCAAAGAGATGAAAAAAAAAATAGTCGTCTACATATAGAACAATCCCTTAAGATTGTCTAAAACAAGTGTGGGGAGCTCTTTAATCTAAAATCAACAATGTTCTTAGAAAGCTACCTTCTTTTTAATAACATCAGCAAAGAGAATGTCTAACCCAATGTGTTTTCTTCAATTAAGCAGAATATAGTACTTCTAAACACTAATATAAATTGCATGTCAAGGAAGCTCTCCACCTGCAAAAATTTTATTAAAAAGAAAATCTTCAATGAGTGATCGAATTGTGGTCAATAGGTCATCATGTCTTACCTCACTTTTCATGTCTGCTTCAGCCACCTTTAGCTCATCTTCGGGTTCTTAAGCTTTTGTTCCTGTACTAGCATTTTGAACCTACATGCTCCAACAAATCAAAACAACACACTATAACAGTACAACACTAAAATGAAAACATAATAGCTCCCAAATCTTCAAAAATCAGCAATACAATTATGGTCCCTTGAGACAGCAGCAAAACCCTAAATTTTGCAAAATCTGTAAAAAAACCCCTAAAATTCTATCTATTCCAAACATAGATTTGCACAATATATCAAAAACCCTAAAATTGGAGTTGGCGAAATCCCAAATACGAGCACAAAACCCTAAATTTGGAGTTGGCGAAATCCCAAATCGAAGCACAACATTGAAGAACAATTAAACATTTAAACTTACAGGTGTTGCAGGAGAGATGTCGACGACTCAGGCGTTGCAGGGGCTTCGACAACAGCTAGTGACTCAGGCAAAGGAGAAGACGAGCGGGGGATTCGCGCGCGCGAGAGAAGAAGCCTGTAGGGCGCGCGCATGAAGCTGTCGGTGAACGGATGGAATGAGGGACGCCGACGAGGAGATGAAGAGAGAGAGACTGATTGTCCAGTGAGGAGGAGGTGTGTGGCTGCGTGTAGTGGGAAGGATCTCGAGCAATGGAAACTATGAGAGAGAGGATCTCGAGCGGTGGAGACTCGTGAGAGAGAGGATCTCGAGCGGGCCTTTTAAAATTTTGGGGGAAATTAAGCGGGCTCGACATATTACACCCGCCAATCTGATGAACCGCCGCCTTAAATAAATTTTTTTAGCGGATTTTGGTGAACCGTCGCCATAGTAATTATCACTTAAATGAACCGCTGCCAAAAGATACTTGAACCGCCTCCATAGGCATATATTTTAAAAACCGCTGCCTAAACCGCCTTCATATACTCAACTAGTTCTAAATTCGTAAAATTCTCCTAAACCGCTGCGGAAAACCGCTTCCTTATTAAACCGCTGCTCTAAACCGCCTCATTTGCTCGAAATTGTAGTAGTGATTACACTTGTTGGTACATACGAATAATTACATTATTATGCATGAATAATTGTTTGGTACCTACGAATAATTTCATTGCTTACAAATTACACCTTAAGGCTGCTTAAACAGGATCCAACCTCCTCTATATATATATATATATATATATATATATATATATATATATATATATATATATATATATATATATATATATATATATATATATATATATGATAATAAAAGCCTTTTATAGGCATTTTAATTACGTAGTATATATATGATTAAATATGGCATGGGTTAGTTTTTACAAATGGCCCCTCCGTAGTTTCTAAATTTTGCAAACATGTATACTTGTCTCTTTCCTTATTTCCCAACAGGTACTTTCACTGGATTAAGACACCCGAGGACACTTTCAAAGTACTTTTGACCAAAAAAAAGTACTCGAGCACCAGTTTAATTTCACATATGAGGCATTGTACACAAAGATGAAGGTGATCAATGACATGCTTTGGTGGAAGATCCTTCGCCCTATTGACGGCTGAGCAAAGGAGGAGCTTTTGAGCTCTTGAGGCTCACGACATGGGTGGAGAAAGGAGGAGAAAAAGAGAGTTTTTGGATAAGGTTTTGGTATGAGAGTTTCTAGGCTTTGTGTTCAAGTTTTGTGGTGAGGCAATGAGGCACAAATTCTGATTTTTGTTTTTAAGAACCAAGGGGCTTGGATGAGGCAATCGGATGGGAAATGGTGTGAGTTGAAGGTTGTTTTGTCTCTTGCTTCTTTTGGGGTAAACATGTCAAAAAGGAGGGAGAAAGGTAATTAGTATGAGTGTTTAGTCATTTTAGGGATGAGGAAGGAGGGTAGGAACCTTCCTATGGGATTCAAATCAGCCCAAGAAAGGTCTTAAGGGGCTGAGCATTTGGTTGAACTAAAGGGAGAATAGGATGAGAATTGCGGTCTTGAAAGCATTAGTTTAAAATTCCGACGTTAGGTTTCCGAAATTTAGTTTCCTCGAAGTTAGTCTTTCCGAATCCCGCTCTCTCGATCTAACCCCGACTCGATCAAATTAGCATTTAAAAAAACCACGAGGATATCGACATCCAAAAGTCATTTCAAAACTCGAGGTGAAAAGACGAAATTGATCTTTAAAAGTTCAAAATTGGGCCGGAATTCGCTTTGAGATTGTCTAGTTCGATTCATTAAGTTGAGAATGAGTTTTCCTTAAAGTATCCGATTTAAATCCATTTTAAATCCTTTTTATCCGAAATCATAATTTGAAACCCCGAGCCTTTACAGGCACTGCTATAAATGTTTTCGAAGTGATAATGGGACAGAATTTGTCAATCTGCTTGCACTCAGTTATTTTCTAAGTTTGGTATCATTCATCAGAGAAGTGCTCCCTCAAATCCTCAACAAAATGGTAAGGTTGAAAGAAAATATAGACATTTGATAGAGACTGCTCGTGCTATCAAAATACATGGTGGTTTGCCTTCTAGATTTTGGGCAGATTGTGTGCTTGCAGCTACACATGTCATCAATAAACTTCCAACTACAGTTTTAAATTGGAAGTCTCCACATGAAGTATTGTTTGGTAAGCCTCCTTCTCTTGATGAACTTAGAACTGTTGGTTGTTTGTGTTTTGCATTGAATCCCCATTTTAAGAAGGACAAGTTTGGACCTAAGGCAAGAAGGTGTATCCTGGTTGGGTAAGGATTATAAATTGTATTGTTTGGATACTCACAAATATACTGTGAGCAGAGATGTCAAGTTTTTTTTAATCACAATTCCCTTTCAAGGACGATGATCAAAAGGGTAAGATAGATGGGTCTGGTTTACTTAATTTTCCTTTGGTAAGTCCTGTAGATTCTTCTGATTTGATTCCAGTTCCATATTTAGTACAAGATCATAGGTCTATCAACAATGATCTTAGTTTTGAACAAAATCATATTCATGATTCTTATTCAATACATGATCAAGGTGATAATATGGTTGTAGATTCTGTCTCTGAGTCTATCTCTGACACTTCTACATCCAATAACATGATTCTTGATGAAAGGTTGTTTGACATGCAACCTAGAAGATCTACTAGGGTGCATCAACCTCCTACTAAATTAAAAGATTTCTTGTGTCCTTTAATACATACAAATGGGTCTCTGTCTCAATCTTTTTTATCTGTAGTATTGGGGGACTCTCATTCATATTCTGATGAATTTGTTAAGTCTTTTATGAGTCTTGTTCAGGTTCATGAACCTCATACTTTTGCATAAGCTTACAAAGACAACAATTGGATTGAGGCAATGGACAAATAACTTGAGGCTCTGGAGAAGAACCAAACTTGGCAACTCACTACATTACCTCCAGGTAAGATTCACATTGGTTCTAAATGGGTGTTTAAGCTCAAGCACAAGCCAGATGGAACCATTGAAAGGTATAAAACTCGTTTAGTTGCTAAAAGTTATAATCAAGTTAAAAATAAGGATTATAAGCATACTTTTTCTCCAGTGGCTAAGTTTACTACTGTTAGATGTTTACTTGCTTTAGCTACTATTAAACAGTGGTCAATCCATCAACTTGACATTAATAATGCCTTTCTTCATAAATATCTTGATAAAGAGATATACATGAAACCTCCTGATGGTTATAGAAAGGCATTACCTGGTCAAGTTTGTTTGCTAAAAAGATCTCTTTATGAATTGAAACAAGCAAGTAGACAATGGAATGTTGAGATCACAAAGTTTCTAGTGTCTCTTGGTTTTGTGCAATCTAAGCAGGATTATTCACTCTTTATTAAGCACGTGCCAAAGGGTATTGTCACTGCATTAGTATACGTGGATGATTTGCTGATTTCTGGTGATGATGAGTCAATCATCATCAACACAAAGAAGCCTCTGCATCAGAAGTTTATTGTCAAGGATCTTGGTCAGGTCGGATATTTCCTTGGCATGGAGATAGCTAGATCATCCACTGGAATGCTCATCCATCAGAGGAAATACATCCTAGATCTTCTTCGAGATACTCAGATGTTGGATTCCAAGGAGGCAAAGTTTCCTTTACCTAGGGGACTTCGTTTATCTACTGAAGAAGGAGAAGTTATACAGGATCCTGAAGTATACAGACGTCTAGTTGGGAGACTTCTTTTTCTCAACCTCACAAGGCTAGATATATCGTATGCTATTCAACATTTATCACAGTTCATCAGCAATCCTCGAGAACCTCACTATTAGGCTGCATTACATGTTCTGAGATATCTCAAAGGCACATTGAGTGCAGGATTGTTTTCCTCTGTTGACTCTGCATTACAAATTTCGGTTTTCACATATGCAGATTGGGGAGCTTGCACTTTCTCTGCTAGATCTCTTTATGGATATTGTATGTTGCTTAGGAAATCTCCGGTGTCTTGGAAAACGAAGAAGCAACAAACAATGTCAAAATCGTCGGTTGAATCTTAGTACAGGGCAATGTCTTATGCCTCCAGTGAGATGGTTTGGTTAGATGGATTGTTTAAAGACCTTCGGGAACTTATACCACATCCCATACCACTGCACTGTGATAATATAACAAGGTTGCCCAACATCTTGTTGCCAATCCAGTCTTTCACGTAAGAAAAAAACATCTTCGCATTGATTGTCACTTCGTTCGGTAAAAACTTAAAGAATGGTTCCTTGTTACTCAGAATGTTGCTTCAGCTTTCCAGTTAGCAGATGTCATGACTAAAGCCCTTGGAGAACAACAACACCATTTTCTGAGTCTCAAGTTAGGAATGGTTTTTGAACCCCATCTCCAACTTGAAGGGGTAATAACATATGTATATATGGGCACATATTGAAGAAATAGAGAAAGGAGGGTAGTTTATGTAATTAGAGAAATAAGGGGAAAATGGGCTATACTCCTGATCTGTAAACTCTCTTTCTCTCTTCATTCTCAATACAGATTGCTTCAGTTTTCAATATATATCATCATCGTTGATCATCATCATCATCTTTCTACCCTTTTGTTGTCATCAAAATTTCATCAAGAAACGAGTTTTAGTACACAAATTTGAGTCAATGCTGTAATCTATCTCATTTTTTAAAAAAAGTTAAAAGTGTAGCGGTAACTTTAATGAAAATTATTTACTCCAGCCGTTCAGCAAAACTTGTCATTTTAGCTTATTTCACAAGTTTTAAGGCAATTAACAAATGTACTAATTTACCCTCAATTATTACCCTCGTTTGTTACTTTATCGAAAACTACAACTTACAAACCATCAATCATATCAAGGGTATTTTTGTAAGGTGAAGGGCAAAATACCTACAATGACAAGTTTTTTTGAACAAAAATAACACTTTAAAATAACAAGTTTTGCCGAACGGAGGGAGTATTATTTAATAATCGAGTACTTGGTACTAGACCTGTCAAAACATAACTCGACCCGAACGCCCGATAAAATTTGGGTCAGGACCCAAAAATTTTGACCTGAACATTTTTTCCGACCCGAACCCGAAAACCCGTTAATTTTCCGGGTCATCTGGGTTTCGACCCGGTGACCCAATTGACCCGGTAATTTTGACCCGATTGATCCGATTGACTCGATGACCCGGTGATCTGATTAACCCGATTGATTTATAATTATATATGATTAATTTTTTTATGGAGATTCCAATTTATTTACATTTTATAATTACAATCACTTGATGTTTCATTTTCAAATCAACTTTTATATTTATTTTTATTGTGAAATACTCCCTCCAATCCATATTATTTAATTTTTGATTTTTCATCACATTTTTTAAGAGCAAAAAACTCTAAAAAAATATTAAAATATTAAAATAATTCTATGCTTATAACTAATTGCATGAAATTATTTAAAAAAATTATTTAAAATTTGATATTTTATATATTTTTAAATTTTATAAAAAATTACAAGAAATAATAAAAATTAAATATTTTTGATCTGATATAGTATATAATTACAAGCACTAAAACTTATGAACCATGTCTTTAATTTTAGCATTTTAAAATTATCACAAAATTACCAAATCATGATTTTTTAATTTAAAAAGGAAAATTTTGACAAACCCGAAATCGACCCGATTTGAACCGAAATCGGGTCAAACCCGGGTTCAAATCAACACGGATCTACCCGGGACCCGTTTTATCCGAAACCCGAAATGACCCGACCCGAACCCGACCCGAATGACCCGATTGACAGGTCTACTTGGTACCCATTATAACTAAATTTTAATTTATGATTCCCCGTACATATTAGAAACGGAAATATATGGAAGTATTTGAGGGAACAGCATCTCAACCTGTTGAGAGGCAAGTTGCAAATGGGTTGCCTTACAGCTAGCTAGGATTCATCTTCATCCACATTTATTTCAGGGAATCAAATCCCACCTTTAGTATTCTATTTTTATTTTAATTGCATTCCCAAGCTCGACAAGATCTTTGTGTGTTGTCTTTCACATGTGCACTTTCTTTAACAACCTACCGTGACATTAAACAAAGAACAAGTCTCTCCACCAGCTTGCTCTGAGACCAACGTCACCCTCTATTTCCTTCTTCTACAAAAGTCCAAAATTTCACAAACTCCTGCACTTAAATCTGGCCACCTTTATAAAATAATTTTCCAAAAATTTTTTGCCACGATCTGGCAGTGTCATCATATATATAATTACCCACCTGCTGGTTCGGCATGGGAATGCAATCCGATATCCGAGTAAAAAGTATATAAATATTCTAAAAGGGGGGATGAATAGAGTATGAAAACTTTCTGCAGAATAAACTTCAAGGCCTTAAAATAAAGTTCAAGGTCTTAATGTGACAGATTTGAAGCAATTGAGAGAAGAAAAGATGGAATTTGAATAAGAACAAAGGGTCAAGAAAAAACCCTTTGTTCATTTTGCAAATAACAAACACTAACCTCTTCTTTCCACAGTGATCGGCACCAATGTGTCTTGTTCCACCGTAGTGGTTCCACAAACTTGGGTCGGCCGCCGTCAGGCCCAGGAGCACTTAGCTCCTCTAGATAACCATATCCTATGACCTAGTAACTGTCATGACCAGGGCTCTGTGAGTCAACTGTCAGAGTGAATAATCCCCGTTGGAGTTGCCTTCGCTATTATTGGAATATATATAGGAGTACAAGATAGTTAAACCTAATTACAATTGGGTAATTGGACCTATACATATATTCTATCTAACATACCCCCTCGGTCGAAACAGGAGGGCAACGAATAGTGAGACTGGATCTAAAATCAAGAAATAAATGGCAAGGCAATCCCTTGGTGAATATGTCTGCATACTAGTACGGGGAGGGGACATTTAGGACACGCACATGTCCCATAGTTACCTTCTCACGAACAAAATGGATGTCAATCTCCACATGTTTGGTTCTCTGATGGTGAACCGGGTTGTGAGCAAGGTATGTAGCACTAACATTGTTTGTATACACAATAGACACCTGACTCAGAGGACAATGAATCTCAAGCAATAGGTTGCGAAGCCAGGCGCACTCAGCGACAACATTGGCAACACCGCGATATCATAATCCGATCAGATAAAACTTTCAACTAAAAAAAAGGATACATATGAATGTTGTACTTACACCACTGAAATGTGCGTACTGCAAACATATCGTATTAATCCCCAAATATTCATACGCCCAATCGGTTCGGACCGTTAGAGGAGGGACTGTGAACCCAACATTCCCATTGAACACAATAAATATGCTGTGAAATGTCGTTGCAACCAACGACCCCATATCGAAGGCATCAAGCCAATTCTCATGTGGAGCATTCTCACCATCGACAAACCAGTTTAGTGCTTTCGTAACCTTCGCAATGCCGCCATCGCCTAACCACCGAGCGTACAACTGGGGACGATTTTGTAATTCCGTAAGCATGCTTCGTCTGATCGTCTTCCAGTAATCTTCTTCATCATGGCCTCCTGAACGCGCAATCGCTCTGAATCCACAATTTCCATCAGGTGCCACTGTATATGACTCGATAACATATTTGTTCATGAATTCTGAAATGGAACCAATGTGCGGACCTGAAACTAGACCAACTGTGGTAGGATTCGCAATCTTCGATGCAACTACATTGGGGGACGACTTCTTAGGCAACGGAGGTCTACCTCGACGCCTTTTACAGGTGTACATTCGTCCAACCCGGCTGGAGAGGTCTAAATTGGTGTCGCTGCTGGGGCTACTTCATTGTGGATGCTAGGGGGCCTGCCTCGTTTTCTCTTGATCGGAGTCACTAGCATGAGTGCAGACTTTTGACCAGGTGGTGGTGCATTTTGTGCCTTCTGGAGTTGGAGATCAGTGTATTCCCACCCACAAAGTTCGTGTTTGTTGAGACTCCCTCGCGGGCGACCCTTGGTCTGTACCACTTGCAGTTCCTTCAGATTTGTAAGGTGAGGGTTGCGCATGCCATAAATTTTTGTCGCCCATCAATATTGTTCATCTGCAGAAGCTTTTGGGAAGTCGTTGAAGAACAACTCATCCATCAGCGATCTAGCGACCCTGCACTTTCGAGTAGCATCATCATCAAGCTGGTCTGGTGTATCATGAAGCGGGATCTCAAGTTGTGTCTAGAAACGATGCAGCGCCGACAAGGAGATCGGAATATCACGATTCTTATGACGCGCAACTGTGTGGTAGCATGGAAGTCCATATGTCACTTCAATTGTACAGTTACATACGTCGTCACATACAACATGCCGCTCAGCATGCCGCTGCTCTTCCATCAACAACTTTATAGCCTTATGAGAAACAGAATGTTGCAGTAACCGAAACACATCTTCAGTTGCTGTAGACGACATCCCTTTGAGTCGAGATTCTCTAAACGATGCTTTAATTTCACTTATTTGAACCTGAAGAGCTGCATGCATGCTGTCGAAGACAGTATCAAGACTCATTGCTCCCTTTGGAGTCATGAACTCCTTAAATGTGGAATGTGCACTCTCGACTCTGCAATGAATTAGGTACGCATGGAGTAAAGGCATAATATGAAACAAGATATGAAATATATTTGAAGTACAAAAATCAATCATACCCATTAGTGTTTTCGGTTCCCAAATGGAACACCTTATCTGTCCAAGCATATACAAGATTTTCTTTATAGTTTCTTAACCACTGCCGCTCAAAGTAGTTCACCAACCCTGATTTATTTTTCCAGCTATCACGTAGTCGATTCAATCCACTGACGTATTTCTCTTCTGTCCGTGACCAGAGTAAAGACATGCACTCTCTCGCAAACTTATTTACAAGCGTCACGTCTTTTGTAAGTTTCTTTGCTCTGTCCTCCAAGTTTTTTTGCACATGACACCGACATAGGATTCGATCACTTTGTCTGGGGAAAGACAACTGTAATGGAATTAATCAAAGCGAGCTCTCTGTCGGTGTCTATGGCATCAGGAGACCTTCCGACTAAGTTGAGAAGTTCAGCTATAACACCCATAACCCACGAGTAATTTTCAACAGTTTCCCCGCTCATAAAAGCACATGCTATGTTGTAGTTCTTCCACGTAGATGTGATGCCAATCACTTCAAAGAAAGGCATATTGTACCTATTTACATAGTAGAGTGTTAAACAGATATATGAAGCTCTCTAATATGGACATGTGCAATGGACTCAAAAGCTTAAACAAGATTGACGAACTGTACCTGTTCACTTTGTATGTCGCATCCATCACAAGTACATAAGGGAATGCCTTCAGGAGCGCGATAGAATCGGGATGTGCCTAGACAATGTCACTCAAAACCGCTGAGTTTGGCGCTGTTCTGTGCCGCACAAAATACTTCAACTTCGTAGCCTTGACAAAAAATTGTTGGGGAATGGTTCTCCCCTGAATACCCTTCTTTTGAAGGATGCCTCTTAAGTTGTACACTTGCTTTAGTTTTGTCACATTCCCGGGCTCCTTTTGAAGGGCTAGCAAAATGTTCATTGGCTTCGCATGGCTTTCGGTCATGGTCTTAATCAACTCATGCTTTACTGTTGTAGGCCTTCCGGCGAACGCATGCCCATGCAAACTCTTGTGTATCTCGTGGTTGTGAACTCCTTCAATCATCTGCACCTTCCAACATCCCCTTTCAGTCTCTACAACTTTCAACATGAATGGACATCCACATTTTTTTGTATTCACGCGTTTGTGGACGTCATCTTTCACAGGCGTGTACCACCCTTCTCTCTCGCAATACATCCATGTCTGCCCAAGTCTAGTCGTATCACTCTTGATAACACGTCTGATCACAATGCACATCTGATTCTCTTTGCCCTTCTTCTTCACCCATTCTATAGCTTCCTCCCTACTCTTGAATATTTCATTAGTAGTAAATTGTTCAATGTAATCTGCTGACAATACCTGCACAGGCTCCGTGGGCACTTCAATCTGCTCTGATTCATTCCGATCCATCTGCATTTGCGCTGATGATGGGACAGGCAAAGTGCTTCCGTAAGGGGTACCCAAATCAGATGACAGTTGAACAAGTTGTGTCCCGTTAGTTTCCTCTCTGACAGTTGACTGGCCTCGCAACAGGGTGTTGTTTGGCACTATAGTGCCAAAACTGTAATTGATATACAATTCAGTGTCCTCGTTGTCCCCCTTACAATAAACAACGAAACAAGTGTTAGAATCGATATAGGATAGAGTGAAAGTAAATTGTAAAATATTAAATTCATGATCTACCTATATCTATCTATCTATCTATCTGTCTGTCTGTCTGTCTATATCTATCCATCTATCCATCTATCCATCTATCCATCTATCTATCCATCTATCTATCCATCTATCTATCGATCGATCGATCCATCCATCCATCCATCCATCCATCCATCCATCCATCCATCCATCTATCCATCTATCCATCTATCCATCTATCTATCCATCTATCTATCTATCTATCTATCTCTATCTCCATCTATCTCCATCGATCTATCTATAAATCGATCGATCGATCGATCGATCTATCTACCTACCTACCTACCTACCTACCTAATCTATCTAACATAACATTAATTTAGTATATACTTTATTCATTAACCTCATTTATTTCAATTCATAACATTAATTTTGTATATACTTTATTCATTAACCCCATTATTATAATAAATCCAAAATATATTATAATGCAATTTCATTAACCCAAATAATTATAATGCAGTTCCTTTTAACCCTAAAAAATTTCATTAACCCTAAAAATTAATGCAAATCTCAATTCAAAATTTCATTAACCTTAAAAAATCCATTCGTTAACCCTAATAAATAATCCAAAAAATAATGAAATTTCATGAAAGTTTGCAAGTTTATATTCTCAACAACATAAAACTTTATGAACCCTACTAATATTTCACTAACCCTAATATTTCACTAACCCTACAAAAGATTGCAATTATGAAAGTTTGAAAGTTTGCAAGTTTGTAATTTTATATTCAATGTCATGATATTTCATTAACACTACTAATATTTCACTAACCCTACAAAAGATTGCAATTTCATTATTCCTAATTCTTTTTAACCCTAAAAAATATTGCAATTTCATATTAATCATGGAGTTTTATAGTAGAGTCTAGAACATCATCAATACTCTTATTAAAACATCATCAATACTCTTATTAATCATGGAAAAATAAAGTTTTATAGTAGAGTCTAGAACATTCGACACATAAATAAGGATGAGATACATACCCGATGGAGTCCGAATTCCAGCGATATGTCTTCGAGGCCTTTACTCGACTCATCGTTCTCTTTCGACATGTTGACAACTTAATTCTATGCTTAGATAACACCGCACGACCTAGGTTTTCGAATACCCACGCATGTTATATAGGCCGTTTAGGGTTTTTTTAAAACGTAGTAACTAGTCGCAACGACCATGTGCAACAATGGTCACAACGACCAATTGGGATATGGTCGCAGCGACCATATCAGCATATGGTCGTTGCGACCATTGTTGTTTTTGAAACAAGGTTGGTTGCAACGACCATATGCTGATATGGTCACAGCGACCATATCCCAATTGGTCGCTGCGACCATTGTTGCACATGGTCATTGCGACCATGTGTTGGTTTTTAAAAAAATATAGGTCACAACAACCATTTCACAAATGGTCGTTGCGACCATATGCTATGCGCTAAACGGCAAAAATGCCTTGCGCTAAACAGAAATCGTGTATATATATACTTGAAACAAATATTGTATATTTATAATATTTTCTAAATGATGAAACTTTTTAATAAATAAATAAATTATAAAATAAATAGGGTATTAAAAGTTTTTGACATGTGTATGATATATTTATAAAAATAGATTTTAACCATTTTTTAATAAGAGAACAAATATGATTAATCTAGATTCAAACATGTTTACATTCTCAAAACATAACACAATTAAAAACTATATATTTACTTTATATGGAGTGGTAATTTATATTAGTTTAAAGATGTTTTATATAATAAAATTTATTAAAAAAATAGCACAACGAGCGAGTGATAAAACTAGTAAAATACTAAAACAAAGGCTTGACAGGGCTTTTGGTGCAATTCGCATACATGTCATATTCTAGATTAAAATGGTGTTAATATTGCATATGTGTCATATTTTGGATTAATATCGTATTATCTTTTTTAACCACATTAATTAATAACCCAATATAATTTTGCCATCTCAATTAATGATCCCACTTATTTTTATAAATATTCAACATTTATATATTAATTAGTTAGAAAACTTATCTTTTTAGACCAAATAATCTATCTAATATTTGGTCAAAATTAAATATAATATATCCAAACATAAATTAAATATACTATTTTCACTTTTATTATTGGCGATTTTTCTTCTAAATAGATATTCAATATATGTTAAATGTAGTATATGATGGATTTTTGGAAGTGGATATTCAATATATGTTAAATGTAGTATAGGTTGAAGCTGATAAAATTCAAATAATCAAAATTCTATTCATTGTTAAAAATCACCAATTTATATATATTTACTTTATATGGAGTAGTAATTTATATTAATTTAAAGATGGTTTATATAATAAGATTTACTAACAAATCGCACAACGGGCGAGTAATAAAACTAGTTTTTATTCAACTAGTTTTATTACCCGCGTGTTTCACGGTTTCGTAATTAGTAAATTATATATTATTTTATTATATTTTTTTTATCATAGTTATTACTAATGAATATGAGATTATAATTTTTTTTTTGATATTTTACATTGTTTTTAAAGCATATACTTTAAAATTTTAGGCCTGATAACATGAATAAGATAACAAATTTCTCTCGTGCATTATTTTTATTTTTATTATATATGATTTAGTGCAAATATAGTTAAACTTCATCATATTAATAAGTTTGAAATTAATAAAAATAAAAATACAGTTTTTAACTCTTTAAAAAAATATGTCAAAGTAAAAGGACATGTATTTTAAAACGGAGATAGTAGAAAGATAATTGTTGATAACATGTAATATTTAATTAAATAAATTAACTTAGCATGTTCCATTTATTTTAATAGATCTATATATAATAAATCTCTATTATATTAAATAAATACTTAGTTGATAGGATATTTAAAAGTTAATTATAAATATATATGTAGCGTTATAAATTATATATATAAAGTAACAATTTTTTTGTACCGTTTTTCTCATAAGTTTTTCCTTGATATAAATGAACAATCTCTGGTGCGAATTAAGGAATTGCATGTATAACATGCTATGAATATAGGTAGGCAGTACGTGGTGCAATTTGGTTATAAAAATTTTCAATTTGATATATTAATAACGTTATATAATGTTAAAAAATTTGCTATGAATCTTTTAGGTAAATATTAATCAATATATGGCTATATTTTTATTAATCAAGATATGACTATATTTTAATTATTTATTTATTAAAATTATTTAATTGTAATTATCAATTAAGGTGGACACATAAGAAGATAGGTGGTTAAAAGAGGTCAAATGATTAATTGACGTGGTTTAAATTTAGGAAAAATGACTCAAAATAATACGAACTATCAACGGTGAACCAAAAATAATATGAACTTTAAAAATCACCAATTTATATACAAACTATGTGCTATTAAACCAATATTAATACAATGTCTGAAATTTGTAAACTAAAAATTACTTGGGACTCAAAATATAATTAATCGGACAATTGGGTAAAAATTGTAATTTGTAAATTAATGGGATAATTCACATAATCATTGTTCATCTTCAACCTCGCAAGAAGGCGATGGCTTGAGGCTATACCTGTAAGCGCAGCTTGACTTGGGCTCCGTCTTTGGCCGTATTTAAAAATTGCAAGGTGATAGGAGAAGGAGGACTGGAGGAGGGCAAGGACTCCAAGGAGATAGAGGGATTGATCGAGATTGACCCGATGTTCGAGGGAGGTAGCCATGGGAGCTGTTCTTGAGATTCGAGAGAGGACGGAAAGTCAATAGTGCGCTCGAGAGAGGGGTGTCTCCATGGGTGCCAGATCTGAGCGCTATTCTATTGTACGAAGAGTGACTGAGAGCGAGAGATTGAGGGAGGAGAATAGGAGATGCCCAGATCCATTTTAGCATGTTGTTAGAAATTCGGAATGAAGATTCGAAGAAGATGAACATTTAAAGTTCCTATTAATTATATTCGAAGAAGATGAAATTTGGAATGGAGATGCCCAGATCCACCGTACAATCCGATACCCAAATCTTTAGCAGTAATTATATTTCGAGTTCAAATTAATTTCGATTTGCAAATTTTGGACATTGTTGTAATATTGGTTTAATAGGAGATAGTTTGTATATGAATTGGTAATTTTTAAAGTTCATATTATTTTTGGTTCATCGTTGATAGTTCATATTATTTTTGGTCATTTTTTCTTAAATTTATTGGATACTTATTAATTGACGTGCCCTGCTCAGATTACACCAGACAATGACACGTAACTAAATTCGACCAGAGCCCGCCACATAGGATTTTCACGTCTCTGTTTTAATATTTTTTAATATTATATATTGATATATTGATATTGATAATTGATTGAAACATTCAATATATGAAGATAGACTACTTGGTGAAAAAAAGGGAGAAACTTCAACACACAACTACCTTTCACCATCACTTTAATATATTATAATTACGAAACCTACTTCTCTCTGATCCAAAATACATGTCTTTTGACTTTTTACCACAAATTTCAAAAACCTAAAAATATATATAATATCAATTTTTTTAAATTATTTTTTAATAACTTAATATTTGTTGGTAATAAGTATTAAATAGTAAAAATAATTGTAAAATTGTTAATATATTATATAGTTTTTAGATTTTAAAAATACGTGTTGAAAAGTCAAACGACATGTATTTTGGATCGGAGGGAGTAGCTAGCAAGACTCAACTTTACAAATCACAATGATACAACTTCTCATCTATATATAGATCCACAGATCGACTATATATCAACTAGCTCCCCAAAACACGTACATTTATTATTATTCAAAACATGCAAACTCTGAAATCAAGCTAGCTAGCTTAGCGCCAATAATGAAGCTCAAATCCGGCTATAGCGATTTCAATTCGAGTGCCCGTGAAAGAGCCTCGAAAATCAAAGTCCTTTGGAATGAATGGAATGTCCAAGCCTTGGTAATCACAAGCCTCATCTTGCAATTAATCCTCATCCGAGTTTCGCCATTCCGGAGGAAAACCTCCAATAGGATCGTCATCTTCGTCGCCTGGGTCTCATACCTCGGGGCCGATTGGATTGCAGCGCAAGCGGTGGGCCTAATCTCGAGGGACCAAAACGACCTCTTCGCCTTTTGGGCTCAATTCCTCCTCCTCCACTTGGGTGGTCCGGACACCATAACAGCACTGGCGGTAGAGGACAACAACCTGTGGATGCGCACGGCCCTCCATCTGGGGGTCCAGGCTTACACCACGTTGGGTGTCCTTGTGAGGTCTATCGAAACGAGCAGGCTATGGATCCCCACCATCATGATGTTCCTCGCCGGGGTCATCAAGTATATGGAGAGAGTCTCCGCCCTCTTCTATGGGCGGCTTACCAAATTCGACCAGGACCCTTACGATTATGCCTATAAAATAGCCCAGTACGATTGCGAGCCTGAGGTTGTGTTTGTTGGGCCGTCGGCGAAGGTGTCGGAAGTTGAGATGGTGAGAAGCGCCTCCTTCTTCTTTCACTATTACAAGGGGCTTTATGCGGATCGCCAAATCAACTTCGAAATGCGATTACGTAGCAAGAGGTACGCACATACTTTTTCAAGTTTGATTGTTTTGTTTTATACTTTGAATGTTGATTATTTTATGGAGTAGGAAGTACCCTTCCGTCTTCACTTTATCATAATAGGTTAAAATCGTTGGACTTCTTCTTCTTCTTCTTCTTATAATACGGAATAACTAATAAGACATTGATCTAATCCTAACAATATCTTAAGATTTAATCTTTTTTTTCAAATTTATAATCTTAATTGTGATCGATCATCCTAACAATATCATTTTTTTTAATATCTAGATTTGAAAAAAAAAATCAATTTTATTTTCTTATAATAAACACTCATGAAATATATCTATTTGACATGCAAAAGACAAATTAACTCATTTCACACAAATAAAAAAGCAATAAAGTAAAGAATCGAAATATGACAGTTTATTAACCTACTATAGCCGATGACAGAAAATAAAAAAATATTTTTATTTAAAGAAATTCCACATAAGGTGAGGGTTACTATATACTAGTTTTGAGTAAAAAACAATTGTATAACTTCAGGAGGATTGGAAGAAATTAATTAACTTATTGAATGTGAATTAATCACATTTATCTAATTTATAGAAATTAATTAACTTATAGAAATAATTAATTAACCCTAGTTAGGGTTAATTTTCTCCTATGATAAACTATTCCGAATTTTCCGTAAATCAATTAACCATACTTAAAAAAAGAAATCCACACACTGACACACATCGTGGTTTTTTTTAAAGCAAAACACGCACACACACCTCGTTCATGCTGGTGCTAACACGGAACTTAAAATAATATTTTTTCCAACCAATTAAACATACGTACAAACACACAACTTAATCAATAGGTAATATATAATACGATTTTTCTATCCTATGCCCCAAGACATAGGATAAGACCCTAAATTGGAAAATGTTTTTTAAATTTTAATTAATTTAGCTTTTTTTTAAATTATAGGGTCGCTTGACTTTTTGGTAGGGAATCTTTCCCAATTTAGTGTCTTATCATATGTCCTTAGGGCATAGGATAGAAAAACCGTATATAATATACTTCAAAATAATTTTTTTTTTCAATCCAATTCTATCCATAATCTACAATTCATGACTTCTTATATATATATATATATATATATATATATATATATATAATACGGATCAAATGTTAACAACTCTTACGGTGTTAAATGTTAACAAATCAATATTCGGCAAAATTTATCAAATATTCATCACAGTCACTCAATTATTCATCAAAGCTTTTCGACAACATTTAAGAGATTCATTTCAATTAATAATTATTGCCAATTAAAAAAAATTATCACCTAAAAAACTCAAACCCTTGCGCGTGTATCCACCCTCAATCCAGTAATTGTGTTAGTGTGATGAATATTTCTTAAATGTTGCCGAATATTGATGAATATTTGGGAAATTGTGAATAATTGAGTGACTGTGATGAATATTTGATTAATTTTAACAAAAGCTTTGATGAATAATTGAGTGACTGTGATGAATATTTGATAAATTTTGCCGAATATTGATTTGTTAACATTTAACACCGTAAGAGTTGTTAACACATGACCCAACCTCTTAAAGTGTACCTTGTTCACAAATATTATTCGGTGAAATGTGAAACATTATTCGGTGAAATTTGAAATATTATTCGGTGAAATGTACGTGAAACATTCTACCGAATACTGTTATGTTTTCTTTTTCCGTTCATTTCAGATGAAAACTTTCCAATTCCACTGAATAATTTGTAACATTCTACTGAATAATGTTTAGTTTTTTTATTCATCTATTTCAAATAAAAGAAACCTCAATTCCCTAAACAATACTTACAATTTATACAAAAAATGCTTCAAATTTCACCAAATAATGTTTCTCATTCCCCTAAACAATACTCATATTTCACCGAATAATGCTTCAAATTTCACCGAATAATGTTTCACATTTCACCGAATAATATTTGTGAACAAGATACACTTTAAGGCTTGTGTACAAATGATCCATACACTATATATATATATATATATATATATATATATATATATATATTACATTAGATATAGAAACTTTATAGAGTTAAAATAATAAGTTATTTAAGGTTTATATTATATATAATGAAAGATCAAATCATTTAGCCCTATAAAAATTAAATAATCAATTATATTATCTAAGTTTTAATCTTTGATTTATTCTGGAGTAATAAAATTAGTAGATTTAATCATATTAATAATAAATTTATTTAAACTAAAAAAATAATTAAAGAATATATATATGTATATATTATATTAATTTCTTTTTACTTCTATTTTATTTATGTAACAATTCAAAAGTATTAGAAGAAATTAATAGCTCATTAGATGTGTATTAATCACATTTATTTAAATTAAGAAATGCATATAGTGTCGGTATTAAATTAGTTAGAGTTTTTTTTTGAAGCAAGATAAGAATTCGGTTCGCTAGACAAGCCTAGCGAAACCGAGAGACTGGACAAGCCGGTAGATGGACTAACCATCATGTACAACTGGAAGCAAATTACAGAAGCAAATAATTGAAGCAAATGACAAAAATAAACAAATACATAATGTACAAGTCATCCTACATTGCAACAAGCCAAAAGACAAAACGAATCGATCGGACAAAGTAACAATTAATAGTCTCTGTACAATTAATTTTCTCTTATGATAAACTATTCCGATTTTTCCGTAAACCAATTAAAAATATGTACAAAAAGAAATCCCCACACGGACACATATTGTGCTGGTGCTACAAACACGGAATTTGACAATGTTGGTAATACTAGGAGCTACGGTATCAGTCTTGTAGCTCATCACCCTAATTATAAAATAGCAGAATGATATGTGCATGGTTAATTTTTTACTCGTTATATGGTGGAGGACTCCGAACGCATATAATTTTTCACTCGTTATATGGTGGAGGACTCCGAACGCATAGTGCGGGGACTCCGAACGCATTCAGGGTCATCCTCGGCGGTAGTGCAACTGTGCGAGGATGACTCCAAACAAGTGAACACGTAATGTGAGTTTGCGATCTTAAGGTCGAACGCCGGGGAGTGCATCTACGCATGCACTACGGATGTATCATTCCTATCTTTAATTAATTTTGCGCACGGTTAAATATGTGAATATGGGAATTGATCCTTCCATGTTTTACTCTCTTTTTGAGCTAACTAATGCATGACAATGGTGGCACTCGAATGAGCGGACGCCGAGCATGACAAAGTTTGTTACATCCGCGCTTCCGCAATGCGCTGTCGCATTTATGTATTTGGTGAAAAAAGGCCGTGCAAATAGGGGTCCTTAAAATAGTCAATAGACTTCTGTAGAGACTTGTGTCAGTTAACTAACTAACGACATCGTTTGTACAAATCAGAGTCAGTGCACAGGTTACCCTTCGGTTGTATAGTGGAGAGGGGTGTAGGATAACATACCAGCTGATATAAATAGGTTGTTATACACAAACAACTTGAAATTTTGGGTTTTCTAACATAATACGAAAATTCCCAAATCTGGTTTTCTTCTTCCCTAAGATGAGCACCTCCATTGTAGGTGTTCATCAGATCTCTTTGTTTACAGTGAAATCTAGAGCAGATTTCTAGATTTCATATGGTATCAGAGCTACATCGGTTGCGATCCTGAGCTCGATCGAACTGGTGCAGTGTTCTTTGGTGATTGATTCGTGTTTGGTGTTCGATCGCTTGCTGAGTTCTTCGTGTATGGTTCATCTCTGTTTGTCTTAGTTGATGTCTCTGTTTTGCTTCTGTGATCATGGATGAGTTTTCCGATGCTAACGGTGGCACTTGAAATGAGCGGACCCCGAATTTTGGTAGCAACAACCTGGATCCGTTGTTCCTTGCGAATTTCGATCATCCAGGTATGCAACTCGTATCTGTTCAATTTAATTGCGTTAATTTTCTGAGCTGGAGTAGGAGTGTGTGTATGGCACTAGGGGCTAAAATGAAATACGGATTCGTGAACGGAATGTGTAAAAAACCACACGAGGATGAGTAAGATTATGAACGGCGGATACGATGTGACTATATGGTTATGAGTTGGATTCTAAATTCAATTAAAAGTGAGCTTGCTGAGAACTTCATGTATGCACAGTCTGCGTTTGAACTTTGGGCCGAAATTAAGGAACGTTTCTCCGAATTTAATGCACCATTGATATATCAGATGCATAAGGAATTATGCAATGTGAGGCAAGAAAATCAGAGTGTTACTGTCTATTACAGTATGCTGAAAAGGATCTGGGATGAGCTTCAGTCTATTGAAGGATATCCGATCTGTAAATGTGGTACTATGTCTAAGTGCAGTTGTGCTATTCTGAAGAAGATCCTTGAGAAAGAGGCTATTGCAAAGCTGATGCAGTTTCTTATGGGCCTCACAGATGCGTTTGATACTGTAAGGAGTCATATCTGTCCATGGAACCTTTACCTACTGTCAACAAAGCTTATCACATGGTTATGCATATCGAAAGGCAGAAAGGCATTACTGGTGGTGATTCTCAAGGTTCTCATGAGGTCCTAGCTACGGGCAAACAGAATTCTCAGAGTTCTTAAGGGAATCAGTAGTCCAAAGGTAATTACAAGAGAGATAGCAAGAAGGCAAAGGTTGAAAGGAAATGTGATTTTTGTCAAGAGAAAGGTCATTTGAAGGAATCGTGTTTCAAGCTTGTTGGCTATCCTGATTGGTATAAAGGTCCTAAAGGGAAGGGTGTTGATAACAAGTTTGCAGGGGTATCACAAGATGTTTCTTCTTATGATACTCCTCTTGATGGTGAGGCTTTCAATCTAACTAAGGGAGATCTCAGGATTGACAGTAAGCCTGATGCTTAGCTGGTGAGTGTCGTTTTTAATAAACTTCTGAAGATGATGAAGGGAAAGTCTTATGCACCTGATGGAGGCCAATCAAACACCCTTGGAGCAGTGAACTTCGCAGGTAACTGTCATTCCACAAGCCATGTCAAATTTGTGGATGAGCATCATCGAATGTGTATTGTGGATTCAGGAGCTACTGATCACATCACGTTTGATAAAACCTTATTCACTGAGTTGACCTTATTACCTCGGCCTATTGCCATTGGGTTGCCCGATGGAAATACACAAGTGGTATTATACTCGGGAACAATAGTGTTAAGCCATTCTGTTGTGTTAAAGGATGTGTTATATCTTCCATTCTTCACACACAACTTGTTGTTTGTTTCTCAGTTGCTAGATCAAGGAGAATTGATATTCATTTTCTATAAAAATAAATGTGTTCTCCAGGACATTTCAACTAGAAGGATCATTGCTGGTGGTGACAGAACTGGTGGTCTCTACAAGTTTACTAGATTTCAATGCATTCCAAAAGAACAGGTTAGTTCTCATGTGTTACCTGCTATGAGGATTCCAGACAGGAATAAAGATGCTTTGCCATCATGTAATGATGCTACTTTGAACATCAGTATTGCCTTACTCCATGACCGGTTAGGACATGGTTCCTTTTCTAAACTCAAACATTTGAGTATTTGCAAAGGTTTGCAGTTTGTTCATCATGATTGTGATGCTTGTGTTCTTGCCAAACAACACAAATTGCCCTTCGAGAGGAGTGTTTCCTTAGCTTCTCGAGCTTTTGAGCTTGTACACATGGACGTTTGGGGTCCTTATAGGACACCTTCTATGTGTAGTGCTAGGTATTTCCTGACAGTGGTGGATGATCACAGTCGAAGTACCTGGACCTTCTTGTTTAGGCATAAGGACCAAGTGTTCCAGCTTATACAAGGGTTTCTTGAGTTTGTGGAGACTCAATTCAGCCTAAAGGTCCAGATCATTCAGTCCGATAATGGCACTGAATTCGTTCAGCACAAGGTGCATGATCTGTTGATGAGTAAAGGGATTCTTCATCAAAGGTCAGTGTCTGGTATTCCTGAGAAGAATGGGAGAGTTGAGTGCAAGCATAGGCACTTAGTTGAGACAGCCAGGGCTATTCGATTGCATTCTCACCTTCCTATCAAATTTTGGGGAGAGTGTATCTTGTCTACTACCTACCTCATCAACATTTTACCCTCCTCGGTACTTGATTGGAAGTCACCTTATGAGATTTTGTTTCATAAATCTCCTGACTATGACAGTCTTCGTGTCATTGGGTGCTTTTGTTTTGCCTTGTTACCGTCTCATTTGCGTGGCAAGATGGATGCTAAGGCTAGGAGGTGTGTGTTTATTGGGTACCCTCCAGGTCAAAAGGGTTATAAAATGTATGAATTGGTGTCACATAAGATCATCATCAGACGACATGTAGTCTTCAGGGAGGATGTGTTTCCCTTTAAAGAACATATACCCCATGAGCCTCATCTCTCTGATGTCCAAGTTTCTGTTTTTTCTGGTTTACCTTTTGTCACATTTGGCTCTGATGAAGGGATTATTCCTCCTTCTCCTGTCCCTATCTCACCTACCACAATTGATGAAGCACGGGTGTCTCCTGTCATCACTCAGTCACCTCATCTTGATTTGGATGGGTGCTCTTCTGAATTCAGTGAGTCTGCTGAACTTGTGAATGCCATAGTTGAAGATTCAATTGAAAACCGTCCTTCTGGTTCGCCTCAAGGTCGTCCTCAGAGAGCCATAGTTAGACCTTCAAGATTGCAGGAGTTTGTCTGTCACAATCTTCCCACTCGAGCCCCACATGATGGTGATTCATTTTCTCAGGCATTTCATGTTCTGAGAAAGGATGATCTTGTGGGATATTCTTCGGACTATATTCATTCATTAGTCAATTTCCTTTCTATTCCCGAACCTTCTTCTTTCAAGCAAGCCCAGGCACACCCTGTATGGGTGGAGGCCATGAAGAAGGAACCAGATGCTCTTGAGGCTAATCAGACATGGGTTCTTACTTCTCTACCTGATGGCAAGAGAGCTATTGGGTGCAAATGGGTGTATAAGGTCAAGTATAGACTTGATGGGGAGGTTGAGAGGTATAAGGCTCGGTTAGTGGCCAAAGGGTATAATCAAGTAAATGAGAAGGATTACAAACACATGTTTTCCCCGGTTGTAAAATTTGCCACTGTTCGTACTTTGTTAGCACTGGCAACTGCTTTCTCTTGGCCACTTCATCAACTTGATGTAAACAATGCATTTTTACATTGTTACCTCGATGAAGAGGTATACATGACACCTCCTCCAGGCTATACCAAGGTTCTCCTAGATCAAGTCTGTTTGCTAAAACGTAGTTTGTATGGTTTGAAGCAAGCTAGCAGGCAGTGGAATGTGGAGCTAACTAAGCACTTGACTGGCATTGGTTTCACCCAGTCCTCTCAAGATTACTCCTTATTTGTTAAGCGTCGTGGAGCACAGATCACAGTTGCCTTATTTTATGTTGACGATATGCTCCTTGCTGGGAATGATGAGTCAGGCATTTCTAATGTTAAGCAGTCCCTTCATACAACTTTCACGATTAAGGATCTGGGCATTGCGAGATACTTCCTTGGCATGGAAATTTCTCATTCTTCCTCTGGCATTCGGATAAATCAGAGGAAATATGTCCTTGATCCTTTAACTGATCCTGGTTTATTGGACTGCAAAGCTGCTTCTTTCCCTATGCAGAGGGGTTTGCATCTTAATCTGGATGATGGGGAGTTTCTCCCAGATCCAAAGTCATACAGACGACTTATAGGCCGCTTGCTTTACTTGACTGTATCTCGTTCTGATATTGCTTATTTTGTTCAGCAATTGACACAATTCTTATCTGCTCCTCATCAACCCCACTTGAAAGTTGCTCTATTCCTCCTTAGGTACTTAAAAGGCACCATTAACTGCTCCTTGTTTTATCATTGTGGTAGCTCTATGGCTCTTATGGCCTATTCGGATGCTGATTGGGGCAGTTGTATGTTCACCGGTAGATCTCTTACAGGCTATTGTGTCTTCCTTGGTGACTCATTGGTATCTTGGAAGACAAAGAAGCAACGGACCATTTCCAAATCCACTGTTGAGAGTGAGTATCGTGCCATGTCCACTACTGTAGGAGAAGTGATCTGGCTGGAGGGTTTGTTACAGGATTTTGGCATTCATATTCCACGACCAATTCCCTTGTGTTGTGATAATAAGGCAGCGTAACAATTAGTTGTTAATCCGGTGTTTCACGAGTGGTTAAGCACCTTCGCATAGATTGCCATTTCGTTCGACAATTAGTTCAAGAGGGTTTCATTTTCACTGTCCATGTTGCATCAAATCTTCAGCTTGCAGATTTGTTTACTAAACCTCTTGGTGCTCAGCAGCATCTCTTCCTTTCTCTCAAGCTCGGACTTGTGTTTGATCACCCGCGTTCACCTTGAGGGGGGGGGGGATGTAGAGACTTGTGTCAGTTAACTAACTAACGACGTCGTTTGTACAAATCAGATTAAGTGCACAGGTTACTCTTCGGTTTTATAGCAGAGAAGGGTGTAGGATAACATAGCAGCTGATATAAATAGGTTGTTATACACAAACAACTTGTAATTTTGGGTTTTCTAACAGAATACAAAAATTCCCAAATCTGGTTTTCTTCTTCCCTAAGCCGAGCACCTCAATTGTAGGTGTTCATCAGTTCTCTGCGTTTACAGTGAAATCTAGAGCAGATATCTAGATTTCATAACTTCACAAGTTTTCAATGTGAGATGTATAAAATATACAACAGTACTTTTGCTGGCTTGTGAGATACTCCTATCACTGGCCTGCCTTGACAAGTAAACTGGCCTTAAGACTGCAACTCGCTTGAAGGCAGAATAGGAATGGAAGCCAGAACGACTAGAACCTCCACTTAAACACTTTCATTTTCCATTTTTATTGGCATTACTATAGTGGGATTTCAAAGAAATGGGCTTCATTTTTTAAGCTTCTCATTACCCGCAGGAGTCCCACTGCCGTTAGCACCCTTTTTAGTACTCCTTGAGCTAATCCCTCATTGTTTTCGCGCATTAAGCTCAGGAATACAAGGAAGCGACTGGAAGGAAAGCAACTGGGCTCGACTGCTGATCTTCTAGAGTAGTCTTACTTTGGGAAACAGCCTGTAATCGCCGCCGAGAGGAAAGATGCTGTGCCGGGTGACTGGAATCCTCTGAGGTCAGCTGAATAGGCTGACAATCGGCGGAAGATGACTTTTGGGCGTAAAAGTGGCTTAGGTCGAGTCTTGTATAGACTACCTACCTATAACTAGAATAGTTGGATCTCTTACCAAAGAATCGAACGGGAACTCCAACGACATACGAACCTACGGGCGGGCATAAATGTGAATCAACTTTGCATTAAACAAGATGTACGCACTCACACCTATATATATAGTGATGTTGGTGGCAGATATATATAGGATGTTTCCCTAAATGTCTGGGAACACGTCAGAGTACGTGACCAACAACTGAGATAAGATGTGAGATTGTGAGAAGCTAGGCTTCGTTGATTTGGCCACACGTAAAGAAGGGTTCCATTTATGTGTGTACATGAGAGTATGGCACTATGTGATTTTCGAAAAGTTAGAACGAAGAAAAATTGTATAGAGTTTATTTGTTAGAACCTTACTTTGGCCCTTACAGAAGATAAAGAGTATATAAGAACCGAACACGGAAAATTGTACGGGTGTCAAGGCAATATCAATGCTTAACAAGCCAACTAGAAGTCTAGAACTCCTCCTTCACAACGAATAAATATCTTCCATAGTGGCTTTTTTCATGCTTTGACAATTGTTTTTCGAAGTCTGATCGACCTTTCTTCCTTTTAAATGCTCAATACTCCCTCCGTTCTGTAAAACTTGTCATTTTAGCTTCTTTCACAAGTTTTAAGGCAATTAACAAATGTACTAATTTACCCTCAATTATTACCCTCCTTTTTTACTTTATCGAAAACTATAACTAACAAATCATCAATCATATCAAGGACATTTTTGTAAAGTGAAGGGTAAAATACCTACAATGATAAGTTTTTGTGAACAAAAATAACACCCTAAAATGACAAGTTTTACCGAACGGAGGGAGTAATATTTAGGGAATAAACATCACATCACTCCATCACCCTCTCTCTCCCTGCCAAACCCGCCAACTGTACCCCTTTTTTTGCGCCAGTTTTTTCCTCCAATTTTTGGAGCTGATTTGGGGTCATCCTCAACCTACAACCAGCTGTGTAAGAGCATTCTCAAGAGCTTCTCTAAAACAATCTCCAAAATAGAGAATGAGAAATCAACTATTTTGAATATTTTTTTGCCCCATTCCAACAGTTTTCCCATTATAGAATTCACCCCAAAACATATAGAGTTTGCTCCAAATTTAGGGAATGGCCTTTATATTTTCCATCCATTCTCTATTTTGAAGAATATAATGGGGAAGCTCTTGGAGCAAAAACCATCCCAACATTCTCCAAAAAATGAAGATGGAGAATCTCTTGGGGATGCTCTAAGTCACCGAATTTATTTGCAAATATATTACCTAGGTCCACATTTGTAAATCCCCACACCCCATGCATTTTTTTCCCAAATAATTGGAATTCACATATGTGTCGTTTTCTAGTGCAATTTGACCCGGATTTAATAACCTATATTTGAATTAATATAGAGGGACATTTTACAAAGTGTCCAAAAATAGTGGTCAAATTAGCAAAGTATCCACCTTATTGAAATAATTAGCAAAGTGTCCATCCCCATGTGCCCCCTCCCTGCGTGCCTCCCTCCCCTCGTGAGCCCCCTTGTGCCCCCCCTCCGCGTCAGCAGATTTTTTTTTCGTGCGTCAACAATGCTGACGCCAACATCAAGTACATTGAATTTGTTGACGCCAATGTCAGGGATGCTGATGCCGATGTCGGAGATGCTGACGTTGACATCGAATTTGTTGAATTATTTTTTTTTCGCGTCAGCACTTTCCGTTGCTGACGTCGAGAATGCTGACACCGACGCCGAATTTGCTTACGCCGACGATGTTGACGTCGAGAATGCTTACACCGACTATGGGGATGCTGACGCCAGGGACGCCGAGGACACGCCAATGTTGCTGACGCTGATATCAGGGATGCTGACGTCGAGGACGTCGAGGATGCTGACGCTGATGGTGCTGACGCCAACGTCCGGGACGCCGACAGTGCTTACGGGAATATCGAATGTTCAAATAGCATTTTTTCACATTATAAAACATGTTAAAATTACAAGGATATATAAAAGCGTGTAATGTTTACATTACATAGTAGCCAAGGGGTTAAACTACGAGAATATCTAATCTTGTTGAATTATTTTTATAACGATGGCTGACACTAAATTTGCTGATGCCGAAGTTGTTGACATTGCTGACGCCGAACTAGTAATATGCCTACACAAAATCAGTAACTTAAAAATCCATAACTTAAAAAAAATTAAGCAAAGCAATTAATCTTGTTGAATTATTTTTAAAAAAATGGCAACTTATATTGGCAGCCCCAACATGAAACAAACATACTAATTATCTATGACAGTAAAAAATACTGCAAATTTACATAATCTATGACAGTAAAAAATACTGCAAATTTACCTACAACATTTCAATTTTAATAATTTATATCTCAACAAGAAGAATTCTATGACAGTAAACTAATTATCTAATGAGTACATTGCTAAATCTATGACATTAAACTAATTATCTATGACAGTAAACTAACTCTATAGTTGAGTACGTTGCTAACTATAAATATATCTAATTGTCTAATGAGTAGCTTGAAAATGATGGAAACCAAAGTGCACACAACGCCAATTGGAGAATAGAACCTGCTGAGAATAGAGCCAAATCACTTCAAAACACTTCAAAATTGCCCATTCTAAAATATTCTGAATTTAGTTGCTGACATCAACAATCTACCACTAGCATCAACAATCTACCACTTCAAAATTGCCCATAGAGCCAACACCAACAGGTCCTCAACAGAGTAATGATCATCGAGTGAAATGCTTTTCTACATCATCAACATCATTCACAATAATTTGTCTTCACTCACTGTCTCATGAGACGTGAGAACAACAAACAATAATTTTCAAATGAAAGATGACAGCAAACAATATTTGTCTTCACTCTCTTCATGCATGGTACATGACAGCAACTCAAAGATGCCGGTTCAAATGTTCTCGATAATTGTCATACGATATTCAGAAGTAAGGAAGAAATAGATGTGAATAAACAGAATAAATTCAAATGAAAAATGAAAAATGTGAATAAACAGAATTTCGATCGGTGAAGCAATCAAGCTCAATTGAGCACGACGATTAACCAAAATTGAAGCGGAGCGCAAACCTAGGCGAAGCGGAGATCATGACGAACTTAGAGAAGAGATCGGGGCGGGCGATGGAAGCAAGGACGCCGACGATGGAGGAAACGGAGTGGCCGACGAAGATACAGGATCGGGTCTGGAGCGCCTCGAGGGGAAGGGGAGGTGTTCCACCACCTCCTCTGATCTTTTGAAATGGAAGGGGAGACCGGCAGATTCCCGAACTCTTGAAAACATCCACCGGAGCATAGCGAGACCTTCTCCGCTGATCTTCCGACCGCCAAATACACCGAATCTTCGCCTCCAGATCCGGCTGTCATGGCTGGCGACGTCAAAGCTTTGCCTCCAGATCCGGCGTCGTCAGTCCTCTTCTTCGACCCCACAGACGAGGAGAGTCGAGCGAGAGCGAGGGAGAAGACATGGCGAGGAGAGTTTGGATCTGAGATTTTTGGATCGAGTGAGAGAGATCGAGAGGGTCACAATTTGATCCGGGAAAAAGGTTGTAATTGATATTGGACGGTTGCTAAATATTCCAAAAACATGGACTATCTTAATTTGGCTAAAAATTTAGCGACGCCTCAAATTTTCTCTTAATATAAATCGATTTTTCTATCATATGTTCTTGGGGCATAGGATAAGACACTAAATTGGAAATTTTTTTTTTAACTTTTAATTAGTTTAGCCTTTTTTTAATTAGATTTTTTAGGGTCGCTTGCCTTTTTTGTAGGGAATCTTTCTCAATTTAGTGTCTTATCCTATGCCCTTGGGGTATAGGATAGAAAAACCGAATATAAATTACTACTCCATATAATTTTAATATAATAAATCAATCTTTTATCTTATATCGTTACGAAACTTATTATTTTTATCATTGTTTGAAATTTTAATTAAAAAAATTAAAATAAACTATTTTAATCTTCACATAAAATTTAATAAAAATAATTTTAATATAATAAAATATAATTTATTAACAAAATGCACAAAATCGCCAGAATCAAATACTAGTTATATTATATTATATATGTGTGTGTATGAGAGAGATAATAAAAGCTTTTTATAGGCATTTTAATTACATAGTTGTTATAATACGAGGGATATCTAACTAGAATAAAGACACAACATGGAGTAGAGAGATGATTCTTATTCATGTGTGGTATAAATGGGGAGGTTAAAGAAGGTGAAACATTCACCTCTTTAATGGTTTTACAACACTCCCTCTTGGATGTACACCTCTGACATTACAAATTTTTTCGTTAACAACCTCGCCTAGAAAAACCCAATGGGATAAAAACTAGGGCTAAGGGAAAAAGGGTACTGATATCGTTTAATACGCTTTGGTGATACTACCTCATCAAAAACCTTGTCAAAAAAACCCAGTGGGACAAAACCAGATCAAAGGGAAAAAGAGTGCAGTGTGTATATTCTTCCCCTGAATTCAACATTCTTCTTGTAGCTTTCTCATTCTGATAAGCTCTTCGAACTTTTTGATAATATTGACTTCATGAGCTGCATGGTCGAGTTTGAACATTGTCTTTGATGTGTACAAGCCAAAATGTCTTCGTATATTACAATTGGCATCGACACGCTTGACTTATATGTCTTGTTGTTGAGCTGCTTTCAGTGTACACTCGTAAAAGTACTTCAGGATCTAATATGTTTTTCATCATTTGATCTGAGGGATCTATTGTATTAAATGGTGTATAAGTTGCCTCATTAAAAACCTTACATTGGAAAAACCCTATGAGATAAAAACCAAGATTCAGAAAAAGAGTACAATGTTTTGTATAGTACTTCAGGACTCAATACACTATGTCACCACTTTCATAAATATATGATATTTTATGTACTATAAGCACCCTTTGGCTTAATCGCTTACATATGACGAGACTTTCGTATTTATTATTCAGGCATTATAAATTAATCGATCATTTTCACTTATATTCTTTTATTAATGATCAATTTGAGTATACAACCACTATATCCGTCAATTACGGTTGGAGTCGGTTCATCAACAACGTCAAAGAATATTATATCCACTACTGGTGAATATATTTTCATATCAATCCAATCTGGGCTTTTATGCAATCCATCTATTTTTATATCTTACAACTTCATTTCACTAATTGTTATTTTGTATGAACACCCACTTAAAACCAATGGTGTTATACTTTCTGATGATAGAACTACGAGTCCAAAAACATCATGCTTGGAGAATTCATCTTTACATGAAAAAATTCATCTTTGGATGAATTTCTTCTTTCTAGCTCTTTACAATCATTTCGACATCGAAATTCATTATTTGATTAATGATCATCATATTTTCATAGGCTCTTTCCAGTTCCAGAGAATAATATCCTAAGAGCATAGTGATCTCACATGCGTTTGGCATATTTGAGACTGATATTTGTTGGTTTCGGAGTTACTTATGGAATCTCCAAATGAGCTAGTTTAATATATGTGACTTTGTCACTTTCTTGGCGTTTCGTAAATGGTTATTTGATGGCTTTTCGCTAAACCAAAGAATTATCATTTGGTGTACGTACGTGTTGAACTTCTTGTTCACTTTCATTCATCCGTGGATCCCAAATGATAGAGAAGTTGCTTTCATACAATCTCTTTTTTAATATAGTCTCATTTCATCTCCCCCTAAATACCGAGCATTTGATCACTTTTATAAAACTCGAGGTATTTGATATTATTAGGGACTCAAAATCCAAGCATCATTCAACTTCTTTGTGGTCTTTTAGTTAATTGTGGAGGAGGCCTCGGAATATATACTCTCTTCTGGAGATAATTTGAGAGAAGTTATTGTGTCAAATTCGAAATGCAAATTTGCATGGGCACATTTGACTAATGACTCTTGTAGGTCGTTTTGAGCTACTTTGTGCTCAACAATGTGATTGAACATTCTCTACCTTTTCATATGACCAATTTGTTAAGGCATCTATACTAGAATAACACTGGTTCATATGGCGATGTTTTATGTTCGTAGTTGTCTCATTGAACTCAATCAAGAGACATAAGAGACTTTGCATTAATTTACTCTTTATTATAGATGGTCTTGTTATTATTTTGCCAAGAGAACGAGCCGTACACGTATGGTCACCCTTATTGAGGATCTTCCAGTCCTAGGATCTTCTAGTCCTTTTGCTGGGTATTTATGTGAATTTCAATGTTCTTGCAAATCAACATTTTTCTTGAGTGACCAAATGCGACAAAGAATAAGATTTTATCATCAAATAACTTATGGTTAGTGACATCATAATTTTCAATGGGAAAAATAAGTGCCAAAATGGTAAAACATTCTGACCATTGAACTTTATACATAGTGATCCATTTATTTAATCAGATGTCGTTAACTGGATATTTTCATAACTTCTGTTGGTGTCATACTATATGTATGAGACTAATGACTAACTATGTGTATTTCTTAAATACACTTTATCCTTATTCATAATGTTCTTCAAGACATTAGAATCAACCCACACAACAATGACCTAGTGATAAACTACAACAATGACTTGGGTTGTGAGCTCAACCATACCCTCTTTGACATCCTCTTCTAGAGGGCCATGCTACAGGGCATGCTTAGAGGATTGTCAGAAAGTGGCTTTATTCAGTAGATCGTGTTTTGTGGTTACTTATTGGTCATTTTACTATGACCATGAAAAAATAGTTCTGAATATATCATAATTAAAACCCATATTCCATGTACTTCTGGAGGAGTACAAATGGTAAAAATATGATTAATATACTGTTCTAGAGTTTATAAGAATATAAAATTAGAGTCTTTAAGCTCTGATGTAGATTTTAATAAAAACTCACAATCTACTGGGTTGTTTAACAATTAAGTTTAGAAAGTTCAAGCTTAAAACTATTAATTTTGATTTAATATATTATGGAATATAAACAAGGAATAAAAAATGATTAAAATATATGCAAATTTTATTTATCCACTAGCTTCAGGTGGATAATACATAATATATTAAATCAAAATAGTCTATTATTACTACTCACTTCAAGGAGAAGAAATTTGAGTATTTGTCCGCATATACTTCGAGAGATAACATTTTAGACTTTTGAATATCAATTCACTTTGGGGAAGATAATTTAGACAAGATCTATACAACCGCTTAAAGGGTTATATTGTGTAACTTTACACCCAAATTCATGCGCTTCAAAACATGATTTTCATCTTTATTAGAGAATACAATCTTATCACTCATTCACTTCAAAGAATGATTATTGTCACTGCATGGACAAATTTTATTGTTAATAGATTGAGACTAACATTTTATGAATCCCTTAATATACATCCTTTTGGATGGATGATCACTGTCACTTCAATGACGATTTATGTTTATAAGTCTATCCACTTCAAGGGAGGACTATATACAACTCTTTTGTTGTATGAACAAAACAATAAAGGCTATAAAGCTACGTAAAAGATAACATAACATACTAAAATATATTAAGAAACATACATAAACAACAATATTCTTAAAAAAATAAAAATAAATGTCAACTTCTGGGTGACGTGAAAAAAAAAATATTGGTCATATATCTTCAAGAACATTTTTATCACCTACAACAAGAGTTGATATTTTTATATCCAATTTTATCGTCTACTTCGAGAGACTGATGGGGAAACACTATTGATTTGATTTGTGTCTCTAATTATACGAATCATCACTACAAGAATGATATGTTATAATTCATCTACTTCAAGAGATAAATTTCATCACTTTTAGAATGATATACTATATAAATGAATTATTTTATCTACTTTAAGAGATAAAATTCATCACTTTTGGGATGATATATAAGTTTTAATAACTTTTATCTACTTTAATTACTTGCATTCACTTCGGGGGATGACAATGATTTATCTCTACGAAGACATGTATAATTCTTACAAGTGCGTCCTTTTCGGGGTATTGATTCGTCTCTACCGAGACAGATATATTTCTATGTGTATATCCTCTTTAATTGCTAAGAAAATGTTGGAAATTGTCTCTTCTGAGACAATATAGATCTCTTCAGGGGGTGGCATTATAGAAAAGTAAACTATAATTTTATTTGATTCGTCCACTTCAGGGGAGAATTCAAAAGACATCACTTCAAAGATGTTATAATTCTTATATATACCAAATTGTCTTTTGAAGGACAATTCTCTTTAGGTCATTCAAAAATTAAACAACGCAATGATGCACAAAGGATATATAATAAAAACATATATTCGATTGAAGCAAATTATTCATTGAATAAAAACAAACTCAATATCTATATATATATATATATTTATTCGGATATATAATATAAAAAATATTATTAGAAGCAAATTGAAACATATATCCGATTTCATATATTCATAGAGAATTAATACACTGTAAAAAATGAATGAGATGCTAGATTAATATTGATGGACATATATATACGTACACACAACAATCATACCCATTGATGCACGTATATCATACACATAGCTAGTCACATATGATTATTCATTCAACCAACAATGAGCATACGAAAAAAAATGAGATTGGATGAGGTTATTAGGCTAAGGCGCAGATCAGTAATAAATTAATGGAGCATATATCGATTATAGATTTTTTAAAAAAATGTTGATCACATATATCTACATGGGTATACATATGGGTGCATCAACAATCACTAAATATGTCAATCAAACAAAATCGTTTTTATACCTAATTTTATCTTCTTCTTTTTTTCCTTTTTGGAGCAAAACCAATAGTTTTAGCAACCGACAATTTATCAAATGGGAGGAAATGAAGAATTAGGAATAGAGCAATCGTGCTGATAACATGTTATAATACGAGAGATATCTAACTAGAATAATACTTCGTGGAAGAAGTAGCTTATTTATGTGTGTTTCATCATATGTGACTTACAGTTTACCAAAAAAAAATCATATGTGACTTACAAGCCTTTAATTTATATAGGCAAAGGTAAAAAATGTGGTATAAATGGGGAGGTTAAAGGAGGTGAAACATCCCCTCTTTAATGGCTTTACAACAATAGTATGTAGTATATGATTAAATATGGCATGAGTTAGCTTTTACAAACGGCCCCTCCGTAGTTTCTAACTTTTGCAAACATGTATACTTGTCTCTTTCCTTATTTCCCAACAGGTACTTTGATTGGATTAAGACACCCGAGGACACTTTCAGAGTACTCGAGCACCAGTTTAATTTCACATATGAGGCACTGTACACAAAGATGAAAGTGATCAATGACATTCTTTGGTGGAAGATCCTTCGCCCTATTGTGATGTTGTTTACTGTCGGGAGCCTTGTAATATGGCGCTTCTCCCATAAACATGGTATCAAAGGCCATGACGTCCTAATAACATACTTGCTACTCGTTGGTGCTATTTTCGTGGACATCCTAGCAATTCTCCGGATCCAATTGTCCTACCAGAACATTGCCAAATATAGCCAAGGGTCTCGGATAAGGACATGGGCTTACAACAAGAAGCTCGTTCTATACCACCGCACTTGGGGGAGGTACTGGAGAAAGGAGGACGCCCCGATTTGGCCTTGGATGAGAAGGGCCTTTTTTCGACGATGGTCAGAGTCCGTCTATCAACTTAACCTGATGAACTTGGGTGTGAAAAAGAAGAACATCATGTTGGATATTCTAAATGCATTTACTGATTACGGGACACCTAAGAAATGGTTTTCGGATCATTTGAGGGATTTCATCGTTGAAGACTTGAAGTTCAAGTCATTATGGGTTGATATTGATATTGATGATAGGAAGGAAAGGGCAAGTTATATTTGTTATTCCAAAGGCAGCTACGCTTACCTTAGTAGTCTATCCATCAATGGCGATATGGAGAATAAGATGCGTGCACTTCTGAGCGTTAGTAATATGGAGTACTTTTATGTCTTGTTGCATTGGCACATCATTGTAGAGCTCCAAACCTCCATTGATGATTATGATGATGACACCCGTGGTGGTGGTGGTGGCGGCGGCGATGATGACGCCAACAATGATGTAGAGAATTTCATGGGAGACAACCGAGAAGAAACAATTGATGCTATGAAGGAGTATCCGGAAATTTGTAAAACTCTTTCAGAGTACACAATGTACCTTCTTCTACAACCAGTGATGATGTCCGCTATTGTTACAGGTGCAATTTTTCCCAAATCCTATATCATCTACACTATAATTTAATTTCGGTTGACAAGTAGTACTAAATATTTTAATAATTGAGGAGAAAGTATATATATATATACATCTTCACAGATCAAGTGGCATATATTCTATGCTTATCTATCTATGCTAGGGGTGGGCACAAATCCCGCAAATCCCGGTCCCGTCTCGGTCCCGTCCCGGACCCGTTCCGGTCCCGGTGGGATTTAAGGAAAAAAAGTGAATCCCATCCCGGTCCCGTCCCGCAAAAATTATGCAGGATAGGATGCGGGACAAGACTATGGGATTCCGCAAATCCCGATCTCGTCCCACACATATATATATATATTATATAATTTATATATATAAATACATATTTATATTTATATTTATATTTATATTTATATTTATATTTATATTTATATTTATATTTATATTTATATTTATATTTATATTTATATTTATATTTATATTTATATTTATATTTATATTTATATTTATATTTATATTTATATTTATATTTATATTTATATTTATATTTATATTTATATTTATATTTATATTTATATTTATACGGGACAAGAGTTTTAATTTTGGTAGTACTAAAAATTTTAATAATTAGTGATTTATATGATATATTTAGTTATTTTAAACACAAGCTACAATAATACTGTAAGGCTTGTAAGCAATTTGAAAATAAAAAATTACTATGGGATTGGGGGTAGGGATTTGGGCTCTATGAGGCAAACAAAACAATTTATCCATTTTGAAATAGTGAAATCTCTATTCAATTCTAATCGGTTAGGGTTACAGGAGGCTTGTGCTGCTGACAATATTTTTTGTATGAAATTGTCCTGCTGTGAGTGTTAACGTTATGGTGATATCATTCTATGAAGCATGAACTATGAAAACATTTTTTTTATTTTTCGAGTTTTATAATATTTTATTATTTTTATTTGAGGGACAAGTCCCGTCCCGTCCCGATCCCGTCCGGTCCCGTGTGGGATAAGGCCCATATAAGATTAAAAAAAAGGTGAATTCCGTCCCGAAAAAATTAAAGCGGGACGGACCTCATCCCGGTCCCGTCCCGTTCCATCTCGTCCCACGCCCACCCCTAATCTATGCATCTCACCATATCCTAGTCCGTGACTAATGTTGGTAAATGGTAATTCCGTGACTAATGTTGGTAAATGGTAATTACTCCGTAGTTTATACATTCACTCTGTTTCAGGTAGTACTAAACAGATGCTCGAAGATGTCCGTGAAAAAATTGACAGTGTTTACCAAATGCAATAGAGGGAGAAAGGTAATGTGACAAAATTTTATGATTTTTATTTACATATTTTGAAAAATAAAATTTATATAATATTACTAAACATAAAGATTTATTTATTTTACTACTCTAATGAAAAGTTTATAATTTTTATAGTAAATTTATAAATCCAATTGGTCATTTTATCCATTGATTCAATCTAGTTTACGCAATATATATTAGTAATATTACTAATTATAAATTTTCAAAATAACATTTTTTCAACATTGTTTTATCTATTTTTTAAATTTTACCACTAATATATTTAAAAAGAAAATTTAATCAGTAAATTTTTTTAAACAATTATCTATAAAAACGTAAAACCAATAAACTTTTTCCATTATTTTATGAATTAGTGTATTGAATAAATGAATGGTATTATTTATATTGTTAACATTAAAAATAATACATTTTCCATAGTGTCTTATATTTTTTTTAATGTTTCCACTAATATATATAAATATAAAATTTAATAAACTTGTTAGAGCAACAAACGACCTAAAAACTTTTTAAAATTATACTATCCATTTTCTTTATCCATTTTCTTTTATCGTACTATTAATACTCCCTCCATCCCACAATAATTGTCTTTAACTATTTATGTACGTTTTCTTAAAAAGCTAAAAACTATATAAAATATCAACATTTTATTAAATATTTTTAAATAATATCATACATATTACTAATAAGTATAGAATTATTTTTAAAAAATAATTAAAAATGAATATTTTATATAGTTTTTAGCTCCTTAAAAAGCGTGCATAAATGATCCAAAGACAATTATTGTAGGATGGAGGGAGTACCAGAGTGCTAGCCGCCCATGCTCTACACGGGACAGATAGATTTTAGGTTGCTTCCTTTTGAAGCAAAACTGACTCAATCAAAAACAATAAAAACCAAAAAAGACCCAAAATAATATAAACTATACAGAATTTTTTTTCAAAATATTCAAACAAAAATAAAAATTTACAAAAAAATTCACGCTTCAAAAATATTTACAAAAATATTCAAAATTTCCAGATATCTCGTAAAAATGCAGTGGAAAAAAAACAAACGAAAAAGTCAAACCGCGTTTATATTTAAATTAAAAAAAAAAAAGAAAGAAAAAAAGTGAAACGCGGCTGGTTTCATTTGTGGCTTCCATCAGAGCGTCTCCTCTCCCTCATCAATGGTGTTCTCCTCTCCCTCATCAATGGCGCCCACATCCGAGACCTCGATCTGCAGCTTTGCTCCATCCATGGTGCTACTCAGCCACCACGTTCGGCGAGACCTCGAGCACCCGGGCTCCCTTTGCAGTAAATGGCGGTTCGACTCATCATCGCCGCCTCCTGAAGACCATCGCCGCCTCTATCGTCGCCACTGGCCCGCTGCACATTTCATCCTATTTTGTACTATATTCCTTTTGTAAAGCTAAATCTCATATTTCCCTTGGAAAATGATAATTAATGTTAATGTTTGCAGGCTGTGATTTTTACACAGTACACATTGAAGAATGAAACTTGTTTCCCCCTCTTCTGCTTTGTATCAAACCAGAAAAGTCCAATCCATTTGTAGGTCAAATAAAATGTGTGTGACATTGCTGGGTGAAGAAACATCACAAGTGAAACGACGGCGATGGAAGCCACAAATGAGGGAGAGTAGACGCTCTGATGGAAGCCACAAATGAACGTTTCACTTTTTTTTTCTTTTTTTTTTAATTTAAAAATAAAATTGGTATAAACGCGGTTTCAATCCGCGTTTTTTTCATTTGTTTTTTTCCACTTCTAGATATTACTTATTATGAATGAAACGCGGTCTGAGACCGCGTTTTTCTGAGATCCCTGCAAATTTTGAATATTTTTATAAATATTTTCAAAGCGTGAATTTTTTTGTAAATTTTTATTTTTCTTTGAATATTTTGAAAAAAAATTCAACTATACACCTATAAATAAAAAATAATTTTTTTTTTAAATCAACCAAAAATAATACACACTTTTGAACTTGGACTAGGAGAATAATCAAAATAAAAGATTATTTACCAAAATTATAAAAAAACATGTGTGTATAGTCACATTTTGCACAAATCCATCCGCTTTATTTTTAAATACATCAAAATCACTATTTATTTGTCTAACTTTAAAAAAACCACTTTTATTTTGAAATTAAATAAAATCATATCCACTTTATTCATAATAATTATTTTTTAAAAAAATAAGAATCATAGCCTATAATTAGACCTGTCAATCGGGTCATTCGGGTCGGGTTCGGGTCTCGGGTAATTCGGGTTTTGGGTAATTCGGGTTACCGGTCATTCCAGGTCGAGTCAAACCGGGTTTGTTCCGGGTTCGGGTCGACCCACCGGGTCAAAAAAACTCGAACTTTTTTAAGAATTTTTAAAAATATTAAAATAATATCAAAATTAAATTGTAATATAAATATGTCAAATTAAACTAAATAATAATATTATAATTAAATTTATAAATATTATTATAATAATATTATTATATTAATATTTTAAGCATAAAAAATCATATTTATACAAATAAGTGTTCTAAACATACTATAATTGTAAAATATATAAATTATTTAATTTATGAATGACTTTAACGAATACAATTGCATGACGAACCTATGTGAGTTCAATTTAGTGCCCGTGTGGCGTCTACATGGTGCTGACTCACCGGGTCGATTTCGACCCAACGGGTCACCGGGTTTTGACCCTAAAAGTCTCGGATAATTCAGGTCCCGGGTCTAAAACACCGGGTCCAAACCCGTAAAATTACCGGGCGTACGGGTCGGGTTTTTCGGGTCGGGTCATGCTTTGACAGGTCTACCTATAATTCATGTAATATTTAAAAATTGGGGTTGTATTACACAAAGTTGGACAGACAAATAGTGGATTTGATCTATTTAAAATATAAAATATGGATTTGTACAAAGTACAACTAATTATAGATTTTTTTATAATTTTGATAAATAAAGTTTTGTTTTGAATATTACCCTAATTTAAGTTCAAAATTTTATATTATTTTATAACAAATTTTTATAGTTTGTATTATTTTTTGTTGATCTTAAAGTTCATATTATTTTTGGCTCATAAGCCGATAGTTTATATTATTTCAAGACTTTTTTGTTCGTATTATTTTTTATTCAAACATGATAGTTGGTATTATTTACGGTCATTTTTATTTTGAAATCTCTTTAGCAAAATTTTAAGCAACCCATTTAATTTAACTATCAAAATTGAATAAAAAATTTTAATCTAAATAATTAATATAATAAAATACACTCCCTAAGTCTCAAAATATAAGTCATTTTACTTTTTGACATGCTTTTTTAACGTGTTAAAAACTCTATAAATTATCAAAAAAAATTCAAAAATTGTAAAATTGTAAAATAATTTTAAATTTATTTCTAATAAGTTTGAAATAATTTTAAAAAATTTCAAAAAAAATTGATAGGTTATAGAGTTCTTAAAACATTAAAAAGCGTCTCAAAAAATAAAATCTATCTGTATACATATATAAAATCGATGCATACCGTTCTACGTTGCATGTTGGGGTGGATTCTATAAAAAAAAATATTAAATAATATGTTGTCCTAATTTATAGAAGGTTATCATAAAGCACAATCTATCTATCTATCGATATTTTATCTAATTGAAAAAAGTATAAATAAAAACTATTTCACAGCCATACTTACAAAAAATATTAATAGATATTAAATATATGATAGTTGTTATTTTATTTAGATATAGATTTTTTTGGTGGAAAGAATTATTTAGATCTAGATTAATTTTAATTTTATATTTTCAGACACTTTGATCGTTATCACTTATCAGTTTAATCATCACATTGCAATTCATATTCATTTATTTTTTGTCATATTTATAATAAGATTTTTTTATAGATAATAAATGTAATTTGATAATATTTGTGTTAACATATTCTCGTGGGACGGGACATATACTAGTAACTTATATTTTTAGAGTAGGCAAAACTAATTAAAATAACCCAATCTTTGAAGGTGTGTTACAAAATATCCACACCTTTCAAAAGTAAGAAAAATAACTCAACTTTTTAGAGAGGTGGTAGTCAAGTGTCCCGATTGTTTTTACGACTAGAAATCTGGGCAAAAATGATGACATATAATTGACGAAATTAATGGTCAAGTGTTCCAATTTCATGTCATTGTTTTGACCTAATTTATGGTAAAAAAATTGAGGTAGGATACTTTGTTAATTATCACCTCTCAAAAAAGTCGCATTATTTTTCTTACAGTTAAGATGAGAATATTTTTTTTTATCACTCTTATAAGGTTGGATTATTTTAATTAATTTCACCTTTAATTAATTATTTTAATTAATTTCACTCTTATGGGAGATAATAAGATAGTGAATTCTATTTGAGTACAGGAAAACATGTTAGAAAGCTGATTCAAATAATCATGAAATAATACTCCGTATTTACTTGTTATATCTCCCCTCAGCAAGGAAGAATGGAATCGGCGGGCTTACAAACATTTTCGTGAGGAAATTAGTAGAGGAAAGGAGCCACGCAAAGTGTTGCCGCCGCCCGCTGATGTGCCGTCTAGTAGTACATGGCCCGAGGAAGTACCAGACGCTCGCTGGACCGAATTTCCATACTCGATACACCCGATAATGAAAGGTTTAGAAGCTTTGGAGGCGAAGAAGGGGAGGGAGGGGAAATGGAAGTTTATGGCGGAGGTGTGGGCGGAGCTGGTCTATTACGCCGCCATTCGTTGCAGGCCGAGCGTCCACGCCGCCCAGCTGAAGCAAGGCGGCGAGCTTCTGTCTTTCATATGGTTGCTTATGGTTCAGCTCGGCTTCGGATTGCACGGAAGTGAACGGGAAGCTAATCATTTGCGAGACCAACTTCTGTTATCGACGACTTCGGAACCGAAGCCTTAATTATGACGTTGATTTGTGTGGCGTGAGATGTGTTTTTTTATAACGACGCTAAAGTATCTTTAAATTTAAAATAAAAAGAAATGTCAGAAAAAAAATAAAATAAGTGGGAGAGAGTATCCTTTTTCTCTCCAAGTAAGGTATCCACTCTAAGAAACTAATCTCTGGATACCCAAATTTCATTTTTCCTTTTTAAAAAATAATAAGACACCCAATATGGGTGTTTGTTTGAATCGTAATCATTGTTATATTCAGTTATACTGTTTCTCATGTCTTATTCCGTTGTACATTCCTTGTTCTTATTTTAGATTATTCCGTTGTACATTCCTTGTTCTTATTTTAGATTGATGCATGTGATCGATCGTCTGTTTTGTTGCTTCTTTAGTATTTGATATGTTTATACCGTATTCTACGTGTTATAGTTTATCGTTCATTTTAAGTCATTTTTATATGTTGTGTGTATGTGTTTTGTATAGTTTTTGGCTTCAATTTAGTATAGATGGCTATACTTGTGTTTTACATGTTTTTAGGTAATTTTGAGCATGTTCAATGCCATTCACTAAAGTCAAATTCAAGATCACACTGATGCCTTAAGATCCTTATATTTGGAGCATTTTATTCTCGAGTAGAGAATTTTTGGACCGTTCCTTTTTAGCAACATCTCAATAAAATGAGTCATTTGAAGTCCAAAAAATTTGGGATCATTCTATAGCTTGTTAGAAAGCTGATTCAAATATATACAATTTTCATGTTGAGCATTTTTTCAAATTCAGCCATCAATATGGTGAAAACAAGCGAAGAAGTGTTCTAGATTACCAAACGTCGAGTCGACATTAACCTACATCGAGTCGACATTTTTTGTTGCCAAGTCGGTATAGCGACACTTACGTCATGTTGAGTCGACATTAGATCCATCGAGTTGACATCGAGAGCTTTCGAGTGCTAGCTTGGGTTGATATAATTAATGACGATTACGCCACGTCAAGTCGACACCCATTCATGTCGAGTCGATGCTTTGCTTCATTGAGTCGACGCTTGTGCCGTTTCCATGTACATTCTATCCAGATCTATATCTTTTATCATATATGATTTTATCTATATTATTTATTTTATGATATTTTTATATATCTTGTTAGTATTATAAATTCCTTAGATTGGTTAGGTTTTAGATTCAAGTCGTTTCAATTCAATTCTATCAATTAAGACAATTATAGTTTTAGGTTTTTTTAGAGATTTGTCTTCGAAGATTGTTTTGCTGGATTTCAAGTCAAGTCTTTTTAATCTAGTTTTATACTTTTTCGTGATGAGTTCTTTGATTGTGTCTAAAATTATGTCCGGCTAACTTTCTTGTTTTGGGGTTGGGGTGATCCCAACAAATGCCGAGATAGATATATGTTTATTATTGTCTGACTAAATTCTATTCTTTGTTTGATTTAATCCTTGAGTGCTTAATCCGATTGGTTGATATTAATTCAAATCCTATTGGTGTTCAACATGTGAAAACTGTGAATTGATATTGGATAAATTGATAAAGTTTATAACTTTATTGGAAAATTAGGATTAAACTTGAGAATTGTTTATCGGCATTCTATTTAATTCTCTTAAAGATAATAAACTATCATAAAAAAACCTAGGTTTGAATTGCTTATGGCATTACGCGGATCGTGCAGACGAAGTTTTAATCAATTTTCTTGTTAGGGTCTAAGTGCTTAAAGATCCAACTTGATTAATTCTGCAACTTGTGCAGGCTAAATGGTAATTAATTGAACCAGATATATTTATTATAACATGCGCATGCCAAGTAATAATGAACTTAGTTAGATCATGCGCAACAGAGAGTCCAACGACTCTTAACTCATTTCAGCCACATCAGCAAATATTCATACCACATCAGTTTTCCGCTAACTTTTCAGCTTTTTACTTTTTTCATTCACAACAGAGAGTCGCGCGACTCTTATTTCACTTTACACATTTTTATATTTATTAAGCTAAATGTGATTTATTTTACTTAAATTTTTTGTTAATGAAATTATTAATATTAATACATATAATTAAAATAAAAAAGGCACACAACAGAATTTAGAAATATTTTATTAAATTGATAAAAAGGAAATCAAATTTGTTTATCGATATATTTTAATTTGTTTAGGCATGGAAATCAAATTGGTCTATCGATAATGCATTGTTTGTTATTTTAATTGCTGAGTTGGCTTCCTCTTTTGATTCACTCGACGCTCGGTTGCTGGTGGTCTTAGATTACCTTCATAATATATTTTAATTTGTTTAGGCATGGAAATCAAATTGGTCTATCGATAATGCATTGTTGTGGTGAATCATAACTTTAGAATGTTTCTATCATATTATTTCATAAAACTTGTAATTTGTTATTTTGTTATTTCTTAATTTTAGAAATTACTCATAACTATTGCTTTTATTTGACTTAGTAATTAAATTGGTTGATTCCAATAACCTATACTAATCATGGACTTTGTTGTAATTCTGCCCCAGGAGCGGCCGAGCGGGCGTTTGTTCACATTTGATCTCTTATTGCAAACACTAACGGGACATTCTAGCCCTAACTGAAACTAAGTCCATGATTCCTTCTACCGAGTTCCAAATCAAGAATGCTAGATTCCAAAAATGTATTTCCATTGCTTCAAATGGGCACAAGGGGCACAAGGGAGGATTGTGGATCCTGATTAGACAATCCAAAGTAGTTGAAGATGCGTCAATATTAGAATAAACGGAGCGAAGTGTCATGATCAAAACCATTATCAATAACTTAACCATGGTCATCCTATTTGTCTATGCCCTAAATTGCGAGAATGAAAAATCTCTTTATTGGGATCGTATATGCAAAAGTTAACAAACATACTCTTCCTACTATGATTATAGGCCGGTGATCGATCTCAATGACATTGAGAATGAGAATGAGAAGGTTGAAGGCTCCATACCATCCTTAAGTAGATTTAAGCAATTAAAGTAAGTTAAGGAAGAACTTACCATACCACTCCATTTATAGGATCTCCATTTACATGGAGGGAAAGTAATAATAACGCAAATAATACATATGAACGGTTGGATCGAGCTTTGGTTCACCAGGACCGAAATTGTTCGTGATAATTCATCGACATTATGCATACAACTCTACTGAAAACATGACCGAAATTAAGAGAGAAATTCCTTGGGATTTTAGCAAAATCAAAGACTATTGCAACTAAATCGATCTATGGAAGAAAATACTGAACACTTGCATTGAGTGTCACATACAGCCAATCTCGATCAACTATAAATCTTCATCTCTCGGTTTCCAGTACGTGTTGAAGAGCCTTCCACTGTGCACTGAACACTGAATCCAGCTTCCGAGCCTTGCGATGGATAGGGTCCGAGCTCGGATTATACTTGATGGCATTCGACAACATACGCCTTATGTCGGCTTCAAACTCACCGGGAGTAGCATACAACTCCTTCACCATATTTGATCTTATTCTATGCAAACCCTTCATCAATTCGGACCCTTCACCGGCTCGTTTCATCAGCTTCTTTAGGATCACAACGCACCTGCAAACCATCATCCGTTCCATCCGAACCCTCTTCGAATTCCCGCTAGGATTGTTGGAATCAATCTTCCTTGTTACCGCCTTTCCGACTCTCTCCTCCTCCAACTCCTCCATAGGGTTGTCATTATTCCATAATGCAACGAACAACGAATCCAGTTCCCACGCCATCTTGTAGAAGTCGTTGCAAGGCGGATTGCACTCCATGGCATTGGAGAACGTAAGCCTGACGTCGGCTTCAAACTCTTGGGCGGTGTCATAGAGATCCTTGGTTAACTTGGATCTTATAGTACCGAGATCCATAGGGTTAGAGACGAGGCGTAGATGATCCGGAATGTCGAAAGCAACCGGGTCTGCTGGCTTGTAGAAAGATACTCCGTAGGGATGTGCTATAAGCTTCTTTAGAATGACACCGCACTTGCTGACCATGATTCGATCCATCTTGATCGTCTTCTTCTTAAGACGATGATCGATCATCTCTTCGCCACGCTTAAACTTACTCCCATGGCGATCAGCAGCACAAACAGGCTTGATTATCAGACGTGCCATCTCCAATTGCCGCTTAAAACTAAACAGATGGCGGAGAGGGTTTTGTTTTTCAGTAAGAAACAAGTAATCGCCTGATGGAGGTGAATGTAATTTATAGAGGATTTTCCCAAATCTATCATAATATATCTTTTATCTTTTGCTTGTTGAAGTTGCAATATTTCCTTCCTAAATTAAAAGATCTCCTTCCTAATATTATAGTAAACCATAATTTTAGGTTTGGCAACAGATTTTGATTACAATAAAGTCGTAAAGGGGTCAACGAATTTTATTATACCTTACTAAAATAAAAAATCTTTCAAATCGATCTCCTTCCTAATATTGTACAAATTTGTTGGTTCAGGAGGAGGATTTTATTATTCTTTTGAATAAAAATAATAACTTGAAGCAAATTTGGTGAATGCAAATCAAACCTACTAGTTTTATTACTCGGTTGTTGCGCGATTTGTTAATAAATTTTATTATATAAATTAATATAAACTACTATTCCATATAAAGTAAATATATAATCTTCAATTGTGTTATTTGTTTTTAGAATGTAAACACATGTTTGAGTTTAGATTAATCATGTTTGTTCTCTTATTAAAAAATAATTATTCGAAGGATTTTGAATTTTGTTAAATTGGGGTAAATTGTAAATATTTTAGTAATGATAGTGTACGTTGTTTAGTAAAAAAAAAGTAGTGCTTCATTTTTAGGATTTTAAACTCGTCTTTAATTGAAAAAGTCTTATCATTAGTTAAAAATAATACGGAGTATAAAATTTAGTTGTTTTTTTTATTGGGTTTTATAAAAATGTATTTTTACTTAAAACCAAATCTTTCAAATTAAGATGTAGATAAAATTATAAAAATTTAAGTTATTATATTGGAAATATTATTTCTCAAATATGAAGTATAAAATGATAAGTTTTCTAACTAATTAAATATATGGGTGAATATTTATAGATGGCAAAATAATATCATTTTAATCCACAAAATGTCACGTATAAAAAAATAACACAATTTTAATCCAGAAAATGTCACATATGCGAATCGCAAAACGGCCTCTGTTTTCGTATTTTATATAGATTTTGATTACAAATTACAATAAACGGATAGACAACTTTTATTAAAATTTCCAGCAATAAAATCAAAATCACCGTAAAGACTGTATAATATCTCATCAATTGTGACCGTCTAAATATAAACTGTCACCCGTTGTAAAAAAATAAATGGCAATAAATGCATAAACTGTCAACAGCTTATAAATATGGATTGAATTCGATCTGATACATTACAATTCATCAACGGATTAGAAAGGATGCTTAACATATCGTTGTTTGCTGTCATTGAACATGTAATTTGTGGCAATGAGCCTAGAGGACTCCCTAAATTTCTACCATGCCAACCATCAATGTCGGAGCAGGAGAGCTCGAGAGCGGTCTTGGCAAAGACGACGAATTCCAAACATTTCTCTACTGAAGGTATCGCGGTCAAGAAACGGACCGCTTTGTGTCGCAACAACAAATATCGGCTATTGTTTGTCAGGGGGGAAAGTACTGCCAACCTTACATGACTGAGGCCTAGTAGACTACATGTCCTGAGGAGAGCAACCGATATGATAAGCCTGTACGGAGTCTGATCGCTCATCTTTGGGGGTAGTTGGTATTCTAGAAGCTGAGAACTGTCGATATGGCCGATGAACTGGTGGTAGAAGCAGTGCTAATTGTCTGTCCATTGACAGAAGCCGCCCACATTTACTGCATCACACGTATATATTCGCTTCGTAAGCAATGGTCAGTCGAGTTATTTATACAAAATACAAAACACGTCTAACAAGCAGTGCTAATTGTCTTTTTGGACAGGCATTGGTGGAAAAACACTGATGAAATCAATGAACTGCGTAGAAGATGTCGTAACCCACACAAAATACAAAACACGTCTAACAAGAATAAGTACAAATCTGTGGTATTACCTGCAAGGTTTTGAGAACAGGGTCTGATAACTCCCTAGCCATTGCTGCAAGAAGTTCTATTTTAGCAACTCAAAAGCTTCAAGTGTGGTAATATAAGATGCATAAGGAGCAAACTTACCAAGAAAGTGAATAGAGCTCCATCCATCTCGATTCCACAAAAATATTGCAAGGCCATGTTAGCATATTCCTGCATTTAAGAAAGACAGACAGACAGAAAGAAAATCATATATATATGCGCATGCTTGTACTGGTGTACATAATATCATTGAAAAATTGAGGCAGGCACTTGAAAGAATAATACCGTGATGTGCCTGAATACGTGATACACTGATAATCCTCTTGGATGCAAATAGCCTCCGCCCTGCAAAAACACGAAGAGGACAATGATAAATGTCAAGCAAGCATATTTTCTGGTTTATTGAAAATTCTGTTTACCAGAAAGTACTTGCTATCTATGTCCTTATATTTTTTTTATTTATATTCTTTGAACTATATGCTGAACAAGCATTAACTAATAAAATTATCTACTTTTAAGGTATTACTACAGAACAGAACTCTCCACTAATTTAGGGGACAAAATTCACGGTCATTCAAATTCTGTTTCTATCACCACAACTCAACCTTTTGGTTGTTTCTTGCAGAAACTCAAAGTTCAAATCCTACAATGCAGACGCAATGTCAAGTTCAATTTGTCTGAACTTATTCCAGTTAGGGTAAAAACGGTTTAAATTTGCAATCACAAATGGGATGTTTTCCTCTCAATGACCCTACTTTACATCATTGAGCACACGTGACTGTTCAACTAAAAGTGCAAGCCTGCAAGGTGTGTTGGACAAGTTTAGCCTCTGCCTAGTGTTGGTTGGTCATCATGTAGTGTTGATACAATTCATGGGCTATAGTGCTTAAGTCAATGACTCAGTGCAAGGAGCCAACATCTATACAACACAAACACAATAGCTAAAACAGACAACAGAGGAATACCTCATCCGGAGAGAAGAATGCTACTGCATCGGGGCTTGTAGAACCAACTGGGTGCAGTGACACAATAGCTCTGAAAATGGAAGGAACAAACAACTCAATTACAGCAGCTTTATCAACAGGAGTTGTAGCACCCAATCCTCCTGTCCTCAGTGAATTTGCACTGCCATAACTATGCCCAATGGATGCTTCCACTGAATCATCATTTGCTAAAGAGGGGAGTAGTGAAGCTCGTTTTAACCAGTCAAGCCGTCCGAAAGTTGAGATTTTCAAGTCAGGAACATCTTTTTCCAGACATGATATAATATCCTCGAGTTTTCTACACTCAGTAGGTTCTTCTTGGTTATCGCCAATTGGTGCTATCATGCCACAATGCCTTTTTTGAGATGGTTCGGCATCCAGGTGAGGGAAAAAACGCCGCTTTTGATCCGTGAAAGACTTTAGAGCCAATCTGCAACCAGAAGAAGGAGTATTCAATGGATTCCTAGCAGAAAGAATGACAAAGAAAACAGAGTACTGAACAACACCCAATTGTAAGGAGAGGAAGAAAACAATGACCAAAAAGTAAGTGAGCTATATAATAAGAGACGCAGCTAAAACTTTATGACATTGAGAACTAACAGTTGAACGGTTTGTAACACAGAGTGGTCTGCCTCACACATAGCATGAAGCAAAACTCAAAAATGTTATTCTAGAGTTAATATATTTTACTAAATAAACAAGACATTACAGAAGTAGCAAACAGACAAAATCAAAACATTTCAAAAATCTGCTTTAACCTGGTTCTGTCAACAGCTGATGCACCAGCTTGGCCAGCAAGTTGCCGTTTCCATGCATATGCAACAACTGCACCATCAGGACAAACCAAAGGCATGTGGAGGCCCCATGAATTACTTCTTGATCGAAGAGCATCACTTAAAACACCAGACTCTTCAAGTTGCCGCCCTGAAATATTTGTTTGAAAAACAATGTCACCCATCCACATTTTTGTAATTGATCTAATAAAAAAAATTGGGTAAGTTTTTAAAAAATGATCTACCTCAAACATCAAAATTTATTAAAAAAGATGACATACACAAATGCTGAATCATGACAATCTATACAGTACAATTTTCCGATTCTAATAGCTTGTTTATTTGCCCTAGGGGATGACTCGACCCATAATAATTTTGTTTCCTTATGCCCTCAATTAGTTCCATACATATAAATGAGAAAGCTGTCGCTTCAAGATCAAAACAAAAGGGATGTCGGCAAAATATGTTGTAAAAGAACATCTTTCTTAGGAGCACAAATTTCATTTCACATCCATAGAGAATCAAGATATGAAAATGGCCCTCACAGACAAAGAAAAAAAAAGGCAAGTAAATTGCAGAGCAGAGATATGAACAAAATTTACAAAATCCATGCAAGACTTTCCAAGACTCAAGCTCTTATATTCAGGATTTCTTTGTCTTCAAATGAAAAAATGACAGTAACACAAAAGTGGAGCCTGATTTCATCCATATATCAACTCAATTTAGATGAAAGTGAATTCCGTTACAAACCCATTTCCTTTTAAAAAGGCAATACAGGAATTAAGGCCTTCAAAGGGATCACAAATGTACATCCTTCTCTCAATGGCATCCAGACAGAATACATGGATACCAACTCTCAAAAACATATACTTTACTGATGTATCTAGAGCAGAGATTGGACCCAAGAATTAATGAAGAATTGCAGACCAACAAAATTTTCCATTTCCTAAAGTTTTCAACTCATAAGGTGCTCTTCCAGAGTACAAATTATCAGTGGCAATCAGTCAAATAGTCAATCACCCTCTTATGCCTGGATTCTATATGAAAAACGATTTTCTATGCTCAGCTATGCCCTTCCATATTCTTATTCCTGAAAAACCTCCACATGAACTCCGCCAAAAATGCCGAAACTGTTAAGTTCCATCAGTCATATTGGTCTCATTTTCTTACTAAGTAGCTATCAGATGCTAGACTTCATAAAGAGACAAGCTTTTCTACCGGCTAAACGTTTTCGAATTCCCAGATTCAAGTTTCGAATAGAGAATCAACTTCTCTAAATCAAGTTCAAATTCAACACACTGACTCCGAATTCATACTCTAGCAGTGAAGCCGAACAAAACCTAATTCAGAATCGGCACTAATAAAAGCAAAAGATTAAAATTGGTACCAATCGTTCGAAGGTCCTGGAAGTGGCTTCGCATAGCGCTCTCCTCTTTAAGGATCGATTCGAAGGGCTTAGTCGACTGGTGAGACTCGGAGGAGACGAAGAGCGCTTCGAGAAGCCGATCGGCGCCGATCCTGATGTCGGCTATGAGGCGAGCGGCTTGCCCCAGCCTCTCCATAGCCATTGCCACCTGCTTAGGCGGCGCCTCCCTGGACGGTTCTCCGGTCAGCGTCGCTGTTGCCGGCGGTTGCTGCTGTTGGTGCTGAAGCATCGTCTCTATCGCTCTCCGGCGTCGGGAGTGCTTGTAAGGGTGTACTGATTTTAAGCGCCGGCGATCGACGAAACACCAACAAATTAGTTTTCTTTAAGAAATATTTTTTAAATTTTCTTTATTAAGCTATACTTACCCTCAAGATAAGTTGGTTTAGCTTTTTTTAATACACTAGTTTCTTAATAAATTTTCCTTTGTTTATAATTTTAGAATTAATATGAATACTAGTGAAATTCCCGCGCCATGGCGCGTTTGCGAGACAAAAATAAAATAAATATAAAATATTTTTTAAAAGGAAAAACCAAATAACAATATAAAAATATTCAAAAATTAACCAAAATTAATAAAGAAATGTAAGGTAATGTTTTCTAAACTTTTATAAAGCAAGTTACAGAGATTGAATTTTGAATGTCGGATTTTAATTGATGTTGTCAATTGCTCACTAATTCAACTGAATTGTATTTGAAATGTGATACAATGATTCAAGATAAAAAAAACATCTAGGGTTATTCTCTAAATCAAGATTGTTAATCAAATGATAACAACCCAAATCCAAATGATGAAATAAACCAACGGAAATGAGTTCCAAGATGTAACAAAACAGACATATATCTAGGTGTGAGCGTGCAATTAGGTATTTTGATTGGAAAATGGAAATAAATCAGAAAAAAAAAAAGTATTTTGATTGGTTAATTGGGAAAAAATTTAAAAAGAAAAAAAAAGATTGGTCGAAAAGGAGTGAAACGTGGGGATGATGCCACGTAAGCGAAAGGTCTTCTGAATTAAGTAATTATATAGATTAAGGTTATGATAAAAAAAAAACAAAAATATTTTTCAATATAGAATGAAATAATATTGTATAGTTAATATTAAATTTATTAAAAAAAATTTGAATTAATCCCATTGTTAAAAAAAAATTTATTTCTAAATATATTCAATATAAATGTTGGCAAAAATAACTTTGCGCGAGGGTGTGACACGTGGCGTAGGTGCTTTGGTTTTAATTAATATATAGATGTTTAAAAAAAATTATTTCTAAATATATTCAATATAAATGTTGCCAAAAATAACTTTGCGCGAGGGTGTGACACGTGGCGTAGGTGCTTTGATTTTAATTAATATATAGATGTTTAAAAAAAGTTATTTCTAAATATATTCAATATAAATGTTGTCAAAAATAACTTTGCGCGAGGGTGTGACACGTGGCGTAGGTGCTTTGGTTTTAATTAATATATAGATATTAATAATTTATGTGATTAGATTAAATAAATATAATAATTTAAATAAAAAATGTTATCTTCTTGTTTAATCAGTTATATTGAATAATACTACCTTCGTTGCAAAATATAAGGGCTTTTACTATTTGACACGTTTTTTAATGAGTTAAAAACTCCATGAAATATTATATTTTTATTAAATTTTTTTACATAGTATTATACATATTAACAATATGTATAATACTATGTAAAAAATTTAATAAAAAATTAATATTTTATGGAGTTTTTAGCTCATTAAAAAATGTGTCAAATAGTAGTACTTTTTATGTTACAAAAAAATTTACGTTAACAAGAAGTGGTGTGGATTAATAATAATAATATATATTTAATTCTTTTTTATACTGAACAAAAAATATTATAAATAAAATATTCAATATAAACTCCAATAAAGTAAAATAAATATTCAATATTGAATGGCTACAGATGAATAAGCATGGATTCGTGTAGAGTTTAGATCAATTTTGTTCAAATGATTTGAGATAAATAGTAGAATAAACTTGCATAAAGATTGGTCGAAGCTAAATTATTATGATAAACAATATACTACGTATTAGATAATTATTGTTCCGGTTATTTTTCTAAATAGTCAAACAATAAATATTGGGGTTCTCAAAAAAATTGTACCATTACTTGTAAAAAAAAATATGGAGTATATTTGTCTTATGGTAGAAGTAGGACTGTTATCTGAGCCGAATAGCTCGAGCTCGGCTCGGGCTCGGCTCGAAAAAGCTCGAGCTCGGCTCGTTCGAAAACGCAAAACAAGCCGAGCTTGAACAGTATTTTGGGCTCGAACCGAGCCCGAACCGAGCCCGAGTCGAGCTCGAGCCGAGCCCGGAAGCTCGATGGGTGGATTTACGAAATTACCCCTAGGGTTATTAATTGAAAGATGAGTAGTTCTTCCGAAGGCGCTTCACCTTCAGCCGCTTCTCCCTCTTCCTTCAGTCGCTTGCAGTCTTGCACCTCAGTTCTTCCTTCCCTCGGTCGCTTCTTAGTTCTTCCTTTCCTCAGGCGGCGCCGGCGAGCTGTTGCAGCAACACCAGGTTCCTCTTTCGTCGCCGACAAACTTCCTCTGTGCGACCTTACTCCCTCCTTGTTCATCTGCGCGACCAACTGATAAGCTTTCTTGATTAGCTTTCCCCTTTCTAGTTGTCTGCCTTCTCGATCTCCTCAGTCTGAATAGTTTCTTTATTGATTATTGGGTTTAAATTGTTGTTTTCTCTTGCTGATTGCTAGATCTATGTAAGCAACCGGTTGATGGTTCTCGGCAGGATTGGTCGATGAAAGCAACGTCTTTGAATGGAGTGTCACAATTATCCAATGATACTCTCTAGTGACCAGTTCAATTTTGGATATCTTTCTGCATAGACTTGAATTCCGCTTCTTCTTTTTTTGGTGTGTTAATTTTGCCACTGTTTGTGTTTCTAGGGTTTGAATTTGCAGATCTAGTTTGGCTTGATTTAGGCTTTCCTTTTTTCTTGTTGAAATTTTCGGTGATTTATTGAATTATTGACGCTTTGTTTTCATGAGTGAGCAAGTCTTATAGTTATTGATTTGATTTCTTCGATTGACTTTGTCTTTGCAGGTTGAGCTTCTAGCAAGTGGAACCAAGGTTTTAAATTTTAAAGAATTTGAGTAATTGATTTATTGGAATTCTGATTCAAGGTCTATGAGATTGCAAAAAGTGTATTGAGTGCTATATTAATTTTGTATATAGATTGGCTTTTTATAAACATTGCTCATCAATTCGATATTATATAGTACGGAGTGTTGTATTTGCAAGAATAAGTAAGGAAAGTATGGAAGTTTCATTTAGGCACCGAGCTCGAACGAGCTTGAACGAGCCCAATTGACGAGCTCGAACGAGCTTAGGCTCGTTCGTTCAGCTTGTTCGAGCCTAACCAAGCCGAGCTCGAGTTTCATTCTGGGCTCGCGAGCCGAGCTTGAGCGTAAAAAAAAGCTCGAATAATTTTTGGGCTCGAGCTCGGCTCGGCTCGTTTTCCGTTCGAGCCAAGCTTGAACATGTCAAGCTCGGCTCGTTCGGCTCGAATATCACCCCTATTTAAGGGGTGTTAAAAATATATTTCAATCTTTCAAATGTAAGATAAATATCCCGACCTTTATAAGTAATGGTAATATAATATCCCAATGATTTCTCTCCAATAAAATTCTTATTTTTTGTATTGTATTACTCATGTATTTTCAATTCAAATAAAACATACTGTATAAAATTAAATTAGATGAGTTTAAAAGTTTATTTAATAAACTTTCATAGTTTTAGATTTAATTTGTACCTAACTTTTTATATCTTTTTGGAAATCAATATCTATAACAAGCCAAATAAAAAAAATCTAAAGCAAAATAACATATTTTCAATTAGTGAATGATTAGCTAGTGATTTAAATTATCAAAACCGAAGAATATTTTGCCAATTATAAACTTTATGTTATTACGAAATTGAAATGAAAATTTAATTATTTAGATTATTCAATGGTGTTCATTTATATATAAGAAGTAAATTATTATTATTAAAAATATATAAAAGAATGTAATTTTTTTATTTTTTCTTAAATCCAAAATAAAAAAATTAAGATAAACTTAAAAACCAATCTAATTTAATCTAATAAACTTGAATGATATTTTACATAATCAAGATATTGAAAATTATATTTTAAATATTTACTTGTTTTATTATATTTGTTTTGATTCAATTTAATTATAATCTATAAAAACGTATTAAATTGAATGATTTTTTTTTCGGTTACAAAAGAGACTTTTATTTTTTTTTTAAATTATCATGACAATCTAGACTATACTTTGTATAATCCGAGCATTGAGATCCAAGGGCACACTTGTGAATATGATCATTATTTTTTGCCACATATGTGCCATGTAAGCATTTTTGTGGGGGAGAAAATTTTGGGATATTATATTATCATCCCTTAAAAAGGTCGAGATATTTATCTTACATTTGAAAAGTAGGAATATATTTTTAACACCCCTTAAAGGTTGGGTTATTTATATGACAAATATTAAGGTGATAATATATAACCACTGCACTAATCATTGATTTATTTATACCATATGTTACTATAGTACAAAACAAGTAAATAGATTTTTAAAACATTGAGGGCTCGTTTGGTTGAAATTTTGGAAAGGTAAAGGGAAAGGAAACGAATGTAGTCCAATTATAGTTTAAGATACATTGTTAAAAAATTTAAGTATTACTCTCTCATCCCAACTTTTCATACAAAATTGGTTTTGTTCCTCCTTATTTCAATTACTAATTTGAGTAAGGGGTAACCATATCCTCTATACTCCTCTAATCATTACTAGGGATGGCAACGGGGCGGGTTCGGGGTGGGGAGTACCCTCCCCGTCCCCGTCCCCGTTTGCAAAAAGTCCCCCCGTCCCCGTCCCCGTCCCCGTTCGGGGATGAAAAATGTCCCCCGTCCCCATCCCCGCCGGGTCCCCGTCCCCATCGGGGAATCCCCGTCCCCGCTTAATTTTCCCCGTTTACATTCCCCGCGGGTTTCCCCGTCGGGTTCCCCATTTAAAACCCATGGTTTTCCCCATCTAATAGAAAACTATAAGATATTATTAAAGTTATGTAAAAAATATGATATAAATATTACATATAATATCTCATAAATGTAAATTATAAGGTAAAAGTTTAAAAATGAAAGAAAAATTATTTAAACTTATGTAAGATCTAAATAAAAATGGGGATTTCATACTCCCCATCGGGGATCCCCGCGGGGTTCCCCAACGGGGGCGGGGCGGGGATCGGGGTGGGGACTACTATCCCCGTCCCCATCCCCGTCCCCGCTCGGGGAATCACTTTGGTCCCCATCCCCGTCCCCGTCCCCATTTAATTTCCCCATCCCCGTCCCCGCGACGGGGATTCCCCGCGGGGATCGGGGAGTCCCCGCCCCATTGCCATCCCTAATCATTACCCCTCCCATCTTATTTTTAATACAAAAAATAGCATTTTTCTCTTATCTAGATATATTTTACTATACAAAATTTGTTTCCATTCCGTTTACCTTGCGTTCTTATACCAAACGAGCCCTGAGACTATATACATTATGGAACATGAAGTTACTATTTACATAGTTCGCTAAATGTATACATTAAGATTTAGGAATATCTAGGAAATAAAAAGAACAGATTATAGATCATAGTCAGTACAACAAACAACCAATTGGATTTCCTTAAAAATAATCCCATAACTATGTAAAGGCCGAATATATTTTATATTATTTTAATATTATTTTAATTAAATATACTATTATTTTATTCAATTTGTAAAAGTAGAATAAAAACCCGTCCTCGAGCATCAAGTTTCGATTTAAAATCATTCCGGCATCAATTTAAATTAGGATTTTTGACGGGATTTGATTTTCGACATCGAGTCCGAGTACTAGTAAAAATTAAATTGAGCTACGAGTATTGATTGAATTCTAATTAATTTTCGATTATCTGGAATTAAAAGTTTAATTAAATTTTATTTAGTCGGGATTCGTTCGGGCGAGCCGGTTTCGGGATATTTTATCGGGTTCAAAATATCTTATTGCGACCACACATAAATATATATACATATTCAATTGTTTTTTTTCCTTTTTTTTTCTTTCTCTTCTCTCTCTCTCTCTCTCTCCTGCGGTCCCCTCCCTCCTCACACTTCCTGCATCCACCACCCTGCTGCACTCCCTCCTCACCTTGCCTTGCACCCTCTTCAGCCTCCCCCTTGTCCTTATTCATATAAACCCACGCCAGCCTCAAATTACACCTCTCCCTGATCCAATTCAGAAGAGAATGCAGGACACCCCCCCTCTGCCCTTGTTCTGCTCCCACACCAAGCTACACAGCTCACCTTCTCCTCCATTTCTCGTTTTTCTTCTTCATTCTCCCATCTCCTTTCTTGCCACCTGCAGCAAGTAAAAATCCATCCTTTTGGGTTCAAATCAACAAGCACGCAACCCCTTTCATGGCTCTTTCTCCCCTCCTGCCGAAGCTCAAGCCACCACACTCCCCACCGTAGGCTCCACCTCCTCTGTTTTGCCGAGGAGCCACCACACCTCCCCTCCATTGGAGTTCAAGCAACGGCCTGACCATCTTCGGACTCCGAAGAGTCAAGGTCGAGCCGAGCAGCAACCTAGCAGCAGCAGAAGCCACCAGGAGATCCCTGGAGTTGCCGGCGCCGTCTCCCCGCGGACACCTCCCCTGTTTCCGATATCGCTTGGGTAAGCCACTTCATCCCTTCCTTCTGCTCTGAACCTCCATAAAAACCCACCTTTGACATCCCATTGTCTTCCTTGGCCAAGAACTCTTCGATTCCGACTCCGACGAAGCCGAACGGAGCTTTGAGCGTCTCCAACGAGCCCTCACATCCGAATCTAATCCTCTCGGTGAGCCTCTTTCCTCCCTCTCCTTTAATCCTTTTGTCTGGGTGGGGGTCGGGAAATAGGTTGGTTAGCTGGGAGCGGGTATCGGGATGGGAGGAGCCGGTGAGGTCTGTTATTCGTCCCCGTCGTCGCTCCCTTTCCGCTGGAGCCGAGGTTGAAGACAAAGCTGAAGCGGGTCAAATTTTCTTCTTTGCTATTGGGATGGGCTTAACCCGTATCTCAACCGGGTTATATCATTTTGTAAATCCGGAACCCCTCTCTCCTCTTGTTGTTCTTCCGGGTGGGGTCGTGTGGGCCCGCCTCATTTTATTTTAACTGTCCGGGTTGGGCTTTCGGGTTGGGGCCAGGGATCCGGGTCTCCTCTTCTTTCTTGGTTGGGCTCCCTTCTCTTCTTATCCGGGTTGGGTCTCATGGGCTGGGTGATTTCGGTTTGGGCTGGTTGTTTTAATTAGTGATGTATATAGTATGTATTATTTATGTTGTGTTAAGTTATATTATGTGATATATTATTTTATATATATATATATGTTATAGTAATTGTTATTTCGAAGCTTGGGAAAATATATATATATATATATTCTGAAATTTTATTATATTTAAAAAGGTTTTAAAAGTAATATTATTTGATATTGGGTTATAAATACATCTATGGATTGTTTGAGATTTTATGGATAACAAGTGTTGAATTATTTGAATATTATTATTTTGGGATTTGTTATAATATTCTGGAAATTTATCATTTTATATTGTGGTTGTTTTAAAATAATATTAATTGGATTATTTAATTGATGCATTTTATGAGGATTTAACTATGTGAATTGGGAATTTTTAAAGTGAATTGTTGGTTTTGATTTATAAATGTGAGGAGTTATGAGGACTTAAATATGACTTTTGGAAATTGATCTTAAGGTTTAAATGTGTAATGTCGGGTTTTGACTAAGTACGATTTTAAAAGAATTATTTGATTTTCTAAGTTGAGTTCTTTGAGAGATTGTTTTGGAAATGAGATGATGAGATGAGATGAACCTGAAATGATAAAATAAGACGGAATGATCTGAAACGAGATATGAGAAGAGATGTATGATAGTTAGGGGCGCCTTGTGTGAATTAGATAGACTTATGCATTTATATGTTATTAGGTGATTATGATATGTGGACATTGCTTGCTATCGGTGATTCATTTCTTGGATTCTGCTCTGCCTTGCTCTCTGCTGTTCGGCTTATTCGGGTAAGTTCCTTATGGGCTTACTCAGATTCGAAAGAGATTACCGGCTTGTGAATGTATGACATACTAGGTGTTGCATAAGCATTAAAGCATGCCATGTAGTATCATGCTAGGTTGCACTCGTGATTGAGCATTCTATTTCTTTACGCGTATGAAACAGAACGGCCGTTATCTGTGATAGTCCTAGAGTCTTTGCTAGGGTCATAGGGTAGCCCAGCCCCATCGGGTTCCCTGAGTCTATCGAGTCGATATGATATGATGATGAGATAGCCCAGCACCATCGGGCATGAGCTTAAATTATGATATGACAATATATGATATGACAAATGAGACATGATATGATAATGAGACACGATATGATGATGAGACATGATATGATGATGAGACATGATATGATGATGAAATATGATATGATGAGATATGATATGCTATAGCATCGAACTGGCCGGTCTCTGCACTAACGGAAAGGGGTGCAGAGGTAGGAGAGGGACATGCCACTTGGCATTCTTTGGGCGCCTTTACAGTTATTTCTCGCATATTGCAAATTAGGATCATGCTAGTGTGATTTAATTTCTGCATCTGCATCATCCTTATTATTAGCGTATGTGTATGTTCGCTTGCTGGACAGAGCGTGTTGGGGCCTCGGTCTGACCCCACTCGCACCCATTGTTTTTAGGTATGATTGTCTCTGTTTGTATGGCGTGGGAAGGTCCCTCGGCGATTGCAAAGAAATCTGTCTAACCCCGCTAATCTGGCCATCCGACTTTAGAATTATGTTTTGGTTTTGACCCAGCCTTGCCGTGGCTTTTGTATCTAAATCATATTTCCACTTCACTTTCGTTTAAACTGAATTTATGAAACTTCGACTGATTAGAGGTTTGAAACCTCGACCCGTACCTGAATTACAACATCCGAATGAAGGTATCCGACCTTCGAAACGTATCCCAGATATTTATATCCGGGCCGTTACAAACTAAAATTAAACCATCCTAAATTTTTTTTTTGAATAAAAGGTGGCTCCGGCAATTAAATAAGATCAATCTCCACAAGGTCATTTATCCCTTGCGGAAACGGATCAAAAAAATACATGATCGACATTACAGGGGCGGAGCTGAGGGGGGGCTAAGGGGTCACGTGCCCCCTCTCTTATTTGATGAACTACGTACCTAGGTGTATTCTCCTCGTCGATAGCTTAGTTTTGATATATATTAAGGGGGGCCTAGGAGGTCACGTGCCCCCTCTCTCATTTGACGAACTATCTAGGTGTATTCTCCTCGTCGATAGCTTCGTTTTGATATATAATACGCCTTAATCCGACATCTGAGTAAACAGTTAGGACTGTTTTAAAATTGAAGGTATATTAATCACTTTAATTTTATTTCAATAGACTATAATGCTTTTATATTTTACTTAAATTAACATTCACATACTATAATTCATCTCGAGAGCTTCGAAATGAGAGATTATACTAATCATTTCAACAATTAGATAAGAAGTTACGCAAGTTTAAAATTTTTATATCTGGTTTTATATCATTATATGTTATGAGTGCAACAAGTTATATATATTAACTAGGTTGTTATTCGAGCAAAAAAAAAATCTAGTATTGTTTGATTATATTTAGCTCATATAGAAACAAGTCAAGCTCGAGTCGAACATATATTTAAACTTGAGCTCATACTTGACTTGTTTAGTAAATTAACGAGTTTGAGTTGAGTTTTTTTTTCCAAGTATTATGCAACTTTTACTTGCTCATGACATAGTAACTTAAAACAAAATTTATAAATTTCACAAAATTTGTGTTATTTGAGTTTTAATCGAGCCGAGTTGAACTTTGGATCGAGCATAAAAATGTGTTCATAATCAACTCATTTTGTAAATGATGCTCGATGAGCTTTTATTGAGAAAAACTCGAGTCAAGCTCTAGCTCCTTAGCTCATATAACAACCATAAACTTAACTTAATATTTATTATATTGCGTTTTCTATACTTATTTAGTTAATTTTTTTTTTCTGGATATTTCATTTATATATTTATATTTCTTTTTTTTAGGCGCGAAAAAATGATATCGTTTTATCATAAACCGATGCCATTTTATCTTAAAATAATATCATTTATTATTGTATTACATGTATAATTGCGCCCCCTCTGAAATGTTTCTGACTCCGCCACTGATCGACCACATTCGGTGGAACCGAATGCGCCAAGAGATTGCCACTACGGCGTACATGTCCAAAAGCAAAGGATGTGAAATTTAATGCAACGTTCTGAATATCATCAGCCACCATTTGAGAATAGGAGAGCAACATCTCCCTATTTTTGACGGTATGAACCACCTGCAGCGCATCCGTCTCCAAGTGCACGAGAGTTACCCCTGTTGCTGCTGCCGTCTCCACACCCATCAAGGCTGTCGACGGACAGCAGCCCACAACAAATGCCCCTCGTCGTCCCGTGCAACAACTCTTGGCCACGCAAACCCCCCTTCCATTAGCGTTGCATCCGTGTTCACCTTAATGAAACCGGCCCCTGGCCTAGGTGCTCCCTCCAACCACACGTTGACTCACGACACAAGCGCGCGCTCTCATCTCGATGCGCCCAGATCCCTTTGTAATCAACCACCATCTTCCTAAACCCATCCCTCAAAATCGGTATGTTAGGAGGGCGATCATCGAAAAGAAGCAAATTCCTTGTCGTCCACGCAATCCATGCGTTTGTGAAGAACTCTAGAAGCCCTGCCGATCCCTCTCATGGAGTTTTGGGGCATTTCAAGTTTTATCATTTTGAATGAAGTGACTCACTTTGATGAAGGGGTCCAGATTACACAAAAAATGATAATAATTCTAAAGTTTGATGTGATATATTTAAGTGCAACATTTAACATGCCACCAACATTTTTGGACCTTAGAGGTGTTTGGTGGGTTTGTGACTTTGTGGTGTAACTAGTTAGGTGGTAAGTTGTAAGTTGTAACCCTCAACCCAACATTCACCAATTTCCATTTCAACTCGTTAACCACACCTCTCATATATTTTTCTTTATATATATATATATATTCAATTCCATTTCCGAAAATTCAATTAATTAAGAGGTAATAATGTTTCTTTATTATCCTCTTTATTATTATCACCCTGTTAATATATGGTGTCGATTATTTTTTTGATCTTAATCCAGTTCGATCGACTCAGTCGCTCTACATTTGGATCAGATACTTTGTAACCCATTTAAGGGGTTGACCCTTCCACTTACAAGCGATTTCATACTTCCAAGTAGATTCGAACTTCGAACCTAGCCTCTTGAGTTGGGATGTAATCCTACAACCACTATACCAACTTGTGATTGGTTATGGTGTTGATTATTGATGATGAGTTGTTTGACCTATATTTACAAGTTTATATATTCCATATAAAAAAGATTTACGACAAAAAAATACAAGCAAATAGGAAAAATAATATTTTATGTACCTGCTCGACACAATATATTGATTGTTGTGTTTTTTAGTCTATATTTTATATGACATATATTGTTTTTATTTCTTATATTTATTTTCTATTTATGTACGCTCTTAGAATGATAAAAATTGATATTTTATATAGTTTTATATGTCATCATAAAAAATGCATATAAATAGTAAACGACATTGTTTCTTGAACAAAAAGAGTACATTTTTTCGATCAAAAGGAAAATGATTTGATATCCAAATATATACGAAACCATCAAGAAATCGAATGGACAAATGAAACAAAAAGCAAAAAAAAAACAATTCAAATTACATTATATTTAAAAAAATAAAAATAAGACAGTATTTCTAATAAGTTATGAAATCAATTTGGATTCAATGTTAAGCATAAAAAAAAAAAGGTTTTGCATTGCTCACACCAGCTATCATTAAGAATATCACAGATATCAAACTTCCAGATAACAATTTTTCGGACAGACTCTATTGGGGGCGTAGTAGGGATGGTTGGTTCTCGACTAGCTCGGCCACATCGATCATCCCGCTGCACGATGGGGACCCTCGTTTCGATTGTCATGGCTCTGGAAACTGGACATTCCTCATAAGATTAAACATTTCCTTTGGAAAATCGCTCGTGATGGTCTGCCGACATCAGATCGCCTACAACGCTCTCATGTGGCGGTTCCGTCGGGTTGCTGTTTCTGTGGCGGTTCAACGGAGTCTACCTACCACCTTCTGCTACAATGCCCTATGACCATCGCCCTTCTGGCAGATCTTCGTATTGATTTCCCAAACCACCATGGCTTAGATAACAACACTAAACCCAATACTATCCTTAATCATATCTTTATTTCAGCTGGTAAGAAGGTTACAAATAATCTTGCCTTCGCTTGGTGGAGTCTCTGGTTCTTTAGGAACCAGCTGGTATTTCAACACACCACGTCGACTTCTTGTCAGGCAATTGCGCTCTTCTGTAACACTAGCAAGAGTACTTGGGCGGATCGCTTGGATAAAATAGACGACACTACCATGGCTTAGATAACAACACTAAACCCAATACCATCCTTAATCATATCTTTATTTCAGCTGGTAAGAAGGTTACAAATAATCTTGCCTTCGCTTGGTGGAGTCTCTGGTTCTTTAGGAACCAGCTGGTATTTCAACACACCACGTCGACTTCTTGTCAGGCAATTGCGCTCTTCTGTAACACTAGCAAGAGTACTTGGGCGGATCGCTTGGATAAAATAGACGACACTCACACTAAAACATCAAACGTATCCTCGTGGGGCTATAACAACGGAACTACTGCCTCCGGGAATTCCAGGATCCACTCTCAAGCCTGGGAAAAACCTCCACCAGGATATCACAAACTAAACTTTGACGGCTCTCACTGCCTGTCGGGGGCGGGTTCCTACGACTTTGTCATCCGAGACCACCTAGGGCAATTATACTCGCTTGGATCGGGCACTTGTAATAACACATCGGCGGTTTACGCTAAAGCGTTAGGCCTTCATATGGGTGTTGCCAGGGCTAGATTTCTGGGCATTCAAAATCTCTTAATAGAAGGAGACTGTTTGGTCGTCATAAAGGCTCTCCTGGGGGACTGGTCGTGCCCTTGGAATATCGAGCTGCTGATGGCTGATACAATAATAAATCTTAATTTTATCTCTAATGTTGATATTCGTCATATTTTCAGGGATTCTAATGCGGTTGCTGACAGGATTGCACGTCTGGCTTACTGCATCCCTGCCGATGATAGCTTGGCTACTGATCCAGAACTTCGTGTTCTCGTCCGCTCGAACGCTCTAGGAAAGAAGCCTGCTCGGCGGCGGCTTTCCTAACTCTTATCTTGCTTCCAAAAAAAAATCAATTTGGAAAAGATTTCTTAGATTTAAACACACAAACAAAAAATATTTTTAAAAAATAATTAAAAATTATTTAGTATCTTAAAAAAAACCCAAACATGAAATAGTATAAAATAAAGGGTGATTTTGCTAACTAGCCTATTTTAAACCTTTAATTAGGTGATTAGCACCCAAACTAACTTAATTAGGTAAGCTAGCACTCTCCTTTCCTTCCCTTCCTTCCTCCCACTTTCCCCCTTCCTTCTCTTCATTCCTCCTACGTTAACCATTGATGCCATTTTTTTGATGCCATTTTTTCACCATTAACCACTGATGCCACTTTTTTTATGCAATTTTTTTGATGTCATTTTTTTTATCATGATGCCATTTTTCCAAAGTAGGGTTTTGATGTCATTTTTTAATGACATTTTTTTATTTAATGTGATGCCAATTTTTTAAAGTAGTGTTTTAATGTCATTGTTCTAATGTAATCGTTTGATGCCAGTTTTTTAATTTAGTCAATTGTATATCGATATATTTTCAATTATTCTACTCTTATTCACTGATGACACATTTGTGGTTACACGCCATTGATGCAATTATTTGTGGTGACATTTTTATTACATTTTATACAGTTGATGACACATGAGTATAAAATGTGATTAAACTTTATTGATGACATCTTTTATTGATGACTTTTATTTATTGATGACATTTGTGACTACACTTCATTGAGCTCAATCATTTGTGATGACATTCTTTGGTGATGACATTTTTATTTATAACATTTTTATACAATTGATAACATATGAGCATAAAATGTGATTATACTTCATTGATGACATTGTTTGTTAACTTTTAAAAAGGGTGAACTGAGCAAATTTCCTCTTTTTTATAACATTTTATTTTTACTTTAATACTACTTTTATAATGAAATGGTTTTATTAGTTTAATATAGGGTGAATTTTGTTATCTTAACGGATTGATATGAAATAATAACACAACGGAATACATTAATGTATTACACTTTGAGAATTTCCCTAGTGAGTTCATATTAGTTATCATCTCCTTTTAAATCAACTTACAAGTGAAAATGATTTGCTCAAGTTTTCTGGCAATAATTCTTGGTACTCTTTGTCGAAAAACTAAATTAAAGAAATTAAAACACAAATTGTATAATATTCAACTTCTTTATCATCAAAAACTGGTGGACTCTTCCATATTTCCATTCAAGAATGAAGGTCCCTCTTTTCAATCTATAACTTGTAGACTACAAGCCCAAGGAATGTAAGAAAACCCCCATCTGTTAGGGAATGCAAAGAAAAGAGAATAAATAAATTAGAACACAATTTGCTTTTGCTTCAAGTGCAATTCCCATTCAAGGTAGTCCCACATCATACAAGGCACCCTCATTTGTTTTTGCTGTCGCTCTCTCAGCACAATCATTATGTCCTGAATTTTTTTGCCTCGTATGCATTCTCTCCTGATGCAACTGGGCAAGTTGGGAGAGCTTACTGTTTAGTCTCCATTGCAGGCCAATTTTTCATGTTGTCATGGCATCTCACTGCATTTCCATGTTGTTCGCAGACAACAGAATTGGGAGAGCTTACTATTTAGTCTCCATTGCAGGCCAATTTTTCATCCTTTTTCCGAAGAACATTTACAGTTGAAGATGTACCCAAGCTAGACAACACATCAGACGTCCCTGCACCATTTATATGCCCATTAGCACATCTGCAAGTACGGAATCTCAAGTAATCTATAATATAACCTTATACTAATATAAACAGATATCTCATTAGGGTGATCCCAGATATTAGAGTTTTATGAACCTACAAATGCTGCACACAGTACATCAAACACTGCCACATGAACTGGTCTTTCCATTTTCTTGCAACCTTTGTTCTAAACTTTCCTGTTATAACAATCAACCATAAACAAGCACTAAAAATCAGAACTTGAAATGTTATGAAAAATCCAGCTCACACTAACCCGTCAATTTGGGATTCATTGCAAGGAAGAATCAATCAAACCATAGAAGGGTTAAGCTCAAAGAAGTCAGAAGTTAAGTCTTTCTTAGGCTCTCCCAGGCCTCTCGAACTTGGCTGATTCCAACGGCTTTCACTGCATTTTTATATCATATAACATGTATAAACATCAACTAAAAGCTTTTACGTTGAATAAAGAGAAATCAATTGCCTTCACATTACCTTTTAGGTTGAATCAAACATTAATGTAGCAGCAACAACCAATTTATATCATATAACATGTATGAATCCATCCAGATAAGGTGCAACTTGCATCACATTTCATGATAATTTTCAATAGATTTTACAAAAGGGAAACAAATTGCAAGAAGCTTAAATGCAACATATGACATCTATTTCTAGTAACAGATTAACCTATGATAAGGTTTAGAGGAAAAGAATGGAAATCCATATTGATACAAATTTCACCTATCCAATGATAGTAACAAGGAAACCTTTTGGAAGGCAGAGATTCAACTCACTTAGATGAAACTTCTGCAAATCAAAACACCAATAGAATTCACTTTATTATCGTAAGAAAACACAAACACCGTAGGGTACCAAGTATAGAGTCGGAGTTGAGCATCAAGCATCAAGCATGTTATGAGTTATGATAGTTCGCCAAATCGAATTCCATTCCTTACAAATTTACAATGACAGATATCAAGATCCAAAAGAGCCATCTCAGATTTCACTCACAATCAATGGTTTCACATCCAAATTTCAGGCCAAAATCTGGCAGATATATGCTCAAGTGAATCCAATCGCTTAAGCCTTTTTTCCTATGTTTTTGAATGTTAATCACCTGTAGCTAAATATTAACTCTCAAGGTGTTTTACTACAAGATCTTAATCACTTCTTTGTCAGATTCAAATCACACAGAAAATCAACAAACTCTGAAATGATAAGAGATCAGAGACCAATTCAGAAATTAGGAAAAACAAGACCAGTTCAGCAATCAATCAAGCGCAATGATAAATTGCGTGATAAAAACCCTAATTGAAAAGAAGATCCATCCAAACCACTCCGAATTTCACAAGAATTAAACGATTGGAATCAGATTTCACCTGATCAATAGAGCAATTGTTGAACAGACGGCGCAAGAGCGCAGGGGCGATCTTATACCTCACCTCGAGCCCAGATCTGCGAGAAAGAACCTGCATATAATTTGGAGCACTATCAATTGAAAACCCTAAACTTGTCACCAAGCATCCGCACAATCAATTGAAAACCTAAATTGAACAAATCTAAATGAAAGGAATTTATGAATCTATCCAACACCACTACAAAATCTCCAAATTTTTACAAACTATGAAACGAAGAAACAATCATTAATTTACTCGAAAGCAAGAAACCTAAATCGTTCCGGAAATCGAAACCTAGAGATGGACTCAGCGAATCGAAAACGCTACCAGGAGAGCCTTGCTGAAACCAAATGGAATCACGATGATATTCTGAGCGGGTTTGAGTGACCAGAAAGTTGAACTCGTTGTAGAAGATATGATGATATTTGAAGAACGGAGAGGGCGAGGGCGAGGGAACGCTCCGAACGGAGACCATCGGAATCGGAGGTTGAGAGAGAAAGATCGAGAATCGCCATGGGAGGGCTCTCGGATCTGACGGAGGGAGAACGAAAGGCAAAGTGGTTAATTACCTAATTAATTTTCAATGGGGTATAGAACGGCCAATAAAACATTGAAAGTGGTTAATTACCTAATTAAATTATCAAAGGTGTATATTTTACCAAAATTTCTCTAAAATAAACACAATTTATTTTAAAATATTTTTATTTTTATTTTGTTCAGCCAGTGATTATTGACCTTTGAGAAAAAACCAACAAACTGCCCATTGTAATGAACGAAACTGAAACTGAAACTGGTACATAAACCTCACCTACCCTCTTCCACCTACAATTTATCAGGAGCAACTGTCCTTCAATCCGGGGACCTTGAGCCCATCTGTAAAACCCTCAATCCCCATCGCCATTGAAGCCGCAAATCCCCACCATGAATTTCCTCGAAACGCCCCAGATTCAATTGGTGGCCGTCGGCGTAGCCGTTGTAGCAGTTCTCGTCGGCGCCGCTTATTTCTTCTCCGCTGGCAATAAGCGCAAAGGTTTGATTTTTATTTTTGGCTGTTGTCGATTGGGTGCTTAATTCGGCGGATTTGGTTTGAAATTACGATGCTTTTGAGGGGTTGGTTCTAATTTGGGATTCGCTCGGGGAATAAGCAGTCCGGTTGATGTGAGGGTTTTCTGTGAATTTGGGGGTGTAGGTAGCTTGGATCCTGAAAATTTCAAGGAATTCAAACTGGTGAAGCGCGAGCAGCTGAGTCACAATGTGGCCAAGTTCACATTTTCTCTTCCTACTCCTACTTCCATTTTGGGCCTTCCAATTGGTCAACACATCAGTTGCAGGTTCATCTACTTCTCACTGTTGTCTGTTGAATTCCTCTAATAATTTTATTTGCTTGTTTCTGATAAAAAAAAGGATCCAGTCTGATATTGCTTGGGCATAGATTTGGTGTTAGGCTGAATCAGAATGCAAAAAAGAAGAGATCTTGACTATAAGAAAGGAAATCAATATCGTTGTTATAGCTGTGGATTTCCTGCTTCCTGATGTGTTGTTTCATTGCTCTTTGGTTGATCATATCCCTTGGTCTGACTGAGTGTCAACTCATCTGACCTCGTGTGGGCTTGGATGGGCATATCTTGATGATCTTTCATGCTTCATTGAATCCCTTATTTGTTTGTGCTTCTCTTGCTCTATTTGTTTTGTTCTTCTGTTATTTATCTGAGAAATTGAAAGAAACCGAATAATCTTTGTGATGATGTTGGTAGGGGGAAGGATGGACAAGGTGAAGAGGTGATTAAATCCTACACTCCAACTACATTGGATTCTGATGTAGGCCACTTTATACTTGTTATAAAGGTGCGTCTCGGAAATCTGTTGTTCTCAAATCATAATTGTTTAATGTTGTGTGTTTATGGTGTTGATCGGTCTTGTGTTTTCTGTTTCCGACTCTAATTAGATGTATCCACAAGGAAGGATGTCGCATCATTTTCGGGAGTTGCAGGAAGGTGACTATTTGGCTGTAAGGGGACCCAAGGTTTGTAATGCTTCTGAGGCTATTATGGTTTGGTGTGAAAATCTAGTTAGCCGAATTTTGTTTTTTGACTGCTTACTTGCTTTGAAGGCATAGTCAGTTTCAAATGGATCTGATGTGTTTGTCCAAGATGCATTTTCGCTTATTAGGCAAGCAATTGGAATTGGGAAAACTGGTTCTAATTAGTAGAAGAATTAAGAAAATGCATTAAATGATATGTTTTAGTGATTTAAAAAAAAAACATTTTAAACTTGCTATCTGTTCTTTACAACAAAAATATGTATTTAGGAACACAATTAGTTATCAACCTCTTATGCAAATGGCCAATTTAAAGATGTTAGGCCAATTTGGCTTCCTTAAAGTAGTCTATTATCTGTGTCGAGCTGGACTGTTGTATTTTCTCTCGGGCGTGCTTTTAAGCAGAATTGTTTCTGAAGTTGGTTTTTGAGTTGCCATGTTGTCTAAAATTGTAAAGCAATCTTTACAAAACGCATTATTGAAGCGTTATCAGAATTAAATACTAATCAACCCCAAATAGCTGACTGTTTATCCTATAATCCTTCCAGGGCCGATTTAAGTATCAGACTGGTCAAGTTAGAGCATTCGGGATGCTTGCTGGAGGTTCTGGGATTACTCCAATGTTTCAAGTAAGTACTTGTTGACATAACTTTGCAGCAAACTCTTTGATTTCAAGTGTATATTTTCCGGACTTCACTTTATAGCGAACTCTTTGACTCTTTGTATTATTTCTTTCTGGGAAAATGTGGAAAAATTGCAAGAGATTCAGGAGGCTTACATTATTTTTTTGTTTTGTTATAATCACGTTAGGTAGCTAGGGCCATTTTGGAAAACCCGAAGGACAAAACAAAGGTGCATCTCATCTATGCCAATGTTACATATGAAGACATTCTTCTGAAGGTATCCCTCTCCTGCCCTCACTCGTCTTTGTCTTTTTCTATGTGTAGTACGAGTATGTGTATCTGTGTGAAGCATTACGCTTCCACATTTACATGACTCCCAGTTGAAAAAGGGGCTACCCATGGTTATAGGTGAATGTTTTTGACTAATTCTTTACCGACCTTTGAAAATCAGAGTCTCTTACCCCTTTCTATGCTGAAAGCTGAAACCAAAGAAATGTCTAGTGTCTAAAGTTTCTTGCACGATCAAAACCTGGGAGGGTAAAGCGTACAAAAGCAATCCTGGAATGGACAATGCAACAGCAGAAATGTATAATTGTATGTCTAATAATTGATGTTGGTATCTTACCATGCAGGAAGAATTGGACAACCTTGCTTCTGAGTACCCTAGTCGCTTTTCCGTTTATTACGTTCTTAATCAGGTTGGTCATTCTTAATACGTTTATTTGTTTGTTTTCTGCTTTCACAGTAGGTTAAGTTGTAAAGTGGAAAGAAACATTGAATATGTGTTCGGCACTTTGACAGGATAAACATACAAGTTAATTGAAGACTTGAAGTTGATAAGTAACGTTGAAACTAACAAGTTAAAAATAGCTTATAACTTCTAAGCAGTTACCATTGTCTATAGCTTATGAAAATGAGGTAGCTTAGTAGCTAAAACCATGACAATTTAAAGCCTTCGCCTTTGATTTATCTTTTGTAAAAAGATTCAACTCTTTTGAGTTTAGGCACAACAATTTTTACAAACATTTTATCATTACCTATTTACTAGATCTCGAGTAATCCAGCAAAGTCCTATAAGGTGATCTGACTCGGTTTTTGCTCTTGTTAGCCTCCTGAAGTATGGAAGGGCGGAGTCGGGTTCGTCAGCAAAGAAATGATCAAAGAGCATTTACCTGCGCCAGCAGATGATATTCAGGTCTGTATCATCACACCACACTTTTCTGCATTTGTGTAATGCACTCGTAGCTGATGCCGCTCAATAGGATTAGGATCCGTCAGCAAAGAAATGATCAAAAGACCAGTTGTTGCTTTTGTGTACATGTTAAGAGTCCTGTTTGTAAACCACTGAATTATTTCGTTTGGTGTCGCTTGCAGATCTTGAGATGCGGTCCACCACCGATGAACAAAGCGATGGGTGCTCATCTCGACGATCTTGGCTACTCCCCAGCTATGCAGTTCCAGTTTTAAGTCCCAGGAGTCCTATTTTGGGGCTAAATTGGTACTAAAAAAAGTCTCACTCGGTATCTTTCATATCATTTTGGCAAGGCACTATGAGACATTGCCTGAACCATCAAGGGTTTCTTCTTGTGATGTACTTACCTTCTAGCTAGTATCAGGATTTGTTTTCCATTTTTCTAATTTTAATGCCAAAGTGAGGCCATATTATTGTTCCTACGATAGCTCCATATCCGCGACATCTCTAGACGACCTTGTGGATATGAGTTTACAAACGTTGCCATTTTGCGACATTTATCTTGCAACAAAAAGAGCTTCATCTTCTGAGTTCGAATGAGGACTCTTGAGTTCTTCAGCATGCTTCATTTTAATCTACTTCAAGATCACTGGTTCAATGGCTGAAGGGAATTCTTCACACATTGCCATTATCTGCAGGAACTCATTGTTTTTTTGCTTTATACATAGAAATAAAATTGCACAAAATGTACCCTTTTTAGTATTAAATTGCACACAATGACTTATTTTAAAAGTACATAAAAACAACCATTATTTACCAAACTGTTATGGCCTTAGATACCATTGTAAGCCTTGAGACAAGGCTCTATAAGGGATGGGCATTGTTATGGCCTAGCCTAGCTATGGTCTATAAATAGACCCTTGTATACAGGAGGATGGATATGAATGAAAATACACATATTTTCCCTCCCTCTCTACACTCTCTCAACTCTCTCTCTTTCTCTATCTTGCTCTTCTGCTTCTCACCCCTTTTTCTGTTACTATCCCACTATCCCTCGGTTACAACAGATCACCACCCCGTCCGTAGATCACCATCCAAGAAAGGTCCAACCTCAGTGGGCCATAACAGAATTGGTATCAGAGCTCTTTCTTGGGCAAGCGCGCATAGCAATGGCGGAAGGTACGAGATCCAAAACACTCGAGCTGCAGTTTCAAGAATTCAAGGAGGACACAAGGGCGTTCATGGCGTCGATGGTGAAATCGATCGCAGATTCGCAACGGATTCAAGAAGAGCAATTGAGGCAGTTTGAAGAATTCAAGAAACTAAATGATCAAAGGATGGAGCAATTAGCAGATTTCGTACGCAATCCTCCTGAGCCGACGCACAGACGGGAGCAATCCTCATATGCAACCAATGGCGACAGGCGAACCAGTGCTAGGGGGGGACCTCCCAACAACAGAGCAGCAATGTCGTTAATGGGAGATGGTCCCGCAGATCAGGAGATTCCAGGCTCGCGCTGGCATCAAAGCTTCAATGGAGGACAACAGCAGTCCAACGTCGCAGGAGTGGACAACAGATTTCCTCGTCTACCTAAATTGGATTTTCCAGGATTTGATGGCAAGAAGCCCCGAAACTGGATTCGGAAGTGCGAGAAATTCTTCGGGATCTTTGCAATTCCGGAGGCACAGCAAGTGGAAATCGCGACGATGTACTTCAATGATAAGGCCGACACATGGTTACAGGGGTACATGATGCAGAATCACCATGTGAATTGGAAGAAGTTTTGCGATGATGTCTGTATGAGGTTTGGGGACAGAAGAGAGGCTGAGATCGTCGGGGAATTCAATAAGTTGGAACAGCAAGAGGATCTGGAGGAATATAATGAAAGGTTCGAGGAGCTACGTGCTGGTATGTTGTCGTTCAACCCTCAACTTTCAGAATCCTACTTTGTGTCAAGCTATATCAGTGGACTCAAGAGTGAGATTCAGTCGCTGGTAAAATTGGGGCGTCCCACTTCAATGGCGGAAGTTCTTGATCAAGCAAGACTACATCACAAAGCGGTGCAGGCATTAATTCGAGTATCCAGGAGTCAATGGAAACCTTTTTCAGGAGGACCACATACGACGACATCCAGGAATGTGTCATGGGACCGAGATGGGGGAAATAAAGGAGAATCTCGGAGCACAAGCAGCACAGGGAGTACGGGGAGCACTGGGAAGACAGCACCATCACCAAGCTCAGAGGCAAGTACAGGCCGCTCCGTGGAGGCCAAGAAAGGTCTCTGTTACAGATGCGGGGACAAGTATTTCCATGGACACAGGTGCAAGACTCAGTCATTGTTTAGTTTGATTGCCCAGGAGGTACAGGATAAGGGTCAGCTGTCAGATGAGCAGGCGCAAGAATGGGCTCCAGATGAGGAACAGGAGGAAGAAGTGTATGTTCATGCACTGACAGGAGAAGAATCAGGAAGTACAATCAGGGTAAAGGGATCGATTAAAGGAAGAGAGATCACAATCCTCATAGACAGTGGAGCTACCCACAACTTCTTGGATTCAAGAGTAGCTAGAGAAGCTGGATTTGAAGTTAGTAAGGTGGGAATAATGCAAGTCACAACCATTAGTGGTACCATGTTTAGCAGTAAGATTTGCAAAGCATTTGTATGGGAAATGCAAGGCTGTGACTATGAACATGATATAAGGCTACTGAAGATGGATGGGTGTGACATGATTTTAGGAACGGATTGGTTAGTGGGTTATAATCCAGTGCTATTTGATTTTGTGGAAGTCCAAATTTCTTTCAAGAAATTAGGAGAACAGGTGGTGATTAAAGGGTTCAAAGAAGATAAAGCACAAGAACAGGCCTGTGTGAAAATGCTTACAGGAAAGCAATTGAGCAAGTTGTGTTTAAACCAGTAGCCAGTTTGGGGTGCACAAGTAGCTCAAGTATGCAGCATCAGAAAGTCAGGACAACCTTTGCCAGCAGAGATTGCCAGGATCATAGCTGAGTTTGATGATGTGTTTCAGGAGCCTAAGGAGTTACCACCACTCAGGAATCATGAGCACTCAATCAACTTAAAGATGGGTGCGGCACCAGTGGCAAGTAGACCTTATAGATATCCGTATTTTCATAAATCTGAAATTGAGAAGCAAGTATCGGAGATGATTTCCAATGGGATCATACGAGTCAGTCACAGCCCCTTTGCATCACCAACTTTATTGGTGAAAAAGAAGGATGGATCTTGGCGTTTTTGTGTGGATTACAGAAGGTTAAATGACATCACAGTTAAAGATAAATTCCCAATTCCTCACATAGAGGATTTGTTGGATGAACTGAATGGCGCCTGCATCTTCTCTAAGTTGGATCTGCGAGCTGGGTATCATCAAGTGAGAATGGTAGAAGATGATGTTGCAAAGACAGCGTTCAGAACTCACCATGGGCATTATGAATTCAGGGTTATGCCTTTCGGCTTAACGAATGCACCTGCAACCTTCCAAGGATTGATGAACGATGTGTTTGGGCCTTTATTGAGAAAGTCAGTTTTGGTCTTCTTTGATGATATTCTGATTTACAGCAGGAACTTGAGTCAACATGTCATACATTTGCAGAAAGTGTTGAAAATAATGAGACATCATAAACTTTTTGCAAAGCATTCAAAGTGTGAGTTTGCTCAGAATGAAGTGGAATACTTGGGGCACATCATATCTGGAGCAGGAGTATCGACACATCCAGGAAAGATAGATGCGATGTTGAAATGGCCAACACCCAAGAATTTAAAAGCATTGAGAGGGTTTCTGGGACTTACAGGGTATTATCGTCGATTTATCAGGGGATATGGGTGCATTGCTAAACCCCTAATTGATCTCCTTAAGAAGGATAGTTTTGTTTGGACAGAGAAGGCAGAAGCAGCTTTCAAGGAATTGAAAAGGATCTTAACATCACCCCCAGTATTGGCAATGCCAGATTTTGCTGCGCCCTTTGTGGTGGAAACAGATGCGTGTGAATCAGGGGTAGGGGCTGTGTTAATGCAAAATGGGAGGCCCATTGCTTTCATCAGTCAAGCATTACAAGGGAGACACTTGCTGAGAGCTGTGTATGAAAAGGAACTATTGGCGATTTTGTTGGCCGTGGACAAATGGAGGCATTATTTGGAAGGCAGGAGGTTCATTATTAAAACGGATCATCAACCCCTAAAGCATTTGCTTGATCAAAAACTTTCAACTCAGATTCAAAGAAAGGCAGTAAGGAAGCTACTGGGGTTGGATTATGATATAGCTTACAAGAAGGGTGTTGAGAACAAAGCAGCAAATGCTTTGTCCAGGGTTTTTGAACATAGTGAGTGTGCTGCAGTCACAGTTATGCAGCCAACTTGGGTAAAGGAGATTATGGATAGTTATATAAATGATCAAGTGGTGCAAGGGCTGATGTTGACTGCTCTATCTGATTCCCATGGGCCCTTTTCAGTAACAAAAGGACTGCTGCGTTATAAAGGAAGGTTAGTCATTGGAAGTAATGCTGAGCTGAGGCTTAAGCTTCTACAAGCCCTACATGAAGAGCCCATAGGGGGCCACTCGGGGATTCATGCAACATATCAGAGGGTGAAGAGCCTATTTTATTGGCAAGGGTTGAAGGCAGATGTGACTGGGTTTGTTAAAGAGTGTGATACTTGCCAGAGGAGTAAGTCTGAGAATGTGGCCACTCCAGGATTACTGCAGCCATTGCAAATTCCAGAAAGGCCATGGGGTAACATCAGCATGGACTTCGTTGAAGGGTTACCTCGATCTCAGGGCAAGGATACCATATTAGTGGTCGTCGACAGGCTAACAAAGTATGCGCATTTCCTGTCTCTGTCACATCCTTTTACAGCTCAAAAAGTGGCTATGGTGTTTATGGAAAATGTTTTCAAACTTCATGGACTGCCCTCCAGCATAGTGTCGGATAGGGACAGAGTGTTTGTTAGTCATTTTTGGCAGCATTTGTTCAAAGCACTGCACACAAGGTTGGATATGAGCTCTTCTTACCATCCTCAATCGGATGGGCAAACAGAGAGAGTTAACCGATGTCTGGAAACCTATCTGAGATGCATGACTTCGAGTAATCCCAGGAGATGGTCGCAATGGCTATTTTTAGCAGAATGGTGGTACAACACAACAACTCATTCTGCTATAAAAATGACACCATTCGAGGCCTTGTATGGGGGACCTCCTTCTCAGTTTGGGTTGCCCACAATGACTGCAACAGGGGCGCCAGTAACTGAATGGTTAGGGTCAAGACAGGCTATGATCAAGCAGCTTCAGGATCATTTGCAGCAAGCTCAAGCTAGGATGAAAACTTTTGTGGATGCTCACAGGACTGAGAGAGATTTAAGTGTGGGTGACTGGGTGTTCGTCAAGCTGCAACCTTACAGACAGTCGTCGGCGGCTATTAGGAAGAACCTCAAGCTCAGTGCTAAGTATTATGGTCCATTTCAAATTGTGTCAAAGATTGGACCAATGGCTTATAAGTTGCAGCTACCACACACAGCTAGAATCCATCCAGTGTTTCATGTGTCACAGTTAAAGCTGAAGCATGGGGGGCATCAGGATATGGGAGTACAGCTACCAGAGACAGATGAGGAGGGACAGATCTTGGTGGAACCTGAAACCATTCTTGACACTCGAGTACAATATTTGAGCAATGGAGATCCGGTTACAGAGTGGCTGATCAAATGGAGGAATCTGACCAAGGAGGAAGCAACTTGGGAAGCAGCGGGCCACATCATTTCTCAATTTCCTCAATTCGAATTGAGGCCTTAGATGCCTTAGATACCATTGTAAGCCTTGAGACAAGGCTCTATAAGGGATGGGCATTGTTATGGCCTTAGATACCATTGTAAGCCTTGAGACAAGGCTCTATAAGGGATGGGCATTGTTATGGCCTAGCCTAGCTATGGTCTATAAATAGACCCTTGTATACAGGAGGATGGATATGAATGAAAATACACATATTTTCCCTCCCTCTCTACACTCTCTCAACTCTCTCTCTTTCTCTATCTTGCTCTTCTGCTTCTCACCCCTTTTTCTGTTACTATCCCACTATCCCTCGGTTACAACAGATCACCACCCCGTCCGTAGATCACCATCCAAGAAAGGTCCAACCTCAGTGGGCCATAACACAAACTTTGCAAAAAACCACTGCAATTAACCAAAACAACTCCATAAATATTGTTTAATGTTTATCACATACTAGTGTAGGTCCCGTCCCGTACACATAAAATCCATAAATACATTATTATAAATAATCTAAATAGATTTTAATAAATAAAAAATAATAATCTACATATAAATATAAATCATTTTCTTCACCAAAATAATATAGATATAAATAAAATTAGTTTGACATATTATATATAATCTACATATCTTTTCTTAGATACTCTCAAAATATAAATAAAATTCACATTGATAAGGTAAAAGTTTTTTTTTTCTAATCTATGGTTAATTAAATCTCGTGTAATATAATAGATAGCTGATTTTTAAAAATATTTTAATATTTTTTTATTAAATATGTAGTATATATTTATTACGTAAATTTACTAAAATATCTATGCACGGATAGATTGCGCCTACATATTATAGCTACATACTCCCTCCGTCTCAAAATACATGTGTAATAATTAGATGTAAAAAAGTAGTTTAAGTGTAATGATTAGACTTTGGTATTAGAATATTGGAAAAATGACTCAAAATAATACCAACTATGAGATATGAACCAAAAATAATATAAACTATAAAAAGTCTCAAAATAATACAAACTATCAACCTATAAACCAAAAATAATACGAACTTTAAAATCAACCAAAAATAATACAATCAATGAAATTTTGACTTTAAATAATACAAACTTTTGAATTTAAATTAGGATAAGATTCAAAATAATATTTTATTTATCAAAATTATAAAAAAATCTATAATTATTCATATTTTGCATAAATCCACCTTTTATATTTCAAATACATCAAACCCGCTATTTGGTTGTCTAACTTTGTATAATACAACCCCAATTTTTAGAAATTACACAAAATTACATGAATTCTAAGATATGATTATGTTTTTTTTAATAATTATGGATAAAGTGGATGTGATTTTATTTAATTTCAAAATAAAAAGTGTTTTTTTTTGTAAAGTTAAATAAATAAATAGTGATTTTGATGTATTTAAAAATAAAGGGGATGCATTTGTGCAAAGTGTGACTATATACACATATTTTTGTAATTTTGGTAAATGATGTTTTGTTTTGATTCTTCTCCTAATCCAATTTCAAAAGTTTGTATTATTTTGAGTTAAAAGTTCATAGTTTGTATTGTTTTTAGTTGATTTTAAAGTTTGTATTATTTTTGGTTTATAGGTGGATAGTTTGTATTATTTTGAGACTTTCTTCAGTATCCGAAACTGCCTTATTGTAACGGCCCGGATAAATTTTGCCGAATATTGATTTGTTAACATTTAACACCGTAAGAGTTGTTAACATTTGATCCATATTCTATATATATATATATATATATATATATATATATATATATATATATATATATATATAGGGAAGAGTTCCAATGAAACGAATAATACGGTGTAACGGTGAAACGAATGAATATTACATCATATTCATATGAATATTACTTTATATGAATATGAAAATATGAATATTATGTTGTGTGATTATGAATATGATGTAAATATGGGTATATGAATTTAATATTATTTATATTCAAATAATATAAAATGAATAACACTATATTCATATTGATACACCATAATATTCACACATTCATATCCACAAAATGCCATATTCATATGAATATGACATAATATTCATTCGTTTCACCGTTACACCGTATTATTCGTTTCATTGGAACTCTTAGGGAAGGGTTCTAGTGAAACGAATAATACGGTGTAACGGTGAAACGAATGAATATTACGTCATATTCATATGAATATTATTTTATATGAATATGAAAATTATGTTGTGTGATTATGAATATGATGTAAATATGGGTATATGAATATGATATTATTTATATTCAAATAACATAAAATGAATAACACCATATTCATATTGATACACTATAATATTCACATATTCATATTCACATTATGTGATATTCATATGAATATGACATAATATTCATTCGTTTCACCGTTGCACCGTATATATATATATGAACTTGTCTCCTTGCCCATCCAAATAAAATCACAACGAAAGAAAATGAGACTTGTCAAAACCCAACCCGACAAACTTGACCCGATCTGTACGCCCAGAAAATTTTGGGTCAAGACTCGGAAATTTTTTCCGATCCAAACCCGAAAATACGGTAATTTTTCAGGACATCTAGGTTTAGACCCGGTAATTTTGACCCGGTTGACCCGATCGACCCGATGACTCGATTGACTCGATTGATTTATAATTATATATGATTAATTTTTTTATGGAGATTCTAATTTATTACATTTAATAATTACAATCACTTAATCTTTCATTTTCAAATCAACTTTTATATTTATTTGTATTGTGTAATATTGATCCCTCCTATCGATATTATTTGATTTTTGATCTTTTATCACATTTTTTAAGAAGATAAAAACTCTAAAAATATTAAAATATTAAAAACAATTCTATGCTTATTACTAATTGCATGAAATTATTTTTAAAAAAATATTTAAATTTTTGATATTTTATATATTTTTAAATTTTATTAAAAATTATGAGAAATAATAAAAATCAAGTATTTTAGTTCAGATATATTATATAATTATAAGCACTAGAACTTATGAACCCCGTCTTTAATTTTAGCATTTTAAAATTATCGCAAAATTATCAAATTATGATTTTTTTAATTTAAAAAAGAAAAAATTGACAAACCCAAAATCGACCCGATTTGACCCGAAACCGGGTCAAACCCGAATTCAAGTCAACCTAGATCTACTCATAACCCATTTTACCCGAAACCCAAAATGACCCGACTCGAATCCGACCCTAATAACCCGATTGACAGGTCTAATCTTAATTAATCCAATGTTGGGTTTATAATGGCATGGTACATATGTGATGGGAGATTGCCCGATTCTTCCGATTAATCCCCTTATTCGCCAATTCCTTCGCAAATCGTCCCTACACACCCCATTCACCAATCATCCCTCAACCTGAAGAATAAAAACAAGAGAAAAAATAGGTGGAGAGACAATCAATTGATCACTCTACATGCCCTTCATTTTGTTCGCGTTTTGTAGTCCAACCTAGGGCATCCGTTTTGTCAAGGACTCAAGGTTCTTCGGTATATCATTGCAAGAGCGTTTGGATCCTCATTTCGATCTTAGACCAACCCGGATCACTATCTCGATCCTTTCGGATTCAAGCTTACCCGATTCGATTATGGCCGAAAGGAGGAATTCAATGTGTTGCTTCTTTGCATTAACATCAGTCTTGTTCATCCTATCTTGGTTCCTTGTCCTACACTCCACAAGCCGACGACACCGACTCATCAATCACTCCTTCCTCGCCACCACCGGATTCTTCTCGAAATCCGGCAACAAACGCCCTCATAAACCCTCAAATCCGAGCTGTGATGATCATCATCATCATCTCAAGGTCTTCATGTATGATCTCCCACCCGAATTCCATTTCGGCCTTCTTGAATGGAAGCCGGAGGGCGATGTCGTGTGGCCCGATACGAAAGCCAAAATCCCTCCTTACCCGGGCGGGCTAAACCTACAACACAGCATTGAGTATTGGCTCACACTTGACCTCCTCTTCTCCGAGTTCTCGGGGAGTAATTGGGGCGCCTCTCGTCGCCTTGCCACGAGAGTGCGCAACTCCAGCGAAGCTGATGTCGTGTTTGTGCCCTTCTTTTCGTCCTTGTGCTACAACCGATTCTCGAAAGTGAAGCCACCGAGGCACAACGACGATAAAGCATTGCAAGCGAAGTTGGTCGAGTATTTGGTAGGCCAAGACGAGTGGCAGCGGTCAGGGGGAGTCGACCATGTCATCATGGCTCACCATCCGAATAGCCTCTCGGATGCGAGGAACGAGCTTTGGCCTGCAATGTACATACTCTCGGATCTCGGGAGGTATCCCTACAACATTGCAAATGTTCACAAAGATGTCATTGCTCCTTATCGACATGTGATCGGATCATATGTTAACTATACTTCGACGTTCGATAGTCGCCCGACGTTGCTTTACTTCCAAGGGGCCATCTATAGGAAGGATGTAAGTTTGCCTATTGATTCCTTTGATAAATGTCCCTTAATGCATATCTTGATGTTCATTTGTTCTACATTCACTTGGTTTTCATAACTTACTATGGGTAATTTCAGAGCCGGCCAATGAGTTTCGGAGGCCCTGTGAAAAACCTTGAACGAGATGATATTCGACTAAAATTTTAGATGAAATTTACATAACATTAACTAAGAAAATAGTTCTTAATCAAAATAACAATAAAATACTTAACTTATTACTATAGTTATTCATCAAAATAACAACAAAACATTTACCAAATAGTGCTTAATAAAAATAACTCCAACCAAACACTACTTCATATTGTCGTTCACTTGAAAACATTATCCTCTTGAGATTGATTCCTTCCTTGTATTTATACTCATTCCCAAGCTTGATGATAGACAGATACGAGTGTTTCAAATATTTGTCCTTATTTATACATATAGTATCATCTTTCTTTGTATCCAATTCCAGGGCCTTCTTTCACACACAAGCTACGTTTCTATGGCCGAATTTTGAACTAATTAATTTGCTAACCAACCCCCACCAAGCCCATCATCCATTTATAATCATCTGGTTACCCAAAATTCATAAGCTTACACAGTTACACACCTTTCAATTACATTACAAGTGAATGGGGCAATACCTGCAGGAACACAACCGGTGAACTACTGCAAACGTGCAATGACCAATAGCCGGCGCCCACCAACAGGCTGCCGCAATACCTACAAGAACAAGCCGGACACCGCCAATGACTCAGTGAGCACCCTAAAGCCGGACCCCAACAAGCAACAGCCCAAAGAACATCAATTTGTAGAGAAGCCCTTGATAGATTTGTTAAACAACCATTATTTCGGCTTAGATTTCGAGAAATTTTGAAGAAAGGAAGAAATTTCGAGAGATCTGGAAATTAAACGAAGAAGATGAAGCGGCGAGGGAGGCGTGCAGTGTGCTTTCAATTTCTCTCCCGGCTTTCAATTCACGCCTGCACAATACTGACAGAATATTTTTTTTTTAAATAGAAATATACACATGGGCCTGAAAAATTTGAGGCCCAACGAAATGTGAGGCCCTGTGCAAGTGCACACTTTGCACTTGCTCAGGGCCGGGCCTGGGTAATTTACACAAAATTACCCTTGATTTAGTTTACTTTGCACAAAACCGCCCACCCATATAAGCAAAATTGCACTTAAGCACCCGTTTTTCACACTTCGCTATAAATTCAGCACATACCTATTTTATTCTTGTAAATAGCTTTTTGGTGTAAAAAAAAAGAATGTTATAAATAGTTTTTTTTGTTAAATAAAAGCTTGAACCATCCAAACCCTAAATATTTTTTTTTATCAACAAAGAGTATATAGACATTTCACCTTTTTTCCATAACAGTTGCTAACAATAAAATGAGTATGAATTGCTAATCAAACATGAATAGTGGGATAAATTAATGTAAGATCCAAGATCTTATTTTATTTAGACCTGGAAAATAAGTGAAGAACCCTTGACAATTTAAAGCTTTAAAAGAAAAGACATTGAAAAATGTTTCTTTTTTTTTTTTTGGTTTGATGAAAAATGTTTCTATTTTTACAATTTGACCCCAATTTACAAAACAAAAAGAAACTGCATGGTGTTAGAGCAAATGAAATTAAGAGTAAAAGACAAGCATTATCGGTAGACGTAACACATTGACAAAATAGATTAGACCAACTTTTTGAAGCAAGTGTTGTTTGAGTCGTTTGGCAAATGAGTTCGTTGGTGATATTTGCGTTCATTTTCATCTTTTCCTGGTTGTTTTGAACTGTGGTACGAGTCGTGTTTAGTCGGGGTCGTGGTTGTGTGTTTCAGACAACTCCGGTTATGGGAAGCTTTTCCTTAGAATCTCGTCTTCACTTCTCATAGGAGATCGACTCCTGTTGGACTTACCTACTGGCGGTGCTACTACAATAGTGTTTGGCTTCCCACACCTTCATATTTGTCAGGAGAGTCATTCTCAATTTGGAGTTTCGTCGGTGCTGTCGCCTTCCCGTCTGTCTTGATTTCCGTTGGATTGATCTCTCTTTTGACGGTCTTCCATCTGCCGGGTTCTCCTCAACCTCTCGATCTGTCAGACAACGGTTTGTCTGATATTTTGAAATTCTACCTTTCGCAAAAAAAAAAGAAAAAAAAACCTGGAATGAATATGTTTTATATTAGCATTATAACTTTTATAAATTACTTATTTTTTATTATTCATACAAACAATTGAGGTGTTACTTGCGCTTTTATATAGACTTCAAATCTCATTTTGCCAACTTACCAATCTCCTATACAAGACAATGTATTAGAAATTTCTCTATGCGACTTTCAATTGTTTGTCACGATCTTACATCAATTTCGTTGCACTTTTACAGGGAGGATTCATAAGGCAAGAACTATTCTACCTTCTAAAAGACGAGGACGACGTACACTTCACATTCGGTAGCGTCGGAAACGACGGCGTCAGCAAGGCCACACAAGGAATGCACTCCTCCAAATTCTGCCTCAACATAGCCGGCGACACGCCCTCGTCGAACCGCCTCTTTGACGCCATCGCCAGCCACTGCGTCCCCGTCATCATAAGCGACGACATCGAGCTCCCCTTCGAGGATGTCCTCTTGACTACTCCGAATTCTGCGTCCTTGTCCGAGCCTCGGACGCGGTCAAGAAGGGCTACCTCATAGACCTCGTCCGAGGCATCGGAAGGGACGAGTGGACTCGGAAGTGGAGGAGGTTGCAAGAAGTCGAAAGGCATTTCGAGTTCCGTTACCCTTCGAGGGACGGCGACGCCGTGCAAATGATATGGCAGGCGTTGGCCCGAAAGGTGCCGACGGTTAAGTTTAAATTGAATCGGTCGAGGCGATACTCGCGAGTTGGAGATGCTACTTCGAGTAACGAAAGGTCGTCGTTTAAGGTTCCAAGCAACTTTTGGTGACGATTTGGATGGTAACGACGGATAAGGATGGACGAAACTGCGAAAAAAACAAGAAATTGATCGAAGAAGTTTACATCTAACATTTAGCCGCCATTTAGGGTTGTTTTATTTTCCTTTTTAACTGACATTTATATGGAGGTTTAGCTAATCAATTGATTTTCTTACAATGTTTAATTTCGATCTCGGTAGAACTTATAGGAACGTGTAGATCCATATCATATCCCTACTAAATGACTAAAGTTGCATTGTATTAATACTTAAACGAACACGATTATGATAACTTTGTGGTGCAGTGATGTTTCTTTATCTCTTCGTATTTTGTACAAATATGAAGAGATATACTCCATCCGTTCTAAAATAAATGGTTTTTCAAACTCTTTAGTTCTAAAATAAATGGTTTTTCAAACTCTTTAATTTTATTACTTTTTAAGGAGTAATAATTATCCTATAAACCTAAAAATCCATATATTTTTGACAAAATTTCAAAGCCTAAAAGACCATAAATTTTAGGACGGAGGGAGTAATGTTGAAAAAAGTTATATATATAATGTTAAAAAAAATTAATAATTCGTCTGTTAATTAAAACATGTGATTTTAGAAATTTGCACAATTTCTAAGAAAACAAATAGAAATATATAGTTATACCTTTAACTATTACTCAATATATTTATTTTATTGAAAACTACAACTAATCTCATTTTAATCATTATTTTAAAAAGTAAACACAAAGTGATAAAAATAGTTAAAATGATATCTTTTTTCTTAACAAGATTTTTCCCCTAAAATGACATGTTTTTCTTAATGGCGGGAATCCTATTATTTTAAAAATAGATTTTCTAATGAAAGGCGATTATCTACCTTTGAGAAAGATTTTATTAGAATTCCTAGTTTAATTAATTTTTAAATATTTTTAAAAGATTTATGTATTTTTATTTAGAATTTTCTTTAATAATGTGTGTGGCTATGATATATGTTAAATCGATTTTTCTATCCTGTGGACATAAGATAAGAATTCTAATTTGAAATTATATTTTAAATTTTAATTCATTTTCTTTTAATTATCTTTTTTCTTATTCTAGATAATATAGAAATATCGATGTTAAATAACGGTCGGGATCACCTGTCTCCAAAGGGACAAGCCCCATGTTTTTCCCTCCCTCATCCCCAAGATTAAAAAATGATAATAATAATTAAAATTTTAAAAAAATAAAAATCAATAGTATAATACTAAAGGAGAAGTCGTTTACGTCATGTGGTGACTTCTCATTTAAAGTAGGTTATTTTAATTTTTTTATTTATGATTTTTTAATTAATTAATTTCAATTTAAATTAATTATATTAAATTATATTAATAATAATCAATTAATTTTTTTTAAATGTGTATCCGGATGTTATGATTGTTTTTATTTATTTTTATTTATGATAATTTATTAATTGATTAATTGCAATTTAAATTAATTATATTAATAATAATTTATTTTTATTTATGATAATGTGGCGACTTCTCCTTTAAAGTAGGTTATATGTGGATTGGTTTTAAAAATTAAAATATTAATTGATTGTTATCTAGTGTTTTAAAATGAAAGATATATCGATTAGTTTAATTGATTGTTATCCGATCGGTAAAATGAAAGATATGTCGAAGATATGCCAAGCCGATTAGTTTAATAAATTAAAATATCAATTGATTGTTATCTGGTCGTTATGATTTTTTTGTTAAGCCAGACGATTTTATCCGGTGGTTATCCCATGGTTTCTTCTTTCTATATATTAGTTAGTGATCCATAGTATGTTGTATGAAAAGTTTTTTTCAACCAAGCTAGATTAGATTGCCCACAATGACAAATAATAAAGGTAAGAATGTCCATATCTTTTAAGTATTTATGTTTGATCACACTAACCCACATACTTGATGGATCCGCAAGTGTTTTCCACAACAATTTCATTTGGAAGGCTTGGTTTATTTCACAAGCTTTTCTAATTCCCATGCCGACTTTACTTTTCGGTATGCACACCCTATCCCAATCAATGAGAGGTCTTTGTTGCAGATCTTTGTTCCAAAAGAATATTCGGTTGATTTGGTCAAGCTCATTATCTATATTGGTAGGGCGCATGAAGCTTTGCATCATATATAATGGTTTTGCCGACAGGTTGGACTATATAAGAACCGAACACCCTTGTTGCGATAGAGAGATTTCCCTCCATTTAGAAAGTTGGTCTTTTGATTTACAAATAAGATCATTGAATGTATCCCTATTAGGCCGACCATTAATAATGGGAAAACCAAGATATTTCTCTAGGTTGCATCCATTTGAAATATTTAGACATCCTTCGGTGTTAGTCTTTCGACTTTTATTGATTCCCATTGAAATTTGGAAAGCAGATTTAAGAAAATTAACCTTTTGTCCGGATATTTTGCAATTATTAAAAAAGAGCGGTTCATAAAATAAATTATAATGGTTTATGAAATAAAGAGTAGTAGTTCATGAAATAAATAGTATTAGTTCATCAAATAAAAAGTAGTGGTTCATCAAATAAATAGTATTGATTCATGAAACAAATAATATTGGTTCATGAACAATTTTATTTTAAAAATAATTAATTAATTAATTAAAAAATAAATATTAAAAGAAAATAAAAGAGTAGTGGTTAATGAAGTAAAGAATAGTGGTTCACGAACCATTTTATTTTAAAAACAAATAAATAAATAATTAAGAATTAAAAGAATAATATTGGTCCGGATGATCGTTGCTTGGTTGAATGAATAAAGCCAGCCCCTAGGACTTTATTTATAGCCTCCTAACCCTTGCTAGCCAAAGATTAGAGTTCTAATCCTACTTAGATTGGTAAAGGTAAATTCTATCTAAACTAAATTATATCTTAAAATAAAATATTAAAACAGGTAATATTCCCTAACATGCTTGGAATATACCCTAAGGATAGACGAATCTTGGTAAATGATAGATGTTTTCGTGGCTAAGCAAAATCTTCCAAAGATCCGGCCCAATCCGCGTCTCATAAGCGTATGTTACTCCAGTCGATGTCAAGTGGACATGGCTTTGGTCTCGAACTGCTTCCTTTCTCCTCAGTCGATCTCGCATGAATATGTCGATGTCGAGTTAGCATGTCGAGATCGAGTTCTCCTGTCGAGATCGAGTTCTTTCTGCTCGAGATTGAGCTCTTCTTCATTGTCTTGTTTCCACTCCAAAATACTCCGTTTTCTGCAAAATCAAACCAAAACTTGTGTATACCTCTATATCTTGCAAATGTACTCAAACTATACAAATTCACTACTTTTCCAACCCGAAAGTAGGCATGAAAAACGGAATAGATGTAAGCATGAAACATGGTGAAATATGCGCACATCACAATTATAATTACAAGTCTAATTCCCACATAAAAATCAAACTTTCCAAAAAACTAAACTAAACTGTAACTAGCATCATAAAGTTAGCTATTATGTTTCTTCATAGGACATCTAAGTAAGGTGTTCAAAAACTAAACTAAACTAAACTGTAACTAGCATGCATTCTTTTTTTCTTCATTTTTTGACATTTTTTAATTTATATATATGTGTGTATAAAAAAATTAAAAAATGTTGAAATTACCAAACTTTAATTAAACTAACTTTAATTAAATGCAAAACTAACTTCTAAACTAAGGGTGTGTTTTCTCAAAAAAAAAATTAAGGGGTGAAGAAAACACACCCTAAATGTAGAAGTATGCAGAAACTAAACTATGCTAGTTAGACGCATAAACATAAACTAGCAAACACATAAGCACATGAATTATTTAAGCTATTACAATCCAAAGTAGTCGAAACCAAGTCAAGTGCGAGCTCAGTCAAGTGCAGTAAGATAGAGCCGAAACAAAACCTTGTCAAGTCTAAAGCAACTTAAGTATACTCCCTAAAGAAAGACATCAAAATTTAAACCCAAGATTGTCCATCCCATACTTGATAGAGTCGAAAGTGCAGCTGTAAGACTCGGGGGCTTACGTTGTCCTCACTTGGAGTCTAAATCACTTATAAATCACTGTCAATATCCTTATGATATCCGATGTGGGACGGGGATGTTACACAATCATGGTGGTCTCCCAGGACGGAATCGATGGCGTGGGTTCAGTTCGCTTTATCACTCGCAAAACTGACCCGCGGTCCACCAACGCCGATTATCAAGGCGCTTCTCCTCGAGCTGCAACTTAAAAATCAAATAGTCGGCAAACAAGCTAATCGCTCAATCGCACTAGCAAGTAATAATTAAGAAAATGGCTCATCAATATGTATTCAATCAAAACATAACCATGCTTCCAAGTCAACACAAGACTAAATAACATATTGTTTTAGTAGCGTTCTCATCAAAGTCAAGTGATACCACATAAACTTACCTTTTATTCAAGGTTATAACATGCACAACTTAGGTGGTACAATAGGCTAACAACCAACAACTCAACTATACTCATTTATTTGTTAACTCATGTTCAAGTTATTTGCTTCACGTATTGTTCTTGCAACCTCAAAAGAAGCCAACAAGGATCTTACCTACCAAATCAACATATCAAGAATGGAATAATTAAGTGTATTCAAAAGGTAATCAAAGTGAGCCGAGGATTCAACAACCAATTTCGTATGTAATTATACAAGTCATTAGCAATGTCACATTAATCATCTCTCATATAGTTATACTAGACAATGTCAACCAACAGCTACCACAACACATATGACTCGATTTCTACAAGATAAGAAACAAAGTGAGTGGATCTTTAACTCAAATCACAAAAATTATAGTATTAAATAAATAGTCAAGTGGAAACTTAATTCATTTCTATAAAACAAATTACCGTTAGACTATGACATAACTCATTAAGATGATTGAAGCATTTAATCTTAGATTAAAACCTAACTATTTATAGGGTAGGTAGTTCGAACAAGTTAAAACCACTTAAGTCACATTTAGTCACATTAGTAAATTCACTCATCAAAACCACTTAAGTCACATTTAGTAAATTTGAATAGTCAATTTGTACACAACTAAACCAAAGTCACATTTAGTAAATTGGAATAGTCAATTTGTACACAACTAAATTTTTTTGGTTCATAGGTAGGCACTTAGGCCATTACAATAGGGAAGGGGGATTCGAACTAGTGACCACATGTCATCCTTACCAGCTAAGCTAGCAAGGCTTGACTGTACACAACTAAATTGATTCACTTAAATTGTAAATAATTCGAAAGTCATATCCTCAATCCATCAAAACCCACTCGAGTTTATACGAAAAAACTATCAAACGATAAATCACAATTTAAGCTAGGAAACTAGTGGATTCAGTTCACAAGCCAAGGTCATTAATTAAGCAAGAGTCCAAATAAGCTAATTAGTTTATAAACCCACACAAGTCAACCGGCCAAGCTCCTTTCTATGCTAACTTATTTAGGTCCTTGAACCCTAATTGTCTACCAATTATACTACTGTATAATTTTAGCACTTATAGAATCTGCAATTTAGTTGTTAAGATAATACCCCGTATAACATGTTCAAACAATACACAAAAGTCAAGATCGAACCAAGCCACTAAGATGTAAATTGATTGCTTGTTAACAAGAAGTAGGCAAATCCTGAAATCTCAAATCAAGTTCAATAATTTAACCGAATACCAAAACTCAATGCATCGGACTAAAGTCGGCACATAACAAGTAAACCAAGTCGAATTAGAGATAGAGGGAAGGCCAGAATTCATACCCAATCCCGAATCTTACCGATCGAAGAATCAAGGCTGCAGAGGCTTTGGGATGGGCTTCGGAGGCGCTCGACAACATCAGGGGCGAGAGGGTCCTCAGCAAGTCGGGGGAGGCGCAGCTCGTAGTTTGTAAGGCTCAATCCAACACATGGGCTCGTTTTCAGCTCTGGAGGTTTTCAACTCCAACAAGGCTGATTCAGAGATTAAAAAAAAGGATCGAGAGGGACTTCAGATAGCTTGAGATGGTTGTACAAACTGTTCAAAATAGGAATTGAAAGAGAGAAGGAGCCTTACAATACATTATACAAGATCTGGTGGAGGGTGCCAGAAAAAGCTTTAAACTTTTTTATCGACATCTGTAATTGATTCGGAGAAGCAATACATTATACAAGATCGGAGCGTTAGTAGGCTAATACAATTGACAACAACAACTGTTAAATTGACAAAGCAAGGTCAGAGTTTTAGTAGGCTAATACAATTGACAAAGCAATAATCCAACAACAACTACTGTTTAAAAGCTCCATAAACAGACCCAATTTTACAGATAAACAACCAACGGCGACAGGGAAGCTCGGAGGACGCCGCGACAAGCACATCGGGAGATGCAGGAGGCGGCTTCGCTCTCAACAGTAACAGCAACGGAAGAGAGAGGCCGATGGAAGGCCACGGGATCCTCCGTCCTCGAAGACAGGTAGGGATCAAGCGAGAGAAAGAGAGGGAGAGGCGTTGACTCCGGCGAAATTGGCTCATCATCAGTGGTGTACGAGTACCGGCGAGGGGAGCAATGGTCCATGGGAGGGGCTCGAGTCGGACCATCGACGGGGAAGAAGATGGAGATGGAAACAGGAATTGGGGGTTCGATAGCCACAGAGGACGGAAATTTATTTCCGAATCTGGGGATGTGGAAGAGGAGAGGTCGGCATTGCTGGCGGAAAGGGGCCGAGATGGAGGAGATGAGAGGATGGGGGTAACGAAAGCCATGGAGGAGGGTTTCAAGAAGGAGACGCATGCACCAGGAAGGGTTTTTTTTCCCCAGATCTGAGGGAATAGTGGGCGGGTTCCAGCGAGGCGAGGCGAGATCAGGCGAGAGCAAGGCAAAAGCTCTCGGTCGCCGGCATCGGATCGATGAAGGAGAAACCATGGCGCCTCGGTCAGGATTGCTGGCGACAAGTGAGAAGGAGCGAGATGGAGGTGACGAGAGGGCGAAAGGACGAACGAAGAACGACGGGGAGAACGGGAAGGAGAGCTCCGACAAGGGCCTTCTATAGCTTCAATTCAATCTGCCGCTGTGTTGAGATCGAGAGAGGTAGAGTAGAAGAGGCGGAAGGGCGGGGATGCCATGCGCGCCCGACCGTCCGATCAGGATCTTGTTCTCGTCGACCTGCGAGAGCCGGAGGAGAGCGCATGCGGAGTTCTCCCTCACGGTTGCGGTCCCCGCCCGGAGCGCCCTAACGAGCGGCTTGATCGCGCCGTAATCGGCGATCAGGTCCTTATTCTCCTCGCAGAGCGAGAGGTTGAGAATCGCAGTGACGCCGTACTCCTGGAGCTCGAGATCGGGGGAACAGATGAGGGAAATAAGGGGGGCGACGGCGCCGGATCTGGCGATTTTGAGGCGGTTCTCCGGCTTGTTCTTAGCGAGGAGGCGGATTTCCATGGCGGCCTGTTTCTGGTCGTCGATTGAGTGGGAATCGAGGTCCAAAACTAGCTGGCGGAGTTCGTCGACGGAGTTGGAGTCGCCGGCGGCGCAGGAGAGCCAGAGCTGGCGGGACTGGGCGGAAGGGGTGCCATGGGAGAGAGGTCCCGGATTTGAGGGAGAACGAGGGTCGGGTAAGCGAGGTCGGAAGAGGACGGGAAGTGGGCAGCCATGGGAGCTCGAGAGCTTGAGGGAAGTTTCAGATCTGGAATTGCGAACGAGGAGAGAGAGACTGAGAGAGCGGCGATGTCACGAGGGTTAGGCCAAATTTCAAAATCCGTCCGTTACTTCTATCCGTTGTAAGAGACGGAATATCTTTTTTTTTTAAAAAAAAGATATTATGAGAAAAATGAGCGGCTCCTGGGAGAAATTAAAAATGTGTCCCTTATTTCTATCCGCTATTTCTATCTCATACAAATCCGTCCGTTAGGATTATGAGAAATTAAAAAATCCGTCCGTTATTTCTATCTCATAAAAATCCTACTACTAAAAATAACAAAATTTAATCCGATAGAATTTTTTTCAAATTAAAAATGTCTTTTCAAATTAAAAATGTCATAAAAATCATCATACTTATCTCAATAGGTACAAAATAGTATTCATTCTTAACTTGAAACCCAAAACTTATAAAAAAAAAACATTTTTATCTATAAAAATTAAGGTACTTATTATCAATTTACAAGATTTTTAATAAGTTTCAAATTTTAAATGAACACAAATAAATATGACAATAGCTCAATGAAATCCTATAAGTATCCTATCTATTAATCTATCTAATACTCCCTCTGTTAATTAAAACTTGTCCTTTACTATTCATGCACACTTTTTTAAAATGATAAAAACTATATGAAATATTGAGTTTTTTAAATTTTGTTTTTATAAATTCATACTTAATAGTAACAAGTATGAAATTATTAAAAAAAATATATTAAAAAATTAATATTTTATATAGTTTTTAACACCTCAAAAAGCGTGCATAAATAGTAAAATGTCAAGTTTTAATTAACGGATGGAGTATATCTAAAACACATGTTGGAGATGGCACATGGCGGATTCTCATTCAATCATCTTATGTGGCATTATGTACTTAAACATGGGCCCACCTTTAATTAAAAAAGCATTTTCTCAAATTAAATCTTTACTTATCAAACCATTCAGCCAATATTTATAACCATGATCTTAAAGAATTTATTTCTATTTCTCGAATCCCTATTTTGAGGGATGTTTATCTCTTTACTAACCAAAATATTTCAACATTTTTCTTTACTCCGAAAGTAGGCACAACCTTATTTATTAAATAAAAAATGTCCAACCCTCTAAAGGGGATACATTAGTGCCCAACTCCATAAGCACATAATTTGGCAAATTGAAATGTTCAGCAAGGCTATCGGTAAGGGTAGGAGACCAATTGGCTAAAGAATCAGCGACCGCGTTCGCCTGTCAGCGAATGTTGCAAAGCTTCTCTTTCCAGCTGGGCTCCTCAATCATGCGACGAGCCGATGACAACGGTTGATTAAATAGTAGTCCGGGTTGGGGTTATTGAGGGGAGTGCTAAGAAGTTATAAACTGTTGTTGAATCCGTTTCTGTAACGGCCCGGTTATAGATACCCATGTTACGTTTCGAAGGTTAGGTACCTTCGTTCGGATCTTGCAATTCGAGTACAGGTCGAGGTTTTAAAACTCAAGATTAGTATTTTAAAGTGGGGATTTCGGACCCCAAAATAGCCTGAGGGCCACGCGGAATCTTCGAGCCGTCCTAAGTCTAAGTCGCGGAAATTCGTTTGCAAACTAAAGAATAAACGGAAGTAGAGTACAACTTGTCACGGCAAGGCCGGGTCAAAACCAAAACACATAATTATGAAATTGTAAGGCCGAATTAGCGGGGTTAGACAGATTCTTTGCAAGCGTCCGGGGTTTCCCACGTCATAGAGACAAAGAGCAATTATACCTAAAAAAATGTGGTGCGAGTGGGATCAGATCGAGACCCCAACGCACCCTGTCCTGCAAGCAAACATACACATACGCTAATATAAGGATGATGCAGATACAGAAATGAAATCACACTAACATTCTCCTAATTACCGTATGCGGAAAAGACTGTAAAGGCGCCCAAAGAATGCCAAATGGCATATCCCTCTCCTACCTCTGCACCCCTTTCCGTTAGTGCAGAGACTGGCCAGTTCGATGCTATAGCATATCATATCATATCTCATCATCATAACATAAATTAAACATGCCCGATGGTGCTGGGCTATCATCATGCTCATATCGACTCGATAGACTCAGGGCACCCGATGGGGCTGGGCCGCCCTATGATCCTAGCAAAGACTCTAGGACTATCACAGATAACGGCCGTTCTGTTTCAATCACACAAAGTAACCGAATGCTCATTCATAGGTGCAATCCTAGCATGATACTACATGGCATGCTTCAATGCTTATGCAACACCTAGTATGTCATATATTCACAAGCAGGTATACTCTTTCGAGTCTGAGTAAGCCCATAAAGGAACTTACCTGAGTAAGCCGAACAGCAAAAGATACGGTAGAAGCGGAATTCTAGAAATCAACAATCACCTAATATATAAGCGAATAAGGCGCCATGAGTTATTATTCTACTATTTAACACATGGAACTTTCCACAAGCTAATCACAAAAGAAAATAACTAGATTTTGAGAAATTATCCGAATACCCAAATCTAGGTCAACCCGGTCAAAGTTGCTATGATAAAATTTTCTAACACATCGCTTTCCAACAAAATTCTCAAAAGAATATTTCCAAAACATAGAAGCTCCTTTTGAAACAATTACTTATAATAAAATGTTAATTAAAGTAATACCTCCCATTTTATAAGTAAATCCTTTTAATGTTCTCAACTAAAACATATTAAATTCATTTTATAATATAGTACTTCCCAACTTTATTTTCTTAAAACTCAAATTTAATAATAATAATAATACATGTAATAATAATAATAATAACAAATAAATAAATAAAAGAATAAATGTGTAACTTTCACTACGAGATTAATAGGAAATCCCGAGGGTGATGAAGGTTGGAATTTCCAATAGTTTTAGCTCAAGCCTTGGAAATTCCAACAGTTATTCCACCGTTGCTAAAATCGTCCTTGGAAATCATTCCAAGGGTTTTTAACGTGGTAGTTTCCAATGACTTCAAGTGTTGGAAAACAACCACCGTTGGAAATAACAAAAATCGGTCTTTTACTGTCAACCTCTTCATCCGGTAGTGATGACTAATTTTCCAAGGGTAAAAAGTATGAGTAATTCCAATAGTATACAATTGTTGGAATACTATATTATTTTTCAAAATATTTAAAATAAATTTATAATTTTCTACCAAATTTCCATTGTTAATTAATTATAAAAAAAATATATAAAAAATATTATTTGTCCATTATATCATTAATTATTTGTAGAATACATATATTCTCTGGCAAAATCCAAACCAATTAATGGAACAAACCCATAAACTAGCAAAAACACAATATTTCATTTGATATCATAAAAGTGTGACAATACATTGTAACGATTAAAAAATGAGATAATTAACAATTATAAACGACACCATGAATTGAAACAAAATTCGAATGAACATAACAAGGACAAACAAATACCAAAACATCAAAAATGAATGTAACAATTTAATTTATAGACGATTGGAAGAAACCCCATATATCGAACCATCAACAGTCCTGCCTAACGGACTTGTAGCACAGACCCAACTGCAGTATTGTTGCCTGATATAGTTGTAGAACAATCGAGCGCACCAGCAACAACCCAAAACGTAGTTCCAGCACCACTAATCCAAGCTGTAGCCACCCCCCTCCCCTGACCACAGTTTCAATATTGAACTTTCTGCCTTGGTTATTGGTACATTAGAACCAAAAGCCAGCCAGCCCGCCTTGGAAATGCAACCTAACTGGAGAACACATAAATGGAGCAATTTCCAAATCATTGAAATTAGGTACTTCCTCAAACATATTACAGTAACAAATTGAAAACAAAAGTGAAATCAATTCAATGGCACGTCATCAAAGAACAACTCGGTGTAGGTACATACAAGCAATTACCATGTGGTGATTTTGATGAGAGAAGCGACAACTGTCGGAGGCAGCAATGGTGGAGGCGGCAAGGTAGGAGGCGACAATATGGTCAAGGCGGTAACGGCAGTCAACAAGATCGAGGCAGCAACAACAAAGGTTGCAATTGTGGAAGGGGAACAATCAGACTGAAGTAATGCTGGAGGTAGGAGCTGCAACCTTTGATCGGGAAGCGGCAAGCGATGATAGAGGTTTGAATCGTTGATGCAAAGCCTACAATGGAGGAGGATAATTAAATTTAGGGATTAACGGTTACACATATATACAGTTTTAGTTGGGATTGGAAATCGTGGCATGATGGGCTGCATTTCACTTTGATTTTACTGGGATAAAAAACTATTATTTTTATCATGGGATAAGAAACTATCTAAATAATTAGATAATGGACAATTTTTTTTTGGTTAAATTAAGGTAATATTGGATAAACACTACGGAGTATTATTGAAATGCTTTCATCTATTTTTTTTTAATCCAAGTGTTTTTCTTATTTTTTCTAGAAAAAATGTCGTAATTTTTTTAGATCAAGGGAATGTCGTAAATTAGTATAAAAGAAATCAAGGGAACACTATTATATACTATTGACTTGTTTATAAACTAAACGTTATTGAATTTGCCCTTAATTCAAGTATTTTTCTTACTTATAACTAGACCTGTCAAAACACAATCCGACCCGTACGCCTGGTAAATTCTGGTTCAAAACCCGGTTTTTTAGACCCACAAATTTTTTTGGACCCGAACACGAAGTACCCGGTAATTTTTTGGGTCATCTGGGTTTAGACCCGGTGACCCGATTGTCCCGGTAATTTTGACTCGATTGATCTGAATAATCCGATTGATCTGGTGACCCGATTGACCAGTAATTTTGACTCGATTGATCCGGTGACCCGATTGACCCGATTGATTTATAATTATATATGCTTAAATTTATTTATGAAGATTCCAATTTATTACATTTGATAATTCCAATCACTTGATCTTTCATTTTCAAATCAACTTTTATATTTATTTGTATTGTGTAATACTCCCTCCGATCGATAGTATTTGATTTTTTATTTTTTATCAAAATTTTCAAGAAGATAAAAACTCTAATTTTTTTTAAAACAATTCTATGCTTATTACCAATCGCATGAAATTATTTTTAAAAAATTATTTAAACATTTGATATTTTATACTCCGTATATTTTTAAATTTTATTAAAAAGTATGAGAAATAATAAAAATCAAATATTTTAGATCAAACATAGTATATAATTACAAGCACTAGAACTTATGAACCACGTCTTTAATTTTAGCATTTTAAAATTATAGTAAAATTACCAAATCATGATTTTCTTTAATTTAAAAAAGAAAAAATTGACAAACCCGAAATCGATCCGATTTGACCCGAAACCGGGTCAAACCCGAGTTCAAGTCAATCCGTATCTACCTGAGACTCGTTTTACCCGAAACCTGAAATGACTCGATCCAAACCCGATCCGAATGACCCGATTGACGGGTCTACTTATAACCAATGTTGTTAAAATTTCAATTCAATCTTACGATTCCAACAATCCAAAATTTAAAAAAGATGAAAAAAACGATCCTAATCTTTTTTCTATTATAATAATTCTATAAAATGTCTCTTATAAGAAATTTATAATATACACTTTAAATCTAATAAATTTTCAATATATTTAGTTAGTCTATATTATACTTAGTTTATTTTTTAAATTTTATAACCTTCATGGGTATTTTGTTATGATTTAACATAATATTTATCTAATATGAAAAATATTAACTTCGTTTTGAAAAAAAAATCCATCTATACAGTGAGATATGATGATCTTACAATTAGATTTTGTAATCCGATCCTTATACCATATTATCGATCTGATCTAGAATCTCGATTTTAACAACGTTGCTAATAAGTATATATATATAGTGGGATTGTTAATGTATATAGATTATAAAATTAAATCACGCCCATTCCAAAACTCCACATTCAAGTTAACACACACAAAAAAAACTACTATAAAGTATTCGTCAATGAAGATTTGGTAAATGGAATTTAAGTTAACACAAAAAAAAACTTAAAAAAAACGGTATGAAACTTTAAATGTCTAATCACACAACTAAAACAAAATCAAAATTGTGAATTCTTCACCTGCAACTTCCGAAACTAATTAATTGTTTGTTTTTAATATATATTTAACAACATTTCCAACGGTAACTACTATTGGGATAATTTTCCAATAGTATAGATCCTTGGAATTGTTCATGAAAATCCCCCCAACGCTCTTAACCCTTGGAAATAGGTTTCCAACACTTTTCACCCTTGGAAAATATTCCAACATATTACCCCATTGGAACATGACTGTTGGAATAACCTGCGTTTCTAGTAGTGTTTAGTCATATACATATATATACTATACATAAGTTAACAACACAAATGAACCCAAGCTCAGCCGGCCCAACTGAAATACCCACAAGCATGGGCCCACCCACAGAAGCCCAGATCCCAAAACCCGAGTAAGGCAAATGGGGGGATCCGGATTCGGGTGTGTTGAAGGCAAAGGGGAGGGGGTCCGGAATGAAATGATATAACCCGTTTTAGGAGGTGAACCCGGCATGAAATCAGGCCCAAGAAAGCCTCCCCTTCATCTTCAACCTCAGCCGAAGCAGAGGACGAGCGGAAGAAAAGGACGGGGAAGCGGGGAGGGAATCCTCGGCCTCCGGCGGCTCGTTGGCCTCCGCCCTTCCACCACGGAGGTCGGAATGGAATTCCGACCACCATCGGCCCAAAAGGGAGGAAACGATGACAAGAAGAAAGGGAGAAGGAGAAGATTACCGAGGTCCGAGTCTTAGCTCCGACGAGGTGCTCTGGGAAACGTTTGGCTGCAACAATGGAGGAAGAGGCTTGCTCCGGCCTAGGACGACGGAAAAGGGTTAAAAGGGTGACCTTCACACAGATTCAAGCCGAAACACAAGGGAATCGAAGGTTTTACCTTTTTGAACCCAAACAGGGGAGGGGTGCGGTTTGGAAGTGGTGAGGCATCGTCGGAGTCGAGGGTGTTCCGGCTGAGTCTAAGACAGATTAGAAGTGAGCAAGGGCGTAGCTGGAGGGTGTTTTAGAGCAAGGAAGGAGGGTCGAGATGCTTTACCGAGTTTTTTGAAGCGAAGCAGAGGGAAGGACTTCTCCAGCGGCGTTGGTGGCTCCGGCGGCCTCCTGAGCCCTTCTGGACGCCGGAATGGGGAGATGGCAGCTGTTGCTCACTGGTGGAGGGAAGCTTGGAGGGAAACGTGAGAAATGGAGGAAGAAAGGGGGTAGCTTGGGGAGGGATGGTTGCGGCAATGAGGTTCCTTGGGGGTTTCCTCCTGGTTTCTACAGAGGGAGAAAGAGATGAGGGAGAGAGGGTGTTTGTGGGTTTCTGAAATGAGGGTGTGGGGGAGGGAATGTGGGTATGTATAGAAGGTAAGGGTGCAAGGCAAAGTGAGGAGGGAGTGCAGTAACAGGGGGACCAATGTAACAGTCCCAGTCCGGGTGGGCTGAGAGAGGGAGAGGGAGAGAGAGAGAGAAAATAAAATAAAATAAAATAATATATATATATATAAAATATAAATAATTATAAATAAGGTGGAAGGGTCCCATTCGCCTTAAAATTCGAAATCCCGACGTTTCGATTCCCAATTTCCGCTCGTAAAGCGGAATCCCGACACTAAGAATTTAACTCGAATTAAAATCATTCGGATAATAAATAAATCTTAATAAATTCTCGAATACTCAAAAGCAAAACTCAATTCCGTCAATAAAATCCAGATTTTAAAATGAAGTCGAGAGGGTTTATAAAATGGACCTTGCTCGGGGACAAATTTTTCTTCCAATCATACGAATAAATAGTCATTTTCACAAAATTTTAACTAATAAAATAGTTATATAATATAGAATATATTTTGATCTTTACAGTTTCCACTATCATTTGAGTAATCCTCATTCGTCTCGCTAACTCCAACCCATAGAAGATTGCCTAGGCCTCTGCCGTGCGCTCAACAAACATCGTAGTGGAACGTATATGCTCGAACCAACTTGCCTGTTGCATCTCGGATCAAGCCACTTCCTCCGGCGATCCTTGGGTTGCCCTTTATTTATCTAATCTCTATCAATCTTGCAAGAGAAGACTCTTTTTTTTTTTATCTCTCTTCCTATATATACAGTATAAGGGCTTGGGTTTTCATTCACATCATACTAATCAAAATTTCAATTATCCACAATAACATTCCAAACTCCTACTTTATGTTTGTTGTAAATTGTGTATCTGAATTCAATTGATGGTTATGCATTTTGTTTTGATTCATCTGTGTATATATTTTCTTCTCATATATTACCATTTGTATTCTGAAATTTAGTTCGTGTTTTTTTTAATGCAAGATGGTGATGATGATGAATGGTTAATTTCCATAACCACAATGATCTAAAAAGAGAATTAACATATATACTCTACAAGATTAGAGTATGTATGCTTCAAAAATGAAAATTGAAGATTATTAGTATGATTAGAGTATGTATGTTTCCTTTAACCTAAAATAATTTAAAATTTAAAATTTCATATTTAAATGAAATATTAAATGGTTATTGTTGATTTTAGGCAAATAAAATTTTAAATTAACAATAACCATTTCGTATTTGAATCCAAGTTCAAGATTTTCATTATCAATAGGTTATGAGCTCGATTCTCAATCCTCATTTTGTTTAATGGTTTTTCCTCCACCACCACTTCTTCTTCTTCTTCTTTTTTACAAATGCATTGAAAATACAAGCTCGAGATCCAAAAGATTTTCATTCATTTTTTATTTGTCATATGTTTTATAACACTAAGCTAACTATCCATACTTAGGCTTAATATATAATAATAAAGCTTCTATTTAGACATTACAAATCATATAACATGCTCAAATAAAACTAATAAAAAAGATAATATTTGATAGAGTTTTTAGATTCTTAAAAAACATGTCAAAAAAATATAATGGCCTGTATTTTGAGAAGAAATGATTTTTTTTACTTTTAAGTTTATTAATACAATATATCCTTTTTTATGTGCTCTCCATCCCAAAGTTCTGAAAATTCCATTCACCGGTGTTTGTGGAATGTGTAGTCCAACTACCAAATTATTTAGTTCTACCTTCCAACCCATTACCACAATAAATGTGTATTTAATGCTCAAAGTAATCAATCAACTTACTTAAAAACTTAGAAGGCTAAAAAAAACTCATTCTCACAGCAGTACGTGGTGACTCTAAACTTTGTACTACCTCTGTCTCAAAATATCGGTCGTTTTATTTTTTAGCACGTTTTTTAAGGAGCTAAAAACTTTATTAAATATTAACTTTTTTATTAGTTTTTAAAAATAATACTATACTTATTATTAATAAGCATAATATTATTTTTAAAAACCAATAAAAATATAATATTTTTTACAGAGTTTTTAGCTTCTTAAAAAACATGCAAAAAAATAAAACGACCTATATTTTGAGAGTCTTGAGACGGATGAAGCATTTTTTTACTTTTAAGTTTATTACAAGAATATTTCTTCTTCAACATTTTTATGTGCTCTCCATCCAAAAGTTCTAAAAACTCCATTCACCTAGAGTTTGTGTAATATGTAGTCAAACTACCAAATTATTTGATCTTACCTTCCAATCCATTAACACAACAAAAAATAATAGTAGAGGGCCACATTATTATATCCTGCCCCAAACATGTCAAATCTCAAATCCGACCCTGCTAGGAAGGTGAGACATTGACGTTTTTCCACATATATTATATATTGATATAATATAAGCATTTTTTTAATCAAAAATTTATATTAATTTGCTATATTGTTTTCATATTATTATAATAGTATAATATAGCTAATATATAATGTAAATAAATTATGCTAATATCTTCTATAAAATATAATATATTTTACAAATACCGTGCGTTACGCACGGGTACTACGCTAGTATAATACTAAAACACATGTTGAAGATGCCACTTGACGTCTTTTGCTTACAAATAGGCTTACGTGGCAAATTCTCATGAATCATGGTCCCACCTTTATAATTAATTAATTTTTACTAATTAAATTAATTAATAAATATTCACCTTTTATAATCATAATATTTATTTCTCCTTAAAATCAGGACTTTTAACTAATAATAAATATTCAGCTTTTATAATTTAATTTTAATCTAACTAATTAATAATGTAGGTAGAAACTTATCCTTATCAGTTATCACTTACAAATTCCGGGTCTTCCTCACTTTTAATAAAAAAAATTAATCATCAATTATCTCATTAAATTAATTAATCAAAATCTCATCATACTTTTTTTTTCCGATTTTTCTTATTAACTTCTTTTGAATTATCTTAAAAAGGCATTTCAATTTGATTATGTTTTGTTGCCTTTATTCATATGTATAAATCCAACTGTTTAAACTCAAATTATAACTGCTAACTAATTTTTAAATCATAATCAATTTATAAATACCCAATTTATACAAAATTAATTTAACCATAAAAAAATATTTACCCTAAATAAGTAAAATACAACTAAACAAATCTTACATGTGTGATAATAATTTTTAGTGTGTGTTAATTAAAGTTATTTCTTTAGATTCCTTTATAACTCATGCACGTACTGCATATATATGATCTACTTAACAATATATTATTTGGAATTTTGATTGAAATATCTATGATTTTAGATCATCTTCTTAATTTGTTTGCCACTGAATTGATTACCATATATATGATTTTTCATATTGCAAGCATCAAGTTTTTCTATTATTTTCATCTTTTTCGATCTTCTTATAACTATCGATTGTTTTGAATACTTACGTATTTTTTCATGAAACTATTCGCATAACCTTAATGGAGAGACTACTTACCCATTTTATATCTGCAGGCGGTGGCGACTCTGTCCAGTGTATACCAATAGATTTTACGCTCCTTTCCCTCTGGTGTCCAGTTAAATTAAACTTGTTACAAGTTCACTTTTTGATAACCCCAGACCCACTTGCTTCTTCTTCGAAAGCTTCTCTCCGAATCTTCACATTTAATTCCCCCAGGTCCCCATTAAATGCAATGTCCATCATTCTCTGATCTCCTTATATAGATCCTCATATCATTGCCCTCCTTCAATCGATGCCGCCTCTTCTCTTCCTCCATTTAATGCTCCCTCTGCACTGCATTAATGGGGATTAATCATTGGGTTGAGGGGAACTTTCAATGTTTATATACTCTCCCCCTCCTCCCTTCTCCCTCCTATTCTCTCCAGTTCTTTTTGGCGCCCCGTTTGGCGGGAAACATGGCGTCCTGTCCATGTCAAACTTCAATCCTCTCTCTCTCGCCTCTCTCTCTCTCTCTTCTGTCCTCTCTCACCGATCTCTCTCATCTGCAACTTCCCTATTACTTTTTCACTCAGCTCTCTCTTTCCCTCTCTCTCTCTCTTTCTCACTTTATCTTTACTTTTTCCTTTTTTTTCACTCCTCTCTCACTCATTCCGCCAGCTGCTCTCTCTCTCTCACTGTTGCTTTTCACCTACTCTCTCTCTCATTCCGCCAGCTGTCGACTTCTGGATGGCTATTCATCCCCCTCACTAACTTGCAACCGGTTAAGCCTTGCACATTACTATCCGGTTTTGACTCAATTTTTTTCGGGTTGGGTTAACCTTGCAAACCTTTTGGAAATGTGGGTTAGTTATAACAATCCCTCTTTTTCTTATTGGTAATTGTATTTTGAATTTGATTTCAATTTTTATGTTACATAGGGTGAGTGAATGATTTACATTTGCAATTTGTTTTTATAAAGATGCCTATAGTTCATTTTTAAAAATAAAATCCATTTTCATTATTCAATTTTAAAAATATAGTTTATTTTAGAAAATACTAATTTTTTCCCTTTTTTTAAAAACCCTCATTATTTAATCTTGGTAAAAAAAAACCCTAATTTTATTTACTTCATAAACTCACATTTTGTCAAAAATATATTAAATACTAGGTAATGTCTTTAAAATGAAAATGAGTTTCTTAAAAAGATATCAATTTAGATAATATCACAATTATATATATATATATATTTTTAAAAAATTGATGTTTTTGAAAAGAATTAAAATTGAGTTTATAAACATGAAAAATGTTTTTTTTTTAAATTTGAAAATTGTAAGTGGGTTAAAAAACAATTGGAAAATTTGATTAATGTTAACAAGGGGTGATTTTTTATTTTTCAAAAGTTCATGTTACGCGAGACAACCACCCTCCAAAGTCTAAAGTTGGTAATTATTATAGAAATTTCAAAAGTTGGTGCCACCGAACGTAACCATCCCCTAAAGTTTATGATATTTTTTAATTTTTCCAATAAATAAAATTAGTTCTTTTTTAACCAGGTGTAAATAATGAGGGTATTTAATGAATGTATTAGCTCAGTATCGTTTTCTGTACTAGTGAATAATGGACCAACGGAGATTTTTAAACCATCTAGAGGAATTCGTCAAGGAGACCCATTATCACCATTTTTATTTATCTTGGGTGCTGAGATTCTGGCGAGGAAATTATCATTTGAATCTCTTTCTTCTAAGGATGCAATTGGTTTCTCATTTGCGCGCAATGGCCCTTGTATACCTTTCTTATCCTTTGCAGATGATATCATTATTTTCTCTAAAGGAAACGTTTCTTCTTGCCAAAAGGTTAAGACTATCTTGCATGAATATTGCTCTATTTCAGGCCAAAAAGTTAATTTCCATAAATCTGCTTTCCAAACCACAAAGGGTATTACTCGCTCAAGAATTCAAGTAATAGAGAACTGTTTACAAATCTCGAATGAAACATATTTGGATAAATATTTGGGATGTCCAATTATTAATGGACGAGTTAACAAAGAAACATTTGAGGACATTATTGGAAAAACGAGAAATCAATTGAGCAAATGGAAAGCAAATTCTATATCCCAGCAGGGACGTTCAGTTTTAATTAATTCGAACCTTTCGGCAAAACCTCTCTACATTATGCAAAGTTTTATGCTTCCCGCGTCAATTCACAACGAATTGGACCAAATCAACAGGACATTCTTTTGGAATAAAGACATCCAACATAAACCCCTTATCGGATGGGATAAAGTATGCAAATAAAAAAACCATGGGGGTATGGGGATCAGAAAATCCAGTGACATGAATGAAGCTATTCAAATGAAACTACTTTGGAAAATCATAGCAGAACCGCAAAACATGTGGGTGAAGGTCATTCAACATAAATATCTAAGAGGTTCAAATCTTTTAGAGTATAAAAAAGAAGGGGGAACATCCTGGCAATGGTCTAAGCTTTGTCCTCTGATTGAAAAGTTCAAGAAGGGGCTCGTTTGGTCAGTGGGCAACGGCAAGTCTATTAAGTTTTGGATAGATTCCTGGCTTGTCTCTGGCCCCATCATCGACAATGTTCTTTGTCCGTCTAAAATCAATACGACCGAGAGTATCAGTGATTATATTCTTGGGGGGAAATGGTGGACGGAAAAGCTCTTTCTCGTTCTACCACATGTGCTGGCAGAGGAAATTGTTAATTTTCCTCTTCCGATTAACCAGTTTGAAGACAGACTATACTGGAGGTCAGATAAAAAGGGTTGGTTTACCACGTCTAGTGCTTTTAAATTCATTTCTAAGGAGAACAACCACAATTTGGATGCCAATTCTTGGATTTGGGCTATTAATGCCCCCCCTAAAATAAAAAATTTTCTGTGGAAACTAGGCCATCAAGGGTTACCGACTACTTCTCGATTAACACAAAGGGGTGTTCATGTGCCGACCACATGTGTTTTTTGCAATGCCGCTTATGAGGACGAGATGCATCTCTTCCTTGAGTGCCAAGGAAGTAAGGGGTTGAATTATATTAACACAAATATTCGCCATGACCTTTTATCATTGGCCAATCAATCTAGGGATTTTCGTCCTTTGCTTTCTCGTATTGGTGTCTCTTTGAAGGATGAGGAAAAGCGAAATTTGGCTTTCACATGGTGGACAATTTGGTATGTTAGGAATCAAATTACATTCTGTAATGAAGCACCGGTGTCAACTGAAAGGATGGATCAAATAATTAAACATCACAAAGATAGCTGGAAGCGAGCTTCTTGTTACGAAGAAGCTGTGGAAATTAACCATTACGAACAAACCTCTATTCATAGAACAAAATCTACCAGGAAAAAAATCGGACAAGTAAAGTGGAAAAAACCCGCTCATGGTACTTTTAAGCTAAATTTTGACGGATCTTCCATTCCCAACTCTGACAGCTCTGTGGGGTTTATTATTCGGGATTGGTTTGGTAACCCTATTCATATAGGCTATAGTTTGGTGGGAATACATAGTCCACTGATGACGGAAGCATTGGCTCTTAAATTGGGTATTATTGAAACCGCCAAATTGAATATAACAAATCTTGCTGTGGAAGGGGACTCTCAAATTATCATAAACCATCTCAACAATAACAATCCCGTTCCTTGGGAAATTGAATTGCTCATGTCTGATGTCAAGCTCTTTATGTCCGGTATGGGTAAGATTTCTTTCTCCCATACTCCCCGTTCTGGTAACAGAGTGGCCGATAAGGTTGCACACCTTTGCCGCTCTCTTAGGGGTTCGGACATATACAACAACGCTGGTCTCCGTGACCTCATCCGTCAGGATGCCCTCAGGTAACTCTTTACCTGAATTTTTACCTAATAAAAAAAAAATGAGGGTATTTAAATAAAAAAGGGAAAAAGTAGTATTTTGTAAAATAAATTGTATTTTTAAAATTGAAAAATGAAAATGGATTATTTATTAAAAATGAAATATGGGCATCTTTATAAAAAAAATACAAATTGGGTGATTTGTTTGTAAAGGATTTTAATAAGATATAATATTTCAAAAAAAAAAAGATGTGCCACTGAATTCAACCGGGCCAAAGTTGGTGCTTATTTTATATATTTTGTAAGTTCGTGTCAAATGATACAATGACCCACCAAAGTTAGTGATTATTTTTTAATTTTCGAAAGTTCGTGGCATAGGATGCAACAACCCTTAAAGTTCCTGCTATTTTTCATAATTTGCCCTACGAATACGATACAGTGGAGTTATTTTGAAACTTGATTAATATATAGTTATAATATACGAAGGTTTGACATTCAAAGATGCTTGCATTGAAGGTTTTGATAGAAGGGTGGGAATTCAACCATTTTTTATTTCATGTAATTTCAATTAATAAAATTGCTCATCTACTCAAACAGCTACACACTCCATTTTCAGCTAAGCATATATAATTGTACTTCTTTGTCAATTTTAAACTTTAATCCCCAAATTATTACTTTATATTAACTTATTAAGGTATATATGCATGTCTTAAATACAATTATTGGAATAGTTGTGAATGTTTTACTTGAATAAACTTGGTTTGTAGACCTCTTTATAGCCCTAAACATATCGACATTGAAATGATATAACAAAGTTTTAGAAAACCATATATTGTGCATGCTTTTATCGCTTAAGTTACGATAGAGTTGAAAAAAAACTAACCGCTCAATTTTTTTTAATAATTTAAATTTTAGTAAAGTCATTTTATTTTAATTTTTTCTATAATTTGCTATTTTCTATTGGGGTACTAAATTGTATCTAATTACCTCGATGAAACAAGATTAGTTCTATACATATAGTATCTTTTTTAATTAAAATTGTTCAGTATATAAATATGTATTTATTTTTGACGTGATTATATATTTGAAATAATAAACCAGACACGGGTACTATACTAGTAAAAATAGTAAAGGAGAAATTTTATATGGAGTGACATGGAGATGGGAAAGAGTTTGACACGGTGGATCGCCCTCTTGTTAAATAAATAAACCGTTTTTACATCAAATATTTGTATTTTATGTTTTCGTACACATGACATTGTCATTGTCACATGACATCGACAAATAAAAATACAGTAGGGAGTAATAATTTAAACACAAAAATGATGCACTTGTAAAATTATTACAGCGACTCCATTGTTGTCCCCTGCTGCTCTCTGCCTCTGATCGTTCTTCCCCAATCGTCAGTCTCACTTTCCTTTTCCACTCTCCTCACTCCCAAAAGTGCAGTCCCAATTCGGAATTTTCTTTTCCCTTTTTCTTGTTTTTGTTTTTATCTAATTTTAAACAAATAAAAATGGCAGCAAAACCGCCATTTCCAAGCTTCAACCCACTCAGCTCAAACAATCTCCTCTTCAAGCTCTTCCTCATCACTCTCTTCTGCTCCCTCTCCTACCTGCTCGGCTCCTTCTCCGCCTCCTCCTCCACCAGCTACACTACCACCACCGTCGCCGCCGCCCCCACATCCACCAACATAACCACTTGCACCAACACTTCCAATTCCATTATCGCCCACACTCTCGACTTCGAATCGCACCACTCCTTACCCCCCGAATCGACCGAACCCCCCAAAAAGGTCTTCAATTTCTGCCCCCAAAACTTCACAAATTACTGCCCATGCCAAAATCCGGACCGCCAGAAGCTCTACCCAACCGTCCGATTTTTCCACCGGGAGCGCCACTGCCCCGCACCCCACGAGAGGCTCACCTGCCTGATCCCCTCCCCCAAGGGCTACAAGCCCACCTTGCCCTGGCCCACCAGCCGCGCAATGGCCTGGTTCCGCAACATCCCCTCTAAACGCCTCACTGTCTTCAAGAAATCGCAGAACTGGGTTCGACTGGAAGGGGATAAATTGGTCTTCCCTGGAGGCGGTACTTCGTTTCCTCAAGGGGCTAAGGGCTATGTCGGTGAGATTTCTAGGGTTTTGCCTCTTAAATCTGGGACAATTAGGACTGTTCTTGATGTAGGTTGTGGGGTAAGTGACGTGGATATCTAAAGTTTCTATCTTTTTCTGTTTTTGGTGTGCAATTAACTATTTATGATCAACAATCAAGATGGTTATGATGACTTCATTGTGATCATAGTAAAAACAAACCTCAGTAATGGATTGTGTATGTGAATCGAAATTGAGATACATTACATTAAGAAACAATGCCTTAGCCATTGGGTGGATTCCTTGAATGTTTAAGATGGTTTTATTTACCTCTTTTGGTGTGATTTGATATCTGTTAGACCTGTTCTTCATGTGGGCTGTGGGGTAAGTAATGTGAATTGAACTTCAATTTCATTGCTTTTAAGAGACTATCCCTTAACCATTGTACCGACATTTAGCTTGCTTTATGTAAATGTCTAATGCTGCTATCTTTTTCCTGTTTTGGGTGTGGATGTTTTAATCTTAGATAGTTTTGATTTGATGCCTTCATTGTGATCTTAGCTTGCAAAATAAACATAGTTATTGATTTTTGTGTTTTTATTCAAATAGAGTATGAGGTGTAGAAGATCTTTCTTTTGTGTGAATCGAAACTGAGAATTGAGATACATTTCATTTAGAGACAATGTCTTCTTGGACTACCGCGCTTACGACTAGCTAGCCATTCGTGAAAGTCTAAACTAATGTAGCTCAATGTGGAAAGTAGCTTACATAGATTTCATTGATGCCTTCATTGTGATCTTAGCAAAAACACATAGTTATGAATTTTCTATAAATGTTGATAGGTTATTATGACTTCGTTTTGTAGCTAATAGGAATCAACTAACAACTTGCTTAACTGCTTAGCACTGTGAGTACTTAACAACCTTACTAGCTAATAGCTATACTCAACAAGTTTGTGTATCATCAGCAGATTTTTGAGCTGTAGATTTAGAATTACCTGAAAAATGTTGGTTAGATTGGGTCAAATTAGGGTCAACCCTTTTGCTTAAATCCTTAATTTCATGTTATTTGTTTTACCTGTCTAGTTTGGTGCAATGCTTGCCCTTTGAAATGCTCTTACTGCGCCATTGTTGTGTCATAGATTTGTGTGGCTGTGGAAATCTGGTGCATTACTATTAGATATCATCTCCACTTAAATTTGCGACGATGACTAGTGAAACCGAAAACTGATGTTTTTGAAATGGAAAATAAAATTGAATTGTAAAGGGAAGTTTTAATGTGCTGTATTATGATATGTTCATATTAACAATTTTGTGCCATTCACCGCTCTTATAGGTTGCAAGCTTTGGAGCAGCTTTGTTGGATTATAATATTTTAACAATGTCGATTGCACCTGTGGATATACATGAAGCTCAAGTGCAATTCGCCTTAGAAAGAGGACTCCCTGCAATGCTCGGTATTCTGAGCACCTACAGGTTACCATACCCATCAAGATCTTTCGATATGGCGCACTGTTCCAGATGTCTTGTGCAATGGACTAATTATGGTACTACTGGTTTAATTTCAACAGTTAAACGAGAAGTATGTCAGTATAACTATGGAACCAAAATGCGGAAAAAAATGAAACATAAGTAGAATAAAAAGAGACCAAAACTTTGAAGTTATTTTTCCATGAAATGAAATTTGATAACTTAATTTCTATGATCCCTTTCCCTCTGCAAGTTACTTAGTTCATTGTGGGTGCCAGATTGTAAAAGTTTTTCCTTACTGCTTGACTAGAGGGATTGTTCATGATGGAACTTGACCGAGTTCTGCGTCCTGGTGGCTATTGGGTACTATCTGGTCCGCCTATAAACTGGAAGGTCAACTACAAAGGCTGGCAGAGAACTCGCGAGGACTTAGAAGGGGAGCAGAAGAGGTTGGAAGACTTGCTTAGGCGAATGTGCTGGAAGAAGGTTACTGAGAAGAGAAACATTGCAGTTTACAGAAAGCCGACTAATCATGTTCACTGCGCAATGAAGCTCAAAGCCTGGAAATCTCTGCAGTTCTGTGATGAAAAAAATCCTGATGTTGCCTGGTTAGTTAATTTCTGTATCTATCTGTGAATCTTTTCAAACATGTATTGTGATTCATTTTCCTCAACTGCATCGACAGGTACACGAAGATGTATCCGTGCATCACTCCTCTTCCTGATGTGAAGGCGGTTGATGAACTCTCCGGAGGAGCTCTCCAGAAATGGCCTAGAAGGCTAAATGCGATTCCACCAAGAATCGGTCATGGCATAGTCAAGGGGATCAGTCCAAGGTCTTTCAATGAAGACAACAACTTATGGAAAGGAAGGATTCAACACTATGGTCGTGTTCTTGGATCTCTATTCAAAGGTGGCTATAGAAACATAATGGATATGAATGCAGGCTTAGGTGGCTTTGCAGCTGCGTTATCTCCATATCCTGTTTGGGTTATGAACGCCGTTCCTCATGATGCAACGAACCATACACTTGGCATTATTTACGAACGTGGACTTATTGGGACGTACATGAACTGGTAAGCTCTTGAACCCACTTTCGCAATTGTTTGATTGTGTTTCGCAATTGTTGGATTGTAATGATCCTGTTGTTGTAAGTTTTCGGTTCGTTTTCTGGCATATGTTTGATAAATACAATGTGCTTGTACAACAGGTGTGAGGCGTTCTCTACATATCCTCGAACGTATGATTTGATACATGCTGATGGCTTGTTTTCCATGTACAAGGACAAGTAAGTTTAACCTTTCATCAGATAGTATTTTAGCTTTGCTTAGGTTTGTTTGGTTTACTCCAATTTTCGGGTTTTTTTCCACAAACAATGTTCAAAATCACACATGTTTTTAGATTTTTTTTTGTGGAAATCCATCAAATTCCATCAAGTATCATACAATTGCCTTGTTTTTTGAAAATTGTATTGTCTAAACTTGGATGTGATTTTGAAAGAGACTAAAACTATAGACGGTCGTGTAAATTTTTAAAGTTTTGGTGGTACAGGAGTAAATTCCCCAAACTAGAGGTGGATTTTGGAAATGTCCACTTTTGTTCTTGTTATCATATTTTGCCCTTCATTCAAAAATATATATGCATGATCCATGAGTAGGCTTATGTTCAATGATATACCAAATGTTGTATAGGTGTGACATTCTTGATATCGCCTTCGAGATGTACCGAATCCTCCGCCCTCACGGAGCGGTCGTAATAAGAGACCATGTCGACACAATCATGCAGGTGAAGGACGTGGCTCGACGGATGGGATGGAACGCTACGCTCTCAAACAGCGAACGTGGCCCTCTTCACCCCGAGAAGGTTCTCTTCATCGACAACCGCGGATCACTAGTTGGTTGAAAGACGCATGTCTTAGCCTGGCATTGCTTTCCCACGAGTAAAGCCACGACAAACAAGACCCCCTAACCATCTGCTTCACAGCACAAGAGGGATTAGAAGATTGGGTGTGCACTTGTTTTGTAGTGTTGTATTTATTCAATGTAGAACGACGTCGTTTTGAGAAGTCCTTTTGTGGACCTCTTCCTTGCACTTTCACATCATCTATGTTTACCTTGGAAGATGCAACGAAAGCCAACAGTCAAGGGCAGTTGTTATCTACACATTCCGCTGCATTGCGTCTTTAACGACGTTCTCTATAAGCAGCTGCTCGAGGATTATATCCTCGGAGGCAGGCTTGGATGACCCGGGAGTATCATTCTTCCTGTTGCGCGACGAGAACACGTAGTTTGAGCACCTGTTCTTGTGTGTTTGGCTGGTGTGCCGGTAGCTGTCATAGTCGGTCATCAAGAGGCGGTAGACGTGCACTACCCGAACCTGGCCAAGCCTATAGGCCCTGCTTATCGCCTGCCTCTCGCAAGCAGGGTTCCAAGTGACGTCAAGCAACACGACTCTGGAAGCACCAGTCAGCTCAATTCCTTCCGCAGCTGCCCTTATCGACGCAAGCATCACCTTGGCTTCGCTCTCCGGCTTGTTGAAGACATCAATGTTTTTCTTGCGGGTCTCCATGTCCTGCTAGCCGGACATTACGAGGATCTCACGCCCTTCCCTCCATCCAAAGCGATCACTGGACTCGAGCACTGCTTTCACTAAGTTGAGAGGTTGAAGGTACTCACTGAACATGAGGACTTTCTCCTCCAAAGGCAAGCTCAACTCAATAAGGCGGATCAGGAATCTCGCCTTTGCACAATCAGCAATGCTCAGTTTGCCACTCATTAGCTCTTTGACAAAGTCCGGGCTCCTATCCTTGAGGTCCATTAGCCTTGGATGGACCGAGATCAGGGTTGTGTCAACATTCGCTTTGAAATTGGATTTCTTCGGGTCGTTGTCCACGTCTTGGATGAGCTTCTTTTGCAGCTCCGACAGCTCCAGGAAGACTAAGCCCCTGTTTGGTATTGATATCAAGATATGGGTATCAGATATGGGTATCGGATATCGATATCAGAGATATAGATATCAAATCTGATATCCTATATCTAATATCGGTGTTTGGTATTACAAGATATGGGTAACAAATTATCAAACCCTAACCCCTCCCATGGCGTTTGAAGTGAATGACCTCCCATTTGCCTTCATTATTCACATCTCCATCTCTGTGCACCTAATCGTCATCATCAAATTCAACTTCCAAATCCTTCCCACCCTATTGACAATCGCCTTCAACTTCTCCTTGTCAATCGCCTTCAATTATTCACATCTCCCTCCTGCTCCCCATTTCCTTCATCTCAATTTCTTCATCTCAATTCCAGATCTTTCCCACCCTCCATTTCGTAGCTCCATTTGCAGGTCCAGATCTGAAATCTGCATTGCAAGATCCAAAGATTATACCATCTTCCCTCTGTTGGAAGTCATAGTTGACCATTTTCACTCATCTCCAAAGCCTCTTTTCTCGCTCTTCAAGTGGGCGGAGAAGCAGCAGCTCAGATAAAAGAAGTGAGGATGAAGATAAGAGCAGAGGAAGCGAGACCATGAGAGCACTAGCAGCAGCTCAGTCGAAGAAGAAGGTCATCCAGGGAATGGTGAAGAAAATAGAAGAATTGATATCCCAATTTTTTTGGGTATATGGAGATTGGGAAATTTACAAAGGGAAACGAATACGAGTATATCAATTTGATATCGATATACCCGTACACCAAACACGGATATGAATATAGGTATATCAATTTGATATCCATACCGATACCTAATATCGGGATATGGATACCAAACAGGGGCTAAGTTGTCGTTGAGGCCGGGAACCATTTTGGCAACAATACCACCTTCGTAGCAATGGAAGAACGGCTCCATCTTCGCCTTGAGCTCTCTAATCTTGTCCTCATCTACCTTCCTGACACTCGAATTGAAAGGATTCTTCTTCTAGATTTTCGGCATCACCAACCCCAAGATGTTATGAAGCTCCCGAAAGTTGTTTTGGAAGGGAGTCCTGGATAGAATGAATCTCCTCTTCGTCTTCACCTCTGAAAGGACCTTGAACATACGACTCCTCTCGTTCCTTGGCATGTGGCCCTCGTCAAGGATGAGCAGGCCAGGTCTATTGAGCAACATCGCTCTAAACATTTTGCTCTCATCAAGGCATCGAGAGATGTTTGTCTTCGTCTTCGTCTTCGTCTTGCCCCTCTTCTTCGTATCTTCTCCTCCAGCGAGCTGCGCGAACAAAGTGTAGCTGATAGCGAGCACGCTCTCGTGTCTTCTCCAAAACAGCAGCTTGATCAAACGTTTCGTAGTCCTTTCGAGGCTTTTATCAACTCGTATTCCGAGAGAGATGGACAAAGCTATCTCATCCTTGGAGAGCTCTTCGTCGATCAGGTTCTGAAATGGAATGCCAACCTTCCACTTCTCGAATTCCTTCTTCCATGTGAGAAGTATGCTTGCAGGAGCTAAGATCACAGGCCTCGAGTTCTTGTTGAGCTTCATGTAAGTCTCAAGGAAGGCAATGGCGAGACGAGTCTTCTCAGTGCCGGGGGCATGGGAGATGAGGCAGCCACCTCCACCATTCACACCATTGCTATTCAACTCATCTAGCTTTGTCCTTCCGGCCACATTCCTCCGTAGACCAGCGGGTGATTGGTCATCCATGGTGGGTCGGGTGAAATGGGGGTCCATCCACCCACCACCCGACCCATTGCCATTCCTAATCGCCTCATGAGATCTTCCTCTGTACGCTGGCGGGTTCTTCGCGTTATAGGCTACATTTCTGGTATGGGGCTGTATGGTCGGGCTAGGGTTTTTTTTAGCATCACATTCACAGCAACAATGGAGTTTTGGGGAGAGGAAGAATTGAAGAAGACAGAGGAGGAGTGAAGAAGGCGACAAGGAATTTTTTAAGGGAGTTACAATAAAAGCAAAATTATAAACTTTAGCTACATTATTAGGTGATTTACAATAAGTTGCAATAAATAGCAATAAAACCGTCACCAACGAACTTTTCCGACAACTTAGCTTTGAACAAAAAACTACTCTTTCCTTCTCTTGGTGGAGTATTTGGACTAAGAGAAACAAGACCATATATTTGAAAATCAAAGCATGACAACAATAGACGAAGTGATTGAAATAATTCGTCATCAGATGAAAAATTGGAAAAAATTCAAACACGATAACCCAGATGAAGAAGACGTAACCACAAGAATAATCAAACCAAAGAGTAATCCTCGCCAACGAAATGTCATTAGATGGCGTAAACCTGAGGAAGATAGTTTCAAGCTCAATTTTGATGGTGCTAAAATATCTTCTGTTTGCGCTTCTACAGGTTTCTTGATTAGAGATAACGAAGGAAGATTGATCGCTTGCAATGTCAAAAGATGCGGGACAGTGTCGGCATTACAAGTTGAGGCGGTTGCATTGTAGCTCGGATTGGTGGATGCTCGGAAGAGGGGGATTCGAAGACTTGTTGTGGAGGGTGGTTGTCTCGCAATCGTGAATGCGGTCAAGGGAGCATGGATGATGCCTTGGGAGATCGAAATGCTTATCTCGGATGCTCTTCGTTTGCTCGGTTTCTTTGAGCAGTCTCCGTTTCCCACGTCTTCAGGGAGGCCAACAGGGCAGCCGATCATCTTGCTCACCTAGCCTTAGATTCCGTTTCTTCCCCATGGAGTTCCGATCTGGAGTTTCAGACTCTCGTCATTCAGCTAGAGAAGAAAGTTATAAATAAATATCCTCAATTTTGTGAGTAGTTATAATATAATACTCCGTTCATTTAAAAATATAATTTTTTTACTTTTTAATATATTTAAAAAAACTATATTAAATATTAATTTTTAAAAATAATTTTACTTATTACTTGTAAGTACAATATAAAATTATTTTTAAAAATTAATAAAGATGTTGATATTTTATATGGTTTTTAGTTTCTAAACAAAACATATCAAAAAATAAAATGACTTAAATTTTTATCGGAGAGGATATAGACTAATTTTTAGAATTTGTATACACTAAAATCAACTATGAGGTGAGTTATTTTGTTTCGACGGTTAACCGTTTGTAGACTTGTCGACCTTTGAGATTCAGGTATATTTGATCTCGAATTTTTACCTAATAAAAAAACTATGTTCAAAATCACACTTTTTTTTTTGTAGAAATCCATTAAATTCCATCAAGTATCATACAATTGCCTTGTTTTTTTGAAACTTGTATTACCTAAACATGGATATGGTTTGAAAGAGACTAAAACTATAGACGGTCGTGTATAATTTTAAAATTTTGGTGATGCGGGAATAAATTCCCCAAACTAGAGGTAGATTTTGGAAATCTCCACTTTTGTTCTTTTTATCATATTTTGCCCTTTATTAAAAAATATTCATGATTCTTGATTCATGAGTATGCTCATGTTCAATAATACTCCACACCAATGTTGTATAGGTGTGACATTCTCGATATCGCATTCGAGATATACCGAATCCTTCTTGAATTTGGTAAATAAAGAGCGGTCATCCGGGGTTCGAACCGGAGACCTATGGGTACTATCCACAACTCCTTTCCGGTTGAGCCATTCCGAAATGGTTAATATACCGAATCCTCCGCCCTCACAGAGCAATCATAATAAGAGACCATGTAGACATGATCATGCAGGTGAAGGACGTGGCTCGACGGATGGGATGGAATGCTACGCTCTCAAACAGCGAGCGTGGCCCTCTTCACCAATCACCCCGAGAAGGTTCTCCTCGTCGACAACCGCGGATCACTAGTTGGGTGAAGATGCATGTCTTAGCCTGGCATTGCTTTCCCACGGGAGTAAAACCACGACGAACAAGATCCCCAACCATCTGCTTCGTAGCACAAGAGGGGATTAGAAGATCGGGTGTGTACTTGTTTTGTAGTGTTGCATTGATTTATTGTAGAACGACGTCGTTTTGAGAAGTCCTTTTGTGGACTTCTTCCGTGCACTTTCACATCATGTATGCCATAAAGCAAAAAGGGAAAAAAAATGATCTAGTGTACCTTTTGGGAATTATGATTTATGTTACATGTTTGTTCTCATTTTTATAAAATACTCTTTCCATTAATTAAAACTTGTCGTTTTAGAAAGTAGATCTTGTTAAGAAAAACTTGTCATTTTAGATATTTTGTCATCTAATTTACCAAATTACTCTTATAATGAATAATGGTTAGATAGTTGTTAGTTGTAGTTTTTGAGAAAGTAAAAAGTAGAGTAATAATTAGGGGCATATGTGTATTTTTGTTTGTTTTCTTTAATAAGTGTGTACGTGTAGATGTCTAAATGACAAGCTTAAATAAGGGAGGGAGTAAAATGATCAATGGTGTACCAAAAATAAGAGCTAGTGATCTTAGTTTAACTTATAAGAGAATTCGTGTAATGGATTTGCCTTCATCAAAAGAGATAAGTCGTATAATTCTACTCGTTTGCAACTTGTAGCAATGAATTCATATATACAAATTGAAGTTTCGATGTTCGCCATCACACTCAAGTAAAAACGAAGATCAAAAGAGAACACATTGATTTGGTAACGCAGTTCAGGTAAAACCCTACTCTGTGGGATCTCAAGAGGGGAGATCTGATCCCAGAGTTCACTATGTTGCAAGAGGTGTTTACAAGCTAAGCATGCAAGGCAAAGCACATAAACTAGCAACCTATGGAACTTCAAAACTGAGCAAGACGATAGAGAAAAGAATGTAAAAGGAAGAGATGTCCCCTGAAGGCAACTGAGAAACGTCATTGAAGTTTCTCACGGAGATAGAGCGTCACAACCACCGTGGAAGCTCATCAAACTGACGTCTTTTACAACTTACTCACACCAGAGCTCTCTCTTTTCTCTGTGGCTAGGGTTTCCTAAATGAGGCTCAAGGAGCTACAGTATAATAGGAGGAGCTTATATAGCCCAGCAATTAGGATTACACGACTATACAAGCATCTCCCAACGGCTCCAAACAAGTAGGCCAACATTAGCGATGACACAGGCTCAACATATTGGGCCTGATCCAAATCGCAACAGATATGGCCCAACCAAAAAAAAGACCCAATCTATCTATGCTCAGAATTGAGCTTTTTTCAAGTGTTATATTATACACTTAAAAACTTATGCACACAATGTGGTGTCATCCAACTTAGAGATATACATAAATATATCTAAGGGCAACTTCAATCTATAATGTATCCTACATTTGCATAGTGTGTATAATCTAAACACTTAGAGAAAAGCTAAGGTCACCAAAGTTTTAGTGCTCATGCCAAAGTTACAAGTTTAGCTTTATTTAACAAAATTAACAATGCAACACAAATACTACAGTACTATTCAAGTTATATTTTTTTTACCAATTTCGAAATTCCTGCGACCGTCACTAAGAATATTTATACATGATATTGTATCAATACTTAACTTAGGCATCGAAGACATCCCCGGAGAATTGCAGCGCCCTGCCTTGCTTTCTCTTGATTCGCATGATCATTGACCGTGTGTGTCCGACAACATCAACAACATATTTAATTATTGCGGTGGATTTTTCTGCTCAAAATAATCTCTGTGGAAACTTCATTCAATCACCTAACCAAAAAAATAATTGTGTATTTTGAAGTTAGTCAACCAAGTTGATTGAATTGGAAGTTTTTATAATTAAACTCTGGTCCTCCTTGCTTTATGTGCTGAATTAAAGTCCATATTGAAATTCATGATCGAGTTCGTGCGTAGATGTCCATATGTATGTGCTATAGTAATTTAAAGTGGGCTTTCGGCCTTTAAAACTTCAATCAAAGTTTAATTATGTCGAGATTTCGTTCGGTTTTAATATAAAAATGAAATATCAAGCGAAATTACCACGAAGTGGGAGGATTTGATTCCAATTTGGAAACGTCATATGTTGGAATTTCAACCACGTTTAATCAACCAATTCAAGCATGAAGATCGAAATAACCAGCCCTCCGTCTCTCTCTCTCTCTCTATATATATAGCACGTTGCAAATTTGCAATTAAGTTCAGCATTCAACTATCGACCGAGTTCGATCTCCATCTTATCGCGCGATAAGGATGAAGGGGCGCGCTTGTAGGGGGAGGTGTACCGCGGTGGTTTTGGTGGTGGTGGTGGTGATGGTCATTCTTTCGAGGAGTTCGCTGGAGGCAGCAGCAACCGAAAGGGCTGATTCCGCTGCTGAAGAGCGTGTCGATATACGACATTCACGAGAGTTAACAGCAACTGTCACTATTCCTTGTACAGAACTTGATTGCCCATCCCCACACCGCCAAGTACCGCCCTGATCTGTCGATCACTACATGTCATTCTACCAACTAAGTTAGTTCTCGGTCTTTATATATTACGGCTTCTTTGTTTGTCTCGATCTCTATATGTGCATTTTGTTTTTTGTTTTTTTGATAAAGTAAGAATTCAAGGTAAAGGTAAATCTGATTTTCGAGAGGCCGACGAATCGCCACGCCTAAAACATACAATGAGAACAGAAAATGACGCTATGAAACAAGCAAAAATAACTCTGCAGCAAGAACGATCTAAGAAGAATTTCTCTCAACAGTTGCGGACAACGGCGAAGAATGAAGTCAAACACTACTGAACCATAACACCGCGGGCTAGCAGTACAGCAGAAAGAATCTATATGTACGTGTTACATCAGTGGAAGGGTCTAGGTGTTAACTTAATTTAATTGTTGCAATTAAATTACTCTATGTATAAAGATCGCTAGCTAGCTATCTAGCTCGATCTATATATAATTTAGATCATTTCCTTAATCTCTTCAATTTAAAATATAAAAAATTATATAAAATATTAAATTTTTAATTAATTTTTTTAAATAATTTTTTTTTGAGCCTAGTTTTTAAGCTCAAATCTAAATTTATATAAAAATGTGCTAATTTTGTAAATGAACGTTCTTGAGTCTAATTTTTTTTCGAACAAAGAGTACCTCTACTGCTTATGATATATATAGTGACTTAGGGGAAGTTTTTATAAATTCTACGAAATGTGATTTGTTTGAGCTCGAGTCAAGTAGAGGCTCATTTTAATCGAATTGTGCTCTTATTCGAACTGAGTTTTGTTGTAGTCAAACTCGAACTACTCGACTCATATAACAACAATATATGTATTACTTGGCTTGTGACTTTATGGATTGATTCACTCGCTTGCTATGGAGGCGAGCGAGGGGGCACGCGGTTTGTTTTGCTTCTCGATCATCTCATTGTTAGGATCAGCTTTTGTACAGTATGTTCTAACCTTATTGGCTCCGACGAGGAATTACCAAAGGGATAGGTTAGGCCTTGAATCTCCCTGGCATTTTGATCATCTGCTTTAAGTGATGATGTTTGTTTGATAGTTGATGATGATCCAAGTATCTAACTACCCCAAGTACTTAATTATCTTGATGTTTGTTTGTTATATGATGATGATCTAGCTACCCAAGTACTTAATTATCTTGTGTTATTGTTGTTGTCAACTATACGTCTTGTGTTTGAATGGTTGATTTCTCCAGCTCAGATCGACTTCACTTGTCGTATGCGTTTTTCTTGCAATGACCTCAGTGTGCTGATATTATCGAGCTTAAAAATATGTTCATACTCAGCTTGTTTAGTAAATGAACGAATCCAACCTGAGCATTTTTCTAGCCAAACTCGGGCTTATATAACAGCCATATGGGCACACGATTTGATTTGCTTCTCATTTCATTATTAGGATCACCTTATCAGCTGGGAGGAGGATGATGATGACGATGAACCTGAATACCGCTCGGACGAGGAATTACCAAAGGGATATGGTTGGGCTTCGTATGACCCTGACATTGGAACCAAAGAGTACATATAGCAAGGGTCTAGATCACTGGGATGTGGATTGTCCCCAAAAGAAGTATACATATTGATCGTCTACATAACCAATGAATGTTTGTTTGTTAGATGATGATCTACCCAGCTACTTGATTATCTTGTTTTATTGTGATTGTCAACTGCTGCTATAACGTAAACCTCTGCCAGTCCTTGTTTTCCTGCTTTAGGCTCTGGTGGATTTCCCTAATTTACGGCACTGCCTAAATAAGATTGGACTTAGTTAACAACAACAACAACCAAAAAAAAAAATCTATACATTCACCAGGAGTGGGGAAACATGTACATTTCGAGTTACATGAATTAGAGCAAGAAGCAAATATACATTATCCAGCATAGGAAACTCTATTATTTTAAGTATGCATCGTAATCAACATTGCTGCTCACAGCTAGAACTAAGCTCTTCATTTTTCACTGTATAAAGAAGGCGTAATCAAGCGAAAGGAGTTGAAGAGAAGAGGATTAGTTATGCGTATATTTCAACAATTGGTGGGAGAATAGATTAGTTTGTGTTGATCAAATGTATAATCACCGTGATAGGAGGGTATATGCAGGCAAATCCTTAATGCTGGAGACGTCTTCCAACTCGAGTTCTCGTTCTAACTGTGCTCTTGTAGACTTCAAGACATCCTGAGTGAAAACATGAGAGTTCGTTATTAGAATTCAACAGCAATTCGATTAGGGAACTCTCTTGGACAGAGAAGTACGGGATTGTCCTGGACAGGGGACTTACGTTGAATTCCATGTAAGATGCGCGTTTGGCAAGCCACTGGGCATCCATCATCGGAAAGGCAACACAGTAGAGGTTATCGAATGCCATTTCATCTTCGGCAAGTAGCTCCAGAAACCGTACTCCAGCTAAGGTTTTTGGTTTCCCTGCAAGATGAGATTCAAGTGCTCTTAATCCCCATCAGGTGACAGATGAGTTGCAAGATTGGAAGTGAGGGAAGAGATGTTGCTCAGGTTGAATATCCCATCTCATTCTATAATGTCAAATCCAGTTAAGATTCCTAACCCAAAATCTGTCACATCTCGTATCCGACACCATTAAAAACATGTCACTTCAATTTTCTAGTGTTATGATGTGCATTTTTACCAGATTGGAGGTCCAACATCTGTGCTAACACAAAGGAAATGTTGACACCGGCTACAGCAAAAGGGTACTCCCATTCAGCTCTTTCTCCATCCGTCTTATGGAGTAAACTCTGGAAAGATGCCTATACAAGAATAACATATTCACAAATTAATCATTACTTTTCTGTATTCCAATTCATACTGTAACAAGGATTAACAATTTGTGAAATTGAAAAATGACTTGACACCACGGGAATGATAACCAAACTGAGCAGGTGAGCTAATGAATGCATCACTAAGTACATAAAGGTAAGCCATGTATTGTTCAATCCTAAGAAGTAGTATCAAGTTCACCCATAATTTTCCACGTCATTACGAAACAGACATGGCATGCAAAGCATAAGGAAAATTTGTGCACTGACAAAACAAGAAACGAAGAACACCCAGGATTCTAAAATGCTCAGACATACATATAAGATTGATATTTATAGTAGAGTAAGGGAAAAGACAAACCGGATACTGCTCAGCAAAATAAATGAGATTCTCAAGAGAGATGAATCCGCCACCCCTAAAAAACAAAGTATTAGGTCAATGGATATTTCTTGAAGGAGACTCTTCAAAACTCGGGGTTAAATAGTCAGCATACCTGAAATCAGTCGCAGGGTCTGTACCTTGCCAACCCATCTCCTTCCAGAGCTCTGATTTGAGGGGAGGAATTTCCCTATTAGGGTAAGCTAATCTCCAGAGTTGTTTAAGCGCGTCCTATCAGCAAAGTTTTCTGTTAATTCTCCTTCTCTTATTCATTGGCCAAGGTAAAGGAGAAGATTAAAAAAAAAAAGGAAACCTAGCAATGCTCATAGATCAGATAGAACTATCAAATATTAGCCTACGAGTTCTGATCCTTGTGAATGAAGAAATGTCACAAGCTTTTAGTATACGCAAATAGGCCAGCATCCAGCATTCAGTCTTTTTTGGAAGGTCAGCTTTGACTCAATTGATTGCGAGACAAGGACATGTCAACAAGCCAACAGTGGCATTATATTTCACATTTTCCATTTTGAAAGTAGGATATGTTGTGTTCTACTTATCTCTGATATGTCCAAATATGAGAGAACTGCCTTGATGTATATGGACATTGGTTCATACCCAAACCCACCGTGCCCCACCTATACCCCTCCCACCACACATGTAACTGTTGACAATAAGCATACCAAAATAGCTATAACATACATCCAAAATCCGATAATTACTTGTACAAGCGGTACTGACAACCCAAAGAGGTAAAGATGTACCTGATGTTCTAGGTGAGTACCGTCGAAGGGAACTTGGAGCCTGCCTTGAATCTTTCTGAGCCTTTCTTCCTATATATAAAAAGACCTTGTAAATAAACAAGGTCAAAAAAAGGCAAACATGGACGAGACAAGGAAAATTAATGACTTGCTGAATGCTGAATAAGAAACTCTTATTCCTAGTATGGGCTACTAATAAGGGGATATTTTACAAGGTGGGAACATTGGACATTTGGTAATCATAAGCTTAAAGCTGGGAAGGGCTTTTGCCTTGTAAGAGAGATTTGGCCTTTGTGTGATGGTGTTCTCCATACTATTCACATAAACAAATCCTTTCTATTCCCGTTTATGTGTCCTCTTTTCTTAGTTTGTTGCATTCCCTAAAATCTGGTGGTGTTTAGCAAATCTGCTGGTTTTTGCATTGGTGTGCTAAGTACTAAATCTGGGTTGTACAGTTTCCTACCTCCATCATAAACCCAACGACCAAATAAGTGTTTAACTTTAACCAGACATCAAATGCTAAGGACTCTTCAGAAACAAGTGAAATCAGACCGGAACAAACTAGAAGCCTCTCCAATTATGATAAGCTATGTGAGCAGAACTACGTACTTAATTCATGGAGTGGATGTCATTCAATTGAATTTCAATAAAACTTGCTATGCACAAAAATTTCAAGTCAAACCTGTAAGGGACTAAGTGAAGGTAAAGACAGAATCTTCTGTCCATTCTGGTGACTGGAGGAAGATGAGAAAATACGTCCAAGAACTGATCCAGGACCAACAAGATTTGCTGCATAACCATACAGAAAAACTTCAAATAGCTAAAATAAATCAGGAAAAATAGCACAAGAGCAGCTTCTAAAGCTAAATATAACCACTTGCAAGATGTTTAAATAAGCAAGGCACCATATGAGAATTTATAAAAGATCCACTGAAAGTAAAACTGAGGAGCCAACTCATGTTATAAATTTACCCAAAAGACTGGCAATATAAATATCATCATATATTCTCCATTAAGAACTAACTCGAATAATATGCATGTGTTTCATCTTATATTGAATGTTGTGTATGATGAGGCAGTAAGGAAGCCTAGTCAAAACTACTATAGTACAGTAGCTATGTCAGTTTAATGGATCATACTTAATAGGTCATAAATATTCACAAATCTATGAACTTCTGCATCAGGTTTTTCCTAGTGCAATGCAAGGTGAGGTCTAATCTAAGAGACTTTACTGATGCATTTCTTCCACAAAGTACACCAAACAAGGCAATAAACACTATATTTGATATTCAAACTAGTTCAAGCAAAGGTAAATATGCAATGGCTCTCTTAATATAGATGTATAGAAGAATAAGTAAAAACTGAACCAGAACAAACCAACCATAAAGCATTCCCATTAGAGCTATAGAAAAGATACATGTTCTAAAACCCTCAACTGTGTCTATACGTAGCTTTCATAATTTTGCCTCAGTAATGACAGTTTGGAAGCATTTATCTTTCCATATCATTGGCTTAAAAATCAAATTTTGGAACTAGAACCTGAATCACATACCTAACCAATGAGCCCATTGTGCAATGATTTGGGAAAAAAGAATGGACCAATGGAGTTGTACTCTCCTCCTCCTCTCATCATCATCCCAAAGAAGATCTTTCAGCGCAAATAGCTATGAAGTATAAACATTAACAGCAAAGATCACATCATCTGTTAAATTTCAGTAGCTACTCGGCAAATCAACAAATTAAGAACAAATCATTCACAGAAAACGGCGGAAAAACACCTTGGCATCTGGATATTTATCATCGCCGCCGAGTAAAGGCTCGTTTAACCCATCCAATCCAGAAGCATCGTAATGCTCGCGCCTCCGCCCGTCCACATCCCCATGATGAAGCCTCCTCCTCAGAGAGCTCGACGAAGACGACATGATCGCAGAGCTGCACTGAATCCAAAATTTTGAGCAATTACAACCGGAATCTCCGAACCCTAGACAAAGAACATCGACGAGAAATCTGAAGATCACCTGACAACCAGTCAACGATTGAGGCGAATTCAGCAAAATTTTGCCGCGAAGTTGAAGGTTCCTAGGGAATTCAGCAGTGTTGGAATTAGCAATCGGATGGATTTGATTTGATTTGATGTGAGATTGGGATATAAATAAGCAGGAAAACCTTAGGAAGGAAGGAATGTGAATCGGAAAGGAGTGAGAGAGGTTTGAGGTTTGACCTCCCCTGCATTAAGCAAAAGGGAGCATTCAACGATGATGATGAATACGTGTTAATCACACTACCCTCTTCAGTCTTCACAAGGATCATACAACTACAATATAGCATTTTGATCAAAATTTTCAAAAAAAAAAAAAAGTGAAACACTTTTAATAAGTGAAAAATAATCCTAACTTTCAAAAGTAAAACAGAGTTTATCAAAACATATTCTTTACTCTATCCGTTTTCAAATAAGTGGCTTTTTCAAGTAAAACACGTATTTTTAGAAGGGTAAAAACTATATAAAATATTAAAATTTTAATTAATTTTTTAATAATATTATACTTATTATTAATAAGTATGAGTTTATCAAAAAATTATTAAAAATTTAATATTTTATATTATTTTTATCATCTTAAAATACGTGCATAAATAGTAAAAAGTCACTTATTTGGAAACGGATGTAATAATATTTATGCACATTTTTAAGGTAATTTCATATTTAATATGAAATTATTTTTAAAAATAATACTTTATATACTCCCTCCGTTCACTTTCTAAGTCATTTACTATTGTGCGTTTTTTTAGGATGATAAAAACTATATAAAATATTAAATTTTTTTAATAATATCATACTACTTTTTAATAATAAGTATGAGCTTATAAAAATTTAATATTTTATATAGTTTTTATTATCGTAAGAAAACGTGTGTGAATATTAAAGTACTTATAAAAAGTAAACGGATGGAGTAGTTTTTATGATACTGAAAATACATGTGTACATATTAAATGAGGTGTTTTACCAACCTAAGTGAATAATACATACTCCCTCCGTTCGGCAAAACTTGTCACTTTAGGGTGTTATTTTTGTTAAAAAGAACTTGTCATTGTAGGTATTTTGCCCCTCACTTTACAAAAATGTTCTTGATATGATTGATGGTTTGTTAGTTGTAGTTTTCATTAAAGTAAAAAAGGAGGGTAATAATTTAGGGTAAATTAGTACATTTGTTAATTGTCTTAAAACTTGTGAAATAAGCTAAAATAACAAGTTTTGCCGAACGGATGGAGTATTAAATAGGGCATAAAACATGATCGATCATTGAAAGATATAGCTATAAGGTCTATACATTATAAAGGCAAACCTCTAAATCAATTCTAATGGATGGTTTGTACAAACAATCCTACAAATTTTTATTACAAACTTTTCGAAAATTCAAATAAAATTCAAATAATGGATATGTTAGGGTAGTCGAAGAATTTTAGATTGCACCAAGCGAATAACAGTGAGCTACGTTTGTCCAGCCACTGGTTTACCCAACCTCTCACATTGTTGTCCGGCCTACAATCCTAAATTGCCCTCGGAAAATGCATATCATATGCAAAACAGCAGAAGCTAATTGAGAGTTTTTTTTTGCATATGTTATACATTTCAAAATTACGAGAATTTACAAGTGGGGCAACTTAGAAGTAACATAGCCTTTAAGTTTAGGTCAGTTACATTTCTTTGATTTTAGGTTATAGATCCAAAGCCTTAAATTTCCGGGAGATCCGTCAAGAAGGTTTACAAGTGTCTCATTTTAGCAAGTATCCCCTCACTTCTAAATCATGAACAAATGAGCCTAAGATCATATATTTCATGAACTCCTTCACTTTGATTTGGTTTCCATTTTCTGATTGATTGTTTTTTTTTTTTTATCAGGAAAGAATTCGGAAGACAAGACAACATACTATCTAGTAACCGTCATCATACAACACAAGCAAAAACACAAATCAATCAAGGACGAAAGACAAAAAAAACTAGACAAAAGCGATGAAAGGGATAACCTCATGTCTCGAATCCCTTTCCTTTTCAAATAAAAATAAAAACTAGGGAAAGGGATTTTTTTTTTTTAAAAAAAAAAGGGTGAAACCCTGGTTTTCAGTTCTGTTCAGTCTGAAATAATACAAAAGGTAGAAATTTGGCCATAAGGGAAGCTAACCAAAGAGTGACATCTAAAAGCAAACATGCTAACTAGATTTGGGGTACTAAAATACAGGTAGCCCCAAAACCGCTAAACATGTTAAGTGTAGATGTGTGTGGGGAAAAAAAGTCCTCATCTATATATGCTTAGACAGCATTGACATATTGTTCCATAACACAACATACATATTTGTCTAGTGTATAGTTCAAACTTGACGACAAACAAACAGGATTAAGTGGCGTCAAAATTTTACCAAATGTATCTGAGACACAAGCAGAAGGCGGTTATCAGTTAGTGCTATAAGCTGCATCCGCTGAAGAAGTGTCCATGTCATTCAATCCGTACTCCTCATTCTGCTCCCATGTTCGCTCATACTCCTCGACTGAAAAATTACCACAAGACAGGAAGAATGTTAAAGAGCAACTTATAAGACGGATCCGAAATATTTCCACAGGCAAGGGTTGGTGGTTATGGCAGGATTAGAAGAGTGATCATACAAATGAATGAAGAACCTGGCTGTTTGTCGTTACCTTCCAGATGGAATACGGATGAGATACAATGGTAGCAATGAGCGGAAGTTAAGAGTAACTGAGTAAGAGAAGACTCACATTTTAGTTGATGATCATCTTTGATATCTTCAGTCGTTGGTGCAATAAATGAGTTGGCAAGTGGATCATCAAGGATCAATGTCCAAGGTGTTTCTGAACTCAAAATCTGCAAACGTGATTAAACAAGGTAGTATTATGTACAAGTCCTGCTAGTAAGCAACACAGCTGCAATGTCAATATGCATTGTCTCAAATTCATAACATTCCTTTCTACAATAAATCCTCTTCCAGTTTGTACAGAAATGCAGCTTAGAAGTGGCATTGGGTGCTTTACAGGATAAGCACGGATTGTATCGAAATGGTTTCTGTTTAATACCTTGCTTAGCCTTGATCTGAAATCTAGCCATTTGCTTTTTCTATCTTCTTCAAGGCTGTCTCCAAAAGTAAATCCATGTATTCTTTCAAGGCCTGCATCACAGAAATTGATGGGAACGTGCAGATTGTTTTAAAAAAAGAAGGAAAAAAGAAAAGAGGTGAATGCACAGGCGACTTCACTATCCATACCAATAAATTTCCAGTACAACATCCAAATTGCGTATACAGGTATTAAGTGCATAGATCAAAGACCCATGGCATTTTCTCTACAAAGCCAAATTAAAGTCATCCCAAAAAACCTAAATCTCTCCAGGAATTTATTTTAGGGTGATTTGCATTTAACCACCTGTTTACATTTAAATACCCCTCATCTTTGAAATCATAAAAAGCCACCCATTACATATAATTTGTTTTCATTTAACCACAAAAAAAAAGAGCATCTTTACATTGTTTTTAGTTTTTACTTAAACATCCCTTATTTAGTATTGCTTTAATTTAACCACCCCTTATTTTTTAAATTATATTTAAAAACAAATCACTCATTATTTCTATCAGGTTAAAAACCACAAATAGCCTTAATTTTTAATTCAGTAATTCATGACATTAGCAGAAGTGAAATGGCCAAAACACCCCTTGAATAAAAAGCCTAAATAGTAACCCAACCAATTACCTACTATTGGTGCTTGAGAGAGATAAGATCGCTGTAGTAGACAAATAAAAGACCAAATGATCGATTAAAGGTTCTTAAGTATAATGACTTTACTACAAAATTACATGCTTGAGGATTTTAAGAGTCGTAGGAGATAACTGAAATCCATTGAATCTTCCTCAAGTTCGCCTCCTACATCGATCGTCTCTCTTAAAATTATTAGATGTAAGTTAATTAATATTTTGGCTATTTAATCTTGGGGATATTTTGGTCATTTTATCATTACTAATTATATTTTTACGGAAGTGAAGATTTGTATGGTTGTTTTTTAATCTGATAGAGATAAAGTTTAAATGAAAATATGGTAAATAGGGGTGGTTTTTTAACAACTTAAAAGATAAGAGGTGAAAACAAATGATAAATAATAGGGGTTCCCCCCGCCCCACCAAAAATAAAAGAGTCTTTTTTTAATAATTTCAAAGACAAGGGGTGGTTATATGCAAATCACCATATATTAAATGGTATCCTTCATTCCATAAAGCAAATGATAAATAAAAGGGGCTTTCCCCCCTTCACCGAAAATAGAAGGGTTTTTCTTTAATAATTTCAAAGATAAGGGGTGGTTATATGCAAATCACCCTATATTAAATTGTATCCTTCATTCCATAAAACAAACTCCTACTTAAGCTGGGTTAGTCTAGATTAGGCCTTCCATTACTTGAGAGATCTACAAGTGAATTATTGATATAACATGATGGAACCCTGATGGGTAGTTCAACCAGTTTGAACCTAGCAGGTCTGGCCCATGGAACTAGTCACACCAAAGGCACGCATATCAATGGAAATCTAAAAAAAATATTATAATCTAAAGCTTCTGGTAGGGTAGCTAAAAAACGCGTGTAGTAAAATGATACTCACTTTCACAAATTTTTGTTACCAAACCCTCAACTGTTGTGACCATTCCACCCAATGTGCCACTTGCCAGCTCCAAGTCAAGTTCTGGGATCTCAACACCAGCACTGTCAGACTGTTTGAGCAAATGTACATCAGATCATGCTCTATGTTACAAATTAAAAGTAGAACTAACATAAATGTTAAAGAAGTGACATATACATATCAAAACATGGAGAATCTCGAGCAGAATGAGAAACTAGCAACTATCCCACCATATGAAGAAGATCAGGTTACATAACGAAAACAATGATATGCACAAAACCCAACAACTGATATGGCAAAAGTGCGATTGACAATTCTCGTGCAAGCACTGGAAGGGTGCGGCTGCAGCTGTATGTGTGCTGTACAGGGAAAGGGAGGAGTCGGAAGATCACCTTTGGTTTGGGTGCCCAGGCATGATCATTGATCAAGGTACAAGACTTATTGTGGTCTTGGGTTGGCATTCAACAGAAATTAGCTAGAGTTATGTTGATTCGCAAGAGTGCCCCCGTGTGTGAGAAGGTCAGCAAGCTTCGAAGGGAAATTGTTTGTTTTTTGTGTCTTTATTTACTTCACATGGCTAGCAAGGAACCAAGCAGTATTTTGTAGTATCCCATGTAACCCCACGGGGTGTGCAACACGTATTATTGAGGCTTGTAAAACTCGAATCTCCATTTAGTGCAAGTGCAAGTCACTACTGGAGAAAGCATGGTGTGCGAGATTTATGAGGGGTTTGAACCCCTTTGCTTGGGGTGAGATGTCATGACGTGTTTCATGGTGTGAAAACTGTAACTAGGAGATATACATAGTGGGATGTTTTGGGGTATTGTCCGACCTTCTGCATTAGGACCCTATGTTTGGTCTCATATTTTCTAACTGGGTTACACCACTCAATATATTTCCGCTTCAAGACAATTTTTGTACAAGAACGAGATTCAGCATACAACAGCAAAACAAAACAAAAATAAAAACCAATGGTATGAGATCATGTTCAGACGAAAATATCAAATTGAAAGGTTTAATGAACTTTGTAAATACTTCAAAGTGATATACTTCGAAACGGTTTACATCTAGCTACAATTTCAGGACTTGTAAAAGCAAGTGAATCAATTTCATCGATGTAACCCCTCCAACACGAAAAGAAATAAAATAGTAAAAGACCAGAGACAAAGACAGTTTTTATCAACAAGGAATTAGATTAAAAGTGCATGGAAATTTATGTTTTGAAGTTCTGAAATAAAAGAGGGCAGACCTTGATGACATCACGGCTCAGATCCTTGATGTTTTTTACTTGAAGAGTGACTTTTTTCCCTTTTTTAGAAATACTACCTCCTGGCTTTAACTGCAAGGGTAAAAATAAATAGACATTTTTCCTATCCCAAGAAAGGAAAGAGCAGAATAGAAGAAGCCACAAAAATAATCACAAATGACAAAAGATTAAAACAAACCTCAGAATTACGGTACCCACAAGAATCACATGTTGAAGCCATAACAATTACTTCTTGGAAGTAAGGAATTCCTATATATTGTCAAGACCAACAAAAGATCCAAAGAAATGCAGACTATAGTGCGTGAATGAATGTCATTAGATGCATTGTTTTCAACAAGTTTCTGTGCAATCGCAGTCAAAATATTTAAAGCATCTTGATATCAAGACCAACAAGGAAAGAGTACAAAGAGCACAAAATGAAGTTAACCAAAAAGATAATGCATCTTTTGTATTGCTAACAATTAAATTGGGTTCAATCTAACATTAAAATTTAATTCAAAAGTGTGTTCAACTAGCCAAATAACCTTGTCCACGCTTCAATAGTCAAGAAAACCAAAACCATTGTGAAAAAGTAAAATTATTTGCCACCATATACATCTACTGAAGTGTGCTCTACTAACACCTTGGCATTGCAATATATTACTTGAAGGGAAAAATGCTTAAGTCTACCAACTACTACTCTACATATATGAACCTAATACATTAAAAACTGCAAAATATATGATATTTTCCAAGCAAGGGGAAGGGCTGCACAAAAGGATACGTGTGACGTACATACGGGTTTCACACTTACTTGCACAAGCACCGCAGGTGGACGGGAAAGTCATCACCTGTCAAAAGAGAAAAAGAGCATATGAAGGACAAACTCATATTTTACGGCTTCCATCAGTCTCCCCCTTGAGGAAGAAATACATCACCTCTTCTGGTGCTGAATAACGAAACAAAGCGTCAGCCATCTCCGCGTTATTAGATTGAGCGATGGCCCTATGCCCAGCTCTAGCTCCAATTGATCCATGGGGTTCTCCCCTAAATTCAATATCAGAATTGTCAACAGCTCTTACTGTGGGTTCTTCGGCTTCCACAGACTGTCCTGAATCTGCTACATAACCTAGTGCAGCTTGCTGTTCAGGAGTTCGTTCATAGAACTTGATAATTAGTGATGGATCAGTAGCTGGAGCAAGCCTGCACCAAATAAATTAACTTCTCTCAAATCGAGCAGAAAACAACATTTTCTATTTCATAACAGTAGGGTATCAATCTTACGGGTTCTCAACGAAGCTATTGCCAGCAGGATCATCCAGGATTAAGGTAAATGATGATTCTGCTGTAGCACAAGCCGTCAATTTTGAAATACACAGGTCTATGGCTTCGGCAGTTCGAGGATCCACTTTCTGTAAGGACCAATCTATTAGAGAAACAAATACTGACAAGTTAAGAGTCAAACATAACGACAAACACTGTACCCGTCGTTCTTCTTGCAATGCCTGCAACTCATTTGCTGCTCGTGTCAATATTCCTTCTACCTAACAATTTAAAATAGAGATTAATATGTGAGAAAGTAAAAGGCATCCCAAAGAACACTATAACTCACATATGATATTCAAGTATTCAACCAATTAATAAACATCGCGTAAAAACCATGTACACTTCAAAGTCCAAAGTAGTTGTACATACCACTGCACTTATCGTCAAAGTGTGTTTGACACAACCAACAGATTATCTACCATCTTTTTTTCATTTTTATCATATCATTGATAAAGTCACTCATCAACTACCTTATTGCCGGATCAAGTGAGAGTAGAGGACCTTAAAATCAATTATGTATTAAGCAAGTAGCAACCACAACTTAGATTGCAAATGATAGGGGAAAAGAACACGCAATAACAAGTTGCACAAAATGCAACGTGAATAACCAAATACTGAACATACAGAGAATTTCAATTCACAATTAATCTTGATAAAGGAAACAAAATAAACCCTCAGAGTCCGTGGTTAAGAGACCATAGGGGGGAGAGAAGGCCTAAAATGTTGGCTTTGAGTTACTATGCTGCACATATCTTAGGGCATTCGATTGTGAATAAATTGAGCTATGACAGAGTTCTAGGTGGAGAGGAGTTCATGCAGTTAAATTGGTAACTGCAAGTTTGACATTCAAAGCGGGAAATATATTACTTACAGTAGATAGACTACCGCGCTGAGCCTCTGGAGGTATCTCAAAATCCAATTCAGGAATCTGCAAACAAAAACTCAATTTGTAAATGCAAGCACTCTTATCTTCAAAGCTCTGGTAATGCTACTTTCCTTAAGAAACAGAGCATGTGAGAAGTTTTAATTTTGGTGATGTTAAACATTGAAAACAAACTCATATGAGCAAGTCTTACATAATACGAATAATGTTGTAGCGAGATTAGATAACACTGTATTACAGCATTAGGCATTTCAAAATGAGAAAGATAGAAGAAAATCTGTATTTCAAACAACCAATAACTCAGTAAGGATGAAATTATTGCCGTATAGCATGTAAAACTTTATCTTCTTCAAGACCAATCCTCGATGATGAAGCTCCATGCAATATAATTTCTCACATAAAGAGATGGAAGGATTTAACCGAATTTTTATTCGGGATTAACGTGAATTACAATTACCTTAATAGTTGCAGACTCAGATTTCACAACTTGTCGATTCAACATCTGTATCAACAAAGGATTACATCAACATTTTACAAAATAAAATAATAATAAATAAATTGGAGACAACTTAAAAAAACGGAAGGATCATACTACACAAAACAAAGATGGATAATGAAAAACACAGAATTACAAACTAAAGAAACAAGTGATACAGAAAAATTGTTTTTCTTCAGAGCAACAAGATGTGTCCCCGTGAATTGACTGACACTTAATACTGAATTTGATATCCACCATGAATTACCTTGACTAATAAACGGTATTGCTATAATAAAATCAGAAAATGAAACTTCCAGCTCAATCTCAAAATGTCATTCTGTAACAAGAATTAGATGGTAGATACCATGTAAGGATTCCAAAAAAAGAAGATAATCACCTCGTGCAACAATGCATTGAATAGAAAAATACAATAAAGAGGTAAAAATACACCAATTAATGAAGGGCAACACTATTATTTCCCTAGGGAACTCTCAATTCTATGTGACCTCCAATATTTAGAAGAAACATCACTAAGCTAAGCTTGAAACACGTGTACATAACCAGGAAGTAGGTAGTCAAACCTTGGAATCTCCGGCTTGGACATTTAATGTGTACGAACATCCACGCGGTTGTATCTCCCCAGCAAACTGTACTTCATTGTTCCTGTGGGAGGAAGATTGTCAAAATATACCTCATTTGTATATAGAAAAATGTAAATAGTCCAATAACCGCAATGCCGTACCTTTCACCACAATGTGGGCATTCAAAAGCTGACAATAAAATCTGCAAAACAGAAATATATTAAACACATTTTGACTAAGAATCATCATAAACAAGGACAGGCTGAATGCAAGATCATGAAAGAAACAAGGCACAATCAAGAAGGTCCAATTTTTTCCCAATAACCTCAAATAATTTTCCATCAATTACGAACTTAAGAAAAATAATTGCTAAGTCATCCGACACGGAATTAGTTCAACAAGTATACACACCTTCCTGAAATGGGGGATCAGAGTAAGCATAAGCCTTGTAGTGCCCTGCAAATAAAATAACAACTTCAATTAGCACTGCATTTGAGTCAGAGACCTTCCATTCATCAATTCAAGGTCCCAACATGGACAATTACATAATATTGTCCTCTCTTCCTACAAATTAAGCAAAAATCAATCGAATCATCACAAACGCTATTACTGTACAAGTGCAGGAAACAAGGAAAATGGACAAAGAAGACAAATTCCAAAGAACAGGAAGAAAAGGAGATACATTTTCACCACATCGCATGCAGAGGCTCTCAACTTGGTAAACAGGAACGTCATCGTCATCTGCGGATATGGACTCAACAACCGACCTCACGTCAACAATCTGCTCCTTAGCACCTTGCATTGTTCAATTCCCTCGACTCAAGCAAGTAAATTGAAACCTCAGATGTTTCTTGGGTTCTTGTAGATTTCAAAGCTGCAAAGACACATACAATTAGCTAATTCGGCTTCCTGCAATAAATCACAGCCAAGCAGTGGCGGATCAAGGATTTTTGCCAAAGGGGCTGAAAAATACAAAGAGCAATAGGATCGATGCTCCTCATTAAACAAGATTTTTGTCCTTATGAACCAAATAAGTCATTATAACTAATGTTATTTCCCAAATCCAACAAATCATTCAAACCCAACTCTATCAATATATAAAATTCAACTTAAAACTCCCTACTCCCAATCCACAATGTGATTCTCAAATCCACAAATTTACCCCAAATTGCTACTTAAATCCACAAATTTATTAGCAAAATCACAAACCCTAATCGAAATTTACCCAAATTGATTCTCAAATCCAAAAAGTCTAATCTAAATTGATTCTCATCTCAACTAATTGAACTTAAAAACAATCTAATTAAAATTTAACTTAAATTAATCCTTGTCCATATTTTATAATTTATACTCCTAATCCACAAACCACGATTTCCAAATCACAAACCACAAATTCATTTCTCACAGCCACATTTCCAAATCACAAACAACAAATTCACAAATTTATTTCTCACCACAACCACAAACCACAATTTCAAATCACAAACCACAAACTTATTTCTCACAAATCACAAACCCTAATTGAAATTTCCCGATATTCAAATCCACAAATTCTAATCTAAATTGATTCTGAACTCAACCAACTGAACTTAAAAACGAAAAAACAATCAAATTAAAAGGAAGAGGAAGAAAACTAACTTAAAAAATACTGAACAGTGAAGATTCAAGATTGAACCACTTCGGCTCTGCGGACTGCGGGAGACAGCAGACAAAAAGAGGGCTGGATTGCGGTGGTGCGCGGTGCGCCGGTGGCAGGGTCGGCCGGCTCGGGGACTCGGGATTGAGCAGTGAAGATTGAACCACTTCGGCTTTGAGGACTGCGGGAGACAGTAGACAAAAAGAGGGCTGGGGTGCGGTGGTGCGCGGTGCGCCGGTGGCAGGGTCGGCCCGAGGTGGAGCTGGCGGCGGCGGCCGGCTCGGGGACTCGGGGTTTTCGCTTTCGCTCTGTGTGTGAGTGAGTTTGCTGCTGCTTCTCGTTTCGTGTGTGTTAAAAAAAAGAAGAGGGCTTCTGATGTTTTTTTCAGATACAAAATGGTGAGGTAATGGGCTTCGAACCTGGGTTAGTCGCTCCGGATTAAATTCCTTCCGTTTCATAATAAATATTATTTTTTTTTAATAAATTTTTTTTATATAATTTCATACGTAACAAGTACTATAAAAATTATTAAAACAATGAATAAAAATACAATAACTGTTATAATGGAAAAAAAAACAATGACAAAAATCAATATGTTATATAGTTTTTAGCTCTTTAAACTACGTGCACGAAAGTCAAATGTCTTATATTTACAATCGGATGGAGTAATATTTACAGAGTTTTACTTCCTTAAAATGCGTGCACAAAATGATAAACGACATTTAATTTGAAATGGAGGTGGTATATATTAAAAAAATAACATATATATAAAAAAAAATATACATATCTTTTTTTCTAGTTAGGGGGGCTTCAGCCACCCCGAGCCCCCGTGGATCCACCACTGCACCCAAGGGTCGAATCTCGAGATAAATTTGCCAACCAATATATTAGGTTCAGATAGTCAGGGTTCGAGTTTTCGACAAGAAATTGACAGTCACAATGGAGAAAGCCGGAGAGAGAAGACGGTCAGGCATGGTTCAATCGTATTTACACGGATAGTGGAGAGAGAATTCGCCACCTCGTCGAACCACCAAAGAATTGTACTTTCGCTGAGTAGTTTCAGACTTTTAGTTCTTTGGAGTTTGGATTATGCTGTCTCCTAACTCGCCGTTAGGGTTTAGAAAACGGGAACTGAACAAAACTATTTTTTCAAAAAGACTATTTTTAAAAATTTTAAAAAAATGAATTTTTTTTTAAATGAATCAAAAGAACAAAGGCGGGATCTAGAGATTTATAGAGTTGGCTTTAGCGGAGCAGTGGATGGAGGGTCACGGAGGAAGTGGGGATCGATCCGAGAGTCCGAGACTTATTATCATCTCCTATCTCCTACACCACTTAAAGATCTCATGGAGTTGGTAAAATAACTGTGAATTTCTCTTCTCACCTCTCTGCTTCGATATGAAGACCGAAATCTTCTCCTTACTCTCTTCCTTTCTGAATCAGTCATTGACAATAATTTATAGAAAAAAAACATTAATTATATTATACTCCCTTTGTTTCAAATTAAATGTCGTTTGTCATTTTGTGTACGAGGTAAAAACTCTATAAAAATATTATTTTTTAATCAATTTTTTAAATAATTTCATACTTGTTAGTATCAAACATGAAATTATAAAAAAAATCATAAAAAAAATATTTTATAAAGTTTTTACCTCCTTAACATGCGTGCCGAAAATTAAGATGACTTTTATCTGAAACAGAGAGAGTATATGTTATAGTTATTGGATATATAGCAGCTACTCTAGAATATATATACACACACTAAAGATTTTTTCTTATAAAAAAAAAATTGGTAGCTCACTTTCGACCTCTTTCTACAAATACTTGTGATCCTCTCTTTCCACTTCCTTTCCATATAGATGCTATCTAACTAAGCTCTTACACTATCATCTCCACTTCCTTTCTATACAACTAACCTCTTATACTATCTTTTCCACTTTCTTTCCAAATAACTAACATCTTCCACTATCCCCACTTCATTTCCAAACAACTAACCTCTTCCACTATTATCCCCACTTTCTTGTCAAATAACTAACTTCTTCCATTATCTATTCACTTCTCCACGTCCATAAAAATTGATGGTTGTTTCAGTATTTTTTTTACTACCGATAGAAATTTCTAGATGTATTATTTATCACATCTATTAGCTTGTAACCGTCACTCCCCGCTACCGTCCCCACTTATTTTCCTTTCAATATAAATAATTATAATTATTCTTTTACATTTGGCCCATGCAAGCTGATTTCAAGTTCTCACATCTCTCTACAGATTCAACGAATCAATTATGGAAATTTGAAGGACGTGTACTTACTTGATCAACTTCTTATTCAATGTGACTCAATTCTTTATTGATTTATAGTATTATAAACTCAATTGTTACTTATGATTTTGCAACTCATGTTAGCGACTTTTCCTCGTATTCATCATGGATTGCGCATGTTAGAATTCTTGCATCAATCATCTACACTAGACATGGCCACGGGTCCGACCCGCCGGGTCGACGGGTCGGACCCGCCGGGTCGGCAACCCGGGGGGTACGACCCTAACCCTGACCCGGGATTCCCACGGGTCGACGGGTCGGGTGACCCGCCGGGTCGGCGGGTTGGCGGGTCGGAGTCCCGGGTCGGCCACGTGGCGTTGAAGGGTTGACCCGGCGGGTCGACCCGCCGGGTCAAGGCCGGGTCAGGTTATTTTTTTACGTTTTAGTGATGTTTTGTAGATTGGTGAAATAAGGTTTCGTGTTTAATGGTGTTTGGGTTTGGGGAAAAAAAAAAGATGGAAGAAGGGCTTGAATCGGTTTCCCAATTGCCTACGTATCCTCCCGGGGGAGAGGAATCAAAGCCCACGTAGTTCTTTACCTGTTGTCTGAACCCCGCTTACCTTTTCGCCTATTCGTCGGTGTCGGATTGGCGCTGGCCCTGGGGATCGATGACTCCACCGTCAACGGAGCTCCCGACCGATTCGGAGTCCACTCCATCATCAGGCTCTGATCCGGTGTTGATGAGGTTCTTCTGTATTCTCATCTCAGCCTTCTTCCAATCGGCGAGGCATACTTGTGCTTCGAGGTTCTCAGGGAGCAAGTTTGATCTCTTCTCGGTAAGAATTTGTCCCCCTTGGCTGAATAATTGTTCCACTGCGACGGTGGAACAAGGGGCTCCAAGTATTTGTCGAGCGATCACCTGCAAGGTCGGAAATCGCTGTCTTTCTACTCGGCCCCACCATTCTAAAATATCGAAATCTTCATCTTCATCACTGCGAAATTCAAAGTTAGTAGACAAGTATTCGTCGAGCTCCGAGTGGGGGCTCGACGAGGACCTCGACCTCTTTGCGCCAAAAATATCTCTGGCAAGAGCCTTAGTTTGAGCGGTAATACTAGTGCGGGAGGAACCGCTCGAGCTGGAAGGCGCAGGAGGAGGAATGTTAGGCGCTCTAGCGCCCGTAGAAAAATGAGTATATAATGCTTCAAGTATTCCCCTAACTCTATCAACTATAATTGAAACATTGCAATCAGGATCATTATGGATATCGAGCGTAGGATAATAGTTTTCTAAAAACTTTTGAAGCCCAGTTAATTTGTATCTAGGGTCGAAACAACAAGCTACGAGGAAAATATCAGGAATAACTTTGTAATAAGACAACCATTTCGCCCGCATGGTGAAAACAGCGTCGGATATGCATTGCACTTGAAGCCCGTCTTGAAGAGCTATGGCAATGTTCATAGCGACAAAACAGAAAACACTAGATGTAGGAATGTAAGCATGACTAAAAGTTTCGGTTGCATCATGGAAGACCTTGAAAACCTCCATTATATCTCGAGCAACCACCCACACATCCCCAAAAACGTTTGAACCTTCGATGTTTTGAGTGGCAAAAGCGGAAAGAAGATCTCTATATTGATAAGAATCAAAAATCATTTTGTAAGTCGAGTTCCACCGAGTGCTAACATCTCGGGGGAAGTTCTTCGGGCGGATGTTGTTAGAGCGGCAAAATTGGTGCCATTGATGGCGAAGCTGTTTGTTTCGCCAAAGTGCCCGTAAAACATATCGAATAGGTTCGGTTTTCTGTTATAAATACGTTAAACCATCTTGAACACATAAGTTTAAAATATGAGGTGCGCAACGTATATGGAAAAATCTCCCCCCTATCCCGAGCTGACAATATTGTGTTAACTCTGGGATAGAGGCGGTGTTGGCGGATGCGTTGTCAAAACCGATTGAAAAAACTCTTTGAGTCAATCTATACTCTTGTAAAACTCTGAAAATAACCGCAGCTATGTTACGGGCCGTGTGGGCCTCGTCAAAAACTCGAAAAGCCAAAACTCGTTTGTGTAAAATGAACCGTTCATCAACCCAATGGCAAGTGACACCCATATATGAGTGGTGTTGCTAGTGGTCGGTCCAAATATCACTACAAATTGAAACATGTAAATCGCTATGTTTTTGAAAATATTCAATTAATTCAGCTTTGCGGGTGTTATACCTTTTTATCATTTTCCTCTTAACCGTGTTTCGACTCATAGGTTGCCAAGCGGGCTGAACATTTTCCGTAATAAATTCGTTGAAACTTAAACGTTGTGCAAAGTTATAAGCTAGGCCTTCGGCCGCTATCATTTCAGCAAAGTTATCACTACAACTAGCATAATCATAACTCCATAAACCAGGGGGTTGAGAGGAAGTAGTTGCGTACCCGGATAGTTGAGTTTGACCTTTCGCCAAGCCGAGTTTCTCCGGATGCTTCGATTCGATATGGCGACCGTAGTTGCCATATCCGTTCCCCTTCTTGTGTTTGTAGACCTTCGGGCAAAAGTTGCACTTGACGGAGAAATAGTTTTCGCCCCATCCCGGAGCAGGAGGGCCCTTCTTGAACCAGTATTTCATTGTGGCGGCCCTACAAGCGACCGGTAGCTCGTCGGCGGCTTCGGGAGTGGCGTCGGGATCGGCCTCCAACCCGGACTCCTGAGTCGGGATGGTGGAAGGCATGGAGGGAGTTCCCAGATCGGCAACTTCATTCTCCTCAATTCCCGGATGCTCATCGAGTAGCACCTGATCCCGACGGCGTCGGGATCCGCTCGCTCCGCCTCCAGCTACGGAGACGGAGGCGCTACGTCGAAGGCTAGGCTCGGGTTGGTGACCCGATCCCGAGCCGCTCGGCCCGCTCCCCTTGTGTGACGACGGGGTTCCGCTTACACTCCTTCGACCTCGGGAAAACATTTTCAAAAAAAGTGGATTAGAAATTTGTTAAAATAATATCAAAATGTAATTAAGAGAAAATGACGGAATAATGAAGAAAAGAAAGAGTTGATAGAAGTGGGATTTGGTGATGCGAAGCGCCGAATTCTCGGAATTCTTGACTTGTGAACCACCGACTTCCGACTTCCTCGATTCTCGAGCGATTAGAGAGCGATTAGAGAGCGATTAGAGAGTAGGAGATGTGATGAGATGGTGTGATGAAAATGGGAGGGAAGGGGTAGTATTTATAGTGCAAATGGGAAGCTTTTGGAGCCAAAGGAAGCCCGGGTCCAACGGTCGACCCGCCGGGTCCAACGGTCGACCCGCCGTTGATTTTCAAAAATGTAGCCGTTGGACCCGACTTTTTTTTTTCCACTTTTTTCACATTGTAAATTTATAATAGGTTGTGTTGTTATTTATTTGTTTGATGGTCAAAACTATTTATTTAGGTTTATTAATTTATATGTTGGAATTTGGATTAGTTAAAAAAACCAAATAATACACACATAAAACCCAATTTTATTACAAAACAAACAACGATTACGAACTCGTACCGGATTCATTGCCTCGGTCGATATCGCGCTCGCGCTTGGCGACATTACAACATAAGTCATAAAACACTTACTTCCTAGTTCCTACTTTACTTGCATAACATCATAAACTTCACAAAACACAACACTAAAATACTAATTACCCGACGATCCCGATGATTCGTCGACTTTTTCGGGGTGCTTCTTGGCTAGATGATTCTTCAAGTTGCCATAACCCAAGTTGTTCGTTACCTTGTACTTATGACCACAATAACGACACTCCGCTTCGAACTTTCCCGGGCCTTGGTCGACCTTGTTGAAATGATTGAACAATGCGGAGGAGCTCGATGAGGTCTTCGAGGATCCGCTCTTACCGCCGGCCATTACGACAATTGACAGAACGACGGGAATGAATGAAATGTAAGTTATTTGATTGATGGGATGTGCAAGTAAAATGAATTTGGGAAGAGGGGATGCTATTTATAGAGTCGAGCCTACGTTCAACCCGAGCAACGGCTAGTTTTTTTTTTAAAAAAATAAACGGTCAAGTGGGACCCACCTCTAACGGCTAGTTTTTTAAATGCTCAACCCGTGACCCGCCGGGTCGACCCGGCGGGTCACGGGTTGAGTTTCCCTCGACCCTAACCCTGACCCTCAACCCGACCCAACCCTTCGACCCTTGGACCCGGACCCGCCGGGTCACCGACCCGGCGGGTCACCAACCCGGCGGGTCACGGGTCGACTCGCCCGACCCGTGACCCGTGGCCATGTCTAATCTACACTACTAAAGCCAAAGCAGGTTCTTTGTCAAAAAAAATTGACACGTGGCGTTACCTATGATTTTCTAAAATTTGTTTTTTATTTAATTTTGTAATTAATTTTGTATAAAGTCTATTGCCAACATACCTTTTATCTATTAGCAAGATAAATTTTAAATAATTGCACTCAGGTTAATTTAATTTTTTCTAAACTAATTATGTTGTGGACTGAGACAAAAAAGAAAAAAAATTAAACCTAAATCAACACTACACAATTCACCATATCCCTCCCTTTTCCTCCACCGCCCTCCCCTCTCTAATTCGACTGCCCTCCCTGATTTCCTTCTCACCGCTCTCTCCCTCTTCATCCACTTCGCCTCCCCAAAACACCACCTACCTCTCTATTGAATCATATGAAGAAATACGGATAAGGACGGTTGAGTCATGGTGAGAAACATTCAAATGGATCAATCAGATAAGGAGAAGGAAAGAGAGATGAGATTGCGAACGATGAGTTCGACGACGTCAAGGGTGGATTTGTTGGAGCGGAGGGCGTCGACACTCACTCTGAGTGCACGGGGATTCTGGTTAGGTTGCAACGGCGAGGGGCGAAGGAGAGAGAGGAGGAGTGGATTCAGTTTCCATGGGAATCTGTGAAAAGCTCGTAGTAATACCATACGGATTTTATTCTTAGTTATGACATATGAAGTTTGATATACTGCAAGCTTGACGCCTTGACCGCTTGGAGCACCAAGTACATCCACAACCTCTAGCTCAAGCTTATCGATGGAGAGACCTCCCTCATCGACACCACCCCATCCTTGTTGAACTGCACTAAGAGCTCTCTGACGGATCCGTCCACGATCGCAAATGACCGTTGTTTGAGAAAATAAAGTTCGGTAGGGACCTCGGGTTGGTCATTAAGCGAGTCGTGATAGAAGAGCTCTGATTGATTTTTTGTTGTGGCAATTTTGTATCAATAACCGTAACTCATTGTTATATCAAAAACCATAATTTTTCATTGAAATTGGATGTAATCTGTGACTGATGTTTGGTTGAAATCTACCATGATTAGTTGGAGTAATCTTCCATAATTGTTTGTCAATAAGAGAGATTCATTAATAGTGAAAAGGACCCAATCGTAAATACATAAACTTCGTCTTGTCAATAGACGAAACTCATCTTGTCGTTAGATTCACCCTTAATTTTGTAACTCTCTCGCGCTTCTCTTCCTACCATCTAGAAAAATGCTTATGCACTCCCCGAAACCAACTTTTAGTGCTAAAAATGTAACGGCCCGGATATAAATATCCGGGATACGTTTCGAAGGTCGGATACCTTCGTTCGAATGTTGCAATTCAGGTACGGGTCGAGGTTTCAAACCTCTAATCAGTCGAGTCTCAGAAATACAGTTTAAACGAAAGTAAAGCGGAAGTACGGTTTAGATACAAAAGCCACGACGGAGCCGGGTCAAAACCAAAACAAAGTGAGTGATTGCCATTTGTCAAGTTAGAATATATTAGCCGGATTCTTCGATTCGCCAAAAGATTTTCCCCGTCACAGAAGCATGGAGCAACAAGAGCGGTACCTAACACTATCCACGAAGTCAGGCCTGGTGATCGCCTGCGGGTCCTCTGACCGCGCTGAGGCCACATAACATGCCTATGCCTAAATAAAAGATGACTAATGCGGTACAATATTTAAATCACACTAACATGCCCCTAGTAAATATATGATATGCAGAAAAGAACTGTAAAGGGCCCAAGACAATGCCAAGTGGCATATCCCTCTCCTACCTCTGTACCCCTTCCCGTTAGTGCAGAGACTGGCCAGTTCGGGCTATAGCATAGCACTCTCTTCGTGGTGGTGCACTTCACCACGGTATCATCATATCATATCATATCTCATCATCAATATCGTAAATCATGCTCATGCCCGATGGTGCTGGGCTAATCATATCATATCATATCATATCATATCATCTCTTGCCCGATGGTGCTGGGCTATCATATCATGCTCATATCGACTCGATAGACTCAGGGCACCCGATGGGGCTGGGCTACCCTATGACCCTAGCAAAGACTCTAGGACTATCACAGATAACGGCCGTTCTGTATTCAAACACACAAAGTAAACACATGCTCAGTTCAATGCAATCCTAACATGATACTACATGGCATGCTTTAATATGCAACAAAACTACACATTACATGACACATTAGGCAGGAGGTCCAGGTTACTGAGTAAGTCCCGTAGGATACTTACCTGTTGATGCAGAACAGCAAGATAACACAAGCAAGGGCCCAAATGCAAGTCCAAAGTAATCCAAAAGCAATACACACCTATCATCAAGCCATTTCCATAAGATACCAGACCAATATTCATACACACGAACCCAAGTTCTCAACATCCTCAAAACCGACTGATAGTAAAACCGTTTTCCAAAATCTTAAATCCAAATTAAGTCAACTCATATTCCAAATAATTCTCAAATCATACTTGACCAAATTCCGACATTAAACAATTTAAACCTTAAAACCAATCTCTCAAAATCATATACTAGAAATCATTCCAGCATTTTATTTCAAACAATATATAAATAAATCCCAATATTAAATCATCAAAATAACCTATGCTCACAATCATAATTATAATTCAAAACCAACAATTTACTTTAAAATTCCTAACTCACATGTTTAAATCCTCATAAAATGCATCAATTAAATAATCCAATTAATATTATTTTAAAACAAATAAACAATATATAAAGATTAATTCCCAGAATATTACAATTATAACCAATTTCCAAAACTATAATAATATTCAAATATTTCACACTTACTATCCATATAATCTCAAAACAATCCATAATATATTTATATCTCCATACCAATTAATATTACTTTTAAAACCTTTTAAAATAGAAATATTAATAATTCCATAATATATAAATATATATATATATAATCATTTTCCTAAAATCAGAAATATTAAAAACATATAACATATACATATATATATATATAAACATGACACAACAACATACCAAATAAATACCCAACAAATTTTAACCCAGCCCAACCAAAAATAACCCAGCCCAACCGAAAGTCCCAACCCGGAAGCCCACACCCAAACCCGAATGCCCATACCCGGATCTATTGAGCCTGAAAGAAGAGGGTGAACCGGAAGAGAAAATCCGGATCCCCAGCCCACCCGGAAAATTAGGCCCAATACCCAACCCTACTGTTCATCTCCTTCTCCCTCACCTCCCTCTCTGCTCGCTCCCTCGAAGGCTCAAGGCCCCACTCGCCCAGCTCTCTTCGCCGCTCACGGTCCTCTCCCATGGCCGCCCTCGCTCGGCCTCACTTGCCCGAACAACTCAAGGAAAGAATCGAAGTAATACCGAAAGGAAGAGACTGATGAATGCTCACCGAGGGGCGTCGACTCGCCGGAGTTCGTCGGAGCTCTTTTCGGCTTCTTTGAAGTCGGAACTCGAAGGATCTTGCCTGGGTCGAAAGAAGGAGTTGTAAAGGTGGGCCTTTATTGTGTTTTTCTTGAATAGAATCGAAAGGGAAGATCCTTACCGGACCTCGAACGGAGAACAGGGGAGGAGAAGAGGGGTGGTGATGTCGGCGGTCCCTGGGGCCGCTCTTGGGTTGTTTGTAGACTTCGAGGGGAGAGGCGTGGGAGATGTTGCTTCTGCCGAGTGCTGAGGAAGGAGGTGAAGTGGTTCTTGGCGACTTGGAGTCCGGAAAAACAGAGAACACACGGTGGTTTGGTAGTGCTGTGCCTCTCGGCAAGGCAGAGAAAGGAAAGGATGGGGGCGCCGCTGGCGGCTGTGAGAATAGGAGAGGGAGGAGATGTGGTGGTGGTGGTATGTGGTTCATGCTGCTGCTCGGCAAGACCGAAGGAAACAAGAGAGAGGGGTGAGCTTTGTGTTGTTTTGAAATTGAAAATGGAGAGGATGGGGAAGGAAGCTTCTGAACTGATTAGGTGGGGGAGCTGCAATGCAGGGGAGGGTGGTCTCGGTTGTGTTTGGGGTGGGTATTGAGCAGAAGGGGCAAGGAGGATAGGTAGTGGGAGTTGATTACTGCAGGGGAAAGAAGCTAAGGAGGGGGGACCAGCACCAAGAACAGGTATCCGAGAGAGGGAGAGGGGGAGAGAGAGAGAGAGAGAAGGAGAGAAAAGAAAAAGGAAGGAAAGAAAAAAGAAAAAGAATATATATGTGGTCCCAACAAAAGACATTCAAATTAGCGGAATAGACCCGAATCCCGCTCGCCCAATCGAATCCCGACTAAATCAAATTTCAATCAAATTTTAAATTCAATTTCAAGATAACGGAATTAAATAAATTTCAATCCAAACTCGGAGCTTAAATTAATTTTTTATTACTGTTCGATCTCGAAAGCGAAAATCAAATCCGTTTCTAAAACCCAATTCGAAACTCTATCGAAATTTGTTTCTCAATTAAATAAAATTCAGTTGCTCGAGGACGGGAAATTTCAAAATTTCTAGAATCTTAATTTTAAAGCCGAACATGATTTAATATTGTAAGAAAATAATATTGTAACTTTTCCGGTCTTTACAAAAAAGTCTTCTCTTTCTTCTTCGATAACCACTGTGATATTGCAATTGTTATGATTATTGCAATTGATGCGATCATTGCTTATACTCCTATTGTTCAGGCTGATTTAAGTTTAATTGGGAATATGATGTTACAAATACGTGATATTATGTTGAAGATATCTTCCATAAAAGAAACAGGAAACGAAACATGAAAATACTCTTTTCTCCTTGATTTTTATGCTTGTGTTTTTCAACACCTTCTTTTGATGGGGAAATTGGACTCCAACGTATCGAGGTGCAACATTTTTATTATTTTTCTCCAAATATTATTCGTTTTTAATTTTTAGTATGCTTTGAATGTGTTTTAGTGTTTCGATTCAGAACTCTTCTATGCTTTTACATTTGTTTCTCGTAACCTTTTTAACGAGTGATGAAAAATTATACAGCTATCGTTTATCATTTTTTTTAAGTTCGTTATTTTATTATTGCTTTTCTTATTTGTGTAATTGATTAACTTATTAATAAATATTAATTATTCTGATGGAAAAAAAATATAAGTGAGGTGGTAGTGAAAAATGGTAGTTATGACAAAGTTGTTTAGCAGACAGTTTATTTTTTTTTTAACTTTCTTTACCTTTTTTCCCCATTTAAATTGATTCCAAATTACGATTTCTCTTTGTTTGGGAAATTAGCGACACCAATTTTTTATTTCGGAAGGTTGGGTACTTGTCCCAGATTATATATTTCTTCCATCAATTTTTCATATTTTTTTCAATGTCTGGGGTTGTTTAGTCATGCCTTATATTTTCTATTTTTGTAGGGTAACAATGGTGCCCCTTCCTGCAATTTACAAGGGCTATCATTTCTGTTGTGACAAACTTTGTTATAGAAGTTCATGCTTTTTATCAACAAGTTTTTGGTACAAGTCACATTTACCTTACATATTACCATATCATGTTATCAAATCTAGGGGACTAAATTAAGAAGATTAACGGGTGGAATTAAAAGTAATTTGTGATTATTTATTATAATTAAATTATACTTTCTTTGTACAGACAAATAATTACATTGTTATATATGTGTGTGTGAGAAGGATTGGTTTCTAGAAGGATAACTGAACCCAACAGTTCGGTGATAAAATAAAATAAAATCTTGCACGGTTCAAAATAATTTCACGTAATGTTTATCCTTAAATATGTGATAGATCTACTATAAATATTTTTTATCTAATAAAATCATTATCAGAATATAATATATTACTATCTTACCGTATATTAGAGTATTAAAACCTGAATTTATATACGTATAGTGATAGTTAACTTCGTAAATAATATTTTATACATCACGTGCATAACGCGCGAGGTACTGTACTAGTTGAGTTCGATATTGTATAGTTGTATTACTTGTAGATTTTAAATTAAAAAAAATGATTCATGTCGAATATCCGACAAATGAAAAATTTTAAGTCGAACACGACATGAATATTACGATATTTTATTGGTTCATGTTATTTGCGTGTTGTATCTTTTAAGATTTGTATTTTTTTGTCATGTTCACGTGTCGGATCATCCATATCATATTTTTCTACACACTCTTATCATGGAGATTGATTCCATGAAGTAGATCCTAGACCATAGTAAGGTGATGGTTTGACGGACTAGTTTTGTTGCATCTTATATTACAAGGAAGGAAAAATAACTCAAAATAATACGAAGTATCACCGTTTGACCGAAAATAATACGAACTTTAGTTTCAACTAATCTATGTACGAAGTATGCCCATATTAACCCAAAACAATATGTTTCTCAATTTCAGCTATTTTTCAATGATTTTGCTATCCAAAATACCTTCTCTTTTAATATTTCCTACGATTTTGCCCATCAAAATACCTTCTCAAAATTAACCCAAAATAATAGGGTTCTCAATTCCAAAATTTTTTGTTAGAAAAATAGCCAAAATTGAGAACCACATTGTTTTGGATTAGTATAGGCATAGTCCATACATAGATTAGTTAAAACTAAAGTTCGTATTATTTTCAGTTATTTATCATATATGAAATAAAGAAAGGTTAATGCATTTGTAAAGACTAATTAACAATGACCTTTTCAGAGATACTTACCATTTACAAACGCTCACTTGCCTTGGAAATGTATGAAGGAAAACACTCTCTCCGTCTAGGTTTTCCCTTCCCCGGCCGCCGCCTCACTATGCCATCTTCTTCCCACATACACTTGCAGACTAGCCCTGAGCAACCCTCGACCAGCCCTAACCTGGCTATCCTTGTCCCCTTGGAGGTAGCTCCCTCCACTTGGCCCCCTAAAAAGCCTTCGAATCAATTTAGGACGAAAAGTCCTTCGATCTCGCAACTTCTGCTCCAGTTGTATGCGTGTTCCTACTCGAAATCCGAGTGGGTTCGTCACTTCGCCTGGGCTGGCTCCAAATTGATGGGTTTTCTGAGGTCTCAGGGCGAGCGCGGTGTGGTCGGCGTTCATTTCATCCGTCGGTTCAGGCGGTGGTTTGGTTGGATCTTCAATGTTCGCACTCCGCTGAGTTCGAATCGACTAACACTACATTACTGCTCTACCACGACCTGGTGTCAGGTTCGTAACACTACTTGTCGGGTTTACACCCAATTGCAACCCTATTTGTTCGGGCTAGCCGCCTATTTATACCATATTCTTTTCGATAAGTATGATTATCGCCCTCCTACTGCTTCTTCACGGATGTTCATATCACCTTCTTACCTTCTGGGTTTTAAATTGCTTTGTGATTGCCCTGCTGCTGTCGTGCTTTTGGCTGAGCATACTAAGTCCTTTCAGGACCTTGTTATTGACAATCTTTCTCCTAATGTGGGTTTGGGTACCTATCCTAATTCATGTGCACCTAACCACCAGTTTACAACCATATTTCTACATCTTTTTATGCCTTCGGAAACCCCGAGTGGCGGCTTGTTTTGTAACACACGGTTATGGTTGGGTTACATTACATTGCTACTTATTGATTTTCTAACAAAAATTTGCTCTCAAGTTTATCTTATCTGGCCTTGTCGACATTGGTACGATTGTTTTGATTATTACTCTCAAATATGTTGCTTGTTTGTATATGTTGCTCTGCTGCGTTTGCTTGCTTCTACTTGCAGGATTATCCTTCGACAGCCTCCTTCGCCCACTCACTTAGTGCTGGCACTATTGCTTCTTGGGTCAACTGCCTTCTGCGTTGCTCGTTTGCTTATAGATCAGCCATACCATGGCAGTACTCTCTCTCCTTTTGGCCTTACAAGCCCTCGTTTACACTTACCAAAATACGAGTTACGCTTACCAATTACATTCACCATGTACTCTTGTATTCAATTGTTGATCTCCTATCTAATTGGTGCTAGTACCATGCTACGACAACATCAGTTGCTACTGTCAAAAAGCTACCAAGATATCAACAACAATTCATATACTCTCATCTACTTGGATTCACAAAAACTATATATCCAATATCAACACTCTTATAAGCCTTACAAGGCAAAACTTGTACATCATGACTCTTGTATACAAACTCTTAAAGTTGTTTATACACACTTTGCGTACTTTCAATGCTTACCACTGTATTATGGTTTCAGTATTGTGAATAGGACCTATCTATCCAACACACTTGGTATTCTAAACCACAACACTGCGCTACTCATGCCTCATTGCCAAACAAAACAAATACCACGCTTTTACTTAATCTGCATTACTAATAACATCTCGAGTGGGCTCAATGGTCCTTGGTACATCAGTGATACTACGAAAATAAGAATTATATATATAAGCTTTTCTTTTGTTACACCAACTGTGAGGTACAAATCTAGACTCTGGCGATCACAGAATTGTTTCCAAACAAATACACAACGGGTACAACCAGATACTAAATCATAGTCTATCCATGAATATTTGTTCTTGGAATTGTAGAGGGACGAAGAGAAGAAACTTCTGGACTGACACTGAGTTGTTTTGCAAAAACAATTATATAAACGTCTTAGCTCTAGTAGAGACAAAAACAAACAAATTACCTCCTGAAGGGGTTTGGAAAAAATGTGGCTTCACTAATATCGCTTTCGACCCCGCCAGGGGCTTCTTGGGCGGTATCTGAATGTTATGGAAAGACCTACTGGTTTCAGAGGGCGAAATAACGCTCATTTCAGTCAATCACAGACTAATCCACATAAATTATCATGACAATAATATCAATAAAACTATCGCCTTCCTTTTGGTGTATGCTCCTCCGGACCGTCAGTCAAAGGACGCTTTTTGGGATAACATCACTACTTGTGCCTCAACACTACTCATTCCCTTCTGTATCTTAGGAGATCTAAACGAAATCGCTATAACCGATGACAAATTAGGGGTATCACTCCAGCTCCCGCACGATTCAAAAGACTACAAGAAGTCAAACATTTACTACAGGTGTCTGATGTCCCAACCCATGGGGGAAGCTATACATGGCAGAAAAGAAAAACGGACTTGCCAAACAACAACTTTGCCAAACTGGACCGTTTGATGGCGCAAAATGAAGTCATATCGGCTTTTGACGACATTCGAGTGAAAATTCACCCATTTACTACATCTGACCATGCCCCAATCTCAGTTGATCTTCGGTCTCCAACGCAGATTAACAAAAAGCCTTTCCGCTTTGAAATGGCGTGGACGACAAAACCTGAATTCACAAACTTGGTTCGACAGGCTTGGAGACTCAATCCCTCGGGGTCATACATGTTTAAACTAGTTAAGAAAACTGCTCTTATAAAAAAACCTAGCAAAGTGTTGGCATAAACGCACTTTTAACAATATCCATAAACAAATCTTTGAAACGGACGAAAAACTGCTACAGTTACAGAAAACTTTAATTGGTAATCCTAACCACTCACATAATGAACAACATAAGAGATTGCTAAATAAAAGGGAACGGATGCTTGATTTTCAATGTCGTTACTGGAGCCAGAGAGCAAAGGTTAAACACATAAAACTAAAGGACACGAACTCCAGATATTTCCACCGTATAGCTTCGGCGAAACGTGGCAGGAAGATCATAAAATTCCTTACAACGGAGTCGGGTCTGATTCTGTCAGATCATAACATGATAAGAAATGAAATTGTCGAAAGCTTTACTAAACGTTTTAAGTCTTCTTACAACCACGCACTTTCCTTTGAAGAGGATCTTCGCTTCATTGACCATGAAATCTCGGCTGATCAAAACCAGCTGCTCACGGCGCCAATCTCAAACGCCGAAATTAAGACGACACTATTCTCGATAAAATCAGATAAGACACCAGGGCCGGATGGCATGCCAGCAGGTTTCTACCAAACTTATTGGGACATAGTCGGCCCATCTATCATTAAAGCTGTCAAGGCTTTCTTTTCTAGTGGCAGGATGCTGCGACAAGTTAACCACACTTTCATAACTATGATCCAAAAGAGGGACAATCCAGAGACCGTCAATCACTTTAGGCCAATAAGTCTCTGCTCTACTGTTTACAAAATTATCTCAAAAATATTGACAGCAAGACTTTCTAATGTTTTCGACACACTTATTCACCCATTACAAAGCGCGTTTACTAAAGGAAGGTCGGTCCAAGACAATATACTTATTGCTCACGAGATATTCCACTCGTTTTGATTAACTAAAGCAAAGTGCGGCTATATGGTTGTTAAACTAGATATGGAAAAGGCCTACGATAGAGTAGAGTGGCCCTTCCTTTTTTCTATTTTGACAAAGTTCGGTTTCGACACAAAGTTCATTCACTAGATAAAGGAATGTGTACAAAAGGTTTCTTACTCTGTGCTTATAAATGACGAACCATCAACACCTTTTATCCCGTCAAGGGGCCTAAGGCGGGGGGGACCCACTATCACCGTTCCTATTTATCCTCACAGCATAGGTACTGGCAAGAACCTTGCAATGACGATCAACTGACTAAAAAGACTTAGGCTTCACCCTAGGTAGGGGAGGGGTTAAAGTCCCTTTCCTCACTTTCGCTGATGATATCATGCTTTTTGAGAAGGCAAACCAGTCTACTTGTATTCATCTCTCTAATATAATCCAACATTTCTGTATGATTTCGGGTCAGAAAGTAAATCTGCATAAATCCAGTGTTCAAGTATCTCCTAACACTTCAGCTACAACCATACAAACTGTTACAACAACTCTGGGTATCCTACAGTCTAATAACCTAGAAAAGTATCTAGGATGCCCTATTATCAATGGTCGTGTTAACAAAGAAACTTTCGCGGATATTGTCCTCAAGACAAAACAACAACTGTCCAAGTGGAAATCTTCCTCCCTCTCAGCGGAGGGACGAAAAGTCCTAATCAAAGCGAATTTAAGCACCCAGCCTTTGTTCCTTATGCAAGCCTTTCTGCTGCCTTCGTCAATTCTTCACGAACTAGACAAGATTTATAGACAAATTTTTTTTGAATAAAGAACCGGGGAATACTCCACTTATTAGTTGGGACAAAATCTGCACAGATACCCTTTCGGGAGGGCTTGGCATTCATAAAGCAGAGACTATGAATATTGCGCTACAAATGAAATTACTTTGGAAAATAATCGCTGAACCGGACAACATCTGGGTTAAAGTTATAACATGCAAATACCTTAGAGGGGAACCCTTGCTTAAGTATGAAAAAAAGGGGTGCACTTCATGGCAGTGGTCAAAACTAATCTCTATCAGGCACTTGTTCAAGATAGGATTACGTTGGTCAATCGGAAATGGGAGAGCCGTGAATTTTTGGACTGACATCTGGGCCATCAATAAACCTTTGATTACCATGACTCTACAACCACTTCTGGATGGGATTCCGGATTGGTCGGTCGACAGATTCATTAATAGCGATAACAAGTGGAACATTACAAAACTTAAGACAGATTTACAAGGGTTACTTAGCACGGAAATCATTTCACAAATTTCCAGTGTACATCTACCGAAAAATAACTTCTTGGATAGGCTCTTCTGGGGGTCTAGCAGAGATGGTTGGTTCTCCACTTCCTCGGCAACAACACTAATCCCAAATCACGCGAGTGACCAAAATTTCGACTGCAACTGGATCTGGAAATTGGACATCCCATATAAGATTCGACATTTTCTTTGGAAGATTGCTCGTGATGGGCTTCCTACTTCTGATAGGTTGCAATGTTCTCATGTTTCGGTCCCTTCGGGCTGCAACTTCTGTGGGTGTACTGTTGAATCTATCAGCCATCTTCTTTTACAATGCCCCACGACGGTTTTACTAACTACAGCTTTGGGCATATGCCGTCCACCGACTAATGATATTGACACGAATATTAAACCAAACCACCTTCTCAGTAGTATCTACACCAAGATAGGTAAAAACTCTTTCATAAAGTTGGCTTTTGCTTGGTGGGGGGTTTGGTACTTTCGTAATCAGCTCGCCTTTCAGCATATACCCACGGCTTCTATACAAGCTATTGCCTTATTCTGCAACTCTACATTCCAGACCTGGAATGCCAGAATGGAAGATACGAATACACCGGGTGCGACGCATGCAAGGAAAAATATTAATGGTACCCCTCTAGATTATTTCTCTAAAAACAATTTGACTCGTGGAAGCGAGAGGTGGAAACGCCCCCCGCCTGGATACTACAAACTGAACTTTGATGGTTCTTACTGTCAGTCGGAGATTGGCACCTACAGTTTCGTTATTAGGGACTATATTGGGGACATCCTCTCCTTAGGTTCTGGACCCTGTAACAATAGCTCCGCTATGTTCGTCAAAGCTCTGGGCCTCCGAAAGGGTGTCTCAAAGGCTAAATCACTGGGAATTCAAAACCTTCTGATCGAAGGAGATTGCTTGGTCGTCATAAAGGCTCTACTGGGTGACTGGGCTAGTCCCTGGAATATCGAGCTGCTGATGGCCGATACGACTGTTGACTTAAATTCCTTTTCTCATGTTGCTATTCGTCATATTTTTAGGGAGTCGAATGTTGTGGCTGACAGGATTGCACGTCTGGCCTATAGTATCCCTGCCGATGATAGCTTCGCTGATGATCCAGAACTCCGTGTTCTCGTCCGTTCGGACGCACTAGGAAAGAAGTCGGGTCGTCGACGGCTGTCCTAATTCTTATCATGCTTCCAAAAAAAAAAAAAAACAATGACCTTTTCTGCCCCTTGGCTCCACAATCATCCTCTAAATCAATGCTAATGGATGGTTTGTATATACTATAGACAATCCTAAAAATGTTGATTACAGACTTCATTCGAACATTCAAATAATAGATGTAATTGAGCGAAATTCCAAGCAAAAAATGAAAATCCACTCAGAGGTGGCCGAAAATCCCCTTCGATCTTCTACCCCATCCCACTCTGGCTATGGCAGCCACCAAATCCCCCACCTTTGCCGGCGGCCTGGGTCCTTGTTCATCCATAGAAGTAATCATTGGTTGGGGGGTGTTCGTACTCTCCTTTTGTCTGTGGGAGAATCCCGCTCGTGCCTCTAGGGTGCGTCTAGGTTTAGACCTTCCAGACCTAAGTGGGTAAAATCACTGTTGTTTCAGGCAATTGCTCTAATCTTTCGTTTGTTTTTCCTTAACCCGCCCCCTAGAAGCCCTGTAAAACCCCCTCCTTGGGCCTGTCGTCCTAGGAGAATTTACTGTTTTGGATTTGCTGGATCTTTGTGGCGCCGTTGGGATCTGCTGTTTGTGTTTGGAAAAATCTTCGCTATTTGCTGTTGCCCTCTCCAAATGCTTGAGTTTGGGACTACTATAAAAGGGGTTGTGGGGCTGGTGTCTCCCTTTCTTCGATCCGTGTTTGCTCCTTTGCTCTCTCTGATTCGCTTTTGTTCTCACCTCTCCTTCTCTGGTTTCTTCTGCTGTCTACCGCTCCGGACTGCCATGGTGGACTCTGCTATGTCCGCCCATCGCTCAGGTAAGGAACCAATGGGTGAAGGGGACTCCCCCCTCTCCCCACCAAAATCCCGAAAGGGCCCAAATCCTCCTAGCGAGGCCAAAAACATTGCTGATGCTACCTCTCTCCCGGGAGGGTGTAGTGATCAGTTCACTGCAGGAAAAAAGAATAAGAACAAGAGGTCGTCCCTCAATCTGGAGAAATTGAAAGGGGTTCTTGATGGTGTTCAAGACAACATAGTTAACCTTAGCAAGACGTCTGTCTTCGCTACCATCATCGGCGAGCCCGTTTCGATTGTCACAATTAGGAAAAAGATTTCTTTCGACTGGAAATTTCTGAATGGGGGATTCCAAATCATTCCGATGAGAAACAATTGGATGGAAATCCGCTTCGATATAGCAGAAGATTGCAAGAAAGTGTGGGATGGAAGGCCGTTTCATGTCAAAAAACAGATGTTGGTCATCCGACCTTGGAGACTCGACTTCGACCCTCTCTCGGAGTCGCTCACCACCCTGGATGTCTGGATCAGGATTCCGGGGTTGCCGGTGAAGTACATAAGCGACAAGGTGCTGACCGATCTTATTGAAGGTAACAAGGTTGGCGAAGTCATCCGGGTGGCAGCCTTTGGAAAGAATGGGGCAAGATTCCGCTATCCACGAATCTGTGCTTCTGTTGATATCACAAAGATCCGTGAATTCCGAATTCAGATACTCAATGAGTTGGAGGAGCTGGTCTCATACCCAATCTGGATTGAAGACATCTCAGAGGGGTGTGAAGCATGTGGGGAATCTGATCATGAGTTTGGCGATTGCCCAACTAGATTGGCAAACTTGCCTTTGGAACATGATGCGCCGATTGTGACAGATCAATTTGCAGAGGATGCCCCTCCTGCGATGGCGGATTCGGGGACGGCGGGTGACTGGGTTAGAGTTGCAGCAAAGAAGAAGGCTCCTCCGCCTAGATTCGGCCACTCCAAGGCAGCGCTCCTCGCTCTATTCGGCTCCAACGTTGATGACACCTCGGACTCCTCCAACAACATGTCCTCTAACAGTGGAGGGGACTCCTCTACTGCCAAACTGGAACCTACTCAAGGCCATGCCCTCATTACGGCCCTCCCTACAAATCTGGTGACCAGTGCACCGCATCCATTGCCCGGGGATACTGCTACCTCTACTATCATTGCTGCGCCAATCCCAGCTCCGACTCCGGAACCTGTATTCGGTCCACCCATGGTGTCTATCAACAACACTGCAGCCCCGGCTACTATTGCTCAACCGGAGCTTCTATCGGCCTCCGAGATTTATGCCTCCCCGAACTACGACCCGGCTCTCTCTGATTCGGCCTTCTACGAGGTGTTCGACCTTGAAATGGTAGATTATGATGATGATCCTGAGATGGTGCAAGAGTGTAGAGCGTTACCTGCGGATTTCACCAACGACGCCCTGAACATGATGTTAGAAGACTTCGCCCCATCTGCTGAAGTCCGCCTTGCTGATGTCGCTCCTCAGAGTGGTATTATCCATGTCTCTCCGTCTGTTGCAGCTTTAGCTGGTGCCCTTGGCGTCGGTGGACAGTCGGAAACCCCGGGTTCAAACTCAGTGTCGAGGTCCTCCTCTTGTAAGAGGAAGCTTCAGTTGGATGAAACCGATACTGCTTGCTCTGACATGCCGGCAAGTAGCAACAAGCGGTTCCATGGTTAGTACTCCTGTTCATGATCGGCCTTATTGCCCCTTTTGTTCTGGCCGGGCGATTACTTTTGGGGTGTTGAATTCACCACCGACCCAGCGTCAACCTCCTTCTATTTTCCCTTTCGGCTTGCTACTATGGTTGCTCATCGGTGGTTGGTTCAAGATTTCGTCTACACCATGTATTTTGCTAGTAGTAGTTGGTTACTTAACTTGTTTTCTAAACTGTTCTATCGCTTTTATCGGCTCATGCTGTCTCCAAGCTGTATTGGGGACCTTACAGTTTGGTAGGGATGGTGTTTATGCTAGACTCAAATGTGGCAAACTGTTATGTAACTCCCTCCTATTATGTTTTAATTCCAGGCTTTTAAATTATGATTTGTGTGTTCCCTCCTACGCTTTCCTGTGTGTAAGCTTTACGAAATTTGAACCCCTATGCTAGGCCTGCAACTGCTGTCTACATGGTGCGGAACTGACTCCTGTTGCATTATCTATTGCGGACTTCTGGTCTTGCTTGGCTGTTCTGAGTCGGGTCTTAGCTACTCCTGGCTCGGGGTCTGCACCATTGCCTTTTTGCCTCTGGCAGTGGCTGATTAACATCCCTCTTGCGGATGGTTTTCGGCTTGTGAAGGTTTATCACTGTCAGTCCTTTCCATTCTCAAATTGGTTGAATAATTGTTTGATTAATTTGTTATGTTGGGGCTGCTGGGCTGGAGGGAATGCGCACTGGGACTGGTCCCATTACATGAATCGGTTGTCCTGGCCCACTCAGGAATGCCTTAACCAATTAGATCACTTTGTAAGGCTCTCTATGAGTAATGGAAAAATAGTTTATCAAAATTGTATCGATGAAAGGACTCCGAAACTTAGTCTTTTCATCCTCATTGATGTTTTATGAAGATATGCTTCTGGAATTGTCGTGGAATTGGAAAGCGAACCTTCTGGACGGAAATAGATGCAATGTGTAAAATCGAGCACATTCAAGTCATATCGCTGGCGGAAACAAAATCTGAAACTGGTCCCGACGACAAGATGTGGAAGAATATTGGGTTTGATGAGGGGGTTTGGTCTCCTTCCATTGGGTGTTCAGGAGGTATTGGGGTCCTTTGGAAGTCGCACCAACTGCCAAACGTATCTATTTCCGTCTCCGTGCACACTCCCCGTATTATTGGACTCAGACTTGAAAGTCTACAGAATGGTTTCCCGATTCTGGCTCTCTTTGTCTATGCACCACCAACTCTGAATGATAAAGATACCTTCTGGAAAACACTAATAACAATTATAAACGGGTCTTCTATTCCTTGCATGGTTTTAGGAGACTTTAACGAAATTCTGTGTAGCACTGACAAATTAGGCGGAGCCGCTACTCGAGCATCTAGGTTTACACGACTAATTTCCTTCAAAGACGAATGCAATTTATTTGACATACCTAGCTTCGGGAACCCGTTCACATGGAGAAAGAATCCGGACGATGACTACAACATCCGTGAAAAACTAGATCGCGTACTAGTTCATCAACAAATCATTGCAGCATTCCCCAATATGATAACCCATAACGGTGCCTTCTCTTCCTCGGATCACTGCCCAATTTCTATCTCAATTACCGACGACTCTACCTTCAAGGCCCCGCCTTTTAAATTTGAGAATGTATGGCTTCTGCGGAAAGACTTTAGAAATATTGTGAAGCAATCTTGGCGTGCATCCTGCCCGGGCTCAGCTATGTTTCAACTAATGTTTAAACATAAAATACTGAAAAGAAGGGCAAAAGAATGGAACAAAAAAAGCTTCGGTAATATCTTCCGCCAACTAAAAGAGGTAGATTCTGATCTTCTGACTATCCAGTCCTCGGGCTCAACGACAACTTCCCAACCATATCAAACAAAGGAAAACCGGCTGATTATGAAACGAGAAAAGCTCCTTCTTTTTCAGAAATCATATTGGAGCCAAAGGGAAAAAACTAAACACCTCAAACTTTCAGACTCCAACACAGCTTACTTTCACCGGGTGGCTTCAGGACGACGACACAGGAAACAAATTCGAAACATCACCTCTTCCAGTGGCACACTGATTGTGGGTGAGGAGAACGTCAGGATTGAGATAAAAAAGGAATTTGAAAATAGGTTTAAGAAAGAGCCGATAGAGGAAGGGCTTCTGGCTGAAGTTCTGAACCTGATTCAACCTTCTATCTCGACAGAAGAAAACAGTTTCCTTATTGCACTTCCATCAAACTTAGAGATCAAAACAGCGGTGTTCAGTCTGGGTAGAAACAAGTCCCCAGGCCCAAATGGTTTTACAGCTGAATTTTACACCAAATACTGGGATATTGTCGGGAAATCAGTGATTCGTGCGGTTAAAGGATTCTTTCACTCGGGGAGGATGCTACGCCAAATAAACCATACTTTTATCTCCCTGCTACCAAAAAAGGACGATCCCACATCCACCTGTCACTACAGGCCCATCAGTTTATGTTCAAATATTTATAAAATAATTTCCAAAATCTTGACTGAAAGATTAAAAAAGGTAATCTGGAAACTCATACATCCTCTGCAGGGTGCGTTTGTTTCCGACAGAGCGATACAGGACAATGTTCTCATAGCCCATGAAATATTCCACTCCTACAAAAATCGTAGGGGACGTGAAGGATGGCTGGCAATAAAGCTAGACATGGAAAAAGCATACGATAGGGTAGATTGGCACTTCATTAAAAGTGTACTCCTCAGATTTGGTTTTCACACTACGTTTACTTCTTGGATTATGGAGTGTATAACATCTGTCTTGTTCTCTGTACTAGTCAACAACGGTCCTACAGAACTGTTCTTTCCATCACGTGGTATCCGTCAAGGGGACCCTCTGTCTCCTTTCCTCTTTATTTTAGGGGCAGAGATTCTGGCACGGAAACTCGCGGCTGAAGCCAACATAGACAGATCCAACATTGGTTTTCCAATAGGAGAAAACGGTCCCCGCGTTCCATTCCTCTCCTTTGCGGACGACATTATCATCTTCTCTAAAGGGAGTGTGGAAGCGGGATGCAAAGTCAAATCGATAATTGACTCATATTGCAGAGTGTCGGGCCAAAAGGTCAATTACCATAAATCTAGTTTTCAGGCCACGTCAGGAATTCCAAACCACAGGATCCTTGAATTACGTAACTGCCTCAGTATCACAAATGAAAAATCAATAGAAAAGTATCTGGGCTGCCCTATTATTAATGGTCGGGTCACCAGCAGCACATTTGAAGACATCATCTGCAAATCCAAACAACAACTGTCGAAGTGGAGGGCCAATGCGATTTCGCAACAAGGTCGTGCAACCCTGATAAACTCCAACCTTTCGGCTAAGCCGCTTCATGTAATGCAGAATTTCATGCTCCCTGCAGCAATACATAAAGAACTAGACCAAATAAATCGCTCGTTCTTCTAGAACAAGGATTTACAGTATCGACCGTTAATTAGTTGGGAAAGGATATGCAAACCAAAGCAGTTTGGAGGACTAGGGATTCGCAAATCCGGTGACATGAATGTCGCTCTTCAGTTGAAACTGCTGTGGAAGATTTTAGCTGAGCCCGATAACATTTGGGTCACGCTTATCAGACATAAATATCTGCGTTCTGCTAGCATTTTCGACTACAAACGATCGGGAACTAGCTCGTGGCAGTGGTCTAAACTCTCTAATTTAATTGACACTTTCAAATCGGGTCTTATTTGGTCGGTAGGAAACGGACGCACTATAAAATTCTGGACAGATAATTGGATCACTACCTCCTCCCTTGAATCTCGGGTCAGCAGTCGCCTGGGATTCGATCAAAATGAGACTGTTAGTGACTATATCATAGGGGGAAAATGGTGGAGCGAAAAGCTGCACATGGCCCTACCAAACAACATCGTCAGAGAGATTTTAGACATCCCCCTCCCGGCATCAAATCTACAAGACCGTCTATACTGGTGGCCGGATAGAGAAGGATGGTTCACTACGGCAAGCGCCTACAAATTGATAACAGCACAAGCCACAGCTACGCCCGATAGGAATGCTTGGATTTGGAAGATTGACGCACCACCAAAGGTGAAGAATTTTCTATGGAAGATTGCACAAAAAGGACTGCCCACAGCCGTACGCCTATCATGTAGGGGGTCGGCTGTCCCTGCTACGTGTTCACTGTGTAATATGGCCTCTGAAGATGAGGTTCATTTGTTTCTGGAATGTTCCTTTACACGGAAAATATTCCAACTTCCGAGGCGAGAACAAACTGAAACTGCACGCTTGATCAGCCAATCCCGGGATTTTAGACCCATTCTTTCCACTCTGGGCAACAGCCTAACCAATGCCGCTATGGCTGACCTTGCTTTCAGTTGGTGGACTATTTGGTACACCAGAAACCAACACCTGTTTCAGCAAGCAACAATCCCACATCACCACTCTGTCATTCATCAGATTAGATCACACGTGGAAAACTGGAAAAAGACATCCGCGGTTGAGGAAGAATGTGACAAAGATATGAGAACCTTACCAAAGAACTACAAAAGGAAGACCGACAAACAAAGAACAATTCGTTGGCGCAAACCACCTGTGGGCTGGTTCAAACTAAATTTTGATGGCTCTTCGTTACCCAACGGCGACAGTTCGGCGGGAATCATTATTAGAGATTGGAATGGTAGGTCCATTGCCATTCAACACAAACAACTAGGAAGCCAACAGGCCATTACAGCTGAGGCCCTTGCTCTCAAAATGGGGATCCAGAAAGCATTACAACTTAACATTGACAGAATACAAATTGAAGGAGACTGTAAGATAATCATAGACCATCTAAATAGGACATCTAAATGCCCTTGGGAAATTGAATTGATCCTATCTGATGCTCAAGGCATGCTATCAACTGTAAAAGAAGTAGTTTACTTTCACGTACCTCGTATGGGCAATACAGTGGCGGATAAGGTTGCACACCTTAGCCACTCTGCCCGAGGTGGTGATATTACAAATAACCCAGGTCTTATCGACCTCATCCGCAAGGATGCTGCCGGGTAGGGCTTGCCCACCCGAATTTTTTCCAAATCAAAAAAAAAAAAATTCAAATAATAGATGTTAGGTTGGTCAAAAACAACATTCACCAATTGAGCATTAATCCAAGGATTTTCAGGGTTCTACCCGGTAAAGTGCTTGGACCTTGCCCATTGCACCAAGCGAGCTTCGTCTATCCAACCACTAGTTTACCCGACCTCTCACGTTGATGTACGGCTTCCAATCCTAAATTGCCCTCGGAAAATGCATAATTTATGCAGAACGGCAGAATCAAATCATAAAACAATACATACATCACTGAGAGTTTTTGCTGCATATGCAAGTATTAACCATTATTCCCACATACCTACAACTACTAGGCAGCTTTGTAAGACAGGCTGGCAACTAATGTGGTGTGCACATCAATCAGCAACACAATACTTATTTGATCACACCTCGAATCATAATCACAAGGTCCCTAATCCTCGTGTCATATTGCTTCATATCATATATGAGACATAGCATCCCTTCCATTCAATTGAAGAAAAAAGACAATTTTACTGGTTGCCCGAGACAGGACTGTCACGGCCCCTCTTGAAGTCGTCCCATCCTCTTACCCATGGCTGTCCAGCTAATGCACGCGTCTCAGGAGCTGCATGAGCATTAAGGTTGTGCATTACCTTCTCGTGAAGGGTGGTGAAGACCTGGTTTTAGTAACATAAGTTGAATGTCAATGAAATCCGGAACGATGGAGAAATTTAAGGCTGAAAACTTAGAATGAATGGGTATCTCACCGGATTCGAGCGCATTGCCTCGGGAGCTTGCTCCTGCCCAGTCAACCACTTCCATAAATCCGGGTTTTCCTGTAAAAGAGAAGAGGCTGAGATGAACCACTAGTGAAAGACATCTCAAAATCACAAGACATTACAGGTGAGGCATCTTACAACATAACCTTAAAGTTTGATACAAATCTTTGATTTTTGGTTATAAATCCAAAACCTTGAGTTTAAACTCTCTGGATCAATCCAATAAATCATATGTGCTATTTCTTTCATCAGATATATCACATGACCAAATTAGGATATGATAAATATCATTACTTTGTATTGCTACTAGCCTACTATCCTACAAAATGATATTCCTAAAAAGGGTAAAGTAATTATCCCCCCCCCCCCCCAACCTTTATGGCTCATTTGTGTTAGTCCACAAACTTCGAAAAGTTTCAAAACAAGTCTCCTAACCTAAAACATATTCCTTCCAGTTGATGGCCATCTAAGAACTGTTAAGCTAATGACACGCTGATTTGGTCCATAAATAATACTGTGTAAATATTGTTTTTCAACTCACCCATTGGCTTAGAAAAATAGAATAGAAAACATCACTGTTTTTTATAGAGGAAGAGAGAAACTCTAGGATTGAGAAGATTGGGAAGGTAGAAGACAGGTTAGGATTAAATAGAAAAACCTGTGCTAAAGCTATAATATGACATACTGACCACAAAGAGAAATATCATTAGGATGTCAATATCATAAATGCAATCCTAAAATCATGTATATCAAGCTATTCAGTCCACCATTACCCGAAACATGATTAACAGATAAAACTTTAAAGCGCAAAAAATTGGCATATTCTTATGGTAATACATACAAGAGTTAGCAATCACAAAACAAAACAAAAAAAAAAGATGCAGCCCCATCAAAATAACTCTCTCAATTCAAACACTATTAATCCAACAATCCCCTCCCAGGGCGGGGGGAAATCCCATATTAATGCTAGAAAACTGATTAATGGCAAGAAATTCCAAATTCACTAAAGAGGTGAGAAAGGAGAAGTGTAAAGCTCAGATCTGGGAGTTTTGTGTGAGGACAAGTGACGGAAGAACGAAGAAAACTTGGCAGTCTGTCAAACTCAAAAGCACAAACTCATGTTGCACCAATTGTCCATTGAATAAGAGCAACCCCAACGGCTATTGTAAAAATTCTCTAAAATAGAAATCAAAATACTAAAAAATTTACACTCTAACTCCAACAACCTCTCTATTATACAGATTTCTGCATTTATTATATAGTATAATAAATACAAAAATTTATAATATAATCAATGCATTTATTAAAGAAATTTAACTCTAAACTTAATTTTTTTTAAAAAACAAGTACATACTAGATTCCAACTGAAAATAAAGGTCATAGTAGACAAAATATATTCCAAGATGTGGCAGTTGATATATCGACATGTTAAATCCAATAGTTAAGTGATGGTCAAAACCAAACAACTGAGGTAAGGGCCAAGGAAGATCAAACTGATGATGCATCACTTGAAACAAATGATGATGGTCAGACCACTAATGCAGCCTGTGAGAAGTTGGTAATCACTAAGAGATGCCATCAAGCTGGTACAAGAAGAGCTCTACAGATGTGGAGAATGGTGGAAGGTTATGTGATGATCAATTTCTTGAACATTTCTTTTGCCTCTACAAACTATTTCCAAAGCAAAACGCAGCATAGAATCAATAAAATAAACCGAATAGCAAACACCAACCAAACAACAATCACAAAATGCATCACGATCAAGGCCGAACAGCCATTCCTTCGCTCGGAACAATCTGTTGCAGTTCAGAAATTTCAGGAACATTCTATTGCTATTGAAATTTCAGTAGCAAGCGACATGAAACCAATTGAATTGACTGTTCAGTAGTAGGCTCTTCACTTCGAGCAACATGAAATCGAAACCAAAAATTCAGTAGCAATCGAACAGAAACAACAACATGAAATCGACTATGTTGTTCAGATCAGTAGCAAGTTTAGTAACATCTTCACTTCGAGCAACGTGAAATCGACAAACCTGATCAAGGACATGGAAGAGGGACCGGAGTCCAGTTTCATCCATGGAACGAATGTTTTGTTCCACCCAATTGCCTAATACCAAATCCAATTCCAGGAACCCCCTTTGCTTGCTCCTGTACAAGACTCTAAATCCACAAATCCAACACAACTCTCGCCAATCAATAACAATTTCAAAAAATTCCAACCACCAAAAAAAATCCTTCACAATCCGAGTTAAAAAAAAAATCACCTGTTGAACAATCTCCTCTTGCTCTCTTCATTCGACAGATCGATTTCTTGATCAGGTGTCGCCGATTTCCCACTTTCACTAGCGTAGCAACGGGAAATCATCGCAGCCGACCTAAAACGGGAAATTTGTTTTCAATTACACTATACCAAATAAAATCAAAATCAAATCAAATCAAATTTCGACTGTATGATCAGAAGAACAAGGAAGAGCGTACCGAGAGCTGCCATGGCGAGAGGTGAGAGTCGGATCTAGGAGGAGGCGAGCAGCTCTTCTCAACATTTTTTCCGTTCGAGGTTCAGACCCCGACCTCTCCCTTTTCGCTCCGTATTTATAAGCTGTTTGGTTGGTATTCCCTTTCACTACGTTTCAATGCTGAGCTTCAAACACGTAAATTTCACTTAACCACCCCTTTATATTCGAAATTACACAAAACCACCACTTTTCCGGAAAATGTATTCACGGCTGCGTTTTATAGGGTGAACTTTTTGAATCGAACCGAACAGGACCGGAAATTTTGATCCAGTTTAAGATCGACAGACCGGAATTTATGCGGGTATGGACTGCGGATCAGACCGGGATATATGATCACGGTCCAATCTCCAAAAATTTCGAAAAATCCTAGATCTGCAAAATTCCAAATCTAAAGACAAAGGGCGGGGGCGATGCCTACAATTTCACGAGACGAAGGGCGAGGGCGAGAGATAAAAATCTAAAAAAAAAAGGAGAGAGATGCCTACAATAACACGAGGCGAAGGGCGACTTGGCGAGTGAGCGGTGGCGATGGACGGCAGCGAAGGGCGATGATGACTGGGCGAAGGGCGGTGAAGAGAGATTGAGAGAGAGTCGAACGACTGTATTTTTATTTTGGACCATGATACATTTACACTAAGTGTAAAATTTTAAATGACATGTGTCATTTGATTCTTTAATAATATAGTAGTTTCTAATAAATCGTAATGGTGATGACTCACTTACTAATGATGAAAGTTAATCTTTTTTTACTTTTACTTTTTTTTTTACCTTTTTAGATTTTTTTTTACGCCTCCGCTATATACACCACAAACTCTGCACGTCAATTCCGACGTGCAGGGTTAAAGTGGGTTATTTAATTATTTAAAAGTGTTAATTAGTGATGGTGGCTTGCACGTCAAAAGCAACGTGCATTTTTAAAGGTGGATTTGCGGTGTATTTAAAAACACCCTTTTTTATTATAAATATATTAGTGGGAATTCATGTCATTTCATTTGTAGTCTAGAGTATCTATTCTTACACTTTGTGTAAGTGTACACTTTTCCTTTTATATTGAAAAAAAATGAAGAAAAAAAGGTAGGCTAGTCTAAAAAATGAACAAATACTCCCTCCGTCTTAAAATACATGTCTTTTTAGGACGGAGCACGGGAATTAAGAAGTATGTTAAATGTAATGATTAGATGTAAAAGTAGGTTAAGTGTAATAATTAGACTTGTATTTGTTTAATTTTTTTAATTTGTGAGGAGGAGAGTAGGGGTGATGTAAAAATTAGAGTAATGATTAAATGTAAAAGTAGATTAAGTGTAATGATTAAATCTAAAAAGACATGTATTTTTGACAAAATTTTATGGGCTTAAAAGACATGTATTTTGAGACGGATGGAGTAGTATTTTTCATTAAACTCAATATCACTTACGAATAATAGCACATTGAGGCCACCCAAAGACTTGCAACTGGCTCGAGAAGCTTCTCCAAGTTGGCGATATAGGTATGCCAAAGCATCAGTACCCCATGCTAAGTTACCTCTGTCGTTGGGGTGGGTATCCAACACTAATGCCGCCACATGGCTCTTTATCTTGTTCCCTGTCTTATCCAAGAACAGTGTGATGCCGACAAAGAGAAACAACCAAGCACTCGTTATAGCATAAGCGTTCCCATCAGCTTTAATCATCTCGACCAATCGATCAAATAGAGGCTTATGTCGTATCCCTTGACTCGTCCACTCTTCCTTCATTTCCTTTGCTTCAAAGCCCCAATAATCTCTCATCATAATTTTTCAAATCATTCTCACTCATTGTCGTCTGAATGGCATCTCCATCAACTTTGAGTCTCGTCAAGTGGAATACATCATGAAGTGTGATAGACATCTCCCCAAATCGGTGATGAAAAGTATTCGTCTCTAGCATCCAGTGCTCCACGAATGATGCAACCACCAGATGATCAATATGTTGAATCTGGCACCGAAGCAACTCGACTACTCCACAATTCTCCACCATCTGCCTCCACTCAGCTTCCTTTGGGACATCATTAAGTAGCTTCTCTAGTGTTTTTATCCAAACATCACGTCTCAGCGCTGCAAAATTTTTCTTTTGTACATGTCCAAATGAATACATTATTAAACAATTATAATTGAAAGTAAACAAATTATATGAAATTACTGATTAATAGAAATACAAATATATTTATGGAATTTTAATCACTTACCACTTTAGGATCCATCCAAATCTCCTTAGCGAAGTGAGTGTCGTAATCTTTGAGCAAATTGCCCTGAATAGGACCCCCCGTTGACATATTCACAACATGCCCATATATAGGGAGTTCAGATGCAGAAGCGAGTGGAGGCGTCGAAGTAGTTTGAGTGAACTGTGGACTAAGAGCTGACATACTCTAGGGCCTATACTGTTACATCGACGCTCATTCAGTAGGGGTCGAATGTAGAAACTGATGGAGTTGGTTCCTCCCTTGAGGTGTAATACCCATGACCCGTCTCGGGCGACTCCTGATAAGGGCCATGTTCTGTCGGGAAAATTCGGGATGCAACTCGTCGTTCGCGGCCCGACGCAGTTACACCCCGTTCTGCACGACGCAGTTACACCCCGTTCTGCAACTGCTCGGCGATCCTAAAATATTCAATAAAATATGAAATTATATTTTATTCAACTAATTATGTTCAATAAAATATTATTAAAATAATAAAAATTAAATTAGAATTATATTCAATTAACGACAAATATTTGTATATCCAAATATTTTCCATTAGTTCAATGAAAATTAACATATCAAATTAACGATCCTAAAATATTCAATGAAAATTAACAAACTTTATATGATATTATAATAAAAAAAATATTATTTTATCCAATATATATTCAAATAGGGGAAATTTGTACATCCAATGCATTATAATATTTAACTAATGGCAATTATTTTATTCAAACAATTATATTCAATAAAATATTCTACATATTATTTTAATAACGAAAATCATCATACTCCACACATTATATTTAATAAAATATTCTACATATTTACAATAAATTATATTAAATAAAATATTCCAGATATTATTCTAATCATATTATTTTAAATAAAAAATGGAGAAGGATGGAGATGGAGAAGGAAGGAGATAAAGAATGAAATAGGTGAAGCCTTTCGAATGAAATGAGAAATTGAAATGGGAAAGTGAAGGCTTTCAAATGAAATGAAATGGGAAAGTGAAACTCTTGATGGATCAAAAATTTAAAAATTGGTGCAGTAGCTACACAATGTAGGCATGCATGAGTCTGCAGTCCAACGGAGTATGGGGAATGCCCAAAAGTCTGCAACAATGCAGCAAGTTTTTTTTTTTAAAAAAAAAAGCGCCTTCACCACTATCGGGCCTATGGCTCGACAGTGTACTGTTTTAAAAAAAAAAAAATTACACTGTCGGGTCCTAGACCCTTATTTTAATTTTTTTAGGGTTGTAATTTCACCGTAACAAGTTGCGGTGGTTATTTTTTTTAAAAAAAATAATTCTCCTCACCACACTATACAATGGTGGTTTGTCTCCATCTCTCTCATCCACCGCACTATACAATGGTGGGTTCAGTTATCCGTAATTAACTCACCGTAACATGTTACGGTGATTAGCGGTGGAGATATCATCACCCGTTTTTAATTGATAGTGTAAGATTGAATATTTCACACACTAAGGGCTCGTTTGTTTGGAGAATGAAAAAAGGAAATGAATTGAAACATGAGAAGGGAAAGGAAATGGAAAATGTTAAATCTCAATTTTTGTTTGGTTAAGTTAATAAAAGAATTATTGATTTTCTTGTTACCTTTTTAAGTGTTTGGTACTTTGGTTGACTTAGGAAAAGGAAATAAGATACTAAATAAAACCCTTGTATTTTTTGTATATTTCGATATTAGATAGCTAAGTAATCTCGTTGACATATTATATTATCATACATGATTACTTATTATAGGTCGAATAATCATCTACAAGACAAACTAATCCAAAGTAATATCCATCTTCAGATCTTCTGATATTAAAAAAAACGAGATAACCAAATTCACTCATACTATAGTTTCATCTCCTTTCGAGTTTCGACTCAAGCAAAATACCTTGAAAAATAGAAAAATACAATAAAAAAGATGCGTAAATTGACCAAAACATTATACCGAAGTTCCATCTCCTTTGGTTTCTAATCAAAAGCCCTTGAAAAGTAGGCCCCATTTTTGTCGTTCGATTAATTAAAATGCCTATACTAGTTAATAAACCATTCAAAAGAAGATAGCAATATACGTAATATGGGTCTTATGGGGTGAGTGTCTAACAAAAGTGAAGGGGGTGAGTGTCTAACAAAAGTGAAAGAAATTCAATGATCGAAGAGTTAAATTTGTCTCTTAAGTGGATCCATATACCTATGTCAATATTTCTCTTCTTGAAGAGACCGATCAAATATTGTAATAGAAGAGAACACTTGATTAGATCAAAAAACTTGCACAAATCTTTCATTATTGGCCTGACCTAAACGAAAACATGAACTACAAGACATTCACAAATTCTTTAGCCTAAACAAAAACATAAACTAAATATCCGTAAGACTCTCTGCCAAGCATGAAAAGGAGGGTTAGTTGAGCATTTTTTGTTCAAGTTCTTTAGCTTAGACAAACACATGAACTAAATATCATTAAGTAACTTGAAACTAAAGCAGTAGATTTGTGATATAATAACTTATTATGGAAAGTAATCCCGTGAAAGTATGAAATAGAAACATTTTATAGTAAGAGCCTGTTCACGAGTAAAAAGCTAAAACAGTAAACAATCCATATTTTATTTATTCATGTCGAGCCTCTTATGCTTTCTCGGCTTCACTACTTTATATGTCCTAGCTTAAGGCATGTCTTCGCAAAAAAAATCATGGTTTCCGGGGGTTATAATTTACCCAATGCCAAGTCCTTTAACTAATCTAGTAGCAAGCCCTTCAAAAATCAAAGCCAATTTAGATTAATAGTTAAGAAGGGACAATGTAGTGAATAGGCAAGTGAGGTTTTTCAACCCCTAGTATCTCCATGAATACACAAAGCAAACAACCAACAAGAAATTAATTATATGGTAGACTTTTAAATTAAACAAAAAAAATATGATAATACAAAACAAGTCCTAAATGTTAGTACTGAATACTTTCAAGTTTCAAACCATTGAGATAAATTGACTAATTGATATACATTCATCAATATAATTGTTAAAAATTCAATTCGTCTCAAAAAAATCGTCAAATATACATACAACCGAACAATAAAAGAAAAGGGCACATACACCGCGTAACAAGAGCTTTGAGAAGAAAGAACCTAAACAGAACTACAACCGAAAATCTGAGGACGCAGACGAAGAACGAAACCAAGCACCACCAAATGGAAGCATCGTAGGTCAGTGGTACATCATGACACTAATTCCCGTGGGCAGTGAAGACGAAACTCCAACGGCCAATCTCCCACATACGGAGTCGCCCTTTGCACACTACCATGACCCCAACCTATCCCGACTCCGGTTGTAGCACACCCAACCAAGAAGTAGCCCGTACAAGAACACCAACAACAAAGCCACCTGCTACATGAAGAAAAGCGCATGAAAAACGGCCAAATCAAGGCACGAATTTTGACACTCGTAGGAGAGAGGTATCGAACCTTGCTAGCAAGAAGTCAAGGAGTTGATAAAGAAATATAAATTTTTATTATGTTTTACATATTTGTTTATTTGTTTTTATTTTAAGTGTATGGGCTAGCTCTAGACTTGATTCCTATTTGGCATGCTCTAGACTTAAGTTGTCAACTATCATATTCCACAAATACATCAACTCACTACTAAATAAGTAGATGAATCAAAGAACTCCATCGGGATATGAAACCACATTATAAAGATTATTTTTACAAGTTCCTCGTATTAACAAGATAGATATGCATTTGAAGATTTTTTTACAAACAAAGCTTACATATTCTACCAACTTTGATTCTAGGGCTCCAACGGGTAAAGTATCCAAGTGAGCTCATCGAACTTGAGAAGTGAAGTAACCACCACAAAGAAGGCAAACTGACAGCAAATTTGAAATCGATTAACCAAATGAAAGCAATTAGCCGTGCAAAAAAACTGCTGAAGAAATTGAGGAAGAAACACACATAAAACACGATGAAATCAAGGGATTTCAACATTGTGATTTTACTAAAAGAGGAAATTTGTCATATGAAAATGTAAAATTGAATAACAATATTCAGAGAAAAAATAAGCATAAATACAATGAAAGAGATTACTTACGATTTAACATAGGAAGCAACCAACGAGAGAGATCGAAGCCAAGGGATGGGGGGTGGGAGGGAAGCAATTGAGAGAGATTGAAGCCAATGAGAAATCGAAGCTCATGAGAAATCGAAGCCAACGAGAGACAGATAGAGCAAGAACAATTAGAATAAACGACGAGGAGACACCATTGGAGTGAGAGATATATCGATTAAAAGGTGACGTCGAGATATAGAGAAAGGGTCGGGGTAAGAGGGGTCCAACGAGAAATCGAAGCCAACGAGAGACATATAGAGCAAGAACAATTAGAATAAACGATAAGGAGACGCAATTGGAGCGAGGGAGAGATCGACTAAAAGGTAGCGTCGGACTACAGAGAAAAGGTCGGGGGTAAAAGATGCCCTGATTTTTTGAGGACTAACAAAATGGGTTATCATTTAAGGTATAAAAAGAAAACACTCGAGAACTATAAACAAACTTATCCGAAAATAAATAAACTTTATTATTACTTTCATGACCCAAATTTTAAGGAAATCAAATCAAAAAGGCTCTAAGTTAGACTTTTACTACATTTAATGTGAAAAATGGGTGATTTTTGCCATGGTTTAATTTTGGTGTTGAATGATTGCTTTAGTTTTAGATAAGGTGGGTTTAAGTGTTTAACAAACAAAGCAAAGCTTATTTTCTCTTACTAGTGGACCATGGGCTTCATGGGTTTTAATCACTTTAGCTAATAATAATAAAAAAAAAAGTATAAATAGAGTTTTTAGTAAACGCGCATAAATCAGCAATACTCTCTTTTTTATTTTTTGTCCCCCGTCTCTCGCTTCGCTTCACTTCCCGCAACACTTCGGACGGCGGGAAACTGACGAATTTCGGGAGCCACTTCCCTCCCAATTCATCGCCCTCCCCCCTCTCCCAATTTCCAAAACCCTAGATTTCCCCCAATTCGTCCCCAATCCCCCAAATCCCCCACTCGCCGAATCTCAATTGGCCGGGAAGTCGACCGATCAGTCGATCCAGGGTGGGAGGAGGAGAGAGAGAGAGAGAGAGAGGGGGGGGGAAAGGAGAGCTTCGCTGTTTCTTCCTCTCTCCCTACAATGGCGTTTCCTGCTTCCGTACAGACCTTGTCCGAGGACGGCCCTCAGAATTCCGACACTCAGAAGCAGGCGAAGAGCGACGACAACAACAACGAAAACGACCACCTCGACAGCAACGACAATGGCACCCCTTTGAAATTCCTCCCGCTCCAGCACGTTTACTCAGCCTCGGCCCCCTGTGTCGGCGGCTCCTCCGCTGTTGTTTCCAAGAAGGTTAGAGCTCGGAGGATGGCAATGGTGGATGGCGACTGCTTGGGACAGCAACTTTCGCTCTCGGCGGGCAAGGTCTTTGGTCGCCGGGGTAAGGGCTGCTCGAAGGTTTCGTTTTTTGATATGCTGGTGGAGAGGTTTGAGCCCCCGTTGAAGAAGAGGGCGTTGTTGGAAGTGAAATCGGAGCCGGTGGATGGAGATTTTGATGCTCCGACTGTTGTGCAGAATAGGAAGAGGAGGGTTAGGGCTGGAGAGGTGGTGAAATTAGGTATTCATTCAAATGGGTTCTGCACTCCTAATGGCCCTAAATTGAGAGAATCTTGCAATGGCCGCAACGCAAGTGTAAAGAATTCTTCCGTTTTGAAGAGACGAAAGGTTAATTCAGCCCCAGTCACTCACAAGGAGGTGAAAGACTTGCGTGTGAGAAAATGGATCAGGTGTGTTCTCTCTCCTTAAGAGAATTTTGAGTGCTTTTTTAGGGGATTTTATACTGGGCTGTGGATTGTGAACTGGGTTATCTGCAGGTTGTCGTGTGAAGGTGCTACTCCCATCAAACTGGTTGGATTACGATGCCAGGCAATTTTTCTTATAATTCTACTTTACTACATTGTAGCCTGTATATTTGAGTATCCTGTCTTGCTCAAATGCATTTGAATGAATTGCAGGTCTATTGGCCTATGGACGATGAATGGTACCAGGGTTCTATTATTGCATATGATGCAGAATCCAAGCGGCACAATGTATTGCTGAATCTTTTCTTCTTTGATTATAGATGCATTCTACTGTTTCCTTTTCTTTTCAAGTAAATGTTCATCTGTGATTTTAAATACAGTTAAAATATGAAGATGGTGAAGAGGAAGATCTGGTTTTATCACGGGAGAAAGTTAAATTTTTTGTATCCCATGAGGAAATGATCCAATTGAACCTGAAGCCACATGATAAGAGCATGGACGACAATGAGCTTGATTACAGTGAACTGCTTGTTTTGGCGGCTAGTTTGGATGAATCCCGAGAGCCTGAGCCAGGAGATATTATATGGGCCAAGCTTACAGGTAAGAATGCTGTGTACTTCCTATGTACATGTAGAGGTTGTACTTTGAAATAATCTGATGGGTGGAAGGCGTGTGCATATGCATTCTCTCCTATCAAAATCATAACTTACAGATTTCTTAAGTCAAATTTCTGTACCCTCAGAATGTTAAGTGTATGAAATAGGCAGGCAATCAACTCTCAGATAGTTTTTGGCTAACATTGTACGAGTTTTATAATCAGAATTTCATTTGTACCTGAATATGTCATAGGGGAAATCCATGAACCCCTTGAACTCACTCATATCGATTATATATCATTGATAACCAGTGTTACAAGTTGTGGTTAATTTATTGCAAGGTTCCAGATGGCTTTATTTTTGGGGTTGATAATAGCAACCATCTGTTTGTAATGAATGATAGTATCTCTCTTTTGTTTCATGTCAGCTAGGCAGTCTTTTACCTGAAAAGAGGAATTACAAAGCAAAACAAGGTGATGACAGAAGGAAATAGGGCTTTAGAACTTTATGCGCAATGATGATTGGGTTATTGTGCCGAAAAGGTTTAGAATATTTATTGTTTGATCTAGAAAAGAATAACAACCACACTTCAGATAATTTTTCACTGTCTAATGTTGTCATGTGTCAAGTCGTAATGATGAACTTGCAGATTATTGGTTTTCGACAGTGTTGTTTTGACTGTTTTCATGTATTCCTTTTCCAATAGTATTGGCTGCACAATAAGCTGCTTATTGCAGGAATGACCTGGTTGGAAGATGGTTTCATCTAAAAGGCCCTATTGGAAAATAAGAGCTCTGTCTCCCATCCCCTTGACCTTCCTAGCAATCATTTAAGATATATTTTTAGATAAATCCTCACATGTTTTTTCGTTTTGAAGTCAGTGACTTGATATTTCTTGTAGTTGTGACTTGTGAGCTATATGTAGAACTCCCTAGGCCCTTTGAGCTTCCGGTCCTTCTTTAGTGTTGTCATTGATTATTGCTTCTACTTTAAGTCATGAAAATCAGGCTTACCCGACTGAGTTGAATGCGTAGATTGAGCAATACTTCAACCCCTTAAACCTAAATATGAAGCATGAATTTTAGTCTTTTTGTTGTGATCAAAGTCCTTATTTGGTTTGTTGTTATCGCTACAACTTGTCTCTTTTTATGGTGTCAGGTCATGCTATGTGGCCGGCAGTAATTGTAGACGAATCCCAAGTTAGTGATAGAAAAGGCATGGGCAAAAACCATGGAAGCAGATCAGTTCCTGTCCAGTTTTTTGGTACCCATGATTTTGCCAGGTACATATTCCAATGCAGACATTATTCTACTTTGCCGATGTTCTGTTTTTCTGTGATGCTAGAGGTCTAGATTTTGTGTATTTGTCTAAGCAAAATAATAAAAATTTCTTATGCATCCAGGATACAGGGTAAACAGATCGTTTCTTTTCTCAGAGGACTCCTTTCTTCTTTTCACCTGAAGTGCAAGTCACCACGTTTTCTCCGAAGCTTGAGAGAAGCTAAAATGTAAGTGGTTGTGGGGGATTAGATGTTCATCTTTGTCTAAGAAGTGCAAGGTTTAAGTTTCTCTCGTGTTACTATATTGTGGGTTGGGGGTGCTTCCTTCTTTCTCTTGTATATGAGCTATGCCAATGCACCTTGCTTTTGATGTCTTGATACCATTTCCAGCTATCTACTCTCTTTCTGCTAAAACCTGTATAACATTGGTTATCACTGTCATTTTGTGATCCCTTTTTCCCCTTTTGTTTGTGAACTTATCTAGTTCATTCCTATAGCAGTATAGCTTGGTCTATTTATTTTAACGGATGAGCAGTCATTTCCTATGATCAAGGGAAGAATTTCATGATAATATTCTTGCATTCATGCTTGAATGGTCTCACCATAGGATGATCACCTCCTATACTTGTATCTTAGCTGTTGAGAATTTGTTGGTATAAGTTTTTTGTTGTCAGGGGAGATTTCATTTATTGGTACAGGTTTTCTGTTGTCAGGGGCGATTTGGTTTATTATGGGACTATCTCCTATCCTTTGAGCATTTGCCATCTTTTCATTGGTGTTTGATTTTCTGCTGCAGAAATTCTCTGTCTTTATGGTTCACTGTGGTTTTACCATTGATTTTTCTGCTAGAAATATTGATATCATATTTACATTCACACTGAAGCTAATTTGATTGTTCACAAGTTGTACGAATTCATTAAGATTAAGCTAATGTTCTAGCTTTATGGTTTTGACAGCTACTTGAGTGAACAGAAACTTCCGAAGGATATGCTACATTTGCAATGTGTGTCTAGCACAGATGAGGATGAAGATCATGAAGATGAACAAACTGTTGGTTCTAATGAAGCATGCACAGGAAGTAATGCTACACAAAGAGCTCTACGAGGACGGCCAACTACCCCATTGACATTTGGAGAGCTGCAAATATTATCATTGGGTAATCAAACATTGTTTACATTCAGAAAGTAACATCTAGGATTATTTTTCTTTGGATAGTCTAGTGATACGTACAAAATACATAACTTACTGATTTCAGCTTTTGATCAAAGCATCTACCTTCTGTTATATTATTTCTTATCATAATGAAAATATGGCTCCTTAGCTAGTTCTACATGTGCTGTTCACATTTTTTCTGGTGGAAAAGGTGTTCTCTGGTTTTGGACTTGCACGTGTTTACTCTTTCTCCTTCATTTCACAGGAGAGGTTATCAGGGACTCTGTATATTTCCAAGATGTTAAAACTATATGGCCATTGGGCTACACTGCAGTAAGGAAGTTCTCTTCCATGAGAGGTGCATGCTCTGCTATTTCTTGGTTATCTTCTTTCACAATTTGTTGTTTATCTATATTTATCTCAACAGCTTGTCGAGATCCTGAAACAAATTTAGTATTTATGTCAAGGGTTTATTTCAATTCTTAATATGAAACTTCTTCTGGGGTACCAGATTCAAATGTGTCTGCCTTCTATAAGATGGAAGTACTTCGAGATCCTGAATCAAAGATTCGGCCATTGTTTAGAGTCACAGTGGATGGTGAACAGGTTGGTTAAGTCCAATTTACTAAATTTATATTATTTTAATATCTTCATTGCTTTTTGTTTACCTTTTGAATGGACATGGATTTACCTGTTTCATCAGTGGTTTAGGACTGATCTTTTTTCTTTTCAATGAATCATATTTTTGCTTTTCAAGGACTTTGTCATACTCATACCTAGTGTTTGTTAGGTATTGTTTTAAATACACGAGTCTATACTTCTAGCTATTTGAAGGTCAGATTTTCTCATGATTTTCAGGAGCTTTATGCTCTCGGTGTTCTTTGTTTTCCCAAAGCCATTTTATCAATAGCATTTTCCATTATCTATACTCATATATGAAGGAAAGAACACTTTTTCCCCTTCAAAGAAGGAAATGATTTCTTGAGGCATTCCACTTCTCATTTACTTGATTTTGATTTTTATTGTTGTGTTCCTAACTTCCATGGATATTGGCCATATTTTATGGTACAGTTCAAGGGTGCCAGTCCATCAGCCTGCTGGAACAAAATCTTCAAGAGAATGGAAGATATGCAAAATGATGGCTCTAGTTCTGAAGGTGGAGCTGTGAAGATCAATGAATCTGGTTCTGAGATGTTTGGTTTTAACAATCCTGAAGTTTTGAAAATTATAAAGGTCTGCTGCTGTTGGATATATGATTTACAGAATTCAGTTTGGTCCATGCTTATCAATCTTTTTTATTCTTGTTAATTGTTTGTTCTTGGCCTAGATGCTTTCTTTCTTATACTTGAGCCCTGCACTATGAATAACCTTTCAATAGCTATTTTTTTCAATGAAAGTTTCCTTCACTGCCTCAGATCATGCAGAAAATCCTAATGTGGCTGCAAAAACTATGATAAAGCGCATCTGGAGTCAAACTAGAAATATGGGGCACATTTGTTTACCCAAAACTTATGATACCTATTGAGAGCAGATTCAAGCGCCCGTTAAAAAACACGCTTCTTGTTCTCGGATTGACAAAAGGAAAAAGAGACGGACATTTATTACCATTGGCTGAACAATCAGAGATGGATAATGCTAGTAGAACTAGTCAAATACATGGCATTATTATTTTCTTAGAGAGGATGTGTTGTCTGCATTCTCTATATGCTAATTTTTAATTGACTCTGCAAAATCAAAATTGGCAACTATAGAAAATCGTAATGGTCAATTGGTCATAATGGAGAGGGTAAATACATTTCATGCATCTGCTTCCAGCCATTAACGAGTATGTTGATTTAACATAAAATATATTTGTCCGCCTTATCTTTCGTATATACTGCTTCTAAACCTGAGCCAAGGCCTTGATATTCAAATATATGCATTTATTTGGAAAGCTATAGACTTCCAAGCATTCCATGCCAATTTCCTCATCAACTTGCTTCTCTATTAATTATGATAAATATATTAAGGTATGATATCATTAACACTACTAGAACTGATTTGTAAGAGTTAGTTTCATATACTTCTCTTTGTCTTCTTCATATAACTGACAAAATAAACAAATGGATCTCACATGATTGGTGTCACATGACTGCATGGTAAAAATAGAATAAAATTAAGCTGTGTATCTGTAGCTTCTGCTTTAACAAGTTTGATGAAAACGTTCGATCATTTTTACAGGATTTGTCGGTTGCCAAAGTTTCCTCTAAAGCTACAACGGATAAAGCATTGGTTCAATGTTTTCAAAATATGCCAAGTGGGTACAGACCTGTTCGTATTGATTGGAAAGATCTTGATAGATGTAGCGTGTGCCACATGGATGAGGTGCGGCGTTCTCTTTTATGCGTTTCTTCAATAAAAATAGTTTCCTTTTCAAAATCATTATATATGATTTTATTTATTTCTGAGTCAAGAAGAGGGCTAAGCCCTCAGTAGTAATATTATATCACGGAACGCAACCCCTCCAAAAGAGGAACCCTCGTTACAGAGGGAGTCGCGGATATAAAACGGCGGAACATTAAATTCCAAAAGCACTGAATCATATCAAATAATTATATTTTAGTTGTCATTTGTTGTCATTTCATTTATGTGCACTTGTTTCTTTGCATACCAGGATTCAAATTCTGATTTTAGTCCAAATACATGAAACTAAATGCCATTCCTCTTTTTCTTTTATATATCTTATGCCCTTTCAATCAGTGTCTTGTGTTCATTATTTTTATTCTTCTGTGTGCTCAGGAATATGAGACAAATTTGTTTCTTCAGTGCGACAAGTGCCGGATTATGGTAAGAGTGCTAGTCTTAATTTTCTTTTTGTCCTATTGTTCAGGCTTCATGTAATCTTAACAGCCCCATGATTGTGCATCTTTTGATGATTGAATTTAGATGTTATTTCTGTTTAAATGATTTTTCTCTGTTTTTTTTTTCCTCTCTTAATTTCTATGAGTTAAGTTTCTTCTGCTCCCTTTCAATAGTATGATCTGATAGTGATAATGTTTCGTCAGGTTCATGCTAGGTGTTATGGGGAAGAGTGTGTTGATGATGTTTTGTGGTTTTGCAACTTATGTCGACCTGGGGCACCAGAGTCTACTCCGCCTTGCTGCCTTTGTCCTGTCGTGGGTACATCTCTTCGCAAGATGAAAGTATATACAACCACCCTTTTTTACACCCCTAAATATATACTAAATATGCAGGTGGAGCTATGAAACCTACCTCTGATGGTCGCTGGGCACATTTGGCATGTGCAATATGGATTCCTGGTTCGTTACACAAAACATATATTCTGCCGGATTTCTTGTCTGCACTTGTCTAACCAGTGTCACTTTGTCCAGAAACATGCTTGCATGATATTAAGCGCATGGAACCAATCGATGGTATAAGTCGGATCAACAGGGTAAGTGGACATGGTTTCTGTACTAAAGTGCCTAAAAAAGAACAGCATAATTCTCTACAATAACTCAATTACCACTTTCATTTTTCCCCTAGTTCTAATATCCTTGGTCCATTTTGTCAGGATCGGTGGAAGCTACTATGTAGCATTTGTGGTGTTTCTTATGGAGCATGTATTCAGGTCAGTCTTTATTTCCCTTTCTTCTTAACCTCCTTTTGAGTTGCATGCCACTGCAAGGAAGAGAAGTTCTTGTCCTGTTTACACTTCTTTGGCTATAGCCTATAGTTTGTTGCATAGTTTTTACAGTTGAATTGGAGGGGCTTATGTGTTATACTTCTAGCTTTGAAATATACTGGTGGACTGACAATCAGATTTTCTAAAATGTTTATGGTTTAGTCAACTTGCTGATATACTTTTTGAGGATAAGCCTTGTTTCCTATGGCTGGTAGTTTTTCACTACCAAACTTGAGCTTATGCAATGGGTAGATGGTCTTCTAGAATATTAATTGTAATTCCTTATATGTGAGGAGGAAACAACATGGTCTAAAGGCTGCTTATGTTTTCTATACCTGGGGAAATTGTTGTGTTGTTTGATCCAGCTGTAACATTCCCCCTTCCTCACCTGCCATACTGGACCTTTTTCTTTTTCTTTTTTTTTTTTTGTCTTGATAGCAGGCATACATTGTTGCATGTAATGATATCTGAATTCTAGTCTTTTATATCTCAGTTTGACCTCTATATGGCTGCTGAGCCAACTTTGCTTGTGAGTATTTGTATTACTTTTGTTCACTTGGACAAATTTGACATGCCCATTGATTACAGTGTTCAAATAGCACTTGCCGTGTTTCATATCATCCACTGTGTGCACGTGCAGCCGGTCTTTGTGTTGAGGTACTTTACTCGTCACTCTCAACATGTGCGGAACCCTTGTAAACATCCTTGTATCATACTGCATTACTCCCTCCAGTCAGTGTTTATTGATGTTTTAGAAGGTTGATTTTGATCAATAACATTTGATCATTTAAGTGCATTTATATTACTAATTATTTCTCCTATTCTCAATTCTTAATTCTTCTTAATCATTAAGCAGGATGGAGAATGAGGTAAGGTGCAACCCTTCTTTATTGCTTAATGTGCTGATTGTGGAGTAAATAAAAAAATCAAGTGTGAAGTTTATTTTCCTTAAATCTTGTGCTGGATCCTAGAACATCAAATAAAAATGACCGGAGGGAGTAGCATTTTGTAGGTATTTCGCACCAAGATATGAAGCTGACATGTGTTTTTGTATTTTTTGGTCATAGCTCGAGGATGAAGACAGATTCCATCTTATTCCTATGGATGAAGATGAGGAAGACCAGTGCATTCGTCTGCTATCTTATTGCAAAAAGCATAAGCCACCCTCTAATGACTGTCCAAATCTCGATGAACGGATTGAGCATATTGCCTGTCAGTCTTCCAGCTACAGTCCACCACTTAATCCATCTGGCTGTGCTCGCAGTGGTAGTTTATTGTGTTCATGTTTTTTCTGCACTCACTTCTCCTTAAACTTGCTAAACTTCTGCTCTGCATTGGGAGTAAAAAGTGTCATTTTTATGTTTGTTGTCTAAGTTTTGGTTGCTTTTCGACATTTTACAACTCGATTGTCTAAGTTTTCTTCCCCTTTGTCACCCTTGGCAGAACCATATAATTATTTTGGCCGAAGGGGAAGAAAAGAACCTGAAGCCCTCGCTGCAGCATCAGTAAAGCGATTGTTTCTGGAGAATAAGCCATATTTGGTTGGTGGTTACTGTCTTCATGAATCCTTGGTGCACATGTCATCAGGAGATGAAATACTAGCAGGCTCAAAATTCTCTTCTGGCCTTCAAAGAGATAAAACCTCCCTTCAGGTTTCTCAATCTGTACACTCAATGGCTGAAAAGTATGAATGCATGAGGCAGACATTTCGGAAAAGGCTAGCATTTGGTGAGTCAAATATAGTAAACCCAACTTTAGATATTTCAAAATGAAACCCACATTACCTTTGTGTCTCTTGTCGTTTTATCACCAACTTCTAGAAATTTTTTCATTACCTCATATGCTGTATAATTTTACTTGCAAAGTGCTTATTGAACTTTATTTTGTCAATCAAAAAGCGAGAAGAGACTGCTGTTGCATTCTCTATAAGTTATACTACTAGAGAAGTTGTACGAAGCAATAATAGACTTCTTTGTGCATAAAAATTAATGTCATTGAGCTTCTGTTTTATAAATTAATGATATAGGACTGATTTAGTTATTTTCACATAAAAGGATACATGTATTTTCCTTTTATTGAGTGAAAGTACTGAGTTTTGGATGTTGTAAAGTGAGATGTGCAATCCTTGTTTTTCCTAAAACCATTTACTTCCTTTTGTCACATGAATTTATGCTTTTATTGTGTTTAATTAGACAGAATTTTGCACTACATTTTTATCCTGGGAAGTTTAAAATGTCTGCCATTCTTGTGATTTATAACGTTCATATTTCACATCTGGTATTTCGTGTGCAAATACATTCCGAATACGTGTTTATGAAACTAGAAAGCTGACTATCAAAATTGCGGATTCCCCAGGAAAATCACGAATACATGGATTTGGGATATTTACTAAGCAGCCCCATAAAGCAGGGGACATGGTAAGTGGTTTTTTTTATTCTCCCTGCTTTACATTGATTTAGTCTTGCCTGCCACTGAATGTCTGATTTGAATTTTTAGGTCATTGAATACACGGGTGAAATTGTTAGACCACCTGTTGCTGATAGAAGAGAACACTTCATATACAATTCATTGGTGGTAAGTCAATCCTTTTTCAAGTAAGCATATATGAGATCTGCCACATATCAGTTTTCCCTGGCCAATTTAAATGATATCTTTCCATAGGCTACCGGACAATGACATGCCATTTTGCGTTTGATTAGCCACTTCACTAAATGGTCATTTGTTTTTAATCTTATGGCGGAGCTCCTAGGTTCAATTTATCCCATCCTACTTTCTAACTGAATAATTCCAAGCAACTAAGAATGATTTAGCCAGGAAGTTGATTATGGTTTTTAAGGCCAGTTCATCATTCAGAATAATCGTTCTTTGTTGGAGATCCTGTTGCTTGATATTTTATTTTTCCAAAAATATTTTTGTTATCTAACTAGAGTGTGCATTGAGTTTTGCAGGGTGCAGGGACTTACATGTTCCGGATAGATAATGAACGCGTCATAGATGCCACAAGGGCTGGAAGCATTGCACATTTGATCAATCATTCATGTGAAGTAAGTATAGATTCTATATACCAATAAAATAAAAAGTCCATGGAAGCTTGCAGAAATGTTTTAGTCCATCTTGATATGAGAGTTTGCCAATCATTAGCTTATTGATAATATGTTTGCTTCTCATTCTTCTTTGAGGAGCTTATGTGAAACTGGTACCATGTTTCCCCTTATGGTTTTCTAGGAAAAGTCACCATCTAACTTGTCAATGCAATGTATACTCCAACAGGGTGTTTTCTTAAGTAAAATTGTTTTGAACTGTCTGAGAACAACTGAAACCTTGGAAGTATGATTCTGCACTTGCAGATACTCAGCGGTTTTGTTTACATTTTCGAAAGGCCGCATCTGTATGTAAAGGTTCTAATGAAACTTGGATTTGAGCAGAATGTTTTTCTTTGTATCACAATGGTAGAGTTCTGTTTGTTGAATAATTGATTTGCCTTGGGTGTTACAAATGACAAACCCCGAGCAAGACCAGCTAGATGTAATATTTCTGTAAATTTGTTGACAACTAAAACAATCTCTGGAAGAATAAAGACATAGTAATAATATATTGTGGTTAATTGCCAAATCCGTAGTTTTAATTTCCTAAGGTGGAGTTCCTACTGATCCTGGTCTTGGTTTATGCAGCCAAACTGTTATTCAAGAGTAATAACTGTCAATGGGGATGGACACATTATAATATTTGCCAAAAGAGATATTAAGCAGTGGGAGGAACTCACATATGATTACAGGTTCTTTTTTTTTGCCCAATTTGCAGTTTTTTTCTTCAATATACCCGCAGTAGCTAACTGTAAAATTTTAAATGATCCAGGTTCTTCTCAATAGATGAACAACTTGCTTGTTATTGTGGATTCCCAAGGTGTCGAGGGGTAGTTAATGATGTTGAAGCTGAGGAGCAGGTTGCCAAGTTCTCTGCTCCTCGCAGTGAACTAGTAGACTGTAGAGGTAAACCTTGCTCTTATTAGCGGAAACAAAGCCACTGGACTTTATGAGGTTTTCTGTTTAGTTTCACCCCTTCTGTGCGTTTTCATAAATCACAATCATACTCCCTCCGTTCGGCAAAACTTGTCATTTTAGGGTGTCATTTTTGTTCAAAAAAACTTGTCATTGTAGGTATTTTGTCCTTGACTTTACAAAAATGCCCTTGATATGATTGATGGTTTGTTAGTTGTAGTTTTCAATAAAGTAAAAAAGGAGGGTAATAATTGAGGGTAAATTAGTACATTTGTTAATTGCCTTAAAACTTGTGAAACAAGCTAAAATGACAAGTTTTGCCGAACGGAGGGAGTATTATTTTGTTGAAAACGGTCATATCTGCATTACTTGGTGTAATTTTTTGCGTCAAGAAATTCTCTCCTTTTGCTTTCATCAAGTCTTGTCCTATTTTTGTTTTTTTTCAGTTCGTTCTTAAATATCTTTGTGGACATGTATATTTTGCAAATCGCATGATGTGCCTTTGCAGGCTTTCTGCCTTTCGAGATGATGGGCTGAATGATGGATCCTTGTTAAATGTCAACTCACAAACTACTTTCTTTGTGCAGAGTATTCCGATAACTAACCATTGGCGTTTGGCACTGAGTTGTGTAATTGAAGGCGCCCTTTGCATCCCAACAGTTTTCTGCTTTGTGTGCCTAATTTAGGGAAAATATTGTAGAGTTCTAGATTTCCTCAGTTCAGCTTTCCATTTGTATAATACAAGGACCAACTGAAATAGGTTCAACATTTCATCCAACATTCGAGTATATACCGCCTTCAAACCCGTACCAGAACTTAATAGATTGCTAGCTTAGAAGAGTTAATGAAATACTATCTTGTCTATTGGAGACTGGACTGTTCAGTACTGAATCCGACTTGAAAATCCAACAGTAACGCGGATTTTGTATCCAGACTGAAATGCAATGAAACAGCAATTATTTGGTTAAGACAGTCTTGAGGCACCTTGTTTGTATTTGCTTCTCATCTCTCAAGTGATCTGTTTTTTCGTCTTTGTTCTTGTTTGCGTTAATAGAAGGTGTTGTTTCCCTTAAAAGCTGAGGTGGCTTGCACTGTAGACCCTTCCATAATGCAGGCAGTGAAGCTTAACCTCATTGAAGTAGTTCCTGGTTTCGCGTGCTTTGTCTTACTTTGATGGTTCTGATAATGGTGCATAATAACTCCATATGCAATCTTGCTGTTATACCATTTATCCATCGGTTTTGGGTTTCTTTATCTTGGCACAAAAAACATGAATGTTCAAGTTTTGAGTGACTCAAGATCCGTTTGGTGACACAGGTAGTTTTTCGAAACTTATGATTTTAATTAATGTTCCCTTTGTTTCATAATACATGAGCTTTTAGTTATCGACACAAGTTTTAATTTCACTTTTTAAAAACCATAATCATTTCACTAACTTTTTCATAAATTTTACTCCCTCCGTAACGAAATAATTGGTCTTTTAACCACTTTTTCGTGTAACAAAATATTTGCCCCTTTGAACAACATTAATGACAAAATTTTTTAATTTTATCATTTTATCTCATCAATTATATTTGATTTCCAAGATACTCTATTAATACTCCAACTTCCCATATTATTCTTTTTTTTTCATTGGTCCATTTTTTTTCCACATTATTTATTTGCTAAAATTTTAACTATTCTTCTTCTATTTTTAGCTTTCTTAAAATGTGTGAAATTGGCCAAAAGGCCAATTATTCTGATACGGAGGGAGTATTATTTTTTAATACCAACTGCACATTTTAACCAATCAAAATATATTAAAAAGTCAACAATACACAAATTAATATATATGATTACAATTCTCTACAAAGAAAACATAAAATACCATTTATTTTGAAACAAAAACTATCTTCTAAAAAACCCATGTATTATGAAATGGAGAGAGTAGTCCAAAGTAGTTTAATTAGCTTTTAAAAATAGATTTTCAATAGATTTTTTTGGAATTTTTATTTTTCTATTAACAAATCTATTCATTTTTTTTTTCTTCTCATTAGCTAGTTTATATAAGTTATCCTATCATTTTAAGTTATCAAACACCTTACTAGCTTATAAACAGTTGAATTTAACTCATCTAATTGACTAATTCATTTAGCTTTGGTTATTTGAACGGCTTCAACTAGCCCATCAACTATGTGTTATCAAACTAACCCTTGGTAATAGTGCAAGACTCCAAAAAATGAAGTTAAAAACTGTTAAATTTCATGCCACTGCTCTCAATTACCTAAAATGTCCGAAATCAAGATCCAAGACAATCCAACTCTTACTCGTTAGAGTAAACCAAGGGAGTCTATCAAGACTAGCTTCTGTGAGATTAATCAGACATAGTAAACCTGGATACTCACGAATGGAAAAACCCTCCATTCTAGATAGCCCCCTTCAACTCTTCCATTCTTCATGCTATTTAGTCCACAAATTACCTTTTGGTCGTTCTGGATCTAAATTGAATCATACCCAAGGCGAGCCAAATATTACGACTCAAACTTGACCGGACTCGAAATGTATCATTCTAGATCTACTAACCCTAAACAAAAGTCTGCAAATAACTCTATGAAAATGACATGATTGCAATCCGAACTCTTAACACATTTAGACACTTTCACGACCATATCCCAACCTAATTTTCTAAAGAGCTCCTACTGCCCATCAATTGCACAGGACTGCCCTGTATGCGAAGCGAAAACGATTCAGCTGACAAGAAATTTTAAAACTACACTGTAAAGGAAAGCCACCAAATATGATCAGTTGCAAGATTTAGCAGCTTACCCAATGAAATTAAACAGACATTTTGCACATGGTTATATCCTACATCTTTAAGTTACAGTTGATTGTGAACAGCTCTGCAGCACAGGAGTCGGGAGCGGAAGATGAATTGGGATGGGCAGCTTGACAGAAGGCAACACCCAGAACTCGAAACATTAAAAAAAGTTCTACAGGGCCTAACAATATACAGTATAACAGCTGGGAATTATAGCCCTCGGTTTTCTGCTGGATTTTCGTTGTTAAAAGTCACTGACGACGCACTGGAGATGGTGTTGTAGCTTGCTGATTTTGCCCATACATGCCCATACTTGGTGGTAGATAGTAACCACCACCGCTGCTCACAGGCGGCTGTGGCTGCTGAAGCTGAGATAATGTTGGTTGTGATTGCTGATTTGATGGACGTCCCATACCCATGGGCATAGATGACGGGATGGGTGGTGGAGGTAAACTACCACCCATGAATCCGAAAGGCAAAGCAGGCATCATCATCCCACCAGATTGCATAAACTGATTAGTTTGAGGTAGAGGTGGAGGAGGTGGAGGGGGTAAGGAAGACTGGATTGGATTGCCTTGTGATACTGGTTGAATGGTTGTCGGCACAAAAGGCATGCTAGACAAGGACTGCTGGAGAGTTGAATAAAAGGGGTTAGCCCCCATAGCAGAATTAGAAGAATCAGTAGATGGGGCTTCCAGCTTTTGTCGCTTTTCAGGAACACCAGCACTGAACCCAGCTTTAGCTGCTTCTTCTGCAACAAGGGATGAGAGAACAGAAGCAAACATCTGAGAGGAAGAAGTGGAGGCAGCTAGCTTTGCAGCAACAGCAGCAGCCGTAGCTTTTTTATTCTCTTCATTAGAAGCTCCAAGGGGAGCAAAAGAAGTTGTCGGTCTCTGGAGTTGTTGTGCAGGAAGCTGAAGTGAAGTTGTCGGTCTCTGGAGTTGTTGTGCATGAAGCTGAAGGGAACTTGCTGGTTGGCTTGCATGAGGATGCAGCTCATTTGTTGCTTGAACAGGAAAAGTGTTGCTATGTTCCAAAGGTTTTTCTAGTTCAGCCGATGCGTCCATGGTAGTGGTGAAGGGGCCAATGCTGTTTGCGGAAGAAATTTTCTGTCTCAAATTCCCTGATCCACTAATTCTACTCCGAGCAATCTGCAGTTTGAATAGTGTACACTTTTTAATCAGAGACAGGAAACATAAACAAAAAACTTACCGTAAATGCAAAAAATACAAATGAAAACCCATGAATCTTGTGCTGAGTCCAGTGAAATAGACAGGAGTATGGCATCAAAATTAAAAATATGCGGCTATTCCACATCAAAAATATGGGAAAGATGTTGAACCACATATAAGCTTGGTGGGCTATTCTTAAGCCGTGTGAAAACTCATCTATTCCACCCGGCTCACCCCACTCTCCATTCAACATGGCTCAAGTGTATATTTGTCTCCTCTCTCTCCCCATGCACTCTCAAATACATCACCCAATCTGATTGAGGTGATTATGATTCCAACTGAAACGCTATCTTTTAGCACCACAATTTTTCTTCATCTTGTATCCTTGGTATAAATAACTGGACTATGATTGCAATTTGCAAGAGAAACCAAGTGAAGGGAGGAGAGGTGAAAGAATAAGGACAGTTGTGAACTTGGATTAATCGTGGAAGAAAGTAGTTTCCAATTTTTCCCTTTCAAAGCTTTTAAATTACAGAGAAAACGATCCAAGTTTGTTGGGTTTGTACAGTTGCAATAAAAGGTAACAGCATGAGGCGCCTGAAAGCAATAGGGTTTCATCTCCTAAATGAGAAAAAGGTGAGAACGCATGCCGTATGAGCACTAGGTAGAATGCAAATGCGTGCAGATTATGCTTTTCCTTCCCTGAAAGATAGCTACATCCTGTGTGCATTAAGAGAACATATAGTTCCAAAATGCAAATTTAAGAAAATATAAATGAAAAGTATGAAAAATGTACAAGACATTAATTGCATATTTGCATTTCTAGCTTGCACCCAACAGCACTGTAAATTCAGCCTCAAAAAATCAGGTTGCAATCTAGCAGACTTCTTTGTATATTCAATAATTACAGGCAACATAATGAACTGATCACAAGGAAAATTCAGCTCAAAGAAGATTCAACAAGACCGGCTAGTAGGAGATGAGCTTGCCTCGCACCACATGAAAAGCTTTGCTTTTCCTTGTGGGCATGAAAAGCACAGAACCATACCAACCCATATGCCCCAAACCAAGGGCCAAAACAATGCAATGTCCTAAAGTTTACCTCCTACTAGCCGGTCTTGTTGAAAAGCACATAACCATACGGTCCATACCAACCCATATGCCCCAAACCAAGGGCCAAGGTAATGCAATGTCCTAAAGTTTACCTTCCATGAATTCATACTAGCAAAGTGGAAAATACCATCCAATAATTACACCCCCCTAGTAGGGCTCTTATTCGAGTCGAACGAGCAGAGTATTGCTTGTTCGTATTCAGTTCATTTAGAATATGAACGAGCTCGAGCCGAGCCTAAATTTTGACCCGAGCTTAAAAATGTGCTCATACTCGGCTCGTTTAGGAAATGAACGAGCTCAAGCCGAGCTTTTAGCAGTTCTACTTGCTCATTCCACGGTAAATAAAAGAAAATTTTAGCTATTCGAGTTTAATTCGAACAAGCCGAGCTTTGGACCGAGCTTAAAAATGTGCTCATACTCGGCTCGTTTAGAAAATGAACGAGCTCGAGTCGATTTTTTATCGAGCGAGTACGAGTCAAATTCGAGCTATTCGTGTTCACATAACATCCCTACCCCTTAGTGAAAAAGAAAATGATTTTTTCTGCAAATATTGTACAATGTACACCATTGTGACGGCTCGTTTAGAAAATGATTTTTGATATGATTTTCCTGACATTTCATCTTTTTAGGATTGTTATTTCACCTGAAATGAGTAGAAATGTGTACACTCAGTGGTATATCAAAGTGATTACTCCCTCCAAATTCGTATAATTGACCTTTTGGGCACTTTTCATTGTACAGAATATTTGTTAATTTAGACATCATTCATGATAAAAGTTTCTAATTTTGTTACTTTATCTCATTGATTGTGTTTGATTTCCAAGATATTCTATCAATATTTTAATTTCACATATTATTATTCTTCGTTCATTGGTCAATTTTTTTACATTATTTATTTGCTAAAATTTTAATTATTCTTCTTTCTACTTTCAATTTTCTTAAAAAAAGTGTGAAATTGGCCGATACGGAGGGAGTATGAATATGAATACAGAAGAGATTTGATTAATACAAAATACACGAAACTATGAAGGGGTGATATGATAAATTATGAAAGGATGGGAGAAACATTAAAAAAATCACAAGAGCATTATGCATCACCTATTGCCATTTACCAAATGGCAGCGCTATCCATATCATACAAGAATTGATGTAGCTGGGAAATTCCTTCCAGTGACCACAAACTTTTGCAAATTCCTGTGGTACACAAAGTCTTAATGAATTTGCATGGTAGCCACGAGGTTTTGTAACAGTTTGTATAATAACCAAGAGGTGTTTTAATATTGTTAAATAGAGATTTTGATTTTTGAAATCTATAAAAATGATATTGTTGTACATTACTTTGGAAAATACTTTACAATATAGTGCAATAGTTTTAATCTTTTTGAAACTAAATTTTTATATACCCTAATCTAATCATTTTTATTCTTCTTTTTTTTTAACAATCTTACATGTTTAGTTTTCATTTGTTCTTAATGTTTAGTTTTTATTTTTAATACTCAATTAAAGATGTCACGTCATTATTCTAATTATATACACTAATAGACATGTAAGATATGGCGTTACCATATGAACTTTTACAAACTCGTGGTTACCATGCGGAATTTGTCAAAACTTTGTGTACCACATGGAATTTGCAAAAGTTCATGATCACCAAAAGAAATTTCCCAAAAATTGAAATAACTATCAAAATACAGCCAACGCCCCCACATACCAGCATCATACCTGCCACTACTACCTTTACAACTGCTCTACTACCATACTCATATGTCCAGCCAACCTCCCTATCGTGCAAATGTCCAGCCAAGTTAGCCAACCTCCCTTGCCACCCCAAACCACACTGTTCCCCACACACATAACTCATCCTTAACCAACTTTGCAGTGCAAATGTTCCAACAAAAACTGGTAGGGGATGGTGCAGGAAGACAGCAGAAGATGCAGACAAAAACATTATTGGAAAAAGTTTCAGAACACATAGCAGAGGGAAACCCAGCTATCAAGAAAGTCGATAAACATACAAGATCCAAAAGACCATACGAATATGTCCCAAGGACTTTAAGCTACAACAAACAATTGAGAAGTCTCAACGGGTTAAAAGCCCTAAAAGTTCTAAAACAATACAGGTGACATGACTATACACTGTACAGTGGAAAATATGACACTCCTTCTGTTTCTCAATAGATGTCTTTTTAGAGTTTGTTAGTGGGGGGTCTCAACAAAGTGAAAAGGCAGGTAATAATTATGGGTAAAAGAGTATATTTGATGGTTTTCTTAATGTGTGAAACTTGCTCAAAAGACAAGTATTGTGAAACTTCCCTCCGTTAACAAAAAGATGTTATTTTATCATCTTTCACACTTCAAGGAAACTAACAAATACACTGTTATAATCTCATTTACAACTCTACTTTTTTACTTTTTTTATATATATATAAAAACTACAACTAACAATCTACTACTCCCTCCGTCTGCCAATAAACGGCTTTTTAGCCCATATGATTTTGCCAATAATACTCCCTCCTTGAAAATGTAAATATATAGATGAGGTGCTAACACCTAATTACAAAAAATGAGACCAAACTAAGGGTCTCATGGAAAAGGGGAACGTATACCCAAAAGGCCCCCTATACCCAAAAAACGATATACCCATGTCTAACCCCCCAACACTCAAAGTGCTCTAACACTAAGTCCAAACCTAACTTTTAAAAAGATTTTGATTAGTTAAAATGTGTAGTGGGTATTAAAAAATAATAAAATTTATGAAAAAGTTAGTGAAATGATGATGGTTTTTAAAAAGTGACGTCTTTTATTAAAACTTATACAAATGGCTAAAAGTCCATGTATTTTGGAACGGAGAGAGTACATGTCTTTTTAGATATAATCATTACACTTGGCCTACTAACTAGCTAATCATTACACTTAATTTTCACTCATGACCAATTGAATTCACTCTATTTTTTTTTACAAACTAACTAGCTTATAGGTTTTCTTAATTATCGTGCATATGGCTAAAAAGACACGTATTGGCGGACGGAGGGAGTTGCAAGGGCAATTGTGCAAGTACCAAAATATCTAAAGTGACATCTTTAGTTTCACAATAAACACACCCTAAAATGACATCTTTTTATTGATGAAGGGAGTATTTCAATGATCCAATATCACTGCAGACCTATGAGGAAAAAGACCATTAGCAGAAAGAATGATAAAAAGACTACCTGCAACTGAGATTGTAAGATATCCAGCTTTTTCCCCTGGAAAATACACCTCAACAATTAATAACCGGTCATACAAAATGTTAACAAGATAGAACTTTAGTAGTAAATCCATACTTGATCCTGAAGAGCTTCTTTTAACTGAGAAACCAAGGCTGCCCTAGTTGCTTCAGCCCCTTCAAGTTGCTCAACACATTGGATGAGAATACTTTCATAATCTTGCAGTTGATTGACCATTGCTGTCCCTGGCTGAATCCCTAATAAAAAAAATGAAGGTAATTGGAGCAACGTTTTCCACTTCAACACAAACAATCTAAAGTCAACAATAATAATAATAATAATAAAAACACCAAGTTACTAAGTACTGTCCCATGGGCAAGAAACCATACAACATAAACTGGAATCACAGACAAAATGAAGCTATACATATACAGCAAACAAAAAGAGGTCAAAGATGCAGAAAAAAACCAACGAATTAAGGACCCCTCCTGAAAGCACTCACATGGATAAGTAAACAAGGAAGTGAATCATAAAGGACTCCATGTTCAACACATACTATATGGGAAAACACACCCCTAGCCAATCTCCACAAACAAATGCTAAATTCACATTTTCCCCAATAACGAGATAGATCAAGACCCCTGAAGCAAAAAGGTACAACAGTTCGATAGAAGTATCTGCAAATGATCCTAACTATGGAATAAAAAAATATGTAACTAACTACTGCACACCCCTCTCAAGAACAATGATCCTATTCCCCAAAGTCTAGACAGCATCTAGAATTAGGGAAGGCCAGAAGTTCAGGACTACAGTCTTTTTCTATTCTTTTTAATCATCAGTCCAGAACTACAGTTCAATATAAGGGACTGCAGCCTTTTTCTGTTCTTTTTAATCATCAGGACAGAACTACAGTTCAATACAAGTATCTACAAGACTGCAAATGACTTTCGATGAAACTTTTTGAGAAACTTAGGGTCTGATTGGCACATATGGGCTAACAAGCTAATTGATCTAATAATAGTGCGCTAATATGGATTCTTTATATGACATAAGTGAGCAAACAGACCTTAAGTTTCTATTATAGAACCCATAATTCTTTTTCATATACTCAGTCTCAAAATAGATGATGTTTTAGGGTAGTGCAGGCTTATTAAGAAAACCTACTTTTCCTTTTATTATCGGCAATTTTACAGAAAACCACCTGTCAAATATGGTAATTTTCACTTAACCACCTGTTACATAAAAAATTACAAAAAAAAACACCCTTTATAGAGTGTCTGTTAACAATCTGCAACCCACAAAAGCTTTGTCGTTATGAATTCATTTAAAGGACCAAATTACCCTTGTTTATGAATCAAATTTTCATTTTGTTGACATTGATTAACCTAATTACATAAGAGAAAGGAGGAGATTAGGATTTAGGAGAACAACATTGGTTGTTCTTAAATGGAGTCGTCGCAGAATTGCAACATTGAATTTACACCCATGAGCAATTTTGATTTTGAGTTTGAGTTTTTCCCCTAATCTTTGCATAATTTTCACCCACCCTTATGACAATAAAAAAGATTCCAAGTTCCCAACCAAATCGACATTTCTGTTTGGTCTCCTTTCTGGATTCGAGTCGGTGATAGCCGAGATTTGGATAACATGTGGTTTCACAATTTAGTGATATAAATTATATAATATGCCTAAACTCTCCTCGTCCTATTTAAAATTTGATACCCACGCCTACTTTAAAAGGTTGACAGCAATGAATTGAGAAGGGAATTCAAGCTTTTATACAACAATGGTATAAGGAAGATTTGAGATGTGTTTCAAGGTCAACCATGGGTCGATGATGGGTGGTAGTCTGGTAGATAAGGGAGACTGACACTTTGCTAGATCTAACAGCTTAGGTTGAGATCTACTCATAAACGGCTGGGATTAATATTATTTGATGGATTGTTTATGGTCATTCACTTAAATCAATAATAAGGGAGTTAAACTACACCGTCTTATTCAAGGGAAAGAGATGGCCTAATTTGGCCAGACTGCCCATTTATAACAGAAACTTGACGCCGTTAAATAATGGGTGGCATATTGTTAATTTACATGTAACAGACACTCTATAAAGGGTGGTTTTTTATAATTTTATATGTAACGGGTGGTTATGTGAAAACTATTATATTTAATGGGTGGTTTTCTTTAAATTATTTGCTAAAATTAATAACCTTTTAGTTATATAGTGGAATTGTCTCACATAAAAGCATGTAGTAGGGGGTAATCATCATTCCTTTATGCTAAACATGATTTTTTTTTTAAAGACAAGTCCACTACTATGAAACATCGCGTATTTGATACATAGGGAGTATTATTTAGATCAAAGAAGGATAGGTACACAAGCATGTGTAGACAAAAGCTTGTGGATGTAGTGGTTGTGAAGATGGATCTCGACCATGCAAAAATGACTGCAATTAGAGTCAAACTATACATGTATCTGCATGGATAAACACATGTATATATACAATTTTTCTAATGCAGTCTAACCATGAATATGAAACTTGTACGGCCATACTCTCTTCCATGGAAAAATATATGTATATACGTTATATACTAACCTCAGAAAAGATAAAATGCAACAAATAGCCATCTCTAACCTCAGAAAAGAGAAAATGTAACAACAGCCATCTCTGAAAATGCTCAAACAGAAAACCATTCATCCACGGTCAAATTAAAATACCTTGAGTGGTGGCAGTCTCCACGTCTTTCTCCAATCTTTCTGAAGAGAGGACAGCTAAATGACACTTTGCTAAGGTAGCTTCCTCAATGGAACATTGATCATGCAAATTATGAAAGGCCATCACTATTTTTTCAAGCACATCGCCAACAGGCAGTTTCTGAAGCAAAAGACAATCATTTCATTTTATTTACCAATACTGATGCATAAATAATTACATAGAAACGAAAGTCAAAATAAGCTTGGAAAAGTGATAAAAAGGAATGGTACTCACAATTCTTATTGCTTGTGCATCCTTTTTTACTATCTTGATAGGATTCAAACTCTTTCCATTGCTCACCATTTGTGAAGGAGCTTCCTTACTAGCTTCTTTGCCAGCTTCTTTACCAACATCTTTAACAGCTTCTTTACCAAACATGTCTTCTTTAAGATTCTGAGCCCGTGATCCAAATACCTTACGTTCCTCCCATATGTCAACCTATACATAATCACAATGCTCTAGTCCTCAAAGAAAGATAATGTAATTTATAACTACAAGTGACAACTATATATATTATGTTGAGAAATTTTCCAACCAATGACGTAACTTTTTCAGGATTCTTCCTTTCTTGGGGGTTTATCCGAGTTTGGAAGAAGGTCGATCTACTATTGCTAGGTTAACGGCTACATGCAAAAGACCATGAGACGGACGCAAAAATAATACTACAAGTAAAGAAAGAATGAAGATACACATTCTGCGTCTCAACACGCACCCCCCCCCCCAAAACAAAAAAAAACCCACTCTAGTCTCTACTCGAGAAATCTCCCTTTGCAAGGGTTTTAAGCAATACAAATCCATCATGATGATACAGAATGCACCAGTCTGAAACATCGTATCACCCCTCAGACATGTAGAACACCTACACACTCTAATCAAGTATAAAAGCAACTATTAACCATCCCACCATTCCACAAAACTCTGGCATATGCTCAGCATTTCTACAGCTAAAAGAAACAAACGAAAAGAAGAAAAAGGCCAACCTAGTTGAAGACCCACATAGGAAGGTATATCCGCTAAAATAAGTACCTCAAAAGAGGAAAGATAGGATATCACATCTTCATATAGCTCTCCAAAGACCCTTCAGACCCATGTTTCGGTAATATTAAGGTAGAAAATGAGAAATGTCGAGAAACTATCAGGAGAAGGATGAATGAATCACAAACCATTAATTCACTACCCAAGTTATGATCGATTTGGACATAAACTAGCAGATTATTAATATTCTTAAAAACAAATGTAGGAAACAAAACAAAACAAAATGCCTTTATCATCCAACAATGAAAGGGGACGAAAAAATAGCTCAATAAATAAGAAAAACACAGAAAATTGTAGTAATATTTCTAGCGTTCCCACCGTAAAGTAATTTAAAGTGATCCAGAAAATATTTTTTTGGCAAAATATATAACCTGTATCTTTGTCATACTTCTCAATTTGATGAAAATGTAATCAACAGTTATCTTAGGGCAATTAAATCTCCTTCCTTACAAACAAGTTTCTTAGCAAGTGCTTTTTATCTTCTTTTGGTATGTTATTGACAAGTTTCAAAAACTAAATTTGGAAGAATTTAAAGAGCCAACAAAAACAACAAGCCCAGTGATCGAGTTGTACCCGTACCCCGAATACGTCGAGAGGGTGTTTCCAACGAACCAACAAAAACGTGTTAGTATAATGGGTGAGGCCACATAGGTCCAAGCAATCAGCCTTCAATAGGGAATTTCCAATCAAATAAAGTTTTCTCCTTGTCCTAACATAAATATCATCAGTCTCAAAATCTGTGTTATAAAGCATTTTAATCTCCGGGGCCTTCTATTGGGCTAAGCAGAAATGTCCCTATCTGGAACATTGACTCTTAAACTCTAACCTTCACACTTTCTTGCGGCATTCATAACTGCCTGGATTATTCCCTCAGCAAGGATCCCACAATCTTGGATCAAATTTGCAATAATAACAAGGAACCAGATTACAAACCCAGCATCACTTTGCCATCTTGCCCATCGCTTTACAGAACTGCTCATCTAGTCAATGTTCTCTAAATCTTACCAAGACTTATACCCCTAGATGAACATAAGCTTCTGCAATGCTTCATGCAATCCCTAATGGAGCCAACATCTGAACTGTTAACAGATTCACATTCCATGTATGCTTAGTTACCAAGTTATATATAATTTTTCTGCCAACTATGCAAACCATAGTCCAAAAATGGCTTCTCGCAGTATGTACGCATAGTGGGGATAGAGAATGGTAAGATGATGTGGGAAGCAGTAAAACATAGTAAGAGCATATCATGCATCAGAGATACAAAAAGATCATTTTGCGGATACAAGCATGTATCACTTGTAGATGGAATCAAATACTGATGCATTTATCTAAAAGACCCTGAAGAAAAAACAAAAGACAGTACTCACAAGTCTTGAAACCGTCTTTCTCCCATTTTCATCACCATGACTATAAATACGCTTCAGCGCAGCAGGAAGGACTTTCCAAAATTCATTTACAAATTCACTGCCCTTTCTCCTGCTATTCTGCAATATGTCGTTTGCCAAAAACAGAAGAGAGACACATTGGTCCTTTTCGGCTGAGTTGAGGGATTTGTCCCATGTCTCGACAATTTGCCTTGCCTTCTTCCGATTGGAAACACACCAACGTGATAGAGCTATCAGATGTTAAAGAAAAAATACCCAATAACATCACAGTCATAATGCAGTCAAGAGCTTAAAAATAAAATTTTCAATGGGCTTACAGATTGTTCAACCATAGTAGATTAAAGCTTAAATACCTACATCTATATAGGTATATAACAGCTAACATCTTTTTCCCATCTAACCATAGGCTGCAATGATGGGTCATTTTCAATCACTATTGAGCAATGTTCTTTACATACACTATGCACATGAATCCACTTAATTCAAAGCAGGCTAATCAAGTATAGATCATTTCAAATCAAGAATGCTATAGTGGGGAATATCTACTTGAATGAATTCAGGAAGAGTAGATATCATATGGAGCTTGTGCGCTGGGTAGATTCATCAACGGATCAAGAAAGTTACTCTTGAAACTACAATTACAAGGTCTTTTATAGGTAGTATCATGTATATAAACTAAAGATCATAGACGTTTTCATATAAAAAAAAATATTTAGGAATGCATTAAATGGCTACATGATCAATTACCAGCAATTTAGTTTGCAGCACACAGATAAGTAGGAATATAATATAAACTACATGAATATGTTAAAAACAAAATGTGATAAATATCATATGCCATGGTATTATAAATATATATTATAATAAAAAAAATTGCAACTGATTACAAACAGATTAGATTATCTTCAGATTTATTCATATCCTATTTAGATAAGGCCTGTTTTGGGTTCTGGTGTAATAAAGCCTCGCAAACTATTTATAAATCACTTGCATAGTAGTCACGTTCAGATACGAATATTAGATCACATTTGATACAAAGAATAATCACATGGGAGCAACATCACAGATTTCTTCTAGTGCAGGAACAATCATCTGATCAAAGAAGACTGAAAATTTGAAGAAAAGTTCAGCGGCTCATTTCAAGTTTAGATGATTCAGAAAAATAAACTCATCAAAGGATACATTCTATGCTTTGTTGTGAATTGTTGAGTTTGGACAACTTCTCTGCCAATATCTTCACGTCAAAATTATCATTACTCATTCTGATGAGAGGGCCTTCAGTTTTCAATGGTTATCACTATAAAAACACAAAAAGGGGATCAGGTCAGAAATTACATGAGAAGCAGCGATATGAGACAAAAAGAAGTAAATATGTGCATGAATGACGATAAAACACTATAGCCACGTTCCTCCAAAGCACAAAAATAATCACCTTCAAGTCGTGATATAAATAGAATGGTAGCTGTTTTTTTTTTTAACATATACTTTGAGCTGAATTTATTTCATTACTTGATACTTCTAAAAGCCCTTTTTGTAAGATCCTTTTACTTTAAAGATATATAATAGGGCTTTGATTAATATACACCCATAAGGCCATAATGCTTTAGGGAATTATTTAGTATGAAAATTAAAATTTAACTCAAGAGAGAGAGAAGAATCTGAAAATTAAACAGCACTTGATACTTCTAAAAGCCCTTTTTGTAAGATCCTTTTACTTTAAAGATAGATAATAGGGCTTTGATTAATATACACCCATAAGGCCATAATGCTTTAGGGAATTAATTAATATGAAAATGAAAATTTTACTCAAGAGAGAAAGAAGAATCTGAAAATTAAACAGCACAATGAATGCTGTTTAGAATAGAAGGAATTTTAAAAAAAATGTACACATATTAGGCAATACAAAATACAATGATGCCAATGCCCTACTCTAATATAGCAAGTAAGTTTTTATTTATTTCTATCAATCTAATAGCATACCATAAAACCTGATTAGAAGTATTGACATTACTCCATAATCCATAACGAGAACTTCATATAAGCCTCTTAGGAGGATGAAAACTACAGATACTAAATTGTAAAAGGAAGCAATAAGCCTTGTACTTTTGGGAAAGAGAACATTAAATAATTGAACACCCTGTTATTAAGACACATATATAAAGAACATGAGCTGCAAATAAGTGAGCAGTTATGATATCAAGAGGTGCAGCGCAGCCAGTTTCATTCACTATGTGATTCAGTCCCAAACCTAAGCATCCTACAGGGTTCAATGTTGTTCATTTCACCTCTTACTCGGCTCAGATTTTCTTTGTTTTTGCATCTTGATGCTTGAAGTACAACCTCCTGATGTGCAAAAAGTTTAGTTGTTGCTCAAAGTTTATTCATCTTCAGAGAATCAGATGCAATTGATAGGAGCAAACAGGACCAAGATTCTCAGCACAGTAATTTTTTGCTCTTTCACAAATTAAATCCTTTGATCTACCAATAGGATACTAATCATGTCAGCAAATCAACACTAGTGCCAGCAAAAAGAGAAGACAAGTTAGTACAGAACTGGAATTCGAAAACCCTCAAAAGTCAAATCCATTACTACAGATAAATGAAGGTCAATGAAAACACATTAAGACTGTTTTTACCGGATTAAATAGTCACTAAATTGAAATAATTTTGCCTTCTCAACAGGGTCAGTATCTTTTTACAGCAACAAAAACAACTGACCTAAATTTCAGCTTTAAATCACACTCCAAATAAAAGGATAAGAACTTCATCTACCCTGTATTCCTTGCGAGCGTCAATTCCCGCATATTGATCTTTTTGTTTAACACCAACGACAAGCAATTTGCATTTTTCATCAGTCCCACGGTTTATTTCATAGAAGAAAAAAATTGTGCTTTCATTCTTTCAAACAATTGATTGCAAAAATCAGCCCAGTGAGGTGAGATTCACACCGCAACTAGTCCAACTGCATCAAATACTACAAGCCAACTTCAAAAAAAAAAAACGAAGCTCGGTGTTCCTGCCCTGAAAATGACCTACAATTTCATCCAACGGAGCTGCATTAGCAGCATCCACGGCAATAACTAAGCAACAGGAGGAGGAAACAGCAGCAGTAGCAGCAGACATCGAAGTAGAAGGGGAGGGGGTTGGGGGGGGGGGAGGTGGACAAGGAAGACGACGCCATGGCAGCAAGTAGGGGGTAAATAAAAAAAGAGGAAAGAAATCGACGGGGAGTAGCAGATTTACGGGGAAGAAGAAGAAATCGTTACCAACCTCTGCAGTATCAGAAGCAGCAAGTGCACAGCGGTGGCGAAGTAGCCGGAGGTGAGCCAGTGGTCGGCGGCGACGGCGGCGGAGGCCGAATTGGCAGGTGGCAACGGAGCTTCTTCGGGGTAGAAAGGGGGTTTAGGGTTCCAAGGTGGAGATGAGCAAAAGCAATGAACACTTCAGAAATCCGAATGTTTGGGTCATTTGGCCTTTTCTTTATTTTAATTTTTTAGTAAAAATAAAATAAATACAGTGTTGTAAGATTGATAAAAAAAACTCTGATTGTATTACTAAAGTGTGTCTAATTAACGAGCGGGTACATTATCTTTTATAGTCAAGAGAAGCCTATATAATCAAAACTAATTGAAGACCATAAGGGCTGTAATATAAAACAGTCATAATGTGTACAGTAAAAGTAGGGTCGGATATCCAATTCACCCGCTCCACCCGCATCATTTTTGCGAGCGAAAACCCACAAAAGACGGGTGATGGGTGATGCGGATGATGGATGAAGTGGGTGATGGGGCGGGTATGGATGATGACTTTTCATCCAATACCCGTTCCAATAACCCGCCCCATAACCCGCACCAATAATCACCCAATAAGAATCCAATAACCCCATTAAACATATGATTTGACTTTTCTACCCTTTAAAAACCCATAAAATTCTTTCTTTTGCTATCGTTTTCTCACGTTGATTTTATATTATGCTTTCATATTTGGGTTTATATTGTTAATAGATTCCGTAGTTAATTTGAAAACTAGATCATGTAGTTAATCCGAAAATGTTTCTATATTGTGTTTATATTGCTATTAGCTAATCCGAAAATGCGTTTATATTGTTATCTTATTGAAGAGATTCTCATCTTTTTTATTTTATTTTCTAAGTTATGTATTTCCCCGTATTGTTGGACAAGATCTCGGAATATTTTTTTATTTTACAAGTTGTATATTTTCTATGTAACTTAAACTTGATAGACTTAGTATGTGTTTTTAAGGTATATATTTCATATAATGTTTGAAAATAAAAATGTTTGGTTCGTCTTATTTGATATCCAATAATCACCCGCTCCACCCGCTCACCCGCACGGGTCGGATGCGGGTGACGGAGCGGGGCAGGTGATGGATTGGAGATTTTCACCCATAACCCGCCCCATTTCCACCCCTAAGTAGAAGTGAACAGTGGCAAGGTAAATTATTTACCAGATATCAACACTCCCCTTTAATATTTTCACATTTAGAGCATGTGGTAAATAATGTTGTCTTATTAAAACCTGGCTAAAGAAAACCCAGAGGGGAAAAACCAAAGCCTAGGAAAAAGAGTACAACTTGCTTTGTACGCTTCTGTGATACTATACTGCCTCATTAAAAACCTTGTCCGCAAAAACCTAGTGGAATACAAGGAAAAAAGAGTGTAGTGCATACTATTTTCTCCCCCTCAATTTAATGTACCTCTCGAAGTCGACACATCCCGATTTTGTACACAAGTTCTTTAAACCTGTTTGGGGTAGTGACTTTGTGAATAGATGAGCAGGATTATTACTTGATCAAATCTGTTATATATTCATTGTGCCTTCTTTCTCTAAATCATGAGTTGAGAAGAGCTTCGGTGAAATATGCTTGGTCCGATCACCTTTGATATATCCTTTTTTCACTTGAGTGATACATGATGAATTGTCTTCATAAATAATGGTTGAGCTTCCAGCAATTGATCTCAATATGAATTCTCTTTATATATAACCAATTATGGATCTCATCCAAACACATTCTCTTCCCGCTTCATATAGAGCAATTACTTCAGTGTGGTTTGAGGATGTAGCAGTAAAAGTCCGCTTTGTTGACTTCCATGAGATCGGTGTGTCTCCATAGGTGAATACATAACCATTTTGAGATCTCACTTTGTGAGGATCTGAAAGATATCATGCATCTGCATACCAAACAAAAGTGGCATTTGCATGATTACGATAATACAAACCAAGATCATATATACCTCGTAGATATCGATCGAAATACATGCTTGATTTCGTTCCAATGTCTTCTTATTGAAGCTGAGTTGTATCGTGGCAATAGGCTTATAGAGATCTGGCCTAATATTGTTTGCCAAGTACATCTGTGCACCAATTGCACTTAAGGAATTTTTGGACCAAGAATTTCTTCATCTTATTCTCTATGTCAAAAGTGATCATCCTGTAAATCAAGAGAACGAATCGCCTTAGGTGATGTTAATGGGTGTGTGTTGTCCATGTAAAACCTCTTTAAGATTTTCTCGGTATAAGTACTTTGATGAACAAATATTCCATTATTTAAGTGCTCAATTTGTAAACCAATACAAAACTTGGTTCTACCAAGGTCTTTCATTTCTAATTCTTTTAAAAAATATTTTGCAGTGCTTTCCAACTCATCTAGTGTGCCTATAATATTCAAATCATCAACATACACTGCAGTAATAGCAAAACCATTTTTGGAATGCTTCATAAAGACACATGGATAAATAGTATTATTGTGGTATCCTTATTTAATAAGATATTCACTTAATCGATTATACCACATTATTCCACATTGCTTAAGACCATATAACGATCTTTGCAACTTTATAGAGAACATTTCTCTATTCTATGTAGAGGCATATATTTTTAGTTCCTCTTGGACTTTCATGTATGTGTCACTATCAAGTGATCCATATAAATATGCAGTTATGACATCCATATATTAGTCGCATATGTAGTCCTTATGAGATAGTTAGGCTAATAAAAAACCTCAATGTAGTTGCATTTGGGGAATATGTTTGCTCATAATTTATCCCGAGTATTTGAGAAAAATCTTGGGCTAAAAGTCTTGCTTTGTACCTCACAATTTTATTTTTCTCATTTCGCTTTCTTACGAATACACATTTATAGCCTACTGACTTTTTACACCCTTTGGTGTAAGCTTAACAGGACAAAAAACTTCACGTTTTTCTAGTGACTTTAACTCGGCCTGGATTGCCTCTTTCCATTTTGGTCCGTCACTTCTATGACGATATTCGTCGACACTTTGTTGCTCAATGTCATTGTCATCAACAATTATTTTCGTGGCAACAGAGTATGCAAACACCTCATCAAGAATAATATCTTTTATATTCCATTGTATTCTGGTAGAAACATAATTCACAGAAATTTCATAATTATCAATGTTTCTGTCTTCATCTATAATACTTTTGTCGTCTAATGCACCCTTCGCATTTTCCGAAGTGTCTTTATCACTTTCCTATTGTATTGTGACCTTCCCCCCCTGAATTTATCAGCAAGACAATTTTCATGACGTCCTCTTGACGTCTACTTTTCCTCGGTTTTAAATCTTTAGAACTAAGAGACCTGCCACGTTTTCATTGTATCGTGGACTCGTTCACATTTTGTTTCCCAGTTGTTTGTCTCTTAGGAATTTTAATCCTTTCAGGGGCATTTATAGCATGCACACGTGACTTTGTCACTTTTTCTGTGTCTGTAAACGAATCCGGCAATTCATTCGCTATACTATGTAAATTATAATTTTCTCCACTTCTTGTTCACACACTTTAGTGCGTGGATCAATATAAGATAATAATAGAGCATTCCACATCATCTCTTTGCTCTTTTCTCCACCTAAATTTGGGAATAGATTTTCATCAAAATGACAATTAGCAAACCTTGTTGCAAATAAATCTCCCGTTGTTGGCTCAAGATATTTAATTATCGATGTAGATTCAAAACCAACATAAATTCCCGATCTCCTATTTGGATCCATTTTTGTACATTACGGTGGAGCAATGGGTATATAAACTACACATCCAAAAATTCTCAAATGAGAGATATTTGGCTATTTACCAATCACAAGTTGTAATGGAGATTGTTTGTGATAAGCGGTCAGTCTTAACCTAACCAACGACGTTGCATGTAAAATAGCATGTCCCCAAACAGATGATGGCAGTTTAGACTTTATTAATAATGGTCTAGCGATTATTTGTAATCGCTTTATCAAGGATTCAGCAAGACCATTTTGTGTGTGAACATGAGCCACTGAATACTCAATTTCAATCCCAATTCAACAAGACCATTTTGTGTGTGAACAGTAGTCACTAAATGTTTGGGATGTAAATTCTCCTGCATTATCAATTCTTATTCTCTTGATTGTATAATCCGAAAATTGAGCTCGTAACCGGATAATCTATGCAAAAAATTTAGCAAAAGTTGTATTTCTTATCGATAAGAGACTCGCATGTGACCATCTTGTTGATGCATCTATTAGCAACATAAAATATCAAAATGGTCTACATGGTGGAACTATTGGTCCACATATATCTCCTTGTATTCTCTTTGAGAACACTAGAGACTCATTTTCAAGTTTACTCTCAGAAGGTCTGATTATTAATTTACCAAGTGAACAACCAGTATAATTAAAATCATTCGACCTGAGAATTTTCACATTCTTCAGTGAATGTCCAATTGAACTTTCAATAATTCTACGCATCATCACATTTCCCGGATCACCCAAACGATCATGCCATAATGTAAATATCCTTTTATCATCTGACTTTTCAGATGTTACATTCACTTCTATCAGACTTATATGCGTATAATGTAGTCCAAAAGAATAAGCTGGCACCTTTTCTAGGATGTTCTTCTTGCCATTTCTATATCCAGTAATGCATATATATTCTTTTCCACCTTGATTCATGGTTTGGTTTCCACATGAAACCTATTCAGCCACATATATATATTAAACTCAACAAGTTTCTTTGAGATTTAGTTGAATATAATACGTTATTTATAATCAGTTTTGTTCCTCCAGGGAGCAAAATACAAGCTCTTCCAGAGTCTTCTATCATCTTTGTCACACCGATATTGTTTTGACATTTGCTTCAATTAATGTCAATTATATGAAGTATTATCTGCTTCTCAAGATGGTGTGGGTACGTAGTGGCACTGTCTACGAGACATTGATCTTTGCCACTTGATTTAACTTCACTTATATCTATATCTTCAATATAAAAGAAGATATAATTAAAACTTTAATACATTTTATTCATGAATAATACTCCCTTGTTCGGCAAAACATGTCACTTTACTATTTACGCACGTTTTTTTAGGAGATAAAAACTATATAAAATATCTAGTTTTTTAATAATTTTTTTTTAACAATTTCACAGTTATTACTAATAAGTACAAGCTTGTTAAAAAAATTTATTAAAAAATAAATATTTTATATAGTTTTTATCATTCTAAAAAAGCGTGCATGAATAGTAAACGACATATTTTGCCGAACGGAGGGAGTATATAACAAGTACATTAAAAGTTATACAAGAAATAAACACACTGCGATATATATGTTGTAAAGTAAAATTGTATGGAAACAAAAGTACTGAAATTTAATAGTTCATAGTATCATTAAGTCCAAAATCTTCATCTCCATCAGGGGTATTTGTGAAGAAACCAAAGATGTCCAGATCGGGCTCAGGTGGAGTGTTATTGACAAAATTACTCTCCATCTTCTTTCATTTGTTCTGGATGTCTGATACAACTCAACCAAATGTTTAGTTGTGCGGCATACCTTCGCCAAGTGGCCCATCATGCCACATTTGTAACATGGAGATTTGGATTTATGAGCAGATCCTGAAGGATCTTTCCGAACCATCAGCTTATCATTCCCCTTTGAAGAAAATGCTTCGGGAGCTTTGTACCACTGATTAGTAGGAAAGCTTCTACCGCGACCACGACCTCTACCGCGACTATTTCCGTGTCTACGGTTAGTCGTATTCCAACTACCATCTCCCTGAGATGTATATTGGCCTGAAAACATTCCATGTGTTGCATTTGTCTCAGTATATGGAGTAGCACCAGTAGGCCTTAGGTTTTGGTTCTTCAATGGAAGTTCATTATTTTGCTTAGCCACAAGTAATACTGATATCAAATCAGAATACTTTGTAAAACCCCTCTCTCTATATTGTTGTTGCAATAATACATTTGATGCGTGCATTGTATAGAAGGTTTTATCGAGCATGTTTTCTTCAGAGATTTTCTACCCACATAAACGTAACTGAGACGTGATCTTGAATAAGGCAGAATTAAAATTATAGACAGACTTAAAATCCTAAGACCTCAGATTGCTCCAGTCATATGTGACTTTTGGGAGTAAAACTTTCTCCTAATGCCCATATCTCTGACTTAAGTTCTCCCGTAACTCTTTAGGATCTTCCACCAACAAGTATTCAGACTTAAGACTTTCATTCACATGATGGTGCTAAAATATAATCACTTTTGTCTTATCTTGCGGGGAAGTATCATTATTTTCAGAGATAGTTTCCAATAGGCCATGAGCTTGGAGGTGAGACAGTGAATCAACCTTTCTCAAGATATCTCTGGCCCGATAAGTCGAGAATATCAAATTCTCTCTTTGTAAGATTTGCCATATTAAAATAACTATAGATAAAACCATATGAATGAATATCACATAATTAACCATTATTGTATAAAATAAAGATTTATAAATTAATATGACATACAAATATTTATATGATAACTGTATATATATATACACATACATAGCTATATATGTTTTATATATGTTCATACTTCATACGGTATATATCTATAAGATATTGATATATATATATTATATATATATATATTATATATATATATATATATATATATATATATATATATATATATATATATATATATATATATATATATATATATATATATATATATATATATATATATATGCCTGCAGAGGCGGAGCCAGGGGCATGGGGAGCACCTGCCCCCTCCCTCATTCGACAAATTACCTAGGTGTATTTTTCTCGTCGATAGCTTCGTTTTGATATATAAGACGTCTATCCGACATCTGAGTAAAAGTTATGAATGTTTCAAAATTGTAGGTGTATTAATCACTTTAATTTTATTTCAATATATTATAATACTTTTATATTTTACTTAAATTGATATTCATATATTATAATTCATCTCGAGAGCTTTGAAATCATAGGTTATATTACTTATTTTGAGAATTTGGTAAGAAGTTACGCAAGCTTAAATTTTTTATATCTAGTTATACACTGTTACATGTTAAGAATACAAATGACTCAATGTTTATTTATTGTGTTTTATATTCTTATTTTGTTAGTTTTATTTTCTTTGGCTATTTCATTTATTTATTTATTTATTTATATTTCTTTATTTTTAATGGGAAAAAATAATAGAGTTTTATTTAGTAGTATAGACCATTAATTAGAAATGATGAACTTTTTAGTTGTAATATCGTTTAACACTAGTTTGTTATATCGTTTGACACTAGTTTATAATATCGAACACGTTGGGTGTTTTACAAATTTTTTCTCAATATCGTTGTGTAGTACTTTTGTGCCCCTCCCCTCAAAACTTTCTGGCTCCGTCCCTGCATGCATGCCATAATATATGCATACATCATACATGATACATGCTTTTGGAATTTAAAATATACAATATAGATTATAGGGAATTGATTGCTACTAGTCATATACCTGCACCAATGACACGTAATATAATGCTAAAGTAGTGAATATCAAATAATATCAAAAATTTGTCGAAAAAAATACACATATTAGTTGTTAGAAAATGATAAAGTTAAGTGTATAATATTTAAATAATACACAATGTTGGATTTGGCATCCTTTCAAGCAATGTCGGATCTGGAAATGCAGTATTTTAGTTTTTCTAAGATAGGGATAGAAAAAGAATCAATATAATATCTGGAAAGTTATGAGTTTCAATATCATGCATTTCTGTTTTGGGCTAATATGCAAGTTCATTTTCCAAATTTTATCTCAGTGCAGATGCAATTGAAGAAATTGTTGATGGGCCACCTGGAATGCTTGTTGGAGAACTCGTAGACTCTCTCGGGCACGCTTTCTTTTAAGTGCCACATCCTCTGATTCCTTTAGCATTTCATCAAACCCATTCTCTCTGATTTTGGACCAAAAGGGACAAACATCATCGATGAATAAACAACTTGGTAAAACCAACTTTGTCTGATAATGCTCGTTGATTTGCGTTTTAATTTGCTAGTAAATGGTTGTCTACCTCACCTGTAAAGTTTTTCAATCAAGACATTGTAAAGTTCACGCATTGTATGATTCACCTGGAGATGACTACATAAATTAGTATAACAACCATAACCTAAATAGTTTTAGTATTTCTGTTTGTACAGTTGTAGAGAAATATAAGAGCAGAGTAGCAAGATCATCGCAAAGCACTAACCAAGAAGTGCATGATAGCTTTGGGAAATCGGGAACCAAGTCCTCGATATTTTTCATGATTATGTCAAAATAATTAAGATGACATAAGTCGCTTGATGACCTCCATTTCAATGGCCTCTGTGTCTGAGGTAGTTTCTAAAGACCTCACAATTGTGGATAGCTAAGGAAAACCAGAACAATCCAGACAACTAATTTCAAAGCATTGAAATAATTAAAGAAGCTTAATTGTAATTGACCAAGAGCCCTAGAACAAATTACTATCAAATAAAATAAAAATATGTTTGATTCAATGTTTTGATTTGAACCAATATATTAGAAAATGTATAATATACTAAGGAATAAATTATATACTAATTTAATACTTTAAATTGAACCAATTGATTAGAAAATAAAAAAAAATTTGATTGGTTGAAAACCCTGTTATTATGGCGGCGATGACACATCGTAAAAAATGCTTTTATTTTAATAGTTATATATAGATAGATAGAAGATATAGATTGATTAGAAAATTAAAAAAATCTATTTTAATTTGATTGGTTGAAACCTATAATTATGGTCATGATGACAGATCATAAAAAATGCTTCTCATTAGTACTAAAAAAAATGCTTCTCATTTAATAGTTAGACATAGATAGATATAGATATAGATATAAATAGATAGATAGCTAGATATAGATAGATAGATAGATAGATAGATAGATAGATAGATAGATAGATAGATAGATAGATAGATAGATAGATAGATAGATAGATAGATAATAGTCTAGCTAGAGTTTCTCCTTTATCACAAGTAAAGTAGCTTTAACAATTCATACGTACTGTGAACACCAATAGTGAAATGGAGAAGTCTACACGTCTTCGGTATGTGAGTAAAAATAATCTTTTTTTTAAATAATAATATATAAAAATTCATATTTTCACCACCTATCAGTTACATGCAAAAGATGTATATCATCTGATTTTGGAAAGCAAGTTCATTCCTCGTCAAAACCTAAACACAAAACCCTCTCTTTTTGTAAAGCTCAAAACCAAAAGTTCAAAACATTTTCAGTAAGAAAGCTTCTTCTTTTTAAGTATGAGATATTTGAAGATCATCAAAGAAATGAAGAACAAGAGTATATCAAATACAGATTTTCAAGTTCAAGAGGTAATTATGGGTGAAAAAACATCTTGTAAATTTTACATCTTCCACCTTTATCTGTCCCATCCTCATATCTCTATTCTCACTTTTTCTTCATAAAAATATCATCACTCCGGCCTTTTATTTTTATTAGCATCTCATCTCTCTATAAACTTTTTCTTCTTTAAATTACCACCACTCCTTTTACTTTTACTATTATCCCATCTCCATCTTCATCCTCATCTTCATCATCATCAACCTTTCAAATTTGAAAAAATGTGGCTAACAAGGAAAGATTACAAGAACGTAGTTACTCAAGCGTGGCGAACGCAATACCAAGGATCTCATATGTTTAACATTATGAAAAAACCCGATGAGCTTCTAAAACGACTAACGAAAGAGTGGAATAAAAGAACATTCGGCAATATCTTTAGGCAATTACGAGAAATAGAAGACAGATTAATTGAACTACAAACAATTAGTAACCAACGCCAACAACGAGATAATGCCAAACTCCAAGCTCAACTTATTAAGAAAAAGGACCAACTCCTATTGTACCATAAGCAATTCTGGAGTCAACGCGCAAAGACAAAATATTTAAAACTTTCAGACTCAAACATTGGATACCACCATAGAGTAGCCTCAGGCAGGAGAAACAAGAAGATCATTAGGGGAATTAGAACACAAGAGGGCACAACAATAATCGGGGAAGAAAACATTAGAAGAGAAATTAAAGAAGATTTTGAAAAAAGATTCAGGAGAGAGTATCAACGTCAGACTATTACAGGACTATTTAACATTGATAGACGAGCAGATAACTTCGGACGACAACAAAGAACTAACCAAATCAGTCTTCAACCAGGAAATAAAAAATGCGTTTTTCTTCGGGGAAGATGTTGTGCCAGATAAACCAAACTTTTATTTCTCTAATCCTGAAATGTGAAAATCCATCCACAACTAACAATTATAGACCAATTAGTTTGTGTTCAACTATATACAAAGCAATTGCCAAAATCCTTGCGGAAAGAATGAAAAAAGTCCTACAGAAAATTATTCACCCACTCCAAGGATAATGTGCTTATTGCTCATGAAATTTTTCACTCATTCCGAACAAGAAAAGAGAAACAAGGATGGATTGCAATAAAACTAGACATGGAAAAAACCTACAACTGAGTGGATTGGACCTTCCTCCTTGCGGTTTTGGGGAAATTCGGTTTCGCTCCAAGATTTGTTGGGTGGATTAGTGAATGTATTCAGACTGTGTCATTTTTTGTATTAGTAAACGATGAACCAACTGAAACCTTCTGCCCTCAAAGAGGGATCCGACAAGGCGACCCAATTTCCCCCTACTTGTTTATCATAGGTGCGGAAATTCTTGCCAGAAAATTACAACAACAATGTAATGAATCAGTAGACTCGATTGGATTCAAAATGACCCCAAATGGATCGCGGATACCATTCCTTTCCTTTGCAGATGACACCATGATCTTTGCCAAAGCATCTCAGCAAGCGTGTGCTATGGTAAAAACAATAATAGATGAATATTGTCAAATTTTGGGTCAGAAGGTGAACTTCAACAAATCAGCCTTCCAAGTAACAAAGGGTGTTTCTGCATCCCAAAAACAACAAATCCAAAGCACCCTCTTTATAATGAACCAAGTGGCTCTAGACAAATACCTAGGTTGGGACAAAGGGTGTTCCTTTGCAGATGTTGTTGAAAAATCGAAAATGCAACTAACAAGATGAAAAGCAAACTCCCTATCTCAATAAGGTAGGACAGTTCTTATAAAAGCGAACCTTGCGGCCAAACCCAATTACGTTATGCAAAACTTTATGCTACCGACGAGCGTGCACAATGAATTAGATAGAGTAAATAGATGTTTCTTCTGGAATAAGGACCAAGAGTATAAACCTCTGTTAGGTTGGGACAAAATTTATAAACCAAAAAATCAAGGAGGTCTGGGAATCAGCAAAACAAAAGACATGAACACAGCCTTACAAATGAAATTATTATGGAAAATACTGGCGGAACCCCATAACCAATGGGTAAAAATAATCCGAGAAAAATATTTAAAAGAAGACCAAATTTGGGATTATAAAAAGAATAATAACTTGTCCTGGCAATGGGCCAAATTAATTGAATTAAAGGATGATTTCTGCGAAGGACTCATCTGGCAGATTGGAAATGGAAAAACGGTCAAATTTTGGAAGGACAAATAGCTAAATAATGAGAGAAACCTTAAGGATCACAGACTAATCTCGCTCATTGATGACCAAGAAAGAGTTGACAACTACATCCTACCAAATTGGACATGGAATGTCCAAAAGATTCAAGATATGCTACCTATAGACCTAGTTGAGATAATTACAAGTATCCCCCTGACCCCCTCCCTACGCAAGAGTTTGAAGATAGACTCTATTGGAAACCTAGCTTGAACGACTGGTTTTCAACTTCGAGCGCTTTAAAACTAATAACGAAAAACGACAATGAGATTGAACTATTCACTGGATTATGGAAAATAGATTGCCCACCAAATATAAAAAATTTCTTATGGAAAGTAGGAATGGATGGGTTACCGACGAAGGCTAGACTCCAAAATAAAGGGATACATACGCCCATGGAGTGCATATTCTGCAACTCGAGGGAGGAAGATGCTATCCACCTCCTTATGAAATGCCCGACAACTTTAAGAACCATTGGATCGCTGGATAGAGACATTGAACGATTAATAATAAATGTTGACAAAACTAGTCGAAGTATTAAGACCATTACCAATGAAATATTTCGACAACTAAAACATGAGCAAAAGGCTACCTTAGCTTTCTCCTGGTGGTGCATTTGGGCGAAAAGAAACAAGATTATATTTGATAATCAGAACTTACTTACACTACCACAGGAAAAACTGGAAAGAAAACTATACAAGATGACTCAGACGAGGAAGATGGAAAGACAACACCAGTCAAACCCAGAGACAACTCACGCAAAAGGAACATCATTAGAGGGCGTAAGCCTGAGAACGGTGTCTTTAAACTTAATTTTGACGGTTCTAAATCTTTGTCTAGTCTTGCCTCCGCAGGATTTGTTATTGGATATGATGGTGGTAGGGTGATTGCGTGCGGTGCTAGAAGATGCGGGATGGTGTCTGCGCTCCAAGCTGAGGCTATTGGGTTGCAACTCGGGCTATTGGAGGCCCGGAGGCTTGGGATCTGAAGACTTGCGGTTGAGGGGGATTGCCTCGTGATCGTCAAAACGATCAATGGTGCTTGGTCGACCCTGTGGGAGATTGAAATCCTCTTGTCGGATGCCATTCGCCTGATTCATTTGTTCGAGACAACTGTTGTGACTCACATCTTCAGGGAGGCGAACAGAGCGGCGGACCAGCTCATTCGCTTGGCCTTGGAGACTGACTCACAGTCTTGGAGTTCCTATTCAGAGTTCCAAGCTCTCGTCCGTAGGGACGATCTTGGGTGGTGGTATAACCATTGTTAACCACCCCCAAATTCTCACTTGTATAAAAAAAATCAACCTCATCTCCTCCGGCTCTTACAACCACTATGAACTCGATCCTCCGATCGATTCGATCTCAAATTTCTTATTAGCATAATAGTAATCTATGCGATTATATTCTTTGGGTTATTTTGGTGGAGGTTTATTGGGCTCTAGGAAGAAATTAGATTCAGCGATTTCGGTGTAGATCCGACAGAGAGGTATGTAGAAATCGATTTTGTAGTTTCAAACTTGTATTAGTTTTAAAGTTTGGACCAATTTGGTTGTAAATCCGTTTGGATCTAATAAAATACCGAGTTTATGTATGAAATCATCTCATATCTTGTATGAATATTTTTCTCCTTGCTTGCCAATATTTCGTAGAACATAACCGAACCATATAAATGGGGATTTGTGTTCTACGAGTTGAAAACTTTAATTTTCAGAAGAAGATTCAAAGTTTTATGAGTTTCTGTTGTAGAAGTTCCCTTAATTAAGGGCAACTACAGAGCATACTTCTCATAAACAGATTCTTTACAAAAAGAATTAAGGGCAACTATAGAGCATACTTCTCATAAACAAATTATCTGAAGGATTATGTTGTAACTGGAGACGATGATGATGAAAACATATTCAATGATGAATCTCTTGTCAACTTTTTCTTATTTGCTAGTTGTGATCCAATTTTCTATGATGAAGTTGCATCTGAGGAAAAATGGGTTAATGCTATGAATGAAGGAATTCATTCGATTCAAAAGAATGACACATGAGCTAACTTCTTTATTTCAATCTCTATTAGAGGAATGGGCATTTTCTCTCACGGAAGCGTTAACCTCAAAAATAAGGAGGAAGAGAAGAGAAAGATTTTCTTATGAATTCTTCAATTGCTTTCTCACTTACTTATTGAACACAACAATTAAAAATTTATAGCTACTTATACAAAAATTGGCCGATAGAGATTTGCTTACAAAAATAGCCACAACTATAAATAAATAATAACTATGTATGGTCAGAATTTGTTTTCTGAAATAAGAAAATGCTTAATTTGTTTCAAGGTTGACATTTCTTCACACCCCCTCAAATTAGAATATATTCTTTAGAAAAGCTGCTAGTTTCACAGATGCTAACTTCTTTATTTCCGAACAAGGTTTCAAGCAGAACAAGGAGATCATGCCAATGTAGCTGAAGCGGAAGAAAATTTGTTTCTTGCTTGCAAAGAAGGACTAGATACCAAAAGTTCTAATGTTTGGTTGCTACAACCTGTATCAATATATCAAACATTATAACTTTCGGTATCTAGCCCTTCTTTGCAAACAAGAAGCATTCGTTTCAGTTACATTGGCATGATCTCCTTATGTGCTTGCAACCTTGTTCGATATTCAAATGCATAATGCCCAAATCGGTCACATTTGTAACATTGAATTGTCGATTTATCACTTGCATAGTTTACTCTTCTACCACCTCTTGTAAAACTACATTCTCTATTTCCATCTCTATTAGAGGAATAAGCAATAACTATGTTGGAGATGAAACTTGCTAGTTGCCTCTCACGGAAGCGTTAACCTAAATAAGGAGGAAGAGAAGAGGAAGATTTTCTTATGAATTCTTGAATTGTTTTCTCTCTTATTTATTGAATACAATAATTACAAATTTATAGCTACTCATACAAAAATTGTGCGATAGAGATTTGTTTACAAAAATAGCCATAACTATAAATAAATAACCACTATGTGTGGTAAGAATTCGTTTTCTAAAATAAGAAAATGCTTAATTTGTTTTAAGGTTATTCACGCCCCCCTCAAACTTGAGTATATTCTTTAGGAAAGCACGCTGCTAGCTTCACCGATGTTGGGTTACACCAAACATAATTCTGAACTTTTCGAATTTTTCTGTGCCAAGTGATTTTGTCATGATGTTAGCCACTTATTCTTCGGATCTACATAATTCGAGTTGAATTTCTTCATGCTTAACAAGATCTCGAATAAAATGATACTCCCTCCGTTCGGCAAAACATGTCATTTTAGCTTCTTTCACAAGTTTTAAGGCAATTAGCAAATGTACTAATTTACCCTCAATTATTACCCTCCTTTTTACTTTATCGAAAACTACAACTAACAAACCATCAATCATATCAAGGGCATTTTTGTAAAGTGAAGTGCAAAATACCTACAATGACAAGTTTTTTTGAAAAAAAATGACACCCTAAAATGACATGTTTTGCCGAATGGAGGGAGTATCGTATATCATTGTGCTTTGTTCTTCCATGAAAAAATAGATTTTTAGTCAATGCGATATATTGCTAACTTATTATCACACATGATTGGCCTTGGATACTTATATGCATGTTACAACTCCTCTTAATTTATGCGAAGCCAAACTACCTAATATGTTGAAGGCCACCACTTGTTAATTCTTAGAAGACCAAGAAAAAACACCATCTCCTATGTAGAAAACATATCCTAATGTGTTTTTTCTGGTCTCAACATCTCTTACCCAATCACTATATGTGTAACCTTTTACTTTGTAATTATTTGACCGTGTATAGAAAATTCCATGATTTCGAGTACCACTGACATATTGTAGAATCCTCTTTGCTGCTTGCAAGTGTGACTGATACGGTTTCTCCACGAAACGACTGATTAACCCAACTCCATAAGCAATGTCAGGTCTAGTGGAAGTCAAATAGTGTAGACTACCAACTATAACAATCTAGTTTTTTCATGGAAGATCAAAGTACATTGATATACGATATCATAGAATCCTCTTTGCCAAGTGACATATTGTAGAATTCTCTTTGCCACTGCAAGGGTTGGTTGAATGACTGGTTGAATTATGCCATTGAAGAGGACCTTCTCCTCTCCATGTCTCTCCCCGAGAAGCCCCGACGAGTGGTAGCAGTTGTAGGAATAACAACGATTCCTCACGCAAGAAGCCATGTCAAAGCCCGATTCGAAACACCACCAAGAACAGGGAGATCAAGATACCCAAATTAAAGGCCAAATCTGTAAGAACGTATAACAGAACCCAAAATAAGCCAGAAATCCAGTCGAAAGAGGAGAAGTTGGAGCCGGATTCGAGCGAATCGATTAGGACAAGGGTTTGGAAAAAAAATTTGGACAAAGGGGTTTTCTGTTTATAAGCTCCATCGTTGAGCAGTTTAGGGAAGGAAGGGTTTTTTTAGATGAATATAATTTTTTCTTTAATTTTATAAATTTTTCTCAAACTTTCTAAGTAATTATAATTTGAGTCTAAAATAATTTACAGTTTGTGAATTTTGGACCTTGTATCGATTTGGGTTTAATATGTTATAGTTTGTATATAAATTGGTACTTTTAAAGGTTTGTATTATTTTTGGTTCACCGTTGATACTTCGTATTATTATCAGTCATTTTTCCTTTTAAAAACCAGTAGGTCGGAGTAAGCAGTCCACTACTGTCCAAGACTCAAGCGAGTTTTTTTTTTAAATATTTCGGTCTGGTTCCGGGATTGGATTGAAAATGGAATTTTATTTTTCATAGATAATGGACCAGACCGTAATATTTTCGGTTCGATCTAAGACTATAATTTCTGGTCTGGTTCTGGCCCGATCCAACTTTTGCCCAGCCGTATCACTAACCTCCCAAATCTATGCACTATCCACTGTAATCTAGCATGAAACACTTGTACTTCAAGGAAGAAGCACAAATCGATGTAGTTTATGCAACAACAACAAAGAGAGATTTATATGCACAAATGATGGGAAGACGAGAGCAGGGCGACGGAGATGGGAGCACAATGAAGACGGCGGAGTATTGCAACTGAGAGAGAGCAAAGCATGACGGAGCAGGGTGACAGAGAGAGCAACGATCTATGTTCATGGGGTCTCCTAAAAGGATATACTAAATTCATCAAGTTGTTCCAAAGAATCAAAACTACCGGTTATTAATGGAATTCCTTGTCGGCTCTCTGTAAAATACTCGTGTGATTGAGGGCTTCCAAACACATCGTAAGCTAAATCTGTGCTTACGAATAACCAACCCGCAATAAATAGGTTTAAGATCAGAATAAAACATTCCGGTTACTTTTATTTGGAAACTAAGACAAAAAAAAATCAATCCTTTTGAGTATTTCCACAAGAAGATTAGAGCAGCTACATGGGAGCGGATAATAGAGGTGTAGGACGACTGAGACGCAGAGAATGATGACGGAAGCGACGCCGGAGAGAATGAGAGATGAGAGCGGTGTCCGAGAAAATGAGAGATGAGAGTGACGAAGGAATGACCGAATGGGAGTATGAAAGTCAACGAAGGATCTTAAGGAATGAGCACTGGGTAGTCAGGTCCGATAGGAAGGTAAAATTAAACCTAGGGTAAAAACATAAATACATATAAAAAACGAGCATACTCGAGCTCGAGTGCATACTCGAACTCGGCTCGCTTTCAAATTCAAACGAGTTCAAGCCGACTCTGAACCGAGTTCGAGCCGACTCTGAACCGAGTTCGAGCTACCCAGCTTGAATATCAAGCCTCTACATGGACATGGTCATGACTAGTTAGAGTTCGGGTTGGCGAGTCACCCGACGGGTCAAACCCGTAACCATGAAACTCACGGTAGAAAGTTTTGTCCTTCTTCCGTTCTCGTAGTTGTTCTCTGTAAATCCTTCTCGGCTTCTCCCTCTCCCCATATCCCTGTTTTTCATCTGAGTCCTGACGTTTATTTTCTTCTCGCCCCGTCGATAAGGTTCGCCGCCATCAGCGATCTGGTTCGAGTCTCCAAACGATTTCGGTTCGAAGTTGCCGTGACGGAAAACGATGGGGCGTACCACGAATCCAACTTCAATGTGCTCGACTTTTATTTGATTTCCTCATCTAGACTCTTTTAGGGCCTGTTTGGTATCACCCAAAATTGGGAATGGGAATGGGAATGGGAATGAGTGATTCCCATTTTAGTGTTTGGTACGTCAAAATCGGGAATTAAACTCATTCCCGTAATCCTCCCATCCCCATTTTTTAGCCCCTTTCATTCCCTAAAAAAACCCAGGGAATCCCTTGATTCCCAATTTCATACAAAACCCCATCTTCATCCATCTCCTCCCTCTCCCTGGATCTCCACCTCCACCGCCGTCATCTACACCGCCTCGTCTACCTCCTCCGTCCACTGCTACCACCACCGCGCCGCCGCCTTCGTCCAAATCTGCAGTGCCGCCGCCACCACTGCTACCACCATCGTCCACCATCGCTGTTGTCGTCGCCACCACCATCACCCAGATCTGAAGCCGCCACCGCCACCGTCCTCCTCCTCAGTCCTTCATCAGATCTGGTGCTCCTCTCTCTCTCTCTCTCTCTCTCTCTCTCTCTCTCTCTCTCTCTCTCTCTCTCTCTCTCTCTCTCTCTCTCTCGATCTGGTGCTCCTCCGTCGTCCTCCAGTCCTCTGTCGCCGTCGCCACTGCTCCTCTCTCGATCCCCATTGAATCCAGATCGGCCTCCGCCCTCCGTCATCCATCCTCCGGCCTCTGGTTGGGTTGGATTAGGGTTTTCTCCCTCAACCACCATCCAAGTTCCAGCCTATAAATTTGTTAAAATTTGTTTATTTTTGTGATGAATTTCTGAAATTGTATATTGATTTTGTGTATTTTTATCCTTAATTTGAAAGATTGAATTGGTTTGCTCTTGAATTTGATACTTTGAATTTTCAGATGTTTAGGTTGGATTTGGGAATTTCTCATTCCCGATATCATACCAAACAACACGCTTTGGAAATCACTTATTCCGATTTTTGATTCCGATTCCGATTTCCATTCCCATTCCGATTACTACATTTATACCAAACGAGGCCTTAAAGGGTTCAGGAGTTTAATCATGGCAGATAATCAGTACAATGTTGAAACTGCTGAAACGTTAGCTAATGATGCTCTGGTACTCTTCAGAACTTGAAGACCTCTGATTTTCCCCCCAACTCACTCCTATTTTTTGAATTAGGCTAGTTCTAGAGTCTGACAAGTTTCAATCCCGTCCTTTCACAGCGTTTACCAATTGCTGAAGCCGTCCCGATATACGAGCAACTTCTGGTCACATACCCTACCGCTGTAAGCACTCTTCTTGCATTCGATAACAATGTTTCCAATATGATAATGATTGTTAGAATTATGCTAGTTGAATCATGTTTAAAGCAAGATCCATATGTTGAAATTCTGTATGTTACTTTAAGAATCTTGAAACTCTTAAGGATATGTATTATGTGATTGGGATGATTTGTGGTCTTGTTTGAATGTAGCCATTGTTAAATTGCTTCAAGAAAATGCACTCAAGGTATCTGAGAGCATGCTATGTTTTCCTTTATTCACCTGGCTTGTAAATAATGAAGAACATTTTGCCCTTTTTTGTTTCTCCATATGTTCCTTTTGGTACAGGCCAAGTTTTGGAAGCAGTATGTTGAAGCGCAGAGGGCTGTCAATAATGATGAAGCGATTAAACAAATTTTTAGCCGTTGTCTTTTGCACTGTTACCACATTCCTCTGTGGTGAGCATTCATCTATTAAATTAACTAAATAAATTGCTTAGGGTGGTTTTGTTGCTTCAATTATGTATGAACCACAATATTTATGTTTTACTAACACATGCTCTTTGATGTTAATTAGCTTATGGGAATATAATATCTAGCTCACTTCTGGATATCTTTTCACATGGACTGTAGGAGGTGCTACATTCTTTTTATCAAGTCAACCAATGAAAAGAAGGGGGTAGAGGGTTTGGAAGAGACAAGGAAAGCGTTTGATTTTATGATCAGCTATGTTGGTAAGTGTCAAATCCCAACCCAAATTTTTTGTTTCCTTTATTACACACAAAAGAAGAAGGAAGCCCCACAAAATTCTGATAAATGAAATATAATGCATATAAGGATTAGCTTTTGTGATAAAATTAGCAGTAAAAGTTCACTTATGTGCTGTGTGGTTTGACATATTATTTCTTTTTGGTGATGTTATTGATGAATGACATGGATGCTGTTGACGTGCTTTTAGGATCTGACATTACATCAGGGCCCATATGGGTGGAGTACATCAACCTTTTGAAATCCTTACCAGTATGTTAGATTCCTATTGTTCTTTGACCTTAATGTAGTAAAAGCTAGACTTTGCTACTAATTTAACACGAGCTATGTGACAGGCTCAAACTTCGTTGGAAGAAACTCAAAGAATGACTGCAGTTCGGAAAGCATTTCAGAAGGCTATTGTCACCCCTACTCATCATATAGAACAACTATGGAAAGATTATGAGAATTTTGAAAATTCTGTCAGTCGTGCATTGGTATGCTTCTAGATATAATTTTACTTTTCTATGGTTCAAGTTATTGAAGATGACCATAAGAATATTTTTCTTGCATATAGGCATAGTAAATTGCATTGTGGGACGTGTTAAAGTGTTTCCTGAGGAGGGAAGAGTTGAGGTAGATTGGGATGGGGAGGAACTAGCAAAGATGGTGGGAGAGAAATGACAACTCTTTGTTAGAATGGAGTACCTTTCGCAGAGATCCCAAAGAGTGGGCATAGTAGTTTGTATCTATAATTTCTGCTACAAATGCTTTACTGAGTGCAATTGGAGAAGGATGGAAAGCAAGGGAAGAGTGCTTGGACAAACCAAAATTTTGGGTTGGGATTTGACCCTAGAGCATTCCTTTCATGATTTTAAAAAATTTCATAGACTATTTGGCGATAGGCTGATAGCTTCCGTGATGTGCTAATGTTAATGTGAGTCAAAAATTGCTCACATCTTAATATATGTTCATTCATGAATTAAGATAAATGTGTCCAATGTGGTACTGAAATGAAGCACGATCCCCATGTTTTGTTGCAACTGTAAATCATGTAATTTTTAGTGATTGTCAATATGTGTCAATAAGGTCGACATGGCTATCTGCGAGTTAAGGTGACTGGGAGTAATCTGACGACATCTTTCACAGGGGAGTCTTCACTGAAGTGAGGATTAGATGTGAACAAAGATTTCCTCTGTGGGATTTATGAGCTCCTTCTTTCTTTCGGGGCGTGAGCTCCTTTTATTTGAGCATAATAATGACAATATGTGCAGGCTAAAGGTCTTGTTTCTGAGTATCAACCGAAGTTCAATAGTGCAAGGGCAGTCTATAGGGAGCGGAAGAAATATGTTGATGAAATTGATTGGAACATGCTTGCTGTTCCTCCAACTGGATCTCAGAAGGTTCTGATATTTTTACTCAACGGGCTTGAGCTCCATTTTTCTTTAGTTCTGATTTGCAAATCAGTCTGTTCATCAAGCATCTTATGTTATTTTTTTTTGATAGAAAGTATCTCATGTTAATGGGGCAATGTGTAACTACTTCCCTTATGCTTATGTAGGAAGAACAACAATGGATAGCATGGAAACGACTTCTGACATTTGAAAAGTAAGAATCAGTTGAAACCTCTACCCTCACAATATTTAAAACTTATTTTCCCCAAATAAAACTTCTCTTAGCTTACGGCTTGGAAAAAATATGTTGTAACCAAGTCTTCATAAAGGAATAAAAGGGAAAAATAAGAGATATTTTTGTTTGTTTGTAAACATTGAAAAAGCCATTGTTGAGCCATGGATAATGCTAATACAACTGCTTTTGAATAGTTAAATACATATATGTATTGAATGTGTCAATATATCTTCTCATTCATTTAGTTTAACTTCCATAGACGTACGTGCTTTAAAGTTCAAAACAAAGTTCCAAGGTCTAATAAAAAAGAAAAAAAGAAAGAAAAGAGAATAAAGTTTCAGGTTAGACACTCAGACTGCCTACTTGAATCAGAGTTGTAAAAGACATCAGCTAGTGCACCTTGCTCCTATAGTCCTATGTCAATTTCCCAATCCCAGATTAAAGTAAAAGAGGGTTAGGGAAAAAACGTAACTCTTTCCCTCCATCTTCCTCTTGACAGTTGAGTTCTATCTCTCTTCCTCACACTTGTTAAATCTTCATTGACAGTGGCTGCCCCATATTCAGTAAATGCAGCTTAGTGAAGTTCAATTGTTGATGAAGGATGAGTGAAACATTTAATACATGTATATGTGATGGATGATGAAATATTTGAAGTTGGGAGCATATTATTCACTATTTGCTTTATTGCACTTGTTTGCCTGATGTTTTCTAGCCTCAAAATGGCATTTTGACTTACATAAACAAATGTAGCTGTAGGCTGCATATGCTATTATTCCTTTTACAACATTCTGCACCTTTCATCTTTGCCTTTTGTCTTGGCAATGGACTTCCTTTGCCTCTCCTTTAGCAATATGTTCAATTTGGTACCATAGGAACTTAGGAAGCCTGTGCAACATGCTTTTAAACTCACTGATATGGACATGAATGTAAATTTACCAGGTCTAATCCTCAAAGAATTGATAGTCAATCAGCAAATAAAAGAATTGGCTTCACATATGAGCAGGTGTGTAAAATTTATATGCTGTAAATTTATCTCTGCTAATTCGCTGGCATATGCCATCCAATCATATGCGACTTGTTTTATCATCTTCTAGGCTTTGGAATTTAGAGGGTCCAGCTTGTTGTAGAAATCATTGTAGTTTGATAGTTAATTGTTGGAATCCCACATTGACTGTGGAGTGAAAATAGATACCAATCCTCTTCAAAGCGAATTATTTACGACACTGGCAAAGAAGGTGTTCTGAATGTTAAATCCATTGCAAATCTGATATGTAGAAACACTTATATGAGTTGTTTTTTGGGCTCTCTAGATAAAGGAGAACAATCTTTAGTACTGATAAGGAGGAAAAGCAAAGGAGGACAAGACATCCTCTTTCCAAGAAAAAAAGCAAGGAGATGCATGTGTCGAGAAGTCCACTTGTGTCTAGTTGAAATAAGTGAACAGAATGAAGCAATCTGTCCCGCAAATCCCCCCTATTTCTTGTATTTTGGCTGGATCAATTCCTTTTGAGAGGAACCCAAGTATTTTTAGTGAATTTTATGGGTTTTAATAAAGCCAAAATGTTCTCGATGCAATTGCTACATTTTTTGTTGGATAAGGCCTACCTTATTATGTTGATTTGGAAAACACAATCACATCAAGAAGGTTGTAGAGAAATTTACCAGCCTTATTCAGAAGTATACATCATATATTGAGAGGAGACCTCATGATTATCACCCTTTTAGATGTATAAATCCAGTATAGCGAGGAAGTGAGGATCTACCATGCTTTTATGCAATCAGCAGGTCTGGTGTCCTCCGGGATCCAATTGGTGCAAAAGAAAAATATTGTTCTGAAGTTCGACCTGCCTTGAAAGCAGTCTTCTGCTTCTGAAAAATATCCCACATGTCCTCTTTTACCTAGTCAAGACGAATGACCATTGTTTACTTCATTACAAGTCCATTGCTCTTCTTAACTACAAGAAACATAAAGTAGCAGAATAAGCCCTTGAAATCTATGGTCCTAATCTTTTGCTTGTAGCCATACAAATATTTTTTTTTGGCGGGGAAGTAGCCATACAAATATTTTAACCTAAATACTTGGTTGTTTGTATAAAGTTCGCTTTAGATTTTATTCACACACAAACAAACTTGTAATACAGTATCATAAGGCAGTACAATTTGCCCAACAGCAGGGACCAAAGTTGTTCAGGCTATTTACAGGGTTGCAGTCTTGCCAGAAATAAGAAAGTCATCTAGTAGTGTCCTCTAGTCTTATGGAATAATGTGTTGTGTTTGATGCTTGATTTATTAGTTTGATTCTCATGCATCGCAATTTCTTTTCCCTAGTTTCCTCATACGTGTTGCTGCATCTTTTCTTCTCTACAGTGTCTGATGTATTTATACCATTATCCTGATATATGGTATGATTATGCTATGTGGCAAGCAAAGAATGGGGCTACAGACTCTGCCATTAAAATATTTCAGAGAGCATTGAAGGCTCTTCCCGGTGATCATCTTTTTTCTTCTAATCCAAATATTTATACAACATCTGCATGTTTCATATGACATTCAACACTTTGTTTCTTATCAAATATTTCTACAATAGTATGTATCTCACTCTCTAGGACTGGGAATTGTCCTGCTAGCTGAACACTCTTTTGCATTTGATATTCTGGATGCTGAACTTCTTTCTTTTCTTTATCATTAATATCATATCAGAGTCAGAGATTTTGAAGTATGCTTATGCTGAACTTGAGGAGACTCGTGGAGCAATCCAGGTTACCACTAGCTTGATGGATGATTTTGTGTTGGTAGGGTTAATTTCACATATTTGTTGTCTTGAAAAGGCTTGGATTTTTTGCAGTCGGCAAAGAAGCTGTATGAGAGCCTATTGGGAGATGGTAAAAATGCAACTGCTCTAGCACATATTCAGGCAAGGATATGAAGTTGAATAAACTGTTTTGTCATGTAATCTCATTTCATGTGTAATCCAAGTCCTTGATCATCACAATGTGTCATCTTCGGTGTTTACCTCTCCATGTGTGGATAATTTAGTGGGTATTGTGCAGAGAACAAATAATAGGCTGAGGTTGATGGCCTGCTGTGCATGAGTAATCATTTGTAAGATGAATGAACCAATGTGCATAAGAACATGACATTACCTTAACTTTGATGTTTTATAGGACTGCTTTGTACATTGGAAGATATAGTTCATGAAACCACATGTAATCTAAGATTCGTAGCGGAGTTTTAAAAAATAATCCGTTTAAGTTAAACATAACTGAGATCTAGTAAATGAACTCTAGATTCTTCTTAACATGCACAGCATCATATACATTGCAGTTCCATTTTTTGGAAAATGAATTCCGTATGAAAAAGCTCAATATGTTGTCTTTAAAGTTATATTTAGCATACTAGATATGGAAGTTCAAGCCTCAGATATAATAATCAACTTGTTTCCATTAGTAGATCTGTAGATGTAAATTTTTAGATGTGATGTTCAATGTGTGATAAGTATGCTATAGCTTTTGTTTATTTTATTGATCCCATTCTGTGTAGCAGGAAAGTATGCACAAATGTGAAACTGACTTTGGTATCTGTGTTTTAGTTTATCAGATTTCTCAGAAGAACTGATGGAGTTGAAGCCGCTCGTAAGTACTTCTTGGAGATACGGGAGTCTCAAAACTGTACTTACCAAGTTTATGTTGCCTATGCAATGACAGCTTTCTGTCTTGAGAAGGATCCTAAGGTAAAGTTCTGTTTGTTTTGGAATAATGATTAAAAAAGCACGGTGTTCTTGGTGGTGATTGTGGCTGATCTTCATATGCAACATTACAATCATGTTTTAGCAAGGGTCTGTTGGGCACACATACTTATGCCTTATAATGTAAGTTACACGGCCTAATAAGATGATACTAATGTGCTCAGACATATGCTTTATATGGCACAAGGAATGTTGTGCAGAAGTGAATTAGAGCAGTATGTTATTTCTAGCCATTAATGTAGTTGTTGACCTCCTCTTTGGAACGTAGAAGATTGTCATTTTTTCCTTTATCCTACTGCCTCCATCCCAGTAAGGAAGCTTTGTGACCTGCCTATGTTGAGGAAAATTCAATAATAGATGAGATGGCAAGTGGAGAGGAAGAAAGAAGACAAGGATACCAGATAAAAAAAAGAGTCTAATATCTAAGACAAGTTCTTGTATATTGTGCATCTTTCAAGAAGAAGTGAATTAGAGCAGTATGTTACCTCAGACTTTATGGATTTTGTATGATGAAAATATGGATATTGAAGCTTCTTCTTACTAATTTGTGTTTTAGTTTTAATTGGTATCCTTTTAGGAGATAACTGTATATTTATAGGTTTCATAGCTAATGATTGTGTTTGCTCTATCATTAGTGGAATCTTTTGAAGTCTCTATTTGTGTGACTGTATGTGACGCCAGCATTCATGTGTACCTGCTTTAAATATATTGCCATCCACTTGTTCAACTGACTATGCTCTTGGTGACCTCATTTCGTGGAACTTTCATTCATTAATTTTTTTTGTTTCCTCTAATCCCGACTTGGTTATTGTTTCTTGTTGTCTTCTCAATTATCTCTGAGCTTGTTATTGACTTATTGAAGCTGTGTGGAGTGTGGACCTTTCAAAGCTTTATGGAACTTTTCACTCTTTCTGGATTGTTCCAATGACATTGGTTTCTAAGTTAATACTCCCTCCATTCTCTTTTAAATGTCGTTGAAGCAAAAACACACAAATTAAGAAAATTAAATTCAGCAGAATACCTGTACGGATTGCTTACCACACTTCCTAATTAACTCTCTAACTTTCCACTAATTAGTGTAGTACATTTAATAATAGAGACACGTGTTCAAATCAGAAATCACATTGTACATAGATTAGTGAAATAAAAAGGGAGAAGAAGTGGAACAACCTGCCAATGCAATTAATACTTGTACAAACGACAATTAATTATATGAATGTAATTTTTGTGAAAACGACATTTATAAGAGAACGGAGGGAGTAGTAGTTAATAGCATATAGGATCATCAATATTACATCTTTAACAATTCAAGTGGATGGTGATACTTAGTTTGTTGAAAGATTTGGTAGCAGTTGAATTTATATTTTGAAGTTTGACATGCAAAGGTCTTATGTGACAAGATTTCTATTTTATTGGCTTAAACTTTTGACATGGGTGATAGCTGATGCCTACTACTTGATAGTGATAGTTGTGATACTTGATGCTTTGATGGGACTCCTATTCAGTAGTTGATGATCGGTCTATAGCTATTCCTGTCATAATTTTTGGGCTTAATTTTCGTTATCATTGATGGTAGTGGTTCTATCTATGCAGATTGCTCATAATGTATTTGAAGCTGGTCTCAAACGATTTATGCATGAGCCTGCATATATTCTTGAGTGAGTTGGGTTAAATAACATTTTTATACTGTGTACTTGTCTTTTTTTTTTCTTTCTCTGGAAGTGTTTTATTTGAGAAAAAAATGCAGATTTTACAAGATTTAATGATTTGCAGAAGGGAGAAAATAGTACTCATGGAAATTGATGAACAAAATTACTAAACCAATAAACTATCCAGTATGGATCTAATAGTTGTATTTCAACATGTTGCTTCCCTTCCAGTTGGTGAACTTAGAAACAGTAATATCCTTTGCAGGTTTCTTCAACATCGCTGTGTTAGACACTTGAGCAAGTTGTAGTATATGATATCGTAGCTTTTTTCTAATAAAACATTATTGATCCTTTTTAATTTGGTACTGCAGATATGTAGATTTCCTGTCACGTGTGAATGATGACAGAAACATTAGGGCTTTATTTGAACGTTCACTGAGCTCGCTTCCAACACAGGAATCAGTTGAGGTGGGAGTTTCTTTGGATTTTATTCATTTATCATACCCTTCTTTAAAGATGTATGGATTACTAGAAAAGTTCTTCAATATGAATTGCACCTGTCTTGTTAATGTTTTTAGTAATGTTGCTGTAATCTCTCTTTCTAAAAGTTGCAACTCCATGACGTAGTAGTCAATATGATTTGTTGGCTACTTATGTTTCTCTGAAATTGTAACAGCTAATATCATGTTTTTTTAAAAAAATTTTTTTTTGTTAAGCTATGCAAGTATCTATGAGGTGTCTGCCGTGTTTCAGGTTTGGAAACGGTTTTGTCAATTTGAGCAAACATATGGGGATCTTGCAAGTATGTTGAAGGTACTAAATCATTTTCGTTTTTTCTTTTTGAATTTTTCACCATTTGTTATCTTGGTCTTATTGTATGAAAAAATAAGTTCTTTTTTTTTTAATAGCACAAATCAATACTTGATCCACACAAGTATCTTATAAGCAATGAACACATGGTGCTAAACGAACCCCAAGTCTAGTGATTCTCTGAGCTAGTCGTGTTCATGGTTGTCAGCTAATTTTTATCCCCAAAATGTGTTTTCATTGTTCAACAGGGAAATTGACAGAATCTCAAATTCTCAACATTCTCTGAAATTTAAATCATTGTGATAGTTTTATTTAAACTAGAATACCTGATTAGAAACTCCATAAAAATTTTCCTGAAATTAAATATAAATCCCAGAACTTGAGATCATGATGCCAATCAGTTTTCTAAAGTAAACATTTAATACTTTTTAAGTTTTTATTGTTTAATATTCCACTTATTGTTCACGCTTTGGAAAATAACCACCATAACAGTCGATGTAAATGTGTGCTTTTACTTCTGAAACTTACCAGTAAAATGGAAATAAAATGGAACAGTTATTTGGTGCCATTTCTATTGCAATATCATTAATTATTCTGTTTTGGTTGGGATAAAGATGGAGTAGTTATACTGTACTTGTGGCTCTATTGCTGCACAGTGGTTAATTAAATTGTATGTTTATTTTGCAATCTTGACCACTTCTGTTTTGAGAACAGGTTGAGCAGAGAAGGAAAGAAGCTCTCTCACAGGCTACTGATGATGGGGCAATGACACTTGATGATTCGCTGCAAGATGTAGTTTCACGATATAGTTTCATGAACCTTTTGCCTTGTTCAACCAAAGATGTTGAACATTTATCAAGGAAAGAGGTGCCTATATGTTCAGTTTTAGTTTCAACCTCAATCACTTTTTGCATACCTATTTCGCAACCCCCTCCAGGATCCAGCCATATTTTTTCAGGAACATCTTATAGTGACCCCCTCCCTTCCTCTTACCCTTACTGTTGGGAGGTCTAAAATGTAGAAGAGAGAATAGGTCCCTGGAAATTTTGCAGAGTGAATTAAGTCAATGACAAGGTGTTTTATTCTTGTAAGTTACAAGGATGTAAAATTAATGTAGGTCCCTGGAAACTTGGCAGAGTGAAAGTTATAAGGATGCAAAATTAATGGTGTTAGGGGGTGGATGGAAGGGTTTGCGATTGACAAGCGCAAGTCATCGATCATGTTCCAATGCAAGGCTTTAGCAATTTGTTATGCTATCTTTTATGTTTTAGGGCAAGAAACTTGGCCATTTTTGGCAATACCAAGTGGACTATTGAAGAATTTGGGGCAAGGAACTTGGCCATTCTTGGGGGTACCAAGTGGAAGGAATAGTGAAGAATGTGCGCTTGCTATTATTTACTCTTGTAAAGAGTATGCTAAATGTAAAGCATCAATTTCTAGGTTAGGGGATAGAAGATAACTAGCTACGCTAGGCGTGTGATTGATTAGGACCGATCAGTTGGGTGTTTTCTTTAGAGGACCAGATTTATTGTAATTGTTGGGGTTGTTTTTGTGGATAGGGTTGGGTTACCAGTTTTTGAGGCCCTAAGAGCCTTCTTCTGTTTCAACTTTTTAATTTATATTTCCATCATTATAATTTATCCATTCAGAAAATCAACGTGAATTTTTTTTCTTTTTGTCTTTATTGCCCCAGTGGCTTGCTAAAAACATGAGTAAGAAGATGGAGAAGTCATTCACTGCTAATGGACTTGGGTCGATAGGTGTGCATATTGGCTGAGAAGTTGCCTTTTTGACTGGCCATTGTTTCCTTTATTTCTGCTCACATGCTCTCTTGGATGCAGATAAGGGATCTGGCGTATCTGCATCCTCAAAGGTGGTCAATCCAGATGTCACCCAGATGTTAGTTTATGATCCTGGGCAGAAACCTGGTATGCTCTTGGATCTTGTGTTTGGAAAAAAAGTGGCATGACACTGGGGTCACCCTGCGTAGTTACTAGTTAGTGTCCAAGCATTCACATTATTCCGGATTTCTTTTACGACGTCTGCTTATTACAACTTTTGGAAGTATTGTAGTTTTAGCTGAAGTAGAGGTCAAGTTGCTTTCTTATTTTAAAATGTTCTGCGCGTTCCATATTGTTTGATGCAAGTCTGATGGAACTTCTAGTTTTATGTAGTTAGAAACCTAGTAGGATGTTCAACATGATAGAGTAAACTTTACTCAAGTACATTCTACTGAAATTTCTAAGAGAACATAACTTAAATGGTGCGTCTGTACAAGTCTTTCTAAATATCATAAATATTAAGTATTTCATATGTCTTCCATTGTTAATTCGGCTGTAGTTACCAAGTGACCAATAAACTTCAAAGTACAATGCTATGCGTGATGAACACGTGAAGCTGTGTTCTCTTAAAAGTACTAAATGAAAAATATTGTCAAATGACATACTCATACGCTGTATAATTAAGCTAAGGGTGTGGTTTTGTTTAATTAGCAGGTCCTGTACCTCTTCCGAACTCAACAGCAACTGGAATTCCCTCCACTAGTGGCAAACCAGGCTCTGGTGTTTCAGCCTTTGGTGTTGGAGGAACCAATGCATTTGATGATATGCTGAAAGGAGCTCCTGCACTGGTTTCTTTTATAGCAAATCTACCTGCTGTAGAAGGTAATGTCCTGAAATTCATTTCTAGGTCACCTAATCAACTGTGCTTTCAATGGATCTTTTATGAGTATTGCTTTCTTCTGAAAAGTAATGGATGGATTTTAGTTGAACTTTAAAATGTGTGGATTTTTATGTTTATTATTTTTGTATATTCACTAGTATTTTCAGTTGTTTTTATTTTATTTACAAAAAATGAATTACTTGGATAAATTTAAGTTAAAATCTGATTGACAATTCAAGAGAGCAAGAAAAACAAATAATGATTGTGCTAACAATAGATTGTCAATTGCTTTAGTTCTTAAAATGTACCATTTGTGCTAACTGCTACTTAGCCTCAACTTAAGACCCGCCACACTGTTCAATTCCAAGATTTGATTCACTGTTAATTTAATTCCATATTGCTAACTGCTAATCAGCAATTTGTAACAATTTTTGCTTCCAAGTTCTGATGTATTATCAATTGCAGAAAGTTGGTGTCAGGTTCTTATACAAACTGAGTACTTTATGCATACTGCCACTGCGAACTCCTTATTTTATTGCTTGTTTTTGGTAATTACTGTTGTCCAAATTGCTAGGTCCTGCACCCGATGTCAATTTTGTTCTTTCAGTCTGTTTACAAAGCAATTTTCCCACACCTCAAACGGCAAAATCTGGGGCTGCCACTGGCAGTGATCTCTCCGGTTCATCAAAGCCACGCCCTGTTCCAAGTGGCTCATCTGCAAGAAGTACGTTGGATCGGCAGTCTGGGAAGAGAAAATACACACAAAGTATGTTTTACTTTCAACTAGCTACTGCATTCTCGTTTTTAGAAGTGCTTGTCTTAGTTGGTAATCGACGAGTTATGTGGCCAACAATCACTAGGCCAAAGAAACTAATCTTGACCTTCGCGATCGGATAAATTAGAATCATACATACTGCTGCTTGTTGAAACACCTCAGATGAAGTATGCAATTTGATTACAAAAAAAAAAGTATCTTCAGCTGATCAGTTGTTCGTTTGTATAAATCACACACTTCAGCTGATCTGATTGATGAGTTTGATTTCCAGGACAAGAAGACGACGAGCCTTCCATTCAGAGCCTACCGCCCCCGAAAGACGTTTTCAAGATCCGACAAATGCAACGAGTGGGAACAGCTTCAGCTTCACAAACCGGTTCGACGTCTTATGGAAGTGGTTTTTCTGGAGAGCATTCAGGCAGCACCATATGATCTCCAAAAAATTATGTCTGCTGGTGTTCTGTTCCTAGTTGGGTCCCTAAATTATCCCTAGTCCAAATCTTTAGGTTTTCAAATGTTACCATTTGACAAAACTACTTTCATGTAAACTTTTTTAGATAAGAAAAACTAAATAAAATATTAATTTTTCTAAAAATAATTTTTTTACTATTTATTAGTAAAAAAATGGATATTTTACACCTTGAGACCTCATAAGCTTGCTCATCCATCCACAACCTGCTTAGGATAAAAATAAATAAACTACTGCAGCCCAAAGTATTACTATATTAGAAAAGCATCACAATATGTCAAAAACTACCTTTACTGTTGATATAGGGAATGGGCTCTACATTAGAATATTTTTAATATAAAATCCATACACCCACTGACCCACACCTCCATTCACATGCCTATGCTATTTTTTATTTGAGAAAAATGTAGTGTAGTTGTAACATTAGATAATATCTTCATGTAAAACGTTTTAAGGCTTAAGTAGTAGATATCTTGATATGGTTGTTAAAGATAATATTTTGGTTGTCAAAGATAAGATTTACTAAAACTTTGCTAATTAATGTGTACCATTCCTTGAGGGGGTAAAATCTTTTGCTTGAATAAATATTTTAAAGAAGACCATTGTCAAGTTTTCATTCCATCCCTAACTCTTTAACTTCAAAGGTTATTAGAACAACTTATAATCTCTCAATAATACCAAACTTATGATATCTATCTATATAAAATACTAAAACAGAGGCCAGAAACGGACTCTGGTGGGATCTCGCATCCACAGAATTTTCTGGATTAAAGCGGGATTATTTTTGCTTACGTGTCATTTTCTGGATTAAAGTGGTATTATCTTTTTGGACCACATCAATTAATAAGTCGGTATAATTAGATAAAAAACTTATCGTTTTAGATCAAATAATCTATCCAATATAACTTTATATCTTAATTAGATTTTTTTTATAAATATTCAACCTTATATCTTAATTAGGTAGAAAATAAATCTATGTAATCTGATAAATCTACATTGGCTTAGAGATAGTTTAATAAAATAATACTCCGTAACAACTAAGTATTGTACCGGTTTGTTAATTTAATTAATTGTAAAATACATTTTGTTATGATCAATGCATATATCTATTGACGAGAAGGTTTTGATTGTTGATATGATAATTAAATATGAGGTTTGGATAGATTATTTGTAACGAGTTTATTATTTATTTAAATTATAAAAATAAACATTGTTATATGATAATTTGCATAGAGTTTATATACCAATATATATATATATATGGGTGTGTTTGGATTCCATTTTATTAAAATTAATAATACAATTATAAACTTCATGTAGTTGTAAGTGTTTTGTTAGCATAACTTAAATCGTATTTAAAATAATATAAATTTAAAATTATATATATCTACATGTCGTTTCATGATTAGTTTCGCTTAAGTATATATAGTATTTTTGTGCAACATATTCTAGATTAAAATGGGGTTATCTTTTTTATTATTTGATCAACCTTATATATATATCCAATATTCGGTTCATTGTTAATAACCCAATATAATTTTTCCATCTCAATTAATGGTCTCACATATTTTTATAAATATTCAACTTGATGTTTTAATTAGTTAGAAAATTTATCTTTTTAGCTCAAATAATATATCCAATACTTGGTCAATTATTCTCCCTTTTTAGATCAAATTGAATATAATTTATCTATAAATAAAATTCAATAATATATGAGGAGCTTATCCATTACGGAAATTAAAAATGAAAAGAAGAATAGATAACATTTTAACAAATAAATAATGTGAAAAAATGGACCAATGAAAAAAAAAGAATAATATGGGAAGTTGGAGTATTAATAGAGTATCTTGGAAATCAAATACAATTAATGAGATAAATTGACAAAATTAGAAATTTTTATCATTAATGATGTTGAAAGGGACAAATATTTTGTTACATGAAAAAACGGCCCAAAGGCCAGTTATATTGATACGGAGGGAGTATCATATATGGGTTAGTGAAATTCTGATAACATTTTTTTGATCTTTTACAAAATTATATAATCCCCTTTATTTTTTACATCATTACCGGTTATAATATTATTAGCTAAGAAAATATGTAAAAGATTATAGTTTAACAAAATAAATTAATTAAACATCATTTTCTTTATTAAAAAACCGCACAACGGGCGGGTAATAAGACTAATACAGTATATATAGAGATGCGAGATTTTGGGTTGTATCGACCACGGATGTACCATCATCCACAAGTGTCCCTACAGATGAGAGCTTCGAGATCTGTATAAGATCTTCAATTAGGTGAATTTGAATCCAATCAAAGATACACTGTCCAATCTACTATCATGTTACCTTCTTTGAAAATATGCGAGCAAGAGATCTCATCAAACGACTGGCTGAGAAAAAGGGAGTTTGAAATCAACCTTCCATTTGAAAACTAGGGTAATAAAGAGACATTGACGTTAACAAGGATTGATAAACCAAGAACAATGAAATTATATAAGCGTGAAATGAGATGAACAAAAAAATAGAATAATATTGAAAGTTGGAGTTTTAATAGAGTTCTCCCTCTTGAATAGAAGACAATAATAGAGTGAATATGTCAAAGAGTACTCCATCACGAGCTGTCAAAGCATGCTCAGTCAATCGTGAATCTCCCGCGCAAAGCTGACGTATCTTGGAAAACAAATACAATCAATGAGATAAATTAACAAATTTAAAAACCTTTATCAATAATATGGAGTACTATCTAAAGATCAAAGATTTTATTCAATAAAATAATACTAAAACGACTAATTAATAAGGTAAGAATTTGAGATAACAGACAAGAAATTGGTAACTCAAGAAGCTAAGGAATCGACGGACAAATTAAAAAACCAATTTTAACTGCATCTAGGATGGTTTATGATGGTATCTACTACGATTCTCACATCCATTAATTAAATTACTTTCCATTTTAAAATAAATTTCCAAAAGAAGAAATCCCATGATCTCATATTCTCATCCCATGTCTTTGCTCATTCCTATCCGAAATGGCCTGGTTGTCAATCAATTTTTTTTTCCATGAAAAAATATATATTATAAAAAATAAAATTCGATTTCTCGTGCATAGTTGGTCATGCCCACTGATCCAAATCGTCAGCAAACAGGACCGTTCATTTGCAGTTTCTATAAATCCAATCAATGGGTGGCTGTGTCACATTTTCTAGCGTCACCGACTACTTCCGATTCGTTCGTTAGGTTTTAATTTTTGCATTTTAATTCATCGCATTTGAGAAGAGGAAACACGAGAGAGAGAGAGAGCGCCAATCGAGGAAGATCTTCGCTGTTTGCTGCGTTTTGGTTCTAATCTTCAGCTTCAGCTTTGCATCAATTTCTCTCTTTTCATTCGGCCATGGCTCTCGCCCGCTTGGATTTGGCCCCCGTTTGTGCTCATCCTGTTAGGTATTTTAATGTAAAACCCTCTTTTTTAGCCTTTGCTTTTTGATCTGTGTATACTGATGCTTGGATTGCTCTCTTTTCATGGTAAATTTAGCAAATATTATATTACAGGTAGTGATGATTTCGTATATCGATTTGTATTTAGAGGATAGGGATGAATAATAGTAGGAATTGAGGCTATCTATACCGGATTAGGTTCTGAAGAGGCTCAAATGAGGGATAACCCTCCCAACCTAGTTTTGGTTCATTTACAATGAAGCTGAGTGCATTTGCTCTGCAGATTTTTGATTTATTGTTTGATTTTACCATGCCTAGTTTCTGTATGCGGAGTATACATTATTTGTCAGCCTTATTCGGTGAATTTACGGTTTCAGAAGATCATCTTTTCATTTATGTAGAGTTAGCAACTACAATGATGCATCCACCAGATCATGTGGCCTCAAGCCGTTGTTTGCTAAGCGTTTTGCGTCCAACTTAACTATGGTATATCTGCCGAGTACATCTTTCCATAACACGAAAGGTGAAGTTAAAGTTAGAGCTGCAATTGTTTCTGGGGAAGGTGACCTCCTATCTTACTCGAGTGGCAATGACGTGCTTGAGAAAAGCACCTTTAACAATGACCAGCCTCTTGGAGTTGAAATGCAGCCTGATGCTGTAGCGTTTGGAGCACTCTCTGCAGATACAGCCCCTGCGTATGTGGGGTTCCCTGAAGATAGCGATGAATTTGATTTGGATAGTCCTACAGAAGGGTTTGCTTCCATCCCAGAAGCTATTGAGGATATTCGGCAGGGAAAGGTCAGTTGTCTGTTTGAATCCTCTGATGAACTATGAAGTTTTTGTTTTTTACTTGTTTGATGAATGTAAATTGTGTGTGAATGACATTGATGATGCTGGAAGATTGAATTTGGCATTATGAATTTTTTTTTCTGTGCCTCTCAGATGGTAGTTGTTGTAGATGACGAAGACAGGGAAAATGAAGGGGATCTCATAATGGCAGCGACATTGGTAACGCCTGAGGCTATGGCCTTTATCGTGAAGCATGGAACTGGTATTGTTTGCGTGAGCATGAAAGAGGAAGACTTGGAGAAACTGCAGCTTCCTCAGATGGTTACCAGCAGAGATAACGAGGAGAAACTTCGTACTGCATTTACTGTCTCAGTGGTGAGTATTTTGTAGTTCTTGACAATCGTTTCAATCAATGCATTTTTTTTTACGTAGCCTTCAAGAAACGAGTGATTAAGTGCTTTGCTGTCTGTGGTAATCGACAAATATAAATTTCTGGATGGTTTTATTCTAATAGGATGAAATTTTGATTCTTTATTTCTAATTTTGGTTAGGATGCAAAACATGGTACAACTACTGGTGTATCCGCTCGTGACAGGGCAATCACTATACAAGCTCTGGCATCCAGAGACTCTAAGCCTGAGGACTTTAACCGTCCAGGGCATATCTTCCCATTGAAGTACAAAGATGGAGGTGTTCTCAAAAGAGCTGGACATACAGAAGCTTCTGTTGATCTTGCTGTGTTGGCGGGGTTTGACCCTGTTGCCATCTTATGTGAGATTGTTGATGAAGATGGGTCAATGGCTAGGTTACCAAGGCTCCGTGAATTCGCTCAGAAAGAGAATCTTAAAATCGTATCGATTGCTGATCTAATACGGTAAGTCACCAACATATACTGTAAGAGATCGAAGGGTTGGAGAGGATATCTTATCATATTCTTTTTTGACAGGTACCGGAGAAAGAGAGATAAGTTAGTTGAGTGTGCTTCTGCTGCTAGCATACCTACAATGTGGGGCCCGTTTACGGCACACTGCTACCGATCAATTTTGGATGGAATAGAGCACATTGCGATGGTTAAGGTCAGCTCCTTCTAACTTACACCTAGCCTTTCCTTATACGTGTAATTACACTTTCAAATAGTTATGGCGGTTTGGGATCGACATGCTGATGTTATTGCAATCATCTGTTGCATACTCTTTCAGGGTGAGATAGGGGATGGGCAAGACGTCCTGGTGAGGGTTCATTCGGAGTGTCTTACAGGGGACATATTCGGTTCAGCCAGATGCGACTGTGGGAATCAGCTAGCCCTTGCAATGAAGCAGATAGAGGCTGCTGGCAGGGGGGTGTTGGTCTATCTCCGAGGGCATGAAGGGAGGGGAATCGGTTTGGGCCACAAGCTTCGTGCCTATAATTTACAGGACGCTGGTCGTGACACTGTCGAAGCCAATGAGGAGCTCGGTTTACCTGTTGACTCTAGGGAGTACGGGATCGGTGCCCAGGTATGTCTTCCAACGGAGTAAATGTCTAGATTAGAAAAAGACTTGGCACTGTTTGGCTGTGCGAGAAATGCGCCATTTTTCTTACAGTTCCACTACATCAACCTGATCGTGATTCGTTACTTGCAGATTCTGCGAGATCTGGGTGTTCGAACGATAAAGGTAATGACAAACAACCCAGCTAAGTACGTTGGACTCAAGGGTCATGGTCTTGCTGTATCCGGTCGCGTTCCTCTGATAACCCCGATAACAACAGAGAACCAGCGATACCTGGAAACGAAACGAGCAAAAATGGGCCACCTCTATGGCCTTCCAGTACATGATACTGGCAGCAAAACTGCAAATGGCAACGATGATCCGGTGGAAGGACAAGCCTGATACAGATCGACTTAACCTGACTTTTTACCTGGTTCATGACTGATGAAATTGAATCTTGTTGTCATCGTCGGCATTCATCCATTTCACGCTCTAAAGCAAAACAAGCGATATTGAACTCAAGGTGTTCGATTATTGCTCTCTGTTACAGTCTTGCAGTTTTGAGATCAATCCCTTTTGTAGCAACTCATAGAATGAGAGAGTGGATACAAATACAAGTCATGGGCCTTTTGCTTGATAGTATACCTTGTTAAAACCAGGCTCGGGGGTCTATTCGACGAAAATGAATGGTCGGAACTTGTCATAAGATAAATTAAACCAACAACCAACATTGCTCAACTTGGGGATAATGTAAAACCTTGAATGATAAAGATTCATGTGCAAAAACTGTGAAATTCCATAAGTCGACCAACCTTATTAATGGAATTTTAGGATTTCTATTCCTTTTTATCCTCACTGCAATTGCAGGATACCAAACAAGCATCAGAAATGCAGTAATTCAAGCTCAATCAGTACACTATATAGACCACAAGCAACAAGAGTTGAACTAATAAATAGACTTGTTTAAGCATTAAACAAAACAACAGTTGAGATCAGCAAATACTGAATAACAAGTCAGGGGCAGCAAAGCTAACCGAGAGCAACCAGCACAATCAGACTCTTCGTTTCTTTGGAAGCCGACATCCGTTGTGAGGACGCCTTGTGCTATCCTCAATGTATGCAACAGGATTCCTATCACCGCGGCCATGAGTGAATCCTTCTTTCCAAGCAAGGATCGCCTGCTTCTTCTTCTTGAAATGCGTGAATCCGTTAACCCTCATGACCACTGACTTCAACCCGAGGTTCCTGGCCAACCTTCCAGCGTGCTCAGCTGTGGCCTCAGCAGCATAGCGCGATGCCTTTGGCCCACCCTTCATCTCCTCCAGGACCCCTGAGGATGCACCCGCCTTCTTGTTCCCCTTGGAGTCGGTGATGGTGACAAATGTATTGTTCCTCATCAGCTTTATGTGCACAATGTCTAGTTTCTCATCTTGGGTTTTTCCTCCCGAGAGCTGACCTTGTTCTGCCAAGATATCCCTCACAAAGGACATGGTTGTTGGGGTTTGGGTATTCCTTTCGAATTCCTTTGAGCTCGTGCTATGGATCATAGCCCTTAAACCCCACAAGCATGGTGGATTGAAGACACTTGTGTTTGCTCTAGTCGAATTGAAGCAGCCTACCATTAATAAACAACTCAAATGAATCAAATGTCTAATAACTAATAAGCAGCCAAGAAAATGAAGAAAAAGCATGTCGCCCTTGTAATTAAGCATTTCTTACATGAAGCACGGAATGTTTCAGACTTGCATACTCCATAATGTTTATAATAAGACTTTTATCATTAATATTAACAGCAATCCCTCAATCCAGCATTCCTTGATTTTAATGGTGATTACAAGATTCGCTACTCTTAGCTGGCAATTTTATCAATAAAATGGATCAAAACTGTTAAATTCTGGACATTTTAAGAAAAATTACACTAAATTTACAGTTATTCCATTGTGATCAAAATTTTGATCCACGTCCTACATTCTGCAACATTTTCTTATCTTCTTCTATCTTTTTCGTAGTGCATTGTCTACGATTTTACATATTGTCTTGTTTGTCTTGCTGCATCTGAGTACATGAGTCTTGTCCTGTAGATTCTTATATGTCTTTATATATCTTTATATACATTTTATACACTTCTATTATCTGTATAATATTTTCGGGTCACACGGAAACACCCTCCCAACTTTGTTGGGAAAGGGTGCGTACTACTAGACCCCCGACCCCGCTAGGTTGCGGGATACACTGGGATGATTGTTGTTGATTGTTGTTGTTGCCCTACATTCTGCGACTTAAAATCCAAAAAGTGGTGAAATATCCTAAAATCTTAGGTACAATCTTACTAAGAGGATGTTAATATGATCTAACAACAACTGTTAGGATCTAGGATCTTTCACACAATCTTGATCCTGATGATACATGACCTTATTTGATTTTGAATTTGAAATTAATTTACACAGATGGAACTTAGAGATAAGTCCAGTTGTATGATTGATGAATATTTTAGTTGATATAGTATGTTTACATTCGCAGGTCATAGCAAGATATTACAATTCAATTTTACAATCCGATCTGATGCTAGAGAAGCTCCCAATAATCTGATCCTAATGACATACAGTAACCCTATTTAGAAAAATAAAAACCTAAAATTCAAAGTCATCTTAAACAATCTAATAAAAGAGAATCCAGGGAAATTGGAATTACAATTCGCCAAGTTCAATAGGGAAACACCTTGGCATCGTGAATCTCTAAGAATCAGCTTAGAAACTACAAGAAACTGTTAAGAAATTCGAAAGTGTATATTTTCATTTTCCAAACCTGGCAAGAGCAAAATGGGAGAAAGAAAAATTTGCTGAACTATATGCGAATTTGGGGCTCAGATTTCTAAGAAGATCTGATTTCAAATGACGCAAATTTGAAACACAAATGGAGAAAATAAAATCCAAAGCAATCGTACTTGAACGGTAGATAGAGAAATCAGTAAAACCTGAGAGGATCCGAGATGCACAATCGGACGACGCGACACGCTTGCAGAGATTCAACATGGCTTCCTTGATTTCGCTGAGCTTGAGAAATCAAAATTTCTAGGGTTTTTGGGCATCAACGATGACACTGAACCAGGGGATGGGGGTTCGGAGGAGGAAGATGGTTTGCTGTGGAGTCGAAAATCGTCAGTGGGCCAACTATCCGCTTGTGAGTCTTATTGGGCTTCATGGACTTGTTATTTTGGGCTTAGTAAATTTTAGTTGGAACCCTGTTGGGCCTGTAACAAACTTTTTACCAAATAAATTCAAATTCATAAAGACTATATAGACAAGATGTCAAAATGATAATTGACAAGATATTTATATGTAAACTAGTTTAAGTACCCATGCTTTGCACAAAATTTTATAAAAATATATTTCCATACAGTATTCTAAATTTTTTTATATGTTCTATATAATTTTATTTCAATTTAAATAAATTTTATATTAAGACTCATTTATCTAATTAATTCCTTTCTGTTTTTATTAATTGTTATATAAATTTAAATATAACGATCAAAGGAGAAAAATGATTTTATATATACAACAATAAATCTAATATATCCCGCTTAGATCAGGGTTTAGAGAGTCTCATTATACATTTTCTTTCCCCGACTAGGTCGGAAGAGAGTGTCCCTATAACCCGAGCAAATGAAAGTTGAAACTCATAATTGGAGGTCCAGTGCTCGAACACACATATACTAAAAACCAGTGGCGGATGGTTGTGGAAGCAAGCCCAGCTATTGCTGGGTCAAAATTTACGGAGTTAGGTAAAAAAACAAATTTGCCGGGTCATTTTTTTTAGGTGGGCATGATTTATTTTGGGCCCAAAAGCTTCTGGATTCAAAAGAGAAGCTTCAGTATTTTAATTTGTGGGCTCACCGCCTCACCCTCCTTCCAAAAGCTTTGGTATTCCATTCAACACGTTTCTTTTATGTTTTTTTTTAATTTCTTTGATTTATTCTTTATTTAATTTCTAGTTTACTTTCTTTATTTGAATTGTTTAGTAATTTGATGGTAGACATTGAAATTAGATTAGTATTTTATGTCATCTATTTTTTATGCTTATATATTATTTTACCGAATGGTCAATTGTAATATAACATCACCCGGATGAATTTGTATACTTTATTGTTTTTATATATATTTTTATAACTTTTAATTCAATAGGATGTCTGATCATCCGAAACCCCAAACGATTGAAGAATCTTATGAGCATTGTATTTTGGCTTGGTAAAATTTAGTCTTTTTTTTTTATAAAGAAAATTTTAGTCTCTTTAACTAATAGTTTTCCGCTCACCTAACTTTTATACCCTAGATCCGCCACTGCTAAAAACTCAACACACAATCCCGTTGAAATTCCATCTTGATAATACATTTGAACTTTTGTTACTTAAAACAACATAACATATAATACATACTTATAAACATTGATTCTATAGTCATGGTCTAGAAATAAATAAGTAAAAATGTTGATTTATAACGGACCATTATTAATACCAGAAATTCCCCTTTTATTTATGTATGATTGAATCTGTTAAGAATACGTGATATTGTGATAGTATCTCACATTGATTATAAAGTGAATCCAAGTCTTGCACATAAGTTGGTGGGCTACCCCACCCACCTAATGTCAATTGGTTTTACGATGGAACCTCACTCGACTTGTGTGCTCGGCTTGGTTAGCGTTTATTGCACTTAGGCGTGCGTGACCCCCTCGTCGTATGACCATCGTAATTTCGTCGTATGACCATCGTAATTTAACTTGGTATCAAAGTCAGGTTCGACTGAGGACTTGTGTGCTCGGCTTGGTAAGCGAGTATTGTGTTTGAGCGTGCGTGACACTCCCATGTCGTATGACCCACCGTAGTTTAACTAATCTTAATTATTAATCGAATAGATAATCACTCCTACACCGATTATAATCCGTTGATACTTGATCCTAATGTCAAATTAGCCCATATTTTTAATTACTTAATTATTCGGATGGACTTATTATGAAGTAAAGACAAGTTTGATCAACTCATACTTGAATACTTGATCATTGCGAAGACTATTTATTTTAAACAACACATATGCACTTATTTATCAATCAAGAAAAATTCGCCTAATTGAACCAAAAACAATAATGATATAAGACTATAAAATTGATCAAGTATTAATTCGACTAGTAGCGTGTGCTCATTTTATTTATTTATTTATTTATATAAAATGGCAAGGAAAGGTTGACAGTATGATATATCATATACCTAAGGTAAAGTTTTTAGTCTATAATTAGTTAATAAAGATAATAAATAATAGAAAAAATTTGCTAAACAGACACTTTTTTTGAACAAATTGATGAATTGTCCAACTTTTTAAACAAATTGAAAAACTGTCCACTTTATATACTAATTCTCAACTTACCGCTAACCCTAGATCTTCCCCTCCCTCTCCGGACCTTTCTCCTCTCGCTCTCTCGATCTGTTCTGTCTGTCTCTCTCTCGACGCCGGATCCGGCTCCGATGGCGGCGAGTCTCCCCCTGGTCGCCGGACCTCCATCTTCCTCCTCTCCTCCTGTTAGCCGCCGCCGCACGCTCCTCCTCTCCTCCTGTTCGCCTCCGCGCGCCCAACAGATCTCCTCCGTCCAGATTTGAATTTGGGAGGCCGGAGGCCGGAGGCGAGGTGTTTTCAGATGGTATCGAAGATCTCCGTCCAACGGAGATCTCGGATCTCAGATCTGAGAAAAGCAGCGATCGGTGGATCCGAGCAACAACTGGAAGCGAGCGACGGCCCCGGGGACCAGATCTGAATCGAAGAAGAAAGAAGGCAATGGCGGAAACCACTGATTTATGGTGATCGACTGGTTTTCTGAAGCCTCCTGTGAAAATCACTTAGTGAGCGAGGCCGAGATCTATGGCTTCGGCGCCGGATCTGAAGCAATTCTGTCCATCTTCCTCCTTTCCTCCTTGTCGCTGCCGCCGCCGCTCCTCCTCCGTCCAGCTCCTCCGCCGCCGCAGCTCCTCCTCCGTCCATATCTGAAGTCCAGTTCCAATTCAATTAGAGCGAGCGAGTGAGGTCCCCTTTCTTCGTCCAGATCTGAAGCCTCCTGCCCCTTCTCGAGCGAGTGAGGTCGACGTCGAGCGAGGCGAGTGGAGCGAGCGAGTGAGCGAGGTCGAGGTCGAGCAGCCGGAGTGAGCGCCGGAGCGAGGTCGATCGAGCGAGGGCCGTGGATCCCTTCAGATCGGATTCGATGGTAGAAGATGACTTTTTATTAAATTACAAAAATTACCCCATAAATATGGGAATTATAAAAAATATCTATATTTTATTATGTGATTCACATCTACTATATTTTTATTTTTACATTTGCACAAAAGTTATATTTGCACAACAAATTATTATATGTGCACAACGTAAAGTTATTTTCGCACAACAAAAGTGTTGAAACAAAAAAAAAGCAGAAAAAAAATTACATTTTGTTATATTTGCACAACATACGATTATATTTGGACATCGTACTCTTATATTTGCACGACAAAATGTAAAAAAAAACTAGACTTGGGTCATATATGCACAACTTGCGGTTATATTTGCACATCGTACTCTTATATTTGCACGACAAAATGTAAAAAAAAAAACTAGACTTGGGTCATATTTGCACAACTTACGGTTATATTTGCACAACGTACTCTTATATTTGCACGACAAAATGTTTAAAAAAAAAACTAGACTTGGGTCATATTTGCTAAACATACGGTTATTTTTGCACATGCACAACATACTCTTATTTTTGCACGACAAAATTTAAAATAAAAAATAAAAAAACACTAGTCTTGGGTCTTATTTGCTCAACATACGGTTATTTTTGCATATGCACAACATACTCTTATTTTTGCACGACAAAATGTAAAAAAAAAAACTAGACTTGGGTCATATTTTTTCAACATACGGTTATTTTTGCACATGCACAACATGCTCTTATTTTTGCACGACAAAATGTAAAAAAAAAGTGAGTCTATAGGCAAGATGATAAAATTGCTATTGGCAAGATGGACACTCCACCAATTTGTCCAAAAATGTGGACATTTCACCAATTAGGACAACTTTTTTAGACATTTCACAAATTCCCCCTAAATAATAATCAAGAGGTAACGGATTTGAATCTTTAAGCAAACATACAATGAAATTACGATCTCTTTAAGCAAACAACTTAGCTAATAAGGATGACATATAATGATAAATAAGTCACGGATTCGAATCATCTTCTATCAAATGACCTAAATGCCTAACTAGGGGGAAAAATTGTGAACTATCATTAATTTGTTTTTATGTTTGTAGCTCTTTTTAAAAACTAATAGCAATTCAATAGTATAAAGTCTATATTAATAACTCTTTTGAATGCCAAAATATTAGTGAAATGAGATATATGTGGTAACAAAAGATAATTATTTATATATTGGCCAAGAATCATTATTTAGATTTAAATTTGATTAAGAGTGAGAACTAAAAATTAAACATGCATGTTTTAATTTTCACCGAAACTTTCACTCTTAATTTGAGAACATATCAAGAAAAATGATAGAGATCAAAATCAAACCATGTGTTCAATTTGTTCTTAATGGTTAATGATCGATTTATGTCTTCAATAATTAATCAAGTTGATCGAATATTGCAAAATATGAAACCAATTCAACTTTAGAAGAGGTCCTTTGTCTATATATGCATATACTATTTGCAATATTCCATGTTTCATATTCTTAAGCAAATGTCATATGAATTGACATTCCAAGACCATTTCATTGTTGAATTGGAGAAGGTTCAAAGCATCTCTATATAAGTGTTTGAATGCTTGTCAAAAAAGCATACAATCAAATTAGATTTCAACAAAAAGAAGATAACACATTGAAGATCGATTTTCTTGTTTTCCGAAAAAAATCTTCTCTTTGTGCTCGTCAATTCACGAGCACAATGGCTGCAATTAGAAATTTTGTGGTGTATGTGGTGGTTCTGAGCTTCGTGGCGGCCATTGCTATGGCGAACGACTACTCCCCCTCGCCTGATTACAAATCACCACCATATGGCTACACATCTCCCTTGTACTACTACTCACCACCACCACCAACATACTCACCGCCCTACTACTACTCTCCGCCATCCTATTACAAATCACCACCACCATCACCGCCATACTATTACTCTCCTCCAACTTACTCACCCCCATCTTATTCTCCTCCGGCGTACTCCCCACCCAAGTACTATTCTCCACCGAGTTACTCACCTCCTACTTACTCTCCCCCGACTTATTCCCCTCCCACATACTCCCCACCTAAATACTACTCACCTCCAACATACTCACCTCCCACTTATACCCCGCCTAAATACTACTCTCCACCTACATACTCTCCGCCGACTTATTCACCACCCAAATATTATTCTCCTCCGACATACTCCCCGCCTAAATATTACTCCCCACCTCCATATTACTACTCTCCTCCTTCTTACTCACCCCCTACTTATTACTCTCCTCCTAAATATTATTCTCCGCCTCCATACTATTACTCTCCCCCAACATACTCTCCCCCTTCATACTACTACTCTCCTCCTACATACTCGCCTCCTAAGTACTACTCTCCTCCTACATACTCGCCTCCGACATATTATTCACCACCTACATACTCGCCTCCTAAGTACTACTCTCCTCCGACATACTATTCACCACCTACATACTCACCTCCTAGGTACTACTCTCCTCCGACATACTATTCTCCACCTATGTACTCACCTCCTAAGTACTACTCTCCTCCCTCATATTATTCTCCACCTACATACTCGCCTCCTAAGTACTACTCTCCTCCGACATACTATTCACCACCTACATACTCACCTCCTAGGTACTACTCTCCTCCGACATACTATTCTCCACCTATGTACTCACCTCCTAAGTACTACTCTCCTCCCTCATATTATTCACCACCTACATACTCGCCTCCTAAGTACTACTCTCCTCCGACATACTATTCACCACCTACATACTCACCTCCTAGGTACTACTCTCCTCCGACATACTATTCTCCACCTATGTACTCACCTCCTAAGTACTACTCTCCTCCCTCATATTATTCTCCACCTACATACTCGCCTCCTAAGTACTACTCTCCTCCTACATACTCCCCTCCAACATATTATTCTCCACCTATTTACTCGCCTCCTAAGTACTACTCTCCTCCTACGTACTCGCCCCCGACATACTACTCACCACCTACATACTACTCTCCTCCGACATATTATTCTCCACCTACATACTCTCCTCCTAAGTATTATTCGCCACCTTCATATTATTACTCTCCACCATCATACTACAATTCTCCACCCTACTACCCTCCGTATTACTACACATCTCCACCACCTCCCTACTACAAGAAGAAATAAATCAACACATCGTCTTTCGGATGACATGCCTGTGGGGATGTACTATTGCATACTTCAAGTTCTTGAATTGTAGCAATTATTGGTGTAACTAATGGGATTTTTACGTAACAATTGTACTTGAGTATATGTTTAGTTTGTTTATATATATATGTACACACAATGTAGGTATCTAATAAAGTTTCATATATATAACATGGTATCCATGGTGATTATTATTTATATTTGGTTTGCATATAAATGCTTGCCAACTTTGATATCAATTTCTTTACGCTAAAATTTCATCTTACCCTTTTGATATTTTAATTTAAAATCCAGTTATATTCTTGTTGAGATCGATAAGGAAAGAGGACGATTCATCCCATATCTAAAATACAATGAATTCTAAGCCTACATTATATAATTCAGTGGATTACTTATCTTATATATTGATTTTCTTTTTTTTATCGTCAATTGATTTTAAAATGAAACTCACTAATCTTATATACGTGTATTATTTGATCTAATGCATATTGTGCTTGATGACATCGATTAAGTGCATCTGCCATATATTCTTTTTATTGTTAATTGGTTTTAGGATGGAATTCAATTACACATACAAAGCATAGCCATGTGAGATTTAAGTCATTTTTAATATTATAAGGTCGAGATCCATATTCTAACATAAAAATTTAAGTGATTGTATATGAGTTTCAACCTTCTTAATTTATATTTTGTGGTATTTCAATTGCCCAAATCCGATGTGAGATACCAACAAATATAGTACTTGAATAAATCATATACTTTGCATATACTTTCGATTTGTTATATGTATATAATAACAATAATATTCTTGTGGTATCCATTTCTTATCTTCTAGTTTAGGGTTCGTAGTGGATACACTTTTGATTTTGAATAGCCAATATACCATAAGAGTTTGGATCTCATAGAGTTAAACTTATATATCTCCCCCATGAGTTATTTATCAACTTTATATATATAATTAATCTTATTCCATGATATAGAGCATCGTGTTTCAAAAAAGGTGAAATCGCTCACCCCGGACGCCCCTTACCCCCTGATGATATAGAGCATCTTAGTTGTACATCATGTTGTCTAGAAAAAAAAAGTTGTGCGTTGTTATGTTCGATATCTCGATCAATTAGATAGCCAATATCTTCATCAAGACAAATATATTATACATGCACAAGATCAACCTTTATACATGGATGTTGAGTGAGATTGGGTTGCTTCTAGTTGCCACAAAGTACCCTATTCAGATGTAAAATGACACTGACCGGTCGAGTTAGGCGAGCCATAGGCAAAATATAAAAAAAAATGATGTTAATTAATTAAAAAGGCCTAAATAGGTTAAAAGCTTATAATTAATCATAATTATTTGGACCAATTCAATCTGACCCCTATCTAAAGTACTGTAAACCTATTAATTAACATGAAATTTTATAGGTAAAATAAATTAAGGATATATAATACCGGCTCAGTTTGGTTAATGCCCCTAGCCCGAAAAAAAAACGAAAAATAATATATGAATTTTTTAATTTTTTACTAATATTTTTAGGAGTAAAAGAGTAAAAATAGAATAATTAATCACTGAAATAGCTTAATAATTGTTGTTTCCCTTATTTATTTATTTTTAATTATTTAAATAACAAATTCAATATTCTTTTCAATAAAGTTAAGCAATTTTCACTTAAAATGACTATAACAAATTTAAGATTTAAGATTTATTCTAATATATTTTTAAAAAATTATATGTATATATATACACACATTATTTCTCAAAATAAAATTTAGACAAATTTTCTCAAAATTAAAGGGGGAGTGTGCAAAATGTCCAAAAAACATGTCTTAATTGGTGAAATATCCACACCTTTGGACAAATTAGTGAATTGTCCATCCCCTTCCCAAGTCTAGGTTTTTTTTTAACATTTTGTCGTGCAAATATAACATTATGTTGTGCATGTGCAAATATAACCGTATATGTTGCAAATATGACCCAAGTCTATTTTTTTTTTTACATTTTGTCGTGCAAATATAACATTATGTCGTATGTTGTGCAAATATAATCGTATGTTATGCAAATATGACCCAAGTCTAGTTTTTTTTTCCGTGTCAATACATTTTGGCGTGCAAATATAACCGTACATTGTGCTTGTGCAAATATAACTGTATGTTGTGCAAATAATCAAATATAACATTTTGTTGTGCAAATGGAATATATTTTTTTCCGCTTTTTTTCGTTTTAGCACTTATTGCTGTGCAAAAATAACTTTACGTTGTGCACATATAACAATTTGTTGTGCAAATATAACTTTTTGTTGTGCAAATGTAAAAAATAAAATATAGTAGATGTGGATCACATAATAAAATATAGATAATTTTTTTAAGTCTCATATTCATGGGGTAATTTTTGTAATTTAACTAAAATTACTTCTTCTACCTTCCTCCCCGAGGAGATCTCGGATCCACCGAGGATGCACTCGCTTTGGCCGCTCCCTTGATCGCTCGCTCTGGCCGCTCGACCTCGACCTCGCTCGCTCGCTCTGACCGCTCGACCCTCGACCTCGCTCGCTCGCTCCGGTTGCTCGACCTCGACCTCGTTCGCTTGCTTCGTCCGCTCGACCTCGCTCGCTCGCTCGACCTCTGCACCTCCATGACAACCAGAAGGGGAGCCCTAATTGATTTGCACAAGAGGAGATCGACTTCAGATCTAATTGAATTGGAACTGGAATTCGACTTCAGATCTGAACGAGGAGGAGCTGCGGCGACGGAGGAGCTGGACGGAGGAGGAGCGGCGGCGGCGGCGAACAGGAGGAGAGGAGGAAGATGGACGGAACGCAGATCTCGACCTTGCTTTAGATCCGGCGCTGAAGCCATAGATCTGGCGCCCCGCGGGAGGGAGGGAGCACGATTAATTTCGCCATAGATCTGGCCGCCTCCGCCTCCGCTTCGCCACTGCAATATCAAACTCCACCGGCATCATCGTCACTGTCATCATCTTCGTTTTCATCAGTCTCGTCCTCTCTTCGATTCCAATTGGCACCGTCATCATCTTCGATTTCATCCGTCATCATCATCGATTTCATCGCTCGATCTCTGCCCCGTGGATCGTGAGATCGGATTCGGAGAGTAATTGGCAATGGAAGCGGCCGCCGAGCGTAGATTGAAGTCTCTCTCCTGGGTCCCAACGCCACTGCCGGCTTCGAAGTTCATCTCCCTCTCTCGGCCGATCTGTTTGTTCTGATATGCAATGGGGAAGATGGACAGTTTCACAATTTGTCCCAAAGGTACGTAAGACAATCTGCTAATCAGGCCGAAAATAATGCTTGTGACACAAATTTTCTCAAAATTAAATCCTGAATCCGTCACTAAGAACATACAAACGTTTTATTTTTAACTCCACCTAACTGAGAATAATACTATATAACGTAGTTAACCAGGACTACTTCAAAGTTCAAACTCACATATATATATATATATAAAATATTACATCGATAGATATATAAACAAAGTTGACATTGGCTAGGAAAAACTGAAAAAGTCTCGGAACGACACGGTTCGAAAGTGGATTGCAACGTTTACACATTGATAGACAGCTAATGTCGATGACGATTAAGATAGCAACCATTACCATATCTATTAAAATGAATCAAATGATCATAGTTTGCGAAAGTCGTTGTTCATTGAATATCAACTTTTGTGCCATATATAGTTTTTTACATGGAATTAATTATAGCTCAACATGTAAAGTACGTCCGGTACTTAAAGATTTTGATTGGTTGTTTCATGTTTGTTCCAAATCGAATATAAAATATTTTGAAGTGTTTTATAAGCGATTTAAATACTACTCATTTTAATAAAAAAAATTAATGTTAAGAAAAATTTCTAACAATATATAAACATTTTTATCTCATTTTTCAAATTATGAAAGTAGAGGAAAAAATAAAAAAGGTTTTTTCGAATCTACAACATACTGTATAGTTTAACTATGCTTTGTCGATCAGTTACTTCGGATGCACATTTGTTTCGAGCAAAATCGGATGCTCAAAGCTTGTCTCGATTACTTGATCGTCATTTGTGCCCCTTAGAAGATCCTTTAATTTGAAGAAGTTGTATATGACAAAATGATTTTTTACTTTTCTAACTTATAAATTTGCTCTAATGGCGCCATTGATTTTATTTCTCCTCTAGCTAGCTAGATCGTTCTTCAACGAAAATCATATATCAACTTAAAGGTGAAAAATGATGAGTACGTGTAGTAGGAAATTTTATTTCTCGAAACCTAAAAGAAAAAAAAATGATGATAACTCTGTTAAAAATTTAGTGTGTAATGGTTCATTTGGTGTAATCGATCCAAAGGATTTATGATTGCAATCACAAACAATAACGAAAACTTGTATCACTATAATACAGATTTGAAAAATATGATACATACTTGAATTGTACAAGTGATTTCATAATAACAACAAAAAATTTATGAGAGAGAAACTCTCTTGAGAAACCTTCGACCTTCGTCCATTGCAAATCCCCAATTTTTGGTTCTTTTTCCTTAAATTGGGTTAGGGATCTTCAATTTTCCACCCTTAATCTTGAATCTTGGTCGGATTCGACCTTCGTCGGGTTTGTCTTCATCCTTCAGTTCGTCTTCAACCTTTCGCCCCCAAATCTCTCCTCTCAAATCGTCCACCTCAGTTCAATCCCTCCGTTTCTTGGTCGATTCGCTTCCGTTTCCCCATGAATCAGTGTCCGGTGGGTCATATAGCATGATTTACTCCCCTAAATCGCCTTCACCTATGTCGGGGTCGATGTTTCACTCCTGTTTTTTGACCTCGTTTATTCATGTTTTTCGACCTCCAATCTCTTGTGTTTTTCTCTCTTTCCCCCTCGTTTATCCCCGTTTCTGGCGTTATCTCGTCGTTCTGGGTCCAATTGCTCTCCTTGGCTGTTGGTTTATCCGATGGTGGAGGTGTGCTTGTTTTCGGGTCGGTGTTCGGCGCTCGCCCATCCCGTTTATGGTGTATCGGCCGGTGGCTGGCGTTGTCAACGACAGTGGTTGCGTGCGTGCCGGTGGTGTGGTCGTCGACGTCCTTGGCTGATGGTGATCGATGTCGCCGTCGTCGTCCTTGGCTGGTGTGGTCGTTGACTTCCCTTGCTACTGGTGCTGTTTCCTTGCTTGGCCCATTTTTCGTTTCTTTGGGCCCAAGGCTTTGCAGCCCGAAAGAAAGTGGAAGGAAAAAAAAAGCCCGAAAGGGTCTTATTTAAATTCTGAAAGGGTTTGATAAAATTCCCAAAAGGGTTGAATCAAAATCTCTGAAGGGTCTGGAAAATATTTTGAATATTAGTAGTTTAAATAATTCCTTTCCGGACTTTCAGTTTGGTTCCGGGAGTTTGCACACATTTTTCTGACGGATGTTTTGATCCTTTTTTGGCCTATATTTGTTTCCTCTTGTGGCGTTGGGTCGCTGCTTTGGCGTGGGTGCGTTTAGTTTCGAGTTGGGTTGCAGTATCGGGCGTCCTGTATGATCGAGAGGATCATGGATGTGTTCGTGGTCTTCGAAGATCCCTCATCTAGGTGGGGGCAACGTCGGTGATCCGCATTTCCCCATGTTTCGCCCTTTTCTGATGGTGGGTTACTGTTCTCCGCCTTCTCGGCGTCAAGACGCCGTGTGAGTCGTCGCACTCTCCCGTGTTCTCGGTATTCGTGGCTCGTCTTAGGTCTCCCTCGACTCCTCCGCTGGCTGACGGCTTTATGGGTTCTTAGGGTCGTTTCTTTCATCTGTGTTATTTTGTGTGTTTAGTATGATGTATGATGACGGTTAGTCCGTCTGCCGACTCGACGGTTGAATATATTTAGAAATAACTTCTTTTAAACATTTATCTATCTATATATTAATTAAAAGCAAATCACCTACGCCACGTGTCGTCACCTCATGTCAAGTTATTTTAGACAATATTTATATTGAGTATATTTAGAAATAGCTTTTTTGGCAATATATATTTGATTATTCTATATATTCACATTTTCATTTATAATATATATATATCCTATTTTTTTGTAATATTAATTACACAATATCATTTCATACTACATTTTTTAACCAATGGTATTAATTCAAAACTTATTTTATAAATAAAGTTAATATTAAATGCACAATATTATTCCATTTTATATTAATGACACAATATCATTTCATACTACAGTTTTTTAAACAATGAGATTAATTCAGAACTTTTTTTAATAAAGTTAATATTAACTATACAATATTATTTCATTCTATATTAATTATACAATATCATTTCAAGCTATTTTCTTTAAATAATGGGATGAATTTAAACTTATATATATAGTAGGTTCCAAATATATGATTTTTTTTGGGGCAACTAATCTATATATATAATGAAAACTAATTTTATTTTTATAATAACCTTAATTTTTGGAATTTCACCCAACCAACCTAATCTACATAAAATTTCACATGATAAAATTTTTAAACATTTTTTAACCAATGTGATTTATTTATTCTAATTATTAAATGATAAATATTTTTGCTTAGATGTCATAATCACCTTATTTTTACGATTTTCTCTCAATCAACTAAACCTAGAAGAAAAAATCCAACTATTAAAATTTGGACAAGTTTTTTTAATTAATCTATCTAGATCTAACTAATAAGTCATAAGCATTTTGTATTAGGTGTTATAACTTATAAGCACCTTTATTTTAGAATTTTCACTCAATCAACCTATTCTACTTAAATCTTAAACTCATGTAATTGTTACACATTTTTCATAAATATTATTTTTTACTTACTTTATCAAATCTATTTTTTTTATTTAATGTTAACATATGGTAATAATTTATTTCATTTTATAGTGGTAGTTTTTTATACTTACAAAATTTTATTTTTATTTGTTTAAAAAGAAAAAGACGCACCATGGCGCGGGGACTATACTAGTTTCGTTTTAAAATAGAACCTCGCTCGATCATTGGGTCTATATTTTGAGTGTGTTTGACTTCATGCATTAAACCTAACTAACTTCAATATGATATTAGAGTCGGATTCGACTATGTTCTGGTCTAATCATTGTCAAGTCAAGTCCATTGGGCTATTTGGAGGTAAGTATGCTCGATCGGGTTCATGGCTTTGAGTTTCCCGATCAAACTAGTAACTGAGTTTAGAGGCTCAATCAAGTTAAACTTCTATAAGTTTTAAGTCCAAAATTTTGATAAGAAGGATTAAAATAAAAATATAATTAGAAACATACAAGAAAGATCGATATAAGAGAGAAATTTAGCTATATTGTTACCTTTTAGTGGTCAGAACTATCTAGCTAATAATTATTTATTTTTGCCTTGTTAATTAATGACTTTTACATCCTCAATAACTTATCAAGTTTACCAAATCCCAAATATGTATGAAACCAATTCAACATTTAGAAGTCGTCTTGTGTTCATATGAATACTACTTGCAATATTTCATTTTATATATTTATATTCAAATATCACATGAATTGACATTAACATACCATTTCATTATTTGATTGGAGATGAGCCTAAAAAATCTCTATATAAGTGGTCTAAATTTTGCCAAAAGATATACAATCAAAAGTTAATTTCATAGGTACAACAAAAAAAGATACAAACCCATCGAAAATTGTCTTGCTCACTAGCAAACCTTCTCTTTGCTCGTACACTTACAAGCGCAATGGCCGCAATTTTGAATTTTGTGGCATATGCGGTGGTTTTAAGTTTTATGGCGGCCATTGTCATGGCAGACGAATATTCACCTTCGCCTGATTACAAATCTCCACCGTATAGTTACACGCCTCCATATTATTACTATTCACCGCCACCACCAACATACTCGCCGCCTAATTACTATTCCCCACCAAACTATTATAAATCACCATCGCCGCCACCGCCTTATTACTCTCCACCGACATATTCGCCTCCATCTTACTCTCCACCTACATATTCACCACCCAAATACTACTCTCCCCCGACTTACTCGCCACCCACTTATTCTCCCCCAACATACTCCCCTCCGACATACTCTCCACCTTACTCATCTCCGGTTTACTCCCCTCCAACATACTCCCCACCTACCTACTCTCCACCCACGTACTCCCCACCTACATACTCACCTCCCGTTTACTCCCCTCCGACGTACTCCCCGCCTACGTACTCACCTCCCGTTTATTCCCCTCCAACATATTCACCTCCCACTTACTCCCCACCGACGTACTCCCCACCCGTTTATTCCCCTCCAACATATTCACCTCCGAGTTACTCTCCTCCAACGTACTCTCCACCTAAATACTCACCTCCCACTTACTCCCCTCCAACATACTCTCCACCCAAATACTACTCCCCTCCAACTTACTCTCCACCTATGTACTCCCCTCCGACGTATTCCCCGCCTAAGTATTACTCTCCACCTCCATACTATTCTCCTCCTACGTATTCCCCGCCTAAATACTATTCTCCACCTCCTTATTATTCTCCTCCTACATACTCCCCGCCTAAATACTATTCTCCACCTACTTACTCACCTCCAACTTACTACTCGCCTCCTTCATACTATTACTCTCCTCCAGCGTCCTCCCCACCCAAGTACTATTCACCACCACAATACTACTCTCCTCCTTCATACTCTCCTCCCAAATACTACTCACCCCCTCCATACTACTACTCTCCTCCTGCATACTCACCCCCAACATACTATTCTCCACCTACATATTCCCCTCCTAAGTACTACTCTCCTCCTACATACTCGCCTCCGACATACTATTCTCCACCTACGTACTCACCTCCTAAGTACTACTCTCCTCCTACATACTCGCCTCCGACATATTATTCTCCCCCCACGTACTCGCCTCCTAAGTACTACTCTCCTCCTACATACTCGCCTCCGACATACTATTCTCCACCCATGTACTCTCCTCCTACATACTCGCCTCCGGCATATTATTCTCCACCTACGTACTCGCCTCCTAAGTACTACTCTCCTCCTACATACTCGCCTCCGACATATTATTCTCCACCTACGTATTCGCCTCCGACATATTATTCTCCACCTACATACTCGCCTCCTAAGTACTACTATCCTCCTACATATTCGCCTCCTAAGTATTACTCTCCCCCTTCGTACTACTACTCTCCTCCCACCTACTCGCCTCCTACATACTATTCACCACCCGCGTATTACTCTCCCCCATCATACTACAACTCACCTCCCTACTACTACACATCTCCACCACCACCTTACTACAAGAAGAAATAAATCGATACATCATTCTAATTTTCGAATGCCATACCTTTGAGGTTGTATTTTTTAGATGATTAATCTTTATGTAACAACATTGTGCTTGAGTATGTCGATCATATAGTTTGTTTCTGTGTATGTACGCAGTGTATCAAAATTAAATAAAATGATATGTGATATGATTATTATTATTTGCTATTTTCTTTTAATATGCATGATGGTTTTATAATATGGTTGAATATTGGGATGATAGATCATTGATGTAACAAAAATTACTCAAGTCTTGAATTGTATATATATATATAACTTCACCTAACTATAAATTAATATCGGATCGACTATATATCCTAATAAAGCAGGACGTACTACTTCAATCTATATGTGTTAATTAAATCGATTAATCTAATTAAACAAGGTCGACATTGTTATAGAACAAGTCAAGAAAATGTGGTCCAAAAATCGATATGTTGTACCGATCAATCGATCATAGACAAGTAATATCGACGATGATCAGAGGCGGAGCTAGAGGGGGTCCTGAGGGGTGACGTGACCCTCCCCTCATCCGAAAAATTATCTAGGTATATTCTCCTCGTCGATAGCTTCGTTTTGATATATTATACGCCATAATCCGACACTTGAGTAAAAAGTTATGAATGTTTGAAAATTGTAGGTATATTAATCACTTTAATTTTATTTCAATAGACTATAATACTTTTATATTTTACTTAAATTGATATTCACATATTATAATGAGAAAATTTGCGCCGTAGGCGCAAATTTTTGGCCAAATTTGAAGATTGTCCATGATTTGGAAATATTTAGCAAATTGTCCATCTTATATTTTTAACCCTAATCTGATTAATCTTAGATCCAAACCCCCGAATCTTCTCCCTCGCTCTCGCTCCTCCTCATCCATTTCCATGGCTGCTCCTCCTCATCCGTTTCCATATTTCGGCGGTGGCAATTGGTTGCCGGAGAACATATTGGCGGTGAAGCTCGCCGGAGATGTTGCTGCTGCAGACGAGGTGCTGATGGATTTTGAAACCGTGTAACAGTCCTCCGCCTCTGATCGATTTCGAAACCGTCATCGTAGAGCTCCATGGAATCAGATCTGAGATTGAGCGAGAAAGAGACGGTAATGGAGGGGAGAGAACACGATTAGCGCACAACTGTTGTTGTTGTTGTCCAGCGCAATCGGGAGGTCCCTTTTCCAGATCTCGCTCCATTAGCGCGCAGCTGTTACTGCAATTGCTTTCTCCCCCTTTGGTAGTGTACTCATGGTGAATTATGAAGGTATTGTTGTCCAGATTCAGAGGATGTGCACTCTCTCTGCCTCCGAAGGTCCCCAAGAGATTCAGAGGATGTGCGCTCCCTCTTTCTGCCTTCGAAGGTCCTCCGAAGGTATTGTTGTTCCTTGTTGATTTTAGGTTTTAGATCGATCTCGTTCCTCGTCGATTTGTCGTTGGTTGTTGTTGACGACGATAGATCTAGTCCACATTTCTCAACCTCGATTTGTTCTCTCCATGGATTAGAGCTTGGTGGTGGTGCGGATCTCTTGCAGACTCGATTCGGTCTCCTCCATGTGTGTGGAAGAGTCCAGAATTTGTTCACTAGTTGGTCTCCGATCAAGGAAGCGTTGATCAAAGTATGTATGTCAGCATTCAGTTTCTTCATGATAAGTTTTAAGTAGCAGTATCTGTGAAAGTAGTTTTGAATTCTTAATTTGGTGGATTTAGGTATGAATCAAGGGAATTGGGAGGTACCCTAGTGGAAAACCAGGTCAACAGATTGGAGAAGGTACTTGGTGGATCGGCAGACGTCAGCAATTAATTTTGAAGAGCATGATATAGGTGGTTAATGGTTGCGATTTGGAGGTTGAAGAAACCGAGAAGTTGAGCCACCTCAGGAGGTTGAGCTGCACTACTCAACTGGTTGGAGGTAGTGGTAGAAGATGAAGAGAAAGGTAGGTGGAGTTTAAGCAATTGATTGTTGATTTTCTGATCTTCCATTGGAGAGGAAAGAGAGCTGCAATTGCAAAGGCTAGAGGGTTCCTCCATGACTGGATTTTTCTGGTATATTAAGGCCTATTTGTTTGAGTTTTATTATATAACAAAAATACCTTATTTGTCTTCTAAATTTCTAATTCATTTATATGTTAATCATGTCAGCAATTTCTAATTCATTTTAGCTATTTAGAATCTTTCTATGCTTATTGCGTACTTGAGATCCTTGTGACTTGAGCTTAGATTTTATGTCAATGGGCAAACACAAAAGTGATTTCAGTTGGGCTCTATGATCAAGATCACTTGCAATGTATAAATTGCTCTTCATAAAAAATCATTTTCTATTGTCAGCACTTGCGTTTAAGTGTTCACAGATGCAAGTTTGTTTATGTGTATTTCTAGTGTTTACATTGTTTTTATGCGTATTTTTATATGTGCTGACATCGTTTTTAGGTGCACCGGTTGAAAGGTGCAAATAGGTGCTGACATCGTATATATTTTTTCTTTGAAAGTTTCTCGTCAACAATTATTTTCTCCGACATCGACGTCAGCATCCCCGACGTCAGCATTGTCGGAGTCCCTAGTGTCAGCGTTAGCATCCCTGACGTCGGCGTCAGCGTCAGCATCTCCGACGTCTGCGTCAGCATCTCCGACGTCGGCGTCAACATCTCCGACGTCGGCATCAGCATCTCCAACATCGACGTCAGCATCTCCGACATCGACGTTAGCAAATTTGATGTACTTGAGGTTGGCGTCAGCAATGCTGACGCGCGAAAAAAAAAAGTGCTGAAGCGAAAAAAATTAACATTTATATATATAGGAGTGGTTTGAAAATATTTGTAATCTACTATCTCTTGTCAGCCACTATAAAAAAAAACTAACGTTTATAGACATTACAAAAGACTGTAATAGCCACTATAAAAAATTTATCGTCAGCATTATAACTCTGTCAGCAATTTTCAACGCCAGTGGCATTTGTGTCAGCAAGGTCGGCATCCCTGGTGTCAGCAACGTCAGTATCCCCGGCGTCAGCATCGTCGGAGTCCTTGGTGTCAGCGTCAGCATCATCGGCGTCAGCAAGTTTGACGTCGGCAATGTCGAGTTAAAAAATCAAATTTTAGTGTAAAAAAAATAATTGTAAGATGGAAGGAAATTGAGAGAATGGAAAAGAATTGAAGAGTAGATAAATGGGAGGAATTTGTTTTTTTTTAAAGAAAATCAATAAAATTTTAGTTTTAAAAAAATAATTATAAAATAGAAATCGACAATATCGGATTAATCGTGTCAGCAATAATTGTGCCAATAATAATTATCTAAAAAAATAAAGCAAAGGAAAAAAAGAAAATGGGAGTCAAATTAAAAGTAAAATGAAAAGGAAGCAAAATTAAGTAGAAATGAAAAGGAAGAAAAAAAAAAGTAAAAAAAAAAACGTACAGGGAGGCTCTCCATATTAGGAAAAAAAAAAGAAAAAAAATAAAGGAGGGAGGAAACGTAAAAGAGGATGGGGCCCAGCCGTAAGGGGAGAGCAGTGAAAAGAGAGAGGGTGGGATGGTGGGGCCCGGCCGTGGAGAGATTTTTCAGGTTTTTTTTTACACGCACTAGAGATGTAAAAAGGGATGGATATTTTGCTAAATATTCCAATAAGGTGGATAGTTAGCTAATTTGGCCATGTTTTATGGACACTTTCTTAACTGCCCCTATTTTCAACTATTAAACAAATAATAAAAGAATAAAGTTGTTGTTTAACATACGATTTTATCAATTTTTTGATTGGTTGTTTCATGTTTGTTCCAAATCGAATATAAAATAATATGTGAAAGTGTTTTATAAGCGATTTAAGTACTACTCATTTTAATAAAAAAAATCTTAATGTTAAGAAAATTTTCTAACAATAAACATTTTTATCTCATTTTTCAAATTATGAAAGTAGAGGAAAAAATTAAAAAGTCTTTTCAAATCTGCAACATACTGTATAGTTTAACTATGCTTTGTCAGTTACTTTGGATGCATATTTGTTTCGAGCAAAATCGGATGCTCAAAGCTTGTCTCGATTAGCTCGAAATCGGGTTCATGGCTTTGAGTTTCCCGATCAAACTAGTGACTAAATTTATAGGCTCAATCAAGTTAAACTTCTATTAGTTTTAAGTCCAAATTTTGATAAGATGGATTAAAATAAAAATATAATTAGAAACATACAAGAAAGGTCGATATAAGAAATAAGAGAGAAATTTAGCTATATTGTTACTTTTTTTAGTGGACCGAACTATCTAGCTAATACTACCTCTGTTAATTAAAACTTACTTCCTCCGTTCGGAAATAAATGATGTTTGACTTTTCTGCACGCAGTTTTAGGAACTAAAAACTATATAAAGTCTTACAAAGTATTTGTTTAAATTAATTTTTTTCACAATTTAATACTTATTACTAATAGATACTCCCTCCGTCTCACAATAATTGTCTTTTACTATTCATGCACATTTTCTTAAGAAGCTGAAAACTATATAAAATATCAATATTTTATTAAATATTTTTAAATAATATCATACATATTACTAATAAATATATAATTATTTTAAAAAATTAATTAAAAATAAATATTTTATATAGTTTTTAGCTCCTTAAAAAGCGTGCATAAATAGTCCAAAAACAATTATTGTGGGACGGAGGGAGTATTAAACTATGAAAAAAATTAATTAAAATATATAAGATTGTATATAGTTTTTAGCTCCTAAAACTACGTTCACAAAAGTCAAACATCATTTATTTTCGAACGGAGGGAGTATCATTTACTATTTATGCACGCGTTTTTATAATGATAAAAACTATATGAAATATTAACTTTTTTTAAATTTGTTTTTACAAATTCATACTCCTATGAAATTATTAAAAATATATTAAAAAGATTAATATTTTATATAGTTTTTAACACCTCAAAAAACGTGCGTAAATAGTAAAACGTCAAGTTTTAATTAATTGATGGAGTAAAAGTTTTAATTAATTGATGGAGTAATTATTTATTTTTGACTTGTTAATTAATGACTTACATCCTCAATAACTTATCAAGTTTACCAAATCCCAAATATGTATGAAACCAATTCAACATTTAGAAGTCGTCTTGTGTTCATATGAATACTACTTGCAATAATATTTCATTTTATATATTTATATTCAAATATCAAATGAATTGACATTAACATGACCATTTCATTATTTGATTGGAGATGAGCCTAAAAAATCTCTATATAAGTGGTCTAAAATTTGCCAAAAGATATACAATCAAAACTTAATTTCATAGCAACAACAAAAAACGATACAAACCCATCGAAAATTGTCTTGCTCACTAGCAAACCTTCTCTTTGCTCGTACACTTACGAGCGCAATGGCCACAATTTCGAATTTTGTGGCATATGCAGTGGTTCTAAGCTTTATGGCGGCCATTGTCATGGCAGACGAATATTCACCTTCGCCTGATTACAAATCCCCACCATATAGTTACACGCCTCCATATTATTACTATTCACCGCCACCACCAACATACTCGCCGCCTAATTACTATTCCCCGCCATACTATTATAAATCACCACCACCGCCACCGCCTTATTACTCTCCACCGACATATTCGCCTCCATCTTACTCTCCACCTACATATTCACCACCCAAATACTACTCTCCCCCGACTTACTCGCCACCCACTTATTCTCCCCCAACATACTCTCCTCCGACATACTCCCCACCTTACTCACCTCCAACATACTCCCCACCTACCTACTCTCCACCCACGTACTCACCTCCCGTTTACTCCCCTCCGACGTACTCCCCGCCTACGTACTCACCTCCCGTTTATTCCCCTCCAACATATTCACCTCCCACTTACTCCCCACCGACGTACTCCCCACCCGTTTATTCCCCTCCAACATATTCACCTCCGAGTTACTCTCCTCCAACGTACTCTCCACCTAAATACTCACCTCCCACTTACTCCCCTCCAACTTACTCTCCACCTACTTACTCCCCTCCGACATATTCCCCACCTAAGTATTACTCTCCACCTCCATACTATTCTCCTCCTACGTATTCCCCGCCTAAATACTATTCTCCACCACCTTATTATTCTCCTCCTACATACTCCCCGCCTAAATACTATTCACCACCTACTTACTCACCTCCAACTTACTACTCGCCTCCTTCATACTATTACTCTCCTCCAGCATCCTCCCCACCCAAGTACTATTCACCACCACAATACTACTCTCCTCCTTCATACTCTCCTCCCAAATACTACTCACCCCCTCCATACTACTACTCTCCTCCTACATACTCACCCCCAACATACTATTCTCCACCTACATATTCCCCTCCTAAGTACTACTCTCCTCCTACATACTCGCCTCCGACATACTATTCTCCACCTACGTACTCACCTCCTAAGTACTACTCTCCTCCGACATACTATTCTCCACCCACGTACTCGCCTCCTAAGTACTACTCTCCTCCTACATACTCGCCTCCGACATATTATTCTCCACCTACGTACTCGCCTCCTAAGTACTACTCTCCTCCTATATACTCGCCTCCGACATATTATTCTCCACCTACATACTCACCTCCTAAGTACTACTCTCCTCCTACATACTCGCCTCCGACATATTATTCTCCACCTACATACTCGCCTCCTAAGTACTACTCTCCTCCGACATATTATTCTCCACCTACATACTCGCCTCCTAAGTACTACTCTCCTCCTACATATTCGCCTCCTAAGTATTACTCTCCCCCTTCGTACTACTACTCTCCTCCCACCTACTCGCCTCCTACATACTATTCACCACCCGCATATTACTCTCCTCCATCCTACTACAACTCACCTCCCTACTACTACACATCTCCACCACCACCTTACTACAAGAAGAAATAAATCGATACATCGTTCTAATTTTCGAATGTCGTACCTTTGAGGTTGTATTTTTTAGATGATTAATCTTTATGTAACAACATTGTGCTTGAGTATGTCTATCATATAGTTTGTTTTTGTGTATGTACGCAGTTAAAAAAATTAAATAAAATGATATGTGACATGATTATTATTTGATATGCATGATGGTTTTATTTATGGTTGAATATTGGGATGATAGATCATTTATATAACAAAAATTACTTAATTGGAAGTCTTGAATTGCGTATATATTTTAACTTCACCTAACTTTAAATTAAGATCGGATCGACTATCTTTCCTAATGAACCAGGACTACTTCAAACTATATATGTTAATTAAATCGATTGATCTAATTAATTAAACAAAGTCGACATTGCTATAGAACAAGTCAAAATGTGGTCCAAAAATCGATATGTTGTACCGATCAATCGATCATAGACAAGTAATGTCGATGATATATATATATATATATAAACACACAACTACACAATAGAATTTGCCAAAAGTGATCCTTATTCATTCATTGAATGTCAATTAAAATAGGAAAAATAAATAAAACAAACAATTGGTGAAGTAGATCTTTGAAAGAGGCCAGGTGATTGAGGTCGAAGAAGATGCTATGAATGTTTTTGGTCATGGATGATTTTGTTGATGAGTGGCTCAGCCAATGTCTCCAGACCCGCTAAGTCATTCTTCACTGAATCAACCTATATATATATACACACACAACAATAAAAATAGGTGCGAAAAAATCAGTATCGGCTTTCTTATTGGGTGAATTACCATGAAGTGGGTCGTTACTGATTTCAACTTTGTTGGAGATTATGTATTACTCCCTCCGTTCTCTCCGTTTCCTTTTAAATGATTTTTTTAAGTCAAACACATAGTTTTAGAACAGTAAGATTACATTAAATATTAATATTTTTTTTAAAAAAATTAATAATATTATACTTAACACCAATAAGTATGAGATTGTTGAAAAAAATTATTTAAAAAATTATTATTTTATATAATTTTTCACACCTTAAAAAACATGCATTAATAGTAAAAAGTCACTTAAAAGGAAACGGAGGGAGTACTTGATTAAACTTAAGGTAATGTACGAAAAGATGGGTGAAGGAGGAATTTTTTTTGTCAAAATGGTAAAAAGAACGAAATAAATCTGCGAATTAGCCAAGGATTAAAAATAATTTAGAAATTAGTCAAAATAGGGCTAAGTTGTTGTTTCCAACTATTAAAAAAATAATAATAAAATAAAATCGTGTTTAAAATAACGATATTATCGTTTTTTTATTTTTCAATTTGTTGTCGTTGAAAAATGGAAAAAGTGAAAAAAATGCAAAAAAAAATATATGCAAAGTAGTTTTTGAAACAGACTCTGCTTATTTTTTTTTTTAATGTTGGCATAGAAGAAGGAGAGAGAGGAAAAGTAAAAGTGACGGGGAGAGAGGAGAAGAAAGGTGGGACGGGGGATTTACACATTCACTGTTTAGCGAATGTGTGAATTGATATATACAGAGTATATATACACATTCCTTTTGGTTTCTTAGTTTGATTATTTGATTATTTTTTTGGTCAGAAATGTTCAAGCATTTGTATTTAGTTAAGTTTGAAATGGAATCACATTTTAAAAAATTTATAGGCATTATGTTATAACATTTTAAAAAAAGTCAAATAAGAGTAATGTGATTGTTCACCTGATGGATGATTTGTTCCGCCAAATGAGCATCCTTAGCAGCCTCCTTGGACACTTTTTCGACCAATGTGGCGGCATCCTTTAGCTTCGATTGATCGGGAAATTGATCCACCACCTCTTCCGCCACCCTCTCAGTCACCGTTGCCACCTTCTCCACCATCTCCGCCACCTGCTCTACCTCTTTTATTATCACTTCTGCCTCGCCTGTCGGTAGTCAAGTATTTGTCATCTTAACTATATCTATTTAATTTTATCTCCAAATAAATACCACTTCTTTCTATTTAATTTTATCTTAACAAAGTTAATGTGTATGTGCCCGCATGGCTTAGCTCAATCGGTCATAGGGGTGGCATTTGGAGTAAGGACTAAGGATCGAATCTCACCACCAGCAGTGTGGGAGCAACCTCTCAAATGAGGGCGCTTCCTATGCGCAGTGAGCACTAGTCCTGTAGTCCAGGTCCTTGTTACCGGTTGAGTAACCATAATTTATAGACATTAAATATTTTATAATTTTCGTTGGGCCTGAGGTGAGAGGCGCTCATGGTGAGCGATTTCACTTTTTGGAGTAAAGTTAATATGTATGTAGTGGTGAAATTTCAAAATTATAGGACTATAATTAATGAGGTACATGTATATATAATGTGTGTAAATTAAAAAGGGTATATAAAGAGAACAATGGCTCCATACATAATTAATAAAGTTTGCCGAGTTACTCAACGTGTAAGGCTAATAAGGTAGAGCTTGGTATATATGCTTAATCTTTTGTATTAGTTGATGAATTTTTTTTGTAGGTGATCTATAAGGAGATTGAGATATTTGACTCGAAAACATTAGAAAAAAAAAATCAAATACAATCAATTTAACTAGACGAGTTGCACTTAAATAAGTGTTGTCAGAACTCGTTTGGAAGTCAAACAAATACAACAAAATATAAGATCAAATGAAACATACATATTAGCTTAATTAAAATTTTATAGTAGAAAATATATCCCTATCTTATAATATAAGAACATAATAAAATGGTCGAGGTTGGTTCCAGTGTATACAACTCTTATTGTGTACACATGTCTTATCGTATACGCTGAAATTATTCGTTTGTTTTCTCATGATTATTCATTTATAACAACGTAATTATTCGTCTGTACAAAAAATATTCAAAATGCAAATTTCATTCTAATAAATAATCGCTCATTACGTACAATTGAATAATTACTTCCAACGAATAATTACACAGTACCACCAAATAGTCAGAAATTATTTTTACTCACATCCATTAATCTTCTTAATTCAACTGCCCAGATTTATTAACAATACATTGAAAAAGGGTTGTTTACATATGATTTAGACAAGTGGTCCTATATATATATATATGACCCCAAACCCATCTCAACAACTCATAAACCAATTAATATAAAATTAGTCCATGACCTTATAGGTTATTTAGTTTCTTTATTATATCAAATCGATTTATATGATAACACAACAATACATGGGCTTACCTCCAATTCTAAGAACGGTGCTCCATTTTGGCATCCAAAGCGATAGAAGTAGGGTTAAAATGGAGCCCACGGCCCATCTCATTCTACCATCAATAATAAATAATAATGCATATAAAAATTAGTAATGTACTTTTGTATACAAGCTAGTTACCGTTTAACTACAACGGTCAACAAGAAATTAAATTGAAACTATAATTTGGGAATTAATCAACTTAATTACTAAAGTCAAAACATATGTATAGTTACTATGTATTCAATTAATATTGATGAAAAAAATATAATTTCTAAAGTTCAAATTGAAGTTAGTTACAAACTTACAATCATCAATTGTTCCTTTAACTTCTAATTGCAAATGAATTGATGTTCATATATATGAAAATCAAATTTTTGCTTAACTTACACAACAGGAAACCGTGACTTTGGGGATGAACTCGGCGAGGGAATTAGCTTCTGTGCATTTCTGCGCCCAAAAATATTATTTATCAAATCAAACTCATCAATGAGAAAATCAAAATTAATCCTCATAAGGTTCGAATTCGAGACCTTTTTGGAAAACCACTAGGGTTCGAAGATCCATCAGTGTTCGGGGCAATATTATCATTTTTCGCCCTGTATAATATAAAGACAAATTAGATCTATAACTTATACTTCTATAATAGAAAGGCAGAAAAAAAAAATATATATATATATATATAGCGCGTGTTCTGCATGTGCTTACATAGAGACGGGAGTGTTGCTAAGCATCCGTCCTTGTAAAGCAACTGAGCTCGAGCAAGCACTCTCATGTGTCACTGCTGACGATAACGAGGTTGATCTATAACGACGCAGGAGTAAAGCGATACCTTGAAGCTTATAGATTGCCATACAAAGATGTAATCAATTGTGGTCTAGCCAATGTGACATGAATACTTTGATGATGAAGTTTTATAGAAGATAAATTGCGTGTGGAGATGTATATATATATAAGAACGGTTTGTCAAAACGTAAAAGCCATATTATGTGTGTAAGGTTTCAAAAATGTGTGGGCCATGACATGGAATATGTTACTTACAAATTAACAATTGCTTCAAAGGAGATGGTCTTGTACACTAAAAGCATTCCTTTTGCAGCTAACTGGTGTTTTCTTGCAAGCATAAGTTTCTTGCATTAGTATTTAACACGCCTAAAGCAAAAGCTTCTTCCTTTTAGGATAGCGGAGGTGGCAATCGGATCACTTGGATCGGTCTGAATCTGGTTCAGTCAAGTACAGTTAATGTTGGGTCATGTTATTATGTTGTCTGATCGAGTTCATGTCATTTCGAGTCTGAGCTTCTTTTGAGTTGTTTCGGGTTTAAGTGTTGCATATAGATGGTTAGAGTTAAGTAGGGATGTTATTCGAGCCGAACGAGCCGAATATAGCTTGTTCATATTCCATTCATTTAGAATATGGATGTGCTCGAGCCGAGCCTAAAATTTGACCTGAGCTTAAAAATGTGCTCATACTCGTCTCGTTTAGGAAATGAACGAGTTCGAGCTTTTTCCGAGCTTTAAGCAGTTCTACTTGCTCATTAGACAATAACTTAAATGAAATTTTAGAAATTTCATAAAATTCAAGCTATTCGAGCTTAATTCGAATGAGTCGAGCTTTGAACCGAACTTAAGAATATGCTCATACTCATCTCGTTTAGAAAATAAACGAGTTCGAGTCGAGTTTTATCAAGTCGGGTATGAGTCAAATTCGAGCTACTCGTATTCACATAACACTCCCTACTCCCCTAGAGAAGTCAGATTTTATCAGCTCTATAGGCTAAAGAACAAGCGTGTATGTGGTGAAAATTTGGCCAAACGAAGTGCAATCAGACCAGGTGAGAAGGTGGGCCGTAGCTTTTATAAAGCTAATGGGTCCAGCCCAACTGGCCCAAACTGTAGCAAAATAGCAAGTAACTGGTAGTGGTGACATGGCGCGCTTAACTAACAGGCGGTTATCTTCCCTCTCTTGGAAAAGCGTCGCCGTCACCGTCACGGCGTCACCGTCACCGTTAGTCACTGGAGGCGAGTCAGAAACCCTCGTGCCCTTTACTTCCTTGTTGAGTCTTTTATCTGCCCAACTTACAACACCACCCTTTTTCCCTGTCTCTCCCTTTTCACCTATTTACTTGAATTGCACAAAATCGCCCTCTTTTTTACATTATTTTGTACATTACAATCATTCATCTTAAAAATTACATCTAACCATTATTATTTATGTTTTATTTGCAATTCATCAACCATACCCATTTTATATGATAAAATGCGTCAAATGTTCAATATCCTATTTAAAACTTTTTTTTTTAATGAATACTCCCTCTATTCACTTTTATTCGTTCATTGTCCACGTACGTTCTTAAAAGGATAAAAACTATATAAAATATTAATTTTGTAATTAAATTTTTTTAATAATCTCATAATTTTTAGCAATAAGCATGATATTATTAAAAAAATATTTAAAAAAAATATTTTATATAGTTTTTATCACCTTAAAAACATGCATAAATAGTAAAAAAAAAGACAATTAAAAGTGCACGGAGGGAGTAGTAATTAGGCGAATAAATCGAGATAGGTCAACCATCATGATACAAAAAGAAACAAAGAAAAGGCACCTAGTCGGGCTAATTAGAAAATGACAAACAAGGTAACAAGAAGCATCTTATAAAAAAGATACAAATAAACCAAATATTAAGACGAGGATGAGAACATATTAAAGTAGAAATAATGCAATGTCACCGTTGAGGAACAATACAACAAAACCCCTTGTCAAGGGAAAGTGAGCACCTAGGAAAATGTTGATCAGTGACATTTTTCTCTCTATAAAAGATCTTCATAGACAATGTAACAAGGATTAACAAGACACCCATGACTATAGTATCATAACATATTTACTTAAAAAGTCTAAAAATATTCTGGTTTTAAATTTTTATTAACTTTATATTAGTGGATTTTTTCCCTTGCAATTTGACCCTAAACCTCAAGTTTTTGACATTCTAATAAAGAGAACAAAAAAAAACATGTGATTGATTTTTTTTATTTACAGGGAAAGATTTTGAGGGCCAAACACACCTGATACCACGAGAGGTCGACGGAGTCGGGCAGTCAGTAGAAAAACACATGCTTGTGATAGGGTGATAATATTTACACCCATAAATTTTACTATATGCACCACATCTACGCCTCTTGAATCACACCCCTGCTCCTCTTGAGTCACACACCTGCCCCTCAAGAGGCGCAAGGTATTTTAATGTAAAATACCATGTGCCTCTTGAGGGGTAGGTGTGTGACTCAAAAGGAACAGGGTGTATTTTAAAAAAAATATAAAAAGTGAGATATGTGGTGTAAATAGTAAATTTTGTGGTGTAAATAACATTGGCTTTGTGATAACATGTATTCCAAAAAAAAGGGATAGTTTTGTGCAAAAAAATGAAAAAACATTAAATAAGGGTGGTTATATCAATTTATCTTTCTTCTAAAATACGGAAGGTATGCATTTATCACTCTAATTTCTCTCTCTCCAAATCCAACCAACACTCTCCTCTCTACTGTTCATCACATCCCTTCACAATCTCTTCGATCTCCGCTCGCTCGATCTCTCCGAATCGCCTTTGCATCTCGCGCTTTCGGTATCTCCTATTCCATGCTGATTTGGTTTTCGGTGTTCTTTCATGGCGTTTTTTGATCGCCTTTTTCCTGATGTGTTTGTGATTAGATTGGGAGCCGTAACGAGTAAACTACGCCTCAAATGGGCCGGAAGAAGAAAATCAAGAGGTTTTTGATGCTCAGATGTTCTTTCGGCGTACATCTGTGAGGTATTTGGTTGATTTCTTGTTCTGATTGGTTGTATTATTGTCCTTTTCGCAGTGTTTTATCGAGAATCAAGGGTTTCAATCCACTTGCTTATGTTCGGATGAGATCTTCTCTTGGATTGAAGCTATGTGAGTCTTAAACTGAAATCTTTGCGCCGCTGAGTGGAACTTTCATTTGATTGAAACTGTGTTCTTAGTAGTTCATGGTTGATTTAGTTCTTAGATGTGAGGTTTTGGCTTGTTCTGGAATTTTTTAGGGCTTCTAAGAGTATTGTTAGGGAGAATGTAGCTGTGGGGTGAAATCTTTGTTTCTGTTGGGTGTTTAGCTAATGTTTAACTTCTTGATACCATTTTGTATGTGAGAGAGTTTAATGGAATCCCTGGTGAAGAAGAGGAAGGGAGCTGAGATTGTACAATCAACTAGTTGGAAGTGCCATTGCCAGCTATCGATTGAGTTGTCTCGGTTGTCTTTGGAGGATTATTCTAGGATAAGAAAGAAGTGTAGGGGAGATGTAGTTGAAGAATCTGATGCTTCGTCTAAGAGTAGAGTTAGTGGAGTTGTAACTGCGCCACCTTATGGTCGCCTATCTTCGGATCCACCTGGGAGGGGTCTGAAGAGGAAAATTGGTTGTATTGAGGTAGCAACCAGAATGGGGAGGAAGAAGAAGATTGAGCAGGATTATGATTTGGGGGCCACAATTGGTCAAGGGAAATACGGGCATGTTGTGTTGTGTCAGAACAAAGTAAGTGGTGAGAAATTTGCATGCAAAGTATTGAAGAAAGGGCAGGAGCTTGTTCATCGGGAGGTTGAGATAATGCAACATCTATCTGGGCATCCAGGCATTGTCACTCTGAAGGCAGTTTATGAGGATTCGGATTCTTTCTTTCTTGTGATGGAGCTTTGCTCAAGTGGAAGGTTGCTTGACCAAATGGCTAAGGATGGACATTATCATGAACAACGTGCTGCTAAAATTTTAAGGGATGTAAGTTTAGTGATTAAATACTGCCATGACATGGGTGTAGTTCATCGTGATATAAAGCCAGAGAACATTCTTCTAACTGCATCAGGAAGCATTAAACTTGCAGATTTCGGCTTGGCTGCAAGGATTGTGAATGGTATGTTTTAGAAGCCTCAATGTTTTCCCTTTGCTAGAGATTTTCATACAGTAGGAAATAAAATTTTGTGTTTATGTTTTATGTTTCTGACTTGTTACGAGCTACTGAAGGAAATCATATTGTTTTCAGTCTGGTTATTGAAAGGCTATGGCCAATCCAAGTGTGATCCTTTTTGGTTATTGAAATGGTATGAGTTGCTACTTGCTAGTGTAATGCTTGTTTAATTTGTTTTGTACTCCCGTGCTTCTTGATTTCAGTTTACAGTTTTAAAAGGTGATACCTTTTACTGGTGGTAGATTTCTAGTTGTTGGGCAATGTTTTTCAGCCATTGTCTACTTGGGAATTTCATGCATGTGTGGATCTTCATGGAACATAAAGAGAAATGTAGTGTCAGTTTTACTCCCAAGGAAAATGTATTGAAACTAGTAGTCTAGTTTTCAACATATGATTCATCACCAAAACTTTCAATCTTTTTTCAGGACAAAGTTTGTCAGGTGTAGTTGGAAGTCCAGCTTATGTTGCTCCTGAAGTTCTGGCAGGTGAATATTCAGAGAAAGTGGATATCTGGAGTGCTGGTGTGCTCCTTCATGCGCTCCTAACTGGTCTTCTACCATTTCAAGGCAACTCTATAGAAGACGTCTTTGAGGCTATCAAGACTGTAAATCTAGATTTTGAGAGTGGGATGTGGACCTCAGTTTCTCAGCTTGCTCGTGATTTGATTGCTCGAATGCTATGCAGGGATGTTTGCAAAAGGCTATCTGCTGATGATGTATTAAGTAAGGCTCCTCTTTCTTGTTTTTCTTTACAGTTTTTTGGTGATGGTAATACTTGCTTTAAAATAACTTAGTTTAATTGGATTGCTTATTTAAGGAATCAATACTATCTGTCTCTGTAAATGAACAATTACAATTCACAAACCATGCTGTAGGTTTTAGTACCCACATAATACTACCAGAATCTCAGAAAGGAATAATATCATCATATTGAATCTTGCAGGACATCCATGGATCTTGTTTTACACACAACCATCACTGACAGGGCTAACATTCAAGCCAAAGGTCAGAAAAGCTGTGAGGGCAACAACCTTACGACAAGTGACCGTCAAGTCAAGTGTAGAGTCCATAAGTAACCAACCAAAATCTGCTGGTTTTCGCAGCAATGATGCTAACCCTTCTTTGGCTGGCTCATCAAAGTCCGATGAACACGACAACGGATTCGTCGATGTTCTCGCTGTTGCTATTTCTCACATGAGCATATCTGAGCCAAAGAGAATCAGGCTATGCAACCCGGCCAGTCCAACCCAACAGCAAACCTCGTCTAATTTAAAGACCAGCCTCTGTACAGCTTTCTGATTGCATCCAGTACTCAGCACCTCGATTTCTGCCATAATTTTTAGAATGATGGCACTGACACCAGACAGATACAATACAAGTATGTCCTACCTTGATGGTTCGAGCTTTGGAATCGGTGAATGGTGGCGCAGGAGCAGAACACAGGAGTATCTGCCCTGGCTACATAAGAGTTGTACGACTGCTGCTTGTCGCGTTTTCTTTGATGAAAACCCTGAATTGCTACTGGTGCTTCTAGGTTTAGTGCTGCTTTATATTGAGTTCTAATGTGTTAATCTAAATAGACAGATCATTAGCTTGCCTGTAAATTTTGTTGTGCATAGTTTCCTGACCTATGGTGATTTATGTACTTTCTGAATCTACTGTGTAATGAGATTACATTTATGCTAATTTGTAACATGTGGTATGTTTAAACAAAATAACTACACATGACTACATGAGTCATGACATGAAGGTATCAGTTTAGAATATTCCAAAATCTGAGGGTTTGTTCGGATGAATGTGAAAAGTGCACTTGTTGAACCTGAGAAATATGAAATATCATGCATTTGCACTATTCGGAAAATAGAAGAATATTTTTTTATTAAAAAAAAGATGATGGATAAAGTAATTGGACTTTTTCCAAACAAGTTGATTGGTAGTGTCTTTATTTTTAGTTTTGTCAAACAAGTTATAAGTAACATCTAACCTAACTACAAAATGTCATGGATGAAGTAATTGGACTTTTTCCATCAAAAAATATAATTGGACTTAGACAAGACATCCAATTAACCCCGAGATTTTGATTTATATACATTATTACAAGGAATGGTTATGGTGATAATTAAGTTACTTGTCCATATATTTAATTTCGAATCTGACAACCTGGAATCACTTTAGAAGAAAACAAAGGGTATCTGTATATATATATATACTCCCTCCATTTCAAAATAGATTGGTTTGTAGATGGTAGTTTTATTTTAAAATAAATATTCTTTTATATTTTCTAGGTAGGGGATTCTAATCATTTATATTGATTTGTGTGTTGATTTTTTAAAAGATTTTGATGGTTTAAAATATGCAGTGAGTAATAAAAAATAATAAAATTTATGAAAAAAATTAGTGAAATTATTAGATTTTTTTTAAAAAAAAGTGAAGTGTTTTATTAAAATTTGTGCAAATTACTAAAAGTAAAAAACTATGTATTTTGGAACGGAGGTAGTAGTGTTTAAAATTGATAAGTTGGACCCAAGTCCCAAGAAATTGGTTTGATTCAATCGATAAATCTATTATTATACGGTAAGTATCCTCTAGTCTGCTATCATTATCCCTTTTATAGTCCGCCTTCTTTTATTGATTGAAAACAATCATAAAACTACCCCATTTATTAAGAAAAATAATAAAATAATTTGACGCATCCAATAAGCAATATGTACTATATAATGAACCATAATGACAGACTATGTGATCTCAACCTATTATTATATGAGCCATTTTGAATAAAATCATCCTTAATTTTATTACTTTCATTTACCCGCCCTTTATTTATATTTCATTTGCAAGTCATCACTCATGTATAAAAATGGTTAAATTTGTTACTTTTCCTGTTAAAAGATGAAACTACTTTGTGTAAAAACGATTGATTCATTATTTGACCAACATTGATAGATTAATATTTATATTATTTTGTGGGGGAAATACACTAACAATTTTTTGAAACTATTTTAGACATGGCCCACATGGGGTAATTCTTTAACAACAAAATACCAATGAAGGGTGATTTAATGAAAATTACATAAAATTAAGGGCGAGTTTGTGCAAATATACACAAGATGTGGTTAAATGGAATTGAACAAAACTTAAATCTAAAAATCTAGGCGAATCAATTTGGAATGATTCAATGTGTAAGATTAGGTGAGATGGAGCTTATTGTTAGGTCAAAATGGAATTTAATTTCTCCAATAAATGTGGCTTTCCCTCTATAACTCATATCTACATGTTTCGTCCATACACTTCAAAAAAAAGAAATGCTTCGTACATTGATTCATCTAGCATCTAAAGTGAATTCAACGTAGGCGCTTCGTACTCTCGAAAGAGTCAATAGGTTCGATTCGATGCAAATTTAGATCGAGACGTAGTACTATTTGGTCATTGATGAGACAACGACCCTTATGTGGGACGGATCCATCGTATTAAAATGTTTTTATATTTTACTTAGATTAGACTAGACGTTGTCATGGGTCACGGGTTGGGCGAGTCGACCCGTGACTCGCCGGGTCGGTAACCCGTCGAGTCAGGGTCGAAGGATTGACTCGGGTTGAGGATCAGGGTTAGGGTCGGGGAGAAGATAACCCGTGACCCGACGGGTCGAACGGGGTGGCCTTTGAAAATGTAGCCGGTATTACACAAAACGACAAAAAAAAATCACAAAATCGTTCAACGGAAGGTCGAAACCTACTCAACCCGGACCCGACCGGGTCAGGTCCAACCCGGTTTCTTCCCTCTCCTGCCACATGGCCCAACCCGGCGGGTTGACCCGTCGACCCACCGGGTGACCCGAACCCGTGGACCCGTTGGAATCTCGGGTTAGGGTTCGGGTCATGTCCCCCGGGTTCTCGACCCGGCGGGTCGGACCCGTGGCCACGTCTAGATTAGACTGACATTCACAAATGATAATTTATCTCGAGATTTTTGAAATAATAGGCTATATTACTCATTTCGATAATTAGTTAAGAATTCATTACAACCAATAAGACCAAAAAACCAAAAAATATATAGGAGTATTTAAAATAAGACCAAAAAAAACCAATGAATTCATTACAACCAATAATAAGGATACAATACAATATGTCCAAAAACATGAGCATAATCTCAAGTATCAACACAACACACACCAAGAGCACTTACTTTTTGCACCATCACACTCAAAAAAAAAAAAGAAAAAAGAAAGAGACAAAAGCTTAAAAAAGCTTCCCATCACACTTAAACCTGCATTAATCAATTCAAGTAACATGATAAGTTTGAGATCCAAACAAGAGCAAGTTCGAAGTGACAAAGCATCAATGGCATTTTAGCCATTAGGAGTGAGTGAGTGAGAGTTGGAGACGTGAGAGGCAAGGTGGGCCCGACCTACCTAACGAGCGTGCTCCAAGAAATTCCAAGATGGAGAGACCCCCCACCCCTCTCCACATTCCACACATCCATCCAGCTAAACAAAAAAGCAAGCTTTTCACACTTGCAATTTCAAAACCTAAAGCCTCTTTTGATCTCCTTGAAGCCACTCAGATTCACTTCTTTTGCCATACTACATTCTTAATTCAGAGTCGATTCTTAGATCTGTTATCCTCACTTCAACTCTTCGAGATAAATCTTTCACCATATTTAGTGACTGACAAAGTGACAATGCATCATCAATCTTTGGAGTGATTTTTTTTTTTAATAACGTGCAAGTTTCGAGTTTATCGATTAATCTTTCCTGAGCAACTGTAAATGAATGGTACTTCATTTTTTGCATTGCTAAATTATTTTAGCCCTAATTTAATAGTTTTTTTATTAAAAAATTATATTTATATTCCAAATATCTATATTTATAAACTTTTATCTTGAAAAAATCTATGTTAGAAACTTAGAAGGGACACCAATGCTGCAATGCTGCAATGCACTTTATGGAATCCCTTGCTTTTAAGTATCACATTCATATTCATCAAATGCAAGCATCAAGGTAGTGCATACCAATAGATGTTTAATATTTTTACAAATACTCTTTTGCAGTTGAACTAAAACTTCAAACTCTGTGTTAAACTCAAAACATAATGAAAAACTTGAAACTTAAATCTTATTTTACCAAACAGGGCCTAAGATTTCGGGAAGGGGACGTGTAGCTGGCTTCAAAGACATGGCCCGAGCCAACTGGAGCCTTCGGCTTCTTCCGTTTGCGGAGACTCGGCCTTCAGGGATTTCAGATAATCAATAGCTCCATCAATGATGATCAATGGATCCTTGCTGCATTTCGAACCTGGGATTAGCTTTTGAAGGATTCTCAGGGTATCATGAATCTTATGCTTCCTCGACCTCTTGCAGCCCACAGATAATGGCGAAGCTTGTTCACCATTAGAAGAATTCAGATCCACCACACTTGCGTCCTTGAACGATAGAGGCGCTGAATTTTCCATCTCTTTAGTATCAACCGGAGACAATCTGCCACAAGAATCGCCATCCAGCAATTTCTGTCTCTTAGTTGAGCGCCCCAAACTAGTTACTTCTTCATCAAACTCTTCGCCTTCCACTGGATTATCCAAATCATCTTCCTTGGAAATTGGGGAATGACCAGTGCTCATTTCATCTTCATCCTCGCTATCACAGAAATCATAATCATCTTGATCAGAGTAAAGCAAGACATTGATCTCTTCAGTGTCTTCATGGTAATCACTGCTTTCATCTGTCACATGATTCTCGCCTGAACCCTGTAACCCAGACACCTTAGGACAAGATTCCTCTGTCTTGAATGCTCGTAGCTCTCTTGGGAGCTCATATGTCAAAAACGGATTGGAAGGAATAGCTGCTGGGTTGCATATAGAAGAAAATAGCATCCGAGTTTCTTCCCCGGACTGATCAAATATGAGAAATTTCTTCTGCTGAAGATATGATGTCTCATGCGGTGTAGCTTTCCCATCAAGTTCAGAGGGCAGAAGAGACTGTTGCTTCTCTTGATACAGATTCATAGCAGGAATCGAAGTCTCAACACGAGGGAAAGAGTGCCATTGCACAAACAACCCTTCATCAAAAGGTAAATCAGAAGTGTGGCAACGATTCAGACCGGCATCTGCTGAGACAATACGAGGGTTCGCAGAGGCAGGGCAACTCTCGGGTTGCCTGACAGTAGCATTCACATCCGAGCGGTTGAAATTGCGTGACTGCCAAACAGACTGCCTCTGACCTGGCCAAGAACCATTGGCCGAGACAATGAGAGGGTCCACATAGGTAGAAACGGGCTCACGTTGCCCGAGAGTAGCACTCACATCCAAGCAGTTGATGTTGAGTGGCTGCCAAGCGGATGGCCGCTGACCAATCCAAGAACCGTCTCCCTCGACCATTAAACGGAAAGAAAGTATCTAGATTGGCAGAAACAGATAAAAACACACTAAATCAAAACACTAAAGGTAATCAGATGGGGCTGCTCACCTAAATATAAACAAATCGACGAGACATACCAGGATTTGAAGCTAAGTTTTTCTCGTTCGCTTGTGCTTCTTGTAAGATTACAACAAAAGCCAAAGAAGAAAAGAAGGAAGTTCCAACTCGCTACGAAAACGCAAATGTAAAGATCAATCTACGTGACAGGTTTCAGCAATTGACGGAAGTACTCAGCCTGGTTAAGAGTGGGGAAAACAATGTGGTTAGTCCTGGTGTTACACTGCAATAGCTTGAAATTTCGACTAAGCATGTTGTTAACACAAACCTGGCAATCCTGCAAAGGTTGAAAACAAGCTATAACTCTAACTATGATGGTTGCTTTGCCTGCGACTCCTGTCTCGTGTTTCAATGCCCGAAATCTTGTCTGGCTAGCTGCTTGGCACACCATTACTACTTCCAACTCTTTCAAAATAGGACTATTAAGTGAACCTAATGAGCTAAATTACACGCAGATGAAGAGACAGACAGCCAATACTAATGAATGAAAAAAGGACTAAGAGATCAACCCTAGCTTAGATGATGATAGGGATGAACCAAGGAACAACAGCAAAGTGATTGGATCCCATTGAGGCAAAAATCGAATTCAATAAAACTACTATCGAAAGTAGGGCGAAGATAACTTTGCAATACAGATTCAGAGAGATAAGTTTACGGTAAGAATAAATTGACAGACAAAACCAGTGCATGCTGCTTATCTCCAACAAGATTATGCAGACACAAATGTTCCTGCACCACAGAATGTAAGAAATTGTCAGTTGATCTGATGATAGGGGGGGAAAAAAAAGTTAATATCAATCTTTTCAAGTACAGAATGTACAGATCCTGATTTAACTGTCCAATTGCATAAAGAAACGCCACCATTTCAGGTTGAAGTTTCTAAAATTTTCGAACCAAATTCCTGAAAACCCAAGGAATCATGATACGAAAACACCAAAACACCACTCCAGAAGATCCATAACCAGTCAATTGCTCGTCTTCCCGGTAAACAGGAAAGAGAGAGAACTGAAGTGGCGAAAATCTCGAACTATGGTAAAGTAAAATCTGCTAATTCAACAGATCCGCCGCATTTGACACTCGAGACACACCAAAATCGTTCAGGAAGAGTCGGAGCAATGGAGAATCTAGAAGAAAAAGGAGGAAATCAAGGCAACTTACCCATGAATGTGGATGACAGTGCAGCAAAATTAGGGTTTTGAAGCTAGCGGAGAGATGGATGGGTGAGGTATCGAAGATCGATCGATCGATCGGAATTGGGAGATGGAAAGGGGAAAGGGAATTGGGGAAAAATGAATCAAGATTGGGAATAATTAAACAAAGTGTGTAGAGAGAGAGAGAGGAGAGATGTGATGGAACGTAATAAAAATGACGCCTTTTATTATTACTCACGCCCGCGTGCAATCGACACGGGAGCGAGCGATGGGATGGATAATCTCCTTTGAAAATTCCCGATAGGAGGGTTGTTATACGAGGTTAATAGTTTGAGCTCGGAGTTCGGTCGAAAAAAGTTTGACTTGAGCTCGTTCACTTATCTAAACAAGTTGAGTTTGAACACGATTTTAAGTTCGGTTAAAAGCTCAGCTCATTCGATTTAAGCTCGAATTTTATAGAATTTCTAAAATTTCCTTTAAGTTAATATGTTATGACCAAGTTTGAAGCTCGAAAAAAACTCGGTTTGAACTCGTTTATTTACTAAAACAAGCAAAGTTTGAACAAAAAAAAACTAGTTTAAAAATTGTGCTCAACTCGATTCGAGCTCGTTAAATTAATGAATCAAGTTTGAACATGTCAAGCTCAGCTCGTTCGGCTCGAATAACACCCCTACCGCCGGGGCTCCGTTTGATACCATCAGTTAAATATTTTGGAGCTTTTTGTTTGGATATTATTTACTGTAGTTTTAAATAAATAAATAAATATAAAATTATAATTTAATTACTTTTTAGAATTAGGGGTTTTCGACAATTACTTATCCAAGCTTCTTGGAGTTTTTTTATTCACAAGTTTTCATCAACTACTTTACCAACTAAATTTACCAAACATTATATAGTAATTTATTAACATATATTTAACACTAATAAATAATAATCCATTAGTTTCAGCTATCCCATTAACTTCAACAATTCAACTATACATCACTAAATAATTTTTACATTTATTTAATCTTAAAAAAATATAAAAATTGTATACATATTCTAAACATCTATTTTTATATGTTTATAAATTTTAATTTTGAAAATTCATGTTTTTATTTTTTTTATAATTATATTTCATAAAATAATAAATTTTTAATTTTCTAAAATTTTGAAAACATGATTTTTCAAAATAAAACTTATAAACGTATTAAAATGGAGGTTTAGAATATGTGTGAAATTTTTATAATTTTTGAATTTTAAGTAAATGTAAAAATAATTTAGTGATGTAGGAAGTGTGGTAGATGATTTGGATTGCCTTTTACCAAACCAAATTAGGCAGGTTTGGCATTTCTATTATTTAATACTATAAATTAAGATTATAATTTATCTTAAAATTATAATTTAGATAAATAAAAATAAAAAATTTAAAGTGAATTAAACTTAGGTATAATGTTAAATATTTTAAAATGTTATAGACTGAGATCAGTTTCTTTAAAAAAAAATATATAAATCACAGTATAAACGATCCAAAAAAATTGTGTCATACTCATACAAACCTTTGAGAGGTTTAGGTTCAAATCTTAATTTCTTGTGATGTTGATAAAGGGAATAATGTTTTTTTTATTATTATTTTACTCCATTTTGAACAAACTCTAGTTATGAAAATTTTGATTTGGACGTAGAGTGATATTCTAAGTTGTTGATATTTTTTTAGCGATAACACCAAAAGTATAGAAAAGATGACAATATATTGTACTTTGATAGTTATTGAGGCTAATTTAGGGGTATTAAACGAGATGAGATGATCCTTTATTCATTAATTTGATTTCATGTAAATTTAACCGGGACTTGACTCATCTCTGGCAATTGGGATAGGACAGTCAAGTTGACGCGGGACCATCCAAGACACCGCCGGACACACTCTTCCATGTTCATGAACCATGCTCTAGCCATTGAAGTCATACCTATGTTCTTCTCTTGCTGATGCCTTTGGCGACGACACTAGGAGCCTCGACGCCGAGACCTGAAGATTATATTTGCTTACTGTTGGCCTCGGCGCCGACATCAGAACCCTCAACGCCGAGACCTAGAGCCTAGTTTTCTACATGGGCCGAAATTATTAAGTTTATATGGGCCGAAATTTATTAAGTGTTGCAACCCTAATTTTCATTGTTATTTTTAGTATCTCTTTTACTTAAGTTATTTTAGGTAATTTAGGAATTTATTTTAATTTCTCTTTATTTATTATTTTCATCTAAAATCAGCCCTAGATTATAAGTAGACGGCTGATCCCATTGTTTAGAGGAGTACGCCTCTTTCATTGAATGAAATTCTCTTTTGTGTGAAACACATTGAGGGCAAGTCAATCGATTCGTAGCGAGGCTCGTCGATTGTAAATTGGTATATATCTCAGTTTGGTTTGCCTTGTGTTTATCAACCTTGCAAGAGCTTGGTAATCCTGGTATCCACGAGCCCCCTCCTTGTGCCTCCAAGTTGTAGATGCGGGTTGTGTAGTCGTTAGTGTTTGGTTCCTACCCTCTACGGAGGCCTGGGGTCTTCATCTCGTTCTACATAGATCGACTCAGTCCTTACCGGTCGTGTCTTTATCAATTTCGAGTCTTTCCTTCGTTTCTTGCTGCGTCGTGTCTTGTTCTTATTCTTTTCTTCTAGTCGACATCGAGTTCATTGTGTTCTTGGTGTTCTTGTTGAGTCTTGCGTCATTTCTTGATAGTTCTTGCTGCGTTTCTTGTTTTCTTGTTGAGTTCTTGTTTATTCAATTGAATTCTTGTTTGATTGTCGAAGATCGGGCCATTCTACGGCTTACCCCATATCACAAGTTTTACTAGCTTAGCTGATAAAGATGATAATAGTGATTAATAGGTCACGAGTTTGAATCTCTTCTCTTTTTATTGTAATGATTTAAGCGTCTACAAAAAGAACATGAATCACAAATGTATGTCGACTAATTAAATAAAATCTTTTCGACATCGATGTATGTGGTAAATTTAACGTAAATAATTTGCGACCCCTTAGAAATAATGCTGAACGTATTAACAGAAGTTAAGGAATAAACGGATATAGAATTTAAGGCTAAATAAATAGTTTACTCAACTGTATTAACATTACTAAGTTCATTAATCACATTATTAGGTTTGCTCTTTTGGTGACACCGTAAGGTTTTTTTAAATTCCATTAATAAGCAAAAGCCATAAATCAAGGGAGACCACCTTAAGTGAAATGATTATATATAAATTAAAGTCAAGGGCGTAATTAATGAGGGTTTATTAGTATCATCATCGTCATCATCATTCACATATATATATTGGTCCTTTTTTATCGTCTTCTCATTTTCAAGTAGAAAGATCCCTTAATTGTCATGGATTATTTGTGGTTAAAAAAAGCACTTTTCCTTAACCAGCAAATAATAATATTGCTGTATTAATGGAGGTATTATTATTATTTGATTTAGGTGATACTAATAAATTCTTGTGATTAGTTTGGTAAGAAAAAAAAGAGAGAGAGTGAAATACTAAAAAAAAACGTTCCGGCTATATACACCGCAAATCTCCACGTCCTTAAGGACGTGCAAGGGAGTTTGCAGCCACTCGAGCCCGGACGTGCAAGCACGTTTTTATTTTTTTTTAAAAACGTGCTTGCACGTCCTCAGGGACGGGCTTGCACGTCCTTAAGGACGTGCAAAGTGCACGTTCTTAAGGACGTACAAAGTGCACGTTCTTAAGGACGTGCAAGCCCGTCTACAAAAGACGAAGAGTACGTGCCTCTTCGTCTTCCCTTCGTGTTTGCCTGAGAGAAATCGAGAGAGAGATTGCCGGAGTGAGAGAGAGATCGCCGGAGTGAGAGAGAGAAGAAGAGATCGAGACAGAGAGAGAGAGAAACAGAGAGAGATGGAGCCGGAGAGATCGAGGGTGGCGGTGGAGCCTGTGGGGGAGGGGGTTGCGGTGGAGGGGGTGGCGGTGGAGCCTGTGGTGGTGGCCGGGGGTGGTGGTGGGGCGGCGCCCATGGAGGTTGAGGAGGGTGGTGGTGGTGACGGTGGTGGTGGTGGAGCAGCGACGGCGGCGGCGTCCGGTAGTGGTGGTGGTGGTGATGGCGGCGGAGTGGTGGAGTTCCGCGGCGGTCTGTAGAGGTTTCGCCGGTCCCGACCCCACCGGTATGTTTTTTGATTTATTTATTTTGTTTGATTTATTTTTATAGTTTTATAATATAGTTTAGATTTTAATATAGTTTTATAATATAATTTGATAGATTATAATTAGTTTTAGTATATAGTTTGATAGATACTATATAATTATTTAGTTTTAGTATATAGTTTGATAGATATTATATAGTTTGTATATTTTGATAGTTTTAATGGAAAAACAATAAAAACGATTAATATATATTACAAGATATTAAAACATATTAAAATATATTAAAATACATTAAAAGACATTAAAATAAAAACATTAAAATATATTAAAATATATTAAACTACATACAAAATAAAAACAGGATCTCAACATTTCATAATAACAGGCAGGGAGGCTCATGAGGGGTGATGGTACCCTCCGGCCTGATACGATCGCCGGCCGGGCAACGGTCAGCCAAATTCCAGAGGAGACGGTACCCGACATTCCGACAGCCACAGTCGACGTTAATATGATAAGGTTGCCCGATAACATAAAGAACGAAAACGTAAACATCAAGAACGAAAACGAAAACGAAAACGAAAACGAAAACGTTAATATCTCGAGTTAGGTTGGCTAGGGTTGTTAGGGTTTAGGGTTTGGCTAGGGTTGTTAGGGTTTAGGGTTTGGCTAGGGTTGTTAGGGTTTAGTGTTACGGTAGAGTTTGGAAATTTGCACGTGGTCAACGACGTGCTTGCACGTTGATGAGGACGTTCATTTTTCCGAACCCTACCTAACCCTAAACCCTAGCACGTTCTTAAGGACGTGCATTTCTGCTTACCAGTGCCTATTTGAAGCGAAGGAGACAGCTTGATTCCGCACTCCAAAACAAAGTCCGACTTGTTTCGATATATATTCATTCACCGTTAGAATCGTTATGGCCGAGCCGCAAAGCAATCCTCGTCTCCAAGTTTGCCAGGTACGGATACGTTTCGTATAGTGAATATATTTCGTATTCCTTCCGTTTTGTTCATATTCCACTAATGTTAATACAGTTTCGAGACTTTGCGCCTGAGTTCTCGGACCCAAGGGTTTGGAATGACCGTGACGAAATGGTTACGCATTTCAAGGACTTGGGTCGGAGACACTGCATGATTTTAGTAATCAAGCGGTCTTGGACGGGGGCGTCGAATCGTCCAGGCGGGGTTTTTCTTGCTTGCGAGCAGTATGGGGAGTACCGACCACGCGGGAGGAAGCTCCGAAGCACGCAGTCGAAGATAAACGGTTGTCCATTCTCTCTACACGGACACGAAGCTCCGCCGGGTCACTGGGTTATGACGGTAACCCACGGTGTTCATAACCATGGGCTTCCAACGATCTTGAAGGGTCACGCCATCGCCGGACAGATGACAGAGGGGGAAAAGAAGATGGCCAGGTGGATGAAGGAAATTGGCACTCCTCCAAAATCCATTGGGTTCGGATTGAGGCAGTTGGATGAGACCAGCGTCACGTCAAGGAAGAGCCTTACCAACACGCTCACCATGATGGTCGCCGAAGAAAGAGGTAGTCGGACGATGACTCAAGATACCTTGCACCATATGCGGGAAAGAGGGTACTACTACGAATTCAGACGACATCCGGATGACGACAACGTCTTGAGCGACCTCTTCCTGGCGCATCCCGACGGGATCCGGCTTCTCCGAAGGTTCCATTACGTCATCGTAATGGACAGCACGTACAAAACAAATGCATGGACCGACATTGGAGGGTTTGTTACAGGATCCCATGTGTCCATGAGATTCAGGGATACGTCAACTCCGGTACTCCGATACCCGCCGAGGACATCCACCCGTTCTGGATGGATTTGTCATGGACTGACATCGACGACACCCCACTGTCGTATGAGCTGTCATCTTCATATACGGCTTCCAACGATGTATGCGAGGATGAGCTGCACCCACCCTCATCAGCAAGCGTCCGAAGAAACTCTAATTTTCCGTTCTCATAGATCTGGTTGCGTCGTAACGCTCCTATTCCGCCGCCTCCGCCAGAATGGGTCGCACATCATCATCCGAGCGTCGAAGGATGGGATGCTCCGTTTCAAGCTCAGTTTGAGAGATTTCGAGCCTTGCGTGTCGAGTCCGGCCGCCCTTTACTATTTTCCTAGATTTTATTCCACAAGTTTATTAAAATTATGAATGTAAACTTTTTTTTCCGTTCCTTGTAACGTTATTCGCATATTATCCGAATGAAAACCTTAACAAATATTGTTTTCTATTTAATTTGACCCTAAATCCTTCAACTCCACTAGCTAACACTTCAATTTTATCAATTAACATTACAAAACCCTCGGAAATCCTAAACCCTAAACCCTAAAACCCTACTAGGGTTTGCACGTCCTTAACAACGTGCAAGTATTGCACGTCCTTAAAGACGTGCAAGAACGTTGTTAAGGACGTGCAAGTCTTTGCTAGTGGACGTGCATAGTCCCAGACTTGCACGTCCTTAAGGACGTGCAAATCCTTAATCCGGATTTGCGGTGTATATAGCAACACCCAAAAAAAATCAGGACAAAGCATGAATTTCGCTACACTTATGTCAAATAACACATTAATAATATATCTATATATTCTTAAAATATAAGAGTTTTAGCCTAGGTATCATCCTCATTTTTTTAGCTCTTTAAACTAATCAAATATTTTCCTTTATTTTTTTCTTCTTCTTTCTTTCATCTCTTTAAACCAATCCCATTTTTTCTTTTATTTTTAACTCATTTACTAACTATTGGGCTTAATTCAAAAAATTGAATTCAAGCTAATGTCTACTATTATATATATACACACACTCTTAAAACATGAGAATTTTAGCTTAAAGAAGAACGCGCCTACGCGCCCCCAAAACACACTGTCAAACCCTCAATTGTAAACCCAATCCATGGCTTCTCCGTATCCAATCCATGGCTTCTCCGTCATCGTCACTAACTCTCTCCTGCAATCCTTGCTCGCATCCGCCTCCACCGCCATTGGTTACTTCTTTGGCCTCGCCTGTGGTGGGCGGCTCTGCGCCGCCTCCTTTGGCTTGTTTACCTCCAGTCTCGTATCGGAGTTCTAATTCCGCTCACCCCCTCTCCTCTTGTCAATTCGGATCTCGTTCTCTAGATTTCTATTGGTTGAATTCCTTTCGATCTCGGGTCTATGGGGTTTTGGCGTGGTTAGTTTCGTGTTGGGGTGTTGTCTCTCTCGATTCCCCCTTCCTCTTCGTCCTCTTCCTATGGCCCTCTGCAATTTTGGTCCCCTGGGGCGTAGTCTCAGTCGGTGGCGCCGGTGGGGCTCGCCTCGGATCTTCTCTCCTCTGGCTCCCCTCGGCTTAATCGCTTCCAACTACTCATTCCGACACTGGCCGGCTCCCGTGCGCCGTTCTGGCCCGGGTTGGTGCCGACTTGGTTCTGCTGACGGTGCCTGGTTGCGGCATGCTCGCTCTAGAGTCCTTGGCGTGCAAGGGTTTCCTTTCCCCTTGCACGCCCGATTGTTGTCAGATTTGGCGTGGCGTACAAGGTGCATCCTTGTCCTTGCCTGCCACGTTTTGCTTAAAAAATAATTCTAAATTAAAATCATAATTGAATATTTACAAAACAGCCCGAAAGGGTTAGATCAAAATCCCGAAAGGGTTTAGATCAAAATTTTATGGTCACTGGTTTATTAAATAAATCCCAAAAGGGTAAATCCCGAAAGGGCTTGAACCAAATCCCGAAAGGGCTTGAACCAAATCCCGAAAGGGCTAGAATAAATCCCGTAAGGGCTTGGTTAAATCTTTCGGCGTCTTTGCTCGAGCAGTGTGAGGCTCTACTTTCGGCGTTTCTAGGAGATCTTCTGCTTGGTTGGGGGCGTGAAGTCTGGAGTCGGGACTGGCTGGGATCGAGGTGGTGCGTTATGGGCGACTCCATATCCGGGATGCTGTTTCCTTGGAGTTTCATCTGTACTTCCCACATGAGATAGAGTCCTGCAGTATCGCTGGCCCGCGGTGCTACTGTTTGGTGGTGCTTGGCTTCGTTCTTCGCCGTCGTCCGCAACTGCTAGTTGTAGTTCTTCTTAGATCGTTTCTTGTAGTAGGGTTTTTTCTGCTTGTTTCTTAGCGCCTTTTTTCTATTCTTCTGTATGCTTTGGCGGTTCCCGCCTACCGATTCGTCGGCCTCTCGAGAATCAGGCTAGCCTGATCTCGAATTCTTACTTAATAAAAAAAAACAAAAAAAATAAGAATTTTAGCCTACGTATATTATCCCTATTTTTTTAGCTCATTAAACCAATCAAATATTTTTTTCCTTTATTTTCTTCTTCTTTCATTTATCTCTTTAATCAATCACATTTTTTTCTTTTATTTTGAACACATTTACTAACTATTTATATATATTCTTAATACCAAAGTTACAATAATAATATTATTTTTTACTAACCAATAAGAGTGATTTAAAATATCTATATCTATATATATATATGGTACTTTAAATGAGATTTTTTCAAAGAAATAATTATGAAATTATATAATTTTATGGTAATAGTTTTCATCTTCACTTTTATTAATATTTTATAATATTAATTTGCTATATTATTAAAATTATATTTCAAACGAAAAATTGCATCAAGACGCGTAGACTATACTAGTTGAAATTTAAATTTATTTTATTGTCTAGCTTAATCGAATTGAAAAAAATCAATTTTTTTTAAAAAAATATCACTATCTTTAGCCAACTATTCTTTACTCAATTGTTGAATTTGCTTCAAGCTAGTTTACGATGCACGAATAACCGAACCCAACGTCACTAGGATGATCTCTAGACAAACTGAACCTCAAGTCCCCCAGGATGGTCTCTTAAAACACTACGGTCTATCCATGATTCCACTAAGCTTCCTCATTTCTTTACAGACCTTCTATTCACATGGCGAAATATCGCCACTCACATGCTCATAGATCAATTGATGTGATCAGCTCGCAGGTGCATCTTCACTATTCCCCTAGCTACCAACTTAGGAATTTGGTATCAGTATTGACACCGTTGCAGTTTTTTTAGGTAATAATTCGGCCAAAAAGCATCCTTACGAATGAGATCATTGATAACTATGTCGTTTGAAGTTAGTGCATCAAGTAGTTCAACCCCTTTCACAATATTTTTATTTTATTTTTTATTTAAAAAGAAATTAATTTGGTTGGGAGGTAAGAAAGGGTCGAAATCTTTTGTCACCAATCGATCCCATCCCGCTCTCATAAAATCTCTTTTTTTTTTTGTTTGTAATCTATCAAGGACAGAGATCATGGAGAACTATGTCGTTAGTGCACCGTAAGGTGTTGTTCTCAAGTGGTTACTCTACATTTATACAAAATTACAATCACTATCAAGGACTTCATAAAGGGCTAAAATAATGCCCTGTAAAGTAATATAGAATGGTAGTACTACAAATCTGCAATGCTACTTTCAGCTTCAGCCAAGGCGCAGTCGTTTTGCTCTAACATTATATCACAGAGATCCAGGAGCTTCTGCGCTAGGGGCGGGATCCCGGGATTTCGCCCCTCGTTGTAGAGATGAGCGTTGTATGCAATCTGCCAGACGTCGTGACGGAACTCCTTGCGGTCTTTGTACTCCAATCTCCGGGTCCTGTCCCGGATTGTGGAGAGATCCATTGGCCGCCCTATTATGTCGAGGTAGTCGGGGGCCTCTTTCTTCGACACGGGCTTCAGGAATAGGTAGGATATGTCGCGCCTTGCCTTGAGGGCTTCGACTATGCTCTCTAAAATGTTAGCCAAAGAAACCTGCATCGAAGTTCAACTCCAACATCAGCAATGTTTCTTGTTTCATTTTCTAACTAATCCATTCGATGCAAAATGGATACAAGGTATAGCAACAGTAGAAATAGTATAAAATTCCTGTGGTCATGAACTTTAATCACAGCGAAAAGAAGATATACCTCTCCCCCTCTGCGACGTTTGGTAGGCGGAAGGTGATCTGCAGCATATCTTACCGATTCCACAACAGCCTTCTTTTTGGCGGAGCGTTCTCTTTCAGGGACACTTCTACTATTTCTTCGGAACTGAAAATCCTCCATGTAATCGTCTTCGAATTCATCTCGTTTCTTCTTCTTTTTCTTCTTTTGGGCTTTCTGAAGCGCTTCTTCTTCCCTCTCGATTCTCAAGACTTCTTCGTACCTTCTCACCTTCTCTAACTGATGATCTTGCTCTTCTAACATCCTCATTTCTTCCATATAAATTCTTCTCGCGTTTTCTTCTTTAACCCTCTCAGCATTTCTCCTCTTTTCTTCTTCCAATGCTCTTCTACTCTCCCTTGCCCTTCCCTTCGATCCTTCCCCACCAAAAGGATTGACATCTGGCCTCATATACGTAACCGGTGATGTCAAATCGACAATCTTTTTGGTTTTTCTGAAACCAGTATCAACACTTGCATCAACGCCAATCTGATCCAAGATGTGGACTTGCTTTGGCTGCTTGATTGTAACTTTCTGACGAGGTTGTTCCTTACTTGTATCAATTGGGGGAGGGACAAAAGGTGACGGTTTCGGAGGCTCAGCTTGCACAACAACGTCAGTCTTCTTTTTGCTGGTGGCTATAAATTTAAGCTTGTTCACCTTGGGAAGTGGCTTACTTCCAGTCTCCGACTCAGAGATGGTTGGCTGCTCTGCAACAGGGGTGGACACTGGGGTAATCTTGCTATCCACAGAGTTGCATTTCACTTTCAGTGATTTAGGTTTCGAACTCGACTTTTCAACCTCTGGAACATCAACTGGGGCCACTTTTGTCACGGCTTTAATGATAGGCTTCTTATTTGAAGGTTTTTGCTGGCTTTGAGAAGAAGGATCCAGTGAAATTGCTTTCTCTGATGGTGTGTCTGGAACAGGAGTATTAAACAGCACCTCGGGATCTTTACCATACTTGGGACAGTTCTTGTTCGTCCGCATGTGGCCCTCCTGAAAATTAACCCCCACGTGCACAAAAAAGAAAGAAAATTATATGAGAAAGCACCAGCAGCATAATCACGAAAATTTCAAGCAATGAAAGCATCAAGGGACTGTTTGGTACGACTCCATGAATCGAGCCGGAATACGGAACCAGGTTGCAATGAAGAATCAGTTTGGGTGATTCCTGTTCAGGAATCGAATGAGGGATTTAGCACATGCACATCCTAACCCATACCACCCATGACAACCCGTACCATAACACAGCGTCTGAAACCGATTTAGGATTCCATGGGAATGGTACCAAACACCCCCTCAAAATTCCGAGACACAAACCTGACCGCATGCACCGCAGATAAAAGTTTCTCTGGCTGGTTTTCTTTCCTTCTGGCAACACAAACAACAAATGAAGTTTAGTTTATATTATTGCTAAAAGGTTCTTAACAAACATCACTCGATCCTACAAATACAAAAAAAAAAATAAAAAAATTGAGAGAAACTTGAACAGAAAATCTCAAATATCCTTGAAATAAGAACCAAATTATGGAGGAAAACAGATAAAAAATAGTTCATGCCCCCAAACCTCAGGCACAAGAGAATTTGCTGGAAATGAGAGCCTAAGAAAGATTAGCACTATAGCAAGACGTACCTTCTCCCCATTAGGCATTAGCTTGGCCTTTTTAAATGGAACATCACCACTTTTTGATGGTTTGACCTTGATAGATGGTGTGCCCTTAAAATATGGTTCAGACTGACAACAAAAAATAAAGTTTCGTCAACAGATATCTATACTTGCAGTATATTATTAACCATTCCTTAATACAGGAAAAAAAATGTCTTCACAATGGGAAAATCGAAATTGTCTATAGTAGCAGTTTATTACCTCCATCTGTTTTAGTGCAAAAGGATCACCCGACTTGGCCAATCCAGATTTTTGTTTGGCCTGTATCTTTTTCTTATGTGATACAGAACTTTGAAAACCATGGTGCAATACCAAACCTTGAGTGACAAACTTCTTAATTGCAGGCTTTGCTTTTCTCTTCCCTTTGCGTTCTGCTTCATCATCTGCACGTAAAAACATGATCAGTACTTCATCGTCAACAAATTTTTTTTTATCACAAAAGCAAGGTCCAAACGTTAAGTATGGGGGTTGGAGCTGTGTAGCCAACAATATACAAAGAAAGTATTTGTTTATAGTTGTCTGTCAGTTTGCTGATGCTGCACGTCCAACAAATGCACCTATCCTTCATCTAGAATATAGAATCCTCGATCTAAAAAATACAAAGATAAAGAAACTTGTATTTGACATCACAAATTTGTTTAATATGTCCATCCTAGTAAACTTGCTAGAGTCAGACATAATGAACTGAACACCTACCATCCATAAGTAACCTGCGGAGCTCTGCAGCTTCAGCAGCTTCATCCTCACATTCCTCTTTTGACTGGGCTTCAGATGAATGCCGTCTCATTTTAAGCCCCCTGACAGTATCACATTTCTCAGGTCTAAACTCTAAGTTATCTTCAGTTTCTTCACATTCTTCTGCATCAAGCAAATTTTCCAGATCTCCAGCAAAAGAATCTAGGTCACTGTGTGCCTCAGAGTCACTCTCATTTTCATCACCGTCAACAGCAGAAAGAGTCTGAACCTGCCGATCCCAGATTTCCTGACACTTGTCTCGTGTTTGCTGCTGAAGCTGAAGAAATGACATTCTTTGACCACGAGCGAATTTGCTAATGGCCAATGAATCAACCTCTACCCCCGAAGCAGCTTGTTCACTGGACAACTTACGTATCAGTGCAATCCGATGCCAGCGTGTGAGCTTTGCAATCTGTTCATCTGGAACATTGAACTTCAGAAGAACCTACATATTTGAAAATAGTTGGAAAAGGTGAAAACATGACCAGCAACACAGCTTATAACCAAATACTCTCTCTGTTAAGCATGACCTATATATTTGAAAATAGTTGGAAAAGGTGAAAACAGTGTGAAGCACAACAGGAATAATCTCAAGGCACACCATGAGTTCATCAAATTTGTCTACAGGCGGCATGTGGATTGATCCGGAAATCGCATTTGGCCATTACTGCTACATTGCTTTGCTACTAAGTACGATCTTCTAGATGACAACCTCCATCTCTTTTTGATTAGAGAAACTACCAAGCCCCCGGAAAGTAATAATGCAATTACAGAAAAGAGTCTACTGCTATGGTCTAGGAATCAGGATTGTAAACCAATGCAAAGGATGAGAGGAGTAATTTTTGTGAATATTGGGGGATGAACCTCCATCTCTTTTTCATTAGACAAACTACCACGCCCCGGAAAGTAATAGTGCGATTACAGAAAAGAGTCTACTGCTATGGTCTAGGAATCAGGATTGTAAACCAACCTCCATCTATTTTTACAGTAAGCTCAGAACAGTGCCTTCATTGGGGTATGAACCTCAAATATAATTGCAAAGAGTATTAAACCTTGACATAATAAAGGAAAGGCGGACAGAATTTTGTAAAGAATTCACAAGACACTATAAAAGTACACAGTATTTGGTGAACCTCTCGCGCAGCGTCCATGCTCAGCCTTCTGAGATCGGCATCTGTTCCAGTGACAGTGGAACCTTTGACTACAGTTGGCTTTTTCTTTACCACAGTATTTGCAACAGGCGCCTTTGGTGGAAGGCGAACATAACTGAAACCTAAGCCCCTACCAGATGGATCACCAATACCAGTAATTTCCAAACGCTCTATATTTTCTTTATCCTGAAAGAGAATAAAAGCAAAAGCCTCAATGCATGCAGGTAATTTTTTTAAGTGAGCATGCACATACAAATAAGGAAACAATTGTTCACAGTTTTCTCAAGCAACAGCAACAAAATAGGTTTTCAAAAATAATTACCATCAATGCAACATTCATCAATTTGATGAAACATGAGATTTTACCAAAGTGGCATAGCTAGAAGAAACAAGTTCCATTCTTCATTTTCACTATTAAACTAAAAAGAAAACATTAGGATACAAATATTTTTTCTCGAAATAGATTTAAAAATACCATTTAGAAAGTTAAGTGGTAGACACAGCAGAGATGAGTGAAAAAGGCAATAAGGGCAAGAATAGAATTGATGATATAAGCAGCTGATAAAAGTGATTCCCACCCTGCGCCTCCGTTCCCTTCAAATATGAACAGGACAATTGAAAACATGAGTATTGTTTAATAACATAAACCTATACTACTAGAAGAGTAATGACATTGAACAAAATCATAATAACAATCAGCTAAAGAGGAATTTGACATGTGAGTATGTGACGAATAGCTTGATGACAAAGACAACATAAATGCATGCATGTGTTTATTTCCATGATGTACCCTTTAAATAAGCATTTACAAAAGAAAACTAGAAATACCTGACTAGTACATGCCACAAAATTGCTGCTGAGGTTCCAAGGAGTTATTTGCAGCTCCCTCTCAATATGTGATGCAGCAAATAAAGCAATCGCTTCATAAGGAAGTTGATTCATTGCAGATGAAAGGGCAGCCAACTGCGTAGGGCCAGTTAGATTTTGCAACTTTGTTATCCCAAGGCGCTTGAGCCGATGCAAACCAGCCTGCATACTTTCATAAGCACACACCTATACAAAAGACAACATAGAGAGTAAACAAATTACGAAAAACATCATAGAGATCAGAACTTAATTCTCCCTGGTAAAAGCCTAAACTAGCAATGTGAGAGAAATACACTAATCGGACCATGAATGAAGTTTGATGCGTTAAATATATTGCATGTACCGTGTTACAAATGTCCACCATCCCAAGAGTGCCGGTGAAAAAATAAATATGCAGCCAAATCATGTCGGCTCCCAAAATGGTCACCTATACAACTATACAAGTGTACTGGACCTCAAAAGCCTCCACACACACCCACATAACCATGTATGAAGCGACTCCAACTACTACGTATTATGTTTCATTCATCAGAAAATATGAACATAAATCGTTCATTCTTCGGCCATGTTATTTTTGTGAAAATTCGATATTTCACTATCAGTTTCAAAAATATCTTAAGTCTTAACCAATGAGGATTGAGGACCGTACAAATTGGTATTGGATTTCAATGGAGGCACCATAATCTCATGATCTAATGAAATTTCCAGCCCACATTTTTCCAAATCCTTGGATTAGCATATACCGTGTATCCATAAACTACAGAATAAGCTGAAAAAATGTTTCAGATAGTGCAGGATTCGAGCTTTACTATAATTAACAGAAAACTGAAAAATGCAGATTGGGAAAAATTGTTGAATGATTTGAATCCCATGGTTTGTGATTACCGAATTCTCAATTCCTGATTTGAACTTCGGCAATCACAAATTCACTATGAGGAGGTAATTTGGTTCCTAATTCCCTTGTCCTAATAACTCAAATTATATTTCATAACGTTAAAATGACACAATCCTAGAACTTGGTCAATATGTCCACAGTTCCAGAACAACAATACATATAGAGATTGAAAAGCTAGGAAATGGAGTGTAACAAAGTTTTGCCTGCATATCAACCCCTCTAAATGAGATAAAATTCAGACAAACATTAAGACTGGATTTCCTTGTATCTAAAAGGTTTGTGCAATACACCTAACATATAGATTCTCACTAATTATTTATGTCAAATATGGTCTTTTCCACCTAGAATAATAAACAAACATTTAAAAAAATCATTTTTTCCTCATTAGCACTAAATTGTTTCACTAAATAAATTATAATATAATCACTTCTTTGAAGAAAAAAAATATGAACACGAAACCAAGATGTCAATTATACAACAAGTAACAACAAGAACAACCTACCACAGGGATTGCCAGCCCAACCCCAAGGAGAGGTCTAGGTCTAGGGCCCCCAGATGTAGGCAGCCTTACCCCACCGAGGTGAGAGGTTGATTCCGTATGGACCCAAGAGTTGTTATTACCCAAAGAATTTTAAATTGCCTAGTGGCCACCCATGGGGCTCGGCAGATAAATGGAGGAGCCTCAGAAGATAAAATGATGCACTAAAACACACAAAACCTAATAAAGATATACATAAAAACCCCTATGCAAATTTCAAAAGCCCCGCTTTAATTCTAGTAGCAATTAATCACTATATCCTCAAGAAATACAAGTACCACCCATTATGATGAAATCTAATACCAATTGTACATTATGACGAAACCATTTTTCACCCAAATATGATTAAACCATTTTTCACCCACTATGATTAAACTATTTTTCACCCAAATAAATCAATACAGAACAAATAAATGTATGTGTAGAGAAGATGGTGCAACAAATAACAAGTGTATTTCATACAACTCACATTCTCTGGTGTCACCATCCTCCTGAGTTCCTCCTCAGATGGAATATGAAAATTAGGTCTCTTCACCCAACGCAACTGTTCATTTGATCGCCTCTGCTACAATAGAAAAAATATCTGTAAATGAGCTAGTTGAAACAATAGTTTTACTAAATTATCATTAACAAATTGGTCTTCCAACCTTTTCACATGGTACAACACATACGCACAAGAGGAAAGCCAATTATTTAAAAAGTGTACTTGTAGAGGATAATCAATAATCATTGACAGAAATCAGTAGATATTCACTGATACTTTTTCAACTTCAAAATTCTATTTCTTATTTTTCAAAAAGAAAATAAATGCAGTTTGAAAAACTCATTAAGATAACTAAAAATTGCTAAACTAGGTATTAGACTATCAGTTTCAACATATTGGTGCAACCTGGCAGAGGATACACATTGCTGAATATTTTTTAATTACTTTTCCCATACTATGAGCACCACGTTCAACAATACGGGCATTGTTTATTTCATTAAAGTTCATTCTATGTTCTCCAAAAAGTTAACAGTTGTATAGTTTTCTGAAATGTCGCAGCTCTGGTTCTAGAACCAACATGCAGACTATGAGCAGAATATGTTATACCCTAGAACACAAAGGATCAACCGTTTGTTAAGGCAGAAATTTCACCTGTGGATCTGCACATTGCCTCAGCCTCTTACGCGGAATGGGCTCAAGTATGCAAGGAAATTGGGCAGCCAACTCCTCTTCTGGAATGTAGGGCATCTTCACACCACGCTTTTCAGCAGCTTGAAACTCACGATACATGTATAGCAACAGCCTGTTAGTTTGATACAGCTGAAGACTCTTGGGTAAAGGAGACATAACCTCCATGTGAGGCTCCTGCAAGGCCCACAAGCCAAAATAAGTTGATTGCCTCAACTAGAAAAGCCAAATAAATTTCCTACCACTGACATTGGCAGTATTTATACAGAACAGGGTAAAGAAACACAGACATGAATGAAGCTGCAAATGAAAAGCACAAAAAATGTGACCATCCTACGAATGGAACTAGGAAATTTCTAGGATGCTTGATTTTTTCATTGAAGCTTATCTGAGAGAATTTGGATCACTGACAATGTTCTGTCGGAAGGAAAGGGAGCGCATACTAGATACTTTCTTCGCAGTGAAAACCACCAACACTAAAAAATCCTATGGTATTACTGCAAACAGGAAAGATTGCAAGCTTGATTTTTCTATCACATTGTCAATACCCAAGTGGGTGTCTTGTGGTGATGTGTGGCTCAACTGTTTACACAGAGAAGAGGGAAGCTCTAGGGATGATTGGTCAGAAAGGGACAAAGAATGAGGAGCATCCCTTAAATTTCTTAAAGTCCAATTCTGCATCCATCTTGCTTCCTCGTTAGCTGTTCAGCTTCTGGTAGTTTTTCCTACTTTTAGTTGAACCCAGATCTATCTATCACATTGTTTTCCCATCAAAATGGATCTCTTAAATAGCATACATTTTCTTTCAAGAAATATATCTTGCCAAAGAATTAAAACAACCTGCTGACCCACGACATGGATCTTGTCAATACGTCTAATAGACAGCTTTCCCTTCGCTGACCGAACCAGTAAGTAATCACTTGAAGCAACTCTGTGAGGAAATACAGGTGCTCTACACATGTTCGTCTCAAGGCTTGACTGACTACAACCAGGGTTTATATCACCCAGAAAAGGCGACTTATCAGCAGGGTCAAGCGTCAGAACAGTCCCCAAGCCACTATCAGAATTTCGTAACATGTCACCAGTTTGATCATCTGAAGATAATTTCTGGTAGTAAGTGCAAAGTCTTGCACCCATTCCAACGTTTCCCAACAATAAAGGCCTCTCTTCAAAATATCTGCAAAATATAAACACAAATTATTACATTGTGTTATCTGCAGAAACAGCTGAAACCAAAAAAAAATGACAAATGAAAGATAGTTAACTATTCAAAGTCAAAGATGAAAGTGATAAATAAAAGATACTATATTTAACTATTCAAATTCAAAGATAAAAATGGCAAATAAGATGGCTATTCTGATTGAATCTGGTATTTAGATACAGATTACATATATCAGTTCAGTTTCTCAGAGCAAATTATTAATATGATAGCTAGCTGATTCCAAGTATACAGATAAGCTTAAATAATTTATTGTCCCGTTCTAATTTAAAATGAAACAAAAAAAATCAAAATATAAAATGGGGAAGGGAAAAATACCAGAACAAAATGCAGATTATAAAGTTTCATTTGGAATTAACCGTCAGAACTTAGAAGCACGCAACAGAAATAGTTAAGAACCAGGGTATAAGATATAAAAGCCAGTTACAGTTTACAGAAAGCCTATGTAGTATGTACAACCACAATATAGTGCAGAAACCAAGATTTAGAGACAAGAAAAGCGTCTCTTTATAACTTAGATCAACAACACATCCTGTAACAAAACTTTGAATTGACGGAAATCATCTTCAAATTAGAGAAATTGACAGACTTGAGAATGTGACCAATTATGATATTTTAATAATAGTTTTTCTAACTTGTGTCCTAAGGGCAGAGGTTAAGAAGCCTAATTGGGAAAGATTCTCCCAAATTAAATTATTTTAGCTTTTTTTAATACAATATTGCTTTCTTAGGATTGATGCTTTATTTGGTAGGGAATCTTTCCCAATTGGGCTTCTTAACCTATGCCCTAATAAAACAGAACAACAACAACAACAACAACCCAGTATATCCCGCAGAAGCAGGATCTGGGGGTCAGGATGTACGCACTCTTTCCCCGAACTAGTCGAGAGAGTGTTTCCGATAGACCCAGAACAATAAGAAACAAGAATTACAAGAAAGCGTGACTCATAGAAAGGGAAACAGCATCAGAATCGAAGCAGGAAGGAGATAGAAATGAAGAAAGGATAACAGAAAACAAGTTTTAATTCAAAGTTGATGTCATTGACCAGTGGTGGCAATGATTCAAAAAAGGTACTTTCCAATTGTTGTATCACTGTAAAATCTTAGTTCACTGAAAGAATGAATGCACCAACTTCTGACAAGCAAAAATGCTGTATCAAGATCAAATTTTCTGAACTCTTTAGATTCAAACATAAGTTGTGGGTGTATGTATATGTACACTTTAAATAAGCATAGATTGCTCACTCAAGTCAAAAAGTGAAGTTGAATCAACAAGTGGGTATACTTCTAAGTACACCCACACCCACAAATCAATGTACAATTCTGTTTATGTATACTTCTGTGTACACACACCCACTATTTATACTTCTATTTATGTATACTGCTGTTTATATGACTGGTGAGCGGATCTCCAAAGCTGAAGAACAAGAATCTCACACCCAACTTTTTTTGCATCCAGTAATATATATATGTGTATATATATGTGCAAAATTGCACCAATGGGCCATGGTGGGGGTCCTAGCAACATCAAGGCACCCATAAGCCAAACATGAGATCACTCCATCAGTCTATCTCAAACCAATCCTACAAAAGCCAAAAAAAACTATACCCCCAACTCTAGAAGTTTTCCTTCATTGGAAAAGGATGTCTTAAAAAATGTCTCTCCTAGCTATTTATAGACGGCAAAGCTTAGTCACTATAGAATTCTAGAGCATACTAGCAAATCTACATAAGGGAATTGTCTAGAAACGAGTAGCAAGCCTTACAAAAGCCATATTATTGGGAAAATATCCGAGGAACTAACACTAATTTCCAAAAGAGATATTTTAGGGGAATTATTATAAACTAGGGCCTTTGGTTCTAAATTTATACTTCTTAAATCTAAGATTAATTATATGTGTACTTCTTTCACAAGAAAATGCAAAGAGAAGTAGTTCTATGCGTACTTCTTCACTCAAGCATAGATTGCTTAAATCAACAAGTGAAGTTGAATCTGATCCACTTACTCCATTAGAAAAACATGGCCATCTTTGACAGAAAGGTCTGACTTCTTCTTGAATGCTCCAGGTGGACGCAATGACTTATTCTCACCAATATATCTTTGCGCTATCACTAGTGGGTGTATTTTTGTTCTTACAAGATGAAGCAGAGAATTAGGCCTCACATTTTGATCAGCGAGAGTTTTATGGTCTTCTAATTCCCTTCCAGAATAATATATTCTGACTTCCTCAGATGGTTTGAGATCTACAACAAAGAAAAAAAAAATTCAACAACCATGTGAAAAAATGTGGGAAAATGAGTTGTTACTGCAACGATGGAACCATATGAGCAAAGATAGGGAAAGACTTGTACCAAGCTTTTTCGCTGCTTTTGATTTTACAGATGAGATCGTCTCTTCAGCATCAACATGCATTTTACTCCCTTTACCTCCCAAGCTCTTCAGTATGATTTTCATAGGTCCTTGACTAGGTAACTTCTCATGTTCTTTGACAGCTACGTCATAGTCATGAGGATACCACACGGCTTTTGGCCGATGAAAATTAGCTAAATCTTTGCTGTGCGAAGGAATCAATAGTTAACTTTCCCGTGCTGAATAGTGAATACACACAGCACGAAAGCAAAAAAGTAACATATTCATGATAAAAAGACCATAAACCCAATGCTCTTGCTTTCATTTTATTTTTCCAGATAAATAGTAGGACACAAAAAAGTCTATTAGTGTATACAAAATAAAGACAACGTTTAAACACTCCTGTAGTATAAGAACTAAACAAATGATAAAGGCATTAAGTATTCAAGACATAAATGTAAGCAAAAAGGAAAACACACAATGTATCTAATTGTTTTCCATGTGGGAGTCAACCTAAATTCACCATTAAACCAGGTAAATAAAACAGTTCTGGGGTACCCAATGAAGATTTAGGTAAAAGGTTATCAAAAAAAAGCACGAAGTGCATCCCATAACTTGAATTACTATGAACCAACACCTAGTACCAAGAAGGGTCCCACACTCATTTCAAAGGCCAACAAGGTCGAAGAAATCAACGAACCACACGGGAAAACAAAAAAAAAAGGCAGCCAGGCGGTTCATTTTTTAAGGCTAATTTAGTAAAAATTCAAAACATTAAAGATTGCCCACAAGAGTCCAATTTTGCTTAACTGAGTCAATGAGTAGTAATATGAGTAACACATTAGAACAACCAACCTAGGCTGCTGTTTCTCCTGAAATGAGAAAGTAATATCCCTGAAGATGCCTTCCAATTAGTCTATTCAAGTTTATTTCCTATAAAAAAAATCTCCCCTGAATTCATGCTATGTTAACAATTAAATACTCACTCCGTCTCAAAATTTAAGTCATTTTAGGATTGTGCACAAGTTTTAATAAAATGAATAAAAATTAGCAATTTGAAAACATCATCATTTCACTAACTTTTTCATAAAAAAATTTTTTAATATTCACTTCATTTTTTAACCAATCAAAATCTTTAAAAAGGTCAACAACACACAAATCATTACTATTCCCTGCCTAGAAAACCTAAAATGACATATATTTTGATACAACTAAATTAGTCTAAAACGACTTAAATTTTGAGACGGAGGGACTAAAAGATAGCTTTCTTACTTGCTTAGCTTTGGCTTCATAGTCTGCAGCTTGAGAGCAGGTATGGAATGTAATATCTTCACACCATGAGCAGTTCGTTTCTTCGAAATTGACTTAAGCTGTGGGGAAGTTTTCCGGTTTGAATAGAACTTATCATTGGCAATATTAAATTTCCCATCGGCAAGACCCCCAAGATCTCGCAGCTCAAAAGAATCAACACTTGCAGGCTTTGCAGGTCTAGCTATAATCAAAGCTCTAGCATGAAGCTGGAGAAGGTTATGATCAATATCATCAGAAACCTCAAAAAGCATAAATTCATCTTGGAGATCAAGGATCAATTTTGGTTTTGGAATAGGTTTTTCTGGCTCCCAGATAATCTTCTCCAACCATGATCCCTCCTCCAACTCATCATTTCGCATAGAAAGTTTGTTAAAACGTCCGAAGAAGCTAATCTGCTGATGCCCTTCAGATACACCGTCCTTCCTTGTATCTAGATTTTTTGTCTTCCTTACATCTCCAACTTTTTCCTTCCTAACATCATTTTCTATTGTTGCAGTGGTAGCAGTATTGCCAGTATGTGACTCTGTTCCTGAGAGGTCACAATCCTCCAAATCATCATTGCTCCTCATAGGTGAGTTGCCCCAAATAATTTCATCTTCCCAGTCAAGTTGATCAAGTGGGTAAAATTTAGGAGAAATATCCGAATTCCAATCTAAAGAGAGATCAAAGGAACAGTTCCGGTTTAGAGGTTCTGCAGTAATACAAGAGTCTTGCTTCCGATCACTGGACTGAATCAGAGTTGCTTGCTTTAAACAGGGATCTGATATTTCTGCATTGTCATCTGAAACAGATGATAGATCATCAGCAACCATCGTTGAAATAGTAGAAAATCCCTGGCCTGGATCTTTAAGAAAATTGTCTTCATCCTCTTCAACAATGTATGGAACTTCAGCAGAGATATATTTATCTGAATGACAAATTAAATTATTAGCTGGATTGATACGGTAACCAAACAGTAGGGGAAATTTTTTTTTTATCAGTGTATAAAGTTAATGAAAACATGGACAGAAAATAATTTATTCCTAATGGTAAACAGAAATATGGATTTGGTAGTAGTTTGACGATGACGATAGGGAATAGGTATAAATGTATAACCACAAAGCACAAGCATACCAGTGCGAATTAAATACCCACGTTCCCTCCTCTCTGCTTTTCGTAAGGGCTTATGAACACCAAATATTTCAGAGAAACGCAAGATAGCATTCCCATTATCATAGCACAGAACAGGCAACGATGCCTTGCTCACAATACCCAGTGCCTCTTCTACGTGTTCAGCTTCCTGTGAAAGATCAGAAATCAATTTGTTTCAATGAGAGGTTGACAGGGAAATCATTCAAGGGCCATGATGCAAGATTGTAATATATCATAGATATTATGAGATGGAAAGTGAACCAGGAAAAAACAACTGCTGATGTTACTTATATTAAGCGGACTATCTTTGCTTGGCAGGCTGTCAGCCTTTTAATTTAGGTGTCTTATAAGATGGAATTATAAAGTAAACCAAGAAAGATCAGTTTGCATTTTTAAAATAATATATAACGATATCAGGCAAAAGGCAAAAAAAATACCTCATTATTAACCGCAACTCCATCATCAAGTTTAGTATCAAAAGAGTCCTGATGTTGTAAATCATCAGGGCCTGTTTCTTCATTCAATATTGTAACATAACCCTGAGCAGCTGCAACATTTGAATTAGATTAGAAAAAGGATAAGTATTCATATATAAAATACTCCCTCCGTCTCGAAATTTAGGTCGTTTTAGCCTTTAATTCTTGTATCAAAATTTAGGTCGTTTTAGGTTTTCTAGGTAGGGGATAGTAGTGATTTGTATCGATTTGTGTGTTGTTGACTTTTTTAAAGATTTTGATTGGTTCAAAAATATAGTGGGTGTTAAAAAATAATAAAATTTATGAAAAAGTTAGTGGAATGATGATGTTGATCGAGGGGTGAGTGTTTTATTAAAACTTGTGCAAAATCCTAAGACGACTTAAATTTTGAGACGGAGGGAGTATAGACCATTATTAGCACCACATGGCTATCACTCCTAATGACTATGAAGTCTGTGTTGAGTGAGCGGGCTTATGTGTGTGAGCATGAGTGTGTACTTTTCATATTTTGTTTTGAACTGTCAGAGTTGGTAGATTGCCTCAGCGGTCATATTGTCGGCTAATAACAATTTGAGGCCAATCAGAAAAGATAATTTGTAGATAAGAAAGGGAAAAAGAATGAAAAAGACATGAGAATTTAAAGAACTAAAAATTGATGAAGAACTATTAAAAAAAAAAGGATGTAGTTGTGCGACAAAAAAAACTTCGAGCTCCCAGGCGCAAATTTCAATGGACTTCTCCTTCACAGAGGGTCTTTTTGATAATTATTATGGAAACAGTAACAAATAGAACCTAAAAAGGTGAGTGACAGAATGATAATATGATGATGAGGATGCCACAAAGATAATTGAATGTTAAACCAAGCAAGCCCAAAGAAGAGAGAGGATCCTACAATGGAATGCTCAAGCTTTCTTGTAAAATACCATGACAACAAGGATAGCTAAGAGTCTAAGACTACACAGTGCAAAACAACATGCCTTCCAAATGCTGGCACAAAATCTTTATACCACAACAAGACAACTACTCCTCTCACATCACTCCCAAAATTAAATGGAAAAATAATTAAGAGTTGGAAGTACAGGAAAAGGTGATTAGAGACAACCAATGCCAATGTATTATCTCTATTCCCAACAAGAAAAGACAGAAAAAATCTTATTGTTGTGAAAATCTTCAATTTAAAATTTGTTCAGTGTAGGCCAAAGGGCAACCTATAGAGGCAAAAAAAAGGAGATTGGCCTAAAACGTTCTTCATTCAAACAAGAAGAATCGCCACAGAAAAGATACTGCAAAATTAGATAGACACTTGAGGAACTTGAGCAGAAAAGAAAATTCCTCAGAACTGCAAGCAGCAAGAACTATTAAATCAGATTTCAAGCAATGGAAAGAAAAGTGGCTGTGCCCGTGACCAAAGAGCATCACGAACAAAGAAGTGATAAACATTTTACCAGCCGGGTAAAATTTTCAATAAACTGATGCTTCGGTGCTTTTTTAACGGGGTGGGGTCTTATGAGATTTGCTTCATTGCTGGTCCTACTCTGTAGTAAGTCTCTACAATAATGATTGTATCAGAACAAACCTAAGATCAAGGATCTCTAGCCACAACTGAGGGCAAAAGGATTTGCGTTCACAAGAAAGCATTTGCATTCGTAAGTGTAAGAGTATGGAAAATCACAATGCAAAAATGGAAGATTGGGAAACAGATGATTTTCAAAACTTGCAACAATAATCAGCCCTTGTGCAACACAAAAATATATAAGAAACGCGGACATTATTGTTCCGAATTCCCCTGATTTGTATAATTGTATCAAACATGTGGCCAAGGCAATGGAAGCAAAAAAAAAACATATAAATATGAATGGAAATGAACATGGTAAAAAGTATATAAATATGAATGGAAATGAACCTGGTGATTTGATAGCTTCAAAATCAGAACTGTTATTCACGATCTCAGATTTCTCATTACATTCTGGAATTAAAACCAGGCCTGGCGAAGGAGCAGAAAGGACTGCAGTGTCATCGACTTTCATTTCAAGATCCTGATCGTAATCCTCATCTTCATCATAGTTCTCATCATCAAAAACAGAAGACTTTTGTTCTAGTGCAGTTTCCAATACATTAGCAGGCATGTATTCACTTTTAGGCAACAAGTGATCCTCCTCCGTATTAGTAGGTTCAACTTCTGGACCTTCATATTGTTCGTCAATGTCCTCATAATCAACAGCATCTGCAGCCTTCTCATAATAACCTAATATAAGAGAGCACAGCTAAGATATAGCCTAGTAAAGTACAAGCAAGGTTATACTTAAAATTAGAAAAATTTGGAAATCCAACTTTAAAAGAAGGGAAAAAGAAATGATGTATGCATATAAACATAAAGAGATGGATGTACAAAAAAAAAGGCAAGATCATATACCAAATGGGACCCATAATTAAGGATGCTAAGGTGATCACCTAGAGAAAATAATAATCAAGCATGAAAGAGTTATTCAGTTGACACTTGTAACAAAGTGGCTGCTAAAAACCCATGCTACCCCAACAAATGCATACCATGCAACAACTGGTAACTGGTATCTGGCAGTAAACAATCCATGTCAATGTCAATATCCATTAATTTCAAATTCCCTTGATATGCACATAGATAGATGCTTCTTGGATTGTTAATCTCCCAGGCACACGACCAAATTTTGATCCTATCTCTCTTCTCCCAAATTCAACTGTTCTTTTCCCATTTTCTTAAATAAAGAGACCACATATGAATGGACCAATGAAAATCAGACAGTCCAGATTAAACTAACTCTTTCGCAACATCCTTTATGCCAATCTCCTGTCCAGCTGCCCCTCACCTGTCTAATCAAATCTCAGAAAATGAGGGGGTTGTGTGTCAATTGGTTGAAGACACATAGGAGGACCATTTCTCAAGAACAAGTACATGAACAGTACAGGTTTGCTGGAGCAAGGGCACAAAGAAAGGACAGTTCATAGAGGATTGAACTCATTTTAGTGTGAAGTTCGTGACAATTTGGACCGTTTCTTTAATCCAAAGCTGACTACAAACACGAAAAAGATGTAGGTCTCACCATAATTGTCACTCAAGTATTTAACCAAAGTAAATGCCTATGATTTGTATTTTGGCAGCATTTCTACGCTGAGTTTACAAAAATGACTGGAAGAGCGGTCCACATTGGTAAAGTTATAAAAGTTAAAAGTAAAAACACAAAAAACAACGGAAACTACCCCGCTATGAACACAAGAATCACCTTCTTCGGCAGATGCATAAGCATTCTTTGATGATTTTCCTGGCACCTGGCATAAAAACAATGTTCAGTAAAGGCAAGGCATTCCCATGACCAGTAAAAAAAACGCAAACATTTTCCAGAATACAGCACTATAGTCGGAAAAATAAACTGAAAAATAGGCCACTTCCAAATAAACTGAAATTGCATACATTTAAAGCTGTCAATGCAGGCTCTAGATCGGCCAACGCATCAAGATGCTCTTTTGCATCCTGTATAATTCATCAAATAAATCAAAACTGAATTAGAACAAATAAGACATAATTGCAATATAAAGTTTCTTAACAAGTGCATGCAATGTCTCGATATAAATCCAATACTCTAATTACATCAAACAAGAAATTTTGAAACATCAAACAGAAGGATTGTACGGCAATCGCTTTTAATAATCCATGCAAGAAAAAGAATCTATCTCGTGCACTGGAACTACCTAATTAAAAGTCATGTGCTTTCTTTAAAGCTGAACAAGAAAATGTACATTCCATGACCAGACACTTCCCATAAAAAAAGTGTAAAGATTGATGTGGAGTGTTATAAAATAGACAAACCTGCATTTTCAGTCAATTAAGTGTTTTCTAGGAATTTTATGCAATTCTATAGGAATACAGTCCTATGGAATCTTGTCTCGTCTAGGTAAGAAGAATAACATGTGGGAAGAATTCAGTCTACGCATGTATTAGTAGCAGCCAATGCATACACTGACACACACACATTTGGTGACCACTTGATGTATAAGCCATTAAAAGATAACTACATTTATAGTAAAAACTTTTAAATTACATTACATACCCCGTCAGGCCATTAAGAAAGAGATAATGATTTGTCCTACCAAGTATAAGCAACATTAAAAAGACAAACTTGTTTAAGATGGCACAAGACAACTAAATTTACTTCACAGTTTCTTTCCAGAATTATACCTGAATGCATTGTGTATTCAGCTAACAAGAGTGCAAGACAAAGTTACAAGGCAAAACATTCCAATACAGAGAAATACCGAACTGCAAACAAGCACACTACTAAACAGTGTGAGATAAAACACATACAGAAACAGAGACATCAAGAAGCAAAGTGTATGCTGCTCTCACTCTCTATCAACGGTGAAACATAAGGGGAAAAGTGTCATACCTCGTCAAGATAATCAACATCGAGTTCACCAGAATTGTCAACGTTCCCAAACATAAAGCCCAGTAGTCGACTACCTCCACCTTCCTCATTTTCTTCCTCATCATCTGGGACAATGAGCAAGTTAGCTTTTTAAAATGGATGTAAAAACTAGACCAAAGTGCACCCACGGACTCATGTAGTATCACAACACTCATTCTTCTTAAATATAAGAAGAGACCCACACGTGCTATTTCAATGAATGTCACATTTATATCAAGCTTTACCGTGTTCACAATAATTTCAGCACTTGCTAATGAAAAGCCAGCTGATAATGCCGAGTAATAATAACATTACATGTTTAATTCAGACCAAAAAATTACATATATCATGCATGTACATAGAAGTAAAAAAAAACGACGGATATATTAAGAATAGTGTATGACTGAAATAATAATAGGGGTGGAGGAGGTATAAAACCAGGAACAAAGTTACCTGTATCTCGGTCATCTGATGTATCCCCCATCAAAGCAGATCCTAAAATTAAGATCAAGTTTTAATATGCAGTAACTCAAGAAGGAGAAAGTTGAAATAGCAAAAGTCCAGGTCCAGCAGATTAAAATAGAATTTCACTACCGCAAAGAAACAAAACACCCTATAAAAAGAAACTTCTCTAAAAGCATACTACATATTTTTTTTTTACAGAGAGAGAGAAAGGTCAACAAACTAACTTCAATATAAGACCTTTTAGTGGGTGGCATCCAGGATCATTTAGCATAATAGCATATGCCAACAATTCAGAACAACTATAAGGGATAAACTCACTTCATAAATTTATGCATACAGCTTTCAAAAAATAAAGAGACCTTAACTACTATAACATTCAAAAACTGAAGTGCATAAGCAAAGTGCTTTTGAGCTTGGGGTCTCATGCTAGCTACACTGACGTGCACGCGGTCTGGAGTTCCAATAGACAGGATTCAGTTCCTGGCTAGGTAGCACTGATATAATAACTATCAGAAATAACTGCATTTTCATATCTAGGGAAATTCCATATGGTACTCTTCGGCTCCTAAAAATGCTATGTGGTGGAGAAATAATTCTCATAATCTAGTAGATGCCCCTATGTTTATACAATTGTTCCGGTAATAATCTGAATGATAAGTTGCAATCCGTGAGCAAAATAATTATATATTAAAAAAAACGGTAATTGCAATCCTCAAGAATTAAAACAAACAAAAGCCCTAAAATCCTACTGGAAAAAAAATCGAGCAGAAACCCGAATTTCGGACCCAAATCCAGCTACAAATCCTAACAATTAATACCCCAGAAGTTAGATTCATTGCACGCCCTACAGTTTTCCGTTCCGGGAACGTCAGGCCGAAATTGTTCGGAAACTCGAACCAGAACGACGATAGCACCGAAGCAAATCGGCGCGCTCGCAGGGCGCAGTGAATAAGAGAGAGCTAAGGAAAGGAGGAGAGAGGGAGTAGAACGACTTACAGAGAGCAATTGAAGAACAGGAGCTGAACGACGAACGACAAAGGATCTCTCTCCGGCTCGAGAGTTTGAGAGGGTCGATCATATATAGAGATTAGAGAGGGAAGGGTTTGGTACTTTGGTGAGTCGGTGACTAAAACGCCCGGTCGCCTGCGCCTGTAGAAGCAGCAAGGCAGAAGAGGTTCCTGGTTTTATTTTAATACACAGTATACTCAGATCTTCGAGTTTTATATAGATCTTCGAGTTTTATATAGGTAATTTTAAAGGTAAAAAAATTAAAAATCTATTGGTGCGTTTGGCAAAATAGTAGTTGTTGGAGTAGCTGAGTTTCTTTGATAGTGGAAGTTGTTGGATTATTTGCTAGCTAGTAGGATAGATGTTGAAAACTTGTAAGTAAAAAATCAAAAGCTCTGAAAAGCTCGGATGTGTAGCTGTAGAAAAGCTTCGATTTCAAAAGCTAATTAAACTAAAATCTTATATTTATTTCATTTAAGACTATATAATATAAAAATCATAAGCTTTGAAAAGCCACTTGCTTTTGCCAAACGGCATATCTATATATCTATCTTTAGCTTATTTTTAAGAATTTTAATCAATAATCAATTTTTATTAATTTCTTTTATCGTTTAATTAAGCATCTGTGTCGGTTTTGGTGGGGGGATGGGTCTGATAAACGTAAGGTGCATTGGCTACAATGGAAGAAGATGTGTCTGCCGAAAGAGAAAGGGGGGATGGGATTCCGAGATATGGAATTATTTAACAAGGCGTTGCTTGCGAGGCAAGGATGGAGGATAATCCAAGAGCCGGATTCTCTGCTTGCAAGGATATTGAAGGCTCGATACTTTCCCAGCACGTCTTTCATGAATGCGACGGTAGGGTATCAACCTTCATACACATGGAGGAGCTTGATGGAAGGACGAGATGTATTGGCTCAAGGGATGAGATGGCACATCGGAAATGGAGCGCAAGTGAATGTGTTTCAAGATTAATGGCTTCCAAGACCAGTGAGTTTTAAGCCAATTGCGAACCCATTGGGGTATGGACCAGACCTTATGGTGGTTGATTTGATTGATTGGAATCTGAAAGAATGGGATGAGGATTTGGTAAGAGGGGTCTTGGTACCCATGGATGCCGACATGGTCATGGGGATGAGATTAACGGAGGCCGACGTGCTCGATGAGCAATTGTGGCATTATAGTAGGGATGGTGGCTTCTCTGTGCGTTCGGCATACCACATGCTAGTGGAGAGGAGATACAATGCGACAAGACCATTAGTGTCGGACCCTACGACTGCTGATCGGGTATGGAAACGTGTGTGGAAACTTCGTGCGCCACCACGGATTCGGAACCTTATATGGAGGGCTTGTAGAGGTGTATTACCTTGCCTCTCTAATCTAAAGCGAAGGCATTTGGTAGAGGAGGACTTGTGCCCGTGGTGTGGTAGCCAGGAGGACGAAATTCATGCATTTTTCAAATGCAAGAAAGCGAGGGAGGTCTGGGAGAAGTACCCATGGGTGAGCAAGTTTGGGGAAGGTGTAAGATCGGTAATGGAGGCGGTTGATTACGCTACTCGCATCGGTACTGAGGAGGAGTTGCAGCTCTGGGTGCATATGATGGAGGCAATCTGGACAACCCGAAACAAGCGCATCTTTGAGCAAACAGAGGTGGATTCGGGCTGGGTTGCTAGACAGGCGGAGTACAGGGTAGAGGAGTTTAACAGATCCTAATATTGGGAATGTAGTCTCGCCTGTGATTGCTACAAAGGTGCAGCACTGGATCAAGCCGACCGGGGGTTTTGTCAAGATCAGCTGTGATGCGGCTGTTGATGAGAGGAAAGGGTGCGGCATCGGGTGTGTGGCCAGGACAGAAACGGGGGGAATGGTGTTTGCTGCAACACGAAGAGCTCAGCCCTCTGCGCGGGTCGACCTGGTTGAAGCGGAGAGCCTGGCCTGGGCGCTAGAGTTGTGCATAGAACGGGGTTTGCCGAAGGTGTGGATTGAAAGTGATTGCTGTCATCACAATGCTCCGTGACGGGTGCTTTCCGAAAGGCGAGATCGTAGCTCAATTAAGGAAGATTGCCCAACTTGCGAGCAGGTTCATGGAATGCAGATGGAGTTTCATTCGAAGACAAGCCAATAGAGTGGCTCATTTCCTTGCTAATGTTAGGCCTAGACATTCTAATTTTATCACTAGTATTGCTTTAATTCTGTTTGAGATGAAACTTCTTTTAGTAGAGGATGTTGAGTAATATAGTTTTCAGTTTGTTCTCAAAAAAAAAAACCATTAACCGTTTTTTTCAAAAAAAAAATGGTGATTAGAAAGAGATTTTGAAATAAAAAGGTCGTTAATATATTCCTTCATTAAATCATTGTTTTTTTATAAAGTAATAATTCGAGCTCAGATATACATGAATCTCGAGAGGACGACAAGTCGGCAGATGGATAAATCATCGAACATACAATACAAATAAAAAATACAGGAAAGAAAAAAGCGCAATCAACATATAACATGCACTCTAAAATGAACGAAACTAAGCAAAACTTAAACCATTGTTTATATTTTGATTCGATAAATCATTTTTTCTTTTATTAGTTTTATATTTTTACTATATATACCTTATTTTAATTCTTTACTTATTTCACCATAACCTAATCACAACTCCCTCTACAAAGTAATTTGTTACATATGTCATTCACTTTTGTCAAAAATACCATTTTTCGACATCATTGTTCAAATTTTTTTTTTGATACAAGGCAAGATTTTGGAAGACGTCAGATCCTGCTTACAATGGCGTCCTGTCGGACGAGGGATAGGAACTCCGGATGAGATGTGAGAGCTCCATGATCCATGAAGTGTCTGAGATGAGCGACCTTGTCTGCAACTCCTTTGATTTCACGGAAGACGTGACAACAAGATGCCCAATCAAATTGCTATAGACGAAACTGGATGTCCGTGACAATTATCTCAATCTCTGAAGGGCAGTGCCAGACACCAAAAATAGTCTTAATAATGGTAAGATTATCACCCTCAACCTCAATACATCGCAAGCCCAAATCTCTAGCAGCCACAAGCGCCGAGTGGAGCGCTAAGGTTTCAGCCATCAGCGAGAGACGGATCCACACAACGAAGAGCCAGACGACACAACCAATCTGGTGTGATCGCAAATAACAAACCCAGTTGAGGCCAATCCTGAGGGGAGTGTAGAACCGTCGAAATTGATCTTGAAGTGGTTGACCGCTAGTTTCAACCATCTAATATTTTTCTTGCGTCTTGGTGTGACATCATTGTTCAAATAATAATGTTAATAATTTATATATTAGCATATGGTATTGTTTTATAGATCAATATGAAGGCCTCTGTTAATCGCACATGAGAAAATTAATTCGGACACCCAAAAAAAAATTACATGTCGGATCCATGGCTCGATAGGCATTTTTTTAAGAGGTTGTAAAAGTTGCTCTACATGTGCAGGCCTGTCGGATCTAGGACCCGAAAGGCAAATTTTCGAAAAAAAATACATTGTCGAGTATATAACCCTATAGGCAAAATTGCTCGATAGTGTTAATTTTTTTTAAAAAAAATATGTTGTCGAGACATAGACCCGACAATGTTAACATCCCAACGGTCAAATTTTTTACCGTTGCAAATTTCTTCTATATAAGACCTAATCGTCCGATTGTGAACTCCATGTTCCTTACTTCAAAAAAATCGAGTTTATTTCTTACAATGTCATCAAATGAAGATATATACGATGGGTTAGGTAGTGATGATAGGTTCGGAAGTGATGATTGGATGAGTGATGTTGAAGGATCCTATGATGAATACAACCCTAACGAGGCTTCGCACAATGAAATCCGGGTTAGTTATTGTGATAGGGAAAATTTTGTCAGCATAGCACAAGAGCATTCTGGTCTTCTACCAAGTATCGATCATTTTTATCATACGAAATTGTCCTAATTAAGTAAAAGTTAAAAACGACGTATATTATTTATGCGTTATCATAATCAATAAATTCGAATATTCAATACGACATTGACCGGCATCAATGCGGTTACCGTTTCGCCTATTGAATACGGAAACAGTTTCATACATTAAAGGGCCTTGACCGATTTAAAATATATATGGTATTGGTTTCTTCTATTAAATATCATAACCGTTTCTTTTATTTAATACTTGACTAGTATAAATAAGAGAAGATAGATTTAGATTAAGGATGGACAAAGACTGACTTGAGCGTCGGAGGGTCCTACGGGGGACACAAGCCCCTCTCTAACCTCGTTTGTTCTTATTTTGCGGGCTACGATTCGGGTGGAGTCCATGGTCGAGAACGATCTCCTTCAACCATTACGATACAGATTTTATTCATCACATTTGGCGCCGTCCGTGGGGATTTCGACCAAAAAGAAGGAGGATCGATACTCCCAATGTAAAAGACAATGAAAAGTTGATGGTTCAAGGGCTAGATTTCAATCAAAAGGAGGTCGGAGGCGTAGATCAAGACCCCTACCCTTCTCTACGGTGAAGTGCTACTACCTCTTCCCGCCAAACATCGACATCTAATCTACAACCTCAACCAGATATGTGATTCGGATCCCGACTCCCCTCAATTCCATCAAAGCGAGGGTAGGTTTCGCATCAGCAATGCGCCGCCCCCAGCCGGAACCTTTTTAGTCGAACACGGTGTTGACCATAGCCTCGATCGGAGTCACCCTAGATCTACTCGCACTCACTAGATTGAGGTTTAAGTACCAATGGGAGATGGAAAGAGGGCGAGGGGCAGAGAAACCGTGCCTTGTCCATGGCATCAAGCAAAGGCTTTCCTTTGACGGACCGATCAATCGATCCATGGAGGAGAAGATCTTCGTTCCAGTACAATAAAAGGGTCAGGGTGCTCTGGCTTCGCATGACACGGCGGCAACCCCTCTCAGTTGATCGCGTCCGCTTCGGTTGTCAAATCATCTTGGCCGTCTTTGACGTTCAATTAAGATCGGTAAGTACATGTATACTGAATAGATTTACGACTAATTGAGTTTAATTTGTTATTTTTATTTATCTCGATTGACCATATATACGGATCAATTTTGATGGGCTATGCAGGCATGCAGGGCAGTATGCTCACTCTTTACCGTAACGAATTAGTTGCTTGAGTTGATGGTTTGATGATATTAGTTGGTCGTAGAAATTCTCATTCCTTGATGAAATTGTCAAATTGCTTGGTCGGAGCTTGTTATGTTGAACTAGCGGATTGTGTTTGGGTAAAAGGGTGTCATCGGTTGGATGATTTGTGCTACTTGAGTTGATCTATTTGTTATGTACCACTATGTTTTTACCTTGTTGTTTGACCCGTTGATTTATTATAGAGGTAGTTGCATTTGAGATTGGCTCATTAGCTTTCCACTCTCATCTTAACAATTACTAACATCTTGCTTGAAATTGGAGATAAAAGAAAAGGAGAGAATTACACTGAGCTATTTTCATATATTCGTTTCCTAAGCATCACAAGATCACAACCCAAATCAAATGTGATTACTTTCGTATGTACAGCATACGGGTGAGTGCGGTGTAGTAACCAGGGGCATAGATAATAGTTGCACATTATTTGACCCTACCAGTTGTGCTTAGATATCTAGTGGTTATGATTATCTTGAGTTAGTTTATTCAATTCAATCTTCCTATTCTCATCAACGGTATCTTATAGTACCCCTTGTAAAATTGACTTTCTATTATGACTAGACCTAGCGACTTATGATCTAAATTTAGATTATTGTTGATCGTTGGATGTTTTTGCCACTAACTAGTTTACCTAAGGATGAAATTTGAAATATTGTGAGTAGATGCTCAATTGTAACAACTTGTCTTGCATTTCTTGCTTTATAAAGATGGTACTTTAATTTTGCAAATGCATAAATGAGTTTGAACTGTAGAGTGGTTTATATATACATGTTACTTAGCTTCATTTCATGGATAAACTGATCATATTCTTGCTCTCATAATTCGTATACTGGGATGTGTTCCTTGTGCTTCTTTTTTGTTTGCATTGCAATTTTCGATATGTGATTATGAATAAGCATGTGCAGAAAAAAAGTGGACTCACTCCTAAGATAAGAATAAATGCAAGTCTGGCAAAGAAACTGGGGTAAAACTCGATGCTATTGGACACTGTAGCATAAAGAAGAGTTTATACGTAGGGTTACCAAGAGCCCCAAAATAGTATAGGGTCACCAACGCGAGCGCCGCTTTGAGGGCACCATGGAGAATGGGCTTGTGCAAGCTAGGCATGAACGCTGTCAAAACTAAGCAAGCTCGCATAACCGGGCCAGTTGTCACCATTCCCTTCATGGCCGAAAATTGGATAAGCCACATCGATGGGTGAGTTGGAAGAGTTTGAGTACGAGGGAACAAATTGCATTATGTCGTCGCCACTGATAGAAAGAATGTGTGCAGGGGCATATAACGTGCTAGGGATGCCACACATTACAAGGTCACTCCTCTAACTGCTTAATTGCTCTAAATTATGTGGAAGTACAACATTTTTTTACCAGGTCCAACGACTATAGATATCATGGAACGACGTGTTCAAAGCTAATTGTTCAAAAAAGTCAATACTCGCCACTGGCCAAGCAAATGCCAGTTACGGCAGAAGATTCGCCACTTATGGCCAAGCAAATGCCAGTTACGACGGAAGATTCGTCACTTATGGCCAAGCAAATGCCAGTTACGACAGAAGATTCGCCACTTATGGCCAAGCAAATGCCAGTTGAGGCAGAAGATTCACCACTTATGGCCAAGCAAATACCAGTTAAGGTAGAAGATTCGCCACTTACGGCCAACAAATCACCACTTACGGCCAATAAATCGCCACTTACATCCAACAAATCGCCACTTACGACCAATGAATCACCACTTACGGCCAATAAACCGCCACTTACGGCCAACAAATTGCCACTTACGGCCAATGATTCGCCACTTACAGCCAAGAAATCGCCACTTACGGCCAACAAATCGCCACTTACGGCCAATGAATCGCCACTTACAGCCAATGAATCGCCACTTATGGCCAAAAACCAATTGCGGCCAATGATAGCCACTTACGGCCAATAGCCAATTACGGCCAATGATAGCCACTTACGACCAATACCCAATTACGATCAATAGTTAGCCAATTACGGCCAATAGCCAACTACGGGTCAAACGACTACCATCTGCGGCAAAATCATCCCTCACCCGACAAACTTCGCCATGTACTTTTGTCGGCTTCCTTCATCATCGAGACATGAAGAAGAAACCCGAGGGGCAACTGTGATAGGGAAAATTCTATCAGTATAGCACAAGGGCATTCTGGTCTTCTACCAAGTATCGATCATTTTTATCATACGAAATTGTCCTAATTAAGTAAAAGTTAAAAACGACGTATATTATTTATGCGTTATCATAATCAATAAATTCTAATATTATACGACATTGACCGACATCAATGCGGTTATCGTTTCGCCTACTGAATACGGAAACAGTTTCATACATAAAAGGGCCTTGACCGATTTAAAATATATATGGTATTGGTTTCTTCTATTAAATATCATAACCGTTTCTTTTATTTAATACTTGACTAGTATAAATAAGAGAAGATAGATTTAGATTAAGGATGGACAAGGACTGACTTGAGCGTCGGAGGGTCCTACGGGGGACATAAGCCCCTCTCTAACCTCGTTTGTTCTTATTTTGCGGGCTACGATTCGGGTGGAGTCCATGGTCGAGAACGATCTCCTTCAACCACTATGATGCAGATTTTATTCATCACATTTATCATTTTTTTAATAAATAGATTAATAGTGATTTAGTGTTAGCATAAGTTTAAAGTAGGGTGTTGTGACCAAATCGAATGACTTAGGTTTCGTGGATTGATTTTTATTAGAAGTAGGTGAAATCAAATGTGTTTGCATTTTTTAAATTTTGATTATATCCATACTATATTTTATGTAGTTGGGTCATCCCGATTATTCGATTTATTTTAAGAATAATTATTAGTATTAGACCAATAAAAAGGAAATGCTAGATTGAGCTCGTAAGATTGATTTCTCTCACAACTTTGTCCTTATAATTATAAGATCACATAGTAGTTCTGCATCCCGATGTGGATTGGTGTTATTTGGTTGTGAAAACTACGGAAAAAATATAAGTCAAAAGAAAAAAATTGTGGGAGCTGAAGTGCCTGTAATAGTCTCACGTGATGGAAGGTCCAAGAAGGACAATTGCCCATTTTTGTTGTATAGTTAGAGGAGGAAAGGAACGTATGAAGGTTGAACGTGGAGTGTGGGGTGCACAACCATAACTTGCCTCCTAATTTGCAAGGTCATTAGATGGTGACACGGTTGAAGGATAAAGAGTTTGAGCACGTAGAGATTTGACATTGGTCAGGGTAAAGCCCGTTCCCCTTCTCTCTGAAATTTACACATAAAGAGAATATCATCTCAAGGCAACGTATTTACAATGCTAGAGCGAAAATCAAGAAGGATGAGATGTTAGAAATGACGTCCATGCAACATCTCCTACATAATTCGGGATGCAACTCGTCGTTCGTGGTCCGACACAGTTACTTCCCGTCCGCAACTCCTCGATGATCCTAAAATATTCAATAAAATATCAAATTATATTTTATTCAACTAATTATGTTCAATAAAATATTATTAAAATAATAAAATATAAAAATTATATTCGACCAATGGAATATATTTATTCAACTAATTATATTCCAATAAAATATAAAAATTATTTTTTACTCAATGAATTATATATATACAATAAAATATTACACATATTATCTAATAATGGAAAACCTAAAATATTATTAAATATATATAAAATTAAAATAATAACCCTTTATATTATATTATAATGAAAAAGATTATTTTATTCAACATATTTTCAAATCATGACAATTTGTTTATCCAAGGCTAATATTCAACTAATAGCAAATATTTTACTCACTAATCATACATAAACAATAAAATATTCCATATATTATTCTAATAATGGACAACCTAAAATATTATTAAAATATATAAAATTAAAATAATAAACCTTTATATCATATTATAATAAAAAAGATAATTTTATTCAACATATTTCCAAATCATAAAAATTTGTTTATCCAAGTCAAATTCAACTAATGGCATGACAAATATTTTATTCAACTAATTATATTATAATAAAATATAAAAATTAAATTTTAGTCAACATAATTTATCCAACATAATTTCAACTAATGAAATTTATATATCCAATGCATTATACTACATAATATTTAACTAATGGAAATTAATTTATTCTACTAATTATATTCCATAAAATATCAAATTATATTTTATTCAACTAACTATATCCAATAACATATTCTACATATTATTCTAATAGTAGAAAATTTCTTACTCCACATATTATAATACAAACATTATTATATTAATAACAAATTATGTTATTAACCGTTACTACTACATTATTTAAATAACATAAAATATTATTATATTATATAAAAATTAAAATAATAAAATATAACTAACGAAATTTCAATCACTTACCATTTGTTGTGCTCGTTCTTCTCTCTCGGATTGCATACTGCGAAATAGATTTGTACCTTTTACGACTTTTTTAAGCTTTTTAAGTTTATCCATGTTTAATTTGTAAACTAGAAAGTGAAAAAAAAATTTGTGACAAATGAAAGATTGAAAAATTTTAGAAATGAAGAAGGAAGGAATGAGGAAAGAGAGTAGGTAGAGGATGAAATGCAAATATGCAATGGATGAAGATGAAAATGAAATGGAGAAGGAGGTGGCGTGTATGTATATGGGCGGCCCCAACACTTCAACTTTTTGTTTTTGTTTAGCATATCACATTTCTTTTTCTTTTTTTCCGTTCCTTCCCAATGCACTTTTTTTTTTGTCGTGTGTAGCTTGATAGTCTAGTCCCTTCCCAAGGTGATTTTTTTTAGACCTATCGGGCCTATGACTAACATTAATATAAACTTTACAAACTACCAAAAACAATATGAACTATTTTACATTGAATCAATTTTGATATAAAAAAACTTCGGTTAATTTTTCGCCTAAACTTTCAATGTGTCAACTCAATGTTTGAAAATTTAATGATGTGATACTATATTATTAAATGCATAAATACAATGTTTGAAAATAAAAACTAATCATTGGTATAAACTAGATTCTAAGGTTAATTTACTCATCTAATTTTCACTCAAATTTGGTGTTTTTTTTAACAAAAAATACATTGAACGCTCGATTTTTTCGTATTGCCATGTTGAAAGTCAATAAATTTTTGAACGTTCGATTACCATGTTAAAAGTTTAGCCGAAAATTTGACTATTTTTTTTAATCAAAACCGGTTCAATATGAAATAGTTTTATTTGTAATAATTTTTAAAATTTGTATTAATACTGAATTTTTTTATTAGGTAAGAATTCGAGCTCAGATAGGCCTGAAACTCGAGAAGCCGACGAATCGGCAGATGGGCTAACCGTCAACATACAACATACTAAAAACACAAATAAGCACAGATGCAAGAAAACACCAAACAACTCGAAGAAGGCGTCCGCCAGCAGAGGAGTCGATGGAGATCCAGGGCGAGCCACGAATGTCGAGACACACGGGAGAGTGCGAAGGCTCACACAAGTGGAGAACAGTAACCCACCAACAGAAAGGGCGAACCCGAGGAAGTGCGGATCACCGACGTTGCCCCAACCTAGATGAGGGATCTTCGAAGACCACGAACAGTCACGATCCTCTCGATCTCGATCATACAGGAAGTCCAATACTGCAACCCAACTCGGAACTAAATGCCACCACACCATAGCAACGACCCGACGCCAAAAGAACGAACAAGAACGGGCTAATAAAGGAAGATCAAACATCTGACGAAAACTTGTGTGCAGAGCTCCCGAGAACGCAGAGCGTCTGGGGAAAGTAATTATTACTTATTTAAATTAATACTATTTTACAGGCCCTTACGAGATTTATTCAATCCTTTCGGGATTTTAGTCAAACCCTTTCGGGTGGTACACAAATAAAATATATAGTTTTTTTTATATATATTACAAAGCTTGGTGTGCAAGGCCGAAAAAGCAACTTGCACGCCAAGCACATCTGACAAAGCGTTGTAAACAAGCGAGGCCAGGGGCAAAGCCAACGTCGCTGCCAGACCATGGCGAACCACCAGGACAGCCGAGGGAAACCCCAAATCGCCCAGGACAGCCGAGGAAAACCCCAAACTGGCGAGCAGACGACCAGAGAAACCAGAAGTCTGAAACCAAGACGACACCGAGACCCGAAGGAGACCCGACACCCAACTTGGACCAAGAGAACTCAAGAGAGGGAGGGACATGCACTGGCGCCGATGGAGACCGGAGGAGGAAGGAAAGAAAGGGGAGATGAGTTCAAAGCCACCAAATCAGATGGCCCTGAGTAGACGACGAAGGTTGAAGAAGCCGATTAGAACCGAGACTCGTAAGGAAGGCCAGGCCCATAAAATAACCCCCAAATCCCAGAAAGTTTGCACAAAAAGGATGATCCAGGGAGAAGACCACCCAAAATAAGTGATTTTCTTGAAAAAATCCAGCCACAAAATACTAGAAAAAGCGCTAGGAGAAGATGGGCAGATGAGGACTGAATTCAAGAGCACTAAGGGCGTGTTTGTCAAAGAGTTATTTTTTAAGGGGTGGAGATTATTTTTAAGAGATTATATGAGATGATGATTATTGTATGGATTATGCGGATGGAAGAGGTTGAGATTTTTTTTAAAAAGACAACCCCGATATAGAGTGTTTGATATGTATAAAGTTATTTTAGAGTTATTTGTTACAAAAAAGACAAAATTATCCCCCTCCCTCCTACCTTCTTCTTCACCCCCTTCCAAATTCCAGCGCCCAGTTCCCGCCTCCTTGCCTTATCCTCCCTCCGCCTCCTCCTCTCCAAGGGCTTCTCTTCACCTCTATCCGCCTTCACTCTCACGACCGCCATAGAAGACCAGGCCCGAGCTCCCATGGAAGCACCCTCCTTCTTCGAGCTCTCATGGCTCCGAACTCGAACTCCCATGGTGTCGGCTTCGAGCTTCCATGGCGAAGAAGAGGAGACTCATCCAGATCTCCCTCTATCTCTCGCCCAAATTTCGCCCTTCGAGCTCCCACGGTCAAGAAGAAGCACCAGCCCCGGATCTCCCTCCGATGCCATGTTCGAAGTTGGGCAAGGGGATGATAATTAGGCAAGGGATTGTTGGAGTCGAGAACCCCGACAACCTTGCTGGACAAGCGTTGAATTATTGGCAAAAAATAACTCCGATTAATCCCCACCTCCTAAAAAGCCAACCCCGAACAATCTCTTGTCGAACACCAGCCTCGGGATTGTTGTTTTTTTTTTAAAAAAAACCCAACAATCCCCTATAAGCTCTTTCCTAACACGGCCTAAGGCACAAACCCGAAGGAGAAGTCCCGATTGAAAGACCCGGATAGGAGAAGAAATCGATTTGAACAAAATTAGCCTAAAATAAGGCTAATTGAGAAAAAAAATGATTAATGATGATAGATTTAAGAGTTAGGGTTTGAGATCCCAAATTGGGGTTTACACAAAGTGTAAAGGCTCAGATTTTTAAATCCTAATTTCTCAGAAAAAGGAAAATCAAAATGAATTTAAAATCGGAATTTAAAGAAAAACTCGCTAACTCGGATTTTGAACTCATGAAGTGGATTCCCGACCTAAACAGAATTTTAAGAACTAACATGGCAACCTTGATTCTCGGATTTCAAATTCTAATTGCGCGAAAGAGAGAGCGGGATTTGGGAAGCTAACGTCAGAAACTAACTTCGGGACCAAACTCGGGATTCGAACTCGCAATGTCGGAATGAAGATCCTCGCCCCCACTCCCTCTAGCCCTAGCCGACATTCCTCCAAGACCCTAAAAATCTCACCCAAAGTCTTAGAGGAAACACAAGAAACCTAAACACATCTCTTTCCCTTCCTCCTACCATTTTCCTTCTCCATTGCTGAGAATTCCAACAGCCCTAAACACACCATTTCGTGCTTAATCATCACCACAACATCTCTACTTCATAATCTCGGGCCGTTACACAAAGAGAGTTTATCTATTGATGGAATATTACTGATTTATGGTTAATATTTCATAGTACTAGTGAGCATGCCCGTGCTACGCACGAGACTTATTTTAAATATATATTTTTAATTAATATATTATCATTGTAATTTTATTACTAATAATTTTTATCTCTAAAAGTTTTAATATGTTTATTTATTTTTGAAATTCAACAGATATATTAACTTGACTCTATTTTCTTCTTACTCACTTCTAAATGCAATTCAACTATATAAGGAAAAAAATGATAATTGTTTTAGAAATGAATGTGTTTAGGTTTAAAACAAATAAAAAAAATATAGTATAAACTTGAAAAATGTTATACTTATGAGGACATGTTTTAAATATATATTTTTAATTAATATATTATCATTTTAATTTTATTACTAATAATTTTTATCTCTAAAAGTTTTAAAATGTTTATTTATCTTTGAAATTCGATAAATATATTAACTTGACACTATTTATCTTCTTACTCACTTTTACATGCAATTCAACTAAATAAGCAAAAAAAATGATAATTGTTTTAGAAAAGGAATGTGTTTAGGTATAAAACAAATAAAAAATATAGTATAAACTTGAAAATTATTGCGGTTATAGAGGACTTATTTTAAATATATATTTTTAATTGATATATTATCATTGTAATTTTATTACTAATAATTTTTATCTCTTCTCTAAAAGTTTTAATATTTTTATTTATCTTTGAAATTCGATAAATATATTAACTTGGCTCTATATTTATCTTCTTACTTATTTTTACATGCAATTCAACTATATAAGCAAAAAAAATGATAATTGCTTTAGAAATGCTCGCGTTTAGGTTTAAAACAAATAAAAAACAATATGCTATAAACTTGAAAAATGTTGTAATTATAGAGGTTTGATCCCTTGACATGGTGGATTGGAACTATACCTATAACCAATAAACTACAATAACTTTTTGTTTTCTTAAGCTAATATTAAATATATATTATATTTATTTGTAAATATTTAATAGGTGCAATTAATGGGCTTTCACTCAAATTTATATATATAGTATAGATAGTATAGATATAGATTATTTTATTTTATTTTATTTTTGTCATTTTCCCTTAATATCATGGAAATAAATTAATCCGGTCCATTTTTTAAATTAAATTAAAATTTAAGGTTCGGTTCAAGACGGGGGGTGGTTAATTACGATGCTGGACCGGGTCGCGAGACCTTCTCTTCTAATCATCTCCTTCCACAGTTCCTCTGATAAAACCCTAATGGCATGTTCCAGGGTTCAACCAGTTGACTGATTCAGACCCAAAATCCAAGGTCGGAGACAATGGGATTCGGAACCCTACGAAATCTGATCCGGCCACTCTCCAGATCAATCTCTCTCCGCACAATCGCCTCCGCCACCAATGCCTCCGGCACAATCAACGCTCCGTTGCGATCGACATCGCCTCTGTCAAACCATTTCTATCAGATTACTCCCCAATCTCTCTCCCATTTTCGATCGGTTCATCTGGAATCTCTCTCCTCTCTAGCTCCCAGGGCTTTCGATTCGCTGACTGATACTCGCCTCCCTAAGCGCCGCCACAGCGACAAGCCCAAGCGAAAGCGCGCCAGTCTCAAGCCACCTGGTAAGTGGCTTTCCTAGTTCTACTGTTCGTACTGTTGATTAATTTGTGACGAATTGAATCGGCGCCTTGACTGGGGCTAGGTGTGGAAACAATTTACCTTTTTTTTAATTGAAGATGAACGAATTGTGGGGATTTTGGTGTGATTTTAGGGCCTTATGCTTGGGTTAAGCATGTTCCTGGGGAGCCTGTGCTTCCAAGCCAGCCGAATGAAGGGAGCGTGAAGCTCCGGAATGAAAAGAAACGCCGGAGACAACGCCGTGAGTTTATTCTGGTGAGTTGTTGCCCAGAGTTGCTTCTTTCTGTTTGAAGCTGCCGAAACTGAAACATTCCTTTGTATGAAGTTTGAATGGATCATGGGAGAGTAAATGAATCAAAAGAAAATGCTTTTGTATTGCTCCGTTGCTGTATATTCATACGCATGGCACAATGAAAATAGTTTTCATGCTCTCTGAATTTGATTGGATAGGGAATTGGAGAAATCAAATTGTCTGCGGTAGATAAAGAGACTCGGTGGGTGTTTGGAAGGAAATCGAATAGCTTCGTTCCTTTCTCGATTAGCTTTTCTTCTTCTGTAGAACTATGATAGTGATAATATCATTGACCCGAAAAGCTAGAATTTCATCATACAAAACTGGGAGAGAGACATATAGAATTAGGACCACTTTATAGGAAGGTTTCCTACAAAAAATATGGTTATGTTACCAAATTTGATTAGCATGGAAATATCTAATGTCAATATCTTATGTCAATTTCCCTATGCTCATTAACTTCCTGCTATTTCTCTAGATCAAGCAATAAATCATATATATGATCAGTAACAGCTGCATACATGGCTTTTTACTAGCTTGCCCATGAAAATATCTGTGCCTCCACTTTCTCATGCACCATCTTTGCCAACCTTGAGATATTTGTCCAGCTGCATGTATATTCAGCCACCCACTCCTAGTGTAAGGAGTTGCTGATAATTTTGGCATTGAAACATGGGATGCTTTTTTGTTTCTTCCTTGGGTTAATCCGTAGTATGCAATCGTACAAATACAGTGTATAGTTTACTTTGTGGTGTTTCCCTAAATCATCAAGATCCTCACCCTAAGGGTAATTCCTTACTTCTGTCAGGTCCTCACTTTGGGTTCAGATTCCCCAGACTAAAATTGGACATTTTTTTCAACTGTTATCCAGCCTTTCCAACAGCTTATTTATTTATTGAAGGACATATCTTCCCTTTTTTTTTTCAGAGGTCTTGTCAGCCACTCTCATTCCGAGTGGCAATACTATCACTTATTTTCTAACCTGAACTGAATACTTGTCATACTACCCTTGAAATCCATAAATGTTTTACAGGGTAACCTCTTGATTGAAACAGTTACAGCCTTCCCTTAGCGCCGTATCCCACTTTTCTTTTTCAGCATAGTTCCATCAAGCTCGGTTTCTATTTCCCGACTTTGTTCTTCAGTCATTTTCGCATCTTGTGGATTTTCTTCATCAGGTTTCCAGACTTGCTTGGGCTTATTTCTCCTAAATTCTTAACCTTTTGGGTTTAGCTCAACTTTCTTGTTCTCAACATAATAATTGCAGTTGAAGTATGTAGTCCGAAATACTTTGTGCTTCAGTGTGTAGGCACACTATTTGAAGGATGTTTTTTATGGAGCTTTTGTGCATCCCGATTCAGTTTGGTGCTTCCAGTCCCCGAGAAGGCACTAATTGTATAAGGCTGTGGTGTGATATTTCTACTTGGTGTATGCTTAGAAGATTAAAAGGAGATCTTGAAATATGGATTCTATGGTTGTATTCCATGAGTAGTGTAGTACTTGATAGGTAGATTTCCTTGTCTGTTTGTATCTTGCATTCCTTGAATCCTGCCTCTTTGTGGCGGGTTGTTAAAAACTTGAAATCATCCAGCTAGCTTGTACCCAAAAAATAGTTCCTGCTCGAGATTATTACCCCTTTTCAATTATATATAATGCTTCTTCAGGCGTACAGAAGTGTTTCAACTTTCAACCTTTCCCCCTTTCAATACCTTACATTTGATTGTGGTGTGTGCAGTCTGAAAAAAAGAAGCGGAAGGCTCAATTGCAAGAGGCTAACAGGAAGAAAAGGGAAAAGAGGATTGAGCGTAAAATGGCGCAAGTTGCCAGGGAAAGGGAATGGGCACAGAGGCTGGCCGAGCTCCAACAGCTCGAACGAGAGAAGAAAACTGCAGCCTCCTGAGAGCTTACTTTTCATCTCCAGGTGCAATTTCATCCATTAGGGAAAATGAAAGTGACATTGTAACTGATTATCTTTTGTTGAAGTTGGATCGTAAACACCTTTCTCCGTTCTCTCAAGTATCTCGCTATAAGGTGAAACTGGTCATAGTTCTAAACGAGTTTAGGATCTTTTCAACCAGATTCTTTTCGAAATGTCGTGTGATGAAACTTGCTACCTGTTTTAGCCTGGGTTATTTCCCGTTCTGTTTAGTGCTTTAAGATGATTGTAAGCAAAATAAAATGGCATCGCGAGTCTTATTGAATCTTGCTTGATGAAGTTATACTGAATCTTGCTTGATGAAGTTATGTACAATGTTTAGATAAATATACACGACGGAGTAATAAGGGCGATGAAAATCCAGTTGGTTCTCAATCATGGTGAAAAAATTGTTAAGAATCGAGTGGAGTCACAAAGATTAATGAGGGAATCGTCATGGTGTACTTGGAGATATCACATGGTGCAATGAGGGTATTCGATTATAAACAGTTTATTCGAGTATTAGTAATAGGATGATTAGTTATCAGTTGAGATATAGAATTCTTATATTTCTTTATTTCTCGAAAGAAATGGAACTCAATACACTAATTTGATGTTGATGAATCTAAAAACCGAAATGAATCAATTGATAGATAAATTGTCATGAAATATAGAAAAAATAAATGACAAAGAAACAAAGTAGTGTCAACAGATGAGAGTATGAAACCCTATAATCCGAATATGAAAGGCACAAAGGGGACGAAAATCAAGAACTATAGTGGGAAATTGTCCGTCGGAAAAGTGTACATGAAGACTACAGGGAACAACAATAAAAGCCTTAGATTTGAATTTGACAAAGGGATGTAGTGAATCGATCACACATCTACTACCCCTCCACATCAACAAGCTCGATCTGCCACCACGTAAACAAGCTCGATTTGCCATTTCCAAGGGACTCTTGCACAGGGCCGTCCGGGTGATTTTTTGGGCCTGGTGCAATGAAGATTTTTAGGCCTATATTCATATAGATTTTAGATTTTTTTTATGAATAAGGCTATGTTTGATGCGATTGATTATAATTTAGATTGAATTATTCATGAAACTACGCGAGTGACTAAGAAAAATGCTACGTAGTACCCTAACTATTTTTTTAAAAAATATAATTTTATGGTTAATCATGCCATATTTTAATATATCTACATAAATAAAGTTAGTTGACATAAAAATTTGTAAATAAAAATGAAATAACCAAAAAAATACAAACAGATACTTTAATATTCATACACATATGTTTACTCTATTTATTTTTTTGTGAAATATAACATGTAAAATAAAATTATTGAGAAAAAAATATATGAAATATTAAGGGAAAAAAAGTTACAACAATTAATGAACATAGGTGTGGTAATATTCAAACAACGTTTTAATGAAAAAGTGGGGGAAAATGACAAAAAATAAATCGGCCCATGTATTATTTTAATAAGGCACGTGTGATGGGCCCATGATTCCATTCAGAAAAGGCTATCAAATAGCTTTTTATTTTCCAATATTGATAGATGGATAGTAACCTATATATAAATCCCAATAAATATTTGGGCCCCAGAAATTTTTGGACCCTGTTCGAATGGACCTTATGAACCGCCCTCTAACCCTGCTCTTGCAAAACAAGATTTGCTTGAAAACATTCACTCACTAATGCTTGACATATTAATCAAACTCTGTTTTAACAAATTGCAACCTTTCACACATACATAATTTCTCTATGAAAATATATATGAAAATGACATTTTTTTTGTTAAAGAGGGTAACCCACCTTTGATGGTAAACCATGGGCACGTGACACAGCAAGCAAGAGCCACGTGTCAGGTAAACCGACTTGCACCGACCGGCCAGACCCAATGGTAATAAGCAAGGTGAACCCTGATTATTTTACCAAAAGAAATGACGGAGTTAGGGATCGAACCCGGGACCTCCCATCAACCCTCTTGCCCCTTACCATTGAGCCACCCCATTAGGGGCAAAATGACATATTTTAAGTCTACCTTCAAAACAGTAAAGGTTGCAATCAAGTAGCAAATATAATTAACATTATTATTGAAAGGCCAATTTGCAAAAGTAGATCCTTTTTTTGGCAACTTGGCAAAACTAGACTATAAGGTGTGGAATTTACAAAACTAGCATATGGTATACTTTTGCAAATATGTGGGGGTAACCGGTTGGGGAAGTGGTGGGTGGAAATTGGCCACTGTGGCAGCAAGTGGGGAGAAATGGGGGGGGGCATATGTACGTCTGCAAGTGGCGGGTTATCAGACCCTATTTGACGCCCAAAAAAGAAAGCATTGGGGGAGTGGGCATTAACGAGGAGAAAATGCAATGATGACAATTAAGGACGTCTCTCAAATACATATATAGGCTGGAGTGATGGATGAGAAACACCATTAATTGCTCTGTAAAGAGTGATGGATGGGAAACACCATTAATTTTTTTCCCTTCTCCCACCGCCCCATGCCCTACCCCCGAAATCTGAAACCTATTTCCTTCCTATATTGTTATGCAACCACCTTTCATTTGCATTTCTTCCAACACTGCCCCAAATCGCACCCCCAAATTCCCAATTTCGCAGTGGAAATTACACAGGCAGGGACTATAAATGACTTACCCTCCTTCTTCGATCTGGGTTCCTCCTGGGTTGAGATTTCTCTTCGATGCAGCCTTCTTCTCCTTCGCTCCTTCCTTTTCTCCGCCAGATTTCGCTCTCCTCTCTCCCGCTTTCAAGCAGTGACTAACCCTTCCCCTCCTCCCACGATTGTGATTTTAAATCCTCTTCCCAACTAGGGGTGTGCATGATTCGGTTCAAACCGAATTTTTGGGCCGAACCAACACAAACCGAACCTAACCGAAATTTTTCGGTTCGTCTTTCGGTTCGAGAATTTCCATTTTTCGGTTTCAGTTTGGTTTGTGTTCGGTTTGTGTTAAACCGAAAATTTTTTATACACTACATAAATACATTGTATATATATTTTATATTTTATAAATACGCACATACTTGCAATTGTATATATATATTTTAATCTTGTATACTTTATAAAGCATACAACTACAATGTATATATATACACTGTATTTGTAACCGTGTATATATATATATATATTTATTTGTAACTATATTTGTATACTTTATATTGGAATATGTGTATATATACTGTATTTTATATATATTTGTATACTTAAATTTTTTTATGGAAATTCGGTTCATTTATGTTAAAACCGAACCGAACACAAACCGAACCGGCAGATAACCGAACCGAACCTAATACTTTCGGTTCGGCTTTCGGTTTGAAAATTTTGAGATTTTCGGTTTCGGTTTGGTTTGGCCCGGTTCGGTTAGGTTGAAGACCGATGCACAACCCTATTCCCAACACAACAGTTACGAGCCCCCCGTGACATGTTCTGACCGGTGACAACTGACAAGGCAACAAGTTATTTTTTCGCAAATAAATTTAGCCCCGACTAGTTTTGCAAATTTTGGACCAGGTGGTCTAGTTTTGCAAACGGGTCAAAAAAATGGTCTAGTTATTACTATTTTCTCTTATCGAAAAGCAGAGGTGAATAAGTTACAAAAACAAATATCACACCAATCCATGTTAGGTTAGAATGATCTTGTATAATTTTATTTCTTACACGAGGTGTAGTAAAAAAATCTACTAAATAAGGGTGCTTTTGTGTAATTTACCTTGAATATTAACATTCAAATTCGTTCTTCTTCTTCCTGATGACCTCCAAAAAAGACCTCCTCCTAACCCTAATCCCCTTCCTCTATTCTCCCTCTTCCTCCTCCATGGTCGTCGTCCAATCGCTACAGCCGCTCCTCCCAGTCGCCGCTGCGCTCCCACCTCCCCAATTCCAGCTCACCGACCCCGAGCACTAAGAGGATTTGGTATGAGAACCCAATTACAGGCAGGTTTGAAAGTTCTCACAGCTCCTCAATACCCTAGAAAGGCTCCCCCGCTATCATCAGTCAAATCCCCCTTGAATTCTCACTCTCAAATCCCGAAAACAAACCCCTCACAGTCGATTGATCATCACTCTGTCTCCCAAATCCTCGGGCGAAGCGACTGGCATTTGTTGCTTAACCACGAATTCAAGGCTGGGAGGGTCCCGCTGAGCCCTCGAACTGTCGTTAGCGTCTTGCAGAATCAAGAAGACGCTTTCAGGAGTGTGAAGTTTTACCTCTGGGCTTCGAGCGTCGAGCCATCGTTCGAGAAGGATCGGCGTGTTCGGAGTGTTCTCGCTGTCACTCTTCACAGGAAAGGTCCGGTCTTGTTGACTGGTGAGTTTGTGGAATTGATTAAAGCGTCTGGTTTTCGGATTACAGAGGATTTTCTATGTGCTTTGATTGGGAGTTGGGGGAGATTAGGGTTAGCAAAGTACTGTGTTGAGGTTTTTGGGCAGCTCCCTTATATGGGGCTTTGCCCAACTACTAGATTATACAATGCTCTTCTTGATGCCTTGGTTAAATCGAATTCGATCGACTTAGCGTATTTGAAATTCCAACAGATGCCTGCAGATGATTGTAGCCCTGACAGGTTTACATACAACATACTCATTCATGGAGTTTGTAAGTCTGGGGTGGTAGACGAGGCCCTTCGTTTAGTGAAGCAGATGGAGAATTCTGGCTACTATGCTAATGTGTATACATATACGATATTGGTTGACGGATTTTGCAATTCCAATAGGGTAGATGAGGCATTTAGGCTATTGGAAGAAATGACCACGAAAAAGGTGAAACCGAGCGAAGCCACCTATAGGTCTTTAGTACATGGAGTATTCCGTACTGTCGAATCCAAAAGGGCATTTGAGCTGTTATCTAGTTTTGTGGACCAACAAGCTGTTTTGCCTAGAGTAGCTTGTGATACAATTTTGCATCACCTTTCGAATAAATGTCTAGCAAGAGAGGCAGCCGCTTTCTTGCAGAACATAAGGGAAAAAGGCTATATTCCCGATAGTACAGTTTGTAATATCACACTTACTTGTCTAATAAGGAATTTACCGGCAATTGAGGTCTGTGAAATCTTGGATAGTTTTGTGAACCAAGGTGTGAAGCTTGCTCCGACTTCCTACCTCGCGTTAATTGAGGCACTTTTTAAGGAGGGAAGGGAAGAAGAAGGAAGTCGATATTTAGTAGAGGCGCTAAAAGATGGAATGGTGTCTGATGTTTTCTCGTATAATATGCTACTTGATTGTTTATGCAATGCTAGATTATCTCAGAGAGCATCAGAGATATTCAGAGGGATGAAAAAAAATGGCATTACACCAAACCTTGCTACTTTCAATACACTTATAAATGGGTATCTCAAGGCTGGAGATGTAGGCAGAGCAAGGGAGCTTCTGCTGATGCTGTTGGAGGATGGATTTAAACCAGACAATTTCACTTTTAGTTCAATAATCGACGGTCTTTGTAAGAAAAACAAAATGGAGGACGCCTTTGATTGTTTTGCTGAAATGAAAGAGTGGGGAATTCTTCCTAACAATGTCACCTACAACATCTTGATCCGTTCATTATGTTTCGTTGGAGATGCTGCTAGATCAGTAGCATTATTAAAAGAAATGCAAAACAGCGGCATAAGTCCAGATATTTGCTCTTTTAATACTCTTATTCAGAGCATGTGTAGAATCAACAACGTTGACAATGCCCGGAAGCTCTTTCTTTCCATGGTGGCATTGGGGTTGAGGCCCGATAGCCTAACATATAGCACTCTGATCAAGTCACTTTGTCAATCGGATAGATTTAACGAAGCTGAAGAGATCTTCTTTTCGTTGAAAATCAGTGGATGCATTCCTGATTCCTATACAAGTAATTCTTTCGTTGACACCCTTCTGAAACTTGGCCAAGTCAAGGAGGCTGAATTTGTATCAAGAAAATGCAAGGAGCTCGGACTTATTGGCTCTTGATTCCTTGTAAGATTTTGTGTTGTTGCCGAAGTGATATAATTTGGAGCCTTGTTTACAAAGAGGGGATGCCTGCATCATATTTGTAGCTGCTCATCGATCTGTGTTTCCTGCCTTGCAGAATTGGTCAGCTCAGAGGTATTTTGACTAACAGCCTTACTTGAATTCATAATAGTTTCTAGTTCACTTTCCTGAAGCTTGTGTAGTTTATATTGCTCTATATTGGCTTAACTGTTATTTTGGATCGATGTGAAATCCGATTGTAGTTTGAGCACCCTCAGTTTTGTGTTCTGATCATTGGGCAATTGAAGGATAATCACAATTACTAATATCAATTTTCATGTTGCTTTTTTACCCACAAAATGATGTTTTCTTGTCTAGAGTGTTGAATTGTATGATGTATGTGCAAGCTATTTTCTCAAAGGTTGCTCCAACATAGATGGATGAGAATGGTTCGTATAAGAGTGATTGGTTTACTGTAGAGTTGAATTAATCATATTTCCATTGACTTTGCAGTTTCAATTTCAAATGTGTGGGTAAACTTTCAAAATTACTAATTTGCATAGAACTTCCCTTTTGATCTTGCAATTTTTTTTTTTAAAATATAGCCGCTGATATCCATACCCAATTCTTACCCACAAACAAAAGTACAAATCCTCTCCTAGATACATCAATGGACAAAAATCTACAAAAGATTTAGACATTAGACCCACAAAAAGTTGAGATGATACAAATCTTGATCATTTCGATATCTAAATCTCCAAATAGATCATGCAATCTATGCGCTGCGGAGCTTGCAAGTACATGAGAAAAGGATGTTCTCCAGATTGTGTTTTCTCTCCCTATTTCCCATCCGATGAGCCCAAAAAGTACGCGTGTGTGCACAAAATCTATGGAGCAAGCAATGTCGCGAGGATAATCCTGGTATGGAACCATTTTTTGAACCATATATACCATAATAAACTTGTTTTCATTCGCATATTTTGTTTACAAATGAATTAACGAATAACTATCAAACAGGAATTATCGCTTCATCTGAGAGGAGAAGCAGCGGGTGCATATGAGTGAAGCAATGGATGCAATGTAGGTAGAGGCGCGATATATGGTTGAAGACCCAGTTTAAGGCTGCATGAAGATCATCTCTCATCGCAACACAAGATACAAGTTGCGAGGAATGAACTCGTGAAAACGCAAGCCGAGGTTACGCTTTTGGGTGCTTCTTTTGGCCAAAGGAGTGGGTTTGAGCCCACATTTTGATCACTTTTCGTTTCAAATTGAACTCTTCATTTGCTTTTTAGATGATTTGGATTCGGTATATCATCTACCTTTTACTCGATAGCTTCATTTGTATGCTAATTGATTTATTTCCCCCCTCTGAATCTTACTTTTCAAGTCATAAATTAAGGATATCTTCATATCAACTGAGAAATCTGCAATCTAAGTGCCCAGTTGCCCCAGTTTTTGAAGAATATATATTGAGGGAAAGGCCAAGTGATTTGAATGAAGCCTGTGACAGCAAGGACAAATCTAAGTGCCCAGTTGCCCCTGTTCAATTTGTTTCAAATTGAACTCCTCATTTGGCTTTTTTTTTTTTTTTGGGTACGAATGCAGCTATAAACGATGATGCGTATACGAATGCAGCTAGCCTGTCATAGTTTCGAATTGCTGTCATACTAAGGCCTTTCTTTTTATGGCGGCGTGAGCAGGCTGGCAAAGAAGCGCGCAGATCAGCTGGAAGAGGCCGAATGACACGAGTTGAAAGGGAGTAGAAACCGAGGCTAGCCAAGCCCCAACAACAAGAACAAGAGAAGAAACCACCAAGCCTGAGAGAGAGAGCTGATTTTGTTATATGTTTAAGTTGGATTCCAAGTCTTTCATCTATTCATATTTGGTAAACATCAGGGTTCAAAGGTGAAATTTTGGTCTTGTTTTTCCAATTATAGTTCAAATTCTGCAGTAACAACGGTAATCTTTGATAGATTATATTACATCATCAGATTTAGGAAAAATTTTCTTTATACTTTTTTAACTCCAAATGGGAAATTAACACCATAATTTAAATTTAATTAAGTTGAAAAAAGTCGTTAACGGATAAAATTGTTTTAAATTTAATTAAGTTGAAAAAAGTCGTTAACGGATAAAATTGTTTGAAGAATGAGTAGTATATGCACCACTTAAAAAAAAACTGATAAAAGTCCCTTTTGGGAGAAAATCTATCGGGCTGTACATACAGATATTAAATAAAAATATCAAAAACATTGAAATTGAAGGAGATAATCAATGCTCATCTCGAACTCCCGACTGGACCTATTGAAATTTTCCTCGATCCGTATTCGTCGTGTGTTTAGGAAAGTTAATAGCATTGCGGATAGATTGACCCACCTAGGACATTTAAGTACCTCCGACATAGAATTGCAAGTTCTCATCCATAAGGATGCTTTAGACTGGACTACGGACAGAATGTAGTCAGACCTAACTACTTTCCATTATAAAAAAAAAAGATCACATAAATATGTTACCTCTCTTTCAACTGGGTCACTAGTCTTATTTTGTTTTTCATCGAAACTAGCTGCGTAGCTCACTTTGCACCGAATAGACTCTCTTACATGTTTTAAAGATGTTTCATTTTCTTGGTTCATATTTGAGATCTTTGATGGAGCAAATAGTCATTCTAAACTTACCTCGGCCTCACTCATATGGATAGTTCAAAAATTTTCTACTTAATGAAATAGGACATAGGAGCCGGGTGGTCAGAGGCAAGTATTGCCATGGTAGGTTGGACATCGATATGTTCGGAAAACGAAGATCGAGGCTCATCTCGGAACTGGAGAGCTATTAACCACGGGGCTGAGTTACTTATTCCAGGTCTACGAGTCGCCGGAGGAGGCGGTTTGATCCGAGATGCAACGGGCAAGCTGGCCCTTACCGATAGCTTTGCTGAACACATTAACTTACCAAGTACTTTGTTTATGGATATTGTTACTTTCGGAGTAAAAAATAAAAGAAAAAAGAAATAAGACTTGTATACAAGATGGATAAAAAAAATAATGATCAATCAAGTGAACTTGTTCTTGGAGTAAAATTTTTGAAGATTTTAAGTTTAATTGTGTACAAAATACTTTGTTCAAATGCAAAATGGGACTCAATGGTGATTGTTTGCAGTTTATAGAAATTTATTCAAAATTATAGCCGCATATATAAATGTTTCCAAAATTACTAATTTGCATTCTACCTAAAAAATTACTATCTAATTTGCACAAAACTTGCCTTTTGATCTTTGCAATTTTTTTTTGAAAATATAGCCGTTGATATCCATACCAAATTCTTACACATATACATATATAGCACAAATCTTCTCCAAGATACATCAATGGACAAAAATCTATAAAAGATTAGACATTAGACTCACAAAGATTTAAGATCATACAAATCTTGATCATTTCGATATCCAAATCCACACATAGATCATGAAATCTATGCGTTGCGCAGCTTGCAAGTACATGAGAAAAGGATGTCCTCCTGATTGCGTTTTCTCTCCTTATTTCCCATCGAATGACCCCCAAAAGTACGCGTGTGTGCACAAAATCTATGGAGCAAGCAATGTCGCAAGAATGATTCGGGTGTGCAACCTTTTTCTTAAGCATACATACCTTGATAAACTTGATTTTATTCGTGTTTTTTTTTGTGTGTGTGTGGATGAATTAACGAATGAACCGTCAAACAGGAACTACCGATTCATTTGAGAGGAGAAGCCGTGGATGCAATGTACGTAGAAGCGCAATATAGGGTTGAAGATCCGGTTTATGGCTGCGTGAAGATCATCTCTCATTTGCAACACGAGATACATGTTGCGAAGAATGACCTCGCGAAAACGCAAGCCAAGGTTGCGCTTTTGGGTGCTTCCTTGAGCCAACGAAGTGGGTTTGAACCTACATTTTGATCACTATTCATTTTGAACTGAACTCTTCATTTGCTTTTTAGATGATTTGGATTTGGAATGTTGTCATTTACCTTGTACTCAATTGCTTCATTGGTATGCAAATTGATTTTTTGCAAACTCAAAACGGAGGTGCACCATGAATAATCTCAACGCGTATCATGTGTAGATCGTAAGCGGCATACGGATGCAAACACGCGATTTTTCCGCATCCCGCTCACTGAATGTTCCACACCTCGCCTGCGGATTACGGGATCCATCATGATCAGAGTGTGAGAGAGCCCAAACTCAAATTAGACAAACATTTCCATTCCAAAGTTGAAAGTAGTAAGGAAACATGAACACAACAGTTAGTATACATACACATTTGAAAATCTGATCTCATACACCATATGATCATATGGAGGAATACAAATCTTTCTAGTAAGCACAATTAGATAACACTGGAGATATTTATGATCACGACCAGATTACAAGACAAGTCGGAAGCACGATAAAAGGAAGTCACACTGCTTATACGGTTGAATTAAGACCAAAACTCTCGGTTTTTAGAGGGGAACCTGGCATTGTTCTTGGTGCTTCTTCCCTTGTAGTCAAGAGTCCACTTTTCAAACGTGCAATCAACAAAGTCGTAGTAGCCAGCGTGGATAGAGAGCAATCCCTTCGCCACCCTCTCTTCTATCCAAGGGTATGTCAGCAAATTTTGCAGCGAGTAGTTGATAGATTCCTGCGACAGAAACGGAGTGACAGTGGCAGCGTTGTTAGGAGTAATGGAATGCAAAAGAAAAGATATGCTATGAGCCTAAAGCAACTGGCACAGAAATATATGAACTGGGCTATAAGCAACAGTATGTTCAACAGTATGAGAATGCAGCTTGACTAATCTAGTTGAAAGCGGAATAAGTTCCTTTATGTAGGATCACATGTTCATATCGATGATAAATCTGCAATCTAAGTGCCTGGTTGCCCCAGTTGTTGAAGCACATGTGGAGGAAAAAAGACCAAGTGATTTGCATGAAGCTTGTGATAGAAAGGGCAATCAATTTTTGGGTTTTCTACCTTCTCACAGTATCGGCATTGTTGTTCAAAGCCGTGACCAGAAGCAGCAGACTCGGTGCTTTGTCTTGCCTTCTTTCCAAGAGTAACCCAGCTTCTAATAAAGCTCCTGGGAAAAAGAAACAAGCATAACAATAGAACCGAGATTCATTTTTAGCCTTAGTAAGTTGGTTGAAAATGACGTATAAAGCATAGATTCTAGTAACTTTCATCCAACATATACATAGCAATATATAATAAAATGAATGACATAATTTGTTCAATAAGACCAGGAACCTTGAATTCGATTCTTCCGGCAAACTCATAAGTGCACGGATTCCACCGCAGCGACTATGCCCAACGATTAGAATGTTAGGAACCTAAGAAAAAGAGAAGTGTAAAACTCATAAGAATGGAAACATTTAAAAGTAAAAAGACATCAAGAAGGAAATCCTGAACCGGTATTGTATATCAAGAGTCCTAAACCTTACATAAGGGAGTTGTGAATTATCATTATAAATGAAGAATGCAAAATTAATTACAGATCTACATGTACGAGGTTATGAGCCATAGGCCACATAAGGCTAAGCTACTGTGTATATCATTATAAACATTGATCTTCAATTTAGTATCACTTTCATTGATCTTCGATCACAACCACAAATGATACTTGAAACATCATGTGTAGAAAAGAGAAACTTACTTCAAGAGTGTTGACAGCGAATTCTAGAGCAGCATTTGTTTCTGTTGGTCCATTCTGTAAGCAATAGGTTATTGCAACAACTAGTTGTCAGAACCCGAACTTTTCTGTTAATGGTACTTTCAATTTTCAAGAGAAGGGAGCATACGTAGACGAATACTTGCCTCAAATGGAGGGACTAAATTGGCCACATTCCTGATAGTGAATGCTTCTCCAGGTTGTAATCCAAGGATGGTGGAAGGGCACACCCGCGAATCTCCACAAGCAACAACCATAAACTGTATCACAATTGTCACTGATCAAAATCTTACTTAAAGCACGGGTAACGCAGAAAATGGAGGTTTCTGTAAAAAATGATTTTGCTCTGCAAGTTTTTAACTTCTATGTTTTTTTTAACAGAAATTTTTTGTAGTTTTTTCAAAAAAAAAAATCTGCTATAGATGCCTTTGATGGCCTTATCCTGTGGGGAAAATTTTCCAAAATGATTTGGCAAAAGCACATTTGACTGATAATAAATTTTAAGAACACTACACACAAAAATAAATATTTTAAGAAAATCTATTACCTTTGGCTCCTGCAGCTCAGCGAGTCTTTGAGAGTGTTCAAAGTTTTCCCTTCATACACCAAAATGGGAAAGATAGAAAATATCAAAGGAAGGTCAGCTAGAAGCCTAAAACAAAATGTATTTTCAAGGTCAAAGAATAAATTATAAAAACACCAATGCTTACATATATACATCCTTCTTGAAACGCAAGAACCGATGTTTCATCTCACTGAACAATATATCAGAATCTGCAACACTTCCCTCCTTCAGGTTTCCCACAGGAATCTTTGAAGCCTTTAATCTCAAGGATGGGTTATTCCTGAATGTGAAGCAGCTAAAAATCAAATGGCACTTCTAAGAAGTAGAACATAATTTCATGTTTTGGGGACACTTGTACACACCAAGAAAGAGAAGTGGTAGGGTTTATAAGTTAAAACATAATCCAGAAACGAGTAGTCGAGTACAGTGTGAACTTTCTTTACAGAACTGACATTTTGACAGTTCAAAACATACAAACAAGCAACCTGAAAGAAGCATTATCAGCGAAACTGAATTCAAATCCCCAAACTTGGATCCATCAAACTTGGTTGTGGAATTCCATTACTAGATTCGAGGATGTCATTTTCTCTCTGGGTATGTTTGGCATGACACCATTTCATTGTCATATATTAGTCTTATCAATTATCCTATCAGATATACCGAGATAAAAATGCCTTATCAACGTGTTGCTTAAGTTTCAGACATACCCTTACTTTCCCTGAATCCTCAACTTCCCCAATTATATCAATTGGGAACCCTATTCCTAAAACCTGCACTGAACTTGCCAAACATGCCAAATGACCATCAACTATCCTTCAAATCACTGATTGCACAGAGCAAAATCAAAGATATCTCATGTACACTGGCAGGCACAACTAGAACCAAAATAATCAATCTCTCCTGATTACCAAAAAAAAAAAATCAATCTCTCCTTGCTCAACTGGAGATCAAAGTGACACTTGCAGCTGTAATCAAACCCAAATTATCAATCTCCCTTACCCAATTGGAGATAAAAGTGACACTTGAGCTACAATCAAACCAAAATCATCAATCCTCCTTACCTAATTGTAGATCAAAGTGACATTTGAGCTACAATCAAACCCAAATCATCAATCCCCCTTACCCAATTGGAGATCAAAGTGACACTTGCAGCTACAATCAAACCCAAACCATCAATCCCCCTTACCCAATTGGAGATCAAACTGACATTTGAGCTACAATCAAACCCAAATCATCAATCCTCCTTACCCAATTGGAGATCAAAGTGACATTTGAGCTACAATCAAACCCAAATCATCAACCCCCCTTACTCAATTGGAGATCAAAGTGACGCTTGAGCTACACTCAAACCCAAATCATCAATCCCCCTTGCTCAATTGGAGATCAAAATGACACTTTAGCTACAATCAAACCCAAATCATTAATCCCCCTTACCCAATTGGAGACAAAGTGACACTTGCAGCTACAATCAAACCCCAAATCATCAATCACCCCATGCTAATTTTGAGATATACCTGACAGAAGTCGGTAATCTGAGATGGGTATCTTCATTTTCGCGGGATGTTTGCGCAGCACAAGAGATCTGCTACAAAGACGCGCAGATCAGACAGCGAGAACTCCAAAAATGGAAAGGTGAAAAAAAAGCAGCAGCCAGATAGAGATTACCGTAGGGGAAGCCCTCTTAACATCGAAGGAGGAGGAGAGGAAGCGGGCTTGAAGAGACGCCATTGGAGATGGATGGAGAGATGCTCAAAGATTGCAGGCAGAAGAGGAGGAGGAAGAGAGAAGATAGGGATGGAGCTATAAAAGGAAAAAAGGACAGCTGGTCTGGTGAGGGGCCCCAGCAAACTGGCGTTCTTGTTTGTGGTGGTTTGTTGTACTGCCTCCCAGAAAGGCGGAGTTTACAATGTCAGGAGATGAGATCGCTGACTCACCACCTCATTTTGTGCCGATGAAGAGGTGTCTATGCGTCTGCGTCAAACAGATCTACCTTTGATGAATGAAACACATTTGTCTTTTGATTGATTTCTCCCACACACCTAAATACCTAATCAGGTAATGCTTACAAAATTGGTACCTTCAATATCACACGAGACTTGGGAAAACATATGCTAACAATATGTAATGGTTATACACTCATACCCATTTTTCTTTCTATTCTTAGTTGGTTTTAGTATACAACTTTACTGGATTTATTAACTGATTTATATACTCCCTCCAATTTTTAATATTAGTCATTTGACTTTCGTGCACGTAGTTTAAGGAGCTAAAAACTATATAAAATATTATTATTTTTAATTAATTTTTTTTACATTATAATACTTACTATTAATAAGTATTATAATGTAAAAAAAATTAATTAAAAAAATTAATATTGTATATAGTTTTTAGCTCCTTAAACCACGTGTACAAAAGTCAAATGCCTTATATTAAAAATCGGAGGGAGTATCAGACTTTGAATATAGACTAGTATACACAACTCCGGTTAAAACAACGATAACAAATCCATTTTTTTTCCGTCGGTGATCAAAGTTGTAAAAAGTTTCTTCACCAGCGGAAAACTACTCAAACAAATAAACCATACTGCCTTTATAGTTCTAACCGTAAACAATTTCAGACCTATTAGTCTTTGTTGTACCATATACAAGATTATTTCCAAGATTTTGGCTTCTAGGCTAAAAAAGGTCTTACCCAAACTTATTCACCCACTTCAAAGTGCCTTCATCTCAAAACGCTCTATACAGGACAATATTCTTATCGTCAATGAAATCTTTCACTCTTTCCAACAAAAAAAAAAGGTAAATCTGGTTGGATGACTGTAAAACTCGATATGGAAAAAGCTTTCGATAAAGTACATTGGGATTTCCTCTTTGAAATTCTTCAACGGTTTGGTTTTAGTGACCGCTTCACTTCATGGATTAAGGAATGTATAATAACTGTCACATATTTTGTCCTTGTTAACAATGAACCCACAAAAGTATTCAAACCTTGTAAGGGTCTTCGTCAAGGTGATCCCTTGTCACCCTATCTTTTTCTTCTGGTCTTTGAAGTGTTGGCCAGGGGATTACAACAAGAATCATTACGACCCAGAATTCACATCGGTATCTCTATTACTCGCTCTTGCACAAAGATTCCTTTTTTAGCATTTGCTGATGACATTATAATTTTTGCCTCAGCTACAAAAAATGCTTGCGACCAAATCAATAAGATTTTGGAAAATTTCAGTCAATTTTCAGGCCAAAAAATAAATTTACACAAATCAGCATTCCAAACAACAACGAATATTGAAGCCCACACTAAAAACACTATCCAAAACGAACTACATATACCTTACACTACCAATTTAGGCAAATACCTGGGTTGCCCTGTCATATCTAGTAAAGTTACAAATTCTACCTTTGATGAAGCTATTACTTCCAGCATAAACCAGCTATCAAAATGGACTGCCAACAATCTTTCTCAAGCGGGTTGTTGTACCCTTATCAAATCTAACTTAGCGGCCAAACCCCTCCACACAATGCAATGTTTCTTATTACCGTCATCTATCCACAAAAAACTTGATAAAATCAACAAACAGTTCCTTTGGAACAAAGAACCTAAGTATAGGCCTCTAATCAGCTGGTTTGAGGTCTGTAAATCACACCAAAATGGAGGATTCGGTCTTCGATCCTTTGAGAACATAAACAAAGCCTTACAATGAAAGCTCCTTTGGAAGATTCTTGTTGAGCCTAATAATCCGTGGGTGCTTCTAATTTCTCAAAAATACCTCAAAGATAAACATATTCTTCAATACACTAAGAAAGGCAACATCTCCTGACAATGAGCAAAACTTACAACTCTCCTTAATCTTTTCAAAAAGGGCCTTCGTTGGGGCATTGCAAATGGTAGCTCCATCAACTTTTGGTACGATAACTGGCTTGATTGTGATCCTTTGTGGACCCAAGTCATTGACACTGTGTACATTGATTCATCCCTTGTGGTTGGCCAATTTATAAAAGCTGATAAAACCTGGGACGTTGATAAGCTTCATTCCATGATGGACCGCCAATTAAGCACCAAACTCCATCATCCAAACCCCCTTACCAAAATTCATCAATCAGGATAGATTATACTGGAATTGGAGTAAGAATGGTTTATTCTCTACTGCTTCTGCCACTGAAATGATCCATAAAGCGGTTCTCTACTGCTTCTGCCATTGAAATGATCCATAAAGCTAAACATCACACGCAATTTGATTTCCAATGGATTTGGAAATTATATTCTTTACCTAAGATCAAGGATTTCGTCTGGCGTATTACTAAAGACGGTCTTCCTACAACTTCAAAACTAGCGCAATGGGGGCGTGGTATCCCTACTAACTGCCCTCTCTGTGACATTAACTACGAGGATATTGACCACCTATTATTCAATTGTCCCATTTCAAAAGCCTCGATCCAACTTTTGTCACCAAAAATTGCCAACAAAGTTAACTCAATTTATGCCGCCTCAACTACTATATTGGACACATTGCTTAAACTTAGATCTGAATTAGGGAATCATGATTTCTCCACTCTTTCCTTTGCTTGGTGAAGCATCTGGTTCTTTCGAAACAAGATGTTATTCGACAACTTTGACCCTAACCCTAGAGTCATCGTGGCCTTCACCATGGATCAAATTTGTAATCGGAATAAGGCTGTTTTTTCTTGCGAATGGAATTTTAAGGGGTGGAGATTATTTTTAAGGAGTGGAAAAGATGGAGATATATTTTAGGGGGTGGAAGAGACGCGGATTAATTTCGAAGAGTATCTCGTATGGTGTTTGAGATTATTTATTAATGTTATATTGTGAAATACCGCCATTGCTCGTTCATCGTCTTCGTTCCTCCACATCCACCGCCATTGCTGGTTCGGTTGATCGGTTCGCTCCTCATCCCTCTGCCTTCTCTCCTCCCTCTCCACCACGCACCACCAACCTCTCGCACCACCTCCCCAAGCTCGTATCCGCCGCACTCCGTAGGCTCCGAGATCCAGACTCCGTCGTGCCCGCCGCCTGCCTTCTCCTCCTTTGCCTCCAATGTCGTCGTCGTCTTCCTTCTCCACTGCCATCCTCCGTCCCCTGGCTGAATCGTTCTCCACCGATCAGAGTCGAGCCGAACCGTGGGTGCTGCTCGCCAGATCTGCACTTCACAATCGCCTTCCTCCTCCATCGATGAATTGAATGTGGGGCGAGGGCAATTTCAGGATTTCAAGACCTCCACCCCGTCCACCTTGCTCCTGAAGGTGGGAAAAAATTGGGTACCTCCACCCCTTCCACCCCCGATTCACAGACCACCCCCACCCCATCCATCCCCTGCCAAACGGTGCATCGATCTTCCACCCCCATCCCCTCCACCCCATCCACCCCTTAAAAAAGGGCAGGAAAACACAGCCTAAGACCAAAGATCTAGATAAGGACCTAGACCCCGAGGTTCCAAAATCAAGCCCAACTACCACAATAAAAGCAAGGCGTCGCTGCAAATGGTCTACGCCTAGACCTAAGTGGTGTAAACTAAATTTCGATGGTGCATTATCACCCGCTAACTGTGGAACTTATGGGTTCCTCATCCGCAATGACAGAGGCCAATTCCTTTTCTCGGAAGCTGGTATCTCGCCCCTCTCCTCCATCATTGGCACAGAAGGGTACAACATGTGGAAAGGCTTATTAAAGGTCATTGAACTTAATATCAAATTTATTTGCATAAAAGGTGACAACCTCAATATAATTGACAGTCTTAAGACTGGTATTTCATGCTCAGGAGAGATTGAGATGCTCTTATCCGACTCTCTATTATCTCTCATCCATTTCTCGGGATTTGAGTTCTCCCACATCTTTAGGGCAGGCAATCGTGCAACGGACCGTCTTTCACATTTAGGCTACATTTTCTCCTGCTCTACTCCCCCTATTGATGTCGTTTTTTGTAGTATCATCATCAGGGATGCTCTTGGTTAGATTGCGTTGTCAATCTTCCAAATTATTTCCGGTTAAAAAAATCCAATTTTTTTTAACGAGGGTAACCCACATTTGGTGGTAAACCCCGGACACGTGACCCAGCTGGCAAGAGCCACGCGCCAGGTAAACCGGCTTGCACCGACTGGCTAGACCCAATGGTAATAAGCAAGGTGAACCCTGATTATTTCATCAAGAGAAAGGACGGAGGCAAGGACGATAACAAATCCAATTAGTTCGGCATAAAGCAAGGTTTCGGGGTCGTTTGGTATTGATATCTAGATATCAAGATATCGATATCGATATCGGTATCAATATCAAGATATCGATATCGGTTGATATCTTGATATCAAGATATCGGGTGATATCGATATCAAGTGATACCTCCCAAAAAATCAGTATATCAAATAAGGCTAAATTTGATATCTATATATCACTTGATATCGATATCTAGCGATACCAAACACAGATATCAGATATCAAGTGATATCTGCAGGATACCAAACACTAGATATCAGATATCGGGGCTGATATCCGATATTTGATATCTAGATATCAATACCAAATGACCCTTAAGGAGTTGAGAAAAAGATGTTAAAAATATTTAAATGTATTTTAATTATCACTCATCCAGTTTATATTATATTGATGATCATGAATTAAAATTTTCTAGGGTGTGTTTGGATTCCCAATGCATTACGTTTATAAGTATAATCACTTTTAAAGTGTTTGATTAAAAAATTTGTAAGGTATTTAAAATAGCGTAATTTTAAAATAAAATTTCTTGTAAATTGTGTAAACTAATTATATTAAGTTTATAAGGTAATTACAAACTTAACACAATACAGAATATTTGATTTATATAATTTATGCAATATTTTATTTTAAATTTGTATTATTTAAAATACATATAATTTAGGTAAACAAACACTTTAAAAGTGATTATGCTTATTTTTATAATTGGGATCTCATTCAAAATCACTCATATTAAATATTTTATCCATCTTAAAATTAAAGTTATTTTGACTATTGACACCTTTTTAATGAGTTAAATTTTTTATAAAACATCCACTTATTTATTTATTTTTGGGTAAATTACAATAAATATCATGATCTTTGGATGATTGCGGATAACATCCTGACCTTGTAATATTTCATCAAATATCCTGACCTTTGGTAGTTGCATTCTCTACTAGTCTACTACCCATTGTTGGGTAATTTAATTTACCCTTTATTTTTTGAATGATTCGATACTTATTACTATTCTCTCCGTTAATTAAAATTTAATGTTTTACTATTCATGCATACTTTTTTAGATATTAAAACTATATAAAATTTTAAAAATTTTAATAATCTCATGCTTATTATTATTAAGTATGAATCTATAAAAACAAATGTAAAAAGTTAATATTTTATATAATTTTTTTTATCATTGTAAAAAAATGTGCATGAATAGAAAACGATATATTTTAATTAACAGAGGGAGTACTTAATAAGTACGAAATCATTGAGAAAATTAATTGTAAAAGTTAATATTTTATATAAAAAAATAATTAAAAAAATGTGTCAAAAGTCAAAATGATATGAATTATAATTTATAACCTAAAGAGATGAAATGATATTTTTATAATGGATTTTCTCATCTATGCCTTAGGAGTTAGGAGTTACATTAAGAACCTAGTCGAAAAAAATATTCTCATTGAGTTTCCTGCTACATGATTGATCGACGTAATTTAATTCATTAAATTTAAATAAGTAATATTATTGAAAACATGTTCTTTTCTTTTTTGGTTAATAGGTCACTACACGTCATCATTCTAACTAAGCTAGCAAGACTCGACAAAACAAGTTCTTTTCTTATATCCTAATAACATACTCCGTAACAAAAGACCGTTTTTACAAAAATCCTGTATTGCTGCTAATTGCTTGTATTTTCCTAAGTTTTGAAGGTCATTTTCAATTCATCACATATTCCTCTTTTCTCGAGTTCATCGAAAATCAAGTTAAACGCACATAGTTTTAAAAAATCATGTTTTTTGGTGGGTACCCTTAATAAATTCAGTGTTGGAGATGACCTCTTATTCTTGTAGACCCAAGTGTCTCTCATATAGTCATATGGTTAAATAGGGGCCATTTGTATAAAATTTGAATAGATAAGCACAAACGAGATGAATGTAGTCTATTTGTAATTCAAAATATTGTTAGAAATTTAATCATTACCCTCATCTCTTAATTTTTCATATAAAATTTGTCTTATTTCCGTCATATTAATCACACATTTGAGTATACTCCTCTAATCTTTACCCTTTTTATCTTATTTTTCGTGTAAAAATAAACATTGTTCTCTCATTTAAACTTACAAGACTTCTCTAGGCATAAGAAAAAGTTATTAAGAAATGACTACATCCAACAAATTGAAATGAGTAAGTTTATTGGGTGGGTTTAGAACTATAATGCAATTATAATTATAAACACTTCAACAATGCAGTTTCATATTTTACATGTTTAAAATAACATAAATTTTAAATAAAATCTCTTATAAATTATGTTAATTGATTATATTAAGTTTATAATATAATTATAAACTTGACACAATGTTTAATTGACACAATTGATAAGATGTTTCAATTAAAGTTTATGTTATTTAAACATTTTATAAAATATATAACCAAACATTTTAAGTTTTTATAATTATAATTCATAAGGAATTTGGAATCCAAACACAAGTGGGTAAAAAAGTGTAGTTTTTGGGCCGTTGTAGTGGGGATTTACCCGGTCCAGTCCTCGGCCCAGCTTGGCATCTTGATTGTAACACCCCATTTCATAGTCATCAATCTCAATATATCTTTGTTGCATCAAACAACACTCGCAGGAGACAATTTACCTTCATCTCTTAAGCTCTGGGTTTAAACTCAGATGAGCAGCTGAGCGGCTGAGCTATGATTTATCCCCTTCCGTGTGCTCCCTTTCCACACAGAGCTTTACTCTTTCACAGCTCTAGGGTTTCGACGTTCCGAAATACTCCTCAAGTCCTTGTGTTTCATAATTATAATAGGTAGTAGATAGGTGATAGGAAACTCGAAGGATTGAAGTTCAGCTATTTAAGATTAGAACCCAAAGATTCAATCTTTTATTCAAGGAGTCATTAGTAGAGGGAAAATTGATAGAAAGAGTTAATGATTTAGAGGTAGCCACTAACCCAGAGAAAAATGTTTTGAATCAGCAAGGACACAGAAGAAGCAACAATGAAGAGGGCTGTGTCTTCGCAAGCCCTTGAAGAAGATTCAACAAGGGCATGAAGATAGCCCCACCCTCCCACAATTGGTCCCGATAGCGTGTATTACTATGCGTATCAGCGACTTCTACAGGCTTTAGGTTGGGGCTGGTAAGCTGCATAATAAATGGTAAATGAATGGCAAAGGACCACAAAGGTAGAAGTGAAAGATACTGAAAATTGAAATGTCATTTTAAACATGTAAAATAGAAGTGGGGTTTGAACTTTGACATTGAGTAAAAAACAGTGACCATTGCAAGGGATCAGACTAGATGGATCTAGACACTCTGGAACAGTAAATCCGTGAAATGGGACCTTGCAAGCTCCAGCCCTATGAGATTAGTCAGACCCACAAAGTAGATCCAAGGTGGCAAGGTGTATTAACTGCGACTAGCTATTGCCGAGGTTGTGTGTGCTGTGAGTTGTGATCAGAAAACCAGTGAGTAACAAGTCAGATTCCATTATCAAAACTGGAGATACCTTCAAAATGATAACCAGAAAACAGGAAATGTGACTAACCAGAAGAGTAATGGATGAACCATGTTTGAAGTCCAGTGATACGGTTCCACAATGGAATGAGTACCCCTGCAGGATAGTAACAGTAAAACATAAAAATTGGCTATGCTTTCAATACGAAGGCTAAGCATCGTCGTCCCCAGTGGGGTGGAGGAGAGGTAAGGTGCTTAGAAACTCATCCAACCTTTCAAAGAACCCAGCTTCTTCTTCCCCATTACTGAATTCTACACTCAAATCCAACTTCTTCCTGCCTCTCACGCCACTGACCATCTGCTTCCTTGAACTACCACTACCACCAGCCTTGTTTGTCACATCATTTTTTGCCCCAGCAACTCCAGGAGACATGTTCGCCTGCATCTCGGCCTGCCTTGTGGGTTCTTGCTATTAGCCCCACCAGCTACTTCATTCGAATTCTGATTAATCATCCTCAGCCTCTTCCAATACATGGCAGATAAAGGCTTTTGCAAATTGCATATGCCAGAAAATGATAAAGATCAATAAATAGGGCGGAAAATATGCATTTACATGAAAAAAGGAGATTATTGGAATCAGAAGCCAAAAAGCACACAAAAGTTCCAGCCATTATGCATCAATGGAACCCGAAAAAATATCCTTGTGACTTGAAACCAAACAAAATAACCATATGACACTTGAAAGCACCAACTCTTATTCAAGACCAAATGAAAGTACAAAGAAAACTAAAATAAACTGACTAGCTAAAGGCATAAAAAATGGAGGGCATAGTTTATCATGGAAGAAAGGGAATGAAAATGGAAAGCATTGTACCAATTTACCTTCAGAATGGCATCTTCCTCAAACTGCAAAAGAATAGCAACGAAACTGCATATAATTTCTTTCCAGGGGAAAAAGGAACTGCATATATCCATGGGAAAAATGGACAGCACTGTACCAATTTACCTTGTCTCTCACTGATCATTTATACTGTAATGGACCTCAATCGGATATCGGTTTAAGAAGAAATCAACAAAAGATCAGCAAAATACTGCATTATATCAACTAAATTGTTAGCATATTAGAAGTCAAACATCAAGATGCTCCAAGAGGTTATTCTTAGAAGGCTAAGAAATGACGATAAATTTGACATAGGGCCTGAAAATTACATAGTAGATACAAAATCCAGGAGACAGGTTTTCTAGAAATGCCTGGATGCTCTACTTAGATACAAAAGCTACAGACCTACAAGATGACATCAAAATGAAAGTAACAGTACAAGATAAAAATTGATTACGCTTCACTAAGAAGGCTTAGCTTTGTCGTCCCCTACGGGATGGAGGAGAGGTAAGGTACTTAGAAACTCATCCAGCCCTTCAAAGAACCCAACTTCCTCCTCCCCATTCCCAGCACTCACTGTAGGGGCATGCTCCTCAACCTCATTACTGAATTCTACATTCAAATCCAACTTCTTCCTACCTCTCACCCCTTTGCCCGTCTGCTTCCTTGAACTACCACTACCACCAGCCTTGTGAGTCACATCATTCTTTGCCCCAGGAAACCCATGAGATGTGTTCGCCGGCATCTCAGCCATGCCTGGTGGGTTCTTGCTAACAACCCCACCAGCTATTCCACCAAAATTCTGATTCATCATCCTCAACCTCTCCTTCTCTGCATTGCTCTTCCTCCCAACTTTACCCCTCCTCCGACCCTTAACACTTTTCCTTTTCTTTTTCGGCTTGCTTGGCACTATCCTGTACAAATCATCTGAAGTATCTGAATCATCACTTGAATACGAAACATCAAAGTCATCATCATCATCCAAATACACAACCGGTCCCCTCACAAAGTTCCTCTTCGGCTGTTGATTAGCAAAAACGGGCGAAAAGGGCATGGAACTCGAAGGCATCCCAATCCCAGCATCACTCCCTGCAAATGGATTGTTCCTCTTCCAGGTTGTCGTGTTAACCCCTAATGGGAAGAAACCCCAACAGCAGTAGGTAGTCTCCTTTCCACCTTTAGTAATTGGGGGCGGGTTCGGAATCTGGAGGGCCTGAAACGCCCTCCTACAGTTCTGGCACCGAAGGGTACAGTCCTGGAAGGTCTTAGGGTACTCATAAGTGTAGTAGCAGTAAGGGCAAGTTGTCCAAAAGCTCTCAATCCCCTCGTCATTATCATTATCACCATCACCACCATCCTCATCATCAACACCGTTATCAATATCATCATCATCATGATAATTATTAGAAATACCACCATCCTTACCGACATTATGAGTGCTCCTTCCGCCATCCAGATTCCTCGCCCTCCCATTCACTTCTTCAACCCTCCCACTCTCCTCATGTTGCTGCTGCTGCTGCTGCTGCTGCGGAATCCGATGTGTGGATACAGGCTGTTGCTGCTGTATTTGTGGTTGATGCGGAATCTGTTGCTCTATAGGCCTTGTCGGACGCTGCAGTTGTGGTTGCGGCGGCGCCTGTTGAGGCCGCTGCGGCTGTGGCGGTGGATTGTGGTGTTGTTGCAAGAGCTGCCGCTCTTGTAACTGTGGCTGCTGTTGCTGCTGATGATGATAAAGCCACTGCTGTGGTTGTTGGGGTTGGGGTTGGGGAGGTTGTTGGAAGAATTGGAAGGTGGAGGACGGGTCAACTCGGACGGACTCGGGAGGCTGGTCAACCTGATGAAAATCAACAGACGCAGCCGGAGTAGAACTCCTCTGAAGGAAAAGCGTGAGTTCGGAATCGTACATCCACTTCTTCGCAGGGTCAGAGAGTACGGACCAAGCGTCAACGACAAGCCGGAGCGCCAAATCGGCGTAAGGGAGGCCATTGTGCTCGGGATTGAGGAGCATGACGAGGCGTCCGTACTGCGAGGCGATCATGTCGGAGTCGCGAACGAGGTGCGGCAACTGGAGGATAGAGTACCAGTCATAGTTGGTGGAATTGATGACGCGCTTCTCGGAGGCGATCAGCGTATCGACGACGGCGAGGATCTGGTCGGCGATTGGGTTGGAGGGGTCGGCCTCGCGGGCGCGCATCGCGAACGTCTTGCTCCCGACGAGGTCGCGGCCGGTAAGAAGCTTGGCGGAGATCCCTAGCCATCGCTCGGCCTCCGCTCTCGCCGTGTGGGGCTCCATTGTTGAAGCTGCTGAAGCTCTCAGTGTGTGTTTCTCTCTCTTGCTAGGGTTTTGGGGGTTTTCTCCGCCCGGAGGAAGTAATCAGGGGGGATTTGGGGGCGGTGGGGGGTGGGCGGATCGTGAAATCGGGGGAGGAGTAGGGGTAGTTTGGGGATTTCGCTAGGGAGTGACTCAGGATGACTAGTAAATGTGTTACATGTGTGTGTAATGTTTCGTCGAATTGACTTGATGGAAAGTAAAGTCTTAAAACGTGACTTTTAGTTTTATCGGTCCAAACCGGTCTTTCTTTCTTCCCTTTTTTACCTTTTTTGCAGTTTTAGCCAAACAAATTGTTTTTTTGGATTTGTTCCAAAAGTTTAATTGATGGGGGTAAAGTTTGTTGGTTCGGAATCGATTGTTATTGGTCCAGAATTAGATTTCATAAAGTTATTTAACATTTAAATTATTTGATTTTAAGTGAATAGTTGAGATTTGAATTAATTTAACTATTTAAAAAAATAAGATTGGTGATTTTTTATTAGAGTAATCCGCTCATCTTCGCAAAACTTGACTTCACATGCACCATTTCTAATACTTTTTTAAAAAATTTCTCAAATGGAAAACAAAATATATATTCTTTAAATTATTTTTGTTTCTGCTCAAATAATTTTCCATTTATAAGATTTGAATAATGATTTACTTTTGTAAAATATTGCAGATTTAGAGAAATCTCTCTATTTTTCTAACTTATAAAGCTTTCCCTTTTTGAAAAATGAGATAAGAATTAGTTGGAAATAAAAAAAAAATGTCTTAAAATTCATTAAAACTCTAAAATCTATAAAATGGAGAATCTATTGGAGAATCTCTTAATCCTAACCCACACCGTCAACAATATTCTAAAAAAACGTTTTTATAAATATTGCTTTCTCGTTATCACGACCTCGTTGACACATTAATCGTATTACTCACGTTTCTTTTTTCCATTTCCGATTCGGTTGTTTATCATTTAGATTTGATTTTCTTTATTTGTTATTTTTGTATTTCTTGTGGTGTTCTCTAGTTTTTGGATGTAAATCTTGTGATAAAAAATTATTTCCTTTGTAAATAAATAAAAAATTAAGTATAATTGTTTTTATTAAATATAAATTTAACATACAATTTATTAAAAATATTCAATATTTCATATTTTTCTTGACATATAATTTCATAGTTGTCTAAATGATAGTTAAATGTAATATTTTTAGGGGCAAGTATAGGGAAAAATAATGCCAAATATTTGTAATAGAAAATATATTTATTGGGAAGTTACTTCTAAAAAATAGACTTTACATGAATTATATTTATTGAAAATTTTAAAATATGTCACTTTTAAATAGTTCAAAAATATTCTCTCGATCTAGTTGAGGAAATGATCCCACAAAATCATGTCATGAGTGAGATTTGTTGGATTTGTTGTTGTTATTGAAAAAAAAAATTACCATGAACTTAATTACTACATTTCCATATTTTGTTTGATTAAACATGAAAATTTTATAACAATTTACTTAAAATTACTCTTATAACTCTTATAATCTTTAAATGGAAAATTTTTCTTAACAAAAATAAAATATAAAAACACGAGATTTAGTAGATCTTACTCATCCTATTATGAGGCGCAATTCCACATTTTCCATAGAAATTTCAATCCCTATGCTTTTAATTCCAAAATAATATCAAACTCATAAATTCCATGGGATTTTGTACTTCTCGGAATGTGTAGGACGAACCAAATGAAATCCAAAAATTGCATAAAATAATTCAAAGTACAATTCTAGGATGGGTCAAGAATCATAATAATGACAACAAATTATTCAATTAACCTAACGTTTTTATAAACTTAATGGCTGAAAAATAAGTCATCCTATTATGAGGCGCAATTCCACATTTTCCATAGAAGTGTTTCGGCATCCGCTGAGTGGGAAAAAAAAGTTGAAACTAATTAAATAATTTAAAGGTTAAGTTATTTTAATTAGTTTTGCCGAAAAAACAAAAAAAAAAGTTTTTATGGCAATACTATAATATAAGAGCTTTAAATAAAAAAAATAAAATAAGGAAATGTCATGACTTATAGTTGGTAGAGTGAAAGGAGGAAAAAGTTAAAGGTTTGGAATTCAAACCTTAATATCTTTTTTTTTCCGTTGTTTTTGCTATAATTATGTCCCTCTCAATTATTTCAATTAAAAATGACATATTTTAAATAAAAATTTAATGTTTTTGCCATATATATTTTTGCTATATTTCAATTAAAGTAATGTATTTAAATAACAATTTTTATTTATTTTCCTATATTATTTAAAAAAATTCTTCTTGTGTAGTAATCTATATACATATACTAAAACCGATGCATTGTTGCCTGCGTGGCGGCGCGTGAGTGCATCTGCTTACGTGGCGGCACGTGGGTGCATCTCGCAAAACTTTCCCCCGTCAAAAAGGAAATCTAATAAAAATAATAGGATAGTTTTAATCTATATAATTAAAAATAATTATTTTATTTTACCATTAACTCATAATTGAATAAATAGAATATCTTATAAAAGAGTAAATATTATATAAGAAAATAGATATATCAATATAATTAAACGCAATAATAGTAATAAATTTGGCATATATAGATATACAAATTGCCATATAAGTGTATCTCCATCTGGATTATAAATAATGTATCCAATGGACGGTTTATATATAAATTACACCATATGGACGGGACCTAAAAAGAAATTAGGTTCACCTAATTTCCATATAGACGAATTTTATGGCAAGTCTTTGGGGTCTAGGCGGGTCTTGGTGACCTTGAAGGCTTTGGCGGAGGAGTGAGGTAAGGGGTTTAGGTGGGGGTCTAGACGGGCATTGAAGGGTTTTTTTTAGAACAGTGATCATAATTACCAAAAATATTAATAGATACATAGTAGAAAATATTTGATAGGTGTTATTTATTTATATATCGATTATTTTTTGTGGAAAGAATTATTTATATCAAAATTAATTATTTCATAGTTATTTTATTTATATCTATATTATTTTTTAGGAGAATGAGTTATTTAGATCTAGATTACTTTTAATCTTATATTTTCAGTTATTAGTTTAATTATCATAATGTAATTCATATTTATTTATTTTTATATTTATAATAAGATTTTTTTATAGATAATAAATATAATTTTATAATATTGTGCTAACATATTCCCGTGCAGGGGACGGGGACTGCACTAGTATATATATATATATACACACAAAACATATTATCGAAATCCTAAAATAATGCTAATCTCGTGAAATGCGTCGAGGAACAACAATCCATTAGTTATTTGTGTTGATTTACAAAAAAAGATTAATGCGAAAGTTCAAAAAACAAATATTTACATAAGATAACCATTTACATTTGTGACTTACATTTGTGACGAATTGATTAAAAAAAAAGTTATGCTATATAAACCATCACGCATATGCACTATTTCATTGACCAAATTTAACCTTTTATCTAATTACATTTACATTCATTAATGAACACTTTTTTCATATTGAACCTTTTATTCTCTTTGGAACTTCCCTATTGCTTAAAAAGTTGCTTACACTATGAACCCCAAGGATCGAAAATGTGGTAATGGAAGATTTGGAAATGATGAACAGAAGAGAACAGATTCTTGATCTGTTGAACCAGAAAATGAAGAAGATGATGTTCTGTTACTACTGAAACGAGCTTGGGTATGGGCTATTTATAGAGCTAGCCTCATGTCCTGTTACCCATCTAAGCCCATATACGAATACAACATCGGCCCATTACAAAGAGGCCTAATCCAGAATATCAAAACTAAAATGGGTTAATGCACCCATTAACACATCCGGATCTCCAATGATCAAACCCGGATATCCAACTAGACATAACTCCATAGCCTCCCCTCAAGTTGGAACATCTGAGAGTCCCAACTTGACACTGAGATTTGAGTGTTGTGCACTGTGAAGTGCCTTCGTCATGATGTCAGCTAGCTGCAATTTTGTGTTGATGTAAGCTGTCTGCATGGATCCGCTTTGAACTTTCTCTCTCGCAAAGTGGCAATCAATGTCCAGGTGCTTCGTTCGTTCATGAAAGCATGGATTTGCAGCTATCTGTTGCGCCGATTTGTTATCACAAAACAAAGTAACTGGCTTCTGAACTGGGATGCTTAAATCTTGACACAAGTAACTCAACCACACCAGTTCTGCAGTAGTATAAGCCATGCTTCTATACTCTGCCTCTGTCGATGATCTGGACACTGTGGCTTGTTTCTTCGTTTTCCATGAAACCAGAGCATGGCCGATGAATACACAATAACCCGACAATGACCTCCTTGTGGACAAACAAGACCCCCAATTTGCATCTGAGAACCCAGTAATCTTCAAATCTGATTGCACAGGAAAGAAGATGCCCTTTGAACCAGTTCCTTTCAAGTATCTTAACACATGATTAACAGCCTGTTGATGTGGCACTCGTGGACAGGAAACAAACTGAGATAGGTGCTGAACTGCATACGAGATGTCTGGTCTAGTAAGTGCTAGATAAAGGAGCTTCCCCACAATACATCTATAACTCTCTGCATCAGTTAACACTTCTCCACTGTCACAGCTTAATTTCAACCCTGTAGCTAATGGAGCCTCAGCTGCCTTACAATCTAACATTCCTGTACTCTTCAAAATGTCAGACACATACTTCTTCTGACTCAAGTATGTTCCATTCTCAGATCTTTGTATTTCCATACCAAGGAAATATTTAGCTAGACCAAGATCTTTAATAGTGAACTGAACGTGTAAAGCTTGCTTCACCCTTTCTAACTCACTCACATTGTCTCCAGTCAATAACATATCATCAACATATACCAATATAGCTGTGAATGATCCTTCAACCTTCCTCACAAACAAGGAATAGTCATTTGATGATTGTGTGTAACCAAGGTTAATCAGAAACCCTGTCAACTCATGATTCCACTGCCTTGATGCTTGTTTCAAACCATACAATGATCTCTTTAAGCAGCACACTTGATCATTCTTAGCAAGGTCATATCCTTCAGGTGGCTTCATATATATTTCTTCCTCCAAGAATCCATGCAAGAATGCGTTGTTGACGTCCAACTGAAACAATGGCCACTGCTTTGCTGTTGCCAGAGCTATAACAACCCTTACTGTTGGCAACTTTGCAACTGGACTAAACGTATGCTTATAGTCCTTTCCAATTTTCTGATTAAACCCTTTCACCACTAACCTTGCCTTGTATCTGTCTATGGATCCATCAGGGTTATACTTGACCTTGAACACCCACTTAGAACCTATGGCTTTGTGTCCTCTGGGCAGTTCAGTGAGCACCCATGTTCCATTATCTTCCAGGGCTTTAAGCTCCTTGTTCATGGCTTCCTCCCAGTTAGGATTCCCCTTAGCTTCAGCATATCTCATAGGTTCATGAATCTTCATGACTTGAGTCATAAATGCTGCATGGCTGACCTCATCCTCCTGTGTAACTGCCATTGCAAAGTCTGAAGTCCAAGCAGGGAGTGACCTCATCCTCTCTGATCTCCTCAGGCCTGAAACTTCTGAATCTGTGTGTACCCTTATCTCTGCATCTGTTTCCACATTATCTGTCTCAACAGATAATACCTCAGTTTCTTCATTCATATGATGTGTCTCTATCTCATCTAATCTGTATGGAACCTCAATCTGAGCTGTTGGTGTTTTGAAAGGAAAAATTTTCTCATAGAACTTCAGATCTCTACTATAGAAAACTTCCTTTGTATACCAGTCATACAGCTTATACCCTTTCTGTCCCGAAGGATACCCAATCAACACACATTTTCTTCCTCTAGTGTCAAATTTGTCCATGCCTCTCTGTGTCATGTAAGCATATCCCAGACATCCAATGACCCTCAGATTTTCATAACTTGGCACCTTCCCAAACAATTTCTCAAAGGGTGTCATCCACTTTATACTTGCCAAGGGCATCCTGTTGATCAAATAAGTGGCTGAAAGAACACATTCTCCCCAAAATCTCTTAGGTAACCCAGCATGAAATCTCAAGGCTCTTGCAGTTTCCACTAAATGCCTGTGCTTCCTTTCCACCACCCCATTCTGTTGGGGCCTATATGGCATGGACCTTTGATGAATTATCCCTAATTCAACAAACATTTTCCTACACTCCTCATTACAGATCTCTGTGCCATTATCAGATCTTACTATCTTTGGAACCTTTCCAAACTGATTCTTTGTCATAGAGACAAAATTCCTCAAAGTACTCATCACCTGAGTCTTATCATACAACAAATATGTCCATGTGGCTCTGCTCATATCATCCACTATAGTATAGAAATAATTCTCACCATTCAAGTTTGAAACACTATAAGGGCCCCAAATATCAACATGTATGATTTCAAACAAACAATCACTTCTATTCATGCTTTTCTGAAAAGGAAGTTTGTGAAATTTTGCCATTGAACAGGCATCACACATGTAGCTATCTGGATTGCCTACATTATTACAACCTGGCACATGACTCATGCTATGAAATGAAATATGTCCAAGTCTATTATGTAGGAGGCTACTATCACTATGAACAGACAATGAACACTTGATTCCTCTCTTGTCTTCAATTCTCTTATCAGCTCCTTTAACTCCCTTCGTGGTCATTGTATATAACCCTCCAAGTTCTCTTCCAACTGCCACCACAGCTCTACTCACTTGGTCCTGAAATTCACAGTGATCTTCATCAAAAACTGCCAAGACTCTTTTCTGAACTATGACTCTTCTTACTGACAGCAAATTGAACTTAAACTGAGGTAGATGCAATACATCTCTGATCACAAAATCATTCCTAATCTGAACTGACCCAATCTTATCAACCTTTTGAACAGACCCATCAGGTAACTTAACTTTAATAGGCACACTTAATTTCCTCACATTTGTCAAAGACTCTAAATGTGGTGTCATGTGGTCTGTAGCTCCTGTGTCAAGAATCCACTCATCTCTACTTAGCTCAATTGAACTTAGAGAAGTAATGGAATTACCTGCAAATCCTGCAAAATTTGCATTAGCTATGCCCTTTCCCTTGAATGCCTTTATCATTTCTTGACACACAGCTTGCACCAGTTCTGGATCAATGCCATTCATCTTTCCTGTGCCAGCTCCTTCCTCATATTCCAGTGGAGTCATCTCCTCCTCCTGATCATTCATTGCATTTGCAGCTACCTTCATGCCCCTCTTGTTCCTGCTTCCCTTGTACCAGTCTGGGTAGTCAATCACCTCAAAACACTGATCTGAAGCATGCCCTTCCAGGTTGCAATGACTGCACCTTTTCTTGTCCCCAGCCTTCTGTTTCTTGTATTCCTTCCTGGTGGAGTTAGAAGAACTCCCCTTCTGTGAAACCGAATTCGCAAAGAAACCAGCACCTTCCACATTCTTGCTAGTTATTTGCTTCTGAGTTTCCACCTGGGCCACCAAATAGAATGCTCTGTTAACCGGGGGCAATGGTTCCATAGCCAAGATTTGACTCCTAATGGCTTCAAAGTCTCCATTCAAGTTCATGAGAAACTGCATCAGACGCTCTTGATTTTCCAGATCAAGAAACCTTGCAAGAATCTTGCAACTGCATTTCTCCATAGCACCACAATCACATTGTGGAATGCCATTCAAACTCTGTATCTCATCCCAACACCTCTTGAGCTTTGTATAATATGCCGTGACACTCAGATCTCCCTGTGTCAACCTCATTATCTCTTGCCTTACTCGAAAAACCATCGGCGCGTTACTTTGGTTGTATCTTTCAGCAATCTCCATCCAAAGTTCTCTCGCAGAATTCGCATACACGAACGAATTTGCAAGATCTGGCTTAATCGAGTTCAAGATCCAGCAAGCTACCATCCCATCACAGCGAAGCCACCTCTGCATATCTCCCGATTCCTCCTTTGGTTTCGGAATTGATCCGTCGATGAACCCCATCTTCATCTTTGCTGCAAGTGCCATACGCACTTGTTTGCTCCACGCAATGAAGTTGTTGCCATCAAACTGAATGTTCGTGAGCGAAGTTCCTGGTGAATCGGAATTCGCTAACGTCAACGGATCCCCCTGCGATGCTCCATTGATCTGCGCGATCTGCTGTGCGACGGCTTGAGCTGTTTTCTCCATCTTCTCCCTCTGCGACATCAACCTTCAGATTACCACTTCAACTCTCTGTGCTTCCAACCTGTCGCTCTGATACCATATGAACCCCAAGGATCGAAAATGTGGTAATGGAAGATTTGGAAATGATGAACAGAAGAGAACAGATTCTTGATCTGTTGAACCAGAAAATGAAGAAGATGATGTTCTGTTACTACTGAAACGAGCTTGGGTATGGGTTATTTATAGAGCTAGCCTCATGTCCTGTTACCCATCTAAGCCCATATACGAATACAACATCGGCCCATTACAAAGAGGCCTAATCCAGAATATCAAAACTAAAATGGGTTAATGCACCCATTAACACATCCGGATCTCCAATGATCAAACCCGGATATCCAACTAGACATAACTCCATATACACAGTTACACTGCACAGCTTTGAACCATCCAACTTGAAAATAAGTTACAAAGATTTGACCTTGCATTATAACAAGAGAGAGAAGAAACAAATTAAGCACACAACTCAACAGTAAAATATGAAAAAAATAGCCTACGAGAATAGATGCAATTCTCTAGAGATACAACCTCAGTTTCATGCCAAAACACACAAACACATGCAGCAATACCAAATTGAGCCAGTTTTATGATATTAAAACAGGCCAATATAAAAGATCACAGCAATTTTCTTGCATCTTTTAGACAGCCTCAAAAGACCAAACAAGATCACAAATTGAAATCAACATGTAATGTTGAAAAGCCTGCAAGTGAACACCTTTGTGAGATTCCAAAACTAAAATGGTATGACAGCACATCTTTACTGGTTTAGTTCCCTTAATGGACATCTTCTGTCAAGATTTCCTTTGATGTAATCTTTCCCTTTGTCGGACAAGCTGTCGTCCTTTGCACTGTCACCGGCTTTATTGCCTAAGACAGCACCCTCTTCGCAATGCCCCCACATCTTATCCAACATGCCGATCAGCTTTGCATCATCTTCGTGAAAGGCTCCAACACGTTCACAGGCTCCTTCGATACAAGCAATTAAAGACTCCCTTTCACGAGATAGTTTCCTGATGTCTTCTGTTAGTGCTCGCTTTGCCAACTCGTGCTCCTCCTCCACATTCTTGTACATGTCTTGTACGTTCACAATGTCATCCTTCAAACTGTTCATCTCCAGTGTTTTGTGATCTAGCAAAGCTTGTAGCTGTTTCCCTCTATTTTGTGAATGAAACAGTGATTCCTCGACGTGCACTGTTTTTGCGAGCAAATCAGCAGATTCTTTCTCCAATGCAGAAACTAATGATCCCCTTCTCTGGCACTCCTGCTCTAGCTGAGCCTTCTCTTTTTGAAGATCAACTGTCGCATCTCTCATCTCCATAGCAGAAGCTTCCATCAGAGCAGCGTGTTCTTTCAAACAAAGTTGACGAATTGATGACTGCTCGAGCATTTTCTTACACTTGTCTAGCTCACTGAGCGCTTCAACCTTCGAATCCACCATTTTAGAGTAAACTTCAGAAAACTCAGACTTAAGAACCATAAGTACTATTGACATTTCCTCGCCTGAAATATCAACAGAAGATTGAGAACTGTCCAATTGCATTTTGAGCTGGTTAATTTCTTCAGTTTTACTCCGTAAATCAGACTCACATCTGGTCATCTGTCCTATCATCTTCTCCATTGCCATGTTCCACTCAGTTTCTCTTTCCTTCAAAATCAGTGAACAACGAATATGTGTCTGCTCCAAATCCCTAAATTTGTCACGCAGTTTTTGATGGGAAGAATCAAGTTTCTTCGTGTGAATCTGAGCGTCTTGAAACTCTCTGACAGAATGGAGGAGTTCTTTGTTTTCTTGCTCAAGGTGAGAAACCATGCATTCCATGTCCTTAACATGGACATTTATCATACCTGTTGCCTTTGAAGCTGTTACTGCCTCGTCTCTTTCCTTGCTCAAGTTTTCTATCTTTGAGTTCGCTTCGTTGAACTCTGACAAAACATTCTCAAAGCATAATTTGGACTCGGACAGCTGAATCTCTAATGCCTTCCTCTTACTTTCTTCATTAGCCAAAGCTTGATTGCTTATCTTTAATTCAGTATGGAGGCTGTCATACATTCTAACTCGAGCATCTAAGCTGATTTGCAGTGAAGATATCTCTTGCAAGAGTCCCATTTTTTCTGATGCCCGCTCCTGCTTGATTGATTGAACCTGCTCCTGAAGCAACTTATGAGCTTCTTCAAGATGTTCAAACTGTTCTGTCTTCCATTTCAACCGATCTTGAATTTCCAAGTGCTCCTTCTCCAGTTTTAATATTGTATCATCTCTATTTCTTAGTGCTTTCTCCAGTTCAATCTTCTGTTCCGCTTCTAAGCACTTCCTTTGTGAACCTAATACAAGCATTTTAAGACCAGCAACCTCCTCACAGCACGCATAAAGTTGCTTCTCCAATCCCCATGTCTTCAAAGTAGCATCATCCAAAGCTGAAACCAACTTTCTATTTTCTCCTTCCAGTTTTTGTACCTTGTCTCTGCAATCGACGTGGATTTTCTCGTTGACCAAGTTTGCACGGTTAAATGATGGATCAGTTTCTTGCATCCTATATGTTGCAGATTCATAGAGATGCCTGGCCTGTGCCATCTCTTCCGCTTGTGTGCTCAACTCCTGAGCCAGTTTTTCCATCTGCAACTTCACGTCTTGATATCTAACAACTTGATCATCATTAGCTTTTACCAAACCCTCCAAGAGCTCTGTTTTGATTCGATACTCATCCTTGATTTTATCCACCTCCAATTTCACTTCATGCAACTCTTTACACACACTATCCATTGTACTTTTCTTTTATCAGATGAGGTAAGTAGCCTTAGTCCTAGTGCCCAACCTGAACATAAGGGACGAACTGGGATTAAAAATGAAATCATATTAAAATCAAAGGTACATAAGGATGAAATTGATTACAAGTTTTTCGGGACAAAAGACAGCCTCAAATTCACAAAACTATGATCTCAATTTCTCAAAGCATCCCAAAACAATACATGGAGTTCCTAATCCTACCTATAACACTTTTCTTGATACCTTGCCTCTCCTACTAGGGATTGGAATGCATGATAGGTCGCAATGATTCTACACAACTTTCTTAAATCCAGTAGTGTTGCCTTCAAACATCACATAATATTTATACAGCAGCAATGCACCCATCAAAAACCCCTACTCTCACTGGAGGATGCCTTGTAGAAGTGCATGATTATACAGACAAGCTCCATTAAGACATGAATAAAAACTGTAAACATACATGAAAAAGGTCAAAAAAAATTGCACAAAATCTTACAAACAGATTTCGATAATGAAGTTCCAATACACGTACACCAATATACCTCACTTTGGCAGTAACAATCATTAAAATTGTTTGAATAAGAGGTATTTCGTATAGATTACTGCAAAATAGACTAAATTAAGGATAGCTTTCTACAATTTCCGATTCCAGGTGAAAACACATCCATTTCATAAGTTGAACACCAAGCAAATGTTACAGCGCAATTGATCGCACTAATCCAGCTGACAAAGACTCGACTAGATTAGTTAGGCGATTAAAGCATAACAGATACTAATCCAAGGTCTGCGATGGACTGGATCAGAATTGAACAAGACGCACGAAGAACGCCGCTGAGAAAAATAACCCTAATTCAAAAACTTCAGCTGCCTTAAGACACGGAAAAGCTCAAATCTAAGATCAGTTTTTTTTTAGAAGCAGCAGAAAGCGGATTTAACTACCAAATTAACACATTGCAGAAAAACGCAGAACTCGTGAATGATTTCTTCACTGAATTCCGAGCCAGCGATTGATGAATCATGAAATTAGGGTTCGCCGGAAACGCAATTACAGGAATTGTCGGTGAAGGAGAGATAGAGAGAGTACCTGGAGAGTGGGAGAGGCGGGAGGACGTCACAGATGGGATGAGAGGAGTACAGCAGGTGAAGAAGAGGGGTTTGGTTTGAAGCAACGAGGTTGAACGTTGGAGCGGGAGGCACTTTTGAAATTTCCAAACAGAGAGGGAAAAGCTTATACTTTATAGTTTATACCCTTATTTTAGGGTAAATTTCACAAAGCCGCTAGTAATTTTGAAAAGTTCAAAAAAAATGTCTTTAAATTAGATTTTCTTTAAAATGACCATTTTTATGCTTTCAATAACACATTAGAAAAACCTTTATTCCACAACGCCCAATGTTACAATGTTACATACTACTCTTCCAATACACAATACAAGCATCTCCGTTCGATACGAAAACAAGAGAAAAGAACCTCTAGAGATCACAGTCAGTGTTTTCACCACTCCATGAGCTCAACAATTTGGTTCACCTGGATAAATAACACAATCGATTCACTCTCCACGAAACAGCTACACACTCATTTTGCAAGAAAAAAAATTGTTAAAACGTTACAAGGATTTACACACGGAATCTAAGCAAGCGATGAGTATCCAAGATTGGATTCTCTTTGCTATCGGGCATTCATTCATCGTGTGGTGCCAATGTCACACCTCAAGAGTTTCTGTAGGTTTGCTTCACGCTGCATTCTCACCTAGCATGGCTTCAAGTTCCTGCCGCCTCCTTTCTAGCTCCTGGACAGAGCAACGAAAATCGGTTGATTATAGGTACAATACATTTTGGATCTCAGATGAATCTATAACTCTATTTCATCAGATGCAAATTTGAACTAACAAATGGAAAATGTCAAAAAAAAAATTACAAATAGAAGCTAGTTATCCTAGTTCAAATTTGCAGCTTTACAAGCTTATATTATTGTTGATATTTGTACTTGTGATTGATATGCAAACTAGAAGAAAGAACTAAAACTACACGATAGGATCATAGCCTAATACCTCGAGATCATTAATTGCTTGATCCCTTGTAATCGCTTTCTTTTGACGAGCACGCTTGACGACACCCATGCACAGAATTCCCTGCAGCCATAGGTTATTTATAAGTAAGAAAGATCTATGCCAGTTCAGACAGTCTATGCCGCTGCATCATTTATATTTTATATCATTTCAAAATAATATTTCAAAAATAAAATATATTTTTAAAAAATCTGATATAATTACAATAGTAGTTCCAAAACTCTAGTTAATGATAAATGTTCAGGAACTCCAAGACTCCAAATTGATAATTCATACTCGTCATGACACATATATCACTTAAGTAAACAGTCACTGTATACAAACAGTGTCAGCCGACGGAAATCAAACTATTTCTAGTTACATTACATTGCCAATGATAAAATCATAAAACAGATTATAGCAAACAGCAAATAACATTTGCTAGAAGTTTGTCATGCTAATGCTATTATGAATTTTAAAGCTACCCCCAATCAGCACTTGATTCGTCAACAGAATAATCACAAGTCAAAGAACCAACAGGATGCCATGTCCCCCCTCATACAACTTAAAAGAGATCTAAAAATCGTTCCCGTATTTATTACTATAATAGTTAGTAATATACATCATGGCACTGGGTAGAGTAATTTCATACTGAAATTTCAGGGATATGCATAATCATCATGTGTGTCATCCATTTCAACTTACCGATATAATGTACACAACACCACAAGCAAGCAACAAATAGCATGCTATATTCTGCAAAAGAACAAGGGTCTCTTCTTCTCCAGAATAATCAGGAAATGCCCTGGTCATGACACCAACACTGAAGAAAATAGACTGTGAGTTCATGTAACAGAATCGAGAAAAAACAGGGATTGTGATAAACAGAAGTTGATTAATGCATCTCTACATTATGGCTAAAGGTCTAAAAGCATACTTGGCAACAAAAAAAAAACAGTTGTCAAGTGGAAAAAACAACAAGACGCTAGTACCAGTAAATCTTGAGTCTAAACTCTCTCTTACTACAGCAAAATATAAAGGAAATGGCATCGTAATTCATGTTGTTCACATTTTTGAAGAGGTGGTTCCACCATTAGTAAGTTAGTAACCATGCTTTCCATTAAACATCTTACATCTTCTCTGTCTTGGCCAATCAATACTCATAATTTCTAGTATCTCATTATGGAAAGTTGTCCTATATCCCCATCCTGCCTTTCACTAATGAGTTCTGATACTGTGATACACCAAATCATTGGAGATAAACTAGTTTCTTTATACATCATTGTAAGCCCTACGACTCCAGAAGAGGAAAGAACCTTGACAATTTCGAAAATGTCCCCTGGATACTTTGAGTTACCCATTGATATTTTGTGCCGAGCTTTCCCTTTGTAACGCTGTTAGTTTGTTATAGTAATACTAATATCAAAAGTCCTACCAGGAAAGGCATTTGTTTGTTGACTTTGTTCTAGTTTTGAACTAATGTTTGATTAACTTTTGTACTGTCTGCATCAGTTTCACTTGTTACCTTTTCAAGATAAATTATGCAGATGTGGTATCATGTAAGATAAGATACTTTTTCCAAACCAAACCTTTCTTAGTAAATATGGGGACCTTGTACATCTTGTATCATCTCTAAACTAAATATTTCCTCTCCTTAAGAAACCTACAGTAAATATCTCTACATCAAATTAAGATGTGAGATAAAATGATGAAGTTAGGGTTACCCAAATCGCCAGTGCAGGACAAACCGAACTTAAACCAACTAGAACATTATATATTAAGATGTTTCATTGCAACAAGTATACATACAAGATTTGTAGCATGCCTCTACCAACCCAGTACTCCAGAATCTGCAATTTAAGAATATAAGGACCGTTCATCAATCTAAAGATATGAATGATAACAAAAAATTCAAGGCAAACAGAATGGTAAGTAGAGTATATCATTTATTGGCATAAAGCAGTTTAAGTGCTCAGTGAAGTAGTCAAAGAAAGTTAAAAATAATGAAAGAATGAGAAATATTTGATGATTTAAACCTAATGCCTACATCCACCCACCCCAAGAAAAAAGCTAACATCTGCCCATATAAGGAAATTGAGTGGAAGAATATGATTCGATTAATTAAGTCTCAAGAATTCATTATTCTCAGTGTTCTAAAAGATGGCCTAGGCGATCACCCATCACCTAGGAGAAGTGGAGAACTGCACATCTTGGAATGCCAAATAGCCCACTGAACAAAGTGATATGGCATCACCTGCCCAAACATTAAGTGCAACATTACAATTTCCGCTGTTATGATTGACTATCTAACTACCAGTATTGGGTTTTACATTTGAGCCCTACATGTTTCTTCACTGATGGGCAACTAGGTGATCTTTTAAACATGAGAGTTTCAACAATATTATTTCACTTCCTTACATTCTCTCTTCCAGTTTTTACCTCCAGCAACAAGAAACTGCTAATTTCGATGAAATGGGTAATTGTACTCATGAGGTTAAAAAATCTACTAGAACAAAAAGTGTCACCATAGTGCAGTTGGTTGAGGCTCATTTGTTACATATAATACCTTTGGCCTAAGAGGGAATGTGATGTGATATGTAAAGGCTAAAGAGATACAAGGCAATGTTTATCACATTGAACCTTTCAGGTCCATAGACTTCAAAGAACCACAATGCCACACGTTTTTGTCGAAGAACCTGATTCCAAAAGGAACCCTAGCTCATCAAGCAAGTCCAAATTCCTATGGCTATTTATTAGATCATTATATAAACTCATGATGGCTGAAATGCTGAAGATGCACTGTGGTGGTCTCAAATTTAACATATAGCAGAGGCCAAAAGAGTGGAAGAACTGGTGCATCAGGAATACCATAGAAATGTTATGAAAGTTAAGGTGGCATGTATAATCGTTGCAGGAGTGGTTTATATTTTATAATTTCGGAGAGGAGAGGTCAAGGATCGTTAGAGATGAAAGAAAGCAGTTCAGCAGTGTGTATATAGCCATATAGCAATTGATTTGAGGGAAAAAGCAGACATTCATTTGGAAAGAAACGAGTTTTGCAAATAGCAGTGTACTTGAAAAGGTGAAATTCACAGCAGTAAGCGAATGGGGAAATTCAACAAACCGGCAATCGGAGAATCGGCAACTGGAAATTGGGAAATTCAACAAACAGGCAATTGGAGAAAATGAGAGGAAAATCGAACCTTCCAGAACTTGAAAACGAGGCCCCATTCCGTCTCAGCGAGAACCACGAAAACAGCTACAACGACAGCGTAACACCGGAAAATCCCGTCGAACACCTACGAATTGCAAAGTATCGGCCAGTATCAACAAACAAAATTGACAAAACGTGAAAAATTGCTGCAAATTGATGGACAGGGAGAGAGGGAGAGGGAGAGATTACATCAGATCCATTCTTGAAGGATCGGACGGCGGAGTACACGTTGACAGCGATACAGAGAATGGCGGTCAAAGCGGTGATGAAGCTGAAGCATTTGCAGGTGATCAAGAAGGCGTCGAATCTCGACCGGAGCCTCCCTCCGGAAGGCGAACGCCGCTCCAACGGCGGCGGCGACGAAGTGAGGGGCTGCGATTGGGAGCTCTCCCCATCGCCGTTGTTCCTCGTCATGAAGTTATCTACTCTCTCCGATTTCAGAACAAAAAGCAAAACTGCCTGAGAAACAAAGGCGCGACCATCATCAGTCCTCTTTGTTTCCTAAAATCTATCCAACTAACAGTCCAAATAAGGGAAGGTGGCCCTCGTTGTGTTGCAAATAAATATTCTGCTCTATCCATACAGTTGGAAAATGCATCAATCAATCGATCAATTCAATCATTGTGCTTGTAGGGCTGTTGTTATTCGACAAGTGTCGATTGGAAAGGAGACCATCCACACGGTCAAAATATCGCCATTTACATGGTTGCGGCTACGAATTTGAAAACCGTGGGAATTTTTCATGGTTTTAGTTTTAAAAACCGTTGAATTTAAGCCGGCCACGGAGTTGAAAACCGTAGAACTTAATACGATTTCGACTTACAAAATAAAATAAAAAAGGCTCAAAACAATATGGGCTTATAAGCCCATTAGCCCAATTCTTACTCGACCATAGCTTTGAAAACCGTGGGAGGGTTGTAGCCCTGCGCCGCGTGTTCCCAAATACCTAGGTCTGCCTCCCTATGGTCTGCGAGATTCCGGTCATACTTTCACCCGACTACGGTTCTGAAAACCGCAAGAAATTTGCGCCTTCCGAACGCTGTAGCCTAGCCCTGCCTCTGTGTGTAGCACTGCGGAGCCACGGGGTCAGATTCACATGGTGTCGCCCACGGTTTTGTAAACCACAAGAAGCAACCCTTATAAAAGGCATCCGTTTCATCTTCATTTATACTACACCCAAAACCATCTTCCCTTCTTCTTCGTTCATCCCATCAGTCCGCCTTCATCCTTTCGTCGCCGCCCCATTCGTCATCTCTTTACCATGACGTGGAAGATATGGAAAAAAATGGCCTTGCGCCTGCGAGGTGGATCCGGAAATGGCGAGTCACGGAGACCGATCGACCCTCGTGTCCAAGAGATGACCGAAGTTAGTTCTGATTTAATTTTTATGATAATATGTGCAATTTTATTATTATGTGTAATTATATGATTATTAGTTGAAATCAAAATTTAAAAAATGAAAATGTTAGTTGTTACCAATTTTGAAGAAATCGAATGATTGTTTGTTGAATTATTGAAGTGTAATGACAATGTTTTATGTGCAATTATGAGTTGAAATTAGATTTTATGAAATGCAAATGTTAGTTGGTAAAATTTGTGAAGAAATTGAAGTATTAGTGTTGAATTAAATGGAATTAGGTAAGTAATCTGGAAAAAGTAATTGTTAAAAACTCTCGCCTATGAACGCGCTCTCAAGCGCCATTTGCTTCTCCTTTGCGAAAACCCTAAGCCGCCGCCATGGTTCCTTGAAGCCCATCGTCTTGGCTCATACGCACCAGCGCCTTAGCCACCCCTTACATCACCCAATCGTCTCAGGTCTACACTCCGGTCTGCAAGTGTGCCCCTCTTGTTGCCGTGCACCACTGCACCATATTCCTCCCTATGGAGGTAACCCTAAATCGGCCCGCAATTGGGAAGCTCTCCCTGTCGATTGGACATGGCCTGTCACTTTTGGGACCTCCTGCAGACTCGGCTTGACCTGTACACCGACATTAATGAGATTGGAAGGGATTGCGGCCTGGCCAGGCGATGAGGGTCGCTTCTCTCCTCGACGTGCCTGGCGTAGTTGCAACCGGTCTTGTCCGCCATCTTGCTTTATGCTCTTTGCTTTGCCTCTCTCCTCTGTAAGTCCCTCTCTCTCTCCCTCTCTCCCAAATCTTCAACAGATTCACCCTCTAATTGCTTACCAGCAAACTCTCTATAAAAGCCTCAACACAGGGCTCAATAGGGCATATCGCCCCTTTCCCATTTCACTGGCCTTCTGCAGTAAATTACTCATCTCCTTCCTCATTTACAGTCTCCCTCTCACCATAACTATGGAGCCTTCAAAATCCTTTTTGGATGCTCTTCAAAACACTCAAGCTCCTCAAACTGAAGTTCCCCTCTCTTATGTCGATAATCACTCCACTATAATACCCCCTGTCTCAAATCATGTTGATATTCCCATGGGGGATATCCCCTCTGTTCGCCTTTCTGCTGCTGCTAAGGGTAAAGCTAAGGTGATCCATGAGATCCCTACCCCTGCTCCTATTTCAGAACCGGTTGATTATGATCAAACCGCTTTTTTCGCTCTGTTGGCTGAGAGACGCCAAAAATCCATCATCGCTAATCAACATATCTTACTTGGCACCCTCTTTGGGGGTGACATTGCCTTTGAGGAACTTGTTCTCAAACTTAGAAGTGAGTGGCGCTTCTGTGCCAAATCCTCTGTCATCTTGGACAGAACCTGTGGTTGGTTTGAAATCCGTTTCAATAATCTTCCTGACCTTACTCGTGTTTGGGATGATCGTCCTTATCATTTCTTTGGATTCATACTTGTTCTTCTCAAGTGGTTTCCCTCTTTCAGCCCTCTCACCACTGAAATTACTCATGTTGATATTTGGATTAGAATCCCCAATCTGCCTGTTGAATTCATGTGTCGTGAGGCACTTATTGATATCCTTAATCAACATAATGTTGGCACCTTTATCAAGCTCGATAAGTTGTCCCACCAGAAGATTCGAGTGAGTTTCACTCGTCTTGCTGCCAATGTTAATCTCAATAGGCTGGTTGGTGGTATAGTCGTCCCTGACGACTGTGCTCAGCCGCTTAACCTTCGTCTCTGGTACGAGGATTTTCCTAAGGGCTGTGGGTATTGTGGGTGTTTCACTCATGGTTTTGACGATTGTGATGCTCGTATTGTCAAGCAGACAGTCACTAGGGTCACCATCCCGCCTCCTCAAGAGGGCATGGGATCGACCGATGATGCTGAATGGGTAAAAGTGGGTCCTAAAGGGGCAAAATTAGACCCAGCCTTTTCTAAAAATAGTCTTAAACCTTATATGATGGACTTGGATTCTGTTTTAATTGAGTTTGCTGCTTCTTCTCAAAACCCTTCTCCTGACCAGAACTTCAAGTCCACTGATGCTGTCAAACACCCAGCTGAGGTCAACCTCCCCGCTTCTGATGATGATGCTCTGGGTTGGACGTCTGGTAGTCGCCCCCCGGTTGTCACTCCTTCTGTTGCCCCGGGTTTGATGGCGCCTCCTTTGGTCATATCCTCTAATATGGATTCCGAGGAGGGTGTGAGAGCCAACCATGCTGCACAAGGTCTGTACTTGCAACCGATTGCGACTTCTGAGGATTCCCTTCAATCCTCTCAGTCGACCTCGACCTCCAAGTCTGTCTCTCGTCGCCTTGCTCGTCTGGCTCTCCGCTCTCCTGGAGGTGCAACTACCTTGGTGGCTCATAGTGGTGACGACCATGGGGAGGACTCGGCGTCCTCTCTCCTGAAGAAGCGCAAAGCCTAGTTCTCATGATTGCACAACATACTTCTCTTTTGTTCAGGGCGGGAAATGAATTATATCCTTCTACCCTTGGTCTCTTTTGCCTTATTTCTTTTTTTACTGGTAATTGTGTGGTCATTTTGTGTCTGCTGTTCACCGATCTGCTACCTCTTTACCGTTTGATTTTACTACTTAGTTATCAGCCACCAAAGGCCACTTAGTTGTGCTGCTTGACCTGGGTGACTGTTGTATGTTGTGCTCTTGTTATTTGGGTTATTGCTCCCATTCAAAGCAATTTTAATTACAAGTTTCCTTATCATAAAGTCTATAAGTACACTACTTCCTTACATATCATTTTACCTTATTTAAATGTTGAGTCCAACATCTTTTTTATGTCTAATGATAAATCCAGTAAAAGTAAACCCCATGGCACCTCCATCCTAACTAATTGCATGACTAAAATTAATCATTATCTAGCTTCCATGTTGTATATTACTTTTTACTTCAGTTGTTACTTCTATCCTTGCTGCTATTCCTTTGTTTGTCTTCCTTGCAGGTTGTGCTCTGCCACTTCTGTGGAGGTCACCAGCTGCACTAATATGGGGTGGTCTATCTCTGCCGAAGTTGGGAGCCTCCTCTGCTTGGATTTCAGGTTGTTCATCCAGCTGCATCTGTCTTGGCTTGTGTGTGGTCTTGTAACCAGGCTGGAAGTTCTTAAAGCTCACCTACTACTGTCGTTGGGAGATTTTGCCTTTGGTCTCTCTCAGTCTCAGATGTTTGTAGATATTCTTATCGAAAATTGTAAAGCACACTTCAGCTACAGCATAAATCATATCCCTATGTACACCCTGTTTTCCAAATTATGCCAGTACTATTCTATTTGTAATCTTCCAGATTGTTTTTGGTTTTCTATGCATTATGTAAACTTCATGGCTCATAGCCATATCTATCTTGTTAACTCTAACACTATTTATCAAGGCTCACAAGCCCATCTCAACATAAGTGTTACACGCCCAAAGAATTCAAAAGAATTCAACTACTCTCTTGGTTGTGTTTCTCAGACAATATACTATGTTCACATTCAGGGCTGGACTAGCACATGTACTTATCAAAATCAAGGATACCTGTATCATCTAAAAATGAAGGTTGATAACCCACAAATTACTATTATAAAGATGGATTTTATATGTATTTAATTCCTAAGCACAGAGACAAAATTTAAGATACCAAACACTAACATTTACGAGAGGCTTTTCTACTGTACTCAAGTATCATCATTGATTGAATCGTTGCTCATAGTTCGAATTGATAAGTTACATCTATGTAGTTTTGTTAATTACAAATTTCATATATCTTCCTCCCAAAAGGATCATAATTCATATGGAATTGTGTTTTTCAAACGATCACTCTACCATAATAAGTTTTCATGAATATCGCTTCCTGGAACTGCAGAGGTTTTCAAAAAAGAAACTTTTGGACAAATACGGAAATATTCTGTAAGAATAACCAGATTAACGTTCTAGCGCTGCTTGAAACGAAAACGAATAAAGTCCCGTCTGAAAATAAATGGCGAAAATGTGGATTCAATAATCTAGTCTGCGACCCTGCAATTGGCTTCTCGGGTGGAATCTGCCTTCTATGGAGGGATTTCTCCCCAGGTTTAGGAAGCATCACGATTATCTCTGTAAACCATAGACTAATTCACTTCGATTATTATGACAACAATCTAAACATGACCACTGCTTTCCTAATTATATACGCTCCACCAGATCATAACTCTAAGGCTGCCTTCTGGGATTTCGTCGTACAATATGCTTCCTCTTTGCTAATTCCCTGCTGTATACTGGGTGATTTTAACGAAATTGCCATCCCGGATGATAAATTAGGGGGGCTTATCCTAACCCGAGACGTTTTGAAAGAATTTTACAATTAAAAAACGACATACAACTTTGTGATGTACCATCTCATGGAGGCCACTACACTTGGCAAAGAAAGAAAACGAGTTTGCCGGATAACACTTACGAAAAACTTGATAGGATACTTTCTCAAAATGCTATTATTTCGGCATACGACGGGTTGAGGATGAGAATTCACCCCATTACAAGTTCTGATCATGCTCCAATTTCTGTTGACCTTAGACCTCAGACAACTCTTAATAACAGACCTTTTCGTTTCGAATTGGCCTGGACTACAAAACCAGAATTCAAAAACATTGTGCGTCAAGCCTGGAGATTGCATCCTCATGGATCTAACATGTTCAAGTTAGTTAAAAAAACAACTCTGCTGAAAAAGTTGGCTAAAAAGTGGCATAAACGTACATTCAATAATATACACAAACAAATCTTCACTACAAATGAGGAAATTCTGCGTGTACAACAATTATTGATTCAAAATTATAATAAACAAGAGTGTGAATATCATAAGAGATTATTAAACAAAAGAGAAAGAATGCTCGACTTCCAAAGGCGTTACTGGAGCCAAAGAGCGAAACTCAAGCATGCAAGAATGAATGACACAAACTCTGCATATTTCCACCGGATAGCTTCGGCCAAGAGAGGGAAAAAATTATTAAACATATCCAAACTACGACAGGAATTCACCTTTCAGATAACAATCTAATTCGTGAGGAATTTGTCAAGGAATTCCGTACACGGTTTAACAGTTCACATAACCACAACCTTTTATACGCTCGGAAATCTCAGACCTTGACAATGCAAGTCTCACCAAATCAGTATCAAATTCTGAAATAAAAGACGCTCTTTTCTCTATTAAAGCAGATAACACTCCAGGACCTGATGGTATGCCAACTGGTTTCTACCAAACGTATTGGGATATTGTCGGTCCCTCTATCGTAAAAGCAGTTAAATCCTTTTTCCATTCCGGGAAAATGTTACATCAAATTAATCACACTTTTGTGACCTTAATTCAGAAAAGGGAAAACCCGAAAACGGTAAATCATTATAGACCAATCAGCTTATGCTCTACAGTTTACAAAATTATATAAAAAACTCTCACCAAAAGACTAACTAAAGTCATAAATAATCTCATTCACCCGCTTCAGGGTGCATTTACCAAAGGCATATCTATACAAGACAATATTCTCATCGCCCACGGAATTTTTCACTCTTTCAGAATTAATAAAGCAAAAACTGGCTACATGGCTGTCAAATTAGATATGGAAAAAGCGTATGATAGAATTGAATGGCCCTTTCTGTTCGCTGTTATGCAAAAATTCGGATTCAATGATAGATTCATTACATGGATCAAAGAATGTGTACAATCTGTATCCTACTCCATCTTGATTAACGACGAACCTTCTACGCCCTTCTTGCCCACCAGAGGACTCAGACAGGGTGACCCCTTATCACCTATACTTTTTATTTTAACCGCAGAGGTTCTGGCGAGAACTATACAGAGACAAGCAAATGCTTCAAAAGACATTGGTTTCACCATAGGTAGGGGGTATTAAAATCCCTTTCCTAGCTTTTGCAGATGACATTCTTTTGTTCGGAAAAGCTACGGCTACGTCCTGTACTGCAATGACAAAAATAATTGATCGTTTCTGTTAGATTTCCGGCCAAAAGGTTAACATGCATAAGTCCAGCTTCCAAGTCTCAGCAGGAACGCTAAATACGTCCATACAAGGCATTACAGCTACTCTTGGAATCCCGCGGACTAACAATCTTGAAAAATACCTAGGTTGTCCAATCATTAACGGGAGAGTAAATCGGGATACCTTCGCTGATGTTGTTCTTAAAGCCAGAGAACAGCTCACTAGATGGAAAGCTAATAACTTGTCGGCCGAAGGTAGGAAAATCTTAATAAAAGCAAATCTGAGCACTCAACCTTTATTCCTAATGCACGCATTTATGTTACCAACTTCAATTCTAAATGAATTAGATAAAGTTTACAGACAATTCTTGTGGAATAAAAACCAGAATTACACACCATTGATTAGTTGGGATAAGATTTGCTCCGATACGATGGCCGGTGGTCTTGGCATGTACAAAGCCGAAACTATGAACATAGCACTGCAGATGAAATTACTATGGAAAATTATTGCTGAACCTAGCAATATTTGGGTTAAGGTCATAACAGGAAAGTATCTTAAAGGGACTCATCTACTAGATTATGTAAGAAAAGGCAATTCCTCGTGGCAATGGTCGAAATTAATGGGAATAAGGCACTTGTTTAAACCAGGCCTGAGATGGTCGATTGGAGACGGTAAATCAGTCAAATTCTGGAAGGATAACTGGCTATTTGAATCTCCGCTCAAAAGCGTGGCAAATTGTCCCATTCAGGGAGAGATCGCTGACTGGAAAGTCGATCGCTTTATCACAAATGAAAATAAATGGGATATTAATGCTCTCAATGCAGATCTTCAAGGTCTGATTAGTTCGACTATCATTAATAATATCACAGAGATCAGATTGCCTGTCAATTTGCTTTCTGATAGACTCTACTGGGGATCAAGCCGTAACGGCTGGTTCTCAATGCGTTCTGCCACTAATATTATTCAACCACACAATGGATATACAAATTTCAAGTGCTCGTGGATTTGGAAACTTGATGTTCCTCATAAAATAAGACACTTTCTTTGGAAAATTTCTAGAGACGGACTACCTACTTCGGATAGGCTACAAAGGTCGCACATTGTTGTTCCTTCGGGTTGCAATTTTTGTAATGGCTCGTCTGAAACGACCTACCACATCCTTACATATTGCCCGACAACTATCTCTTTTCTTACATATTTGAACTTCAATATGGCATGCTTCTAGGAAGTAGATCCTTATTCTACACCGGACAATATCTTGAATGTTATCCACAATAAAATAGGCAGAACTCGTTTCAATTACCTGGCTTTCGCTTGCTGGGGGATTTGGTATTTCCGAAGCCAGCTTGCATTCCAACATTTAACGCATGTTTCTGTTAACACCATCTCTTTGTTCTGCAATTCATCTCGCCAAACATGGTTAATTAGGTCAGATTCTGATAATGATATGAAATTGCCAGATCCTCCTGGTCTTTTAACTGGCCCTATCGATACGGCTGGTTGTAAAAAACAAAATAAAAATTCGAATTGGGAAAAACCGCCGATAGGATGTTTCAAACTAAATTTTGACGGTTCTTATCGGCCTAACCATATTGGAACCTATAGTTTCATCATTAGAGACCATCTAGGCAACATTACTTCCATTGGTTCGTGTAAGTCCAATAACTCTTCGGCTGTCTACGCAGAAGCCTTGGGCCTACATATGGGTGTGGCCAAGGCTAAATCCCTTGGCATTCACAATTTACTCATTGAGGGAGATTGTTTAGTCGTTATCAACGCACTTCTAGGAGAATGGGCGTGCCCATGGAATATCGAGCTTTTGATAGCCGATACGTTGTTATTACTTACTTACATTTCTAATGTAGCTATTCGTCATATTTTCAGGGGTTCGAATGCGGTTGCAGATAGGATTGCACGTCTGGCTTACCGTATCCCTGCCGATGATAGCTACCTCGTCGATTCAGAACTTCATGTTCTCATCCGCTTGGATGCTCTAGGGAAGAAGCCGGGTCGTCTTCGGCGGACTCCCTAATCCTTATCATGCTTCCAAAAAAAATGGAATTAGGTGAAATCAAAGTTTAAGAAATGAAAATGTAAGTTGTTACCAATTTTGAAGAAATCGAATGAATAATGTTGAATTATTGAAGTTGAATGACAATGTTTTAAGTGCAGTTATTAGTTAAAATCAAATGTTATGAAATGAAAAAGGTAGTAGTTGTTAAAAATAGTGAAGAAATTAAACTTAAAACTATTAGTGTTGAAATAATTAAGTGGAACTTAAATCGTATGTGTAATTTTATGATTATTAGTTTACCTCAAATTAAAAGAAATCAAAACGTTAGTTGTTAAGAATTGTGAAGAAATTGTACTATTAGTGTTGAATTTTTGTAATTATAATATAAATTTTATGTGCAATGTCATAAATATATATTAGTTCAAATAAAATATGAAGAAATAAAGTAGTTGAGAAGTGTGAATATATGTTTGTGACATTTTGGTAGGCCCTTGAAAGCAGAGAGTTTGAAGTGAAATAATTATTGAAAGTTGAAACTGTTGTTTGTTAAGAATTTATATCATAATCGATTATATTAAACTAATACTTCAAAGCGATTAGTTTATATGAACTTGCGATTAAATTAGAAAATGATTAGTTATACGAATCTGTACATGGGTTGATTAAATTTGAAAGCGAATAGCTTATATGAACTTGAGAATTTGTAATAGACATTGAGATGGGCAGTTTTGCAAAGAGAGAGGGTTCGCCCAACTCCTTAAGTGCGAAGGGACGACGACAGAGATACACAAGGCGATATTCAGTCCGCTCGAGCTAGTACCTCAGCTTTACAGCCTATGATAGGTGGTCAAAGCACAAACACCCCTACTTGGGTGAGTATATCACAAGGCGAGGTTGGTGGGGTCCAGCCACTTTCCGACTCAGATGCGGAAGCTGACATCGGGTCCATGAGGGGTGCTCGTTTACCGACTGCACAAGTCTTTGTTGACGTAAGTGTACCATTAGATCATTAGGTTGCACCGTTGTGGAACAACCACAACAGCGGGGTTGGGCACTAGCACAGGATGCAGATTGGGGGAGATCAATGGTTGTAGATTGTTTCCAGACTCCAGTAGCATCCTGGCCACCACCAGTAACCCAAGTTCCCTATATTGCACCCGTTGCGGGTCCAAACTTCCAAGTGAGGCAATCTTCTACTCAGCATGAACAAGTTGCAGACCTTGGGCGGGATGATGAAAAGGATGTACATGAAGCTGATCTAGCTCCTGTTGTGCCTGATGAGGACTTCACCGATGGAAGGCCTCAATTTTGTGAGCCGTTAAAGTGGTACAAGACGCACAAGGCTCGGTGCCTTTGGCTAGGCCATGTAAGCAATATTTTCGATTTTCAATATGCTCGACTTCAAATATATGCAATTTCATATGTTCATAATAGTTAATCTGTAAATGTTAATATGTGTAGAACGATAAACTGTTGAAGAGCGTACGCCGCACGGAGAGATTTGAGGAGCTTCATCATTGGTGTAGAACAATTCCACCTATGAAGAACTCAATCCCGAGTTCTCTACTAAATGTAGGACTCCATCGCCGTTGCTTTGTTGTCTCGTATCAACTACCGGACCCGTTTGCTTATACGCTGCATCTTCATCTTTGTCATTCATGACTTTGTAATTACTCATTTGAAGATACTTGGGAAAATGTGCGAAATTTTTCCAAACCAGAGTTGGAGCTTCCGGTAGAGTCCACACAATTTGCAAACTCACCTCATGCATCTTATGCATAACTCTTCAAGCAATTGGTGAAACGGACCGCCTCCTTTACTAGTTGACTTTCCAGAACCTTCACAACGTCGAAACTTCTGTCAACTTTTCTTTGTCGGTCAAGGTATACCTCAGAGACTTCCCTTTCGAGGATCTTCTCTTGACAAACCCTCTCTTGAAGGATCCAACTCTCAAGGACCTCCTCTTGGAAGACCTCCCCTTAAAGGACCTCTTATTCAACGACCTCCTTCTCAGAGACTTATTCTTTTCTCTGAAGTAGACTCATCTTCCTTAATTAGGATTGCAATTTCCTTGCGGTTGATGACCTCGATTCGACCCTTCATCCACTTGCGACTTGTTGTGGTTAGCGTTGCTAAGGGAAACGTCAAGGTCAACAGTGTCGGTGTTGTTGGTGTCGATAATGCGGAAGTTGCTGATGGAGTGATGGTGTTGGCGTGGGTGTTGTGGACGTTGTAGATGGAATTGTTGGTGCGTTTGATGTTGGCACGATTGTTTTTATTGGCAAACAATATTACCAACTGATCTCCCAAACCTTTAAGAGTCGTGGTATTGGCCACATAAATCTCTTGAGAGAACTCTTGAAGTCCGTCTTGGTAGCTCGTTGATCTCCCATCGTACTTCAAATCGAAAACAGATAGGAGAAACCTACTCTGATACCACTTGATGCAATAGGAAGTCGTGGAAGGCACGCAAGCGCAAGCTTTTGATGATAAAGGGTTCGCAAGCATCGAAACTCTATAAAATATGTCTGGAATCCACTGGGAAGGGGCCTGGAATCCACCAATGAAATAAAAAGAAAATTCTCTAAATTAATATTTGATTAGTAATATGAAAGATAGTTATGACTCAGGCATATAATTGCTTAAATAGAAGGAAAACCCTAGATTCTATCTTGTGTGTCAAGGATACTAAAAAGATAAAATATTAAAATTGCCTGAAATTATTATTATGAATGTACTAAAAATAATAAACCCTAAAAACCTATCTTAACCCTAACTAAAAGATAAAATAGAATTAAGCTCCTGCATTATAGAGTTATGTAGAAATAAGTATTGTAGTTTAAAACTTGTATTGGTTAAAGTTTGGACATATTTGGTTGTAAATCCGTTCAGATCTAATAAAATACCAGGTTTATGTAAGAAATCATCTTGTCTCATATATGATTATTTTTTCTTCTTGCTTGCTACCATTTTGTAAAACATAATCGAGCTATATAAATAGTGACTGTATAATCCCCGCGCCATGGCGCGTTTATATAAAAAATAAATAAAAATGATTATATATAGTAGGTAAGTTATACTTTTAATTCTTGATGTTCCTAATATCGAGAGTGTGAAAAATATATAAATGTTTAGTAATAAATTAAAAATGAGTCAATTATTGAAAAAAATAAAAAATATTATGGTAAATATAGTTATGGAAGACTAAAAATTATTTTTTTTCCTATATCTTATCGTATTTTAGAGATAAAACCATTTTTTTTTAAATAATGTGAAATTATCATGCTAGATAACATGTTTTTTTATTATCTACAAAAGATAAATTTTTTATATATCTCTACAATAATTATATCTAAATTTTAATTTTAATTTAGATTAATCTTTTCATGTCACAGGGAAAAAATAAATAAAAATGATAAAACCAGATAAAAAGATAAGATATGATAAGATATAGGAAAAAAATAAAAAAATCAAAATCAAAATTTATAGATCTTGCAATCTTTCTCGCCGTCGCTTGGGTCTTTTGTAGATAATAAAAAAACTATATATATATATATATATATATATATATATATATATATATATATATATATATATATATATATATATATATATATATATATATACTTAGGGCTCGTTTGGTTGAATGCGGGAAGTACAATTCCCGGGAACTTATTTTCTATGAATTGAATTCCCCTGAAATGTACTTCCCATGAATTGAAAAAAGTCGTTTGGTTGAATTTTGTTTTTTAGAAATATAAAGAGGAAAATAAAGAAAATTACATTAAAAAAAGGTGAAAGTTGAACTTACCTAGTCCCCTCTAGGTAAGTGAACTTCCTACGATTTGCAGGAATTGAAATTCCTGGGAAGTTGAATTCCTGTGGCTTTCTGTCAACCAAACACAGGAATATATTCTACTTCCTGGATTTTTAAACTTCCTGGGTTTTTAACCGAGTAACCAAACAAGGCCTTAATTCATAATACTTTTGCTTACATGTCGCACTCTTCACCCTTCACCCCATTCCGACCAATCACGACTTTTCTTTTCTTTTTTTTTTTCTGATTTTTTCCACTTTCATTTTTCAATACACACACTTAATTCAGAATATTTTTGCTTACGTGGCGCGCTATCCACCCTTCACTCCATTCTGATTTCCGACCAATCACGACTTTTTTTTTTTCTGAATTTTTTTTACACTTTCATTTTTCAAACTATCTATATATACTTAATTCAGAATACCGTCACATGAATTGTAAATGCATGAATGTGGTGGACCAAAAAATCTGCGGATCAAGACCATGAATACGAGCAATGCCATCGCCCACTTGAAGTACGGTACCTGTATTTACAATCTTGACTTCTCTATTATATTGTTCAATACGTTCACGAATAATATTATAAAATTCATCAGCTCGAATATTTGTCATGCGTTTTTCTTAATTGAAATGAATTCTTTTTTGGAAACAACGCCAAACCCTGATCAATGAACCTACAAAAGCCTTCAAATTGTATCTGATTAAGCCCAGGTATTGTCGACATTCCCTCACTTCCAGCCCGGAACATTTGAAATGAATTTCCCATTTATAGAAAAATCCCACTATTAGCGCATTCTTCATCGAAGCATATAGATCGAACTGATTTCCGACCAATCACGACTTTTTTTTTTCTGAATTTTTTTTACACTTTCATTTTTCAAACTATCTATATATACTTAATTCAGAATACTTTTGCTAAAGTGAAGGAGAATGCGACACGTCAACAAAGTCTTCTAAATTAAAGTAGTATATAGATTTGAAAACTTTGATTTTCAAAAGAAGATTTAAAGTTTTATGAGTGTTTATTGTATAAAGTTCCTAATTAAAGGCAACTATAGAGCATACTTCTCAAAAATGGATTATCTGCGAAAATATTTAATCAAATCGGTAAAATTTGTATGTTTTTACCTTGTATCTATTGACTTACTTAGTTGGATATGAAAAACACACATACTGATAATGTATTGTATTGTGCATGGTTGAAGTCTGTAATTGACGAATGGATTACATTGTCTTTTAATTAAAAGAACAGTTCAATATAACAAAATTATTTGAAAACCGTAACAACCATAAAAAAGGCTGCAGTATATACAATAAAAAAAATTCAGTAAAAAGATGAATAATTCACCAAATAGTTTTTCAATATTGAGCTACAGGGTTCATGTTAGTGCTTTCAAGATGACTCCGTATCCGGAAAGAAGCTTCCTTGGAGTTTCGTCTGCACTACCTATAAGAGACAAATTTATGTTGTACCGCTGACTCAAGGTGCTATTGTTCGGTAGTGATTGACTTCGTTCTTCGCCGGCGTCCTCAACTTGTTGAAATTAGATTTGCTTAGGTCATCCTGTAGTAGAGTTTGTTTTTGCTTGTTAGATGTGGCTTTTTTTAATTGGGCAAATTGTGAAAAATAGCATGAACTTTAGGGGTAGTTGTGTTTAATGGCATGAACTTTCAAAATTTTAAAAATAATCACCAACTTTGGTTCTGGTTGCAATAAGTGGCACATCTATTTTTTTTTTGAAATATAACCTCTTATTAACATTATTTGTAGAAAAAAAAATCATCCAATTTTCAATTTTTTAAAAAATGCCCATATTTCATTTTAAAAAAATATCCATTTTCATTTTTAATTTTAAAAAATATAATTTATTTTATAAAACACTACTTTCCCCCTTTTTTTTCTTAAAAGAATACACTCATTATTTACACCCGGTTAAAAAAAGAACTAATTTTATTTTCTCCATAAACTCTGTTTTTTTCAAAAATTAAATAATAAGTAATGTCTTTAAAATGAAAAATGAGTGCCTTAAAAAGATACCAATTAATATCACAATTATATTTTAAAAAAGTGATGTTTTTTGAAAAATTGAAATTGAGTTTATAAACATGAAAATTATTTTTTTTAAGAAGAAAATTGTGAGTGGGTTTAAAAAAACAATAAAAAATGTGATTTTTTTGTAAACAAAATGTTAATAAGAGTGGTCGTGCTACTAACCACAACCACCTTCAAAGTTGATGATTATTATAGAATTTTTGAAAGTTGGTGCCACTAAACGCAACCACCCCTAAAGTTCGTATTATTTTTTACAATTTGCCCTTTCTAATTTCATTGAATGTTTAGTCAGTTTTCGTCTGTGTGACCTCTCAATAATCCGATCAGAGAGAGAGGGGGTTTTGGGCTTCAACAATCCTCGATGTTTTTTTTTAAAAGTTTTTTTTTTCCGAAGAAAATAAAACAAAAGGTATCGGCCGCCCTTATCCTCAGAACGTCCGCCAGCTTAACCCCCCATCACATCGCCATCTCCCCTTTGAACCCTTCCGCTGCGTCTCCACCACCACCACCACTCCCCACTCTCTCTCTCTCTCTCTCTCTCTCTCTCTCTCTCTCTCTCTACCCCCTCCCATGGCTTCGTCGCCGATCTCTCTCCCGGCTTTCCAGGTTCCTCCGGCGTCCTCCTCATTCGAGTCCGCCCTCCACAGACACCTCTCTCTCCCCTCCCGGACCCCCGCCGCCGCCGCCTCCTCTTCACTCCTCCGCAAGCCCCAAACCCTCTCCCATCCGCTTTCTCACTCTTCCTCCCTCTCTAGGGATCCCGATTCCAGTTCCCTCTGTTGCAATTGCCTTTCCTCCGATTCCGACTCGGCCTCCCACGGTGACGACGTCTGGGACTCCTCGCTGGGGAGATTCCTCAGGGGCGTGGCTCGGAAGTTCGAGGATTTTTTGAAATCGCGTTCCGTTGAGGCCACGAGGACGGTGGCTGGTGAGGTAGACTCCGATTGGGGAGATTTGGAGTTTGTTGAAGCTGACGAGAAACTGGACGGTTTTGAGGATTGGGATTGGGAACGGTGGGAGACGCATTTCAAGGATGTCGAAGAGCAAGAGCGTTTGATTTCAGTGCTCAAGGTACGGCTCCCCCAACCATTTTTACTTTGCTTTGGTCCATTTGAATTGTGTTCTGTAGGTTTTGTTCTATAGTTCGACCTGCTGTTTGCATGTATGTAGGACGGTGAAGTATAATTTTTGCAGAGAAAACTATCAATCTGTAGACATTTCCCTAGGTCTATGTATAGAGTTGTTGTTAACTTGTTAAGCATTGAACTAATTGTACCGATGGTTCCCTCTCTTTTCGAAGCGAATGTTCCCGACTCATTTTGCAACTCTGGTCATGATTTTTGAGGAAAAAAAATAAGCTATTAGTACAATGGAAAATGCGGAAAGCAAGTATAAATTGCAGAATTATGCACTCTAAAGAGATAGGATCTCTTCTAACCATCTTGAAACTTTTTTTGTACTTGCACGAGGGCTATATTTCAAAGAATCACTTAGATAAAAGCATTTATATAACACTACTTGCAAGAACTGCATCTCCAACAGATTCCCATTTCCGGAGATTTTGGAGTTTTTGGAGAATTTTAAGGCGTTTTTTCATCCAATAGATTCCCCATCTCATTTTCCAAAATGGGAAAGCAGTGGACAAAGTTGAGAGCTTCCCTAAATCTTTAACATTCTCCAAAACTAAATCATTATCCAAATCTTTGAAATGAGGAAGCCTTTGGAGTTGAAGCAAAAATATTTTAATGAATATGCATTTTGTTTCCCCATTTTGGAGAAATTTTGGGGAAGCTGATGAGATGGTCTAAATGATCCAATATGGCGTAATCCACAGAGTTGCAGTATGTTTAGCAATCAGAGCTATTAATCACAGTATGTGAAACATTCAATTCAAATTTTTACTCTGATATACATATTACATAATGTGCTGGTCATTTCATCATCATTAAGGAAACAAATGTCTGGCTCCGATACTCACCTGCCCTAGACTCACAGTAAGAACTTTCAGTTCCCAGGAATAGCTGGGGATGACTTTTATTGTCATGGCTCACCTGCATTTTTATTTGATGAAATTTTACCTCTATGAGTCACTTAAGTTTGATGGTTTGGTATCTGTCTATATCAGCTTCTTAATCAGGGTTATGTCTTGTTGAGCTTAGTATTTCTCAAGGCCCTCCGTTATGTTTCCATCAGATTGTTGTAATAAAAAGTTGATGATTGTTTGTCTATCTATTTGTACAGTCACAACTGGCCTCTGCTATTGATAAAGAGGATTATGAAGAAGCAGCAAGGATCAAGGTGGCTGTGGCAGCTATAGCTAGCAGAGATACTGTTGGCAGCGTGATGTCTTACTTCAATGTATAGATCGTGTTCTTTATCTTGTTGCTTTATTTTAGGAAAAAGAAGGCTATGCTAACTTCTTTCTGGTATCACAATTGATTTCGAAGAAAGCCATAGACGAGGAGCGCTACCAAGATGCAGCTTTTGTTCATGATAATGCTGGTGCTGGATTGGTAAGTTGATTTTTCTTTCAAACGTTATATGCTTATCTTATGCAAGTCATACGAAGGCATTTAATTATCTTTAAGACATTGAAGGAAGCAATTTATGGTTTCATTTGCCATTGGTTTTGGAAACTTCCATAATTGGAAGTAGTTGGTGCCTCTTGGCCTCTGGGGGAGAAATAATATGTTTAGGGGAAAAGGAGCTCAATTAAGGTTTTGGAAGCTTAAATTAGAATCGCCGGTGCAGTAAATTGTTGACTGTATGCATTATTATTTGAAAGTGGAAAGCTTATCATTCTTTTGTGAATTGTATCATTCAAAACTTGCAAATGGTTCTTTCTCTTGCATTTAATTTGGACCTGTCTCTATTGCACCGATAAAAAGTTATTTTCTTTGTGCTTGCATTTTGTTTCCTTAAAAGAATTGTGAACTTTAATATGTATAATTTGTAATTTTTGGAAAATTTACATCAGTATCTTTAGCCAATTCTGCGGTTGACTTTGGATGAAACATGTAATACATTAAGTCTGATTTCATTCAGGTTGGATGGTGGGCTGGAATCTCAGATGATAGGAAAGATCCTTATGGCTGTATTATTCGTATAAGTGCAGAACATGGTAGATATGTAGCAAGATGTTACAGTCCTCGGTAAGGTTATTTTCTTGCAGTTCTCATCTTTTCGAAATACAACTTCTTTCTTCTTCCATCTTTTCTTTGTAGCATTCTATATAGCCGAATTTGATCAATGGCATATCTTTCAGGCAGTTGGCCATGTCTAAGGGTGGTGCACCTTTGTTTGAGATTTTCCTGATATTGAATGAGAGTGGCGACTACAAGCAACAGGTATTATTCTCTCTTTCCTTGGTGTTAAAGGTAGAGGATATTATTCTGCTTTGAATATTAGCAGCAGATTTTTCCATATAATTCTTGACACTTGAAAGACAATCTATTTAATTTCTTCAACTTGCATTTCTTCAACTTGCATTTCTTCTTCTCATTTTAATGTGTATTTTCCGCATGTCTATACAAAATGGAGCTATTTGATATATGTTGTAGGGTAGCAACCCATTATTGTCTTTTAGCTACAATTTTCTTACTTTTTTTTGGATTGGTTTTGTGTTTGGTTTGGGGATATTGAGCTTATTCTCTTATCTTGAAGATGAGCTGTTATATGAAAGCTTCAATATTAACTTTGCATTGGTTTTCCTTTTTATTGTCTGCATTTAGTTGTTGCTTGAAGATGTCACATTAAATTGTTCTGAATTAAATATTTAGCATGGAACTCTGGTGGATTTTGTTTTTGGTTAGAATAAGTTGTTTGATAAGGTTTGGAGACGGACTATTTGTTTGTATTCTTGTGAAGTAGGATCTCCAAAAAGAGATGAAATAAAAACCATGGATGGCACGTGCATCGGTTTTTCTATCAATGAAAATTCCCCCCTCTTTAGGGGAATTGCCTTCTAAAATTTTCTGCACAGATCAGACTAATAAACTAGAGTTCAGCCAACTTTCAAAAATTAAATTAAATTAAATTTAAAAAGACAGAGAGTTTAGACAAGAATTTTATTGTTGGTAAATGATTCATTGAGATAGGCTCTAGGAAGGGAGGAGCTATGACTTGGAACTTGGAAGAGAACCCTCGTAAGGTAGTTTATATATTTGAAATAACGAGCGTTCTAGGAATTAGGAAATGCCATTATTTTTTTTCTGAAAGCCGGAAACACCAACTTTATTTAGATTCGAGAAGGTATGTGTTCTGGCTATATAACTGAATTGTGAAATCTAAAAGTAACAACATTTGACTTTGTGAAGTGATGGTTTGGGAATTATTTGCATATAGCTTCATAGTATCTCATAACATTTTAATTAGGTTAAAGAAACCATGACATTTTCTTAACCTATTAATTTGCCTGATTCTGCAGGCTGTATATTTAAAGCGGAGGGTGGCTTCTCAAATTTCTCCATCACTTTTCCCTAAATTGTCTGCAACCCCTAGTGGCATTAATACTTTCAATCCGATTGGAGGCAAAACTGACCTTTTTGATCCTGCTACTGAGGATCCTGAGGACAGTGAAGATGGAGATGATTCTGATTTAGCTGGACTGTCCGGGTTTCCCGGTATATTGCAAGATCCAGTTCCTAATTTAGAGGTGAAAGTACTGAAGGTGACCATTCCGGGAAAGCTTGACCAGGACTCAATATCTTACATGGCTGGGCAGTTGATGGAAGATGAGGATGAAGAGAAAAATGCAGATTTAGATGGTGAGAATGTAGACGATGGAGCCATTGATGGAAGTGATAATGAAAATGATGACTTTGACTTGGGTAGTGGGTTTTCTGACAGGGAGGACCAAAATGAAATTGCTGTAAAAGTAGTTGTTAGTGGTCTTATGCAGAAACTTTCTAGTAGAGTATCAACCAAACATTTGCTTAGAGTCCCAGCAAAGCTGGAGAAAAAGGGACGAAAATCATTTTCCTTAACTGTGGAGAAGAACGATGATGACCAGGTGATTTCTGGCGGCAAGAATCAGACACCAGCAAAAAGAAAAGCTAAGTTTAAAGGTCGACGGAGTCCTCATCGCATATTATTTGATCTTGAAAAGTTTGTCAGCAAGGGAGAGAAGATTCCAATGAAGGTTGCACTTGCATGCTTAGCATTTTCTTTGTTCAAGAGCAAAACCAATATCTGATTCTTTTCTTAGTTATTTGTATTAAGGGGATGCTTAAAATGTGCAGGTGCTCAAAGATGTTGGAGACCTAATCAGTTTCACTCTAAAGCAGGCTCAAACAAAGCAACCTTTGTCTGGGTCCACAACATTTAACCGCATTGAATTGCCAGAATTTGTAGATCCTCTGAATGGTGAACTGACACAAGAATATCTAGTTTTGATTTAAATTTTTAGCATAAAATTGCATGTTTACAGTTATGTTACTGCGTGGGGCATTTAAAATATTTATTGTAGACTTATAGTCTTCTTTAATCTTTAATTAGGCCTCTACATTGGTGCGCATGGACCGTACTCATCTGAAGTGATCCAGTTGAGGCGCAAGTTTGGTCAATGGAAAGACGATAGCTCAACTAGTGGGGCTGATCTTGAGTTCTATGAATACGTGGAAGCTGTTAAAATAACTGGGGATCCTTATGTGCCAGCTGGCGAGGTACTTCATCTGCTCATATACTATGTCATTTGACTGATGATTATCGTTGAACTGGAATCCTGAGCTGGTCTTTCGGTTTAATACTAGATTGTGTTTATATCCTGTTCATGATCATACCGAAGAGTTTTCCCCTATACAAGACTTTTATTCTATTCCTTCATAATTTTCATGGCTAAGCAATTAAGCATGACACTATTTGTTGGCTGCAACATTTGCATATCTAAGTAGAAATACAAGGTTGTTCCTACACTTTGTTCTTGAGTTCCATATATTAATCCATTAAAACAATATTCCCTGTGAAGTTCGTATAGTCAAAGTCTGTACAATATCCTTTTTTATATGGTGCTAGGTGTTGCCGGGTTCTTGTACTGAGGTCCTTGATTCCCCACCTGTTTTTGTAATTATCGGATCCATCACACAACACAGCCATAGAATGGCTCCGCCTTAAAGCTACTCTTATTTTGTTGCAAAGTTAAAATTTCAATACATAATTCCTAAATCTTTGAATTAGTATACTACAAATGGCAATCATTTCTAGTGTTTAATGAAATTCCTTGCAAGATTAAATATTGCAAATTTGCAATTTTATCCAATTTGTCAGTGGCTTCGTATGATTTTACCAGGTCATTCTCCAAACGTCTAAGAAGTTGATATGATCTTTGTTGGTTGCAGATTGCGTTTCGTGCAAAGGTTGGAAAACAATACCAGCTTCCTCATAAAGGCATCATTCCAGAAGAGTTTGGAGTGGTATGACTCAATTTAAAAAGTTCAATTCAACCTGCCATATCAGTGAAAATGCTGCACCTCCTTTTAAATGCCATTGCAGTTAGTTCCTAGGTTTTGTCTAATCTTTCTAATTTCCAGATTGCAAGATACAGAGGACAAGGGAGGCTTGCTGAGCCTGGTTTTCATAGTCCTAGATGGGTTGATGGTGAACTTGTGATTCTCGATGGGAAGGTTCTTGCAATTCTCATGCTTGTTTTTATTCTATCATTTCATGAATCCATTTTCCTTAAAAACCTTGTGTTCACATGGACGTTGATTAATACTTATGCAGTACATCAAGTCAGGGCCAGTAGTTGGATTTGTTTACTGGGCTCCTGAGTTTCAGTTCTTGGTGTTCTTCCAACGGCTCAGGCTAGACGAGTAGTGCTTCAAGTACTAATTGAAGTCATATACATTCATTTTCCCCTGGGATTTACAAGGTAAAATCTACTCTATGTTTTTATATGATAGGATATGATATGACCTCGTCTGCTGAGCCTTTTCATTGCACACTAATGTTCGAATTTCCATTTATTTTCATGTGTATTTGAATTACAAGAAGAATGTTTTTCAGTTAAGTAGTCTTACAAAAGGGCTTGAAACCTTAGGCGACAAATCATTCTAATCATGTATATAACTACACTAGTCACTTACCTAAACACAGCCTGGCTCGTAAAAACATAACCCGACTCGACCCTAGAGGTTGAGTTATGTTTGTGTAGTTTTAAATTGCAACTCTTTAGGTAACCTGAACTCTTGAAGCATAAATAGCACAAAAGTAATAACCCAACGTGCCAAAAATGAACCGGATTTAGGATTGTTCTTTTGTAACAGAGTCGGTTGATCTACAATAAGGGGTTAGACTTGAACACCTATTATCCATAACTGATTCTATTAGTAACAAGTCAATAACTATTAAACTATTCCATTAGGATCGAGACATTGGTATGGAATTATGAGATATTGTGTATGGTTTGAATTTTGGTGTGAATTAAGAATTATAGCATAGCATACCACCATAAGACCCCGCTTCACCACCACAACCAACTTTTCTTTCTTCTCCTCGACGACCACCTTCCCTGCACAGACCACTGCCACACTTGTCCTCCTCTACCACGAAGACCGCTGCCCTGCTTCTTTCTTCATTGTACCGCCCATCCTTCTCCATTGAATCATTAATCACACTTCATGCTGTCACTTCTAAGGAATTGCTCAAAGTACTCGCCCTTCGATCCTGTTTCAAGGGGCGATTATCTCTAGTAATAGGCATCAATTTGATACCCTCTACTATGGTATTCCAAACACCACAAATATGGGGTTGGTCAATTCCGAAACTGATACCTCAGTGACACTTTCTTTTTGCAATTTCATCTTGATATCTCACTTCTTATTTTCAGGACCTGTTCGCTCTTTTCTTAGTACTGAATCTGGATTATGTTATGTTGATAGACTTCAGCTCTGAAGGCGGAGACTCGGCTTAACTTGGTGTAGCACAAAAGGTAGAAAAGGTTAAGCTTTGTCAACAGTCTTTCACTCTTTCTGTTCCCAAATTTGAAATCCACCGTCAATGTGGTGTGTGTATATTTCAATATTTTAAAGTGCTAGTAGGAGAATATCCCCCCCATCACCTTACATGTAAGTATCTCTTTTTCAGCATCATATACTCTTTAACATCAGTTGTAAATGAAAAATAATAATGTTGCATTTCTATTTCTGACCTGCCTTTGCTCTCTGTTGCTCAGCGTCGCATTGATCTGGTGATTGTTTGAGCCATTGAGGTGTCAGTAGTTTGGTTCATTTTTGTCCCACTGTATGACTGTAAGGCTATTGAGTTGCTATAATGTGGTGTGTTTCTGATTGAGCTATTTTGGGCCATATTTTGTGCTAGCAATCAGACATTTGCAATTCACAACTACGAATGTACGTAAACGTACATTACACAACTAGTGTGTCGTACAATATTCTAAAATTACATCTACTGTCTAAAAACAAAAACCTATTAAAATATGAAAATAAATAAATAAATCTGAATTATAATGTGAGAATTAAAATAATATAAAATAAAAATTATAGCTATTTAATAATTATTTTAGATACAAATAAATTTTTCACTAAAAAATAATATAGATATAAATAAAATAGCATCTATCAATTAATATTTTTTTTATGTATGACTATGAAATAGTTTTGATTTAATTTTTTATGAATTAACTAAAATATAGAGATAGATAGTATTTTTTTTCTAGTGAGGTCGGGACCTATATTCGACATTAAGGTTTTATTTAGAACTATTTGCATGTTCCCCATGTGAACAATTTTTTTCAGGCTTGTCGGGCCAATGACACGACAATGTAATAGTTTTTTTTTCATTATAAACTAGTTTAGTACCCGCGCAGTGCACGTGCATTACGTTCAAAATATATATTGTATAAAGAAAATCAAATGTTAAATAATAAGAAAATTAAAGCATTACAAAAAAAATACCATGAACGTAATTCCAATAAATATAATGTCCTAAAAAATGCATTAATAAGATAATATATGGAAAAATTAAAACTGACAAAATGTTTGAGAAGCAATTAAAATAATAAACAGTGAATATAAGAAATATATAATAATAATGTTGATAATGTCTTGTAATTTGCGGTGAACTTCAAGTTCACCACCCGTGATTGTAAAGTCGTCACCTACATGGTAGAAATGAGAGGAAAAACATGAGTGGTGCAAAAGAATGCAAGATATAGGAATGATTGAATAATATAAATAATATATATACATATATTTTTAACATATGATACTCAAACTTTTAAGAAATGAAATAAGGAAAATACGGTGTAACATACCATTATGAAATGAGAGCAATTCCTAAATAACATTCTTTTTTTTGGTCTGCTCCTAAATAACATTCTGAAATACTTCCTTGTAAACCACATTTCTTGTAGAATGATCTGGTTTGCCTTCGGAATCGCATACCAAAACCTTCAACCCAGGAGATACCTCGAAAATCAATATATAAAAGCCCAGGAGTTCGCCGGAGCGCTCCTTGACGTAGGCCTAATTTTTGCTGAGAAATCAATATATAAAAGCCTAAAACTCTAAGAACAAACACACACAAAAAGAGATACCACCAAATGAAAGGATTTATCACCTTAGTCTTGTTCGGGAAGTACAACCGGATGAAGAGATACCACGTACCAAATCAATATAAATATCACGTTGGCTTTTCTAATTTTTTTTCTTATTAAGTAATTAGTTAAGATTTGGTTATATCCTCTAAATTAGATAAGGTAGAATCTAAATAAATCAATTAAAACAAATTTGGTCAAAATATTTTTAATTTGATAAGGTAGTTCATTATAAGATTTTGTAATTAGTTAAGATTTGGTTTTATCCTCTAAATTAGATAAGATATAATCTAAATAAAGGATAAAATCAAATCTAATTTATTATGCGAAAAATTTTAAAAAAAGTTTGTTAATATTTTAACAATTAATTAATATAAATCAATTAATCTCATTAAAAAAACTACATTAAAGGAGAAGCCGCCACATGTCGTAAGCGACTTCTCCTTTAGTATTATAATTATAATATTGATGGTCAAAGTTTTTCCCTTTTTAAATAATTTGTAGGCCTGTCGGATCTAACTTGACAATATATTTTTTAAAAAAATAAATTACGCATTCCTTTTTATCATTTAAAAGATTTTTTTTTTAAATAACAATGTCAGGGCATTGGCCCAACAGACCTGTAAACGAGCTTTTTTTTTTGGTGCTCTTAACAATTTTTTTGGGTGAAGTTAGGGAGCCCATTATGAAAATTGAGTTGATAGTGTCAATTTCGACATCGGAGGTCGGTGTTATTAATCACCCCCACCAGGAGTGCAGTTCTTTGAGTTTTATCGACTCCGACTCACGATATTGATTAGATCTTTATCGATACTGAAAGTCGGGGAATAAACCGTGCTTTGACGGTATTACGTCGTGATAATAGCAAGCCACCTAATTTAAGGTGTTTTTTTTTGTAAAATTATCCACACCACGTGTCAGCGGACTTAAAGAGTAATAAGACCATGTGCAACAGAGATCTCCGCGGATCAAAATGGCTGCCACATCAGCCGAAATTTTGAGACAATGGAGAGAGAAAGTTTTGATTCGGCTTCAAAAATCACGGGGGACGCCAATGGATGATGCGCATCATCCAATTTTTTTTTTATTTTTTTTAGCCAATGATAATCAGACACATGGCAGGGGGGTTTTACTTAAAATTAAAACCCAATTTATCCGTTAAATACATAATATATTTATAAAATTAAAATTATTTTTGAATACGATTTATTTTTCTCTACCCAATGACACCCATTTTGCATATGTTTGGAAGAAAAAAAAATTTCGCTAAGTTTACCATACGTTAAAGATTTATAGTCACACAAACAACATTAACTTAAATCAACATAAATTTACACCATAAAAATACATAAATTTGAACATTAAATAACAATACCCACTACACCCGGAACATGACAACACACACATATAATAAAACATAAAAATATACTAACAACTATACTTTGTCGTACAATTTGAACGGGTGAAATTTTAAATTTTAAATTTGAAATATCAACGTTCAAATTTGAAATTTGAAATTTGAAATTTGAACAAAAACCGGATAGTTGAAATATTCGCCTATAAATACACATCGTATGTTATGACAGAACTCACTCTTTCTTTCATCTTCTACTTCTACAAAAGACTTTGTTCACTCTTCACTTCCAAATACCCTCCTCACTCAAATGGACGATTACAATATCAAGAGATATTGTAATGAGCCATGGTTCGATGCAGAGGACAAGTATCAACTCAAGCGACTACGTAAAGAGGAGTTTGAAGAGATTTTATACGATGGAAGCCGCGAAGCCATGGACATTCTTCATCGTAGGATCTCAACTTTGCGTGATAAGAAACACCGACTGCAGAAGGATAATTCAGAACTCAGGTATAAAATTGCTGATAAGGACGACCATATTCAGGAGCTTACGGAAAAAATGTCGGAGCTAGCAATGGAGAACCACAAGCTGCGAGTGAAGATAGGGAAGATCATTGATGAGAGTATGGACTAATATGTTTGTTATCGCTCGATTGTTATGTTTCAAGTATCTTTCATTTCGCATCGTATTTTACGCGTTGTTGTTTCATTTTGTCATATGTTTGTTAAATTAGAGTTTCAGTTGATGTGTTATCTTAGGTGTAATGTCGTTTTAATTAATCAATGAAGTTCGACTTTTTTTAATTAAAAAAATTAGTATTGGGTTACATATAGTTAGCCTTATTTTTTTTTGTTTCCGTGTTTTTTCAGTTTATCAATTTAATAAAATATTTCTAAATTTAATTGTGTGCCTTTTTTTATTTTAATTATACGTATTAATATTAATATCAATATTAATAATATCATTAACAAAAATTTTAAGAAAAATAAATCAACATTTAGCTTAAAAAATAAAAAAAAAAGTGTAAAGTGAGTTTTGATTCGCGCGACTCTCTGTTATGGATGAAAAATAATTAGTGGAAAGCTAACGTGGCAGTAATAGTTGCTGATGTTGCTGAAATGAGTTTTGATTCGTGTGACCCTTTTGCACCGGGGTCTAAAAACGTGTTAAAAACTCAAACCAAGAGAGTGACGGGAGGCTGAGGAGTGAGGAGCAGCTCCAACGTACAACAATGGCGGCATCATCTTCCTCATCCTCAACTCGACACCCGGAGTTCAGGAAGGACCTAGTCAACAACAAATGGGTGATCTTCTCCCCCGCCCGATCCAAGCGTCCCTTGGATCTCAAATCCAAGTCCCCAGCCACCAACCACCAAATCCACGAATGCCCCTTCTGCGTCGGCCACGAGAGCGAGTGCGCCCCCGAGATCTTCCGGGTACCGCCCGGTTCTGAATCGGACTGGCGAATCCGGGTCATCCAGAACCTCTACCCGGCTCTGAGCCGGGAGATTGAATTTGACCCGAGCGTTGGTGATCCGGGGCTTAGGGTTTTGAGCGGGGCGGGGTTTGGGTTCCACGATGTGGTGATCGAGACGCCGACGCACCCCGTTCACCTCTCGGATCTTCCGGCAAAGGCCGTGGGCGATGTGATTTTGGCGTATAAGCAGAGAGTGCTCCAGCTTGCAGCTATTGATGGTATCAAATACATTCAGGTTTCTCCTTCTCTCCGCCCCTGATTTTGAATGTTCCTGATCATCTGTATTGACGCTGCGTTGGGTTCAAATTCGGCTCGAATTATGAAGAGATTGGTTGAAATTTGGTACCTTGCATATAGTCCTACAGCAGACCTCATGATCTGATTTGTGTGTTTTCTTTTGATTTGAAATGAGACAAAACAGGCAGGAATAAGGGTATGAGAACCTTGATTCATGAGGGTTTTCACTCTGTTAGGCATTTTATACTAGTGTGTTTGGTTGATAGGAAATAATTTTGATGTGATATCGTTGTTGGAATAATTTGAGTGTAGTTGAATCTTCGGTGGCGGGTTATGTCAGTCTAACATTTCTACTACCTCTGGCCAGTTAATGTGTCTCTTCATTTCATCCCACAAGACAACCAATGCGTCCCTTCCTTTTACGCTCATCCCAACTTTGGTGTATCTTCATGTTAATGCCGTGATGGCTCATAGTTTTGAATGCTGATAATTGTCGACCTTTTATAAGTTTATCTACGGTGGCTTCTTTTTGTCATTGGGGAGGTTATTCTCATGATGGGGAAATAATCTACTTGTTGAATTCCCATGCCTTAAGCCATAAATATCATTCATTGGGTTGTTTGGTTAAATAGGATGCTTGATTAATCAATTAACCATTTTGATTTGTATCAGACGAAATAGGTGAACTAGGTTGAGAGTACAAAAATAATGCAAAATGAATAAATATAGATTCACATGCCTGAAGTAGTTGCTAGATCGTTAATTTTAAAACAAAATTGTTTGTTCCCTTTACCTCTTACCCAATGGCTGCTTAGGTTATGTTATTCCTATTCTTTCTTATCCTCTGACTTGTATATGGCTTGTTTTTCCTTTTTGGCCCTTCAAATCTAGCAGTCTGTTTCTCTGTATATGAATTCTCCCTTTAGTAGTTTCCAGTTCTGTCTTGTTGTGGGAAAAAAGAAATTAATACTAGAGCAAACTTTCACTCGCTAAAGGTACCTCTCTCACACCCCTCGCATGGGCAATAGAGTGGCTGACAAGGTTGCACACCTTGGTCACTCTGCCCGGGGTCTCGACATTTCAAACAATCCCGGTCTTCTTGACCTCATCCAAAAGGATGCTCTCGGATAGAATTTTCTCTCCCGAATTCTTACCTAATCAGAAGAAAAAAAAAAAAGAAAAGAAAAAAGGTACCTCTCTCAATTTAGATTCCTTTTGGCCTAGCTACAACTTTTAAAATCGTGAAATGGCTAGAGAAGTTTAGCAAAGTAGCTACTAGACTAATAGAAGATAGGGCAATGATAGTAACTTGGTATGAGCTTGCGCTACCTCTTGAACAATTCATATTTTGTAACAATATATGAGAAATGACACATTTCTTTGACTTCAAATGCATCTAAGTGATTTCAGTACCAGGTCCGGAAGTTAGTTTTGTGAAAGCTTAAGTTGCTTAGGTGAAAGTCGAGAATTGTGTGATGACTGTGATCCATGATACCTTTACTACTAGATTGTTTATTTTGAATCTTTCTAGTCTTGTCACTTATATCTATTAATATGTTGAAGTCTGATATATTGATTTCACCTGATTACATTAATTATCTTCATGATTTAATCTTTTAGCTGTACTTTTTCATTATACTATCATAGTATATTGCATACAATCACTTTATTTTATTTTATTTTATAATTTTTTCTTAATGTTTTAATCTTCCTTTTTCACAGAAAGAGTGCAAAATCGGAGTGAAAGGCATTAAGTTTTTGTTTGCTACTTGTGTGAATTCAAAACATCGCTTTGTTTGATGTTAATCTTATGGAATGCAGATATTCAAGAACCATGGTGCTGCAGCTGGGGCATCAATGAGCCATTCTCATAGTCAGATGATAGGTCTTCCACTGATTCCTCACATATTATCCGCTCGCCTTGAGGCAATGAAAAATTATTTTGATCAGACGGGAAAATGTATTCTCTGTGAGGCTCCGCGCCAAGGATTACTGATCAAAGAATCAAAACATTTCATTGCAACTGTTCCCTATGCTGCAAGCTATTCTTTTGAGATATGGATTATTCCCCAAAGTCATTCCTCTCATTTTCATGATATAGATGATGAAAAGGTGAGCACTTGTGTGCTTTCTTATTAGTTTCTTGTTACATCAACATCATGTATGCTCATAATACATCCTTCAAATTTTCTCTACTTCCCGTCTTCATGTTATGATGTTGTGGGTTGGTCTGACCAAGTGACCATCTAAAATTTCATCGATCTTAAAGTGGGAGTCCTCTATATTACATAGCAAGGGGTACACTTCTCTTGACAAAATTCAGAATTTAAAATTTTAGGATGAAATTACTTGGCCTACATTTTGCACGTGGATATCGGCATGCCTCATAAGAAAGGACGGAGCTTTTGATTTTTGAGATTGAAATTTGCTTTTTGTCATACTGAAAGGGCCTAGATTGAGTTTGAAGAATTTTAAAGGTTTATTTCCCTGATATTGAAGTTTGCTTTTGTCATACTCATGCTGAAGGGTCCTGATATTATAACATTCAGACAGATATAGGGAAAATTGAGTAGAATGTGACCATGTTGCTCTTTAGAACGCTGGCTTCATGGTAACATGTTTATGTCTTATGTAAGTGTCTCTGTAATGGAGAAAAGGAATGGTGACAACTGTATTTTTTGCACTTCTTTGTAGAGTAACATGTTTATGTTTGACAAACATTGGTACTAGGATTGGAGGCGGGTTCTAGAAAGTTGTAGATTAGAGCAAACGAAGTAACTAGAACCATAGATCTTGGTAGAATGAGTTGGGTGCCTTGTTTGGTTATCATGATATGCTAATTGCTTATAAGAACCATTTTTAGTGTTGATAGGGGGACGTGAGAAGGAAATTATATAATTTGTAAACTGCTTGTGTCAAAGTCCAAACGAATCCATTCAGGGCATGCATTCTGACATCACCTCATATTGACCTGTGCAGGCAGCTGATCTCGGCGGTTTACTCAAACTCATGCTGCAGAAGATTTCAGCACAGCTAAACGACCCGCCATTTAACTACATGATCCACACCTCACCACTTCACATTGATGATTCCTATTTGCCCAGCACTCACTGGTTTCTCCAGATTATCCCTCAACTAACCATCTCAGCAGGCTTTGAAGTCGGAACCGGGTGCCATATCAACTCTGTGTTCCCAGAAGACGCTGCAATGGTTCTGCGGGAAGCTAATGTGAACTGTCACCCTGCATTATGAGCACAAGATTTGTTGTTGCAAATATGACACCTTTCTGGCTGTTCACATCAATCTCGACGTGTATACAGAAAGGGGGCAGGGCACGGTTCATCGCCTTCAGATTAGAAGGGCTCCTAGTATGAAAAATAATCAGTTGTGAACTTGCAAGAACACAGAGAGATTAGAGATGGTGGTTTATCCATCTGGTTTATATTTACTACACTTAAAATGTGGTGTGCTTGGCAGGGGTCTCCAAGGGCATTTTTTTTATGCAAGTTCAAATCAGAGTAGGATTTTTCAGTAGAGTTGCCTTCTGTCATATTCATTGAAATTGCTACTGGATATGCATCTTACTAGTTACTAGTAGTAACTACCATACCGGTTAATTTAAGACATGCAATTTTAACGGAATAAACAGACAGACCCTAATGACTAATGAGTACATGCTTGCTTCAAGAGAAGGTTGAAGGCTCTTTGCAAACAGAACACTGTCGTCAGCCAAGAATAAATGTGATTGTGTCGGGAAATTGAGCAATTGATGTGCAGGTTTTGGTGGGGAAGGGAGATGAAAAGCGGAAAATTCACTCGATGAGATGGCCGATGGGACAGTTGGGATTCGTTGTCCCCGAATCCTTAACCCCTCTCTATCTCTTCTCACCACTAATCCACACCTTGTCTTTGTGAGGAGGGATATTGAAAAGATAGTATATTTGGTGAAAGATTATATTGATCGGAGATGGAATAGGATGGAGAAAAGAAGTAAAGAAAGTTGTGAAGGTCATGAACTCGTTTCATAATAGGTAGTCTGACGATGAAGATAAAACATCTAAAATTGTATGTCTGACATCTTCCCATTAGATATGGGTAAATATGGTGTCAAGTTAAAAAAAAAAAACAAACTTTGTGCCTTTAACACTGACATATATTATATTTAGGTAATCAAAAGTATTTTTTTGAAAGGAGTTAAAATGCTTTTTAGAGATTTTTTTTAACAAGGTGTCAAAAATATTTTTTTTAACAAAGTTGTGTCATAGACAAATAATCTTGTATGTGACCCGATTTACTTGTTAGAAGATGGAGCAACATTATGACGAGTCAAAATCAACATCTTGATCCCCATGGACATTTTTAGAGACCTTTAATAGAATTGATGATTGTCAATCTATCGCTTTTGACCTCAATCCTCCTCAAGCCCTTCTCCGTTGCCACCAAAAAGCCTGTGAAGGCCAAATTCGATGTGGCACCACAAAGCAAGGTATCACAAGCCACAACCAAGCCAAGCCATGGTGGTCACGAATCATAAACCTCTTTGAGAATTCCCCAGTGTGGTTCTTAATCCATCGAAATTAATTTTGAAGCTATCCTCCAAAGGGTTTCCATCTCATATTTTTAGTCATTCTCACCGTTGATAGGTTGAAGTGATTTTTATAGATGAATTTAACAATGTATTTCTTTCGTCTCAAAATATAGGGTATTTGATTTATCTACATGACTTATCTATATGCCTTTAGAAATTTCCCATATGTCGGTTTCATTATGTCTTGATTGTCATAATTTAATTATAGTGGGCTTTAGTAATTTCCCATAGTTTAATTTAGTTTTTTTTTAAATAAAAAAGGTTATGATAGTTATATTACTTATATTGAATATATCATTATTAAAAAATAATTTATTTCTAAAGTACCAAATACTTTTTGGCGAAATTAATTAAAATAACCCAACCTTTGGAGAGGTGTTAAAAAAAATATCTCCACCTTTCAACTGTAAGAAAAATAACCCGATCTTTGAATGAGATGGTAACAAAGTATCCCAACTCATTTTTCCGACCATAAATTGAGCCAAATCAATGACATATAATTGGTTAAATAATCTCATTGTCATTAAAAACAAGTCAATATCATTCAAAATTCACCAAAATCTTAATTTCGTCAATTATATGTCATCGGTTTTGTCCGTATTTATAGTTGTAAAAACAATCGGGACATTTTGTTACCTTATCTCCTAAAGATTGGGTTATTTTTCTTACTGTTGAAAGATGATGATATTTTTTTAACACCCCTCCAAAGGTTGGATTATTTTAATTAGTTTTGCCATACTTTTTTTGATCCGTAAATACCAAATACTCCACCAACACGTCTAAGAGATGTAAACATGTCCCAAGTTTATTTTTAAATAATGGCAATTTTCACTACAGTAATTTCCCTAAAAAAATACACAAAAAGAAAATAATAAAAAAATGCTAATCCATGGAAGGAATGAAGTGAAGCTCGACATAGCTGATAAGCTGATGAACTCACTTCACTACTTCAGCTGAATCTCTGCACACCAAAACACTGAGCTGAAATTTGCAAATGGTAATCTCATCCTACGCAACGTGTTCTCCTCCGCCTATCCTCCCAAACCCTCACAATTCCATCACCAATCCACAAACCAGATTTTCAAACCGCCAAAATTCGACATTTTCCGGCTTCAAATTGTGCGACAACGCGCTCCACTCTTCTTCCGGAATCCGCAATTCGCGTTGCCATGCCAAATTTGGCGGCTCGGATCAGATTGATTCTCAAATTTCGACTCAAATATCTGCCATGGAAGAAGAGGACGCAGCAGAGAAAGCGCCTTCCGGTAGTAATGGCGCACCATCAGCTTCCACGAGTTTCTTGTCTGTCCTTTGCCCCTTGCTGAAGCTCTTCTCCGTTAGCCTCTTCCTTCGCCGTGTTTTTCATCGATTTCTCGTTTATTTCGTCAAATTGGGATAGTTTTAGCCTTAGGTTATTGAGTTTGTTATTGCTTACTTTTAAGTTTCATCCTTGAATGACAGGCAACTGATCCTTCTCAAGAACGAAATCACACGTTTGAGGTACTCCATTCATTCATTGACCTTGTCAGTTCATATGTTTTGGTGTATATTTCCTTTCTTGATTTGGTATTAGATTAGAGGTCAATTGTCTGATCATTGACTATCTTCATATTTGAAGACATACCATAGTTAGCTTGTGCTTGATGCTTGCTTTACACAAAACGTGTATGAGAAACAAGGAATTGCTCGATTGCTGAAATCCCTAGGGCGACTTGATTTTCATGGTATGGAATTGTGAAAGAAAGATTTGATATATATCTTTTCTTGAGATCAGCTTCCTTATGCTTATGTATATATATGATGTGTGATCTCATCAATTTCCATTTAGGGATTTTTTTAGGATAGCTTCCTAGTTCCAACTATCATTAGGATCAAATGAGTGTTCTTGGAACTGGTAGTAACATGAGAGAAAAAAGTGAGCTAGAGCTATCAAGTTTTTTGCTGTTTCAACTGAGAGATTTTTTCCTTTTAATTCAATGGATATAACATTGCTATCGTTTTCTCATATTCATGTACATATATTTGTTTGTGCATGATGCGCCCCGGTGATATCTTAATCAATATTGGCAATTGATAGGTTGCCACATCATCCATGTCCTCCTTGGCGAGGTACCAATGGGGCTCAAAATCACTGCCAGATAATCTAGGCAGTCAAAATATGGTTAAAGAGGGTCAATACATACCATTACAACTCTACGAGTTTGGTAATTCCTTCTTCTAACATCATGATTACAGATATATCAAAATGTGTTTCTGCAATTTAAAAATGCTTCCTAGATATTATATAGGACTGCAAGCTGAGAATTGACTGTGCTTTATGTTAATTTGTCAGAAACTTTTGGAGTCAAAGCTATGATAACGCTACTATTTAGTTTTCTTCAGATTGTATCCTGGATAAAGTGGGTGGAAAATTTTAGTCTATTCTTCTTATGTGAGCTGATTGTTGTCATTTTCTATTTTGGTTGCATAGATTAATAATTTTTTATACATTTTTTTAATGTATATGGGTTTTTTTTGTTGGGCGGGGGACACTTGTTTCCATCAGAGGCATGCCCGTTTTGCAGGAGAGTTCGTGAAGCCTTGACAGAACTTGATCTATCCGTAGAGGTAAGCATCTGAATCCTTGAAAATGGTTCATATATGTAAGATTTCTAGATTGCTCTGTACCTGAGCTGTTAGTGAGTCCCATTTTGTGATCATTTGTAAAATTAGGGAACAATACAGCATTATCTTTTGACTGTTTTGCAAGTTGTAATTGGGAATGATAAAACAGAGGCTGCAAGATATGTAGTCTCCTATTTCCTGTGAATGCCAACATATATTGGCCAATTATGGAATGATTTTTAAGTTGTATTTCTGCTATTTCATATAATTTTGACGTATTATTATTGTCATTTTCTTATTTTCTTGGATCAGTCATCATAAGAACATCGTGATTTTTTCTGCAAGTACCAAACAATTAGTACTTAATCTAAGAGACTGCATATTTCATATGATGTAAGCTGAATCGAGGAGCCATAGAAGTTGCTAGCGGTTACAAATTAATGTGCTTGATTAAACATGCAGGTCTACCCTTGTCCAAAAGGTTCAGTAAGGCATAGAGAAATTGTTAGAAGATCTGGAGGCAAAGAGCAGTATGTATATAATTACTTTATATTATTACAGTTCTAGCATTCAGGTACCTGCATTGAATGTATAACTTCCAAATTAAGAATGAGAATGATCAAGTAGTTTACAGGGAAGTTTGTTTTCCATGAAAATTGAGGGTTTTGAAGCTAAGGGATAGTTTTGGATTTTAAAATTAGGGGCACGATTGGCATTTCAAACGTATAAAAGAGTTTTAATAACTCAACTTTCATAATAATATTATACAAAAACTGTTTTGTTAATTTAGGAAGGATTGAACTAGAGCATGGGATTTTGAATTTTCAATTGTTATTGAAGTATGATTTAGAACTTTGTACATCAGAAAGTAATTTAGTCAAATGCCAATGGTTTGGTCTACTCGAGCAAGACAAGGTCAAATATGTGACAAGTCCTTTGAGTGAGCTAAATGTAGGTCCCCTATTAGTGTCATCTGAGCTTGATCATTGGGTTAGGCACAAGTTGGTTTAACTTGGTAGCTAGGCTTACAAGATCATCACTTGAAAGCCAAAATACAATTCTACATCTATGCTCATCTTAGGGGAAATCTGTGTCCTACACCCCCACCCCCGAACATAGTCAACACACACTCACAAGAAGAAAAAAAAAGAGTCGTAAATATGTTTTCACAATTTATTTCTATATGGTTTATACAAGTTTAACTCTTAGCAAATACCCTAATTTTTTGGTGCAGATTTCCCTATGTTGTGGACCCAAACACAGGTGTTTCAATGTATGAAAGTGGTAAGCTTTGTGTTTTCTTCTTACTTTCTCATGTTATTTCCTCCTAGTCGTCCTAGATATGTCCATATCCATGACACACATTAATGGCCTGTTTGGAAAGGTATGATATCATTAAGGGCATGTTTGGAAAGGGTATGATATTTGATTACCTTTGTTTGCCATATTTCAGGATATTGATATCTTATATCTACTTTTTGGTATCCATCTTTCATGAAATGAGATTTGAAATATCAAAAAATGAAAATTATGATAGGGTCATGCCAAATCACTGACATTAGTTAACAGTTTAACAACTACCACAAGAGTATGATGCAAGTACCACAAGTGTTGTGCCAATCTATCAAACATAGAATCTTCCCAAATGTGCCCAAAAACTAAAGGCCCGCTGCCTCACACATTTGATAGATATATGTAGGCATATACTTCTTCAAAAAATGACACCAAATGGCCTTGCAAAAACACTTCCAAATCACCCAAGTACCTTCTAGCATCCAGTCATCCACTTGCATCCGAAGAACTCTGAAGTCGACCAATAATGCTTTGCACATACAGTTTCTTCCAGTAATCATTTGGGCAACTGTAGAAGACATCAAGCTCGCCGGGAGACCTCAGAATAACTCTAGTAGCGTCAATCGCATCAATTTCAGAAACTCCTGATAACATAGATATCTCGGAAAGCAACATCTTCTTTTGTGCCTCTACTAATTCCTCGCGATTGGCCGACTTCAACATGATTTTAGCTATGGTGCCCAAATGACCATTGATTTCCTCCATGATAACCATAAATTTATCATTTTCACTATTGGCCAATTTATGGGGCCTCTCACCCGTTTTTAGCATTTGTACTTCCACTTGTTCACTTAACCTAGTAGTAACAAGCATAATCAATTTCAGCATAATCAATTTCATTAGAAGTGCAATTGTTGCTTGCACGAGTTTTTTCTTTCCATTTCTATATGTGAAAGAAAAATTCAGCACAAAATATAGGTAACTACATATGAAGTCATCAACAAACAAGGCAAATTGCTACAGCTGTATCCGCACAGCGCAGAAGCCATTGACAAACAAGGCACCAAATTCGTAGAAAGCACAAAAATCAATTGCTTCAGGTAATGTAAAGAACCCAATTTCTTATGAAAATCATGAATCAAAAACCTCAAGAAGGCCAGATTTATAGAAAAATGTGGAAAACACTAGATTCAACAAAAGAACCCAAAACCCTAGAAATAGGATGAATAATGTACCCAAAACCTAGATCTGAACCAAAATCGAATAAAAATCAACATAAAAAAGGAGCAAGTAGATAAGGAGGAGGAGAAAGAGAATGAAAGAAGATGTACTGTACCTTGCCTAGAGAAGGAGAAGCTACAAGAGGGGAAGAAGTCGCTCAATGGAGGAAGCGTTAGAAGAGTTGAGGAAGAAGAGTGAAGCGTGATGTACCCAAAACAAAGGGAGATCAAATGGGGAAAAGGCGAAAAGCCCAATCTATCAAGATATCAAAGCTGATATCTATATACTTATTTACCAAACACAAGGTATAGATATCAAGTTGATATCGATATACTTATTTACCAAACACAAGGTATGGGTATGGTGATACCATCTCATCTGCATGACTGCATCTCATACTATATTTGTAATCCTCTTTTGATAAGTTAGCTTATGAAAATAGCTTATAAGCAATATATTCTTGTGAGTACCTCATGAAGATCAGATAGCTTGTTGCTTATCAGCTACCAGCTAAGCTACTATTGGAACTTGAAAGTTATAAACTAAAATTCACTTGTGTAAAACACAACGTCAACCAATGAATTTATTTATTTTTTTCTTTCTTGTGTTGCTGCTTTGCTCCTTTCTTCATTAATTAAAATTTTTAATTCCGTCTCTGTCTTTTTTCCATTATCCTGCTTTGCTTTGTTTGCCATAGATCAGATCGTGAGGTACCTATTTTCTCAGTATGGTAATGGAAGACAACCTTCAGTTGGGCTTTTAGAAAGGTATCACCTTTCACCTGCTGATGTCTTATTTCTATAGAGAAGAGAACTTTGCTTATAACATTATTAGATAAACATGATTTCTTCAACACATTTTTTATTTAATTGCTTCGACTGTTGTCTTATCTTGCATTTTTCTTCTTCTGTTTTTCAACATCTGTGTCAAGATATTATTGCCACCATATTTCATTATGTAATGCTGCATGATTATTTGAAAGACTGAAGTTGGGATAAGCTATTTTTTTAATGTTCTTGTCTATACTTGTGTATCTACTCTGGGTTCGGGCATTCATTACAAGTTTAGTCCCTTTCATGCCAGGCAGGTGAAAATTATCGAGATGTCTTTTTATATGCAGTTGCTTGGTTCGAATTGTTCAATCTCCGTCTATCTTTGTTTTCTAATATATCGTTCATCAACAGCACGCTGTTCACAGGATGGATGCCCACAATTCTTCGAGCTGGTAGAGGGATGGCATTATGGGAAAAGGCCACAAGGGAACCACCACCCCAAAAGCTGGAGCTTTTCTCATATGAAAATAATCCCGTAAGTTATTTATTTTTTAGTTACTCTTCATACTTCTATGTTTAATGTTATTGGCATTTCATCTTATTAGTTAGCAAGTATGGATTGTTGTTTGGGGGAGTAACCATTACAATATCTATTAAGCAAAAGGAAATATCTTTCAATTTCCACTCTCAACTTCTATGTTAACGAATGATTAGTGTGAATTACAAAGATCATTAGTTATATTCCTCCTAAAATATCCAATCTTACCATTTGTTATGGGCAAGTTGGATTCAATCATTGTTTTATTTTGATTTTTTTTTTTCTAGTGATACGGTTAGCTTATAAATGTGAATATGGCCTCACAAAGTTGAATATGATCTTTATCTTCTCAAATCTGGGTACTTGAAGTCAACTTGTCCATAAGCTTGTCTTGAACCTAAAATCCATGTCCTGTGGAAATTTCAGTTTATTGATAGTGTTAATAGAGCCAACTTCGCAGCCTCGCAGGCATGCGGTGGGGATTTTGTTTGTATGCCGATGTTGCAATATTCTCTTTATACTTCACCTATGTTTGTACAGTATGCGCGGATTGTAAGGGAGGCACTTTGTGAATTGGAACTCCCATACATCCTTCAAAATGTGGGAGAAGGTTCATATCGAGTGAACTCACTTCTTCTAGCATCTGGGTCTCTAGAGGTTAGTCATATTCTTGAATCTTGATGATGCTTGTTTTTCCACATTGCACATATTAGGCCCCTTTTTTTTTTTTAATATAGGCATGTTTGAACAAGGGCAACTTACAATGAAGTCACTTGTAACTTATTCAAGTGGTTTCTCTCTTGGCCTTGGGAGTTCCCTTCGAATCCCTTGGTTTTGTTTTTTTCTTAAGATTTTTGTGCCCATGTGTGTTCTGGTACTTCCCGAGCTAAGCTCTCTCGAAGTTCATTTTGATTTATATGATCTTAGACTTTTCATGTTTGAGTTGTTTCAGAGTTTAGATCATAAATCTCTTGTCCAAACTGAAGATTCCCGGGCTAAGTCGAGTTTTAGATCAAGTAACATTTTAACATTCTACATATTAAGCATGTAGCGTCTTTTGAACGAGTTTATACTAGGGGATTCATCATTTGTTATGGAAGGACCTATGCTTGTATTGTAATTTTTGTTCTTTCTTGCAGGTTCCTTACATAATTGACCCCAACACGGGCATTCAGATGGGCGACTACAAGAACATACTGGCATACTTGTTCACGACATACTCTTCAGATAATGGACGCGACACTTCATGAGGAAGAGAACGTTACGTAATGATGGTTACAATGCCAACTGCCGAACATATATACTACTATACTAGCTAGTTCAAGAGGCGAGGATGAACTGATAGACAGTGACGGACCCAGAAATTTTTTTAGGAGAGGCTGAAAATTTGTTTGAACCATAACCTCAAAACAATAAACACTCCTTATCAACTAAGCTAAGTTGTTTTTATGATTTTTTACTCTCTTTAAACTCTTTTATCATTAAAATTAGTAAAAATTATTAAAAAAACATAAATAAATTTTGTTCTCGGTTTTTCTTTCGGGCTAGGAGAGACTAACGCTACGCTACCCAAGCCCCCTAGGTCCGCCACTGCAAATAGAGACTATTCTATCACAAGTATACATCTTAGAGCATGTGCAATGGAGGGCCTTTGGGCCCTTAGCAATGCCACCTCATCAAGAAAAACAATAAAATAAGGTAATAGTGTAAGGGTCCGGGAGTTGGGGCGCTTAAATAAGAGCCCGGAGAGTAGAGGCCCTTAACGGGTCTGTCCAATCTCTGTCTGCAACGTGACAGTGCCCATAAAATACCCAATTGAAAAATGATTTTTAGCCATTTTCTATAAATAAAAATAAATAAAAAATTTATTTTCAATTGTAAATTAATTTTCTCTACCTATAGACACCCATTTTGCATATGTTTTTGTAAAAAAAAAATTATGAGCAACAAGTAAGTTAAGGGCCCGGGTTGAGGCTCTCCAATGAAGCTGCAAATAAGTAAAAGTTGGATAAGAGTTCTTAAGCTGACGTGGCAGAGGAAAAGTAAGTTAAGGGCTCGAGTCTCGGGCCCTCTGCTGTGCATGCTCTTAGAAGCTTACTTTGATTTTTGTGATCCTCGAGTCTAGTGAGCTCGAGAATTGAGTTCGTGTTGGATCGTATAAGAAAGGATCACTAGTATTTATAATGTGGGTGAAAATGATATGGTTTTGAGATCATCAAATTTAGTTTCTTTGTAGATTTGTCCGTGTTCTTTAAGCCAGAGCGCAGGGAAATTAGTTTAGTTAATTTAAGCTATGGAATTTTGCATTAAGACTTGTTAATTGAGTAAAGACTAAAGTAGATTGAGTTGGGCATACATGAATTTTGAATTGAACAAGTCATGTTATATTGGTCAAACCTCACTCAACCTTGTGGTGTTAGGTTGGGTGGTTAAATTACAAATTGGCTAGTGTCTAAACAAATCAAATAGAAGTCTTTGAAGATTTTCAATCCATTTATAAATATACAATTTAAAGAGGGCACAATAGGGGTAAAGCAAATTGTAGTATTTTACTAAAAAATATATAAAAGATTGATTATTTATTAATTTATTTTTATGATTTCAATTAAAAAAATAAAAAGTTATTATTTTATATAGTTTTTATTATCTTTAAAAAACTTACGTGAATAGTAAGATATATCTAATCATTACAAAAATAATTTCATAAAGTGAAACAAAATACTTAAAATGACATATTTTTCTAAACAAAATTTACTTTCTAAAATAACATGTTTTAATTAACGGATGGAGTGTATTTTATGATTACTGGGAATGAAATTAGGGTAGGTTACTTTGATACAGTATAATTTTCTATATTTTAAAATTATTTGTAATTTGGTTTGGAATATAATAATTCCCGTTATTTTAATATTATTTCGATGAAATTATTTCAAATTTTAAATAATATTTTCATCTTTACTCATGAAGTTAAAAAAAAAAGAAATGGGAACAAAATAACTACGGAGACGACTCATGGTTTGGAATTCTTCACATTTTCTGCGGATTTGTTGAAATTCTCTCTCTCTCTCTCTCTCTCTCTCTCTCTCTCTCTCTCTCTCTCAGTCGTTCTACCGAAGAAGGAGAGTGCAAAAATGGCAAGGAAACCCGAGGAGGAGTACGACTACTTGTTCAAAGTGGTGCTGATTGGCGACTCCGGAGTTGGCAAATCCAACCTCCTCTCTCGATTCACTCGCAACGAGTTCTGCTTGGAGTCCAAGTCCACCATTGGTGTTGAATTCGCTACTCGTACTCTCCAGGTCTCGGTTCTTCTTTTTGCAATCTTTTCCCCTAATCCGGACTACTTTCCTCGATGTTGATGTTCTGTTCTTCAGTTGCATGAATTCGGGGCCAAATTAGACTTGCGTTGGATTAAATTTTGGTTTTTTTCCCACTCCATGATTCACGATATTCCTCTTGCGGTTATGATAGGATTCTCGCCTGTGTTGTTTACCTGTCTGGAATATCCTGATTTTAACTGAGAAGTGCTGATTTGGTGAGTTGATTACATTTTTGGATAGTGAAATATTTGATGATTATGGTGTTAGTTCAATTCCCTTCATGTGTCATGTCCTATCAAGAAATTTCAGCGTGGCACTTTTGCTAGTAGATTAAAATTTAAAAATGATGACCTTATTACGATGGAGAAGTTTGTGCTCTAATCTTACTTGGTTAACCGAAGGTGAATTGCCAATTTATGGAAATTCATGGAACAAACTCATGATAGACTTGGTTAAGTTCATCATAATATGTTGATTATTCCATTCTCTATAACTTTCTAATCAAACAGTTGAGATTTTTATATTGTTACAGAAGCTATAATTCCTTTTTTTTTTTAATTACATTGTGTCATACAAACTAGACTGGTGAACTTGTTGCTTGTAAATCTCTTGGACAATGGACAATATTTATGTAATTTTCTATGTGCCTTGTTTTGGGACCTATTTTAGACCCTAATTGCTTGGTAAATGTGCTGATCCAACTTGATATCGCTTTGTGACCACTGTTTGATTGTTTATTTCTTTCAAGCTCTCTTTTAATTTTCTTCAAATTCTTCCCTGCTTTCTGGGTAAAGTTTACAAGTGCCTTGTTGACCCTTTGGAGTTGATATTAATGTTTTAACAACTGTCCGATAGCAGCTTCTAGCAGGGTCCTTTTAACCTTCTTGAACAGAAGGAAAAACAAGCTGAAGAGCGAAGTAGTGTTTGTAGGAGATCCAGTCTTTAATCTCTCTTCTTTCAAAGAGCTAGTACAAGCTACTAGTCTTAGTTAATTCAGGCATTTAAAGGGTGGTTTGGTACTTAAGTACATGCATCTCGTCTTTCGAGTCAAGTGTTTGCTATGTTGTCCCTGTAGCATTACTAACCCATTAACTTGTTCTTGTACTTCAGGGAACATAATTGGTTCATTATTCTTCTTTATGGTTTCTTGCTTAGTTGACTAGTTCTTTGCTTTCCCTTCTATTATCTGATGTATGGTTTTGACACTTGAAATGTATGTTCTCGGTTGGAGTATCCTCCTGCTGAAGCATATCATGAATGGTAGGTTTAAATCTCCATTGGAAAGATGCTATGTTTGGAAATGTGAAGCCTTGGACCTTAGTTAATAAATTTGCTTTGCTCGTCAACTCACTCAACCTTTTCTGTTATTTAATGTTTTATCCAAGGTAATCATTTGAGAAATGAAATTCAGGGGAAATTCTGAACGTTTCAGTTTGATGTGGGCAATTAACTATTTTTTAAATCAATATATGCTCTCTTAGGTTGAAGGAAGGACTGTAAAGGCTCAGATATGGGATACTGCAGGCCAGGAACGGTATAGAGCTATTACCAGCGCCTACTACAGAGGGGCCCTCGGAGCACTCCTTGTATATGACACAACGAAACCATCTACATTTGAAAACGTGAGCCGGTGGCTGAAGGAACTGAGGGATCATGCAGATGCCAACATCGTGATCATGCTCATTGGGAACAAAACGGATCTAAAGCATCTCCGAGCAACAGCCACAGAAGATGCGGAAAGCTTCGCTGAGAGAGAAGGTTTGTCGTTCATAGAGACATCTGCCCTTGAAGCAATAAACGTTGAGAAGGCATTCCAGACAGTTCTTTCAGAGATATACCGAATCATCAGCAAGAAAAATCTTTCTTCAAAAGAACAAACACCCGCAAACATACAAGAAGGACAGACTATTGTGGTTAACGCAACTGAGACAAATGCAAAGAAGCTGCCTTGCTGCTCGTCTTAAAGAAACCACTCACCTTGCTCCCAAGGTTTTATGTATCTATTCTACGAATATACTCCGGATCTGGTCACCATTTTCCAGATTGTGTTTTCGTGATCTTTACTCTTCATATATTGCAATGGAAAGAATCTAGTTTCATTTGGATTACAGGCACAGCTGAAGGGTGTATGGAACTTGAATGAGCTTGCAGGCATCATCGCTACTCGCTAGTCTTAGTTGAATCAGCTATTGCTTCTCTGTAGAATGACCTGCCATCGGTCATTGGTGCTTCGTAGCCTACTTCCTTTTCTGCTAGGAGCTCGGTGTTGGTGATGAGAACCTCATCTTCCATCACAGGCTTGGCAGTGGCAACAGAAACTTGGGTCCTTCTTCCTGTCGGGCGAGCCATCTGAGGGTGCTCCTTGCGACCTTGCCGAGTTCAATGGATGTAAGATGTTCATGTTGTGGTTGATTTTGATCGAGACTTGGTCTGTCACAGCTCCATCCTCTGGTTCGGTTTGTGTAATATTGAAACATTTAGGCATCGTTTGGTTAAAACTCACATTAGAGTTTGAAGCCTGAATTAGAGTTTACAAGGAATCGATTCAACTTAACCATGAGAGATATCACTATGCATCATGACAAATGTTCCAAATTATAGTTTTAGGAAAAATTATGGTAAATATCACCAAAACGTTAAATATACAACAAGTACTACTAACTTTTAACTTAGTTGCACTTTGTATCATAAGACCTTTAAACGATACAGTTTCTTGGCAAGTACGTGTATCTTTCTCAAATTGTTAAGAGCCACATGCCCACATCACATATCTTTAGTTGGAAAATTGTGTCGATGATATCTTTCTCAAATACTACGAGTATTTTTAATCTTTGAATTTTGGTGCTACTAATCACATAGTATAAAGTTGGTATATTTGTCGCAATTTTTCCAAAATGAAAAATATGAAACAATAGAATCTATTAATCTAGGGTGTGTACGGGGAGCAAAATTTTTAAATTTCAATCAGTTGAAATTATTATTCAATCTCGTAAGGGGCAGGATTTTTTTTTTAATTTTTTTTTACAAGGAAATCACCAAATCGGTTTGACCCAGTCGATAAGAGCCACATATAGTAGAGAGCAAGACAACCGGAAATGGGCGGAGGTAGAGTTGGGACCTCCATACCACCCCCCTTTCCACATGACCATGCCGCTAGGTCACCCTGACTGGGGCAAGATTTTGTATTAAAGGAATTATATTATAGTTTAAATAAGTATTTTTTAAATAGATTTTCACGAGTTAATCCTATGGTATAGCGTAATTGAGGTATTAAATAAGGGTTTCAACTTTCTCGCTTGTAACCCTGAAGTTTTGAATATTTTTTTTCTCGTGCCCATAACTTTAGTTTTGGATTAGAAAAATGAGAGTTTCAACCTCTATTGAGATAGTTTATGTAATTTTGATAAATTAGTGAGGGTTTTAAATAATAAGTGACATTGTAAATGTTAGAACAAACAACTTCTGAACAAAGAAGTTTTTGGCGCGAAACTAAAACTAGCCAAACAAAGGTTAGTTTTTGGCGTGAGACAAATTTTTTTGAAACTTCAGGTTTATCAAGTGAAAATGTTGAAACATTTATTGAGCATCCGAATTGCGGTATACCACATGGTTACCTCACGAAAAAATACAAAACTACCCCTAATAATAAACCAAATAAACCCCTGTTTATGTATATATATAACTCTTTTCCACCCCATTTATTATTTCATAAGACTTCAACCTTTACTTCATGTAGTTTTTCAACTTCAACTAAATTATAAATATAAATTTCAGTCAATTTTCCAACTTCACTCTATTTGTTTTATCCAACAACAACAACAACCCAATATATCCCGCGATTAAGTAGGGTCTGAGGGGTCTGGATGTACGCAATATTTCTCCGACCAAGTCAAGAAAGTGTTTCCAATAGACCCAGAAGAATAGGATATGTGCACCACATGATAACATGTCTCACAAAAGGAAAACGGGACGGTAAAGAAGCATGAAATAAGTCAGAAAATAAGCACAGACAAAAGGGACACAACACCATAGCCCAAAACTCTAAACATTAGCAGCCCGAACGCACCTTCTCCAATGGTCCATATCCAAAATCATATCTTTTGAAAAGGTTCTGAAGATTGAGGTCATGTCGCATGACCTCACCCAGCTTTTCTTCGGTCTACCTCTCTTCATATGAATATCTCCAAGATCCAAGCTCTCACACCTACGAACTGGTCTCGATGTAGTCTCCTACGAACGTGCCCAAACCAACGCAATTTGGACTCCCGCAGTTTGTCCACTATACTCGCAACTCCAACCTCACTTCTAATGTCGACATTGCTAATTCTGTCAAGTCTCGTGTGCCCACTCATCCATCATAACATTCTCATCTCAACCACTAATAACTTCTGTTATTGAGTTTGAGTAATAAGCCAACACTCAAAGTCGTACAGTAGGGTCGGTCTGACAACCATCTTGTAGAATTCCCCTTTCAGTTTTATTGGAACTTTTTTGTCCCATAACACCCCCGACACTCTTCTCCATCTTAGCCATCTTGTATAGACTCGATCATCAATATCCCTATCACTTTGAACGTACGAGCCTAAGTATTTGAAAAACTCTTTCTTGGGGACTAGATCTTCCCTAAATAAAATTGTAGTCCTTGGATCTGTGACCTCTCTAAAACGAAACTAAACATACTCTGTTACTCGGTTTTTGTCTTACTCAATCTGAAACTCTGTGACTCCAGCACCCATCTCCAGTTTTCTAGCATGCGAGCCAAACTCAATCATGAGTTGTCCATTTGTTTTATCCAAATGCTATAAATCTTATTGGGCCAAAACAGCCCAATGGGCCGTATAGGCGAAAATTGGGGCTATCCTTAGCCACCTCATCTATTTACCACGTGGCTCACGAAAGGCAAAAGTTAGACGAAAGTCAGAAACTCGGAAGAAACGAAAAGTCCGTACCCCCTCTCCTCGTGCTCTCTCCTCCAGCTCGAGTCATCCCAAATCTCCAACCACCGCATCGCCACCTTCGCCGCCGCAACTACTCCGATCAGTTACCCGGAATTACGCCTTGAGATGTCGAGCACATTTGCATCCCCGCCGGCGAAGCGTCCGCTGGCGGAATCGGCCGATCCGACGCCCCAAAATGGTGCCGCAGCCTCCAACAAGCGCTGCAAGCCACAACCGCCGCTCGTCGTTCCTCCAGGAAACGTTGCGCTTCGCTTCCTCTGCCACTCGTCACGCGTCAGCGGCGTTATTGGGAAGGGCGGCGCCTCAATCAGGCAGCTCCAGTCAGAGACCGGCTCCAAGATACGGATCGAAGATTCGCTGTCGGGTTCCGAGGACCGTGTCATTGTGATCGTCGCTTCGACTTCTATATCGAAGAATCTGAGGATAGGGGAATTCGGAGGAGTGGAGGAGTTTGCCGTGTCGGATGCGCAGGAGGCGCTGGTTAGGGTTTTCGAGAGGGTGTTGGATGTGGCTGCCGCGGCGGATGGGGTTACGGCGGCTGCTTTGGGGCGAGGGAGTCTCACGTGTCGGTTGCTGGCGGAGACGAGCCAGGCGGGGTCCGTGATTGGTAGGGGAGGGAAAGTCGTGGAGAAGATTAAGCGTGAAACTGGATGTAAGATTAGGGTTTTGAATGGGGATAAATTGCCTGTTGGTGTTGCTGAGGGTGATGAAATTGTGGAGGTAAGTTCACAGGACCTTAACCTTAATGCAGTATAATTCTTTGATTAACTTTTATCCTTTTTGTTTGCTTAATACATTGTTCATTATATATAGTTCAATTCAAATTGTCCCGGAATGGATAAGCATAGGTTGAAGCTGTATTAGTGACTTGAAAATAAGATTAATACTATATATTAGGAAGAGGAAGAACTGAATTTTGATTTTTTGAGTGCTCAAGGGACAGTTTGTCTCTCCTTTTAGGCTTTTAGACATGATTGTGCTCTTTTATTTCCATTTTTATAATGTTTTCCTCTTACTGATGGAAAATTAATGCAATCTTCTTGTAAAAGTCATATTGTTTGCAAGCAATACTAAGTTAGCCATGCAATTATTGATTGTTCTAATGCTAAAAAGAGAGAGATTGCTATTGCAGCCTATGTGTAAAAGTGGTGAAACTCCTTGTGATAAAGATTGCTATTGCAGACTTTGTGTTAAAGTGGTGAAACTCCATCGTTTTGGTCTCTGGTTCAGAGGGATGGAGTAGTTGGGCCTGGCTACTTGTCCAAGTTTTCTTGTAAAATGTCTATAAACTAAGCTTTTGTTATGGGTTCCTGATGAACGTTATTTGGTAACATTGACAGATTGAGGGAGGGATATTGCCAATTAAAAAAGCTCTGATTGCTGTCTCTAGCTGCTTACAAGAGTGTCAAACATCAATGAAAATTAACAGTAGACCACTCGAGTCTAATTCTCAGTCAAGCTTAAGTCATCCTGTACCTGATATTCTTCCACTACAGAGTTCATTATTGCCACCAATAACAAGAAGCTCGGGCAACTTCCCTTTAAAAGTTCATTCCTCTGCAGATGAAGTGGAAAGGGGTTCCTCAGCAGATCTGAAAACAGAAAAGCAAGCAATTGTTTTTAAAATTCTCATAGCCAGTGATAGGGTTGGGGGTGTCATTGGCAAGGGTGGGTCTATTATCAAGGCTCTTCAGGAGGAGACTGGTGTTACTATAAACATTGGGCCTTCAGTTGCTGGTTGTACGGAGCAGTTGGTTATCATTACTTCAAACGAGGTATATGAATTGTATTGTTGATCATGGATGATTATTTGAATACCGATGAATTAAATATTCAAGTTTATTGAGCCCTGTTGCATATTTCTCATGTATAGGCTTCAGAATCAAATTTTTCTCAAGCACAACATGCTACAGTTCTGTTTTTTTCACGATCTGTTGAGGCTGGAAACGATAAAAGGGTGGAATTGGGCTCGTCTAAGACTTCATATGTGACAGCAAGACTTGTGGTCTCAGACACTCAAGTTGGTCCCTTGCTTGGCAAAGGAGGGGCTACAATTTCGGAATTGAGGAAATTAAGTGGTGCTAAAATACATATAATTAGAGGTAACCAGGTGCCGAAATGTGCTTCAGATAAAGATGAAGTAGTTGAGGTAATCTAGTTCTTGTTCTGAATATTTCTTCCCACTTTTCCCCTTGTTGAAGCAATGTGATGCAACTCCCAACTGTTTTACTTTTCTGAAACACTTGTAGGGTACATTTGTTATGTTGAAGAGAGTAAATTTGGTATTGTTTTGCTTAACTTGCGATGTCAATGAACTTTCTTTCATAGCTTTGCATCTCCTTTCCCTCTCCCTCCTTTTGTTTTGCTTATCTTGCGATGTCAATTAACTTCCTTTCTTAGCTCTGCATCTCCTTTCCCTCTCCCTCCTTTATAGTGAAGTTCTATTGTTAATCACTTAATTGCAAGGCTTTCCCAGGGGAAGGAAATACGGCATTCTAATTTCACGTGGGAAGAAAGGAGTAGCATCCTTTGCATTTTCTTCTCCAGTTGTGTATCTCTCTTAACCTCTAAGGAATAAGGATAGCTGATATGTGGACGTATGCATCACCAATTGCACACATAAATGAGAAAGCCATGCATGAAACTGTGTTGTGTTTATTGTTTTGACATATCTTGACTTCTCCTAAGATTTTCTCACTGTTACAACCAGTAATAAGTACTTTATAAAAAATAAGACCTCTAAGGTGCTGGTAAAAGATCACTTTTAATGCCAAAACCTGGTATTTAGTACATTTGCTTCCCCCAATTTATGCTCAAGATTGACTACAAGTCTAAATCCATGCTCTAGTAATCTTGAGATACTTCAAGTAATTTTCAGCTGAGGCGTTGTCTTATACTAGAAATGACATGTCTCAATGTCCCCTTTTATGTTTTGCATTTGCATATTATTCTTATGTGATATTTTCTTGTCAACTCAGCTCATAGGAGAATACGTTTGTATGGTGTTGACGAAACATGTACATACTTCTATTTTTGTCATATTTTCTGCTCGTGCTCATGAAATGAAAAATGATAATTGAATGAAAGGGTAAGAAGACATTGCATGTGAATTTTCATAATTATTTTTACTGTTTAGTCTGTCTTGTGTTAAGTTAATTGGATTCATTTCAATTGCTTTACATACATGATGTTTTCTTCAGTTGTTTCTTTGTGTCTCATGTTGCATTGATGTTATTTCTTTGTGTCTTGTCTTGAATTGTTGTAGATCTCAGGTGAGATCTTGAACGTGAAAGATGCATTATATCAAGTTACTGGTATACTTCGAGATAACCTCTTCCCATCTAAAATGATCAGTGTTGCTGGTCCTAAGAACAGTTCCTCTTCGATCCTTGACACTAGTATTGCTGGATACAGAACCACTTCTTCATCAATCTTCGGGACAAATGTTGCTGAACCAAGGCCCACTTCTGCGCTAGTTTATGAGACTGATATTCAAGATATTGCACAGAATAGTTTGCCTTCATCATCGATGTACGGGATGGAGATTCTAGACATTCCACGAAACAGGATGACTCCCCCGTCAATATATAACAGTGATTTTCCCACCGTTGCTGGAAATCACATCACTTCTTCTATGTATGATCGTGACATTCCAGATGTTGTGGGGCGTGGTTCAGATTCCTTGTCAATCTACAGGACTAGTCTTGATGGGAGGCTTTGGGAGCATGCTCCACCTATGTTGCACCAACCAATTCTTGGTTCTCAGTCTCTTCATCAGCATAGTGGCATAACTGAGAGTAGGGATTATCCTGGAAATCCTTATAAACTAGGGCTTTCTCCTAGATCAAGTTTATTGTCATCACAGGTAATCCATGCCTTGCTTCCTTTTCCACTGTTACTTTTCTATACTTCTTATTGTCTCTCTGCTTTGTAGTGACCTTAAATGGCCTGTGTATATTGCAGCCAGCCGGACTCCACAGGAATTATCTGGATGTTGATAACGATGTAGCTCCTGTTAGTGGCCACCTTGAATTCGGCAGGTTTGTTGTGCATATAAACGCCATCTCTCTATTTCTCTCTTTTATGTTTGCATGTTTGTAAACAAATTCCTATGTGTAAAAGTTACCCTTTTTTCCCTATCATACGATCTAGATCAAAATTAACTCTCCCTATCCTGTCCCCCTGCCTAATTATTGTTTATAAATTGCTTATATCTATTTGTCATATTTGTTTATTCCTTTGATTCTTAATGATGATATGTGCTATATTGTATTTCCATTTTCTTTCTGGATAATTGACACTATACAGTTGACTTGTCTATAGTACATACTTGTGTCCATTTATCAGAAAAGATGTGTATTTTGCCACGCAAGAAATTTGAGTTGTAGCTTTGTGTTTTTGATATCTATATGAAAGAACAAGTCGGTAAATAGTTCATTGAATACTCCTTCGATAGAAAAGTTATCTTGAACTTGGGTCTTTCTTTCCTATTTCTTATTAATTCATTCCAAGATTACAATAATAAATAACCATAAACTTATATTATTTCCGATCAAATACTGACACATAGCTACCTTAAATACAATAAAATTATAAGAAGTGCAGTTAAATTAGACTGTATGAGCAGAAAAATCAAGGGACTGACTTGGGTATCTGCTCCTTTTTCTTGTACTTGTCAAATATGTCCCTATGTCTGTCTTCTCATTGACTATTGCCTGGTTTGATAAAGTTTGTGAAACTGTCTAGAGGGAAGTCTTTTTTATATCAAGTGTTGCAAGATTCTGTTGTACATCAGCTTTTAAGCTGAGGTTTGTGAATTTAACCATAACCTTTCGTGTTGGGTGCTGATGTCCCTTATTTTGTGTGTGTCAAGGAATCAAATATTATGAGTTTGTGTGTATCATTCTTATTGTAAATTGTAGTGAAGATATGCAGTTGCTCATCTCCATCTTTAACCTATACAGGGAAAGGATGTCCGCTATCGTAACTAATACAAGCGTGGAGATCTTGGTCTCTGAAGATGTCATTACCTCTCTTGATGGTGATAGAGCCAGTCTAGCTCGTTTAAGACAGGTAAGGTTTCCATGATTTGACATCCATAAATACATATCGTATTTATTGTTAAGTAGTCATTTTCTATAATGTGTACATAGATTCTATTATCCGCATCGCTTTGTTTCTCGCTGTTCCTCTTGGAAGTCTCTTGATGCTTTGTTGAATGTCGAGTACATGTCTACAAGTTTTCTGTTATAGATATTTTTAGTAAATAGGCGTTATGAGCAAAAGCCAACATGCCATCTTTTAGCGTACTTCACTATTTCCTATATACATATCACAAATACTAGCTATCTTATGAGTTACTGAGGTTCATCACACTACAAAATTTCATTGTGACATTGCTGCAACCCATCCCTTCCAAATTCTTATTATTGTGCACAACTCTTCTGTCTGAATTGACTTTGGGACTTGCCTATTCAGATCTCTGGTGCGAAGATTGAAGTACATGAACCTCATCCTGGAGTACGGGAAAGGACCTTGGTGTTTTCTGGGTCAGCCGACCAAACCCAAGTAGCTCAAAACCTCCTCCACACATTCATAGTAAATGGGCGCTTGTGACCAACCATTCTTCATTTCATACCGTTATCTCTCACCAAGCCGGATGAGCAAGAAGCACGTGTATCCTAATTCCCAAGGCCAAGTAGGATGAAACCTTTCATCGTCACTTGAACTTTTCTGTTCATCTTTGCACTTCTCGTTAAAAGAACCGCTGCTCTCAACAAGGGGAAGATCTAGCTACAACAAATTGTACATGCCATTTTCCGAGACCTGTGGTTTTTCGTTGACCTTTTCCTTTGGTCTGTTAGGGTTTAAATCAGGTGTTGAGAGGTTTAAGTAGGGTAACCTAACTTATTTGTACGATAGTTCAATTTATGCAATGGAAAAACGTATGTATCTTCAGCAGGAGTGGCCTATTTTCTTTAGTTGGGATGGAGCAGCAAATACCATTCCGGAATAGTTCAACCGGAAAGGACTTGTGAGTAGTACCCAAAGGTTCCCAGTTCGAACCATGGATGACCGCTCTTTATTTACCAAATTCAAGGTATGAAGCAGCTAATGTGAATTTTTTTTTTTTCGGTTGTTGAATAAGTTTACAAGGTCCATTCTTTTTTTTTTCGGTTGTTGAATAAGTTTACAAGGTCCATAATGACCACAGGTGGCATCGAACTTGAGACTAATGTCATGTTAAGGTGACACATTAATCAGGAATTGTTGATAAAGGGGACAGTGCAACACCACTTTGAATATCTATCTAAATAATACTCCATCCGTTTGTAAAAACATGTCGTTTTAGCATTGGATACACTTTTTAAGGAATTTCTTTAACACCCAAATTGCCCTTGGTTTCAAATGATTACTCATCCCAAAATCAAGTACTCATAACACTACAAGTGGAGCCAAAGTTTAAATTTTTCAAGGACAAGTTTATCGGTGGTATTTTGGTGGGATACTGGGGTCTTTTAATAATAAAAAATGGTAAGGTGTTCAAGTATCCGAGTTTTGCGATAGAAAAAATTTGGTCAAATGTCCATTTAGAAAGTCTAATTAACTAAATGTCCATTTTAAAAGGGTAATTAAGTAAGTGTCCATAATTTTTTATTAAACCCCAAACTACCCCTCTTTTAATAATTAAGTAAAGGTCCTCAATTGACAGCCCACATCCCATCCTCCACAGTCGCAAGATTCACCCAATCGCCACCTTTGGGTCAGTGTTGATATCGGTCCTTTAATGGGTATCGTATGAACACCGCCAGGCAAGATCAATGTGATGCTTTGTACATCCTTTGTAATTTGTATGTGATGGAGCACCCAGCTTGTCACTTGGATTCCTTGCACTTACTTTGACAACAATGGAAGCAAGCTCACGTGTTGGTTGAAATTAACTCAGTAGCTTGGCCTTCAACCGAGACCCATATCCACTGAGAACAAATTGAACTCCCTCACATCATCATTTGAACCCTTCTTCCTTGTGTCAACAGGGAATTGAGAATCGTTTACCTTCATTTATGTGATAACGACATTTGCATATTACTGTAATATATTCTCCTACTATCATGAAATTTGTTGATTACATTATATTTTCGGTGATATTGTGTTAGCTAATTATCTAGTGTATGAGAAATATTTCACGATTTTTGTGACAAAAGAAGAAAAGCTTTGGTGATATATAGTGTGACGGTGACAACTTTTTGTGGTTACACGATTTTTGTGATAAATATTTCATAAAACTTGTAAAACTTTAGCTAGTGCTAATATTTTAGTGATATATAATATGGTGATGACAATATTTCTTTTGGAGATGGTACCTTGGTGAAAATTTTCATATAGAGTCAATTAATGGTAAAATTTTAAAAATACGGATTGGTGACAATATTTTGGTGTTAAATACGGGTTGGTGACAATATCTTGGTGATAATCAGTTTTCGGGTGATGAAATGGTGTGGAATTATGTACATTAAATTTTCGATTGATTAGCTTTAGCCCCTCTAGGGTCTATGCTCCCCTCGTTCCAGGGTTTTAGTTTGGTTACAAAAGTGAGTTAATATTAGGTCACAAAGGTGATGACATTAGTACTATACACACATTTTAGTTTGGTGACAATGTCTTGTAGTTGGTGAAAATAGGTTGGTGATACTATTTTGAACACAATTTCAGGTAGAGAAACTAGTAAAACTTTTAAAATTTTATTTGGTGACAATATTTGATTATATATAATATAGTGGTGACATTTATTGTTATCTTGACATATTTTTGTTAGCATTAATGATTCAATGTTTTAAAGTATGGGTTGATAACAATGTCTTGGTGATATATAATGTTATGATGACAATTTTTTAAGGTTACAATATCGTGGTGACAATATATTGTCATCAACCTCGTCACTAACAGCTCTCACCAACAACTGTCACGAGGAAAATCATCTATTAACATAAAAAAACATTTGTCACCAGGAAAAAGTGATATTGGCAACTGTCACCAGAAGAAAATCAACTGTAAAAAAATATATGTCACCAAAAAAAAACAATTGTCACCAGAAAAAAAATTCCCCAAATGTCACTTGAAAAAAAATGTCACCAAAAAAGTCAATTATCACTGAAACAATTGTCACTAAAAAAATATGGTCAACTGTCACCGGAAAAACTGTCACCAAAGATAGGCATTGACCGAAATGGTCAAGGTTGACTAATCAATGTCAAAACTAAAAAGGGTCGAAGGGAGAAGGAGGGAAGGTTGAGGAATATAGAGAAGGAAGGGTAGAAATGTCAAAAATGGATATTTACTTAATTTATTTAAAAAATGGACATTTATTTAATTTTGACAATTTTTTTGGACATTCACTAAATTAAATCATTTATTTATACATGTTATTATGTCAATATTTGAGTGGTGACACTATTTGATGACAATAGTTGGTGACAATATATGTGGTCATAATTGTGGTGTTAATAGTGTCGCGATGATATTTTTTTGTGATCACAGTGTTATAGTGATTGTTTTTAGTTATATGTATCTTTTTACGATTTTAGCAAAACAAGGTGTATTGTCACACATATTATAGGGTTTAAGGTTTAGAGTCGTCCTAAACCCTAAACCCGGAAAATTTCAAGTGGCAATATCTTGGTGACATTTAGTGTGGCAGCGGTAGTTTTTTAAGGTTACATGGTCATGGTGATAAATATTTGTTGAAATAATATTTTGGTGATAATTTTAGGTGAGAGAAATTAAACTTCTAAAAAATTAGTTTGTAACAATATCTTGATGATATACAATGTGGTGGTGATGTTTCTTTTGGGGATAGTATCATGGTGATAGTTTTTTTTGACGAAATAGTGTTATGATGTTATATTTTTATGAGCGTTAATGATTCACTATCGTTGTGACAATATATTGTCATCAACCTCATCACTGACAATTGTCACCAAAAAAATCATTTGTTCGCAAATAAATATCATTTGTTACCAGAAAAAAAAAAATTGTTATTGGCAATTGTTACCAGAAGAAAATCAGCTATCATAAAAAAATCTCTGTCACCGGAAAAATTGTTACCAACAATTGTCACCAAGAAAAAAAATTCAATTATTTTCAGGAAAATTTTCCCCAATTGTCACTAGAAAAAATAAAATATCACAAAAAAAGTCAACTGTCACCAAAATAATTATCACAAATAACTGTTACCGGAAAAATATATACAACTGTCACCAAATGTAGGTGTTGACCGAAATGGTCAATGTTAAAATTAAAAATGGTCAAGGGGGAAGGAGAAAGGGTTAAGGATGGGGAAGGAGGTGTATTTTTAGAAAAAATGGACATTTACTTAATTATGTATAAAAATGAACATTTACTTAATTTTCACATCTAAAATGGATATTCATCAAATTTAACCTTTGCGATACTACCCCTAGTATCTAAACAAGTATCGCAACCCATTAATGCTGTGTCAGACTTTATTTTTTTTCCAACAAATGATATGAAACGACGTTGTTTATTTGCAAATTGGGATTAAACGCACTGTTTTGCATTCCACAAGTCCGATGCAACCTGCAAAAAGGAGGGCCATGTGTCGTTGGTGGATTGGATGCTACACAAGGGTTGTGATTGATGACATGTGGATACGATGGATGGACCAGATTAAATCTGGCGAATATATATTAACATTTATAATATGCAATCTTTTTACATTAAAAATATTTTTAAAAAAAATAAAAAAAATACCACAATACTAGATTCATTTTTCTCTACACATAGACATCAATTTCGAATATATTTGACTATATTTAAAAAAAATTCTTTGAATACAATTATGTATAATAATACCTATAAAATTATTTGTAATTATTTTTTAGTAGTAAGAATTCAATTTCAAAGAATTTATTTATTATTGGTTATATATAGTTACCCTTATTTAGTTTATAACTAATATTAATTTGATAATAATATTTGAATAATAAAAATAATAATAATAATATAATAAAAATGGAAATAATTATTGGAAAGGGGTATATTTGTAAATTGAATTGGTAGAAAAAAAATGAGTTTTGGAATACTAGAGATGTTACTGATAAAATGGAAAAAATAAGATTGGGATGCTAGGATGATGTGGCAGGGAGAGAAAAATAAAAAAAATAATATTTCTAATATCCCTAGTATCCCTTGATAAACATGGTCTAAGACATATTCAAAATAAGTAAGGGTAATTTGGGAAATAATTGGGTATAAGGTCTAAAACGATAAGTTTTTTTGAACAAAATCGAAACTCTAAAACGACAAGTTTTGACGAACGGAGGCAGTACTAAAACAACTGTAGAAGATGTCATATGACTTTTTCATTAAGTGCGAGCCTCACCTATATAACTATTCAATCTAATCAATTATTAATAGCCTCACCTATATAACTAATTCAATATAATCAATTATTAATAGCCTTACCTATATAACTAATTCAATCTAATCAATTATTAATTTAATTAGATTCACAATAATCTCATTTTTCTTATTTGATTGTATTTTAATTCTGATTTGAAAACAATCGTGTTTTTCATAACTCTCTTTGGTCGTATTTTAATTTTTTTTAGAACAATTATATTTTAATTAATTTCTTTGTTTATATTCATATATCTTTCAAAATATTAACCTATACAATTCGAGCAGATTCACATTAATCTAATTAATTTTATAAGATTTTACTAATCTTTCGATTTCCACCAAAATTGATCCTCTTTAAACTTTTAACCAAATCTCATATATGTTAATTATTTTGAATATTCTAACATACTTAAACCTTTTTCAATTAATTTTCAGTTTCATTTTATCTTCAACTAATTTTAGTTTAATTTTCAGCCAAATTTAGAAGTTACTTTTCTTTGTACAAATAAAAATGAAACAAAATTACTTATGATTCCCTTAACTTGATAAATCTTGTCCATTTAGACCAGAATAGTTAATAGTTTTTTGAAACTTTTAATTTTCATGTTATATAATTTTGAAGATCCTAAAATTTTGATATTATTTCCCTTTTTTAACTAGAAATCTCATCTCAAGTTTTTCAAAGCTCTGCTTTTTATATTTTTAAAATATATTATTTCTCTCCTCTTCCATCACCATATTTGTATGAATTATTCTATTAGGTAGTATTATCAAACATCTTCATAGCTTATAAAAAAAATTAATATTTATCTTACACATTTAACCTGCCCGACTTGAATAGAAACGAAATATGAATTTTAACTTATAAATGTAAAAAATGAGAGTGTAATTCATTGACAATTAATTAATTCTATATCATCTCACATTATAATACATATTTATTACACACAATACACCATGTGATATATATATATATATATATATATATAGGGTTGGGTTCAGGTGAGAAGAGACGAACCTGTGAGAAGGAAAGAAGTGATATGAGTGGTCCACGTGTACAAAAGTTAGTTACAAATCAGCGTACACACAACTTCTTCAATTCATTATCAATACCCAAACAAATTAATTAGTAACACCTCCACTCTCACATACTATGCTAATTAATTACACGCGCAAAGACACAAAACTTACTAATTAATTGAAAAAGCTACGTAGACATATAAAAACCTTTACATCCACTTTTAAAATTTATTTTTTGACAGATTCACTTGTTAAAAAAATATAAAAAATATATTTTTGAGTATAATTTAATTTTATCTACACATAGACACCCACTTTGTATATGTTTTGTTGAAAAAAAAATTAACAAGAAGTGGTTCAGCCATTTTATTTGTATTGGTTCAGCAATTTTATTCATAGTGGTTCGGTCATTTTATTTGTTGTGGTTCAGCAATTTTAGTCATAGTGGTTCAGTCATTTTACTCTTAGTGGTTCAGGCTTTTTCTTTGTATTGGTTCAGCTGTTTTACTCGTATTGGTTCAATCATTTTATTTCTAATGGTTCATGAAGTTATCAAGAAGTGGTTCATGAAGCTATAGAGTCTATTTATTTGATGAACCACTTGGTATAAAACCCATGAATCACTTAGTATAAAACTCTGAACCACTTAGTATAAAAACTCTGAACCACTTGGTATTAAAACCCTGAACCACTTGATATTAAAAAAATAAATAATTAAATTTTTTAGTCACTGAACCACTCTCTATTTAGTCACCGAACCACTCTCTATTTAGTCACTGAACCACTCTATATTTAGTCACTGAACCACTCTTTATTTAGTACTGAACCAATCTCTATTTAGTTACTGAACCAATCTCTATTTAGTCACTGAACCACTCTCTATTTAGTCACTGAACCACTCTCTATTTAGTCACTGAACCACTCTTTATTTAGTACTGAACCAATCTCTATTTAGTACTGAACCAATCTCTATTAAGTCACTGAACCACTTGGTATAAACCTCTGAACCACTTGGTATAAGATTCTCTATCTATGGATGCTTTGAAGGCTCGTAGTGAGTGATGGTTCAACTATAAAAAGGACTAAATCCATTGCAATAAAAGAAATTAAACATGTGGAACAAATATGAAATCATAATGGATGATGCATTTTAACATTAACACACTTATATTTCTCATGTATATCAGATGTTTTGGAAGCCTACTTGGCTGCCATTAAAGCTACAGGAGATTCTGATGAAACTCCTCCAGCAAACTCGTTCCAGGAAAACAAAGAATCCTAAAGAGTGCATCAGATTGATCTACAACAGCTAACGAATTCGGAGAAACGAAGGTACCTAACTCGATTGAAGGCGTTGTAATCAGCATCCGGCGAGCTCCGACGGCGGGGTTTGTTCGATAAGGGTATTGGAGGAAGGAGAAACAGCCTCGCTTGGACTGCTTGGTATGGTTTTCGGGCCGACGACGATGCTATTTGGTTAGCTGCAGAAGAGGCCACGCCGCAGATTGTGCCGCCTTCCGCGGTGGATGCTGCTTTGTTGACCATCTCCGGATCCTTTAAGGAAGGGAGGAGCTCGTCCAAGAAGTGGCCTTAAATTTCTTTCGTTCATCAGATCTAGAATCCGAATCCGAGTTGTCTCGGGATGAAATTAAAAGAGGTGAAGGGGGATTACAAAGAGGTTGAAGATTGAAGAACAAGCGAGAGAGAGGGGTTGAACACAAAGATGAGATTAGAACGGGATGAGAAAGGCGCGTGTGACTTTATTTTTTAAATAAAAAATCAGATCCGTTTCTACCAATTAGATCACTTCTTTCCTTCTCACCGGAACGGATACTTCTCACTTGAACCCTCCCCTATATATATATATATATAGACACACAGACACACACGCACATACACACCGTATGATAAATAAAATTTCAACATAAATAGTAAACAAGATCATTAATTCTATATCATCCCACTTTATAATTCAGATTTATTACATTTATTATTATATTTAGACAATTGATATAATTTTAAAATACTATGTTAAAATATTTTTGTGTGTGGAACAAAACTTACACTAGTTTTGAGACAAGTCTGAACATGTTTAATTAAATGTGGCAAATTAAGATACATTATTATTAAAAGAAAATCAAGCAAGGGAAAAAAAAGTGGAATTAACAATCAATAAAAGAGGTGGATGAAGTTTGGGTCGTGTTCCATCCATGTATCGTACAAATTAAAGGTTTGAAGTAACGTAGTTAAGCTTCATGAGATCCTTTCTAAGAATTTTGCCGGCTGCATTCTTGGGAATGGAGTCGATGAACGCCACTTTTCTGATCTTCTTGTATGGAGCCACCTTCATTTTGTTTTTTGCCAAACACAAATTATATTTAGTATAATATTATATTTAGTATTAATAAGTATAATATTATTTTAAAAAATTAATTAAAAAGTTAATACACCCTCCGTTAATTAAAACTTGACGTTTTACTATTCATGTATACACTTTTTGAGGTGTTCAAAACTATATAAAATATTAACTTTTTTAATATATTTTTTTAATAATTTCATACTTTTTACTATTAAGTATGAATTTATAAAAACAAATTTGAAAAAAGTTAATATTTCATATAGTTTTTATCATTATAAAAAAGCTTGCATGAATAGTAAACGACAAGTTTTAATTAACAGAGAGAGTATTTTATATACTTTTTACTCCTTAAAAAAACGTACCACAAATTAAGTCAAACGACTTATATTTTAGAACGGAGGGAGTATAACTTTTGAACCACTTAATAAGTGTATATTACGTAGTGATTCAGCAGTAATATTAGTAGGTGGTTCAGTAAAAATGCGCATGAATGGTGCGATTTCAGCCAATAAAAACACTTACTTTGTTTTTACCCGAACCCTATCCTATATATATAAATGGTGATGATGGAGGCTAAGAATGAACACAAAACCCACCTGTTGAGCCACAAAATCCATGACCATATCAGGTGTTAAGCTGTTTCCAAGAGGGCCAGGCTTCCTGACCACATATGCCTTGGGATATTGCCCTACTTCTTTGTCCGGAACTCTGCTCAATCCCACGACAACGTACATATATATATACGATATAAGAGGTTGGTTCTTCGCAAAGTCGGATAATCATATATAGTTCATAGACTTGTATCTCATCTAACAAATGTTGTAAAGTACGGTCGTATGATTAAGCATTCGTTACAGACTTACAAAGCTATTCGTTTCGTTCATCAATTCAGTTTGGTTTTAGTTCAACCATGAAAATTAGACACGGACCTAGGAACTGATTGCTTGCTTTTTTAAAAAAAAAAAAATAGGTTAAAAAATAAGAGTTTTATTACTGTAATAAATAAGTATTATGTACGTATGAAAATTTTAGTCTATTTAACACACTCAAGTATTGATTCTTGGTTCTGACATGTAAAAAAAACTAAAGTACGTACTGTAGCCCAGTGATGGAGGCATGTTTTGATTTTGATTACTCGGTGTAAATTCACTAATTTCCAATGAAAAATATACAAAACATAATAATAATAATTAGTTAAATATTTTTTTAACAAGGTTCTTACGGAATAACAGCAGCATCGGCGATTTGGGGATGAGTAAGAAGCAATGCCTCCAATTCCGCCGGCGGCACCTGCGAATTAATGCACAATACATTAGCAAACTAATTGCAGTGCCAGTGATCGATCAACATTAATTAATTATTAATTAAAAATGTTACTAACAATATATATGGCGCTGGAAATTTGGGGAATTTTTTTTTTTAAAGAAGATATATATAGTAGATAAATGAGTTATATATTAAATAAAAGTGAAACAAACAGTAGACCTGATATCCTTTGTATTTGATCAACTCCTTCAATCGGTCAACCACAAAGAGGTAACCCTCTTCGTCGATGTAGCAAATATCGCCGGTCCTTAGCCACCCCTCCGAATCTACAGTTGCGGCCGTCTCTTCCGGTTTCCCCAAATACCCTGCATCGTATATATATATATTCACATATATATATATATATATATATATATATATATATATATATATATATATATATATATATATATATATATATTTCTATCATTTTTTAATTTATAATTTTATTCCACCTAAAAAATAATAATTATAATTAATTTCATGATTTTATTTTTGTAAACATTGTACATCATTCACCCAATTAGTAATTACAGGAATATACTCCGTATTGATTTTAGCAAGATTCATTGATAGCTTAATTAATATAAGTGGCTGATAAGGAACCTTAAGAGCATACAATGGTGAATCCGCGGGCTCATAAAACGTACCACATAGGAAAAGAATGAAGTAAAAAAAAAAGAAAAATGGGAAGAATCCGGCACATCGGACTCGTCTGCAAGAATCCCCAAAAGTGAACTCGCCTGCAAGAATTCCCAAAAGTGGAATTCACTGGCACAAAAACCGAGCTCATGCAGAGAGTGGGAATGCCAAAACGGCACCGTTTTGCGTCCAGCACCACAAATGTGCTGCGTTTCATGGCTGCCCACACAGCAAGGGGAAAAAGCCTAGTGCTGCCATGTGTCCCATTTAGAGACTGACACGTGGCAACGGTTGTAAATAAATCTATAAAATAGCTATTTCGACAATTTTTATAATATGAAAATTTAAAAATATTATATTTTTTAATGTAATTTAATTTTATCTACAAATAGACACCCACTTTTTATAGGTTTAGAAGGGAAAAAAATTTATAATATTACCCTATTTCGTATGACACCCCTATAATTTATTATCCTTTATACTAATTATACTATTTAATATTTAATAATAATTTTTTTTTATTATTAATAAACGTAAATAAATAATAATATTTAACAAGAAGAAATTATTATTATAATAAACTAAATTATAATATTTAATATTTAAAATAAAAAAACCTAACAGTTATACTAATTATAATATTTAAATGATTAATAATTAATAATGCAAAAATTATTATTATTATTATTAATATTAATGAGAATGGATTATATTATGAGTTTAATATAAAAAAAATTTAATTAATAAAAAAGAAAAGAAAAGTAAGTTTTGAGTCCAAGATTGGGGTTCATGAATAGGGGGTGAAAAAATAAAAATCTGAAATGAAGTTCTTATGCTGATGTGGCACTGAAAAAATAAGTTATGAGTCTGAGAAAGGATTCACGAATGCGGATAACCTAATAAAATATTTAAAAAATCCGACTGATTCATCCGCAAAACTATCTATATAAACGCAAACGTGCAAACTATTTTAAAAATATAAGTTTAAAAAATAAGTTTGGTATGGGGAGAAATTTAAAAAGATGGTGTTGTTGAAATTTAATTTAGCTAAAAAATATATTTTTTTTGAAGCTTTTTTTTTTAGAGTTGATGTAATTTATTTGATTTAAAATTACCATAATACTCCTAATAACAATTAAATAAACTCTACTTTTTAGAAGTAAACTCTTTTTCGTCATATACGAGGTTTATATTATCTTATAATCTTTTAACTTTTAATTCACACAATTTTTCAATTACCACTGTTTTTAAACACCCATACCTAATGTGTTAGTAGAGAGAAGTCAGAGCTTCTCTCTCTAAACCCCAAAACTCAACCCTTCAACACCAACTACAACATCATCTATTCACCTCATCTCCAAACAGTAACACCTTCAGGGGACCAACCGAGAATTGAAATTCTCAACCCCTCTTCAATCAGTAAGTCTCTATGAACAATCCAAAACTCAATCATAATATGGGGACTAACCGAGAGTTTATCTCTCAACCCAAAATCTCTTGATTCAATCATCAAAACTCAATCATAATATGGGGACAAACCGAGAGTTAAACTCTCAACCCCAATCTCTTGCTTCAATCATCAAAACACAAACCTTTTCAAATCAGCACATCCAATTGCAGTCGCTGCTAGGTGCTATCATCACCAGCGATCTACCGGCAATTTCTAAATTCCCAACCAACCCTCTTCAATGATCACCATAAAAATTAATCTAGGGAACGCTCCAACCACACAAATGTTCAATCCATCCTTGGCTCTTGCCGCCGTCTCTCACTGGCGGAAGCAACCACCCCCTTCCCTAATCCAAATCCCAGGGGATTGACTAACGACTGCCTAGCTCTGGCCTCGACCGCTGTCGGTTTCGGTCCGGGCTTGAGCGCTTCAACGACGGAGGAATCTGTCGCCGGCGGTCGGCTACTCCGGAATCTTGGGCTCCTATCGCCCTTGGCTCCGCCCAGTCTCAACCCCTCCTAACCCATCAACACCCACCGCCTATTGGCAGATGACCCTCCTCCACTCCTAACCCATCATCGAGACCCTATTTCATCTTCGGGTTCACCATCGACGGCCCTGGCTTTTTCGCCCCATGGCTCCACCCAAATCCAACCCAATCATCTCTTATCTGGATCCGCCCTTGTCTCAAATAATAAATAGAATTGTTTGAGTTTAAAAAAAAAGAACTGTTTGACCGACAATAAACGCAAATACTCCCTCTGTTTCAAAATAAAAAAGAACCTAACCACATTGGAAAGAACATGGTGATTTAGGAGAGATTTACGGTGTATTTAACAACACTCTAACTCAAATAATAAATAGAATTGTTTGAGTTTTAAAAAAAAGAATTGTTTGACCGACAATAAACGCAAATACTCCCTCTGTTTCAAAATAAAAATCGTTTGTTTTTTTTTTGCACGCATTTAAGGATGTAAAAACTATATAAAATATTATTTTTTTTAATAAATTTGTTTCAAAATAAAAATCGTTTGTTTTTTTGCACGCATTTAAGGAGGTAAAAACTATATAAAATATTATTTTTTTATTAAATTTATTTTGATAAGTTTATACTTATAACTACCCAGTATTAAATTATTTTAAAAAAAATTGTTTAAATTTTTTTTTTACCTTCTCAAAAAGCGTGTAAAAAAAGACGAACTGACATTTATTTTGGAACGGATGGAGTAGTTGTCCAGCGTAGTGTAGTGGTTAAATTGTCGGTATCAAACTATCAATTGCAAAATACAGTATGAGAAAAATAGGAAAAGGATGAGGGAGTAGATCTCGGGTCCAAATCCTCTGTCCCTTTACCCTGTCCCTCCTCACATCTTTCCTTTTTTCTTTTTCTTTTTGTATTTAATTTAATTTTTAATTTAATTTATTTTTATTTTTAATTGGGGGTTTGTGAGGGGGGACGGGGGAGGGGGACAAGGAGGGGGACAGAGGATTTGGCTCCGTAGATCTCCACTGAATTGGCAGGATAACACAACCAGTTTTCAATTTGGCATTTTGTTTTTGTTCAGATAACCAACTAACCATCAATCATCAATCATGCATTTAAAACATTTGTTTTCACATGGCAATAATTTTTCTATTTTACAAGTTTCTCTATTTATTCGAGAAAGATTCTCATTATTTAACAGTAATTCTTAGAAATTTAATTAAAATCAAATTTAAGTTAATTAAAATTTGAAACATAATTTTAAATTAGTACTTTTATTCTATGTCAAATGGTATATATGGAACAATATATATAAAAACGTTTATATAATTAAAGATTTATTATATAAACTTAAAAAAATAATAAAAAGGATCTATAATCCCATTCATTACCCATTGTGTTTTTCTTTCATTTATACTTCACAAGAGTTATACTCCTTTGATATTAAAAAAAAAATGTTTAGATAAACGAATTTTCTAACCTATATATAATGTTGGGTATATGATAAGCTATTAATTTAGAAAGGTTTCCATAATTAGAATCATTTTAGATTTTTTTTTAAAATCTAAAATTTTTTACAGTACTGAATTTTTTTTCTAAATTAAGTTTTTAATCTATTTTCTTATAACCAAGATTAAAAAGACATTTAATTAAATTTAATATTAAAATGTGTGATATTTCTAATTACTGCATAAAAATAAAAAATAAATCATACAATACTATGTATGATTGTTTTTATATTTTTTTTGGTCGGTACGTATGATTTTTTTTTATTGTATATATAGTTATATACCTTTCATAACGGCGGGACTCCGAAGCCAAAGCTCTCCCATCTGATTAACGCCGAGGGCCCCACCAGTCACCGGATCAACGATCTTCGCCTCCACGTTGGGGCTCAGCTTCCCCGCCGTTCCATACCGCCGGCTCTCCACCTCCGTACAATGCGTCGACGCCCCAGCCCCCGCCGTCTCCGTCATCCCGTACACCTGCATCACCACCACCCCCGGAAAAAACTCGGCGAACCTATCCATCAACTCTTTACCTAGCGGCGCTCCCCCCGACATCACGTACTTGAGCGCCTTGATATCGAATCTCCGCCTCATCTCCGGCGCGTCCCTCACCATCGCCGTCAGGATCGTCGGGACCAGCGGGAGGTAGCTCACCCTGTGCCTCGACATCGCCGAGAAGAGCTCGTGGATCTCGAATTTCGGCAGCACCACTATCGTTGCTCCGGTCGCTAGCAGCCCCATCGTGATAAATCCCATGCCGAATATGTGAAACATCGGGATCGTGCAGATCACCGTGTCCGGCCGGTCCTGGCCGTCGATTTTGACATATTGGGTAACCAATTGGACCAGCTCGATCAGGTTTCGGTGAGTGGATTCCACTCCCTTGCTCGGCCCCGTCGTTCCGGACGAGTAAAGGAGCATTGCGGTGTCATTTTGAGTCACTCTGTCCTTCAATCTCCTCTCGCTAGGTTTCCTCCCCATCAATTCCTGTAATGTGGCGAAATCTTCGAACTCGGCATCAGATCTAGGGTTTTCGTCGTCCGCCATGAGGACGATTTTCAAATTGGGGCTTGAATAGTGGATTTTGGGGGCTAGCGCGGGGGTTGTGAACGCGAGGTAGGGTTTGGAGTCGCCAATCTGCTTGGCGATTTCGCCGGAGGTGTTGAGAGGATTCATGGTGGTGATAACGGCGCCGAGGGAGATTACAGAGAGGCAGACAACGGGGAAGAAGATGGAGTTTGGGGAGAGAAGGAGGATGACGTGGCCCTTGCGGACGCCGAATTGATCCGAGAGGGCGGAGGCGACGATGTCGACGGAGAGCCAGAGGTCGGAGTAGGAGAGGCGGCGGCCGGAGGAGGCATCGATGAAGGCGGTGGTGCCGGGGTGGGATTGGGAGGAGAGGAAGGTGACGAGGTCGAGGTTGGGGTTGGGAAGTAGCGGGATCAGTGGACGCTGGCTGTAGAAGGTGGAGTTGGCGGAGCAAAATCCGCTCCGGGGGTCAGTCGACGGCGGCGGCATCGCGGTGGCTTTTAAAGGTAAAAAGTGTTGGGATGTGTGATAGGGCGGTCCGGAGGGAAGAGGAGTACTGCGAGAACTAGTTTGTTGTCATTGTTAAGTACAATACATAAGTTGAAAATGGCGGGACGAAAAACGTTGAAATCGAGACACAAGAAAATGTCACGTTTTTTCTGTTGAGATAAACAAGTTACCTAGGCACCAGTGGGTATCCTCTACAACCCCCTCCATGCTCCACTCCCTACTCCACCCATTTATTTTATCATTTATTTAATTTTTTTAAAATAAAAAATTTATATTTATATTCTCAACATCTATTTTTATATATTTATGAAATTTTATTTTGGAAAATCATATTTTAAAATTTTTAATAATTATGTTTTGTAAAATATTGCCTTTTTAATTTTTAAAAATTTTAAAACATGATTTTTTAAACAAAATTTTATAAATATATAAAACCAAATATTAGAAATATAAATATAAATTTTTAAATTTTTTTAAGATTAAATAAATGTTAAAATAAATTGGTGGAGTAGGGAGTGGAGTATGAAAGGTGTTGTAGAGGATCTTGTTTGCCTAGGCACTAGTGTGTACGGAGTATTATTAATCGAATCCGTCCAAAAAGTAATCGCAGGAGAAATATCAGTCATAGAAAATATATCCATATACTCCATCAATTCATCCATATGGACCATATATCCATATACTCCATCCGGTCGGAAATATTTGATGTTTTAGAGAAATGTATGGAGATTAAGAAATATTACTTTTACCTTTAAATACCTCATCAAATAGTTTTTACTTCCCATCACATTTATTATGCACAGATATAATTGGTTAAGCTAAAAAAAGTACAACTTATATTGATATTAGTGCAAAAGTAAAAAAGAGTGTAATTATTACTTTTAAAACATCGAATATTGTTGATCAAATTTTACTTCCTAAAATATCAAATACCGTCGAGTTTGACATATTGGATCAAATCAATAGTATAATACTAAAGGAAAAGTCGCTTACGCCATGTGGCGGCTTCTCCTTTAGTGTAAGGATTTTTAGTTAGGGATTAATTAAATTATTTTGCATAATCAAATTAAAAAATAAGTCAATATCTATCTATTAATCTTTATTAATATTATAATTAATAATACTAATAGATTTGGATATCTAGATATTAGATAGTTGGTTTAGATATTCAAGGGATTCTATCCTTAATAATTATCTTTACCAATTATTTTAATTATTTATTTAGTTTTAAATATTTTTCATTTCTATTTAATTCATTTCATACCCTTGACAATCATTATACGTATGTTTGACGATAATCGGTGAGTCACCTTTCTATTTCTTAAAAACCTCTGCTCTGATCATTCCATTTCCTTTCTATCAAATTCTAACCATATTTTTTTAATTTTCAATTTTTGTAGGTATTCGAATCCATTGATAAAATGTTACGAACGTTTTGAATTTTAAACTTTTAGATTTTTTTTATTGCTTTATAATCGATTCTAACAATGTTTTTTTCTTAGATCGAAAATGAAGAATTGTTTACTTTATTGGATGATCTAATGTCAAAAGAAAAAGACAAAATTTGAGTTCGTGTTATTTACATTTGGAAAAGCAAAAGTTAGAAGAGTGGATATATACGAAGTTGAGTTTGTGTTTTTCTTAGCCCATAGACAATAATCAAAAGAGAAGTACGTTAACTATTCAATTTACGCATTTGTGCGGATTTGCTACTGTTTTATTGAAGTCAAACTACTATAAAATATATTGGCTTTATGATCTTTCTGTTATCGGACATTACAATAATTCATTTTTTATTTTTTCAGGCGATGAAAACATTGATGGTAGTAATTAAAAATTTCATTACCTGGATGAGTTACTACCATAAAAACTAAACACCAAGTAAATACGATGGAATATCAATATATCAATACATCAATATCAATGTATAATACTAAAGAAGAAGTCGCCTAAGGCATATGGCGTCTTCTTCTTTAATGTAGGTATTTTAAATTTAAATTAATTGTTAATTTAAATTTAAAATCATACGTGTCATTTTCTCAAATTTTTATATTTTCTTTTAATTTTTTAAATTTAAATTTAGTTGGGATGTTCTTGATGTTTTTCTTGGTTTGTTTAGATATTCACTAGATATAAGATAAAACTAAATCATTTTTATCTAAACAAATCTTTGATTTTGACACATATCTTAACAAATTTTTTATCTTCTCCGTTGATTAAAATTAAAAGATTTTCCTAATGAAATTATCATAATTAAAAGACTCATATTTAGTTTTAATTAGTTTGAACTAAATCCTAAGTTAATTAGGTTTGAACGATTTTACAAAAATCTTTGATAATTCTATTTTATCTTATATAAAGGTTTTACATATGCATAAAAATATTTTATAAAAAATATCCGCACAAACGTGCGGGTACTAAACTAGTTAAAAAGTCTAAAACGACACTTATTTTGGATCAGAGGGAGTAGGTAGTTTTGTTCAATGTTAAAAGTAAAGGGTTTTTTATGGAAAAAAATAATGGGTGGTTTTATTCATTAAATGAGAAAAAATATAAATTTTGGGCATGAGCCGAACTTTTGACAAAACTCAAGAGTACTATCCGGACAAAAAAATAAAGTGTGAGACACCAACCGGAATTGTGATAAACTCAGGGGTACCAAACGAAATTTTTCTTAAATTTCTCCAAATTTTTTAAACGAGTTGAAGGAAAAATAATTTAGATAAGATAATATGTTTTTTGTTTTCCATTTTGGAGAATTTTTAGAGAATAGGTTAGAGATCGATGGTATTAGGCATCACCAACGGATTTGACATTTTATGAGAAATAGCTAGGGACTTAGGATAATATAGGCTAGAACACACCTAGATCCCTCAAGATGTCGAAGGTGTTGTTGGAGATGAAGAAATGTTGTTTCAGTTGGTTTAGGTTTCCTTACTGGCAAAATAATTTGATCTGCAGGGAGTTGTTCAGGGTAAGGATTTCATAATCATCCCGGGCTTAGGATTTGTATTGCTTGTTGTTATTCTGTTGGACGATGGAGATGTGGATTTTTCCAACAAGGAAATGCTTTCATATAATGGGAATTGTGGGTGTAAAAAATTATTGTGTGGTAACAATTTCAATTTCCAGTACCTTTCATGGTAGTGGGGCCCCGAAGCCAAAGCTCCCCGGTCCGATTAACACCAAGGGCCCCACCAGACTCCACGTCAACGATCTTCGCCTCCAAGTTGGGGCTCAGCTTTCCCGCCGTTCCGTACCGTCGGCTCTCCTCCATGGAGTAGGTCGACGCCCCCATCCCCGCCGTCTCCGTCATCCCGTACCCCTGCATCACCACCACCCCAGGGAACTCCTCCGCGAACTTCTCTATTGCCGATCCCCAGATAGCACGTACTTCAGCGATTTCATGTCGTACCTCCGCCTTATCTCCGCTGCGTTCCTCGCCATCGTCACCAGGATCGTCGGGACTAGCGGTAGGTAGCTCACCCTGTGCTCGGAGATCGCCCTGAAGAGGTCGTGGATCTCGAATTTCGGCAGCACGACGATAGTCGCCCCGGTCGCTAACAGCCCCGTCGCGAACAATGCCATCCCCACTATGTGGAACATTGGAACCGTACAGAGGAGCGTCTCCGGCTGCTCCTGGCCGCCGATTTTGAACTGCTGGATCACAACCTGGACCATCACGATCAGGTTCCTGTGAGTGGATTCCACTCCCTTGCTCGGCCCCGTCGTCCCTGACGAGTAAAGAATCGATGCGGTGTCGTTTTGAGTCACTCTCTGCTTCAATCTGCTCTTGCTAGGTTTCCTCCCCATTAATTCCTGCAATGTCGCAAAATTTTAGAATTCACTATCGGATCGAGGGTTTCCGTCGTCCTGGATGAGGATGATTTGTAAATTGGGGCGTGAATTATAGATTTTGGGAATTAGCGAGGCGGTTGTGAAGGCGAGGTAGGGTTTGGAGTCGCCGGTCTGCCTGGCGATTTCACTGGTGGTGTTGAGAGGATTCATGGTGGTGATGACGGCGCCAAGGGAGATGACGGAGAGGTAAATGATTGGGACAAAGATGGAGTTCGGGGAGAGGATGACGTGGCCCTTGCGGACACCGAACTGTTCCGAGAGGGCGAAGGAGACGGCATCGACGGCGAGCCAGAGGTCGGAGTAGGAGAGACGACAGCCGGAGGAGGCATCGACGAAGGCGGCGGTGCCGCGGTGGGAGTGGGAGGAGATGAAGGTGACGAGGTCGAGGTTGGGGTTAGGAGGCAGCGGGATCGGTGGGCGTTGGCTGTAGAATATGGAGTTGGCAGAGCAAAATCCGCTCCAGGGGTCCGTCGATGGCGGTGGCATCGCGGTAGTGATTAACGGTCAAAGTGTTGGGATGTGTTACATGGCGGGAGGATCTAGTAGTACTATGTGGGAAACTGGGAATAGATTAAGGGCCCGTTTGGAAAGGGTATATAGATATAGGATATAAGCTATGAGTATGAGATATAGATATCAATCTATGGATATTGGGTATGGGTATAAGATTGATATTTATATCTTATATCTGCTGTTTGGAAAGGGTATATAAGATTGACATAGGATATAGGCTAATTTTCGAACAAATTAGGGAACCCTTGATGTTCGAACCCTAAATTTCTAATCGAACAGATGCAATTTCGTGACATTCAAAAAGGAATTTCGAACAGCAATTTCTGGGCAGATGCAAGGAATTTCGAACAGCAATTTCTGGGCAGATGCAAGGAATTGTTTCGAACAACAATTTCTGGACAGTTGCAAGGAATTTCGAACAACAATTTCTGGGCAGATGCAAGGAATTGTTTCGAACAGCAATTTCTGGACAGATGCAAGAAATTTCGAACAGCATAAAATTCGAACCCTCAATTTGGAATAGTATAAAATTCGAACCCGCAATTTCGAACAACATAAAGTTTGAACAGATGCAATGGCGAGCAGTTCTATAGAGAAGAAGGAGGAGGAGAAGAAGGAGAAGAAGAAGGAGAAATCATATCTGCTCAGTCGCTCGTCCCTCTTTTCCTATAGCCCTCAATTTTGTCAGATATCCAAAAGTGAAGAATACCATAGAATTAGTAGATGGGAGATATAAGATTGATATCTATATACTAATTTAGATAAATATACCAAACAAGGTATATAGATATTGGGCATTATATACCCATAGCCTATATCTATATACCCATTCCAAACAAGCCCTTATTGTTTAGATTTTGACATATTTTTTTAAAATGATAAAAATCATATAAAAAATTAATTATTTTATTATTTTTTAAAAATATTTTCATACTTAATAAAATAATTATCTATGAAATTATATAAGAAAATTATTTAAAATTTTGATATTTCATGTGTCGAAAAAGTCCAACAATAAAGTTTAAATAGAGAAAACAAGTTACTCTGGTCACTTCCATCAAGATAAGCCGGAGTAGTTGAGAAATACCACTCATAAAAACTTGTGGACACAAACGAGATAAAATATACTCTATCTATTTCCTTCTAAGTGATTTTTTTAAGTCAAATATATAGTTTTAAAACGGTAAAAACTATATTAAATATTAATATTTTAATAATATTAAGTATGAGATTATTGAAAAAAAATATTTAAAAAGTTATTATTTTATATAGTTTTTCATACTTTAAAAAGCGTAAATAAATAGTAAAAAATCAATTAAAAGAAAACGAAGAGTAAATTTTATAGGGTTGGGAGGTGGTCGTTTGTTGTAAAACAGTATAGGTTGAGTTGGCACAACAAAATCAACTATGGGGAACAATTAACTACGGCAGATGTGGTGGCATCACGGCGGTGCAATACATCGAAGTGGTGTGTTGCAATGGCGGAGCTGGGGTGTCCGTTAAAAAAAGAATTCTTAATATATTTAGTATTTTAAGACAATACTAGTATAGGCCCGCGCCATGACGCAATTTTGTAAAAAATTAATATTATAGAGTATTAATAAACGTTAGGATAAAAATTATAAAAATAATTACCATAAAAGTATCACGAAAATAAATCATACAATACTGATTTTTTTTTTTCTAAATTAGAATCATTTTAGATATTTTTAAAAATTACTTTCCTCCGATACGCCATTTTCTACCGTACTGATTTTTTTGTTCTAAATTAAGTTTTTAATCTATTTTCTTATAACCAAGATTAAAAAGACATTAAATTAAATCTAATATAAAAATGTGTGATATTTCTAATTACTGCATAAAAATAAAAAATAAATCATACAATACTACCTATGATTTTTCTTTTTCATTGTATATTATACCTTTCATAACGGCGGGACTCCGAAGCCAAAGCTCTCCCATCTGATTAACGCCGAGGGCCCCACCAGTCACCGGATCAACGATCTTCGCCTCCACGTTGGGGCTTAGCTTCCCCGCCGTTCCATACCGCCGGCTCTCCACCTCCGTCCAATACGTCGACGCCCCAGCCCCCGCCGTCTCCGTCATCCCGTACACCTGCATCACCACCACCCCCGGAAAAAACTCCGCGAACCTCTCCATCACCTCTTTCCCCAGCGGCGCTCCCCCCGACAAAACGTACTTGAGCGCCTTGATGTCGAACCTCCGCCTCATCTCCGGCGCATCCCTCACCATCGCCGTCAGGATCGTCGGGACCAGCGGGAGGTAGCTCACCCTGTGCCTCGACATCGCCGAGAAGAGCTCGTGGATCTCGAATTTCGGCAGCACCACTATCGTTGCTCCGGTCGCTAGCAGCCCCATCGCGATAAATCCCATGCCGAATATGTGAAACATCGGGATCGTGCAGATCACCGTCTCCGGCCGGTCCTGGCCGTCGATTTTGACACGTTGGATCGCCGATTGGACCATCTGGATCAGGTTTCGGTGAGTGGATTCAACTCCCTTGCTCGGCCCCGTCGTTCCGGACGAGTAAAGGAGCGTTGCGGTGTCGTTTTGAGTCACTCTGTCCTTCAATCTCCTCTCGCTAGGTTTCCTCCCCATCAATTCCTGTAATGTGGCGAAATCTTCGAATTCGGCATCAGATCTAGGGTTTTCGTCGTCCGCCATGAGGACGATTTTCAAATTGGGGCTTGAATTGCGGATTTTGGGGACTAGCGCGGGGGTTGTGATGGCGAGGTAGGGTTTGGAATCGCCAATCTGCTTGGCGATTTCGCCGGAGGTGTTGAGAGGATTCATGGTGGTGATAACGGCGCCGAGGGAGATTACAGAGAGGCAGACGACGGGGAAGAAGATGGAGTTTGGGGAGAGAAGGAGGACGACGTGGCCCTTGCGGACGCCGAACTCATCCAAGAGGGCGGAGGCGACGGTGTCGACGGAGAGCCAGAGGTCGGAGTAGGAGAGGCGGCGGCCGGAGGAGGCATCGATGAAGGCGGTGGTGCCGGGGTGGGATTGGGAGGAGAGGAACGTGACGAGGTCGAGGTTGGGGTTGGGAAGTAGCGGGATCAGTGGACGCTGGCTGTAGAAGGTGGAGTTGGCGGAGCAAAATCCGCTCCGGGGGTCAGTCGACGGCGGCGGCGGCGGCATCATCGCGGTGGCTTTTAAAGGTAAAAAGTGTTGGGATGTGTGATAGGGCGGGAACAGAAGTACTGCGAGAACTGGTTTGTTGTTATTCTTAAGTACAGGAGTTGAAGATGCCGGGACGAAAAATGTTGAAATAGAGAGACAAGGAGAAAATGTCAAATTTTTCTGTTGAGATAAACAGGTTATTAAGGGACTAGTGTGTATTATTAATCGAATCCGTCCAAAAAGTAATCGTTGAAATATCAGTCACAGAAAATTATTGGGAGATAATGTTTACACCGCGTAAATTTACTATGTGCACCACAAAAAGAAATTTGGCTTTTTATTTGTAAATTCGTACGCCTCTAAAGGCGTATGTTTTTTTTTTTTAAATGGTGTCTACGCCTCCAAAGGCGTACACAAGTCACAACCCGATGGTTTTCCCGTTCATCTGCTACCTTGGCCTTCTTCTCTGCCGCTCTATCTCCCAGGCGAGCTCCCTTGGCTTGCACGATCGGTGCCCCACCAGAGCTCAACCGATTTTGCGGCTCTGAAGTCCCTCTGTCGTCGAAAAAGTAAGTTGGAGAATCTCTTTTTATGTTTTAAGACCGAATTGACAGGATTTACTTAGGTTTCCGGTTTTGATAGGGCTTCGTCGTGAAATCGGAATTTCGCCATTTAGTCAGGGGGTTTTCCTTTTCATCTGGTTAGGTTTCCGGTTTGTATATGTCGAAATAAAGATTTTGTCTGTTTGTGTTGCTCCTGTAAAGCGACTTGCAATTATTGTCACACGTGAGGAAGGATTTTATCTGTTTCTTTTTCTTCTTTTGTTGTTTTCTGTACTGAAAAACATAAGCTAAAAAGGAATTGAATAGTTTGTAAGGAGATGGAGTAGTGTTAAGTGGTTGATGTTGATACTTTGATGAGAATAATACTAATGTATAGCAATAATCAGGCTTTGAATCCATGGCTCGTACCAAGAAGGTTGCAGTGAAGTCTACTGCTACACCGAGTCGGCGCCTCCACGACCATGGTGATCGGAGATGCGTTATTTGCCCGGTTAGAAATCTAATTTCTTATTTTAGTAGTTTGTGCATTTGGTGTTTATTGAAGTAAAATTGATTTGGGGAAATACTAAATTTAGGATTCCAAAACAAATAATTCTAGAACATGGCCATACTATAAATGCACAAGTTGAAAAAGGAATTCCATAAGTAACCAAGGAAAAACAGTTGATATCTTCATCATACTAGAATATAATATGTTATATATCTTATAGTTTTATAAAAGTCAAACAAGGTGGCTACTTTTACAATAAAGCAAAGGCATATGAGTAAATATATACTACTGCTATATAAGCCTATAGTATAAGGTGATCTGTATTCATCACTGGCTAAAGAAATGAAAACTAAACACAAGTTGCTGACATAAATACTACCTGCAAAATGAGCATGAGTACAAATTATTTTAAAATAACCCAATAATTTTTTTTAAAAAATATAGATTAAAATTAACTATATAGGACATTATTCTCACCAGACTTGGGGTGATTGCTTTCAGTAGTAGATTGAAGTTGGAAACAAGTCACAAGAACCATTTATTACTGCATAAACTTGTTTTCAATTGTCAAAAAAATGGGTGGGTAAACACTGCATTGGTGTTTATTGAGATGAAATTGATTTGAGGAAATACTAAATATGTGGTGGTTGTTTTTTCATTGTTTTAATTACTAGATAATAACTCGGACTGATCTTAGACGCCTCAGCATTGGAAAAGACATTTCAAAGGTAAATGTAAATGAATATAATAAGGAAATTAGATATTCAAAATGACCATACATATTATAAGGTTGATTGATGATGTAATGTAGAAACCTCGGGTAGATGGTCGAGTGGTGACACAATCTGCTAGGCGTGCAAATGCTCGTATACAAGGGCAAACACATAGAAGGAGACGCACACGAGAGATAATCGAGGAGGCAGATGTTATGGAGGAAGAACTACAGGATGAGAGTGGGGATAAGGACCCATCTATGATGTCTACACTCGAGAATGCTTCCGATCCAGCAGTTTTGCAGTCATCTGAGGTTGTTGAGGAACCCTTGACTTGGTCCTTGCTTTTGGAAGGAGAACTTGATGACGTCACATTGGACTTGTCCCAAGAGTTGAGGAGTCTAGGTGACTTGGACCATACATTTGTTCCAGCGAGTGACCCTATACAAGACGATTCAAGGCAGTTGCAGGAAAGTCTAGACATGGTACAAGACCTTTTAGCGGCTCCTCAGTCTTTCACGTTTGAGTCACCGACCGTTACTCGACATGAGGTCCTGATTGCAGAGGAGTCAAATGCCTTCTCTGAGTCGGCTGAACAGGTTAACCCGATGGATGAGAAGTCGGCTGAACAGGTTAACCCGATGGATGAGAAGTCGGCTGAACAGGTTAACCCGATGGATGAGGAGTCGGCTGAACAGGTTAACCCGATGGATGAGGAGTCGACCCCCCAGCAACCGATCCAAGAGGTTGACGAGGCAGCCTCATTGGTCGAGGATGCAGTCCCAGTGCCCAGGGATGCGGGTCCGGTGGCAGAGGAGGCGGTCCAGGGATCCGAGGATGTAGCACCCGCGGAGGGGTTTCCAGGAGGTCCAAGTAATCTCGGCCTCCTTTTGAACTACTCCACACACATCGCTCGGAAGGTTTGGGCAGGCGAGGAGGTATTGAACTTAATTAATTAGGTTTAAGATTAATTTTGGTTTTGAAAATATATATTATGCATTCATCTGAAGTACATTTATAATTTTCCAGAAAGCGATGGGAAGGATTCTAAAGATCCACCGACGAGGAAAGTGGATTAAGAAATTGGATAAGAAAATTTGTTATGGTCCACACACATGGTTCGATGAGGCATTTCGCAGTGGGATCACATCTCTAAGAGATCTTAAATGGGATGGGGTAGATCACGTGCTCATCTCTAGTTTTGTAGAAAAATGGCACCCCGAAACGAATTCTTTCCATTTCGATTGGGGTGAGATTACTATCACATTGCATGATGTTGTGTGTCTATTGGGATTACCAATTGATGGGGACGCCCTTGCTATAAGTTGGGAAGATGCTGACTTGATAGAGAAAATTACAAACATGTTTGGATGGACTGCTGAGGAGCTGGACGATTATCATAAGTGTGGGGGGATAAAATTAAAAGATTTGGATAAGAAGTTGGCTGAGATGATTGACCAAGATGCGCCAATGGCTCACATCGCCTCCGGTTATTTGATGACTCTGTTGGGTTGCACCTTATTTATCGACAAGTCGACCCAACGGGTGAAGCATCATCGACTGATGGGCCTTCTATGTGACCATAGTCACACAGCTCAGTATGCTTGGGGAACAGGTGTTCTGGCTTGCTTGTACCGCGGATTAGGAGAGGCGTCTCGCTCCGCAGCAGCTGGGATGGATGGGTGCACACTACTCCTTCAGGTAACAATTTGTTCTGTGTATTTATAAGTCATAAATCTGCATAAACGTTTCAGGTAATGAGTTTGTAAATATGGTTTAAAACTTGATCGAAAGTTTCTAATGTAGATTATAAGTTTAGGTTTTTGTGTTTGTTCTGATTTTAGAATACAATTTTTAGGATATGTTTAAAAAAATAAGTAGTTGTCTACATTAAAAATGAATCATCCTATTCCATTGCTCCTGAAATTCCATCCAGCTAACAGTTACCCAAATATGAAATTCCTTATCTATGTAGAGTTGGATATGGAGCTACTTCCCTGTCTTCCGTGGTCATCTAGTCACAGACATGGTGATGCAGAAAGATGTGAGATACGCAGCACGGTATGCATCTCCCTCTACTCCAAAGAGGACTATAGATAGGTTGATGGAGATCAGGAAGCAATTAGATGAGTTTCGAGCAGAAGATGTAAGTAGAATAATTCCTTTCAACAGGTTTACTGGTGTCTTTGCAATAGGTTTATTTATGAATTGTATGTGCAGGTTGACTGGATGCCATTTGGGGACCTTGATTTCGAGGGAAGTTTTTGCCTCTCAACCTATCGTGGGACGATCCAATTTCTAGATGAGGAGGAGCCATATATGCCCGATAGGGTTGTGCGCCAATTCGGTAGAGTTCAAGGTGTGCCTGACTTCCCGATCAGACCCACCCACTGCATTCGAAGGGATAAGTTGAAAAGATATGAAGCTATTTTCCATTCGGATAACAACAAGTGGGCTCAAAGGCACCAGAACCTCCATCCTATATTGGAGCTTCCCCGTGTTCACGATCCCTGGGAGGTAGAGGAGGGCTATAGAGATTGGTTCCATCAGCACACACATCCGTGTATTTTACGTACATCAACACCCCCTCCACCGCCTCCGCAGCGTGCGTTGAACCTAGAGCGAGTATGTCGTGTTATTTGACGTAGAAAAAAAATACTACGCTCATGTATTATTTTCTGCCATTGCTAATGTGAGTGTATTGTGACATGCAGCGAGTTCAAAGGTTGTTGGGCCAGATACGCGCTTTCGCAAGGAGAGGAGTGGTCATGACGGTGGATGACCAGACGCGAGTGATAAATGACTTTTATGCCTATGGTGATCAATAGACGTAGTATTTGTAGTAGTTATCCCCCACTGAACTTCTGGCTGCCCACTCTGAACATATTGCCGCAACATTCTCATATGCAGTCCATTTTGTTATCTATATCGACAATCTGCTACATTCTCTGAACTGATGTCATTAGACATTTTGAAATTTTGTGTATATGCCACTGTAATGGTCTTTGACATATTTTCCATATACCCAATATGGTGTATAAATAGCAGGTATTATGTGTTTGTTGTTTTACAGTGTTTGTTGTTTTCTTTCTTTTTCATATTAATACATTTCATTCTAATCCTTCTCCATATAAAACACACAGATATCCATTCAAAGATTGAAAGCAATTCCATGATTGATATTTAGAGTATACATTCTACTGCATCTAGAGTGCACATATACATTATAAATAGGGAAATGTTGATATTTAGACATGGAAACATCTGAACTTTTCCCAGCTGCATGAAGCTACTGCATTCACATTAACAAGTACAGGATACAAGCACTAGAACAGTAGGGGACGTCGTACTCGATCACGGTAATTTCGATACATTTGTATCCTTGCAAGAAAAGGTTGGTCAAATCCATTCACACTTGGATGATGAAATTTGTGCCACTCCGGTGTTGTGGGGGGCATAGGAGCTCCAGGACGCAACCAAACCTGTCAGAAATATGGAAGATGGTTACATGATGTTTACAGAAAATAAACAAATGATACAACGTACAGTAGACGATGATTGGGGTTACCGGAACAAAATGGTTACGATTCCCGACGAGCGCTAACGTGTACTCTTTAGTTGGGGGGCTTTCATTGTGTGAGCTTGCAATCATCGGCAAACATGTGTGAGGTCCGCTCCAAGAAAGAAGAACAACGACCACTTGATACAATGTCGCAAACGCCAACCCGATCATTGGCATCTCCATCCAGTAGCGTGGGAGGCATCCTTCCAGGCCCGTGTAGTTGCAATTGTAGATCAGTTCATCTAATGGGGTTGCCAAACTTGCCAATGTGTAAATAGAATAATTCCTTTGAAGCTCTTCTGCTAGTGCCCACCGTATTTGAGTGAAAGCATGCTGCCCGATACCTAGGTGTTCAGTAAGGGCTCGATATCCACAGTGGCCATCTCTTTCGACATCCGTAACCCGTGAAACATAAGGCATCATGAACTCATCAACATTGTCATGGCCCCAATTGAAATCTTTGTAAATAAGGTCTAGAGGTTGTTGATCTTGACTAGCCACATTCTCCTCGAAGGCCCCCGAGAAACTAACACTTCCCGATGACACCTCACTCCGACCTCGACCACTTCCAGAGCCACTCTGTCCCCGACCACGTGACCCACGACCTCTAGAGCCGCTAGATGAGCGCCTATTCTGCACCTTGAGGAAGTCTGATTGAGTCTTCTCCCAACTCGAACGGATTCTTCCACATGGGTTCTTTCTAGGCCTTCCCTTTGTAGGTTCGTAACTTGGTTCCTTCAATGTTGAAGCACCGGGGTTGGAGGCGTCCGTGTATGCTGTAGTAACTCTCCAAAGGGTGTCTTGGTCGAGTTGACCACTCTCATACTTCATCATCATCTCACGAAATTTCACATCGGCTAATGACAGTGGGATGTGATCGTCCGACCTCTCGATATCAACCCCTTTCCACTCCAACTGTTTCCAGAACTTGTGAATGTGACCGGGCATGATTGGAGTTTTGTTATCGAGACACCATTGGATATCATGTGCACATGGCAATCCGTAGCAATCACGCCACCACCTATCAGAACACTCTGGCTCGTGCTTCTTTGCCTTGACCTTGTTTACTATGCTTTCCAAGTGTTCGAAGCAGAGTTTAGAAACTTTCCCAATAAGGCGACTGAATATCTCCTCTTCTTGTATGTCTACTAGAGGCCTAAAACGATCAATCTCCAACGAACCTTTCAATGCGTGAATTTGGTCAAGCATGACAAGGTCGATTGCCTTCACAACTGCATCAAAGCCTCCAATGGTCGAATTTAGGACCTTCTTCAGCACAGCATGCGAACTTTCAACCCTGAGTGTGAAAACTAGAGCGGTGATAGGACGAACTACAAGGCAAACTAATATATTCACCATAATGTTGTGACCAGAATATTTACCTATTTGTAGTCCTTGTACCAAAATGATGTACAGTATCTGTCCAAGCTCTAATGATGCGCTTCTTGTGCTTTTGTAGCCACACACTGTCCAAGTAGCCCATGAGTTGAGGTGTTGCACTCCACTTTCCATACATTCCCCTTCGACGACCCTCGTACGTTTCCTCCGTCTTTGAATTGAACAATTCCCAACAGTTAGACTTGAACTCCTGTTGTGCTATTAGACATCCAGTATGCTTCAGCGCAACTTCTTCACATTTTCTACTTATATGCACCCAGCATAAAGTATGTTTCACATTGGGGAATACATTTTCCAATGCATTGATGAGACCCAACTCTCGGCCGGTCACAAACAACTCTGGACATTTATTGTCATATAGGTGCATTAGCTGGGACAGCGCCCAAGAGTAGCTATCTTCATTCTCATTCCGCATGAATGCAAAAGCAATGTTAAAGGTCATCCCTGTGCATGTAAATCCGACAATCTCCAACAACGGCATTCCATACCTTCAAAAAGAAGACAAATTATTCGAAATTGTAACCTGTCCTAATAGCATATATAGTGACATTGCATATACACTAAATGTCTAAATTCACTTACTTGTTCGTCATATAGGTGCTATCTAGGATAACCACATATGGAAACAACTCCAACAAATGTCTTGATTCCGGATGGGCTAGAAACAAGTCACTCATCACATCTTCATTCCCAGACATCCTCCGTGCGTCGACGTAGTAACCACTATCCGATAGCAACTTGAGGATGTGTTGGGTTACCGACCTATATCCTCGTGCCTCCTTCCTCATCTTTGCGCGAGCATTATATATATGTCGCCTTGACGTGGGTGTGTTTTCATCTTCCAAAAGGAATCCCATTAAGATCGGCTTTGGCATAGTCCCAGTCTCTGATAGCTTCTTCACTTCCTGATAGCTAGTTTCTGTGAGTCGCCCAGCATACGCATGCCCTTCCAAGCTGTCTGGCAGAGCGTGGGTGTGTATCCCGTGTTGAACATGTAATCTCCACCGCCCTCCATTGATCTCGTACCCGTATAAGGCAAACGGACACCCCGAGATCTTACTCCTTGTACGGTGGCGTCTCACGCCACCTTCGTTATTCTTCATTTCAGGTTTTTTCCGCTTTTTACCATACTGCTCGCAAGCGAGCAGAACTCGTCCAAGGCGCCCACCGCCAACACCCCATGACCTCTTTATAGTAAGCACCATATTATACCCGGTTGCCACTTCACGACACTTTTTTATCATAGCTTCACGGTCTGGCCATGTATGATAACCGGAGTCGAAAACACCTGTGAAGTCAGGATAATTCTCTGATCCACTGGAGGGAATTGGAATATGATTGGCCTACACAGATAATGCCACCCAATACTTACAAATTGGCGATACAAACAATCTTATTCCTTCTTAACTATTCAAGATAACCAGATAACTAACTAATTGCTAAAGTTCCCAAATTACTCATTCCATATTCCGTAATCTGAGAAAATTTTCAAAGCTCCTAGAGTCGACATTACATACTCTACATACCAACTCTCACAAAAATATCAAAAATAGACAAACCTGATGTGGAACGTAATCTGAGAAAAACGCTGGATGAAGAAATTCTGATGCCCCTCCATCTTCTTCGTCGGATGACATTTTTGTTGTTCAACATATCTGAACTGGAGGTAGCTGGGACTTGTGAAAATAAGCTTGCCTGTGTGCGTTTCAAGAAGCGCAGAGCTACGACTCAAGAGTAGCAGGCCTATGACTTTTGAGGAGCAGCTCTTTGATTTATGAGGAGTACGCCTATGACTCCCGATGAGTAGAAACTTCACAAACTTATTTTACCCTAAACCTTAAACCCTAAACCCTAAACCAACCCTAAACCCTAAACCCTAAAACCCTAAAACCCTAAATCAATAATAACAATACTTTTTATTATATAATTTTTTATTTTCTTTCAATTATTATTTAGAATGAAGATAATTGGGTAAAATTATATAAAAATATCTCATAACACTTCATAATATATTCTTTTCATAATATCTTTTCTTAAACGTTTCATAATAGCATTAGATAATATTCTATCTTAACAATTCCATAATATATTCATTATTAAATCACGACTTATAAATTTTTTTAATTGATAAATTGTGGGGATGAAAGTAATTTATTTTTAAACAAACAATAAATATGTATTGATAAATTTCTTAATCACTAAAATTTCTTCTTTAAAATATTCACCGTAATTAATACTTACCAATACACACACTGAAAATTTATGTATTTTGATTTAAAATAAATTTATTATATAACAAGTAAGATTTATTTTGTTACAATAGTTTATTGAATATTGGTAAGGATATATGCTTTAAAATGGCTTTGTTGTATTATGCATCAATTGAATGGTTCAAAATGAATAACATCCAACAAGAGATTAGATAAATATGTGAATTATAAATTCAATTGGTCACTAAATCTATGATTAAGAAGTAATTGTCATGTGGCTCAATTAAATAAAATCTTAATAATTAAATAAGTTAATATTATACAATTAAATAAAATATTAGTTTAATTTTTTGAATTAAACTTATAAGAACAAACTCCGAAGAGAAGGGTGTAATAAGTTCATTCAAGATGAACTCTATTGTGATAATATATAGACACTAGTATTTGGTACCCGCGCGTTTGCGCATTTTGTTAATAAATTATATTTTATTATGTTAATTTGTTTGAAATATTTTTTTTATTAAATTTTGTGCTTGAAATATTTTAATAAAACGTTCAATCAATTGTAAAATAAATTAAAGTAAAATCTCGTTAGATGAAATTGAATATACAACTAAGAGGTTAACTTCACTTATATGTCGCTTACTCGTGTAGTCTAAACACTTTTAACCATATCAATTAATAATTTTATATCTTTTATCTAACTTATTTGACCAAATTTGTCTAAAATTATTAGAAAATGTATCAAACTCAATCAGATGATAATAACATATAATTTAACATCATTTTCATCTTAATGGAGAGAAACTAAGTCAAAATGTAGGTGGTTAGAAATCTTTAAACATAATTGGATAGATTATTTGATAAATTTTTATATCTTCAGTTGTGTTATTTTTTAGTATAAACACCGAGTGTTTTTCGTAGTATATTTGATCTCTTTTTATATGTTTGTTTAGATCAAATAAAATTATTTGATCTCTTTATATATATATATATATTTTAAACAATTAATTCATATTTACTATATGAGATAGATTTTGCCGATATATACTGGCGTATGATGATTCAACCAATTTATCAACTATGATTATTATATAGATCGATCTTTTCTTATTGTTGGTAAAAGTTAGTAATAATTTTTTCATGAGATTTTTTATAAACAAAATTATATATTTAAGTAAAAATCTTATCTTTTAGTGAAAATTTTATTTTAATCCCTAAAGATTTTTAAAACTAATATATAGATGACTTTTAAATTTTTAATTAATTATATTTATTAAGAAATATGGGATTGTGAAATGGGATCAATAAAGTGAATCCATATTACATAGGATTGTTTTAATATAAATATATTTGATAAAATTTTATCATCTCTTCAAGTTTAATTTTCTTGGAACAAATCCGTTTTTTTTCTTGTAGTTATTTAACATTTTCTTGGTACGTACAAATCCTTTTTTTCTTCTAGCATTTACCTTATCCATCTATTGAAAATTAAATATTTCAAAGGAAAACTATTTTGTCATTAAAATTTTAAGAAAGATAAGTTTTTAGCAAATTATATTTGTTTATTAATTGATGTGACCCATAAATATAATACCACTTTAATCCAGAAAAAGCCACGCAAGCAAAAATAATCCCGCTTTAATCCAGAAAATTCCGTGGCCGCGAGGTCGCGCCAGTGGCCTCTGTTTTAGTATATAGATTTTAACATAGATATATGTTACATATTAATTTAATATTTTGAATTAAAACCATTTGTTATGTAAAAAATAAAAATCAATTGAAAAAGGAAAAATGAGAGGATTAACCTAGATGTGACACATAAGCAAAAACTCTTATGTTTTAAGAATTTATATAGATATAGATTAAATATAGATATAGATAGTTTTATTACTTGCGCCTACATTATTATTTCTATAAATTTTATTTTCTTTATTATAATTGCTCAATTGATACCAATATATTAATAATATACATTAATCTAATTAAATATATTTGCACATTTAAATAAAACTAAAATGTTATCATATATGATTCTTTTTAAATATATTCGACAAAACTTTGAATGTTTTCATATATAATTCTTTTTAATTTACGTATTGCAATTCTTTTTATCTTAATTTATTAAGTATACGGTCAAATTTTTTTAAAAATAATTATCCATTTGTACATTATATTTTAAATTATATATTTATAATTAAAATATAAAATACTTACAAATCACATAATTACTTTTCCAAAAAGGTTGCTAATTTATTTTCCAAAAATATTAATATGGTGCGCCTCTTGATTCACAACCCTGTGACTCAAGAGGAGCAGGGTAGTTTTATTTTAAAAAAAAAAAAAAATACCCTGCGCCTCTTGATCCATAGGGCTGTGACTCAAGAGGGGCAGGGTATCAAAAAATAAAAATACCCTGCGCCATTAGATTCGCATATCTACGCCATAAGAGGCGCACCAATTATGTTGAAAAATTACGAAACGAAATTTGTGGTGAATATAGTAATTTTTTGGGTGTGAATAACAACCGCTAAATTATTTGGGTGTTATTTTTTACACCCATAAAATTTACTATTTACACCCAAAATCCAAATTTTTCTTTTTTTTTTAAATAAACCCTACGCCTCCTGAGTCATAGACGTGTGACTCAAGAGGGGCAGGGTATGTATATAGAAAAAAATAGCTGCGCCTCTTGAGTCACACACCTATGACTCAAGAGGTGTAGGGTTTATTTAAAAAAAAACAAAAACTTAGATTTTGGGTGTAAATAGTAAATTTTGTGGGTGTAAAAAACAATATACTCCCTCCGTTGCAAAATACAAGACCTTGAGCTAAAAACTCTATAAAATATTAATTTTTTATTAAATCTTTTTACATAGTATTATACATATTAACAATATATATGTCAATCAATTCATCCATATAGCCATATACTCCCTCTGTTGCAAAATACAAGACCTTGAGCTAAAAACTCTATAAAATATTAATTTTTTATTAAATCTTTTTACATAGTATTATACATATTAACAATATATATAAGACTATGTAAAAAAATTTAATAAAAAATTAATATTTCATAGAGTTTTTAGCTTATTAAAAAAACGTGTCAAATAGTAAAGGGACTTATATTTTGCAACGGAGGGAGTATAATACTAGCGTAAAATTATAAATAAATTGAAATTGAAAAATTATGTGAAATAAAGATTGAAAGATTATAAAATTATATAAACTTCGTATGTGGTAAAAAAAAAGAGTTTATTTGATTATTATTATTATAAGTATTATGGTAATTTCAAATCAAATAAACTAAAAAAACATATAAAAAGCTACAAATATTAGCTTTTTGGAGGAAATTTGGTGGTTTATAAGGCTTCTTAATTAATTATTTTTTTAGGTGTTATAGACCCTCTTCAATGTTTATCAGCTGCTTTGTACCATTGCTTCCTCCTTCCATCACACTTGATTCATTCCTCCTCCTTCCCGGCGATTCAACGGTCCTTTCTTCTCCCATCACACTCGATTCATTCCTCATCCGGATCCCCTTCTCTCGAGTCGTCCAAGCAGGGTATAGAAACCAAAAATTCAGACTTTTGCGGTTCTTCAATGGCGAAGTCACCGTCTCCGTCGCCCAATAAACCCTCGGAGAAGCCGGAAAGCAAGTCGTCGGCATCGTCGCTGTCGCCGGTGAAAGCCTCGTGGTTGTCGACGGCTCTCAAGACTTACCAGTTGCCCCTGGTGCTTTTTGCTATGTCCCTCTTCTTTCAGCTCGTTTTCCTCCCCAACTCCTACCCTCCTTCGCACTACGATGGTCCCTCGATTTGCCTCTCCATCTCTTGATAGTGAATTTTAGTGTTTTTGAAGCGAATTTGATGTTTGATATGCTTAATTTTGTATTTTGTTTCTCAAATTTTATAGTTCTCGGCATCAAGAGAGGTTGCCCCATCGAGGAAGTGAAAGATGCATACGAGAAGCTCTCTTCGAATTGGTACTGCTGTTGTCCTTCCTCTCTCATTTATTTTTGCTCTTCTTTTTTGTTGCATTCATGTGTTGTATGTGCATTTCGATCAAGGAAACTCTAGTGATTTCACGAGTTGAACTATTTAATTATGTCATTGGTGGTTTTGTGATTGAATTTGTTCAAATTTCACTTGCTTTTACATTTAACATCTTAAACTGATCTAGAAGCTTTTGGTTTTACATTGACATTTACTCATTCTGATTTCACAAGTTGAACTATTGAATTATGTCATTGGTGGTTTTGTGATTGAATTTGTTCAAAATCTTGTTTCAGGTATATGGAGGATTTTAACGGGGATACCTTCCCTTACAAGAAGTAAGGAATTGCTAAATATTGACTGATCTTTGAAAATGAAATACATGAAATATATTGATCATTTGGATTCCATTAGTGTATGCATGCTATGCTGGTTTTCGATTGTAAATTTGCAATGCTATGTGACAGTCTTCTGCTTTAGGAATAGCTTCTTGTTTAAAGCCCGATAGGTTAAAAATTAGGGAAAGAGAGTTTAGCAAATTTGTTGTAATATGTCACAAGATATACATAAATGGGGTTCGTTTTAAGAAGTTATCATAAGCTCCCTTGCTTTGTTCAGCAAATTTGAGGGAGTTCTTGCTTTAATCTTTCTAATAGATGATAATGCAAACCTGAAAAAAGAGTTTGCATCATATATAGCCTACCATGGTTGTGAACAACCTCGGAGCATATGCTTTGAAGCCTCAACCACCTGTTAAATAGTGAGACTTTTGACAAAAGATGCAACTAAACTTTGGAGATGTAATTGTTTGTTCAGTTAAATAGAATGCTGACCTCTTTTATGGTGTTCTTGGTAGCCTTGGACAATTTGGCATCATCACCAGGGCAAGAATATCCCTTGAACCAACTCTAAAGAAGGCAAGTTTCTGTGCGTTAAATCTCTTTTCTTTTTTCGCTTAAACAGTTAGTGTTCTTTTGGCTTATGGCCTTTTTTTCCTGCTCCAAATTCTGGAATCATATGTGTGTGGCTAAATTGGTCTTTGCTGCGAGGGGTTTGTGTAAACTTGTTGCTTGTTATTTATGTGCTTAAAATCCCTCTCATTTTTTTTATCAAGACAGTGAGTTTTCTTTTGGTTTCGTGCCTTTTATCTGCTCTAACTTTTGGCATCATACGTGTGTTTGGCTGAAATTGGTATTTTGGTCTCAATATTTCTTCCCCAAACCCATTCAAATGTCATTAGTGAATAAAAGTAGAATCAATGAAAAATATATACACATACAATTGACTAAATTAAAAAAGTCGCATCAATTTTTTTTGTTACAAGGCGAAAATTTGGAGTGTGTCAACCACGGTTGTACCACCACCCAAGAGCGTCCTTGAGGACGAGAGTCTGAAACTCCAGATTGGAACTCCATGGGGATGAAACGGAATCTAAGGCCAGGTGAGCAAGACGATCGGCTGCCCTGTTGGCCTCCCTGAAGACGTGGGAAACAGAGACTGTCTCAAAGGAACCGAGCAAACGAAGAGCATCCGAGATAAGCATTTCGATCTCCTAATGTGTCATCCATGCTCCCTTGACTGCATTCACGATTGCGAGACAATCACCTTCCATAACAAGTCTTCGAATCCCCCTCTTCCGAGCTTCCACCAATCCGAGCTGCAATGCAACCGCCTCAGCTTGTAATGCCGACACCATCCCGCATCTTTTGGCATTGCAAGCGATCAATCTTCCTTCGTTATCTCTAATCAAGAAACTTGTAGAAGCGCAACCAGAAGATATTTTAGCACCATCAAAATTGAGCTTGAAACTACCTTCCTCAGGTTTGCGCCATCTAATGACGTTTCGTTGGCGAGGGTTACTCTTTGGTTTGATTGTTCTTGTGGTTACGTCTTCTTCAACTGGGTTACCATGTTTGGATTTTTTCCAATTTTTCATATGATGACGAATTATTTCAATCACTTCGTCTATTGTTGTCATGCTTTGATTTTCAAATATGGTCTTATTCCTCTTAGTCCAAATACTCCACCAAGAGAAGGAAAGAGTAGCTTTTTGTTCAGAGCTAAGTTGTCGAAAAAATTCATTGGTGACGGTCTTTATACTTTTATTGCTTTTTCGGTATTTCTAATTAGTCGCTCAATATTCTTGTCCAATGAGCCTATTATTCGTAGTGTTGTCGGACACTCCATCAGAAGGTGGATAACGTCTTCCTCCATGGAGTTACAAAAGACATAATCAGAGTGTGTATACCTTTGTTTCTTAGTCTTGTTTTGGTTGAGAGTCCATCTAGCACCATTTTCCAAAGGAAATTTCGCACCTTGGGTGAACAGTCAATTTTCCAAATCCAATTAAAGAGGTCTATTTCATTTCCATTGGAGTTTGTGATAAAATCTAGCGCGCTAGAGGTACTGAACCACCCATTTGGATTTGGTTTCCAGTATAGTCAATCTTCAAATTCCTGCGATGGAAGAGGGATATTAATAATTATTTTTATAATATCTGCTGGCAACACTTCTTGTAGTTTTTCTACATTCCATGTCTTGTTTGGACGAAGGTAGTTTTCAACTTTTTCTTGGTCATCTATGCTAAGAGTCATCCGGTGGTCCTCAAGTCTTCTGTCATCGTTTAAACATTTTTCCTTCCAGAACTTTATCGTTTTTCCGTTTCCAATCTGCTAGATGAGACCTGAGGAGAATTCTTCTTTTAATTCAATTAATTTAGCCCATTGCCATGGCAAATTTTTCTTTTTCTTATAGTCCCAGATTTGGTCATCTTTTAAGTATTTTTCTCTAATTATCCTAACTCATTGGTTGTGGGGTTCTGCAAGAATTTTCCATAAAAGTTTCATTTGCAGAGCTTTGTTCACGTCCTTTGTTTGTTGGAGTCCTAATCCTCCTAGTCTCTTTGATTTGCATATTCTGTTCCATCCTATTAATGGTTTGTAATTGGGGTCCTTGTTCTAGAAAAAAACAATTGTTTAGTTTATCTAAGTCATTGTGGACGTTTGTTGGGAGCATGAAGTTTTGCATTACATAGTTTGGTTTGGCTAGTAGGTTCGTTTTTATGAGAACCATCCTTCCTTGTTGGGACAACGAATTCGCCTTCCATTTTGTAAGTTGTATTTTCGTCTTTCCTATTACGTATTCGAAGGTTTCTTTGTTGACCCTACCATTTATGATATGGCAACCAAGGTATTTGTCCATAGCCACTTGGTTCATTATAAGAAGAGTACTTTAGATCCTTTGTCTTTGGTTGGAAGAAACCCTTTTTGTTACTTGGAACGCAGATTTCTAAAAGTTCACCTTTTGTCTTGAAATCTGACAATATTCGTCAATTATTTTTTTAACTTTTGCACACGATTCTTGAGTTGCTTTAGCAAAGATCATAATGTCATTTGCGAAAGATAGGAATGGGATTCGTGTTCCGTGTGGGGTCATTTTAAAGCCTATGGAATCAATTGTATCATTGCACTGTTGTTGTAATTTTCTTGCTAGGATTTCCGCCCCTAAAATGAAAAGGTAGGGAGAAATAGGGTCACCTTGCCTTAGTCCTCTTTGTGGTCGAAAGGTCTCAGTGGGTTCATCGTTCACTAGCACAGATAAAGAGACGGTTTGGATGCATTCCTTAATCCAACCCAAAATATTTCCAGAAAACCCGAATTTTTCCATGACCGCTAGTAGGAAGCTCCAGTCCAATCTATCATACGCTTTTCCATGTCTAGTTTTATTGCTATCCATCCTTGTCTTCCTGTTCTTGTTCTGAAGGAGTGAAAGATTTCATGAGCTATAAGTAGGGCCGGAAATGGGGCGCGGATATCCATTTCACCCGCTCCACCCGCACCATTTTTGCGGGCGAAAACCCGCAAAAAGCGGGTGACGGGTGAAATGGGTGATGGGGCGGGTATGGATGATGATTTTTCATCCATTACCCGCTCCAATAACCCGCCCCATTAACCCGTACCAATAATCACCCAATAAGAATCCAATAACCCAATTAAACATATGATTTTACTTTTCTAACCATTAAAAAACCCATCAATTTCTTTCTTTAGCTATCATTTTCTCACGTTGATTATATATTGTGCTTTTATATTTGAGTTTATATTGTTAGTAGATTCCATAGTTAATTTGAAAATTAGATTATGTAATTGATCCGAAAATGTTTCTACATTGTGTTTATATTGTTATTAGCTAATCCGAAAATGCTTCTATATTGTGTTTTTATTGAAGATATTCCCATCTTTTTTTATTTTTTGAGTTATGTATTTTCCACGTATAGTTGAACTAGATCTCGAAATATTTTTTATTTTACAAGTTGTATATTTTCCACGTATCGTTGAACTCGAACTTGATATACTAGTATGTTTTTCTAAGGTATATATTTCATATAATGTTTGAAAATAAAAATATTTGGTTCGTCTAATTGGATATCAATAATCACCCGCTCCACCTGCTCACCCGTACGGGTTGGATGCGGGTGAAGGATTTGCGGGTGACGGAGCGGGGCGGGTGAAAGTTTATATTCGCGGGGCGGGTGATGGAATGGAGATTTTCACCCATAACTCACCCCATTTCCACCCCTAGCTATAAGAACATTATCTTGAATAGCTCGATCCGTAACGAAAGCCCCTTGAAGAGGGTGAATAATTTCGTTAGAATCATTTTCATTCTTTCTGCGAGTATTTTTGCAATCGCTTTGTAGATAGTGGAGCACAAGCTAATCGGTCTATAGTTGTTCATTGTTGATGGATTATCACATTTTGGGATTAAAGAGATAAATGTCTGGTTTATTTGGTATAACATTCTCCCTGATCTGAAAAATCCTTTAATAGCCTTAATGACTGATTGTCCTACAATATCCCAATATTTTCTATAGAATTCCGCTGTCATCCCGTCTAGGCTTGGGGATTTATCTTTTCCAATAGAAAAGAAAGCAGATTTTATCTCAAGATTGGTGACCGCTTTTGTGAGGTTTTTATTATCCCCCGTCGTGATCTCTTTGTCTATTAGGAGTAGATACTCTTGGAGTAAGCTATTGTTGATGTTTTCTTTTTTTGAATCTTTTTTCAAATTCGTCTTTGATTTCCTTTCTGATGTTTTTTTCAGCGGTTATTTCTATGTCTTCTTGTGTTCTAATTTCCCGTATTATTTTTCTATTCCTTCTTCCTGGCGCTACTCTGTGGTGGTATCCAGTGTTTGAGTCCGATAGTTTTAAATGTTTTGTCTTTGCACGTTGGCTCCAATATTGTTTGTGATAATTTAGTAGTTGTTCCTTTTTATTTATTAGATTTTGTTGACGTTTGTTGTTATTTTTTTGTCCTTGGCTCTTATCTTTTTTGTAGTTCTAGTAATTTTTCTTCTGTCTCCCTTAGCTGTCTAAAGATATTGCCGAAGGTTTTCTTATTCCATTCTTTCGTAAGTCTTTTCAGCAACTAAGTTTTTTTTTCATTAGATTAAACATGTAGGAGCCCTCATAGTTTGTTCTCCATGCTTGAGAGACTATGTTCTTGTAATCTTTCCTAGAAAGCCATATTTTCTCAAATTTAAAGGGTCTAGCCTTTCTTCTATCATTCGTTTGAAGATGTATAGAAATCGGACAATGGTCTGAGGTCGAGAACGCGTGGTTCCTTGTAGCGATATTTGGGTACCATTGAAGTATTTGATCTTGTATCAATATTCTGTCCAACTTTTCATAGATATTATTTATATCCGTCTTGTTCTTTTTCCATGTGAAGTCATTTCCACATGAGGGAATATCTAGCAAATTACAATGGTCTTTGAAGGAAATCAGTCTATCAAAGCGGGAATGGTTAGGAGCAGTGCCGCCCACCTTTTCACTAGAGCATTGGATCTCCTTGAGATCGCCCATCAGAATGATCGGTATCGTCTGGTTCTGAATGTAGGATCTCAATAACGGCCAGAAAATGACCTTATCTCTCTCATGAGGAGGGGCGTAAACAAAGCAAACCGCAAAAGTTATTCCTCTATCTTTGTTTTCGATTTTTAATGTGATAAAGCGTTCGTCTTTGTGCATCACAACAATTGCGTCATTTGTCATCTTATAGTTTTTCCATAGCACGCAAATCCCACCAGCCCTACCAACAGCCGGGGAAAAACAAATTGAGTCAAACCCGGCTTTTTTCCAAATTGCATCAAGGGGTTGGGTATCAGATTTAGTTTCCAAAAGAGCTAGAATTTGAATATTTTCGATTTTGTAGAGGGTTTCAATATCAGTCCATCTATTTCTTTTTCCAATTCCGCAACAATTCCGCGAACATATTTTCATCCTGGATTCAATTTATAATGTATGGTCATGCTTTCTATTTTCATTTGTTCAAAGCTATTTCTTTGGGTTTCAACTTTGTTCGTTTTGGGAGGTGGATCCCTAGGGTCAATTTTTCATCGTCTTGGTCGTTGTGGAGAATTTTTTTCTTTCTATATACCCAGCCCCTTGATGCAATTGGGAAAAAAGTCGGGTTTGACTCGATTTATATTTGGCAGAGGATTGGTGTTCAACAAAAATTTCATTTTGTACTTTTTAGGTATTTTTGTTTGCTCTGTGATCCATAATGTCGGCTCTTGGCCTAAGGAAGTTTATGCAGCAACTGCCCAAATCCAGCCCAGATTTCATTTTGTACTTTTGAGAGTCACATATGAGAGTGGATGTAATACCAAAGAGTTCATTGTTATTTCTTCCCGTTATAATTTTCCTGTACGTATGTCGGTGGGGTGAGTTTGGGTTCACAGCTTGTGCAACTCAATAGATCAAACCAAATGATGACTTTATCATCGGTTAGATGCCAATAGTTATTTGTCAAAACAAGTTTTAGCCACATTCGCATAAAGCAAAAGCAAACAGGGTTGTTTCTTTTTTCAAAAATCAGGGAGATAACAAGCACAACCAAATTCACATAATAACTTCCATTGATGCAGAACATAAACAAAAGGACGTTAGTGCTGCAACAACGGCGAGTTGTGTTGTCTAGAGTCTTGGTATAATTTGTTCTAGATGGGTTCATGCTTTTCTTTTTGTAACGGCCCGGATATAAATATTCGGGATACGTTTCGAAGGTCGGATACCTTCATTCGGATGTTGCAATTCAGGTACGGGTCGAGGTTTCAAACCTCTAATCAGTCTAAATCTCAGAAATACAATTAAAACGAAAGTAAAGCGGAAATATGATTTAAATACAAAAGCCACGGCAGAGTCGGGTCAAAACTAAACCAAAGTGGGTGATTGTCATTTGTCAAGTTAGAATATATTAGCCGGGTTCTTCGATTTGCCAAAAGATTTCCCCGTCACAGAAGCATGGAGCAACAAGAGCGGTACCTAACACTATCCACGAAGTCAGGCCTGGTGATCGCCTGCGGGTCCTCTGACCGCGCTGAGGCCACATAACATGCCTATGCCTAAATAAAAGATTACTAATGCGGTACAAGATTTAAATCACACTATCATGCCCCTAGTATATATATAATATGCAGAAAGAACTGTAAAGGGCCCCAGACAATGCCAAGTGGCATATCCCTCTCCTACCTCTGCACCCCTTCCCGTTAGTGCAGAGACTGGCCAGTTCGGGCTATAGCATAGCACTCTCTTCATGGTGGTGCACTCACCACGGTATCATCATATCATATCATATCTCATCATCATATCATAAAATAAATATAAACATGCCCGATGGTGCTGGGCTAATCGTATCATATCAAATCATCTCATCTCTTGCCCGATGGTGCGGGGCTATCATATCATGCTCATATCGACTCGATAGACTTAGGGCACCCGATGGGGCTGGGCTACCCTATGACCCTAGCAAAGACTCTAGGACTATCACAGATAACGGCCGTTCTGTTTCAAACACACAAAGTAAACACATGCTCAGTTCAATGCAATCCTAGCATGATACTACATGGCATGCTTTAATATGCAACAAAACTACACATTACATGACACATCAGGCAGGAGGTCCAGGTTACTGAGTAAGTCCCGTAGAATACTTACCTGTTGATGCAGAACAGCAAGATAACACAAGCAAGGGCCCAAATGCAAGTCCAAAGCAATCCAAAAGCAATACACACCTATCATCAAGTCATTTCCATAAGCTACCAGACCAACATTCATACACACGAACCCCAGTTCTCAACATTCTCAAAACCGACAGATAGTAAAACTGTTTTCCCAAAATCTTCCTGATACGATCAAATCGACTAAAATCATTCTTCAATTAAACCCATTGATAAAATCATACCAACCATATTTTCAAACTCATAAATCCCAAATTAAGTCAACTCATATTCAAAATGATTTCTGAACTCATACTTGGCCAAATTCCGACATTAACACTTAAGCCTTAAAACCAATTTCCAAAAATCGTATTATAAAACAATTCCGGCATGTTTCTTATTTCAAAACATTATATAAATAATTCTCAACCCTAAATCATCAAAATAATTCTAAGCCTGCAAATAATACTTATAAATCAAAACCAACAATTTACTTTAAAATCCTAGCTCACATAGTTAAATCCTCTTAAAATGCATCAATTAAATAAGCCAATCAATATTATTTTAAAACAATAAACAATATAGGACGATTAATTTCCAGAATTTATAATTATAACCCATCCCAAAATAATAATAATAATATTCAAATAATTTACACTTACTATCCATATAAGCTCAAAACAATCTAAATATATATATATATATATATATATATATATAACTCCATATCAATAAATATCACTTTTAAAACCTTTTTAAATATAAATATTAATAATTTCAGAACATATAAATATATATTCATTTTCCTAAAATCAGAAATAATAATTAATATCTCATATATATATATATAAATAACATACACAATTCATCACATAATATATATAACACCCACAATTAAAATACTACACCCAACAGCCCCAAACCAAACCCAATCCGGAAGGGAGGCCCAGCCCGAAGAGAAAGAAGAGAAAAGGCCCAAAGCTCTCCTTTTAAAATCCAGCCCATCCGGCCCAAAAAAAAGGCCCACACTCCCTTAAATTAACCCAAACCGAACCCAGCAAGGAAAAGGAAAGAAAGGAAAAAAGAGGGCCCACGGGGGCTGACTCGGTGCCAGGTGGAAGGGCGGGGCCCTCTTCCCTCTTCTTCCTCTTCATTTGTCGACAGAACAGGGGAAGGGAAATGGTGCGGCGCTCGAAACCGGAAAGAAGAGGAAAGGAAGAGAGGCTCGCCGGAGCTCTCTCCTTCACCTGCCCCGACCCTTCTCGTCCTCACGATACCCCTCCCGACACCAAGGACCAAAACCGAACAAGAAAGGAAGGAAAGAATGCTCACCGAGGGGTGCGTCGACGTCGCCGAAAAGGAGCTCAGGGAGGCGCGTTCGGGCTCGTCGAGGACGGTTCGTCGAACGGAAGTGTCTGAGAGAGATGGGGAAAGGTTAAAGGAGGGAGCTTTCGTGGCTCGGAGTAGGAAGGAGGGGAATCGAGCTCTTACCTTCGAGGTCGGAAAAACAGAGGAGAGGCGAGAGGGAGGCGGCGGATGGGCTCGTCGGGGGCCTCCGGAACTGCTGCGTAGGCGTCGAGGGGGAAGTGGTGGGAGAGGTGGCTGTTGCTTCCAGTTGGAGGAGGAAGGGGAAAGTGAAAGAGGATGAGGGAGGGAGGATGAGGTTGTGTTTGGGTTTTGGAGTCCTTGCAAATGAAACAAGATGGGGGTTCTAGTTTCAACATTGGCGTGGGATCTGAAATCAGAAGGAAGGGGTTATAGTCTGCAGGCAAGGCCTTGGCATCTTGCCAAAGATGGGGAGGGCAGGAGGGTCATGGAAGGGGGAGAGAGATGAGGTTGCCTAACCTCTTTGGGGTGTGGGGGCAGCTAGGTCTGCATCTTCCCAAGCAGGCCGAGAGGGAGAGAGAGAGAGAGAGAGAGGAGAAAAGGGGAAAAAAAGTAATTGAAATTGGTCCCCACGAAAAATTCAAATTATCGGAATAGACTCGAAATCCGCTCACCCGATCGAATCCCGACTAAGTAAAATTTAAATAAAATTTAAATTACAAATCTTAATATAACAGAGTTAAATAAATTTTTCGATACTCGGAGCTTAAATTAATTTTATTAATACCCAGAACTCGAAAGCGAAAGTCAAATCCCGTCAAAATCGAAAATTCAAATGATGCCGGAAGGATTTTAAAATTGAACTCGTGCGCGAGGACGACTTTTTCTCCGCTTTTACAAATTGCAATAAATACTAACATATTTAATTAAAATAATAATATAATATATATATAAAATATATATTCAGTCTTTACACTTTTGCTCAGAATTCAGCTTTCCCGTCGTCCCAATAGGTTCTGTATGGGGATATTTCCCCGTGATCAGCCAGCTTCCAGCAGGTGTTCAAAGTATAAGAGAGAGCAAATCAAATATAATCACATAGGCAAGTCAAACACAATGAAACACAAAGGAAACACTTATTATTCACAACATTAATTTCGTTTTGTTCATAGTGTGAAACCTTATTGTCCTTATAGGTGCTTGTTTCCTCCTGCAATCTTTCAACTTCTTCATTCCAAGTCTGTACATATTTGAATTTCTCCTTACAGTTTGTGGTTATTCTATCTTTGTTGTCCTTTGGTTGATTTCTATGTTGTTCTTGTTGGGCGTCACCTTCTTCATCCCTGTCAGCGCAAATCAACATCCGAGCAATAATTTATTCATAGATTAAACAATCATTGATTCGGTTTACCAGTTCACCAGTAGTTGTGGAACAAAGGAAGCACTGTCTATTCCAATTTTCTAATGGAATGTAATAAAAAATCCAGAAGTATTTAGTTGGAGCTAGTTTCTTCTTCTTTCTTTTTTCATTTCTGAGTTTATGATGTTCCCTTCGACCTATTAAGGGATTTATAATGTTTTTTCGTTGGAATCTAAAATAGATTAAAACAAGTGCAATGGATTTATTGTCATCATGAAAGGGGTTGAGAGTGCTTCCTTTAATAACCTGAGAGGGGGAATGCAATAAAGGGTTCTCTATCAACGATCCGAGGCAGCACCATTCAACTATTGTTCTAGAGTCGATGTAATGAATTTTGTTCACTTCCAAGTTCGATCCTTTCATTCTCAATGGGAGGTCTGGAAAGTGGGGTACCTGCTTGGTGATTTTTTTCGGAATCTCTTCCCAAACCTCGAAAAGCGACCCAAACCAAGCAGGCAGTCCCAGAGACGAGCCAACCCAGACCACGAAAAGCCACCAGAAAGGCCGACGCCACCACCGGCCCCGCCCAAGCCGAGGAGAGCACAACGGGATCCATTTTTCTTCAATCTTCCTCACTTTTCTTTTCACCTTAATATTGCCCCGTTTTGAACCTTTTCTTCTTCTTTATTCTCCCTCTATGATGGACATTTCTCCATGGAATCAGGTTGGGGAGGAAAGCAGTCTTAGAAGCTTTGAGCTTAAATCGAAAACCAACTTTGAAGGAGTTATCTGAGGTCTTTTTGTTGAACTTTTGGGGGTTTTTCAAGCAGCAACTAAAAGAAGTTTGAGGTCGGATCTTGGTCTCGTTGGCTCTTCCATCAGTGAGAATGTTCGGATCTGGGGCATGGGGGTGGGTGCATCGGTCTGGGGTTCCGGGATGGGGTCGGCGGTCTGAGGTACCGGGTTGGAGGCGTCGATTTGGTTGGAGGCGGTAAGGGATGCTAGGGTTTTTTGCTCTCTTCTCTCTCGTCGCATCAAATGATTTGATTAAAAAAATTGGCATCACATTAAAGAAAAAAATGTCATTAAAAAATGGCATCAAAACGCTACTTTGAAAAAATGGCATCATGATAAAAAAAATGACATAAAAAAGTGGCATAAAAAGTGACATCAGTGATCGCGGTAAAAAAAATGGCATCACAAAAAAATAGCATCAATGGCCAATGTGGGAGGAAGAAAGGGAAGGAAGTGGAAAAATTGGGAGGAAGGAAAGGAGGGAGGGATACACCCCACCTAATTTTTTTTTATTTAGGGTCTGATGGAGAAGCTAAAGAAGAGCACATGATGGTGCAGCGGGAGAAAAGCCCACTTTTCGCCATTCATCACTTTTTTAATCAAATTCTGATGCCATTAGTCAATTTGTAACAATAATCCTCTTCATACAATTCAAATAAATATAGACAGATAATAGATAGATAGATAGATTGTGACTTATATAACTTTCTACTCCCTCCGTCTCACAATGTTTGTCTTTGGACTATTTATGCACGCTTTTTAAGGAGCTAAAAACTATATAAAATATCCATTTTTTAATTAATTTTTTAAAATAATTCTATACTTATTAGTAATATGTATGATATTATTTAAAAATATTTAATAAAATGTTGATATTTTATATAGTTTTTAACTTCTTAAGAAAACGTGCATGAATAGTTAAAGACAACCATTGTGGGTCGGATGGCGTATAATTTATGACAACATATTATTTTATTTATTACTTTTTCCTAAAATCAACCACAACGTGACACATAAAACGTTATGCATCGGTTTTAGCATATGCATATAGATAGATAGCCTAGACTTGTATATTTATTTCCACTTTTTTTATTGAAGTCTTACTTTTTAATACAACAACAATAACATTCCAAACAGTTTAATTTTTAATAATATAATATAATATAATATATATATTTATTTTGGTTGTGAAAAATGAGTAGAACTTTAATCCTAATAAAAAAAAAGGTAGAACTTTAATAGGTTAATCATTTATAAGGCACATTAAGTGGAGGAATTGCATGAACTTGAATCACTTATAAAATATCTAATCCCAATATCGACTTCTAAAGGTTGGATGAAGAGGAGTTGAGCTTGATGAGATCCTTCCTCATAATTTTCCCGGATGCATTCTTGGGAATGGAATCAATGAACGCCACTCTTCTTATTTTCTTGTATGGCGCCACCTTCAATTTGTTTCGCCAAACAATGCCAAAACAACAACAACAAAAAAAAAAATTCCCAATTCAAAAATCAATGTAGTACTGAATTAGAATTTTTTTTAAAATTAGCCCAAAAAAAAAAATTAGCGAACTGGTCAAAATCCCAAACTATTTTTGGATTTTGCCAAAGCTGGGTAAAGTCGCTGTTTCAAATAAAGAGGTAAAACATGTGACAAGTTGCAAATAAAGAGAGAGAGCCTTTGAATTAATGAAAAACAAAACTCACCTGTTGAGCCACAAACTCCATGACAGTATCAGCTGTTAAGCTCTTTCCTTGAGGGCCAGCGCTCCTGACTATACATGCCATGGGATATTGCCCTACTTCCTTGTCCGGAACTCTGCGCGCGGTGTCGTCGAATCGGTCCATATCAACGTACGTGTATGCATATATATGGATAGAGTTTCTAATAAAGTTTGATGAACCAATGATCGAGTAGGTTTATGTGTGTACAAGTGCATGTATAAGTAGGGTTGTTAATTATATATATGAGTTAAGTAGCTCGAACTTAGTTCAAGATCAGCTCGAAAAAAGCTTGTCAAAGCTTGTTCATTTGCTATATGAGCCGAGTATAAACACATTTTTAAGCTCGATTCAAATTGAGGTTCAACTCGATTCGAGTTCAAATAGCTCGAATATTGTAGAATTGATAAAATTTCCAAATAAAATTCGGCCCATGCTCATTTATTTACTAAAAGAGATCATGAGTATAAGCAAATTTTGAAACTCGAATCCAAACTTAGGCTCGCTTTGAGCTCAACTCATTTCTAAACGAGTTTATTCGGCTCGTTCAACTAGCTCATATATCAGCTAGCCACATGTACGTACAAGTGCATATCTGCTAGAAGTCATATAGACCTTATATTAATTAAGGTGGATGTGTACATCTTTCAACCATTCTAATTTTAGTGTGATACCAATATGAAATAATATTGAATCATACTATTCCCATATATAAAACGCAAATTTTAACTCTGGTTTTGTAAACCATACCCATTTTAACAGAAATGCATATGTTAACGATTTAGTTAATTAGAAGAAAAAAAATTACTTCTAAAAAAAACTCTTGTTTAGTACCCCTTCATAATAAATGTCATTTTACTTTTTGGCATATATTTTAAGGATGTAAAAACTCTATAAAATAATATATTTTTTTTATAATTTTATAGTTATTACTAAAAATATGAAATTATAAAAAAAATTATTAAAAATAATATTTTATAGAGTTTTTACCTCCTAAAAAACGCGCACAAAAGTGCAAAAACCATATAATCAAATTGTGCTCCGGGAAGAAAAAATAATAACATATGTCATTACTGTTTTCGATTCGAAACCTAAGAATGGGGCAAAGGATCTGTGCAACGTACTGTACGTGAAGTAAAGATGGAGTTTCATCTTTTATTGGATTTATTCGACGATGATAACAGCAATAGAAAGAAGTGCTTACGGGATGACAGCGGCATCTGCGACATGGGGATGAGTAAGAAGCAATGCCTCTAATTCCGCTGGTGGCACCTACACCGATCGATGTACATTAGACTCGCGCAATTGATGATCATCGATCAAGTACAAGTACTGAAAATGGTAGAACGATCACAAACAAGTGCGCGGGAAATTTAAAAATCAGGTAGATTAGTTAGTACGTACCTGATATCCTTTGTATTTGATCAACTCCTTCAATCGATCAACCACAAAAACGTAACCCTCTTCGTCGATGAAGCAAATATCGCCGGTCCTTAGCCATCCCTCCGAATTCAGGCTGACTGCCGTCGCTTCCGGGTTACACAAATACCCTACATTGCACGTACGTATGTACATCATTCACCTAACTATACGTATACTTAGATGGTCCTTTAATGATTTAATTTGGTTAGTAATAAGATCAATATATGAATAATAGTAATTAGACTTTTTTTGCCGATTGCATAATTGGCTTATTGCATATATTATAGACAAAATTAGACTTGTGAGAGCATTTCCAACCATTTCTCCAAAATAGGGATTTTGGATAGTTTTGGAGAATTTTATGCATTTTTTTGGTGCAACACGTACAAAAATAGAGAAATTTTCCCATATTCTTTCTATAATTAAATTAATGGTTCTTCAAATTTTTGAAACGGGGAATCTGTTGGAGTTATAGCAAAAATAATTTAGATGTTTTAATATTATCTTGTATTATTATATTGGGATGGATAAACACTAGAAACCCTAGTTCCCTTTGTATACTATTATATAATGGGTCTTTTAGAATCCTAATGAATACATCAGTTTCTCCTCTCTTCTCTCTACCTCTTTCTCATGCTCTCTATTTCTTTCGATTTATCACATGATGGTATTAGGCATCACCGACGGATTTGGCATTTTATGAGAAATAGGGACTTAGCATAATATAGGTCGGATTTTTTTACATCTCACACGGATGTAATTTCTAGTCTTTATTCAACCTTTCGAGTTAGATGGTGAGTCCCGATACGCAATCGCCCTCCACCCTCCTCCCGCTCTCGCTCTCCAAGCTAGGTAGCGGTGGCGCCGCCTCCTTCCAGAATGAGGCCATCGGTCGGCAGGTGTGTCTCCGCTCCCAAATTGTCATTTTTTTTCTAGTCAATTCGATTTTTTGATTGCTAACTTAGGGTTTGTGTTCATCTTTTTTCTTTGGTTTGGTTCATCTATGAGCGCAATCTGCGTCTTGCTCTGCACAACAACGAAGGAAACTATTTAGCGCACACGCAGGGAAGAGGCATCAGACCAATTGAGACGAAAAGTTGAACAAGGTAACTTTTGATTCCTGCGGGGCGATGAAATGTGGGGTGCATTCAAGAGATTACCAGTGTGTTTGACAACTAGGTTTTTTAGGGGAAGGAATGGGTGGGAAACTGAAAAGGGGAAAGGGAGTGAAGGGAAGGGGAGAAATTTTACTTTTCCCCCCGAATTCCACCCTTTTGGTAGGTTGTGAAATCCCACCAAATTGAGCAGTTACTCAAATTTAAGATCTCTTCCCTTCCTTTAAATTGTTCATCCAAACACATAATTTACTTTCCCTTCACTTCCCTTCCTAAAAATCCCTTCAAATCACATGATCCAAACAGGGTGTACGTGAATTGGTTGTGTTCTTGATCAAATTGATGGAAATTAGGGTCGCAAATTCTAGAACGAATTTGTTTGATTGTTCTCTCACTTCCTCTGTTGTTGCTTCATATCTGTTGGTAATTGGCTTCTTGTTGTTGCAAATGGTGACTAGTTTGATTAGGTTCAATGTGATTGGGGTTTTGGTGATTTTTGATCGGTAAGGTATTGAACAACCAAATTTTGAGTAGCTAAAAATAATTTAGAGTTGGAGGAATGAAATTTATTGCCTGATGGCCACAAATTAAACAATGGAACTTCACTTCTGAAGGGAATTCCATTGGCGAAGGCAGAAGAGTGATTCCATTTCCATGAAGTAGTTATGTGACTTATGTCTAATCTTGAAGTTAAAACTGTAGTACTAAAAAAAGTTATTTTCAAGTGACTGGTAATTGTCCCCAATACTTTCTGTGAATTCATCTGACTTATTATACTTTTGGCTCAAGAGATGCGATCTTGCTGCAAATCTGCATTTCTTTTGTCATCTGACTTTCTTTTGTCATCTGACTTACTCCGGTTGTTGGATATATCTTATGTGTGTTGTATTATTTCTTTTAGAAATTGATTAGCATTTTATATAGAACACCAGAAGAGGACATAGGCTCGAATCAACACCCCTAGATCCCTCAAGTTATCGGTATGGAATGGTTGCCTAGAAGGCTAGAACACCATATACAAGTTTTGAATATTTTTTAAAATATTAAAATTGAAAAGATGATTATTTTGATAATAATAATAATTTCAAAATTTTTTAAAATATGTTTTTTATAAAAAAATTATACAAATATATATGATTTGTTATTTATAATAAAAGTATATTTTTGAATTTTTTTATCATAAACATTTAATAAAATTAATTTTGTGTCACATATAAGGATGTATAGAGGGATGTAGGTGATTTCACACCCTTACCCTTACCAAAAAAAAAACCCAAAAAGAAACGAGTCCGGAACAACTACAAACCCCGATGCATCCTACAGTGCACAACTAAATTATTTCGAGTATAATTTTACTTTAAAAAAAACTTAATTTGTATTTACATGTTTATAAACTTTCTTTGGAAAAAAATCATGTTTTAAAAAACATAAAATTTATTTTCTAATATAATTGATCTGTTAATTTTATAAATTTTTTAAAGTGAATTTTTTATAATAAAAGTTTACAAACATGATTTTTTCCAAAGAAAGTTTATAAACATGTAAATACACGTGTTTATAAACTTTCTTTGGAAAAAATCATGTTTTAAAAAACATAAAATTTATTTTCTAATATAATTGATCTGTTAATTTTATAAATTTTTTAAAGTGAATTTTTTATAATAAAAGTTTACAAACATATAAATATAAGTATGTAAATATAAATATTAATATATATTTTTTAATTTTTTATAAAATAAAATTATAGTCGAAGTAATTTAGTGTTAGTGCATGGGGGTTGTTCCGGAGTTCAACAAAACATGCTACTACTCCGTATCAAGGAAAATAAATATTTAAAATATTATTATGTGGTAACAATTTCAATTTCCAGTACCTTTCATGGTAGTGGGGCCTCGAAGCCAAAGCTCCCCGGTCCGATTAACACCAAGGGCCCCACCAGACTCCACGTCAACGATCTTCGCCTCCAAGTTGGGGCTCAGCTTTCCCGCCGTTCCGTACCGTCGGCTCTCCTCCATGGAGTAGGTCGACGCCCCCATCCCCGCCGTCTCCGTCATCCCGTACCCCTGCATCACCACCACCCCAGGGAACTCCTCCGCGAACGTCTCTATTACCTCCTTCCCCATCGCCGATCCCCCCGATAGCACGTACTTTAGCGATTTCATGTCGTACCTCCGCCTTATCTCCGCTGCGTTCCTCGCCATCGCCACCAGGATCGTCGGGACTAGCGGTAGGTAGCTCACCCTGTGCTCGGAGATCGCCTTGAAGAGGTCGTGGATCTCGAATTTCGGCAGCACAACGATAGTCGCCCCGGTCGCTAAGAGCCCCGTCGCGAACAATGCCATCCCCATTATGTGGAACATCGAAACCGTACAGAGGAGCGTCTCCGGCTGCTCCTGGCCGCCGATTTTGAACTGCTGGATCACAGCCTGGACCATCACGATCAGGTTCCCGTGAGTGGATTCCACTCCCTTGCTCGGCCCCGTCGTCCCGGACGAGTAAAGCATCGATGCGGTGTCGTTTTGAGTCACTCTCTGCTTCAATCTACTCTCGCTAGGTTTCCTCCCCATCAATTCCTGCAACGTCGCGAAATTTTCGAATTCGCCATCGGATCGAGGGTTTCCGTCGTCCTGGATGAGGATGATTTGTAAATTGGGGCGTGAAGTGCAGATTTTGGGAATTAGCGAAGCGGTTGTGAAGGCGAGGTAGGGTTTGGAGTCGCCGGTCTGCCTGGCGATTTCACTGGTGGTGTTGAGAGGATTCATGGTGGTGACGACGGCGCCGAGGGAGATGACGGAGAGGTAAACGATTGGGACGAAGATGGAGTTCGGGGAGAGGATGAGGATGACGTGGCCCTTGCGGACACCAAACTGTTCCGAGAGGGCGGAGGAGACGGCATCGACGGCGAGCCAGAGGTCGGAGTAGGAGAGACGACGGCCGGAGGAGGCATCGACGAAGGCGGTGGTGCCGTTGTGGGAGTGGGAGGAGATGACGGTGACGAGGTCGAGGTTGGGGTTGGGAGGCAGCGGGATCGGTGGCCGTTGGCTGTAGAATGTGGAGTTGGCAGAGCAAAATCCGCTCCGGGGGTCCGTCGACGGCGGTGGCATCGTGGTAGTGGTTAACGGTCAAAGTGTTGGGATGTGTTACTTGGCGGGAAGAGCTAGTAGTATTGTGTGGGAAACTGGGAATTGGTTTATTTATTGTTTTGATTTTCCTACTTGTTAAATCTCCTCCTAATATAGTTATTGTTTTAAATTTGATATCTTTTTTAAAATGATAAAAATCATATAAAAAAATTTATTTTTTTAAACTATTTTCATATTTAATATAATTATTTATATTATTTCATATAAGAAAATTATTTAAAATTTTGATATTTCCTATACGGGTCGAAAAAGTCCAACAATAACACTTTTTTAGGGCAGTTTTTTTTGGATGAAAAACGTTTAAATAGAGAAAACAATTAATAGTCACTTCCATCAAGAAAATAAGATGCAGTGGTTGAGAAATACCACTTACTCATAAAAACTTGTGGACACAAACGAAATAGAATATATGCAAAGAAAAATTTTGTGGGGTTGGAAGGTGGACGCTTGTTTTAGTCTAAGTGGTAAAGGAATTAGATGAATCAAAAGGTTTTTAGTTCAAATTTTATGTTTTTTATTTTTTATTAGGTTTATTACATTATTGAGGGTATTATTCTTATATAAGGAGTATTGTATTGGTGGATACACTATAAAATATAAAAAGTTGAATACAATTACATGTTCTCGTTCCAAAGTTTGCTTTGCTTTCAGAATTATGATTCTTTCAAATGAATATCGCAATTCAAAGCAAATTGAATCAGTTGCTTCCGGTCTCTGTGATCTCCGCCAAAAACAAGTGGTTCGGTCTATGTGATCTCCGCCAAAAACAAGTGGTTTCAATTACACCTGTCAAAACATGACCCGACCCGAAAAAGTCGATCTGTACACCCGGTAAATTTATGAGTTTGAACCCAATGTTTTAGACCCGGGACCCGAAATCGACCCGAACTCAAATTACCCGGGACTTTTAGGGTCAAGACCCGGTGACCCGTTGGGTCAAAATCGACCCGGTGAGTCAGCACCATGTAGATGCCACACAACCATCGGATTGACCCCACACATATTTGTCATACAATTGTATTCGTTAAGGTCACTCATAAGTTAAATAACTTATATATTTTACAATTATAGTATTTTTAAACCACTTATTTGTATAAATCTGATTTTTTATGCTTAAAATATTAATATAATAATATTATTATTATAATATTTATAAATTTAATTATAATATTATTATTTTATTTAATTTGACATATTTATATTATAATTTAATTTTGATTTAATTTTAATATTTTTAAAAATTCTTCAAAAAGTTCATTTTTTGATCCGGTGGGTCGATCCGAACCCGGGACAAACCCGGTTTGGCTCGATCCGGAATGACCGGTAACCCGATTGATCTGAAACCGAATTTACCTGGGACCCGAATGACCCGAACTCGAATCCGACCCAAATGATCCGATTGACGGGTCTAGTTTCAATGGACCTTCCTACTTTGTTTACACAAAAGATGGTACGTAATTAAATAAGAAAATAAAATAAAATAATAAGTACATCTTTAATTAGTTTTTTATTTCTATTCTTTCTGATCTACACACAATTTCTATCTCATTGAAGAATATTGACCATGATTGAGCATGATTTACACTGGTTTTATTTTAAAGCGGAACTATATATATATATATAGAGGTTGGATTCCGTGTAAGCAACCCTTACGATGTAATTTGTGAACAGAAAAATTATTCGCAGGTACCAAGCGATTATTCGTGTATAATAATGTAATTATTCGTATGTATGAACAAATGTAATTATTTGTAAGTAACAAAAGATTATTCATATGTATGTACATACGAATAATCACTGCGTACCTACGAATAATGTTACTGTTCACAAGTTACTTTTAATCTCATCCGTTTGATCTTCTTAATCCGACGCTCTAGATTTGCTCACAAATTACACAGTAACACTTGCTTACACAAGATCTATCATATATATATATATATATATATATATATATATATATATATATATATATATATATATATATATATATATATATATATATATATATATATATATATATATATATATAGAGTATGGATCTATTGTTCACAAGCCTTAAAGTGTACCTTGTACACAAATCTGGACCTTTGATCTAAATTAAATAAAGGGATGCGATACTGCCACGTGTCATGTGAGTTTAAAAAAAAAATTGGAAAACTAATTTAAAACTCAGTAGCTCTGGGGCGTGAGCGCGTGTTGTTTGAGTTAATAAAACCCTAAATCCCGAATTGCTTCTTCTTCATTGTTGGTGACCAGTGGAGCCGAAGAGAACCATGCGAGGAGGAGGCGAACCCTGCAAGGCGGAGGCGAACCCTACGAGGCGGAGGTGAGCCCATCCTTCCTCTCCCTCCTCTTTCTGCGATTCTCCCTGGTGGGAATTGAAGCGGCGATGAGGCGAGCGAATAGGCGCAACGGTTTAAGGGTGAAGGTCGGCGGTGAGACGAGTCAGCCGCCGCCGAAGACAGCCATGAGTGCAGCCGTCGCTGTGGTCGTCATGGGAGGCCCTTCGATGGGACCTTTGGCGGTGAACGAAGGTCCGACCTCCCCACTGGAGCTCCTCCTCCCCTCTCAATCAGATCCGGACACAAAATCTCCAGTCCTGCTCAAATCTGGTGCCCAAGTCCTTTGGTTAAGGTTTTGAAAATCGCTCATCATGTTAAATTTCGATGTTTTAGGAGGTTACTGATTGATGTTTTAGGAGGTTGCTGATTTTCGTTCGGTATGTGATTTAACAATTGCAATGTTCAATCTTGTTACCGATCATTCGTGTATATATATTTGATTATTCGATAAAATTTGGAAGATTGTTCAAAGCAAATGAGGCCAATCTTGTTACTGAGCATTTGTGATTTAGGATTTTAAAGTACGTCTTGTAGAAAATTTTCTTCGTTATGTGTACTTTTTCAGTATATACCCATGCTCTGTACCTCCAATTGTTCTAGGATGTTTTCACATCGTGATAATCTAAGCTCTTAGCAGCCGATTTGATGAACATTCAATTAATGTATATTAATGATTTGATTTTCCCATTCTTTCACTGCTTTGTTTTACTTTAAATGTCGAACTTCTTGTACACTTTATCCGATCTTCTTCAGTTTGCATGTTACATTTTATTGTGTTCTTGTCCTTTTACCATTTTGATTTAGTTAATTGCAGTGCAATGCTAATTTGGTTTATCATTTCCAATCAATGTGCAAATGCTAAAGTTTGTGTTTTTTTTCGAGCATCTTGAAATAAGCAGTAGGGCCTGTATGTCTGTATCCAGATTTAAAGATAAGTTGATCCGAAGATTACTCTGATACATTCAAATTCTGTTTAAACCGAACCATAGTTATATCTTGGGGTGCGTTTGTATAACCATGTATTATGATATCTTCGTGTATATATATTTCTTTATTCGGTAAAATTTGGAAGATTATTCAGTCAAATTAAATAGATTATATTTGTTTCTAAGACAATTGTGTTGAACTCCCGATCATGAAATGGAAATCGATGACACTATAGAAATTTGAAGGATTATTCGGTGGGATTTCGAATATTATTCGGTAATATTGAATAATTATTCATAGAAATCAGAATATGAAACATTATTCGGTGAATTTTGAAGCATTATTAAGTGGAAAAAAAAACCTTCATCACAAGTGTATAACTACACAACAAAATTTTATTCGGTGAAATGTGAAACATTATTTGGTGAAATATGTAGAATTATTCGTTTAAATCGTAAGTATTGTTAAGGATTTGAGGGTTTTTTTCTCTGAAATTGATGAACAAAAGAAAACATTATTCGGTAGCATGTGACAAATTATTCAGTGGAATTGGTAAATTTTGATACGAACTAGATGGAAAAAAGATAAAATAACATTATTCGGTAGCATTTGAAACATTATTCGGTAGAATAACCAAAATTTTAAAACGAACAAAATCAGGTAGGTCTCACCAACGAATCACCCATAATTATTTATTTTTCACAAAACCATAATTTTATTTTTCTTTCAACCAAAGAAAAAACAACGAAATTAACATTTTCTTTTTATAACTTTTTACACATAAATAGGGTCATGTGTGGTTATTTGAAAGAAAAATAAATTTATGGGTGATTTTGTAAAAACTAACCTATTTTTATGGGTGATTTATGTAATTTTCAAATTAGCCTCATTTTTTTTTTTGATTAGGAAAAAATTCGGGTGAGCGAGCTCTACCCGATGGCATCCTTACGGATGAGGTCTAGAAGACCAGAATCGTTGTTAATATCGACACCCCAGGCAGAGTGGAAAAGGTGTGCAACCTTATCAGCCACTCTATAGTAGAAATTTAACATCGGATAAAATCGGGGAACATGAAAGAAGGAAACTTCTTTCAAAGTCGATAGTAGAAATTTAACATCGGATAAAATCAATTCGATTTCCCAATGACAGGTAGATGTTTTATTTAGGTGGTTTATGATTATCATGGAGTCACCTTCAATGTGTAGTTTATTGATACGGAGTTGTAGAGCCTTTTGGATTCCCAGTTTAAGAGCAAGCGCTTCCGCTTTCAACGGACTTTGTTTGCCAAGTTTTTTATAACAGATGTGTATCGGATGTCCTTCCCAGTCCCGGATTACAGCTCCAGCCGAGCTATCATTGTTTGAAATTGTGGATCCATCAAAATTTAACTTGAAAGTACCCCTAGGGGGTTTTCGCCAAGTAATGTTACCATGCTTTGTTTTCGTCCTTAGATGCGTGGAGATTCGTGTGCGTAAAGGGAAGTCCTCATCCAAGCTGTGCTCAAAGTGAACTGTTTTACTCCAATTTTCTTTATAGGTTTTAATGATACGTACTGAACTTTCTCTATGAGGTATGGGGACCAAATTAGCCTCATTTGCTTTTGAAAAAAAAGTACGGATATTGATTTAAAAAAAAACAAGAGTGTGAGGGGGATTGGGCAACACGCACAAGGAGGAGATTGTGGGTTGATTTTTCCAAGTGGGTCCCATTATTAATTAAATCAAAATAAAAAATTTCATTTAATCATAGCCATCCATTTCGTCCCCATCAACGGCCCGAATTTGTGTACAAGATACACTTTAAGAGGTGTGTACTCCTGAACCACACCCTATATATATATATATATATAGACAAAACTAATTAAAATAACCCAACCTTTAAGGGGGTGTTAAAAATATATCCCTACCTTTCAAATGTAAGATAAATATCCCGACCTTTTTAAGGGATGGTAATATAATATCCCAAAAATTTCTCCCCCGCAAAAATGCTTACATGGCACATATGTGGCAAAAAATAATGATCATATTCACAAGCGTACCCTTGGATCTTAATGCTCGAATTATACAAACTATAGTCTAGATTGTCATGATAATTTTTTTAAAAATAAAAGTCTCTTTTGTAACCGAAAAAAAATCATTCAATTTAATACGTTTTTTATAGATTATAATTAATTTAATCAAAACAAATATAATAAAACAAGTAAATATTTAAAATATAATTTTTAATATCTTGATTGTGTAAAATATCATTCAAGTTTATTAGATTAAATTAGATTGATTTTTAAGTTTATCTTAATTTTTTTATTTTGGATTTAAGAAAAAATAAAAAATAACATTCTTTTATATATTTTTAATAATAATAATTTACTTCTTATATATAAATGAACACCATTGAATAATCTAAATAATTAAATTTTCATTTCAATTTCATAGTAACATAAAGTTTATAATTGGCAAAATATTCTTCAGTTTTGATAAGTTAAATCACTAGCTAATCATTTACTAATTGAAAATATATTATTTTTCTTTACATTTTTTTATTTGGCTTGTTATAGATATTGGTTTAAAAAAAGATATAAAAAGTTAGGTACAAATTAAATTTAAAACTACGAAAGTTTATTAAAGAAACTTTTAAACTCATATAATTTAATTTTATACAGTATGTTTTATTTGAATTGAAAATACATGAGTAATACAATACAAAAAATAAGAATTTTATTGGAAAGAAATAATTGGGATATTATATTATCATCACTTATAAAGGTCGGGATATTTATCTTACATTTGAAAGATTGAGATATATTTTTAACACCCCATTAAAGGTTGAATTATTTTAATTAGTTTTGCCATATATATATATATATATATATATATATATATATATATATATATATATATATATATATATATATATATATATATATATATATATATATATATATACACACAGATACTGATACATATGCTTTGAATTTGTTTCTTCATGCTCCTGATATAGTAATTGTATTTTTGCTTTATTTATGTTTACCGTTTTGATGTTTCTACAAGAAATTTTGTTTACAAGTACAGTACTTGTTGTGGAGCATAGATCATTTAATCAGGGGTAAATTACAAGAAAATCACCCACTAAATATCCATGTTTACACTTAACCACCCGTTATAATTGAAATTACACTAAACCACCCATTAAAAAGCCCCCGTTTACAAAATACCACCCACTTGAGAATATTCTGTTATCATTCTACAACTTCCGTTAAATGTTCTCCAAATCACTTGCTCTAATTTGCGAAAGAAAAAAATCGAACAAATACTTATAGCTACTTCCTCCGGTAGAACCTCCCTTAAAACCCCCGTCGGCCTTCGCAGTCCATGGCCATGGCCTACACCGACTTCATAGTTGTCGTCGTTAACAATACAACCATTGTCCAAGTCACCGTGCTATAAGTGAACTGTGAGAGTTGTTGCCCGCTAATGGCACCCTTTCAGGCTCGAAGCCCCTACCAAATTAAGCAAACCAAATACCCTCGGTTGGATCTATGGCTGAATCTGCACAAAATCCTTGAACCAAAATATTCTACAAACCTAAACTTTTTAGAAATCAGCTGTCAAATCACCCAGAACCTATCAATTTAAAGATTGGGTTGTGTATGCTTATGTGTTTTGTTGATTGGACATAATTGATTTGTGAGGTTTATGTTTTCTGACTTTTATTAAAGACTAATTGTGGAATTTAATCTTAGATCTCTAATAATTTAAAGCAAAATTTTATTGATTCTAAGATTTGTATAATTTTTTGGTTTGTGTCACTTTGTGCAAGCTAATAAATGGCAATGTTTGAAAATTTAATTATTATGTAGGGGTATATCCGTCACTAATGAGAATTTCTAACAGATGTTTTACTTGGGTGGTGCTTTGTTGACATATATTGTTTAATGGGTGGGTTTATGTAATTTCAATTTCAATGGGTGGTTAATTGAAAAAGTAAAGTATTTAAAGGGTGGTTTTCTGTAATTTACCCTTTAATTAGACACACTTTAGTTGAAACTAGCCTATATCCTGTGCGCCACGCACGAGATTTTTAAAATTAATCTAAGTATACTTACGTTATTTTTCGGATGTTATCATATTAATCAATGCGTTTTAGATGACATGAGTTCAAATCTCGTATAGACTATCTATGATTATGTGTAATTGTGCGGTTAGTTATCATGTTGCTTAGCTTATGGTCTTTTTTGATCAATTGAAATAGAATTCAGATAAAAAAAAATTTATAAACAAAAAGTTTGAAATTACTTAATCTGAAAGTACACAATTAAGAAAAACAATAGAAGCAAAATTCATGTTTGAAATTACTTAATCTGAAAGTACACAATTAAAAAAAACAATAGAAGCAAAATTCATGCCCATACATGACAGCAACGGTTGAACAGAAGATGTAAAATTAACAATAGAAGCTGTAAAAAATCTTAAGCTCTATAAAACATGTCTGTTGTAAAAATTCAGTAGCTTAAACACAGAAATTGGAAGATGCTCCTCAAATTGACCCTGATTCTCCCATGTCAAAGTCAAATCAGTGACCTGAAAGTATGAAGGATACCAAAGGATTACACTTCTTCGTACCAAAAACCAACATGAAATAGAAACTATAGTTTGGACATACCATCCTCTCCATCTTAGACGTGAATTGTGCACCACACTAATTCTTCAACTTTGCAAGTATGCTTCTTTCATGATCATCGTTAGCACTCTTATCAAATAGCAAGAGGTACGATAGCTTTGTAGGCAGTTGAGAACATGTGCATTTAAACATATATTCATGTTAGGTGAAGGAAAATGAAACAAAAAAGGCTGCAAGAAACAGATGTTCGAGTAGAGAAGAGTTCAGAACCGGAACACTGAAACCCATTCAAAGCAAACTAAAAATTAAAAACAAAGAATATTTGGCAAAAAAGAATATAAATGTTATACCATATATGATGTAGTCCAATTTTTCCATCAAAAGAAGATGCTAAAAAACACAAGCATAAAAATCAAGAAGAAAAGCGTGAGAGAATGTGTAAAAGGAGCGCAACTTAAATGGTAGGAAGAGAAGCATGAGAGAATAAGGAAGTTACAAAATTAATTCCAGAATCAAATAAAAAAACAAATTCTAGAAAATCATACAATTTGTTTGGGCTTTAATAGTGGAAAGGATTGTAAGATTTTGAAGACTACAAAATCTAATTTCCAATTAAGATAATGAATTTGCCAATCTACTCGCATAGTGGTTCATCAACTCTTCCGCTTTTTAAGAGGTAAATGTATAGATGAGTCTAACATAGTTACAAAAGATGACTCGACCGTCGATGGATCTCATAAATGGAATGATAAAATAGATCACGGAGGTTGCATCAGTCTACATAAATCCTGTAATATTTATCTCCCTCAAACTAAGGAGCCCAGCTGAACAATACAAGCCATCATGTTGGCTGCAAAAGAACACCCACTTCTCTATGTCCCCTGCAAAATAAATAAAAAGGTTTTACATAGCTTGCACCACTCTTGTATGCCTCCACTTCATTTTCTACTCTTAATAGAGTGTTTACTCAATGTCTCTTTAGCCATGTTATCCAGTAGATGCACCGTTGACCTATCACAATTCAAGGCAAGGATCGCACTTCGAGCAGCTAAGGCGGCCTTTTGCATATACTCAATAACCTTTTCTTTCTCTATGGTATACTCAAATTTAATACAGGAATTTTATGGTATACCCAAATCTGCAGGACATTGATGTACATATTTGTACCTCTTTTTATTGCATCTTTTGACTTCATATTTCATTCGATTTCCAAAGAAAAGGTTCAAAAGAATATAAACTTGTGTAAGAATGGGCTAAAGCACAAGAAATAGAGTCTGCAGAAGTATGGAGCTAACCATGCAGGAATTCGAGCGAAATCGGAGTCAAAACGGAGAAACCAAGGAGAGCTGAGCAGAGGTAGATATCGACCTTAAACATCGATATCGACCATAGTTGTCGACACACCTTATGAGTGTCGAGGTAGACCACACAGACCATTGCACAGCAGAGGAAAGAACTCGATATCGACCTTACATCATCGATATCGACCTCAACATAGACATCGAGTGGAGATAGACAAGTCGAGCAGGAACAGAGACATCGATACCGACCTTCCTGGTCGATATCGACCTTATCTCGACAGAAGATAGATTCGATTTCGAGACGCGGATTGGAAACTTTATCTTCAAGGAGGCACGAATTTATCTTGTAACATATAGATAGATAGCAGTTGGGATCTATCTACTTTTTACCTTTAAGTTTTATCAAGTTAGTTTAAGTTTTATCAAAATAAAAACATATCCTAACTGTTTGGATAAAGTTCATAGTTTAGATAGAAGTTACAATCCTTGGATAGCGAGGATTAGTAGCCTATAAATAAAGCCCTAGGGGGCTGGCATTCAATCATCAATCAACATCATCCAATCAAGAAAGACAATAGCAATAGGCAATAGTTAGTTAGAGTTTTAGTTTTGAGCTTTAAAGTTTCAAGCGCTTACGATAGTTGGCGTTGAGATTGTAAAGATTCAAAGTTTTCCCTTTATGCAAGTTATTTCAATTCAAAGCATGTCTACATTCAACATGTGCGAGTAGTCCCCCGAAGCTCTTAGGGTCGGGGTGAGCCCAACCTTAGCCATGCGTGCCTGAGGTAAGTGTTAGATGTTGATATCGTTGTGTCTATATCATCTCCTACGATTCTATGTTTAGTCCTAATCGAAAGAAAAGGGATTCATGCTAACAACTTGAGTTATAAACATAAAATTGTTAGAGACATTTAGGTTTATTTTGGAAGAGTAATCCTAAGAGTTGGTGTACAGCGAAAGCTTGTCCCTCGGGTGAAATAGCGCAATTGTCTGTCTTATTTATCTTATCGCATGCATTGGTTAACGTTGTGGTAAACCCTAATCCTAGGAGTTGCTTTTACATAGTTTATATTCATCAAACCTCTATTTATTTCTGTTCATCGCATCTTCATCCATCCTAAAGACTTCGGCCTTTTTTCGCCGACAGAAAGCTAACAAATTTGCAGGAGAAGACATCGATATCGACCACAGACGTCGATATCGACCACTGAGTTCCGTCGATAGTTTTCTGAGTCGGCGATGATCATCACTGCTAAGTTACTGAACATCGATATCGACCCTTCCCCTGTCGATATCGACCACCTGTGTCGACTGGAAGCCTTCTGAGCCAGTCGATTTCGTCTGCTAACATCGATATCGACCTTCCCCTGTCGATAGCGACTGCTTGTTTTTGTCTCTGCAGGTCTTCTGTTGCAGAAAGGATCGACAGCCGAGGTCGACATCGAGCTCCAAGGTCGAAATCGAGGCTTATGGTCGACGCAAGACGTGAGATTTCCAACGCTACTAGGATCCCGCTGACACGCCTCCTCGTGGATCGATCCTGACTACCCTTCCACTACAACGGGAGGAAGTCTTGTAATTATTTGCATAGACTAGGAGTCGGTTTACATTTACATCTTATTATTTGTATTTAAGAACTCGACGTTCCTCCTATCAACAGACATTTATCTTCGCATTTCTTGAATTTGTAAATAAAGAGCGGCCATATCCGGAGTTCAAACTGGGGACCTTTGGGTACTACCCGCAAATCCTTTCTAGTGAGCCATTCCGGAGTGTGGAAGAACAAGTTAAAGATGATGATTTACATATTTTGCATTTATAATCTCCCAAATTGTGAATGAATCATCGTATACAAATTTTAGAATGGTTCAAAGCTTAATCTTATAGATATGTGTCAAAAGTGATATGAGAAACATGAAGTTTTTGGGATGACATAACTGATAAATATTTGTATAAAGTCTATACTTAATTAAACCCTATACATTGCTCCATAAGAGCATCAGAATTAGTCTTCAAAGGATTGCTATTATAATCAAGCAATAAATTCATATGAGAAAAATGGCTCTAAAAGAGTGTCAAAACACTCTAAAGGCTCTAAAAGAGCCGCCTTGGGCTCCCTTGGGTGAATTATATTTTTTGGGTAGCTAGAGGTGTTTTGGGGAACCTTTTGGATAGATGTTCCTTGCTTGTTTTTCTTACATAAGAACCTTGGTATGGTCTTATCTTTTTTTATATTAGGTAAGAATTCGAGTATAGGCATACTTGAAAACTCGATGGCCGACCAAGTCGACATATAGTAAACCGTCTGTACAAGCAATACACAATAACACAAATCAATCAGAGAAGAAAGAAAGACCCCGTGAGCCCATACAAGACGTCAGCTAGCAGAGAAGACGATGGAGAACCAAGACGCACCACGGGTGCTAAGAATAAGGGAGAGTACAAAGACTCACGGCAGTACCCAACCGGAAACGACGACTCCTGAGGATGTGTGGATCGCTGACGTTGCCTCCACCTAAATGAAGGATCTTTGGAGACCACGAACACAACCACGATTCGTTATCGATCAAATAGGACGTCCAATACTACAACCAAACACAAAGCAAATGAAGCCACACTAAAGCACTGACCCGACGCCAGAAAAGACAAGGCAAATGCGGACTAAAAAAGGAAGGATCGATCAACCGACGGAGATGTGAGCGGAACTCTCGAAACAAAACATCTATATAAATTGGGGATCTTTTTGTAACTCGGGGATCTCCCACCACATCTATATATTTACATTTTCAAGGAATGAGCAAGGACTAATAAATTAGGATTGTGAAAGCCAATGGAGGACTAATAATTTGCCTAAAACATTGATTTTCCTCTAGTTGATGATGTCAAAATGCATATTCGATGCAATGAATAGATATTTACCCATGTTGGCAACATGAATATGGAAATGCTATCAATGAAACTAATATGTTAGATATATATAAGTATTGAGAAGTTGACGATTAAATCAACCAAGTGAAGTCGTTACTTATGAGATTATCATTTAGGATAATGCTAATACATGAATGGACCAGTAGAGTCATCAATAATAACTAACAAGCAGGCATGCATATTAGAGTTTAATTAGATTTCGGTTAACAATAGAATAAATTCTCCTTTTGTAATTTATTTATAGGAGAGAGCTTTGTATTTACAAGTTTTTAAATGTTTGGTATAAGCATCGAAATCTCCAAAGATTACACTAAGTTGTTGTAAACCAAGAAGGTGAACCAAAAGTTCAAATACCTAGAGTTTATCAAATACGCCACCTAGAGTTTATCATAGATGATAAAAATGCTTGGTATTTAGGGGGAGAGGAAAAGGAGATCGAGAAGTAATATGTTGCATAGACTAGAAGTGAACCAAAAGTACCATAAACTATATAGAAAACAAGCTAGTAAAGGCATTGATTTTTTTTTTTGTACCAACTAGTAAAGGTATTAGTAAATGCAAAATTAAGATAGTGACAAAAATCACATTTATAACAAATAATGCACTAGCATGGTTTAGATTGAGGTTCTAGTTGTAACTTCGAACAATAGTGATATGTCCACAAGTATAAAACTCCTGAAGAGATTTAATGAACGTTGACAATGTTAGAATATATTATGGGTTGTTTTGAAATGAACAGATCTTTGATTATCGTTGATGACACATATCTAAGTTTGCACTTGAAGTGCTTGAGAAGAATAATTAGAGCTTCTAAATAAAAATATATCTACATTAAAATGATTAATTTAATAAGTTAAACATTAATATTTTGGACATGTAGCTCCAATATTGAAGATGTGAAATCATTTAATTAGGAATGAATATCCTTATAAAACGCTAAGAGCATAATGCGATTGGTTTATTGAACAATTAATAAGATATCCAATAAGCAGATGATTAGTTGAAAAATTATTGAAAGATTTAGAAATATCTCGACCTGTAGTTCGAGTGTACAAAGAAAGAGATATTACCAAAATATAGATAAGTAACATGCATTTTCATCTTTGATTAGCTTGTGTAAAGATATTAGGTCCTGAAGTGCCATGTCTTTATAAAAATTAGTGATTTATATGCTAGATTGTGGAGGAGAAAAGTTGTATTATTTTCCTTTACTTTGGTTTTTGTTCTATTTGGGTTTTTCCAAAGTAAGGTTTTTAACGAGGCAACCTCTCTCATAAGGATACATTATATATCCCAAATTCAAGGAAATTCATCAAAGGTGGTGTCGTTGTATCGATATTTTATAAATTCGATCAAATGAAGATCCAATTTTTACGAATCTACTACCTCCAATGAAGATTGAAGACATCCCAAGAAGTTTGAAGACCAAGCATCTATGATTTGAATATATCAATGATGTCCAACACATTGAACTCGAGTGGAACATTATACGCATTACACTCTTTTTCCTTTCGGTTAGGTTTTGATCCCGATGGATTTTCTTGACAAGGTTTTAATAAGGCAGTACAACAAGAGCGTACGTAGAAGGTTGTACTATTTTTCCCTAAGCCATGATTTTGTTCCATTGGGGTTTTCTAGCTAGATTTTTAACGAGACAGTCATCGGAATAAAGATTGTACATCCAAGATGGGGTGTTATAATATTATTATGTGGATGTACAAATATATACACTTTACTTAGATAGAGTTTTTACCTTTAGATATATTTATCTTATGCTTGGAACCCAATGATATTATTCCTATATATTGTATTAGTTGATACACCACAAGATACACAAAATTGAATTCAATCACATATTCTCCTCTTTATCACCAAGTTCGGTGTTTGGATTGATTCTAGTTTTACAACATTATTTGTTTTATTATATCATTATTCGTCAATATTATTTCAATTAAAAATGTTATATTTAAATTATATATTTAATATTTTCTTTCAATATTGTTTTCAAAGTAATTCTTCTTGATTTTTTTCTATATTTTTTTGTTTCTCTCAACTATTTAAATAAAAAATATTATAAATAAATAATAATTTTAGTGTTTTTTCCGTATTTAAAAAAAATCTTCTTAATAGGTACTACACACCAAAAAAAGTATTTCGCGGAATTTTTTTAGCACCTATTCTATTGCTATCCCTACCCACCTATTCTTTTTAAAAAAAAAAAAATAGACCCTACTCTGCATAGGGTATTTATATGTGAAATACTACTCTACACCTCTTGAGTCACAACACATATGTAACTAAAGATGAGTAGAGTCTATTTTTTTAAATATGAAAAAATGAAATATGTGGCATAAATAATAATAAAAAATGTGGTGCAAATAGCAATATTCCCAAAATATTTTGGGGGTGGGGAGAGGAAAAGATCTATCTGTCAATATATATATATATATATATATATATATAGGATTGAGTTCCGGTAAGAAGCTCTCCTTCCGGTGAGAAGGAAAGAAGGCTTCTGATTGGCTGATACAGATTAAAATAATATTTTCTGTTTCGGTGTAAAATGGGACGGGCGCGTGGGGCGCGTGTAAAATATTAAGGGTATTTTTGTCTTTTCGTGTGCGGGATATATCTGTTCGCGTCTTGTCGATATCTCCTCTCTGTTCTATATATTCTCTCTGATTATCTTCTTTCTTATTCTACTTAAAACCTACCGTTTCCGTCTTTTCTCTTTCCAAACTTAACTTCTCCATTATCGGTGCATTGTAAGTTTGAATCGAAGTTTTTATTTTTCAGTTTCTTCTAGTCTCTATGTCTGTGTTGATTTCGAAACTGAAATCCTCCATTAACGGTTTTTTTATTTGCAGAGAAACTCTATTAGCGAGAGGCAAGTTGTTTATAATGGAAAACATCATCTTCGACGGTGGGCATAAATCTTCTTCTTTTTTTATGTTTTATTTTGTAAAAAAAAGGTTTTACAGTTTATTATTATCATTCTTTTTCTATGTAGATGAAACAACAATGGCAGAGGTGAAGAGGAAAATTAAAAATGAAAAAGAAAAGAAGAAGATTATGAGAAAGAAGGGAGCGGTTGTTGAAGTTGGGGAAAGGCAAGAAACAAAAATGCCTTTGAGGAGTCAAATTGTCACTCCCTATCTATTAAATTCAGGATTTGGGTTTGAATTAATCAACTATGTTGCTGAAGATACTTATAACCCTCTGTAAGTTTTTTTCTTATTATATTAGTTAAATATAATGTCTTTGAAAAAATGTGTTTGAGTTTGGTTCAGATAGATAAATGAGTTGGGTTCATAGTTATAACTGATTGTGGTTCAGAGAGAGAATGAGTGTGGTTCAGATAGATAACTTAGGATGGTTCAGATAGGAGAGTATGTGGCTCAGATAGATAACTTAGGATGGTTCAGATAGGAGAGTATGAGTGTGGTTCAAAGAGAGAACGAGTGTGGTTCAGAGAGATAACTTATGATGGTTCAGATAGGAGAGTATGAGTGTGGTTCAGATAGAGAATGAGTGTGGTTCAGACAGACAACTGAGTTTGGTTCAGGGAGATAACTGAGTTTGGTTCAGATATATAATGAGAGTTGTTCAGATAGATAACTTAGGATAGTTCACATAGAGATATAATGAGTCTGGTTCTGAGACATGTTCAGAGAGTTAAATGAGTTTGGTTCAGAGATATAATGAGTGTGGTTCAGAGATATAATGAGTTTGGTTCAGAGAGATAATGAGTGTTGTTCTGAGACATGTTCAGAGAGAAAACTGAGTTTGGTTCAGAGAGATAACTGAGTTTGGTTCAAAGATATAATGAGTGTGGTTCAGATAGATAACTGAGGATAGTTCAGATAGAGAATGAGTATGGTTCAGAGATATAATGAGTGTGGGTCAGAGATAGATAATGAGAGAGGTATCTGACTGTGGTTCAGAGAGGGACAACGAGTGTGGTTCTGATATATGTTCAGACTTTTGATTGTGTTAGACTTTTGATTATATTTGTTATTTCTTATCAAATTTGTCTGTAATGCTGATGTTTTAACAGGCAAGTTCTTTTCAAATTTAAAGAACAAAACGTTCCACGCATGGTGTTTCAATCATTGCTTTGTGGGCAATATGTTGATGCACAAGTGATTGATGCTTTTGTTAAAATTCTTAACTGTGAAGAGGAATTTTTCGGGTATAAGAGATTTATTGCAACCTGCGATGTCAATGTAAGTTATTGTATTTACATTATATTACTGAGTACTTTAATTTTATATTTCTCATTATATTATGTGAGTTTGTTTTATGTTTTTCAGGTGGGGTCGGTTGTTGAAATGGTGGGTGTGAGTTTTGAAAGCCGATTTAACATCTTTCGTACTAAGTTTGATCAGGTTCTTACGGTCTCAGGGTTTCCAAATTTGGCTCGAGTTAACTTTGTAAGTTTTTCTTAATAAATATCATTTAATTTTGTGTTTTATCATTTGTATTTATTATTTTAAAATTTTTTGTGTGTTTCCTTGTGCAGATTATGTTGCCTGTTCTTCGTAATGCTCATTTTTATATTATATGCTTCAATTTTATTGGAAAAGAAGTTTTTATCATTAATAACATGAAGCTGTTAGTTGACTTTGAGTCAAGATATTCTGATATTCCAACGGATGCTGTAAGTTTCTAATTTTTATATGATTTTTATTTTATTTTATTTTATTTTTAAAGTATTTATTTTTTTTAATTGAAGGTCAATTTGATGAGTTACTACTTAGATCAGATGAATCTCTCCAACAAGGCAGATCTTATTCGCAACTGCAAAGTGTACAAGCTTGGGTTAAGGTGGGCAACAAATGATAATTTTGTGGATTGCGGGGTGTATTGCATGCGTCATTTGGAGACTTTTAGAGGGGCAAAACGGTGGCAGTGTGGCTTGTCAAACTATTGTCCTAGCACGCTTAAGGATCTTCGGAGGGCTTATATGCATGCAATTATATGTTCATCTATCAATGAAGTGAAGGATTCTGTAAAGCAAAATGTTAGGATATATGTCGATGGTAATTGAGATGTTATCAAGGGAGGTTGTATGATTTTGCATTTTGGATTTGAAGTATTATGTAGTTTGGGGTGGAATGATTTCAGTTTCATTTTCTGTTAAATGACTGGTTATTACATACTCAGTAACGTTTAACATGTGTGTTCTTGTTTTGTTATGAGGATACTGCATGTGTGTTTCAGGAGATTATTAAATATTGGTTCAGAGATATAATGAATGTGTGGTTCAGAGAGATAAAAAAAATGTGGTTCAGAGAGATAAGTGAGTGGTTCAGAGAGACAAGGGAGTGTGGTTCAGAGAAATATATGAGGATGGTTCAGATAGAGAGTGTGGTTCAGAGAGATAAGTGAGTGTGATTCAGACAGATAACTGAGTGTGGTTCAGATAGAGAATGAGTGTAGTTCAGAGTTCATATCTGACTGTGTTTCAGGGAATTATTAAATAGCGGGTGAGAAAGGATAATTGGTTCACTATAATTCACAGATATTGGTTCAGCATAATTAATATTGGTTAAATATAATTAATTCGGATAATGGGGTGGACCACCGAACCATGCTTTAAATTTCCTTCAGGCAGGGGGTATTTTTGTCATTTTGCATGCTGTATTTTCTGATATAACTTCCCATTTCCCCATTATTTGCAGTTGTGATCATTTTGAAATTTCATTTCCCCCTTTTCGTTTTAAACCCTACTCCAAATCTCTGAAGAGTCGATTCGGTCTTGAATCTCAAAGACTCCTCTCTCGTGAAAAGGTAAGCTTGAATGAGAGTAGATATTTGATTTTCTTCTATAGTTAGTTGTTGTTTCTTCGTTTATTTACTGTTTTTTCTTTTTTTTTTCTTCCAGTTCAACGCTGTTTATTAAAATGGAACTTCGGCTACTTGATGGTAAGTATACTTGATTTTCGTTGTTTAAATATCTGATTGTTCTGTTCATAAATTTTACTGTAACTGGGGGGGCTGCTATCGTGTGCATGCATATTATTGATATATTTTTATTAATTTTGGTGTTTGTAGAGGAAGCCCCATTGGCAGTTGTTATGGACAAATTAAAACGTAAACCTGGGGATAATCAAGATTTGAAGAAGGAAAGTCAAAAGAAGAAGAAAATTGCAAAAGAATCAGAGTCTGAGAGTGATGAAGCTATTGTGGTGAAGGGAGAGCAAGATGTGAAACTTAGGACAAAAACTATTATAACTGCTAAAGGAAATGTTACATACTTTAAGCTGGAATCCCGCACACACGCTTATTCTTTGGTTGAATCATTTAAATCTTTAAATGATTCTCAATTAAAAAGCATTGAAGAGCTTGGGTTCAGTTCTCTGCTGAAGTTAGAAATGAAACATCTCCCACTGTTTTTGTCATATTGGTTGGTGGATAACTTTGATGCAGATAGAGTTGCACTAATTACAGGTACTGGAGATACAATTTTCATCGAAGATGTTGATGTTGCAATTGCTTTGGGGTTGCCAATGGGGTCAATTCCAGTGCCTGTTGATCCTTCATATAACACAAGGAATGATGCATCATTATATATGTGGAAGAAATCTGTGGTTTCTGGGAACAAGAGGATCCACGCAGCTGATGTGGTGCGGGAGATGTTGGCTGATAAAGATGGTGGACAATTTTTCAAGACTTGTTTCACTGTTCTTTTAATTTCTACGTTGATTGAAAGCAACACAAATGGGTCTGTCAATTTTAATTATTTTTATGTAGCTGAAAATGTCAAAAACATAAAACCTTTAATTGGTGTGGGTTTTTGCTCGATCGTCTTGTTGAAACAAAAAAATCATGGGCACGTAGCAAAAATTCTATCTTCACTGGTTCAGTTCCATTCTTATTGGTAAGTGAGATAAATATTGAGCATTTTTTGTTTTTTTTTTATATATTTTCTGTTATATTTTTTTTAATATCTTACAAATTTCTGTTATATTTTTTTTTGTTATCACAGTTCTTTTATCTTGATCGTGTTCGATTACAAAGGCAAGAGAAACCAAGATCAGTGCCAACCTTTGTTAATTGGACAACTGCTTCAATTAAGGCAAGGGAAGGAGATGAAATGAGAGGCAATGGATTTGGATCTGGTCGTGTATTGCCAAGACTAGAGTTTGATTCAGTTCCATATCAAGTCTCTACACTTGAAGAGCAAACTATTGGAGGTCCAGTAATATGTGGATTAATTGAAGGCCCAACAGAAAAAGTATGGTTAAATGAATTTTATTTTAAATACATAGTATGTGTTTCATTATAAATAATTAGTGTTGTTCAGTTAAATTATGAATGTGGTTCAGACAAATATTAAGAGTGGTTCAGAGTAATAATGAGTGTGTTTCATAGGAATAATATTTTTTGTTCAGAGATATAAAGAATGTTGTTCAGAGAGATAACTGAGTGTGGTTCAGAGAGAATAATGAGTGTGGTTCATAATTGGTGAGAAATATACAAAGAAAACTGGGTCATTATTTATGTGTTTCAGCATAAACTGCTAGTAATTGTAGTTGTTCATTAGTTCAACATATGAAATTAAAGTACTTTAAAATTGGAATAATTACGAAGTGGTAGTGGTTCAGCATTGATATTAGTATGTGGTTCAGCATGAATATTACAAATTTTTTATATCATTTCTCAACAGTTATCTGAAGATAAAGAAGCTGTCAATAAGGACAATACAACGGATCATGTAGAGGCTGTATGTGAGGAAGTTTTGAAGGACCATGCTCAGTTATTTGAAGGTCCTAATGAAGATGTAAGTATTGTTTTAAAATTTATTTATAAAATTGAGTTATAATTATAATATTATTTAAGTATATAACAAAATTTTTACTTCTTTTTGCAGGGGTTTAAAGAGAGATACAAGTCTGAGATGTGTTTACTGGTTAAAACAATTTCAAATATTGTAGAATTGACAGCTGCATCTGTTTCTCGAAAAAATGACGATGTGGAGATTAGTTATTTGAACCATGCTGCAAAGCGGATTGTTTGTGAACAACCTTCAAGCTCTCCTGAAATTAATTTAACACCAGATGAGTTTGACAATCCTGAAATTGATAGGCTTATGCGGATTGTTGACATTGCTATTGCCAAGAAAGAAGAGATGGACAAAATTCGGCTTTCTGATCCATTGTGGAATCTTGGCCTCACACCTCCTGGGAATACTCCAACAATTGCAGAAGTGTTTAGGACTGTTGAAAAAACATTTCCAAAGACCCCTGAAGACGACATGCCTGCTGTTTTTCAGTCTCCTACAGAGGATCAACCAGTGGTTGCTCAGACTAATAATCTTAAAAATCCTCTTCAGGGGTTAGCTGATGCTGCTGCAATTCATTCAATAAAGAATAATGTAAGTCATTTAACAATCTTTAATTTAAATCTTTATATTTGTTATATAAATTTTTTTAACATGTATTAATAATTTATCAGGTTTCTGAAAAAGCACCAGCAGAGGGGCCCCCCCAAGTGATTGAACCAATAAAAACTGATATTTCAAAGGTAATTTTAAAATATTTTTGTTTTAATATGTTTCTATTTTTTTTATATTGTACTTCAAAATAATGTTTCTATTTTTTTGCTCTTCATCTTACAGGTGGTTTCTACAGATGATGGTGCACAGAAGAAGAAAACAATTTTGAAAATCCCATTGCCAAAGGTTTGTAGAAAGGCCAATATTTTTTTTTTCTCTTCATTTGTTATATTTTAATAAATTTATACTGCAGGACGATGATAAAAAAAAGCCAATGTTGAAAAAAGGGTTCAACCATCGAGGGATATTGTGCCATCAAAAGAAATGAGGAGCCCATTTTATGATAGATTTGTTAATCCTGCTCCCCAGAGGAAGTCTCCTTTTGCTATAAAGCTATACAAATATGTGACAGAAGTTGAAGAGGATCCATTGTAAGTTGTTCATGACTTAGTAGTAATATTTTAGTCTATGTTCAGAAACATAAATTTTTGTTTTTCTGGTTTAGGGAAACTTTTTTCAGCTACAAAGACATCATAATCCCCCGGGTTACGATGCAGTCACTACAATTTGATCAGTATGTTGATGCTCAAATTGTTGATGCGTGGAGTTGTATTCTGAATTATGAAGAATCTCATCGCGGATATGGATCTATTAAAAGATTCTTTGCCACCTGCGCGATCAGTGTAAGTTAAGATTTTAATTAATTTTGTTGATTTTATTAAATTATGTTAATTTTTTTATTTAAATGTTTTTCATGTATTCTCAGGAAAACTCAATTGTGTACCCCACGAACGGTGACATTGATAAGAGATTTAATGTATTTCGTGAGAAATTTGATGAACTTCTTACAGTCAAATGTCCTACAAATTTGAGCGAAATAGATTTGGTATGTTTTATTTAAGATTCTTTTTATATGTTAATATTTGTTTATATTTGATAGTGTTCTTAGAGATAAATTGTGGTGGTTCAGAGAAATAAGTTATATTGGTTCAGACCGATAACTATATGTGGTTCAGAAAGATTACTTAGCGAGTGGGTCAGGCAAGTTGTAAGAGAGGGGGCAGGTTCAGACAGATAAAGTGTAGTGGTTCAGAGAAATAAGTTATAGTGGTTCAGAGCGATATATAAGTATGGTTCAGACAGATTACTGACTCAGGATACTTGCAGTAACTCTTATATTAATTATATTTGTTTTTTTTTTGACAGTTTATGTTTCCAATTCTAGCATCAGAACACTTTTATATTATATCTGTCAATTTGAAGACAAAAGATGCAGCTGTGATTGATAACATGAAGCTGACAGTGGACTTTCAGAACAAATATAAAAATATTCCAAGAGTTACTGTAAGTATATTTATTCTTTTGTATAAAAGGTTTTTATTCAACATTTTATCTTATCTATATACTAATTGTTTTTTTTTCTTAATTGAAGGTTAATTTTTTGACCAAGTATTTGGATTTGAAGAACTTGAAAGCCAAAGCAGACCTTGTTCGAAATTACAAACCATACTTGATGGAGTTAAAATGGGCAACAGATCAAAATTTTGTTGATTGTGGCGTCTTCTGCATGCGTCACATGGAGACGTTTATGGGGAGCAACGGACCTGATTGGAATAGTGGATTTTCAAAGAATTCTACCAAAACATTAATCAATCTCAGGGAGCTTTACATGCAGGCAATTGTGAAGTCTTCTATTAATGAAGTGAAAGATAATATTTTGGGAAAAATTAAGACTTTTAGCCCAGGGTTAACAAAAGTATGATGATGTTTAAAGTAAATTTGTAAAGGATGGATAATATTTCTGAACAGTTTCTTTTTTGTATTTGACAATTTTATATAAGTCTTTCGGATTGTGTAGTTCTTATAACAGATAGTGGTTCAGAGAGCTGACTTAGTGTGGTTCAGAGATATAATTAGTGTGGTTCAGACAGATAATTGTGTGAGGTTCAGCATTGTAGTGGGGTTAATGATTCAATCCCTCAGAGAATCTTTGTTTCAGAGAGGATAACTGAATGTGGTTCAGAGATATAACTGTGTGAGGTTCAGATAAGTAAATGTGTGTATTAAATGGTGTGAACGTAGCATTGGTTCAGAAGGAATAACAGTAGTGGTTCAGAGAGATATAGCTGAAATATTTTTATGGTTCAGTAGAATTTAATGATATTGGTTCAACATAAGTAAATTTTTGTTTCAAGAGTTTATTAAATATTAGTTCAGTATAATTTATTGATATTCGTTCATAATAAATAATTTTGTGGTTCAGGAGTTCATGAAATATTGGTTTAGTATAATTTACTAATATTGGTTAAGCATAATTTAATGATTTTAAATTTTGAAAAAAATATATAAAAAAATTACTGATGCGGTTTAAAAAATTAACGGATGCGATTTAAATTTACTAGGGGGCTTTATAGGGGTATTTTTGTCATTTTGCGTGCTGTATTTTCTGATAAATCTTCCCATTTCCCCATTCTCTGCAGTTGTGATCATTTGACAAAGAAAGAAAGAGAAATCTTCCTTAGTCCTTTCATCTCCCTCAAATCTCATCCCCATTCTCAGCATTTTCCTGTTTATCCCTCTGAACCACAAGGTACCGGTTAGTGTTTGTTTACATTTCTACCTCTGTATTTCTCTTCATATTATCCCTCAAATCTTCCCTAGTGTTTGATTACATTTGCTGTTTGGTTGTTGTCTTTGTAGGGCTTCTCTTTTTCAATGGCTTATCAAATTGGTGCTGTTACTGGGTATCATCACACTGTGGGCAAGTTTTTAGTTGAACTCGTAGGAACGGTGTCTTCTGTTTATGGCGGCGCTCAAATTTCGGTGTCAACCCATTCCGTTAGATTTCCTGAGATATTTCATCACGTTGTCGGGTGGAACGGTATGCCATTGAGCGAAGAACGCTGCAATCAAATTTTTGTAGACGCAGGGATCCCAAGTATTATCCGAACTCATGCAATAAATGGGCTTTTAGTGGAAGCTACAAGTTCGTGGTTTAATCCAGACGCTGATTTAGTAGAATACGGTCTCTGCCCTAACATCGAGGTGCATTTGTACTACAATTCCGAGGATTCGTCCGAATCGAGTAACGACTCTGACATAGAGCCCGACAATGTTGAAGGCGACAACGTTGATTTTGTACAGCATCATCCAGCCACTACAGAAGCTATTGAAGCCCTACAAGAGACATATCATCTTGAGATCAATGGAGATGCATGTTCAATATGTTTTGAACCGATGATGTCTTCAGCGCCCGTCCTTGGAATGCCATGCTCACATTTCTTCCACCCAGAATGTCTCCGGACTTGGCTTATGGTTGAAGGCGTTTGTCCTCTTTGTCGATCTACCCTGTAAAATTACATTTTGTTCAGTATTGTCATCTTAGGAAAGACAATGTTTATTAACTTTTTGGGGTAAGAAAATTTGCATCCTCTGTTTGGGAAGACTTTATTTAAGCAAAAGTATAATATTAATGGAATTTGTGTTTTTGTTATTAGCAAATGTATAATATTTGGTCTTATATTCATATGTTTGATATTTTGGTATTGTGTAGTTCTTATAACAGATAGTGGTTCAGATAGATAACTGTGTGAGGTTCTGTATAGTAGTGGTTTCAATGATTTAATTCCTATCAAAGAGAATCATTGGTTAAAAGAGACAACTGAATGTGGTTCAGAGGTATAACTGAGTGTGGTTCAGATAGATAAATTTCAAGGGATAAAGTATATGTGGGGGGTTCAGAGGAAATGAGTGTGGTTCAGAGTGATAACTAAGTGTGGTTCAGAGTGATAACTGATGGGGGTTCAGATATATGGCTGATTTTGGTTCAGATAGATAATTGCGTGTGGTTTAGCATAATATTTAATATTATTTATTAACAGTAATTGGGATTTAATATTTAATATTAATGTGGGGGTTTAGAGAACTTAGTATTTAACTTTTCAACTTTTCTTTATTATTTATTAACTACACTTTTATAGGAAACTACAGTATTTAATATTAGTATGTAACTTTTCAACTTTCCAAAGAGGTGAATTATTGTGGTTCAGACAGATAATTAGTGTGGTTCAGATAGATAACTGTGTTAGGTTCAGAGACATAAATAGGTTAAAGTAATTATTACAGGTGAAGGAAGTTGAAGAGGTTAAAGTGTATTGGAAAACCGCTCTTTAAAATACAGAAAAAAAAGGAAGTTGGAAAGGGGCAACTGCCTATAAAAGAAGAATAACCTTCCTCCTCTCTTATCCATCAAAAATCATCCTTTGCCCCCGTAACAAACAAACCTCCCTCCACCAACAAAAAACAATGGCTTTAATCAACCCAGTGCAGTTCTGCCAAGATTATTACAAGTTGAATCTGGACGAGATCCTATACCCAGGTTATCACATCCCTCTTTTAGAAGAGGCTTGTGAAACAAACACGACAAGGATTAGGGGGGAACTGATGGAAGCCGCGGAGTTCCATCAAGAATACTCGTCTACAATCACAAGGCAGTTAAATGCAAATGCATACAAGATTTCAGAGGCAACAAGAGATGATGATCAGCAACTTCTACAGACGGTAATTTTTATAGATATTCTGGAGAATATGTTTTTAATCTAAATAAAATATTTAACTTTTAAATTTAAAAATGTATGTAGTTGGAAGAAAAAAAAAGAACAACTAGAGAAAGAACTGGAAGAGGTACAAGACAACATAATCAACTGCATCAGGGATGTCTTCCATGAAGAAGACAAAAGAAGGCAGAAGATTCGTGACTTCTTGGGGATATGAAGTATGAATTAGAAGAAGAAGAAGAAGAAAGACCTCTTTTTAATTTCTAGTTGTTCAGTCTTTATAACATTATATTTTCCTTAAATTATTCAGTTTGAACCATATGTACTAAGTTTGAATTATTAACTTTTCTTTAATTATTCAGTTTGAATTATTATTATATTTTAATTGCAACACATTTTATATACCCGCAATAAAATAAATAAAGTTAGGAGAAATTGGTTCAACATTAATAAAATAAAATCAGGTTTTGGGTTTGAATTACTAAACTACGTTGCTGAAGATACTTATGACCGTTTGTAAGTTATTTAAAGATAATGGTCTTTGACAAAATGTGTTTCAGTTTGGTTCAGAGAGATAACTGAGTGCGGTTCATAGTGATAACTGATTGTGGTTCAGAGATATAATGAGTGTGGTTCAGATAGATAACTGAGGATGGTTCAGATAGGGGGTATGAGTGTGGGTCAGAGAGAGAATGAGTGTGGTTCAGAGATATAATAAGTCTGATTCAGAGAGGGATAATGGAGTTTGATTCTGAGTGTGGTTCAGAGATATAATGACAGTGGTTCAGATAGATAACTTAGTATAGTTCAGATAGAGATTGAGTGTGGTTGAGGGATATAATGAGAGTGGTTCAGATAGATAACTTAGGATAGTTCAGATAGAGATTTTGTGGTTCAGATACATGTTCAGAGAGATAATTGAGTTTGGTTCAGAGAGATAACTGAGTTTGGTTCGGAGATATAATGAAGAAATAATAAGATATGATTCAGGTGAACCAATAATAGGAATGGTTCAGAAAATCTAATTAAAAATAAATCTGTAAACATTGACATTAAGAGAATGTTTCACAAAATCTAATTATTTAAAACCGTAAAAATATATAAAATAAAATTGTCTATGAGGTACTTCGAGAAGCTTTATTCATTTCTTCCATTTTTTTTTTCTCTGCTTGAATTTTTTTGCAGTTTCTGCTGTCATGGAAGGCTAATTTGTTGCATTCCTTGCACAATCGTTGTGTTTTCTTCTTCTTCTTCTCTATTGCCTTTTCTTTTCCACCTTTTAGTCGCTTTCCACTGCCTTTGTTGCTTGCTTTTACTGGGTCCTGCACTACAATCTGATCTGGAACCTTCACCCCAACAAAATCTTCCACTAATTTCTGTTTATCAAGTGTCTGGTTACCTTCAATAGCCACTTCATTCAACGACTCAATATATGCCTCTATTGAATCATTAAATTTTTTCAAATTCTCTTCATCTTGATCAATCAATCCAAGACACTTATGGACATTTCTAAGAATTTCACTTCTTATCACCTTACATGCATCAATCTGTGCACATTGCTGAACAATAACATCATCAATTTTGAAAATTGGAGACAATGCTGCTTCTTTTGTCCACCTCAGCAAAACTAAATTATCAGGTAATTTGCTAATGCCCAAATCTTTTAATACTTGGAAAGCATGGCAACAAGGTAAACCCTCTCTCATAAACATCACACAACTACATTTTGTGAAATGATTATTAGGGTGGTATTCAACCTTGAAGGATTTGGTCCCTGAAATATCTCTCAAAGTGAATAAATGTTTTTCCTCCGTTTCTTCAACATTAAGAACACGGCACTTCCTCTGCAACTGCATCTGTATTTTCCGGAATGTATGTAATGTAAATATTGATGCACAATATTTTTCTATTTCCAAATCAGTAATCATATCAGGAGATTTTGTCTGATCAGCAATGTTCAACAGAGTTTGATTGTGTCTTTGGCTATCAATGGCAGTATCATAGTGCATCAGTAACTCAACCAAGCTGAAGAATCTATCTGTATACAGCTTAAAGAACTTGTTTTGGGATTCTGCAACAGATGTCGTCCACCCAACTCGACTTAGTGGTATATGTTTACTGTAAGCGGGGATCCATGACTCTCTGATTTTGAAGATATTTTTAAACCAAACATTTTTTTTTAATTGGTACTCTTCAATAATTGACTTCCACATCTCCTCGAACTCAAACGGTTCAATTTCATCATTCCACACTGCAGCATCTAAACTTCTTCTAAAAGCTGAACATTTGCTTAAAGTTGTGCCAACTCTTTCTGGGACCTTACTCATAATGTGCCACATGCAATATCTGTGCTCAGTGGAGGATAATATGGACTTAGCAGCAGCCTTCATTGATGGATCTTGATCTGTCACCAAAAGTCTTGGTTCTGCACCCATTGCTTCTTTAAAATTTTGGAACATCCATGAATAAGATGCTATATCTTCATTTAAAATCAAACCTGCTGCAAACGTCACACATTTGTTATGGTTGTCTACCCCACTGAATGGAGCAAACACCATATTATATCTGAAAAATATATTAGATAATATAATAAGTATAGTGGTATAAAATTGTAAAATTAATGGGGTAATAATGTACAGCAAAAGACAGTTCAGAAGTATACAAGTATAGGGGGAAATGGTTCAGCATATATACCAGGGAGTGGTTCAGTATATTTAATAATTAGTAATTAATCAAGGAAAATGTAGCATTGTTCAGCATATGTACTTTAGCATGGTTCAGCATTATATTAATAATTGGTTCAGCACACAAAATATTAATAATTGGTTCAGCACAACATTATATACCATGAAGTGGTTCAGTATATTTAAACATTAGTGTTCAGTATTAATAATTTACTGTAGCTGATAAAGAAGCATACCTATTTGTTCTGTACGTAGAATCAAATATGACAACATCCCCAAATATTGAAAAAAATTTTCTTGATATTGGATCTGCCCAAAATATCATTGTTAATCTGTCTTCATTATCAACAGCATAGTTGAAATAAAAGGCGCTGCAAATCTCTTTCTTTGTTGATAATCTGTTAATCAACATTTGGGCATCAGAATCTTTCATATAAGCCATCAAATCCCTTTTGAAGTTCTTGAATTGGACAACTGTTGCACCAGCCTCTGATAATCCACCCATCATTGTTTCATAGAGCTTGTGAGCTTTAACAGCACCAATTTTTGTTTGAGCACAGTCTAACACAAATTTTCGATGCATCATTTCTAGCTTGAAGTTAGATTTTGCATACTTTCCTGTAAACTTATCCCGAAGTTCATGTGTATGACGTTCTTCAAACACCTTTACCTTATATTTGCCATCCATTGTCCTTGTTAATACAACTCTAGCTTTACAACCACATCTGTTCGAAACTGTTTTCTTTTTTCCTGTTGAATTTGCTCCATTTTTCACCCCCTCTCTGTTGCAGACAATGTACTTTAATTTGACCACACTCCCTGTTCGTAAAAGCGTGCTGTTGCGTGTTTCAAACCCACAAATTGAAGCATATGTCTCATACATCTCTGAGCCTTCACCAATTGTATCAAAAATTTTCCCAACAGTAGGTTTAAATTCTTCATTACATATCGGGACCCAATACTTTGTAGTTCCTGGTGATATCTCTAAGACAAATCTGTTCTCTGATGTTGGACCAATGTCTGATACAGTTGGGGTAGGAATATCTGGCAGGAATATTACAGTGTGTTATAAGAAAAAAGATATTGGGTTCACAATAATTATTATTAAATGATTCAGTATTATATCAGGAACTGGAGGAGCAAGCATTATAATAATAAGGGGTTCAGCATACAAGAGAAATGGTTCAGTATAATTATTAGTAATAATTGGATGAGCAGATAAATGAGAAATTGGTTCAGCATACACGAGGGACTGGTTCAGAAATATAATTCAATCTTTTCTTACTTTATACACGAGGGACTGGTTCAGCAGATATAAGGAAATGGTTAAGAGCAAATAACTTGGTGTTCTCACGAGGTTCAATATACAAGAGGAACTGGTTCAGTATACAAGAGAAACTGGTTCAGTATACATGACAATAATTGGTTCAGCGGATATAAGGAAATGGTTGAGAGCAAATAACTGGGTTTGCTCACCATTTTAAAATAAGAGGTTCAGTATACAAGAGGAACTGGTTCAGTATAATTATTAGTAATAATAATAATTGGTTCAGCAGATATAAGGAAATGGTTCAGAGCAAAATAACTGGGTTTGCTCACCACTATAACATAATAGGTTCAGTATACAAGAGGAAATGGTTCAGTATAATTATTAGTAGTAATAATAATTGGTTCAGGAGATATATTAGGAACTGGTTCAGCATACAAGAGAAACTGGTTCAGTATACATGACAATAATTGGTTCAACGGATATAAGGAAATGGTTCAGAGCAAATAACTGGGTTTGCTCACCATTATAAAATAAGAGGTTCAGTATACAAGAGGAACTGGTTCAGTATAAATATTAGTAAAAATAATAATTGGGTCAGTATACAAGAGGAACTGGTTCAGTATACATAACAATAATTGGTTCAGCGGATATAAAATAAGAGCTTCAGTATAATAATAATTGTTCAACAATTAGAACAAAATTAATAATAATATCAAAAATTAAGAAAATACACAGCAATTAGAACAAAATTAATATTTTTACCTCTCTCCATCTGTAATATTGCAACAGATCTTTCGATTTCGTTGGCTTCGATTTCAATTTGTGTTTCAGACATCAGATCTGCTGGTTCAATTGACGACGATGATCCTGCCATGTGCGAGAGAAGATTTGTTGACGAGAATTCGGAGAGAATTCCGAGAGAGATTCGTTGATTCGGAAGAAGAGATTCGTTGATTCGGAAGAAGATTTGAAGTTTGGAGAACAAGGAAGGAGAGATTCGTTTATTAATAAGGGGTGCGTGATATTAACGTGTATAAGGGCGAGTGTGTAAAAAAAAGCACGTGGGGGCGGGGGTGAATTCAGCCAATCACGGGCCTTCTTTCCTTCTCACCGGTTCAGGGCTTCTCACCTGAACCCGACCCTATATATATATATCTATATAGGGTGTGGTTCGGGTGTACACACTCCTTAAGATGTACCTTGTGTACAATTGTGGACCGTTGATCAAAAGAAAATGAAAGGCTATGATTAAAATGAATTTTTCTTTTTTTTTTCCAATTAAATGTGTGGGTCCCACATGGAAAAATCAACCCCTTGCCATTCACGCGCAGGCCTCATTCTTGCTTTCTCCTGTATTATAAAAATAAAACCCCCCTTTGGCTTTTTTTTTTTGTAAACTATTTTTTGGAAAGCTGCTTTATTTTAACCCCTTATTTCGACTGTTTTTAAAATTTGTCAATTCAACCGAATAATATTTCATATGCTACCGAATAATATTATCTTATCTTTCTCCGTCCAGTTTAGATGAAAAATTACCTATTTCACTGAATAATTTGTCATATGCTACCGAATAATGTTTTTTTTGTTCATCCATTTCAAATAAAAAAACCTCAATTCCCTAAACAATACTTACTATTTATACGAATAATGTTTTATATTTCACCGAAAAATGCTCATGCGATGAAGGGTTTTTATATTGTTTGTCAAACCAAAGACTCCATTACTGACGAATAATAAATCAGATTTCATCGAATAATTTACTAATTCATTACCACTTGTATTCGAAATTCGACACATACGTCTGAATAATTTACGACTAATTAATCAAATTATACATCTCAAAAATCAAACGCTAAATACAGCACATACGTCCGAATAATTCTTCATTTTTCCCTGAATAATACGGGTTGATTAAATAACAACTTCTCCGATTACGCTTATACCTAACACAAACCCAAACCTCAAACACCCCACCCCACCGGCGGAGGCGGCAGGAAGAAAAGCCAACTGGCCGATCGGGATCCTCCTCCGATGGAGGTGTCGAATAGAACAGTTGGAAGCCGCTCAAAAATGCCACCACACACCACCGCCTTCGCTGCCGATCAGAACCCTACCACACATCACCGTTTCCGGCTCTTGATTAGTAGAACGTGGGGAGTCACGATCGGAGGAAGATGAAGAAATTGGGAAAATCAAAAATGGGGGATTTGATATGCAATTTTCACTGTTGATCTACTGTTGATCGAAAAGAATATGGTGGCTACATTTTCTTTTGTTTTTTAATAATACCTAGCGGGACCCACATGTGACCACATCGCCATCCCTCTTAATTTGATTCACACGCACCACTTGAAGCAAGTAAGGATGGTGGTTTTTACTGTTCATGCGGGTCCCACTCCTTATTTTCTAAAAAAAATAGAAAAAATCTTTTTAATCTTGTCCATCCATTACAATAAGATCAACGATCCACAATTGCGTACAAGGTACATCTTAAGGGCTGTGTACAAATGATTCATACTATATATATATAGATAGATATTGACGATTAAGATATTTTAAATTCCACCCAACTCTATTGGAAGAGATATGTTGATAAAATGTTAATTAAAAAAATAAAATGCCAAATGAAGAAATTGGGAGAGGAATTCTGTGTTCTCTTTATTGAATCATACGTTAATATATACACCAAAGGATGAGGAGGATAAGCTCTGTACAGAATCAAAAAGATACGTTCCTAAAATACAGGAAACTATATACACCAAATCTCACCAAATCGTGATCTAATCTTATCAAATCTCAATACTCCCCCTCAAGTTGGAGCATGAAGATCTCGAATGCCCAACTTGCGAAGAAGCGTCTGAAACTGGGATTGGCCGAGTGCCTTTGTAAGTATATCAGCGAGCTGTTCAGCGGAGCGGACATGAGCTGTTGTAATGGTGCCTGCTTGAACATGATCCCGAATGAGATGACAATCGACCTCGATATGCTTAGTTCGCTCATGAAACACCGGATTCGATGCAATGTGTAGAGCGGCCTGATTGTCGCACCAGAGACGCATTGGACGCCGGTGGAAGACGCCGAGAGATGTGAGGAGGGACTTGAGCCAAACGAGCTCACAAGTCGTAGTTGCCATGGCCCGATATTCGGCTTCAGCTGACGACCGAGAGACAGTGACTTGCTTTTTAGTTTTCCAAGAGACAGGAGACTCACCAAGCATGACAAAGAAGCCCGTAAGAGAACGACGGGTGAGAGGACATGAGGCGTAGTCTGAATCACAATAAGCATTAAGACGAAGGTCACTGGCACGAGAGAGAAGGATACCCTGGCCTGGGCAGCCCTTCAAGTAACGGACAACCCGCAAAGCTGAATGCCAATGATTCTGCGTGGGCTTGCTCATGAATTGAGCAAGGATATGGACCGAATAGCTCAGCTCAGGCCGTGTGATAGTAATGTAGATAAGCCGACCAACTAGACGTCGATACTTCTCAGGCTCCAGCATTAGGGAGCTCGTGTCAAGTGCGAGCTTGTGGTTCTGTTCAATAGGGACAGCGGCCGGACGAGACCCCAACAACCCAGTCTCGGTCAAGATGTCCAGTGCATACTTGCGTTGTGAAAGGAAGATCCCAGCTGGTGTTCGTGTGATTTCGAGGCCAAGAAAATACTTGAGAATGCCGAGATCCTTCATATGAAAGTGAGAATGAAGATACCCTTTGAACCGAGCAATGGAAGAGGGATCATTTCCCGCAATAATAAGATCATCGACGTAGATGAGCACATGAATCTCAACACTCAGGCGGATGTAGGAGAATAAAGAATAATCGGCATAGGATTGTGCAAACCCAAAGCGTTTCAGAGCGGAGGCTAGCTTGGAGAACCAATTGCGAGGCGCCTGGCGCAGCCCATACAGTGATTTACGAAGATGACAAACCATGGAGGAACCCGGAACGGAGAACCCCGGAGGCATGGTCATGTAGACATCCTCATGTAAGTCACCGTGTAAGAACGCATTATGCACATCCATTTGATGCAATTCCCAATTACGGATAGCGGCCACTGCAAGAAAGACCTTAACCGATACCATCTTTGCAACAGGAGCAAACGTTTCCGAATAATCAATACCTTCAACTTGGCGATTGCCAAGAACAACCAAGCGAGCCTCGTATCGTTCAATCCTCCCATCGGCTTTATACTTGATTCGATACACCCATTTGCAACCAATGGATTTCTTGTGAGGAGGCAGGTCGACAATAGTCCAAGTATTGTTGCGGTGGAGAGCATCAATCTCAAGTTTCATAGCATCCCGCCAATGCTTATGGCGAACTGCTTCATTGAAAGTTGTCGGTTCCTGTTCAGCGGCAATGGCCGTCAAGTAGTAACGGTGTGATGAAGATATATGATCATAATTAAGTGAATGAGCTAGGGGATACAAGGAACCTGAGGACGAGACTTGAGAGGGATCCGTCGAGAGGGGTTTATTGGTGCCGATGGCAGGGCAAACGTAGTCACGAAGGCGAGGATTAGGCTGATGGTGTCGTAGGCTTCGGCGGAGAGGCGGAGGTGCAGATGAGCTCCCCCTGTCGGTAGGAAGGGTGACGTCGTCATGAGTGGTAGGGGAAGGCTGGAGAGCGGAGGCTTCAGTAGAAGGAAGTGAGGGCGGAGGGTGGTGATATGGGAATATGTGTTCATGAAAGGCAACGTCTCTAGACACAAAGAGTTTGTGCGACTCAAGGTCATAGAGACGCCAACCCTTTTGGCCGTGTGGGTAGCCTAAGAAGACGCACCGTCGACTGCGAGAATGAAATTTGTTAGGGTCACGAGGAATGACGGAGGCATAACAGAGACAACCAAAGACCCGAAGATGTGAATAATCAGGAGGTTTGTGAAAGAGGAGTTCATGAGGTGTTTTCCCTTGTAGAACAGAAGTGGGTGTGCGGTTTATGAGATAACACGCGGTAAGGACACATTCGCCCCAAAATTTGAGAGGTAATGAGGCATGGAACAAGAGGGCTCGAGCAACATTTAGGATGTGGCGATGCTTGCGTTCCACCCGACCGTTCTGTTGAGGGGTACTAATGCAAGAAGACTCAAATGAAATCCCAGATTGACGGAAATATGGTTTGAGAACAAGAAATTCAGCCCCATTATCACTTCGGAAACATTTGATTGATTTGTGAAATTGAGTGCGAACCATCGAGCAAAAATTGCGGATAAGGGACGCAACCTCAGATTTATGTAGCATAAGATAAACCCAAGTAATACGAGAGTAGTCATCAACCAATGTAAGAAAGTAAGATGCACCACAAGTAGAGGGTATGCGATAGGGACCCCAAACATCACAATGAACTAGATCAAAACAGTGAGTAGCATAAGAGGTACTAATAGGAAAGCTGAGACGAGTTTGTTTTGCCCTAAAACAAGTATCACAAGGAGTACTTTTATTTTTAATAGTTTTGGTAGGAGAAATGCCAGGAAATGACTCAACTAACTGAAAAGACGGATGTCCGAGTCGTTGGTGCCATAAGGTGGGGGAATTGGCGTCGAGAAGGTGGCAGAGGCGAGTGGTGGAAGGAGGTGGTGACGGCACGAGCCAACGAAGCCAATAAACCCCATCTTGAGCTTCACCTGCTCCAATCAGCGTCCTCGAAGTGCGGTCCTGCAACACACAAAGCTTATCAGAAATTATGATGATGCAAGTCAGGTCAACAGTTAAGCAGTTCGCAGAGATCAAATGACATTGAAGTCCTGGGACAAATAGAACATTTCGGATAGACAGGCCATGGCATAACAAAGCAGTGCCGACTTGATTAGCAATCGAAACGGACCCATCGGGAAGCTTGATATGATAAGTAGAGACCGCAACCAAGTCTCGCAGCAGGGATATATCACCAGTCATATGTAACGAGGCACCCGTGTCAAGTATCCAAGGGACAGAAACAATACCTGACATGGTGTCATGGGAAGATTGGGCATGGAAATCCTTGAATTTCTCAAGGAGAAGTTGCCACTGGTCATTCGTCAGCGAGGGACCGATAGCAGCTCTGTCATCAGTGTTCAACGGAGGGGCGCCAACAGATGACGCCGAGTGCGCAGCCCCAGCTTGGACTGCGTTGCTGTGGACACGACCACGGCCTTGCCCACTGCTGCCAGCAGAAAACGATGCCGAGGTTTTGTCACGGGGAGGAGCACCAGTGATCGGATCACCGACACCTTTGCCATGATTCCACCATTCGGGGAAGCCGCTCAGTTTGAAGCAAGAACTCATCAGGTGACCGGAACGACCACAGTGAGAGCAAATAAGAGAGCTCTTGTCCGGCTTGTTGGAGGAAGGGCGCGAGGAGGACCGAGCCGCCATGGCGAGAGAGTCAGCCCGTCCCTCACGCTCCTTGGCTATGGTGGAGAGGCGCTCTTCCTGCACCGCCAGGGAGTAGACTTTGTTGAGTCCCGGGAGAGGCTCCTGGGCAACAATGGTTGAGCGAAGAGTAGCATAGACGGAGTCATCCAATCCCATAAGGAATTGGTGAACCCGTTCCTCCTCCCTCGCCTTGGAGGCATTCGCACAGGTGCAGACGACGCCGGCTGTGTAAGTAGCCAACTCATCCCAAAGTTTCTTGAGACGACCGAAATAGGCAGCAATGGATTGGCCCTCTTGGCTGCAACGGGCGATCTCGGATCGGAGTTGAAGGATCCGAGGACCATTGCCGACCGAGAACCGCTGATGAAGGTCATCCCATAATTCCTTGACAGTGGAAAAATAGGTGATGGTGGAGTGGAGGGAGGGTTCGATTGACTGGGCAATCCAACCAACGAGCATTGAGTTGACCCTCTTCCAGTATTGAGAGTCAGTAGAGGTCATCTCAGGTTCAGTGATGGTGCCGATCAAGAAACCATCTTTGTTGCGAGCAGAGAAGGCATTGGTCATGGCGATTTTCCATTCAGGGTAGTTGTCACCGCGGAGGACCACCGGGCATATCGAGAGGCCGGTATGGTCAGAGGGGTGAAGGTAGTAGGGTGAGTCAGGGGTAAGAGCGGGAGAAGCAGGGTTGGCCATGTCGAACAGAGACAAGGACAGGGTTGAAGAATTACAGGATCGAAAATATGCCTGATACCATGAAGAAATTGGGAGAGGAATTCTGTGTTCTCTTTATTGAATCATACGTTAATATATACACCAAAGGATGAGGAGGATAAGCTCTGTACAGAATCAAAAAGATACGTTCCTAAAATACAGGAAACTATATACACCAAATCTCACCAAATCGTGATCTAATCTTATCAAATCTCAATACCAAACGAAGTTCACGAACTCTATAGCCCTCATGAGTCCAATCCTGATTCCTGTATGGTATCTATGGCAACTAAACACGACAAGTTAACTTAAAATTAAGTCTGGTATGTTTGAATGTTATGCTTATAAAGTTCCTTTTGCCTAGATCTGCATTTTAAGATAATTTAACTTCAGTTATGAGTTAAAAACATGCTTATAATAGGCCAAACTGCATTTGTTTGGGATAATGATGTCACCTAATGATGTCACCCGAAAGCAATACTAGCAAACTTAAAAGTTACACCAAATAGATCTTACCAAGCAAATACAATTTGCATAAAATGATCAAACCAGTACACATGATATCAGCTGAGGCCGAGCTCATCAAGATTGTCTGCGCTGCCTAGGCAGATGCTGCAGGTGGAGGGGCTTTAAGGACGATCACCACATTGTCGTGGACTCCTTGCAGCAGCAGTTCCCCATCATAAGTCAACACTTTGCGTTTCTTGGCAGCACGAAGAGTGCCCACTAGAGCTTCAAATATGTTTGCACATCGGTCATCATTGAAGAGGACGCCGAAGGTGACCTTCACATAGTAAAGTTCACAGGCATTATTATAAATAGGAGTACAAGCTTGAAAAGATGACAAGATTACGGGGAAACATTGGAGTTTATAGCATCAGGAAAATCATATTTAAAGGCCAAGCGACTGAATCTCCAATGAAAACAGTGAGCTTCAGGAAATATGTTCAAAGCATCAAGTAACAAATAAGGTGGTTTACTCTGACAGACATTAGGTGCTAACTCCTGCAAATAATCAGCCCACCAGCATGATTGCTAAAAAATAAAGGCGTCAACTGAACGAATTGAAGCAACATTTATACAAACATCAGTGCACAGAGAGAATCATAGCAAGAAAGATCGACAGGAACGCCTTAAGAGTTAAGACCCTTAACGAACTTGATAAACAAAGAAATCGCTAATTCCCCATACAGATACAGTCTGTCATTCCTGTTAGTTTCACGTTGTTACAGTGCAACAGTGATTGCCTATATGGTGTTGTGATTCCAAAGGGTTTGATTTTTCTGATCCTTTATTGATCATTTCAATAGAGGGAAACACAGCCAAAATCCCCCTCATCCATATCAGCTGTCTGACTATTTATTGAGTTTAACAGAACATTGATTTGACTCGAGAAAGCTTTGTCATTTGCTGTAAAATCTAGTTCGATATAAGCTGATCAAACGTCACAGAAACAAACAATAGCCCTCAAACATGAAACAAAGTTTTTGCCTAATCAGTTCTGTTTACATAACCAGTTCACCAAGACACCAGTAAGTAGTAAGCTATAGATTTGTTTGGTTTGAACTGTGTAATTGCCCTCTTTTTGAGTTTTCATCAAACATCTATGAATTTATGATATACAGCAGTATATTAATACGTAGTATGACATTTTCACTAATTTCGAACCTCTCCTTCAAAAGTCATTCCTTTTCCCCTTGTTCATTGGTTGAGCAAAACTGTATTCAACTCCATGTTTCCTTTCCCTTTCAAATCTATTCACACTACGGGGATTATAGAACTTCAAGTATGGGATTCGAAGGAGTTCTAATTCTCAAAATGCAAATCTAACATACTACACAAAAATCGAATTCAGTAATCGAAATCAACCACGCGATGTTCCAATTCTACAAGACTCGATAAAATTCAGTTGCAGGAGGTAGACAATTTCGCTGCACAAGCAAACCAAATCAAGACAATCAAAATTCCGATTCACGAACATCGACAATCATCCGACGTCAAAATGGAGGGCGAGAATACTGAAATCTTATAGTTCTTATCACTGTGGTTGTTATCGGAGCAAATTTCAAGAGGGGAAAAAGAAGATCTGAGAGAGGGAACGAGAGAAATGGAGGTGCGAATATACCTTGTAAGAGCCATCGGCCTGGATCTGACCAAGCCGTTGGATTTCCTCTTGGAGCTTAACAACCTCTTCGTCTACATTCATCTTTCTCTGTGACTGGATTTGATTTCGGTTAAGATCGAGATCTTGATCGGGAAGAGCTTGACTGATGTGGTCGAAAATGGAGGGAGGCAATCAACCTGATATGCCTTTTGGACCTCGGCCCTTGTGTCCTTTTTCACATGGACATGGGATCCACTTTTTTTTTTTATCACTTGGGTCCACTTATTTTCACATAATTTTTAATGTTTATAAAAAGAGTAAATTACACATAACCACCCTTAAATTAGGCTAGTTTTCACATAATCACCCATAAAATTATAAATTACAGAAAACCACCCATAAATTACATTTATTTTCAAAAGACCACCCATTCATTAAACCTCTATTTGTTTTGTTTGAAAGGACTAAAATACCCATAATTCAAACTTATTTTTTAAAGGAAAGACTGAGGTGGTAATTGGGCGAGTCGGGTCGGATTCGGTTAGTCGGGTTTCGGGTCATTCGGGTTTCGGGTAATGTCTAATAATTTGATCATTTGGTTGAGTCGGGTTCGGATTTCGGTTGTATTGGGTTTCGATTGTCTCGGGTTTAAGTTATTTCGGATTTGGATTGTCTCAAGTTTTCATTATTTCAATATTCATTTTAAGATTTTTACTAGAATCTATCTTAAAATTCGGGTTATATCGGGTTTCGGTTATAACGGGTTCGAGTCTTAATGGGTTTCGGTTGAATCGGATTTGGTTGAGTTTCGGTTATCGGTTATTCGAATTTCGGGTCCAGAATGGGCCGGGTTGGGTCGGTGTTCAAGACAATCGGTTTCGGGTCGACCGGGTCGGGTTTTCGGGTTCGGGTCGGGTTTTGCTAGCTCTAGGGTTATTGTATGTATTTTGGAACCGATTGTCTTGAACACCGACCCAAGCCGACCCATTTTGGACCCGAAATCCGAATAACCGATAACCAAAACTCACCCAAATCCGAATGAACCGAACCCGATTCAATCGAAACCCATTAAGACTCGAACCCGTTATAACCGAAACCCGATATAACCCGAATTTTAAGATAGATTCTAGTAAAAAATTTAAAATGAATATTGAAATAATGAAAACTTGAGACAATCCAAACCCGAAATAACTGAAACCCGAGACAATCAAAACCTGATACAACCGAAACCCGAACCCGACCCAACCCAATGATCAAATTATTAGACATTACCCGAAACCCTAATGACCTGAAACCCGACTAACCGAATCCGACCCGACTCGCCCAATTGCCACCTGAGTCTTTCCTTTAAAAAATAAGTTTGAATTAGGGGTATTTTAGTCTTTTCAAACAAAATAAATAAAGGTTTAATGGATGGGTGGTCTTTTGAAAATAAATGTAATTTATGGGTGGTTTTCTGTAATTTATAATTTTATGGGTGGTTATGTGAAAACTAGCCTAATTTAAGGGTGGTTATGTGTAATTTACTCTTATAAAAACTATGGATTAATTTTTATACTGTATAATTTAATACTATAATAAAAATGTATTTTTAAAAAATTAATTAAAAATTTCATATTTTAGTTTTTCTTATCATTTTAAAAAAGTGTTCATTAATATTAAACGACAATTATGTTATGGATAATCCTAAAGAGTCCAATATAAGAGCATGTGGAAAGCGATTGTCTCGCTATCATCAACGCAATCAAAAAAGCATGGGCGATTCCCTAAGAGATTGAAATTCTTATTTTAGATGCCCTTTTTCTGCTTGGTTCCTTTGAGACGACCTCTGTTTTCCATATCTTTAGAGAGGCCAATAGAGCGGGCGATTGTTGCACACCTGACTTTGGCTTCTAATTCGTCTTCTTGGAGGTTCGATCTAGGGTTTCAGACTCTCGTCCGTAAGGACGCTCTTGGGTAGTGGTACAACCGTGGTTGACACAAACTCCAAACTTTTGCCTTTTATTTTTTTAAAAAAAATAAGAGCATCCCAACACCTTCTTCATTTTCGAGATTTCGGAGGTTTTTTGAGAATTTTAAATATTTTTTTATTCAACGTTTTTTATATCTCATTCTCCAAAATCGTAAGAGAGGGTGTCATGCCAGACTTTCACTCCGATTCTTGAGAAATTTGCGACAAAACTAGGAGGCTCGAAGTTGAACACTCTTAGCTTTGCTAGGAGGCTGGTCACACTTACTCGAGCGGTACTCTCTACGCACCCATCCTATCAATACTTCATATGGGGCTCGACTACAGAGAAGTGAAAGATGCACAAGATGGTGTGGTCCGGAGTTACGAAGCCCAGGGAGCTTGGAGGGTTAGGGATTATGAGTATGGCGGACGTCAACCTAGCCCTTGTTGTGAAGACTAACTAGAGGCTCTTGTGAAAGAGGGTGTCTCATCCATAAATATGTCTACAAGACTCTTGGAAAGTTCGCGATAGCCTTACATATATGCATGGAAGGGCTTAATGGAGGCTATGAATGAAGTCATATGACCTAACATTAAGTGGAATCTTGGTAATGACAATAATATTATCTTTTGGAAGAATCACTGGCCGGGTTTGGAATGGCTTGAGGAGATGGTGGTAGGCTCGAGGATAGAAGGACATTCGATCACGACGTTGGTGGTTGACTATTAGAGATAGTGTAGCAGATGGGACTATACTAGAATTGAACAACTTCTCCCCCCATCGACACTTTTAAAATTGACAACGGTTGCGATATAGGATAAACCAAGTTGAGCAAAAGGCTTAGACTCGATGAACTGTGTCAAGGGTATGCAATCAGCTAGTTGAAATGTGTCGAGGTTGTACCATAAACTCGACGAACTCTTCCAAGGTAATATTATATCGTTGAGAATGTTAAATGAGTGTATTCTCACAGAAAAAACACAAATTTTTTTTTGTCGAAATCCACCAAAGCTAAAGAAGAAAAAAAAACCAAAAACAGATCCAAAATACTGTTTTTCATCACATTCAACGAGGTTGATGATATTTTTATGACGTGTTTCGGTTCCTCATCATCTCTCGAGTGAAAATCGTAATAGTTTTTTTCAAATGAAAAAGACTACCTTGCAATATATACATTTTCGTCTTGCCAATGACAAAACATGTGTTGCCGTTAGACTTCGTCTTATGGATACCCTATGACCAATGGTTGTGTGCAAATGTGCAAATGTGTATTTTTAGACATTTTTAAGCTCCATTGGTTGTTTTGGATGTGTGCAAATGTACACATTTGAGCATGCGATCTGCAAATTTGATCACACCACCTACTCCATGTGCAAAAACTTTTACAAAAAGTAAGATAATTTCATTGATTTATTTTTTTATGATTTTATTATTGTTTTTGTTTTAAATGAATTGTATTTGAATATTGATTTGTAAAAAATGCACATTTCACCAATAGACCATCCACAATGGTGGTGTACAAATGTGTATTTTTTAGACACTTTTTAACTCCATTGGTTATTTTGGGTGTGTGCAAATGTACATATTTGAGCATGTAATGTGCAAATTTGAGCACACCACCTCCCCTATGTGCAAAAACTTTTACAAAAAACAAGACAATTTCATTGGTTGATTTTTTTATGATTTTATTTTCCTTTTTGTTTTAAATTAATTATATTTGGATGATGTGTAAAAAATACACATTTTACCAATGAAGCAAATTATTAAAAAGCGATGTGTATTTTTACACATCTTATACAAATGTGTATATTTTAAACAAGATCTAACCTAAAAAAATAGGGAAAATTATGTATATATCCCTCAAAACTTTCTCAATTGTCTATATATCCCTTAAAATTTTAAAATCGGTTATTTATCCTTGAATAATAAAAAAAATTATTTAAATGTCCAAATTTCATTTTCTTCCTGTACATTATAGTTAAAAATAACTCATTAAATCTAAAATACCAATTCTAACCTTCAATTAAAGAAAAACAAAATAGAAAACCACAAAACCTTTGGAATTGAATGTAGCAGGAATCTGTCATAGAATTGCAACCCAAATAAAAACCAAATAGCAATAACAAGAATTTGTCATAGAATTCCAGCCCAAATAAAAACCAAATATCAATAACAACAATAGGATGGTTGGATGGTAGTCAAATTAGACATGGAAAAAGCTTTTGACCTTGTTGACTGGGATTTTCTATTAAATGTTCTAGATAGGTTCGGTTTCTCAAGCCGCTTCTGCGGATGGATTAGGGAATGTCTGACAACTGTTTCCTATTCTGTACTTGTTAACAATGAACCTACTGACCTATTTACACCACAACGAGGTCTCCGACAAGGAGATCCCCTATCACCTTATCTATTCCTAATCCAGTCAGAAGTTCTTGTCAGAGGCCTCTGTAATGAGTCCTCAAAATTAGGAAGCCATCTGGGTGTCACAATTACAAGGAATGGCACTAAAATCCCACTCCTCGCCTTTGCAGATGACATTGTTATCTTCGGGTCTGCAACCAAAAAAGCCTGTGACCAAATCAATTTGATACTCAATGACTACTCCGCACTATCGGGTCAAAAAATTAACAGACATAAATCCCATTTTCAAACAACTCCAAATATAACAACGACCAATAGGAACTTAATTCATACGGAACTACAGATTCCCTTCACAACTGACCTAGGCATCTACCTGGGCTGTCCTATCATTTCGGGTCGTACAACCAAAGAAACTTTCACGAGTCTTATTAATACTACAAAGAACCAATTGCACAAATGGAAAGCTAACTGTCTATCCCAAGCAGGACGATGTACTCTAATCAAATCGACGCTACTAGCAAAACCTCTTCATTTAATGCAATGTTTCTTATTACCTAAATCTGTTCACTCGGACTTAGATAAAATTAACAGAAACTTCTTATGGAACAAGGGCCCGAGGCACAAACCCCTTATTAGTTGGTTTGAGGTGTGTAAAACGAAATCTAATGGGGGCCTTGGCTTGCACTGCTCTGAGGATATGAATAAAGCATTACAGCTTAAATTACTATGGAAAATTCTAGCTGAACCACATAACCCCTGGGTCTCTCTGATCACAGAGAAATACTTAAAAGAGCAACATATATTGACATATCATCGAAAAGGCAACTGTTCTTGGCAATGGGCCCAATTAACAAAACTACTGCCACTACTTAAGGATGGAATTAGATGGTCTATAGGTAATGGCGACAACATCAATTTCTGGATAGATCATTGGATTGGTGACTCCCCACTCATCTCAAAAATAACAAATGACCAGCAAATTAACCCAAATCTAAAAGTCTCCGAATTCATTTTACAAGACAAATCATGGGATACTAATAAACTCTATGATACAACTAACCAAGCACTACCAACTGAGATGATAGAGACCATAAAGTTGACACCCATACCGAAAAACATATCCACAGACAGACTATATTGGAAATGGAGTAAGAATGGCTGGTTTTCCACAAACTCGGCCATTGCAATGATCAATGACAAGAAAAACCACCAAAAATATGACCTTTGTTAGATTTGGCACCTCGACTTACCCTCCAAAATAAAAACATTCATTTGGAAGATTACAAAGAATGGAATTCCAACGGCAGCTAGACTTGCACATAGAGGAATGGGTGTGCCAACAAATTGCCCCCATTGTGACTCAAACTATGAGGATGTCGTCCATCTCTTACATGACTGTCCAATAACACATAACACTATCTCATTAATTGACCCAACTATAATGCCTACACTTAACAATTGCTTTGCTCAACACGAACACCTAAACACTACTCTACAAAGTATTAAAGAAGCAATTGGTACTCAACGATTCGCTAAACTCGCACTCTATTGGTGGAGTATATGGTATTTTCGAAACCAAACTCTTTTTCAGAAATTAAAACCTTCCACCACGAGTATAGTTGTCTTCATCAAGGATCAACTATCCCTATGGATGCATTCTAAGACTAACGACGACGACTTGACACAAGCACAAGCAAAAGTCATAAATAATCACAACCATAAACGAAAGAAAAGGAATTCAAAATGGCAACCACCAAATATAGGAGTTTCTAAACTTAATTTTGATGGAGCATTATCATCGTCATCTAACGGCACTTACGGATTCATTATCAGAAATCACTGTGGGATTCCGTTTTTTTCAGGAGCTGGTCCTTCTCCTTTCGCTTCGATTGTTGGATCCGAAGGTTTCGCTCTCTGGAAAGGTATCTCAGCAGCTCAATCCCTACAAATATCTGACCTCATAATTGAGGGAGACAACTTAACAATTATCAACAGTCTTAAAGGCATTGGATTGCCTACGGGAGACTCAGAAATGATTGTCTCAGACAGTCTAGCCTCCCTAGGCTTCTTCCGATCAATTGAGATTCGTCATGTCTATAGAGAAGCTAACCGTGCGGCCGATAGGTTAACACATCTGGATTGCAGCTTCTTTGGTACGGGGACTCCTGACGACTCTGTCCTGCGTAATTTCATCCGTTTGGATGCTCTTGGCATATAGGGTCTCCCCTATTGCCAAATTATTTCCGGTTCAAAAAAAAAAAAAATAACAACAATAGGAATAAGAAGAGAAACAAGAACAAGGTTGGCAATGGCATCCCTTGTCTCAATTTTAGCCATCTGTCATTGAATTCCAACCCAAAAAAAAACCCAAATAGCAATAACTAGAATAAGAATAAGAAGAAAAACAATAACAAGGTTGGCAACGACATCCCTTGTCTCAACTTTTTAGCTCATCTTCCGACTCAAATGATACCACTTATGCGTAATCCAAGTGACATTCAAAATTGCTAATTTTTTTCTTCTTCAAGAAGCTTGAAAATGTTTGCAGGACATGCCCTCTTGTTTGCTCTCCTTTTGCCTTCCTTCACAGCTCCCCTGAATAAAACTCATAAACATAAGCATTTTATATACAATACTTAATTAATGGCTAAATCAAGAATTGCAAAAAAAAAAAAAAGAAGAAGAAAGAATCCCACCGTCTAGCATTTGACCCCTGTACGAATTGTGCATCCATAGTACTACTTCCACTTGCTTCTGGTGGAACGGAATTTTTACAAGTATTCTTGTGATGGCCATATGTACCGCAGCGCCTGCACTTATGAGATCTTTTTCTCGACTCATCTGATGCCTTTATACGATTCTTTCGAGGCCTCCCCGCGGGACGTTTTAATATTGGGGGTAACATGTTATACCCAAGAATCCAAGATCAACCTTCAACCACTCATTCCTACTTGGCATTGGAGCTATTCCTGCTACATAAGTTGCTTTAAATCGCTCCACTGTGAAATATGAATCAACATACCCTTCCCATTTAGCATTTCTAATTGATGCTATGAATGCTGCAACATGAACACATGGAACACCCTTCACTTGCCATGCTCTTCAGGTACAAGTTTTCTCTTCCAAGCTTACTACCCACCTCAATCCACTTTTTTGAATCTCAGCATAAGAATCCATGCTTTTGTGCACCTCATAGCCATCCACGCTCTACAAATTGAAAAGTAACAAATTACCATTAAATTATGAGATTGTTAAACACAAGGAATCTAAAACTTAACATAACTAAAAGAAAAGAAGACAATAGTTTAATACCCGAGAGATCCATTTTATATAGTTTGCAACCTTAGGAACAAGTGGGCCTTTCCATGTAGTTGCAATCCTCCTCCTTTGGTCAATCTTGAGCATCACTTTTTGCCTTATTGAGTCAAGCAAATCAATGACTGGTTTATGCCTCTCTTTTGATATCCATGCATTAAATGTCTCTGCAACATTATTTGTGAGGTAATCACATTTTGCTGTTGTGCCAAACTGACTTCTGCTCCACAAGTTCGTGTGTTCTGCATTAAGGTAGTTGATGCTTGCTGGGCAATGTTTCTTCATCTCACCAATCAAACCATCAAAGCGACTTGTAGAGTATGTTCGTGCAACTCTCCAAAGTCCGAAGTTGAAAATATCTCCACGAAATTGCTTTTTAAAATTGCTATAGAGGTGTCTCATGCATTCTCTGCGCTCTGCCGATGGGTACACTTTTCTAATAGCATTTTGTAACCCCTTTTGCATATCCGACGATATCACTAGCCCATACGGTGTACCGATAGCTTTGTGTAATGGATTTAAAAACCACTCCCATGAACCCTCATTTTCACCCTCCATAACAGCAAAAGCAAGTGGAAATATCCAATTATTTCCATCTATAATTGTAGTACTGGCAACCACTCCTTTCCATCTACCTTTCATGTGGCATGAATCAAGAGCAATATATGGTCTACAACCATTGAGAAACCCATTTGTACAAGCTCCAAGTGAAATAAAAAACCTTTGAAAATGTGGATTTCCTTGATCTAATTCCGTGTCAAGTTCAACAACGCTTTGTGGATTCCTTCTCAATAACTCCTTATTAAATGCTCCAATTTGAATGAAAGAATCATCCCATTTTCCATAAATCTCTTGCAGCGATTGTTCCTTTCCCTCCCAAACCCTCTCATATGGCAAGGAAATGTTATATTTGGCTTCAAGTTTCACTTGTAACTCCTTTGCTGAAATATCTCCATCCATCTTTACTTCATTAACTATTCGATCGGCCACCCATCCTTTCGTTGCATGCTTGTTTTTTCGTTTGTGGATTCCATGGCAGGTATGTATTGATTGCATGGTTCTAACTTCAAAAGTAACCTCATCTTGAGTAATCGATGCATGTATCCTCCAATTACAATCAAGACTCACACATCTTGCTGTCACCCGTGAAAGATCGCTTTTCTCTAAATTATACTCAAAATTATGAGTAACTGCATAGTGATTGAGAGCTCTTCTGAAAGCTACAACATTAGGAAATATGGCACCTACCTCCATCTTCGGGTTATCTTTATCATATAAATATAAGTCACCTTCATATCCCAAATCAAGATGTAGATCCGCCTCCATATCACTGTGTCGACTGTGATAACTTTCTTCACTGTGACAATAATCGGAACATTCCTCGTAATTCATGTTTTGTGCATCAACCTCCAACACTTCTATGTTTGTACCATCCTCCCTAATATCTCTATCGTTAGGATCAATTTCCTCCTTAGTCGTATATATCACAACTTCTTTCTTTTCCTCATGCAATTGAACCATCAACTTATAAGTGCTATCATCAACAATTTGAATGAATGATTGAGTAGCAACCCTCTCATCTAAGAAAAACAGTGAGAGCACCATATTCTCATCCAAAGGATACAAACCACCCACTTCCTCCAATAAATCAACAAAACCATAGCTTAGGCAGTCCAAATATAGGGTCTTTTGTCTACCAAAACAATACTTCTTTTTACTCCCATTACTTATCAACTTGAAGTAGCCATCATATTTGATTATGAACTTGAAGCGAGATGCACTTGGGAAAAAAGGTATTAATTAGTACTGATGCCAAATTGCCAATGTTAGTTATAACAATAACTAAGTGAATAAACTATACCTCAAATTATCAACCATGGTCTCTTTTGACGTCCTTCTCCTAGCCCTTAACTTTTTATGAGGCAAGTCTTCTTCATTGCTTGTAAACATTCTCGAACTAGGTTGATGAATAATGAAGGATGAAAAATAATCTTCATTCGAAGTAGGTTTCTCCATAAACAATACCTATTGATTAATCGAAAATCAACACAAAAGTACACCATTAGTCCTGATGCATAAACAATCAGAAGCAAAATATAGATAATCAACCTAAATTTCGAAGAAAAAAAACGATTGATAGAATGTTTGGGAGATAAGAAGAGAAACTTAACCTAATTGATTCGGATTGACTTGTAGTCTTGTGTTAAATCATAGATGAGTAGAAGGAATATCAAGAAGAGCAAGATGAACAAGATTGAGTTCAATCTCTGAGTACGGTGAAATGTATAAGAAGAAAGTTAAATGATAGGATCAAAGATAATTTCTTTAAATGAAGGATAAGATAGGTATTATGGATTTTTTAAGATAATTGTAATTATATTTTGTTAAAGAAAACACATTTTGGATTAAAAAATAATTCTTTTATTATTTGAGGGATAAATAACCGATTTTAAGGATTTTGAGGATATACAACTAATTGGATAAGTTTGGAGGGATATATACATAATTTTCCCTAAAAAATAATGTAAAATAATTTTGAATTCTGACGATTACTTTTCTTTTTGTAAAATAAAATATTCGATTTTCTTGAAAAGAAAGAAAGAGTATGAACTATATGGTCTATGGAAACCCTTCCCCCCCACCTGCAAAAACCCTCCTGTCTCGCGCGCTAGGGTTTCATCATTAAACGCCCTCCCCACGCCATTGATCTATCATCTTCAGTGATCGCTCTGTGTATCTTCTGCTCAGTCATCAATGGCGGACGAGTTTCAGAACTCGTCGGCTCCGTCGCCCTCCACACCGCAGGAATCGGCGCCGCCGCTGGGCCACTCCGTGATTCCGATCGTCAACAAGCTCCAGGACATTGCCGCACAGCTTGGGAGCAACCCGGCCTTCGACCTCCCGCAGGTTTGCGTCGTTGGTAGCCAGAGCAGTGGCAAATCCAGCGTGCTGGAGGCTCTCGTCGGCCGCGATTTTCTCCCCCGGGGTTCTGATATTTGCACCCGGCGCCCGCTCGTTCTGCAGCTTGTGCAGGTCAAGAGGAAGTCTGATGGGAGCGAGGAGGAGTGGGGCGAGTTTTTGCACTTGCCTGGGAAGAAGTTTTATGATTTCGCCCAAATTCGTAGAGAGATTCAGGTACGGTTTTCTGACTTGTTATGCTGAATTTGGGAATCGAGTGATGGATTGGAATTCTCATAAATTTGATTGCGTTTAATTACGAATAATCAAATCAAGTTAGCAGATTTTGTGATTGATTGGTGCTTGTTTTGTGTATTTTGGACACTGACGATATGAGAAAGATTGGGGTATTTCTGGAACTTGGCTAACTTTAGAAACGAGACAATTTGAACTTCTACAATTTTGTGTTTATTTTTAATGCGATTCAAGATGCAACTGCTTAGTCATTTCTTGTTTATGGATTGGTTTTGCTACTTTTTAGCAAGTCCATTTCTGTTTTAATTAGTAACAAAATTTTGTTAAATATACCTTCAAACTCGCTCGAGGTAGTGTTCATGACGAGGCATGTTTTGTGAGATTTTTACGGTTGCGAGTTTAGAACATTTGGTATATGCTTTTACTACATTGATTGAATTGGGACTTAAGATTATCACCTCTTATCCTCAACCCTGCCCTTCTTGTAATCCTGTGGCATTGTTTACTCCTCTGAACCTCTAAACCTCTAAATTTCTTTCCTTTTTCAAGCATGCAGTAAAATCTTAGTTTGATTTCTCATTACATGTTGAAGATTGCTCCTTTTGCAAACCTGATCAGAAGCTTAAACTCTTGTCTACAAAATGCTTCATAATTGTTTCAGGATGAGACAGATAGAGAAACTGGAACAAATAAAGGTGTTTCAGACAAGCAGATCCGTTTGAAGATATTCTCACCAAATGTCCTTGATATTACCCTCGTAGATCTTCCAGGGATAACAAAAGTTCCAGTCGGTGACCAGCCTTCAGATATTGAATCACGGATCAGAACAATGATTATGTCCTACATTAAAGTGAAAAGCTGTTTGATACTCGCTGTTACCCCAGCAAATGCTGATTTAGCTAACTCAGATGCTTTGCAAATGGCTGGAATGGCCGATCCTGATGGTATGATACTATGATGTGCTTTAGAATTTTTATTTACTTCCTTTTGTATTCATTCTTTCTTATTATTTTAGACAATATGGTTGTCCAAGTCATTGACTATCTTCTGCACATGCTTCTGCTTGCAGGGCATCGAACAATTGGTGTGATCACAAAGGTAGAAGTGTTTGATGTATCCACTTAATTTATTGACCATTTTGTTATTACTATAGCTTTTGAAAGGAATGCTTCTGTTTCAATTTCAGTTGGATATCATGGATAGAGGGACTGATGCTCGTAATTTTTTGCTTGGCAAAGTGATACCCTTAAAACTTGGATATGTGGGTGTAATCAATCGCAGTCAAGAGGTAATATTCTGTAACATTGTGTTCTTTTGGTGAAATACATCTTAATAGTTAATACTTGATAAAATTTTCCTCTAAATGTATTTTGTGGTGCTATAAGACTTGTATGTTGGTCAGTGGTTGAGATTGTTTTATTAATTATACAAAATTTTGACTTGTCTTTTCTGTTATCTGAGCAGGACATCATGTTCAACAGGAGTATCAAAGATGCTTTGGTGGCAGAGGATAAGTTCTTCCGGAGTCGTCCGGTATAGCATAATTACTTTGAATTTTGAATTTTGACAATTTGATGCTAGTCAATGCTTATAAAGCTTTGGGGTCTTTTAGGTGTATAATGATCTTGCAGATAGGTGTGGTATCCCTCAACTGGCGATTAAGCTGAACCAGGTAGGATCTGCTACAATTACTGACCCTTTTCTCTTTATAGGTATTCATCTTGTATCTTTTTTTTTTTTGTTAATGTCAAGTATTGTGTTTTTACCTGTGGCAGGTTTTGGTGCAACATATCAAATCAGTCCTTCCTAGTTTGAAGGCCCAAATAAGTGCTCAGCTTTTTGCTGTAAGCAAGGAGCATGCTAGTTATGGTGAAACTATAGAATCTAAGGTAATTTGTAAATCCAGTCTTACTTCTTTGGAAGTTTTCATAAATGCTTTTGTTTGATTGGTCATTTTCTATGGATTTGGTTGGGCCACGAGTTTTATATTAGACAGCTTGTTCATAAAATGAAGCTGGATAAGTTTCTTGAATTTAACACTGCTAAGTTTTTTGCTCTTTTACTTTCAAGCTTTGTTACTCTTTTGGCGCTACTACTTTTTAGTATGACTATTAAATTTCCCAGTTGGCCTATTTATGTACAAAAATACTTAGTTGAACAGAACTCGGCTGTTGTAACGAGTAAATAGACATTTGTTTTCTCTTTCCTGTCAGTATTTCTGAATTCGGAGTCATGAAATCTTCTTGGGAAATTAAGTGCTGTAGGACTTGCTGCCATTCTTCACTTGATGCTAAATTTTGATTGCAAAAGAAAAGAACGATTATAAATGTGGACAATTTATAAGCAGGATGAGAAGAATAGACAGGATTAAGATCTTATTATTTCAATTAATATCATGATATGTTCAGCTCAAAATTCATGGCAATTAATTTTGCACCATTTTGATAGTGCTTAATTTTTAAGACATCATCAAAACTTGAGAATTGTCTTAAAGTATCATCATAGTATATACCACTTGATATTGTTTTGTCAAAACCACTTAGTTACCCTAATAGTATGAGAATAAAGCTTAATCCAACTGTTTTCACCAAAAAAAAAAAGCTTAACCCAACTGTTGTTACAAGCAATCCCCATTCAATTATTGTTAATGGTTCTATTTTTCTGTCAACAGGCTACTCAGGGAAGTGTTATCCTGAACATTCTCTCAAAATATTCAGAAGGTAAGGGTCAGAAAATTGCTGCCTTTACTCTCGTTCTAGCATCTTTTTAACTCAAGTGACTTTTTATGTGTTTTTGAACAGCTTTTTCTTCAATGATCGAAGGCAAGAATGAAGAGATATCTACATCTGAGCTATCTGGTGGAGCTCGTATACACTATATTTTCCAGTCAATTTTCGTTAAGAGTCTAGAGGTGTGTTTTGACTGTCATTTGTCACTCTCTATTTTTATTTTTGAGGATTGCTTTAAACTAAATTTGGTGTGTAAGAAAAATGGCCATTATCTGTTAGCTGTACCAGTTCTTTGGCTTCAATGTTTTTGGATGTGTTTTTCAGTTTGCTGACTCCAACCTCCATATCTCTCTGAATCATGACATGTATGTTGATAATTTGCAATGTTTTATCAATTCTTTAGGAAGTGGATCCATGTGAAGATTTGAGTGACGATGATATCCGCACTGCTATTCAGAATGCAACTGGACCAAGATCTGCTTTATTTGTACCAGAAGTAGGTCTTCAAAATTTTTGTCAATAGTGTTTCCCCCTTCAATTGCTTTGATCTTGTAGTTTCGTATTTTCTTCCTTGACGCACTTGCAATTATTTGATGTTACTTAACGGACATTTATACTTGATGGCTTTTGACTTGTGCTGATTATTTTGAAAGTTATATAATGTGATTTAACCTTTACAATGTGTAGGTTCCATTCGAAGTTCTTATCAGAAGGCAAATAGCTCGGCTGCTAGATCCTAGTCTTCAGTGTGCAAGGTTCATATATGATGAGTTGATAAAGGTAACAAACAAGTCCATTTCGTGGTTAAACTTCAAAATTACATTTCATTTCATCCACATATATTGTTATACTCACCAAATCGATTTCACTGCAGATGAGTCACCGTTGTTTGGTCAGTGAACTGCAGCGATTTCCTATCCTTAGAAAGCGCATCGATGAAGTTGTAGGCAACTTTCTACGAGAAGGACTTAAGCCTGCAGAGGCAATGATTGGACATATCATCGAAATGGAGGTATTTTAAGTTAACTGAATGTTATGGTCACTGGTATTATTCACTTGCCAATAATAAGATGAATGAAATGAATCAGTAATGGATATCAGCATCTTCTGTGTACTTTGTTGATATGGAGATGATTATTAATTTTCTTGGTTTCATCGTCTTGTTGCTGCATTGCAAGGAACTCTGTCCACATCCAATGTGACACTTTTTATTCAGTAAGTGAAGAATTGTGTTGCAATTGTTGGGATATGCTGCTATGACATGATTTAAGCCTGGTTTGACCATGTAATCTTCCATTTGATTAGTTATTTGAGGTTCATCTTTTATAAATTAGAGTTTGCATGGTTTGAAGGTTTCTTCCTTTCTCTCGATCATTCGTATCTTTGTGTTTTTTTTTCTTTTTTGGTCGTTACTGGGCTCCCTCGTGAACGATCTTGGGGAAAGGATGCGTAAACCTCAACTATCAGACCCTGCTTCAAGCAGGATATAATGGGTTTGTTGTTGTATGATTTGAAGGTTTTGTATTATCTACTTGTTTATGATGCACAAGTTGAAATAATACCCGCTCATGATGTACTTACTGCATAAGGAATCATGCATCTATGGGACTTTCAGTATTTTGGAAGTGATAGAATTTGGGAATGGCTTGGCAGAATCATTGTAAACTATGATGTGGTACAGAACTTTGATGTTTTATCATGTTCTACGAGACCTTATTGGCATGTAGCATCATGTTATGTGACTTGTTGCATTGTAGTTATATAACTGAATACAGGAGCTGAGTGAGTAGTATAAAAGCTTGTCTTATGGTGATGCTTGCATTGCTAGTGTGATGTTCCTATAGATACCAGAGAGGAAGTAGACTGCCATATTATTGATATGCAATTAACTCAGGGAAAAAATCACTTGATTTGCTTCTTTGTGTTCAGCATTTTTGCACTACATAGTTTTAATGTAAAGGATGTTAATTTACCTTCTAGACTATAGAGACTTATTATTTTTTTTTACTGATGTTATTATTTTGATGTTGCTATGTATTACCAGACGGACTACATAAATACTTCACATCCAAACTTCATTGGTGGGAGTAAAGCTGTTGAGCAAGCCTCCAAAAGTATCAAGTCTCATGGATCATCAATATCTCTTCCCAAACTGAAGGTTTATCTGCTGTAATTTCGTTGTTTTCTTTCTTTGTATATTTTTACTTATCAAGATGTGCTCTAAATCTCTAATATGCATTGGTCTTTCAGGATGGAGTAGAGCCTTCGTCTGAAAGAGGTGTTAAATCCCGGCCTATTCTTGCTAGACCAGCCAATGGAGTGATTTCGGAACAGGTTGGCAATTTTATTGGATCTCTTTTTACCTTGAAATCTTCATCTCCTGCAATTTGTTGTTTTTCATATTAGACATCTCTCTGCATAATTTGGTATGAGTTTTTCTGACCTTTTCAATCTTGTCATTTTTTTTAATAGCAACAGGGTATTCGGAAGGGGACAGATGTTGAAAAACCTGCAAATTCTGGTAGGTTTTCTGTTGAGCAATGTTCTTTAAACTTTCATTTTATTGAAAGACAATGAAATGAGGTTTGCAGCTGCTCATTGTTATAACTGTGGCTGAAGGGGCAGAGCCTACTGCATATGCCTTTTTTCTTATTACATGCTGATATATTATGTTGCAGGTGTTTATCTTCTTGGTGCTTGTGCACAGTGATTTATGATAGAAGCTATAGAACTTGTTTAATGTTAATTTGTGCTTTATGACTATGTAGGTGGAGCAGCGAATTCTAGTTGGGGGATCTCATCTATCTTTGGTACCACTGAGAATCGCAGCTCTTCTAAAGAAACCGTGCCAAATGTGTCATTTGATGAACCTGTTCATAGCATGGAGCATTCCTTTTCCATGATTCATTTGAAGGAGGTACATGAACCTTCCGTATTTAATTATTAAAATTTTGTTTCAATTTCGCTTTAGCGTGTTGATCCTCTTAACATGTGGGTTGATTTGTTACAAAGCCTCCAACAACACTGAAACCATCAGAAAACCATTCAGACTCTGAGACTGTTGAAATCACTATTACAAAGTTACTGCTGGAGTCATATTATGATATTGTCAGGAAGAATGTGGAAGACTTTGTGCCTAAAGCAATTATGCATTTCCTGGTAATAGTCTGAATATCCTTAAACTCTCCGTCATAGATAGATGCTTAATTGCTTACTTAGAGGCAGTCTGATCTTGCATTGTTGTTTGCATGTCTTATGTGGGGTACTGGGGTTTGGTGCTTCTATTTCTGCACAATGATGCGATTGCAGTTCCCCAAGTGTTATTATTTTGTGAACCCAAGATGCACATTACTGTTGAATTGAATATTCAAATATATATATATATATATATATATATATATATATATATATATATATCATGACACATGACATATGTCCAGTAAAATATTTGTGTTGGAGATGCGAGGAAGCACAGGAAAAACTTGTTCAGTCTTTTCCTAGGTCAAACCTGGTTTGGAAAATAAAGGATATGTTTGGAATGGACAAAGATACTTGGAGAATAAATGATATGCTTTTCTTCTTCTCATTCTCGTTGTTAACTAGCTTAAAATTTATGTCTATTTTCTGCCTTGGATTTGGTATGTTTTACCCTTTCTTTGACACATTTTTATCTGAGACGTCTAATGTAACCTATTGCTTATCTTTACGCTTTATTACGTTCCCATGTACGTGTTCCTCTTTTCATAATAGTGTTATTTGTGTAAATGATGATATTTATTATTTCTCATCTCCTCTTGTCAGTGCATTTCATGTCTTCTAATTGGCCTGGATTAAGTGGTGCCTTTTGCAAAATTAGTGTGCAGAGGTTGATGTGTATCCGCTAGGTGAAACATTCTAGAGTATGCATTTTATGTTTACTTTCTTTTATATCCCTTTTCAGGTCAACCATACAAAACGAGAGCTCCACAATGTCTTTATTAAGAAACTTTACAGGTGACAGCATTACCACATGAACCTTGTCAACCAATCCTTTTAGATTGATTCTATCGTAGACCGAGCACTTCCTGTATCTGAATAATCTTGCATTTCTAACCATTTTCTTATCATTTAAATTTAATTTGAGAATATACAGAGAGAACCTTTTCGAAGAGATGTTACAAGAACCCAATGATGTGGCAATGAAGAGAAAGCACACACGAGAAAAGCTGCGTGTTTTAAGCCAGGCTATACGGGTTGGTATCTTGTCCTTGATATTTTACTGATGAAATGAGACAATAGAAGATACTGGAGATCCAGATTTTCTTCAGTCATTGTTGCTTTTTTCTGACCTTATGTTCATAGATTAGCTAAATGACAGACAAGGCTTGCTGAACATGTAGTTAAGTTGCTTGCAGTAGGCATTCCTGATCATGCATTGCTCTCAACCATCTATGATGTTTCTTTGTCACACACAGTCTTACTTGCATATCAATCCCATTGTAATCTCATTTAACACGGGTCCGGGGGGCAGGGGGTTGAGATGTACATACCCTTGCCCTGAGCAAATCTAGAGGGTTTTTGCAAACATAATCTCCTGTGTCCAATTTTACATCTACAAAGTCCTCACAATCATGATCATCTATTCCTGCCTCTTCCAGTAAACTTACACCTCAATTTGTTTTGTGATGTTTTCTTGCACTTAACTTTGACTCGTCTCCTGCTGAAAGGTGTTGGACGAAATTCCCTTGGAAGCTGAATCAGCGGAGAAGGGTTACAGCTTCGGTACAGACGCTACTGGATTGCCCAAGATTAACGGGCTCCCGACATCATCATTTTACTCCTCCAGTGTTTCAAGCGACTCGTATTCATCAACCCCAAAGCATCACAAGTCACGGAAATCATCCCACTCTGGTGAACTACACTCACCTCTGTATCCCAGTGCAGATTGAAGTGGAGCTAGCGAAGCTTCTGTGTCAGGTATATGTCCAACAGTTGACGTGTAATCTGCAGCAGAAGGTATTGGGCAGTCATACGAGGTTATATTCCTGTGTTATCCCTTTTGCCCTTAGTCAAGGGATTTTCACCAACTTTTCATTCTATACAAGTAATCATGATCGGATTCGTTCATGAAAATGCAAACTTGCAGGGGGGCAAATGAAGATGAAAGGACTCATAATCATTAGTTTGTCAGTTTTTATTAATATTCTTTCTTTCTATGCTTTGTCTAATTGATCGGCTAAAGCAACGCATTGTCGCATTCAGGAAACGAGGAATGAATAATTAGCTTGCACCATCCCTGGCAAACTATGTTGTCACTGACTGTTTTTGTTTGTTATAGAGTAAACTGTATAGCGTGAAGGACAATATGATTAAGTGAAAGTTCGCACCATTTTTTTCTCCATGTTTTGGTACCTCTTATGTTTTGATTGAAGCTGTTGTTCCTTGCGCTTTCGCTACTTGGCACTATTTTCAGGATTGTACTGTCAAGTTGTAGTGGCAGCAATTGTAGTAGTGCCAAAATGCTACTAAGACCTCAACAACATTTTTTTTTATGACAAGGAAACCACCATTTGACGGTAAATTTCGAACACGCGATTCAGTCGGTAAGAACCATGTAGATCGAGCTTGGGATCTCCTTGCCACCCTTTTACTCCACACCACTGGGCCACCCTAACCTCAACAACTTTGCTCTCCATGCTAACGATTTAAAGCTCCCATGAATAGGAGTTAATTCCAAAACATCCCCTTGACGTAGTGAGGAAAAGGATGTGTAGTATTCTACGTATATATTGGGTTTACTTTTTTTTTGTCAAAAGGGTTCGAAGGAAAATCAAATTCATCAAATCACCAAAAACAATGTCAAAAGGGTTCGAAGGAAAATCAAATTCAGAATAAACAAAATAGACCAAATCCGGTCCAAGTTGGGCTAAATTCGGTCTATTGGGTTTCTTATTGTTGAATCAATTGACTTGATTGAAAAACTGTGATTCGTTCTTTCTTAGAACCAAATGTGACTATCTTCTTAAAGAAGATGTAGATATTTCATGTAAGTAGTATAATCTTAGCCAAAATAGTACTCCCTCTGTTGCACAATACATGTTTCTTTCTTTCTCGGCGGCACACTTTTTAAGAAGTGAAAAACTTTATAAAATATTATTTTTTAATTAATTTTTTTATATAATTTGATACTTGTTACTAATAAGTATCAAATTATATTAAAAAAAATAATTAAGAAATAATATTTTATAGTTTTTCGCTCCTTAAAAAACGTGCCAAAAATAAAATGGGATATGTATTGTGAAACGGAGGGAGGGAGTAATAAAGAAGGATTTTCATTGAAGATGTATCATCTTAACCAAAATGGATTGTTAAATGATATTTGCCGGGTCAAGATGCATATTATATTACGAATAAATTGAATATTCAAATATGTTTTTTTTAAAGGGAAGACGTACATACTATCATTAAAATAATATTAGACAAACCAATTAAAATAACCCAAAGGTGTGTTGAAAAATATCCTCACTGATAAGAAAAATAACTTAACTTTCGGGGAGGTGATAACAAAGTATTCCGAATATTTTTTTCAACTATAAATTGAGCAAAAAATATTGACATAGAACTGGTCAAATAGTATCATTCTCATTAGAACAACTCAATATCATCCAAAATCTAACAATATCATAATTTCAGTGATTATATATTAGCGTTTTTTTTTGTCAAATTTATGGAAAAAAATAGTTCAGATTGTTTATAACCACTTCTCATAAAGGTGGAGTTATTTTGTTACTCCAGTTGAAAAGTGAACAAATTGAGTTATTTTTATTAATTTCATTGGATTACATGCGTTATTCTACGTGTAGTGGTTACAATAGTAATTATAGATGGTAATAATAATAATAAAAATATCATCGTCAAACCATATATATATATATAGGGTGTGGTTCGGGTGTACACATCCCTTAAAGTGTACCTTATTCACAAATATTATTCGGTGAAATGTGAAACATTATTCGGTTAAATTTGAAGCATTATTCGGTGAAATATGAAATATTCTACCGAATACTGTTATGTTACAAATTATTCAGTGGAATTGGAACGTTTTCATCTGAACATAAAGGAAAAAGAAAACATAACAGTATTCGGTAGAATGTTTCACATTTCACCAAATAATGCTTCAAATTTCACCGAATAATGTTTCACATTTCACCGAATAATATTTGTGAACAAAGTACACTTTAAGGGCGTTGTACAAATAATCCATACACTATATATATATATATATATATATATATATATATATATATATATAGAGAGAGAGAGAGAGAGAGGATAGATCATGTGTAAGCAAGTGTTACTGTGTAATTTGTGAGCAAATCTAGAGCGTCGGATTAAGAAGATCAAACGGATGAGATTAAAAGTAACTTGTGAACAGTAACATTATTCGTAGGTACGAAGTGATTATTCGTATGTACATACATATGAATAATCTTTTGTTACTTACAAATAATTACATTTGTTCATACATACGAATAATTACGTTATTATACACGAATAATCGCTTGGTACCTGCGAATAATTTCTCTGCTCACAAATTACACCGTAAAGGTTGCTTACACGGGATCCAACCTATATATATATATATATATATATATATATATATATATATATATATATATATATATATATATATATTTTAACATTCAATATAACGAATTGAAAACCGTTAAACCTTCTACCCTACCGATTGAGTATTTCCCGAACTCCATTGGATGGAAAAATAAAGGTGGAATTTGATGATGTGTTTAAGATTTGAGAATATTGGAATATTTTGGAATTTTGAATTGAAAGGTGAACGTACCGGTACTATACAATATGCGTTGAAGTAGAGTAGGCCCGGCCAGGCAGGCCCGATTTCGGGCTTGCATGACCTAGCCTTTTATGAAAACATAAAGCCACGTGGATTTTACTTTAAATTCAATCAAATTGACAAAAGAAGAAACACCCTTTTAAAACAAACAAAAGAAGAAGAAACCAAATTAGTGAAAGGTTGAATGAAAATCACTCTAGCTTTTGCTTTTTCAAATAAAAAAAAAATCATTCTAGCTTGCCAAATTAAAGGAGTCAAAAGGTGTCAAGTAAAAGACAATCTAACCAAACTGATTGAGACTTTGGATAATCTCCACGTACTCCTAACATCCATTGCCTTTGCCACACATAAAAAAGATGGAAGTTTATTATTTTATTTTTTCAAAAAATTATATATAGAGAGAGAACACTTTGGTGTGTGACCTTTAAGTACAATGATTATTTGTAAGTATCACGATAATTATTTGTTTAGCGTAATATAATTATTCATATGTGTAAGTAGTTATTTTATATGAAAATTATTCGTCTGTTATAACATGATTATTCGTATTTATTCGTATGAGTTATGTATTAATAATCATGTTATTTCTTGCAAACAATTTGCTATTTAATTTTTTTTTTTAAATTTCAACCGTTGATCTTCTTAATCCAGTGCTTTAGATTTATTTACAAATAACACTATAAGATGCGTTCACAAATGATGGATTTATTGTCTAAAGAGAGAGACATCATGCCCTAGACAAAATCAAGAGTCCTTGGATCTTCCACATCCCAAATCTTTGCAATGTTTTGTTTATATATATATATATATATATATTAGTTGATGTAGGATCTTTTCCATTATTTCTCTCTATAGAAATGAAGATTGTTACACACGAGATCCGGCTTCGTTTTGAATTTATTCACTAAATGTATGTATGCAAATATGTTTGGTTGGTTGGTTCTTTTTTCTTTCTCCCTTTTCCATCATTTCTCCAGTTTTTTTTTTTTGCTTAAGAGATATGAACCATGTAAATTGGTTTGCGTCGATAGCAGTGACTGAATTAGACTCCCAAGGATGAGGGGCCCAAATTTTTGGATTATGTTTTTTTCGTTTATTAAGATCAAAAGTTTTTAAAAAATATTAAAAAAAGAGATAAATTTGTTGTTTAAATATACAATATCTTTTTTAAATTAAAAAGCGACAAAAACAATAATGGGGGCATACTACAAAATTTTGAAAAATATATAATTTAAATGTTTAGTTTCTTTCAAAAAATGGTAAAAATGAAAATTGAATACATCCTAAAATTTCCTTGAAAAAAAATATCATTAAAAAGTATAGGAAAAAACTATAAAATTTTATTTTAAATGTGTATTGTTTAAATCACTGATACAAAAATTTTCCCAACACAAGAGGTATTAAGGCTTGAATCTCTCTCTCTCTGTGTGTAAGGATTCAAAATATCAAACATCGTTAGTGTATGATAAATCGAGAGGCAGAAAGAAACGACAAATGGACTAACCAACATGAAACAAAAAGGAAACAAACACACAAAAGAACAAAAATGAAAAAGTAACAGATCCAAACACATCCAAACATAACCACAACAAACTGACCCAATATGAAAACGAGGAAGACCCAGTGATGAAGCTGTGAATAGAAAGAATATGGGGAGACAACAAGCCACCACGACGTCTCGCCGCCAGATAGACGAGTGCAGAAAATACGAATGGAAAAGTGACATTTTTAAACCTCTAATCTCTAAATTAAAGTGGTTACCCTGCAATAACTAAATTATTTATTTTACTCTTTCACTTCTAATATTATAATATCCAATTACCTATATAAATAATACTCCATACTAAAAATGTATGATTGCCTATATATTACATAAAAAAAATTGTCCGCCATCGGCCGAGATGCTTAATCTAATGGCAAGAAGCAAGATGAGACTTAGATTTTCACTAAAGTGAAAGAGCGGAAACATAGATCAAACTCATGGCCTCCAAGTCCCAACTTCGCCTAACTTATTACCACTAGCCACTAGGGGTGATTTGGTTGGTTCTTTGCAGCTAGCAATTATGCAAGTGAACAAACTAATTCATAATAAAATGCATGATTAAAAAAAAAGCATGTTGGGCAAATAATATTACAATTTTAATATTCTTTATTTTTTATGGAACAATTTCAATATTCTTGAATAAGAGAGGGGGGGGGGGGGGGGTGTCTATTATCGTTTCACTCAACAATAATTGAATAGCAAATATAATTTAGTTTTAAAATCATGAAAACACACATCTTCAAATAATTGAACCAAAATTTAAAGTGCAGTGTTGCTTGCAATTTCAGGAATCTCAATGCACCAATTTCCCAGCTCAATCTTGTTGGTGATGAAAAGTAGTATTGCAAAAAAAAAAAAATGTTGGAATCAATCAAGGCACATTACATAAATGGTATATGAGTGGGAGATCACAAAGTGTAACTTTAATTTTGAGTTGGAAGTGAGTTTTCCATTGTGCTATACCGACACCCTGATTTGGATTAGATGGCCTCATACGTGTAGTTGCTAACATTGACACAATCTAATCGGCCCCGCAAACGACGGCGAATATAATGGTTAAAACATTATATTTTGATGCACAATAATTGAGTGGATAATAAATGATTATTGATTTTTTGACATATTTTTCAATAAATTAAAAATTATGTAAAACATTAAATATTTATATATATAATTTTCTCTTTATTATTAATAAGTATGAAATTATATAAAAAATAATTAAAAAATTAATATTATATATATATTTTTAACTTTTAAAAAAAAACGTATCAAAATCTATTACCGAACCGAGATAAATTAGACATTAAAGTAGTACATCGACCACTGTAGATATTTATGTCAAACTCATGGTTCAAATTCATCTCCATTACTTTTTTACAAATTGGTTTATGAGGTCCATATATACTAAATTATAATTATAATATAAGTTGATCGATTAGATTGTGAATTAATTGTCACCTTGCAACAAGGTATATAGGTAGGTGAAGTGGCAGTTGACTATAAAGGGCAAAATAAATAATCGTGAGAGCATATTTACTGCCAGAGTTGTTATTTGTACCGCTAATTTTTACTATATCCACCGTTAATCACCGTATCCTGTTGCGGTGAGTTAATGACGAATGTCCGAATCCAACGTTGTATGGTGTGGTGGGTAAGACGTATGAATTATAGGCCACCGTTGTATGGTGCGGTTGGTGGGCCTGACATTTTTTTTAATTATGAATATTTCCAAAATTGAAAGCAATTTTAAAAAAAATAAAATAACATTGTCGGGCCAGACAATTTTTTTTAAAGGATTGGAAGTGGCAATTTTTTTAAAGCAACGGAAGCGGCAATTTTGTTTTTCAAGGGGAGTGCGCCGACCTCTTCACCCGCTAGCCACTACGCACCTCCCGCCCTTCACATCCCGTTGTCCAGATCTGCGCATTTCTTGGTGTGCGATGGGTGAAGAGCTCTGTCTCCCCATTACGCTCCCCTTCAGCCAGCCGCCGAGAGACCTACGCCGTAGTTCGGCCGCCAGACAAAGAGATGGAGAAAGTTGATGTATATATATATATATATATATATATATATATATATATATATATATATATATATATATATATATATATATTAAAAATATGGCAAGGGGCTGGAAACAAGTCGAATTCGACATGCTCGATAAGTTCACCTCATCATCATTCTTCATGAAATCAACAAGGAAGCACTCACTGATTTTCAATCAATGTTTGGTAGCCTTATTATACACATGCCATTATCAATATATATATGTGCTTATATTATATCCAACAGGATCAATTGGGGGCACACTATTTCAAACCCAAACAAATAAATTGAAACTCGTGTGTGCATACACACATGAATCCCTGAATTGGGGTTAGGGGAGATGTAGAAAGTTTAGGGGGGAAGACAAAGATGGAGAGAAGGGGAAGGGTTTGAGGGGAAAGAGCACAAAAGCTTCCCAATAAAGATAATTTTTTTCTTTTTATTATTTAATAATTTAACCGAATTGCTTTTGACACGGCTAATTTATCGCCAATGGCACGGTGGCGATCACGGTTTCTCAAACCGTGAGTAATTGGCGGACACGGTTTCAGAAACCGTGAAAATATGCCTCTCTCCATTGGACGGTCACGGATTTAGAAACCATGAGAATATTTATAGCGACGGTTTTCAAAACCGTCGCCATAAATCCCTATCTGCATCCCTTATGGCAGCGTATTTTCTGAGAACACTCCCCACGGTTTTAGAAACCGTGACCGCTCAACATAAAAGTAGCAAATATAGATTTATAGCAACGGTTTTTAAAACCGTCGCAAAAACATTCTCACGGTTTCTGAAACCGTGACCGGTACCGTGTAAACGGCGATATTTTCACCGTGTAGATTGTTCTCCCCTAATTTAATTACATGAATTATGTTTATAAAGTAACACAGTCTGGCCTATGGCCCGACAGGCAAGGGGAGGAAAAATAAAGCTGCAACCTGTCAGAATGCAGTTTGCCCAGCCAAGCCACCGTCACTTGTGACGGTGGCTTTTTTTCCAATTTTTTTAAGAAATTAAATTAATAAACAGTTCACAAACCGGATCACATCCACCGTTATACACTGCGGTGCCCACCGTTGTACACTGCGGTGGTCTGGAAAACGCAATTAAGGCCACCGTTAACCTCTACGGTGATTAGCGGTGGACATAGTAAAAATTAGCGGTGTAGATATCCGGGCCGTTTTTTTATTAGGAAAGAATTTGGACGAGCGAGCTCTACTCGGCAGCATCCTTACGGGTGAGGTTCAGAAGACCAAAATTGTTGTAAATATCGACACTCCATGCTGAGTGACAAATGTGTGCAACCTTATCAGCCACTCTATTGCCTATCCGGGGTACATGAAAGAAGGAAACTTCTTTCAAAGTCGATAATAATAGTTTAACATCGGACAAAATTAATTCAATTTCTCAGGGGCATTTAGATGATTTGTTAAGGTAGTTTATGATTATTATAGAATCATCTTCAATGTGAATTTTGTCAATACGAAGTTGTAAAGCATGTTGGACCCCTAACTTAAGAGCAAGAACGAACTTCCTCTTTCAGAGGGCTTTGTTTACCTAGTTTTTGAAAACACATGTGTATCGGACGACCTTCCAAGTCCTGAATTATGGTCCCAGCCGAGCTTACATTGTTTGCGATTGTGAAATCATCAAAAATTAATTTGAGAATACCTCTAGGGGGTTTGCGCAAGGTAACCTTGTCGTGAATATTTTTCTTCCTCGTGTGATTGGGCTTTCTTGTTGGAAGAGGGGGGGGGGGGGGGGGGGTGGGGGGGGGGGGGTGGGGGGGGGGGAATCCTCATCTAGGCCACTCTCCAAGTGAGATGTTTTACTCCAATTTTCCATGTGGTTTTTAATAATGCGTAATTGATAGATTACATATTCATATATTGTATAGCATATGGGCCTAAAAGCCCAATCTTACTCACTTGTAATCTATATATGTTCATATGATGAGGAATGAAACCCTGAGGAGGATTTTACACCAAACATACGTTTCTACATGGTATCAGCCTTTCTTCCTCACGGAACCTTAATTTGATCCTACCTCTCCCCTCTCTTCCGCCACCTCTCCCCTCTCGGCAATCCCTCCCGCCGCCCTAACCACCACCCTCCTTTCCTTCCGCCGCCCCTCTCGGCAATATGGCCGACATCCCGTCTCCATTCCATTCCGCCATCACCATCTCCGACATCAATCCTTGCATTCCTCTACCCGCCTCCTGTCACTTCAGAAGACCTACCACTGCCTACTCGCCTCTAGTCTCCATTCTCGGTCAGGCCTGCTCTCCGCAGCAGGGCAGCGGCCGCAGCAGCGGCAGCGGCATTGGCAGCGACCGCAGCTTTGTGCGACGCCCGCAGCAATGGTGGACGGGTGGCACTCGCCCTTGGAACGCCGCCCCTAGATGGTCCCCAGTGCCTGGCTTCAACCCTCAGTGGATGCACTTCGGCTATCCTGCCTCCCGACTTGCCGGTCCTCAGGCCTATTTGACATTGTCTGATCAAGACTATGTTCCACCTGATGAGCAACACGCCTTCTCCTCTATGCCGCTGACACCTACAGACTCCTCTTGGTACATGGACACTGGTGCCACCTCACATATGACGAACTCTTCAGGTACCCTCTCTTCTATTTCCTTTAAAGGTCCTGCACCCTCTATTATCGTCGGCAATGGTGGTCGCCTCGCTACTTCGGGTATTGGCCAAGCCACATTACAGACCCCAACCCACCCCCTACACCTTAACGATGTCCTGATTGCTCCAAAGCTTGTCAAAAACCTTATCTATGTCCGTCGGTTCACTACCGACAATAATGTTTCCCTTGCGTTCGACCCTTTTGGTTTCTCTGTGAAGGATCTTACTACGGGGGTTACTCGCCTGAGATGTAACAGCACCGGGGAGCTCTACCATGTCACACCGCCATCTACATCCCGTCAGTCGTGTCCGGTCGCCCTCTCGGCATCGTCGTCGAGCCTATGGCATGCACGTCTTTGCCATCCCAGTGCTGCCATTTTAGATGTCCTTCGTTCTCAGAGTCTTGTCACCTGTCATAAAGAGCTACGCTCTAGTTTCTGTTCTTCCTGTCAGTTAGGCAAACATGCAAGACTGCCGTTTCAGCGGTATTTGAACTCCACCCTTGCACCCTTTGATATCATTCATAGTGACATTTGGACCTCTCCTGTGCCTAGCAAGGATGGTCACAAGTACTACCTTTTATTTCTTGATGATTACACCCATTTTTTTATGAGTTTTTCCATTGCACTTCAAGTCCCAAGTGTTTCCTATTTTTGTCAAATTTCATGCCTATATTAAAACACAGTTTCAAACACCCATCAAATGCTTCCAATGTGACAATGGTCGTGAATTTGATAACAAGGACTTTCATGCCTTCTTCACCACACATGGCATCTCTTATCGGCTGTCATGCCCTTATACATCTCAGCATAATGGCAAGGCCAAAAGAATCATTCGTACAATAAACAACATGATGCGCTCTCTCCTCTTTCACACATCCATTCCCCTCACCTATTGGCCTCACGCCTTATCAACCACATGTTATCTCCTCAATATCCTCCCTTCTACTATCCTCCAGCATCGCTCACCCACTCAGGCATTATATTGCACCATGCCCAGATACGATCACCTTCGTACCTTTGGATGCATGTGCTTCCCAAATCAGTCCTCCACCGCCCCACACAAACTACACCCGTGTTCTACCCCATGTGTGTTCCTTGGTTATCCGTCTGATCATCGTGGTTACCTTTGTCTTCAGTTGCAAAGTCATCGTCCCATTCTGTCACGCCATGTCGCTTTTGATGAGTCTCACTTTCCCTTTTCCTCCCCTCCTCTCCCCTCTCCCACACCTATTGTCTCCCCGTCTGAGTCGGAGTCTCCCTTCCCACACTTCCTCCTTGACCAGCGCTCTCCCGGTGCTACCGTCTCCCCCCTTTACCACCCAATCCCTCCCCGCCACCCCCACCACCCCCCAGACCATTAGAAAAAAAATTAATTGTATATTAGAAAGAAATTTACCTTATAAATGTGAATTATATATATAGAGAATCTAAATAAAAGATATTTAGATTTTTTTATAATCTGCCGAACTAATTTTATTTATATCTATATTAATTATATTACTATATTCTCCGTATACGGGACGGGACCTACACTAGTACTATGATAAACTCTTACAAAAAAACAATAGTAATAAAAAAAGGAAAAACTAATTAAATTACCTCCACATTTGGGGGTATGGTAAAAATATATCTTCAACTTTCAAATGTAATAAAAATATCCCAACCTTTGAGGGTTGTGATAATATATTACCACAAGTTTTCTTACGGGTAAAAAATGCTAACAAGGCAGCCCACGTGGATTTTTTTTTTGACAAAGCAGCCAACATGGAAGTCTTTTTACAAATTAGCACTAAAATTGGGTTTTCTTGAACGATTTCCTTAGAGAAAATAATAAACCGACAACAAAATTAAACCCGAAAAACGAAATTGATTCAAGTGAGAAACTAATCCGGTCAAAGTTGTCGCAAATTATCACAACACGACTATTCTATTCCTAACACCAAACCGACAACAATAGCAATAACGAAGAGGGGAAAAAACAAAACTTACTCAGTCAAATCTGTGAACGAATCAAAGAGAAAGAAGATGTCAGAGATCGAGATAGCTCAAGATAGGCAACCACGAGGGAGGAAGATCGCCATTGAAGAGAAACCATAAGCTGCCTGGAAGACCTAGAAGACAATTACATTGATATTCCTATAATGATATATCTTTATGTTTTTTTAAAAGTAAAATATATATATATATATAGACAATAGTTCAAATGTACACACCTCTTATTGTGTATCATGTTAACAAATCTACGTCATTGAATTAAGAAGATCAACAGATGAGATTATAAGTAACTTTTAATTATTCGTTGATATTGGGAGATTATTCGGTGGAATGAAATTATTCGGTGGTATTGGACGATTATTCGTTAGAATAAAATTTATATTTTTTACACTTTTTTTTACATATGAATGATTATGTGAAAACAGACGAATAATCATGAACAAATAGACGAATAATTTCTGCACACATGATACATGATAAAGGTTGTGCACACCAGAACTAACATATATAATATAATATAATATAATATAATATAATATAATATAATATAATATAATATAATATAATATAATATAATATAATATAATATAATATAATATAATATAGACACACACATATATAGAATAGTTTTCCAATGCACTCACCTCTTACAATGCATTCGTGAGACGGGGCGGCAACGTTCGATTATGTGTTCGGATGCAAGGTCGTAGGCAAGGGCGATTTTGTGTTCGCGAGATGGGGCTCGAGAGCTTCAATCGTTGCCGCCGGAGAGCGCCTCCGCCGCTGTCAACACCACCACCACCATCACCACACCTTGTTCTCTGTATATGTCTATCCATCTATCTTCCTCCTGCTCCGACCTCTCGAGTGCCACCGGAGGAGGCGATTTGGCAGTTCTCGACCTCTCGAGCCCTTCCTCCCTCCCCACCATCTCCGCTGCATCTGCCTCCTTTCCTCTGCCCGACCTCCACCACCAACGACGCCGACCGCCATTCCTCACCCGCCCTCCCTCCCTCCCTCTCCCGACCTACCAAAAGGGATGATATCAAAAGAGAATTTATGGAAACTAAAAGATAATAATTAAAAATTATAATTGCCAGTTACTTTCACAAGGAATATGGAAAGAATAGTCGTTATGAATGAATATAGGAATATGGAAACAACATGAATATGAATGAATATTATTCAATATTCAATAACGCTTTTATGAATTAATAGTCACTATGATTATGAAATAAAATTGTATATTCAAATATTTATCAAATTATAATTGCTCGTTAAAGAATATTCGTTGTGAATGAATATAGGAATATGGAAACAACACACGAATATGAATGAATATTATTCAATAACGCTTATATATATATATATATATGGATTAATATTCGTTATAAATATGAAAAGAAAATAGTATATCAAATATTCATTAGGAATATGGAAAGAAAATATTATGTTCAAATATTCTTTATGAATATGGAAATATTGAAATTTAATTTGAATCGGTCGAATCTTGATCTCTGAATAACAATATTCGAAATGAATATGGAAGTTTTGACATATTTCAGTTGTGAGAGAACGTGAATTGTGATAAATTAGGAGAACAATTAGTGATTTGGAGAGAGAAAAATAAGTTATTATTTACTTTTTTTTATTTTTCTTCCATTTTTATAGGGTACATATTCATATTCAATAAGGTACATATTTATATTCAAAAATATGATGAATTTTATTTATGTTTAAATCTAACAATCCAATCCTAATCTCGGTTCTCTCACGAATGTATTGTAAGTAAATGTATTGTAAGATATATGTGCATATATACACACTTCAGAAGATATTTTATATAATTGTACGTGTACCATCGATCATCACCACATACATTAATATTAATTTAAAGGAAAAATCACATCGATCACCATCATATATGGTTATATATTTTGATTACGTGAGTCACGTTTAAACAAAAAATAATATCATATTAATTACGAGAGTCACGTTTAAATAAAAAATAAAATCACTTTATTATTTATGCATGATAAAAAAAAATTTAAAATACTAACTTTTATATTTTTTTTATTATAATTACATACACTTGGTATGTTTTTATCAACCTAAAAAAATGCACAAAAAAATGGGTGCATTTTTATTTTTTATTAATGGAGAGAGTACTAGTTTAAAAAATGGGTGCACTTTATACATATGTAAACTTTTCGCTATTTGCACAGTGCCGTTACCGACTTTCAGAGTCGGCAACCTTGCCTATTTAGGAAGCCTAGGTTGGCAACCTTGCACTAGTCGACAACCATTCCCTGAGTGAAAAACACACACATAGAATCACCACACGGATCGATAGTTTCACCGACTTAGGAAGCATAGGACGGCAAATTCACCGATATCGATTTTCTGAATCGGCACCTTGCGGATGGCAAAATCCCACCGTGACAATAGCACAACCGTCCTGATAATATACATATAGTTTTAAAATCTGATCAAAATCCCTATTAAACATTGATGTGACAACTGAAAAAGTATTTGTGTTAGCTAAATGTTGAGTTCGAAACTGACCAAAGATTTTGGCCAAGTTCTGGCCAAATATTAAATTTTCAATTAATTTTTCGGTTGTTACATCAACATTGAATTGAAATTTTAACAAGATTTCAAAATGGGAAAACTAAATGCACCGATAATTTTTACTAGATACACGCTAATAGATTGGATCTGCTAATGATGTTTTTGTAAATTTTTTGAACATGGGTGGACCCCGTTAATGGGTCTTCAATAAGTCATAGACCTATCAGCAGTATATCCAGTAAAAATTATCGATTTATTTAACAATCATCTTTTCAAATTATACATATATATTTAAAACATAACTTAAAATAAGAGATGATCCATCAACGGTACGGTGAATAAAAAATACTACGAACTTTAAAAATCACCAATTCATATACAAACTATGTGCTATTAAACCCATATTAATACAATGTGAAATTTGTAAATTAAAAATTAATTGGGACTAAAAATATAATTAATCAGACCATTGGGTAAAATTTGTAATTTGTAAATTAATGGGATAATTCACATAATCACTGTTCATCTTCAACTTAAGCAAAGAGGCAACGACACGTGGCTCTACCTGTGCGTGTGGCTCGACTTGGGCTCCGTCTTTAGATGGGCTTAAAAATTGCAAGGTGAGAGGAGGAGGGCGAGGAGATAGAGGGATTGATTGAGATTGACCTGGCGCTCGAGGGAGGTAGCATGAGAGCTGTTTTTGAGATCCGACTTCCGAGAGAGGACGGGGAGTCATGCGTGAGAGAGATGGGTGTCTCCGATCCATGGGTGCGAGATCTAAGCGTCATAGATTATATTGTATGAAGAGTAATTGAGAGATCGACTGAGACTAAGAGCGAGAGATAGAGGGATGAGATATCCAAATCCATTTGAGCATGTTGTTGGAATGAAGAAGATGAACATTATTTCCATTTTCATTGGTTTGTGAATAATGTACATTGTTTTAATATTGGTTTAAAAGGAGATGGTTTGTATATGAATCGATAATTTTTAAAATTCGTATTATTATTTTTTTTTGTTAACATTCATATTATTTTTACTCATTTTTCATATATTTTTCACACATGCAAGAATTCAAAATACCAAATAAAATATTTTATTATAAATTAATAGGAAAAAGAGCATCAGACTGGCCGTCATGATACAACACAAAAACAAAAAAAAAACAAATGAAAAAAAATCGTAGCCTTTGGACAAGTAGCAACAAGGCCCCAAAGTGAAAAATTCAAAAAGAGAATGTGAATAGAGGGAATTCACAATAAGTACATATTCGTTGTCTTTATAAATCAAAAGATAACATTTATTCAATCATAAACAACGGTTCTTAAAATCGTTTTCTTTTAAATGTCTTTTATATATAATTAACAATGGTTTTATTAGGATTCGTTATCTTTATAAATTCAAAGACAACTATTTTAATCATGCATAAACCGCGATTTTTCAAACTATTTTATTTGATGCACCTTTTACACACACATATATATATAGAGGATAGATCATGTGTAAGCAAGTCTTACTGTGTAATTTGTGAGCAAATCTGGAACGTCAGATTAAGAAGATCGAACGGTTGAGATTAAAAGTAACTTGTGAATAGTGACATTATTCGTAGGTATCATGTGATTATTCGTATGTACATACATATGAATAACATTTTGTTAAATATGAATAATTACATTTGTTTGTACATACGAATAATTATATTATTACACACGAATAATCGCTTGGTACCTACGAATAATTTCTCTACTCACAAATTACACCGTAAGGGCTGCTTATACGGGATCCAACCTCTCTCTCTCTCTCTCTCTCTCTCTATATATATATATATATATATAGGAAAGAGTTCCAATGAAACAAAGAATTTGGTAAAACGGTGAAACAAATGAATATTGTGTTATATTAAAATAAATATGGCATTATGTGGATATGAATATGTGAATATTGTGGTGTGTGGATATGAATATGGTGTTATTCACTTTATATTATTTGAATATAAATAATAACATATTCATATACCATATTTAAATCATATTCATATTCACACAACATAATATTCATATGAATATGACTCAATATTCATTCGTTTCACCGTTACACCGTATTAACCTTTATATATCTATCTATCTAAAAAGACAATAATTTTACTAAGAGCTCGTTTGGTTGGAAACTCAAAAACTCAGGAAGTAGAACTTCCCATGAAGTAGGAGAAATTCATGTGTTTGGTTGGTATTTTTGAAATTAAAAAACGCAGGAATTCAACTTCCCGGGAAGTTGAATTCCCCCAAAATGGAGGAAGTTCACTTACCTAGTCCCCCCTAGATAAGTCCAACTTCCTTCATTTTGTATTTGGAAATTTCCAATTCCCCCTTTTAATCCTCTAAAATAAAAAAATCAACCAAACACATTTTCGCAATTCCCATCAATTGGACTTCCTGGGAATTCAATTCCCATGAAGTAACTTCCCGGAAATTTCAATTCCCACATTGAACCAAACGAACCCTAAGTTAATAGACACGGTTCTTATAATAAAGACAATATTATTTTAGAAAACGTTATCCATATGAAAATTTTTAATATACATTTTATACTAGCTAGTGATATATATAACAACGATTTTATTCATATCTAGTGTCTTTATAATTTAATAGACAGCGATTTTATTGTATTGTCTTTAATGATAAAGTTGTTGGAAATTCTATTCAACAATGTGACAACTGGAAAAAAAAATAGTTTGAAAATTTTCTTTAATTAATTTGAATAGAAATTTCAATAGGATAACCACATATATTTTTTAATATTATCATAGTTTGTATATAAATTTAATATTTTAAAACTTTGTTTGTTTTAAGAGCGATAATTTGTACAATATTATTCAAAACACCAAGGGGGGCCATCTCACACATGTTAAAGGTACAAAAATGAAGGTCTTGGTGGTGACTGGTTTACATACTTTCAATTGACTTCCTGTTAATGTCTAAATTTTTATGGCGTAAAAAATGTTTAGAGAGTAAAAGTAATTTCAAGTTTGGGATAAACTTGAATTTGGTCAAGGATGTGTCAATTTTCAGATTTATAGTATATATCCAATGTATAGAAAATGACCTTAACTTGTAGGGAAACAAAAAAGCAAATACCATTGATTACTTTCCTCATAGTTACTACTGCAATTCAAAGTAGCATGTGAATCATGCCACCTCAAAAAAAAAAAAGGGCGATGAAATCTACTAATGATAATTAATAATAATAATATGGCCCTCATTTATTTTTAAATTATTATAATGGCCAAATTGTGTGGTAATTAACCCAACAACTCAAATTAAACCCACAAACCGACCAAGTTAGCTAGGGCCTAGAGCTCCCTCCAATCTCACTATTTACACTTCGTCTAGTTATATATTATCTTCTTCTCCGATCCGATCCTCTTGTGATTCGATCATCATTGTACGTAGCGCTATCGTCGTCGTCTTCAGAATCTTCCCTTGAGAAAACTAGTGCAGAGCTTTCTCCATGCCTCCTTGTCAGGCGCCTGCGACTCCAGGAACTTCGCCCTCATTTGTTCCGCAAACTTGTCCTACAAATGTCGCAAATATATGTCAGCTTGGTCCCTTTTAGGGCGATACATTTATTAAGCAAAGAAAGATTAATATGTTTTGCTGATCATACGTACCCCAATAAGATTACGCTGAAGAAGGCGGTTTATGAGGTGAAGGAGAATGTCTTCATTGTACTCGGGGTGGCCCTGGATCCCCATGATATGATCTCCATACCTAAACATCTCGATCCCGGTCTTGCTAGACCAAGCCATGATCTCCGCTTGGGGAGGAAGCTCGCGCACCTTTTTATAATGAGAATTCGAAACCAAGATTAGGGTTAATCGAAACATATCATAGTAAAGAGTTTTGCTTTGATTATATATATATACCTCGTCTTGGTGGCATTCGATGATGGAAAGAGCATTCGGGATGTTGAAAGAAGTCAAGAGCTTGGACGTGGTAGATGTGAATTGGACTTGCCTAACTCCAAGGTCCCAACTGGTTTGTGAACGCCCTGTTTTGCCTCCAATTGCACGGCCAAGTATCTGATAGGAGTAGCAAAAAAAAAGCACAATTTAATTTAGAGAGAAAGCAACTATGGATATAAATTAATCTAATTAATTACATAAAGATGAATATTCAAGAATTTAGTGGCAGTGATGAAAACACACAAAAAAGGGGGAAACATACCACACACTATGTTCTCCCCTAATTATATTGTATACAGTAGTTTAATAGTGATTCCAACTGTAAAGTATGATTATTTGAATTGAGCAATACGGAGTACATCAAATAAAAGGACAATAAAAAGGGACAAAAAAATGATAGGGAATCGAAAAGAAAGGGATGGGGATTCAAGTACGTAGGGGCAAAGCCAGGTCACAGGTGATGTTACAGTTGGGGCCGCACTCACCAGCTGGCACCAACCTTCGTTGAAGCCAATCTACCACATGCCCACGTGGAATAAACAAAAAGTAGTAATAATTTTTCATTTGATATTGGTAGGGCAGTAGGAAGTAGGAACCAATTCATATTATTCCAAAAATATTTATTTATTGTAATAGAACGGGTCGGTGTTCGTATATGCCTATATACAGGTTGTGAGAGACCATTAAGAAATTAATTAACATGTTCCTGGAGACACGTGATACGTGATCCTCCTGAGGGTGATCAGAAAGGGGATTAATTAATACTGGAGTATTATCAATATTATCAATTAGATTAGTTATTACGAAGTAATTGTCATAATCTATACGGCTGACAATGTCAAAAACGCTATACGCACTATGGATGGGGAGCCACAAATGGTTTCAATTCAACCAAACTAAAACCATGTATGCCAATGGGATCTATGGAAAGGGCAGCATTTACTTGACGCAGTAATAATATGTACATCATCCCTATAAAAGCTAGCAGTTCAACTTGCAAGGTGGTGTACCAAACCAGCCCAAATTTAATTAATTCATTGGTAGAGTACAATTTAGGATGACCCGACCAAGTATATATAAAGTCTAACTTTGAGGCTGTAAATTAAAACGTACAGCAAAGATTCACTCACACACAGGGACCGAATTATTACTCAAAAATATTTTTATACTCCAATTGGGACGTTTCCTTTTTCTCTGCCCTAATTTGGGGGTGGACCAGTGGAGACCACCTTTCTGCACTTGTGAAAAGCTGATAATCGGATTTACCCTCTTTCCCAAAAAGATGCATTATTTATAATTTATAGCTATAAATTTGAGTTTTCTCTCTTTTTTACCACTTAAAAAAATGGAAAATAAAAATATAAACCCACCTAAGAGGATTTGGACTGTTCGCTATACCATCCCTTGTTTCATCTCCAATGCCAATCACATAGCAAGAGTATATTTTCTCTTTAAAGGTATGATTAATAATAAATCTGATTGATTGATTCTAATTTCTGATTCTGATTGATTATTTATCCATTAAATTTGTGATTCTGATTGATTCATCATAATAAATCTGTATAGCAAGGTGAAAATCATCCATGAATCAAGGAGTAAGGAACAATCATCAACATCAGAGCAGAAAACAGGAAGAACAACCGAATCCAAATCAATTGAATGGGAAATCATGAAAAGTAAGTTGAGATTTGAAGAAATCCAGACCTGATGACCAAAGCAGACACCGAGGACCTTCTTCTTCATGGAATCGAGCTTCTGGAGGAGGTTCAGCAGCTCGCAGATCCAGACATCGTTGCCGTGCGCATCGCTGCAGCTTCCGGTGATGACGAAGCCGTCGATCGCCGCGATCTCGTCATCGGTGGGGAACTCGCCGGCCGAAACTCGGTATACGCCCCAGATCTCGCCTTCCTCGGCCAACATTCTCACGAAAACCCCAAAATAGCCGCCGTATTTCTTCCTGATGTACTCTGAGTCCTCCGCGCACAACAACACCGCGAATCTCTTCAACTCCATCTTTTTTCTGCTTCAATCGAATCGAGAATCAAGGATCGAAGATACGATCTGAGTTCAGAGATTTCTTAGCTTCTCCTTCTCTCCCACTGTAACCAAACTAGCAGAAGAGAAGAGGAAGAAGATGAGGAAATTGAAGAGCTCTTGCCGATTCAACTGGGAATCTGAACGCTCCTTTTAAACTGGTTGGGGTCAAGTAAACAGGCACGTTTTACCACTTAATTACACATTTGCCATCCGATTCAGCTAGTGTTTGAATTCCATTGACGTCGTTTATGACAATCCCCCGCGTACAGCGACGCGCTCCAGGCCGGCCTCCATTATATTTGTCCTTCCTCGCTCCTATATGGAAACTCAAAGGAAATGTGTAATTTCTTTATATCTATACATGGATATTTTATAGTTCCACTCTTTGAAAAAATATATACTTTGGTTTGATATATTTGGTTACAATATTATAATTATTGTTATTATTAATATTATATTTCACCAAATAACTTCAAGTTTCAAGAAATAATTCAAAGAATAAGAAACCTAGGAAATTTAAAAGATATGCCTTAAAATAACTTGATTTATGAAAAATCCTATTTAAAAATGGTAAAACCCTTAAAATCATAATCGCCTCCAAAAACTGCAAGATTGGCTCAATATATGTATTTAGAGTGTATATCTAATGGATGGATTTCTAGGAATATAGGTCTGCACATAATCGGAATTTATCGTTCATATTTATATATTTTTTTTGTTCATAAGTAGGTATTAGACCTATTATAATATAAATGAATGAGATTTGAACTCATGACCTATTAATCACTGTATGTCATATTGAATGTCCTGATTCCTAAGTATAATTTCGAGTTGCTTAGTATGCAATCAAGACTTTGGTTTAAACTTGGGGTGGCAATTCTTATGGCGATATTGGCAATTATTTATATTTATAATAGCATAATGTGAAGTCTTTGAAAGATTGAAAGTTTCTTCTTTTCACATATATCATTAATTTTCCTATTAAGTAAACTACTAGCTTAATTAGTTTCTATTTGAAAACTTAAGCATATACATTTTGTAAGATATCATTTTTTTTTCTTGTCGCATTAATCTAGATATTCCGCCCCAATATCTAGATATTCTCTTGCCATATTACAAGTGTATAGTATATTATACTGATTTCAAAACAATATTATAGTATAGTATATTATATTATATACTCATAATCTTCACAATAACCAAAGAAGTGTTTCTCAAATCTCTCCTACATTCTAAATTAAAAGGAAAAAATATTTCTTAATTCTTTTTTTTTATTCTAATATTTCTTAATTCTTATATCAATTAATTAATTACTCGGTAGTGGTTTTAGAAAAATGGTGTAGAAGGTCAAATTCTCCCATGGGCCACTTTCTCCCATGGGCCACTTTCCGGGGTAAGGGGGGAGTTGGGTTAGAAACCACTAATCAGCTTAATTAGTTTGATTTTGAATGTGGACGTAAGAAAGAAAAAAAAAATTATTTTTTTTTTATATTTTTTTGCTAAAAAACACCCTTTTATTTGGGCTAAAAATGCCTAATTGTTGATCGTTAGCTAGCTAGGGATGCTGAATGTGGACGTAAAATAGCACCACATTCATAGATCATAAATACTATATTTTTTTTATTATATGAAGGGCCTCAACTTTAAATTGGTCCCATATTTCAAAAATTTGACCCCATATATATTCTCTATCTATGTAGACCAAAAAGGTAAATTAAATGATTATTTTTTCCTTTTTCTTTTTAATTAATTGATTTATAGATCAAATACGGTAAAGAATAAAATCTCCCCTTATTATTATTTTTTTTTTTTTTACAGTAGGCAAGGTTTAGGATACTTCTAAGTATCCATGATCATCAGTCATGATGATGTTCTAGAATTCACAACAATAGTTTAAATACTGGATTATCTAAAACAATCCAAAATCACCTAATCCATAATTTTATAAAAACCATTACCCATATCCCAACTATTCAATCTACTTACCTATATAACACAACCTTCAAAATTTCCGTTCAGAAAAATTATTATTATATATTAAAAATGCTTAAAAAGCGGTTACACAAAAAAAATATTTTTAAATGACAAATATAGCATACTGGAATATAAGAGGTGTAAGAAAACCCAATCTATGGCAAGACTTAGCATATATCCAAAAAAGAAATAATTTAGATATCCTAGTATTAGCTGAAACTAAAACAACTGAACCACCAAATGAAAATCAGTATAAAAAATGCGGATTTAACAAAGCCCATCATATTCCCTCTGAAGGAACAAAACGAGGACTTTGGATCCTCTTCAAAAATTCTGACTTCACAGACTCAAGTGAACAATTAACAAAATCAAACAACTACGTAATATACTTAGTCAACATTAATAATTACAAATTTATTCTCAATTTTATCTATGCACCCTCAAATCAAAATGACAAAAATAGCTTTTGGAATGAAATAATATCTGTAACTCGACAGTATAGATTCCCATCTTTAATAATGGGAGACTTTAATGAAATAGAACTATCAAATGAAAAAATTGGTGGAACACTCCCACATAATAGCAGATTCACCAGGATCCATCAAATAAAGGAAGAACTAGACATTTACACTATCCCCTATACCGGAAGCCCAGTAACTTGGAGAAAAAGTCAAAACCCTATTAATAACATCTATGAACGGCTAGATAGGATTATGATCCATACCGACATCTCTAACCATTTCCCTAACCTAACAGTTCATAACCATCCTTTTACAACCTCCGACCATTCTCTAATATCAATCTCTATTGGTACAAAATTATCTAGAGCAGGATCACCCTTCAAATTTGAAATGTCTTGGACAAAAGATGATAACTATAACAAACTTATTAAATCAACCTGGCAAAACAAACTCTATGGATCATTCATGTTCACTCTACTATGGATAAATTGATTTTTTTTAAGGATGCTCTTGGGTGGTGGTTCAGCAGAGTCTGTCCCAACCCAAATCTTTACCTTATAAAAAAAAAACTCCGTATAACTTTCAATAAAAAAGAGTAATTTTGTGCAAAATAGCATAAGTAAAGGGATGTTTTTGTGAATATCTTTTATGCAAGCCATCGGGCAACCGTCCTTCTCTAAACTTGTTGAATGGGGTTGATTTCTTTTTACATTAATAAAAAATCTGCCTCAAAAATCATTAACTATCAAACCCTGCCCTTAAGTTTTCCCAACAAACAAAAGTTTAATTTTATACACAAATGACAAAACGGATTCAGTTTTGTGTATTATGTACTTTTTTTCACTAAATTAAGAGAGTATTTTCACATATATGTGAATTGTGAAACATAGTGTCATAAAATAGGGAAAAAAAAATAATACTCTTAAGGATACACCACTTTATTAATCCTTTGTGAGCGATTATATATCTAAACCATCAGTTATTCTCTCTTAAACCTTCAAAAATATTATCGACAACTTATTGATATTACTTATAAATCACTTTCAAATCTTTTAGTATATATATACCATATGGCTTACATAAAAAAAAAACAACATCGCTTGCTAGCTCTTGGGTGTTAAACAATAAAAATAAAAAAGAAAGGAAAATGAGAGTAGGACGTATACGTTAGCAAGGTGATGTCAAGAAAAACTACTTACTTGTTTTTATTTAATTTAATTTGGTATTGGGTGTCTAAAAGAGGAAAAGCCACTTTAACATGGGTGATCACTTACTCAATTGTCTCTCCCTAGCTAATTATGCACGCTCATATTCATTTATATATCTGTTTCACATACCTGTCAACTAGGACAAATTAAATTGCATGAATCTTATATGGCAATTTGTATTATATATAGTTAAAAAAAATAGTTTCAACTATAACTTCATTAGTTTTATATGTAGCTAGGACTTGGTAAATGATACGGAGCTTATGGCAATTTGAACTTTATGGTGATAAAATAGCTTCAATTTTTTTTTTCAAATCATCGGCGTATAAGAAAACTATCAAGTGACCAATATTCTAAAAGGTGTTAGGCGGTCATTAGGTGGTGGGTGGACACTTAATGTCTAGGTGGACTTAGAACAAACATGATTATTTTCTTATATTTTAACGTATAACACATATAAATAATTCAGATAATGTAATAATAACCCATAATATCACTCATAAACCCAAAATTGTGGTGTTTAACTAACACTAAAGTAAATAAGCACAAAACTACAAAAGTACACATCCGACTGGCAACTCTAAACCTCTTAAAATCCAAAACCATAGATTTGACTCAAAAGTAAATATATCATGATTGACTTCGGGGATAAAAAAACTCTACGTTGACTAATCATCTGCCTAGAGTCCTAGATTCTAATATTGAATAATCACCCAGTTAGACATGCCTAGGTAGGACTAGGTGGCACATAGGTAAATTTCCACCTAAAGATCCGCCTAAACTTAAAAATTCTTAATTGTCCTCCCACTTAGCGCCTAGAGGGACTTTGAAAAAAAAAACACACATAAAAATTATAAAATGTGCAATGTTTTTAAAATAATGTAATTTTAGGTAAAAATGATGAACATAATGTCCAATGTTTTGACCCAAATGCGTAACTTTTTTTTTAATGAAAAATATATTTGTATGAAAAAAAATCACACATTATATACTTTTCCTTAAAACATATATGCATTATGCACCATTCTTACGTCCTCATCACAGTCCATCGATCCTTAATAGGGACCTATATATATAACTACAAATTGTTCAAGCTCGTTATGGATCATGACTTCATTTGGATACAACTATATAGAAAGGTTTCGATCAATCCACTAAGGGCTCGTTTGGTATAAGCATGGAAGATAAACGGAATGAAAACAAATTTTGTATAGGAAAATATATCGATAAAAGTGCTATTTTTTGTATGAAAAAAGGGGTAATAATTCGAGGAGTATAGGGGATATAGTTACCCTTTGTACAAATGAGTGATTGAAATAAGAATGAACAAAACCAATTTTGTATGAAAAGTTAGGAGGAGATGATAATGATTAAATTTTTTAACAATGTATCTTAAACTATAAATTGACTACATTCATTTTCTTTCTCTTTACCTTTCCAAAATTGAAACCAAACGAGCCCTAAATGGAAACTTTCGTATACATAGGGTCGTTATATGAACTAAACAACTCAAGCTCGACTCGAGATCGGCTTGAAAAAAACTTGACTTGAGCTCGCTCACTTATCTAAACAAGTCGAGCTCAACAGAATTTAAGCTCGGTTGAAAGCTCGATTTGTTCGATTTAAGTTCGAATAGCTCAAATTTTATGGAATTTCTAACTTCCTTTAACTTAATATGTTATGACTAAATAAAACTGTTTAATTAAACTCGAAAAAAAGCTCGGTTAGAGCTTCTTCATTTTCTAAACAAGCCAATTAAGCTTGATCACAAAAATAAGCTCGTTTAAAAATTAGGTCCGGCTCATACCTCGGTTGGAATTCGTTTAACAAACGAACCAAACTTGAACATACCAAGCTCAGTTCGTTCAGCTCGAATAACACCCCTTACATTTTCTTCGTTTTAGCTTAAATTTATAATTCAAGTTGGTTAGTTAATATTGTATTAACTTCTCTAGATAGCAACTGCCCTAATTGCTTGTATGAAATTATAAAATGGCTTTTTGCAATAAGGATGGTAAATCCATGGCTAGTTGAGCTAGCAACATTTATCATCTAGCCACATTTAGACGACGAGGACTTGATTGAGCTAGTGATTTTCGATCTGTTATCAATATCAAATCGCATGTTGCTATCAATAAAGTTGATATATAGATATTGTATCACTCTTCAGTCACAAGTCGTCGTTGCAATCGCGTTCATATATGCTTGTAGATCATTTTTCAAAAGACTAAACTAAAAATCGAGTCTTATATGAGTAAGTCCTTGATTGGTTAGTGCTTAGAAGTTCATGTAACGTGACTCTTTAGTACAAGTAATTACTTACATATATATGTTTGTACACACCCTCAAAGTTAGTTGTTGTGGATTAAAGATTGTGACGATAACCGACAGGCTTAAAGTGCTTGCATCAATAGCACCAAAAAAAATAAAAATAAAGTGGTTGTTGGATCAATATATAGTTACGTAAGTTTTTGAAAAAATGGAAAATAAAGGTTCATGATTCATTTGCCCTTTGGTTTGTGCATTATTAGGATTTAGGTGTTGCATTACATTCAGTAGTCCACTTACAAATGTAGGGTGGAATCCAATATTAACTTCACAATGCAATTAGTGTATTTGAGTCCGTCGTGATAGCAACTCAAAATATTACTTTTTTTTTTTAAATCAATAAAGAGAGAGAGAGAGAGAGGATTTTCTTGGTGCTTTATTAAATTTTTCTTGCCCCGAAATTCCTCCCAATTCCAATGTAGTGATAATGTATCAAGTTGATTAATTGAATAAACATTTGTTTAATAAATCAATTATAATAATAGAAAATTAATATAACTATTTTTAGGTCGAAAATAATATAACCTTTATTTACTCGTCATTAAATATCTATCATTTCCTTTTCCGTGTCTCATACTCTCATTGATCGATCATTATTATTACTATTTAATTAGAATTTTGTAGGGTATTTTAGATAACTATTTAAATTGTTATAATAGCGTAGAAACCTTTAAACTAGCATCAATATTAATCATGTTAATTAGGGAGAATAGTATACAAAGAGTAATTAATATGCTAAAGATGTGCCACATCAAGATATTTTTAATAACATATAAGCTTAATAGACTGCTTATTTCATTTTCAATTAGTTTTGAGAGGCTATTCTTGTCTCTTATATGAGTTCAAACACAACTCTTCGTTAATTTATGACTTGTTTGGTTGAAACTAAAACATAAAGACTTTTGACACATAGAGAAGGGCTTGGTGTTTAATTTCTTAGTTGCGAACCGATTAGCTTTCGCAAACAAACCATATAGCCTATAAGTTTTACATTTTTCACAAAAGTAACATCGATTTTCTGTACAGGTTACATAATTTGTAGGGTAGGCCAATAGCTTCACTTTGGTGACTTTTTGACCTAAGCTATATTACATGACAATGTTGAAATTCAAACTTTAGTAGTTGGTTCTGCCTTTAAACAATGTTGATTCTATGACCCCAAAACAACAACAGTGGAGATTCGTTGGGTAAGAGTTTCATTTCTGTGGCCAACAACATTGAACTTATCCCAAAAAATAAAAATAAATCAAAGTTGGGTCTACTGTTACAAGGGTATATGAAATAGCACAAATTAATCAATAAATAAGTAATCAATAAGGTGGGTGTTGTGATGTCTTGGGCACATTTGTCCCACATCGAAAAACATGAGAACCCGAGCCTTGCATATAAGTCAGTGGGTCACTCCTCCTATTGTCAATTGGTTTTAGGATGAAACCCCGTTAGTTTTGTGTGCTCGGCTTGGGTGCGCATGATGCGCTCGAACGTGTGGATTCCCCACGTTATATGGCCCACCGGGATTTATCAGTGGGATTACGCTACAAACAAAAATATCACACTTAGTCTCACATGATTTTACCTTCTTCTTCCAAACCCCCGTGTTAGAGCTTGGGGCGAGAAACAATGGGGTGCTTTGTTCGCTCGTATTAAATAGTCGGTTGCCTAGTTTAGCTTCTGTAAGGTAAACAAGGCAGCTGATTTGTTTTCTCAAATTCACCCAAGTTCTAGTTTTATGACAGTTTCTAAAGTTGATTTTCTTCTCTTTTGTACTACGATTCGGTTTGAGGACATTCACTTTTGCAAACCTGCCGTGTTAATAAACAATGGGTAAAGGGTAAAGTCCATGTCAATATTCGATCGACTGATAATATATGATAAATGAATTATTAATCAAGGGAAATAATTTCAACGCGGTGGACTAAAAAATAATTTCTAATTTTATAAGGTGTCCTCTTCTTGGCTTTTTAACTTGTAAAAAAGACAACTACAGGTTCATAAACTCTAATTAGATATTATGAGTTAACAATAAACCCCAAATTGCCAATTTTAATCATATTCATCGGCAAATTGTTTCATTTGATTAGTCTATCTACATTGTTTGAGTTTTGTACTTTGATTCTGCAAAAGCCACTCATGGGAGATTCAATTCTAGAAACAAAATTCAAATAAATAACATCATACCATCCAAATCCACTTAAATCTTGACCAAAAATCTAAATCCACAAGCCCTAAATTAAATTTGAAATTTTTTGATATCTAAAAAAAAATAAGCTCTAATGTTGAGCGTAATTTACAAAACCAAAACAAATTTTACACCTATCATCTGACCCATTTCCATCCAGACTCACAAGTCACAACCAAGATATCAAAGTCGACAAATGAGGTCCTAGCTGACCATGGTTCAAGTCCGAATTCAGTCTAATGACCAAGTGCAGGGGTCGAATGAGGTCCCATTTATTCAGTGAAAAACGTGTGCAATAAACGGCTAAAAAAGCATCGGGCGCAAAATAAAGGCTACATTTTATTTTAATGAAACACCATGTTACAAGAACCATACGGTCCAGAATTTCATGAGCAAATCTAGCAAAGAAAGAGCTACCATTTTCTTCCATTCGATCTTCAGCAATGATTTATTCTTCATAAAGCAAGCTAAAAACTTGTACATGGTCAAACCTTTTGCGAAGTGGGCATTGCCAAAGACACTCCACCTGGTAGATCCTTCCACTGCTGGGTCACCGTCTTCTGCTGCGTGTAAAAGTGAACTCCAGCCTTGCCTGAAATGAACAACTTCTAAACATTCAAGCGCCGAATATACCATACTGGAGGGAATTACTATATACTACAGCGTTATCAGTGCAGTGATGACAGTTGAAGCAGGAAATAGCAGAGTAAAACGGAGTTGAAGAAGGGGATGCATTACCGTAAAAATTGAGGTCACCGGCAAAAGATGCCTTGTTCCCCGTGAATGAAAAGAAGGGCAGAGGAACGGGAATTGGGACGTTGATTCCAACCTTGCAAAACAGGGATGCACGTTAAATGAGATTAAAACCGCTTAAGAACTTTGAGAAAATTAAACATTAGCATCTAAATGCGAGTGTTATTTATGTAGGATAGTATATATTTCGTAATATATGAGAGAGAACTTTGTAAATGTGACCTATTAAAAATGTTAATAATAAAGAAAACTAAATTGCCGCTAATTAAGTTCTTATTTTAATAAACTAACTTTTCATCTAGTTAACAAAAAAAAACATGTGCGTTATCTTATTTGAGTGGTTGCTTTCTATAATATGGGACCATTGCAAATTTAGTAATGTTATTTTATTGCATTTCAAAGATCTTTCCTGCAAATCTCTTCACTTGCTTTAAAAGGAATGGTGAATTTCAAACAGTTAATTTGATACTACCTGTCCAGCCTCAATATCCGTCTGAAATTTCCTGGCTGCTGCCCCGGATGAGGTAAAGATGGATGCGCCATTGCCATATCTGCAACAAAATACATCGTTGTTCCATAATATAAGGTATGAGAACCGCATCATTTTTAGTCCACTGAGAGAATTCACAACTTTATTACTTGTTTCTATTGACGATGTTCATGGCCTCTTCCAAGCTGTCAGCCTGCACAAAGATTGTGAAAAAAAACAGGTGGTTTGCTCACACAACTCATAAGCCAAGTCGAGCACCATGTAATAGAGCAATTATAGTTATCTGTCAACATACCTGCATACAAACAAGAACTGGCCCGAAGATTTCCTCCTGCACAATTTTAAAAGCAAAACTGAAGGCCATGAACAAGATCGTAATACTAAAAAAGGCAGGCAGATATGCATGAAATAATGCACCTTGTAACATTCCATGTCAGTGGTGACATCAGACAAGATGGTCGGACCGACAAAGTTACCACGCTCATAACCTGGAACCACTACATCTCTTCCATCAACCAGTAGTTTGGCCCCAGCTTCAACCCCAGATTGGATCAACTTGCATATTCTTTCCTTTGCCTGCATGAAAAAACAATTATTAGTCGATAAGCTTAATAGATTAATGGCACATTAACTGTGATACAGTGAAAGACTGAAAGCTATTTGTGAGTTAATCCTATCCCTCAATGAGGCAGCTGCGGCATATTTGGAATCCCATCAATAAGTTTTGCAATATGACATTTGGATTGCGGAATCCCTTTATCAACAAGTTTGACATCATGACATGTCAGTATGTCACATTATCTCATATGGAAAGTTACTCTGATTGCACAAACTTACAATTAAAGATCAATTACATCTGTTATTGGAATGACAGGACATCAAAACTTAATAATTTGCAAATCTTACAATTTACCTGCTTGCTTATTACTGGGCCAAGGTCTGCATCTGGTTCAGTTCCGGCATTCACCTTCAGTTTGCTGACATGTTCGACAAGCTTGTTTTCCCTTGAAAGAAAAATACAAAGACAATGTCATCAACAGAAGAAATTTATGCTTTTGCAGTAAGAAAGCAGAATAATGCACCATTTTTGTAGGACAAAGCATCACACGATATGTGCGAAGTATCTATACCACCTAGATATTTATTTGTAAGCCATTTTATAATAGTACAGTGTGCAAGATAATTCATTTTATTCAGTAAACATAAGCAGATATCAACATAGTATGTTATCAACCTAAGTCCCCAAAAAAAATTCTAAAAATCATAGACAATCAAACATAGAATGATATATAAACAAGATTCCGGACAAGCAAACTGTGTTCGATCATATAAACAAGATACCCAACAAGCAAGCTAGATTGACCATATAGATGAAATGTGAAAGTAATGAAACAACAAGACTTTAGATCAAGAGAAGCTGAAAGATGGAGGAGCTAAATACCATTGTCTGGAGTCTCCTACAAACACTACACAGCTAAGTGCCATGCACCTTTGCCCTGCAGCACCAAATCCTGCCGCAACAAGGGCATTTAGTGTAGCATCAATGTTTGCATCAGGCATTACAATTGCATGGTTTTTGGCCCCCATATTCGACTGTCAACAATGGGACTGGGAAGTCAGCTTATTTAACAAATGCTCCATATAATTATATCAAAAATGTTTTGAAAGGAAAAAATTTATAATTAATTAAAAATCAACTGCGTTTACCTGAACACGTTTTCCTTTTGCTGCTGCTCTGGAGTAGATGTGCATGCCAGCCTTTTTAAGAAACATACAAACACAAGCTAAACCTTAGCAAAAGAAATCCAACAGATTCATGAAATCTGATTGTACTCATTGTAGAGACAACAGGATATATCATCTGTGACATAATCAAATAGAACATAGCATCACTAAGATGTAGACCTAGCAGAACACGACCTAATCCAAACTATCGACCTACTCAACCCAAGTAGTCTAGGTTTAGATAAATAAGGTATTTTCCAGCCTGTAACCTAAAATCAATCACCTGACAGGTAAATGACCCAAATCAGAAACATCCCAATCCAGAATTACCCAAAGCCCAACATGGCCTAGGTTTAGAATTGAAAAACCAATAACCAACTCAACCCAAGAATTTTAGGGCTAGAATCGAGAACCTTCCAACCTGAAACTACAAAACCCAAGAGTGATCCATCCAAACCTAACTGACCAGCTCAAAATTGCGCATGTAATACAAATCGCACACATGCATACTAAATTTCAGGGCTAGAATTGAGAACCTTCTAACCTGAAACTACAAAACCCAAGAGTGATCCATCCAAACCTAACCGACCAGCTCAAATCGCGCATGTAATACAAATCACACACATGCATACTAAATTTTAGGGCTAGAACTGAGAACCTTCTAACCCGAAACTACAAAACCCAAGAGTGATCCATCCAAACCTAACTGACCCGCTCAAATTGCACAAGTAATACAAATCATACACATGCATACTAAAGTCCGTTGGGACTCGTGACTAGGGGGTCGTGTGCATGGGCGCCCATGTGCTAGTAGCCTAACACATAAGCCGAGTGAGGCTCTATCCTAAAACCAATTGCCCCCAACACTCCAGCTACAACAAACAACCAAGTCACCAATCTACTCATTAGCCAAATGATCAAGTGCACTTCCAATGGAGTGCAAATACAAAGGTAGAATGCAAGAATCACTGAATCAGTGAAATATCAATCAAGAGCTTAAGGTCAAGGTTCTTGGAGCTAAGATATCATCTACAAAGCACCTAAAGTTATCCATGTTTTAAAAGAGAACAGAATTACAATTCACAAATGAAGGAATGAATGTTGGAACCACTGTTGGAAGAAAGAATGCATAACAAACGATGTAAAATTTGTAATAAACTTAAACAGTCAGCACCATTGAACCAGTGTACAGAAACATCTGATAAAGGGCTAGGTTACTTACAGTATTTGAACCAACAAATGATACAGCCCGGATATCATCATTGTCACAAATAGCATTAACAATGTCCTGTTCCAGTCCCACAAAATATAATTATCGGATGTTCAGAATAATAATATCAACACATAAACCTCCGAATATATTTTGGTAAGAAAATATCGCATAAGATGTGCCTTAGAACTCAAAGCATGACAAAATTAGAGCTATCGTCATATTTCATAGTTAAATCATAATTAGAGCTGAAGAAAGAGATGAAACAATGTCAAAACTAAAAGCATACATTGGTCCCATGAACAATATTCAAGACTCCATCAGGTAGACCAGCCTCCATCGCTAACTCAGCAAGCATAATAGAAGCTCCTGAAAGAAAACACGACAGCATATAAACTGTAAATTCTAACAGAAAACCTGTCAGTGACACCATATACAATTTCTATAATTAAAAAAAAAAAGAAAGGGAAAGATAGAAAGAAAGGATTCAGACTATGCAGCATTTTCTTTCTACAAAACATTGACATGGGAATATAAGTTTACAATGTATTATTCTTGTACATCTCGAGCTCATCTATATTGCTCGGCTACTGCTTTTTCACCACCATCCAACACCTTGCCAAAAACTAAAGAAACATATAGGGTTGTGTTTGGCATGAGTCGCATGACATGTTGATATACTTTTAGTTGATTATGCCAAATAAGAGTACTAATAAGAGAAACATGTGGTGATATGGTGGCATTTTAGTCATGCTCAACACACCCATAGTACTAATTACCCAATAATTACCAAATAACACATGCCATGTTAACTTCCAAAAAATCAAAAGTTTTAACGGGCACATGGAAGGAAAGCCTAGGTACTAAAAGGAAAATTACGAGATTGTCATTATTCACAAGAATGAAAAGATGTCAGATAGAGTTGGAAAAGGGGGGAATTTCAGGGTTACTTTAGAGGAGTTGATTGCTAACATAATCAGTGGACACTCAGAAGTCGAAGCACAAATGAGCAGAGGTTAGTGATTATGTTTCTGCTTTACTGATTATTTTAATCCATTCAAAAGAATAATAAAACGTAATGGCACAGTAAAGGTTAGAGACAAGCTTAGAATAGCAGGATACTGATCAGGAATTGTAGTAGTTCGTCATGAATAATCTCCAACACCACCTTTCACCAAGAGACTAACCTCCATAATTGTTAGCCTATGAGTCACCTAAAAATAACTATATACAAAATTAACCCCCTTATGAAAAGTACATAATCACCTGGATCTTTCTCTGATGGCTTTAAGACATATGTGTTTCCACATGTAACTGCAACCGGAAACATCTGTACAAAAATAACAGAAAAGGGAAAATGTCATAACCAGCATCCACATTGGGTTATTCTTTCTTTTAGAAGAGTTGTGATGATAAGGGACGACACAAACAAAATGAAGCCATTGTAATCGCTAAAGATAGCAAGAAGCAGCTCTTCCTAATCAATGACTAATTCCAAGTCCACAGATGCTCTACTGAAATAACTAATGCCTTACAGAAGCTTTAAATCCATATTTCACGACTAAAAGTATAAAAAGACATCAAGGAAATCAACTCCCCTAAAACTCTTTCTTGAAAGATATTACTCATGCTTCTCTGCTAAAAATAATCAAAGAAGTCGCCTATATATGCTGAACTTTGTTCAACCATCACTAGTAGGAGGCCAAAACCTGATTTACGAAAACATGACCAGTAGTAGGGGCAAAATCCTGAAGGGGTTATATCTAGGTGAGGGATCCCAGAGTTAAACCTCTACACATTATTTGATCAGGGATTTCCACCTGAATCCCTGTAGAAAATCCAAGAAACAACTCAAAATTCATTCTCGGGAAATGGACCCTCCACCCTGTATTCATGCATTAGCATATCATCTTCAGTTATTCTTTTTTCCCGCCTTTAAAGCCCTACCCATGTAGAAAACTAAAAGGTTTTCCTATTACCCAAAAGCAATTCACACTTGTAAATCTCCTTATCTATTCTAGTTGACTTCTAAAAGCCATCCGTTATTTTATTTACCCTTTTCCGTGTGCTACTGATGAAATGACATTCTTCTGCAGTAAATTTTGCAAATTTTAGCAAGTCACTAGGCTAACAGTTGAGAAAAATCCAACTCTCCCACAGCTATTGTAGAGATGGTCTCATCAATGGCTTTTGGGAACAAGTAGTACGTGATGATCACTTCACATGTTGGGCTGAATCTAAATGCAAGTGTCCAGTTCATAAATTCTATTGTTCCATTCATTGACGATGGAAAAGAGAGTTGAAAGAAATTAAAGAGGGAAATAGAATTCCTACCAATTTCATTGAAATCAGGATTGTGTAAACAAGATCCTACCAAATTTATTAAAGACGTATTAAAATCCTATGCACAATCTGTGGTGGTCATGTTGGAGTCGTATGATAGATGGGATTGAGATTCTAATAATTATGGACATGATAAAGGAAATGTGCGATTGTTTGAATAGGAAAAATAGTTTACACAAATCTTACAACAGAAAGCATTGCTGATTCCTTTATATCAATCAGGATTCCTTTTATCCGATCTACAAATGACAGTTTTCTAACGTAGTCAGCCAGATGTTTCACTAAGAATGAGTGACCATTTATTTAGGTCTCAATTTAAAGTAAAAAAAATATCCAATGGCAAAAGAGATAGATAGTCATTCAAAATAAAAGTGATAGAAAGCAATGTTGATAGAGATAATCGATAAAAAAAAAAAAATCAGAGCAATAACAAAAGAGACAAGGATGTACTCGAGATTATACCCATAAAGGAATCATAGCAGGAAAGTTAAAGGGGCAGATCCCTGCACAAACACCAAGGGGTTCTCTAATGCTATAAGAGTCAATTCCATTGGAGACATTGGAAACATATTCTCCCATCTGAAGAGTTGCCATTCCACTAGCATGTTCCACCACCTCTACAAAAGGAAAAAAATGTTTTTTTAAGTCCAGAGTATCAAAACACTGTTTGAAGGTGTGTATGCTACAGCAAAAAATAAAGTTATAAACCCTCACCTAATCCACGAAAAACATCACCCTGAGCATCTTTAAGTGTTTTCCCTTGTTCAGTGGTTATATTCAGTGCAAGCTTATCCTGCAAAACGAGGTACCACAATTTTAAAAATTCAAGAATGTAGCTTTACAACGGGAAAGCTCAGTGAATGTTACCTACCATGTCTCGTCTGATAAGTTCTTGAAGCTTCAACATGACACGCTGACGAGTGGTTATTGGTGTATTTCGCCAGGATGGAAAAGCCTTTTTTGCGGCAGAAACGGCAGCTTCAAACTCCTCATTTGTAGTTAAAGGAACTTGAGAGACTATTTCTTGGGTTGCCTGAAGGAGTCACAAGAATCATGTCAACAAACATGCAAATAAAACACACCAAGTATAATGAAGTGACTAGGTGGATGACATAATGGTAAAAAAGAGGTTCAGAGCTTTATATGAGATTACCGGATTAATAACATCAATGGCTTCCGATGATTGTGATTCAATAAATCTACCACCAATCAGGAGCGGAACTTTCTGACAAATGGACAACATCGAAAGGTTAATCTGATCTCAAAACTCAAAATTGGATACAGAATAGTATTCAGCATGCAATTTGTTTTATACAACGCCTCCAGCAGGGCAATAAATAGTTGAAAGCTGTGTGGAAAATTTGAAATGAGCACTTCATAATGCCAAGTGACATTTTAAACTTTTAATTAGCACTTCTTCATCGTCAACCAAGAGTATCATGAGCTAAGATTCATTGGGAATTTCAATTTGATCAAAACATTCAGCAAAACTAGTTAAAGATAACAGGATAGTGTGGGTGTGAGATGCAGCTCGTATTTCATGTATTGCACTATCTAATCCATGGATGTTAAAAGCTGATCATCAGAAGTGATTCATGCAGCTGCTCCTTAATCCTTATTCAGATAAGATGTTGGGCGTGGAACAGGAAAAGAGTTAAAACAATAAGATGTATTCTTGAACGAATTTTAAAGCAGTCAAGGTTTAGAGTTAGTTCATAAGTTTCCTGAGAAGTTTCAAATCTTGCAGAACTAAATTCTAGTTGGGTATTTTATATGGCAAAATTATGATCAGGTACGAAAAAACCAAGAACAACTAGCACCATTAAGTAGCTAAGAGGTATTTAATGTAAGCAACAATCTGGAGATCCCCAATCACACAGGATTTCCCATTCACAGTTTATCCTTGCTAGCAGAACAACTAAGAGGGGATTTTAAATAGTTGAAGAGAAAGACCAAGGTCTCGATGAAGGATATGCCACCATTATTCTTTTCCAACTTCCTCTTATGTCACAGTAATCTTTTGTGGACTATTTAATCAAGAAATTTGACCATAACAAAGACCATAATAGGCATTAGTCTACATGCTCATGCAGTCCACAACATGACCAGTTCATATACTTTCACAAAAGTATACAAGTCTCTACTTCTGGATCCAAGGATCAGCAGCCACCTCTTAATTAGAAGTTCTAATCCACCATTAAACCAATCGAATCCCTACTCTTCAGTCTTCACATCCCATACCTTTACCCTTTCTTCAAGTATCAACGACCGACCCCGACCAAGTTCAACTACACCAGAGAAACCCCCAATCTCACCAAAGTCCGAACTAACATAGCATACTCGCAAACAATCGGCAACAGAAGATGCACAATGATCGAAAAACCAATTACCGAAGGTTTGCGGTGCTGAGAAGGTTCGGTGGCAGTTGAGTAGCAACAACAATCCCTCAGAGCAGATGCTTGCGGCCGCAGCGATTTGATGCTTGCCGCTAGAACAAATTCCAAAAAACAGCACAGCGAATTGAATTCAAAAGTTAAGATTGAAATCAAAACCAAAATCTGGAGGTAAAATATCATCCGAAATTGTCACTCCATCGAAGCAAGAATTGAACAAAATCACATCAACGGGATACATTTGCAAAGAGATCGACAGCAAATCAGGAGTCCAGAGATTCAAAAGTGCTTACCCCGTCGAAGCGAAAACTGAAACATCTTTCTTCAAATGATGTTAACGGCTGACAACAGAGGGAGAAAGAGAGTTGGGGGGCTGCTGGAACGGAAATCGGGTCAATCAGCCATCGCTAATCTCTCGGTGGCTTTTTAAAGTGGGTTGTGAAAAAAATTAAAGGGAAATGATATCAGTAATTACTCCAGACTTTTGGTCAAAAAAAAAAGGAGTATATATATTTCAGATGTGGATGATGACACAGCCTGTTTTTTTGATCGAATGATGACACAGCTTGGATAATGCACATATAAGGCGCGATTTTTTATAAATAATATTTAAATATAGATTAATTATAGACATTAAATTTAATTCAATATTTTGAATTAAACCCAATGATTAGTAAATGTGTTAAAAATAATTGAAAAAATACAATTGGATTAAAGAGATAAAGAGAAAAATAATTAATAAATAGTGAAAGATAAAACCTTTAAATTAATCCCATTGGTTAAAAAATGTAACATCAAATAATATTGAGTAATTAATATTAGAAAATTTTCCACAAAAAATAATATTAGAAAATATAGTTGTCATAATAAATGATATTATGTAAATAATATTTCCAAAAATAACTTTGAACATGGAGAGGACACGTGGCAAAAATGCTTCTCATTTAAAGTATAAATATAGATATAGATGATTAGTAAATGTGTTAAAAATAATCGAAAAAATACAATTGGGTTAAAGAGATAAAGAGAAAAATAATTAATAAATAGTGAAAGATAAAACCTTTAAATTAATCCCATTGGTTAAAAAATGTAACATCAAATAATATTGAGTAATTAATATTAGAAAATTTTCCACAAAAAATAATATTAGAAAATATAGTTGCCATAATAAATGATATTATGTAAATAATATTTCCAAAAATAACTTTGAACATGGAGAGGACACGTGGCAAAATTGCTTCTCATTTAAAGTATAATATGATCCGATAACAATCAAACTTTACTTATAGAGTTATAGTATACATGGTTTATTAGAGCAAGTTTATCAGAGGTAAAAACAAGCAACGATACTTACCATTTTAATAATAAAAAAAATAGAATAGTACCATGAACGATACTTGAGCGATACCACACTAGTATCGATACTTGGCTTAATATTTATATATGTGCCAGGGCTGAGTTGTTCCGCGTTAATTTTTTTCGGATCAATTAATTCAAAACGACGTCGCTTGGGTGATACTAGGGTCAAAACGCAGCATTTGTAACACTGCAATCATCTGGAAAAACAAGAAAAAGAGGGATGTGTGTCATGCTTCCATTGGTGGAAGGATTGAGCGGTTCAGATTCCGCCACATGGATGGAGGAGATCAAATCTGGGTTGATACAAATTAGATGGAGTAATATGTAATTTTTGGTTTTTAAAGTGTATTAAAAAAATAAAATAAAAATGTCACAATACTAGATTCATTTTTCTCTACACATAGACACCAATTTCGAATATGTTTGACCATATTTTTATTTTAATACAATTGTGCAAAACAATACCGAAAAAATTAATTGTAATTATTTTTCATTGGTAAGATTAAATAATATAAGAAGATAATGGCACCCACAAAAAAACTCCCTTTTCTAAAAAAACCCTTTTCTCCTGAACCGTAAAGAGGGCAGCCACCGCCATGGCACCTACAACCTCACCGTCCAGGCAAGTAAGCACCAGCACCTGACCCCCCGACTTTCGATCCCATCTGCCTTGGAACCACTTGGGTTCTTGCAATTGTGGCCCTCCAATTTCTATTTCACCACCCACCAAATCACTACTTCGGGAGTCTGCCATAACTCGGCAAACAAGGAGGAGGTGGCGCCTCCGGATTGGCCCTCACAGGCCGAACAGTGGGCCACTTGCCCGACACCCTGGTTCTGCTACGGGGCACTTATGAGACTTGACGGGGGTCGGAAATCGCCGGACGGTCGCTTCTCTCCTTTGTCATGGTTGGCGTGGCTATTCTCTTCAACATCTTGTCCGCCGATCTTCCTTTTCGTGTACAATTATGGGCTACCCTCTGTAAGTATCTCTCTCTCCACTCCTCTACCTACTATAAGCTACTTTGCTTACCAGCAAAACCTCTATTTAAGCAGATTCACCATCTGTAAATGGGTTATCCGCCCCAATCTGGGTTTCTAAGCTCCTAATTACTGTTATTTGAGTCTTTGCTGCCTTACTGTTGCTTCCCTCCCCCTAATCATGGACCCTTCTAAAACTTTCCTTGAAGCTCTCAAACAAACTCAAGCCCCCATTCCTAATTTGGTTTCCATGAACAGCCCTAGTGGGCACGCTGAAGTTTATAACCCTACTGAGAATCCTATTCCTTTGACTCCTCATCAAACTCGCCTTTCTGCGGAGGCCAAAGGGAAGAGAGAAATGATATAAAGAGAAACTTTATATATTTGGAATGATTTGGTATTCTATCAAGTAAGAGTACGAATGAGTTCATGACATTGTTTAGAGGGATCGACATCATTAGTAAGGGTTTCCTTTTAAGAATTTGACTATAGTTGTACTAGGATAGGTACTGGTTGCAGAAGCACCCAATACTTAATGGAGTTCAGAAATTCTGTTAAAATCCCTCTTTTTAGATTTTCGCCTTTATATCACAGGACATATTGCAGGGTTATGACCTTAAGATAATGTTTAAGTAACTTATATTTGGATTGTTGAGATCAAGAAGAGGGGTAAGCCGCCCAACTACTATAACTCGGATATATTCCTAGCTTCTTTTCCTTACTAGAATCAGATGGAGGGCAAGTGTAGGGAAAGAGGTAAAAGAGGAAATATCTGGACCATTACATGGAACACCTATGCGTAGATAAAGGATGAGATTTGAAATCTAATGAGGACATATAGAGTAATATGATCTTAGCTCATTGTTGCAAGAGCAAAACAACCTAATTACATCCAACATAATTGGTTGTCCACCGAACTCAACATGGTCAAAGTCTGAGAATTATTTCATAAGCAACAAATAAAATAAAATAAAATAAAATCCTTTTAATATATGTCTAAACACATATAATTGACGCAATGCTAATATTGTGTATTGAAAAGCGATCGTAGTTAAGTTGTCGTTGTTAGAGGTTAGTAACTCATACCACACAACGAATATGGTTTTCAAGTTTACCATTGGCTTTCGTCTCAACCTCATTTGGCTCCCTTTTCCAGGTTACCAAATGATCCGGATAGGTTTTCAAGGCAACCACTATAGGTAAAACTAGTCACCCCTTTTCGTTTGTGATGAGTGCTCCATAATGGACGGTTCTTCTATTGATCTTCTTTGTCTTCGATGGTTGACAAGTTGTTCGGTGTGTTATATGTTTTACGATCCTCCTTGCCTTCTTTTGATCTTCTTCGCATGGGACGTACGCGTGATATATATTTTATGAAAAATAATAATAAAATAGTGGGGATATATATCTTCCTCAAATATTGACCAAAGAGTTCGGATCACGACCACAATAATGTCATCAAGACATTACCCCTAGATCGGTTAGGGAACATATCGAATCACAACTAAGGTACGGATGTAAAAAAAACACATCAAAGTAATAAAGAGTTTTACCTCACTAATCAGGTAAAACGCAAAATAAATAATCGATCTCTAACTCAACAACCTATGTGTGAGCGAGTGTATAAGAGAAATAGGGATAATCCCTAGAATATGAGATGAATTTCAACCCCTAACTTTAATAAATTCTTTTGCAGAATAAGTCTCTTTGTCCAACTTGCGATCATAATTTCTTGCTGAGGCGTTCTACTCAAAGCATGTGTTACAACATTGGCCTTCCATTCCATAGTCCTTATTGAGCTTCGACCATATTGTCTTACTCCTGTTGAGATTCTTTCGAGTAACAATGTACTTCAACTCCTATTATATGTGAAGATTTGACATCGACCATTGTAAAGATATTGTCTCTAGATTTTCAAAGCAAGTACAACAACAACTAGCTCCAAACCTTGCACTAGCTAACTTTTTTCATACTGCTTGAGCTGCTTTGAAGCAAATGTGATCACCCTATCATCTTACATCATCACACACCCATATCTTGCTTAGGAGCATCATCACACACCAGGTATTCTTCCCCGTCTCTCGACAATGCTAGAATCGGCGTAGTGGTCAACATTTTTTCCAGTTTTTGGAAGCTTTGCTCGCACTTCCCCTTTCAAACAAGCTTCTCTCTTTCTCAACAAGAGGTAAGTGACGGGCAATTTTAGAGAATCATTCCATAAATCTCTCATAGTATCCCACCAGTCTTGGAAAATATCGAACTTCCTTCACATTATTTGGTTGAACGCAATGTTTCATCGCCAAAATCTTCTAAGGATCTATCTTCACTCCCTCCTCATATATGATGTGACCTCGAAAAGTCACATGTCTGATCCACAAGTCAAGTTCGAACAATTTAGCGTAAGTTGAGGTTTTTGTAATACTGACAGGGTTGTCCGAAGATACTTCTTGTAGTCTCCTTATTTGAAGAGTAAATCCATATGTCATTGATAAACACCACCACGAACCTGTCCTTGTACTATCACTTGTTCTTCATCTCCAACAACATAGTTAGGGCTTTGATCAAACCAAACGACCTCACTACAACCTTGTCATCCCTGTATCTGGTACTGAACAAAATCTTCAAAATGTTCTTCTCACAAATTTGTAGCTGATTATATCTTGATTAGAAATCGTTCCTGTAGTACAACTTAACCGAATGTATCTAATCCAACAAGTCATCAATCCACGACCACATATACTTGTTCTCCATTGTCACATAGTTTAACTCATGATAACTGATGCATGTATCCTTCTCCTTCATAACCAACATTGGACTACCCCAGGCGACGCACGTGGCATGATATAACCCTTCTCCAACAAATTCTCTAATTGAGACTTCAGCTCTTTGTCTCAAGGAGAGACGTATGATACAGAGCTATGGAGAGTGGAAACGTCCCTGGTTCTAGACCAATGGTAAACTCAACAAAGCGGTGCGGTGGTAACTCGGTAATGTCATCAGGAATTATATCGGGAAACTCCCGGATCACTGGTATATATCGGAGATTGTGATAGCCTTGGACTCCGAGTCCTTTAAGTAGCGCACAAACCAATTAATGTATCTCGATCACTGTAGTCTTGATATATGTATCATATTAATAACACGACCGTTCTCTACCGGAACGCGTCAACAGAATCTGCAACACATGCCATCGGGTACCAAGGCACAATCCTCCGCTCGTAGTCATTCACCGCGCATGCCATGTTGCACTCACCAATCCATTCCTAAGATGATATCCAGCGGCATAAGCGGAATCACCACTAACCCAGGGTCGAAGTCTCGGCCCCCACTCGTGATAGGAAATTGGCTCAACATCTTCGTTCCTATCATTGTTCCCTCTTTTAGAGAGTTCAACCCTAAACGTGTCATCTAAAGGCACACTACCTAACTGAAATCTATGGACAACACTCTAAGCCATACAAGAATGAGTATCTCGCAAATCGAGTGGAATATCGATTAACTCAATTTGGTAATAAAGAGTACATTGATTTATTGATGCATTGACATCAACCTCTTGCCTCATCACGTATATACTCTTTTCTGGTTTAAATGGTCCAATTATGTTGTGTTCACCCTCAATGTCCATATAGGTATATAAGGAAGGGTAATTCATTCGCAACATTTGTAGTCTTGTGAGGCTAGTGAGAGCTTCGTAGCATCTCGTCTTTTGCTCAACTACTTTCATCCATATGAGTATGAGCTGTAATTCTCTTTTCTTCTCCCTCCTTAGAGAAGTTGTACTGCAATTGTCTGTGAGGGACAAGTTGAAGGCCTGCCTCGTCGAGTTCGCTTAGCATCTTTCCACCATAACCCAACTTCATTCATTTGGCAAAAAGCAGTAATGTGCAACCTTTCCTAATCGGTGCACATAATACTCAGAAAAACTTCACCGTGTAGATAGAGTTTAATGTCAGTAATACTCTGCTCACTTATATGACATCCATCATTTCATGCAATTATAATTACCCACAAAACTAGGTAAACTAATGCATACTTATATAATGTCATAAAAACAACATTCTGAGGAGTCTCAAAGTTGTCAAATGCGGAGAACACTACATCATATAAATGGCTAAGGGTATCCAGGGACACGTAGGTCCTTTACCCATTATTGAATTGAAATATTGTCTTAAATCCCTCTAGCCTTTCTTTAATAATGCGGGTTTCCATAAACAGGAAAGTAATATCCATGGCGTATGCCCGACAATGGATTCAAATACTTAAATATGACACCACGGTTGATATCATACTCCAAATCTTCCTCCATTCTCTTGTCAAGTGCTTGTAGCTCTGCAACCCTTTGTAACTTTTCTGTCTGCCACTTTATTTGTCATGAGGTTGGTACATCACTTGTTGAAGGTGAACCATGGATCATCTGATACCTCCATTCTCTTACATGCTCATTCACTTCACTAAGATGATCCAGCGTTTCGCAAATGAGGTGTTCTAGTCGAAGGCGCCTCTTTTCTCCGGCCTCCATGCGATCAAAGCAATGCTTCTCATAAGTAGAGATCGGTGATGTTTCAATCATGGTCTTTCTTACCAAGTTGTAAGTATCCCAATGATCAGGGCGAATAGGTTGCGGCTCTATCTTGTAGCAAATGACATCCACTGGAGGAAACACATCATCAAATAGGACCATCGTTCCTTCCAACTTGTAGTCTGGACCAAAGCGTATCATACGACGCCAATGGTTGATGGCATCAACCGTAGGGCGCATGAGTAGCATAATTCGATGAGTGTCCGCCCGAAGAGTGGTCTCCAAATCCTCCCACTTCCTCAACTCCATATCACAAAACCTCTTATAAGGGTGAATCCACTCTGCAGAATCTGAAAGGTAGACTCGTGGTTCCATATTGCATGATTGAATTGCGAGGCGAGTCATGGAAAAGTTGATCGAGTTGTAGTATGGCCTCGAGGCAGCTAAGGGGATAACTTCTCTCCCATTGGTTGCACTCTCTTCAGGCAGGATTGAAGGCATCTAGAAAATGAATTAAGCGAGTGTCAATACCCAAGTTGACATAACTTAAGGTCGGAATACTAACGACTCTAAGATTACAAGTTAGGTACTTGAGGGCTAGAATATTAAAATTTAAACACTTAAATCACCGTGATATGATATGTACACATTTTGAAATTTTAAACACCCTTATCATTATATATGAAATACATTTTTTTATTATTATTTATAAATATCGTTATTATAAAGTTTAAAACACTTTTAAATAATGATTTTATAAAAATACAGATTTTTTTTAAACAAAATTTAATTTAAATACTCGTGAGAAAGAAAAATAATATTTATACCTTTAAAATAGCTTTGAAATATATATATATATATATATATATATATTTTAAATATTTTTAAAATACATTTAAATTCCTTTTAAAATTATAAAACACATATTTTTACTTTATTAAAAACCTATAGCTCTGATACCACCTTCTGTAACACCCCTTCTTAGAACACTGAAGGGATGTCACAGCGCCAACAATTACTCAGACTTTAATGTCCTCGTAACCGCCTTAGGCTTATAGGGACATGCAACCATGCTCCCATAAACAAGATGATAATAAATAAACAGTAAATAAGCGGAAGACTTAAATATGAAATATAATATAATACTCTAAAACAATGTTACCCAAAACAAGGGTCTAAATAAGATAACCAAAACAATGGAGTAGTAGCAGCGGAAATAATGTTTAAATAGTTGCAGCGGAATTAAATAAGCTCAATTATATAAATTTGAAAAGGTTGTACCTTAATACAAAACATAAAACAATGAAAAACAATAGACTCCTTTACTCTTCAGCGCCTCAAGACCGTTTACCTAAACCTGCGGATTAGTGGCTGAGGTATAGTATGCAAACCAGGGACCCCAACCGTCCAAAGGAGAAAAATAGGACGGTTAGTCTTTTTACGACTAGCAAGTAGCAGAAAATAAAATGTTCAAGACTTCGTCTACCACCCATTGACCATAAAAGGGTATTGGTGATTGTAGACTAAAATATAAATTAGGAGTAAATGTTTATGTGGAACCTGACTCGTTTGATTAAAATAAAATAAAATAACAGGATGATCCAACAGGACCGAGTGTTTGAATGGGATGCGGATCCGGAGATCCTAAGGAATCATATTCTGAGTACGGAAAGAATATGATATGACGTCACTGAAAGTGGGTCACCTATTAGTAAGTAATGTACAACACAATAATAGTAATAACACAATTATGCACAACGTTATCATTTACTTAGGACAAATGATACCGGCCTCGGCCGCATATACTGGGCGGATGACCTACTACCCTTAGGTAGATGTACCCATTCGAGAGATTTGCAATTTCGAAGGGGCATCTCATGAGACGTTTATAGAGCAAGGTATAACCGAACCTTGACCTGACTTTACCCTTTTTCCATTATTAAGACACACATCATAATAACAACAACAATAATAATAATACAAACGGTATAAGTACCAATCCACAATTACATCCTGGTGACCACAAAAGGCATAATGTACACTTTAGATCTATAAAGTGCACGAAATAATATAACTGACAAGCATGGATATTCAAAACCAATAATATACCATACTTAACTAGCATGAAGGAAACAAAATGAACAAATCATGCTTTTTAGGAAGTTCGGGCATTTAATATAATTTTCCCAAATTATGGGATCGAACTATAATTACCCGAGTTATCATGCTATGTGAGATTTCGGATTTGATAAATAGCAACAAACTGATCTAACTTGCATATTTATCACAAACTCATAACATGGAATTGATAAAGGACATAAAAAGGCAATAATTGCGGAAAAGGCACGAAATTTGCAGAAATGCACTGATTGAACCAAACTACTTGCCTTAATCTGACGAAATTCTTATTCGTAGTTGAGAAAAATAATTTGATAATGGACCTGAGATTTTACAGAATTAATTAGGGTATTAGTAACTTTTCAAAAATTACGGAAACGGCACCGTAACTTTTAAAAAGTACAAAACTTACCCTTGCTTTTCCCAAAAGCCAATCGATTCTGTACCCACCAAATCTCAGGAGCTAAACAGGCTGTAAACTGTTCCAAAACAGTATGTAGGTTAGATTAAACATCGCTTACTTATTCGAAACTCGATAAATTGCGATGAATAGAGCGGATCTTACCCAAACGGGACTCGGAATCATCCAAGTTTCGAGCCTATGATCCCTTGCTATGGTATGAATCTGAAAAGAAATGATTTATAAGGATTATCAGCCCCTGAATCGAATGAATAAAGAAACATTCATCAAAATCACGTTTTTCTGCTATGCAGAAAAACTGCTCACCAGTCAATTTCGGGGCTATGGTACGAGCACCCCTGAGTAGATTTGAGGAAACGAAAAGATGTGTTTGATAGAGGGTATTGCAAGGTTTACGGTGGATTTGGATTTGATGGCTTTGAGTCACTGTGGTAGTGGTGGCAATGCTTCGAAGTTGGTCTCTCGATCACTATTCTGCAGAAACTTCCGACGCCGTTTCCGACGTCTTTCCGGTGAGCTGCTGCGTCGAGGCTTGCACGGTGGCTTCCTGGGTGTTGGAGGAGACCTGTGGTGGTGGTCGTCGGCCTTGAGATCGTCGGAATCGTGGTCGAGGGTGAACGGAGATAGTTGTCGTTTGTGATTTTCGGCTGATGTTTATGGGGTTGCAGAGGATGATGGAGAGGAAGTTATGGCGTGTGTTTGATATGGATGGGAAGCTGGTAACGTCCTATAAGATTTAACCTAATCAAATCCCCTAAAGATATAGATTTTAGGTTGGAAAGATTTAGCCAAAAATTGTTACTTATCATATAGTTAAAGATAGATTTTGTTAACAAAAATCGGATCTCCCGTGTGCTCACTTCTGGAGGCTGTTGTGGATGCTTCAGTGGGCCGGATTCAAGCTGAAATGGGCTGCCAATTTTTATTTGGGTATGTACATGTGTATATATAAACATATATAACGTATTATATATACCTTAATACACATATTATATATATAACATATATATATATATATATATAACTAAGTTACCCACTAATTTACCCATAAATAATATATAAATATTATTTATAAAATATTTATTTATTTAAGTAAATTAAATAAATTAATTTCCCCCAATTTCACATTATAAAATGTGAAATCACTATCTTGCGAATTTTGACACACTAAGAATAAGAGGAATAAGAAATACTTCCGACTTTTATTTAATAAAATTCTAAAATTAAATAAACGGAAATACGCGGGTATTTCAACGAGATCTATCTCTGCTGGTTCCATGGTGTCCAGGCGCTCCTCTGCGTCTTCACGTTCTGTTTCATGCAGGCTGGCTAGACTTGACATTGGTACCCCTAGGGATGCAACCAAAGCGGTGGACAGCAGTGGTCACAACCGTGGTGATGACTCGGCTTCCTTCGGTCTGAAGAAGCGGAAAACTTAGTTATTTATGATAGTACAACATGCTGATCTTTTGGTTTGTCTAGGTCGTTTCTCTTGTCTCGACCAGCTTGTGGTCCTTCCTTTTGGGTCTGGTTCCTTTTTGCAAGTTTTTATCGCTCCGTTGGTGGAGTTAGTGCGGTTTGTTATGCCCCCGTCGACCACGCGGGAAGGTGGAGCTCCTATGCTCTTCTATGTGTGTTGTGCTGGCTATGTTGGGGCTTTAAGTTCCCTCTTAAATGTTTATTTACTTAATGAACTGTCTTTGTTTTATCCTCTTTATTACATTCTGTTTTACTATTGCTCTATCTGCTATACTCGATACTCTCCATGTCTTCTTCTCTTGGTTTGCAGTTACTTAGCAATGGCTTGGGGCCCCTTAGGACTCTCTCTGGTTGATATTCAATGCAGCTGCCATCTCCATATATGCCCCTCATTCTGTTGTTGCCTTCTGATGTTGCCCTTGCTCTCCGACGTCAGCAGCTGCAAACAACACTTGATAAAAAGGCCTTACAGGCACTACAACACAGTTACTCCAACCAGGGGTTCAGATAACAATAAGCCTCACAAGGCCATTCAGGAATTATTACCACACATACAGTGTTACAACATCTCTTTCTCATACATTAGATACTCAATTATGTATGTATACAAAACCGAAAGATTTATTCACTTATTTAAGTCACAAGTATATACTTTCTACTGCATATCCTTTTTCAACATGGCAATAGCTATGCCTAGAAAGGTTTATACACTCCTTTCGATTATCTATGTTAATGCTATACATTATAAATTCTTAATCCAATTTGCTTGTCAACATAAGGGTTGGTGGTTTTGGGTCGGTTTATCCTTGCACTGGAATTATCTCGAACAAAATAAGGCATGTTCATTTGATACACAAATCTTCAAACTGGTTATAAACATCTACTCCCTCCTTATTATTACAATGTCCGATCCAATTTATTATCCAAACGAATATTCAGAATTCACATACATTGCTAGTATACATAAATACAAATTTTATTCCCAAACCAAAATAGAACAACATACTAAATAAAATTATAGATTACATCAGAATCAATATCATGAGTTGCTTCAAACAACCGATTTTGATCTTATCATACAATCACAGTTAAAAATGAGTTTCCGATGAATATATGCACCTGGAACTGCTGCGGTATGAAAAAACGTAACTTCTGGACGAATACGGAATTGTTCTGTAAAAATAACTATATTACTGTTTTAGCACTCGTTGAAACAAAAACCAACATTCTGCCTCAAGAGTACTCATGGAAAAAATGTGGTTTCTCGCATATTGCCTTCGATCCGGCTATTGGTTTCTCTGGCGGTATATGTCTCCTTTGGAAGGACCCTCCTCCTGATCAAGGGGATATCTCGCTTATTTCTGTAAATCATAGATTTATTCATTTACAATATCACGATGTGGGACTGAAATTTTCTTTTAGTCTTCTATTTGTTTATGCTCCTCCGAACCTAGCTGCAAAACAGCAATTCTAGGATTCCCTAATTTTATACGCTACAAACTTGAACAATCCCTTCTGTATTATGGGGGATCTAAATGAGATTGCCTCCCCGAGTGATAAATTAGGTGGAATTACTCCCCATCAGTCTTGTTTCACCAGACTACATGATATTAAGAACAATCTCTCTCTTCATGAAATTCCCACTCACTGGGGAAATTACACCTGGCAGAGGAAAAAAACTGGTATGCCAAATAATAGTTTCGCCAAACTTGATCGCCTTCTAGCACAAAATGAAATCATATCAAAATATGGTGGGTTGAGGGTCAAAATTCACCCGTTCACTTCCTCGGATCACGCCCCAATATCAGTTGATCTGCGAACCCACAGGCAAACCCAAAACAAACCTTTCAGATTTGAACTAGCTTGGACGTCCAAAACGGAATTTCAAAACATAGTCAAACAGGCTTGGCGTGAGAATCCGCGAGGATCCTACTTTTTCAAGTTAGTTAAAAAAACCACACTTCTAAAAAAATTAGCCAAAAAATGGCATAAAATAACTTCAATAATATCCATAAGCAAATCTTCGAAACAAACGAGGAGTTACTGAGACTACAAAATATACTAATCAACAATTACAGTCAACAAACACTTGTTCATCATAACAGATTACAAAACAAAAGGGAAAGAATACTTGACTTCCAACGACGTTACTGGAGCCAAAGAGCAAAATTAAAACACATAAGATTGAATGATACCAATTCGGCTTATTTTCATAGGATAGCCTTGGTCAGAAGAGGGAAAAAAGCTATCAAACACATCAATACTGAATCAGGGATACACCTAATAGACCATGCGTCAATTAGAACTGAGTTCGAATCTAGCTTCCATGCTCGTTTTAAGTCTTCTTACAATCACGGAATCTCCTTTCAAACTGATCTCGATGTAATCACACAAGAAATATCGCCTGAACAAAATGCAGCACTAACATCTATTGTGACAAATGGCGAAATAAAAAATGCTCTTTTCTCAATTAAACCTGATAAGACTCCTGGACTTGATGGTTTTCCAGCTGGTTTTTATCAGACTTACTGGGACATTGTCGGACCATCCGTTATTAAAGCGGTAAAAGCCTTTTTCCATTCTGGAAAATTACTTACACAGATTAACCATACTTTTATCACACTGATAAAAAAAAGATAATCCAGAATCTGTTAACCATTTCAGGCCTATCAATCTGTGTTCTACTGTGTATAAGATTATTTCAAAGATCATAACAAACAGGTCATCCAAGCTTTTCGATAAACTGATATATCCTCTTCAGAGTGCCTTCACCAAAGGAAGAGCAATCCAGGATAACATACTGATTGCGCATGAAATCTTTCACTCGTTCAGAATTTCTAAAGCTAAGTGCGGTTACATGGCCCTTAAACTAGACATGGAAAAAGCGTACGATAGGATTGAATGGCCCTTCCTGTTGGCAGTTTTACAAAAATTCGGCTTCGACAATAAGTTCATATCTTGGATTAAAGAATGCATTAAAAAAGTTACCTATTTTGTTCTCATTAATGATGAACCATTGTTCGCTAAAGAGGTGTATAGGGATTCAAATAATTTAAATAATGCACAACTAGGCTAACTCCCTGTCCCAAACAAATAATACAAGAATCCCCTCCCTTGTAGTAGTAGGGTAATTCAGGATCGAATCCACGAGGAGGTATGTCAGCGCTTCCCTTGTTGTACTCACGATCAAAGCTTTCGACCTCAGAAGACACTCAATATCGAGTAATCTGGTTGATATCGACCTCAGTTCTGGTCGATTTCCTAGCGCAGTTCCTGTAGAAGACAAAAGCAGCAAAGTCGACGTCGAGCAGAGACCTCGATATCGACGTTAGACCTCGATATCGACCCTTACAGTCGATTTCGACGCTTGTCACAGAAACTGTTTTCGTAACCAATTTGTCGGAAAAGAGTCCGAAGAAAATAGAATGGGAAAGAAGGATGATCAGAAACAAAACTTAATACTTTAATGTTGATTTCAATTAATTAAAAATCTTCCAAAGTCGGGGTTTCATGCCACAACGATAACAATGCAAGTTTTATGCTAAAGTTATGAAATTTAATGTCTTTCCGTCAAATAACTTTCGTTATCAACACTTAGGTGATTAGAGGCTCTCGCATAGTTCCTAAGAGTTACTATCCAATTCATGAGAAATTCAAGTTCACAATATGAGTGGCTTTCGCTTCAATAATGCAAATAATAAATCTCCCTAACTTTCGCAAGGATCATGCATGGGGTAGAAGACGGAATCGCATAAAAGTCATACCTTTGATGCACTTACCTCACATTGCTATCGTCGGGCTCACTCCGACCCTAGAAGTGGGTTGACTACTCACTCCTCATCATGCACATCATCATCATTATTGTTGAAAGAAAGCTACTTTGAATTAAAACTTCGAAAGAAAGTACAACCGAACAAGTCACTCCGCTTTCGCTTTACAAACTTCACTCGGCCTCCTCTCTCTCTCTCTCTACTCGTCGCTACTGTAATTGGAACTGAATTGTATACGTAATTAGATGTTATTGGATTCTATTGGATACTCTAAACTCAGCCCTATTGGCCTCTATTTATAGATGTCGATAAAGACTCGAAACTTTATCTTTATTCTCTAAGATAAAACTTAAATAAAAGTAAAACTAAAACTCTATGGTAAATCAGCTTCCATACGATAGAACTGGTGTTGAAGATAAGAAATCTCGACTTTTGGATAGACGTGCAAGCTTCGGATAGAATTCTATCAAAATCTGAGTCGGATTCTTCTGCTAGCATGGTCGATATCGACCTTAGACATCGATATCGACCCCTTCATAACTTTATCTCGAGCTTTCCTTCTCCTACTCGAACTGACACTCGACTTCTATCATTTAGCTCGATCTGGCAACATCGATATCGACCTCCAGACGTCGATATCGACCTCTCTGTGTCGACATGCTCTGTTTCATTTCCTGCTCGATTCCTATGTCTCTGATGCACTCGATGTCGAGGTCCCCAGTCGATTTTGACCTCTTCAGAAGACTTCGAGTTCTTTTTCCGCTCTTCCAGATCTGTCCATTTTTTATCCTGTTTTCTGTGAAATCACATAGAAACTCGTGCAAACCCATATATTTGATATTTAAGCGTAAACTATACTAATCCCATGTTTTCCCATTAATATACATGCAAAAGACAATAAAATGGACTTTTATGTGCATAGAAAATATGGCAATTTGCGCGCACATCAACCATCCACACCTTTCCGCTCTACGAGGGGCCTTCGGCAGGGAGATCCTCTATCACCCTTTCTTTTTATTCTTGTGGCAGAAGTTCTTGCCAGAACTCTTAATCGACAGGCTATAAATACAAAGGACATTGGATTTTGCTTAGGGAATCCAGGAATTAGGATTCCTTTTCTAGCTTTTGCAGATGATATTCTTCTGTTTGGCAAAGCCAACCAAACTACTTGTACTACACTTTTAAACATCATTAGCTGCTTCTGCCTCGTTTCGGGGCAAAAGGTAAACCTTCATAAATCAATTTTTCAGGTATCAGCAGCTACAACTACAACGTCTATCCAGACAATTTCTTCTGTTATGGGTATTCCTCATACTAACAACTTGGAAAAATATTTGGGCTGCCCAATTATCAATGGAAGAGTTAATCGTGATACGTTCGCCGATGTCATTCTAAAATCTAAACAATAGCTTTCTAAATGGAAAGCGACAGCTTTATCTGCTGAGGGTCGTAAAGTACTCATTAAGTCAAATCTCAGTGCCAAACCGCTTTTCCTTATGCAAGCTTTATGCTTCCACAATCAATCCTTAAGGAACTCGATAAAACTTATAGACACTTCTTTTGGAACAAGGGTGAGACTTCTACACCTTTGATAAGCTGGGATAAAATTTGCACAGATACAATGCAAGGGGGCTTGGGCCTATATAAAGCAGAGGATATGAATATAGCATTACAAATGAAATTACTTTGGAAAATTATAGCCGAACTAAATAACATTTGGGTGAAAGTGATCTCCACAAAATATCTTAAACAGACATCTGTGATGGATTACCAAAAGAAAGGTAGTACTTCGTGGCAATGGTCTAAACTGATAAACATTAGACAACTCTTCAAACCAGGACTACGTTGGTCAGTAGGAAATGGACGTACGATCAGATTTTGGAAGGATAATTGGGTACAGAAAACACCCTTACTACAATCCACGTTGGCTCCTATTGGGGATTGTACGACTGATTGCTTAGTACAGTCGTATATTACAAATGATAATAAATGGGATATCCACAAGATCAATACAGAGTTACAAAGTATTCTAGCCCCAGACATCATTAAGAATATCTTAGATACTCCATTACCTGTTAATAAAATCTCTGACAGAATCTATTGGGGCCCGAGTAAGAACGATTGGTTTTCTTCTTCCTCGGTTACCTCGCTTATTAAACCCATCGACGAAACAATCAAGTTCGACTGCCACTGGTTGTGGAAATTAGATATACTGCAGAAGATAAAGCATTTCCTTTGGAAAATCGCGAGAGATGGTTTGCCAACGACAGAAAGCTTACAAAGAATTCATGTTCCAATTCCGTCCGATTGCTGCTTCTGCAACTGTACAATAGAATCTACCTTACATCTGCTAACACAATGCCCCATGACAATAGCTCTTCTGTCAAAATTATGTATTACCCTATCGCCTTTACAGGGTCTGGACCATACGACAAAACCGAGCTCAATTCTTTGTTACATATTTGACGTTGTTACTAAGGACAACATGGTCAAGTTAGCAACAGCTTGGTGGGGAATCTGGTTTTACAGAAACAAACAAACTTTCAACAATAATATAACAACTTCTTGCAGAGAAATTGCGATCTTCTGCCAAACAAACCTTTTCAACTGGAAGGAACGTTTTGACACTACAACTGTTACTACAATCTTAAAACAAAATAATCACAAAGGAGAAAATCTTAAAAGAAATACCAAATAGAGCACAGTCAAAAATAGACAACATATATGGAATAAACCACCGAGTGGCTATTACAAATTTAATTTCGATGGTTCGTACAGACTTTCGGGACAAAGCGCTTTATGTTTTGTAATTCGTGATGACCAGGGACTTATTGTATCCTTAGGGTCGGGAACTTGTAATAATACATCTACAATGTTTGCAAAAGCCTCGGGACTTCACAAGGGAGTTTCTAGGGCAAAAGAGTTGGGTATTCAAAACCTTCTGATCGAAGGGGACTACCTGGTCGTCATTAATGCTCTACTAGGGGATTGGTCGTGCCCTTGGAACATTGAGCTGTTGATGACCGATACGATTCTAAATTTACAATCTATTGCTAACGTTGCTATTCGTCATATTTTCAGGGATTCCAATGCAGTTGTTGTTCGAAGTTTGATACTCTAGCACAATGACCATCTCGTGGCATGACCTATGGTGTCAACTACCATACTTATCACACGCTCAAGTAGTCAATGTTCCCGAACTTAATTCCCGACCAAGACTAGATTCCCAATTCCATCTCCCATGGAAGACATTGACACCATAAAGAACAACTCGATCAGAATACCAATTGAGACATGGAAGAAGATAGAATGGGAGGAAATCATAATGTACAGAATAGGCATCCCTCAACCATCACCAACCTTTAACCGAACATCATCGAACCAGAGACAAAACCAAAGGGAAAGACACCAACAAGTGAATCATGGAGGAGACCACTCTATAAGATAGAAATTCCGACTATATCGAATGGAAAAGCTCCCTTGCTTATTCCACTCACATAGGGATGCAACACTCATTCTAAGTATATCAACTAATTTCTAGTTCTAGCATAATAACACTCAACAAAGAATCAATCAGTGACAATTACAATGATCTCCTTCGAGGGAGATCGTTCTCAGGCCCAATTAATACATAAAGCATATCAAGCTATCTAATGCCGCTCTTCGAGGAGCGACTGACCGGAGGGGCAAAAACCTCACGATCTCTACCTAACTCGCCACTCCAACCACCTCGGTGCAATTCCTTGGAGTCTTCCAACCCATCTATAAAGAATAAGCTAATATTTCGCCTAGCCATTCCCAACTACATCCAATAGGGATGGTCTAGCGCCTTTTCTACCCACTCGATCCCTTTGGTTTGATCCATCATATTTAATAAGCCGAGTTCATATTTAGTCCAATTGAGTTAGGCATATTAAATTCATTTTGCCCCTTTAAAACATCTTCAAATCCTTTGAAATTCATGGGCAATTTTCCAAAACATACGCTCGACCCTTGCGTACCCGAATTGCACAACCTGGCTCTGATACCAACTTTGTAATGGCCCGGATATAAATATCCGAGATACGTTTTGAAGGTTGGATACCTTTGTTCAGATGTTGCAATTCAGGTACGGGTCGAGGTTTCAAACCTCTAAAGATCAGTATTTAAAGCGGGGATTTTGAACCCCAAGCAATCGAAGTCGCGGGAATGCATTTGAAAGACATTGTGAAAGCGGAATTAAAGTACAACTTGCCACGACAAGGCTGGGTCAAAACCAAATCCATAAAACATAGATTCAAGAAAGCCTTTAGCCAAGTTAGTGGGTTAGTCTGGTTCTTCGCATTCGCCCGGGGGGATTCCCACACCATAGGAACATAAAACAAGCTCACCTAAAAACAATTTGTGCGAGCGGGGTCAGATCGAGTCACCCCCAACGCAATCTGTCCCGCAAGCAAGCATACACATACGCTATACCTATAATAAAGATGCTCTAATGCAGTACGGAAATTTAAATCACAATAGCATGCTCCTAGTTGGAAGAATATGCAGAACAACTGTAAAGGCGCCCAAAGAATGCCAAGTGGCATATCCCTCTCCTACCTTTGCACCCCTTCCCGTTAGTGCAGAGACTGGCCAGTTCGATGCTATAGCTTATCATATCTCATCATAGCATATCATATCTCATCATCATATCATATATCATGCTCATGCCCGATGATGCTGGGGTATCTCATCATCATGCTCATATATCGACAATACTGACTCAGGGCACCCGATGAAACTGGGCTACCCTATGACCCTAGCAAAGACTCTAGTTACTTCACAGATAACGGTCGTTCTGTTTACATAGGCATAAAGAAATAGAATGCTCAATCACAAGTGCAATCCTAGCATGATACTACATGGCATGCTTTAAATGCATATGAAGCACCTAGTATGTCATATGATCACAAGCAGGAGATTTCTCTTTCGAATCTGAGTAAGCCCATAAAGGAACTTACCTGGATAGGCAGAACAGCAAAAGGCAGAATCCATGTATACAACAAGTCATATATCACAGATGATAACCTATCATATATAAGTAATGTATATGAGTCTACTTCTAATTTACGCTAAGCATATCTCAATCACACAAGTACCCAGAACTACAGATCTCCCTCATTCAGAACCTCATCATATTATCATCCATTCATCCCATATCTCATAGCATGACCTCATATAACTCATCAAGAATCAACTCTACTCATCATCATCATTCATCGTATACCATCTCACATCTCATCTCATATCAATATCTCGTCGCATAACATCAGCATAACTCATCAGATATCATTTCAACTCGTTATTATACCATATTTCGACCATTGAGGAACATGCATCATTATCTCATATATACGTTATAATATTCATACTCTAATTAATCATCATATAACATATCCATAATCATGCTTATCAACCATATAACATATCATCATGCTTTAACTCATCATCATATAGCATATCATGATTCTTAACATACCTCATATTTCATCATTCCAATATTATCATGCTTGCACTCATCAATTTAAGAATTCACATATTTCATGCTCTTTAATAACTCAACATAATTCTTGATTTAACGTACATCCATATTATAATCATATCGCACATGCTTTTCATAATCAACATGTAACACATCAATATCACATATCATAATTTATATGCAACAAATTAGACAAGAAATTTTCCCGAGATTTCCCAAAACTTCCCTAAATCTCAAGTTAGATCGAATCATTATTCAAACACTTCCCCAATTCATACTTAACCCAAAAATCGATTTACAAAACATTACTTTTAAATCAACTTATTTTATTATTTTATCAAAATAAATTCGACAAGATCAGGGTATTTCCAAAAATTCCCATTTTGAATCTTATTAGATCTAATTCCATTATTTGAAAGCCTTTTTCAAATTTCTTTTTAAAACCCCAAGTCTCATAATATTTTATTTTTAAATCTCACAATAATATAACATAATATATATACTCCGTTTATATAATAATTATATGGGTCTTAAAACTTGTTTTACATGTTATCACAAAGTTAATATACCATTAAAACATTTAACCCAACCGGCCCATAAGGCTTTCAGCCCAAACCCGGATTTTAGATCCAAACCGAGCCCATACCCAGAATATGAGTAAGTGAACCGGTTTTAATTAGCATTTAGGTTGAACCAAACGCAAAAGAAAGAAAATAAGAAACCAAACCCGTCCCTTACCCCCGTCCCCTTGAGCTCTGTTCTGCGCTCGGAAAAGAAGAAAGGGAAGAGAGGAACCTCGCCGGAAACACTCATCCTCACCCACAACCTGACCCCATGGACACGAAAAGGAACTCGAAATGCAACCAAGGAAGAGGAAGAAGGAGAGGAGCTCACCCAGGTTCGACTCGCCGGAAAAAGCTCGATTTGCCTCGTCGGAGATGGATCCTTGCTGGAGATGGCCTGGGAGGAACGTATGGGTATTAAAGCTTGCACTTTAATCAGTTTAAGGACCAAAGAAAGTGGAAGGGGATCCTTACCAAGCTCGGAAACGAAAACAGAGGGGAATGAAGGACGAGGCACGCTGCTGCTGGCCCCGGCTGCTCGTGGACGGAAACAGGGGAAAGAGGAAAAGAAGGGCTCGACGGTGGTGCTCCTCGCGGTTGCTGCTAGACCGTAGAGAGGAAGAACAAGGCTGGGTTGCTCGACTTCGGCTCGCGAAAACAGGGGAAAGGAGCTCTCGGCTCTTACTTGCAATGGAGGTACAGAGTTAAAGTTGGGGGTGGCTCGGGGGCTGAAGATGGTGGTGCAGTGGTGGCTGTCGGCAGCCAAGAGGAGGAGATGGTGGTGGCTGTTGTGGTGGGACTGTCACCGGCAATGGTGGTGATGGGGGGGTCGTTTGGGTGGACGACAGACAGCTAAAGAAGGCTGCTTGGGTTGATTCGGGAGCACAAGGAAAGGGAAAGGTGGGGGTTTGGTTTGGATTCAAAATGGGGTGAAAAAAGGAAGTTGTGGGTTTCTGAAGATAAGAAAAGAGGAGGAGGTGAGTTGTTGGCAGTGGTGCATTGTTTGGCACTTTGCAATTTTTAGGGAGACAGTACGTGCAGTAGAGGAAAGAGAAGGGAAGGTAGGTGCTTAGCCACAATGGGAAGAAGGAGCTAGAGAAAGGGATGAGCTGTTGCTATTCGGCAATGGTGGAGGGAGTAGGTGGACCAACAAATCAGAATGAGGGAGGGAAGAAAACAAAGATCATGTGGTCCCCCAAACCCAATGTGAAATACCCGGAAATAAATTGCGAAACCCGCTCACTCGAATCAATTCCGACTCGATCGAACTTTTAAATCAAATCTCAAAGTCGAAATAAAATAACGAAATCCAATTTATTTTTCCATACATCGGGATTTGACAGCGGAAATAAAATCCGTTTTTAAATCTAATTCAAAATTATGCCAGAACTCGCTTCGAAGGATTTAGAATAAAATATATTGCTCGAGGACGGAATTTTCAAAATTTTCCCAAATTATAGAAATTAAAATAATCACAATTCAATATCTTATAAAATAATAATTTAAAAATTTTCGGTCTTTACAGAATGTCTCTATCCCTAACAAAAATTTCAAATGCCTCGATAGAGAAGGGAATATCTATGCCCCAAAATTTGAATGTCCCATCCCAAAACAAGTCCAAATGCCTCATTAGAAAAGTTAGTCTCGATATTAGGAAAGAGTATTCTGTCATGAAAAAGGGAATGTCCTGGTTCAAATGCCTCAAAATGGAAATGCGAAATTTATGACTCGAAAAGTGGAATGTTTGTCCCAAACAGAAAGTCCAAATGCCTCGTTAGAAAAGGGAATTTCTATGTCCCAAAAAGTAATATTCCTTGTCCCAAAACAAAGTTCAAATACCTCATTAGAAAAGGGAATTTCTGTCTTTGAAGTAGAAAGTTCAAATGCCTCAAAATTGGAAAGTTTCTTACCCGAAAAACCAGAATGTCCTTGTCGCTAAAAAAATCCAAATGCCTCGGTAGAGAAGGGAATTTCTGTCCCTGAAACAAAAATTTCAAATGCTTAGAAATTGGGAAGTTTATGACCCAAAAAAACTGAATGTCTCTGTCCCTAAAAAAATTTCAAATGTTCGACAGAGTAGGGAATTTCTATGCCCTAAAGGTGGAATGTCTCGTCCCAAAACAAGTCTAAGTGCCTCGTTAGAAAAATTAGTCTCTTGTCTGGAAAGAATGGAAAATGCTAGGGATTTTCATATTTTCTGATATGTTTTATTTGTTGCATTATGTCTTAAAAGTGGAATGTTCCTTTCTTCAATCAGAGCCCAAATGCCTCCATATCCCTGTTCTGAAAGAGAGTTGAAATGCCTCGAAATGAGAAGAGAATGTCTTTGTCCAGTGGCAAAATGCCTATGCCTCGTCAGGAGCATAGAAAGGCTCGAAATTGAAATGAAAATTTCTGTCCCGAAATTGATAGAAAAGGGAATTTCTATATCCCGTAAAGCAGAATTTCCTTGTCTCAAAACAAAGTCCAAATTCCTTGTTAGAAAAGGGAATTTTTATCCCTGAAACAGAAAGTTCAAATGCCTTTAAATTGGGAAATTTATGACCTGACAAAGCAGAATGTCCCTGTCCCTAACAAAAATTCCAAATGCATCGACATAGAAGGGAATTATGTGCTCCAAAAGTGGAATGTCCCGTCCCAAAATAAGTCGAAATGCTTCATTTGAAAAGTTAGTCTCTTGCTTGGAAGCAAGTCCAATTCAATTTCGTTGTATCTCTGTCACGCACTACACTCTCTTTTGTGTAATGGAAACAATTTCGTTGTATCCCTTTACTCAATCAAAGCCCCAATGCCTCGAAATGAAAATGACATTTCTCTGTCTCTGTCCTGAAAGAGAGTTCAAATGCATCGAAATGAGAATGAAATGTCTTTGTCCCATAGCATTAAAGCCTATGCCTTTTCAGAAATATAGAATGGTATTCTTTATCCCGTAAAAGGGAATGTCCAATTTCAAATGCCTCAAAATTGAAATGGGAAATTTATGACCCGAAAAGTGGAATGTATGTCCAAAAAAGAGTTTAAATGCAAATGACATTTCTCTGTCTTTGTCCTGAAAGAGAGTTCAAATGCATCGAAATGAGAATGAAATGTCTTTGTCCCATAGCGAAAAGCCTATGCCTTTTCAGAAATATAGAATGGTATTCTTTGTCCCGTAAAAGGGAATGTCCAATTTCAAATGCCTCAAAATTGAAATGGGAAATTTATGACCCGAAAAGTGGAATGTATGTCCAAAAAAAGAGTTTAAATGCCTCGATAGAAAAGTGAATTTTTATGTCCCGAAAAGCAGAATTTCCTTTTTCCAATACAAAGTTCAAATGTCTCCTTAGAAAAGGGAATTTCTATCCCTAAAACAGAAAGTTCAAATGCCTCGAAATTGGAAAAGTTATGACCCGAAAAGCAGAATGTCCTTGTCCAAATTCCAAATGCCTCGATAGAGAAGAGAATTTTTATGCCCCAAAAATTGGAATGTCCCATCCCAAAACAAGTCCAAACACCTCGTTAGAAAAGTTAGTCTCTTGTCTCGAAACAAGTTTAATTCAATTTCTTTGTCCTAAAATCAAAAGGTCTTTTTTTTTTCTGATACATAAAGTCTAGTTACTTGACATGATAGTGGAGTCCCAAAAAGCGTAACAGCGTAAAGTTCTTGTCCCAAAAGGGAATTAATTACTAGGGACCTAACATTCTGTCCCGTCCAGTCCCGTACCACCCCTAGTGACACCTTATAAAAAATGCTTCTCTAATAATAGATAACTATATATATATATATATATATATTTTAAAAAATAATTACTAAAATTAATCCGTATAATTTAGGCTAAGATCATGAATTAATTAAATTTTTAAAAATTTGATGGAGTAATAGTAGTTAACTATAGGTAGATTCTCTAATACTCCATCAGTTTCCAAATAAGTGACTTTTTCAAGTCAAATACGTAATTTTAGAATGGTAAAAACTATACAAAATATTAAAATTTTAATTAATTTTTTGACTAATATTATACTTATTATTAATAAGTATGAGTTTGTAAAAAAAACTAATATTTTATATTATTTTTATCACATTAAAATACGTGTCTAAATAGTAAAAAATCACTTAATTGAATAGTTAACAATCAATATATATAATACTAAAACAGAGACGTGAAAATCCTATGTGGCGGGCTCTGGTCGAATTCGTTTACGTGTCGTACTTTGGTGCAATCTGGTTCGATTTTTTTGACACGTCAATTAATGAGTATCCAATATATTTAAGCCATGTCAATTAATAAGTTCATATCTTTAGCCACATCATTTAACTTATATTATTAACAATCACAATTGATTTAAATAACAAAATTTTATCATATCCTGATTAGTTATATTTTGATCAATTTTTTGAGTTATTTAAATAAATCCAATGAAATTTGATAAACTAAAAAACCTTATCAATATATCTTAGAAAAGCACTAAAAATTATGTATATAATTCATAACGATCACTTTAAGTTTAAAATAAATAAAAACTTCCGTACTAAGTACTAACTCTTGAAGTTCTAGCTATTAAAAAAATTGAAATTAGGTAAAGTAGAATTTTTATAGGTTTTCATAAAGAGAAAATTTGGTGTTTTGTATCCCTATACACTTTTAATTAGGTATTTAGCCACTTTACTCTTTTTTTTTTGGCGAAACTAATTAAAATAACCCAACTTTTAAGGGGGTGTTAAAAATATATCTTAATCTTTCAAATGTAAGATAAATATCCCGACCTTTATAAGTGATGGTAATATAATATCCCAATGATTTCTCTCCAATAAAATTCTTATTTTTTGTATTGTATTACTCATGTATTTTCAATTCAAATAAAACATACTGTATAAAATTAAATTAGATGAGTTTAAAGTTTATTTAATAAACTTTCGTAGTTTTAGATTTAATTTGTTCCTAACTTTTTATATCTTTTTTTAAATCCATATCTATAACAAGCCAAATAAAAAAAATGTAAAGCAAAATAACATATTTTCAATTAGTAAATGATTAGCTAGTGATTTAACTTATCAAAACTGAAGAATATTTTTCCAATGATAAACTTTATGTTACTACGAAATTGAAATGAAAATTTAATTATTTAGATTATTCAATGGTGTTCATTTATATAAGAAGTAAATTATTATTATTAAAAAATATATAAAAGAATGTAATTTTTTTATTTTTATTTTTTCTTAAATCCAAAATAAAAAAATTAAGATAAACTTAAAAACCAATCTAATTTAATCTAATAAATTTGAATGATATTTTACACAATCAAGATATTGAAAATTATATTTTAAATATTTACTTGTTTTATTATATTTGTTTTGATTAAATTTAATTATAATCTATAAAAACGTATTAAATTGAATGATTTTTTTCGGTTACAAAAGAGACTTTTATTTTTTTAAAATATTATCATGAAAATCTAGACTATACTTTGTATAATTCGAGCATTAAGATCCAAGGGCACGCTTGTGAATATGATCATTATTTTTTGCCACATATGTGCCATGTAAGCATTTTTGTGGGGAGAAAATTTTGGGATATTATATTACCATCCCTTAAAAAGGTCGGGATATTTATCTTACATTTGAAAGGTAGAGATATATTTTTAACACCCGTTAAAGGTTGGGTTATTTTAATTAGTTTCACCTTTTTTTTTTAGCCGCGTTAGCCCCCTTAGAAATTTTTTTAGCCACATTAGCCCCTTTCTCCCATCACTCCAACGCTTCTCATGGCCGCCCTCGTTCGCTCTCTCTCACACCCTAAACCTCCTACCCCATCCACTCTCTCTCACACACACTCTCTATCTCTCTGTGTACGCTCGTGGTCGTCACCTCCTTCGTCGTCTTCCTCACCAACGTCGGATCCGTCCTCATCTCCGCCGTCCTCGTCGGCTCTGCCGCCGTCTGCGCGTATGGCGCATTTCGTGTCCTCGATGACCATTTCCTAGACCAGCAGGCTCAAGCTCTGATTTTAGTTTTTCCATGGATACAATTCATCTGTAAGCTTTCGCAACTATGGTGTTTCGATTTTGTTTCAATTTGTTGAGTTTCAGTTGACCTAGATTTCCAATTTTCATTTTTGTTAGACAATTTTGTGCAATTGATAATCGATGCTTTCTGCCTGAGAGTTCGATAGTTGGAACTCTTCGGAATTCAATTTCACCGTAGGTTTTGAATGTGAATCGACATGTAAACCTGAAAGTTATGGAGTTTAGTTCTTAAGAAACATAATATTGATTCTTGAATGCTTCTGATTGAGTCCACCTTGACAATTTAGGATTCATTTGGCTTTTAGGATATACAATATGGAATCTGGAAATCGATTGCTTGAAATTTCGTCTACATATGAATTAGAATCTTGTATCTAGGAATTCAATTGCACTTGCGTCATCCAACCCTATTCACAATTGCACATTTGAAGTGTATCTAGGAAATTGATTGCTTGAAATTTCCTCTTAGTTGTCTTAAGATTTAAGAGTTTTTGATGTGGTGATGACCCGGTTATTGAAGTTTGTTCTTAAGGAGGGTTTTAAAGAAGTTACTTTTTTTAACGATGAAGTGTTTTTAGGAATCTGTTGCGTATGAAAAGTCATCTATTTAGATATCTTCTTGTGTTTGTGTGCACATGATTTTTTTAGTTCATCCAAATCTGATGTGATACTGTATATCAATGACATTGGCATTTGCCTGAAATTTAGTTAATTTGATCTCTTACTAACTTTAATACTCTGGAATCAATGGCTTTTTTACTCTGCAATTGTCCCAAATCCTTCTTTGATTGGCTTCTAAAAGGATTATATGATAACATGTCTATAATGCTATAAATAAGTTATAAATCTCACAGCTCTTGGCTATGAGGAACCAAGATTAAGTTCTAATCCATCAAATGGCAAGGCTTATTTTTAACTGCCCTTTGGCTATACAGGCTCTGTTGATGTCAGTCAAGGCTGGTGGCGTGGGAATAAATCTAATAGTGGCATCAAATGCCTTTGTCATGGTAGGTTCATAAAAATCATAGTTAACTTATGTGGGTGCTACCAAAACTGATGCCAACAAGGCAAATGATCTGACTGTGGGTATTTGCATCCGGTGTTGCCACCTTCATCTTTTAGTCATTGCCACTATATTTGTGCATGTATTGAGGCATCTGGTCGGAATTAATGTCTTGGTTTTTACCTCAAATTTAAAAAGTTGAATATGATATCAAACAACACATGGAAACAATAGTAACATAAACTAAATAATATTGTCTCTACTATGTAGTAAGGCCCTATTTAGAGTACAATAATACCTTCCATCTGAGTATGATTATAAGTATGGCACACCTAACAGGATGTGTTTGATGTTAAAACTAGGTACTAACATACTGTAAGAAACTGCGATTGAGAGAATATCATCCTTTCCTACTTGAATACATGAATTGCATAAGCTCCATGCTCTAATCTCTCACCCTTTGATATTGCAGGATGATGAGAATGCGCTATTACAGCAAGCCTTGCCATGTCAATGGATGACCTTGCTGCTAGTACTGCTGCAGTGCGAGACATTGATATGTCAGATGCTGTTGTTGATGAAGACTTGCAACTTGGTAAGTGTTTTCCTTGTGTCTCCTTTGCTTTCAGTACTGATTGGATTACCAAAAGAAGTCTGGTGTCTCTGTGTCTTTTATATGTTTTGAAACTCTGAAACTTCCCATTCTTCAAAACGAAAACACAGTTAGAGGTGACATTGATATTTTCTTCAAATGCCCACTTATCTTTGTGCGTCATTCTTTTGATAAACTTTACTTGTGCCATTCATAATGTTCTGTGTGTGTTTGTCCATGCGTGTACGCTTCTTACACATACATTTCCATTATTTGAAACAGTTTCTGCTCATCACAATCAGAAGGGATTTTGTGAACTCAAGTTGCTTTACTGTTAAACAAAATGGAAATAGAAAGTTATTGGTAAACATAGGCTGGTAAGCCCAACAGGTCTTTGAGTGATGATGAATTGAAGAAACGACTAACAATGCAGCTTGTGATGCCCACCTTGTTTCACTATGAAGAAGGTAAATTTACTTCCACTGCCCCGAGCACAACCCACTCACCCCGAAGAAGGTAAATTCCCTAATTGCTTTTGATCAATTGGTTGATTCCGGATATATATCACATCGGAATCAATTTCAAGCAGTAATTCGGATGCATTTGGTTAATCGCATGTTTGCCATTGAGTTGATTTTGGTACAAATTTCTATTTTGAGCCTGTAGTAATGCACTTAGGTTAATGGTGAAACACTGTCATTGCAGTCTAAGAGGTGGCCTGATATGCATGAGTACCCTTTATCCATGGCTGCTAAAGTACTAGGAGAAACAAGTGCTTTGATTTATACTTCCTCACATTTAGGTTTTATAGCCTGCAATCGAATTGAGGAACTCCTACTTGCCTTTACATGGCTGCTAATTTTTTTTTGTATTTAGGAACTAGGATCTGCTTCACTGCTTGCCTTTACATGTCTTAATTTCTAAGTATTTGGGTTGCTTGCAATGCATCTCTATTAACTTTCCATCCATTATTACTTGCAGGGTCCACTCTCAACCTCATTTCCTGTCGAGAACAGGAATGTTCCAGTGACAATGAAGGCACTAAAGAGCCATCTGGACCAAGCCAAGTCTCTCACTTTTGTAAAGTAAATTTCAGATTTCCACCTGCTGCTCACCTTGGACAGGTTTCTAGACCTCAATCCTGACGTGCCTGCCTTGACAGATTGTGTGAGGACAGAGATAGCTGCTCTAGAAGGCTACCAGCTCCTGATCGAGTCCATGGCCAATGCTTCTTAAAAAACCCACGCTACTCACATTTGCCTCGAAAGAGTGTTTACCATGAGCAATGACGGGTTGTGATTGAGGAGTCGAGCATCTTCGTTCTTTTGACTTGCTGACACTACCAACTATCTTTTTTGGCATCTACAACACATGGAAGATATGAGAACATGAACTAATCAATCACCTTGCTGAGGGAATCATTGTATTTATACTCTTTTGAACTGATCAAGATATGAAGCAAAAAGCATGGTGAAAGAAGTGGTTGTGGATTCCTTCCTTCATTGTTTCTTCCTTTTGGTGGCACAACAAGTTTAGATTTTCCTTTTATGTGTCTATGTTACTATTTATCTTCATCTTAGATATGAGTGTCATTTACAAATACAGGTCCACATCGATGGCAAAGTAAATGATACAGACACAAAAGTACGAATACAAATAAGAAAACGCATATTCGTGTTCTCGAATCTTCTAACGAAAATGTAACAAAAATGTCATCATAAATGGTTGCATCAATGAAGTGTAATCACAAAACGCATATTCGTGTTCTCGAATCTTCTAACGCAAATGTAATAAAAATGTCATAAATGGTTGCATCAATGAAGTGTAATCACAAGCGTGTCATCGGTTAATAAAAGTAGAATCGATGAAAATATATCGATATACAATTGATTAAATTAAAAAAAGTGGCATTAAACGATTTGATGAAAAAGTGGCATCAAATAATTACATTAGAAAAATGGCATCAAAACCCTACTTTGAAAAAGTTGCATCACATTAAAGAAAAAATGTCATTAAAACACTGCTTTGAAAAAATATGGCATCACGGTAAAAAAAATATCATTAAAAAATTGACATAAAAAGTGTCATCAGTAGCCACCAGTAAAAAAATGGCATAAATGGTCAACGTAGCATCACATTAAACAAAAAATATCATAAAGGTTTGAAAAAAGTGTCATTAAAAAGTGTCATCAAACCATTTCATTAGAAAAGTGGCATCAAAGTGAAAATAAAATGTAATAAAAAATGACATCAAAATGGTAAAAAATGGCACCACTAAAAAAAAATCCAAATAAGTTGGTCAACAGTCAACGTCGACCGTCAATGGGCAACCATTGACCGGTCAGTGGTCAAACAGTTGACCATTGACCATTACTTGGATGGTGGCTATCCCACCTAATTTTATTTTTGAGATGGCTAATTACCTAATTACATTTTCAAAAGTGACTAGTTACCTAAATCACCCATTCATAAATGGACCCTTTAAAAAAAGATTTTTTTTCTTAGTTTGATTTCATCGATCTCAATATATTAAATCATATCATGATAATTTATTGATATACGGATTCAAATCAACAATGATTCATGAAGTTGGACTTTTTATTTGGTACCCTAATTTTACAAATTTTTTAAAAATTAAAATAAATATTTTTGTATTTTAAAGGGCTATATTACTTGAAGCAAATTTCTTAATTTAGCCATTTTTTAGCCACTGAATATACAAATACTTATACAGTACTATTACCTATGTATAAAAATAGGTACTCCGTATTATTAATATCAATTATGTTTTAATTTTTTAATATAATTTAATAATCTATATAAATAATATTATATACACTAAAAAGAGGCTTTGGACGGGAGTCCATGTGTTTATCTCAGGTCGAATTCACTCATGTGTCATTTTTTGGTGTAATCTGACTCATATCTTTTAACCACATCAATTAAATATTTTTATATATTTTTATCCACATTAGTTAACAAAAAAATAATTGAATCAAATAATATCTTTTCTACGGTATATATAATTATTTTTTTATATAATATACTAAAAAGTAAGTATTTATTTAATATAAATGATATTTTTAATCTATTTATATTGATTTACACTAATCTATTAAAATAAATGGAACTTCCTAGCAACTGAGTATTTATTCAATATAAGAAAGATTTATCATATATCTATATTTATTACTTGTATAAGATATTTAGATTATTTATTACTTGAATTATTAAATAATAATATATTAGGATAGATTATTTTATTTTATTAAGTTTTATACATTTTTATTAGTTGCAACACAATTTTGTATAATTTTAGCTTTAAATTTGTTAATGATGTTATTTATTTAATTAATATATTTTAATGGATTGTATATTGATTTCCTAGAAAGTTTTCAATCAAATTATTTTTATCTTCATAATTTAATTATAAAAAAAATTCAAGTATATATATAATAAAATAATTTTTTTTAGTGATAATAAAATAATATTTATTAAAATGTCGTGTAACACGCGGATCAATAAGACTAGTAGGTAGATATTTTTCAGATATTTAAACGGGAACCTCGTAAAATTTCCGTTTTCTAACCATAGTCCTGAATTTGATCCATTTTGATTTCTGATCGTCTCTCTCAAGCGGAAGCCATGTGAAAACCCTCGTCGTTCTTCCGTTCTTCGCTTGTTCTCTGTAAGTCACTCTTCTCCCACTCCCTAGATCTCCGTTCTTCACATTGTCTTTATTTTCTTCTTGCCCCGCCGATTGGGTTCGCCGCCATCATCGATCATGTTCGAGTTTCCGAAAGATTTCGGTTCGACGTTACCGTAACGAAAACGATAGGGCGTACCAGGAATCTAACTTCAGTGCCCTATACAACCATCCAAGATTACAATACAAATATCCTCGGTACTTTCATAAGGTGTTCTTTAACCTGGGGCGCTTCCTTGAGGTCCTTGCAGAAGTCAATTGTGAACTGGACTTCCACAAGGTCTGGAACACCTTGTGTCTTGAACCTGGTGGGGAAATTTGGTAGAAACATAATTAGTTACTTTTGATTTGATAGAAGAAATTTGGGTTCGGAAAAATATTGGTGCTGTTGCTAGATCCACCAGAAAGACTTCTAACATAATTACTCACTTGTGGGCGAAAGGAAGAATTGTTGACTATTGAGGGTGTACTTTTGAACAAGAAGCTCCCTTGTCATGGATCCTATTATGAAGCTCCTCGAGGACGACGAGGTCTTTCTCAATGGATATGTGCTTTGATTCTGCTACTGTTAGTTGGGATTGGAACATTTTCATTTCGTTTGTTTTTTTCTCTTTGGCTTGAGATATGGAATTGTTTCTTGTTCAGGACGAGATGGTGCATTCCGATGCAGCAGTGGAAGAGTTTACTGCTGCCCTAAATCGAGATATTGAGGGCGACACATCCACCTCTCATGCGGCTAGTGGTAATAATGCCTAGTTTCCTCATCTTCTCCCCAATTTCTTGGTGATTATTTTTTGAGGGATGATTCATCAATAACAATTATTTTTGTTCATGTTTTGTTATATGTGATACTGGGCAGCATATGATTATAGAAATATAGAATGACTTCCAATGCATTCAGCTGAATTGGATCTGAAGCCATATGTTTCTGGTGCAGAGAGCCAGCAACGGGAGGACGGTGTTCCTCATGCTCCCAGTGAACTTTTAATGCCAAAGATACAAGAGAGTGATCATGAACGAAAGGAGGAACAAAATGCTATAAAATTTTCCCATTCTTATGGAATGCAAAATTTGGACAAGGGGCATAATCAGATCCAAGATCCAGGGGCACTGCAACTTCCCAGCAGAGAGTCTCAATTAACAAACATGCAAAGTCAATCAGCTTCAGTTCCAGAGCAGGCCAATCGTCTAAAACAAATATCATTCGGCAGTCTGTTACCAATCCTTCTTCCTGAACTAGACAAAGATAGGGCCATGCAACTTCAAACAATAAATAATAAATTGAAGGTATGTTTCTGATAGATAGCTTACTTGGTCAGAATTGGATCCACTTTTGTTGCAGGAAATGGAAGTTAAAATATTGTACTACAAATCAGCGGATGAGATGATTCCTCTTTATAGGCTTTCAAACGCCAATTACTTCAATTTCTTGCATTTATGAAGTGGATCTTCTATTTTCGTGCATAATCGATGAGAACATGGACTTTTTACCCAATTGTTCATGCTACAGTCGTCATATTCTAAGATGTGATTTTCCTTTTACCAGAAGAGTGAAATATCAAAAGATGGATTTCTGAGGCTGATGACAAGTATTGTGGGGGAACAGATGCTGAAAGTGGCAATTTTGAAGATGCATTCAAAGGTGAGCATCAGTGATTAGGTTCTATCATCTACTCAAAATTTGTTCAATTGCCTTCTACTAAGAAGAATAGCTGTGTTCAGATGGCACGTGAATCACATCCAGGACTTAATAAATCACAGTTGCAAACTCAAAACTCAATGCAGCCTCATCAGTATCGAGTACCAGGGACCAGTGCCATTGATCCTTATCAATTTGCACATCTACATCAGAGAGGCCGAGGTAATCCTGCATACCTAGCTCATAATCATTCAGTATTGCTAGTTCAAAAGGGATCCAACCATCTAAAAATGGATCCAAATGCACCAATGTTGAGACCTTGAACAACTGGGAGAGCCTCATGGAATGCAAGTGAGCCAAATGCTCACTCGTCCAGCAATGGCAGTTCAAGGACTCACCAAAGTGACCAAACAGCAGCAGCAAAATTTGCATTTCCCACATATGTCATATCCCGCGTATGGAGGTGGTAGTTTCCATCCATATGCTGCTACTGCTGTCAATGCACCATCAGGAATGGTAAAAACACAACCTGTACAAGGAGAAATTCCTCAGGGATTTGGTTCAACCATTGCTGGAGGGGCAACCCAGGCATTAGGTGTTGGTGCTTCTACCTTTTGAGAGACAGCATACTTTCAATTAATCTAAGCGAATTCCTAGTGGATCTATTTCACACATGCCAAATAATTCAGCAGGAGGGCAAACATCTTCAGATGAAGAGCAGAAGTTTGGTGCTACATCCTCGATGTCTTATGTCAAGCCGGAACCAGTTGATGCAACTAATGAACAGCAGAATAGACCAACTGTCATTTCTGCTCATGGAACATCATTTGGCCAACAGTTTGAGCGAGGAAGTCCTACTACAGCGATTTTGAATGACGAAGCATTGGAGAGGCAACCCTCTAGGACTGCATTCACACCTACAACCACAGTTCCGCATAATTCTATGTCATCATCAGTGGCAGGTCCAACAAATACTGATTTTCAGGTATGAACGTATTCTCTCTAGCATTAAAAATGTTGTTATATTGCAAGCTAGTCAGGAACACTATGAGTTTATGGCATGTTTGTTTCCGAAGTCTAGGCATTTCAATATTGTATGTAGTTTTACCTCCTGGATGCAAAACATACCACAGAAGTGGGATCCTTCTTTTATGGCAATGGTTAAGAGAACTTAGGAACTGTAGGTACGCAAGTACTAGTGATGCTTCTATTCATCGGTTTTTCTATCCTATATGCCCTTGGGGCATAGGATAAGATTCCCGTTTTAGAAAAAATATATCCTTAATTAAAATGCATTAGCCAAATTTTAAATTAGATTCCTAGGGTCGCTTATTTTTGGTAGGGTATCTTTCCCAATTTTAAATTAGATTCCTAAGAGCATAAAATAGAAAGACAGTTCATCGGTTTTGTTAGCTACATGAACCCTTGTAATAGTGTGATCAAATAGTTTGACTTTGAGTCTTTGACCATTCTTAGCATACTTTTTTATGCATTTTTTTGCTCCGTGCCTTGAATTGAAATATTCTTAAAAAAATATTTTCTTGTTTATAATTTAATTTGGCCCTCAAATATTCTCTGTCCTTGAATATTAAAAAAGATATTTCAGAAGATCTTTATTATTTAGTGTTTTCCCTCAAGGATGTAAATGTTTTGATTCAAGCAAAAAGGGATGACTCTTTTCTGAAGCCAAAATAAAGTTAATTAAAAAAACCAACTCAACCGCATTCCTCAGAATGCCTACATTGCCTAGATTATCTGGAACTGAGGATAAATAAGTTTATTTTACAGAAAGAACTAAGTAAGAGTCGCCTAAAATATATTTTGATCATAGGTGGTATACATATTTCGATATAATACTTCTACTTGGTATGGAAAGAGAAGGTGATGCGGGTGAGAGCAACTTTACTTTTGAAATCAGGATTTATTTTTGAAAAATGTACCCCCTTTTACAAATGATTGGACTATTGGGAAATTTAATTGAGGTACGTACTCAATGCATCTGAACTTGATACTAAAAATGATTAGCTAGGAAAGCTGCTTTCAGTAATAAGCGGCCGTGTTACTGTAAATAAGCGGTCTGTTACTGTACTCTATATGTATGTTGACCTGAAAATCGGATCAATTTTAATCTTGTCACTGAGAGAGATTCAAGATGAAAGGCTAAATGTTATTCTCAGGCTTGCCTGATATTTATAATTACAATATAGGAATAGTCCCTTCAACATACTCCTAGAACCTCTCATAAAACATTAAATAGATACAGCTAATGGGAGTCAATAAATGCAGCAGTAATTAATTCATCTAGGGACTCATCTAACAACTTTACTGTCTACAACATCTAACAGCTGTATTGACTAACAGTGACCGCTTGAGACAATCGTGTTTTTTCGTTTCTTAGACAAGACATGGTGGTTGGTTGAAACTTGAAAGCATTTATTTGTGATAGGGGTCCATCTAGCGAAATCCATTTGGTTTGAAAAGGCTGGGTTTTTGGTATGTCCAATTTTTACAGTGGTTGTGGACTTGTGGGTTACATGGAGTGCAAGTTAAAGTGTTAAACACTGCAGCACCATTGATGTTCTGATGAGAATATATTGGAAAAGTCCCTAATCAGTGTGATGGACCCCTATCACAAATATATGACACTCAGCACATCACACCAAACAAATGAAAACTTGCCAGTCACGGCTATAGTTTGTTTGGTTTATCAGAAGGTTGCCATCTAATAGTCATATATTTGTTAAAATGAAAACATGAACACTGAGCATTCTATCATACTTGTTTTTTTTAGAAAGTGTTGAGTTGAACAAATGCTAAAGCTAGCAATTCCTCCGCTCTGTGGCAAATGCAAGCATATCAATCCAAGTGTTCTTATTGTAAGACAATATTTCCTCGCACAATTTCATTGTCCATTTTCAGAGTGCAGCTTATTGCAGCTATTTTTTTTTAAATTAAAACAATTAGAAAGTATTTCTTCTTGTGAAAAAATTTTCAGAATTTGTCATATAAAATTTTGCAGATCTTCCTAAATGATACTTCGTGCTATACCTGTACACTCAATGATAAAAAAAAATATAATACAAGTATGACATTGTCTCACTGCCAAACTGAGAGTGTTTGAATCTTGTTGAGTTTGTTGCGACGGCAAAGCAAATTCTTTCCTCTACTTTGTTTTGTAACTCTTATTGTCACTCTGAAGACCCACTTGTACTAACAGTGTACATTTTTGGTTTTTTTATATGAATAGACAGGCCCTCCAATCCCTTCTGCTAGTCCTGCAGTTATACTTGGGAGTAACACCAAAGCTGCACAAAGGAAATCTTCTTCTGGCCAGAAGAAACGACTTGATGCAGTTGGTTCTTCCCCACCTTTGACCAGGTCAACTTGGTTATTTTACAAATTTAAAGTATTCTTAGTCCTTTGGTGGTCTTCATCTTCTTTACCAAGCTCGTTATTTGATATTTGTGCTTATATGCTTCTGTATTATTTGCAGCAAGAAGCAAAAGGTATCAGGGGCATTTTCTGATCAAAGTATTGAACATCTTAATGATGTCACTGCTGTTAGTGGACTTAACCTGAGGGTATGTGTTTTCAATATTTGCTAGCTGTACACGTTTGGTTTCATCACTTTATAGGTCTAGAAGTTTATTTCTATGCATGTTCTTATTTGTTTAGTTTTTTGACTTTTTCATTGAAATCAATATTTAATAGGAGGAGGAGGAGCAGTTATTTTCTGGGCCAAAGGATGAAATTCGAGCATCAGAAGCTTTACGTAGGGTTGTGCAAGAGGAGGAGGATAAGTTGCTTCTGACGAAGCTTCCCCTGCAGAAGAAGTTGGCAGAAATCAGTAATTTTGTTTGTGCTTATGTTCTCTCGTGGTTATTCTAAAGATATGTTGAGGTTTGATTTATGTGTTTATCTTTTCATGTACTTTTTGCCAGTGACCAGATGTGGATTGAAGAATTTGAGTAATGATGTGGAACGGTGCTTATCATTGGTGAGTTTTCTGGCCTCTTTATACTTTCCACTCCCAATCCTTCTTTCGTGAATCCTGATACATTAACATCTTCAGTGTGTTGAGGAAAGACTGCGTGGAGTATTAAGCAGCATGATAAGAATTTCCAGACTGGTCAGTCTTTGCTCTACTGAAATAATATATCATTTTCACCGATGTTGGCTGTTGCTGGAATTAGATTATATGGCCATTAGCATTATAAGAGTTGCAGGGGTCAATACTTCAGTTTAAGCAGTTGCTTTTAATTCCTTGATGTTATAATTAAGTTAAGTTTTTTTTGCTTATGCTCTCCTTCAATTCATTTTTTTTAGCGAGTTGATTTTGAAAAATCAAGGCACTGTACTGTTGTTACCTCTGATGTTCGGCAACAAATTCTAGCAATAAATCGTAAAGCTAGAGAAGAATGGGATAAAGAGCAGGCTGAAGCAGACAAGCTCCGGAGACTCAATGAAGTGAGTTTCTTCTCTTTTTTGTGCAGGAAAATGATTTTCCTTCAATATAAAGCTATGTGGATGTCATGGGCTGCTGATATTTTTATTGTTTTGTTGTGGGATAAATCAGCCTGACGATGATATGGGACTTGATGGTGACAAGGAAAAGGATGAAAATCGTTTAAAATCACTTAAGGTATCTTATTTTGCATATGATTACTCTAATAATGAATCTATAATCCCAACTGAAGTTTCCTAATTATGTAGGTAAACAAAGAGGAGGATGACAAAATGCGGACGACTGCAGCAAATGTAGCTGCCCGAGCTGCTGTAGGGGGAGATGATATGTTGTCCAAGTGGCAGCGTATGGCTGAACAGGCTCGTCAAAAGCGTGAAGGTGGGGCTGATGCAAGTACTAGTCCTCATCCAGGCAACGAACCAAACCGCAAGAATTCATCCACTTGTAGGAATCAAGGAAGTGGAAAAAAGGATTCATCGGTTGCATCTGGTAAGGAATTTCTTGTCTTTTCTCTTTAGATAAAGGGCTCGCTGAGTAATACAACAATGGTTAATCTTTATCACCATATATAGGTTTAAAGCTGTTTGATTATATAGACGTATGTTGAATTTGGCCCCTCTCTTTGCCTCCATCTTTCCACCATCACACTTGACACTTCATCCCTGCATCTGCATGGCTTTGTCACCAATGTCGTGGTTAAAGCTAGGGGTGTGCATGATTCGGTCCAAACCGAATTTTTGGGCCGAACCAACACAAACCGAACCGAACCGAACCTAACCGAAGTTTTTCGGTTCGGCTTTCGGTTCGAGAATTTTCATTTTTCGGTTTCGGTTCGGTTTGTGTTCGGTTCGGTTCGGTTTGTGTTAAACCGATTTTTTTTTAATATTCCAATATATATAAATATATTACTTTTTATACACTACATAAATTATATATATTACTTTTTATACACTACATAAATTATATATATATGTATTTATACACTTTATAAAATATATATACACTATACAGTGTATATATACACTAATACACATATTGTCTTGTGTGTGTAGTGTGTACTGTGTATATATACACATATATAAAGTGTATATACACACATATATACACTAATACATTTATTATTTTTTTGTTCGGTTTGTGTTAAATCGAATTTTTTTAAAAGATTTTTTTTTTAAATTTCTTTTTATGGAAATTCGGTTCAACTATGTTAAAACCGAACCGAACACAAACCGAACCGGCAAATAACCGAACCGAACCTAATGCTTTCGGTTTTGAAATTTTAAGATTTTCGGTTTCGGTTCGGTTCGGTTCGGCCCGGTTCGGTTCGGTTTTAGACCGATGCACTGTCGGAGTTAAAGCTGCTGGTTGCAATTGTCCACATGTTCTCTTGTTTCATTGTCCCCAAACTAAGTTGGGATTATTTTCTACAACTTTGGAAAGTCGGGCTACTAACCATAAAATTTCCTTGTGGGATTTCATAATAAATGTAGGAGGGGGTTCAAGAGGAGGAGGAGGAGGCAGGAAGCAGAGCAGTAACCGGCAACCTGAAGCAACACCTAATATCAGTTTGAAAGATGTGATTGCAGTGCTTGAAAGGGAACCTCACACAACAAAATCAACTATCCTTTATCGTCTATACGAGATAAGCAAAGCAGATGCTTCCAGTGAGAAGGGCAAAGGCTAAATGGTATCCTATCGGTCGTGCAATGCTTAGAGAACGCCTCTCTCAATCTCTCCAACTGTTAGAAAGCTTCCACCACGTCGCCCCCCTATGCCTCACCAAATTGAATTGATTATCTTTTATATGCAGAGTTAACACCACAATCTGATTGCACACACGTGTATATTAGTGGGTCTCTTGCACAGGAGCAATGATTTTTGGATCGTAGGGGTTGAGAAATGCAACTTGCTAATGATTTCGGTGGTCCATAAGGTTTTGTTGTGGGGCTTTCTCGAAGAACCCATTGCGAGTAAGCTGCTTTGTTTTTCACAATAGAAAAATGTGTTTCTGTTGATCAACACAATTTTGGCAGGCGCGGAAACTTTTGCTCGATTCGTATTGCTTATATAAGGTGATGTGCTTTGATCATCGAAAATCAGCGATTTCAAATGCCTCAGAGTGTGGGGATCACTCTTGAAGTATATTGAAGATGTTGATCGATCTTCGCAGATGGAGATTGCTGGACACTGATGCCTTTGAGCTAGGAATCGGCGAATGGCAATCAAGGATGAACTAAGTCATTTACCCTCTCTTGTTTGATCAAGTTTGAGCTAGGAATCGGCGAATGGCAATCAAGGATGAACTAAGTCATTTACCCTCTCTTGTTTGATCAAGTTTGGGGTTCGATCTAAGCAGTTTGTTACGAATGTTGTACGGTAATTAGATTTTTGGGTACATTCGATGGAATCACTCAATCTACTAACATAATTTCTCCCCACTGCTGTCCAGCAGTGAGGAGAATCTGCACGAGCTAGGCAGCATTGTGGAAAAGTGACATCGGATATCCGAGGGGTTCGAGTTGCAAATCAAGCTGCACACTTCATAGCAAGCATTAGGCCTGAATTTTATTTGATTTCGAGTTGTGTTGAAGACTTTCCTTTGGGATTAGTGGACATCTTAGGTAAAGACCAGGGCTAATCAACGTATCTTTGATGTTCTGCTAAAAAAAATATATATATAAGACAATGATATCATCAGGAAATCTACTAATTAATAACATTAAACTATATATATCTATCGAACAATCAAGTTGGTTACAAAGACAACAATATCACAACCATTATGGAAATATATATCAAACAAGCCAAAGTATATATCAGTAATGCACACACACAACAATTCAACAACGTTAATACAAATTGCGAAAATAGATACATAAATAGAGTTCCTAATACCTGCAGTCTCTGTAATGACAACTTAGAAAACACTAACCATCTACTCTTTAATTGTCAAATTACCAAATCCCTTATTCACAACCTGGAAATTCAACTAAATAAAACATATATCATACCTAACATAACAAATGACATCTCCGAAAACATCATAAACACAAAAACTCAGAACAAAGACTTCACTGACCTCTGCCACTTATGACACTCAATCTGGGAACTACGAAACAAAATCATTTTCCAAAAAAGGTCAAATAAATATATTGGGGACACCCTAATCCAAACTATAGATAAAATTTTATGCTGGAATAAGGAAAATAAATATACGATCCTACCCAAACACATCAGACCTCAGAATAACACAAAGTGGAAATATCCGCCAAAAAACATATTTAAAATAAATGTAGATGCCTTTGTCAAAAATGGACTCCAATCTCAAATAGGATGCATTATTAGAAATAATAAGGGTCAGGTCAACCAAATTTACAAATGTAATGGTAAAACAGACTCCGTCACCCAAACAGAATGTTTTGCAGTACTTGCAGGTACAAGACTGGCGGGAGAACTAGGAATACAAAGGGCTATCATTGAGAGTGATTGTGAAATCATCATCAACTCTATTAATCAGACAAACAAGACACCTTGGATGATTACACAGATTATAGAAGAAATAAAGACTATAAGCAAAGGCTTCGAATTTATCAAATTCCAGCATTGCTACAGAGAGGCGAATAATGCGGCCGACTTTATTGCCAAATCACACTTGAGCTGTAATTCCATTTTAGAGTCTTGTTGTGAATTTCAAAACATCATCATGCTTGATGATCATGAATACTGTTAGTATCCAAAACCTTGTCTACTGTAAAAAAAAAAAAAACAACGTTAATACAAATACAGTTTGATTTTTATATCAAAAAAAAAAACAACTTGATTAATGTTTGGCATCTTGTATTTTTCATAGAGATACCACCACAATCTGATCACACTCAACACACACATAATTAACCAAAACATAAAGTTCACTATATATAATATATAATAAATAAATTTGAAGGTCATCACGACTATCTCTTTTCATTTTCAGCTCTGTCATCAAATCTTCTTTCTTCAACTGGTTCTTTTCTATAATCCATCCTTTGAAGATCTAGAAAAAAACACACATTGTGAATGTCACTATCAAATTATCATCACTTGTATTTTTCATGAAAACTAATAGCTTAGTTTGAAAATCTATACATATCCAATATATCTCTAAACAGAATTAATCACACGCTGTTAATTAGTTGATATAAAAAGTCAAAACCTTAGAGAAATGTTAAAGCTGCCCAATTCAATTACTCCCTCTTTGGTATTATTGACATTTATTGATTAAGTAGACATATATTATACTAATTTTATCTGTCAACTTTTTTTATTAGATAAAAAAAAAGTATCATTTAGTAACAGATTGGTACATATTGTATAAAAATATATTCATGCGGCAAATGAATATCTATTTCTATCTATCTATATATCTATATCTATATATATTCTTAAAGTAAAACACTTTTTGCCTACATATCAGCCATTTTTTTATTACTAGTTTTATTACTCGCCCATTGCGCGATTTGTTAATAAATTTTATTATATAAACCATCTTTGAATTAATATAAATTACTACTCCATATATATAAAGTAAATATATAATCTTCATTTGTGTTATTTTTTGTTTAGAATGTAAACACATGTTTGAGTCTAGATTAATCATGTTTGTTCTCTTATTAAAAATGGTTAAAATATATTTTTATCTTTAGATTTATACTTTTTAATTAAAAAAATTAAATAATAAAAAAAGCTTACATATTAAATCCAAAAGAAAGGAACATAGCATAAATTCCATATATAAATTCAATCCATTTTTATAAATTTATAAAAAAAAATATATAAATATTGATAATATTCATAATGAAACATTATCAAATATAACTAAGTAAGATATGATAATAATTTATTAATTGATGTAATATTAGATAGATTATTTGATCTAAAAAGATAAGTTTTCTAACTAATTAAGATATAAGATTGAATGTTTATAAGAATAATTGAGCCCATTAATTGAAATGGCAAAATTATATTGGTTTATTAATTAATGTGGCTAAAAAAGATAACACCATATTAATCCATAATATGACATGTATGCGAATTGTTCCAGAATATGATATGTATGCGAATTGCACCAGAGGCCATTTCAAGCCTCTGTTTTAGTATTTTATATATAGATTTTTCTTCTTTCCTTTCTCTTTAAATCAATCACATTTTTCTTTTATTTTTAACACATTTGATAACTATTGATCGATATGTAAATCGATCTTTATATTTATATCTATATCTATATCTATATCTATATCTATATCTATATCTATATCTATATCTATATCTATATCTATATCTATATCTATATCTATATCTATATCTATATCTATATCTATATCTATATCTATATCTATCTATGTATGTATATATTGTTAAAACAAAAGAGTTTTAGCCTACATGTTATCCCTACTTTTTTTTTTATCTCTTTAAATCAATCACATTTTTTCTTTTATTTTTAACACATTTACTAAATATCTATATATCTATATACATTCTTCATACCAAAGTTACAATGTTATTATTATTTTTTTCAACAAAGTTACAATGATATTATGGAGTATTATTTTTTTTACTAACCAATAGGAGTGATTTAAAATATCTACATCTATATATGCTACTTTAAACAAGATAAAAAAAATTATGCAATTATTTCTAAGATACTTTTATATATGGTAATGATTTTTATCCTAACTTTCATACATTTTTTTATAATATTAATTTGTTATATTATTAAGATTAGATTCTAAAAAAAATTACGATATAGTGCGCGCGATGACTGTACTAGTTTATATAATAAAGAAAGATTGCGAGGATTGAATTGGTACATTTACTCACTAAATAAAATATACATGTAACATAATTCTTGTACGTAGACGGAAATTTGGCCTAGTTTTATGGAGGAAAAATGTGGTTGCTAGCTAGAAATTAAAAGGAAAAAGCTTTGACATTTTATCATGACCAAAGATTAATAATTGAGCTAGAAACAAGACAAAAGTACGCAATCGATTAATAGAGGTTACCTTCAAAGCTGCGGCAGTCGTGCTGTTAATCTTTAATATATTAAAAATGTAAGGGTGGGGATGTGTTGAACAATATGGAAATCTTCTCCTCCATCGGTTTCACCTTCCTCTCTCTTTTTAAGTCTTTTGCAGAATCTCCTTGGCATAACAGAAACTTCAAGTAGTTGGAGAGTTTTGATGTTTCTTATTTCATCTGGAATCCTTTTCAATTCCCTACACCCCTCAATAGATAGCTCTCGGAGTTGTGGCAAGGAACCTTGTGTTATTCTCCATTCCTTCAAACTCCTCAAATACCTTAATTTAAGCTTCTGGAGGTTTGGAAGTCCACTCATAGTTAAGTTAGGCCCCTTGTATAAGGCCTTATATAGGCATAGTTCCCTTGGGTGAGCGGCTTGAGCAATGACTTGAGTCATATCATACTCTTCCTCGAGCTCGGTTCTCCATAACTTCAACGACAAAAGATTAGGAGGGAACGACCACCTTGACCCCAGTTGCTTTTTTATCTTTCCTGATAATGAAAGGAATTTCAAATGTTGACACCTTTCCAGTTTCATCTTCTGCAAATCAAATCCCAATAATGATCTTGATTTCAGAGTAAGCATAAGGGTTTCAAGACAGGTTACGGTGCTACTATAATTAACATAATCGAGTATAGCATCCAACTGTTGCTGGCTGTGTATCTCCCATATCTTCAGGTGTTGCAAATCAGTGGTAATAATAGAAGGTAGCTCCTTAACAATCCATTCATCAGCATCTATCTCCAAAGTTTGCAAATTCCTTAGTTTGTCCACCCCCATTGTATTCATTGTTGGATCTCTCCTTTGAGATAGAAATCGTATAGAAAGAACTCTGAGTTGCTCCATGTTACCAACCATGTTATCACACAACTCCATAGTAATCCTCCTATCATCATAAAGCAACTTCAAGGTTTGCAAGTTTCTTAGTTTTTTGAGGAACTCCATTTTTCCGGTTGTAAAGCTACACCGATACAAATGCAAATATCTTAAAAGGACCATATTTCCAATAATATGTTTTGCGGAGTCCCCCAAATTAACCCTTTGGAGAGACAAAACCCTGACCAGCTTCAACTTTTCAAATGGGAATAACGGTTTGGGTAAGTCTTGATCGTCTATGTATTCGCTGCTCAAAATGAAGGTCCTCAGACGCGAATTGAACTCCAACACTTTAGATATATATTCTGCACTGTGTATACAAATCCATTCAAACATCATCAAATTAGTATATATATTCAATATATGTCCGTGTCTTGCAGTATATTGGCCATACTAGTGTACGGTCTCGTATCGGCTATGGAAAATACATTAATATAATATTATAAATAATTAATATAGATTCAAATAAATAAAAAAATATAAATATAAATAATTTTTTCACAAAAAAAAAAATTCACCTAAGATTAATATAGATATAAATAAAAATATTTTGACAGATTATATATAATCTAAATATCTTTTATTTAGATTCTCTCAAAATAAAAATAAAATTCACATTTATAAGGTAAATTTAATTTTTTTTTCCTAATCTATCGTTAATTAAATCTCATATAATTTAATAGATAGATGATTTTTAAAAATCTTTTAATATTCATTTTTTATTAAATATGTAGCATATATTTATTACGTTAGTTTACTAAAATATCTATCCACGTATGGATTGTGGCTATATATTATGGTTAGGCCCATTTGCAAAAATAACCCATAAACCCGGTTGGGTTTGCACCCCCTATCCCTTATCCACATTAATTGCAAAAACTAACCCCTAACCCCTTAAAAAATTGCACCCCAACCGGTTACAATAGAGGGAGAGACCGGCTGCATTTATGGAGGAGAGAGAGTGAGACGTGTGGATGGGGAGAGAGAGGACATGATCTCGTCACCCATCCAAAACCCTTTCTCTCTCCTCTCTCCATCAAAGAGCTCCATTGATGAGCTTATTTATTCTTTGATTTCTCTGTCTTATATCTCTCTCCCGCTGGTGTGAATTCGTCTTGCGCCGCTGGTGTGAATCGCCGCCGGAGCACCGCTTTAGTGCCTTCGTTCTTCACCTTCGTTGTGATGGCTTTTCCAGGTCAATTCGAGGCGAGTGGAGGCCGTATTTGGAGTAGAGGAGGTGGAATCGAAGTGGAGGAGCTCTCGCAGAGGCTTGGTGAACCGCTTTGTTTTTTTTATTGAAGAATGAACAATATAGAAATTTTCCACTCTATGGTTTATTACTGGACACCCTTTGGTACTCTACTGGACACCCAATGATTTTCTATTGGACACCCTATGGTTGTTTCCTGTCTTGCATGTTGTTCAATGTTTCCTTGGTTCTAGTGTCGCCCTCCCCTCTAAGCCCAGGCGGTAAAAAGAGAGAGGACAGAGGGGATGAGACAAAGACAGAGATAGAGGGGGGAAGAGTGACGGTAAGGGGGAATTAATATAATTTGAATTAAATCTTAAGTTTCAGAGAAAATCCATCGAAGCATTAATATAATTTGAATTAAATATTAAGTTTCAGAGAAAAACCATCGAAGAAGAAGCAAGTGGGCTGGGGTTTATTTGTAGTTTGACGTGTAAGCAATTAGTTTTAACTGGACACCAAAAGCAAAACGACATGCCACCTATTGGAACCGACTGGACAAGAGTTATCGGAGAAACAGATTCACCATCGACTTCGGATAGAAAATGGGTAAGTTTGCTTTCGATAAAAAATCAGAGAGAGAGAGAGAAAGCAAGAGAAAGTCTGCAGAGGAGAGAGAGGACAGGGAAGAGAGAGAGAGGAGTGAAAAAGAAAAGTAAAGTTGCAGAGGAGAGAGAGGACAAGAGAGAGAAGTGAAAAAGAAAAGTAAAGTTGTAGAGGAGAGAGAGAGGACAAGAGAGAGAGGAGTGAAAAAGAAAAGTAAAGTTGCAGAGGAGAGAAAGAGATTAGTGAGAATAGGACAGAGAGATGGAAGAGTGACAATGAGGGGGCATTAATATAATTTGAATTAAATCTTAAGTTTCGGATAAAAATCATCGAAGAAGAAGCAATTGGGTGGGGATTTATTAGCAGGTTGACATGTAAGCAGTTAGTTTTAACTGGACACCCAAAGCAAAACAACATGCCACCTATTGAAACCGACTGGACAAGAGTTATCGGAGAAACAGATTCACCATCGACTTCGGATAGAAAATGGGTAAGTTTGCTTTCGATAAAAAATCAGAGAGAGAGAGAGAGAAAGCAAGAGAAATTCTGCAGAGGAGAGAGAGGACAGGAGAGAGAGGAGTGAAAAAGAAAAGTAAAGTTGCAGAGGAGAGAGGACATGAGAGAGAAGTGAAAAAGAAAAGTAAAGTTGTAAAGGAGAGAGAGGAGTGAAAAAGAAAAGTAAAGTGCAGAGGAGAGAGAGAGAGATTAGTGAGGATAGGACAGAGAAGATGGAAGAGTGACAGTGAGGGGGCATTAATATAATTTGAATTAAATCTTAAGTTTCGGATAAAAATCATCGAAGAAGAAGCAATTGGGTGGGGATTTATTTGCAGGTTGACATGTAAGCAGTTAGTTTTAACTAGACACCCAAAGTAAAACGACATGACACATATTGGAATCGACTGGACATGAGTTATCGGAGAAACAGATTCACCATCGACTTCAGACGGAAAATGGGTAAATTTGCTTCAGATTTGAGGGAGACACTTCTCGCATAACCTTTATCGAAAGCAAACTTACCCATTTTCTATCCGAAGTTGATGGTGAATCTGTTTCTCCGATAACTCTTGTCCAGTCGATTCCAATATGTGTCATGTCGTTTTGCTTTGGGTGTCCAGTTAAAACTAACTGCTTACCCATCAACCTGCAAATAAACCCCCGCCCAATTGCTTTTTCTTTGAAGTGAAACAGCAACAGTAAAGTCGCAGAGGAGAGATGACTCTTCCATCTCTCTCTGTCCTATCCTCACTGATCTCTCTCTCCTCTGCAACTTTACTTTTTTTTTCACTCCTCTCTCACTGATCTCTCTCTCCTCTGCAGCTTTCTTGTTGCTTTTTCACTCTCTCTCTCAGTTCGTCCAGCTGTCGATCTCTGGAAGGCCATTCATCCCCCTCACTAACTTGCAACCGACTTCCCCTTGCACTCCACTATCCGGTTTTGACACATTATTTTTCGGGTTGGGTTAACCTTACAAACCTTTTGGAAATGTGGGTTACTTACTAACATTCCCTCTTATGGTTAAGTAATATTTTAATAATTTATTTTGGCCTCAAAAAATAATATAGAATAATTACAAAATAATTAATTTTAATATAAATAATTCTTTCCAACAAAAAAAATAATCTAGATATAAATAAAATATCACCAATCAAATACTACATATTTATCTATTTATATTTTTGGTATGTATGACTATGAAATATTATATATATATATATATATATTTTGTCAATTAACTTATACACACATACTATGGCTCATATAACTTTCTATAAACTATGACAACGTATTATTGTATTAATTTTTTCCCTAGAATCAACTATAACGCGCCACGTAGGACGCTATGCATCGTTTTTAGTGTGTGTAGATATAGATATAGATATGAAACTGTAATAATTAGCATATGCAGCTTTTTTTGGGTTAAAGCATATGCAACTTTTCTAATTCATTGATTATATATATATATATATATATATATATATATATATATATATATATATATATATCTAATATTAATTACACAATATCATTTCATACTATATTTTTCTAACCAATGAGATTAATTCAAAACTTATTTTTTAAAATAAATTTAATATTAATGACATAATATCATTTCATACTACGTTTTTTTAACCAATGGTATTAATTCAAAACTTATTTTTTAAATAAAGTTAATATTAAGTACACAATATTTTTTTCATTTTATTTTAATTACATAACATCATTTCATTCTACGTTTTTTTAACCAATGGTATTAATTCAAAACTTATTTTTTAATAAAGTTAATATAAACTATACAATAGGGGCATTTACTAGGATGACCATATTTAAGACCTTTATTAGTAAAATGTCCACAAATGTTTCCAAATTAGTAAAATGTCCACCTCCCTTCCCCTGCCCCCTCAGTCCTTGTGCCTACCCACGTGTGCCCCTTGTGCCCCCTCCTATTTCAACAGTTTTTTTTCCGCGAATTGCTGAAACCGAAGTTGCTGAAACTGGAGTTGTTGAAACCGAAGTTGTTGAAATTGTTATTGTAATTTTTTTTTTCGCGTCAGTGCTTCGACACCGGAGTTGCTGAAATTGTTGTTGTAATTGCTGAAATTAGCCTTTTTGTTTTTTTTTCATTTCAGCACTTCGACACCGGAATTGCTGAAACCGTGTTGCTGAAACCGGAGTTGCTTTTTTTTGTTACGAAGTATAGCACTTTGACACCGGATTTGCTGAAACCGTGTTACTTAAACTGTGTTGCTGAAATCGGGGTTTCTTTTTTTTTTTTGCGTCAGCACTTCGACACCGGAGTTGCTGAAAACGGATTTGCTTTTTTTTTCATGTCAGCACTTTGACACCGTAGTTGCTGAAACCGGAGTTGCTGATGCCGACGTTGCTGAAACCAGAGTTGCTCAATTACAACACCAATTTCAGCAATTTGAGAAAAAGATCACACCAATTTCAGCAATTATAACAACAATTTCAGCAATTTAAGAAATTTCAGCAACAACCATTTCAGCAAATTAAGAGATTTCAACAAATAAATATTAGCTCAAGCTTTTCATCCATTATTACAGTTGCCTGTTTTTGGGAGTAAAACTGGGAAAATCGGAGACCTCTCTACATTAGAAATGCAAGAGGAATGCAATTCAATACTATATTACATTGATTTCAGTAACTTGTTGAAAATCAGTAACTTGCTGAAAATCAGTAATAATATACGAAGCAAATTAAAAGTGTTCCGACGTCATTTTACTTGCTAAAAACCGCCACTTTGATTTCATTATCACATAACCTCCTTCAATCAAATTGTCATATGCCACACCTTCTTCAATCAAAACAATAAACGATTAGTGCACATGAAAAGAGGGAGAGGGAGAGGAATTAACAACAATTGTTGGGGAAAGTGAACCTGTTAAGTGCTAACGGTTTATGAACTCGTCCAAGTGCTAAAACACAATTGAATTGAAGCAGCTCGTAGAAGTAACAAAAGTTACAGTGTTCAATAGAACACTCAAATCCTCCACTACTGATTCTCGCTCTTCCTCTCGTCGCTAGCAACGACTCCTCCCCTCTCACTCACCTCCATCAGCTTCACACCCTCCTCATCGGTCTGAGCCAACTTCTTTTGCGCCTCCTCCACCAAGAACGCCACCACCGTGTTGCTTCTTTTGCGCCTCCTCCACCCGCTCATCCCACTTCGTCGTCGTCGCTTCTGTCCGCATCGACCTCCTCCTGATTGCCGCTAGCGCAAAGCACCTTCAACCAGTCCGGCACGTTGACCGGCAGCGAAGACGGGGAGCGAGATGGGGTTCTCATCGGGGCGTTCTGATGAGGCTCCAACGAGGACGGGGAGATGAGAGTGTCGATGTCGTCGTCGAAGTTCCAGATGTCGAATTCCCGGAACTCGAATCGGCAATCGAAGGAGGCGGTGGAGTATTGGATTTGGGATTGGAAGCCATAGGAGAGAGAGAAGAGGTCGATGTCAGAAGGAGGAGAAGAAGCGAACGATGCTTGCAGATCTGGAGGCGGAGAGGATTGGAAGCCATGTCGAATGAAGGGAGGATTGGAAGACACGGCTGAGATTGGGAACCTTGGGGCCTGGGAGAGAGCGGAGAGAAGAGCTTCTTCTTCATGGCACCGATCGGAGAGATCGGAGGGAGGCGGCGGTGTCGGAGCGGTCCTCGAAGAAGAAGGAGAGCGGGAGAAGAGGTATCGGAGGAGGGAGGAAGTCGAGGACGTCTCGCTCTCAGGAAGCCGACGGGAAGGGGGAACAGTTTGAGGCGATATAAAGGTTAAAAAAAGAGATGGACTTTTCCCCAATTTAGATTAATGAGTGGACAGTTGCTCAATTTGGGCTCAAAAAATGTCCTGTTTGACAAATTAATTCTATACAATATTATTCCCTTTTATATTAATCGCACAATATCATTACACAATATCATTTTTTTAATAAAGTTAATATAAACATCCTTAGGATCTAAACTGTGAACAAATCTAGACCCTTAAATCATTGTAAATAGATGGTTGAGATTAATTGACATTTAATTAATTTTAAAAAATAAAAAATGTCAAATAAAGGAAATAAAAGTGAAACATGCGCGTGTGTTCAATAAACCCAAAACCCAATTAACTGTTAAATTAAAGAAAACTAGTACAATCCCCGCGCCATTGCGCGATTTTTTTTTATAAATAATATTTAGATATAGATAAATCATAGACATTAGATCTAATTCAATATTTTTAATTAAACCCATTGATTAGTAAAGTGTTAAAAACAATAGAAAAAAATACACTTGGGTTAAAGAGATAAAGAGAAAAATAAATAATAAATACTGAAAGATAAAACTTTTGAATTAATCCCATTGGTTAAAAAATGTAACATCAAATAATATTGGGTGATGAATATTAGAATATTTTTCAAAAAAAATATTAGAAAATATAGTTACCATGATAAAATGATATTATGTAAATAATATTTTCACAAATAATTTTGAACATGGAGAGGACATATGACATAAATTAATATAGTATATAGATATAGATAGTTAGTAAATGAATCTGAGTTAAGCCCAATAGTTATATTAGATTGAATTCAATGTTTTGAATTAAGCCCAATAATTATTAGTAAGATTAAAGAAAAAAAAGAGAATTAAAAGAAAAAGAAGAAAAAAGGAGAATTAAAAAAAAGAGGATTAAAGAGAAAAAAGAAAATTATAATTGGTCAAAACCCCTAAAATCTCTCTAATGTTGACACCTCAGCATGAACTCTTCTAAATTAAGAGTTTATATATAGATAGTTATATTAGATTGAATTCAATGTTTTGAATTAAGCCCAATAGTTATTAGTAAGATTAAAGAAAAAAAAGAGAATTAAAAGAAAAAGAAGAAAAAAGGAGAATTAAAAAAAAGAGGATTAAAGAGAAAAAAGAAAATTATAATTGGTCAAAACCCCTAAAATCTCTCTAATGTTGACACCTCAGCATGAACTCTTCTAAATTAAGAGTTTATATAGACTCAACTAATACTCAACTAATTTGTGAATTGCCGATATTTTTTAATTTAGAATTTGATTCGTCTGTATTTTATTTTGTTTTTGTTTCATTTTTTGTTTTTGTTTTTACATTTTATCACAAGATAATTGTGGTGAAATTAAGCTATTTTTTAAATTAGAAAGATTATTCGTGTTTAAGGGGATGATTATTCACTTAATTTTGATACATTATTTGTTTAAATTAGAAAGATGATTCGGTAAAATCGGAGATTATTCGGGTGTTTGTGATCTATTATTTGTGTATACGAACAATGATTTTTGAGTTTTTTTTGTGGGCAAGTTTAGATATTTGAAGATTAAAAACTTAATATTTTATCTTTGTTACTAAGAAAATTGTGTTGAAATGACATTATTTGGTTAAATTTGAGAGATTATCGTTTAAATGTGAGAGATTATTCGGTTAAATTATAGAGATTATTCATTTGTAAGAGAGCGATTATATATTTACCTATTTATTGATATTTGAATGTTGAAATAATAATCAATAAACTTGTATATTATTCGATAAAAATCACAAAGAGTATTCATAGATATGAGGAAGTTTGAAACAATTATATATAAAAATTATGCATTATTTTAAGAGTGGTTTTTAAGAAAATTATACATTGTTCCATAAATCAAGAATTATTATTCTTAGATAAAAAAATACAATTTTGTTAAGTTTGACCTAATCTATGGAGTATAAAGTAATTATATATATACCTATAGTAATTTATAAAATGACAAAATTATGGTTTTCAAACCAAATGCTAATATTGATATTTAGTTCATAAAAAGATAAAATTATATAGATATTTTGAAATTCCATATAAATTTTATGAGCCAAAATTTCAAGTAAATAACTAAATGAGCAATTATCAAATTATAAAATCAAATAAAAGAAAAAAAAAAGAAAAGGCATTGAAGTGATCTTTGATGTTAGCAGTGGCGGCCGCAAGATCCTCCGAAAGGTGGGGCGGGCGCGAAATTTCTAGTGTGTACTGAGATATTGGCCTTGAATAAACTCATTTACCTAAGCTACGACTTTCAACTTAGCAATGGATTGTAGAAAAGTACTTACATTTGCTTGATTGCTATGGTAGTGGTTTCTCGTCATTTATTGGAAATTCAGGCATTTGTCATATTTAGGAGTGTAAACTTATCGAAATTCAATCATGCTAAATTCAAGGCTTTTGCATATTATCTAGGATTGTAAACTCATCAAATTTATAATATCTTTTGGTTCCCAAAGACATGTAGGGTACGAAAATATAAATATTGCATAAAGCTTCACAAATTCAATTAATAAATTTCATTCTCAAAATCACATATACACAATAATTAAAACACAAAATTTATTCTCAAAATCACAAACTCTACAATAATTAAAACACAAAATTTATTCTCAAAATCACAAACTCTAATGAAAATTTCACAAAATTTATTCTCATAATCAAATCCTAATTTCACCAATTTTATGGGGTTTAATTAGTTTATAGCTAGATAATTTGTATATAATAGGGAGCTCGGGAAGTGGGAATATAATTAAATAAGGGGTAGAAACATAGAGAGCGGGTGCAAGTTGAACAAAGAGTAAAAAAACTTTTTTGAGGGAGGTGAAAATTTTTTTTTGAAAAAAAGAGGCGGAGGCTAGTTGGAATTGAACCCCCAACCTTTTGTCTCATTTTACTTTCCTTCATTCCTTCCCACCAACCAACTAAACAAAGTAAATTAGTTGATTCTATATTCATTCTAGTTTTACTTATTACAACACTGCCATGTATATAAATTATTTTTTTATTTTTTTTTCCAAAGTCCGGGGACGCGTGGGTCGAAGGGTGGGACGGCCGCCTACACCCGCCCCACCCTAGGGCCGTCCCTGGATGTTAGAATAATTAAGAAGAGTCATTAAGATTGAGAGCTATTAAGGTGCCTATGACACAATTTTTATAGATAGATAGATAAAAAGTGGAGAGGGAATGAGTTGCAAATTTGCAATAGAGTTTTTTTTAAAAAAACTCTATTGGTAGATTTGAACACAATAAATGAAACAAGACCGAAAAGTTGGGTATTAACGGAGTACCTTTAATTAAATACCATAAATGAAATAAATTTAAAAAATAAAAAATATCATTAATAGTGGTCGAAATTTTGTTCAATGAAAATATGCCCAAAGGGCTAATTATTCTGATACGACTGAAGAAGTAATACTCTAGTAAGGTTCCTAATTCCTATGTAATGCACGAGTATGTTAATTGAATACTTTCTCCGTTTCATAATAAATGAGTTTTTATAATATAGTTTTTGTTTTAAAATAGATGGTCTTTATCTGTCATAGGTAAGGAATTATAATGATTTATATTGTTTTGTGTTATTAACTTTTTAAGAGATTTTGATTGATTAAAATGTGCAGTGGTTATTAAAAAATAATAAAATTTATGAAAAAATTAGTAGAATGTTGATGTTTTTAAAAAAGTGAAGTGTTTTATTAAAACTTGTGTCAATAGCTAAAAACCCATGTTTTATGAAATAGAGGGAGTATATACCTATTATTGTAAGTCTCCTCCAAATGGAAATATGTTAATATAATATTTCAAGATTATTATTAACTATTTGTAGAAATCTATCTGAAATATATATGATAATTGGTATAATAAATCTGAATTATAATTTGTTTAAAACAATCTTATTTGAAATTTTAAAATTTTTTAAAAATTGAATCATAACATTTAGTCCATTTTTATCATTACTTATAATTTTTTTCTTTAAAAAATTTAAATTGTTTTTAGAAGTCAGGAAACATATTAGAGCAAACACTACCACGTACATCCTATTAGTATGTTATCCTACAGCATCCTTGTAAAAATTTAAAATTGTTTTCAACAAGCTAACCTATAACTTTATTTCTATTAATCCCTTGAACTTTTAAAATTTTGAGAATAATATATTAGTTATAAAAAATTATTTAAATAGAGTTGTGGAAAAACTTGACAACTAATAAATCTAATATTATCTTAACTAAGAGATGTCTTTTAGGTAAATACTCCAATGGTTAATTAAAACTTGACGTTTTATTGTTCATGCATATTTTTTAGGTGTTAAAAAATATATAAAATATTAAATTTTTTAAATATTTTTAATAGCTTCATGCTTATTGCTATTAAGTATGAATTTATAAAAATAAATGTAAGAAAGTTGATATTTTATATAGTTTTTAGAATTCTAAAAAAACGTATGAATAGTAAACGAAATGTTTTAATTAACAGAGGGAGTAACAACTAACAAAATATTATAAATATATATATACACACACATACTTGGAAATTTACAAAAAAAAAATCACCTGATAAATATAGAATTTTACACTTAACCACCCATTAAATATGGAATTACAAAAAAAACAATCATTAATGAGTTTCATGAACAAAGGACGACCCACCACAAATTTCCATTAGAATTACATTTAATATGTTATATTTTAATATTTTATATTTAAAGTTTAAATTTTAAACTTGAAATATTTAAATTATATTTATGCTAGGGATAAAAAAATTATATTAATATATTACAGGCAAAAATGTATAAAATTTTTGAATTCTATATTTATTTGGAAGGAAAAGGTTCAAAATGTTGAAAATATTATTGGATTTTATTTGAAAATTTAAACAAACTTTTAATAAATATACTTTTGAGTCTAGAAGATATTTTTAAAAAATATATAGATATTTTTTTCATTTTTAATACAGGGTAGGTGTTTACAAATGAAAACAAATTAAGACATTAATTGTTAGTATAATTTTTTTAATTAAATTTAAACAATGTTAATGACTTATAAACTTATTTTTATTTTAATTAAAAATTAGTCTATAAAATATTTAAAAAATTTATAATCATTTTTAGGAGTAAAATAGGAGAATTTGTTCATATATATATCAAGTTTTTTTAAAAAACATTTTTAAAAAATTTAGTAAAATATAGTTTAAATCTATTTGTGATTCTAATTTAAATATAAATCCTAAAATATTATAATATCACATATATTTGACAAAATCCTAATGGAAATAGACAATGGGTGTGATTTGTTAAAAAATATTTAACGGATGGTTTTATGTAATTTCATATTTAATGGGTGGTTAAGTGTGAAAATACATACTCCATATTTAATGGGTGATTAAGTCTATAAAATACGGAGTATTTCATAGTACCGTTGATATTTTTTCTTTTCTTTTGATTTAAAATGTTTGAACAATCTTATAGAATTGTATATATACTCAACCTACACTTGTAAATCAGTTTGTAAGAATTTATATATTGCAAATATGAATATTATGTAATACAGTAAGCAGATATCAACATATGTATAATTATGCCTACTGTCAATTTAGTATCTTAAAAAACAAAAATAATAGTACCTTAAAAACGATTGAAATATGGCATACCTGTTATTACAGTTATTTTGTACCACAGCCCGAGGACATGGTTCTATTTGAGTTGATGATGATGATAATGTAGATGGAGAGAAAACCCTGAAAAAGCCCAACTCCTTTGCCTTGTCTATGCAAAGATCTCGCATCAAATCATGAATTCGAATCGTGCTTACATCTTCTGCATAATCTCTCGAAACAACTTGAACCATACATCGTTGTACCAACTCTTCCAAAAAATTCTTAGCCACTCCATTAAGCCTCCTCCTTTCAGGACATTGATCTGGCTTTACAAATCCTTCATCTATCCATAAGTTGATCAATTTATCAACATCTATTTTCTCATCTTCTTTGAAGGTCCCCAAATAAAGAAAGCATGACTTTAGATAATAAGGCAAGTCAAAATAGCTAAATTCAAGAACTTTCTTAACTGCCTCGCAGCGAAGAGAACCTCTCTCATCTTTCATTATAATTGAAACCACATCATCCTTGATGCTTTCCCATTGTTGTATTGTGGCCTTTGTTCCCAAAAGTCCAGCTAGTGTAATTATTGCAATGGGTAAACCTCCACATTTTTCTAGCATTACCCTTGCCAGTTTCGCAAACTCATCCTCCTCCTCCTCCTCATTCTCCTTGAATTCAACAATAACTACCTTGTTATTGCAAACAATTTTTGAAAAGAGCTCTCTACTTTGTTCTGCTGTTAGGAGACGCATCTCATGGATATGAAAAAGATCCATCTCTGGAAATTGAACGATTTTTTGATTGCGAGTGGTGATCAAAACTCTACCATTCCCTGTCAATAGAGTAGGGAGAAAATCTCGTAGAGCTTCTCTCTCCCATACATCGTCAAGAACAATCAAACAAGAACCTTCTGTTTGAAGAAACTCTTCTAGTTTAACACGGGGAAACCTTTCACCTTTTAAAATCTTAAGCCCAAGCATTTCACATATTTGAAGCAGAAGCTCGTGAGTATTCCATTGCTGGGAGACACAAACCCATGCTCTTCTAGGAATCGCCTTCTTTATTTCTTCCTGATTGTAAAACTTTCTTGCGAGTGTGGTTTTACCTGAGCCACCCATCCCAACGATTACCAAATCAGCTCCACGCTCGTCCTCCTTTCCAACAAACTTGGCGACGAGATCTCTAACATCCTCCTCTAGACCAATGATAATCTCATGGTTGATAATGCCGGGATCGGTTTGACGCCTCGTCCTGTAGGTAACATTGTTATTTGGAAGTTGATAACCTTCTGTTGTCTGGAGAATTTTTTGTAAGCTTTCGCTTAAATCTGTTATCTCCACAACGAGATGATGCTTTTGGATGACAGGATTTGGGGAACTGGAGAAGGACACCTTCAATCTTTTGAAAATATCAGGGGGAGATGGCTGCTGTTTTTGATCGGTTACTGTGTCAAGGAAGTCTTCAATCTCAGAAAGGATCTTCCTGAGATGTTGAACTTTAGTCTTCAAAACATGACTCAGTGTTGCTAATCGTTCCATTTCATCGATATCCTTTAGATAGCTGTCGATACGCTCAAGCTCCTGTTGCAGCCCTTCAATGGCCCTTTTCTCATCAACTAGCAAAATGGTAGCTTCATTCTTTAAAAAATCATACACTCGCTCAAGAACAAATCCTATAAGCTCAAGTCCCATTCTTGTTTTGTGAGACAAGAGATAAGTAGGGGAGAGTTTTTTTTTTTTTGGGTGGGTGGGTGTGTTTGGGGGTTTTTGAAGGAGAGACGAAAAAAAAAAGAACTTTTTAACAAGAGAAAGAAGGCAAAATGAAGGTGTTGAGGATGATGAAAAACCTGAAATTTTGACAAGGATTCAGCTGGAATTGTTCACCGAAGTGGAGGATCCATCATCCATGGTAGTAGCGATCAATCATATTGGGAAATTTGTTGGTGGGATTTGTGGAAAGATACTCAAAATTGGTGTGATGGAAGGCCTTAATACAGGGGTTGTTGAAGAAAAAGACTTGGTTGGGTCAACTAGTCCTGCCAAATTAATCAATAAGAAAAATGCAGGAAAGTTGCATTCACATGATCCGCGTCGTAAAGTGGGAGCATTCCATCATTATAAAATGGAAGTAGTGGATGTGAGGGATTATTTTATAACTTAGAGTCAGTTTATTTTATGAAATTATTTGTCTTTTTCAAAAAGCCGAAATTTACGTAAAATTGTAATGTACCCATGTGTACCCATGTGTGTGTAGAGCTGGCAATACCAGATTCGAGAAAATTGATCTGACCCGAATTTGTCTGACACTTGAATAATTGAAAAAAAAAATTATTCATTTCGTGACCTGAAAATCGGTTCAATTTTAATCTCGTGTTACTGTACTCTCTATATGTACATTGACCTGAAAATCGTTTCAATTTTAATCTCGTGACAACTTGAGACGATCTTATTTATTCATTTCTTATACAAGACATGGTGGTTGAAACCACTTGATGCAGTTGGTTCTTCCCCGCCTTTGACCAGGTCAACTTGGTTATTTTACAAATTTAAAGTATTCTTAGTCCTTTGGTGGTCTTCATCTTCTTTACCAAGTTCGTTATTTGATATTTGTGCTTATATGCTTCTATATTATTTGCAGCAAGAAGCAAAAGGTATCAGGGGAATTTTCTGATCAAAATCAAAGTATTGGACATCTTAATGATGTCATTGCTGTTAGTGGAGTTAATCTGAGGGTATGTGTTTTCAATCTTTGCTAGCTGTACACTTTTGGTTTCATCACTTTATAGGTCTAGAAGTTTATTTCTAACCATGTTCTTATGTGTTTACGTAGGGTTGTGCAAGAGGAGGACGATAAGTTGCTTCTGCAGAAGCTTCCCCTGCAGAAGAAGTTGGCAGAAATCAGTAATTTTGTTTGTGCTTATGTTCTCTCGTGGTTATTCTAAAGATAGGTTGAGGTTTGATTTATGTGTTTATCTTTTCATGTACTTTTTGCCAGTGACCAGATGTGGATTGAAGAATTTGAGTAATGATGTGGAACGGTGCTTATCATTGGTGAGTTTTGTGGCCTCTTTATACTTTCCATTCCCAATCCTTCTTTCGTGAATCCTGATACATTAACATCTTCAGTGTGTTGAGGAAAGACTACGTGGAGTATTAAGCAGCATGATAAGAATTTCCAGACTGGTCAGTCTTTGCTCTACTGAAATAATATATCATTTTCACCGATGTTGGCTGTTGCTGGAATTAGATTATATGGCCATTAGCATTATAATAGTTGCAGGGGTCAATACTTCAGTTTAAGCAGTTGCTTTTAATTCCTTGATGTTATAATTAAGTTAAGTTTTTTTTTTTTTTGCTTATGCTCTCCTTCAATTCATTTTTTTTAGCGAGTTGATTTTGAAAAATCAAGGCACTGTACTGTTGTTACCTCTGATGTTCGGCAACAAATTCTAGCAATAAATCGTAAAGCTAGAGAAGAATGGGATAAAGAGCAGGCTGAAGCAGACAAGCTCCGGAGACTCAATGAAGTGAGTTTCTTCTCTTTTTTGTGCAGGAAAATGATTTTCCTTCAATATAAAGCTATGTGGATGTCATGTGCTGCTGATATTTTTATTGTTTTCATAATAAATGTAGGAGGGGGTTCAAGAGGAGGAGGAGGAGGCAGGAAGCAGAGCAGTAACCGGCAACCTGAAGCAACACCTAATATCAGTTTGAAAGATGTGATTGCAGTGCTTGAAAGGGAACCTCACACAACAAAATCAACTATCCTTTATCGTCTATACGAGATAAGCAAAGCAGATGCTTCCAGTGAGAAGGGCAAAGGCTAAATGGTATCCTATCGGTCGTGCAATGCTTAGAGAACGCCTCTCTCAATCTCTCCAATTGTTAGAAAGCTGCCACCACGTCGCCCCCCTATGCCTCACCAAATTGAATTGATTATCTTTTATATGCAGAGTTAACACCACAATCTGATTGCACACACGTGTATATTAGTGGGTCTCTTGCACAGGAGCAATGATTTTTGGCTCGTAGGGGTTGAGAAATGCAACTTGCTTGATTTCGTTGGTCCACAAGGATTTGTTGTGGGGCTTTCTCGAAGAACCCATTGCGAGTAAGCTGCCTTTGAGCTAGGAATTGGCGAATGGCAATCAAGGCTTGAACTATGTCGCTTTTACCCTCTCTTGTTTGATCAGGTTTGGAGCTCGATCTAACCAGTTTGTTACGACTGTTGTACAGTAATTAGATTTGTTCAGCTCATATATATAGCTCATGAATTTAGCTTTACGACGGGAAGCTTAGTGAATGCTAGTGCTACACTGCTACCCCCTAGTATCAACCAGGCTACCATGCCTCTTCGGACAAGATCTAGAAGCTTCAACACGACATGTTGACGAATCCTATAGGCTCAAGAACCTGAGAGAGTAGTCCTCGCATGGGTGAAGCTTCGAATTCCTTTTTTATTTTTAATACATATAGGCATTGAAATTGATAAGTGAAATTTGGCCTTAGGCAGGGCAAAATGAGAAACAAAATTGCTAAGATCTTTACAGAGAAGTAAGAAATTTACCCGATTAATGTCTTCGAGTATCTCCCTGTTATTTTCTAGACAAAGCAATATATAGGCCCCCGAGTAAATCCATTATGCCACCATGACACTCCGATCCTTCAGCTGAATTTTGGGTACATACCATGGAATCACTCAATCTACTACCACAATTTCTTATATTGGTGTAAAAAAAATGGGTGGATTAATTCGACTCCAATAACACAATGGAAACCGATTGTCAACAACTCGTGAGGAAGCTGTCCAGCAGTGGGGAGAATCTGAACGAGCTACGCAGCATTGTGGAGGAGTGTCATCATATCGGATAGCCGAGGAGTTCGAGTTCTGCGAATGGAAGTACACGCCCCGAGGTGCAAATCAAGTTGCACACTTGATAGCAAGAGCATTAGGCCTTAATTTTATTTGATTTCGATTTGTGTTGAAGACTTTCCTTTGGGATTAGTGGACATCCTATGTGGCCCATAGCTGGAAATTAAAATAAAAAAGCTTTGACATTTTATCATCACCAAAGAAAAGATTAATAAATGACAAACAAGACAGAACTACACAATCCACTAATAGAGGTTACCTTCAAAGCTGCGGCAGTCGTGCCGTTAATCTTTAATATGTTCAAATGTAAGGGTGGGGATGTGTTGAACAATATGGAAATGTTCTCCTCCATCGATTTCACCTTCCTCTCTCTTTTTAAGTCTTTTGCAGAATCTCCTTGGCATACTTCTAACATCAAGTAGTTGGAGAGTTTTGATGTTTCTTATTTCATCTGGAATCCTTTCCAATTCACTACAGTCCCAGATAGATAGTTCTCGTAGTTGTGGCAAGGAACCGTTTGTTATTCTCCATTCCTTCAAACTGGGCAATGTCCTCAAGTCAAGCTTGTGGAGGTTTGGAAGTCCACTCGTAGTTAAGCTAGCTCCCTTGTATGCACCATCAAATAGCTGTAGTTCCCTTAGGTGAGCGACTTGAGCAATGACTTGATTCATATCATCCTCTTCCTCAACCTCAGTTCTCAATAAATACAACGACAAAAGATTAGGAGGGAACGACCACATTGACCCCCGTTGCTTTTTTATCTTTCCTGATAATGAAAGGAATTTCAAATGTTGACACCTATCCAGTTTCATCTTCTCCAAATCAAATTCCAATAATAATGATCCAGATTTCAGATCAAGCTCAAGGGTTTCAAGACAGGTTACGGTGCTACTATTATTAACATAATCGAGTATAGCATCCAACTGTTGCTGGCTGTGTATCTCCCATATCTTCAGGTATTGCAAATCAGTGGTAATAATAGAAGGTAGGTCCTTAACAATCCATTCATCAGCATGTATCTCCAAAGTTTGCAAATTCCTTAGTTTGTCCACCCCCATTGTATTCATTGTTGGACTCTCACGTAAGTTTAGTAAACAAAGAACTCTGAGCTGCTCCATGTTACCAAACATGTTATCACACAACTCCATACTCTCCCCATCAAACAGCTTCAAGGTCTGCAAGTTTCTTAGTTTTTTGAGGAACTCCATTTTTCCGGCTGTAAAGCTACACATATGTAAATGCAAATATCTTAAAAGGACCATATTTCCAATAATATGTTTTGCGGAGTCCCCGAAATCAACCCTGTCAAGAGACAAAACCCTGACCAGCTTCAACTTTTCAAATGGGAATAACGGTTTGTATTCACCGCTCAAAATAATGAAGGTCCTCAGACGCGAATTCGAATTGAACTCCAACACTTTAGATATATATTCTGCACTGTGTATACAAATCCATTCAAACATCATTAAATTAGTATATATATTCAATATATGTCCGTGTCTTGCAGTATATTGGCCATACTAGTGTACGGTCTTATATCGGGTACAGAAAATACATTAATATAATATTATAAATAATTAATATAAATTCAAATAAATAAAAAAATATAAATATAAATAATTTTTCATAAAAAAAATTTATTTATTTTTTCTGAAATTTGAAGGTTATAACAGTTTGGTTGAAATTTTTGGATCTTTTAATAACAATAAACTAAATTAAGAGTATGTTTAGTGCAGATAAATATACAACATATTTTCTACGTATCATCCTATGTGTATAAAATATTAATAAATATATTTTCAATCATTTATTCAAGATATCAAGTTATAAGAAAATCCACCTTAATTTTTTTTATACACACAAACATTACGTCTAAATTAAGCCTAAATTTTCTATCTTAATATCAAATTCTACGTACGATGACACGGACTAATTGAGTTTAGGGTGAATTTAATATATCACCTCTATTTCAAGATAGAAGATTTACGTCTAAATTATCACCTCTATTTGATCGAAGATTTCAAATTCTACGTGTCATTCTACAGACTAATTAGATCTAAAACGTATAATAATTAATCAATATTGAATAAATTATTTGATTTAAAAAAATAAGTTTTCTAACTAATTAATTGTGGATCGGATAGCGTGTCGTATACATCTTTTGATATGTTCCAACAAAGAGATCGAATACTTCAATATATATAATGTGATTCATATCAAAAAGTTTATATATCACCTCACCAATTAGCGTTGTTTTCTATCTTCACCTCTTCGATTAGTGTTATTTTCTATCTATTAATTTTTACTGAAAACAAATAAATTCAATTTGATTATTATTTATTGAAAATAAATAAATTGGATAAATTATTTGATCTAAAAAGATAAATTTTCTAATTAATTATATTGACTTATTAATTGACGTGACTCAAAAAGATAATATCATTAATTTTAATCCAGAATATGACACGTATGAAAAAATAACACCATTTTAATCCAGAAAATGTCACGTATGCGAATCGCACCAGAGCCCGTTTTAGGCCTCTGTTTTAGTATATTATATATATATAGATTTTCACTCAATCAACCTATTCTACTTAAATCTTAAACTCATGTAATTTTTAAACATTTTTCATAAATATTATGTTTTTACTAATGTAATTTTTCATAAAAATATCATTAATAATGGTCAAAGAGATAGATATTTTGTTCAATGAAAATATGCCCAAAGGGCTAATTATACTTTTTTTTGATCCGGAAAGGGCTAATTATACTTAAAATTTAAAGTTTAAACTTGAAATATTTAAATTATATTTATGTTAGGGATAAAAACCATTATATTAATATATTAGGGGCAAAAAATGTGTAAAAATTTTGAATTCTATATTTATTTGGAAGGAAAAGGTTCAAAATGTTGAAAATATTATTGGATTTTATTTGAAAATTTAAACAAACTTTTAATAAAGATACTTCTGAGTCTGAAAGATATTTTTTAAAAATATTTAGATAGCTTTTTCATTTTTAATATAGGGTAGGTGTTTAGTGTTTACGAATGAAAAAATTAAGACATTAATTATTACTATAATTTTTTTTATTAAATTTAAAAAATTTTAATGACTTATAAACTTATTTTAATTTTAATTAAAAAGTATTCTATAAAATATTTAAAAATTTATAATCATTTTTAGGAGTAAAATAGGAGAATTTGTTCATACATACATCAAGTTTTTTAAAAATTTATTTTTAAAAAATTAAGTAAAATATATTTAAATCTATTTGAGATTCTAATTTAAATATAAATCCTAAAATATTATAATATCACATATATTTGACAAAATCCTAATAGAAATAGACAATGGGTGTGATTTGTTAAAAAAAAATATTTAACAGATGGTTTTATGTAATTTCATATTTAATGGGTGGTTAAGTGTGAAAATACATAATCCGTATTTAACAAGTGGTTTTTTTGTAAATTTCCCTATCACATAGTACCGTTGATATTTTTTCTTTTCGTTTGATTTAAAATGTTTGAACAATCTTATAAAATTGTATATATACTCAACCTACACTTGTAAATCATTTTTTAAGAATTTATATATAGTTTATATATTTATGGTTTATTTATGGTGAGGATAATGAATACTATATATGATACAATAATATAAATATTATGTTATGTGAATATGATTTATTTATTTGTTATTTCCAAACTAAATTTAACAATAATGAATAACATAATATTATATTTCACATGAATAAGAAATTTGTGTATACTTTAATAGAATATTGCAAATACAAATATTATGTAATACAGTAAGCAGATATCAACATATGTATAATTATGCCTACTGTCAATTTAGTATCTTAAAAAACAAAAATAATGGTACCTTAAAAACGATAGATATATGGCATACCTGTTATTACGGTTATTTTGTACCACAGCCCGAGGACATGGTTCTATTTCAGTTGATGATGATGATGTAGATGGAGAGAAAACCCTAAAAAAGCCCAACTCCTTTGCCTTGTCTATGCAAAGATCTCGCATCAAATCATGAATTCGAATATAGATTGCATCTTCCGCATAATCTCTGGAAACAACTTGAACCATACATCGTTGTACCAACTCTTCCAAAAAATTCTTCGCCACTCCGTTAAGCCTCCTCCTTTCAGGACATTGATCTGGCTTTACAAATCCTTCATCTATCCATAAGTTGATCAATGTATCAACATATATTTCCTCATCTTCTTCGAAGGTCCCCAAATAAAGAAAGCATGGCTTTAGATAATAAGGCAAATCAAAATAGCTAAATTCAAGAACTTTCTTAACTGCCTCGTAGCGAAGAGAACCTCTCTCATCTTTCATTATTATTGAAACCACATCATCCTTGATGCTTTCCCATTGTTGTATCGTTGCCTTTGTTCCCAAAAGTCCAGCTAGTGTGATTATTGCAATGGGTAAACCTCCACATTTTTCTAGCATTACCCTTGCCAGTTTCGCAAACTCATCCTCCTCCTCCTCATTCTCCTTGAATTCAACAATAACTACCCTGTTATTGCAAACAGTTTTTGAAAATAGCTCTCTACTCTGTGCTGCTGTAAGGAGACGCATATTATGGATATGTAAAGGATCTATCTCTGGAAATTGGATGATTTTTTGATTGCGAGTGGTGATCAAAACTCTACCATTTCCTGTCAATAGAGTAGGGAGAAAATCTCGTAGAGCTTCTCTCTCCCATACATCATCAAGAACAATCAAAGAAGAACCTTCTTGTTGAAGAAACTCTTCTAGTTTAACACGGGGAAACATTTCACCATTTAAAATGTTAACCCCAAGCATTTCACATATTTGAAGCAGAAGCTCGTGAGTATTCCATTGCTGGGAGACACAAACCCATGCTCTTCTAGGAATCGCCTTCTTTATTTCTTCCTGATTGTAAAACTTTCTTGCGAGTGTGGTTTTACCTGAGCCACCCATCCTATAGGCTCAAATCCCATTCTTGTTTTGTGAGACAAGAGATGAGGTGGAGAGAAGAATTTTTGGTTTTGTTTTTTGAGGAGAGATGGGGGAAAAAGAAAGTATTGTTATAAAAGAGAAAATTAAAGGAAATGAAGGGTGGGAGGATGATGAAAAACCTGAAAATTTGACAAGGCTTCAGCTGGAATTGTGCAACAAAGTGGTAGATCCATGGCTCCGTGCTAAGAAAATTAAAGGTGTAAACAGCAGTTTATAATCATGTACGTACCATGGAGGCCTTCTCGGCCACATGTTGAAGAGATAAGACATAGACTTAGGGACTTTGGTTCAGTCAATGCCGGCCTCCTGCCAGCACATAATTACATATTTGAAGATAGCAAAGCTAGCTAGAAGCTTCCCTACAAGTTGATAAATAATTGAAGGGATAATAAATTTAGCCTTCAAATTAAATTGGTAGTTATTTTCAAGGCTACAAATTTCGAGGCTAAATAGTATCGATTCGTAGCCTCAAAATAATTTAAAGTGCAAATGCTAGATTAAAATAACCTCCCATTTAACTTTCAAAATGTTTTTGAGGGCATTTTGTCACTCATTTTATAGTCAACTAGTCTTACTATCCGTCCGTTGTGCGTTTTCTTAATAAATAAAATGATGTTTAATTTATTTATTTTTTCTAAAATTTGAAGGTTATAATGTACAAGAAATTTGGCCCAAAGGCCTTCGGCCTTTGGGCCAAATACAAAATGTCCCACGGATTGGGCTTTAGTAGTAAATGGCCAAAATATTTTCATAATACCGGTTTTGCCCTTGCTTTATACTCCCCCGTCTCTCTCCTCGCGCTTCTCTTCTTCTGTCCAAACTTTTACAGTTTTGCAGTTTCTCCATTGATCTTCCTCTCTCCTGGCGATTCTTCCCGACGGTTATCTGGTGATATTCGACTTGCTCTACGCCGTGCTCTCTGACTTGCTATTGGCATTGCTGTTCGACATTCTCTCCTCGTCGTTTCTGCATTTTCTGCTCTTCGTTTCGGTTTTCTGATCACCTTCTTCTAATGGCTTCATCAGGTACTTTCTTCGACTCTTCTGCTTCAGTGTTTCCACAGCAACCTCGCTTGTTGTTTCCTTTTAGTTGTGGAGATGTAGTTTCCTTCATTTCATGCAATTTCTGCTGTTCGTTTCGTTAGTTTAGCCCTTTCCTGCCATTTAGGTTTTGTTTGTAGTTTAGTTGTTGTCTAATGGCTATCAGTTTGTGCTATGGTTAATGTCCCTATCAGTTGTTTGTAGTCTTGTGTTAGGGGTACAGTTTATGGCTTGTTTGTTGACAGGGTTGCATTTTATTACTTGTTTTAATGGTTGGTTACAGTCTTTGTGAGAGGGTTATAGTTTATCAATTGTTTGGTGACATGGATACAGTTCATTACTTGTTTTTATGTTTGGTTACAGTCTGGTTACAGGGTTACAATTGATTTATGGTTACAGTTTGTTACTTGTGTGTGGTGACATGGTTCCATCTGACATTCTGCGTGTTGTGTGTTTGGTGTGTTTGGTGTGGTGACAGTATTAGTTTATGTGGTTATTCAATTTGTTGTTTGCTGGTTTTTGGTGAAAATATCTTATTTGTTGTGAAACCTAATGTTGACACTATTTCTATGCTATTTAGGTAAAGAAATTGTTGTCCAACAAGAAATTCCTACTGTGGATCCACCATCAGTTATTCAACCTGCTTCCTTCAAGTTTGTTGTTCCCAAAGAACGACGTTTTCGCGGGCACATTAATGTGTATTCAAAGCCTGCATTGATCAAAGTTCTTAAGAATGGTCTGTCTCCTGATGACTGGGTTTCTCTTATAGATGGTTGTTTAGGTCCAATTGTACGGGCTGGTGATCATCTTTATTTTTATCATCAACTTGTACATCAGATGCTCCTACACGAAGTTGAAACTTCTAAAGTTAATGAGATGTGGTTCCAAGTTGGGCAACATTTGTTTAGGTTTTCTCTAGCTGAATTTTGTTGTGTAACCGGTTTGAGTTGGAAAGAACCTGGTGATGACATGTCTCCTTCTCCTCATGTGGATATGGAGGAGTTTTTGGGTGTACGAAACTGCACATTTATTGGTCTTCTCCAAATTTTCCTCAAGGAGCCAACTCAGTCTCCCAAGAAACTTTCCATGGCGTACTTGTTACTGATTGAGGGTGTGTTGCTCCCTCAGCGTTCTAAAGCTCTTGTACGTCAATCTTTTGTGGACCTTGTCTGTGATTTTGATCGTTTAAAACTGTATCCTTTTGGTCGGGTTGTGTTTCTGGAAACACTTGGATTTTTGAAGAAATCTATGAGGTCTGATCAATCCAAAAAGGGTCCAAGGTTTGGTTATAATTTGCTCGGATATCCTGTTGCATTTCAGGTATTTCCCTTGCCTTTCCTTTTATGTTCCAATGCTTTTTTCTTCTTATTATTATTCTTTACTTCTATTTCTGTTCTTAATGTTGCTTTGTTCTCAGGTTTGGATTTTAGAGGCAATCCCTAAGATTGCTGGCATCTCAAATTGTCACTTTGCATTCTGTGATGGATTACCAGCATCTCTTGTCTGGTATACTAGTCAACGTGATTACAACATTACTTATGATAAGTGTTCTGAAATGTTCTCTAAAGATTTGGTAAGCATTCTTTCTTGTCTCAGCTTTTATTTTGCTGATCTCAGTTTCCCTCTTCCATGTTATATAGTTGTTGTCCTTTAATTGTAATTTTTGTTCTCTTGCTAGGGGACTGTCTACTCTTTGTATGCCTCGTTTATGGATTGCCCTGGCCTCTTACATTCTGATGAAGTTGCTGATGACAGTGTAGATTCTTACGTTTCCTGTTTTGTTGGTATGGATGCTGATATTAGTGATGTAGTGTGTCCAAGGAATTTACGCATCCAAGCGTATCGGCTCAGGCAATCAGGTGGTTGTCTTCTTTCTGGTGGTGTGGAACCTCATATTCCTTCTAGGAATATTCCTACTAGGATGAAGGAAATAGTTAGAACCCCAACTTTGGGAAAAAAGGGGGTGGTGCGACCACCAGTCATCACTGAGGGCAGTTCTGACTTTGAGAGTCCTGTCCAACCGAAGAAGAGGTTGGTTACACGGTCAATGAGTAGTGGTGACAGTCCTCTTCCTGTGAAGAAGGATAAAGTGTTGAGATGTAATGCTGCTGCTGATGATTCTGTCAAGAAGAAGAGAGTGTTGAGAAGTTCTGCTACTCTAGATGAGCCTATCAAGAAGAAGGCAAAGGTGGTGCCATCTCAGAAATTGTCAAAGAGTGAAGCTCCTGCTAAGAATGAAGAAGATGCACCGTGTGGTGACAGAGGTTTAGATCATGGTGACAAGCCCAGGAGGTCTAAGTTTAAGCTCCCTAGATCTATTCCTCCAAAAGGTGATGAGCTTCCTACAAGTGATGATGTTCCTGGGTTGGGAAAAGATTTTGTTAGGAAATCTGTTTTTGAAGAAATTATTAGTTCTTATAAGGCATCATTTGAGTCTTTTGAAGCTCAACTGAAAGACTGTGTTTGTAGGATTCTTGTCCTTGAGGAGAAAGTGCATAAACTAGAATCACATATCTTACATCCCAGTGATGACAGTGAGGCTTTTCTGAAAAGGGAACGTCAGGCATTGGATGAGTCTTTGAAGGATGTGCTGCCTGGTATTAGGGATAACTGCTCTCAGTTGTCTGACCATGGACATCTTTTTGAGTGTTTGAATCAAGGTGATGACAATGAAGGTGATGACACCGATTCTTCCAGTGGTTCCCCAACTCCAGAGTATGTTGTTGTTAAGTCAACTAAGGAGTCAACTTCAATAGATGTTGATGTTGGTTGCACTGATGTTGACACTGGTCTAATGCGTTCAAAGATAAAAACACTTGATGACAGTGTTGTCCCTTCTTCTGGCTGTGCTTCTCCTTCTCCCAATGTTGATGACAGTGCTGTTGCTCCTACTGAGGTCCTTGTATCACAGGATGTAACTGTTGATAGTGATATCCCTGGTACCGAAGTTCTTCCCTCATATGAAGTAATTGAAAATTCTAGTGCATCCACTTTAGAAAAAATTGTTGAGACTTGTTCTGCTGCTCCTACTGAAATCCTTCCTTCGGCTGATGAAACTTTTGATTTGAGTGTTGCTTCAACTGAAGTAATTGGGTCAGTTGAGACTGTTTTAGCTAGCTCAGTTGCTCCTACTGAAGTTCTTGCTTCACATCCAACCAATGAGGACATGGTTGCTTCCAAAGAGGTTCCTGGTGACAGTCCTGTTCACACTCCTGATCTCCCTTGCCCTACTGATTCTGGTGATGACAGTGGTGCTGTTGCAACTCTTGTGCTTCCTTGCTCGACTGATGCACCTAATGACAGTGGTGCTGTTGGTCCCAAAGTTGTGGTTACAGATAATTTGAATGATGCTAGTAGTTGCCCTGCTCCTGAAGTTGTTGGTGGGAAAGTTGATCATGGTATTGGCATCATACTTGGATACAGTTCTGATGTCCCAGATGATGTGCCTGCTGACAGTGGTGATGCAACAGGTGATATTGTTGATAAATGCAGTCTATTTCATAACATCACTGATGTCGCCTCCCTTGTTCCTTCAGATGCTGAGGATGATGATGACGTTCCCCCAAGGCGTTCTCATAGGCCGTTAAAATCTGCTCCTGCAGCCCATACTCCTTACACCAATCCTTGTAAACCAAAGAAACCTCGCCTTCCTAGAGTACCTAAACATTCCTTTCTCAGCCCTGAGGAGCGTGTTGAATTTTATACCACTTTTCGAGATCTTGGGTAAATATCCACTTTTGATATGTGTTTTTTTCTTCGTACTACCACTTCTTATAATAAATTTTTTTAACTTGTTATCTTACTTTGTAGGCGTGATGGAAAAGTCAGTGGCTGTGAGGTTGATATGAACAAGTTGTTTTTCACTGAATTATCGGGGAGGACAAAATGGCTTCGTGATCTTGTAAGTTCATATTTAAATGTCTTTTTCTTGTTGCTTATATTTTGGTGCCATCAATTTGGTGACAGTTGGGGTTTATTCTTTTTCTTTCACAGCATATAGACGAAGCACTTCATCATTTTAGAAAGCGTCTTCATGATTCTCCTGATCTAAATCCCAACAGTGTTGTATTAGACACCATTTTTTTCCCCAAGCTTGTGAACTGTGATGTTGATCTTTTTAAAAATGGTGATGCAATTCCGGAGGAATTCTTCCACTATTTCCTTGGTCTTTATCCTGGCAATTATGGGAAGACTTGGGAAGGTGCTAAGAAGGTTTACGCTCCGTTCAATCTTGACAATATGCACTGGGTAGCTGTTGAAATTGAGCTGGACTCCAAGATTATTCTTGTTTATGACTCCCAGTGCGATTTCACTAAAAATGAAGAGCTGGTTTCCAAGTTTGCTAAAACGTGTGAGTCACTTGCTATTCTGTTGAGCAAGTGTGGTCTTTTTCCTAACATGGATGACACTCCCTTTGAGGTGGACCGAGTAGATGCCTTGCCTCAAAATGAAGACGGGTACCTTCTGTTTTCCATCTTGTTGTATTTTGTTTTGTGACATTTTATCTGTCCACCTTTTTTCTCTTGTGTTTATATTTTCCTTCTTATGTAGGGGTAGCTGTGGTGTTTACGCCATCAAGCACATTGAGTCTCTGGTTTTTGGTGGTGACATTACACTTGTGAATGATGAGTATGTTAATGCTTATCGTGAGAAGATTGCATATGACCTGATGAAGAAGCAGTGGACATTTGTTTAGTTATGAACTTTAAGTTTGTGTTATTTGAACTATGTGGTGACAGTTGATTTGGTGACAGTTTAATTTATATTTTGTTGATGTAGCAGTTGTGGTGACAGCCGTTGGTGACACTGAGTTTCTGTTAGTTAGACTATTTATCTGGTGACACTTGAATTGGTGACAGGGTATCGTATATTTTGTTGATGTAAAAGTCGTGGTGCCAGCCCATGGTGACACTTAGATTGTGTATTTGTAGGCTAATGCTCTAGAAATTTATATGTTCTTTTCAATCATTTACTGTTTTATCCCTATTATATCTTACAACACTCTATAATTCCACTTTAATGTCAAGGTTTTATTAAATCTGGTGAGATCTTCAAAGTTTTCAATTTGGTTACAGTGCCTATGGCCATGTTTTCATAGTGGTGACAGTATACGTGACCCCATTTTTTATGTTGGTTACAACGTCTATAGGGTTTCCTTTGATTACAGTGTCTACGTCCTTCTTTTCATAGTGGTTACAGTGTATATGACCTTGTCTTAACGGTGGTTACAGCGTCTATGTCTATATTCACCATTCATATGATGAAGGAGAACTGTCCATCACATGTCTTTTTGGCTTCTCATTAGCCCCTTTAAGGTTTTTGATTACCTTGTCCTAGGGTTTTCCATTTGATTACAGCAATCAACTATTAACGATGTACTGTACTTAACATTTTAGGGTTTAGGGTTTAGGATTTAGGGTTTAGGGCCTTGGCCCTAAACCCTAAAGACTTAACCCTAAACCCTAAACCATACTGTACATCACATGTTCTTTTGGCTTGTCATTAGCCCATTTGGTAGGGTCTTCCTTTTGGTTACAGTGCCTATGGCCATGTTTTCATAGTGGTGACAGTATACGTGACCCCATTTTTTATGTTGGTTACAACGTCTATAGGGTTTCCTTTGATTACAGTGTCTACGTCCTTCTTTTCATAGTGGTTACAGTGTATATGACCTTGTCTTAACGGTGGTTACAGCGTCTATGTCTATCTTCACCATTCATATGATGAAGGAGAACTGTCCATCACATGTCTTTTTGGCTTCTCATTAGCCCCTTTAAGGTTTTTGATTACCTTGTCCTAGGGATTTCCATTTGATTACAGCAATCAAATATTAACGATGTACTGTACTTAACATTTTAGGGTTTAGGGTTTAGGATTTAGGGTTTAGGGCCTTGGCCCTAAACCCTAAAGACTTAACCCTAAACCCTAAACCATACTGTACATCACATGTTCTTTCGGCTTCTCATTAGCCCCTTTAAGGTTTTTGATTACCTTGTCCTAGGGTTTTCCATTTGATTACAGCAATCAACTATTAACGATGTACTGTACTTAACATTTTAGGGTTTAGGGTTTAGGATTTAGGGTTTAGGGCCTTGGCCCTAAACCCTAAAGACTTAACCCTAAACCCTAAACCATACTGTACATCACATGTTCTTTTGGCTTGTCATTAGCCCATTTGGTAGGGTCTTCCTTTTGGTTACAGTGCCTATGGCCATGTTTTCATAGTGGTGACAGTATACGTGACCCCATTTTTTATGTTGGTTACAACGTCTATAGGGTTTCCTTTGATTACAGTGTCTACGTCCTTCTTTTCATAGTGGTTACAGTGTATATGACCTTGTCTTAACGGTGGTTACAACAAGGTCATATATATACTGTTGGGCTTAGTGTAATAAAAGTGGACAAAATGGTTGTTGGGCTTGGTGTAAGATTCATTATCCAAGAGGCCCGGCCCATTTTCTTTAATATATATATGTTTTGAACTTCGGCAATTTCCCACGGCAAGTTAATTCCCTCCCTTTCGTTTCACTGGTGTATCCACGTCTCTTCATCTTCCTTTCACTGCTGTAGCCCTCTCCCTTTCATTCCTCCACTCTCTTCCAGATTTCTCTTCAGAATTTGCAACTTCGCTTTTGGTATGTAACCTTCTCCCTTTCGTTCCTCTGAAAATAAAAGTGATCGGTTAGGGTTTTTACACTATAACGTCAGTTTTTCATATTGGTTACAGTATCCTGATGTAATCAAATTTTTTATTGTTGATTTTTTCGATTTTAGATTACTTTTCCATTATCTTTCAGTCGATTAAGCGCATATGTTGGTGTTTATGTGTTGCTGAGTTGCTACTGCGTTATTTTCTTTTATTGCTGTTTGTTTTTGACTGAAAATAAACGTTGTCGTTTATTGTTGATGTACTCTTCCAGAAATTTTTTTTCTTGTTTCTGTTACTGTAATATTTCCATTACCTTTCCTGTAATGCTTGATTATTAAGTGATTGGATACTAAATGAGTGTATGTTTATTTTGTCTGTGTAGGTCTTATATCCTTCAATGGCATTTCCAACTGTAACTGAAGTAGGGTATGACTACACTGTTGGTTCATTTGAAGTTGTAATCTCAGCAAGCGAGTCGTTTTCCTATGGACCGAGCCAACTATTGGTGTCCATCCATTCTGACAGCCTCCCTCTGGCCATTAATAATTGCTCGGCTTGGAATGGTGTGCCAATGACTTTAGCACAATGCAATGAAGTGTTAACTGAAGCAGGAATCACCAGTGTGGTTCGAAATCAGGTAGCCAACCAACTCTTAATGGAATATACTCACAGTTGGTTTCAGGGCGATGCTGAGTTTGTTGAATATGGTCTCTGCCCCGACATCACTGTGGATGTACACTTCATTGAAGACTCTGAATCTGACATGAGCTCTGACTCTGATATGGATGTCGACCAACCAGATCCTCCAGCAGCAATTACAGAACACAGTGACAGCTTACAAGAGATATATCATCTTGAACAGGATGGAGAGAAATGCATAATCTGTCTGGACCTGATGTTGGCATCAATGCCTGTTCTTGCCACACCATGTGGACATTTCTTCCACCCAGAGTGTCTCCGAAATTGGCGTACAGTTTAAGCCATTTGTCCACTTTGTCGATCAGCAATTTAGTCTTAGTTCTCTTGTATATCTGCTGCTAAAAGACAGTGTAGTGGCAACTTTTTTGGGGGACTTAATTTTAAGCAAATGTAGGATATGAATGGAATTTTGTGTTTGACAATGGCTGTATCTCATTTCCATTCAAATCATACCAGTGTATTTTGTAAATGTTGGTGGGTACTTGGTGTATGTATATGCATAATATGAATGAAATTTGTGCTTTATTATATTTGTTTGTGATTTCCATTCTATCATATTTGTCCTAATGGTTGAGTATGACATAGTGCTGACACTGATATCAGTTACAAGTAGTGGTGACACTAGACTTGTATTTTTTGGTTTTAAATTTGCTCATAAGGTCTTCCTTTTGGTTACAGTGTCTATGGCTATGTTTTCAAAGTGGTGACAGTGCATATGTTAGGGTCTATGTACCTGTTTTAACAGTTCTTAAAACATCTACAAGTTTTTCCTTTGATTACAGTGTCTATTCCCCTTTTTTCATAGTGGTTACAATATCTATGTTCCTGTTTTAACAGTGGTTACAGTGTCTGTGACACTCTTGCCCATTTATATATTGAAGTATAACTATCCACTGCATGTCTTTTAGCTTCTCATTAGCCCCTATAGGGTTTTTGCTTACCTTGTCGTATGTTTTTTCATTTGGTGACAGCAATCATCTCTTATCTACGTATTGTCCTTAACATTTTAATTACAATGTTTTTTCATTTGGTGACAGCAATCATCTCTTACCTTGTCCTATGTTTTTGCTTACCTTGTCCTATGTTTAGGGTTTAGGATTTAGGCCCTAAACCCTAATGGCTTAACCCTAAACCCTAAACCATAGTGTTCATTACCTTTTCTTTTAATTTATGGTTTAGGAATTTGGTTACAGTGTCTAGGAACCTTTTATTAATGTGATTACAGCATTGATTACCCTAAACCCTAAACCCTAGTCATTCATTTATAAATCTTTGCAAAACTTTAATGATAGAAGAAGAAGAAACTGAAATATGGTCACAGTTTACATTCTGTCTAGTGTAATGTTGACAGTGAACAATTTATTCAATATAAGAAAACGATGATTACAGTGTCTATGACTCTGTTAGTCATTGATTTATAAATCTTTGCAAAACTTTAATGATAGAAGAAGAAGAAACTGAAATATGGTGACAGTTTATATTCTGTCTAGTGACCTGTTGACAGTGAACAATTTATTCAATATAAGAAAACGATAAAGTAAAACTTCTTGTCTTCCTTGATGCTTTGCCTCTGATTTGCCTCTGATCTCTAGCTATTATGTATCCTCTTTGATGCTTTGCCTCTGATTTCTCCAGCTGAAGGCTTTCTTTTCTTTTGAGGGCGACCACATCTTTTACGTATCATTGGTGGGTGACATTTCTGTCTTTTGATGTCCTCTGGTACAACCCACTGTTCTTCATTTAGAGCAGGATATATTGTCTCATGATAAGCCAATTTCCAAGCTTCAATTTTGTAGTAGCTGCTAATATACCTCAGAACACTCAGTTTTTTGTCCCTGATGACAGCAAGAGCATGTACACAAGGTATCTTTTCATAATCAAATACCTTGCATGAACAAGAGTTCTCCTTTAAATCAACCATAACCCTTTTCATCCCACTGACAACCTCAAACTGGAATTTATTGAGGTGCTTCACAGTGTACATGCCTGCATCACTGCATCTTATGTACACTATATCACTTATCTTATTTGGAAGCTCAAAGCTGTTGTTTTCAGATTCATTTCTGCGCTCATTGAACCATTTTGTTATCTTCTCTCTGATTGCATTCAGTAAGCCTATAATTGGGAATGATATATCCAAACCAAAGACATTATTTAATGATTCTGCATTGTTTGAAGTCATCATATTGTACCTGTCACCTTTTGAATAAGCTCTTGACCATTTCTCAAACTGTAATTCTTCAAGATATTTCTCCATCTTGCTGTTTGTATTACTGATGCAACCAAAGTAGCTGTTGAAATCATCTTCTGTGTAACTGTTTGCTGCGCTTTCAAACCACTGACAGAGTATATTCTTCTTGAATTTTGCCATTATATTTTGCTTCAAGTGCCATCTGCAGTAATAATGCTTAGCATTTGGATAAATCAACTCTAAAGCTCTCGCAATGCTTTGATGACGGTCAGAAACAAAAACCAGCTCTTCACTTGATGGGATGACTGTTGCCAGCTTGTTGAAGAACCACTCCCAAGAGGCGTTGTTTTCTGAGTCAACCACTGCAAAGGCAATAGGGTATATTTGATGATTTGCATCTTGTGCAGAAGCTGTGAGAAGAGTCCCTCCGTATTTTCCTTTTAGAAATGTACCATCTACCACAAGCACCTGTACAATTGAATTGTATTCAGTAATTATTTGGTGACAGTAATTTTTTCTTATGAAATGAATATGTACCTTTCGTAGGATTGGAAATGCTCGGATATATGGTCCAAAGGCAATGAACACATACTTGAACTTTGAGTTGCTATCAACTTCAATGAAGGTGACAGTTCCAGGATTTGCTTGCTTCAGGACCCAACAATATGATGGCACTAATTTATAGTTTTCTTCTGCTGTCCCCATTGTCATCTCCATTGCAAAATCACGAGCCATCCAAGATTTCCAGTAGCTAACATTCTGTTTGAAATCATTCCTCATCGTGTTTCTAATTTGTCTTGGAGTTGGACCCTGTTTCTCATCTACAAAACTGTATATATTATGTAAAACAGTGAATAAAATATGAAATGAAGCATGATTACAGTGAATAAAAATATAAAATATGTAATGAAGAATTGATTGTAGTCTATGTCACCTGTGTTTGATTCTTTCAGCTATGATTCTGTAATTTATAGGGCGCTGCTTTCCTATTCGTACTTCCATGCTACAGGTATGCTCCTTAAAGTATTTTTTAATTATAAATACAGTTGAACCACCCACTATGGCGCCATGAATTTTCTAGGTGCAGCTCCCATCGACACAAACTGTTCTGTAATAACATGGTGTTGACTTCTTCACTTTGTAAGCAAACATCTCTTGTGCAGCCAACAATTCAACAGTATTTTTGAGATCTTCCTTTGTTCGGAACAGTTGTCCCAAAAATATAAGAATTTCTCTTGATCTTTCACTTATAGGTGGTGCTGTATATTTTGTGGACATTGAATTGCCACTGATGTGACTTTCAATCCCTGTGTCATCTCCTTTACCATCCATATCACAGCCATCGTTTATGCATTCTACATCTTCATATTGCACATCAAAGTCCTCTTCCATGACATTTGTAACCTTGGCAGAGCTGTAAGCCTGTAATGCCAATTGATTTTCATCATGTATAGATTCTGTAACCTGTTCTTCAGTGATTTCCTTTGCAGCTGTAACATATAAAGGCAATGTCCAATTCACTTCCTTCAATTCATTAATTTGCAAAAAACTCCTCAAATCAGTGTCATTCTCAATTGAAAACGGCTCAGTAGTTTTCTTGAATGGATGCAAGTGACTGAATTGAAGAGTAGGAGACAAATTGTCACTGGTTGTGAATCTGTTCAGTATCTCACACTTCATCTCATCCAGGGTTACAGTCTGCCTGATGACAATTACCTTTGATGACACATCCCCAGCAAAAACTAAATCACCATCTTCCAACTTCCATTCTCCTCCAAATTTTACTGTTAACAGATTGGCCTCCATTGTACCTGATCATTGGTGACACGTATTAAATTTCATAAATATACTTTGATGACAGAAACTATTTTTTGTTATATCAGATACCTATTCTTATATATCTATAGTAGAGTATAGAAGTGCATTACTTTTGATTAAATCTAAGAAATACAGTGATTACAGGTACACAGATGCACTCAAACTCAGATATCAACATGTTGGTTACAGTGTAATTTTTGGGTGTAATCTATAGTCACGAAATCAGCAACTCCTTATATCACGAAACCAGCATCTTAGATCAGCAACTCAGCAACTACATCAACAATGTAATCTAGATTCCAGTTCTATAATGACAACATCAGGAACGTAGATCAAAATCCCCATCTGATGTCAAAATCGATGATAGTTGTTCAGTTTCTGCTAATGTAATCAATTTTTCTCCAAATTGTTCTCCAAATCCGCAACTCATACAACAATTGTGCTCCAAATTACAGATTACAGATTATAAGAAAATTACCTGTTGAAACCAACAGCTGATTACAGATTATACGAACAGATTTCTCTTCAGATCTGATTGAAGAGCTCAAAATTGTCGATAATTGGGGTTGAAATCAACAGCTGCGCTCGAGATTGGAATCCAGATCGAACGAAATCGCCTCTAAGATCGGTGCTCTGCCTCTGCGTTTGTGTGTTGCGTGAAAATGAAGAAAGAAACGGGAATAGGGCAGAATGAAGGAGGCAGGGGCAAAATTGGAAATTATGGACACCTTCCTAATTTATTACACTTTTTGTCCTAGGGCTTAATTTTTGCCCAAAATATGGACAATTACCAAATTTTTCCTATAATGTAATAGTTTGATTTACTTTTTTGGATCTTTTACTAACAATAAACTAAATTAAGAGTATGTTTAGTTCAGATGAATATACAACATATTTTCTATGTATCATCTATGTGTATAAAATATTAATTTATTTCAATAAATATGTTTTCAATCATTTATTCAAGATATCAAGTTCTAAGAAAATCCACCTTAATTTTTTTTCCTTATAGATTTAGGCATAATGTTAGTTTAATATTCTATTACGATACACACAAATATCACCCCTAAATGAAGCCTAAATTTTCTATCTTAATATCAAATTCTAAGTACGATGACACGGACTAATTGATTTTAGGGTGAATTTAACGTATCAGCTCTATTTCAAGATAGAAGATTTACGCCTAAATTATCACCTCTATTTGATCGAAGATATCAAATTCTACGTGTCATCCTACAAACTAATCTATATCTAATATAATACTAAAACACTTGCAAAATGAGACACGTGACGGCCATACATTTAAAGTTATAAATTTAAGATACATCCCCAATTGCTTCTTCAAATGTTTAAAAATCTCACTTTAAAAATAGTTCATCTCACCTTAAAAATAGATCATCTAACCAATCATAATTTAGTTTTAATCAATTACTCAATTTTAATCTATCTAATCTAATTCAATTAATTCCTAATTTAATTTTCTAATCACGCTCATGTCTATCTTTAATTAAGGCCTAACCATCTAGAATGAATTATTTCATCTATCTAGCATAAACCAATTCTCATTAATGATTAATCAATGATATTTAATAAATCATCTATCTATCTAATTTCTAAAAATTTATACTCCAAATAAAAAAATCAAGATTAAATCTTATTAACCAATTAAAAAAATAAATCAAATCATTTATGTCAAGATAAAATTTGAACGTAAAAGGCAAGATTAAACTAAAAAAAATCTTTTGGATGGAACCTAATTAAATATGAACACAAAAAGCAAGAATAATTATTTGAATTTTATTTACAGTTCAAATGTTCAACTCTTTAATTGTTAACAGTTTTTCTAATAAATAAAATAGTTGTTATTTGTCTTTATCCATTTTTAAACAACTTTGATGTGTTATGATTAGAAAATATTTTTGAAACAATTATTTTCTATGTTTTTTGTGCACATATGAGTAAACTCTTTTTTAAATATATACATCTTTAACACTTTTTTAACTCACGGATAATCTACTTTACAAGCTATAAACTCTAATTTTAAGTTTTTTTATTTAGCTCTATTTACAACTACGGTGTCATTTTTAATTTATCTCTTTGGCCATGTTTCGTTCTTTTGCATGAGTACATTAGAAATCAATTTTCCTTAAAATGATGAGTTTGTTTGGTTGTTATAATATTAAGTTGATAAGAATAAATTAATAAAAAAAACTAAAAAATGATTTATTCATTAATTACTTATCAATTTATATCATAAAAATTATGTGTTTTTAAATTATTAAATCTAATTAATTTATTTATAATATTTTTAAGAATATAGCTAACTACCGAGTAATATGTGCAAAACAATCTAATTAATTTATTTCTTACATTAATAAATGTAATTAATTTATTTATAATATTTTTAGAATAATTTATTTACAAGCTAATTACCATGCACTCACACACACTGAAGTTTCCTAATTATGGGACTTGATGATGGCGAAAAGGACAAGGATGAAAATCGTGCGAAATCACTTAAGGTATCTTATTTTGCATATTAGTAATCTAATAATGAATCTATAACCCCTACTGAAGTTTCCTAATTATGTAGGTAAACAAAGAGGAGGATGACAAAATGTGGGCGACTGCAGCAAATGTAGCTGCCCGAGCTGCTGTAGGGGGGAGATGATATGTTGTCTAAGTGGCAGCTTATGGCTGAACAGGCTCGTCAAAAGCGTGAAGGTGGGGCTGATGCAAGTACTAGTCCTCATCCAGCCAAAGAACCAAACTGCAAGAATTCATCCACTTCTAGGAGATTTTCTACAACTTTGGAGTGCTTGAAAGGGAACCTCACACAACAAAATCAACTATCCTTTATCGTCTATACAAGATAAGCAAAGCAGATGCTTCCAGTGAGAAGGGCAAAGGCTAAATGGTATCCTATCGGTCGTGCAATGCTAAGAGAACGCCTATAGGAACATAAGGGTATTTTGGTAATTAGCACTTAGATGCTCATTGTATAAATACCCCAATTGAACAGATTGGAAAGTAATGAAAAAAACAGATTCAGAAGTTGTTACAGAATCGTTTCTCTCTTGTCCCCCTTTTCTTCATTTGTGTTCATCTGAAGCTCATCCATGGTGGTCGTCAATTGAGATCCTTGATCTCTGATCAAGAATCTTTTATGGTATCAGAGCACACGGTAAAGAGATCCGCATTCAGACGACAACCGTAGGAAGATCAATACCATGGAAGGTGGAGGAGAAACAAGAAACATGATGGTCGGAGAAAATACATCAAGTAACAGCATGAATGATCCACTTGGTTTGTCAAATTCAGATCATCCTGGAGCGAAGCTTGTCGCAAATGTATTCAATGGATCCAATTTTCTGAGTTGGAGCAGAGGAGTCAAAATGGCATTAGGAGCCAAGTTCAAGATCGCGTTCATCGACGGGAGTTCGCCGGAGGAAGAAGTGTCAACGGAGGACTTACCAAGGTGGAAGAGATGCGATTATATGGTTCGATGCTGGATCCTTAACTCCATGACTGCAGAAATGGCAGAGGGATTCATGTACACAGATTCGGCAAAACAGCTTTGGGAAGAATTGACAGAGAGGTACGCGCAGTCAAATGGACCATTGTTGTATCAATTGAAGAAGACCTTGTGTAATCTTGGACAAGGATCGATGACAGTTGCATAATATTTCAACAAAATGAAAAAGTTATGGGATGAGATACTGAGCTTGGAAGGAGTTCCGAAATGTACCTGTGGTGTCTTTAGCAGGTGTTCTTGTGGTGTAATCAAGAGAATTACATAGATTGACAACAAGAACAAATTGCTTCAGTTCCTTATGGGGTTAAACGACACATATGATAGTGTCAGAAATCATATACTTGCCATGGACAATATGCCAACAGTCAACAAGGCATATTATCTGGTGTATCAGGTTGAAACTGCAGGGGGAGAGAACACATGCATGAAGTCACAAGATAGCAATGCTTTTTCTGTGAATAACTCGTCTAGCAACAAGAAGACATTCAAGGATCCTAAAAGAAAGAAAGCAATGAGATCTGCAGCTGCTGTGTCAGAAATGTTTGATTCTCCTCTGGATGATGACCTGATGACAGAAAAACTAGAACTGGATATGGCAATGGCTAATACAGTTTATCAGGAGGTCTTGATAGCTATGAAAGGAAAGGCTCAAATGGCTTCCACCAACAGTGCATGTATAATTTCTGCTATGAATTCTTTTAGAGATAGTAAAGATTATAATCTGTCATGGATCATTGATTCGGGAGCATCTGATCATATGACATTTAATGACAAATTCTTGAGGTCTAGACGAAAGTTAAATAGACCAATAAGTGTTTGTTTACCTGATGGTACCATAAAGAAAGTATTGGAAGTAGGAGAGATTGTGTTGGGGTCAGGTTTGAGATTACAAGACGTGTTCTATGTACCTGAGTTCAAGGCCAATCTGCTGTCAGTAGGAAAATTGATTGATCACACATGGGTTGATGTGAAATTTAAGAAATCTACTTGCTTATTTCAGCACCCTGAGAGTGGTCATATCTTGCTCAGTGCGGAGAGGATCCCAGGGCAGCTATATAGGGCATATTTGCAGCAAATTGGTAATACTGGAAGCAGCAGCAATGTTGTTAATGTTTCTCAGAAGAGTACTATAGATTGTAATAAATCTAGTCATGTTCAGTTGTTGCATGATAGGTTAGGACACATTTCATTTTCTAGAATGAAACATGTGATTGGTAGCAGGGTAAAGGATGATGATTCACTGATTTGTGAAGCTTGTGTTCTAGCTAAACTTCATGCACTTCCTTTTGATAATAGTATTGCAATTGCTTGTAAAAGGTTTGAATTGATTCATGTTGATTTTTAGGGACCTTACAAGATTCCTAGTCGTGATGGTGCCAAGCTCTTTGTGACTTTAGTTGATGATTTCAGTAGAGAGGTTTGGGTTTATTTGATCCCTGACAAGTTGCAAGTTAGCAGGATAGTGTGTGATTTTGTCACACTGGTGGAGAGACAGTTTGATGCCACAACTAAAATCATCAGGAGTGATAATGACACTGAGTTCTTTGGGTGCAAGGGGGTTTTTTGCACAGAAAGGTATTGTGCATCAACTATCTACACCTTATGTGCCACAACAAAATGATAGAGTGGAACGCAAACATCGTCACCTTCTTGAGACAGCAAGAGCCATTAGACTGAGAGCTAGCTTACCTATTGAGTTATGGGGTGATTGTGTCTTGGAAGCTGCACATCTGATAAACCTGATGCCTTCTGCAGTTCTCAAGTGGTCCACACCTTATAAGAAACTGTATGGGAAATCTCCAAGTTATGGTGATCTGAAGTTAGTAGGGTGCTTGTGTTTTGCTTTGATCAGAGGCCCCAATAAAGACAAGATGGCTCCCAAAGCAAGAAGGTGTGTTTTCATATGTTATCCAAAGGGTCAGAAGGCTTATAAATTGTTTGATCTTAGTTCAAAAAAGGTGGTTATTAGCCGTGATGTGCTTTTATGTGAATCCACTTTTCCCTTTGCCACTTCTGTTGATACATAGATGAAGGAATTCAATGACTCCCTTCCCTTGGTCAACCCTGCCTACTATCCTGAGCCTAGCCTCCCTACTGCCCCATTTCTGTCCATTGTCCCTGATTCTTTTTCCTCTCATAACTCATTGGAAATCTCCAATCAGTTACAAACCAATCCAGAACCTTCATCATCCTCACATTTGTCATCTTCCCCAACTCCACAAAATTCTCCACCATTACCACCAGATCCTGCAACATACATACAACCTCCAAGAAAATCATCCAGAAACATACAACCTCCAAAATATCTCCAAGATTTTATATGCCCTTCTACTTCCCTATCCAATTCTTTTATGGTCACTAGTGTGGATGATCCTAGCTTTTATCCTAATGACTATGTAGCCTCTTTGTATCATGTTCTCTCTCTCTCAAAGAACCACTTACATATGCTCAAGATAAATCTGATCCCAGATGGGTTGAGGCAATGCAGAAGGAGATCAATGCACTTGAGGATAATGAGACATGGTCTCTTACTCAACTTCCTCCTGGGAAAACTGCAATTGGATGTAGGTGGATTTACAAAATAAAGTTCAGATCAAATGGGAGTGTCGAAAGATTCAAGGCTTGTCTGGTTGCAAAGGGTTACAATCAGATTAAAGGCAAAGATTTCAAACACACTTTCTCACCAGTAGCAAAGTTCACTACAATGAGGGTGTTGCTTGCTCTTGCCACATTCAAACGATGGCCAATTCATCAGTTGGACATAAATAATGCCTTCCCTCATGGCTTCATTGATGAGGAAGTGTTTATGAAGATCCCTGATGGTTTCAGTAAGGCAGTTCCTGGTCAAGTTTGCAAATTGAAGCGCTCTCTATATGGCCTCAAACAGGCTTCGAGGCAATGGAACATTGAACTTTCCAAGTTTCTTGTCAGCAAAGGGTTTGTCAAGTCCTGCTATGATTACTCTCTATTCATCAAGCTGGTTCCTAAAGGTATTGTGGTTGTCCTAGTGTATGTTGACGATTCGTTAATTACTGGAGACAGTCAGAGTGAGATTCTATCTCTCAAAAGTGCTCTTCATACCCAATTCACCATTAAAGACTTGGTTGAAGTTAGATACTTTCTGGGGCTTGAAGTTTCTCGTACTGCTCAGGGTAGCTCAATCAGAGAAAGTATGTATTAGACATTCTTCAAGACACACAGATGGAGGGTTGAAAGGCTGCATCATTCCTTTTGCCTCGTGGTCTTAAGCTTACTGTTGAAGAAGGATCCTTGCTAGATGACCCTGAGAAGTATAGGCGCTTAGTTGGGCGTCTCTTGTACCTGAACATAACTCATCCAGATATTTCATATGTTGTCCAACACTTGAGCCAGTTCATGAGTGACCCTCGTCTTCCCCATTGGCAAGCTGCTCTACATGTGGTTAGATACTTGAAGGGCACTTTCAACCTGGGATTGATGTATCCTACAGATAATTAACCACTTAGCTCTTGATGCTTTCTGTGATTCAGATTGGGGTAACTGCCTCCATACTGGTAGATCACTTACATGATTCTGCATTTTTCTGGGCAAAGCTCTTGTTTCCTGGAAAACGAAGAAACAGAGTACAATTTCTAAGTCTTCTGCAGAGGCGGAGTATAGGAGTCTCTCTAAGACAGCAAGTGAGCTTGTTTGGTTAGATTCCATATTGGAAGATTTTCGGTGCCTTATTCCCAAACCGATTGATCTTCACTGTGATAGCAAGTAGGGCTGAAAATCACTCGTGGGTGACCGATTCACCCGACCCACCCGACCCGATTATTAGGGTGAAAATCCGAAAAAAACCGGGTGATGGATGAGTGATGGGTCGGGTGAAATGGGTGATGGGTCGGGTGATGGGTGATATAGTTTCCACCCATTACCCGACCCGCTTTACCACCCGTTAGCCCACCCGATTATTATAAAAAAGAGGCTGCTAGTGTATAAATAATATAATTTAACATAACTAATATATTTCTAATTTTCTACCTCTAGTTTCTCCATTTTTCAAGTGTTCTTGTTCAAAAAGGTCTAAAAAATATATATAAACTTGCATTATTTAACTCCATGTCTTTTTAAAATTTCTTTTATTTGTATTGCATATACCGATAGAGTGTAAGCAATTTGACTCTTTCCAACGACTTTGTTAGCATTTACTATATTAATCCATGATTAACCAAATCGTATTTTTCCAATTTGTCATGAGATTTATAACAATAATCCTCTTTATGCAAAGATATTAAAGAAATGACACATAAGTCTGATTTCTAAGGACATAGTTTTTCTATACTTGTTTAATTTATTTTAAATCTAGTAACCGAGTTAAATTCACCTCATTTAGTTTGATATATTAAACTTCTAATACTAATTTTGTAAGTTTAGGATAGTGATATAATGTATAAATAAGTCTTTTATTCATTTAGTAAGATTCATACGTTGATGTGGTTTATAAAATTATCGAATATGAATGATTTTTTGGTATGTCTTGTGACTCATTTTCTTTAAATTTCTTTCACCCGATTAACCACCCGATTCACCCGACGGGTCGGGTGATGGGTGAAACATTAGACGGGTGGGTGATGGGTTGGGTGAATTTTTTTTTTTGTAATGGGTCGGGTGAAAAAATGGTTCCACCCATCCATCACCCGACCCATTTCCACCCCTAACAGCAAGTCTGCTATCTACATAGCCGAAAATCCGGTTTTCCATGAGAGGAGTAAGCACCTTCGATTGGATTGCCACTACGTTCGTGAGAAGCTCCAGGAAGGGTTCCTTCTCCCTTCTTACATTCGTTCAAATCTTCATATTGTAGATATCTTTACAAAACCCTTAGGTGCAGATCAACACTCTGTATTGGCTTCCAAACTGGGCTTAGTTTGTTCAACTAGCTCAGTTTGAGGGGGGGATATAGGAACATAAGGGTATTTTGGTAATTATCACTTAGATGCTCATTGTATAAATACCCCAACTGAACAGATTGGAAAGTAATGAAAAAAACAAATTCAAAAGTTGTTACAGAATCGTTTCTCTCTTTTCCCCCTTTTCTTCATTTGTGTTCATCTAAAGCTCATCCATGGTGGTAGTCAATGGAGATCCTTGATCTCTGATCAAGAATCTTTTAACGCCTCTCTCAATCTCTCCAATTGTTAGAAACCTGCCACCACGTCGCCCCCTATGGCTCACCAAATCTCTCAATCTCTCAATCTTATATGCAGATCGAGTTAACACCACAATCTGATCGCACACACAAGTCACAAGTGTATATAACCACCCCCCCCCCCCCCAAAGAATTAAGTGGGTCTCCAGGGCATTGTTCAGCTTTGGCTCGTAGGGGTTGAGAAATGCAACTTGCTTGATTTCGTTGGTCCATAAGGTTTTGTTGTGGGGCTTTCTCGAAGAACCCATTGCGAGTAAGCTGCTTTGTTTTCATAATGGAAGCAATGTGTTTCGGTTGATCTGTGCAATTTTAGCAGGTGCGGAAACTTTTGCTCGATTCGTATTGCTTATATATGGTGATGTGCTTTGATCATCGAAAATCAGCTATTTCAAATGCCTCCGAGAGTGTGGGATCACTCTTGAAGTATATTGAAGATGTTGATCTTTGTAGATGGAGATTGCTGGACACTGATGCCTTTGAGCTAGGAATTGGCAAATGGCAATCAAGGCTGAACTATGTCACTTACCCTCTCTTGTTTGATTAGTCTTGGAGATCGATCTAAGCAGTTTGTTACGACTGTTGTACGGTAATTAGATTTGTTCAGCTCATATATATAGCTCATGAATTTAGCTTTACGACGGGAAGCTTAGTGAATGCTAGTGCTACACTGCTACCTAGTATCTACCAGACTACCATGCCTCTTCGGACAAGATCTAGAAGCTTCAACACGACAAGTTTGTTGACAAACTGATGATAAAACACCAGTAAACCACTCACACAGATCAATCAAACAAGGAAGAAGAAACTCAGGTTCTTCTGTCACACAGAAGAGAACCTTGAACACACTAAATTGGTAAACTGCCACTACTCCAATCACATTGAAACTGTCGACAATTACACCCTTAAACATCAACAATTCAAAGATAAAACTACCCACTAATCTATCCACTAACTTGACTATAAACTGCAACATAACTGACTCCAAAAACTCAACTGCAAACAGAAAATAAAATGTGCATAACTTTGATCATAAGCTAGCTAACTAACTAACTAACTTAGCTTAGACTTAGCTTAGGAAATTCAAATTACATTTCAACACCACCCCTTAATTTGAATTCCTTCATACTAATCTTCTCCATGAAGTAGTGATGCTTTGCACTGCTAAGAGCCTTAGTGCACAGATCAGCATCCTGACTGTTGGTTCCACAAAACCTCAACATCACTTTCTCCTCTGCTACCAACTTTCGTATGAAGTGATGTTGCACATCTATATGTTTGGTTCTGGCATGGAAAGCTGGATTCTTAGTCATTGCAATTGCTGACTTATTGTCACACCACAATTCAATTGCTTTTGTATGATCACACCCCAGATCAAGTAGCAACTTCTTCAACCATAATGCTTGCTTAGCAGCTGAGCCTGCTACTACATACTCTGCCTCTGAAGATGATAGAGCCACAGTGTCTTGCTTCTTAGAGCTCCATGTCACAGCTCTTGAGCCTAAACCAAACACTGACCTAGATGTGCTTCTCCTGTCATCAAGACAGCCTGCCCAATCACTATCTGTATAGCCCCTGAGCTTGAAGTCATCAACACATACATACCAAATGCCATAACCCATAGTTCCTGCTATGTACTTCAAAATTCTCTTGGCTGCACCAAGATGCTGCTTTGTAGGGCCATGTAGATACCTTGAAATCACACTCACACTATAGGTAATGTCAGGCCTAGTGTGAGTAAGATAGTTTAGACCACCAACCAAACTTCTATATAACTTCTCATCTGCTGTAGAAGTACCATCTTCTCTTCTTAGTTTTTCATTGGTGTTCATTGGTGTCTGAGCTATATCACAATGCTCCATGTTGAACTTCTTCAACATATCTCTGCTATACTTCTCTTGGCACACAAAAATCCCTTCCTTGCTTTGCATTACTTCCAACCCAAGGAAATATTGTAACAGATTTAAATCTGTCATCTCAAACGTGCTCATCATGGCATGCTTAAACTCCTTGAGCATCTCAGATGAAGGACTGAAGTAGATTATATCATCTACATACAAGCATACCACAATAAACTCATCTCTGCTCTTCCTCTTCACATAAAGTGTTGGCTCATTTTCACTTCTCTCAAATCCATTCTTTAGAAAGAATGAATCTATCTTGTTGTACCAGGCTCTTGGAGCTTGCTTCAACCCATACAGAGCCTTGTTCAACTTGTAGACTTTGTGATCTTCTCCTTCTCTCAGAAAGCCTTGAGGCTGCTCAACATACACTTCCTCCTGCAGCTCTCCATTCAGAAAAGCAGACTTCACATCAAGTTGAAAGACTTGCAATCTCCACTGAGCTGCTAGAGCCAACACAATTCTCACTGTCTCCATCCTTGCCACAGGAGAGAAAGTTTCTTCAAAGTCTATGCCCTCTTGCTGTGCATATCCTTTTGCCACGAGTCTAGCCTTGTACTTTTGAACTCCTCCATCTGTGTTAAACTTGGTTTTTGAAAACCCATTTCAAACCAATAACATTTATGTCTCAAGGCAGCTCCACTAACTCCCATGTCTCATTTCTCTGAATAGACTTCATCTCCTCCTTCATAACCTTTTTCCAGTTTTTAATGCTTTCAGTATCTTCAAAATACTCAGGATCTGAAGCAACTAATGCCAATTCACAGCTTGCATATATATCAGACAGTGATATGAACTTCCTGGGTGGGGATTCACTAGATGATCTTGTTGATGGAGAACTGTGATTGCTTGAGGAGCTTGAGCTATACTGAGGAACTGGTGTTGCAGGAGCACTATCATTATGATCATCATCATCATTATCCTCATCCTCTGTTGAGCTACTAATGGGAATCACAGGGATCACATCTTCTGTCATAGACTCAACATTCTTCTTCTCCCAGTCCCACTCAGCTCCTTCATTGAAAACCACATTCCTACTCACAATGGTTTTCTTACTCACAGGATTATAAAGTTTATAGGCCTTAGACTGAGCTGCATAGCCTATGAACACACACTTCACTGCCTTGTCATCTAGTTTTGATCTCAGATTCACTAATGCATAAGCAACACACCCAAAGACTCTCAGATGACCAACAGATGGCTTCTTTTCTCTCCAAACTTCAAATGAAGTTCTATCCATCACTGCTCTGGTGGGAGACACATTCAGTACATATACTGCTGTTGCCACAGCTTCACACCAAAACTGATTTGGCACCTTCCTGGCTTTCAACAAACTTCTAGCCATTTCTATGACAGATCTATTTTTTCTCTTTGCCACACCATTTTGCTCAGGTGTGTAGGGTGCTTTCAACTCTCTTCTTATGCCATTCTCTTCACATAATGTCATAAAATCATAGGACATGAACTCTCCTCCTCTGTCAGTTCTCAATGCCTTGATTGTTTTGCTTGTCTGCTTCTCTACAAGAGCTTTGAACTTCTTGAAGCTTTCAAATGCTTCTGACTTGAGCCTCAAAAAGTAAACCCAACTCATCCTGCTGTAATCATCTGTAATAAGGAAAAAAATACTTGCTGCCACCTAGTGACTTAGTCTGCATAGGACCACACAGATCAGCATGTAGAAGCTCCAGGCACTCACTAGCTCTCCATGGTTCACTATTTGAGAAAGAACCTCTCACTTGCTTCCCATACACACACCCTTCACACAGCTCTAGTTCACCTATCTTAGGCACACCACTGACCATGCCTCTTGTGCTCAATAGCTTCAAGCTTTGAGCATTAAGGTGACCATATCTCAAGTGCCACAACATGGTTTCTTCATCACCTTTTGCTGCCATAGCCTTTCCCACATTCTCTGCCAAGTTGAGTGGGAACATTCTATTCTTGGTCATAGGAGCATTCACTACAACACAACCAGTTTTCTTCTCTCTGATCACACATACATCATCATCAAATAGTAGTGAATAACCTGTTCCTTGCAATTGACCAACACTGAGCAGATTATGAGCCAACCCTGGCAACCACTGCACATCTCCAAGCAATCTCACATCACCTTGCATGCACCTGATTGCCACAGTACCTCTTCCTTCCACCTGTAGCACTTTGTTGTCTCCAAGCCTAACACTGCTTTTCTTAGACTCATCTAAGTCTTTGAATATGCTCCTGGAGCTGGTCATGTGGTTAGAACAACCACTATCTAAATACCACATCTCACTTGATCTTTCTGCTACAGATGACAGTGCCATGAACAATCTATCCTCTTTCTCCACTTTTTCTGTGTAGTTAGCTCCTCTTTGCTCATTCTCTTGCTTCTCCCAATAGTAAGCTTCTTTATGCCCAAATTTCTTACAATAGTAGCACTTAATCCCACTTCTTTGCTGCCTTGAATCACTGCCTTGATTCCTATTAGAATCTTTCCACTGATCATCTCCATTATCTCTACCTGATCCACCAGATTGACCTCTTCCATAGCCTCTTCCTCGGCCTCTGTAACTACCTCTTGAGCCACTTCTTCCTCTATGGCCTCCTCTGTAGCCACCCCTACTTGAAGAGCCCTCTGATTTGGTCTTTGAGGTGTCATCCTTTGCTTGAAACACCTTCTCTTCCTTCACTTCAGTGGTTCTGCTAAGCCTCTCCTCATGAGCTTGCAGTGAACTTGTCAATTCCTCAAATCTGTAAGTTGACAAGTCTTTTGATTCTTCTATAGCAGCAACAACATGATCATACTTCTTGGTGAGACTCCTCAACACTTTGCTCACCACAGTTTCAGTACTCATATTCTCCCCATATGACTTCATATGGTTAACTATGCTTGACACCCTCGACAGAAACACTTGCACTGACTCCTTTTCCTGCATAACTAGAGTTTCAAACTCTCTTCTCAATGATTGCAGTTTGACAGTGATTACTTTCTTGTCCCCCATGTATTCCTGCCTCAAAACTTCCCAGGCTTCATGGGATGTTGTTGATGCTGAGATCCTTGGAAAGATCTCATCATCTAAGGCTGTTTGAATCATGAACAGAGCCTTCGAATCCTTCTTCCTTTTCTCCCTTAGTGTTTGATCTGGATCCTCAGTTCCATTGTCCTCGAATCCATGCTCTACCAAATTCCAAACTTCTTGAGACTTGAAGAGAGTGGTCATCTTCAAGCTCCATAAATGGTAGTTAATCCCTTTAAATATAAGCAATTGGGAGTTACCTGAGTTGCCATTGCCATTGTTCTGCATTTTATCAGAACTTTGCTCACTGTGTTTCCCATGTGTTTTGTCCTCACAATCACTCAACCCCGAATCAAACCCAGCAACACAAACTAGTGTTTGCTCTGATACCAAACTAGCCTATAGACCCCGTGCGTTAATGCACGGGATTTTTAAAAATAATCTAAGCAGCAACCAACATTAACCATATACCTTTAACACAGTCAGCAACACTAAAATCAGATGGGACTATCACATTTTCAACCCCCTTTGCTGTCATAATTGTGGTCCTAGCTGTCTTGGATCCTCCCTTCCCCTCATCACTCAATCCATTTGCCTTGAATTTAGAAGGCAACACCTTGTCCTGCTGAGTTATACAACAGTACACAGCCCCCTTTTTCTGATCTCCTCCTGTTCATTTCTTGTCACTCCTCCACCCAAAAGAGTTGCAGAAATAGCATCCTCCATTGTTGTCCTAGAATAGCTCCCTTTTTATTCTTGCTGTCATAGAACATCCCCACTTTGATGTTTATCATGCACTCCATTTGCAGCAGCCCCACCAGCAGCATTAAGATTTTTCTCATGACAAGGGGGCATACATAATTTTCCAGTAGCTTGTGCAATTAAAATAACACCACTAGGGTCACCATGCAGACAAAATGCTAGAATTCACATTCATATTATTACTCTTCGTGGCCATACATTGAAAAAGATGCTTAATAATAACTTTTTTAAGCTACAGGCCAAGATCAAGATCAATGTTGTCATCAAATTTCACACAGAATTCTGCATCCCAACTCTGAACTGCAGTGCTAAAAAAAACAACTTTGTTTTCTTGGGTAGCTCTTCCTCAGTATCCTCATGGCCTTCCTGAAATCATGACAAGGCAAGCTCATCACTCTTAATAAAATTAAATCAAGCTTAGACCTAAAAGAAATTCATGAACATCCGTCAACTATTCTCAAACTTCACAAAAGTGTCAATAAACTGACCTATTTCATTTTAGAAGCGGACACCAATCACAATAATTGCAAGTACCATAATTGCAAGTTTTTTCATGACATATATACTAAAGGCGCACATACTATCATTGTGACAATGCACCATTTCAGCAAATACACCAGGATACAAGACATATCTCTAATTTCTAATTCACCCAAGCTAATAACAATTTATGCACTGATCTCTACAACAGTGAAACTACAAAGACAGAAATAAACTCTCTAAAAATGCCCACTCATTCATGCCTGCGTAGAATTATAGAAATTCAGAACACCCGATGGTATATTTCCTGAATAAATTCAAATGATCAATGTATATTTCCTTCCTTCAAAGAAAATATATCATTTTAGCTACCTTTTTTATTATCATTATTATTTATGAAAAAAAGTCACTTTAACACATTTGCAAAATAATTATTAGTCAATTATAATGTCTGTTATTTGAAAATTGTATATATTGAAACAGTTTATGACAATTGTTTTCATTCATGACTAGCTTATCATGAGACGTGGAAAACTTTAGGAAAATTTTAGTTTTCTATAATAAAAAATACAGACCTACCTCTCTTTGTATGCTCGACATGAATGAACCGGTGAAATCATGTAGCACTTCCAGTATGTCATTGAAAGTCACCTTTCCCTTACCATCCCAGTCAAAGACCTTGAATATGACTGCAAAGGACAGGGCATGACGGTCAGAATAATACCAAGCATAGATAATTTTTCTTTGAGAGAATTTATTTGTTACAAGTTTTGTTTTCATAAAACCATCCAAAAGGCAACAAACAACTTTCATTTACCCAGCATAATGGAGAAATCCATTGAATGCATCTATATAGGACAAAGTGATAAACAACCACCAATCTAACCGGTTAGAAGAAACGTGAAATCTGGATACAAGTACATCTTTATGACTATGTACCATATAGATGGAGTGTTTGCAAATTACATTGCAGAAAAGCAAAACTACTATCTGACAGAGAAGAAAAGAAAAGACAAAGGCAAAAGCAAAAGACTTGAGAATTTGTCTACATGTGCTAAAGTCAGATTAAGATCCAGAAGATCAAAATAAGGAGATTATAAGGATATTTGTAACCATAAAGATACCCTAGGTTAGATCATGGTGCACTAATCGATCTAAAGTCTAAACCCTTGCCGAAATTTTATACATGTCAACAGAGCTACTAGCTTTGAAGAAACTTATATGAGTTCATGAAATTAGGAAAGCATATAATCTTACCGTGACAAAACAGACTCTTCTGATTATACTCCTACACAGCCAGAAGAGCAAGAAGGACGAACACCTGGTACTATTAATCAAGAGCTCATTCGGCACGATCACTTGTTTGAAATCTTCTGTTTTAACAGTGTTAAGAAAGATGAAAGTCGCTTCATCGCATCTCAATTGTGGTAGCTGTTGCATTAAGAAAAATTGAAGCCAAAATTATGACCTTTTTTTCTCGGTGAGTTTGATGAGCATGGATATACATGTCAAGACAACTGAGAAGCGAATGCTTAAAACCAGAAACCATGCTCAAAGACAACTATGACAGTGTTAACATACATTACAAAAAGTATAAACATAAAGTCATCATCTTAATCAATTAATAGCTCAAAGAGAACTGTATATTATGACAAAAATTCAATACTTTCACCTATATGAATTAAAAAACACAGTAAATACACACGGATAAAACCAGAAACCATGCTCTAAAGACAAAAGACCAAACTTTTCAGTCCACTGATCAAACCAGCTCAAATCCAGTGACAGTCAGCCAGTCCCTTTATTTCACTAATACATCATGCATTGACCTTTGATATCCTTGATCTAGAGCAAGTTCTTAATCTCCTCGTAATAAGTAACTACATGCTAATTTTAAATTAAATGGATAAAATAAAAAGAATCAAGTGTAAGAGTAACCCGTCATTAGTGAATGCTTACATAGCTTGATACCTCTATGTTTTTCCTTGTAGCACAGCTCTAATGAGTTCCACTTTCCCTGCATAAGACAAAGTCTTAGAGTTCCAATAACTTATATTAGTGAGCATTTTGTCCAGAAAGGGTGAGAACTGTGAGATGGTAAGCCTTCCTGTTGAGATAGGGATTCCTAGATATCTAAATGGAAATTCTCCCTGTGAGAATCCTGTTCTGTTGGCCAAATAAAATCTGTCTTCTGGTTTTACTCCAGCTAGGTAGTATGAAGATTTAGTGGCACTGACTTCCAAACCTGAAACTGCAGAAAAATGTTCTAAAGCATCCAACAGAATTGATATAGACTCTTTATCACCTCTTGACATTAAAATCAAGTCGTCAGCATATGCAAGATGTGAAATCTGTAATAAGCCACACTTAGGATGAAATTTAAACTTAGGGAGCCTTGTTTTCCGAGGCTTGCAACCATCTGATTTTAGTTTTGCAAAAACCTCAAAACTGAAATCTAACAACCTCAAATTCAAATCGAAGTTAGTGATTAAACCATAAAAAATGTGATTGCACATCTCTAAACCTTCAAAAAATGCAAGGTCAAAAATATCAATAAGCAGTGCATAACAAAGTCATTCAAACAATTGATATTCAGATGACAAATTACAAAATCACAAAGCCCAATAAAAATCACTTGCACATCAAAATTTGTTGACAACTGACAAGAACAGGTACAACTCATAAACCTCATCACTTAGGAATTTGAGAGACATAAAACCTTGTAACCCTAAGTTAATTCCCTGCCAAACCAAAATCACTTGCACGTCGAAAAGATCATAAACCCCAACCTTAATTTCACATTCAATTCGAAAATCAGAGAAATTTAGACAACCAGATGTTTACCTATCTGCTGAATCGACTCCAATTGAAGATGATTTGGAGGGTTTACCAAAAACTGCTTTTGTAAATCGACACAAATTGAAGACACGTACCACCTCTGTTCGCTCACCGTCGATGCCCTTCTTCGCCGTCGCTGCATCCTCACCGCACCACCTCTTCACCTCTCCGTCCTTCTCTGATCCTCGGACCTTCCCTCTAGCACCGCCGGTTTCCACCGCCCTCATCACCTCCCTTCTTTCCCCTCCAACAGATCCCCTCTCGCGCTCGCCCTCCTACCCAGGACTCCCGCTCTCTCCTGCACCGGCTCAACCCTACCTCCTCGTGCTCGCCAACAGCCCAGTAGCAGCCACCACACCCCGAAGATACGCTTGGTCTTCTCCTCCAGCGGCTTGAGCCTTTCTTGGCCACAAACTCCGACCCTTCTTCCTCGGTCTCTCCTCCTGCGGCTTCTGATTGAGAGGGAATTGGAGAGTAATCTGTGGGGGAGACGTGTGTGTGATGTGAGCAGGAAGGAGAGAGGCACAAAAACCGCTTCGTCATAAACCGTTTCAAGAATGGCAAAAAATAAAAAAATCCAAAAATCTGCTGGCCCGACACGTGGAGAAATCGTTTACAAAGAAATCACTTTTGCTATTATATTGTAGGGATGTTGACAAACTGATGATAAAACACCAATAAACCACTCACACAGATCAATCAAACAAGGAAGAAGAAACTCAGGTTCTTCTGTCACACAGAAGAGAACCTTGAACACACTAAATTGGTAAACTGCCACGTACTACTCCAATCACATTGAAACTGTCGACAATTACACCCTTAAACATCAACAATTCAAAGATAAAACTACCCACTAATCTATCCACTAACTTGACTATAAACTGCAACATAACTGGCTCCAAAAACTCAACTGCAAACAGAAAATAAAATGTGCATAACTTTGATCATAAGCTAACTAACTAACTAACTAACTTAGCTTAGACTTAGCTTAGGAAATTCAAATTACATTTCAACAAAGCTGACGAATCCTATAGGCTCAAGAACCTGAGAGACTAGTACTCGCATGGGTGAAGCTTTGAATACCTTTGTTTCCCGCAGAAATGGCAGCTTCGAATTCCTCATTAAAGGAACCTGAGAGACTTTCATGGGTGAAGCTTCATACGTCGTAAGATCATACAATCGCCTTCTGGGTGATTGTGTCAACTGTCAAGGAAGTTTTCAATATCAGGAAGGATTTGCATGAGATGTTGGACTTCAGCTTTGAATTTCCTTCTTTCCAGATACGCCGTAATACAATACAACCAGAGAAATAAGAAATTTACCCGATTAATGGCTTCGAGTATCTCACTGTTATTTTCTAGACAAAGCAATATATAGGCCCCCGAGTAAATCCATTATGCCACCAACGTTAATACAAATACAGTTTGATTGTTATATCAAAAAAAAAAAGTTTTAGTAGTTGCCAAGAAAGCCAAATTCACAATATATAATATATAAGAAATAAATTTGAAGGTCATCACGCTTAATTAATTATCTCTTTTCATTTTAAGCTCTGTCATCCAATCTTCTTCCTTCAACTGGTTCTTTTTTGTAATCCCTCCTTTGAAGATCTAGGGAAAAAAAACATATTGTGAATGTCAATATCAAATTATCATCACTTGTATTTTTCATGAAAACTAATAGCTTAGTTTGAAAATCTAAATATATCCAATCTCTTAACAAAACTAATCACACGTTGTTAATTAGTTGATATAAAAAGTCAAAACCTTAGAGAAATGTTAAAGATGCCCAATTCAATTAACCCCTCTTTGGTATTATTGACGTTTATTGATTAAGTAGACATATATTTTACTAATTTTATCTATCAAATTTTTTTATTAGGTATAAAAAAGTATCATTAGTAACAGATTGGTACATATTGTATAAAAAATATATTCATGCGGCAAATGAATATCTATTTCTATATATCTTAGATCTATATCTATATATCTATATATATATTTTGAAAGTAGAACATTTTTGGTCTACATGTCACCCTCTTCTTTATCATCTACATACTTTCACCAATCATATATTTTTCTTTTATTATTTTTTCTTCTTTCTGTTATCTTTTTAAGTCAATCACATTTTTCTTTTTATTTTTAACACATTTGCTAACTATTAATCTATATGTAAATCAATCTTTATATCTATATCTATGTATATAGTCTTAAAACAAAAGAGTTTTAGCCTACATATTATCCCTACTTTTTTTTAATTAACTCTTTAAACCAATCAAATATTTTCCCCTTTAATTATTATTTTTCTTCTTTCATTTATCTCTTTAAATCAATCACAATTTTTCTTTTAATTTTAATACATTTACTAAATATTTATATATCTATATATATATATATATATTCTTAATACCAAAATTACAATGATATTATTATTTTTTAAACAAAGTTACAATGATATTATGGAGTATTATTTTTTTACTAACCAATAAGAGTGATTTAAAATATCTATATATATATATGTTACTTTAAATAAGATAAAAAAATTATAAAATTATTTCTAAGATACTTTTATATATGGTAATGATTTTTATCCTAACTTTTATATATTTTTTTTATAATATTAATTTTGTTATATCATTAAGATTGGATTTAAAAAAATCAAGGTATAGTGCGAGGAGGACTGTACTAGTTTATATAATAAAGAAAGATTGCAAGGATTGAATTAGTACATTTCCTCGCTAATTAAAATATATATGTAACATAATTCTTGTAGACAGAAATTGGCCTAGTTTTATCGAGGAAAAATGTGGTTCATAGCTGGAAATTATAATAAAAAAGCTTTGACATTTTATCATGACCATGCCAAAGATTAATAAATGACAAACAAGACAGAAGTACACAATCGACTAATAGAGGTTACCTTCAAAGCTGCGGCAGTCGTGCTGTTAATCTTTAATAGATTTAAATGTAAGGGTGGGTATGTGTTGAACAAGTTGGAAATCTTCTCCTCCATCGGTTTCACCAGCTTCCTCTCTCTTTTTAAGTCTTTTGCAGAATCTCATTGGCATACTAGAAACATCAAGTAGTTGGAGTGTTTTGATGTTTCTTATTTCATCTGGAATCCTTTCCAAATTACTACACTCATCGATACATAACTCTCGGAGTTGTGGCAAGGAACCTTGTGTTATTCTCCATTCTTTCAAACTCGGCAATTCCATCAAGTCAAGCTTGTGGAGGTTTGGAAGTCCACTCATGGTTAAGTTAGCTCCCTTGTATGCGTCATCAAATAGGTTTAGTTCCCTTAGGTGAGCGACTTGAGCAATGACTTGATTCATATCATCCTCTTCCTCGAGCTCGGTTCTCCATAACCGCAACAACAAAAGATTAGGAGCACTACGCCAAATTGCAAGTTAAGCGACGTACATAAATGGTCACCTGAAGTCGAATTGGGTCACCTCAGACTTCAGGTGACGAATAGTCGTCACCTGAATGGTGATCGCATGACCGTCGTGCCCAAAGATTTTAGGTGACGATTCTTTCAAAGTTGGTCGCTGGAAGTGATTCGGCACATTTAAGTCAAAGCCCGACAAAAGCCCGGCCCGGACGGTTCAGGCGACCAAGTTTTCGTCGCCTAAAAGATAGCAAACGTTGTCAAAGAGGGCATTCAAGTGACCAACTATGTCGTCGCTTACCAAATCAAGTGACGTAAATGTTCGTCACTTGAGACTGTAATCAGGGTGGATTGAATTATGAAATTCGTCACCTGATGCATCAAGTGACGAATATGGAGTGCATATGTTGGTTTCCAGAGTACTCATGTGAGGAGATCTCGTAGTATGTTCGTCGCTTAATTATATTTCAAGTTTTTTTTATAAAATTAAGATGACGAGATTAGTCTATGTTCGTCTCCTGAGTTAATGACCATCCAAAAATATATAAACCGTAAGTGGTTGTGCCCCTGTTTTTTACCATACTAAAAACACAAATGTACATGTACACAATCAAATACCATTCAAGCATTTCACAACACACAATTTTAACTACACATTCAATACCATTAAACACCAAAATGTATACAAGGCCACAAAACATGTCCAAAAGATGGCCAAAATTTAGTCAAGACCAAAGTAAAAGGGCCAAAGCCCCAAAATTCATACCCCAAGATAGGAGGCTACTCGTCGGGACGGGGGTGGTCGAGGCTCGCAGTTAGGCATCGGTTACGAAGGTGATGGCAGCGAGAGGGAACACCAGTCACAAGGAGGGTCTGATGTGTGGGAGGGAGGTCGACCTGGACTCGGAGAAACGTCGAGAAAGCGAGTCGAGGCGAGCAGCTGCGGGGAATAAGGTCTGAGAGGTGTGAGGGCAGCCACACGCCAACGTCGGAGCTCGGTCTTCAGGTGGTGCTGTCGGCACCCATGAGAGCAGATGTGGGCTGCTCGACGCCGATTCAAGCAGGGCAGACCTCGACCCTTCAAGCGCGCGAGAGGGAGGGATGAGTGCGGGATGGCGGCTGAACTGGCTTAGTGCACTGCGGCTGTGAGAAAGGGCGAGAGAGGAGAGCGGAGAATAAGGAGGGAGCCAGATAACAGACAAGAAGAGCTTCGAAAGCTCGGTTGCGGCTTCATCAATGGCCGTCGTTCGTATCCAGAAAGAGAGGGAGAGAGCAGATCGAGAGGAGGAGGTTGAAGAGGCGAGGAGGGAGCAGCCATGGGAGGTCGACGAAGAAGGAGAGTAGAGACGAGGGGCTGTGTTCAGATCGAAGAGAAGGGAGGTTCAAGGGAGGAGCTCAGATCTGAAATTGAAGGGGAAGGAACAAGGGGATGGGGCGGCTGAGTGATATTGGACAGGGGATGGGGCAGTAAGGGGTTATTTATAAATGGGGAAATTAGGGTTAGCCTTATATTAAGAAAAATTATAAAAATCAACCCGCTATTTTTTTGTTTTGCAAAATTCTATCACAATAAATAACAAGATTTATCCCAACAAATTATGTTTAATTTAGAATGTCATAAGAATTGTCATACTTGTCTCATTAGATTCAAATCGATATTCATAAAATATTATTTTAAAATTTCCGGTCTTTACACCATGCCCGCCTCACAACCTCCACCTCCCAATTTGATTTTTCGGTAGTTTAATTTTGCATTTTTTTTGTAACTTTGGTTTTTGTTTTTTTTATTCAACTGTTCTTATAAGTTTGTATAGTGCAATACAATTTTTATTTTTTTTTAAAAAAAATTATAATGTTTAAATTTATAGGATATATTATGATTTATATTATTAATTTTAAAATGGTTAATCTAAATAGAAGGCTTGAAGCTAATTAATAATGTATTTAGTTCTTTAAATTATTGGTTAAATGAAGGTTGATCTATTTTTTTCTATAAAAAAAATATTTTGTTAAATCGATTATCTACAAAATTAGAACCAATATATCTGATATTTTGTTAAATCGATCTTGATCTTAATTTCGATCTCAATCCCAAACCTCGATCTTAACTTGATTTTGATCTCAATCTCAAACCTCAATCTCAATGTTGATCTCAATCCCAACCCTCAATCTTCACTTGACTTTGATCTCAAACACAAATCTCAAATATAGATCATGATCTCAAATCTCGATTTCAATCTCAACCTCAAATATCAACTCTCCCTCTCAATTCTCAAATATAAAATCTCAATATCAAATGTCGATCTTGATCTTAATCTTGATTTTAAATCTCAATGACAAATCTCAATATCAAATCTCGATCTCAAATATCAACCTTGATTTCAAATCTCAATGACAAATCTCAATCTTGATTTCAAATCTCAATCGCAATCTCCATCTCAAATCTTGACCTCAAACTTAATCTCAATCTCAAATATCAATTCTCACTATCAATTCTAAGATATAAAATCTCAATATCAAATGTCGATCTTGATCTTAAACTTGATTTCAAATATCAATGACAAATCTCAATATCAAATCTCGATCTCAAACTTAATCTCAATCTCAAATATCAAATCTCACTCTCAATTCTCAAATATAAAATCTCAATTTCATATATCGATCTTGATCTTAATCTTGATTTCAAATCTCAATGACAAATCTCAAATCGCGATCTCAATCTCAAATCTCGATCTCAAACTTAATCTCAATCTCAAATATCAACTCTCACTCTCAATTCTAAAATATAAAATCTCAATATCAAAAGTCGATCTTGATCTTAATCTTGATTTCAAATCTCAAATCGCAATCTCTATCTCAAATCTCGATCTCAAACTTAATCTCAATCTCAAATATCAACTCTCACTCTCAATTCTAAAATATAAAATCTCAATATCAAAAGTCGATCTTAATCTTAATCTTGATTTCAAATCTCAAATCGCAATCTCCATCTCAAATCTCGATCTCAAACTTAATCTCAATCTCAAATATCAACTCTCACTCTCAATTCTAAAATATAAAATCTCAATATCAAAAGTCGATCTTAATCTTAATCTTGATTTCAAATCTCAAATCGCAATCTCCATCTCAAATCTCGATCTCAAACTTAATCTCAATCTCAAATATCAACTCTCACTCTCAATTCTAAAATATAAAATCTCAATATCAAAAGTCGATCTTGATCTTAATCTTGATTTCAAATCTCAAATCGCAATCTCCATCTCAAATCTTGATCTCAAACTTAATCTCAATCTCAAATATCAATTCTCACTCTCAATTCTAAGATATAAAATCTCAATATCAAATGTCGATCTTGATCTTAAACTTGATTTCAAATATCAATGACAAATCTCAATATCAAAACTCGATCTCAAACTTAATCTCAATCTTAAATATCAAATCTCACTCTCAATTCTCAAATATCAAATCTCAATATCAAAATATCGATCTTGATGTTAATCTTGATTTCAAATCTCAATGATCTCAATCTCAAATCTCAATCTCAAACTCAATCTCAATCTCAAATATCAACTCTCACTCTCAATTCTCAAATATAAAATCTCAATATAATATCAAAAGTCGATCTTAATCTTAATCTTGATTTCAAATCTCAAATCGCAATCTCCATCTCAAATCTCGATCTCAAACTTAATCTCAATCTCAAATATCAACTCTCACTCTCAATTCTAAAATATAAAATCTCAATATCAAAAGTCGATCTTGATCTTAATCTTGATTTCAAATCTCAATGACAAATCTCATGTGGCAGTCGGTTGAAATAACATATATAACTTATATTTAGATCAAAGAATATGTGGCAGTCGGTTGAAATAACACATACAGCTATTATTATTTATGGATTAATTAAAGGGTTTTTCATCATTCAATCTATTACAATCTACTGCACATAAGAGATAAACTTTTTCATTTATAAGAGAGAAAATCAATTAAAGGGTTTATATACTTTTGTATTTTTAAAAAATAAAGATCTTTTATTTTATTATGTATTATTTATTGGATAAATAAGTGAAAAATAATGCGTATGTAAATAAGAGTACTTATTATTATCAGATATAATAAAATATAATTAATTAATAAAACGCGCAAGAGCGCGGGTAACAAATACTAGTCATATATAGATACACAATAGTCGATATATCTTCTGATTTTATATAGATACATCACTTTCTTCTCAAAAGTAGAGCGGGAAATCTTGGCGCCTTTTTTTTAAGAACTCAAGTGACCAACATACGCTATGTTCGTCGCTTGAATATCTGCATATTTTCCCCAAATGAAGCGGGAACTTTGGCGCCAATTGTATTACTAAAAAATATCATGAATATTTTCAATATTTATCACAAGTTTTTTCATAAAACCTCAAACCAATAATATGATTTTCTTCAATCTATTACAATCTACTACACATAAGAGATAAACTTTTTCATTTATAAGAGAGAAAATCAATTGAAGGGTTTATATACTTTTATATTTTTAAAAAATAAAGATCTTTTATTTTATTATGTATTATTTATTGGATAAATAAGTGAAAAATAATGCGTATGTAAATAAGAGTACTTATTATTATCAGATATAATAAAATATAATTAATTAATAAAACGCGCAAGAGCGCGGGTAACAAATACTAGTCATATATAGATACGCCTTTTTTTTAAGAACTCAAGTGACCAACATATGCTATGTTCGTCGCTTGAATATCTGCATATTTTCCCCAAATGAAGCGGGAACTTTGGCGCCAATTGTATTACTAAAAAATATCATGAATATTTTCAATATTTATCACAAGTTTTTTCATAAAACCTCAAACCAATAATATGATTTTCTTCAATTTCTACCATATATATATATATATATATATATATATATATATATATATATATAGACACACACAATAACAACACATTTATGATTTATGTGTGCATATTTAAAGTATCCACAAAAAATATAAACAAATTATTAATTTAAACCATTTTTTTTTAAACTAGCCTTGTAGCTCACAAAAAAATCAACGGATGATATAAGATGGAAATGGAGAAGGAAGATGTTACACATACATTAACCATGTACAATGGTACACATACATTAAAAGTCGCAAGTAACACCTAACTTGCAATTTAATGTGTTAGATCTACCCCTCCTTCAGGCGACGTACTCATTCAAACTTCGTCACCCCAACACCATGCAATTTAATGTGGGCCTACCGACTCTTACTCAGGTGACGACTCTACATACGTTCGTCACCTGAATTTACTCAAGCGACGAACAAATAATAACTTCGTCGCCCCAACACCATGCAATTTAATGTGGGCCTACCGACTCTTACTCAGGTGACGACTCTACATACGTTCGTCACCTGAATTTACTCAAGCGACGAACAAATGATAACTTCGTCGCCCGAGCTTCTGTCTCCTTTGACTTTTCCTGGATTCGACTCATGTGACGAAGTTGTATATGTTACGTCGCCTGAAGGGATCTTAAGCGACGAATCCACAAATGTACGTCACCTAACTTGCAAAATGGCGTAGTGGAGGGAACGACCACCTTGACCCCGGTTGCTTTTTTATCTTTCCACTTAAGAAAAGGAATTTCAAGTGGTGACACCTTTCCAGTTTCATCTTCTGCAAATCAAATTCCAATAATGATTCTGATTCCAGATGAAGCTCAAGGGTTTCAAGACAGGTTACGGTGCTACTATTAACATAACCAAGTATAGCATCCAACTGTTGCTGGCTGTGTATCTCGTATAACCTCAGATGTTGCAAATCAATGCTACTAATAGCAGGTAACTCCTTAACAATCCATTCATCAGCATCTATCTCCAAAGTTTGCAAATTCCTTAGTTTGTCCACCCCCATTGTATTAATTATTGTTGGACTCTCATCTGTGTTTAGTAAAGAAAGAACTCTAAGCTGCTCCATGTTACCAACCATGTCATCACACAACTCCATAGTACTACTCCCATAATAAAACAGCTTGAAGGTTTGCAAGTTTCTTAGTTTTTTGAGGAAGTCCATTTTTCCGGTTGTAAAGCTACACCGATACAAATGCAAATATCTTAAAAGGAACATATTTCCAATATGTTTTGCGGAGTCCCTCAAATCAACATATTGGAGAGACAAAACCCTGACCTGCTTCAACTTTTCAAATCGGAATAATGGTTTGGGTAAGGCTTGATTGTTTACCCATTCACTGCTCCAAATGAAGGTCCGCAGACGCGAATAACTCCAACAGTACTTTAGATTCGGCACTGTGTAGTGTGTACAAATCGATTCAAACATCATTAAATTAGTATATTCAATATATTGGCCATATATATATGAAACGGTAATAATTAGCCTATGCAGCTTAATTTGGAATTCATAGATGATATCATTTATTCCAAACAACTTTCACACCGTACCGCATATTAAGAAGTTAACCAAAGAATAGACCACTCAGAAGTCATAACTCATTTTATGCTTGAAAAGATTAGATTATCCCTAATTCATGTATTTATCTGCAACTTAGTTAAGATATATATATACTCTCTTTTCTCCGTATCCGAATAATTGGTTCTTTCACCAGTTTTAAAAAATATTAAACTAAATAGAAAAATAGTAAAAATTTTAGTAAATAAATGACATGAAAAAAATAGAGAAATAGACAAAGAAGAATAATCTGGAAATGTTGTAATGTTATGTGTTTATTTCCCTATGTCTTGCTTTCATATATGTTGCATGTAGTATTGTTATGTGCTTGTATCATGTATGAGTGTATGATGAGTATACATATAACATATATAACACATACTAAGGTATACATGGATGCACGGTTGTAGTTAGGCTCGACTGAGTTATATTGAGTCAATATCGACTTGATCCTCTAACGAGCCTAATGGACAATAGTGGAGTATAGTGTATAACCTATAGTATGTTATATATATATAATATGTATGATGAAAGAAGAGGAAGAAACCAGTGTATTGGGCTGACATGCCCAATCCGGCCCAATGATCTCCAGCGGGAGTCGAGCTCAGTAGCCCATGCCTGTCTGATGGTTGAACGCAGCGTTTTACCTTTGGCGCTTCACTTAACCTCCATGACCTAGCTATATATATGCGCTACAGTTCTTGAGCTCCTCAGATTGACTCTCTCTCTCCTTCGTCTCTTCACCAAAGCTCTCAAAGGGTTTTCTAGGATTTTCTAGGGTTGGCTCTCAATCTCTGGTTTCCTTACCCGGCGGCCGTGAAGACGAAGGCAGTGGTTGGTCTCGGAGATCTCTTGGTGGTGGCGCAGCTTAGCTTCTGGCTTGGGTGGTTGCTTCCTCCGCGTCTGGAGATCTAGGGTTTGGAGCATCGAAGCGATCTTCGATCTCCTGTTATCCCACACAGGGGGATCTTCTTCTCTCTTCATCTCTGATACTCTTACATGCTAGATCTAGGGTTTATCTTTGCATGCATGCTTGATTGTACCCCCTATTAAACGATTACTTAGTGGATTCGGCCGATTCTTGAGGCCCCGAGGACGTAGGCAATCTTTGCCGAACCTCGTAAAACTTTGATGTTCGTTCTTGCATGTTTGTTGAGTATCTCGTTTCTTTATCACTCGCTTCCGCTCAAATCGTTTTCGTTATCTTTCGAATCTCGGTTTTCAACAAGTGGTATCAGAGCTTGAGTGTCCCGCTCTCGATTTCCTATCTCATTCTTGAGTTTAGGGATAGAGACCGGACGGACCTAAAAGGCGACATCGCTGGTGTCGAACCCCCCTTACGTGACATACCACGCCTTGTTTGTTATATCTAGGCTTAAGTGTGTGTGTTCCTGTGCTTTGCTCAAGATTCAAGTTGTCTTGAATCATTTTTTGGTTGATTCACTGTCTGTTTCGCTAGTTTTCTTATTTTCTTTAAGTTCTTAGTTACAAATATGGGTGAATCTTACCGTCTTAAACCTTACAATGGCACAACTGACTTTGCTATGTGGCAGGTAAAAATAAAGGTCATATTGATCAATGAAAAATGTTGGGAAGCCATTACTAGGGACTATGATGAGGACAAAAAGAAAGATGTTAAACATCTTGATAGCCTGGCACACAGTGAGATTATGTTGAGACTCTCTGATGATTTGGCTAGGCAAGTTCTTACTTGCAAAACAGCTGATAAGCTCTGGGAGATGTTGGAAACATTATACTTGGTAAAATATTTGCCAAGTAGGGTAAATCTCTTCAATAAACTCTTCAACTTTAAGATGTCTACTGCTTTCTCTCTTGCTGATAACTTTGATAGATTTCTGTCTATTACTCAAGATTTAGAGAGATGTGGTGATAAGGTTGATGAGACTCAGCTGTGTGTTTTGTTGCTTAATTCTTTGCCTGCTCAGTTTACTACCTTTGTTGATGTTGTTCAGTATGGTACTGTTAAGCTGACTAAAAAGGAGCTTATTGAATCTATCATACAGAAAAATGAGACATTAAAGGTGTTTAAAACTGTGAATGGTCATAAGACTGATCCTAAACCTGAAAATAAGGATGAGGTCCTTCTGGTTAGGTCTAAATTCAAAGGCAATAAGAATAACAAGCAACATGAAAATAAAGATGCTAAATCTAATTCTGTGTCCTCTGATAAACCCAGTACTGAAAAACCTGATAAATCTCATCTGTTATGTACTTACTGCAATAAAACTGGTCACTTAGAGAAGCATTGTTTTAAGAAGAAAAAAGATATTAAAGCTGGCAAGAAGCCAAATGTGTCTGCTGTGTGTGAATCTCATCCTTATGTTACTCATGAAGTTCTTGCATTATTAAGTGATATTGATTCTACTACTTGGATATTGGATTGTGGGTGTACTATGCATGCTACCTTTCATAAGTCATGGTTCTTTGAACTTAAATGCTTTGATGCTGGTACTGTTATGCTTGGTGATCACTCTGTGCTTAAAATCAAAGGTGTGGGATCTGTTGCTTTAAAAATGTTTGATGATGTGATTAGAATTATTAAGGATGTTAAATGGGTTCCTGATTTAAGGAGAAACTTGCTATCTGAAAGTGCTTTTGAAGAATTACATTACAATATTTCCAGTTCTAATGGTGTTAGGATAATTTCTAAAAATGGGAAGCCTGTCATTAAATGCTTTAGAAAGAAAGGGCTTTATGAAGTGTTGGCTACTCCTATTGTGAATTATCCTGCCTCTGCTTTTACTGCTTCTGTGCATACTATGTCCCTGCATGACACTATGTTGTGGCATAATAGGTTGGGTTACATAGGCAATAAAGGCTTAGAACACCTGCATAAGACTGGCATTATCAACTCTAAACCTTGCATGATTGATCTCTGTGAGAATTGCATCCTAGGGAAGCATGCTAGGAAAAGTTTTAAGCATTTATCTTATGTTGCTGCTGCACCTCTAGAATATATCCATTCTGATTTGTGGGGCCCTTCTCAAGTTCCCACTGTAGGTCATAAGAGATATTTCATATCTCTCATTGACCATTACAGTAGGAAAGTTTGGGTCTATCTGCTTAAAACTAAAGATGAGGCTTTTGAAACTTTTAAAACTTGGAAAGTTGGAGTTGAAAATGAAACTGGCTTGACTGTTAAATGCTTAAAAACTGATAATGGTCTTGAGTTTTGTAATGCTTTGTTCAATGAGTACTGCAAGTCAAATGGTATTAAGAGGCATTTAACCATACCTGGAACTCCGCAGCAGAATGGTACTGCTGAGAGGATGAACAGGACTCTCCTTGAAAAAGCTAGGTGCATGCTTATCTCTTCTGGTTTAAAACATTGCTTGTGGGGTGAGGTTGTAGTTACTGCTGCTTATTTGACAAATAGGACACCTTATTCTGTTATTGAGTTTAAAACTCCTTATGAGTTGTGGACAAAAAGAAAGTCTAACTTAGATCATATCAAACCTTTTGGTTGTACTGTGTTTTCATATGCTAACCAAGGCAAACTTGACCCCAGATCCCAAAAATGTGTGTTGTTGGGTTATCCTGAAGGGGTTAAGGGATATAAGTTGCTTCTTGTCCAACCTGGTGTTTATAAAACTATTGTTAGCAGAAATGTCTTTATCAATGAGCATGAGTTTCATTTTAAGAAAGTCTCTACTTCTGTGACAGATACTAACTTGCAGGTACAAGAGGATCAGTTCTTTGTGCCTCAGCACAATGCATTTGATTCAGATGATGAATTTGACACTGGTTTTTCTCCCACCCCTTTCTCTCCTCCCTCTACTTCTGATTCTTCTGTTTCTACTTCTTCTGCTATTGTCTCTGATTCTGTGCAACTTGATGATTTGCAACCTCACCAATTGGGTGGGGGAGTGAATAATGAACCTAATTCCTCTTCTTCTTCTCCTATTTCTTTGAATGAGGATGACTTTGTTGAGTCTGTGTCTGTGCCTGGTTCTAGTTCCTCTAGTTCTTCAGCCACTGAAGGACATGACTTGACTAATTGGCAGTTGACTAGGGATAGGAGTCCTAGGACTGTTATACCAAATAAAAGGTTCATTAATAACATTGTTGAGTTTGCATGCTTAGTTTCTGATGTTGTGAAAATATACACTCCTGAAACTTATGAACAAGCTATGAGATGTGTTCACTCTGCTAATTGGAGACATGCTATGAATGATGAGATAGAATCTATGAAAGTTAATAAAACCTGGACTTTAGTGCCTAAACGTGATAATGCTAGACTCGTTGACTATAAGTGGATCTATAAGATTAAGGAGGGCATTTCTAAGTCTGACCCACCTAGATATAAAGCTAGGTTGGTTGCTAAAGGTTTTACACAAAGAGAGGGTGAGGATTACAATGAAATATTTGCTCCTGTTGTGAAATATAAGACCTTGAGACTGTCGCTTGCCATGACTGCTGTTTATGATCTTGAATTAGAACAAATGGATGTTAAGACAGCTTTTCTTCATGGTGACTTGGATGAAACCATTTATATGAGACAACCTAAGGGCTTCATTGATTCTGTGCATCCTAATCATGCTTGTTTGTTGAATAAGTCCATCTATGGTTTGAAACAATCACCTAGACAATGGAACATTAAATTTGACAAATGCATGAGGTTCAGTCTAGGCTTTAAAAGGAGCAAGTTTGATACTTGTTTATACTTTAAATGTGTAAATAAGGGTCCTATGCTTTATGTTCTTTTGTATGTTGATGATATTTGACTGATTTCTAAATCTGTTGATGCTATTCATGATATTAAAAAGAACTTACAGAAGCACTTTGACATGAAGGACTTAGGCATTGCTAAAAAGATTTTAGGCATGTCTATTATAAGAGATAGGAAACATAAAAGATTATGGTTGCATTAGTATGATTATGTGCTTAAGGTTCTTGAGAGATTTCATATTTCTAGTGATAAGTTCAACAATATTCCTTTAGCTGCTCATCTTGATCTCACTAAAATACAAGGAAAGTTGTCTATTGCTGAGATTAACAAAATGAAATCCATTCCTTATGATGCTGTAGTGGGGTCTGTGATGTATTCTATGATTTGTACTCGTCCTGATCTTGCATTTGCTATCAGTACTCTTAGTAGATTTATGTCTGAACCTGCTGAAAAACACTGGGTGTCCATGAAATATTTGTTGAAATATTTGCTTGGAACTGATAATCAGTCTTTGCTATATGCTGAACATTCCTCTTCTTATGATCTTCATGGTTTTATGGATGTTGATTATGCTTCTAACAAGGATACTAGGAAATCTATTACCTCCTATGTATTCACATGGGCAGGCAATTGTATTTCATGGAAATCCCAGCAGCAACCCATCGTTGCTCTATCATCCACAGAAGCTGAATACATTGCAGCTACAGAAGCCTGCAAGGAGGCTATCTGGCTGCAAGGCATTCTAAAAGAGATAGAGAGAAAACACTACACTACTGTCTTACACATTGACAGCCAAAGTGCTCTCTACCTCTGCAGGGACCCCATGTACCATGAACGTACTAAACATATTGATGTTAGATATCATTTCATTCGTGAGAAAGTAGAAGATAATGTCATACATGTTAAGAAAATTGATGGTAAACTAAACCCTGTAGACTTTGGCACTAAAATTGTTCCTTATGAAAAATTTGTGTTTTGCAGGAACTTCCTCCATTTGGAGGATGTCCATGGGTGATCTTTGCATATCTTGGCTGATGACAGACTGGCTTAGAATCCACTTAGTTTAGGTTATAGTCTTCCTGGAGCAAGACTTAGAAAAATAGAGGGTGGTTTGTTGTAATGTTTTGTGTTTATTTCCCTATGTCTTGCTTTCATATATGTTGCATGTAATATTGTTATGTGCTTGTATCATGTATGAGTGTATGATGAGTATACATATAACATATATAACACATACTAAGGTATACATGGATGCACGGTTGTAGTTAGGCTTGACTGAGTTGTATTGAGTCAATATCGACTTGATCCTCTAACGAGCCTAATGGACAATAGTGGAGTATAGTGTATAACCTATAGTATGTTATATATATGTATAATATGTATGATGAAAGAAGAGGAAGAAACCAGTGTATTGGGCTGACATGCCCAATCCGGCCCAATGATCTCCAGCGGGAGTCGAGCGCAGTAGCCCATGCATGTCTAATGGTTGAACGCAACGTTTTACCTTTGGCGCTTCACTTAACCTCCATGACCTAGCTATATATATGCGCTACAGTTCCTGAGCTCCTCAGATTGACTCTCTCTCTCCTCCGTCTCTTCACCAAAGCTCTCAAAGGGTTTTCTAGGGTTTTCTAGGGTTGGCTCTCAATCTCTGGTTTCCTTACCCGGCGGCCGTGAAGACGAAGGCAGTGGTTAGTCTCGGAGATCTCTTGGTGGTGGCGCAGCTTAGCTTCTGGCTTGGGTGGCTGCTTCCTTCGCATTTGGAGATCTAGGGTTTGGAGCATCGAAGCGATCTTCGATCTCCTGTTATCCCACACAGGGGGATCTTCTTCTCTCTTCATCTCTGATACTCTTACATGCTAGATCTAGGGTTTATCTTTGCATGCATGCTTGATTGTACCCCCTATTAAACGATTATTACTTAGTGGATTCGGCCGATTCTTGAGGCCCCGAGGACGTAGGCAATCTTTGTCGAACCTCGTAAAACTTTGGTGTTCGTTCTTGCATGTTTGTTGAGTATCTCGTTTCTTTATCACTCGCTTCCGCTCAAATCGTTTTCGTTATCCTTCGAATTTCGGTTTTCAACAGGAAATTTGGAGTAATAACCTTTAATTAAAGACAATCAATTCAATAAAATAAATTTTAAAAATTAAAATTTTTTATCATTAATGTTGGTCAAAGGAATAAATATTTTATTCAATGAAATCATGCCCAAAGGGCCAATTATACAGATACAAAGGAACTAATAATATACTAAGGGAATTCATACACGCGCATGAATTCCAAATTAGAATATTATGTAAACATATTTTCGTCTACGCGACGGGACATACACTAGTACATATATTAAAACCGATACATAGCATCTTATGTGGCGCGTTGTTGTTGATTCTAGGAAAAAAAAATTTAATAAAATGTTATCATAGTTTATAGAAAGTTATTTAAACCACAATATATCTATATAGTTTTTAGTTAATTGATAAAAATATAAAATATTTCATAGTCATACTTTCCAAAAATATTAATAAATAACTATATATGTAGTATTTGGTTAAATATAAATAAATCTCATAGTATATTAATATAGTAAACCCAAATAGCTTATTTGGAAGAAAAAAGAGTGTTTTGAGAATACGTAATTATAATTGACTATTTAATTTTTAAGCATAAAAGAGTTGATCTTTTATTATATAATTATATAAATATAATATAAACCTTAAAACACTTATTATTTTAACTTTAGAAAGTTTTTATATCTCATGCAATAAATACTTTTAAAAAATTTATGGATTATGGATAAATTTTGATTGAAGATAGAAAAATTGTAAAAAATTGTTATCTTAAGATATAATATATATTACTTATTGATTAAGTGCATGAGATAAATTCTTATATATATATATATAATTATTATCCAAGTATTAAAAAATTGGGTAAAATCTTTCCAAAATATATCTATAGCTAAAAAAAATTGGTAAAACTATTATCTTAAGATTGATTGAGGCAAGGAGATCGAGATTGTTTTTTATTAATTAATACTACTAAGATTAAGGAGAATATGTCATGTGTTACAGATAACTTCTCCTTTATTATATACTAGTGTAGGTCTCGTCCCATGCACGGAAAATACATTAATACAATATTATAAATAATCTAGATAGATTCTAATAAATAAAAAATAATAATCTAAATATAAATAATTTTTTCCACCAAAAAATAATATAGATATAAATAAAATTAGTTTGACATATTATATATAAATATTTTTTTCTAATCTATCGTTAATTAAACCTCTTGTAATATAATAGATAGCTGATTTTTAAAAATATTTTAATATTATTTTTTTATTAAATATGCAGTACATATTTATTACGTTAGTTTACTAAAATATTTTTATACGGATTGACTATGGCTAGATATTATGTTTAATAATTTATCTTGGCCTCTAAAAATAATATAATTATAAATAAAATAACAATGATTAAACAACTAATTTTGATATAAATAATTGTCTCCACCAAAAAATAATATAGATATAAATGAAATTTCTCCTATCAAATACTACATATTTATCTATTAATATTTTTGATTAGTATGAATATAAAATATTTTTTATTTATATTTTTTCAATTAACTAATTAAACTATATATATAGATAGATTGTGGCTAATATAACTTTAAATAAACTATGACATGCAACATATTATTTTATTAATTCTCCCGCTAGGATCAACCACAACACGCCACATAAGATTTTTTTCCCCTAGAATCAACCACAACACACCATATAGAACGCTATGCATCGGTTTAGTACATGTATATATAGACATGGTCATGGGTCACGGGATGACCCGTGACCTGGCGGGTCGGTGACTCGTCTGGTCTGGGTCGAATGGTCAAAGGGTTTGAGCAGGTTGCGGGTTAGGGTCGCTCATCCCCCAACCCGCCAACCCACCGGGTCGACCCGCTGGGTTCTCCTGCCAATCCAAAAAAAAAATTTGAAATATTTTTTTAAAAGATAAGTTTATAACTACTATGTATATATTATTTTTAGAATAACTCATAATAAAAAACATAAACTCACATGCAAGATGCACGACTACTGACAAAAAATAATAGTACCTTAAAAACGATAGATATATGGCATACCTGTTATTACGGTTATTTTGTACCACAACCCGAGGACATGGTTCTATTTCAGTTGATGATGATGATGATGATAATGTAGATGGAGAGGAAACCCTGAAAAAGCCCAACTCCTTTGCCTTGTCTATGCAAAGATCTCGCATCAAATCATGAATTCGAATCGTGCTTACATCTTCTGCATAATCTCTCGAAACAACTTGAACCATACATCGTTGTAGCAACTCATCCAAAAAATTCTTAGCCACTCCATTAAGCCTCCTCCTTTCCGGAAATTGATCTGGCTTTACAAACCCTTCATCTATCCATAAGTTGATCAATGTATCAACATCTATTTCCTCATCTTCTTCGAAGATCCCCAAATAAAGAAAGCACGACTTTAGATAATAAGGCAAATCAAAATAGCTAAATTCAAGAACTTTCTTAACTGCCTCGTAGCGAAGAGAACCTCTCTCATCTTTCATTATTATTGAAACCACATCATCCTTGATGCTTTCCCATTGTTGTATTGTGGCCTTTGTTCCCAAAAGTCCAGCTAGTGTGATTATTGCAATGGGTAAACCTCCACATTTTTCTAGCATTACCCTTCCCAATTTCGCAAAACTATCCTCCTTCTCCTCATCCTCCTTGAATTTGATGGTAACAATCCCGTTATAGCAAACTATTTTTGAAAATAGCTCTCTACTCTGTTCTGCTGTGAACATGAAAAGGAGCTATCCCCGGAAACTGAACGATTCCTTCTTTACGAGTAGTGATCAAAACTCTACCATTCCCTGTCAATAGAGTAGGAAGAAAATCTTGTAAAGCTTCTCGCTCCCATACATCATCAAGAACAACCAAACACGAACCTTCCTCACGAAGAAACTTGGCAAGCTTATCATGTGGGATTGATCTTTCATCATCTGAAAGACTGACCCCAAGCTTTGCACATATTTGAATTAGAAGCTCGAGAGTATTCCACTGTTGGGAGACACAAACCCATGCTCTTCTCGGAAAGACCTTCTTTATCTCCTCGTGATTGTAAAACCGTATTGCGAGCGTGGTTTTACCTGAGCCACCCATGCCTACGATTGCCGAATTAGCTCCACGCTCCCCCTCTTTTCCAACAAATTTGGAAACAAGATCACCAACATCTTTCTCTAGACCAATGATAATCTCATGGTCGATAATGCCGGGATCGATTTGACGCCTGATCCTATCAGCAACACTGCTGTTTGGGAGTTGATATCCATATGTGCTCCCGAGAATTTTTTGTAAGCTTTCGCTTAAATCCATTATCTCCACAACGAGCTGATGCTTTTGGATGACAGGATTTGAGGCGCAGGAGCAGAACGCCTTCAATTTTTTGAACAAACTACGGGGAGCTGGCTGCCGTTTTTGATCGGTTAATGTGTCAAGGAAGTCTTCAATCTCAGGAAGGATCTTCCTCAGATGTTGAACTTTAGTCTTCAAAACATGACTCAGGACTGCTAATCGTTCAATTTCATCGATATCCTTTAGATAACTGTCGATAAGCTCAAGCTCCTGTTGCAGCCCTTCAATGGCCCTTTTCTCATCAACTAGCAAAATGGTAGCTTCATTCTTTAAAAGATCATACACTCGCTCAAGAACAAATCCTATAAGCTCAAATCCCATTCTTGTTTTGTGAGACAAGAGATAAGTAGGGGAGAGTTTTTTTTTTGGGTGGGTGGGTGTGTTTGGGGGGTTGTGAAGGAGAGACGGGAAAAAAAAAGAACTTTTTAACAAGAGAAAGAAGGGAAATGAAGGTGTTGAGGATGATGAAAAACCTGAAAATTTGACAAGCTAGGCTTCAGCTGGAATTGTTCACCGAAGTGGAGGATCCATCGTCCATGGTAGTAGCGATCAATCATATTGGGAAATTTGTTGGTGGGTTTTGTGGAAGTGGAAAGCTACTCAAAATTGTTGTGATGGAAGGCCTTAATTAATACAAAGGCTTGTTCCTGGACATCTTACTAGTTGAAGACAAAGACATGGTTCGGTCAAATGGTCAAGTAGTCCTGCCAAATTCAATTACATCAATTAAGAAAAATCCAGGAAAGTTGCATTGGGTACAAGTACAACAGCATTCACATGATCCGCGTTGTAAACTGGGTTGTGGGTTATTATAAAATGGATGGAATATTAAAAAGTGGAGCTTTCTCGAACAACGGTCAATTGCGAGTAAATATGCTGCTACTTTTTTTTTTTTTTTAAACAAGATAAGAATTCGGTTCCTAGACAAGCCTAGAGAGACCGAGAGACCGGACAAGCTGGTAAAATATGCTGCTACTTTGCTTTCGTCGATAACAGCCATTTGTGATTTGTCCTCTCACCCTATTTAAAAGGTAGAAAAGTAAATAAAAAAGGAATTTTTTTTTTCAAAATATTCAAAAAAAAAAATTATTTACAATAATATTCACACATTTAAAATATTTACGAAAAATATTCATTTTTTACAGGGTACAAAGAGAAACGTGGTTTCAAACCGCGTTTCATTCAGAAGCGTTGACGTCTGAAACTTGGTAAAGAAAAAATGAAAGAAACGCAGATTGAAACCGCGTTTTATAATCAATTTTTGGGTAAAACGCGGTTTTTTACAGGGTGATTTTGCTAACTAGCCTATTTTGAACCTTTAATTAGGTGATTAGTACACAAACTAATTTAATTAGGTAAGCTAGCACTCTTCCCAAATGAAGTGTTAAGGGTCAACGATCAACCGTTGACCGTTGACCGGTCAACGTTGACCAGCTTTTTTTTTTACAACTGATGCCACTTTTTTGATGCCATTTTTTTTTACCGTGATGCCATTTTTCCGTTGTCATTTTTTATCGTTATGCCATTTTTTCCTGAAATGTTTTGATGCCATTTTTCAAAGTAGTATTTTGATGCCAAATTTTTAATGACATTTTTTCCCTTTAATGTGATGCCACTTTTTAAAGTAGTGCTATGATGTCATTGTTCTAATGTAATTATTCGATGCCATTTTTTATTACATTTTATTTTCACTTTGATTTCACTTTTCTAATGAAATGGTTTGATGATACTTTTTTAATGCCACTTTTTTCAAACCTTGCTGACATTTTTTGTTTACTGTGAAGTCACGTTGACCATTGATGCCATTTTTTTAGTGTTGACTACTGATGACACTTTTTTATGTTAATTTTTTTATGATATTTTTTTTACCGTGATGCCATATTTTTTCAAAGTAGTGTTTTTGATGACATTTTTTTCTTTAATGTGGTGCAACTTTTTCAAAGTAGTGTTTTGATGCCACTTTTTTTAATCAAATCGTTTGATGCCACTTTTTTTAATTTAATCAATTGTATATCGATATATTTTCATCGATTCTACTTTTATTCACTGATGACACGTTTGTGATTACACTTCATTGATGCAATCACTTGTGGTGACATGTTTATTACATTTTTACACAATTGATGACAAAGAGCATAAAATGTGATTTAACTTGATTTATGACATCATTTATTGATGACTTGTATTCATTGATATCATTTGTTATTACACTTCATTTATCTCACTCATTTGTAATGACATCTTTTGTTGATGACATTTTTATACAATTAATGACATAGGAGCATAAAATGTGATTGCATTCATAACAAATTAACGAGAACACTTCATAGCTATGAGAATTGACATTTAGACTTGCCCTCTTCACCGTTTATCCCTAAATTTAACTATTGACAAAGACCAAAACTTGACTCCTAAACTCATAAATCACTTCATCTAATCATTTGACCTAAATTGAAACAAACCAGTCAATACATGATGACGAAAGTTTAGATCGTTAAACCATCCCGCTGCAACCATAGAACCGTGGAGTTCGAGCTGCTTTTTTCTGCAAATTCTTTATTTAAAGGGTGTGTGTAAGTTACCTTTAAAAAATGATTTGCATGCTAAAGAGATGACATTAATTAAAAATTGTCATTTGGTCATGCATGTACATTGTACGAATATATTGGTGCATATTGTCAAAGGTAAAATAGTTGTGTGAAACAGTGTTAGCTAGGTGTGCTTACACGAGTTTATTTTGGGAATCCGGGTTACTATGATGCCACTTTTATAAGTGGGTTGATGTCACTTTTCAAAGTTCAAAGGGAAACTATAAAGTGATGGTGAAGAAACTAAAGAGATTAAATCTGAAAATACTTTCAAATTTTAATCATTTAAACCGCTTAAAAAATTATTTTCTAATATTTATACATTGAAAACTTAATTCACATTTATACCATACAAGACTACAGCTAGTCAAGTACTATGCTTTTCATTCGTTTAAAAATCACTTCTTTAACATGAATGATGTAAGAGGTGCCGTAAACAGCGGGCAATTGGATCAAATAAGGACCTCATAGGACTCGATAGGAGGCTTCGTCATCTGAGAGAGGAGGTGATTGTCGAGGTCGGGGAGACGAGACTCAGAATCGGGGTTTCTCTGGATGAGATGGAGAGAAAAGGAAGGAGGAAGGAAAAGCCATATCGTCTCCAATCCTCCGCCGAAGTCGGGGCTCTGAATCTGCTCAAAACCTAAATCTGCAAATCCCACCCCCAAATTGCAATCAGCGAGAGAGAAAGAGAAGGAATTGAATCCAGAAAGGGAAGAGAGGAAGAGGAGGGAGGAGACCTCTTGGTAGAATCTGGAGAGGCGCTTGACGTCTGTTGACTCCCTGGCTTTGTGGTTGAAGCAAACTCCCTCTGCTAACCAGAAATCGCCATGGACATCTAATTAAAAGGTGAAAAGGGTTAAGGGACTAATTAATTTTCAACGGGTGCTAACATGCCTGATTAATTTTTAAGAGGTGTTAAACACCTAATTAAAAGGTGAAAAGGGCACCGGCTACCAAATTTTCTCTTTTTTATATAGTTTTAATATAGTTATTTTTTTAATTTTTTAAAAAAAAGTGAAGAAGAATGAAGCGCGGCATGATGCCGCGCTTCATGTGTTTTGTTTTGTGCGCACTGTAGGCTTAATTACCTTTTATTGTGTTTTTTTCAATTTAAAAAAATAAATTAATATAAACGCGGTTTAAAACCGCGTTTTACCAAAAATTTATTATAAAACGCAGTTTCAACCCGCGTTTTTTTTATCTATTTTTTTTCAGCCTCATTTCAGTTTCAGATCTTAAGGCTTGTGAAAGAAATGCGGTCTCAACCTGCGTTTCTCTGTGTACTCTGCAAAAAATGAATATTTTCATAAATATTTTGCATGTATGAATATTATTGTAAATAATTATTTTTTTGTGAATAGTTTGAAAAAAAATTCATAAAAAAGTTCTTAGTTTCATAGGGAAACCGAACATTTTATGATATTAGAAATGAAAGATGGGCTCAGCCCTATGTATTCAATGGCGGAGCCAGGATTTATTTCCGGGGGGTGCTAAAAAAAATTTCGTGAAATATTTTTTTTTGGTGTATACTTATTAAGAAGATTTTTCTAAGAAAATATTGAAAAATAACTAAAATTGTGATTTTTTTAATTTAAATATAAATATGACATTTTTTTTCAATGAAATAGTTGATAGAGAGAAATCAAGAAGAATATTTAATGATACAGTAAAACATAAATATGACTTTTTTTTAATGAAAAAACACTAAAATTGTGATTTTTTTAAATTTAAATATAAATATGATATTTTTTAATGAAATAGTCGATAGAAACAAGAAAAATATAGAGAAATAAAAAAGGATTAATGATATAGTAAAACATAAATATGACATTTTTTAATGAAATAGTTGATAGAAATAAAAAAATATATAGATAGAAATGAAGAAGAATTAATGAAATAGTAAATGAAATAAAAAATGATGCATTTGGGATTTGAACCTAAAACCTTTTGGTTTTCTTTCCTTCCTTTACCACTGGAGCTAGACAACACTCTTGTTTCAAATATCATTTAAAGATGTTATATTACCTTAAAAATACTAAATATATGTAAAAAAAATTATTTTTTTTTGTATTTTTTTCCGAGCCGGGGGGTGCTCGAGCACCCCCAAGCACCCCCCCTAGCTCCGCCCTAGAGGCTTGTATAAGCCCCAATCCATAACATATCACATAATATCTGATATATGTAACAACCTACGGCTTTCAGATTATACAACACGCATATTTTCAATCTGAGGATATGTGTTTTCAATCTTTGCTAGTTGTACACTTTTGGTTTCATCACTTTATAGGCAGTGGCGGAGCCAGGATTTATTTCCGGGGGGTGCTAAAAAAATTTCGTGAAATATTTTTTTTTTGTGTATACTTATTAAGAATATTTTTTATAAGAAAATATTGAAAAACACTAAAATTGTGATTTTTTTAATTTACATATAAATATAACATTTTTTTCAATGAAATAGTTGATAGAAACAAAAAAAATACAGAGAGAAATCAAGAAGAATATTTAATAATATAGTAAAACATTAATATGATATTTTCTTAATGAAAAAACACTAAAATTGTTATTTTTTTAATTTAAATATAAATATGACATTTTTTTAATGAAATAGTCGATAGAAACAAAAAATATATAGAGAGAAATAAAAAAGAATTAATGATATAGTAAAACATAAATATGACATTTTTTGAATGAAATTGTTGATAGAAACAAAAAAATATAGATAGAAATGATGAAGAATTAATGAAATAGTAAAAGAAATAAAAAGTGAAGCATTTGAGATTTGAACCTAAGACCTTTCGGTTCTCCTTCCTTCCTTGCTTCCTTCCTTTACCACTTGAGCTAGGTCTAGAAGTTTTTTTTTTCTATGCATGTTCCTATGTGTTTATTTTGTTCATTGAAACCAATATTTAATAGGAGGAGGAAGAGCAGTTATTTTCTGGGCCAAAAGATGACACTCGAGCATCAGAAGCTTCACGTAGGGTTGTGCAAGAGGAGGAAGATAAATTGCTTCTGCAGAAGCTTCCCCTGCAGAAGAAGTTGGCAGAAATCAGTAATTTTGTTTGTGCTTATGTTCTCTCGTGGTTATTCTAAAGATAGGTTGAGGTTTGATTTATGTGTTTATCTTTTCATGTACTTTTTGCCAGTGACCAGATGTGGATTGAAGAATTTGAGTAATGATGTGGAACGGTGCTTATCATTGGTGAGTTTTGTGGCCTCTTTATACTTTCCATTCCCAATCCTTCTTTCGTGAATCCTGATACATTAACATCTTCAGTGTGTTGAGGAAAGACTACGTGGAGTATTAAGCAGCATGATAAGAATTTCCAGACTGGTCAGTCTTTGTTCTACTGAAATAATGTATATATAATTTTCACTGATGTTGCTGGAATTAGATTATATGGCCATTAGCATTATAAGAGTTGCCTCTGATGTTGTTACCTCTGAAATCAAGGCACTGTAATGTTGTTACCTCTGATGTTCGTCAACAAATTCTAGCAATAAATCGTAAAGCTAAAGAAGAATGGGATTCATCGGTTGCATTTGGTAAGGAACTTCTTGTCTTTTCTCTTTAGATAAAGGGCTCGCTCAATCAGTAATACAACAATGGTTAACCTTTATCACCCATACTCTTTGCCTTCATATATCTTTACAGCATCACACACTTGACACTTCATCCCTGCATCTGCATGCATATGGCTTTCTCACCAATGTTGTGGTTAAAGCTGTTGGTTGCTACCATTGTTGGCATAGTGCTAATTTGCTTTTATTAGTAGGAGGGGTGATTGCAAAATTATGGAAAATGCGGAGTGTTTTATTTATTTATATTTGGGGGTGATTGCAAAGCTATTTATTATGAAGGCGTTTGTTAGGATATTGACACAAACTAACCCATTTTAATACCAATGTTGCAAGAGTATATTAGAGGTTTAGAGAACTAGCCGGGTTACTTAGGCCTCAAAAAGACAGTAGTGATTATTGTAAAACTCTCTGGGAGCATTGAACTGGCCGGGTTTCTGCCCTTTTTTTTCGGTTAACATCAAAGAACTTCAAGTTGAAACATAACACCTTTTAATTGAAAGAGCCATCTATTTCCACCCAAAACTGAAGGAAGCTGTAATGCATATAATTCTCATACTTTGTATTATACATGTAACAAGTAACACCCACAAGTCAAGCTAGGTAGACAGATTTGGGTCACACAAGCCCAGACTTAGAGTCCGGCCCAGTTTAGCCCATCTGTAGATCCAAAGAAGTATGTGTGTGTTCAGCAAGTGTTGAAAGCTGAGCTACGTTTAAGTGAAACGTTGCGTTTCACCTAAACCTAGCCCTATATAAGCTATCTTCGCTGACCTAGCTAGGCATTCTAAGCGTCGGCAGTCAGGTAACCCTAATCTCACAAGAGAGAGAGAGCTCAAGCGCGAAGAAGCTTCTGGAGAAATCGCCATTGGTGATCTGAAGACGAAGGTCCTGCCAGAAGAAGGAAGAAGACATAGTCAAGGCTTGATCTCCAAGCTTGACTCCATTGTCTTCATCAACTCCATCTCATATTCAAGATCTGAGATCAAAAAGGGGGTTTTCTGTTCCTTGCTTCGTGTTCCTTTGTCTGTATCTTCCTGTATCTGTGTCTTGGCTTATGTCTGGTTTGCCGCTTGACTTGGGTGTTTGTTACCTCTGTAATATCTGCTTTGCTTAGTGAAATCGGGCCCGGGTCTCCCCTACTTGAGACCCCGCGTAGTAGGTTCGCCGAACCGCGTCACCAATTTATTGTGTTCTTTACGCTTCCGCATCAGTAGCTTAGATCTGTCTTTATCGACCTTAATCAAATCAAATCGAATCTAATCTTACAGAAGCCAATCAAAATTGAGCTTCAACTTTCGTCAGTTGAATTTACATTTGTTATCTGTCTGACGGCAATGACCATTTAAATTAATCTCACCTCTGTTTTTATCAGTATCATAGTAGCCTAAATGCTACTGTGATAGTTATTTCAGACTGTCAGTTGTAGCGCTTTTGTCCCAACTAGCATGTACGTAGTATTTCTTGTTTACCACCGCAAATATCAACATGACTTTACATTGCAACTGTGAGCATCTTTCACAACTGTAATGTTATACGTGCATACATCATATGAAGTCTCTTTTCTACATGTAGTTTCACCTACAAGAATCGATGGGTTGTCTCATGTGTGCATTGTAATGTTGGTGAGGTTCTCTCACTGTGAAAGCTGACTTACCGTCTCCATGGCTAAACTATTGCATTTGGCTATGGAGACGTCACATCAACTTCAATTGTAGAAGAATCTCACCACATGCTCTTGTGGGATTTCATAATAAAATGTAGGAGGGGGTTCAAGAGGAGGAGGAGGCAGGAAGCAGAGCAGTAACCGGAAACTTGAAGCAACACCTAATATCAGATGTGATTGCAGTCCTTGAAAGGGAACCCAAGACAACAAAATCCACCATCGTTTATCGTCTATATGAGATAAGCAAAGCAGATGCTTCTAGTGACAAGGGCAAAGGCTAAACGGCATTGTTCAACTTTGAAATTCCTTTAGCTGAATTTTTTAGTACATTATAGAGATCGAAATAAGAAATTTACCTGATTAATTGCTTCGAGTATCACTTGTTATTTTCTAGACAAAGCAATACGCCCTTGAGTAAATCGATTATGCCACCATGACATTCCTTTAGCTGAATTTTTGGGTACATACCATAACCATGGAATCACTCAATCTGATCACACCAACACACAAACACACAATTCACCCAAACCTAGATATGAAAAAGTTCTTGATGCACGCTCACACCTTTTTCGATCTTTTGGATTTTTTTTTGGGGTTTTTAGTAGTTGCCAAGAAGGCCAAATTCACAATATATAATAAATAAAGTTGAAGATCATCATGCTTATCTCTTTTTATTTTAAGCTCTGTCATTCAATCTTCTTCCTTCAACTGGTTCTTTTCTGTAATCCCTCCTTTGAATATCTAGAACAAAAAAACACACTGTGAATGTCACTATCAAATTATCATCACTTGTATTTTTCATGAAAACTAATAGCTTAGTTTGAAAATCTAAATATATCCAATCTCTTAACAAAATTAATCACACGTTGTTAATTAGTTGATATAAAAAGTCAAAACCTTAGAGAAATGTTAAAGGTGGCCAATTCAATTACTCCCTCTTTGGTATTATTGACATTTATTGATTAAGTAGCTAGACATATATTTACTCACTAATTAAAATATATATGTAATAGTATAATTCTTGTACGTAGACGGAAATTTGGCCTAGTTTTATCGAGGAAAATGTGGTTGCTAGCTGGAAATTAAAATAAAAAAGCTTTGACATTTTATCATCACCAAAGAAAAGATTAATAAATGACAAACAAGACAGAAGTACGTTGCAATCGACTAATAGAGGTTATCTTCAAAGCTGCGGCAGTCGTGCTGTTAATCTTCAATATATTTAAATGTAAGGGTGGGGATGTGTTGAACAAGTTGGAAGTCTTCTCCTCCATCGGTTTCACTACCTTCCTCTCTCTTTTTAAGTCTTTTGCAGAATCTCATTGGCATACTAGAAACATCAAGTAGTTGGAGTGTTTTGATGTTTCTTATTTCATCTGGAATCCTTTCCAAATTACTACACTCATCGATACATAACTCTCGGAGTTGTGGCAAGGAACCTTGTGTTATTCTCCTTTCTTTCAAACTCCCTTGTATGCGCCATCAAATAGGTGTAGTTCCCTTAGGTGAGCGACTTGAGAAATGACTTGATTCATATCATCCTCTTCCTCAACCTCAGTTCTCAATAAATACAACGACAAAAGATTAGGAGGGAACGACCACCTTGACCTTGACCCTGACCCCCGTTGCTTTTTAATCTTTCCTGATAATGAAAGAAGTTTCAAATGTTGACACCTATCCAGTTTCATCTTCTCCAAATCAAATTCCAATAAAGATTTCATCTCAAGCCAAAGGGTTTCAAGACAGGTTACGGTGCTACTATTAACATAATCGACTATAGCATCCAACTGTTGCTGGCTGTGTATATTCCGTATCATCAGGTGTTGCAAATCAGTGGTAATAATAGAAGGTAGGTCCTTAACAATCCATTGATCAGCATATATCTCCAAAGTTTGCAAATTCCTTAGTTTGTCCACCCCCATTGTATTAATTGTTGGATCTCTCCTTTGAGATAGAAGTCGTATAGAAAGAACTCTGAGCTGCTCCATGTTACCAACCATGTTATCACACAACTCCATAGTACTCATCCCATAAAACAGCTTCAAGGTTTGCAAGTTTCTTAGTTTTTTGAGGAAATCCATTTTTCCGGTTGTAAAGCTACACCGATACAAATGCAAATATCTTAAAAGGAACATATTTCCAATATGTATTGCGGAGTCCCTCAAATCAAGATATTGGAGAGACAAAACCCTGACCTGCTTCAACTTTTCAAATGGGAATAACGGTTTGGGCAGTAAGTCTTGAATGTCTATGTATTGACTGTTAGCAAGTATATATGTTTTAGATAGAGTTGTACATATTTACGATTGTACCCTCAGGGTTTTCACCCAATGATATATATACAGGAGTAGACTCCTCCTTCAAGGACTCAGTTATCTAAACACTTACATGGTATCACAGCCTCTTTGTGAAACCCTAAAATTTTTCGTTTCACAAAATTAATTCGATCCCGCCGCCGCCGCCCTTATAGCCGCCGCCATCCACACCCAGCCGCCGCCGCCACAAACCCTAGCCGCCGCCGCACCCTCCTTGCCGCCGCCGCCGCTACCTACCTCTACCAATGGGTGACGTTGTCAACCCCCCACCGCAGCCACAAAACCCTTTCCATTCCGCCCAATCCGTTACCAACATCAAGAACCAAATCCCCCTAACCCTAGACCTCAAGAAGGTTCAATACCACACATGGGCGGAACTCTTCACCACCGCTTGTCGGGGCCATGATGTCCTCGCCCACATCGACGGTTCCGACCACCCCAATGATGTCCCTGAGCCTATTTGGAACCGCATCGACTCCATCGTACTCGGATGGATCTATGCTACCATCTCCGAAGATGTGTTGATTACCGTCCTCCAACCCGGATCAACCGCTCGTGATGTTTGGCTTCGCATCAAGGGCCTCTTTCATGACAATCAATCCGCTAGGGCTGCGGATCTTGAAGGAAAATTCATCAACACCCGTCAGGAAAGTTTCTCCAACGTCTCCGACTATTGCCTTGCCATCAAGGCTATCGCCGATCAACTCGGCGACGTCGGACACAAAGTCAGCGAAGAGCGCCTTGTTCTTCAACTTATCAATGGCCTCTCCACCAAATTTGACGTCGTCGGCGGGATGATAAGCAACACTTCCCCGCTGCCGAAATTCATGGAAAGTTATGTAGGTGGGGACTGTCTTCCACTAGTGCATGGAAATGGAGAGAGATAGAGTGGGAGGTGGGGTTATGTCCGGGAAATTATCGGTGGGTGATCGAAAATAGTTTAGGTTTATAATTTTATGCACACCCTACTCGAATTCGAATAACCCTATTTGAAATAGTTGGTGAACGCCCCCCCCCCCCAAAAAAAAAGCGGGGTGGAAAGTGGATGATTGGTGGGTGGGTGATGTATCGAGTTGGATGTGAGTGATGAATTTTTTCAATTGCACCTGACTCATTATCCATCGCCCGCTATCACTCACCACTTATTTATAATATAATATAGATTAAATTTGCTGGAGAGGCCTTTTTAGAGGTCCAAATTAGCAAAATGTTCATCAACCCATCCAAATTAGCAAAATGTCCATCAACCCTCATTGGTCCTAATTCCTTTTCCCCCTCTTAGATCTAATCCTATCGCCTCTCATCGACGGATCTGCTCGTTCGCTTCCTCCAACGACGGAGATGAATCTCTTCTCTCTCTCTCCCATGGATTCCAATTCCAAATCCAATACTCCACCGCCTCCTTAGATCGCCGATTCAATTTCTAGGAATCCGACATCTGGAAATCCGACGACGACGTTGGCACTCTCATCTCCCCGTCCTCGCCGGAGCCTCATCAAAACGCCCCAACGATTGGGGAGATCGACTATTGGGGAGATCGACGATGGAATATCTGGTGGGTACCGTAGTCGCTCAAGCTTTCCACCAGGCTTCGTTTTCAGCTCTAGTACTGCTTTTCAGGTGCCCCGGCCCTTTAAGATAATTTCATATATCAGATCAAGCATGTTTGATTAAATGTTGTATAATTAGTTTCACTGTGATGTGATTTTTTACCTAATAATAATGTATTATATTTTCACAGTTGACCTTGTAATTTAATTAGAAGTAATTTTTGTTCATAGTCCAATTTTAATTTCTTGTTTAATTTTGTTCGGATTGATTTTCATCGTTTGGTTGATTGGAATGAAAAAAATTTGGTTGCAAATTGATATTTAGGGATAATCTATTAGAAAAAAGGGATAGTTGTTGAGGATTAGCTCCATTTAAACTCATAGAAAATAATGATAATCTCTTGCTGAAATCTCTTAATTTGATGAAATCCGGTTTCAGCAATTCCGGTGTGGAAGTCCTGACATGAAAAAAAAGCAATTTCAGCAACATGATTTCAGCAACTTCGGTTTATCATCGACCATCTTGAACTGCATAAACTTCCCACAAGCATATTTCTTTTTCCCTGCATTGTCAGCCCCATATTTCTTCTCCAGTAGATCCCAAATAAATTTAGCAGATTTATGAACAGAGATCAGATCAAATATGGGATTTGAGACGTGGCTGAGAAGATGGCCTCGCACTGTCTTGTTGTCGGACTCATATTGTTCTGCCCGTGCGAGGTCATCATCCGCAACCTGCTTACTCTTGTCGACACCGTCGTCGATGTTCTTACCCTTGGTAGCAGCGTCTACAGTGGTACAGGCATCAACAACAGCGCCAGCGACAAAGGTGGATGAAGCAGTTGCAGCAGTAGCAGGTGCATCCTGAAGGAGGACGTAATCGACTTCCAGTTGCTCGAAGAAGATGAGCATCTTCTGCGACCATCTCTTGTAGTTGGTTCCGTCTAAAGGCTCCAATTTGGTGAGATCCAACAACGGCTTGAAGAACTAAAACGCCATCGTAGAGACAAACTAATTCGCTTCTAAATTGTTGGTGCAATAGCGAATATAGCCTCAATTTCCGTGAAAAACCGCTTGAAGGAAAACCCAAAAACCCGTGTTTGAAAGTGTTTGAAGGCTGTTGCGTGGCAAAAAGAGAACCACTGCCTTAGAAGCGAATTCGCCCCGACTCCGGTGGTGCAAGTCGGCTACCGGCGTCGCTCCCCAAGGTTACACAGCGAACTTCTCGAGCGTGCACTCGCCGTCGAAGAGTTGAAACCAGCCAGGACCCAGAACGATTACAGAAGAAGAGAGGAAGAAGAGAGGAAGAAGAGAGAACGTGTGAACGTGTGTAAAAACTGAAAGGGCTTGACCGGTTTTAAAACAAAGAAAAGAAACGCTCCACTTGTTGAAATATCGGAGAAGATCAGAAACGGTTTTAATAAAACTGATAAAGATGGAATCAGTCAACGAAACCCTAATTCATCCTTATCGGAGAATTGTTTTTCAAAATATTCAAGAAAAAACAAATATTTACGGATAAATTCATGAAACCAAAGTATTTACAAAAATATTCAAAAGTTGCAGACTTTACAAAGACACGCGGTATCAGTCCGCATTTTATTCGCAATCGATATCTCACCCCTGAAAAAATTTGGTCAAATTTAAAATTGTTATACAAACGCGGGTGGAAACCGCGTTTTTCTTCCAGTTTGGGGTAAAACGCGTTTTACCATTTTATTCCATTATAAAAAAAAGGAAATGAAAAGCACGGTATACAACCGCGCTTTACTTTTTTTTATTTTTTTTAAAGAAGCTGGCGATTTCAATCGGCGGCCTCGAGTGACTGGTCGACATTGGGTTCGAGGCCGGAGCCGGAGGTGAACAACTAGGGCAGGACGCGGGGCCGAACTTGGGGAGGTGAGAGTCGGCGAGCTTTCTTAGGGCGGAGGTGAGCAGTTGCGGGTTGGGGAGGACGAGGAGGCTCGGGCGGAGGCTGGGCGGAGGCGGGGAGGTGCGGAGGCGGGGCGGAAGTGAGCAGCTGCGGATGCCGGGGAGGAAGAGGAGGCTCGGGCGGTGGCGGTTCTAGACGCATGAGAGGAGGAGGTGGGGCAGCGGAGACCGGCGTCGTCGTCGAGGACAGCGCGCGCTCGGGTGAGGAAGATGAAGAGGCCGCCGGCTTCTTTTATATCTATCTTCTATTCTATATTAAAAACATGAATTCCCCCAATGAACAGTGTTGTGACGATTATGTCCCTCATATTTTACTTCAATGACATCTTTGCCCCTAATCTTGAGCTTAGTTCATTGGTTGTCTTCTGATTTTTTTTTTGCCGCTTCAAAATTCCCACATATTTTCGGCTTTGATGTATTCACAAAATTTCGCCTGGGCATCTCCAAAACTGGATCGTATGGGCTTGAGGGCTTCTCCATATCAAAATGTTCTAATAGATATATTGATACCTCTCTCTTTTTCTCCTTCTTCAGATAAATTATTGTTTTGGTAAAAAAATAATTCATCTGTTAATTAAGATTTGACGTTTTATTTATTCAGGAACGCTTTTTAAAGTGTTAAAAGCTATATCAAATATTATAAAATAATTTCACACTTATTACTATTAAGTATGAATTTATAAAAACAAATGTAAAAAAATTTAATATTTTATGTAATTTTTATCATTATAAAAAAGCGCACATGAATAGTAAACGACATGTTTTAATTAAAAGAGGGAGTAATATTTCCAAAAATGGTTTCTATTAAAAAATATATTATATTAGGCATTATTTGGAAAAAACTATTTTACAATCCTTACTAATCTATTTTTAAAATTATTCATTATTTCTTTATACTTTAAAGTTTGTTTTCATATCTATTTTTTAGAGGGGAAATTTAAATAAGAAAGAATTATTAGCAAAATTTAATTTACATTCTTATCCATTAACATTTTTTCCAATTTAAAAACATAAATCTTAATTCAACTAATAAATAATATCACTGAAAACTTGAGATTTATGGTTCATTTAAATGCCTTGCATAGTTACATAATATAAGGTATTTTTGTAAAAAGAAAAAAAAAACTCTATTATATATAGTGTGGGTTTTTGGGTAAAAAAACTTACAAAGTAAAACTATTGACAAGATGATGAACGATTATCACAATTTTTGCTAAATTGCACAAAATTACTTTTCTAAAAAGTTAAAAATCCTAGATTGATTAACTCTCAAGTTCGATTGATTAACTCTCAACTTCGGGAATATATGAAAACCAAAACACAACGATTTCTGGAGTTTGATACTTTGATTAATGTGAACCTCTTAAATTTTCCGGAATAAGTTTTCTAAGTTTGAGCTATTAACTTTCAAGTTTTGGAATGCTTGAAAACCAAAAACACAAATTAGATTTCATGGAAAGTGATACTTTGATTTATCTGTCTTTAGGTTATGCGGAAGAAATCTTCCAAATTTGATTGATTTATTCGAACTCAGGTTATGGTATTGAATTTTTAAACTCAAGTGTTTTTCCTTATTTTAAGTTGGATCAGCAATTTTTGCTCAAATCTCTGTTGCTACGTGTAAGGACAGGGCACTACTCTTCTTTTAATATAGTTTCTTGATTTTAAACTGGCTGACAAATTTAGTTGATTCATTGTTGCTCTTTTTAGAACAATATTGCCACTACTTCACATTTGCCGATTTTTTGGTTTTAAGATCGGTGTGCACTAACTATTTCATAGTTATTTGAAGTTTGCTGTCGTTGTTGTTGCTTTTTGGATTGCATTGTGAAGAATTTTTCAATTGCTCATTTGAATTTGGAGGAAAGAGTTGCTCTCTTGAACTGATTGTACACCACCTCCTTAAAGTAGTATCACATTTTTTAAACTAATAAAAACATATTGTACTTACAATTATGTTGTATTTTCTCGCCATAAATCTAAGAAGATCATGAAATTACCCTGTTTATCATTTTTTTTTTCTTTGGTAAGAAAAATTAAGTTTCGGTTGCATGTCAATTAAGGGCAAAACATTTGCCAAATGAGAGCATCCTTATGGATCGATGAGGTCAAGAAGACCCGAATGGTTTTGAATATCGCTTCTGTCGACATGATGACTAAGGTGTGCAACCTTATCCACCACCATATTATCTTCACGAAGCACGTGAGAAATCTGGAAGGTATTAAATGATCCCAGGTAAAGAAGGGATCGAATAAGAGATACTCATATCAATCTCCTAATGATATTTCCAATTTCTAATTTCTATACTCCTGTTTATCATGTAATATTGCATTATAGTCCTCATTGAATGAAAATTATATAAATACGTGCCCAAATGTAAGTTGACCCCTAAAGTAGACAAATTACAACACTATAATTGATGCAAATTATCGTAAAACTCACCAATTTAAAGAAATTACGAAATTATTCATATTTTAGCAATTGTTTTAGAAACTACATTTTAGCATTGTTTTAGAAACTATAAAAGCACGCATATTTTTACACAAATTTACATAAAACTCCTTAGAAAGAACATAATTAACCATATTTTATGTATGTATATATATATATTATAGAGTTTTAAACTTAAAAAAAGAATGCAAAAAAAAAGTTAAAACATTTATTTTATTTAATAAAAAACCAATCTAATTAAACACCAAGAGCATCCTACTCCCTTTGTTGAGCAAAATATGTGATCTTAGAGAGTTAATTTTGTACAGAAAAATGTGTCATTATTGATATTTTGAACTAAAAATAAAAATGTTATTTTAATAATTAGTAGATTGTATATAAAATGTATAATCAAAATGAGTAAAATGCTAAGAGTGGGTGTGCGTGCGGCGCCAACTAGTATATAAAAAAAAGAAAAAGAAAAAGTAAAGTTGTACACCGATTGGAAGCAAGTTGCAGACTTGTAGAGAGCGGCTTTTCATTTCCTTTTTCTTTTTGATTAGGGCCAAAGGCTATATGTTTTTTTCTTTTTGATTAGGATTTTCATTTCCTTTTTCAAAAATTTGACAAGGAAGCAAGTTGCAGAAGGCCGACTTTTCATTTCCTCTTTTTAATGGAATAAAATAGTAAAACCCGGATTGAATTCGCGTTTTACCCCGAATTGAAAAAAAACGCGGTTTCAACCCGCGTTTCTATAACAATTTCAAATTTGACCAAATTTTTCCTGGGTGAGATATTGATTGTGAATAAAACGCAGATTGAGACCGCGTGTCTCTGTAAAGTCTGCAACTTTTTAATATTTTTGTAAATACTTTGGTTTCGTGAATTTATCCGTAAATATTTGTTTTTACTTGAATATTTTGAAAAAAATTTTTCTTATCGGAGGCCATTTATATGATAAAAATTAAAAACCAATGCAAAAGGTGACCACGTGTCACGAACACAGCCCGACGGTGATGCATACGTGTGGACTCCTATCCCAACTCTCAATAGCCCTTTCAAAAACTCTCCTTTAAAAACAACTCCTCAAATACCTTTACAATCAATACTTCAACTTTTCAATACTAATCTTTTCAATACTAATCCAGATTTCATCAGCCTTTATTTACAGAGTTTGCAAATTTCAATACTAATCCAGATTTCATCAGCCTTTATTTACAGAGTTTGCAAATTCTTTACTTGTGAAGCCACATCCCCAACCATATCGCCTATATGTTGTGCTGAGTCCCCCCAAATCAACCCTTTCGACTGACAAAACCCTGACCTGCTTGAGGCTGCTTCAACTTTTCAAATGGGAATAAACTGTTTGGGTAATTTTTTGACTGTGCGTGCGTACGGTTTGGGTAAGTTTTCCGATAGGTTCTGCTGACTCCCCCAAATTAATTCATCCCTTTCGAGAGACCTGCTTCTTCAAATTCTCCAATGGGAATAACTGTTTGGGTAAGGTCCACAATAATCTGCCTTCACCGTCTCTCTCTTCGTCGCCTTCCCATCCCACCCGATGATGGCTCTCCAACTCCCGTGGCCGCACCCATGGCCCCATGGCGTTTTCTTCTGCCACTCGATGCATTCGAAACGGCAATTTCCCCTCAGAAATCGCTGCAAATGCCTTAACCTTCGGTTTGATTCAGCGTACGTTGGAAGCCAGTGGTTTGATGTAGACTGTAGAGAGGAGTAGCTCCAGTGCAATGTACTACTGTACCCGCACCTTCGCAATGAACTGAAACAAAATCAGGTAAAATTACTGGATCACCTAGTTGAATTACTCTTGATATTGAAGGTGCAGATGGATATTGCCAGACATTAATGCTTCAAGGACTGGAATCGGTAAATGATGATAAAGGATGAACCGTGACATTAAGCCTCTCCTGTTTGAGCAGGTTTGGAGGTATCAGCCTCAACCAGTTTCTTACGTTTATTTTGTGGTGTTCATTAGATTTGTTCAATTTCTGTGAATTGCTGCGGAATTCATCAGCTCAGGATCTGTATTCGGTTTTCACCACTTTCTCTGGATTGAATTTTGTGTAGGTTTCCTCTACTTATGCTTTTGGAATATAGTTTTCAAGCTGATTTTATGGAAATGCTATATTTCTTTTTCAAGCTTAGTGTGGAGTATATGTTTAGCAGTAACTTAAGTTCAAACCTCCATGCTGACAGCTATCGACTATCATCACATTTCAGGCCTAAAGGTGTTGTTGAAGACGTGCTTGACGAGTAAGGATCATCTGAAATAGAAAAGGTGCTGATAGATTTGGTGATTCATTTTTACTATTATGATTATATGGAGGTGGTGCTTCTTCAAGTTCATCATAAGAATGGGCAAGTATAACCAATGCCTGTCATTTAATGCATATTCTAATTCCAGGTAATCACGCATGATTGTTCATCCAATACTTTCATATTTTCATATATCTTATATTTTAAATGTCTACACTGAACAGATACATAAACATTTATAAAAAGAAATCATAAATGTTATGATGGCCTTACCATAACAAGAAATTAGCACTCAATTAACAATAAAGCATGAATTTCACAAGTTGAATGACAGCCTAAAGAAGAAAAAATGCAAATATCTTTTCACCAGCACCTTCCTCTTTCTTTTCAATCCTGCTGCAAAATTGAGTGTGTTCGATTCCAATAACACTGATGACACCACCAACTCCAAGGACTCACAAACATTATGGAAATATATATTCTATCAAACAAACCGAAGAAACAGCCAACAACAATCCACACACGCAAACAACAATGTTAATACTGTTTGATTATCTGGCATCTTATATGCAGAGTTAACACCATAATCTGATCACAGACAAGTACATAAGCCAGAACAAAAATCATTATTATTTACTGCAAGTCTAGATATGATGTTACGATGCACACACTTTTTTTTTTCCAGCTCTGTCATCCAATCTTCTTCCTTCAACCCGCTCTTTTCTGCATTTTATCCTTTGAACTGTAGAAAAACACAAATTCAAAATCTTAATGTCAAATTCTATAGCTTAGTAAGGAAACCTAAATATGTTTAATATCTAAAAAGAATTAATCCCATGCCCTCGGGAAAGGGTAAAGATACTCAATTTAATTACTCCCTCTTTTGGATTATATTATGCACAATTATTAAGTAAGTAGGCATATATTTTTCTAATTTTTAGATTTGGAAATTAGGGCTCACTTCCACATATATATTCAACAATAAATACCTCAAATTTCAGCCCAAAACCTAATACTGAGTCAAATAGGGATGACAAATATGTATCAATTCATGTCGAAATACAGCCTTCAAAACAGTCATTTTCAACAATCCATGGCTGCTAGAAACCTTTAAATGATTACTCCTTTTTTTTTCTGTGTGTTGAACTGTTACTAGTGATATATAATTTTTTATACAGAAATTGGGCCTAGTTTTATCAAGCAAAAATGACATTCCTGGCTGGATTAAAAAAAAAAAAAACCTTTGCATTTTATCATCAATAACGAATAAATGAGCAGGCAATCAATTCATTGAGGATACCTTTGAAGCTGGGACATCCATGCAGTTAATCTTGAATATATTGAAATGTAACAGTGGGGATGTGTTGAACAAGATGGAGATCTTCTCCTCCTTCACTTGCACCTTCCTCTCTCTTTGAAAGTCTTTTGCAGAATCTCCTGGGCATACTAGTAACTACAAGTAGTTGGAGAGTTTTGATGTTTCTTATTTCATCTGGAATCCTTTCCAATTCACGACACTGCTTGATATGCAACTCTCTGAGTTGTGGCAAGGAACCTTCTGTTATTTTCCATTCCTTCAAGCTGGGTAATTCCTTCAAGTAAAGGTTCTGTAGTTTTGGAAGCCGACTCAGTGTTAAGTTAGCTCCCTTGTATGAGCCTTCATCTAGGGTTAGTTCCCTTAGGTGTGCGACTTCTGCAATGACTTGATTCATATCATCCTCTTCCTCAACCTGGGTTTCCTCTAAATGCAAAGACAAAAGATTCGGAGGGAATGACCTTGACCCTTGTTGCTTTTTAATATTTCCATTTAAGCTAAGTGATTTCAAGTGTTGACAACTTTCCAGTTTCATCTTCTGCAAATCAAATTCCAATAATCCAGATTGCAGATGAAGCTCAAGGATTTCAAGATGGGTTAAGGTGTTGCTATTAACACAACAAAGTATAGCATCCAACTGTGGCTGGCTGTGTATTTCTTTTATCTTCAGTTCTTGCAAATCAGTGCTAATAGCATGTAACTCCTTAACAATCCATTCATCAGCCTTTATAAACAAAGATTGCAGATTCCTTAGTTTGTCCACCCCCAATAAATTCACTGAACTCGCTCTGCTTTTACTAAGAAGTAAAAAAAGAACTCTGAGCTCCTTCATGCCATCAAACATGTTCTCAGAGAACTCCATTCCACCAACATAAATGAAGGTCCGCAAGTTTCTTAGTTTTTTTGGGAAGGCCATTTTTCCGGTTTTGAAGCGACATTGCCACAATCTCAAATATCTTAAAAGAACCATATTTCCTATATGTTCTACTGAGTCCCCCAATTCAACCCGTTGGAGAGACAAAACCCTGACCTGCTTCAAAATTTCAAATGGGAATAACTGTTTGGGTAAGCTACTGTATTCATTGATACAAATTAAGGTCCTCAGACGCTTGTCCAATGCTATAGATTCTGTCCTGTGTATACAAATCGATATAAAACTTCATTAAATAAGTATTTTCAATATATGTCCATCTTTAGCAAATGTATATTGGCCATGGGATCGTAACAACTAGCATATGCAGCTTTTGTTCATCAATAATATGGAATTTATTCCAAAGAACTTTTACAAAATCAATCATATATCATATATTACTATACTATGAAGTTATCTGAATAATTGACCACTCATAAGTCATAACTCATTTTATACTTAAAAATATTAAATTATCCTTTTATGTATTTATCAAATTATTAATCAATACTATATAATATACGATAATAGCAATGAATTAAGATAAAAACAACTTCCCTAGTATATTGTACTTGTAATATTCACTAATTATTCATTAGTAGTGATGCCCTAGCTTCGAGGGAGGGGAGTGATCAAGTTCATCAAGCTAGTTATCATAAGGCCCAATATCCAAAATTAATTAAAGAAATTAGCTTATTAAAAACGTGTAAAAAAACTTATCGATTTCCAAACTACTAAAATATTTATAATATATGGACTATCTTTCCTATAACAATTATCAACTTGTTTAGACCATCCACAATGGTTTTTGGTAAAATGTACACATTTGCACAAGATGTGTAAAAATACACATCACTTTTCAACAATTTGCTCCATTGGTAAAATGTGCATTTTTTTACACATCATTCAAATACACATTTGCACATTTGCACACCACCATTGTGGATGGTCTTACTCTCTTAGTTCGACAAATTACTACTTCTTCACGTGAAACACTCCTTAATTCTTGAAATAGTAAATAGCAATCAAAATAATACTGGCTATTAAATACTGATAATAAAAATATTTTATTATTATTCAAAAAGTTTAGGAAGGAGTAGTATTCTATATATCTATATCTATACATCTATCTATATATACTCTTAAAACAGAATACTTTATGCCTACATGTCAGTCTCTCCTTAATCTCTCCTTTCCACCAATCAAGTTTTTTCCGCTCTTCTTTAATTATTTATTTCCTTTAATTTTTTAAATTCTCCCCTTTATCTTTTAAAATCAAACGCATTTTTCTTTTATTTTTAATATATTGACTATATATATACTTTTAAAACATAATACTTTATGCCTATGTGCCAGTATCTCTTTAATCCTCCCCTTTGCACCATTCAAGTTTTTTTCGCTCTTCTTTAATTATTTATTTCCTTTAATTTTTTAATTCTCCTCTTTATCTCTTTAAAACAATCAATTTTTCTTTTATTTTTAATATATTTACTACCTATTGGGTTTAATTGAAACCAATCACATTTTTCTTTTATTTTTAACACATTTACTAACTATATATATTCTTAAAATAGAAGGGTTTTAGTCTGTGCGTCATCCCTACGTTTTCTTTATATGTTTAAATCAATCTAATTTTATTGAGCTTTTATTGAAATTTAGCTGTTTAAATCAATCTATTTTATAATATTAATTTTTTTATTTTATTGAAATTTTAGTTTAAAAAAATCGCATCATGGCACGGGCATTGTACTAGTAATATATTATTATTATAGATTAGTCTCATGGATGGTACGGGACATACACTTATTCTAAATAATATTTTATTTATTATTATTCAAAAAGAAAAAAAATAGTCTTTTGATTTAATTAAAAACTAGTACAGTCCCCGCGCCATGGCGCGTAATTTTTTTTAAAAAAAATAAATATAAAATTTTATAAGTATAAAAAAATTACTACAATATTATAAAATTAAATAAACTATTACCAAACGTTAATATAAAATAGAAAAAAATAGATTTGATAAAGTAAGTACAAATAATAATAATGTTTATGAAAAATGTGAAAATCGATCCCAAAATAAAAGTGGTTATAACACCTAATGAAAACTCCTTATGGTTTATTACTTAGATATAGCTAGATTAATTAAAGAACTTGTACAAATGTCATTAGTTGGATTTTTTCCTAGGTTAAGTTGATTGGGAGGAAATCATAAAATTAAGGTGATTATGACATCTAAGCAAAAATGTTTCTCAAAATATATATAGATTGGGAGGAAATCATTAAAAAATTGTTTAAAATTTTTATCATTTAAAATTTTATGTAGATTAGGTTGGTTGGGTGAAAATCCAAAATTTAAGTTTATTATAAAAAAATAGTTTTCATTATATATATAGATTGACTGCTCCAAAAAAATCAAATATTTGGAACTATATATTTTTTAATAAAAAATGCTTTTGAATTCATCCAATTGTTTAAAAAATAGATGAAAATGATATTGTGTAATTAATATAGAATGAAATAATATTGTATAGTTAATAGTAACTTTATTTTTTAAAAAAGTTTTGAATTAATCCCATTGGTTAAATAAAAAGGAATTGCCTAGATAGATTGTTTAAAAAAATAGATTGAAATGATATTATGTAATTAATATAGAATGAAATAATATTGTATAGTTAATATATAAATAGATATAGATATAAACATATCAAATAAATATCCAATTAAATATACATAGTTGAAAAAAATAGGTTATATGAATATATCAAATAAATATTGGAAAAAAAGCTATTTCTAAATTATAAAATTATAAATATATATAAAATAGATGTTGCCAAAAATATCGGTGCGCGAGGAGGCGACACGTGGCACAAATGCTTTGCTTTTAATTAATATATAGATATATAGATTGCAAAATTATATGTTAAACTTTCCTTCTACAGAGATTTATAAAATTCTATCTATGTAAAAGTAAAATCATATAAATTTAGCTGTTTTATGATAAACTTTCCTTTTATAAACATACATCATTTTATGTAAAAGGGAAATCTTGTAAATATATCTATTTTATGATAATAATAAATCTAAAACAATTACCAACTTTAACCGGTGGTAAATGGAAGTTAATGCAATAATATTTTTTAATAAAATTTCTAAATTATTTACTATTTAATTATTAAAATATTTAGCATACGTAATAGAACAACGAACTAAAATATATAACTAAGTATATATATTATAAATACGGAGTATTGTATATAGTTTGTCCATATTTTATTTTTTCACAAGATTATCCTATTTATAGTTTTTACTATTTTAATAAAAATTATAACGGTAAATAATTGAATTTATTTAGTTTTAATATATGACATAATATTTATTTTATCAATTGAATATTAAAAATGCACCATGCGAAGCACTATATATATAAATTAGTGCCTTGAAAATGTGATATATGGCATACCTGTCCTGAGGAGTTTGTATAATGGCCCGAGAACATGGTTCTATTTGAGTTGATGAAATTGTGGAAGGATGGAAGACCCTAAATAAGCCCAATTCCTTTGCCTTGTCTATGCAAAGATCTCGCATCAAATCATGAATTCGAATCTCGCTTACATCTCCAACATAATCTCTCGAAACAACTTGAACCACACATCGTTGTACCAAAGCATACAAAAAATTCTTAGCTACTTCTTTGAGCCTCCTGCTTTGAGGGCATTGATCCAACTTTACAAATCCTTCATCTATCCATAAGTTGATCAATGTATCAGCATCTATTACCTTATCTTCTTTGAAGGTTCCCAAATAAAGAAAGCACGACTTTAGATAATAAGGAAGATCAAAATAGCTGAATTCCAAAACTTTCTTGACTGCCTCGTGACGAAGGGAACCTCTCTCATCTTCCATTATTATTGATATCACATTATCCTTGATGCTTTCCCATTGTTGTATTGTGTCCTTTGTTCCCAAAAGTCCAGCAAGTGTAATTATTGCAATTGGTAAACCGCCGCATTTTTCTAGCATTACCCTTCCCAGTTTCGCAAACTCATCCTCCTCCTCCTCATCATCCTCATTGAATTTAACCATAATCACTCGGTTATTGCAAACAATTTTTGAAAATAGCTCTCTACTTTGCTCTGCTGTGAGGCGACGCATATCATGGATATGAAAAGGATCTATCCCCGGAAACTGAACTATTCCTTCATTACGAGTGGTGAACAAAACTCTACCATTTCCTGTTAATAGCCCTGGGAGAAATTCTTGTAGAGCTTTTCTCTCCCATACATCATCAAGAACAATCAAACATGAACCATCCTCGCGAAGAAACTCTTTAAGCTTAAGAAGGGGCATTGACCTTTCGTCACCTGAAAGCCTAACACCAAGCATTGCACATATTTGAAGTAGAAGATCGCGAGTATTCCACTCTTGGGAGACACAAACCCATGCTCTTCTAGGAAAGGCCTTCTTTATTTCCTCGTGATTGTAAAACTGTCTTGCAAGTGTGGTTTTACCTGAGCCACCCATGCCAACAATTGCCAAATTAGCTCCACGCTCGCCCTCATTTCCAACAAATGTGGTGACCAGATTGCGAACATCTTCCTCTAGACCAACGATAATCTCATGGTCGATAATGTCGGGATCAGTTTGAAGCCTCTTCTTATGGATAACTTGGGAATTGTTGTTTGGGAGTTGATAACCATCTAGTTTCCTGATTTCATTCAACTTTTCTCTTATTCCTGTTATCACCCCAACTAGATGATGCTTATGGATGACAGGATTTGAGGTGCATGAGAAGAATGCCTTCAGTTTTTTGAAATAACTAGGTTGGATTATCTGCAGCTTTCGGTCGATTATTGTGTCAAGGAAGTTTTCAATCTGAGGAAGGATCTGCCTGAGATGCTGAAGTTTAGTCCGCAAACCATGTTTTATGGTTGCTAGTCGTTCAACTTCATCCATATCCTTGAGATAACTCTCGATGTCCTCAAGCTCCAATTGCAACCCTTCAATTTCTGTTTTCTCATCTACCAGTAAAATGCTAGCTTCATACTTTAAAAGATCATACACACGCTCAAGAACGAAGTTCATAGGCACAAACCCCATTCTTGTTTTGTGAGTCAAGAGATGAGTCGAGAAAGAAGGTTTTTTTTTGTGAGTAAAGAGGCCAAAAAAGATTTTAAAAAAATTCAGTATGAGTTATGGAGAGAAACAAACTTTTTAACAGGAGAAAGAAGGCAAAATAAGGTGTGGAAGATGACGAAAAACCTGGAAATTTTGACAAGGCTTCAGCTGGAATTGTGCACAGAAGTAGAGGATCCATGGTAGAAAAGATCGATCATTGGGAACTTTCTTGGTGGGTTTTGTGGAAAACTTGTCAAAATTAGCTGTGATGGCCGCCGGCCTTAAAACAGGGGTTGTTCCCACTTGTAGAAGAACACATAGACTTGGTTCAGTCAACTAATCCTGCCAAATTCAATTAATCAATAAGAAAACATGAGTTAGGTACAACATTCACATTCACATGAGGAGTTAGGTACAACATTCACATTCACATGATCCGCATTGTAAAGTTGGGAAAACGTTGGCTCCGTAGGGGATATTAAACCCCCAATTATTTTTGGGGTTTATTTTGGGGAGGGGAGGGAGGAATAACGTGTTAAAAAACGCAAAAAAAAAAAAAAGAGAAATTGCGGACATCCTCCGTTTGTTCAACTTTGACATTTAGTGGGTCTCTTGCGCAGGATCAATGATTTTTGGCTCGTAGGGGTTGACAAATGCAACTTGCGCGAGTTCGTTGGTCCACAAGGTTTCGCTGTGGAGCTTCCTCAGAGAACCCATTGCGAGTAAGCTGCTTTGTTTTCATAGTAGAAGCAATGTGTTTCTGTTAATCAACACAATTTTGGATGGAAACTTTGTGATCAATTCGTTTTGCTTATTGAGGGTGATGTGCTTTGATCATCGAAGGGTGATTTCAAGGTTCCCAACGCCACCTGATGCTTTCCTTGGGAAGGTGAAATTCCACATTGATGTGGAGAGGAGCATTTTATGAGCGTGTGGAATTACTCTTGAAGTTATATTTGAAGATGTGGATCTTCGCAGATGGAGATTGCTGGACACTCATGCTTTTGAGCTAGGATGAACTGTGTCACTTACCCTCTCTTGTTTTGATCAGGTTTGGAGCTCGATCTGAGCAGTTTGTGATGAATGTCGTACGGTTATTAGATTTGTTCAGCTCATATAGCTCATGAATATAGCTTGACAATGGGAAGCTCAGTGAATGCTAGTACTACCTACCATGCCTGTTCAGACATGTTCTTGGAGCTTCAACACCACATGATAACGAGAGCTACCTGCCATCCGGTGTATTTCATGTGGTGAAGCCTTTTAATTTCCTTCAATTATTTTCATCTACAAGCAAGATACTAGCTTTATACGTGTATATCATACAATCGTCAAGAACGAATTATATATATAGGCATTGGATATTGATAATATAAATTTTGATCATAGGCAGGGGAAAATGGGAAACGCAGTTGATAAGAACTTCATAGAGAAATAAGAAATTTATCCAATTAATGGTTTGATTGCTTGAAGTATCTCACTTGTTATTTTCTAGACAAAGCAATAGCCCCCCGAGTAAATCGATCATCGAGTTCGTATGAGATAGATTTAGGGTCAGTTTGGTAACACGGAGCTTATGGGGCAGCTGAAGCTGATAGGGTAGCTGAAGCTGATGGGTTAAGTGTGTTAAATATATGTTAAATTGGAGTTTTCATAAGCTAGTAAGGTGTTTGGTAACCCAGCTGATAGAGTAGCTGATACAAACTAGCTGATCAAATAGGAGAAAATGAATATAATTCTGAAAAGCTTGCGGTTAGTAGTTGTTGAAAATCCAATTTCAAAAGCTAATTAAATTAAAATCTTATATTTAACTTATTTAAAACTATAATTTATTAAAACCAAAAGCTCCGAAAAGCTACATGCATTACCAAACATGCCCTTAATGCAACTGCACTCAAAGTCCTTTTTCATTTTCAGTGCAAATCATGCCGACGACTCCGATGATATTGTTCCAGTGGTTCTTGTTGGAGTTAATGCATATAGAAGGTGGGTTTTAAGGAAGGTGCCCTTTGGACTTCCCACATCCCACATGGAAAGTTCAAGGGTACCCTAAAGGGTTTTTAAAGAGTCTCTTTCACTACCTACATTGAGAGGTTGAGGAGGAGATGGGGCACCCACACGCGCGCCCGCCGCCGCCGTCCGTCCGGCTCGCGCTCCGAGATTGGAGTTGGAGTTAATTTTTTGCGGAAAAATTATTCTTTGAGGCCGAAGATATTACGGATTAGCTTGTTCGTGCTTATCCGCGAATATCTGTTTTTCACTGGAAAAAATATCTTTTCCGAAATCTTTCCAAACCGTTTTAGATAAACTCGAACCTTATGTTGATAGACTAAAATCTCTCCTTTGCTTGCGGGCTAAGGAGGATTTCGGAGCCTATATAAGGAGGGTTAGGGTTCTGCTTTGAAACACACAGCGAACACATAATCGCATCTCTCCCTCTCCTGTTTTCTCCTACCCTTTTCCCGTTCTGAGCGCCTGTTCCAGTTCCAACTTCTCTCCCTCGAGTGCACCTGTGAGAGAAGACGGTGAAATCCTTGGGGGACGTTGCCTCGCATACGATCTGCACCACTGTCGGGGGCAAATACGTTTCTCATTCAGTGGCTTCCATACCACGCTTCACCGCAGTCCAGCCACTTCTCAGAAACGAGGTTCGGCCTACATTCCTAACGTGTTTGTTAGTTGCTATATTCACAGGTTCCAGCAGGGTCATTGTCCAACAGTGAGAAACGTATTTTCAAAAGTTGGATCAATGGCCGCCGTCGAGATCTCCTACAAGAAGCCGCTGCTCGATCTCTCAAAGCTGGAGCCTTTGGATGGCTCGAACTACAAGCGCTGGTCCCAGAAGATGCTGATCTTCTTTGAGCAACTGGAGATTGACTATGTGTTGCTGCAAGACCCCCCTGCCGCCCCTGCGGCTACTGCTGATGCTGAGGGCGATGCGCTGCCCAACCCACCTGCGCCTTTTGCGGAGCTCGTGAAATACCAACGCGACAACAAAACCGCAAGAGGCTACCTGCTGAACCACATGACGAACGCTCTGTTCGACCTGCTGCTGATCCAGAAGTCTGCTAAGACTATCTGGGAAATCCTAGACAAGAAGTACGGCACTGACGATGCTGGAAAGCGCAAGTACGTGACTGGACAATGGATCCAGTTCAAGATGGTGGACGACAAGCCTATCATGGAACAGGTGCATGAGTACGAGAATTTGGTAGCGGATATACTGGCTGAAGGGATGAAGATGTGCGAAGTTCTTCAGGCAAACGTCCTGATTGAGAAATTGCCTGAGTCATGGGCACGCTGCCGCAATCACCTCAAACACAAAAAGAAAGATCTTACCTTGGAGGAACTCGTCAGCCATCTGAAGATTGAGGAAGCTAACTGACTAAAGGAAAAGGAGACCTCCAACACTGCTGCAGACACGGTAAAAGCTAACATTGTTGAAACTCCGCAGGTCAACAAGAAAGGCAATAAGCCGCCTTTCAACAAGAAGAACAAGAAGGGCCCTGGAGGACAAAACAACAAGCCTGCGAAGTTCAAGAAGAACAACAATGGAGAAAAGCAGAACAACACAGGCTGCTATGTGTGTGGTCGACAAGGCCACAGGGCGTTCCAGTGCCGTGAGAGGAAGGATGCTCAGTATGCTGCCCAGAAGAACAACGGAGGGCAGGAAAAAGGCATTGCAAACGTCGCTGAAGGAGTTGCTCCTGAAATCATTGCTGCAGTGGTCACTGAAGCTAACATCATTGGGAGCATGACCGAATGGATTGTGGACACTGGGGCCACAAAGCACTTCTGCGCCAACAGAGAGCTGTTTGATGAGTTCGAACCTGCAAGCGGAGCTGAGCAAGTCTACATGGGGAACTCAAGCCAGTCAGAGGTGTTGGGCAAAGGGAAAGTCTCGCTGAAGCTAACCTCAGGTAACATCCTGAGCCTGCAGAATGTCTTTTATGTGTCTTCCCTGCGACGGAACCTGATCTCTGGAGGGCTCTTATCTCGAGCCGGGCTAAAGGGAGTCATGGAAGGTGACTCTATAGTCTTGTCCAAGAATGGAAAGTTTTTAGGGAAGGCTTACAAGTTTGGTGAATTTTTTGTTTTGCAAACTGTTGTTGATTCTGCTAATATAGCTTCTACTTCCGCTTATATCGTTGTTGATGTTGATCTTTGGCATGCTAGATTAGGTCATGTGAATGTTGAATCTGTGAACAAATTACATAAAATGGGCCTAATCTCAAACTTGGGTAATAATCATAGAAAATGTGAAATTTGTGTGGAAGCTAAGTTCACCAAGAAGCCCTTCAAACCTGTAACAAAGAGGTCCACAGAATTGCTAGAATTAGTTCACACCGATCTAGCTGATTTTAGGAACTCTGAGAGCAGAGGTGGTAAAAGGTATTACATCACATTTGTAGATGATTATTCTAGATACACCAAGTTGTATTTGCTGAGATCCAAGGATGAGGCAGAGAAAATGTTCTTAATCTACAAAGCTGAGGTAGAAAACCAACTTGACAGAAAAGTTAAAAGACTTAGATCCGATAGAGGTGGGGAATATGGGACAACGTTTTTGAAAGAATTCTGTGAGAATAATGGCATAATTCATGAACGTACTGCACCCTATAGCCCTCAATCGAATGGAGTAGCAGAAAGAAAGAACAGAACTTTAAAAAACATGATGCTTTCTATGCTTGTGAGTTCTGGGTCACCCGACTCTTTGTGGGGTGAAGCTGTTCTTTCTGCAAACTACATTCTTAATAAGGTACCCCATAAGAAGTTAGACAAAACCCCTTATGAACTAGGGAAAGGACATCCTCCTAACCTAGGGTTGATGAGAGTGTGGGGGTGTTTAGCTAAAGTTGGGATTCCTGCATTTAAGAGGGATAACCTTGGATCTAAGACTGTTGATGCCATGTTTGTTGGTTATGCTGAGAACAGTGCTGCCTATAGGTTTATGTGCTTGCATGACAGATCTATGTGTGAATATCGTGATGCTGAATTCTTTGAGCATATTTTTCCTTTGAAGAAAGATCATGATAGTATTCCTGCTGTTTCTGAACCTGCATTTTTGTCTTTACCTGCTTCTATCAATGTTGATGAACCTAGTGAAATAAGAAGGAGTAAAAGACGTAGAACTGAAACTAGCTATGGTCCTGACTTTGTGACTTCTTTCTTAACTGAACTCCGTGATTTAGATGAAATCAATGAAGCTCTAGTTTATGTTCACATGATAGAGGATGAACCTAGAACATATAGAGAAGCTATGAGTTCTGTTGATGCTAGTTTTTGGAAAGATACTGTAAACAGTGAAATTGAAGCTATCACAAGTAATCACACTTGGGAACTAGTTGATTTGCCTAGAGGCTATAAGGCCATTGGTTGTAAATGGATCTTTAAGAGGAAACTTAGAACAGATGGTTCTATTGAAAGATTTAAGGCAAGACTAGTAATCAAAGGATTCACACAGAAACATGGAGTAGATTATTTTGACACCTATTCTCCTGTAACTAAGATTGCAACCATTAGAACATTATTTGCTTTAGCATCTAATTACAAGCTCTTAGTACATCAAATGGATGTAAAGACTGCTTTTCTGAATGGTGATCTAGATGAGGAAATATACATGGAACAACCTCCGGGTTTTGTGGTTCCAGGTAAGGAGAACATGGTTTGTAGGTTAAAGAAATCCCTCTATGGCCTAAAGCAAGCACCTAAACAATGGTATGAGAAGTTCCATAACACTGTGTTGAGTTTTGGATTTGTGGTTAGTGGATTTGATGCATGTGTTTATACCAAGATGTACAATTCTGGTTGTGTTATAGTGTGCCTATATGTTGATGATATGTTGTTATTTGGCACTAACATGCATGTGATAAATGAAACCAAAAGGTTTCTTTCCTCTCGCTTTGAAATGAAAGACTTAGGCGAAGCAGATGTGATTCTAGGTGTTAAAGTTACTAGAACTAAAAATGGCTTTACTTTGTCTCAATCCCATTATGTAGAGAAGGTATTGAAAAAGTTTAACAACTATGATGTGACGCCAGTTAGGACCCCATATGATGCTACCATAGAGTTAGTGAAGAACTCAGGTATAGGTGTTTCCCAAGAGGAATACGCTAAGGTAATTGGGAGTCTAATGTTTTTTATGAACTATACTCGGCCTGACATAGCTTATGCAGTAAGCAGACTCAGTAGATATACACATAATCCTAGCAAAGAACACTGGAATGCACTTAGAAGGTTAATGAGATACCTTAGAGGCACTCTTGATTGGGGATTACATTTTGAGGGTTTTCCCTGCGTTCTAGAAGGATATTGTGATGCAAACTGGGTAAGTGGGACTGATGAAATTTGCTCCACTAGTGGATATGTTTTTACATTGTGTGGTGCAGCTGTCTCATGGAAATCTGCAAAGCAGAGTTGCATAGCCCGATCGACGATGGAGTCAAGAGTTTATAGCTCTAGACCTAGCAGGGCAAGAGGCTGAGTGGCTGAGAAGCCTACTGGCAGATATACCAATGTGGGGGCATCCAGCTCCTGCGATCTCTCTACACTGCGACTCACAGGCTGCCATTGGAGTAGCAAACAGCGGAGCGTATAATGGCAAGAAGAGGCATATACGCATTCGACATGAGACTGTGAGGCAGTTGATAAGAAATGGGGTACTCTCTTTAGAGTATGTGCGGTCAGAGAGGAACATTGCGGATCCATTGACCAAAGGACTTTTCAGAAGGCTAGTCCTTGACACGTCGAGGGGAATGGGGCTAAAGCCTGTGAGAGGAGGAATCTGTAGCGGAAACCATTAATTTGGTCGAACGCAAGCCATGGAAAGACTTCTATGAGATACACATCTCCCATTCCTATGGCAAGTGTATAGTGAGGTTGAGCTAACGCTCTTAATGATACTATAGCCCAGGCATTGGGTGGTCCTTTGAGACGGACTTGATAGATCACCGAACAACGAATGAGAGGATGAGCTTTAGAGCTCCTAATAACTTCATAACCCATTGTGGGGGTATTCTGTATTGAGACAGATATGTTGAAGTTACCTACGTGAGTGTGAGGGATTGGCAACCCTCCAAGGTGAGACATAGGGCAGTCCTCACTAGAACACTCATGAGCACCCAAGGTGTGCCAAAACTTGGATGTCTTATGTGATAAGACTTAGCGGAACGTTACAGGACCCCGTGGAAGGTGTGTGTTGCTGGTTTACCCCAAAGTGGAGGAATTCAAGGCCTCTGGCCATTCGCTCTATCTGAGGAATTGCCAGTTTCACTATGTGCTGATTCAAGTCGCAAGACATCAGCATTTAAGCACTAACCTCGACACGCTCAGAACTTGTTTTCAAAACCTCAGTTTTTTAAACCCTTCTATCTGCATTTGTGGGGGATTGTTGGAGTTAATGCATATAGAAGGTGGGTTTTAAGGAAGGTGCCCTTTGGACTTCCCACATCCCACATGGAAAGTTCAAGGGTACCCTAAAGGGTTTTTAAGGAGTCTCTTCAACTACCTACATTGAGAGGTTGAGGAGGAGATGGGGCACCCACACGCGCGCCCGCCGCCGCCGTCCGTCCGGCTCGGCTCGTGCTCGTGCTCGTGCTCCGAGATTGGAGTTGGAGTTAATTTTTTACGGAAAAATTATTCTCTCCCTCTCCTGTTTTCTCCTACCCTTTTCCCGTTCTGAGCGCCTGTTCCAGTTCCAACTTCTCTCCCTCGAGTGCACCTGTGAGAGAAGACGGTGAAATCCTTGGGGGACGTTGCCTCGCATACGATCTGCACCACTGTCGGGGGCAAATACGTTTCTCATTCAGTGGCTTCCATACCACGCTTCACCGCAGTCCAGCCCCTTCTCAGAAACGAGGTTCGGCCTACATTCCTAACGTGTTTGTTAGTTGCTATATTCACAGATTCCAGCAGGGTCATTGTCCAACAGTTCTGATTCATCCCGCTCGTCATGCATGGAAGTTGAATTTGATCATCCAGATACTCAATGTTGTTCTTCTACGCCATTGCAGGCTTCGTTTGATCCCATTCGTGAAGATCCTCTTGTGGACATTACTCCTCAATTTCTCTAGCGACACCGCCAAAGCTTCAAGATCTTGTAACCCTAGTTGTTCCACTGAGCGGACCCACCAGAACAGCCTCCGATCACCGCCTTGAATCACGGCGTCGTGATTGAACTACGGATGAGAGGAGGAAGCGCCGGAGCCGTCGTGGAGATAGCGACGTCTTCTTCTTCGACTTCGGGCAATTAGGTTTCTTCACCGTGGAGATAGCGACGTCCTCGATCTTCCTGATCGGAATCTTTTTCCTCCCTAACGACGTCTTCTTCTTCGCCTTCGGGCAGTTAAGTTTCTTCACTGTGGAGATAGCGACGTCTTTGATCTTTCTGATTGGAATCTTTCTCCTCACTAGGGACATCTTCTTCGCCTTTGGTTCCGGATTCGCATTTGCAGTCCAATGATCGATCGATCAATTCATGAGGAGCCAAGGGTTTGTTGATGGACGGCCGCTTCAAGTGGAAGTTCGGGATTTGGATATCCAAGAGGGCCACTGTTATTTTGTTAAGAAAAATAAAAAAGACTCAAACGTAAATACATAAATTTCATCTTACCGTTAGACAAAACTCGTCTTGCCGTTAGACTCACAGTGTTAAAAAAATGGAGTGGATTTGACTCCAAAAACACAATGATATCACCAGCAAATCTAATAACAACATTGGTTAAATATATCTATCGAGCAATCAAGTTGGTTACAAGAACAATGCACAATATCACAAACATTATGGGAATATATATCATCAAACAAGCCAAAGAATCAGTAATGAACACACACAACAATTCAACAATATAAAATACAATTTGATATTATATTGTTATATCAGAAAAAAAAAATACAGTTTGATTAATGTTTGACATCTTGTATCCAGAGATATCACCACAATCTGATCACGATCACACCCTTTTTTTTTTTTTTTTTTTTTTTTTTTTGTCTTTAACCACCAGCCATGTCAAAAGAAGTATCGGACTCAGATGTAAAGAAAACACCACCTTCACCCTATGATTTAAGTACAAGTGATAATCCAGGGAATATCATTACTCAAATCCAATTAAAGGGGGTAGAATTATGAAGAATGGGCAAGGGCAGTACGTACATCATTGCGAGCCCGACGAAAGTGGGGGGTTTGTTGACGGTTCGATTCAGAGGCCTACAGAGGATGCGCTAGAAAAGGATGAATGGTTCACGGTGAATTCAATGATCGTGTCTTGAATCTTGAACACGATAGAAAACAATCTACGGACAACGATTTCATATATGGAAGACGCGAAGAGCCTGTGGGATGATATCAAATAGCGCTTCTCCGTGGTCAATGGACCACGAATCCAACAGTTGCACAGTGAGATGGCGGATTACAAACAGAAAGGAATTCCTCTGGTTACTTACTATGGAAAATTGAAGAATTTGTGGGATGAGATTGCGCAATATGATCCAACACCCACTTGTGAATGCGGTTTGTGCACATGTGGCATAGGAGTGAAGATTGAAAACCGAAAGGAACAAGAAAAGGTCCATCAGTTTTTTATGGGACTAGATGATGTTGTTTTTGGGATGGCACGTTCAACAATTTTGGCCAGTGATCCATTGCCAAATTTGAACAAAGTCTACTCAATGATGATTCAAGAAGAACGTGTGCGATCCATGAGTCGAATAAAAGAAGAAAAAGAGGACGTTAGAGGTGTTTTTTCAGTACAGACAGGACTGCAAGGTCGAGGAAGATCAAAGCAGAGGGAGTATAGGGATCGAAACACCTTCTGCACAAATTGTAACAAAATAGGGTATCCCGAGTGGTGGGGCGATCACCCAAGAGATGATAGCAAGGGCCCTAGACGTGGACAATCATCCGTTGAAACTTGTGGAGGATATGGGCAAGGTAAGAGAGGATTGGGCACAAGCGGCGCACAAGTGAATGTAGTGCAAGGATCTGGGGTTGGAACGAGCAGAATTGGGGCTACAGAATTGGAAGCCGAGGCACGCTCAATTCTTGGACTCGCATCCAATCAGATCCAAGTCTTGATTGATCGATCTTCTAAACAATCAGAAGAACTCTACAGATCGTATGACTGGTAAGAAAGAACTATCTTGGATAATTGACACAGGTGCTAGTGTGCTACTAATCATATGTCAGGAAACAAAGGTCATTTTGAAACACTTACTGAAATTCTTGGATGCTTGATTAGCATGCCCGACGGTGATATTGTGCAATCAACCATGGCTAGGACGGTTGTCCATGATGATAACATGAGACTCGAGAATGTTCTCTTTGTGCCCAAATTAAATTGTGAACTTATCCCTGTTCTACAATTGATTGACGAGGCAAAATGTAGTGTATATTGTTCTGATAATCATTTTGTGATCCAGGACCACACTTCGAGGATGTTGATTGGTGAGGGTAAGCGGAAAAGAAGGCTCTACTATCATTTGGCGGGGTCAAAAGGCAGGGTAATGAAGGCCGAATTATTGGAAAATGAGGATCTATGGCATAAAAGACTCGGACATCCATCAAGAGAAGTGTTGGAATTGATATCTAAGCTTGAAGTAATAAACGGTGATTTGTTGTCGAATAAGACTCGATGTGTACAAGCATGTGATATCTGTCAGCGTGCAAAGAAAACACGTAATGGTTTTCCTTCAAGTAATTATAAAGGATCTGTTCCATTTGAAATGATCCATTGTGATTTATGGGGACCTTATAGAGAGGCCTCATCTTGTGGAGCACATACTTCCTCACCATAGTAGATGATCACACAAGAGCACTATGGTTGTTCTTGCTTATTGATAAGAAGAAAGTGTCAAAGAGTTTGATGAGATTCTTTGCCATGGTTGAAATGCAATTGGAGCCAAAGTTAAAATTGTCTACATCGACAATGGCACTGAGTTCATTTGCCTAAGAGAATACTTTGATGAACAAGGGATTATTTTTCAAACCTCTTGTGTTGGCACTCCTCAACACAATGGTCGGGTGGAACGTAAACATCGCCATCTTTTCAATGTATGTAGGGCTCTCCTGCTTCAAGGGCATATGCCTACATCATTTTAGGGAGAAAGAGTGCTTGCTGCAGCTTACTTGATCAACCAATTACCCACATCAGTACTTAATGGAAAAAGTCCATATGAGATGTTGGGCAAGACCCCATCTTATAAGTACCTTAAAGTTTTTGGTGCATTATGCTATGCTCATATTCAAGAACGGGAACGAGACAAATTCGCTCAAAGGGGGAGAAGATGTGTGTTTGTGGGCTACCCTAATGGAAAGAAAGGTTGGCGTCTTTATGATCCTGAAACTAGAGAATTCTTGATATCAAGAGATGTTACATTCTTTGAGGATGAATTTCCCTTCTCCAAATGGAGTGCAAAAGAGACCGAATTGCCTTCATCGGTGGTTGACCACCAGAAGTCTATGAAGATGATGAAGTGGTTGATGAAATTGAAATCAATGACACAAATCCAAGGGCTTCAACAGAGGTCACGGATGATAAGGGGGATGAAATGCTGTCTTCCGCAGCCCCTCAACTAGTTCCTTTGGAAACGACAGATGTTCTACTTCGGCATAGTGAACGCATTAGGCGAACTTCAGATTGTTACAAAAATTATACAAGCCATACGACCCGCCTTGTGAGCCCTCCCATGCTTGCTGCGCAACCAACAACATCCTCAGGTAAGATTTATCGCTGTCTAATTATCTATCATATGATAAGTTTTCTCCTCAACATCATGGTTTCCTAGTAGCAATTACTGATCAACGGGAACCAAATTCCTTTACTGAAGTGATTGGCGATAAAAGGTGGAGAGAAGCTATGCAGATTGAAATGCAAGCTTTAGAAGATAATGGAACTTGGGTTCTTTCTTCTCTTCCACCCAGGAAAAAGGCCCTCGGTTGTAAATGGGTATATAAGATCAAATATAAATCTGAGGAGTTAGTTGAGAGGTTCAAGACTCGGCTAGTGGTTCTTGGAAATCATCAAGTTGTTGGAGTCAACTACTCAGAGATTTTGCACTAGTTGCAAAAATGGTCACTGTACGAGCCTTTTTGGCAGTAGCCTCAATCAAACAATAGGAGTTGGATCAGATGGATGTGCATGATGCATTCTTGCACGGTGATCTAGATGCTAACGTGTACATGAAACTACCACCGGGCTTTTGTCCGAGTCGGCCTGATTTGTTTTACAAGCTACGCAAATCGTTGTATGGGCTTTCACAAGCGTCGCATTGTTGGTTCGCTAAGTTGTCCTATGCCTTGAAAATGTATGGTTTCCAGCAATCCTATCATGATTACTCATTGTTTACATATATGAAAGGCCATGTACAACTCCATGTGTTAGTGTATGTAGATGATTTGGTCATTTCAGGCAATGACTCAAATAGAATTGCTAAGGTGAAAACTTATTTGATCAATTGTTTTCACATGAAAGACTTGGGACCCTTAAAATACTTTCTTGGTGTTGAAGTGGCTCGCTCTCTCGAAGGTATCTATTTATGTCAACGCAAGTATGCCCTTGATATAATACAAGATGCAGGTCTCTTGGGTGCCCGACCTGCCTCATTTCCTATGGACACCCATCACAAGTTGGCTTTGTCCACATCGCCCTTTCTTGATCATCCTGAGAAATACCGCCGTCTTGTTGGCCGACTAATATACTTGTGTTTTTCAAGGCCTGATTTGGCATACTCCGTGCATATCTTATCATGCATTAGCCTACTCTTGATCATTGGCATGCTGCTCTTAGGGTGGTTCGTTATTTGAAGTCCAACCCAGGCCAAGGGATTCTTTTGTGTGCTGAGAGTACATTACAACTTTCTGGATGGTGCGACGCTGATTGGGCAAGCTGTCCTCTTTCTCGTCATTTGTTGACAGGGTGGCTCGTGTTCTTTGGGGATTCTCCCATCTCTTGGCGAACCAAGAAGCAGCCCACAGTTTCATTATCTTCTGCAGAAGCTGAATATCGGGCCATGGCTAAGAATACGTGTGAACTAAAATGGTTGAAAGGTCTATTAAGTGTCCTCTGGATCCGGCATCAGTCTCCCATCCAAATCTTCTGTGGCAGTCAATCTGCCTTGCACATAGCTAATAATCCGGTCTTCCATGAGTGTACAAAACACATCGAGGTGAATTGTCATTTTGTTCGAGATGAGGTTCTTCATGGCACCATTGCTCCTAGCTATGTTCCTACTCAACTTGAGTTGGCTAATATCTTCACAAAGGCATTGGGCCAAGCTCAGTTTCAAGCATTTCTTCACAAGCTGGGCATTCGTGACCTATATGCTCCGTCTTGAGGGGGCGTTAAAGATATAGATAGTCAGTTAGTTAGTTATCTGTTAGTTAATTAACTAATTAAAATTTGTTAGTTACCTGTCCTGTTAGTTATGATAGTTATTTGTGAGTTAGTTATTTTTTGTTTGTTTTTCTGTTTTTCCATCATCTTGTACCTATATAAATATATTGGTTCACAAGAATAAGACAGGTTGACAAATGGGAAGTTTACCATTTGTTTCAGAAAGCAATAGGCTCTCGAGTAAATCGATTATGCTAACATGACATTCTTTTAGCTGAATTTTTTGGGTACATACCATGGAATCACTTAATCTACCACACAATTTTTTTATATTAGTGTAAAAAAAAGGGCGAAACTAATTAAAATAACTCAACTTTTGAGGGGGTGTTAAAAATATATCCCTACCTTTTAAATGTAAGATAAATATATCGACCTTTTTAAGGGATGGTAATATAATATCCCAAAATTTTCTCCCCCACAAAAATGCTTACATGGAACATATGTGGCAAAAAATAATAATCATATCTTAATGCTCGAATTATACAAAGTATAGTCTAGATTGTCATGATAATTTAAAAAAAAATAAAAGTCTCTTTTGTAAAAAAAAATCATTCAATTTAATACGTTTTTATAGATTATAATTAAATTTAATCAAAACAAATATAATAAAACAAGTAAATATTTAAAATATAATTTTCAATATCTTGATTGTGTAAAATATCATTCAAGTTTATTAGATTAAATTAGATTGGTTTTTAAGTTTATCTTAATTTTTTTTATTTTGGATTTAAGAAAAAAAAATTACATTCTTTTATATATCTTTTAATAATAATAATTTACTTCTTATATATAAATGAACACCATTGAATAATCTAAATAATTAAATTTTCATTTCAATTTCGTAGTAACATAAAATTTATAATTGACAAAATATTCTTCAGTTTTGATAAGTTAAATCACTAGCTAATCATTTACTAATTGAAAATATGTTATTTTGCTTTACATTTTTTTATCTGGCTTGTTATAGATATTGATTTAAAAAAAGATATAAAAAGTTAGGTACAAATTAAATCTAAAACTACGAAAGTTTATTAAATAAACTTTTAAACTCATCTAATTTAATTTTATATGTTTTATTTGAATTGAAAATACATGAGTAATACAATACAAAAAATAAGAATTTTATTGGAGAGAAATCATTAGGATATTATATTACCACCACTTATAAAGGTCGGGATATTTATCTTAAATTTGAAAAATTGAAATATAGTTTTAACACCCCTTAAAGGTTGGGTTATTTTAATTAGTTTTGCCAAAAAAAAAAGGGTGGATTGGACTCCAATAATAAGACACTGATATCACCAGGAAATCTACTAATTAATAATACTAAACTATATATCTATCGAAAAATTAAGTTCGTTACAAGGACAATATCACAACCATTATGGAAATATATATCAAACAAGCCAAAGGATATATCAGTAATGCACACACACCCAACAATTGAACAACGTTAATACAAATACAGTTTGGTTGTTATAAAAAAAAAAAAAACTACAGTTAAATTAATGTTTGGCATCTTGAATGCAGAGATACCACCACAATCTGATCACACTCACACACAAACACACACAATTAACCCAAACATAAAGTTCATTACTAATTACTCCAAACCTAGATATGAAAAAGTTCTTGATGCGCGCTCACACCTTTTCTTTTTGTTTGTTTTTTTTTTTTTGGATTTTTTTGGGGTTTTAGTAGTTGCCAAGAAAGCCAAATTCACAATATATAATAAATAAAGTTGAAGGGTCATCACGTTCATCTCGATCTTTTCATTTTAAGCTCTGTCATCCAATCTTCTTCATTCAACCGGTGATCTCTTCTGTAATCCGTCCTTTGAAGATCTAGAACAAAAACACAAATTGTGAATGTCGTACTATCGAATTACCATTACTTGTATTTTTCATGAAAACTAAATAGCTTAGTTTGAAAATCTAAATATATTCAGTCTCTTAACGTACATAATTAATCACGCGTTGTTTTTTTGGTAGTGTTAATCACCCGTTGTTAATTAGTTGATATAAAAAGTCAAAACCTTAGAGAAATGTTAAAGCTGCCCAATTCAGTTACTCCCTATTTGGTATTATTGACATTTATTGATTAAGTAGACATATATTTTACTAATTTTATCTGCGATTTTTTTTATTAGGTATAAAAAATATATTCATGCGACAAATGAATATTTATATCTATATATTAGTTTAGCACCCGCACTGTGTGCGGTTTTTTTAATTTAAATAAATTTGATAATAAAACTGGTTTATTCAATTAATTAATTTATTTCATACTTCTGATTTCTCAAATCTGAATGAATTGATATTTAATTAGTATAAAAGCTAATTTTTTCTTACTCATACTTCTGATTTCTCAAATCTGAATGAATTGATATATACTTAATTAGTATAAAAGCTAATTTTTTCTTACTCCGGCGTTACTCCTTACTCCTTGCTAGTGTATATTAGTGGAAACAATATATGAAAAGCTATAATTTCTCAAATCTGAATGAATTTATATTTTATTGACAACATATGAAAAGCTAGTATATATTAGTGAAAACAACAAAATAACATACCTTGTAACCAATCAGCACGTTATTTCGAAAAGCTTACCAAGGAAATCGTAAACAAAATCGTAAATAACCTGCAGTAACAACACCAAAAAGAAGGGAAAAGACGTCAATGTTTGTGAAATAACATTAACAAACTATATATAGGTCAAAATCTAAAAATATGTCCATAATTATATATGTATAAAATCCAAAAATATATCTCATAAATATATCAATACCTTCAAGATATATAGGAAAATTTTATTTCTTATTGAATTCCATAAGTTGATAATTTTTACACCGCTAAGTATTATTTCAATTTACCCAAAACCTTTTATCTTCTTCATATTGATTATTATGACCATGCTAAGTATTATTTCAATTTTGTCAAAAAAATTTATCTTCTAAAAATATGTTTATATTGATGAAGTTATTGATAAAGTTATTTAATTAGTATGTCCATGTAATATATTGATAGAGTTATTATCTTCTAAAAACATGTTCATATATAGTGAAAATAGGTAAAATCTTATCTTATATAATACTCCCTCCGTCTCGAAATTTAGGTCGTTTCAGGTTTTTATTCTTGTATCAAAATAGATCTCATTTTATGTTTTCTATGTAAGGGATAGTATTGATTTGTATCGATTTGTGTGTTGTTGATTTTTTTAAAGATTTTGATTGGTTATAAGATTTTGATTGAGAGGTGAGTGTTTTATTAAAACTTGTGCAAAATTTTAATTAAAACGACTTAAATTTTGAGACGGAGGGAGTAGTATTTAAAATTAGTTAATATCTTCTAAAAATATATCCATATCTAATCAAATTGGGTCAAATTTTATCTTATGCATATATAAATGTATTGATTAAATAGAGTTAGAATCAAAATTTATCTTATGGATATATTTTAAAATGGCGAAACTAATTAAAATAACCCAACCTTTAAGGGGGTGATAAAAATATATCTCAACCTTTTAAATGTAAGATAAATATCCCGACCTTTATAAGTGATGGTAATATAATATCCTAATGATTTCTCTCCAATAAAATTCTTATTTTTTGTATTGTATTACTCATGTATTTTCAATTCAAATAAAACATATAAAATTAAATTAGATGAGTTTAAAAGTTTATTTAATAAACTTTTTTAGTTTTAGATTTAATTTGTACCTAAATTTTTATATATTTTTTTAAATTAATATCTATAACAAGCCAAATAAAAAAATGTAAACCAAAACAACATATTTTCAATTAGCAAATGATTAGCTAGTGATTTAACTTATCAAAACTGAAGAATATTTTGTCAATTATAAACTTTATGTTACTACGAAATTGAAATGAAAATTTAATTATTTATATTATTCAATAGTGTTCATTTATATATAAGAAGTAAATTATTATTATTAAAAAATATATAAAAGAATGTAAATTTTTTATTTTTTCTTAAATCCAAAATAAAAAAAATTAAGATAAACTTAAAAACCAATCTAATTTAATCTAATAAACTTGAATGATATTTTACACAATCAAGATATTGAAAATTATATTTTGAATATTTACTTGTTTTATTATATTTTTTATTAAATTTAATTATAATCTATAAACACGTATTAAATTGAATGATTTTTTTTAGTTACAAAAGAGACTTTTATTTTTTAAAAAATTATCATGACAATCTAGACTATACATTTTATAATTCGAGCATTAAGATCTAAGGGCACGCTTGTGAATATGATCATTATTTTTTTCCACATATGTGCCATGTAAGCATTTTTGTGGGGGAGAAAATTTTGGGATATTATATTACCATCCCTTATAAAGGTCGGAATATTTATTTTACATTTAAAAGGCGAGGATATATTTTTAACACCACCTTAAAGATTGGGTTATTTTAATTAGTTTCGCCTTTTAAAATTAGTTAATATCTTCTAAAAATATATCCATATCTAATCAAATTGGGTCAAATTTTATCTTATACATATATAGATATATTGATTAAATAGAGTAAGAATAAAATTTTATCTTATGCATATATTGATTATTTCAAAAAAAATTGATTGGTTTATATGACTAATTAATATCTATATCTAATGAAATTGTGTCAAGTTTTATCTTATGCATATAAAGATATATTAATTAAATAGAATTAAAATAAATTTTTATCTTATACATATATTGATTATTTCAAAAAATTGTGATTGACTCATATGACTACGATTAAGGAGAAAGCGATAAGTGTCTCAACCGACTTCTCCTTTATTATATACGGAGTATAACGGATTTATATATATTCTTAAAGTAGAACACTTTTTGCCTAGGTGTCAGCCTCTTCTTTATCATCTCTTTTCCACTAATCATGTTTTTTTTCTTTTATTCCCTACGTTTTGAAATACAAGTCCATTGACTTTTTGAACGTTTTTTAAGGAGTTAAAAACTATATAAAATAATATTTTTTTATTATTTTTTTACATAGTCTTATATATATTACTAATAAGTGTATAGGTGGTTCGGGTGTACTCACCCCTTATGGTGTTAAAAGTTAACAAATTAGGATCATTGGATAGAAATGAATAATTTTTTATACTCAAACGAATAATGACTCCCAAATTAACTAATATTAATTCTGAACTTATCAAATAATCGATAATTCATTTACTTCTTATTTCAAATGAGCAATTTATCAACGAATACTAACTCTGAACTTAAAAAATAATCAAAACTTGACAGACAAAATTTGTAACTATTCAAAACTTGTAAAAATGTGAGTTAATTTTGCAACTATTCGATAAGTTGATAATAAAAACTTGCAAAAGTATGTGTAAGTCAAAAAAATGCAGAATAAAAACGCGTTTTATATATATACAAAATAATTTTTGAAATGGGAGGAAAAAAGCTAAAGAAAAAATAAATGAAAGAAACGTATCTTAAACCGTCTTTTATTAGTAAAAAAAATCCCCCCTAATTAAACGAGAGTTGTCAGATGAATTCGTTACAAAAAAAAGGTAAACCGTTATTTGCTTAATTAGGCAGATATTAGAGACGAGCCCATAGAATGAACTGATGAAGTATACGCCAAGTAAATACATAGTTACAGTATCAACGTATACAATTTGCATGGTTAATTTTTTTAATATATAATATTGTAGCAATCCGATTTTGATTATTCCGGTTATTTTTGGAACATTCTCAAGTATTGAATTGATACATTTCCTCACTGATTTATATATATATATATAGGGTTGCCGCTCGGGTGAAAACCAAAATTGCGGTAAAAACCTGTGAGGACTGGCTTTTTAGCCCCGTTCACTAGCTTTATAGGCCGGTTATAAATAGAACTGATCTATAAGGTCACATATTTTAGCCCGGTTCTGAATAAAACCGAGCTATAAAGTCACTAATATAATTTTAAAACATGAGTTTTCAGCACGGTTTTTAGGTTTAACCGATATATAAAGTCATGTGTTATTTTAAAACTGGAGTTTTTAGCACAGTTTTTAGGTTGAACTGAGTTGTAAAGTCACTATGTAATTGAGGTTTTTAGCACGGGTTTCAAATAAACCAAGCTATAAAGTAGTTCTCACGGTTTTTACCGCAATTTGAGGTTTTCACCGGAGTCAATCCCTATATATATATATATATATATATATATATATATATATATATATATATATATATATATATATATATATATATATATATATATATATATAAATCAGTGAGGAAATGTATTAATTCAATACTTGCGGTAAAAACACGGTTTTTTAGCAAGGGTGCGCTCCGGTGAAAACCAAAATTGCAGTAAAAACCTGTGAGGACCGACTTTTTAGCCCGGTTCACTAGCTTTATAGTCCGGTTTCGAATAGAACCGATCTATAAAGTCACATATTTTAGCCCGGTTCTGAATAATACCGAGCTATAAAGTCACTATATAATTTTAAAACATGAGTTTTCAGCACGGTTTTTAGGTTTAACTCGAGATATAAAGTCATGTGTTATTTTAAAACTGGAGTTTTTAGCACGGTTTTTAGGTTGAACTGAGTTGTAAATTCACTGTATAATTGAGGTTTTTAGCACGGGTTTGAAATAAACCAAGCTATAAAGTAGTCCTCACGGTTTTTACCACAATTTGAGGTTTTCACCGGAGTCAATATATCCGTATATATATATATATATATATATATATATATATATATATATATATATATATATATATATATATATATATATATATATATATATATATATATATATATATATATTTGTGTGTGTATATATATATTTGTGTGTGTATATGTAATTGTATAATTCTCGTAGACGGAAATTTGGCCTAGTTTTATCGAGGAAAAATGTGGTTGCTAGAGCTGGAAATTAAAATAAAAAAGTTTTGACATTTTATCATCACCAAAGATTAATAAATGACAAACAAGACAGAAGAAGTACACAATCCACTAATAGAGGTTACCTTCAAAGCTGCGGTAGTCGTGCTGTTAATCTTCAATATATTCGATCAAATGTAAGGGTGGGGATGTGTTGAACAAGTTGGAAGTCTTCTCCTCCATCGGTTTCACCTTCCTCTCTCTTTTTAAGTCTTTTGCAGAATCTCATTGGCATACTAGAAACATCAAGTAGTTGGAGTGTTTTGATGTTTCTTATTTCATCTGGAATCCTTTCCAAATTACTACACTCATCGATACATAACTCTCGGAGTTGTGGCAAGGAACCTTTTGTTATTCTCCATTCCTTCAAACTCGGCAAATCCATTAAGTACAGCTTGTGGAGGTTTGGAAGTCCACTCATAGTTAAGTTAGCCCCCTTGTATGCGTCCTTATGTAGGGATAGTTCCCTTAGGTGAGCGACTTGAGCAATGACTTGATTCATATCATCCTCTTCCTCAACCTCAGTTCTCAATAAATACAACGACAAAAGATTAGGAGGGAACTATAGAATTTGAAAGATATAGCGGAAGTGGAAGGAAAATTAGTATTACTGTATTATTCCAATCTAATATATTACAAAGATAAGGTCTGTGTTCTTATACAAAAATAAACAACGGTCAAGAGTAAATGAAGGATGCAATTATGCAGCTATTGCCTAACATAAGTTCTCCTAATATGGATAGATAATAGGGAATATTATCTTACCTAATACGGATGGGTAATAGAGAATATTATCTTAAATAAGGAGAAAGCTACATAAACAGAAATTTATATGTTAATACTCCCCCTCAAGTGGAGTGTATGTTGATAACACTCAACTTGGATAAGAGACTCTTGAATACTGTCGGGCCGAGAGGCTTTGTAAACAAGTCAGCGGGTTGATCTTTGGTTCGGATGTGCATTGTTCGGATTTGACCTTGTTGAACCTTCTCCCGAATGACATGACAATCGATTTCAATGTGCTTTGTACGTTCGTGAAATACTGGATTGGAAGCAATATGGAGTGCAGCCTTGTTGTCACAAAAGAGATTGGTGGGCTGCAAGTGGTTGACGGAGAGATCATGCAGCAATGTTCGTAGCCATGTTATCTCGCAACATGTGGTTGCCATCGAACGATATTCAGCTTCAGCACTTGAGCGGGAAACTGTGTTTTGCTTTCTTGTCTTCCATGAAATTGGGGCACCGCCTAAGAAAATAATATAACCGGAGGTTGATCGGCGGGTGTCACGACAGCGAGCCCAATCAGCATCGCAATAAGCGTTCAATTGGAGACGACTATTGCTTGGGAGAAATATGCCTTGGCCGGGTGTGCCCTTGATGTAACGAAGAACTTGATGGGCAGCATTGAGGTGCGGTTGTCTTGGATTAGACATGAATTGGCTAAGAATGTGGACAGCATAAACCAAGTCTGGACGCGTTATCGTTAGGTAGATGAGACGCCCAACCAGTCGTCGGTAAATGGATGGATCCGATAGGAGATCTCCATCTCTCTCACTGAGAACTAAGTTCTGATCTAACGGAACAGTGGCTGGTTTGGCACCAAGAAAGCCCGTGTCATCAAGAATTTCTAGAGCATATTTCCGTTGACAAAGAGTAATCCCTTGTGTTGATCGGGCGACTTCGATTCCAAGAAAATACTTGAGAGGACCCATGTCTTTGAGCTTGAATTGGTTGGCAAGGAAGACTTTTGTGTCGTTGATGGCCTGCAAGTTAGTCCCGGTAATGATAACGTCATCTACATAAATTAAAAGGATAGTATGGATACCTTTGTGTTGTCTAATGAAAAGTCAATAATCAGCCCAAGATTGTCGAAAACCAGCTTGTCTGAGGGAATTAGAGAGCTTTAGAAACCATTGGCGAGAGGCTTGTTTTAGCCCATACAATGACTTATGGAGCTTACAAACTCTCGTCTCCCCCTTTTGATGGAATCCAGGTGGCAATTTCATGTAAACGTCTTCCAAAAGATCACCGTTTAGGAATGCATTATTGACGTCGAGTTGATGCAAGTGCCACCCATGAATGGCTGCCATGCTTATTAGAACTCGAACGGTTGTGAGCTTGGCAACGGGTGCAAATGTCTCTCGATAGTCTACACCTTCTATTTGACTATACCCCTTTGCGACAAGACGAGCTTTGTATCGCTCGATTGTCCCATCGGGTTTGTATTTAATTTTGTACACCCATTTACATCCGATGGGACGTTTGTTGGGTGGTGGCAGTACCAAACTCCATGTATTGTTGTCTTCAAGGGCCTTGATTTCCTTGGCCATGGCATCCCTCCAATTTGGAGATCTATTTGCCTGCAGAAAAGTCTTTGGTTCTTTCTCAAGCATAATGTTAGAAACAAAGTGTTTATAATTGTGTGAAAGCTTGTCATAAGATAAAACATTAGCCAAAGGAAAAGCCTTACCTGATGTTATATTTTGTGAGGAAGATGATTGGGGTTCCGATCGAGAGGGTAGATTTGCTTCCACATGAAAATCACGAAGGAGGTTGGATGGTTTGGTTGGTCGAGAGGATCGCCGAGGTTCCACAACAGGGATGGGAGGTGTGAGTAGTGGGTTTGGCGAAGAGATGGACTCACTTTGGGTTTCAGTTGGTGATGGTTGATCAGACTCTACAGTAGGCTCAATGTCATTGGTGGAGGATGTAAAGATGGGAGGGGTATCTTCATAAACTACGTTTGAATTGTTGAAAGTTGGAAGAGGTAAATCATGATTAGTTTGAGAAATGTTGGACATAGTTGAATAAGGAAACTGATTTTCATAGAAAACGACGTCTCGTGAAATAATAGTTTTCTTATTTGTAAAATCATAAAGTTTGTAACCTTTAGTACCGTGTGGGTATCCAAGAAAAATACATTCAACCGATCGCGGGTCAAATTTAGTTGGTCGTTGTGGATGGGTGGATGCGAAGCATCGACACCCAAACACACGTAAATGAGTATAAATAGGAGGTTTACTAAAGAGTTTTTCAAAAGGAGTTTGGTTTTGAAGATTTTGACTTGGCAATCGATTTATTAAGTAAGTAGCGGTGAGAATAGCATCTCCCCAAAAGACTTTTGGTAAATGAGATTGAAAAAGAAGAGCACGAGCAACGTTTAATAAATGTCTATGTTTGCGTTCAGCAACACCATTTTGTTGCGGCGTATTTATGCAACTAGTTTGATGCAATATACCTTTAGAAGAGTAAAAATCAAAACATTTAAATTCAGAACCATTATCACTACGGACAATCTTAATTCGTTTAGAAAATTGATTTTCGATGAGAGTAATAAATTGAATGATAAGAGGTCGAGCCTCGGCTTTGCTTTTCATAAGATAAACCCACGTGAATTTTGAATAATCATCCACAATAGTTAAAAAGTAGCGCGCTCCTGTTAAACAAGGAACATGATAACCTCCCCAAATATCCATGTGTATAAGATCAAAACAAGAAGAAGTAATAGAAGTACGATCCGGAAAAGGATTTCGAGTTTGTTTCGCCAAAGGACAAACTAAACAAGAATGTTCTTTTGAACCATTATTTTTAAAACCAGGAATGAAAGATGATACTTGTTGCGATGGATGACCAGTTCGTTGATGCAACAGTAGGTCGGACGCTGTGACACTGCATAAGTTGGGCATGGGCTGGGGTTTGAGGAAGTATAGTCCATCTCGTTCATAAGCAATCCCAATCATCTTCCCCGTGAGGATGTCCTGAATCACACATATCCGTTTCAAAAAGATAGTAGCATAAAAATAATCTAATGCTAATTTGCTAATTGAAACAAGATTAACCGAAAATTCAGGAACACAAAGTACATGAGAAATTTTTAATTGGGATGTGAAAGTGGCGGTGCCAATGTGTGAAACCTTATAAGATTTTCCATCCGGTAAATGCACAATGTGATTCGTAGTCGGTTGATATGAATCCAAAAAACGAGTATGATACGTAATGTGATCACTTGCGCCACTGTCTAAAATCCATGAATTATAAAAGAGAGTTTTTGCTAGTAAATTACCTGAAAAATGATCATAATTAGAGTGATTACCGACATGATTTGCGGAAGTGTGTTGTGGGGGATCCGTTGATTGCAGGGGCTGTTGTGAGGCAAGTTCCTGCAGATTAATCTTCTTGAGCAAGGCCATCATTTGCTGGTAGTCTGAAGGCAAAAATGAATTAGTGGAGTGAGCATCAGTTTGGTTGATGCTTGAGCTCGGCTGACCATTTTCAATGAATTTCTTGCGCTTTCGACAATAATCAATAGTGTGCCCCTTATTGTTGCAGAAGGTGCACTTTAGATGAGCTCGGCATTGCTTTGTGTTGTGGTTAGTCAAGTGACATTTTTCACAAAACTTTGTTTCACCTCCAGTTTGATTGTCACGAGCTTTCTTGACGGAGAATGCCGAAGTTTCGGTATGTGCAGGTGCCATTGTGTTGGACATCTCACCAAGGTTCTCTTGTCGCAGCACCATAGAGCACGCTTTGTTCAGCCCGGGAAATGGATCCAAGCCAATAATGGTACTCCGAGTATGTGCGTAACTCTCATTGAGTCCCATTAAGAACTGCATAGTCTTTTGGTTCTCTATGAAAGTCTTGAGTTCACCAGCGGCTGCACATGTACATGGTGGGAGGGCAGCGAGTGCATCCTTCTCGTCCCAAAGAGCTTTGATCTTAGTGAAGAATGAGTTGGCTGATTCTGTGCCTTGTTGACAGTCATGAATAGCTTTTTCGATATGGAACAAAGAAACGGTATTAGTATGTGAAAATCGTTCCTTGAGTTCAAGCCAAATACCTCTAGCGTCTTTGCAATGAATTACACTCTTCGAGATCTCCTTCGACATGGATCCAAGTAGCCAAGTTTTGACAAGAATGTTGCAACGCTCCCATTGCAACTCCTCGGTCGGTTTGTTGCTTGGTTTGGGAAGCGTTCCATCAACGAATCCAGCCTTGTTTTTTTATTTGTAAGGCCATCATCATGGATTGTGCCCATGTTGTATAGTTATCTTCCACCAACGGTTGCGATACCAAGACGGCGCCTGGTTGATCGGAGTGGTGGAGAAAGAGTGGGTGATTTGATTTCTCCCATGGCTCGGAGCGTGGAGTTTGCTCGTTGTTCGACATGAGGAAGTGGTGTTGGATCGATTTGTGTAACCTAGAAAACTGATACCATATAGAATTTGAAAGATATAGCGGAAGTGGAAGGAAAATTAGTATTACTGTATTATTCCAATCTAATATATTACAAAGATAAGGTGTGTGTTCTTATACAAAAATAAACAACGGTCAAGAGTAAATGAAGGATGCAATTATGCAGCTATTGCCTAACATAAGTTCTCCTAATATGGATAGATAATAGGGAATATTATCTTACCTAATACGGATGGGTAATAGAGAATATTATCTTAAATAAGGAGAAAGCTACATAAACAGAAATTTATATGTTAATAGGAACGACCACATTGACCCCCGTTGCTTTTTTATCTTTCCTGATAATGAAAGGAATTTCAAATGTTGACACCTATCCAGTTTCATCTTCTCCAAATCAAATTCCAATAATAATGATCCAGATTTCAGATCAAGCTCAAGGGTTTCAAGACAGGTTACGGTGCTACTATTATTAACATAATCGAGTATAGCATCCAACTGTTGCTGGCTGTGTATCTCCCATATCTTCAGGTATTGCAAATCAGTGGTAATAATAGAAGGTAGGTCCTTAACAATCCATTCATCAGCATGTATCTCCAAAGTTTGCAAATTCCTTAGTTTGTCCACCCCCATTGTATTCATTGTTGGACTCTCACGTAAGTTTAGTAAACAAAGAACTCTGAGCTGCTCCATGTTACCAACCATGTTATCACACAACTCCACACTCCCAGCAACCAGCTTCAAGGTTTGCAAGTTTCTTAGTTTTTTGAGGAAGTCCGTTTTTCCGGTTGTAAAGCTACACATACGCAAACGCAAATATCTTAAAAGGACCATATTTCCAATATGTTTTGCGGAGTCCCTCAAATCAACCTCGAAGAGAGTCAAAACCCTGACCTGCTTCAACTTTTCTAATGGGAATAACGGTTTGGGTGGTAAGTGTTCAAATCCGAAATAGAGAGAACCCACAAACAAGAGAATGTCTGTGTATTCAGTTTTGTTCCAAATGAAGGTCCTCAGAGGCGAATTGAACTCCAACAGTACTTTAGATTCGGCACTGTGTATACAAATCGATTCAAACATCATTAAATTAGTATGTTCAATATATTGGCCACAAATATATGAAACGGTAATAATTAGCCTATGCAGCTTAATTTGTAATTCATTGATAATATCATTTGTTCCAAACACCTTTCAGACCGTACCGCATATTAAGAAGTTAACCAAAGAATAGACCACTCAGATGTAGATCTGGGTAAACATGGGTACGTAGACCCGCTCGGCCCGTCCTGCCCGCCTGTATTAGCGGGCGGGTTTGAACATGGAGAAAAGTCCATGCGGGCTGCTAGGCCTGGCCCGCGCCCATAGCGGGTGCGGGATTAGTCATATCAATCAACCCGTTACAGGTCACTAGGCTCGTATCGGGTATCCGCCTTTTTTATTAAAATTATTATATATGTATATATGTAATAAATAATATTAATTATTCATTAAAAAACAGTAACTATATATATATATATGTAATATATAAATAATATTAATTATTTATTTAAAAAAATTAAAACAGTAACCATATATGTATATATATATAGCTAAATTGATTGCAATATGTATATATTAAAAACAGTAACTATATATGTATAACTATATATGTATAACGTTAATAAGAAAAATTACACCGTAAGGGTTGCTTACACGGGATCCAACCTCTATCTATATATATATATATATATATATATATATATATAGACTTTCCTACGAAGACACCTCTTACCATAAAATGGAGGGAGGATTATGAAGCATGCTATGAGGTGTATTGTTATGATATCAATATAATGATTAAGTATGAATTATGATATGAGATGTGGATATATGTACTTAAATATGAGATGAGATAGAAGATGTTATATGATGATATATAAGATGAGACAAGATGCGAGATGATATGATTGAATGAATAAGATGATATGATAAGATATGATGTGAGTTGATATGAGGGTAATGATGATAATGAGACCTATAAGATATGTGAAGTTATGTATGATAGTTAGGGGCGCCTTGTGTGACTTAGATAGACTTATGCATATTTGTATGTTTATTAGGTGATTTGTGATCTATTGGACATTGCTTATTATTGGTGTTGATTGCTTGGATTATGCGCGCCTCCAGGTAAGTTTCCTACGGGAGCTTACTCAGTAACCCGGACCTCATGCCTGATGTGTCATATAGTATGTAGGTGTTGCATATGCATAAAAACATGCCATGTAGTATCATGCTTAGGAATTGCACTTATGAATGAGCATCCCTATTCTTTATGCGTTTGAAAACAGAACGGCCGTTATCTGTGAGTCTTAGAGTCTTTGTTAGGGTCATAGGGTAGCCCAGCTTCATCGGGTGCCCTGAGTCAGTATTGTCGATATATGAGCATGATGATGAGATAGCCCAGCACCATCGGGCATCAGCATGATATATGATATGATGATGAGATATGATATGTTATGATGAGATATGATATGCTATAGCATCGAACTGGCCAGTCTCTGCACTAACGGGAAGGGGTGCAGAGGTAGGAGAGGGATATGCCACTTGGCATTCTTTGGGCGCCTTTGCAGTTCTTTTCTGCATATTATATAAACTAGGAGCATGATAGTGTGATTTGAATTCCGTACTGCATTAGAACATCATTTATTCTAGGTATAGGCATATTATATGTCTTCAACAAGGTCTTTAGGGCCTGCATGCATCTCTGGGCCTGACTTCATGGATAGACTTAGGTACCCGCCCTTTTGCTGCTCTGTGCTTCTATGGCGAGGGATCCTCCTGGGCGAAAGCGAAGAACCGGACTAACCCGCTAATTTGGCTTAAGTGTTATTTGATTATGATTTCGGTTTCGACCTGGCTCCGTCGTGGCAAGTTGTACTTTACTTCCGCTTTCACCAGTTTTGAAAATGAACTTCTGCGATATAGTCTTAGGACAGCTTAAGGGTTCCTAGTGGCCCTTCGATTGTTTTGGGGTGCGAAATCCCCACTTTAAATACTGATCTTTTAAGGTTTGAAACCTCGACCCGTACTCGAATTGCAAGATCCGAACGAAGGTAACCAACCTTCGAAACGTAACCCGAGTATTTATGTCCGGGCCGTTACACCTCGGAATTTCTCATTGCACATGTGAGCTCATATGAAGGAATTTCTCATTGCACATGTGACATGCAGAAAAGAATCAGTGTCATAGAGGCAAGGAACATGTTGATGCAATTCTTAATGGGACTGAATGACTACTATAAGGGTGTAAGGAGCCAGATTTTGTCCACATATCCCATTTTCAATCTCAATCGTGCATTTTACTTGGTTACTCAGGTTGAAAGTCAGAGAGGATCAGGTGAGAACTCTCAGAGTTTACATGATTTAAGTGCTCTAGTTAGTAGCAAGAAAGAGAGGAAGTCTTATCTGAAAGGTCCTCCATATCAAGGAAATCAGGTCCAAGAAAGGGGCAACAAGAAGGAGTACCAGCCTAAAGGTGACAAAGTTGAGAAGACCAACAAGAAGTCTCGTCATTTCCATCAAAGAGGCCACTTCATGGACCAATGTTTTGAACTCCATGGATACCTTGAGTGGTATCAAGGTCTGAGAAAGCCAGTTAAGGGATCCGCAAATTCAGTTGCTAGTTCTGAGCAGGATTCTCCTTTTGATGAGGAAAAGTCTCAAAAGTCTAATGCAAAAGGAAATGTTGACAAAGCTCTTGTCAATGCAGTGTACCAAGAAGTTTTCAAGATGCTGAAAGGGAAAGAAACTGCAGTTAGCTCGTCCACAACTAACTTTGCTGGTAAATTTTGCTTCTCTACCCTAAGATCAGGGAATAAAGCTTAGTGTGGGATTGAATGGATTGTTCACACAGGTGCTAGTAATGATGATGCCTTTTTGAATAACAAAACCAATCTGAAGCATCCTATATATATAGGATTGCCTGATGAGCATATTATTACAGTGAAAGAGTTAAGAAAAGTTTTTTGTCTGAAAAAATCGTTCTCTATGATGTACTTTTTTTGCCTGTGTTCCAATTCAATCTGTTATCAGTTGGGAGATTAGTAGAGAGTTCAATCCTTAGGGCAATTGTTTATATGCATGGTTGTGAATTTTAGGCCCCTCGATGTGAACCAGTGCTGCTCAGTGGGACAAGAAGAGAAGGGCTATATAGGGTGATACAAGTGTTGAAGCTTGATCTGAAGAATGAAGTACAGAAGATGAGCATGAAGTCATTTTCAACTGTTTTTTCTAGTTCTAAATTAGATTTGAACCTTTATCATGCCAGACCTGGCCACACTTCTATATCCAAGTTGAAACACTTGGAGTTTTTAAACAACTATGATCTACAGGATATGTTTTTTGATGCTTGTCATTTGGTTAAACATCATCGATTACCTTTTCAATTAAGTGAATCCTTAACTGAAAATGTGTTTAAATTGATCCACATAGATTTATGGGGTCCCTATAAAGTTGTCAGTGTCACAGGTGTAATATATTTCCTTCATGTGGTAGATTATTGTAGGAGAGCCACATGGACCTTTAAGATCAGGGAAAAGATTGAGGTAGTTAGAATAGTTAAGAATATTGTCAGTTATTCTAAGACTCAGTTTCGATAACAAGGGAAGTGTGTAACGAGTGACAATGGGACAAAAATTGCTAATAGAGAGTGCTCTGATTTTTTTGGCATCACATGGAATCATTAATCAAAGAAGCGTTCCATATACACCTCAGAAGAATGGAAGAATGGAGAGGAAGCATAGACACCTCGTTAAGACAACAAGAGCCATGAGAATTCATGCAAATTTGCCTGTGAAGTATTGGAGTGAATGTGTGCTTGTAGCAACACATGTCATCAACAAGCTACCAAGTGCTTTGTTGAGTTGGAAGACTCCATATGAAATTCTTTTCCAAAGGAAACCATCATATGATGAGTTGAAGGTGGTTGGGTGCTTGTGTTATGCACATGTGGGCCACTCAGAAAGGGACAAGTTTGGTGAGAAGGGAAGAAAATGTGTCTTCCTAAGCTATCCACATGGCGAGAAGGCATACAGATTGCTTGATGTTAAGTCAGGAGAATTGTTTGTCAGCAGAGATGTTGTGTTCCATGAGAAGTTTTTTCCATTCAGGGAACAGAAGTGTGAGGAAGTAAAGAGGGTAGAGCAACCAAGTTTGCCCTTAATTGTTAATCCAACTACATATTAATTATGAAGATTATGTGCATCTTCATACGAGAACAGGGTCAAAATCACCCGATGTCCTAGGCTTTGTGCCTGACACAATATCATCCTTAAGCTCACAGCATGTCCCACCAGACAGTACACCTAGTTCTCCCTGGAGAGCAAATTTTTCACAAGATGGATCACATACCTGATCCAGTAAATTTTCCACCATTGAGAAGATCTACAAGATAGATCGATCTATCGACAACCAGATCTGGAAGGTTGAATGATTATGTCTGCACGAATTCGCCATTAGGTTCAACATCAGACTTTGTGTCATTTCTTGTAGGGGGGGTGTATTGAGATATCACTCTTTTATTCATTTATGTTATTTCCCTTCTTATCTAGCTTAGAATTAGACCTTATATTAGCATTTTATCTTTCCCTTTATTGCCCTTTTACAAGGGTTTCCTGCACTGTAATCCAATTGGACTATTTAAGCCTTGTTTTTTCGGTTATCTTGGAATGAGAGAGAATGAGCTGAGTGATAAAGGAAGAACCCTAGCTCAGCTGCTTTTCCTTCATCTACATTTTGTGTATTGATCACTTATGTGATCATTTTTACTATTTCATTGTCGATTGCTCCATAGCTGCAGAGCTCTGTTCTAGCAGAAAGCTAAAACTTTACAGATTTGCATATTTACCATCCAATTATCTTTTGTTTAGGGATGTGCATATTTCGGTTTGGACCGGAAAACCTACCGGAATCGGACCGGTATTAACGAACCGAAATCGGACTGAATTCATCCGATCCGGTTTTCGGTTTTCAATATTTTAAAATTACGGTTCCAGTTCGGTTCTGGCGGTTTTTGGTTTCAACCGAAAGAAACCGGAATCATATATCTTAAATCATTATTATCGTGAGTTAAACACTACATTAAATCACTTTTTTTAATTAAAAGAAGACAAGATACATCACATATAGCCTTTATTTTTTAACGATGAAAAAAATTCACCATCACTGCATTTGAAAGAGTTTATTTATTTTACATATTTTATTAATTTTTCCAGTAACTTTTACAAGTTAATTGTATTATATTTTTAATGAAGACATTGATGTATAACTTTTAATTGGAAAAGAGAGCAAACAACATACATAAAACTTAGAATATAAATAATTAGTTTAAATATTCATGCATGTGAGTGCACTAATTAAATATACTGGTTTGGTTCCAGTTTTAACCAAATTATCCGGTTCAGTTCAGTTGAAAAACAAAAAATATTCCGGTCTGATTTTCGGCTTACACTTTTCTTATATTCTGGTTCCGGTTAAATCCGGTTCCGGACTGATTCCGTTCCGATTTGAACCGGTGAACACTCCTACTTTTAATTATTAAAAGGGCAAATTGTGAAAAATAGCATGAACTTTAGAGTTAGTTGTGTTTAATGGCATAAACTCTCAAAATTTTAAAAATAATCACCTACTTTGGTTCTGGTTGCAATAAATGACACATCTATTGTTTTTTTTTAAATATCACCTCTTATTAACATTCTTTGTAAAAAAAATCATCCAATTTTCAATTTTAAAAAAATGCCCATATTTCATTTTTAAAAACAATCCATTTTCATTTTTAATTTTAAAAAATATAATTTATTTTATAAAACACTACTTTTCCCCTTTTTTCTTAAAAGAATACACTCATTATTTACACCCGGTTAAAAAAAGAACTAATTTTATTTTCTCCATAAACTCAGTTTTTTTTCAAAAAATTAAATAATAAGTAATGTCTTTAAAATGAAAAAGGAGTGTCTTAAAAAGATACCAATTAATATCACAATTATATTTTTTGAAAAATGATGTTTTTTGAAAAATTGAAATTGAGTTTATCAACATGAAAAAAAAAATTTTTATAAGAAGAAAATTGTGAGTGGGTTTAAAAAAACAATGGAAAAAAAGTTATTTTTTTGTAAACAAAATGTTAATAAGGGGTGCACTTTTAAAATAAAATGGTTGTGCTACTAACCACAACCACTCTTTAAAGTTGGTGATTATTATAGAATTTTTAAAAGTTGGTGTCACCGAACGCAACCATCCCTAAAGTTCGTGTTATTTTTTGCAATTTGCCCCTTATTAAAATTTCTTCAACTTTATCATACCGGACTTGAGGGGAGCTCATTCAGAAAAAAAGAAAAGGAAAAAACCTCCTCTATTGACTATTGCACTTGCATAATTGCATTGTCACTAATTAAATTTAGATTAATCTAGCCATCTAGGAAAGGAAGCGTACAGGCTTTGTCACGCGTGTGTTTTCTGAAATCTAGGAAAGGAAAGTATTTTAGATTTTGTAAAGTTAAACTTATTATAAAATGTTTTTTTTTAATCACAAAGAAATTCAATTACCAACAAGATTTTCTTCCTATGAATTAATTTTTCATGTTTATCCAGACGAGAATTAAGTATCTTAAAAACAAGTAGTAGTACTTTAAGACAAAAACATATATGACATACCTGTCATTATCGTGATTTTGTATCACAAGCCGATTACATGATTCTATTTGAACTGATGATATTGTAGATGGAGAGAAGACCCTAAAGAAGTCCAGCTTCTTTGCCTTGTCTATGCAAAGATCTCGCATCAAATCATGAATTCGAATCTCCTCTACATCTCCTGCGTAATCTCTTGAAACAACTTGAACCATACATCGTTGCACCAACTCCTTCAAAAAATTCTTAGCCTTCTCCTTAAGCCTTCCCCTTTCAAAATCTTGATCTGTCTTAATAAATCCTTCATCTATCCATAAGTTTATCAATGTATCAATTTCTATTTTCTCATCTTCTTTGAAGATCCCCAAATAAAGAAAGCATGGCTTTAGATCATAAGGCAAATCAGAATAGCTATACTCCAAAACTTTCTTAACTGCATCATAGCCAAGGGGACCATTATTCTCATCTTTCATTATTACTGATATCATATTATCCTTGATGCTTTTCCAATCTTGTATTGAATCCTTCGTTCCCAAAAGTCCAGCCAGTGTAATTATTGCAATCGGTAAACCGTCACATTTTTCTAGCATTTCCCTTCCAAGTTTCGCAAAACCCCCCTCCTCTCCATCCGCCTCCTCCTCGATGAATTTGACTTCAACTATCCCGTTATTGCAAACAATTTTTGAAAATAGCTCCCTACTCTGTTTTTTTGTGAGGCGACGCATAATATGGACATGAAAAGGAGGTATCTCTGGAAAATGAAAGATTTGTTCCTTACGAGTGGTGATCAAAACTCTACAATTTCCTGTCAATAGAGGAGGGAGAAAATCGTTTAGAGCTGCTCTCTCCCATACATCGTCAAGAACAACCAAACATGAACCTTCCTCACGAAGAAACTCTGTAAGCTTACGTTGGAGGATAGGGATTGATCTTTCATCATCTCTCGAAAGCCTAACCCCAATCTCTGCATATATTTGAAGTAGAAGCTCGAGAGTATCCCACTGTTGGGAGACACAAACCCATGCTCTTCTCGGAAACACCTTCTTTATCTCCTCGTGATTGTAAAACTTTCTTGCAAGTGTGGTTTTGCCTAAGCCACCCATGCCTACGATTGCCGAATTAGCTCCACACTCTCCCTCCTTTCCAACAAATTTGGAAACAAGATAAGCAACATCTTCCTCTAGACCAATGATAATCTCATGGTCGATAATGCCTGGACTGCTTCGAAGCTTCGTCTTGGGAACTTTGTCGTTTGGGAGTTCATAATCTTCTGTCCGCCCGAGAGCTTCGATTAATTCCGTTATCTTCGCAACGAACTGATGCTTTTTGATGACAGGATTTGAGGCGCGGGAGAAGAACGCCTTCGATTTTTTGAAAAAACTAGGCGGGGCTGGATGCTGTTTTTGGTCGATTACTGTGTCAAGGAAGTCTTCAATATCGACAAGGGTCCGCTTGAGTTGTTTAACTTTAGTTTTGAAAACACGATCTTGCGATGCTACTCGCTTAACCTCATCAATATCCCTGAGATAAGCGTCGACAACTTCGAGCTTCTGTTGCAACTCTTTCATTGCCCTTTCCTCATCAACTAGCAAAATGGTAGCTTCATACTTTAAAAGATCATACACTCGCTCTACAACGAATCCTATAGGCTCAAATCCCATCCTTGTTTAGTGACACAAGAGATGAGTCGGACAGAATTTTTTTTAATAATTTTTTTTTTCAAAAGGAGAGATCTATGGGGGGAAAAGAAATTTTTCAACAAGAGAAAATTAAAGGAAATGAAGGCTTGGAGGATGATTATGAAAAACCTGGAAATTTGACAAGGCGGGCTTCAGCTGGAATTATGCACCATAGCAGTGGATCCATCATCCATTATCCATGGCTCCGTGCTAAGAAAAGATCTAAACAGCACTCTTTATAGTCATATTCCAAAGAGGCCTTCTCTGCCACACGTTGAAGAGATAGACATATCTAAACAGCACTCTTTATAGTCATATGCCAAAGAGGCCTTCTCTGCCACACGTTGAAGAGATAGACATAGACTTGGTTCAGTCAATTCCTCCTGCCAGCTCATAAATAATTGAAGAGAGCAAAGCTGAAACTAGCTACCATTTGATAAAAGAATTGAAGAGAGAGAAATTTAAGGCAAATTATGAAGGTGGAAATGGAGAGATCGAGAGAGGGTGGGAGTTGGGGACGGGGTTGTGTATAATCAGGTATTCAACACTAACAGATTAACCATATTGAATACCGGAAACCATTAACTTTAAAACTTTCAATCCGAACACCAATACACAAAACGGGTCCATGTTGAATATCCGGATACTCGCCCAGTCGGGGTGGCTCACTGGTGGGGAGCAAGGGGGAGTCAAAAGGTCTCGGGTTCAATCCCTACCTTCAGTGGTGGAGCTATAAAAATTTCGGAGGGGGCACAACCGGTGGTGGTTTGGTTGGCCAAAGCTCTAGTTTATATATGTACGATATAGTTTTGAATTAAATTGACATAAAGAATGATATATAATACGATAATAAATGATGTTATTTTAAAATAAAATGTCATCGGTTTATGATAAAACCCTATCATTTTTTTCGCGCCTAAAAAAAGAAATATAAATATATAAATGAAATATCCGGGAAAAAAATTAACTAAATAAGTATAGGAATTGCAATATAATACTCACTCCATTCGGCAAAACATGTCGTTTACTATTCACGCACGCTTTTTTAGAATGATAAAATCTATATAAAATATTTATTTTTTTATAAATGTTTTTTAACGAGTTTGTACTTATTAATAATAACTACGAAATTGTTAAAAAAAATTATTAAAAAACTAGATATTTTATATAGTTTTTATCCCCTAAAAAAGCATGCGTGAATAGTAAAGTGACATGTTTTGCCGAATGGATGGAGTAAACATTAATTTAAGATTATGATTGTTATATGAGTTAAGTAGGTAGAGCTTGGCTCGAGTTCTCCTCAATAAAAGTATAGGAAATGCAATATGATAAACATTAAGGCTCCGTTTGGCAATTTAAGTAGCTCTTTGGAGCTTATGGTTTTTATATTATACAGTCTTAAATGAAATAAATATAAGATTTTAGTTTAATTAGCTTTTGAAATCTAAGCTTTTCAACGGCTACTCACCCGAGCTTTTGGTTTTTTATTCACAAGTTTTCAACAACTACCCTAATAGCTAGGTTTGCCAAACACTATACTAGCTTATTAACCTATATTTAACACAAATAATCCAACAACTTCAGCTACCCAACAACTTCAGCTACTCCAACAGCTAGTATTTTGTCAAACACACCCTAAGTTAAGATTATGGTTGTTATATGAGCTAAGTAGCTAGAGCTTGGCTCGAGTTTTGCTCAATAAAAGCTTGACTCGAGCATCGTTTACAAAATGAGTTGATTATGAGCACATTTTTAAGGTCGATTCAAAGTTCGTCTAGGCTCGATTGAAACTCAAATAGTCAAATAGCATGATTTTTTTAAAATTTACAAATTCTTTAAAGTTACCGGCCATGTCATGAGCAAGTAAAGTTGCATAATACTTGGAGAAAAAAACTCAGCTAAAACTCGTTCATTTATTAAACAAGTTGAGTATGAGCTCAAATTCAAATATAAGTTCGACTCAAGCTTGACTCGTTTCTAACTGAGCTAAATATAATCAAGCAATACTAGACTTGTTTGGCTCGAATAACAACCATAGTTAATATATAACTTGTTGCACTCGTAACATATAATGTATAATCAAATATAAAAATTTTAAAATTGCGTACCTTCTTATCCAATTGTCAAAATGATTAGTATAACCTCTCATTTCGAAGCTCTCGAGATGAATTATAGTATGTAAATGTTAATTTAAGTAAAATATTAAAACAATATATTCTAGTGAAACAAAACTAAAGTGATTAATATACCTTTAATTTTTTAACATTCATAACTTTTTACTCAGATGTCGGATTAAAGTGTATTATATATCAAAACGAAGATATCGACGATGAGAATACAACTAGGTAGTTCGTCAAATGAGAGGGGGCATGTGACCCCCGAGGCCCCCCTCGACTCCGCCCCTGCCTACCTCCGCCCCTTTCCCTAGATGAAAATCCAAGGTTTGCCTTGCTCCCTACTAGTGGGTCAAGCTGGTTGGCATAATCTGTTTTACTTGGCTCTTGCCGGTTAGGTCATGTGCCCGGAGTTTATCACCAAAGATGGGTTCCTCGTTGTAAAAAAAATTGAAGACTGATGTCTTACATGTTCCCACCTTTGCCTACAATCTCTTGTCTGTAAGGTAATTGACTAGATCCTTACACAAAAATGTGTTGCTCACTCCATCCCATGTTTCCTGCTCCAGGACCTTTCCATGAGCACATGTCTGGTTCTTGGTGAAGAACATGTGGGCTTGTATCTCACCAAAGCTTCTTCTCACGCTGCAGACAACAATCTTAGCTTCAAACAAAATTCTTGTGTTTCTCAGCCCGCAGAGGACATTTCCTTTCATTGCAAACTTGGCATTATCGTTTAGGACACATTCCCTACAGTTAGATGCATTTGTTTCCCTTTCTAAAGCATGTCCATTCCAATAAATCTCACATTTGTGATGTATGCCCGAGGACAAGACATTGTAGAGATGCTTTTCCTATGAGTTCTATTAAGTCTATTTCCCTTTTTGAGTTGTTACATGTGGACATTTGGGGTCCTTATAGCACACATACATACAATGGTTATCAATTCTTTCTCACTGTGGTTGATGATTACACCCGCACTACATGGACGCATTTGCTTTCCTAAAAGAGCAATGCTTTCCCAATTCTTCAAGCCTTTGTGTCTTTTGTTAAAACTCAATTTCAAACCTCTGTCAAAATCATTCGATTAGACAATGGGGGTGAGTTTTGTAGCTCTTCTGCTAAGCAGTTTTATGTAGACTTAGGTATTCTTCACCAAACTTCTTGTATCGAAACTCCTTAGCAGAACGGGTGGTTGAACGCAAACACAAACACCTCCTTGAGACTGCTAGAGCCCTTCTCTTTCCATCTAATTTGCATATACCTTACTGGGGGAGTGTGTGCTTCATGTTGCATATCTTATCAATCATTTTCCTATGTCTTCCCTCAAATTTGTTACACCCTTTGAGAGGCTGCATAATCAACCACCAACTTATGATCATCTTAGGCCATTTGGTTGCCTATGCTTTGCTAGTACCACCAAAGCCCATCGCCTTAAATTTGACCCTCGCAGCTGTGCTTGTATTTTTTTGGGCTTCTCTTCAGGGACAAAAGGGCACAAGCTTCTTGACATAGCCACGATGAATGTGTTTACTTCTAGGTATGTCAAGTTTTATGAGATGGAGTTTCCCTTTCATAAACAACACTTCCTTAAACTCACCTTCAATTCCTTTACGTTTTGTTGTTCAGGATTCTTCCCCCTTTGATTACCCATTACTTCCTTCATCCGCATCTGAGAGGGTTTGTGCTCCTATTGATAATGTTAGTCCATCTGTTCCATCTGTGCCAAATATCTCCACCATTGCACCCAATCCTCGATGATCTACTAGATCTCATTGCCCTCCTCCTCATCTCAATGACTGTGTTATGATAGCTTCCTTGCCATCTTCTCAATTTCCTTTGTCCAACAGTTTTATTCATTCCATGTGCTACACCACTACTTTTTCCTCCACGCCTCCTATTGTTTGAACCCAAAACTTACACCCAAGCCTCCAAAGATCCCCGATGGGTCGAAGGCTCGAAGCCATGAATAAGGAAAATGAAGCCTTGCAGGCTAATCAAACCTGGGAGGAGATGCCCCTTCCTCCATGTAAATAAATCCAGTGGGTTATCGTTGGGTTTACAAAGTTAAACTCAAGGCTGATGGTTCGATTGAGGGGTTCAAAGCTCGTTTGGTTGCAAAAGGGATATACACAGCAGTTTGGAATTGATTATGAAGAAACCTTCTCTCCAGTGGTTCGTATGAACACAATTCGTGCTTTGATTTCTCTGGCTGTGTCGAAGGGATGGCTGATTCACCAAATGGATGTGAATAATGCCTTTTTACATGGAGATTTACCTTGGGAAGTATACATGGTCATGCCTCCTGGAATCCCGAATTCCTCAGGTAATGTTTGCAGGTTGAGAAAGACTCTCTACAGTCTGAAGCAGACCTCTCGTCAATGGCATGCTAAGCTTGCTTCAACTCTGCACATGCTTGATTTTCATCCTTCCAAGTTTGATTCATCTCTTTTTATTCAATATACTACATCTAATTTGATCATCGTGGTCATCTACGTTGATGATATATTGGTCACAAGGACCAATTCTGATATCATTACTCATCCCAAAACCACTTTGGACACCCTCTTCAGCATCAAAGACTTGGGGCGTCTCAATTTTTTCCTTGGTATGGAAATTGTTTATATGCCTGATAGGGTTGTGCTTCATCAAAGAAGTTTGCTCAAGAGCTCATTATTGAGGCTCATTTGGAAGATTCTTCATAAGTGGTTACCCCTTTTCCTCTAAATTTAAAATTGGATATTGCTAATGCTGGAGTTGTCATGGCTGATCCATCCTTGTTTTCGCAGCCTGATTGGGAAGTTGAATTATTTGATCAACACTCGTTCGAACTTATCTTTTGCGGTTTAGACCTCGAGTCAGTTTTGTAGACTCTTCATGTTGGTCATTTTCATGCTCTCATTTAGGCTTTGCGTTATGTCAAAGGGTCTATGAACTATGGCATCTAATTTCTTCCCGGAATGGACCTCACCCTTCAGGCTTTCTCAGATTCCGACTAGGCAGCTTGTCCCATTTCCCACCACTCAGTTACAAGTTATGTTCTGATGCTTGGTCCAAATTCCATTTGTTGGTGCTCTAAGAAAAAGGCGACTGTTTCCAAAAGTTCACCGGAAGCAAAGTGTAGGGCTATGTCACAAGCAGCATCTGAGGTCACCTGGTTGGTTGGGTTACTTCAGGAATTTGGGCTCCATGACCTTACTCCAGTGATGCTCCATTGTGATAACAACTCTGCACTACACATTGCCCACAATCCAGTTTTTCATGAGCGAACCAAACATATCGAAATTGATTGTCACTTTACTTGTGAGAAGGTCATTGATGGTCTGCTTCAATTATCTTTTCTTCCTACACACAATCAGCTAGCTAATGTGCTCACAAAGATACTGTCTTCTCATCAGCATCACAATTTGCTAGCCAACCTAGGCATGTTCCTTGACCCTGCTCCACCTTGCGTGGGGAGGGGGGGTAATACATAGTACATTTAGAGATGAAGAAGACAGAAGCGACAGGTCAGTAATCCAAGCTGACAATTCAAGCAATCTGAGCCATCCATTCAATAGCAAAATGGACGATAGGGATCATGGCTAGGTTGTAACAGAAGTAGTTTTATATTTTGTGTAATAAGCTAATAAATTGAGATTAACATCTCATAGAACATTGTTGTATTCATTTTTCAATTGAAGAAATAAACTCCATCACCATTGATAGACCAAACCAAGCTCTCTCTCTCTCTCCTAATTCTTCGATTCTCCTTTCATCTTGGTCATTCGTCTTCAATCAATCCCTTGGATTGTGACAGAAAGAAGGGTTTTTTTTTGTGAGGAAAGAGGCCAAAAAAATTAAAAAAAATTCAGTAGGAGATATGGAGAAAAACAAACTTTTTTACAAGAGAAAGAAGCAAATTAAGGTTTGGAATATGACAAAAAAAACTTGGAAATTTTGACAAGGCTTCAGTTGGAATTGTGCACAGAAGTCGAGGATCCATGGTAGAAATTAATAGGACAGAGCAAGCCCTTTCAAGTCCAAACCCACTCAAGATCATACAAGGCCCAGTTGAAGATGTGTCGTTGGAATAGCTAGCTGGCTTCCTTGTCTCCTTTTGTAGCTCATGTGCAGCTGTAGTAATTTTTCATCTTCTGCAATCCTTATCCCTACAATTAGGTCTACATAAGGACCTCTTGTAACATTTGCAATTCAAGAATCAAATTCACAAATTCTCTTTTCTGAAAACCGTTATTTTATTACTATGGTACCAGAGCCATCGTAGGCATCTGCCATCTTCTCCTCCCAAAATATCCAAACTATACTCTTCCTCTCCTTCCATGGCAATACAACCACAAAACTCCCAGAATACCTTCCCTTTCTCCAACTCCTTTTCAAACTTCTCCTCCATAAACACTATCAAACTCTCTACCTCAAACTTCCCTACCTCGAAAGGGCAGATCAAGCCCTACCTAGAAGCGATTCAACTCTACGATTTTTTGACGAGGGCTATTCAGCGACCTCCCGATGAAACCATTCAAGAGTTCCAAGAATGGTACTCTAAGGATAAGCTTGTTGTAGCTATCCTAAATTCCTCCCTCATCGAGTTGGTTCTTGTTCAAGTCTTGGATTGCAACTCAGCGTTTGAAGTCTGGAGTCGTCTTCATGAGTTGTTCGATGCCTAATCCAGTGACACTATTGTGCAGAACCGATTTCAATTGGCCACACTGAAGAAAGGGGTAGAGACAGTGACGGAGTACCTCAACAGAGCCAAAGCTCTTGTCGATGTGATACAAGTTTCCGAACAACCAGTCTCCAATGAAGAGCTTGTCGTGTACCTCCTGGCTGGGCTTGGACCCGAATACGAGTCTCTCGTTACATCACTCACCACTCAGCCAACTACTCTCTCTTCAAATCAAGTGCACTTCTATCTAATGAATCACCAAGCTCGTTCCAATCACACAACCCAAACTATCCTTGTTGCTCCTCCGGTTGCAGTCAATCAGACCACCTCTCCAACAACTCCCGAAGCCAACTTCACTACACATAGAGGTGATGGACGCGGGTTTGGTAGAGGTGGAGGACGAGGAAACAAAGAAGGATACACAGATGGTTTCACACCTACCAGAGGTCATGGCGGCTTCTCCAATGGTGGGGGAAGCTTCTCCGGTAGAGCTCCTTTCAATCAAAGACGAGGTCAAGGAGGTCGTGGTCCTTTGACATTCACAGGTGCACCAGACAACTGCCCAACTTGCCAAGTTTGTGATAAGCCAGGTCATTCGACCCTCCGTTGTTGGCACAGGTTCGACCAAGCCTACTAGGCTCCTCCACCTCGATCCCTCCAAGCCAATCATACTTCAACAAACTTGTTTCTTGATACGGCGGCCACCCACCACTTCACGCCGGACCTAGCCAATCTCAATCTCAAAACTCTTCCGTATGTGGGCACAGACACCATCGCACTCGGGGATGGCTCCACAGTTCCAATCCACAATTACGGTTCCACCTCCCTTCTTACTCCCTATCACACCTTCAAATTATCTCAATTACTACACACTCCCTCTCTCAATAAAAATTTGATCTCAGTGAACCGATTTTCTGCTGAAAAATGGCGTATTCTTTGAATTTCACTATCATTGTTTTGTTGTGAAACATTTGCAGACCAAAGCTCCTCTGCTCATCGGACCCATTAGAGATGGACTATATATCATGCCGGCGGTAATGACCTCTTCACCGGCAGGCGGCAGCCAACCACACCACCACCTCCTCTCTCGTCTGTCACTGGCACCACTACCTAGACCATCCCTCGTCCAGAGTCACCAATACTGTTCTTCGTCAATTGTTCCCATCTAACCCTAGCTTTAAAAAAATGGGCCTCCCATGTGAGTCTTGTAGCTGGGCTAAGGCCCATGCCTTACCCCATCCCCCTAACAGGAGCGGATCCAGAAATTTTTTCGAGGTGTGCACAATTTATTATTATGAATAATTTTATAAGAAATAATTTTTTATAAAAATATATGAAGAGAATACCTTAAATTTATAAGAAAAATTATTAGTATTTAATTATAAAATACCAAATAATTTAAAATAATGGAAAATAGATTGAGAAAAAAAATGAATGAAAATACGTGATTAGTGGAATTTGAACCAAATTGAATTCTATTTAAAATGGGGTGGACTCAACCACTAAGCCACTAAAGATACTCATGTTTTAACTTTCAATTTTTTTCACATAACAGATATATTCTTATAATTTTTTCCGGGTCAGGGTGGGCGATGGCCCGGTGTCGCCCACCCTTGGATCCGTCCATGCCCCCTAGTCTGTCAAAATCAACCCATTTTGGGATCCAGGCCATGAATTATCTTTGAATGGCAACAAATATTGTATATCTATGTAGATGATTTTAGCAATTTTATTTGGCTGATCCCTTTTCAAACGAAGTCCCAAGTCCACAAAAATTGCCTCGGTTCAAACCGATAATGACACCGAGTTTAAACCTTTAACCCCTTTATTCATTTAACTTGGAAGCAACCATCGTCTCACTTGCCCTTACTCTCGTGAGCAAAACGGGAGTGTGGAAAATCGTAATCGTCGCATTATTGATATGGGACTTACCCTACTTAAACATGCCTCGCTACCCCTCCGCATGTGGGACTTAGCCTTCTCAACCACGGTGTATCTCCAAAACCGCTTACCCAGGGGCGGAGCTGAAGGGGGGCCTAGGGGGGCACGTTCCCCCTCTCTCATTTGACGAACTACCTATGTGTATTCTCCTCGTTGATAGCTTCGTTTTGATATATAATACGCCTTAATCCGACATCTGAGTAAAAAGTTATGAGTGTTTTAAAATTAAAGGTATATTAATCACTTTAATTTTGCTTCAATAGACTATAATGCTTTTATATTTTACTTAAATTAAAATTCACATACTATAATTCATCTCGAGAGCTTCGAAATGAGAGGTTATACTAATCATTTCGACAATTAGATAAGAAGTTATACAAGTTTAAAATTTTTATATCTGGTTATACATTATTATTATGTTATGAGTGCAACAAGTTAAATATTAACTAGGTTGTTATTCGAGCCAAACAAGTCTAGTATTGTTTGATTATATTTAGCTCATTTAGAAACAAGTCAAGCTCGAGTCGAACCTATATTTGAACTTGAGCTCATACTCGACTTGTTTAGTAAGTGAACGAGCTTGAGCTGAGTTTTTTTTCTCAAGTATTATGCAACTTTACTTGCTCATGACATAGTAAGTTAAAAGAAAATTTGTAAATTTCACAAAATTCGTGCTATTTGAGTTTCAATGGATCCGAGCTGAATCATGAATTGAGCATAAAAATGTGCTCGTAATCAACTCATTTTGTAAATGATGCTCAAGCCGAGCTTTTATTGAGCTAAACTCGAGCCAAGTTTTAGCTCATATAACAACCATAACCTTAACTTACTGTTTATTAGATCGCGTTTCCTATACTTATTTAGTTAATTTTTTTTCGGATATTTCATTTATATATTTATATTTCTTTTTTTAAGCGCGAAAAAAATGATAGCGTTTTATCATAAACCGATAACATTATATCTTAAAATAACATAATTTATTATCGTATTACATATAATTCTTTATGTAAATTTAATCCACAACTATATCGTACATTCGTACATGTATAATTGTACCCCCTTCGAAAATTTTCTGACTCCGCCACTGCGCTTACCCACACCCATTTAGAAGACAAATCTCCCTATGAAATCGTCTTTCACAACCCTTCGGATTACAAGTTTCTCAAAACTTTTGTTTTTTTGTGCTTTCCCAATCTTCGGCCCTACAATAGATATAACTTGCTTTTCGCTCCACATCTACGATTTTTCTTGGTGGGTTTTGTGGAAAACTTGTCAAAATTAATAGCTGTAATGGCCGCCGGCCTTAAAACAGGGTTGTTGCTGGGCTTCCCACTTGTAGAAGAATACATAGACTTGGTACAGTCAACTAATCCTACCAAATTCAATTAATCAATAAGAAAACATGAATTAGGTACAACATGCACATGATCCGAATTATTTTTGGGTTTATTTTCGGGTGGAGATGTGGGGAGGGGAGGGAGGAATAACGCGTTAAAAAACACAAAAAGAAAAAAAGAAAAAAAAAGAGAAAGAAATTGGCGACGTCCACAAGGTTTCGCTGTGGAGCTTTCTCGAAGAACCCATTGCGAGTAAGCTGCTTTGTTTTCATAATAGAAGCAATGTGTTTCTGTTGATCAACACAATTTTGGGTGGAATTGATATAGAGAAACAAGAAATTTACCCGATTAATGGCTTCGAGTATCTCACCTGTTATTTTCTAGACAAAGCAATAGGCCCCCCGCCCCGACTAAATCGATTATGCCACCATGACATTCCTTCAGCTGAATTTTTGGGTACATAACTACATACCAATTTTTTTTTTTTGGAAACAGGATAAGAATTAGGAATTCCGCCGACGAGCAGGCTTCATTCCTAGGGCGTCCAGACGGACGAGATCACGGAGATCCGGATCAGCAGCACATAACTACATACCATGAAATCACTCAACCTACTAACATAATTTCTTATATTGGTGTTAAAAAAAAGAGTGAATGGCACCATATAACCCTCAAACCGAAACCGTTTGCATAGCTAACCCACTATCCAAACTATTTGCAAAGTTTAACCCTCCCCCTTTAAAATTTTGCAACCCAGCCGGTTAAAAAGCAACCTAGAAACCGGAGGGGGTAATTAAGGAGGGGAGAGAAACTCATGTGGATAGGGAGAGAGGAGGAGAGAGAGGACAGTTTTTTTTTTAAAACTGTCGCGTCAACTATCACACCTAATTAAAAGGGAGGAGGGAGGGCAAGAGCAGTGATCTGAAACCGCCATAGGAGAAAGGAAAACAGAAGAGGAAGAAAAATAGAAGGAAGAAGACGAACCTGCCAGAAAGGAGAAGAAGAGGCCGAGATCGAAGAAACCCTAACTCTACCGAAGGAAGAGGACGACCCTGAAAGCGTTTAGAAGAGAGGGGCGGTCAGTTTTCAAGTAAGTAAACCCTAACTCTAGCGATACTTTACCGATTGCAGAAATTGAAAGGGGGAGGGACCGATTGAAGAACCTAATTTGTTTGCCATGGGTTGAAATTGGATGAAGGGGTGGAATAACCCCCTGTCATGTAGAAAGTAACATGCGTCAAGTTTGAAAACAATTGGTGGAAATGTTAGAACGGGGGTTTTCGCGACGGAGAGAGAGGGGAAGTACCATTGCCGTGATGATATGGTTAAGTCCATGAATGGGGAGGGGAATGGGAGGAAATCTACACATGATGGTGAACATTGGGTGAATTATGGGAAATTAGTGAAATTGGTGTAATTGGGGAATTTGGATAGGTTATTTGAGAGGGAAAATGGGGAGCGTTGATCTCTTTCACAAACTTTTCAGGAACAAGTTATTAGGTGTGATTACATTTGTAAAACCTTCGACCATTGAATGGAAAAGCTGCCACTTTATTTCCTGTCATGTTTTGAGTATTTAGTCGCCATGTTGAATATTTCTTCTGTCATGTGTTGAGTTGTTAGTCGCCATGTTGAATATTCCTCCTGTCATGTGTTGAGTTGTTAGTCGCCATGTTGAATATTCCTCCTGTCATGTGTTGAGTTGTTAGTCGTCATGTTGAATATTCCTCCTGTCATGTGTTGAGTTGTTAGTTGCCATGTTGAATATTCCTCCTGTCATGTGAAGTATATTACGTGGACGCTAAAAAATGTTTATTAAGTTTGATCTGAATACGGTGACATCTGATATGTTTAGGGTCATTGAATGGAAAAGCTGCCACTTTATTTCCTGTCATGTTTTGAGTATTTAGTCGCCATGTTGAATATTTCTTCTGTCATGTGTTGAGTTGTTAGTCGACATGTTGAATATTCCTCCTGTCATGTGTTGAGTTGTTAGTCGCCATGTTGAATATTCCTCCTGTCATGTGTTGAGTTGTTAGTCGTCATGTTGAATATTCCTCCTGTCATGTGTTGAGTTGTTAGTTGCCATGTTAAATATTCCTCCTGTCATGTGAAGTATATTACGTGGACGCTAAAAAATGTTTATTAAGTTTGATCTGAATACGGTGACATCTGATATGTTTAGGGTGAAAAATGTACTTGGATTTTGATGAGTATAGGGTGAGATATGGTTTCTGTCATGTTTGAATGCTCAGGTGACATGTTATATAACCTTACCGTCATGTGTACTGTGACTGGTGTCATTATAATGATCATATGTTTGTAGAGTGCTAATGCATTGCTTCTCAATCTGGAGGGTATCAAATCAGGAGATGGCTCGTTCAGATGAAGGTAGGATTACTGAGTCACCGACAACAGGGGAGGTATGGTTTGCGTAATGCCTAACAAGGGAACTTGGTTTTACAGATAAGTGGCTCTAACATATCCACCCCATTGTGCAGGCGATTTATGCCGTCCCCGAGGACCGGCATTTCAAGGGTCGGTGCAATCAGTATGTCCGGCCCCAGCTCCTTCTAAAATTAGACGAGTACCTGAGCACCTTAGATTGGACCCGTTTGGTGGAAAGCCCGTTGGGCGGCATTGCGAGGCTTGGGTCCAATGTCGAGTTCTCGGCACAACTAGTCCACTACATCTTGCAGCGGCAGCTGCGGTCCAAAAAGGAGCACGAAACCTGGTATATGATCCAGGGATCCATAGTTCGGTTCTCCATCATTGAGTTTGCGTTGGTGACCGGACTAAAGTGCTCGTATGTGCCACGGAACGACGACACTAAGGCGCACAAGGCTGCGTGCATAGAGTTTTTCGGGGTGGAGAAGTTGCGGATGGAAGACTTTGAGATGCGCTACCTAGTGGCGATGAAGACCGAACGTTCCCCCGCCAAGCGCTTTAAGTTTGCGCTGATAATGCTGGTGGAGGGGGTGCTGTTGGCGAAGGAAACCCGCAACTATATTCAGGGGTGGGTTGTGCAGATGGCGTCGGACATTGAATCCTTCTTGCGTTACCCGTGGGGGCGTCTGTGCTACGATCGAACCCACGATTTCCTAAAAAACGCTATCGAGCGCAAACTCCAGCATGGGGTCAGCGGTCCTCACCCGTCATACTTATTAGCCGGCTTCCCCCTCGCCTTCCAGGTATGTGTATGAATGTCACTTGACAATGAACTCTTTGTACTGGACACATTTTAACCTCGGGTTTTGTTTATAATTGTGGGTGTACGAGGCTCTGTCCCCAGTCGCTGAACAATTCTCTATCACGAGTGACGACAAACTCTACCCTCGGTGCCTGCGGTATAAGTCGAAGGAGCACAACATCACGTACGATTCTGTTGCCCTCCGCATGCAGGATTCGAAGGATGGGCTGGGCAGCTTCGACGAGGATGATGCTGTTCGGACAGTCCTCCTCCCGGATGCGGAGGAGGAGCGGAAGGGGGTTGTCCTTGGCGCCTTCTACCCGACAGATAAGCCGGATAAGTTCTTTGATGACCTCGTGAAGGAGTTTAATGTCGCTGCGCGACAAAGGGCGAGCACGAACCAGGCATCCGGGTCAGGCACGCAGCATGAGGGAAGCACGGCGGCAACACAAGTGGATGTGTCAATGATTTTGTCTAAGATGGATGAAATGGGGAAGAACATAATGGCCAGTTTTAACGAGAGGATGCAAACGGTTGAGGCGTCGATGGAGGAGCTGAAGAGGGCGGTTATGGGGAATAAGCTAGCGGAGATGCAGTCTAAAGAGGTAAGATGGTGAACCTGTCATGTCATTATATACAACCGTCATGTTTAAAGTTACAGGTGTCATGCTAAGTCCCATTCTTATTTATGCGTAGGGTGACGACACTGTGAAGGACATGGGCCAGAAGAGTCAGAATGAGGGCACAGGCCCTGGGGACACGGAAATGGAGAAGGATGCTGAGCCAGAAGAACCCACTACAGAACCAACCGCTGAGGCAAGTCACAGAACTCATATTGTCATGTCAAGTAAAGTAATTGTCCAGTGTAAATCTATAAACCGTCATGTATTATAACTGGGCTTATTTCCCACCTGCGAGCAGGGTGAGGAAGTTGTGAAGGAAAAGGGTCAGACTGATGGCACAGGCCCTGGGGACACGGAAATGGAGAAGGATGCTGAGCCAGAAGGACCCACTACAGAACCAACCGCTGAGGTAAGTCACAGAACTCACATTGTCATGTCAAGTTAACTAATTGTCCAGTGTAAATCTATAAACCGTCATGTATTATAACCGGGCTTATTTCCCACCTATGCGCAGGGTGAGGAAGTTGTGCAGGAAAAGGGTCAGACTGATGGTACAGGGCTTGGGGACACGGGAAGGACGGCCGATTTGGAGCCAGAACCACCCACCACCCTGACAACCGCTGAGGTAAGTCATCCGACTCATACTGTCATGTGAAGTTAAGTAGTTGTCCTGTCTTAAACTATCAACTGTCATGTCACAGAACCGAGCTAATGTGGTTGAAGTCCTAGTTGAGGGCTACAAGACTGAGGCGAAAGGGGTTGGGGACACAGGGACGGTAGACGTTGTTGAGACAGACGCACCCACCACACAGATATCCGCCGAGGTAAATCATTTGACTGTAACTGTCATGTTAATGTAAATAGGTGTCATGTCTTACACCTGCAACTGTCATGTACGATGGCCCTGTTTGCGTGTAGGAGGCGCAGGATGAGGCCTCTCATGCCGACATCCCCCTTGAGCGTAGGGGGACAAGGGTGAGGCGACCCCCTGCGTCGTTGGTTGGGCATGACGTTGCTCAGGGGGTGAAGAAGCCGCGGGTTGACAAGGGGAAGAAGGCAATGGCGGGGGGTGACGAAGGTACTAAGGGGGTGAAGAAGCTACGGATTGTCAAGGGGAAGAGCCAAATGGCAGGGGGTGACGCTGTGGGCTTGGGCTTGACAACCAGGGCCGACGTCGACGCCTTCTCCGTGTGGATGACAGATGGGACTGGGCCATTACGCACAATGATGGGCACCCTCCTCCAGAGGGACTTCTTCGAGGACCTAAAAGCGCCAAAGGGTTTGGTGAGCTCAGAGGTAATGTCCCCTTATCCGTGCTCTGATAACATGACGTTGATTTTGTTGACTTGACACGGCTTCGTTGTTCACAGCATATTGACCAAGCATGTGGCATCCTCCGGAGGGAGGTATTCAGCAACTCGAAGTACGCACGTGTCGCCGTCGTCGACCCCTACTTTGGGGTACTGCTGCAGCGACAGACCGGCATGGACGTCGACGAGGAGTTGACCTACTACTTCGATGGAGTGTTGCCCGAGCGGTTTCCGAAGCCTTGGGCCGCCGTCGACCACGTGTTGGCCCCCTGGAATCTGAAGGACAACCACTGGGTAGTGCTGGAGATGAACCTGGATGAGTGGACCGTCCATGTGTATGATCCGGACACTCGTCTCACTCCTGAGCGACATCTGCCCGACCTTCTGAAGCCCGTCACGCACACCCTGCCCACCTTGATGAATGTACACCAAGAGCTCCATGCGAAACATGTAGGGAAACTGCCCCAGCCATTCAAGTACGACCGTGTGAAGGGGATTCCGCAGAACAAGCAATCGTAAGTCGTGCTTGTCCATCGATCGCATAGTAGTTTAAGTGTTTCGAGCTTGGTTTGACATATATTTTTCATTACGCAGAGGAGACTCCGGCCCCTACGCAATTCGGTTCATGCAGATGCTCACATCGGGCGACCGCGTCTTCAAAGGGATAGACGACGCCTTCATCGCTGTGTACCGCGAAGTCCTCTGTGTCGCCATCTTCCACGGTACCTTCCGTCCCAGCCCCGATCCCCAGTAGTCATTGTCTCCTTCCACTTTATAATAACATTGTTGTTTGGACAGTTTTATGGACAGTTGTTGGTTGATTGAACATTTGTTTTTACTTTGGATGTTCTGTTGTTGACATTGGAATCCACTTTTTGTCATTTTCGGATCGTAGGACTTAGTTATTGAAACTATGGGGTCATTTGGTTTTTGAAACTATGCTGTCATGTAATTGGTACAATTGTTGACACTTGTATCTACGTTTATGTGGTTCGCATTTCCAATAGACTGAAACTGACCACTATGCAATGTCATGTAACAAATATCACTTGGAATGTTAATATTCGACCATGTCATGTTAATATTCGTGCATGTCATGTCAAATTTATCATTTGGCATGTTTATATTTGTGGATGTCATGTTAACATTCCTGCATGTCATGTCGAAAATATCACTTGGAATGTTAATATTCTTGCAATCATGTACACACTGAAATGGCTGAAAAGCAAAAGGTGAAGCGTAAATGTCTCCGAAGATTTGAGCCCCAAAAACAAAATACGATAACTACGGCATGTCATGTGTTTACCTTAATCCGTTATGTCAAAATATCTAGCTGGCATGTCATATCTTTATGATCGTCCAAGTAGAGAGCTAACAGTTTCGCTAGGTGCGGCGCCGCTTTGGGAACTTCCTTTCCCACTTGGACGGGTACCGCGATGTCTTCGGCCTCCCAGGTCATCGCTTGATAAGGGGGTGAGGCAAGTCTCATTGGCGATTGCCTGGGGTACCCGCCAAGTGTTTCGAGACGGGACTGGGTAGATCACGTCCTCGTAGCACGCACGCCACGCGTCAACCTTGTAGAAGTCGTTTACAAGCGAGTACACGTCGACCCCGCGCGATTTGGCTGCCGCGAGTGCGTGCGAACATGGGTACTGGTCGACGTTGAAGCGTCTGCAGCTGCACAAACGCCCCGTTAGGTTTACAAGCCAGGTGGACGTTCCCTTTCGTACCTCGAACTCATGAGAACTCAGCGGCCTGGCGACCATGGAAAGGGACTGCGCGAAGTTTGATCTGATGGCATTAGCAACCCAGTCGCTGACGACTTTCCCCAGGGCTGAGCTGGTCTCTCTCCGAGTCACGAACCACTTGCCGACGGTCTCAAGGATGGCATCCATAAGGGCTGTTAGCGGCAAATCCCTAGGATATTTGAACACCGAGTTCAAGCTCTCGGAGTCATTAGTGGTAGTGATGTTGTACCTATTCCCGGGGTAGAATGCCCTTGCCCAATTGTTGAACCCGACCTCCTTGATGTATTGCCCCGCTGCGGGAGCTCGTGCACAAAAATCCTCGTATAACGACTAGAACTCGTCGTACGTGTAAGCTTTAGCCATTGCCATGAATTGGCCTTGCATGCTCCCGCACTTGAACCGGAACCGGACGTTTTGAAATAAGTGTCATGTGCATATGCCATGCTTCACGAATACGTAGCTATCCCGTATGCCCTTCTCGATGCTAATGTGTCGGTCAGATACCCACATCAGATCAGTCGTGTCCTCCACAATACACAACATGTGCTTGAAGAAGAACCCCCAAGACCCATCATTCTCGCCGTCCACCATAGCGAAGGCGACAGGGTATATGTGGTGGTCAGCGTCTTGTGCGGTTGCAAATAGTAGGCACCCTCGAAACTTCCCCTTCAAGAACCCCCCGTCCACTGATATGACCTGGACAGGAAACAACTTGACGCGTTAGTGGTGTCACGTACAATCAAACACCCGTCATGTTTTTGTGTCATAACCGTCATGTTTTACTGTGAATGACGTCCTGTCACTACGCAAGTGGTGTCCCCTGTTTTAAAAGCACGACATTATTACGACAAATACAGTGGAGAGCAGGAAGGTCTGGCCTTTCGAAGGTGGGGGGTAGCCCTACGCCACACTCCAAGACTAACAAACGCATACTTGAACCGTCCCTCCGTGTCGCGTTCTATCCTAGTGTACGCCCCAGGGTTGGCTTGCTCCAGCATGTACATGTATGAGTACATGCTGCGATAGCTTTCCTCATCCATCCCGTAGACGGTGTCCCTCGCACTTAACCGGGCTCGGCACGCCTTCCAGTAGCTGCAAGTGATTCCCAACTGCGACTTCATGAGAGATTGCACTTGCTCCGGAACCAGTGGCTTCTTTGACCCTACGAAACTTCACATGCCCATTCACAAATAAATTGGTATTAAGTCGCGGCAAAACTTCTACAACCACGTGTGTCCAGTTAAAATTGTTGTGTGTCCAGTACATATATACAGATGTCCAGTGAATATTGTCTAGTGTACAGTTCATTTGCGCTAAGTGGACACTTATTTTACCTATTGGCATCTACATTGTAGGGACACTGATTTTACCTGTGGACAAGCCTCTGCCCCAGCTGCGTGTATGTCACACGGCGCTTTTGGGTGACCACCTCGTTCAGCTCGCACGTGTGATCGTCCACAAGCTTCCGGATCATCCATAACCGCGAGTTCTTGTAAGTCGATGCCCGACAGGACCACTTGCATTTGGCAGAATCGCACCCTATAACATACAAGCTCTTCGTAGACTTCTTAACCTTCGTCGTGAAGCACCTATGAAGTGCGGAATAGGCAGATATAATGCACGAATATACTCCAGAAGGGGGGTTGAATGGAGTATGGCAAATTTTCGCAAATGCAGGAAACTGTAAGACCTTACCAGCCAGAGGTAAGACCTTATCTGAAATGCAGAGACAAGTTAATAGAGACAAGCTAAATAGTAAGACCTTACTGTAAGCAGGTAAGACCTTATCTGCAAAACAGATATTAGTTCAACAGAGAAACCAAATCACGAAAGTAAGAAATCAAGCAAGAGAGAAAAGAGAAGCACACGCGAATTGTTAACGAGGTTCGACACAACCGCCTACGTCCCCGCCTAGGGTCTCCAACCCGTAGGATTCAACGACTTTATTTCACTTTATCTTATGAGCCCTAGATACAACCTCTAGAAGACCTCCCCTCTTCTAGACTAACTTCCTATCTAGCAACCCAAACGCTCTAGTGAAATAAAGCTCCTAAGGATACTGAAGTACCCTCTATGATTGGGTAAAGAACCCTGTGTATAACTCTCACTGACTTGTACTATAACGCTCGAAAGAAACCTCACACACACTCAAAGTAGATACAACGAAAAGGGTAGAGAGCAATGTGTGATCGAAAGCTTGAAGGAGATGAGTCGGCTGAAGATGTTTATGCGCAGTAGTGATATATCGTCTGCAGCCTCTTCCTACTTCTTTAAATAGGCCTCTATTTGATTTTGAATACAAACGCAGAGCCTTGATCTTCTCCAGTTTGTTGAAGGAGAGCCGTAGAAGTTGAATCAGATCTTCAAAGGGAGATCTTTTCGGTTGACAGATTCGGCAATCCAGATCCTTTGATTTGAATAAGCTGGCTGGTAGAATTCCTACAAAATCTCAGCAATAACAACCAGAAGGATATACACAATATAGTCTATCCTTTAACCAACATATCCGAAATTCTCTAAGGCCCAATCTTTAACCAGATTTCATTAGGCCCAATCTTTAAACAGATTTTATAGACCAATAATATATTGGTTCTACAAGCCCTTTAAAAATAGGCCCAGAATAGAAGACAGAGGCCCAAAGTGAGAAACCGAAATTCAGTAACTACAAGGCAATATGTTGTGTCTTGGTAAGACCTTACCAAGTTCTGGAAACCAGAACTTTTGGCTTTCATCAACTAGATCTTATCATCAAGGTGGAGTTAACAATCTCCCCCTTGATGAAAGACAAAACTTGTAAGCTTGGTACCTGTTTCCAGATAAAACAAAGTAACATATATATATATATATAACATAGTGCAATAGATAATTAATGGATAATGTTGGATCAAAGTTTTAAAACCTAAAAGCAGTAAGGCCGGCAAAAGTCTGCAAAATAGTAAGGCCTTACACAAGAGTGATAAGAAGGGATAAAAGTAAAGAGAAACCCAGTTTTGGAAAATGCCAACAGAGAGATAAAACGCATAGAATCAAAATAGTTTGCAAAGCCAGCACACTTCCCATCACTCGTCATCAGATAAGACAACCTGACGGAGGAAAAACCTGTCGTTGATTCCGCCAAAGAAAACTCAAACCTATAGCAAGTATAGCAATAAGCAAGAGGTCGATCCACAGGGAAAATTATAACTCAAGTGTAATTCAGGTGTCAATCAAAGTAACCAGTTTGGGGGTTTTTTATGTGAAAGTTTCGCCTTTTATCAAAGCGAAGTAAAGAAAGCAAAGTAAAGGAATTTGTTTTAGACAATTTAGGAGAAGCAATTCTACCTACAATTTTCCACTTTATTGGATTGAAGCGATCCTTGTAACTTTTTCTCGTCCTATTACGTTTCCTATGAATGCCCTTGTCCCGACCTAATATAGTTACTCGTCCAACCAGTCCTAGCAACCCTTATCAATCGAACAGTCCCTAAAGAAGGATTTAACCCAATTGATAGCTTTAAGTTCAAAGATTAGCCAAGGTATTTGCAGTCCCTAAAAAAGGATTTAACAACACATTCAACTTCCTACTCATTCAATTAGTTCAACCAGCCCTAAAGGAATAAGTTTGCCACTTAGGTTAAGGTTCACAACCAGGAATCTACAAAACCTTAGCGATTGAATTGATCTAACAAATTGGCCAGACAAGATAGAACAAATCAATAATCAATCAAGCACAAAGAAGTTGAAACATTCAAATATAGGAAACAAGGAGCGAGAATTAGAAACTCACAATCAATCCGAATAAAGCTTCAAATTGCAGGCAGAATAGATGAGTTTAGTTCCTCATGGAAAACATTGCTCAAAATCTCTAAAGTGTCTCATGAAAGAATAGAATAGAAGAAGTGTTGTAAAAATAACTAAAAGTCGGCCTTTAAAACACCCAAGTCGGCCATCAAAAAAAATAAGAACATCTAGGGTTTTTAATCAAAACGACGCGTATCGCTGACGACCACTGCTGCGGGCGCAACATAGTTGCTGCGCCCGCCGCAAGCTATTACTTCACACCCCGCTGCAGCGGGCCTTGCTGCGGCCGCGGCACGCTTGTTTTGCCGTAGCTCCTTGTCTTCCTTTGCGGGTTTCTCTTCTTGTCTTGCATCTTTCCTTCCTTGTTCCTTCCCATGTTTCTTGTGTTCCTCTTCGAGATATTGCATCTCCCAAATGTGTTCCGATTCAATCTGCGAGATAAACACAAATTTGCGCAGAATCCGAAGTCTTTCGAAATAATCACAAGATGCAATTTAGCAACAAAGTATGAAAGAAATGCAACCTAACTAAACTAAAAATGCCTATAATGCCTATCTAAAATATGCATTATCAAATTCCCCCACACTTAACCTTTGCTTGTCCTCAAGCAATGATGGAATGAACATGAATCAGTGTATCCCACAGGAAATCCCTTCAAGTTTCAACTTTATCAAAAAGCAACATCATAGCAGGTGGAAACATAAACCAAACAAACAAACGTCATAGCATGTACTATAGTAATCAAAAGCTTAGAAGTAGATATTATCCAACCTCACCAGAAATATGTGTTTCACTCATGTGTTTAGGCTTTAAGATACAACTCTCAACTCAAACCAACAATGCACTAAGCTCATAGACATTTACCACCATATCACCAATTCTCTACCGAAATGTCATTACTTGCGGGACACAATAAAGAAATTAAAATGCAACACCCCTTTTTTTTCTTTTTCTTTTGTTTTCTTTTCTCTTTTTTTTTTTCCTTTTTTCTTGTCTTGGTGCTTTCCTTACGCGAAGCGCAAACATGGGTGTCATGAATGGCCCCGGTCTATCAACACCTCAACTTACTAAAATGAAGTCCACTTGAACATCTTTTGACGCAAGTTGCAAACATGGGTGTCATGAATGAACATGGTTACTCAATGATCAAGCTTTCTTTCCTAGTGGATAGTTTTCAACACCTTTTTGCGCGAATCATACCCATGGGTGTCATGCATAGATCCGGTTACTCAGTGCATCAACCATTGCCACCTTATTCACTAAATATTCTCAAATTCCACAAAAGACTCAAAATATAAACATAAACTCCGCAAGCAATCAAACATGTGCATCGGTCTTCAAAAATAGATACTGCAGTCAATGCCAAGAGGTAGCAACACTAGGCGAGTAATTCACACAACTGAGCAAAAGAATTCAAATAAGGCCAAACATTCTCACAGGGTCATGTTTTTAGGACTTCAATCTTACTTTTAGCTCAATCATACATGCTCAATTATATTTGCTAGCTCATTTTCCACAAAAAAGCAAATAGAGATAATAATCAAAACATCCAGAACTCCATGGGATTTTTATGAATCATGCTTGAAATTTAAAATAGAGGACAAACTAAGCTAGATGGGTATTTGAATAACACATATGTATGCAATGCATGCTCTATTTTTGGATTTTCGAATTTTTTTTTAATTCCGAAAATGCAGGAAATAAATAAAATAAAAATTAATAGACAAAAATTAAACTTAACTAAACTTAACAGAAATTAAATAAACTAACTATTACAGACTTAAACATGTTGTGCATAAATTTAAACATGGTCCTAGAATTGACAGAATGACAGAATCAACATAATATACATATAATCTCCTCCCCCACACTTAAAGCTTTCAGTGTCCTCACTGAAACAGTACAGACAACCAAAATAAAACATAAAAATTCAAAGTGAAGGAGGTAGAACTAACCACTCACTGAGGCGGCGGCTGGTACGGATGCGGTTGGTACGGCGGGATATGAGGGTACTGCTGGCGGAAGTAGTAAGCTTGCTCTCTCCGCAACTCCTCCAAGTGGTAGTTTGTCTCACGCACATCGCGGCCGATGTCGTGAAGTGTGAACTCGAAGGAGGCCTGGCGCACAGACATCCTATGGAACTCTGTGAACATGTGGTCACGCCAGGCATCATCGTCAGCAGAAGAGAAACGAGGCCCTGAAGAAGGGCCAGCAGCGTGTTGTGCATCCCCCATATGGTAATCCGTCTGTGCAGGGGCAGCCTCGTCCTCATCATCCTCATCATCATCCTCCTCAGCCTGCTCTTGGTCAGCTGTGATATATAGGGTGGCGTTGGTAGGGCCATAAGGTAAGGCCCTAGGGAGGCGCAATCGGTGCTCACCATTCTTCCCCGATTTCCAAATCCAGCTTGCATCACCAGAAGCCTCAATCACAAAAGCTCTCCTGAGCTGCTCCTCTGTATAGGTGTACCCACCAGACATGGGTGCACCGCACTGTGTAGGCTCCACAAAATGGCGGGCAATGAGACTGATCGTGCCTCCCAAACCAATCCGTCCCTTGGTCTTGCCCTGAATCTTCAAGCAGCTATCAATAAAGATCTCAACCCAGTCCGGCGTAATATGGGACTGGGGAGCACAACTGCATAACCAAGAGAGATCACCATACGGTACCTTGTTCACATCGCCTTGGCCGCTCAAAGACATTGCCAAGACTTTGTGCACTAGACGAAGGCATGGGCGGACAATTTTGTAGTTGTATTCGCCGCCATGTCCATCAAAGCTGGAACCAGTAGCTGCATACCAGAAATCATGGCGCAGCTGGTCTGACGCCATGATATACCAATCCTGGGTCGGTGCCCGAGTGACCCCTAAAATCCGTCTCAGCTCGTCATGTGAGCAAGTATGAGGTTGATCCAACAGGTTGAACCGGATCCTCGAGTGATCTACCCTCTGAAATGTGGACAGAAACTCCCACGCCAGCTCAGGGTATGTCGGGGCACTATGGTCTATAAACCCCCCCAAACCGCCATGGCTGAGCATCCGTCGTGTGACATCTATCATACCCAATGTCTGCAGGGCTGGGATATGGAAAAATTTCGTCTGAACGAATCGTTTTGGATCAAAGCTGTTAAAGATCTTCCTCTGCTCGTCAGACGCATTTCTCAAGCGGCGCACCATTTTGGATCAAATCGCAGCAGTAATACTATCCCAAAAATATATCTAAAATTTTCACCTCAAGCCTCAAGCTCAACAAACTCAAGCAATCCACCAAAACCAAATCAAATTCCACACACCTCAAGTATCTCAACCAAATCAGCCCACCAATCACCAATATATCTCAACCAAACTCCACAAACCTCAAGATAAGAAACCAAATCCACACAAAATCAGCCGATCAACACAATTATTTCTCAAGTAAACCACCGAATCCCAAATCTTCAATCAACACCTCAAAATCACAATGGTCAAATTCAAAGCACAAACATACTTCTCAACCAACCTCTCACAATAGCACAAATAAAGCTGAAGAAAGAAGGACACCAAATAAATTCAATCCAAAGAACACAGTGAAACCTAGCGGCTGTGGACGGTGCGGCGGGCGCAGCAAACGCGGGAGACGCTCCTTTTCGGCGCAGCGGAGGGTTCTATCGAGGTCGGTGGCCGCGATTCCGGTGGATGGCTGCAGATCCGGGTCTGGTTGCTCCGTGGGAGGCCGGATCCGGTGAGAAAGGTGGGTTGAGGGCGAAGAGATCCGGCTAGGGAGGTGATGGAAGGAGAGAAGTGGAGGAAGAAGACAACAGTGGAGGTTGGAGGGCCTTTGAATGGTGACGGCAGGTGATGAAAATGAAATGGGGGTAGGGTTAGAAGAGGTCCCGTGACATTGTTTCAATTTGATTCTCTTCCTCCTTTTTTTTTTTAATTAGGGAGTCACGGACCTGATGTGCGGCGGGCGCAGCATATGCTGCGGCCGTCGCATCTGCCCCCGCAGCAATTTGATATGCGGCGGCCGCCGCATTGGAAGCTGCGGCCGCCGCCAGTGAGGTGGTTGCGGTTCATGTTTCAGTTTTTTCAGTTTTTTTTTTTAAATACTAACTATGCCGAAAGTAAATTAGCTAATGAAGACTACCTAAGGAATAATAAAGATGAAAAAGAAAGAAGAACTTACCTCGGGTTGCCTCCCGAGAAGCGCCTTTGTTTCAAGTCGTTGGCTCGACGTGATGACCCTTGAGTGGCCTAGTCGGTTGGTTCAGCAAGCACCAACTCCTCTTCTTCGTTATGCGGAATGTTCTCAAAGTATGGCTTAACTCTATGACCATTGACTTTAAATAGCACATTAGACTTGGGATCATAGAGTTCAATTGCTCCGTGAGGGAAAATCCTTGAGATGGTGTAGGGTCCTTCCCACCTTGATCTAAGCTTTCCAGGGAAGAGTTTCAGGCGTGATTTGTATAGAAGGACCTTGTCTCCTATTGTTAGCTCTTTCCGCAGGATGTGCTTGTCATGCCAAGCCTTTGTCTTCTCCTTATAGATCACTGCATTATCATAAGCATCCAGACGCAATTCCTCCAGCTCTTGCAATTGAAGTTTTCTGAATTCACCCACTTCATCCAACCTCATGTTGCAAATCTTTACAGCCCAATACGCCTTATGCTGAAGCTCTACAGGGAGATGACATGCCTTTCCAAATACAATACGATAAGGGGACATACCAATAGGAGTCTTATAGGCTGTCCGATAAGCCCAAAGAGCGTCATTGAGCCGTAGACTCCAATCCTTTCTGTTTGGTGCCACTGTTTTCTCCAGAATGGTCTTTATCTCTCTATTTGATATCTCCGCTTGACCATTGGTCTGAGGATGATAGGCAGTGGACACTCTCTGTGTGACATGATATTTCTTTAACAAGGCAGTGATCGTCCTGTTGCAGAAATGTGTCCCTCTGTCGCTAATTATAGCCTTAGGCACCCCAAATCTTGCGAAAATGGTGTCTTTCAAGAAATCTGCAACCACTTTAGAATCATCAGTTCTGGTGGCTTTTGCCTCCACCCACTTGGAGACATAGTCTACCGCAAGCAAAATATATAAATTCCCAAAAGAACTAGGGAAGGGACCCATAAAATCGATACCCCAAACATCAAAAATTTCACAAAATATGACAGTTGTTTGTGGCATTTCATTCCTAGCAGATATGTTCCCGACCCTTTGACATCTATCGCATGATTTACAGAAAGCATTAGCATCCCTAAATAAGTGAGGCCAAAAGAAACCTGCTTCTAAAACTTTCCTAGCAGTCTTTTGAGAACCAAAGTGGCCTCCACATTCATGAGCATGACAAAAAGTAAGGACAGATTGTACCTCATTATCCGGCAGACACCTCCTAATTACCTGATCAGCACAATGTTTCCAAAGGTAGGGGTCATCCCAAACGTAGAAGCGAGAGTCATGTCGAACCTTGTCCTTCTGAGCTTTTGTAAATTTCGGTGGAAATTCTCCCGTGACCAAGAAATTCACCATATTGGCAAACCAAGGTCGAGGAGTATGGACACCCATCAACAATTCAGGAATATCAGGACTTACCTCGTCGGATGGGAGGGAAAAGGACTGAACATGGGGCTGATTGTTATGCGGCGGGCGCAGCAAGATTGCATTGCGGCGGGCGCATCAAGGTTGCGGCGGGCGCAGCATCCTCCGTTTCCGTTTTCTCCTTCAGCTGCGAAGAGAGGGTGTGAGTGATATAAAATAGTGTATCGTCAGGGAACTCACCGTGAATGGGTCTTTGATCTTCCGGCTTGTCCTCTCCTGGGACAAGTCTGCTGAGGTGGTCCGCTACTGAGTTTTCTGCACCTTTCTTATCTTTTATTTCAATGTCAAATTCACTCAAAAGTAAAATCCAACGAATCAATCTTGGTTTCGCTTCTTTCTTAGTCAATAAATAGCGAAGAGCAGCGTGATCAGTGAAGACAATTACCTTAGCTCCTAGGAGATAGGAGCGAAACTTCTCCAGTGCAAAGACCACAGCTAGGAGCTCTTTCTCAGTGGTTGAGTAGTTTCTTTGCGCTCCATTCAGAGTCATGGAGGCATAGTAGATGACATGAGAGCTCCTTCCTTCCTTTTGTCCCAAAACAGCCCCCACAGCATAGTCGCTAGCATCACACATAATCTCAAAAGGTTGAGACCATATGGGTGCTTGAATTATAGGAGCGCTGGTTAGGCGACCTTTAAGCTCATCAAAGGATGCTCTACACCTGTCATCAAACTCAAAAGCTACTTCCTTTTTCAGTAAATCACAAAGAGGTGCAGAAATCTTAGAAAAGTCCTTAATAAACCTGCGATAGAACCCTGCATGGCCTAAAAAGGAGCGAATTTCGCGCACATTGGTGGGGTGAGGTAGAGACTGAATGACATCAATCTTAGCCTTGTCTACCTCAAGACCCCTGCTAGACACAATATGACCCAAAACAATGCCTTGCTCAACCATAAAATGACACTTTTCAGAGTTAAGGACTAAATTGGTGTCTACACACCGCTTAAGCACAAGTGACAAATGATGCAAGCAAGTATCGAAATCATCTCCATGCACAGTGAAGTCATCCATAAATACTTCAATAAATCGCTCTACATACTCAGAAAATATGCTTACCATACACCGTTGGAAAGTCCCAGGTGCGTTACATAGCCCAAAAGGCATTCTGCGATATGCAAAAGTGCCAAAGGGGCATGTAAATGTCGTTTTTTCTTGATCCTCTGGTGCTATTGGTACCTGAAAATATCCTGAGTAGCCATCCAGAAAGCAATAAAAGGAGCGGTAGGCAAGGCGCTCAAGCATTTGATCAATAAAGGGAAGGGGGAAATGGTCCTTGCGAGTAACTGCATTCAATTTTCGATAATCAATACAGACTCTCCATCCAGTTTGTACCCTGCTAGGGACCAATTCACCATCCTGATTCTCAACAACAGTAATACCTCCCTTCTTTGGGACAACCTGAGTAGGACTCACCCATTTGCTATCAGATATGGGAAAGATCATACCTGCCTGAAGGAGCTTCAACACCTCCTTCTTTACCACTTCCATCATTGGCGGGTTGAGTCTCCGCTGAGGTTGTCTAGATGGCTTGGCATCCTCCTCCAATAGTATCCTATGCATGCAGAGGGTAGGACTGATGCCCTTAATGTCTGCTATCGTCCATCCTAACGCCTCCTTGTTCTCCTTTAGAACAGTCACCAATCGCTCCTCCTGTCCAAATGTCAATTTGTTAGAAATAATGACAGGCAGAGTATCATTTTCACCCAGAAAAGCATATTTAAGGTGATTAGGGAGTTGTTTCAATTCAACATCAGGCGCTTGGATAATAGATGGAATAAGCTTTTCAGTAGGAATGGTCAGCTCGATGCGATCTTCCCTTGGTGGCACATAGGTGGGAGATCGATGGTCTAAAGCTACTATAGCCTCCTGCAAATCAGATGAAATACATAATCTCTAGCAATTTCATCTATAGGAGCCTGTAAAGCAACTTCCATCTCATCAACACACTCCAAATCAAAGCAATCTTGTGCCATAGTATCAATAACATCCACAAAGTACAGAGAAGGATCATCAGATGGGAATTTCATGGAATCATAAATATTATATTCAACTCTTTGACCATCAAATTCCATAGTAAGAGATCCTAAATAGACATCTATCTTGGTCCTAGCAGTTTTCAGAAAAGGTCTGCCCAACAAAATAGGGCCTTCATTGTTACCAGGACCCATGTCAATCACAAAGAAATCAGCAGGGAATATCAAGTTGTCAACCATTACCAAGACATCTTCAACAATCCCTTTCGGGTAGATAGTAGATCGATCAGCAAGTTGAATTACTACCCGAGTATCATTCAGAGGTCCCAACCCCAAAGCATGATAAACATTAGAAGGTAAAACATTAATAGATGCTCCTAAATCTAACATGGCTTTGTCAAATTTAGTATCACCTATCACACATGGAATAGCAAACATACCAGGATCACTACACTTTTCAGGCATACGCTTTTGAAAGACAACAGTGACATGTTCGCTTACCTTCACCTTTTGCTTACCTTTTAGCTTCTGGTTCCGCTTGATAGTGCAAAGTTCATTCAAGAATTTAGCATATATAGGAATGCTCTTGATTAAATTAAGCAAAGGAATGTTTACCTCACACTTACTGAATGTCTCGAAGATTTCCTTGTCGTTCTCATACCTTCTTGTATCCTTCAAGGCTTCCGGGAAGGGTGGAATTGGCTTTAGAGTCTCCATAGGTAAGGAGGAAGAAGGAGGAGAAGGAGAAGAAAGAGGAAGAGGGGAAGAACTAGTAAGAGGCGTACCTGACAACGAGGAGCCGGCGGGTGCACTGGCGGCGGGCGCCGCAAGGTGCTGCGGGCGCCGCGGGATTGCATGGCTGCGGGCGCCGCACAGTGTGTGTTCCGTCATCCTCTTCTATTATTTCGATCTCCTCGTCCATTATTTCCTCATCATCCTTTTGAGGTGTGACAACCAGTTCCTTGCCACTTCTAAGTGTTACAGCACTGACATTCTCCTTCGTTGGATTCTCGATGGTCTGTGATGGAAGCTTTCCTGAATTATTTGCCTCCTTAGCACTTAAGATTTGAATGAGCTGACTCATTTGATTCTCAAGATTTGTCATCCGATCGGATTGCTGCTTCTCTAGATTTGTCATCCGCTCTGACTGCTGTTTATCATTCTTCATGACCAATCGTGACAGTTTCTGTAGTGGATCCTCATTATCCTCATTTGATTGCTGCTGACCTCCCTGTCGAGGTTCATATTGTTGTTGAGGCCTTGCCTGTTGCCCCCCTTCCTGATTGAAAGAGGCTTGATAGTTCCCATAGCATTGCTGATAGCCCCTATTGTAATTATTGTTGTTGAAATACCCAGGATTTCCATAATTGCCTTGCCTAGGCCTTTGTTGAGCGAAATTCCCAATGGCATTCAAATCAACATTAGGATCTTGTAGGAGCAGGCACATGTCCATAGGATGAGTGAATTGATTGCAAAGACCACATGCCTTCAGTTGTTGAGGAGTTCTATCAATGACCAATTGTTTCATCATCTCCTTTACCTCTGCCATGTCAGTCTGAAGTGCAGCCACAGGAGCATCAACAGCGAGTACACCCCTAGCACGCGGGCTCTTGTTGAACTGTCTGGAGCCCTCAGATAGCTTCTTAAACACATCCCAAGCTGCGGCAGGCGTCTTGTTCAGCATGTTTCCTCCACAAGCAGAATTCATTGTTTTGCGCTCTATATCAGTCAACCCATTAAAGAGAAAGAGAACCAGATCCTTTTGAGAGTACCCATGGCATGGGCAGCTGGCGCAGAGTTTCTTGAAACGCTCAAAGTACTCATGTATAGACTCTGTCGCATACTGCTCAATGCTGCTGATTGACCTTTTCAAAGCATTGAGCTTTGTTGCAGGGAAGTACATCTCTAGGAAGACTCTCTTCATCTCAGCCCAGGTAGAAATAGAGTCAGGTGGTAGATAGAAGAACCATTCATTTGCCTCGTCCTTCAAAGAGAAGGGAAAAGCTCTCAGCTTGATTTGCTCATCAGTTACGTTCTCTGGTTTCATCCCAACAACCACCCTATGAAATTCAGACAGATGCTTATGGGGGTCCTCCCCACTCAACCCATAGAATTTGGGTAGAAGATGAACTACCCCTGACTTCAGCTCAAAGTTAACTCCTTGTGCTAGCGCAGGGAATTGGATTGCCAGGGGTTGCTGTGCCAGATCAGGAGCAGAAAGCTCCTTAAGAGTGCGGTTCGCGTCGTTAGCCATCTCTGTTGTAGGTTCTTCTTGATCAAAAGGGAGTTCGCGAAAGCGATCACGAGCTTCTCGCCTTAGAGCGGCAAGGGTCCTTTCAATCTCTGAATCAAACGGTAACAAAGATGAATTAGTAGCACGGGTATGGACCATATAAGACGGTCGACACCAAGATTAACACTAAAAACACACAAGAATTAAATAAAATTTCCCCGACAACGGCGCCAAATTTGACGGAGGGAAAACCTGTCGTTGATTCCGCCAAAGAAAACTCAAACCTATAGCAAGTATAGCAATAAGCAAGAGGTCGATCCACAGGGAAAATTATAACTCAAGTGTAATTCAGGTGTCAATCAAAGTAACCAGTTTGGGGGTTTTTTATGTGAAAGTTTCGCCTTTTATCAAAGCGAAGTAAAGAAAGCAAAGTAAAGGAATTTGTTTTAGACAATTTAGGAGAAGCAATTCTACCTACAATTTTCCACTTTATTGGATTGAAGCGATCCTTGTAACTTTTTCTCGTCCTATTACGTTTCCTATGAATGCCCTTGTCCCGACCTAATATAGTTACTCGTCCAACCAGTCCTAGCAACCCTTATCAATCGAACAGTCCCTAAAGAAGGATTTAACCCAATTGATAGCTTTAAGTTCAGAGATTAGCCAAGGTATTTGCAGTCCCTAAAAAAGGATTTAACAACACATTCAACTTCCTACTCATTCAATTAGTTCAACCAGCCCTAAAGGAATAAGTTTGCCACTTAGGTTAAGGTTCACAACCAGGAATCTACAAAACCTTAGCGATTGAATTGATCTAACAAGTTGGCCAGACAAGATAGAACAAATCAATAATCAATCAAGCACAAAGAAGTTGAAACATTCAAATATAGGAAACAAGGAGCGAGAATTAGAAACTCACAATCAATCCGAATAAAGCTTCAAATTGCAGGCAGAATAGATGAGTTTAGTTCCTCATGGAAAACATTGCTCAAAATCTCTAAAGTGTCTCATGAAAGAATAGAATAGAAGAAGTGTTGTAAAAATAACTAAAAGTCGGCCTTTAAAACACCCAAGTCGGCCATCAAACAAAATAAGAACATCTAGGGTTTTTAATCAAAACGACGCGTATCACTGACGACCACTGCTGCGGGCGCAGCATAGTTGCTGCACCCGCCGCAAGCTGTTACTTCACACCCCGCTGCAGCGGGCCTTGCTGCGGCCGCGGCATCCTTGCTGCGCCCGCGGCACGCTTGTTTTGTCGTAGCTCCTTGTCTTCCTTTGCGGGTTTCTCCTCTTGTCTTGCATCTTTCCTTCCTTGTTCCTTCCCATGTTTCTTGTGTTCCTCTTCGAGATATTGCATCTCCCAAATGTGTTCCGATTCAATCTGCGAGATAAACACAAATTTGCGCAGAATCCGAAGTCTTTCGAAATAATCACAAGATGCAATTTAGCAACAAAGTATGAAAGAAATGCAACCTAACTAAACTAAAAATGCCTATAATGCCTATCTAAAATATGCATTATCACAACCACCTCCTCCTCGTACCATTGGCCATACTTAGGATGCACATCCTCCGGAGCTCGGCGCCCTTGGAAGATCTTATCACGCCATCTGTTCTTTGCATTCGTCACTGTGTGAACCTTCCACATCTCTGCTTGCCGCTTTGCTTCCTCATCTCTCCATTTCTTCACAATACCATACTCCTCCACAGTGAGGACAGTTGGCTCCGGGAAGAGAGGACGTAAGATGAAGCGTTTCAGCACCTTGCGTTCACAGTTGATGAGTACGTTCTTGGCCGTCTCCTCCACATGTGTGACAGCGTCAGCATCTAGTGGCATAATCGACGTTGTGGCTCGATGGTTCATGCCGCATAACATGAAGAGCTGATTCAGCTTTTCATCCATAATCCAGAGCCGCTGGTGGCTGTCATCCTGTCTGTTGACAATGTCAGCTCTTGCTGCGTTTAAGTCCTTCCGAAGCGCGTCCACCTCTGTTTCCAGATCCTCGATCCTTTGCTGCAACTTTACAGACTGTGTGTCCCCTTGAGCTTGAGAAGGGGTCTTCAAAATCCAGCCTCCGACCAGAGTTTGTTCAACACCCAATCTCTTCCAGCAATTTTCATCAATTCGGCTGGTGTGTGAGACATATTCTTCCCCTTGTGTATCAATGTCGAAGAACTCAAAGATTTTAGGAAGAAAGTTGGCATAAGGCAGTGGTGCGGACAGGGGAGTGTTAATGGTATGAAGCATGTAGGAAAGGATGAGATCAGGGACATCAACTTCAAATCCCGCCATAATCAAGTAGAGTACATGAAGCAAATTGTCAGTGACAAGTTCGCGAGAATTCTTTCGTGGCATAACACAGCGAGCAAGAATAGTGAACACAATCTTGGCTTCAAGCGATAAGATGTTGTGAGTGTGTTTAGGTTTCGGCTTGAAGGATTCAGAGGCAGAAACGGGCCGCACAAAGAATTCCTTTTGTGCTTGTTGAAGACAGTAGGATTTGGTAGGATGGTCTTGTGTGTTTACTTCCTCAGGGATGCCGAGAATAAGGGACAAAGAGGAGCGGGTGAGGGTAATCTTCCGCTGCTTAACTTGAGAAGATAGAGTAAGAACTCCCTTTTCTCTATGTGCAGAGAGATTCACAAAGAAAAGTCGTGTGAGGCACGGGTAGGCATAGGTTCCGGGGTTGAGGAGAGACCAAACATTTGAGTTCTTCAATAGATTTACACACGGGAGTTGTGTGGATTCTAGAAAATCTAGATCCACATGCTCACAAAAGGTTATGGGTCAATTGACAAACCCATCCTTCCACATTCCCGATTTTGTGAAATTACCGAACCAAGCGAGAGGGGTGTCGGAGAATACCTCAAGATCCATTGGAGCCTGGAGGCTGTGTTGATGCGGATTCTTCCTGGGAGCGCGAGGATTCACTTGGCGTGGATGATTGCGCGGAGGATGCCGGGGCTCTCGTTTGATGATTTTCCGGCGATCGCGAGTTCCCTCGCCCTCACTCTCGGAAGATGTATCCAATTGCCGGAGCACCGCCTTTCCCTTGTAGTCATCATCGATTGCTAAGCCCTTACCCTTGTCATCGATTGAAGTGCGAAACCTTTTGGAACCAGACCGGGTAGAGGGAGAGGAAGTGTTTTTCTTTGGAGCCATGGCGGAAGGGGAGTGCTTGAGTGTTCTTGGAAAGAGACGAAGACAGTGAAGAAGAGAGAGATGAAAAGTGTGTGTGTGATGTGACCGGATGAGTGAGGGGGTTTAAATAGGGGAGAGGAGTCTTTAGAACTTCCAAAGACTTAGAATCCCAAAATATAATCCGGCCAAATCTTTAAAGATCATAACCACTTTTCAAAACTAAAAAAGGATAAATACAATGTATTAAATTTAAGAGGGGATAAATCCAGATTTAAGAAATCTTAACCGAAAAAAAAATCTAGGAAATAGGAAAATCCGGATAAGACGAGGTAAAAAAAAATTCTTTTCGATAAATATCTAAATAGATAAAACCGAAAAGATTTGATCCATAATTTATCCTTTTTGAAATATAATTTTAATGTCATACCATGAATTAGTAAGGCATTAAAAATTTCTTTCAAGATTTTGATGTAGGGAATAATACGAATATCATAAGATACGATTGCTCCCCCTACATCGATGCTTCCTTATTAAGCATTCCAAGTTCTAGCCTGATGAAATTGAATCTCTCTTCGGGTAAAGGTTTTGTAAAGATATCTGCTAATTGAAGTTCAGTAGAGATAAATGTCAAAGACACATCTCCTTTTTCTACATGATCTCGAATGAAGTGGTGTCTCACATCAATATGTTTCGTTCTTGGATGTTGTACGGGATTTTTAGAGATAGAGATAGCACTTGTGTTGTCACATTTTATTGGGATGCCCTTATAGTTAATTCCAAGATCTTGGAGTTGTTGTGCAATCCATAAGACTTGAGCACAACACGCTCCAGCATCAATATATTCAGCTTCGGCCGTTGAGAGGGCCACTGAATTTTGCTTCTTGGAATGCCAACTTATAAGGGATGACCCAAGAAATTGACAACATCCGGAGGTGCTTTTCCTATCTACTTTATATCCTGCAAAATCAGCATCGGAGTATCCGACAAGATTGAAACTAGATTGAGTAGGGTACCATAATCGGAGATCCTTTGTACCATTCAGATATCTTAAAATCCTCTTTACCGCTATAAGATGAGACTCTTTCGGGTTAGCTTGGAATCTTGCACACATACAAACACTGAACATTATGTCAGGTCTACTAGCAGTAAGATAAAGGAGAGAACCGATCATACCTCGATATTCTTTCTGATTTACCTGTTTTCCAGTAAGGTCTTGATCCAAAGAGAGAGTAGAGCTCATAGGAGTTTTTGCAACTTTGGATTCGATCATCTTGTATTTCTTGAGAAGTTCTCGAGTGTATTTTCCTTGATTAAGGAATATACCTTTAGAGCTTTGATGAACGTGAAGATCCAGAAAGAAATTTAGCTCCCCCATCATACTCATCTCGAATTCCTTACACATCATATTTGAAAACTCCTTGCACAAAGATTCGTTAGTAGCTCCAAACAATATGTCATCCACATAAATTTGTACAACCAGGATATCATTACCTTGAGTTTTGATGAAAAGAGTTTTGTCAATTAACCCCCTTTTGAAATTATTTTCCAGAAGATATTTTGAAAGACGTTCATACCAAGCTCTTGGGGCTTACTTCAAGCCATAAAGAGCTTTGTCGAGCTTATAAACATGATCTGGAAATTCATCATTTTCAAAGCCGGGAGGTTGAGCGACATAAACCTCTTCATCTAGGAAACCATTCAAAAAGGCACACTTAACGTCCATTTGGAAGAGTTTGATGCTCATGAAAGAGGCGAAGGCAAGGAGCATGCGAATAGCTTCTAGCCTGGCTACGGGAGCAAAAGTCTCCTCGTAGTCAATACCTTCCTCTTGATTGTATCCTTGAGCAACAAGACGAGCCTTGTTTCGAATGATGTTTCCTCCTTCATCAAGCTTGTTTCGAAATACCCAACGAGTTCCAATAATAGATTTACCCTTTGGCTTTGCCGTAAGGGTCCAAACTTTATTTCGCTCGAACTCGTTAAGCTCATTCTGCATGGCTATAATCCAATCAGGTTCTTGAAGAGCTTCGGTATACTTCTTGGGCTCTACAAGAGAAACAAATGCATGAAAAGCACATAAGTTTCTAACTTTAGAGCGTGTTTGAACACCAGATGAAGGATCAGAAATGATATCGGAAGTAGAGTGAGATGAGGCATGTTTGAATCTTCTTCGTGCAGATCCTTGGCTAGGAGTAGGATCATTGGAAGTGTAAGGATATGGCTCCTGAGGTTCAGGAGGATTCGTAGGATAAGGGCCTTGAGGTTCCAGAGGAGGTCCATCTTCAAGACTGGCTTCATTTGTAAGGCCTTGAGACATAGTTCCAAGACCTTGTGACAGATCAGTAAGATCTTGAAATGGTTCCTGCATATTTCTGGATATGCTCTTCTCAGGATGATTGCCTTCTCCATCTGATTCTTCTCCCTCATGAGTATTTAACTTCAAGTCTGCAAATCCTTCACTCAAGGTACCGTTATCACTTTCATCAAATAATACATGGATACTTTCTTCGACGATTTTGGTACGTTTATTGAATATTCGATAAGCCTTGCTTTGAGTCGAGTATCCAAGAAATATACCTTCGTCACTACGTGCATCAAATTTCCCAAGATTATCCTTGCCATTGTTATGCACGTAACACGTACATCCAAATGGTTTAAAATATGATATGCTTGGTTTTCTTCCTTTGAAAAGCTCATAAGGAGTTTTCTTTAAAATTGATCTAATTAAGCATCTATTGAGAATATAATTTGCTGTACTCACAGCTTCTGCCCAGTAAGACTTCGGCAGGTTATTCTCTAATAGCATAGTCCTGGACATTTCCTCTAGGGTGCGGTTCTTTCGTTCCACAACACCATTTTGTTGAGGTGTCCTAGGAGCTGAAAAATTGTGAGAAATACCATATTTCGCACAAAATAGATCAAAGTTTAATTGATCGAATTCTCTACCATGATCACTTCTAATAGACACGATAGGTAGGTTTTTCAAAGTTTGTAACTCCTTACAAAGTTTAGAGAAATAAAACAGAGTTTCTGATTTATCTTTGAGGAAGAAGACCCAAGTAAATCTAGAATAATCATCAACAATAACTAATATGTATTGTTTACCTTTGGGAGATTTGACACGCATAGGTCCGCAAAGATCCATGTGTAGAAGCTCCAAGGGTCTAGTAGTACTAACGACCAGCTTCTTTTTGAATGGACTACGGGTATGTTTACCTCTTGAGCAGGCTTTGCAGAGATCATCCACTTTGAAGTTTAAATCAGGAAGGCCTCGAACAAGATCCTTTGAACTGAGTTTGCTGAGGGTATGCATACTTATGTGCCCGAGTCTCCTATGCCAAACCCTTGGATCTTCTTATAAGGCCTTGAGACATTTCAGATTGGAGCCTGCAATACGATTAGTATTAAGAGCATAAATGTTAGAGTCCCTGTATGCAGTAAGAACAATTTCTCCGGTCTCTTCATCTTGTACAACACACTTCTTCTTGTTAAAGCTAACAAGATTTCCCTTATCACAAAGCTGCGAAACACTAAGAAGGTTATATTTTAAGCCATCAACAAGATAAACATCATTGATAGAATTGTTTGAATCAACACCAATGTTACCAATACCGACGATGTTGCATTTTGCTTTATCACCAAGAGTAATAGTTCCACCGGATTGCTTCTTTAGATTGTGAAAAAGAGATTCTTTTCCACTCATATGTCTTGAGCAACCACTATCCATTATCCATTTTTGATCCTTGGTCTTGGTGATATCCTGCAAAACACAAAATCAACCTTTTCGGCTAGACTAATAAACTGATTTGGATCCATTGTGGGGGTAGACCATATTTGGTAACTTCGTCCCTTTTGGAACCCAAATCTATCTTATCCGCTCATTTAACCGAACAGGAAAGGTATTTCTAATAATGTAAGGATCCGTTCTCCTATAAGGGCACGTCTCCTTTACATGACCTTTCTTACAACAAAAGAAGCAAGTTGGAGATCGCCAACTTCCTTTAGCTTTAACGAACTTGGTAATAGGCTTTGCAGGAAAGTTCCTGTTGTATCCTATACCACTTCGATTTAAGGAGAGTTGTTGTTCTCCAAGCATCTTGTCAAGAGTTGCTTTGGATCGAGTGAATTGCACAAGGACAGTTTGTTGATCTTGACACTTTTTAGAAAGCTTCACATTTTCAATCTTAAGATCATTATTTTGATTCTTAAGAGAAGAGACATTTGCCTTAAGTTCAGAAATTTCTGATCGTAAGGTCTTACTCTCTATGATAGCTTCAGAACTTTGGCTGTCAAGATCTTGCAATTTCTGCGACAGCTTCTTTATGCATGTTTCTTGATCCTGCACTTTCTCTTTCAAGAAGCTGATTTCTTTGTTGTAAGTCTCCTCATTAGAAATCATATTCTTCAAGAATTCAGATAAAACATTGATAGGGCTAGAGAGAAGATTTCTTACAACTCCATCTAGATGTTGATCCTTGGTTTCGTCGGATTTTGCCATAAGGCACAAGTTTGCATGTTCCTCTTCAGCGTCTGAGTCACTTGAGCAATCCGAGTCACTCCAAGCAGCCATCACTTTCTTGTTGGACTCCTTCTTCTTTGCTTTGTTCTTCTTCTTTATAGGACATTCTTTGACGAGATGATCTGATTCACCACATTCATAGCAAGTAAGAACTCGACTCTTCCTAGAGGAGTTTGAAGGCTTACCTTTGGCGAATTGCTTTTTCATTTTCAATATGCGTGCTAATCCACGAGTGATTAGAGCAAAAGGATCTTCATCATCGTCACTAACGGAATCTTCCGATGGTTCTTCTTTCTTGACCTTAAGAGCAAGGTTTTTGAGATTGGTAGGAAGTTCCCCATCATCCTCGTTGAGGATCATTTCATGGGTTATTAACTTTCCTAGTAGATCATCAAGAGCCAATGTGCTAAGATCTTGAGCTTCTTCTATGGCCGTCACCTTAGGACCCCATTTAGCTTTAGGTAAGCACCTTAGTATCTTTCTAACCTTTTCTTCATTTAAGAAGGTCTTACCTAATGAGTCGAGGTTATTTATGATTTACGTAAAACGGGTAAACATAGCTTTAATTGACTCATCAGGGTTCATCTTAAACAATTCATATTGTCTAAGAAAGATACTAATTTTGGTCTCTTTGACCTGGCTGGTTCCTTCATAGGTAACCACCAATTTATCCCAGATTTCTTTCGCTGTTCTGCATGAAGAAATACGGTTGAACTCATCCGTACTCAATCCACAGTACAGTAGGTTTATGGCTTTAAAATTCTTAGCCACACTTTCTAAGTCAGTCTGGGTGTATTCATCCTCTGATTTGTCCACCCTTGTTCCATTGGGACCTTCTTTCTTAGGGATATTTGGTCCTCGCATAATGATATGCCAGAGTTCCAAATCTTGATCAATAACAAACATCTGCATTAGAGATTTCCAATGCATGAAGTTATTCCCAACAAAGAGAGGTGGACGAGAGATAGATCTTCCTTGGCCGAAACCACCTTGCCCTTCACCTGCCATGGTTAGACTCACAGATAGTAATATCTAAGAAACGTGAGTGAGGCTCTGATACCAATTGAAGTGCGGAATAGGCAGATATAATGCACGAATATACTCCAGAAGGGGGGTTGAATGGAGTATGGCAAATTTTCGCAAATGCAGGAAACTGTAAGACCTTACCAGCCAGAGGTAAGACCTTATCTGAAATGCAGAGACAAGTTAATAGAGACAAGCTAAATAGTAAGACCTTACTGTAAGCAGGTAAGACCTTATCTGCAAAACAGATATTAGTTCAACAGAGAAACCAAATCACGAAAGTAAGAAATCAAGCAAGAGAGAAAAGAGAAGCACACGCGAATTGTTAACGAGGTTCGGCACAACCGCCTACGTCCCCGCCTAGGGTCTCCAACCCGTAGGATTCAACGACTTTATTTCACTTTATCTTATGAGCCCTAGATACAACCTCTAGAAGACCTTCCCTCTTCTAGACTAACTTCCTATCTAGCAACCCAAACGCTCTAGTGAAATAAAGCTCCTAAGGATACTGAAGTACCCTCTATGATTGGGTAAAGAACCCTGTGTATAACTCTCACTGACTTGTACTATAACGCTCGAAAGAAACCTCACACACACTCAAAGTAGATACAACGAAAAGGGTAGAGAGCAATGTGTGATCGAAAGCTTGAAGGAGATGAGTCGGCTGAAGATGTTTATGCGCAGTAGTGATATATCGTCTGCAGCCTCTTCCTACTTCTTTAAATAGGCCTCTATTTGATTTTGAATACAAACACAGAGCCTTGATCTTCTCCAGTTTGTTGAAGGAGAGCCGTTGAAGTTGAATCAGATCTTCAAAGGGAGATCTTTTCGGTTGACAGATTCGGCAATCCAGATCCTTTGATTTGAATAAGCTGGCTGGTAGAATTCCTACAAAATCTCAGCAATAACAACCAGAAGGATATACACAATATAGTCTATCCTTTAACCAACATATCCGAAATTCTCTAAGGCCCAATCTTTAACCAGATTTCATTAGGCCCAATCTTTAAACAGATTTTATAGACCAATAATATATTGGTTCTACAAGCCCTTTAAAAATAGGCCCAGAATAGAAGACAGAGGCCCAAAGTGAGAAACCGAAATTCAGTAACTACAAGGCAATATGTTGTGTCTTGGTAAGACCTTACCAAGTTCTGGAAACCAGAACTTTTGGCTTTCATCAACTAGATCTTATCATCAAGGTGGAGTTAACAACCTAGATAGACACGCCCACGTTATGCTCTCCTGCACCTCCTCCTTGTTGCGAAATAGTTGTCCCTCCCGGAGCTTAATAGTGGACTGGAGGGGATCCAATGGGTTCACCGCCGCCATTGGTTCACTTTCAACAGGCTTCGAAAAAGCTCCTGATATCAATTTTCCTCTTTCATATGCTTCCTCTACTTCCCTCACCGCTCGCTCCGCTTCATAATCCCATGACCAAGACTTCGTCCCACCAGAACTCCCGTGCTCAGGTTTAACCACTTTTGGGATTGCATCATCCTCATCGGAGGAGCTGCCAAGCTCAATGGTGACCGTACCAACCCCACCACGTGGCCTGACTTCATCTTCCAGGTCACTGCTGACACAGATAACCTGCTTCCCACGTTTAACTGTGGCGGCCTTCTTTGCCCTATTCGCAGACTCCAACTCCTCACTTATATTTAACTGGTCAGAAGTTTGTTGTACCTGGACACCTAACGTTTCTAACTGGACATCAGTTTGATTTACCTGGACAACAGGCACCAAATCTTCGTCTTCTTCGTCGAGTGCTACGGGGGGGTCTGTTTGTGGGTGATCTTCTTGGGTAACGGGCGGCCCAGTTAACGGCACTACAACATCCTCTCCCCCTGCAGGAGACAAACGAACAGCGTCTGAGTCATCCGTTGTCGATCCTTGTGTATTTGACACATCTCCACCAACCTTGCATCGCAAAGAGACATTGAGATCGATGGGCCAGGATCGCTCTCCAGATAGACTGTTTACAAACTTGTAGGCATGCAAGTCTTCCTCATCCCCAATGGCAAACGGCCTGCACCCATCCTTCTTCGGCTTTACATATGTGAGCTCTACCTCATGCATCCTCCCATCGACATTAAACTTGTCCATCAGCTGTTTCTTCAGTGAAACGTAGTCAATACTTTCATCCACCAACATGGCCTTCTGGCTCGTTGACCCCTTGAAGACCCAAGTGCCCCCTTCACACGCCCACCATCCTCCAAACAATACAGTAATACAAACGAATGATTTGTCCCCTATTGCATTACATAGGAAGACAACAATTTAATTTTACAGTAAGATTACATAGAAACGTCCAGTAATGGAGAGAACACTTACCCATTTTCTATCAGAACTAGGCGAAAGAATGTCCAGTAACAGCCAATACGTGTCCTGTGCTTCGTCGTTATCTGTCCAGTGAAATGTACCTGCTTACATGTCAACCTTGTACTGAACCCAGGTCCAGTTGCTTCATCTTCAATGGTTTCTCTCTCTTTCTTCAGATTTATTTGCCCCATATCCCCAATAAATGTGAAGCCTATCATTTCCCTGATCTCCTTATATAGACCCCAAATAATTGGACACCAACCCTCATTCTTCACATACCGCCGTCTCTTCTCCCTCCTCCATTTAAAGCTCCTGCAGTGCATTAATGTGGCCTAATGATTTTCTGCAAAATTTCTTCAATGCTTATATACTACCCGCCTCCTCACTCCTTTCCCCGTGTGGTTTTTTCGCGCCATATATGGGCGGGAATGTTGGGAGCCCTCCCGTTTACTGTAGCTGTACTTGCACTCCCCTCTCTTCCAGCTCTGTCTCTCTCTCTCTCTCTTCCTTTCCCTCTCTCCTCTTATTAATTACCCCTTTTACTTTTCCGCCTTTTTCCTCTCTCTTATCCTCTCAGCACACACACACACTCTCTCTTAAGTACTTTATCAACATTTTTTTATCTGAAGTCGATGGTGAATCTATTTTTCTGATAATTCTTGTCCAGTCAATTCCAATAGGTGACATGTTGTGTTATTTGGGTGTCCAGTTAAAACTAACTGCTTACATGTCAACCTGCAAATAGACCTCCGCCCGCTTGCTGTTGCTTTTTCCATCCTCTCTCTCCTCTGCAACTTTACTGTTGCTTTTTCCCTCCTCTCTCTCCTCTGCAACTTTACCTCTGCAACTTGATTGTTTCTTTCCCCCTCTCTCTCTCTCTCTCTCACTTGTCCAGCTTTCAATCACAGAATGTCCAGTCTCCCCCCTCATAACCTGCAACCGGTTAAAAGTGGAATCCGGATAACCAGTTTGCTGCAAATTTTTTTCGGATCGGGTTAACCTTGCAAAATTTCTCAAAAAGTTGAAGGTCATCACGCTTATCTCATTTCATTTTCTGCCCTGTAATTCAATCTTCTTCTCTTAATTTATGTAATCCATCATTTGAAGATCTAGAGAAAAAAAAAACACAAATTGTGAATGTTACTATCAAATTATCATCACTTGTAATTTTCATGAAAACTAATAGCTTAGTTTGAAAATCTAAATATAATTAATCACACTTTAATTAGTTGATATATATAGAGAGGGTGGGCCAGTTGTACCCACCCCTTATAGTATTAAGTGTTAATAAATCTGGATTGTTGGATGGAATGCAATCAATGATTTTAACTAATCCTTATTTTCTCTTTTTTTTAATTAAAATATATGGAGCCCACATCATTATTTGGTACAATGACCTTGAAGAGCGCGTGTGATCCCATTTTTGTTTACATATTGCAACTGCTGCACTGTCCATTTTTTTGTTAATTAACTAATTGATAGACTTCCTTACAAACGAATATATTATCCAAACGAATACTCACTCCCAAATAACCGATCTCAATAATCCATTTACTTACAAACGAATTATTCTTCATATTAAAACGAATTATTCTTCATATTAAAACGAATATTTCCTCTCAACTTGTCAAATAGTTGGGTGGATTAGTCGATAAATTCCTTATTATCAGCGAATATCTAGGTGGATTAGTCGATAATTATCCACGTACATATGAATAATTCATGATTATCAAAGAATAATAACTATCAATTTGCCGAATATTCGATAATTTCATGAACAATTTTAAATAGAGTCAATTTCAAGAAAACCCATATACATATGAAAAATTCATTATTATCAACGAATAGTTACTCTGAACTTGCCGAATAGTCGATAAATTCATAAACAATTTTAGACATGGAGTTTGAATTTCAACAAACTTACATATAATTGCCCCTATACATATGAATAATTTCTAATTATCAACGAATAGTACTTGTCAAATAGTCGATAAATTCATGAGCTTGAATTTCAAGAAACTTAAATCTAATTGCCCTCATATATGAATAATTCCTGATTATCAACGAATATTGACTCTGAATTTGTCGAATATTCGATAAATTCATGAACAATTTTAAACAGAGTTTGAATTTCAAGAAACCCATATCTAAATACCCACATCCATATGAATAATTCTTTATTATTAGCGAATAATGACTCTGAACTTGTCGAATAGTCGATAAATTCATAAACAATTTTACAGAGTAATACAAAAATCAGTGCTCCAATCTCAATTAAAACTAATCCTAAAATAATACGGGGATCGGTGCTCCAATCTCAATTAAAACCAGAACAAAGTAATACAAAAATCTCAACTAAATATGCACCAAATCTAACAACGGTACGAGGAGAAACCCTACCTGAAACCGAACCGGAATCCTCTCAAATTCTAACTTGAACAAATTCAGCCCCCTTATCATCCGAAGAAGAGGACTAGGCAAGAGGCGACGCTGGTCTGGGGGATACGCAAATTGCAAGTAGGATAAAAGAAAGTTTGAATCAATGAATCACTCCAAATACCGTATGTAAGTTATGTGTGTCATGTACGTCGTCCCGGGAGCCACGCAAATTACTCAAGATAGAGCGACCAACGTTGCCACCGTCGATAGTGAACAAGTACCAATAAACGACCATGGTGAAGGCGCGGCGGCAGCGATGGTGACTTAATCTCCCACCGAGACGGCAAAAGATCGAGGCTCCAATGCTGCATCGATCATTTTCTCCGACAACAGCATCGGAAAATTGGAACCGACAAAAGAATTTATAGAAAAGAAGTCAAGAACTCAAAAACTGTCACGCACGGTTTTCGAGGAAGATGGTTACAGCAGCTGATGGATTCCAAGGAAGATGGTTGCAGCGGCTGATGGATCGGATTCCGAGGAAGATGGTTGCAGCGACTGGTGGATTATTGATCTTAACCCTCCAATTGCCGATGATTCTTCGAAACTCTTGATCGGCAAGCTAGGTGTTTTAGGGTTCTTTTGGGAATCCCTCTCGCTCCTCAGAACTTGATGAAAAACACTGGCTTCAGATGAGTGTGTTATTGGAGTGGGAAAGGCTTTCTATGGGGCCCACTTGTTTTTTAAATAGAAATAATTAAAATCAATAATTAATCGTGGCCTTCTATTTTGCTTCGATCAAGGGCCAATATTTGTTAATATTTAACATCATAAGAGATGTTAACATTTGATTTTCTCTCTCTATATGTATATATAAATGACAGCCGATGTACTAGCCCCTGCCCAAATTTGCAAATGTGGCAAAATAGCCCAAATTTTTGCAAAAATAACCCTCGGGCAAAACCTGGGAGTAAAAGGAGAGAAGCATTAATTGCCACCAAAATGGAGAGAGAAGAAAAAAGGGTCAACAATATTTTGGAGGAGAGAGAGGGAGCAACTTTTCAAATAAGAGAGGGGTGTCCACTCATAGTAAGAAGTTAACGAAAGAATAGACCATCATAGTCATAACTCACTTTGGATTTATGTATTTATCAACTTTGCTAATATATACTCTCTCCTCATCCACCAATTTTACAAGTTTTAAGAAAGTTTAAAATATAAAGAAAAATAATAAAAAAAAATTTAGTACTCTCTCTTCATTAAAACTTAATTTTGTACTATTCATACACATTTTTTAAGATGTTAAAAACTATACAAAGTATTAATTTTTTGGGTAAATTGCAACTAATATCCCAACCTTTAGGGATAGTTGTTTTCAATACCCTAACCTTGTAAAATTTCACAAAATATCCTAACTTATACCATTAGTTGCAATTAACACCCTAAATGAGTTTCTTAAATTAAAAAATTACCCACATCAAACAAAAATTACAAAAAATCACCCATATTCATAAAATATTTTCAATGAACCCCTAATACATTTAAAAAAAATGAGAATTAAATAAATCTCTTACAATTTAACCCCACCCGTCCCACCATCCAAAAATAATTATAATAGATATATATATATATAATATACTCCTTTAAAATATAATATAATTACTTTAGCATCTACTCATTTAAAATTTTAATATAAGCAATCAAAATAATTAATTATTTATCTAAAAAACATACATTATAATTAAAATCTAAATTTATATAAGTATGTCTCGATACATGCCGATTTGTGCATCTATATATTCCATGTATATTATTTGATACGATATATACTGTCTTTTTTGTTAATATTATGTTATATATACTAAAACTAATACATAACATCTTATAATGTATCACACATAAATTTCATGGTATTAAAAAAAATGATTCTATAAGAAATGTTTAACATAATAGTTTTACAAAAATAAAATAAAGTAGATTTAAAAAAAAATAAATGGGAAAAGATATGATAACCATTTGCAATAAATAATTATATAATAAAGATATATTAAAAATAATATGGTAAAAATAATAATTTTACCATATTATTTTTAATATATCTTTATTATGTAACTATTTATTACAAATAGTTGTCATATCTCATACCATTTATTTATTAAAATCTACATTATTTATTTTTGTAAAATTATTATGTTTAAGATAAATAATTAATTATTTTGATTAATTATATTAAAATATTAAATGAGTAAATGCTAAAATAATTATATTATATTTTTTGGAAATTTCGCGAGGTGCCCTTGATGTATAGCAATTTTCGCGAGGTATACAACTCTTTTACATATTTCGTGTGGTGTCCCTGAGGTTTTAAATCTTTTCGCCTCGTGCCCTTCCTTGTTAAATTTAGGGTGATAATATTTACACCCATAAATTTTACTATCTGCACCACACCTACGCCTCTTGAATCACATCTCTGCTCCTCTTGAGTCACACACCTGCCCCTCAAGAGGCGCAAGGTATTTTAATGTAAAATACCCTGCGCCTCTTGAGGGGTAGGTTTGTGACTCAAGAGGAGTATGGTGTATTTTTAAAAAAAATATAAAAAGTGAGATATGTGGTGTAAATAGTAAATTTTGTGGTGTAAATAACATTGGCTTAAATTTAACGGTCTAGGTGATGCTCCATTAGTTTTCAATCAAAAAAATAAAAAGAAATAAAGAACGGAGAATAGAAAGAGAACAGAAGCGAAGAGAGATCGAAGAGAGGACAATCGAGAGAAAGGAAGACGAAGGTCGCCCGCCACGTCGGAGAGAGGACTAAGGTCGTCAAGCCAGGTCGGAGCTGCTGCTCGAAGAAGAACGACGCTGCTGCTGCTCGTAGAAGAACGACGCTGCCAAGCCAGGTGAGTATATGAACCATAATCTAGGGTTTGGGGATTTGGGGGTTAGGGGTGAGGCAAGTGAGTATTTTGGTGCCGAATCGTCCACAAATCGTCCCCAATTTGATTCACCGTTCACAAATCTTCCCCAATCTGATTCGCTTAGATAGATTCGATTGAATGAGGTTTTTGTTTTTCAATCGTTTTATGATTTTTCTGGGAAACATGTCAAATGGGCAAAGCCCGATTCGATTGAATGAGAAATTAGACATAATGGATGGTTCGTAGATATCAAATTACTTGACTTGTTTTGCGTTTTGAAGTTTCTTTGCTTCTTGTTTCTGTGTGCAATCGGAATTTGAAGTGAGAGTGATGACTGTATTGTCTTTTTGTTTATGAAACTGAGGGTCTGTTTGCTTCTTGTTTTTCGATTGAATGAGGGTCTGTTTGTTTCTATGTACATAGGGTCTGTTTGTTTCTGTGTGCATAGGGTCTGTCTGTTTTTGTGTGCATAGATGAGATGATTAATCCACAAAAGCCCTGAATCCATGAAGTGAGAGTGATGACTGTGTACAATTGGAATTATAATGCATTACCATTTCAAGCATCACATATACCATTTCAAGCTACGAAATTGGGGCTTCTGCTGATCTAGTTGTTGTATTTAAAGAGGTTTGTGGTACAAATTTAGGGCTTCGTTTCACCATTTTAGTCGATTGTTGGTTGGATTCGTTTGGCAAGATTTGATTCTTGTAGTTGTTGCTTTGATTGCTTCTCTATAGACATCAATATATATGAGGCTGCCTTTAGTCAATTTCTCCTTTATATGTAGTTGTTTCAATTGTTGGATTCATTTGGCAGGATTCAATTTTAGGCACCATCTAAGGCTGCATATAGTTGATTTTTTTGGCTGTCAAAGGTCCTATTGATTCAGTTTCTTTTTGTCAGTCAAAGTTTCTGTCTTGTAGGTTTAGATGAACTGCTATATGTTATTTTTTATGTCCAGTTGAATGTGGTTCTTGGTTTTTTGAGTTGAATGTAGTTAGTGAATTGATTTGAATGTAGTTGCTCATCTGATTTAAATTTTTGCCCTTGAGTTTCTGCTATACAGAATTTTTTGAGTTGAATGGAGTTGGTTATTTTTTATTTTCAGTTAGCTGTTGATTTATTTGCTGATTTTTTAGTTGAATGAAGATGATTTATATCTTCCATTCAATTATTGATTTGAAGCTTGTTAAAAAGCCTATTAGCTCAAACGGTAGAGCATGTGCTTATGCACAAGATGTGGGTTCGAGTCCCATTTAGGCTGATTTCTCAAAATGCAACTAAAATATTCTTCAAATGAACACAACTTGCTTTACAGTAGTAGCTAGTTTCTAAATGAGAAATTAAAGGTACACTAGTCCACAAATACAAACATGGATTTTTTTTAGCTTTTTTAGCAATCTGATTCCCTTAGATAAATGAAGTTGAAGTTTGTTGGTTTTTTTTTTTTTGGTATTGTGGTTTAGTAGTGACAGGAAGTAGATTTAATTGAGACTGTAGGAATTTTTCAGTTGAATGGTTGATCTGGTCTTTATTTGATTTTGATTGTTTTTGTGGCGTATGCTTATTTAGTTTTGCACTGAAAAACTTTGTACAGAATGTGGCAATGTTATATCTGGAAGGATAACATTCAATGACAGTTTTTAGGCTCTTATCAAGAGTGTAAGAACCTTGTATACAGTGCACTAAAAACTTTTCCTGTGATGAATGTACCTACACAAAAAATTAGAATTTCCCTGCATAAGTTTATTCAACACTTTTATGGCAGCAATGTAATGTGCAGAATGTGGCAATGTGCAGTGACCACATTCTCCTTTCAATTAAAATTGTTGGCCATACAAAACCAATAACTATCTACTATAGTACTTTTTCCTCATTTTGATGGAAATTTAATTGTTATTGTAGCCTATGTGGGTGTCGAACCCACATCTTTGTGCATGAACACATTGCTCTACCACTTGAGCTAATAGGCTTTAAAAACACCAAACAAAATTCATCATTTTGCATCTTATAATATAGACAACTTATTCAAATAGTTAAATAGAAGATGAATATACAGACAAGTGAAAGTGTAGAGTAAAATAAATAAAACAAAACAAAATGTAAAGATAAGTTTGGTATTTGTACTGACGTGTGATTGTCCTTTGTATGCCTTCCTCGTAGTCATATACTTGTACTAGGTTGAACCATATTCCTTGCACTAATAGGCTTTCATTCATAGGTTACAAATAAGCAAACTAAGAAGTCAGTTATCATGATTTTTTAATGTATTGCAACTGTTGGATTTTGAGGATAATAAGGAGCTCAATTAGTTTGATTACCAAGTCAATCAACAATCAAGAGAAATTTTTCATAGGAGCATCTGCAAGAGTCAAAAATATAAAAGGACATCAGTTTAATAAATTAGTATTGGCATATTAGTTTTACCTTGTGTTAAACCTCAAATTGAGGAAAAAAATCTCAGTCAGAGCCAACCTAGAATATTAAATCCAACATATTGCCTAAAAAAGGTTCAACAAGCTAGGTCAACTGCAAAAGCTCATTAAAAATCAAATTGAATATACAACAACAACAACAACCCAGTAGTTCCCGCAATAAAGCGGGGTCAGGATGTACGCACTCCTACCCCGAACAGGTCGAGAGAGTGTTTCCGAGAGACCCATAATAACACGACATAGAGAACCCAAGATAACAGAAGGATAAAGCACCGTTAAAAGCACAGTTAAAAAGGAAAAAGCACAGTTAAAAAGGGAGAGAAGGGAGGCGCGGACAGAAAGACATAGCAACAAGGACTAGACAGCTAAACATCTGCAACCCGTATACACCTCCTCCACTGGTCCCTATCCAAAGCCACATCTTCCGAAAGATCTAGAAGGTTAAGGTCATGACGGATGACCTCCATCCAACTCTTCTTAGGTCTACCTCTCCCCCTGCGGTTATCTCCAAGATTCAAGTGTTCACATCTACGAACTGGAGCCGATGGGGGCCTCCTACGAACATGTCCATACCACCGCAGTCTACACTCCCTCAGTTTGTCCACAATGCACGCAACACCCACCTTGCTTCTAATGTCAACATTTCTGATTCTGTCACATCTTGAATGCCCACTCATCCACCGCAACATTCTCATCTCGGCCACAGCTAACTTCTGTTCTTGAGCTTTTGTGGTAGGCCAACACTCAGAGGCATACAGAAGGGTCGGCCTAACCACCACCTTATAGAACTTACCTTTTAGTTTAGCTGGGATTTTCTTGTCACATAATACTGCTGACGCTCTTCTCCAACTTAGCCACCCAGATTTGATTCGATGTACAATATCTCTGTCAATACCTCCATCGCTCTGAACGTACGACCCTAAGTATTTGAAATACTCTTTCCTGGGTACAAGAGTATCTCCCAAATAAACTTCAGACCCCTGATCTCTGCCCTCTCCAAAACGGAACTGAACATATTCAGTCTTAGATCTACTCAATCTCAAACCCTGAGATTCCAGCACCCCTCTCCATTTTTCAAGCCTGCGCTCCAAACCTGATCGCGAGTTGTCCACTAGTACAATGTCGTCTGCAAACAGCATACACCACGGAGCCTCTTCTTGCAGCGGATCCGAGAGGGAATCCAAGACAAGAGTGAACAGAAGAGGACTGAGAGCTGACCCCTGGTGAAGCCCCACACGAATATGGAAGAACTCAGAATCTCCACTCGACGTTCTAACACTAGACAGTGAATCGTCATACATATCTCTGATCACTCTGATATATGTCCCCGGCACTCCCTTCTCTACCAAGCATCTCCATAGCAGCTCTCTCGGAACTTTGTCATAAGCTTTTTCTATATCGATAAAGGCCATATGCAGATTCTTCTTCCTGTCTCTGTGCATCTCAATCAGTCGCCTGAGCAGATGAATAGCTTCCACTGCTGATCTACCAGGCATGAAACCAAATTGGTTTTCAGACACCTGCACCAATCTCCTCAGTCTCACCTCGATCACTCTCTCCCATAACTTCATTGTGTGGCTCAGAAGCTTGATTCCTCTATAGCTACTGCAACACTGTACATCGCCCTTGTTCTTGTAAACTGGGACCAACTTACTAAGTCTCCACTCCGCTGGCATCTTAGCTGAACCGAGGATGGCGTTGAAAAGAGCGGTAAGCCATACCAGACCTTTGGCCCCCAACCATTTCCACACATCCCCAGGAATATCATCTGGCCCAGAAGCTCTATGGTTCTTAGATCTACAGAGAGCTCCCTTAACCTCCTCTATTGATATGCGCCTGTAGAAGTCGTAGGCGATACGCTCTGGCCGATAGGAACTCTGCTCTGAAGTGTTGAACTCCTCATTGAGCAATTCTGAGAAGTACCTCTGCCATCTTCCCTTGATCTGTTCATCATCAACCAACACTTGTCCACTCTCATCCTTGACGCATCTGACACTGTCAATGTCCCTGCTCAACCTCTCTCTGTGTCTGGCAAGGCGATAGATAACCCGTTCCCCTCCCTTTTCATCCAAAGCCTTGTACAAGCTCTCGAAGGCTTTTTCTTTAGCCTTAGCAACCGCTCGTTTGGCCTCCCTCTTGGCCTCATTGTACCTGAATCTGAGATCCATACGGTCCACAGTGGGCTGTGCAACCATCTGTGGAACGCTAACTGTTTCTCCTTAATCTTCGCCTTCACCTCCTCGCTCCACCATGTTGCGCCTTGCCTGGGACCACGTCCCCCTCTAGACACTCCCAACACCTCACGACCAATTCTGTGAATACACCCCGCCAAGCAGCTCCACATCGCCTCAGCATTGCCCCGCTTCTCCCCAATCCCCTCAAGCTCTGCCGCCTGCCATACTCTATCTCTCAGAACAGGCCCGGTAGATTCAGAAAGTCTCCACCACCTGATTTTCGAAGGGGCATTGTGAGATCTCTTACGAACTCGGCCAAGAACCACAAAGTCCAACACTAGCAGGCGATGGGGCGTCGAGAGACCGCCGAAGGGGATCACTTTACAGTCCTTGCAACTGCGCCTGTCTTCCTTCTTCACCAGAAAGTAGTCAATCTGTGAATTACCAACCGAGCTATCGAAAGTAATCAAGTGCTCAACCCTTTTACGAAACGAGTTGCAGATGACACTCCCGAACGAGGCAGAGAACTCCAAGAGTGCAACCCCACCTTCATTTCTAACCCCAAAGCCGAAACCTCCATGAGCCTCCTCAAATCCGTCGTTACTCTTACCAATATGAGCATTGAAATCACCTCCAATCACATAATGCTCAGTCCCAGGGATGGTCCCAACTAGCGCGTCCAAAGCCTCCCAGAAAATCCTCTTCTCCTTAGCACACCGACCAACTTGAGGAGCGTAAGCACTGATCACATGAAGGAAAGAGTCTTCTAACACTAACTTGACAGCCATAAGTCTATCGCTCACCCTAACAACCTGCACCACCCTATCCTTCCAACGATCACTGACCAAAATTCCAACCCCGTTCTTCTTTCTGTCAAGACCTGAGTACCACAACTTCCACCCATCGACTTGACGGGCCTTACTCCCCACCCACTTGGTTTCCTGCAAGCACGCAATGTCCACTCTGCGGTCCTTCAGAATCCTTACCAGCTCAATCAACTTACCGGTTGGTAACGTTCCAAGATCCAAACCTCAAAGAAGACCTCAAAGGTCGGGAGCTACCATGGAGACCACCACCCAAAACCCCCTGGCTAGAACCAGAGACCACTTGACGGGCCATACGGGCAACCGATCAAAACAAAAGAACAAGAGATGCAATCCAATACTAGACCAAGACACTCAAAACACTAAAGCAACATAAACGAACGGAACAGAGTATGCAACCAAAAGCATTGAAAGCAAAGAATGCAAGCACAAGAATGGATAAATGAATGGAAGAAATGAGGCTAATGAGACGAATGAATGCAAAGGAATATTAACGAAAGAGTAAAGGATAGTAATATCAAGCTCCTAAACAGTGGCCGAAGAGGCTGACAATCGACAACAGAAAACCGCTTAAACTACAAGAAGGGGAGGAACGATGATACCGCGCCCCGATCACGGGGTCGAAGAAGCTTCCCCTCCACCCACTGAGAGTGATCCCTTGGACCGAAGATGTGTAGCTCGAGCCCAGCTAGAAGTCACCATGAGTCGGGATTGGGCCAAGGTTTAGGGCAGGGGACGGGAAGGAATCGGGGCCGGGGTCCGGAGCGAGCTAAGGCCAGAGTCGAAGAGGAATAATCAAACCTGGGGATGACAGGGAGAAGAAAGAAGGTGTACCTTCTGGTCGAATTAGAATATTCAAAAAAGTGAATCAAGCAATACCCACGATATAAGCAGAAGGAGGGATTCATCAAACCCAGAAGAGAACGAGGGCTTCCTCAAACCTAGCTGCCAAAGGAGGATGGTTGGTGGTGACCTAAATCCCAAAATTCCCGTATATTTAGCGCGTGTTTGGTGATAGGTGGAGGTTATGGGGTTGGAGGTTATGGTGTTGGAGATTATGGAGTTGGAGGTTTGAAAAGTGGAGTTTATTTTTAAAAAAAAGCTTGGGTGGGTGTTTGGTGATTGTAAGGTTTGTAAATGGGTTTTAAGATGGAAATGTCTAAAATACTCATCCCCCTCCCTTGCTTTTACATATCCGGTTGAATTCAAAGGGCAAAAAAATAAACTCACAAAAAATAACCTCCAAAACCTTGGGTGCCCAGGCTTTTTTTTTGGCCAAATTTAAACTCCCCAAAGCTGCACTTTAACCTCCACCTTCCATGACAAATCTCTTGCCAAACACCACGAGTTGCAGGTTTTATTTTTTTTTAACCTCCAACTCCTCCCAAAAAACCTGAAATTCAATCTTTCAAACACTAAACCTGGCCGCCGTCATCGCCCAGTCCTTCCTTTACCAACGTCGCTGGTCGTCTCCCTCCCTCGCGTAAGCCTCTTCTCTTGTCGCCCTCGTTTGCTTTAGAAGAAGAAAGAAAAGCGTCTACGGAAAATGTTAATTTTGACGGAAGAGGGCACGGGGCGAAATTATCCTTAAGTTTAGGGGTACCAACCGAAATAGTTCAAACTCTTGTACTCCCCGCGAAATACCTTTTACCTCAGGGGTACCTCGCGAAAAATTCGTATATTTTTAAATGAGTAGATTTTATATACCTGTTATAATTATTTTTGGATGGTGGGTTGGTTGGGCTTAAATTGTAAGAGATTTTTTTAATTTCAAATTTTAAAATATATTAGGAGTTTATTGAAAATATTTTATGAATATGAGTGATTTTTTTGTAATTTTTGTATGATGTGGGTAATTTTTAAAATTTAAGAATCTCATCCAGGGTGTTACGTGAAACTAATGGTATATGTTAGAATATTTTGTGAAATTTTACAAGGTTAGGGTATTAAAAGCAACTATCCCTAAATGTTTAGGGATATTTGTTGCAATTTACCCTAATTTTTTTAATAACTTCATGCTTTAAGTATGAATTTATAAAAAAAATGTAAAAAAAGTTGATATTATATATAGTTTTTATTATTCTAAAAAAACGTGTATAAATAATAAATGACAAATTTTAATTAACAGATGGAGTAAATAAATGTCATAAAAAAATGGACCAATTAATAGACAAAAGGATAATATGGAAACTTGGAGTATATATTAACAGAGCACCTAGATAGGACACCTCTTAGCATGAGTAGACTTCTAATGGTGAGGATAATGAATACTTTGATACAATAGTGTGATCCATAAAATCTGCATCATAGTTGTTGAAGGAGATCGATCTTGATCATGCTCTCAACCCGAACCCTAGCCTGCAAACAAGAACGAACGAGGTCGGGGCGGGTCTTGTCTCCTCCGTAGGACCCTTCGACGTTCAAGTCAGTCCCCCTCAATTGGAATCTATTTCTTCTTATTTATACTAGCTAGTACAGTATTAAATAAAAGAAACCGTCATGATATTAAATAAAAGAAACCGTTACCGTATTTAATCCAGTTAACGCTCTTAATGCCTGAAACCGTTATCGTATTTAATCCAGTCAACGCTCTTTAATGCCCGAAACCGTTATCGTAATCAATAGGCAAAATGGTGGCATCAATGCCGTATTGAATACTTGAATTTGGTAGAAGACCAGAACGCCCTTGTGCTATGATGACGGAATTTTCCCTATTTCAATTGCCCCTCGGGTTTCTTCTTCATATCTCAATGATGAAGGAAGCCGAAAAAAGTACATGGCGAAGTTCGTCGAGTGAGCGATGATTTTACCGTAGACGTTAGTCGCTTGACACGTAGTTGACTATTGGCCATAAGTAGCTATCGTCGGCTGTAAGTGACTATTGGCCGCGAGTGGTGATTTTCGGTGGCCTTAAGTGGCGATTCGGATTGGCCGTAAGTGTCGATTTCGTTGGCCTTAAGTGGAGATTTGGATTGGCCGTAAGTGGCGATTTCATTGGCCTTAAGTGGCGATTCGGATTGGCCGTAAGTGGCGATTTCGTTGGCCTTAAGTGGCGATTCGAATTGGCCGTAAGTGACGATTTCGTTGGCCTTAAGTGGCGATTCGGATTGGCCGTAAGTGGCGATTTCGGTGGCCTTAAGTGGCGAATATTCACTTTCTCGAGTAATTTTTGTAGCTTTGAAGACGTCGTTCCTTGACATCTACAGTCGTTGGATCTGGTCAAAAACATTGCACTTCTACATAATTTAGAGCAATTAAGCCATTAGAAGATTAGTATTGTAATGTGTAGTGCCCCTAGCATTTGATATGCCCCTGCACGCAACTTAGCATGAAATATAGAATACGGCCGGTCATGCATTCGTGTCTCGAAACTAGGCGGGAACTCACGTAAACTAATATCAATATAGAATAAATAGTCAAATAGATCATTTCACTCGTATTTCATCCGATTAGTGCGAAGGTTAGACGAGTAAGTCTGTAAGTGTAAGTAAAATCATCTAACTTAGTAAATATGGCCAATAGGATTTAGGAAATCCTTGTTGAATTTGACTACACTTAAAATTCACTTCTACCTCAATTAGTAATAGGTCGGAAGAGGGTCACTTACCTGTCATTCTTGAAGTATGGACCTTTTAAGTAATTGTCTGAAAAGTCCAGACCTCCATTGCAATATATAAGATCCTTGAGGCAGGTTTCGTAGCTACCCTAGTTTACCATCTCCTTCATCAGACGTTTAGAATGTGAGAGAGCGGCGGCGATAGAGATCTTCAAACGGCATCCTCAGCCCTTCCGAGCTCGAGAGGCAGTTGGTCGGCACGGCGAAGGATTGATGGATGGCCGAAGGGCTCACCGTCTCACATGGGCTAACGCAGGCGGGGGTCGGACCTCGCTGAAGTCAAATTTGAACAGAAAAGAGGCAAATTCCGTCCCGTCTGTCGCCTCGCCGTTGCTGAGCGCATCTCTGCCCATCGCCGGCGCCGAGCTCCATCTCCAATCGTCGACTGCGAAGATCCATCTCCATTCTCGAATGGGAATCCCGTTGCTTTTCTCCTACCTGTTGGGCTCTGAATCCCGTCCCTTCTCGCCGTTCTCGGCTTCTCCCATCCATCGTCGCTGACTTGAACTCCGTCGGCCGTCGCCGTTTGACAAGCCCCATATGAAGTCGAGCCATCCACCATGTACCGGGACGGCGGCCTGGCGGCAGATGCCAGGATCGGGAATTAGGCAAAGAGCGGTGGTGGCCCGAGGGGTGGTCCGACATGCCCCTGAGCCCTGGGAAAAGCTTCGCAGGAAGCCCGACGTTCATGGGCACTGAGCACCTGGTCTCGTGCCCCTGACACCGGGTGACGGTGGTAGTACCCTTCAATCTTGTTCATTAGGGTTCCGGTTTTAGGGCTTTTTTATCGGATCCCCACGGACGGCGCCAATTGTGATGCATAAAATCTGCATCATAGTTGTTGAAGGAGATCGATCTTGATCATGCTCTCAACCTGAACCCTAGCATGCAAACAAGAACGAACGAGGTCGGGGCGGGGCTTGTCTCCCCCGTAGGACCCTCCGGCGCTTAAGTCAGTCCCCCTTAATCGGAATCTATTTCCTCTTATTTATACTAGTACAGTATTTAATAAAAGAAACTGTTATGATATTAAATAAAAGAAACTGTTATCGTATTTAATCCAGTCAACGCTCTTAATGCCCGAAACCGTTATCGTATTTAATACAGTCAACGTTCTTAATGCCCGAAACCGTTATCGTAATCAATAGGTGAAACGGTGGCATCAATGCCATATTGAATACTTGATTTGGTAAAAGACTAGAACGTCCCTGTGCTATGATGACGGAATTTTCCCTATTTCAAATAGTATGAATATTATGTTATGAAAATAAGTTTTTTTTATTTATTATTTCCAAACTAAATTTAGCAATAATGAACAACATAATATTATATTATATGTCACGTGAATAAGAATATTATGTTATACTTAATATAATATTATATTATGCGAATACAAATATTATGTAATACATTAATCAAATATCAAACGATACAAATACAAATATTGTTTGCGGTAATACGAATATTATGTTATATTTATAGAAATACTATTTAATTCTAATCAATGCACATCAATTAAAATATTCATCTTCATAAAAATAAAACAATTTTATAAACAAAAATACGGTATGAATCATCATAACAACTTCCATTCTTCCAACATATGTATAAATAAGCCTACTCTCAATTTAGGCCGTGTTTGACGCTAGATGGAGATTATAGAGATTAACGAGATGTTGGTAGATTTTAAGAGATGGAGATAAATTTGGTAGATTAATGTGGATGTTGGGGATGGAGATTATTTACGAGTACAATCTCGTAAAGGTGTTTGGTATGTAGGGGATTGTGGTGTATGTAAAGGGATGTAAAAGACTATAATGGCCCCCAATTAATAACTCCATCAACCCCCACTGCCTGTAGCTCAGTTTGTGAAATTCTGGCGGTTGAAGAAAGGACATATCTACCACCGACTGGCGACGACGAGCTCCTGCGGCGGAGGTGGAGACAGTTCCATACCATTGGCCGTACAGGCGGACTGAAGGCGGCCCCCTCCTCAACCGGCGACGTTGTGTTAACTTGGGTGCACCGTCACACTAACCATTCGCAGAGGAAAGTCACCTGCCGACGCATCTGTCGTTCTCCAGGTAAGCCATCTTCTCCGAGGAAGCATGCTATTGTAAAATCGGCCGGCTGTGACTTTGTTGTTGATAGGGTACTAGGGTAATTAGAATTGCTGATTGAATTGGGCAGGGGTTGGTGGGAGAAAACGGGTAGCGCTGAAATTGGGTCGAACCCTAGGCACGAAAGGGGCTTCTTTGACAGTCGGAGTAGAGCTGAAATTGGGTCGTCCCACCTGACATACAGTGTAGTCGGAATATGATCAAACACAATTCATGGGCTATTTGGGACTACGGTAACTGTCGGGTGTGTCGGTGCAATTGGAGTGACAGTGAGTTGAACAAGGGCATATGACAGTGAGATTACATAGTTGATAGTTAGCTGATATTTGAGATAGGTAACTTCGGAAGAGTTTGGGCAATGGAAGCACCTTCTGCCCATTAAATTGCACATCTCAGCACCTTTACAGCATGTGAACCTTTGCTATGACCTCTATAATTGATTCATCCTTGCTATGTCATTTCCCCCTTAACTATAATTGATTCATCTTTGTTATTACCTCTTTGACAATGTAGCCTTCATGTGGAAGGAATACTAAACATAAACAAATCGTCCAAGCAATTGTTCAAATTGATAGTACCTATATCAGTAAAGTTAGATGTTGATAGCTCACCCTGGAGGAACAGAAAATGACCAGTCCATTAACAACATATGTGAAATTTGATATGATCAGCATCTTCATGTGTAGCATAGTTGAATTCTGCTTGTCAATGTTGTTGCCATGTGTGTTGTGTTTTATGCCAAATGAGTGTTACAGTGCCTTTTTGATGTGAGGTAGGATTTGAATGCTATGTGTTGAAGATTGTTTTTTATTGATATATCGTTGCCCTCGGGAAACGTCAGATAGCAGAGACTTCCATCCATGGCCTCGAGCGGGAAACCCCCAGTTCCTGAAAAAGGAAAGAAAAGCCAGCCCGCGAAGGAATTGAAGTTCTTATGGACTCCAACAATGCTGAAACAGTTTCTAGAGCTCCTTGTTGGTTATCAGCGAAAGTTCGGTCGCGATCAAGGGTTCAGCTGGGTTGTTTTGACAACCCAGTTCGAGGAACTCACAGGGCAGAAGTGTGGCGTGAACACACTTAAGAACAAGCACGCGACAATGAAGGAGAAGTGGAAGGCGTGGAAAGAGTTGAAGCACGGAGAGACCGGGCTAGGATGGGACTACGAACGAGGGTGCATCGACGCTAGCGACGAGTGGTGGGAGCGGAAATGCCAGGTAAGAAGTACACCATTGTATGAAAGATCCTTTCGGGCTCGTGTATGTGAAAAGTCTTACTGTATGCGGAACGTGAGTTTGTAGGAGAAGGAAGACTTCCGGAAGTTGAGGAACAAGTGCATTCCGCCGGACCTGGAAGAGGCTTGGGACCAGATTTACGGGGGCACCGAAGATGATGCATTAGACACCAAATTTGAAGGTCGTGATTAAGTTGGACTTCCATGTTTGTTTGCAGTTGAGTTGTAAAGCATTGCGTGCTTATTGTGGTACAGATTATGACACCATTTTTTAATAGTGCTTGTCCATTTGTTGTGTAATGATTTCATGTTTGTTTACGTATTATGAAACTGTTGCACTTGAACGTTCCCCATTATACGTGGCTCAGCAGTGTATGTTATGCCATGCAGTTCTGTATGATGGATTCCCTTTCGGATAGCGTTACGAGGAAGCGGAGGCGAAAGCGAGCAGTGCTCGCACAATGGTTTCTCATTCTACAATTGTTACGCAAATCAAAGCACTACTTCAAGTACATCCACAAGGTGCCCTGCTACACGTCGGCTTACACGGGCGAGAGGTGGATTCAGGACATACTCGCCCATGAGACAGACCTTCGTTGTGTCCAAGTCTTCCGAATGCCGAAACACGTTTTCTCTTCTCTTTGCACGACTCTTGAACAGCGATACGGACTGCAAGGATCGAACAACATGACCGTGATGGAGAAGGTGGGGATATTCGTGAACACCATGGCCTGGGGGTCGTCATTGCGGGACTCATGCGAGCGTTTCCAACGATCAACTTCGACAATCAGCGATGCCATAACGGACGTGCTTGAAGCACTAGTGGGACGCCACAACGGGTGGAACGGTCTAGCTCGCGATGTCATCAAGCCCGTCGATCCTAACTTCGCCGAGGTCCCAAGGCAGATATCCGAGGACAGTCGCTACAGTAGATACTTTCAGGTTCATTAGAGAGTCGAAACTATTCTGTTCCACTAGGTCGGAAGTGTTGACATTTGTTACCTTTCTTGCAGGGGTGCATTGGAGCTCTCGATGGGACGCACATCGAAGCGTGCATTCCACGGGAGCAGCAACTTCCTTACCGGGGACGTAAGGGCATAACAACGTTCAATGTCCTCGCGGTCTGTGACTTCGACTTGAACTTCACGTTCATTTCTGCGGGTTGGGAGGGTAGCGCCCACGACGCCCGAGTGCTGGACCACGCCCTCACAACCCCGGGCATGAATTTCCCTCACCCGCCACCGGGACGTTATTACTTATGCAACAAAGGTTATCCGGAGAGACCGGGGTACATAATCCCGTACACAAAGACCAAATACCACAGGGCTTCATTTGTAGAAGAACCGGCAGACAACGAAAAGGAAGCGTTCAACCAAAGACACTCGTCCTTGCGGGGGGCTGTTGAACGGACATTCGGTATCTTCAAGGGCATGTGGAAGATCACGAAACCAATGCACAAGTACCCGGTCGACAAACAGGTGGACATCATCATCGCTTGTGTTGCATTGCATAACTACATTCGACGGGCTAGTGGGGCCGGAGAGGCAGTCGATGAAACAATGGATGCCAGATTCGTCGAGCCCGGGGGGGACGGTGTCCCGGAAGAAGGGTTGGAAGCCGACGCTGCCAGTGATGATGAGCTCCTCCACTCATCCAGCGACGAGGAAGATACTGAGCGACAGGGGATGCAAGGGCTTTGGGACCAGATTGCGAGACAAATTTGGGCAGACAGGCGCCGCACTAGGTAGTGGGGGTTGCAGATTGACCCGTTGTTGTTGTCATGCCTATATCCCTACCCTTTAACACGTACGCGCAAGACGCTAATTCGCTAGACATTCCTCTATTTTGTATGCGTGACGCCTTTTGTAGTTACGAAGAAACACGTCAGGGCTTCATTTGTTGTTGAATCGTGGAAGTGTTCAGCGAGGGGTCATCGTACCAACTTCTGTTGCACCACAAGCGTTAAACATGACACCACAAAGACGACATAGATAGCATAAGGATAAGTTAATTTACAAAGGACGCGCCAAACATGGCAAACGTTCGGAAGGGCAGTAACTTGAGTCAGGCATGTCTCTTCAGCGACATTCCCTGGACTTCACAAAAATAAGCCATCCCCCAGCCTACAATCACCCAAAAACCAACCTGGCAGGGGGGTCGGGAAGGCATACACACTTCCTACGAATATCCGAAGTGTTTACGTTAGCTACTTACAAACGCGAGGTCTACGTAATCACCTTCTAATTACCCACAAAAGTCATCGCAGCCGGTCCAGTCTTCTTAACGGTTCACCATGGCAGCTACTGCAACTACTGTCATGACTAGAACCATCCACTTCGTAGCGTCCTCACGGGCGCGAGATGCGACTAGGTCATCCCAGAGGGAGCACGCATGGGACGAGAGGCTTGCCAGACGTTCTGCCATCTCGTCATTCAGGGCGTTCACACGCTGTATTTCCTCCCCCTTACGATGTGCGTCAGCCTCCGCTGCAAACAGGCGTGCTGTGAGCTCCATTGCGATCTCCTCCAACTGTTGGATCCGGGGATCCTCGGGCGTAGGAGGAGGGACAGGAGGGATCTCCTGAAGGGGTTGACGGTTCTCTTCGTCGGATCCCCGTCGAGCATAACTGGCCTCGGGCTCGTCTTCCATCTCCTGGGATGTTTGTCGCAGTCAGTTTATTGCGTACTAAAGAACAAAAACACATTAACGAGTTCAACTCAACGTATTTTTGCGTAGAGGTACGGGTCATACCTGCTCCCACCAAGGCGGAATCCTCTCCTCGCCCCCGATCCAGGGGTACTTCTCCGGGCATCCACTGGGCCAGCTACCAGACGAAGACATGGTCGTACCTGCAGCAGGAGTGCATACCATATGAACTCAGCAATGGTGACCTCAAACTATATATTCACAAAGCAGTGCACATAACTACTGATACACATTCGTAAATTACATAATCGTATAGGGATGACAGTTAAAGGATGAAAATGAAATGACAAACAGAATCACACAAATAATATGCATTCCTCCAAAGTCTGATGCACTTGCTGGGTCAATCATAAAATACTAACAACTGATAACTACAGCAATTATAAAGGCATTCCAATACACGTCACAGCTTCAGTGACCTTATTGTCCTGCTGTGGCTATTTGTAGTCATTTCCACACGGATGATTTATGCAACTTCAAAACAAATTATTAGTGCAATTCGGTCCTAAGCTTTGGTTTATAGTCAGGTGAGATGCCAAGACAGATAAGTGAAGATGCAAACGGTATCTAAGGCAGAAAGAGTACAAAGTTTGAAAAGCAACATGTGCCAAAAATCCTCACAATCTCCATTTTGAAGTTTGACAACATATAATCCGTGTCATACCTCGACCACACAATCACGTAGGAGAAACAACAACAAACTACCTAGCTCAGAGAGTCCATACTGAAGCTGCACTTGGCAATAGTTTATGATCACAAAGTTATAACATTTTTGTGGCGTGTTACACAGAATAAACAAACCCATGTATCTCATGAAGAGATAACCACAACAGAAAAATCACCAAACATCAGAAACATCACCAACCATGTTTCTCAGTATGCATGCGCCAACTGTTGCATTTACAGTCTCTCATCCAGAGAGAACCACATCAGAAACATCACCAACCTAGATATTGCAATAACACTTGACATAAAGGTGTCTCATTTTCACAATAAACGACCACAAAACCAACGTAAAAATCAGTAAAACCCAAAGGAACTATTCATCCTTCACCTTCCTACACCACTGACCCTACATCTGTGACTACAGATCTGAATTTGAAACCAAATCGGAATTGGGGCCGCATTTGAATAGAACGAAGTACAAGAACTCAAACCAACATAAACAGTGCATCAATGTGAAGTTTGTAGGCCAAATTGAGACCCTGAACCAAGCAGGGAGACGAACCCGAAAACACATCGAACTTCAAGTTTCATAAACAAGCTGCAAAATGCAAATCATACCCACCTACGCACTGACCGGCGAACAAAACCACAAACCCCGTTTCTGAAATCCCTTTTCCAGAATGCTGCAAAAACGGGGTAGGCGCACCCTTGTGGCTTCATTGCCCAACAATGGCGGCTCCCCCGTTGACGGAAGTCGCCCATTAACTGGGTCCTAGAGCAGGAAGTCCCAGCAATGCCGGATCTACTCCCACATCTACGACCCTGTCGCTAGGGTTTCGAGAAACCCACCCGCACGGACAGAAGAACGATCCCTCAGCTCCGGGGACTCGATTTCAGCCGGCGGAATGACATCCCCATCCCCCCCGAGAACAGTCGAAGACAGAAACTTACCTCGGTGTCGGCGCTTGCGCTGTCTCTCCGTCGGCGATTCGTCTCCTGTTACTCTCTCCTGTTGCAGGCCGCCGCTTGGGAGCTCGAGGGCAGAATAGGGGATCCTATAAAAACACACCCACACAATCTCGGGACAATCCTCACAATCTCCATTTGGGGAGATTCCGAAACAATCTACCAACATGCCCAGAATCTCCATCCCCATCTCTACAATCTTGTTCGTCCGAACACCCGCACAAGGAGATTGTATTTTCAATTAATCTCCCAAAATGCCCCAAAATACCCCGCCGAACACGGCCTTAGTATCTTAAAAGCAAAAAAAATAGTACCTTAAAAACGATAGATATATGGCATACCTGTTATTAAGGTGATTTTGTACCACAACACGAGGACATGTCATTTCTTGTTTACCACCCACGTTGATGTGGAGATCGAGGAGTAGCTCTAGTGCAGTGTATTGAAGATGTGGATCTTCGCAGATGGAGATTGCCGGACAATGATGCCTTTTGTTAGATCACGAGACTGATCATAGAATCCTCCTTGAGGGTTTCCATTCATTGATAATCATATATATAGGTTACAAAGGTATTGGGCTTTTGGGCCCACTATACAATATATGTCTAGTTGGCAGGAAGAGCATAAACCAGAGCGTAGTTCTTTAGTACAGGTGACAAGACTCTGAGAACGGAGGACATCTAGAACGGCAGGACTGGGATGACCCAGGCGTGCATGCCAGAGGCTGGACGACGATGCCGAGAGGGCGACCGGGCACGACTGACTGGACATAGGAGGTGGTGTGACAGGGTAGAGCTCCTCGGTGCTGTTACATCTCATGCGAGTAACCCCCGTAGTAAGATCGTTCACAGAGAAACCAAAGGGATCAAACGTAAGGGAAACGTTATTGTCAGTAGTGAACCGACGGATAGAGATAAGGTTTTTGACAATCTTTAGGGCAATGAGGACATTGTTAAGGTGTAGTGGGTGGGTTGGGGTCTGTAATTTGGCGTGGCCAATTCCTGAAGTAGCAAGACGACCACCATTGCCGACGATAATAGAGTGTGCAGGACGCTTAAAGGAAATAGATGAGAGGTGACCTGAGGAGTTCGTCATGTGGGAGGTGGCACCAGTGTCCATGTACCAAGAAGAGTCGGGAGATGTCGGCTGCATAGAGGAGAAGGCGTGATGCGTAGCAGGAGCAGGCGGAACATAGGCGGCGTCACAACTGCAGGATGGGATGACGGAATCAGGTAGCAGCGGCGGCGGGCTCAGCACTAGGCTGCGGCCGCGGCATGGGGGCGACGGCCGCGGCATGGGGGCGGCGGCCGCGGCAGCGAGGTGGGGCGAGGGTGGGGGGTGGGCTGCGGGAGGCGGCATCATCTCCAATATCAAAAGTGAGGGAGAGAGGGGGGGGGCGCCGCTAGGGTTGCCGAGAAGGGGGAGAGAGGGGGGGGGGGGCGTCGCTAGGGGTGGCGGCGATGGGGATGGGTAGGGTTTAGGGTTTTGCGGCTAGGGTTTGTGTTTGTTTGTTTTTTTTTTTTTTGTGGAAAAAGATTAGGGTTGAGGGTTTCCATTCATTGATAATTATATATATAGGTTACAAAGGTATTGGGCTTTTGGGCCCACTATACAATATATGTCTATGTAATCTATCACCTTTGAGCTAGGAATTGGCGAATGGCAATCAAGGATGAACTACGTCACTTACCCTCTCTTGTTTGATCAGGTTTGGAGCTCGATCTAAGCAGTTTGTGATGAATGTTTTATGGTAATTACATTTGTTCAGCTCATATACCTAGCTCATGAATTTAGCTTTAGGATGGGAAGCCTAGTGGATGCTAGTGCTACACAGCCTACACTGCTACCTGCCATGCCTCTTCGGACAAGATCTAGAAGCTTCAACACGACATGTTGACGAGAGGTTATTTACCGGCGCATTACGCCTTGTTGGAAAAGCCTTTTTTGCCACAAAAATGGCTGCTTCAAATTCCTAATAAAAGGAACCTGAGAGACTATTTCATACTCCGTAACAAGTACAAATACAGCCAGTCAAGAACGAATTATATATGTAGGTATCGAAATCGATAAGTGAAATTTGGCCTTGGGCAGGGCAAAATGAGAAACGCAATTGATAAAAACTTTATAGAGATCGAAATAAGAAATTTACCTGATTAATTGCTTCGAGTATCACTTGTTATTTTCTAGACAAAGCAATACGCCCTTGAGTAAATCGATTATGCCGCCATGACATTCCTTTAGCTGAATTTTTGGGTACATACCATAACCATGGAATCACTCAATCTACTAACACAATTTCTTATATTAGTGTAAAAAAAAATTGGGTGGATTCGACTGCAATAAGACAATGATATCACCAGGAAATCTACTAACTTATGGAAATATATATCGAACAATTAAGTTGGTTACAAGGACAACAATATCACAAACATTAAGGAAATATATATCAAACAAACCAAATAATCAGTAATGCGCACACACGCACACAACATTAATTCAACAACGTTAATACAAATACAGTTTGATTGTTATATAAAAATACAGTTTGATTAATGTTTGGCATCTTGTATGCAGAGATACCACCACAATCTGATCACACTCAACACACACACATACAATTAACCCAAACCTAGATATGAAAAAGTTCTTGATGCGCGCTCACATCTTTTTCTTTTTGGTTTTTTTTGGATTTTTTTTGGGTTTTTAGTAGTTGCCAAGAAGGCCAAATTCACAATATATAATAAATAAAGTTGAAGGTCATCATGCTTATCTCTTTTTATTTTAAACTCTGTCATCCAATCTTCTTCCTTCAACTGGTTCTTTTCTGTAATCCGTCCTTTGAAGATCTAGAAAAAAAAACACTTTGAATGTCACTAGTCACTATCAAATTATCATCACTTGTATTTTTCATGAAAACTAATAGCTTAGTTTGAAAATCTAAATATATCCAATCTCTTAACAAAATTAATCACAATTAATCACACGTTAATTAGTTGATATAAAAAGTCAAAACCTTAGAGAAATATTAAAGCTGCCCAATTCAATTACTCCCTCTTTATATCTATCTATCTATCTTTTTTTTTTTTTGAGATCATCTATCTATCTATCTATCTATACATATATATATATATATGTTATCCCTACTTTTTTTTAATTAACTCTTTAATTAACCAATCAAATATTTTTCCTTTAATTAAAATCAATCACATTTTTTTTCTTTTATTTGTAATACATTTACTAAATATCTATATATCTATATATATTCTTTATACCAAAGTTACAATGATATTATTATTTTTTAAAACAAATTAAAGTTACAGTGATATTACGGGGTATTATTTTTTACTAACCAATAAGAGTGATTTAAAATATCTATATCTATATATGCTACTTTAAATAAGAGAAAAAAAATATGAAATTATTTATAAGATACTTTTATGGTAATGATTTTTATCATTTTTATCCTAACTTTTATTAATATTTTATAATATTAATTTGTTATATCATTAAGATTAGATTTTAAAAATATTGCGCTAAGGCGAATATCGTACTAGTTATATATAATAAAGAAAGATGGCAAGCATTGAATTAATACATTTTCCTCACTAACTAAAATATATATGTAATATAATTCTTGTACGTAGACGGAAATTTGGCATAGTTTTATCGAGGGAAAATGTGGTTGCTAGCTGGAACTTAAAATACAATAGCTTTGACATTTTATCATCACCAAAGATTAATATATAAATGACAAACAAGACAGAAGTACACAATCGGCTAATAGAGGTTACCTTCAAAGCTTCGGCAGTCGTGCTGTTAATCTTCAATATATTGAAATGTAAGGGTGGGGATGTGTTGAACAATATGGAAATCTTCTCCTCCATCGATTTCACCTTCCTCTCTCCTTTTAAGTCTTTTGCATAATCTCATTGGCATACTAGAAACATCAAGTAGTTGGAGTGTTTTGATGTTTCTTATTTCATCTGGAATCCTTTCCAATTCACTACAGTCCCAGATAGATAATTCTCGTAGTTGTGGCAAGGAACCTTGTGTTATTCTCCATTCCTTCAAACTGGGCAATGTCCTCAAGTCAAGCTTGTGGAGGTTTGGAAGTCCACTCATAGTTAAGCTAGCTCCCTTGTATGCGCCATCAAATAGCTGTAGTTCCCTTAGGTGAGCGACTTGAGCAATGACTTGATTCATATCATCCTCTTCCTCAACCTCAGTTCCCGATAAATACAATGACAAAAGATTAGGAGGGAACGACCACATTGACCTTGACCTTGACCCCCGTTGCTTTTTTATCTTTCCTGATAATGAAAGGCATTTCAAATGTTGACACCTATCCAGTTTCATCTTCTCCAAATCAAATTCCAATAATAATGATCCATATTCCAGATCAAGCACAAGGGTTTCAAGACAGGTTATGGTGCTACTATTATTAACATAATCGAGTATAGCATCCAACTGTTGCTGGCTGTGTATATCCCACATCATCAGGTGTTGCAAATCAGTGCTAATAATAGAAGGTAGCTCCTTAACAATCCATTCATCAGCATCTATCTCCAAAGTTTGCAAATTCCTTAGTTTGTCCACCCCCATTGTATTAATTGTTGGATCTCTCCTTTGAGATAGAAGTCGTATAGAAAGAACTCTGAGCTGCTCCATGTTACCAACCATGTTATCACACAACTCCATACTCTCCCCATCAACCTTGATGGTTTGCAAGTTTCTTAGTTTTTTGAGGAACTCCATTTTTCCGGTCGTAAAGCTACACATATGCAAATGCAAATATCTTAAAAGGACCATATTTCCAATAATATGTTTTGCGGAGTCCCCCAAATTCACCCTTTGGAGAGACAAAACCCTGACGAGCTTCAACTTTTCAAATGGGAATAACGGTTTGGGTAAGTCTTGATCGTCTATGTATTCGCTACTCAAAATGAAGGTCCTCAGACGCGAATTGAACTCCAACACTTTAGATTCTGCACTGTGTATACAAATCCATTCAAACATCATTAAATTAGTGTATATATATACATCTTTGTCTTGCAGTATATTGGCCATACTAGTGTACGGTCTCGTATCGGGTACGGAAAATACATTAATATAATATTATAAATAATTAATATAGATTCAAATAAATAAAAAAATATAAATATAAATCATTAAAAAAAATTCACCTAAAAATAATATAGATATAAATAAAAATAGTTCGACAGATTATATATAATCTAAATATCTTTTATTTAGATTCTCTCAAAGTAAAAATAAAATTCACATTTATAAGGTAAGTTTATTTTTTTTTCCTAATCTATCGTTAATTAAATCTCATGTAATTTAATAAATAGTTGATTTTTAAAAATATTTTAAGATTCTTTTTTTATTAAATATGTAGCATATATTTGTTATGTTAAATCTTCCTTTGTGCCAAGGAACTTATGTGATGGTATAGATAAAAAATTCCGAAGCTTTATCTGGTGGTCGACGAGCGAGAGTAGGAAGATCCATCTTCTAAAATGGGATGTGCTGTTCAGTCCGACGGTGGAAGGTGGTCTAGGCATTCGGCCCATGAGAGCAACAAACCAAGCAATTCTAGGAAAACCGAGTTGGCGTCTCCTTCGAAACCCAACGACCCTATGGAGTCGGGTCATAGGGGGATACATGTCAAGAATGAGGAGCAGGCAGTGGACAAACTGTATTGGGGCCACTCGAATTCAGGGGAGTATACAACCAAATCGGCACTGATGCTATTGAGGGGAAGCACGACGGGGAGCCAGCAGGCTAGCAATTGGAGCCATGTGTGGAGGCTTCCAACCCAGCAAAGAGTCCGCACCTTCACCTATCTAGCAGCTCATGTTGCGTTTCTGTCAAATAGCATGAGAGTGCGACGCCACTTAACCTTGTCAAGCAAGTGTCCGAGGTGTCCTTGTGACGAAATAGGGCTCCATCTTCTACGGGACTACGATGTCATAAGGAGGGCATGGATCAAGCTGTTGGGTGTTGAGAAGGTGGGAATCTTCTTTAGCCACTCAGACAGACATCAAAACTTGGATTTTCGAGAACATAAAAAAAGAGGATCAAAGTGCTGCGGTATTTGCGAACATGCTATGGCTGATATGGAAGTGCAGGAACCAGCTGGTCCATGAACGACATGAGGAGCACGAGGGAGTATCAATCAGGGCAATAGACTGCATAACGAACTACCTCACAGCAGGCCAGAAAAGGGAGCTGCCGAAAGGCCTTCCGGTTGAGAAGCAAGTGGTGCAGACCGTATGGACAAAGCCACCTGCAGGGTGGTTGAAGATTAATGTTGATGGTGTATCAAGGGGAAACCCAGGTCCTGCAGGGGGAGGAGGAATACTACGCAGCAACGAGGGGGCTTTCCTGCGAGCATTTACTTTCTCCTGTGGAATTTGCACGGCACTACCAGCAGAGCTCCTTGCTATCTGCCACAACCTCAAAATGGGAAAGAGCATAGGGACTTCAAGCTTATTATCGAGTCGGATTCCGCTGTCGCATGTGAGATACTGAACAAAGGGTGCCCTGAAGTTCACCCGGACAAATTCCTTATTGCTGAATGCTGCCAGATGATTTAAGAAGAGAATTGGGAAGTGAGGGTGTGCTGGACCCATCGCCAAGCTAACAAAGCAGCTGATGCAATTGCCCAGTGGTCCACGATGCTCCAAAGCAGCTATGCTGAGCACTTGGAACCACCTAGCTGTTTACATTTGCTGTTGGGGAATGAACCTCTTGATGTACCTCTCTTATTACTCTATCTTAATAAAATCTACGGGCCCTAGTAGCCTACTTATGGATCAAAAAAAAAAGTATGTTATCCTACAACATCCTTGTAAAAATTTTAAATTGTTTTCAACAAGCTAACCCATAACTTTATTTCTATTAATCCCTTGGACTTTTAAAATTTTGAATAATATATCAGTTATAAAAATTATTTAAATAGAGTTGTGGAAAAACTTTACAACTAATAAATCTAATATTATCTTAACTAAGAGATGTTTTTTAGGTACATACTCCCTTCTTTAATTAAAACTTGACGTTTTATTATTCATGCATTATTTTTTAGGTGTTAAAAACTATATAAAATATTAACTTTTTAAATATTTTTAATAACTTCATGCTTATTACTATTAAGTATAAATTTATAAAAATAAATGTAAAAAAGTTGATATTTTATATAGTTTTTAGAATTCTAAAAAAGCGTACATGAATAGTAAACGCGTACATGAATAGTAAACGAGATGTTTTAATTAACAATGGGAGTAACAACTAAAAAATATTATAAATATATATATACACACACATACTTGGAAATTTACAAAAAAAAAATCACCTGATAAATATAGAATTTTACACGTAACCACCCATTAAATATGGAATTACAAAAAAAACAATCATTAATGAGTTTCATGAACAAAGGACGACCCACCACAAATTTCCATTAGAATTACATTTAATATGTTATATTTTAATATTTTATATTTAAAGTTTAAATTTTAAACTTGAAATATTTAAATTATATTTATGCTAGGGATAAAAAAATTATATTAATATATTACAGGCAAAAATGTATAAAATTTTTGAATTCTATATTTATTTGGAAGGAAAAGGTTCAAAATGTTGAAAATATTATTGGATTTTATTTGAAAATTTAAACAAACTTTTAATAAAGATACTTTTGAGTCTGAAAGATATTTTTAAAAAATATTTAGATAGTTTTTCATTTTTAATATAGGGTAGGTGTTGTTTACGAATGAAAAAAATTAAGACATTAATTATTAGTATAATTTTTTTTATTAAATTTAAAAAATGTTAATGACTTATAAACTTATTTTAATTTTAATTAAAAAGTATTCTATAAAATATTATAAAACTTTATAATCATTTTTAGGAGTAAAATAGGAGAATTTGTTCATATATACGTCAAGTTTTTTTAAAATTTATTTTTTAAAAATTTAGTAAAATATATTTTAAATCTATTTGAGATTCTAATTTAAATATAAATCCTAAAATATTATAATATCACATATATTTGACAAAATCCTAATAGAAATAGACAATGGGTGTGATTTGTTAAAAAAACCATTTAACGGGTGGTTTTATGTAATTTTATATTTAATGGGTGGTTAAGTGTGAAAATACATAATCCGTATTTAACAAGTGGTTTTTTTGTAAATTTCCCTATCACATAGTACCGTTGATATTTTTTCTTTTCTTTTGTTTTAAAACGTTTGAACAATCTTATAGAATTGTATATATACTCAACCTACACTTGTAAATCATCTTTTAAGGATTTATATATAGTTTATATATTTATTAACTATAATATATATTATATGATACAATAATATGAATATTATGTTATGTGAATATGGTATATTTATTTGTTATTTCCAAACTAAATTTAACAATAATGAATAACATAATATTATATTTCACATGAATAAGAAATTTGTGTATACTTTAATAGAATATTGCAAATACAAATATTATGTAATACAGTAAGCAAATATCAACATATGTATAACTATGCCTACTATCAATTTAGTATCTTAAAAAACAAAAAATAATAGTACCTTAAAAAGATAGATATATGGCATACCTGTTATTACAGTTATTTTGTACCACAACCCGAGGACATGGTTCTATTTGAGTTGATGATGATGACGATGTAGATGGAGAGAAAACCCTGAAAAAGCCCAACTCCTTTGCCTTGTCTATGCAAAGATCTCGCATCAAATCATGAATTCGAATAAGGATTAAATCTTCTGTGCAATCTCTCCAAACAATTTGAACCATACATCGTTGTACCAACTCTTCCAAAAAATTCTTAGCCACTCCATTAAGCCTTCTCCTTTCAGGACATTGATCTGGCTTTACAAATCCTTCATCTATCCATAAGTTGATCAATGTATCAACTTGTATTTCCTCATCTTCTTTGAAGGTCCCCAAATAAAGAAAGCATGGCTTTAGATAATAAGGCAAATCACAATAGCCAAATTCAAGAATTTTCTTAACTGCCTCGTAGCGAAGAGAACCTCTCTCATCTTTCATTATAATTGAAACCACATCATCCTTGATGCTTTGCCATTGTTGTATCGTGGCCTTTGTACCCAAAAGTCCAGCTAGTGTGATTATTGCAATGGGTAAACCTCCACATTTTTCTAGCATTACCCTTGCCAGTTTCGCAAACTCATCCTCCTCCTCCTCATTCTCCTCGAATTTGATAGTGACAATCCCGTTAGAACAAACTATTTTTGAAAATAGCTCTCTACTCTGTTCTGCTGTGAGGAGACGCATATTATGAACATGAAAAGGAGCAATCCCCGGAAACTGAACGATTCCTTCTTTACGAGTAGTAATCAAAACTCTAGCATTCCCTGTCAATAGAGTAGGAAGAAAATCTTGTAGAGCTTCTCGCTCCCATACATCGTCAAGAACAACCAAACATGAACCTTCCTTGCGAAGAAACTCGGCAAGCTTATCATGGGGGATTGATCTTTCATCATCTGAAAGACTAACCCCAAGCTTTGCACATATTTGAAGTAGAAGCTCGAGAGTATTCCACTGTTGGGAGACACAAACCCATGCTCTTCTCAGAAAGACCTTCTTTATCTCCTCGTGATTGTAAAACCGTCTTGCAAGTGTAGTTTTACCTGAGCCACCCATGCCTACGATTACCGAACTAGCTCCACGCTCACCCTCCTTTCCAACAAATTTGGCAACAAGATCGCCAACATCTTCCTCTAGACCAATGATAATCTCATGGTCGATAATGCCGGGATCGATTTGACGCCTCATCCTATCAGCAACACTGTTGTTTGGGAGTTGATATCCATCTGTGCTCCCGAGAATTTTTTGTAAGCTTTCGCTTAAATCCGTTATCTCCACAACGAGATGATGCTTTTCGATGAGATGATTTGAGGCGCAGGAGAAGAACGCCTTCGATTTTTGGAACAAACTAGGGGGAGATGGCTGCTGTTTTTGATCGGTTACTGTGTCAAGGAAGTCTTCAATCTCAGGAAGGATCTTCCTCAGATGTTGAACTTTAGTCTTCAAAACATGACTCAGGACTGCTAATCGTTCAATTTCATCGATATCCTTTAGATAACTGTCGATAAGCTCAAGCTGCTGTTGCAGCCCTTCAATTGCCCTTTTCTCATCAACTAGCAAAATAGTAGCCTCATTTTTTAAAAGATCATACACTCGCTCAAGCACGAATCCTATAGGCTCAAATCCCATTCTTATTTTGTGACTAAAGAGATGAGCTGGGAGAGAGATGGAGAGATGGGAAAAAGAGAGTTTTTAACCAGAGAGAAGGAAATGAAGGGTCGGAGGACGATGAAAAACCTGGAAATTTGCAAGGCTTGAGCTGCAATTATACACCGAAGTAGTGGATCAGAAGGTGATGAGCTGCAATTATACAAGCTTCACTACAGGTTGATAAATAATTGAAGAGAGCAAAGCTGAAACTAGCTACAAGCTTCACCATGGAAAATATTGAAGGTGGAGGGAGGGAATGTCTTCCACGGCTGGAAATGGAGAGAGAGGATAAGGTCTGGGAAATTATCGGTGGGTGATCGGCCACTGCTGGAAACAGAGAGAGTGGGTGGGGCCGATTGGCCCACAGAAATCAGGCCCAACTAGACTAGGCCCATCCCTTTCCCCCACGGCTCCATCCGCATCAAGCCCCCACCTCCACACTCCTCGTCGCCCTCCCCAGCCATCTCCGGTGACCGCATCGATGGCGTTCTCTTCTGTCACCCGAAGAATTCGCCGCCGGATCTCCCCTGTAAAATCGCTGCAATGCCGCAGCCTTCGTTCGGATACAGCCTTGGAAGCCATAGCCAGAGCTTTGGAAGCTCAAACGCCTTTCATGGCGCTCTACAACTACCCCTCGTTCTCCGGAGCGTTGTCGGCGCTCTTCGCTCACCTCTTCCACTCTCGTCTCAGTCTCCCTTGCCTCATCTTGCCGTTCTCCTCCGTCCTCCCTCTCACGTCTCTCCCTCTCTCTCTCTCCTTCCTCCTCGCTTTTAATTCCACTCTCGTTTAACATTCAGCGTGTCTCTTGCGCAGGATCGATGATTTACGGTCCGTAGGGGCTGAGAAATGCTACTTGCTCGATTTCGTTGGTCCACAAGGTTTCGCTGTGGAGCTTTCTCGAAGAACGAATTGCGAGTAAGCTACTTTGTTTTCAGAATAGAAGCACTTGTGTTTCGGATGGTCAACATTACGATCGATGCGTTTTTCTTATGTAGGGTGATATGCTTTGATCATCGAAAATCAGTGATTTCAAGTTTGCAGCCATCTGATGCTTGCCTTGGAAAGGTTATATTCCACGTTGATGTGGAGAAGAGTAGCTCTAGTGCAGTCTATAAGCACTTTAGCGATGAACTGAAACAAAAAAAGGTATAACCAGTCTATGAGCATATTCTTTGATTACTTGTGAAGTGTTAATGATAAATTTTATGCATTATTTGGTAATGTAGGATGCTGATAGTAGTAGTCTAATAGACTTTAAAGATCAAGAGCGTGTGGAATTACTCTTGAAGTATATTGAAGACGTGGATCTTCGCAGATGGAGATTGCCGGACATTGATGCCTTTAAGATAGGAATTGGTGAATGGCGATCAAGGATGAACTGCGTCACTTACCCTCTTCTGTTTCAGCAGGTTTGGAGCTCTGACCAGTTTCTTATGAATTTTCGCGGTGATTGATTTGTTCAGTTCATATAACTCATGAGTGTATCTATCTAATTTAGCTCCTATATTATATATTTCTTGGGTTATTTTTCAATTCATCAGCACCATATGCCCTTTAGAACCCTTCCCTCTGAAATTTATTTTGTTTAGGTTGCATCCTCATATGTTTTTGGATAGATTTATAGAAGTTGGTTTAAGTGCCTTCTATCAATGAGGTATCACAAGATGGATGACCAACAATTATGTTTTAATACTTGATAACATTCTATTTAGGTTGCATCTGATTTGAATTTCAGTTTTCTATTAGTTGACCACTAGGTATGTGAGTAAAAACTCTTGGATCATTTCAATATTGTAAACAGGTATAGGAGCTCAATTCGCCTTTTGATCTGTTTGCTAGTTTGTTGAAGAAACCCCTAAAAATTTGACTGGTGCAGCTATGAAAAATTCTCCTGAGTTTAACAAAGAGGCACACTACCACTAACACAAGCATGTGCATATATATAAGCATCATTATACATAAAAGTGATAAAACCGTCGTTTTAAACTATGTTGGAAACCTAGATCAAATATATCACGATCCATTGTGTTGCAGAAGCACTTTATATCAGTATCATAATCCCATTCATTATGGAAAGGATGAATTCTTCTCATTTGTACAAAGTATTTAATGAAACATTGAGATTTTAACCGTAGTAAGCTTCTTTATTGAAAAACTGTATGCTGTTTGTTAGGAATATGCAAGCCTGTGAAGTGAATTTATCACTTCATGGTTTCAGTACATGAAAATGGATACCTTTTTTTTTATCTTCTGTGTCATTTTATTGTTTGTAAGCCAGGTACACAGTAGTGCTTTATGATTTTATAAATAAGTTTGCCCGACTTACCTTGCTTAACTTAATGGTCATGCAGCTACAAGAGTTAAGTGTTGAGGAACTGATATCCAAGGGAGAATCTTTTATTCTACCTCGCAAAGATGCTGCAAAGAATATGCTGGATAATGTTTTCAGACTTCAACTAGGCAGAGGAATCTATGGGGAATGCCTGGTAACCTTGCCTTGAACTGTCATCTTCCATTGTTCGAAATCCCCACTTTCACTAGCATGGATGAACTATGAACTCAGTATGTGTTGTTGTTCTATTTGATGTTGATTGTTTATGAGATTGTAATGCACAAATGGATTGTTTTTTACCTTCCCTTGTCTGTTTTCCTCTCACTCTCTTTTTCTCTGCCAATGCCCACTTGTATTTCTACTATCATAGTATCGCTTTAATCTTCAACGAAGTCTTAGATCTGCCGTCAAGATTCTTAATTCCTTGAGAATCATGCCAATTAAATCTTATACTAACCTTTCAGATGGAGGGAGTATGTGTCCTTTTTTGTTGTTCTTCTATAACATTTATTTACTTGTGTTTTCTTGGTACTCAGGGAGTGAGGGCTGATGGCAATTTCAATATGAGTGACGAAATAGGAAAAGAACTTAGCTTGAGAAGTTCTGCAGCTGGCTTAAGGTACTCATACTTCCTCTTTGCAAGAAAATGAGATGGGTGACTCCAACTAACTGAATTTTTACCCTAGCTATTTGTCTCGAGACAATCTATAGAGATGATTGTTCATATCTCACATATTTGTTTCTTTGGTTTTGGCATTTCCTTCATTCTTCACAAAATTGCTTCTTTTTTATTTGTTACTTGTATGTGGACAATGGACATGGATTGGGATCCTTTTATCTATTCTGAGATTTCACACCCCTTCTATAGTTCTATATTGACGAGATCCCCTGTGACACTAAAGCTTTTTAATCATCTTGTTGTATCATGTCACTAGCTCACTGTTTACCTAAACTTGTCTAAGAGAGGCCGGAAATTGATTAGTAATGACATACTGAGGCTCATATATACATGTTTTTAACTTAGTATATTTTTATTCGTGGTGATAGATATGAAGCTCAAACTTTGTCAGTAGCATCAGTTATTTTTCATATTTCAGGCCTATAGGTGCTGTAATTTACATGCAAAGGAACAATCTGAAGATGTGCTTAAGGAGTTTGGATAGCTGCACTGACACATCCGAAATCGCAAAGGTGCTTGCAATGCAGATTTCATGATTTATCTGTTTTTTTCATTTGAGAAATTATTACATTAGTATGTTCTTACAAAGGCAGTAACAATGGTTTCTTTCTGCTGTGAATTTTTCAGGCTTACGGTGGTGGTGGTTCTCCAAGTTCTAGCTCCTTTATCATAAGAATGGATGAGTATAACCAGTGGCGGTCATTTAATGCATCTTGCTAGTTCAGGTATGACTGTTCATCCAAGACTTTCGTATAGTTTGGTGGAGCACATTTTGAGTATTTATGAACTCTGCTACTACAGAGCAGCAGGAAACGATACATTTGTTTCAACACAAAACATGGATGCATTCATGGGTCATCGTAAGTTTCCAGCCCATGATGTGCATCACACCATGAAAAAGAGTAATGTTAACACAACATGATTGGAGGGCACAATCATGAGAAACGTCCTACTGTTTGGACTTTGAATATCTAGCATCTTCAAATATATTTTAGGAAGAATTATGAGAAGGGAATATACAATGTAGGGGCAAAAGGGCAAATACAGTCAGACAGTTAGAGAGAGCTGAGGGTAATAATCACTGTCACATGGCTGTGTGGTTTGTTATATCACAGCCAGACCTAGTATAAACAAGGGGACTACCCTACCGTAGGAATTACCCTGACTGATCAATTGTAAAGGCATATGCTTTCAGCCTGTTTGAAGTGGTCCTCATTTGGAAGGTTTATTGGATTACCTTTGGGTTTTCCCGAAGATTTTGACCTCTGTTTGTGTTCTATTGTGTTGATTTGTGTGTTACTCAAAGATGGTGTATGTTCCCGATTTTTACTCTTATCACATACCCATGATGTCCATCAGATGGAGAGGTGTCTTGGCCCTTTTTTTTTTTTGCTTTTAGAATTTCGGGAAGTGAAGAGATGCAAAATTATCTCAAAATCTGTTTTTTGCAGCATCCTTTGTTGTATATAGTTTTTTGGAAAATGCCAAATTTCTGGAAGAGAGATTTCAGTTGTATAGTAAAGCTAAAGGGACATGGTTGTAAATCCCATAATTATTTGTTGTATAGGAACACCTCAAAACTTCTTTGGATTGAATACATGAAATACGATCTCTAAAATAAACTATACTCTCGCTGCCATACAGCCTCCTGTTTCTGTCCACTAAAAATCAGAAGAAAAAATGGAAGGCTTGTTTGCTTATTTACCTTTTTTTTATTTCCCTAACAAAGAAAGGAGATAGCTTGTCCAACTTTTATATGTATAATATATATCTTCTTACCCAAAACCACCCAAGATGCGTTCCATATTGTTTTCTACTTTGTATTTAGTTGCCTTTGTCGGGGATTAGGTTGCCCTTTGAGATTCATTTCCAATGGAGCTGATATTTTTTTACAAGTGATGCCAAGATTTGTAGTTTGCCGCTGTGCAAGTTGGCTTTAGAATTGTGATCTCCTGAAATTTTTGCTCTTTTTATTGGGATTGGGTTTCTCAATGCTACATTGGATCATCAGCTAGAACTAGATTGGCAATGAATGAACTCAGGAGTAAATGCTGATACTGTATATGTGGAATAGAAGATCGGCACAATGTTTATGATTGATATACAGGGTTTTTTTTTATCTACATTGATGACGTATTTTGAATGTGTGATTTTTCTGACTTGACAGGGGTAGGATAGAATGATACCTTCTGAAAAATTGTTCACCATTTGGACTTTCATAGCTGTGGGTGGAACATTAGATTGGTTTTGAGGTTTATATAATGCTAGTGATATGCCAGTGAAACAGGACGGTTTATGCTTGCCTTCAGCTATGATTTTCATTACTTGATTTTGGCATTTTGCATAATGGGATCTATCCCTGAATTGCCAAAGCTTCCTTGGCAGCATGGCTGGCATTTGAGAAATTATTTCCTAATATGGAGCTGAAATGGTAGTTTAAAATTTGTTTCTTAGGAATACCATACACAACAAAAGAAGAACCATTTGACTACATTTTAGAAAGACAAATTTAAAAGGTGCCTGAACTCTGTTGCTGCACTTAACACCAATTTTTTTTTTCATATTTTGATATTACACAATATACTTCCATCTGAACTAGAATTCCTGTGATCTTCACTTGGTATTTCAAGAAAAACTGATGACAACATCTATTTGATAGTGTATGGGTACCTACTAATTGATAACTAAAATATCCTTGCTTACAGGCACAGTTGCCATGACTTTTGTCTAGTGTTTCCAACTGAGGCTTTCCACAACGGAAATATGCACAATTACAATGATTAAAAGACAGGGCATCCATCAACTAATATACCTCTAGCTGTAGGACATGTTGCCAAGGTGCAGTGCTCTCCAGCCGTACCCCACCAGTTCACGCTCTTGTTCTCTATGCCCAATGAGAAGTACAAGACCACTGCCATGAATGCGACCCCAGCATCCAGAGCTGCTGAAAGAATATAGTTGTACCTTTGCCACCACTGCTTTCGGTAGCGGTAGACGAAGAAATTGAAGATTGTTCCTACAATAACCCAGGAATTGTAGTTCAATGCTGTCGCTGGTGGCATGTAGCCCGTTGCCCCTAGGAGGACTGGGAGGTTAATCAGGGGAATCCAGGACTGCTTGGGAAATGCCTTGTGGAAGAGCCAAACAATGATTGGTCCAAGAGCCCCGCCCAGGAAGAACCAATTCATGGCCTTGTAGATCCCGAGATGTCCAAAGATCCTCCTAGGTCCTACCAGCCCCCATATAACAGATGCATCGAAAAAGACACGGTCTCCTGGACATGTCCAGGGGCTGTCTGGGGGAAGCAGCGTGTCTTGACATATATCTTTCACTGAGTGCAGCAACCACCACGCAACTGATAGGTTTATCGTTCCAGCGAGCACAGTTCCTATGAACTGTAAAAAAGGTACGAGAGAATGGCTTTTTTAGTGTCTAATTATATTTGTCTTTTAAACTCATGTAAGCTTTCTACATATAAAGGCAATTACCTGAACCAAAAACATTGATTTCGGAGGTATCTTCATGTAGTGGCCCAACTTGAAATCACTCAGGAAGGCAACAGCCTGGGACATGCTCATGTAGCCATAGACCTTGAAGCACACATTCGCTATTGGTCTTCCCGGTAGTATGATACCCATAACATACTCCGTAATTATGTTAAGGCCTGGTGTCTGCTTTTGAAGCATGAACATACCATGAGAAAAAGTAGGCGTTACGTAGGATGCATTTTAACTTCCTCTAGTTTAGCTGTTGTTTTTACACTAGGAGACATGTGGGGTGAAAATAGAAGATAAATCACAGATCATAACTCTCCGTCCTTTCCTTTGAATAAAATATTCTCCTTGAAGCTGCTCTCAAAATTTTCCTTTATATATTTTATTTTTTGTGTGTTTTTTTTTGTGTGTGTGGGGTGAAATCCTGAAATTGATTAAAGTTCAGCATGTGGATAGATAGATAGGTTAGTCCATAGAATCCAACTTATTCAGTGCAGAATTCACATAGTAATGGACAAAGAGATTAGTTCAATTTCATGTGATAAATCAATATGCAATTGAATGTGATAAACAATCAATCTTACTTGGACAAGGCATGATTTCAAGCTTACCTGATTTGTTGTTGCAGTTATAATGCTGATTGGGAGGGTAAACATGAATGCCATGGCACATGCAAAGATGAGACCCCACCATGGCATCTGAATCTCCTTTTTCAGGGCAGTACAGAGCACCAGCGCGAGTGCTATTGTCACTGCAAGCAACAGTTGAAACCACCACGAAGGTATGTCCTCGTAGTTCTTCATCAACCTTGTATGAATATCTTCCTTTCCTTTGTAAGATTCTCGGAACCGATGATAAATCTCCCTGTTTAGTTTTGTTATCAGATATATGCAAGATTTAGTTCCTTAAAAGATTGTTTCTATATGCTAATATGCATATTGTGCCCTACTGTGTCTATGAAATAGCGTGTCTAGGTAAGAAGGATGGTGTAGTAGTTTGATTTACCTTCCATAGAACAACCCGACATGAGTAAGTGTGGCTGCTATCGTTGCGAACCCAAATCCATAAGTGAGTGCAAAGAACATGCTGAGATGAATCCGCCCTTGTTGCTCATAGCTTGCTATATCCAGCTCAAACTTGTTATTCACAATTGCAGATATGTTATAAATCTGCCCATCAGCCGTAAACAGATGAGACGAGAATATCGGGAACTTTCTAGCATCGTAGAGATCCAGGCCCCAGTACGCTGCGGGGATGGCAACGTAGACGATCAAGAAGTAGCCGATGAAGACATTTGCAATTGCAAAGAAAGGACATATCAGCGGGCTGAAAAGGAAGGATGCGACAGCTGACCAGTCGAGTGTCACGGCTCCCAGACCGAGCCCTTTCATTCCCGATCCCAGCTGCTGAGCTGTGACGGATTTGGAGAACACCCAACAGACCCACGAGATGCTTGTTAATGTGGTGAACAGGAAACCCGGGACGGCGTACCACAAGAAGCTGCATGCTAGTGCTATTATGAAGAACTTTGATCGCGATATTCGACCGTCGGCTTTGTCTTCCTTCTCGTGCAGTGTCCTGGAGATGCACCATCATCAGCACATTATTGGAAACGACTACGAGTAAGTACTCAACACACTTGGGCACTTGGTAATTTTGTTCGAAATATGTAGATTTATGCCTTTTCTAGGAGCCTGAAACATAGGTAGTTTCATCTCTTTTTAGTTAGGTAAGTTTGACTTAGTTTTAAAATTTAGGCCAAATTGCAGAAAACCACCCTTTAAATAGAGTGTTTTGCAGAAAACCACCCCTTAAAACGAAAATTGTAGAAAACCACCCGTTAAAACCGTTTTCTTTGCAAAGTCACACCCTTCACCCCATTTTCATTAATTAAATGTTAAAGTGTGTGGAAATTCAATTATACCCCTTATTTTTATTATTATTTTACTCAATTCAATTGGTATTAGTTGATATTTACCTTTTTGACATGTTTTTCAAAAACAAAAAACACTATAAAATATCAAAAAAAAATTCTTTTTTTAAAAATTTCATACATACAAAAAAAACTCTAAAAAATTGATGTGTAATTTATGTTTTATACATATAAAAAATGTGTAATACTAGGGCCACTTGAAGAAAATATTTTTTTTAAAAAACTAATGTTTCATATAGTTTTTATTATTCTAAAAATGTATGTGGAATAGTGAACATATTTTTAGAATAATAAAAACTATATGAAATATCATTTTTTAAAATTTTATTTTCTTCAAGTAGCCCTTTAGTAATATACACTTTTTAAAATATATAAAATATCAATTATATCTACTTTTTATAGAGTGTTTTTACTAATAATTGTGAAATTGTATATAAAAAATGATATTTTATAAAAAAAATTACTTTTGAAAAACATGTTAAAAAGGTAAAAATTAATTAATATCGATTGGATAAAGTAAAATAATAATAAAAACAAGGGATATAATTGATTTTCCACGCACTTTAATATTCAATTAACGGAAATTTGGTGATGGGTGTGACTTTGCAAGGAAAATGGTTTTAACGGGTGGTTTTCTGCAATTTTCATTTTAAGGGGTGGTTTCACGCAAAATACTGTATTTAAAGGGTGGTTTTCTGCAATTTGGCCTAAAATTTAACCAATGTAGGGTTTTTTGTTTTAAAGGTAGTTAAATTGTTAGGCCGGCCCAACAAAAAAGACGTAGGTCAATTTTAGGTCGGCCCAACAGTTGATTTGTGTCTTGGCAAAAGTTGATTTAGGACAAAAGTTGTGAGAAACTACTGTATTTCACACCTATAAAATTATAATTATTTTACTTTTTTTTTAAAAATAAATGCTTAAGAAACTAAGAACTTTTATTACATGAAAAAAACATAAATCCTATGAAAATAATTTTTAAAAAGCTAAACTAATTCCATTACTCTCTCCCTTCAGGAAAAAGTGTCGGTTGTGGCTTTGAGCATAAATTCTAAGGAATATTTAAACTACCTAATTTGCCCCTAATTAACTCTTCTATGACTTATATTCAAATGATTGCAAACTACTCTATATATAATTGGAGCTAAATTTTTGGGGAAGAGGTCACTTGTGTATTGTTCCCTTGTTTTAAAGCGGATCTCCTGTCACAAATTTTTTCCTATCGCCTTATCCTTTTTCATAAAAATCTCACCCTTTACTATTTTTTTTTTAAAATTAATATTTTTTTATTTTGGGGTGGGAGGGGAAGGGGGGTCTTTCCCTTTGGGAACAAGTGATCATACCCGCTCTTGTTTCCCTCATTCATTATGGGGCAAAAATAAGTAAGGTAAATTAGAAAATAAATGTGTAAAATATCTAAAATGATATTTTTTTTTGAACAAAATCAAACTTTTAAAACATGTTTTTACGAATAGAGGGAATATGTTAGAAAAATCATTTTTACTCTCTCCAGTCGGAAATATTTGATATTTTAGATAAATGCACGGAGATTAAAAAATGTTACTTTTATCTTTCAATACCCCATCAAATAATTTTTACTCTCCCATCAAATTTATTATGTACAAATGTAATTTGTTAAGCAAAAAAAAATACAACTTATATTGATATTAGTGCAAAAGTAAAAAAATAGTGTAATTATTACTTCTAAAACATTAAATATTGTTGATCAAATTTTACCTCCTTAAACATCAAATACTTCCCTATCGGATGGAGTATTATTCATTGTACTGTATATTTTTATTCAATTAAAAAGAAGTTAATAACTCGAATTATGACAATCCACCTATAATCTTAAGGATCATTAATTGTTGATTAGATAAAATTTATTCTCTGAAAATCATCTATTTTAGATAAATTTTTTTAAAAAAAAATATCTCCTATGGTGAGGGTCATATGGTGGAGGTCGTTTTCCGAAGTTAAGGCGGAAGCTATAAGACAAATGGATGGGGAAGTGCAAACTTTTAAGATGGTGGGAAACCTCTGACAATTGAAATCCGCGCCTACCTCCAAACTTCATTGATTTTAGGGGTTGTTTTTTACACCCACAAAATTTACTATTTACACCCAAAATTCAAGTTTTTGTTTTTTTTTTAAATAAACCCTACGCCTCTTGAGTCACAGGTGTGTGACTCAAGAGGCGCAGCTATTTTTTTCTATATACATACCCTGCCCCTCTTGAGTCACTCGTCTATGGCTCAGGAGGCGTAGAGTTTATTTTTAAAAAAAAACTTGGATTTTGGGTGTAAATAGTAAATTATATGGGTGTAAAAAACAACACTCTTGATTTTAGAGGCTTTTAGTATCCAGTTGATTGTGGGTCCGGGTATGTGTTTGGATAGTTTAATTTGATGAATTATTTATACTACGTATACAGTGTTAAATTAAGGGAATGCAACTAATCCATAATTTAGCTAACTCTACAACTCCTGCTAACCCCACACTTTTATTTTTTTTTAATCTAAAACAAATCAAATTTTGGTTTTAACACAATTTTCAATATAATCCGTACTATATAATAATTGAATTTCAATTATTGTAGTCTAAAGCAAAGTAATCCATTACTACTAAACAAATTGCTTTAGCGACATTTATATTCCACGTTGATGTGGAGAAGAGTAGCTCTAGTGCAGTCTATAAGCACTTTAGCGATGAACTGAAACAAAAAAAGGTATAACCAGTCTATGAGCATATTCTTTGATTACTTGTGAAGTGTTAATGATAAATTCTATGCATTATTTGGTAATGTAGGATGCTGATAGTAGTAATCTAATAGACCTTAAAGATCAAGAGCGTGTGGAATTACTCTTGAAGTATATTGAAGACGCCGATCTTCACAGATGGAGATTGCCGGACATTGATGCCTTTAAGATAGGAATTGGTGAATGGCGATCAAGGATGAACTGCGTCACTTACCCTCTTCTGTTTCAGCAGGTTTGGAGCTCTTACCAGTTTCTTATGAATTTTCGCGGTGATTGATTTGTTCAGTTTAAAACTCATGAGTGTATCTCTCTAATTTAGCTCCTATATTATATATTTCTTGGGTTATTTTTCAATTCATCAGCACCATATGCCCTTTGGAACCCTTCCCTCTGAAATTTATTTTGTTTAGGTTGCATCATGTTTTTGGATAGATTTATAGAAGTTGGTTTAAGTGCCTTCTATCAATGAGGTATCACAAGATGGATGACCAACAATTATGTTTTAATACTTGATAACATTCTATTTAGGTTGCATCTGATTTGAATTTCAGTTTTCTAGTAGTTGACCACTAGCTATGTGAGTAAAAAATCTTGGATCATTTCAATATTGTAAAGAGGTATAGGAGTTCAATTCGCCTTTTGATCTGTTTACTAGTTTGTTGAAAAAACCCCTAAAAATTTGATAGCATCAACTTCTTTGCATATGCGGCTATGAAAAATTCTCCTGAGTTTAACAAAGAGGCACACTACCACTAACAAAAGCATGTGCATATATATATAAGCATCATTATACATAAAAGTGATAAAACCATCGTTTTAAACTACTCCCTCCGTCTTAAAATACATGTCTTTTTAGGACGGAGCACGGGAATTAAGAAGTATGTTAAATGTAATGATTAGATGTAAAAAGTAGGTTAAGTGTAATGATTAAACTTGTATTTGTTTTTTTTTTTATTTGTGAGGAGGAGAGTAGGGGTGATGTAAAAATTAGAGTAATGATTAGATGTAAAAGTAGGTTAAGTGTAATGATTAAATCTAAAAAGACATGTATTTTTGACAAAATTTTATGGGCTAAGAAAACATGTATTTTGAGACGGAGGGAGTATGTTGGAAACCTAGATCGAATATATCACGAGCCATTGTGTTGCAGAAGCACTTTATATCGGTATCACAATCCCATTCATTATGGAAAGGATGAATTCTTCTCATTTGTACAAAGTATTTAATGAAACATTGAGATTTTAATAGTAGTAAACTTCTTTATTGAAAAACTGTATGCTGATTATTAGGAATATGCAAGCCTGTGAGGTGAATTTATCACTTCATGATTTCAGTACATGAAAATGGATTCTTTTTTTTTTTGTTTTTAATCTTCTGTGTCATCTTATTGTTTGTAAGCCAGGTACACAGTAGTGCTTTATGATTTTATAAATAAGTTTGCCCGACTTACCTTGCTTAACTTAATGGTCATGCAGCTACTAGAGTTAAGTGTTGAGGAACTGATATCCAAGGGAGAATCTTTTATTCTACCTCGCAAAGATGCTGCAAAGAATATGCTGGATAAAGTTTTCAGACTTCAACTAGGCAGAGGAATCTATGGGGAATGCCTGGTAACTTTGCCTTGAACTGTCATCTTCCATTGTTCGAAATCCCCACTTTCACTCGCATGGATGAACTATGCACTCAGTATGTGTTATTGTTCTATTTGATGTTGATTGTTTATGAGATTGTAATGCACAAATGGACTGGTTTTTACCTTCCCTTGTCTGTTTTCCTCTCACTCCCTTTTTCTCTGCCAATGCCCACTTGTATTTCTACTATCATAGTATCACTTTAATCTTCAACAAAGTCTTAGATCTGCCGTCAAGATTCTTAATTCCTTGTGAGAATCTTGCCAATTAAATCTTATACTAACCTTTGAGATGGAGGGAGTATGTGTCCTTTTTCGTTGTTCTTCTATAACATTTATTTACTTGTGTTTTCTTGGTACTCAGGGAGTGAGGGCTGATGGCAATTTCAATATGAGTGACGAAATAGGAAAAGAACTTAGCTTGAGAAGTTCTGCAGCTGGCTTAAGGTACTCATACTTCCTCTTTGCAAGAAAATGAGATGGGTGACTCCAACTAATTGAATTTTTTCCCTAGCTATTTGTCTCGAGACAATCTATAGAGATGATTGTTCATATCTCACATATTTGTTTCTTTGGTTTTGGCATTTCCTTCATTCTTCACAAAATTGCTTCTTTTTTATTTGTTACTTGTATGTGGACAATGGACATGGATTGGGATCCTTTATCTATTCTGAGATTTCATACCCCTTCTATAGTTCTATATTGACGAGATCCCCTGTGACGCTAAAGCTTTTTTATCATCTTGTTGTATCATGTCACTAGCTCACTGTTTACCTAAACTTGTCTAAGAGAGGCCGAAAATTGATTAGTAATGACATACTGAGGCTCATATATACATGTTTTTAAGTTAGTATATTTTTATTCGTGGTGATTGATATGAAGCTCAAACCTTGTCAGTAGCCATCAATTATTTTTCATATTTCAGGCCTATAGGTGCTGTAATTTATATGCAAAGGAACAATCTGAAGATGTGCTTAAGGAGTATGGATAGCTGCACCGACACATCCGAAATCGCCAAGGTGCTTGCAATGCAGATTTCATGATTTATATATTTTTTCGTTTGAGAAATTATTCCTTTAGCATGTTCTTACAAAGGCAGTAACAATGTTTTCTTTCTGCTGTGAATTTTTCAGGCTTATGGTGGTGGTGGTTCTCCAAGTTCTAGCTCCTTTATCATAAGAATGGATGAGTATAACCAGTGGCGGTCATTTAATGCATCTTGCTAGTTCAGGTATGACTGTTCATCCAAGACTTTTGTATAGTTTGGTGGAGCACATTTTGAGTATATATGAACTCTGCTACTCCAGAGCAGCAGGAAACGATACATTTGTTTCAACACAAAACATGGATGCATTCATGGGTCATCGTAAGTGTCCAGCCCATGATGTGCATCACGCCATGAAAAAGAGTAATGTTAACACAACATGATGGAGGGCACAATCGTGGGAAACGTCCTACTGTTTGGACTTTGATTATCTAGCATCTTCAAATATATTTTAGGAAGAATTATGAGAAGGGGATATACAATGTAGGGGCAAAAGGGCAACTACAGTCAGACAGTTAAAGAGAGCTGAGGGTAATAGTCACTGTCACATGGCTGTGCGGTTTGTTATATCACAGCCAGGCCTAGTATAAATAATGGGATTACCCTACCGTAGGAATTACCCTGAGTGATCAATTGTAAAGGCATATGGTTTAGGCCAGTTTGAAGCGTCCTCATTTGGAAGGTTTATTGGATTACCTTTGGGTTTTCCCGAAGATTTTGACCTCTGTTTGTGTTCTGTTGTGTTGATTTGTGTGTTAATCAAAGATGGTGTATATTCCCGATTTTTACTCTTTATCACATACCCATGATGTGCATCAAATGGAGAGGTGTCTTGGCCAATTTTTTTTTGCTTTTAGAATTTCAGGAAGGGAAGAGATGCGAAATTATCTCAAAATCTGTTTTTTGCAGCATCCTTTGTTGTATATAGTTTTTTGGAAGATGCCAAATTTCTGGAAGAGAGATTTCAGTTATTTAGTAAAGCTAAAGGGACATGGTTGTAAATCACATAATTATTTGTTGTATAGGAAGTTAGGAACACCTTAAAACTTCTTTGGATTGAATACATGAAATACGATCTCTAAAATAAACTATACTCTCGCTGCCATTACTTGGAAACGGTCTCCTGTTTCTGTCCACTAAAAATCAGAAGAAAAAATGGAATTCTTGTTTGCTTATTTACCTTTTTTCTTATTTCCCTAACAAAGAAAGGAGATAGCTTGTCCAACTTTTATATGTAATATATATCTTCTTAACCAAAACCACCCAAGATGCGTTCCATATTGTTTTCTACTTTGTATTTAGTTGCCTTTGTCGGGGATTAGGTTGCCCTTTGAGATTCAGTTCCAATGGAGCTGATATTTTTTTTACAAGTGATGCCAAGATTTGTAGTTTGCCGCTGTGCAAGTTGGCTTTAGAATTGTGATCTCCTGAAATTTTGGCTCTTTTTATTGGGATTGGGTTTCTCAATGCTACATTGGATCATCAGCTAGAACTAGATTGGCAATGAATGAACTCAGGAGTAAATGCTGATATTGTATATGTGGAATAGAAGATCGGCACAATGTTTATGATTCATATACAGGGTTTTTTTTATCTACATTGATGACGTATTTTGAATGTGTGATTTTTCTGACTTGACAGGGGTAGGGTAGAATGATACCTTCTGAAAAATTGTTCACCATTTGGACTTTCATAGCTGTGGGTGGAACATTAGATGGGTTTTGAGGTTTATATAATGCTAGTGATATGCGAGTGAAACAGGACAGTTTATGCTTGCCTTCAGCTACTATTTTCATTACTTGATTTTGGCATTTTGCATGATGGGATCTATGCCTCTATCCCTGAATTGCCAAAGCTTCCTTGGCAGCATGGCTGGTATTTGAGAAATTATTTCCTAATATGGAGCCAAAATGGTAGTTTAAAACTTGTTTCTTAGGAATATCATACACAACAAAAGATGAACCAGTTGACTACATTTTAGAAAGACAAATTTAAAAGGTGCCTGAACTCTGTTGCTGCACTTAACACCAAGTTTTTTTTTTTCATATTTTGATATTACACAATATACTTCCATCTGAACTAGAATTCCTGTGATCTTCACTTGGTATTTCAAGAAAAACTGATGACAACATCTATTTGATAGTGTATGGGTACCTACTAATTGATAACTAAAATATCCTTGCTTACAGGCACAGTTGCCATGACTTTTGTCGAGTGTTTCCAACTGAGGCTTTCCACAATGGAAATATGCACAATTACAGTTATTAAAAGACAGGGCATCCCTCAACTGATATACCTCTGGCTGTAGGACATGATGCCAAGGAGCAGTGCTCTCCAGCAGTACCCCACCAGTTCAAGCTCTTGTTCTCTATGCCCAATGAGAAGTACAAGACCACTGCCATGAATGCGACCCCAGCATCCAGAGCTGCTGAAAGAATATAGTTGTACCTTTGCCACCACTGCTTTCGGTAGCGGTACACGAAGAAATTGAAGATTGTTCCTACAATAACCCAGGAATTGTAGTTCAATGCTGTCGCTGGTGGCATGTAGGCCGTTGCCCCTAGGAGGACTGGGAGGTTAATCAGGGGAATCCAGGACTGCTTGGGAAATGCCTTGTGGAAGAGCCAAACAATGATTGGTCCAAGAGCCCCGCCCAGGAAGAACCAATTCATGGCCTTGTAGATCCCGAGATGTCCAAAGATCCTTCTAGGTCCTACCAGCCCCCATATAACAGATGCATCGAAAAAGACACGGTCTCCTGGACATGTCCAGGGGCTGTCTGGGGGAAGCAGCGTGTCTTGACATATATCTGTTACTGAGTGCAGCAACCACCATGCAACTGATAGGTTTATCGTTCCAGCGAGCACAGTTCCTATGAACTGTAAAAAAGGTACGAGAGAACGACTTTTTTAGTGTCTAATTATATTTGTCTTTTAAACTCATGTAAGCTTTCTACATATAAAGGCAATTACCTGAACCAAAAACATTGATTTCGGAGGTATCTTCATGTAGTGGCCCAACTTGAAATCACTCAGGAAGGCAACAGCCTGGGACATGCTCATGTAGCCATAGACCTTGAAGCACACATTCGCTATTGGTCTTCCCGGTAGTATGATACCCATAACATACTCCGTAATTATGTTAAGGCCTGGCGTCTGCATTTGAAGCATGAACATACCATGAGAAAAAGTAGGCGTTACGTAGGATGCATTTTAACTTCCTCTAGTTTAGCTGTTGTTTTTACACTAGGAGACATGTGGCGTAAAAATAGAAGATAAATCACAGATCATAACTCTCCGTCCTTTCCTTTGAATAAAATATTCTCCTTGAAGCTGCTCTCAAAATTTCCCTTAATACGGAATATATGTTATTTTGTGTGCTTTTTTTTTGTGTGTGTGGGGTGAAATACTGAAATTGATTAAAGTTCAGCATGTGGATAGATAGGTTAGTCCATAGAATCCAACTTATTCAGTGCAGAATTCACATAGTAATGGACAAAGAGAGTAGTTCAATTTCATGTGATAAATCAATATGCAATTGAATGTGATAAACAATCAATCTTACTTGGACAAGGCATGATTTCAAGCTTACCTGATTTGTTGTTGCAGTTATAATGCTGATTGGGAGGGTAAACATGAATGCCATGGCACATGCAAAGATGAGACCCCACCATGGCATCTGAATCTCCTTTTTCAGGGCAGTACAGAGCACCAGCGCGAGTGCTATTGTCACTGCAAGCAACAATTGAAACCACCACGAAGGTATGTCCTCGTAGTTCTTCATCAACCTTGTATGAATATCTTCCTTTCCTTTGTAAGATTCTCGGAACCGATGATAAATCTCCCTGTTTAGTTTTGTTTATCAGATATATGCAAGATTTAGTTCCTTAAAAGATTGTTTCTATATGCTAATATGCATATTGTGCCCTACTGTGTCTATGAAATAGCGTGTCTAGATAAGAAGGATGGTGTAGTAGTTTGATTTACCTTCCATAGAACAACCCGACATGAGTAAGTGTGGCTGCTATCGTTGCGAACCCGAATCCATAAGTGAGTGCAAAGAACATGCTGAGGTGAATCCGCCCTTGTTGCTCATAGTTTGCTATATCCAGCTCAAACTTGTTATTCACAATTGCAGATATGTTATAAATCTGGCCATCAGCCGTAAACAGATGAGACGAGAATATCGGGAACTTTCTAGCATCGTAAAGATCAAGGCCCCAGTACGCTGCGGGGATGGCAACGTAGACGATCAAGAAGTAGCCGATGAAGACATTTGCAATTGCAAAGAAAGGGCACATCAGCGGGCTGAAAAGGAAGGATGCGACAGCTGACCAGTCGAGTGTCACGGCTCCCAGACCGAGCCCTTTCATTCCCGATCCCAGCTGCTGAGCTGTGACGGATTTGGAGAACACCCAACAGACCCACGAGATGCTTGTTAATGTGGTGAACAGGTAACCCGGGACTGCGTACCAGAAGAAGCTGCATGCTAGTGCTATTATGAAGAACTTTGATCTCGATATTCGACCGTCGGCTTTGTCTTCCTTCTCGTGCAGTGTCCTGGAGATGCACCATCATCAGCACATTATTGGAAATGACTACGAGTAAGTACTCAACACACTTGGACACTTGGTAATTTTTTTTCGAAATATGTAGATTTGTGCCTTTTCTAGGAGCCTGAAACATAGGTTAGATGAAACTATTTCATCTCTTTTTAGTTGGGTAAGTTTGACTTGGTTTAAAATTTTAACAAATGTAGGGTTTTTTGTTTTAAAGGTAGTTAAATTGTTAGGCCGGCCCAACAAAAAAGTCGTAGTTCAATTTGAGGTCGGCCCAACAGTTGATTTGTGTCTTGGCAAAAGGTGATTTAGGACAAAAGTTGTGAGAAACTACTGTATTTCACACCTATAAAATTATAATTATTTTACTATTTTTTTAAAATAAATGCTTAAGAAACTAAGAACTTTTATTACATGAAAAAAATATATAAATCCTATGAAAATAATTTTTAAAAAGCTGAACTAATTCCATCACTCCATCCGTTTGAAAAAACGTGTCGTTTGTAGCTTCGGGCATAAACTTTAAGGAATAATTAAACTACCTAATGTACCCCTAATTAACTCTTCTATGACTTATATTCAAATGATTGCAAACTACTCTATATATAATTGGAGCTAAATTTTAAATTACCTAAGACAAATTCAATTAGGATATAAATTTTTTGGGGAAGAGGTCACTTGTGTATTGTTCCCTTGTTTCAAAGCGGATCTCGTGTCACAAATTCTTTTTTTTCCATAAAAACCCTATCCTTTACTATTTTTTTTTGAAAAAAATTAATATTTTTTTCTTTTGGGGTGGGGAGGGGAACAGGGGGGTTTGTCCCTTTGGGAACAAGTAATCCCACCAGGGGCTTGTTTCCCTCGTTCATTATGGGGCAAACATAAATAAGGTAAATTAGGAAATAAATGTTTAAAATATCTAAATTGATTTTTTTTTTAACAAAATCAAACCTTTAAAACAACATGTTTTTACGAATAGAGGGAATATGTTAGAAAAAATCATTTTTATTGGATCAAAAAAAGAAAAATCATTTTTATTATTCATTGTATAATTTTATTCAATTAAAAAGAAGTTAATAACTCGAATTATGACAATCCACCTATAATCTTAAGTATCATTAATTGTTGATTAGATAAAATTTATTCTCTTGAAAATCATCTATTTTAGATAAAAATTTTTAAAAAAAATATCTCCTATGGTGAGGGTCATATGGTGGGGGTCGTTTTCCGAAGTTAAGGCGGGAGCTAAGACAAATGGATGGGGAAGTGCAAACTTTTAAGATGGTGGGAAACCTCTGACAATTGAAATCCGCGCCTACCTCCAAACTTCATTGATTTTAGAGCTTTTAGTATCCAGTTGATTGTGGGTCCGGGTATGTGTTTGGATAGTTTAATTTGATGAATTTTTTTTAATCTAAAACAAATCAAATTTTGGTTTTAACACAATTTTCAATATAATCCGTACTATATAATAATTGAATTTCAATTATTGTAGTCTAAAGCAAAGTAATCCATTACTACTAAACAAATTGCTTTAGCGACATTTAATTAGCCAAAGTCATAAAAACCTCAAAATGTCATTAAAAAGGAATCGAAGGGAGTATATGTTAATGAAATAATATGATATTTAGTAAATCTAGTTGTCAAAGTAACTGATGAAAACTCGTGAATATAAAATCAAAAGCTTTGAAAAATTTAAATGAATTGTTGTTGAAAAGTTCTAATTACACTTAAATTTTATATCTATTTTATTTAAAATTATATGGTATCAAAATCAAAAGCTCTAATTCTCAAAATTTGGTTAATACTCCGATATATCGAGTAAAGTAAAATAAAGTCCAAAAAGGGATGAATTCCGTGAGAGTATGATTCCTTAGAATCACAATTCACAGGTAAGTGAGGTAACCAATTAGAGATTCCACGAGGAACTTGACGTGTGATTAAATTTATCCAAAATCGAATCAGAGCGGTAGTTGGCAAAATCAACCATTGATTCGAGGGCATTCATTACATGACATTTACGGACTTATGAAATATTTATTATTCCATTACTTTTTTCATAGCTTTAGCCGCGAAAAGGGTAGTGCGAGTCATATTATGGTTTGCTCACTGTTCTGCATAATCTACTAATAATGTGTGCAGCGGTGGTGGACCTTCATTTATGAAAAATACATTACTATATTCAGTTTTAAATTAAATGAATCTACTAATAATGGAATGTATGATCTACATTAAAGTAAGAATTTTATTAGATTGTAGTAGTGGATCGGTATTGTTAAGAATGCATAATTTGTAAGGAAGCATAAAGATTTTTTTTCTTATTAAACAATTCAAAAAAGAAAATATTCCTTTAAAAAATAATTAAAATTAATTGCAATGTATTAATCATAATAACAATGCATTAAAATTTAGGTTTTTTTTTTAAAAAAAATATCAATGGGGAAATATTTAATGATTTATTTAGGGTATGAGGGAGGAGGAAGAGAGTGAGAAGGTTGACCTGAAAAGGGAGACCTGAACGAGAGTTGAAGGCCACCACATGTGGGCTGGGTCCACCACATACTTCCTCATCAGCCCGGCCCAACCATAGCCCAACACCTGCACGTGGCCCACCATCTCATTATTAAGGTTATTTGTAACTTTTTTTTTTGGTTTAAGGTTATTTGTAATTAATTATGAGATTATCAATTAATCCCACCGATGTGCAAGCACTTGATTGAACCAAATGTACAATTTGAACTTTGAACCCCTAAGTTAGGTAACTAATCATAAAAAGATTGATTGGGAAAAATTCTCTACTACACAGTCGATTTTTTTTATAAAAAAATGTTAAAATAATTTTTTACTTGTATTTTTCCAGCCTGTTTATGAAGTAAATTACACACTGCAAGCTATTCCATATCCCTGTGATAGCGTATAACAAAAGTATAAATATTAATTGGAAAAAAAATTACGTGAAAAAGCAAGACTAGGTAAAAATGTTTTAACCCAATTTTCCCCTTTTGATAAACCATTTATTTTTATATTGATTCTATCTTATACAGTATAAAATTGATTATATCCTTCGGTTAGACAAAAATTTAAAAAAAAAATGGATATACAATAGGGCCAAAAAAAAACACAATTATTGGTGTCACGCATGCTTAAATGATAAGTATCATGGAGAAAAATGTTTAAAATTTTTGTTTCAAAAAAATAACACCACTTGCTATCTTTCTTATACCTTGGTACATTTTACAAGTAGGTTTAAAATTACTTCAACAGTGTGAACTGTGAAGTAAATAAATTAAAAATAATGAAAAATATCTTTTTTGGTGAAATATAATGAAAAATATCTAACACCCCTTTATTAGGGGAAGAAAACCCTTGTGGTATACAGTAATATACTGTTTCTATATATATCCTCTAATTGAATTATTTTAACAAATAAATAAACTTAAAAACCGGTTGCAATAACTTTTTTTTTATGAAATGGTTGCAATAACATTTTGGTTACTTCATGATAATTTGAAATCCTACTAATTTTTTTGATCCATGGAGTTTAATTCAAATTTTTTTAAAAATATATGTTTGATTAATTTTTTTTTAAATTCTCAAAAGTTTAAGTTTCAAGGGCTTTTGTTACACAATAACATACAAAACACATATTTTTTAGTTGCCAAAATAGTTTCCTGAATTGGTTTTTAGTTGCCAAAATAGCCCTAAATTTTATTTTTTTCCTACCTTCAAAATTTATTTATATTTTATTTCTTGTGTTTTTTGGGTGGCAGCCAAAATGAGTGGTGAAGTGTTGCTAAACACGAAAATGACCAAAGTGCCCCTAAAGAGAAGGGAAAATTACCTGGGTGGTAACAATAAGCATCCAGCTAGCCAAGAAGGAGATCTTCCTCCGGTAAAACGCGATGATAATATCGACAATCCCCACCGCGTACGCCGGTCCGTTCCCAAAGGCGGTGCCGGCGTTGGCAAAGATGGTGATCAGCACGTGCTCCTTCATGTTGAACGGGCCCGGGTTCAGCGAGAACTCCCTCGCCCCGAACCCGGGTATCCTGAACCGGGTTCTTGGCAGGACCGCCGCCATGAACCGGCCGAGCGGGAGGGCCGCGATCTGGACCGAGATTTGGGTTATGATGAGCGGCTCCGTCCGGTACGTGAAGAACTGGTTGAGGAACGACAGGAGGGAGCACGATAGCAGCCCCAGGAACCACATCCGGAACGTCCACACCGGCAGGGTCGGGTCGTCCGTGTTGGTCACCGTTAGCCGCACCTCCTCGATTGGGGAGATCTCGTCCGGGTCCAGATCTGGCTCCGCCTGATTCGGCTTTTCCGGGTCGGGTCGGGTCAGGTCGGGTGGTGACAGCTCAACTGTACCCATTTTGGTGGGAGAGATTGGAAGAGTGGAGGGTTTTTGTTTTAGGGGGTCAAAAATGGAGGGAGGGACGGAGGTGATTTTAAGGGGGAGGGTGGGCACAGGTTGGAAGATAGTGTGCTCTACTCCACTGCAAATTGGTGGTTTTTTAAGGCTAAATTACACTTAACTACCTACTAATTAGGGGTATTTGCAATAAATCGCCTTTGAAAATATAAATTACATAAAACCTCCTGATAGTTTGATTTGTTTACAAAAAAGCCATCCGTGTGTATTTTTTTTGTTTAAAAATCATTTATTGAACTCGTGTTTGTTCACTCTCAATAGGGTTGTTATATGAGCCAACTAGCTTAAGTTCGACTCGGGCTCGACTCGAGCCCATTCATTTTCTAAACAAGTTGAGTATGAGCACATTTTTAAGCTCGATACTTTTAAAGTTCAACTCGCTCGATTTAAGCTCGAATAGCTCGAATTTTGTGAAATTTCTAAAAAAAATTTAAGTTATTACGTTTTGATCAAATAGGGGTGCTTAATACTCGAAAAAAGTTTAACTCGAGCTCGTTCATTTATTAAATGAGCCGTTTATGAACACATTTTCAAATGAGCTGAATATGAACATAAATGAGATGAATTAGGCTCAGCTCACTCGATTTAAGCTCGAGTTCAAATTTAGCTCAACTCGTTTCTAAATGAGCTGAATATGAACAAGTAATACTCGGTTCGTTTGACTCGAATAATAGCTAATGCTCAGCGCGTAGCTGCATAACTACTTTTTTTGTTAAAATTGGTTTAGATGTGGAATGAATAGTTAAAAAGGGTCGTTTCATCTCGATTACAAGTTATAAAATAAATTGTCATTTATAAGAGTTGCATCAAGCCATACACATTAACTCATATAGACCCGACATAACCACAATATGCATTGTTGCTCAACTACTGAATCACTGAGTAATTAATTTGACATTCAATTGCTAAGAAGTCAACCACTAATTTTGTTATGGATATATCACAGTTCTTAAAAAAATGTCAAGGGTAGCTTAGACCCTGTATTTGATAAACCTTTTACATCACCACTTCGTCAAGGTCGTCAAGATTACCAAGGCACGCATAGACCATTAAGACCCGCTAAGAAAACGCTTAGACCTTCCTAGATAATTGACCTTATCATACCGTCGAGCACCCACCAAGCATCTTTTAAAACATTGAGTAATATATACATATTTTTGTGTTTTTTTTTTTTGATAATGTAAATATTTGGGTGTGATCAGGTCATGCTAGACCACCATTCAAAAGCATTCTTTTGGACGAGGATACACAACTTTCTATTATCCATGAGGGGGGTTGAGAAGGCAAGTTAGTCAGCGTCAAACAAGCAATCCTATCTGCCACTGTGTTGATTTCGCAAAAGGCATATAAGATGGAAATCGAGTAGATCTGATGCAGTGAGAACATAATGTCCAAGATGATAATCTCAATCTCCCACTTGCAACTCCAACATCTCTTACCGCATTGACAATCATCAAATTGTTGCCCTCCACTAGGATATTGTGAACTCCAAGATCGACCCTAGCTTGCTTTTAAGAAACTGAGTTGAAAGCCCCATTACTTTCACGACCAGAGCCGAGCTATGCTCACAAGGAACTCCTTCACAAGCAACACCACGTCAAGATGATCACAGATGATGAAACCTACAACAGAGAAGCCATCCGAACTTTCGGTTCTATCAAAATTGATTTTGAATGTGTCGGGTGGCGGTTTCTGCCATCATAAGTTTCTTCATTTTTTTTTGATTCGGTGCTTTGGTTTGTTATTTTTTGTTTTTTTTTTTTTTGGTATGATTATTTTCTGTTTTCTTCATTGGGTGTTTTTGTGGTTTCTCAGTTTTGAAGTGTTTGTTTTGCAAAGTATCATTTGTATTGCTGTTGTACGAGATATGATCAAAGTCATCAAACATATCTGTGGGTATGTTAGTTCTTGGGTGGTTTTGTGTAGAAGAAATTAATATTTTTAAAAACAGGGTGAAAATATAATGAATAACGAGTTATATTATTTAATATGTTGAAAACAGAATGCATAGATGTACTGGAGTAAATAGTAAGAGCGTTTTTAATGGTGGTATTCCAAGTATCATAACAATTAAAGAAAAAAGAAATATAAAAAAAAGTAAGATTTTTTAAAGAACTCATAAAGAAAAGTGAGCTCAAGTATCATGTGTATGATACTCATTCTTACACAATACCATAGAATATTACCCAATCAAAAATTAATAGTGGATCTCATTTGATTTTTACTTCCAAAAAAAAAATTACAAAAAACAATTTTGATGCAAAAAGTGAATTAAAATACTCATGTCAAGTATCATGGTTGTGGAGTATCAAATATTAAAATGAGGTGAATGTGAGAGAAATGACAAAAAGCATGTTATGGTACTCAAAATGAGTACCAAGGTTAAAGATGTTCTAAGACATTTTGCAAGTTGAGATAGTTTTAGAGGACCGAGAAAGCAGAGCTGCGGGGAGATGGGTCCAGATGTCCAGTAGCCTGCAAATGCTATGCTGGATGAGCGTGTGAAACAGTTTAACTTTTGTTCCAATTTGAACCATTTTTGTTTGATTGCGTTTATTTTCTTCGTTGACATCTCTTCATTTTGACTCCCAAGATCAAATAAATAAAAACTTGTAGTAGTATTATTTTTTGAGCCAAAATATAAGCTACATTGTTATTTTATTATGTTTTTTTTATATAAAAGTCAATGATTTGGGGTTGACCTCGGTTGAACCAATATCCAAAAACAGTCTGACGGATAAAAGCAGAAATTTCCGATGGGAGCGCACCCACCAAATATAATCATCGAAAGTCCGATGTGCACTAACTGATCTGCCAACTGGTTCCCTTCTCTAAAAGTGTGTGAGAATGAGACATTGTCAAAAGCTCTGCATAACACTATTAGAAACAAAGTCATTTCCAACGTAAGTGTTCCAACACTAAAAATTATTGGGGAAAAAATTTCCAACAATTGAATATGTTGGAAACTGATTCTAATATTTCCTAACGGTTATAAGTTTCTTCGAAGAAAAAAAAAGATTTATGTTGAGCAAATTTTACAATTATTGTGCGGATTTTGATAAAGAGATTTTAATACTACCTCCGTTTAAAAATATAAGTCTTTTTAGACATTTACACACAAATTAAGAAAATCCTAAATTTATTACCTTTTACCACTCATTAATTATCTACCACCCTTATCCACCAATAAAATTTCACGAAAAAAATCAAAGAGTAACAATTCTCCTATCCCAATAACTAAAAAACTTAACAGGATTTATATTTTCAAACAAAACTTTAAACCTCAAAAGATTTATATTTTTAAACAGATGGAGTAATAATCATTTATTTATTCGTAAAAAATCAAGAATTAATTATCTTGCAGTTGAGAAATAATCTGATTAGATTAAAAAAAGATATGTGAGAGAAAATTGAATTTAAATAGAGAGAATGTATCTCATAAATCTAGAACGTGGCTTTATTTGTTGTTGATTACCAATTGATGCAGTTTTACAGTTTCATCTTCTTATCGTTAAAATCCACGTTTATCTCTCTATTTCTATCTTCCTTTCTCCCTCTCTGGTTATGTCGCCATACCTCTATCTTTACTCCAAAGTCTTTAAGCTATTTACAATGCTTGCGGAGTGAGTTACAAGTCTGGTAGGGTTGTGCTCGAGTACATGCCAACATTGAGCCAAAAGTGTATGCAAACGACACACTCATACTTGAACACAAGGTGTTGGATATAAGGCGGTCGGAGGAAGCCATGAATATATAACAAGTGCAAAGACACCCTCAACACACCGCCCATTTTTGCATGAATTTATTTACAATGGGACGATTTTGGAGTTTCTAAACCTGGTTGAATATTTGATTCATCGATTGGTAGTGTATGACATTCGCACACTCTTCTAGTGTTCCATTTTCGGAGAAGAGCGATATGATCAGCCGTTGTGTTTGTTGATTAGTTGGGTTTCTTTTTTTTTAATGATCTTACATGAATCGGTGGATCCAAAAATGTCATATTTGCTTTGATTTTGGTCCCATGGCTAATATGATGATCGAACAAGCTTTTTGAGGATTATAGCTTACTCTGAGTGTATTGTGCTTTTCTTATTTCTTTGAGATATTTTGTAATCTTTAGAATATCTAAATTTTGTGAGATATGAGTTGAGTTTCATATGCTGGATAAATGAAGTTTATATTTATGATTTTTCACATTATTTATTTATTTAGTTATATGTATTTGTTATTTATTATAATTATAGGTGTGGTAAAAAAAAATAGAATAAATAACGTATTATTATTTTTTAATAATAAAACCAATAATCGTTGTAAGTTCATATTATCTTTTTTTAACAATAACTATGAATTCCAATTGTTTGAATAGTTAGAATTTTCAACACTGCATTTGTTGGAATCCCCCGATGCATCTATCGGTGCAACATGTTAGATAATATTTTTTAATTTAAATGATTTATGTGTTTCGACGATTTTATCCGTTGGTGATTTCTAACCCATAAACCAAGTTGGAAATTCCAACACAAACTAATGGTTGTAATGAATTCCAATGCCCTTTTTCTAACCTAGTGTCTCCCATAGAAGATTCCAATGATTCGTAAAAATATCATCCTAAATCGCCGTTGATAATTCCTATGTTTCTAGTAGTGTAACCTGTAGGCATCCGAAATCACCATCTCGACTTCCCACGGAGCTTTCCACATCCCTGCCATGGCGTTGATCGACGTCAAACAATCCCCCTCCACCTATAGAAGTGAGAGACTCCTCCTGAAAGTTTCCCGTAATTCAGCCTGAAGACCCAAACACTCTGCTTAATTATAATGCTAAAATTGAACCATGGCACTGTGCCCGCATGAAAAAACCACACCCTGTCCATCTAGAATGACAAACCTAGAAGCGACAAGTACGGAGACAACTTTAACTAAATCAAAATTAAGTTTCATTAATTCTTTGGGCTTTTCCCGTCCGGTTTGTGTATTTAGTCTATTAGTATTCGTTTCTTCATCATATCGAGGGAAAGGAAATCTGTTTGTGTGTTTTTTTTTTGTGTTTGTTTTGGGTTAGTTTTGAGCACTTTCGGAAACTAAAACAAGTCATTTGGGAAAAACACGAAATTTAGGGTTATAGGAACATATAAAATAAAACAATCGGATTTTGAAAGCTCACAGTTTCTTGAAGAACTTTTTGAGAATGACCTTTTGACCAAGACGGCAAGACATGCTCTCTATATATCCGTTGCCATATGTATTTGTGAGTGTTTTATATTTGAATCAACCTAAATTTCAAGTGTTCAAGTACTCAGATCCGAGTATATCATTATTTATCCTCGTATATTTGTTGAGATGGGATTTAGGAATTGTCTTATATCGATTAAAAAAAGATGAAAATTAAATAGCGGTTTATACAGAATGTTACATATCTATCTATATAAAATACTAAAACAGAAGCCTGAAACGGGCTCTGGTGCGATCTCGCGTCCACGAAATTTTCTGGATTAAAGCGGGATTATTTTTCCTTACGTGGCATTTTCTGGATTAAAGTGGTATTATATTTCTGGCCCACATCAATTAATAAACGAATATAGTTAGCTAAAAGCTTATCTTTTTAGATCAATAATCTATCCAATATAACTTGAATTAGTTGTTATACATATTTATTATTTTCATGCTTTTGTTAATAAACTATATTATTTAATATTTTAAAAGATGAAAAAGGAATATTTGGTGCGTTATTCTACCTTTTAGATCAAATTGAATATAATATATTTATATATGGTTTTATTTTTGTGAGCCACATCAATTTGATTTTATTTTTTTAAGCCACGTCAATTAATTATCTAAAATAATATTTTAATATAATTAATATGATAAAATATAATTTATTAACAAAACGCGCAACCGCGCGGATAACGAATACTAGTTATACTTCAATTTTAAAGTTAGAAAACTTTACAAATTAAAAGACATAATTTGCGAAATATTTTAAAATATTCGATATGTTTTTATATTTGTTCAAATCAATATTAGGGCATCCTCGATTGTAGTTCAAATTAGCAACGTAAATAGCCTATTTAAATAGAATATTCTATAAAATATTTTCTTTTGACCTACCATTTATTATTTTAGTTTCCCTCGTAAACCAATTTTAACTTGTTGAAATTCTTAAAACTATCTATAAATTAATGCACATTTTCATTTATTTTACACACCATCTACTATATTTGGATATGATAACTTTAACTAATTTCAAAGTGAATAAGTTGCATGTCATTATAAAAAATTTGATATTTATTCAAGTGATGACTTCATAATGATTAAATAATTTTAGAGAGAGTGATAAGAATTAATTAGTTAGAATACATAGATATGATTATGGTTTTGATTTGTTTTTTGAGTTGTTTAATTACTTTTAAATATAGTAGTTTATGCAAATTAAATCGGTATTGAAATAGGGAAATTCCCGTCATCATAGCACAAGGGCGTTCCGGTCTTTTATCAAGCGGTATCATAATCAATAAATTCGAACATTCAATACGGCATTCAATACGACGTTGACCAACATCAATGCGGAAACCGTTTCGCCTATTGAATATAGTAACGGTTTCGTGCATTAAAGCCTCGACCTATTTAAATACGGTAATAATTTCTTTTATTTAATACTCGGCTAGTATAAATAAGGTGATATGAATTCATATTGATGGGGACTGACTTGAGCGTCGGAGGGTCCTACGGGGGAGACAAGCCCTGCCCCGACCTCGTTTGTTCTTGTTTGGCAGGCTACGATTCGAGTTGAGTTGATAGTCAAGATCGATCTTCTTCGACAACTATGATGCAGATTTTATGCATCACATTTGGCGCCGTCCGTGGGGACCGATCAAAACGCACTAAGATCGGAACCCTAATGAACTAAATCGAAGAACCCTACCGTGTCCGAGGGCCAGGGGCACTGCGAGGGATCGTGCTGGCTGCCGCAAGCACCCGCAATGGATCGACGGTGGGGCCGGTGAACCTCCATGGAGCGAGCCAGTGGAGCCAAACACCAAGCGGCATCACAGGTCAATCTTCACCAGTCAAAATCAGGGAGTTCGGATCGGTGACCTGCGAACCCAAACACCAAGCGACATCGCAGGTCAATCTTCACCAGTCGAAATCAGGGAGTTCAGATCGGTGACCTGCGAACCCAAACACCAAGCGGCACATGCGCACATGGGCGTCGAGCCGCTACCCGCTCACCAGATCGACAGGAGATCGACGGCTGACCAAGCAACCGGCCAAGGGAGATCAGCTTACGCTCCGCCGCACCATGAGGAGCACACCGATCTGCATAGGCGACTCGCAAGCTCGAGGATCTGAACCCGGATTAACACACCGACATCGCTGGGGAGGCCGGGGTCGCCCGACTCTGCCGTTCACGGGTGGCGGGACGTCGTTCCAAGAGGTCCCTCGCCGACGTTAAGGTCGGAGGCGGGATGTACAGTGGCCGGGGATACCACTTCGAATTCCTGCGCCGCCGAGCCTTCTACTAGACCTAACGAAGAAGCGACTAGATTTGATGAAGCTTTAGCATAATTACAAATCCAGTTCGGAACTCTCACAAATTGCGAAACTGGCCCAATCTTTTCAAGTAATTACAGTGAGTGGCCCAGACTTTCAAGGTTGCAGATTTTTGTCCCTGCAGCCTCCTATTTTCGATGGATTCAAAAAGAAGATGACAAGGGGCAAGATCACATAGCATTAAAGCCCTAATTCAAGATCAGGAAGTGCTCAAAGACCTTTGTCTTTCTCCTTAACAAATATGGCTTTATTGTTTATATATTTACTTAATAACTTTTGTTAAAGTATAGCGCTTACATATGGCACAAACTAGTAAGGTGGTGCGAGGCATAAGGACCGCCGAGGTCAAGTGCGGCGGTCATGTTCATGGTGGCCACGACGGCATGATTGCATTAGATTCGTAATCGGATAAGTTCTTCTCCCTTTTTATATCATGTAGCCTACAATTAATACTTACATCTACGGTTCGACTAGCACCTTAGAATTGATTTCTAAAAAGAAAGTGTTTAAAATTTCCATCAAAGTTGCCAGAGTATATCAGTAAGGGATTCACTTAAAGGTCAACAACAAAGCATCAAGCTCACATCAAGCTCATAACCCAAGAGCTAGCCATGCAATCAAGACCAACAGTTAGCCAATCAAGGCCAACAGTTAGCCAATCAAGGCCAAAAAATAGCCAATCAAGGCCAACAGTTAGTCAATCAAGGCCAAAAAATAGCCAATTATGGCCAACGATAGCCACTCACGGCCAATAGCCAATTACGGCCAACAATAGCCACTTACGGCCAATAGCCAATTACGGCCAACGATAGCCACTCACGACCAATAGCCAATTACGGCCAACGATAGCCACTCACGGCCAATAGCCAATTACGGCCAGCGATAGCCACTTACGGCCAATAGCCAACTACGGATCAAGCGACTAACGTTTACGGCAAAATCATCGTTCAATCGACAAACTTCGCCACATACTTTTTTCGGCTTCCTTCATCATCGAGACATGAAGAAGAAACCCGAGGGGCAATTGAAATAGGGAAAATCCCGTCATCATAGCGCAAGGGCGTTCCGGTCTTTTATCAAGCGGTATCATAATCAATAAATTCGAACATTCAATACGCCATTCAATACGACGTTGACCAACATCAATGCGGAAACCGTTTCGCCTATTGAATATGGTAACGGTTTCGTGCATTAAAGCCTCGACCTATTTAAATATAGTAACGGTTTCTTTTATTTAATACTCGACTAGTATAAATAAGGTGTTATGAATTCATATTGATGGGGACTGACTTGAGCGTCCGAGGGTCCTACGGGGGAGACAAGCCCCGCCCCGACCTCGTTTGTTCTTGTTTGGCAGGCTACGATTCGAGTTGAGTTGATAGTCAAGATCGATCTTCTTCGACAATTATGATGCAGATTTTATGCATCACAGGTATTTATTTATGAGACAGATTTTGATGATCATAAAAAAATATATGACTGTTTTCTAAAGATATTATTTATGCAAAGATAATCCAAACATGTTGGGTGTGTTTGGATTCCAAATGCATTATGTTTATAATGCAAAATGATAAGGTGGTGTTTGGTTAACACAATTTTTAAGGCATTTAAATTGGGGCATTTTATGATTCCACAATGTATTAATTATAATACAATTATTTTATTTCTTTTTATGTGATTATTTGGTTAAATTACGGGTTTACCTTGGTTTTTACGAGATTTTTATTTTTAAAACCAAACGCTCACATAAAACGAGGTAAAATAATTGCATTATAATTAAAATGCAATGGAATCCAAACACACCCGTTAAATATTATACTCATATCAAAGAACTTGTCAATATATTTACAATATTATCACTTTTAGTTTTGATAAAAAAAAATATAATTAGATAGTTTATATATAATTAATTACGTAATTTATAAATTTATATTAATATTAAACAATTAAAATAAATAATAGAGGGTGAAATTTATATTTCAACTTCCAAAATTTCAAGCCAAATTTGGCCTTCATTTTAGAAATAGACCAAATTTTTTTTTTTGCTCAAAATGAGTTTTGACCTATAATGAAAGGAAGCAAATATCAAAACCCATTTTATAGCCCTTAAATATTTAGTTTGTCATAAAATAGATGATGGTTGACTCTGACTCAAATATACCCAAAGCTTTGATGAGTATTGTGCATTTTTGTTAGGCGTATATAAAATATTGTGTTGTTATGTAAGTTTGAATTGATTTACTTTGTTTGTTTTTTATGCATATTAGTTAGCTAGCAATTGTCATTAATGTCTTTCAATAAATTCTTTCAATCATTAATGAGCGTTGGGATGAAGTTGGACTATTAAAAGAGAAGAAAAATATACTTTCAAGCAAAAAAAAAAGTATAATGGCGTTATATTTTTTTTTGAACATGTAATAATTCGAGATGAATAATCCTGTCCGATAGCATTTTTACGAAGACATGAATCAGAGTATAACGGCGTTATACTTCTCTTTAGAGCATGATTGAATGCATACACTCTAAAATCTAATATATTTAAAAAAAATATTTTGAAAAACAAATCTTTTCAAAAATAGGCCTTTTAATTAGGAGCCATATCCTCTATCTCCCTCCTCCGTCCACCCTCACACAACCCAATTTAAAAAAAAAATAAATTAAAAATAAATAGTAAAAAAAAAATAAAAATAAAAAGATTGTGAGGAAGGACCGTAGAAGGGGATACGGACGGAGACATACGATTTGGACCCTTTTAATTAACCTTTGAAAACTAATACTATGGGAAGCAACATTTCAACGTAAAACAAAATTTCCAAGAAGATGAGGACTACTATTCCGATAGGTGAAGAAGTGTAGGAAGACGAGAATAGAGAAACAGAGTAAAATGGAAAAGACTTCGATTTGGAGGATTTTGTCATCTTAATTTATTACCCTCGTTTGTTTTTTTTAAAGAAAGGTTTTACCTTTATAAATCTAATTTATATTTAAACTAAGATTTATTAGTCACTATTCAAAATATTAACCTCCTCCTCCCATTTTGTATACAAAAATTTGGCTTTTTTTTCTCTCAAATTTCGTTCTTCAATTTTAAAGAGAGTAATTATTCCCCCTATAATACTCTAATCATTTCTTTTTTTTTTTAATTATGACTAAATTTTATATAGGTTTAAGAAAACTCATATATCATGATGCACTCAAAAAAGCCAAGGACTCAGCCTTGAGGGCAACTCCGAATTCCTCGCTAATAATAATTACAAAAAAGCTTAAATAAATTTAGAAGATAAGGTTAATGATTAAAGAGTCTAATAAGGTTGCCTAATGGATGCATGTTGTCTAGGCAAAGCTGGATTCCCACTTAATGGATGGATTTATAATTTATTTGTAAACTCAACCGCCAATCTGAATGTGGTTTACAAATTACAATCAAAATTGAGACTTGAAGATAGATGGAATTAGAAATTAAAATATTAATAGGCTGAATTTCCCTTGTGAAAATTAAATTAAAAATGAGATTATTTTGGGAAGAAATTGATTTTAAAAATTGTATTTTAATAGCATTACAAATATTTTAATATTCATTGTTTCTTCGAAAAAAATCAAGATAACAATACGTACATCATAAAAGTTATTCTGTACTATTTAAAAGTGCAATAGAAATTGATCGAAAAATCATTAATAGTTATGAAAAGTTGGAATTGGGATGAGAGGGTAATTATTAATTTTTGTTAATAATGTATCTTAAATTATAAATGAATATATTAATTTTTGATAATTTGTAATATGAAGTTATTGTGCATGGACCACATGGTTGATTTTTTTTTAAAATACCACTTTCTAGACAATGTTACCTAAAAAAGACCCTAAAATAAAATTGTTTAGCAAAATACAAAACAGTATATGTTAGGAATTGATTTTTATTTCTTTGGGAAATTAAAATAATTAAAGGTATCATACACATTTTATAGCTCAAGAAATCGGACATAGAAGGAGATAGGTGGGAAAACAAGAGTTTATTTAGAAATTTAGAGTGAACCGGGAAAATATATTATAGAGAGTAAATGGAGGTAATGAGTATAGGCGGACAAACAAGACTTTATAAGTCGGCCAATGACTGCTTCACGTGTGGATCCGCCAAATTCTCTTTTTCAAATGGATAGTACTCAATAGGGGTGGGTATGGGACGGGACAGGATTAGGGTAATCCCGCGTCCCGTCCCGCGTATTTTTTGTGAGACAGGATTGAATAATTTTTTATCAAATCTCGCCGGGTCTTATCCCTCTCGGGACGGGACGGGATTTGTCCCTCGTAAACAAAGATTAAAATATAATCCAAAAATAACAAGTATAAAGTTGCAAATAGGGTAAATATTAAAGTCATAACATTACCCAAAAAAAAAAACAGTAGGCAAATGTGCTAAATTAAAGCATTGCATTGAAGGCAAAAGTGAAATAGGCAAATTACATTAGCATGTTAACGTGAAACCCCATTAGAAATTGAAGGCAAAGAGTGAAATAGTCTCAAAAATCAAAATACAGTAGCACTAGAACGGTAACTCTTTTTTCCTTAAAAGGCCAAGCCCAATAACTAATAAGTTACAATAGGTACGTGAACTCCAAACCAAATTACTTATATAGTTATTTCTTATATAATTTTATGTATTATTATTTTAATTTTATTTTTTAATGTTAAGGTATAATATAAATTTATCTTATATATTTTTATTAATTTTAATTAAATATATAAAATATATATAATTTTATATATATGTGGGATGAGACGGGATTTGCGGGATTCGAAACCTTCGTCCCGCGTCCCGTCCCGCGTAATTTTTATGGGACGCGATCGAGACGGGATTGAATATTTTTTTTCGAAATCCCACCGGGATCGGGACGGGATGCGGGACGGGATAGGATTTGCGGGATTTGTGCCCACCCCTAGTACTCAAGATTCCATATATCCAATTAATCCAACCCTTTTTAGGCTTTTACACGTACCACTAATATAAATTCAACCATTCCTACCACCCACAACCATAAGGTTACGTCTTCTTTATTTTTTTCCTTATCTCTTCATAATATTTTGACATCTCTTCATATTATTATTATTATTATTATTATTATTATTATTATTATTATTATTATTATTATTATTATTATTATTCACTGTTCTAAAAATCGCGCCTAGGTGCTGCTTGGGCACCGCCTAGGCGCTAGGCGACCCCCCTCCGCCTAGAGCTAAATGGCCGCCTAAGCACGCCTAGACGTCCACCTTGACCGCCTGGGCGCCGCCTAGGATCCACCTAGCGCTTTTTAGAACACTGTTATTATTATAAAATGATAGTTTTGTCTGTATTTTTTACATGGATCAAATTTTAGGATTGACGAAAATTTAGTATAAAAAATTACATTGAACTTTAATTTATAGAGGATGTCAAGATATGTGAATAAAACATAGGAAGAAATGTCGAAGTTAAAAAAAACTACGAGTACTCTGTGTGTGCGTATGATCAGGGACGAATCCAACTGTGAGCGACATCGGGCCGTCGCCCACACCGATCCGGAAAATAATAAAAGAATATATGTGTTATGTAAAACAAATTGAAAAGTAAAATACAAACATCTTTAGTGGCTTAGTGGTTAAGCTCACCCCGAAAAAACTTCTAGATCCGCCCCTGCATGAGGTTAATTGATCGATGATATATATATATATATATATATAGTATGCCCGCTTACAAAAAAATGACGTAGAATTGATATATACAAAAGCGCTTAACTAGTGAATCTAGGTAGTGATCTTGACTTGAGTTTGTTATCCTCATGAGTCATGTCTGTATGATAAGTTGGATCCAAACTTGACCCGATCCAAAACCATATATAATTGATAATCAATTTAATTAATTAATTAATAACGTTTCACTCCAAATGCCATATAATATAGGGCAAATTGCAAAAAATAACACGAACTTTAGGGGTGGTTGCGTTCGGTGGCACCAACTTTCAAAAATTCTATAATAATCACCAACTTTGAAGGGTGGTTGTGGTTAGTAGCACAACCACCCTTATTAACATTTTGTTTACAAAAAAATCACATTTTCCATTGTTTTTTTTAAACCCACTCACAATTTTCTTCTTAAAAAAACAATTTTCATGTTTATAAACTCAATTTCAATTTTTCAAAAAACATAATTTTTTAAAAATATAATTGTGATATTAATTGGTATCTTTTTAAGGCACTCATTTTTCATTTTAAAGACATTACTTATTATTTAATTTTTGACAAAAAAACTGAGTTTATGGAGAAAATAAAATTAGTTCTTTTTTTAACCGGGTGTAAATAATGAGTGTATTCTTTTAAGAAAAAAGGGAAAAAGTAGTGTTTTATAAAATAAATTATATTTTTTAAAATTAAAAATGAAAATGGATTATTTATAAAAATGAAATATGGGCATTTTTTGTAAAATTGAAAATTGGATGATTTTTTTTCTACAAAGAATGTTAATAAGAGGTTATATTTCAAAAAAAAAAATAGATGTGCCACTTATTGCAACCAGAACCAAAGTTGGTGATTATTTTTAAAATTTTGAAAGTTCATGCCATTAAACGCAACTACCCCTAAAGTTCATCCTATTTTTCATAATTTGCCCTATAATATATAATGATGTAATTTACATAAATGCATGCATGTAACCAAACGTTACGTTTTGGAGTCTTTGAAATCAACAGGTCAAAGGTCAACACACGGCTAAGCATAAGAAATATTACGAGGATGGGACACACACTATATATATATATATATATATATATATATATATATATATATATATATATATATATATATATGGATTGACTCCGGTGAAAACCTCAAATTGTGGTAAAAACTGTGAGAACTACTTTATAGCTTGGTTTATTTGAAACTCGTGCTAAAAACCTCAATTACACAATGCCTTTACAACTCGGTTCAACCTAAAAACCATGCTAAAAACTCCAGTTTTAAAATAACACATGACTTTATATCTCGGTTAAACCTAAAAATCGTGCTGAAAACTCATGTTTTAAAATTACATTAGTGACTTTATAGCTCGGTTTTATTCAGAACCGGGTTAAAATATGTGACTTTATAGATCGGTTCTATTCAAAACCGGGCTATAAAGCTAGTGAACCGGGCTAAAAAGCCGGTCCTCACAGGTTTTTACCGCAATTTTGGTTTTCACCGGAGTGCAACCCTATATATATATATATATATATATATATATATATATATATATATATATATATATATATGATTAACTAAATACACACACATCCATGTCAAAACATATATCCGTTATAAAAGAGGCAAAACCAGACTTAAGCATTGACCCCCACCCCGGCCTTTTTTTCCACAACGTCGGATAGTAGATCGAGTGGACGAAATTACAGATGGGAAAATTATTATAAGCTCGATATGGACTTCATTTATAAATCTAAGTAGATTTGATATTTGATTAATGGGTGACGATTGGTCTCAATGAGATGGTAAATATATATTTGTTGAAAGCCTAGTGTTCTTTTATGTCCATCATATCGGGTTGTCAAAAGATAATGATAAATTTCTTATCAATTTAATATCTGCTGAGTGTTTGTATAAATTAAACAAAAAGGTGAACAATTAGGAGAACTTAAGTGATAGTATCAAGACTTGTCCCTCATGGACAATGGCGGAGCCAGAAAAATTTTAGAGGGGGCACAATTATACATGTACGATATAGTTTTGGATTAAATTGACATAAAGAATTATACGTAATATGATAATAAATAATGTTATTTTAAGATAAAATGTCATCGGTTTATAATAAAACGATATCATTTTTTCTCGCCTAAAAGAAAAGAAATATAAATATATAAATGAAATATCCGAAAAAAAAAATTAACTAAATAAATAAGTATACGAAACAAAATATAATAAATATTAAGTTAAGGTTATGATTGTTATATGAGTTAAGTAGCTATAGCTTGACTCGAGTTTGTTCAATAAAAGCTCGGCTCAAGCATCATTTACAAAACGGATTGATTATGAGCACATTTTTATACTCGATTCAAAGTTCAACTTGGCTCGATTGAAACTCAAATATCACAAATTTTGTGAAATTTATAAATTTTCTTTTAAGTTACTATGTCATGAGCAAGTAAAGTTGCATAATATTTGGGGGGGAAAACTCAGCTCAAGCTCGTTCATTTACGTACTAAACAAGTCGAGTATGGGCTCAAGTTCAAATATAGGTTCGACTCGAGCTTGACTTGTTTCTAAATGAGCTAAATATAATCAAATAATACTAGACTTTTTTTTGCTCGAATAACAACCTAGTTAATATATATAACTTGTTGCACTCATAACATATAATAATGTATAGCCAGATATAAAAATTTTAAACTTGCGTAACTTCTTATCTAATTGTCGAAATGATTAGTATAACCTCTCATTTCGAAGCTCTCGAGATGAATTATACTATGTAAATGTTAATTTAAGTAAAATATAAAAGCATTATAGTCTATTGAAACAAAATTAAAGTGATTAATATACCTTTAATTTTAAAACAGTTATAACTTTTTACTCAAATGTCGGATTAAGACATATTATATATCAAAACGAAGCAATCGACGAGGAGAATACACCTAGGTAGTTCGTCAAATGAGAGAGGGGGCATGTGACCCCAAACCCCCTCAGCTCCGCCCCTCATGGACTTGTGCCCCGCTCAAGAAAAGAAGGGAAAGAAAGAAAGTATGTCTTCAGATCGATGTATAAGGGCAAGAGGGAAGAAAAGTTTTGCGTCCGAAAAAGATATTGAGTATGGACAAGTTTTGGATAAAATAATATGAACTATCGATCATTTTATCTAAGGACATATATTTAGAGATTTCTTGAACCGATATATATTTAGTTTTCTTTTTCATTATTGTGAATTATTTATATCTTTATACGTACATAATTAATTGGATTGAGTATGCATCGAAGAGGTGAACCTGCAGACGAACAACTGAGTTTGCAAGTATTCTAATTAAGGTTTGAGTTGGTGAAATAGGTTTGCTTCCGGTTTTTTCTACTTAGGGATTACGTACGGACAATAAGATAATGTTATGGTTTGTAGTAGTGAAATCTTAGGTAGTATTCATTTAATAAGATAAGTATATCTATTTGAAAATTATTTTCAAAGGCCAACCCGGTGATCTTCATCTCGCAATATGCAACATATATGTTGCATATTGCGGGATGAAGATCCCGCAATATACTTATCTTATTAAATGAAGATCCCGCAATATACTTCTCAAATAGATATACTTATCTTATTAAATGAAGATCCCGCAATATGCAACATGTAGTTTAAGGTTTCCATCATTAAATACTTATCCTTTTGTGTGCCTTTTCCACCTAAAGTATTTCAGTACGTAGCACTGATATATACACCTTTGTCGGTGTCCAACAATATTACAACTTTATTTTATAATCTAAGTCATTTGATTTTTTAAATATGTTTTTTAGCAAATTAAAAACTATAAAGGTGTGTGAAATAGTCAAATGACTTTTATATATTACCGGGCAGAGTACTTTGTAATAGATCCAAATGCATATGTCATGTGCTAAAGCGATGGACAGGTCAAGCTCTCATAGAAGCTTGTGGGAGGATTGATAGATGAGTGAAACGAGAAGGGGTGTGTAGAAGATGTGAAATGATAAACATCCAGATCTTTTATATAAATTGGTGGGCTACTCTTCCTAATACTAATTGGTTTTATGATGGAACATCATCGGTCTTGTATGCTCGACTTGATTAGCGCATGATGTGCTTGCTTGGACGTGCGACCTCCCACGTTCATATGACCCATCGCACCGGAATTTAATAGGGTGAGTTGCAGCTATTAAAGGAAGGAGGTGAGCAATTAGACGGAGAAGACGGAGAGAGTAGAGAGATTATGAGGGAGATAGAAGTAAATTGTTTTAGGTCATTGATGATAGCCAATTACAACCAATAGTGTATTTATACCCTTAATTCATAAGATCCAATATCTACTAAGGACACTATAACATACAACAATAATTTGTAAATTTATACTTCTAAGGGCCTGTTTGGTATCCATATGCGTATATCAGGTATGGGTACGTATAAAAATTAGATATCAATATGAGGGATATGAGTATCAAATTTGATATCTGATATCTCATTTGGTATGTTACAATATCCCAATATGAATATCAAATGTTACATACACACACAATCCCATCTGTCTCCCACCAAAGAAAGGCCATGCACCCAAGAAGAAGCCGAAGAAATCACACCCAATTTCTTCATTCTTTCACTATCGATTCCTCTCCTTTTACACTCGTCGCCAACAATGAGAGGGCTGATGATTCTTCATAGGTTGTGATAATGACGATGGATCCCAAAGCCATATAGCCACCCTTTAGTTAGTTTGTCATGGATCCTGAAGTTTGTGATTGATCACGTAGTCCTAGCGAGCCACCCTCCAGTTAGTTCAGGAGCCCATATGAAACGTCTCTTTCCGTGGTCATGCTTGTTAGCTGATGGTGACGTGGATGGAGGAAAAGCAGGCCGGATCTTCTGCAGCGTAATGTGCAACGCCCCCTGCACCACTTATTTCAACCTTTAGTATTTTTTTAATCTTTTATTTTCAATTTAAAAAGATAAACACTCCCCTCTTTTATTTATTGTTTGGGCCCACATTAAAAATTAAACCAGTGAACTAGGGAAAATTGAACAGAGCTCTTTTCTTCTTCCTCTTTTCAGGGATTTCTTCTTTCTCTTAAAGAAGATCTAAGGTGGATGATGATGGGAGATGCCAGCCACAAGCCATGGAAGTCAACCGGTCGGAATCGAAACCAATTGCGGTGGTCCTCTACTCCAAAAATTCAGCGATTTCCTAACCCATCGACTTCAATTTGAGCAATAGAACCAAGGAGAGCGTTGGCGCTAACAGTTGCTTTCTTATCCGATAACAAGAGGTATGTTGCTTCAATTATGGGTTAGGTTTTGAGGGGGATTAGCCTGCTGAAATTTGAGTTTGAATTTGGTGGTTAACCTATCGAAATTGGACATGGATTTGAGTGTAAGCCCACTTAAATTAGGGTTTGGAATTTGGGGTTTAGGTATATGGATTTAGGATTTGGGGAAGTTTTGTGAAGCATGAAATCTGAATTGAGGGTGTGAGAGTTGAAGAAGAATGAGAGTGATGAGAGATAGAGATTTCAATATTTTCTGTTTGTAATTAAGATTTTCTATGACAGTAAAATAGAGCCAGGATGGAAATTCTTGTTACAATTTGAAATCAAGATTTTCTGTCTGTTTCATCTAATTACAAGTTACACAATATGCTGCTGATTTAGTGTTTCACAATATGTTGTCGATTTAAGATATCCTAGACCATTTGATTTTAAATAAAATCCATAACATTCTTTCACATTTGATTTTGATTGCCTTACATATCGGAACTCATTGAATCTTGTGGATCAACATCTGACTCATGGGTGATTTTAGGTATGAATTTTTATATTTATTCTGTCTTTTTCATCTATGAATGCAATTATACAAATAGTCAAATCGGAACTCATTGAATCATGCTTGTTGTTACATATTTGAACTGTCTTTCTCTACTTTCTCTTTGTTTTTCTGGGTAACTGAACTTGATGATGATTGAAAATGTAAAATGTTTAGCCTATTAGCTCAAAATGGTAGAGCATGTGTTGCACACATGATGTGGGTTCAAGTCCCACATAGGTTGATTTGTTAACATAGAAATCTCAAGTTTGCTTCGAACATACATTTGTTAATAAATTGAGTACAAGAATAAGCTTCTAATAAATAACATTAGTATGTTTGTTATCAAACCAAACATAATCAACAATAGTTACACAAAATGCCTCCTTCCAAAACCAGTCATATCAATCAACCTACTAAAAATCACATAGCTTACAGACCATAGTTTCTTAGCCTTCAGTTGAGCAAAATATCTCCTTCCAAAACAAATTGGTTAAGTGTGAATTCATTCAAAAGAGTAAGCACCACGAAAATAAAGTCTTTCGTCCACAGCTTTGCACACCCAGTAAGCACCAAGCAAATAAAGTTTCCCTTTCACAGCTTTGCACATCCAGTAAGCACTAAGCAAATAAAGTCTTCCTTGCATAGCTTTGCACACCCAGCAAACACCAAACAAATAAAGTCTTCCTAGCTGCTACCTTTAATTAGCATGTCAAATCTTCACATAGGTGGAACCTGTGACAATCATCTTGATGTAATTACACTGATCTTCGATAATATGAAAATACAGTAAATACAAATACATATTCATTTGACTATATGCTTACCTGAGGCATTTCAATGCTCGTCAATAGTGATGTATAGCTAGGTTGAGCATCTATTGGCCTAATATGCATGTCACCTTGTGCGTACTCTAAAAATGTAGGAGGCACGTACTGAGATGGATCCCAGGGATAACTGAAACAAGTTGAATCTTGTGCAACACTCCCATCAAATTGACTAATTGGCTTCCCCTTTCCATAGAAAGATGGGAGAAATCATGTGTCAGAAAACAAAAATAAGTTTGATTTACGGTAAAATGGCTATGAACCTTTATTATACCTGTGAGAGACAAAGTTGAGCCTTGGATCTTTTGTTTCTTCTTTTTGCTGTTTCAAGAGCACTTCTAGGTCTTTTACTTGACTGGTTTCCAGATTTCTGCTTCGTCTTTATGCCTTTAACTGTATGTATCTTCTCATGAGCATTAACAACCAAATCATGATGTTCATTTCGTCCCATGTGAATTTGCAAGTTGGAATGGACTGGATTTTCTGGATTTTCTGTAGATCTTGAATCAATTTCTCTCGTCAAATTAAGAAGACTCTCTCTGACAAGGGTGTATCCATCACTAGATTCTGCAGCTCGTGTGAATAATCGAGTAGATAGGCGAAATAAGTCCCTGAAACGCCTTCCCATTGTTGTTTTAGGATTCCCTTCAGCACTTAAGCTTTCAGTTACAACTCTGTTGCTTCCCTTCTTAGCATCCTTTCTCCACCTTTTCAAAATGTACTTGGTAGGAATTTTTGTAATACCTCTAGATGAGAAAACCTTCAGTATATGACAGCATAACAAGCCTGCAAATTCAAACTTCCTACAAGTACAACACACAGTGCCTTCTATGTCATCATAATAAGAGACAGCGTAGTTGCAATGCTTCCTGGAAGGTGTGACCAGATATTTCTGAAATGTTCCCATTTCTCCACAAACCTCAAGTTGACAATCATAGGATTTCCACAACTGTTCTTGGAATGAAACAAAAACCAGAGGTGTATACACACTCGCAGCATGATCCAAGATTGCTACATGATAAGATGGTGTTACTTTGCTTTGGCTTGCCTTAAAATCTGCAACCATCTCATCATAACGACGACCCTCAAGTAATCGTTGAAAGTTTTCAAAGAATCTTCTCAAATCGTGCTTATAACTAATATAACTCTTGATGAGTTTATTCATGCTTTCACTTCGTTGTGTAGTGGTCATGTCTGCACAAAACGTATCTCGCCCATAAACTAATGCCCACTTTTCCTTGATGTTAAACATTCTCTTTAACCAACTATTATCTTGCAGCTCATACTTTTCCAACATTTTGTTCCAAGCATCTATGAAATCTTCTTCATTCTCGTAATCATAAATGCAATTACTAAAATCTCTAGAGAAGTCATTGGTGTACCTTGAAAAAACCCAACTCAAATGAATCGTGGCATTTTGAAAGATGTGCCAGATACAAAGACGGTGACGAGTCTCTGGCCACTGAGAAGCAAGGGCTAATGACATCACAGGATCTTGATCTGTCAACATTGTCTTGGGTAGTTTGTCTCCCATCGCTCTAGAAAACGTATCAAACAACCACACGAATGACTCTGCCTTCTCATCATACAGTAAAGCAGCACCAAATATAGTAGTTTGCTTATGATGATTCACCCCGAAAAATAAAGCAATTGGCCGACCATCCTTGTGCTTGCGGTACGTAGTATCAAAGCAAACAACATCACCAAAATCCTCATAGTCAGACATCATTTTTGCATCAGCCCAAAAAGTATTCGTGATCAAATCATCTTCGTCCACTTGAATAGCATAAAAGAAACTAGGATCTTTTTCTTTCATACTTTGCAAGAATTCAAGAACACCACCAGTATCACCTGACTTTATTTTTAAAGTACGCTTACTTCGCAAATAATTCTTATAATCCACGTGAGCAAATCCAAGATTTTCATGACCTCCTGCTTGCCTAGCCATGAATTCAAATGCTTGTTTTGGAGCAATACCTGAAATATCTGCCAAGTCCACTTCTAATGACTGAGCTGCTGAAATCCCCCTATGTGATCTAAACAAATGACTCTTAATTGGGCTGGCCAAAGTATGATTATGCTCCGCAATAAAGTTGACAACCCTATATTTGCCGATTACACGACAACTGATTTTCAACATGGCCAGGCAACCAAATCTTGTCTCCGACCGGTGAGATTTGTAAAGATTTTCTCGTTTATCACGCCCTCGTTTACCTTGGCATGAACAAACAAATGTTCTGTCCAAAATTGCCCCTTTGCATTTATGAGTTCCGCTTTTACGAACAGAAAATCCAGCTAACAAAGCATAGGCATTGTAGAACACATAAGCTTCCTCTTCGCATTCAAACTCCATACCAACTCTCGGAATAGCTTCTTTAGGTATCTTCGAATGGAGTGTATTCATCATCTCGACTTCTTGACCAGCTTGTGTCAAATCTCCGTCTTGCTCGAAATCAAGTCGGCGTCGTGGTTGTGTATCTTGTATTTCAATCTCCATAACTTTGACAAAATAAAATTAAAATTAAGCTAAATAGGCCAGATTTCTTATAGTAAATAGGATATTTGTTATATTAAGTTGATGATTAACTAGCTACCATGTTCAATCTGATACATAAAGAAGAGCAAATCCTATCCAATTTATCAAAGTAAAATCAAATAAAAACTTAGATAAAGAAATTGAAAGTTTAAAAGGAAAAAATGTGAACAATCACCAACCTTTGATGTGATTATCAATTGTAAATGATCAAGATGGTCTGAATTCGAGGTTACTGGATGAACGAGAAGTTCATGTTAATGGATCTTAACTTCAATAAATACCAATTAGCTAATAAATGGAGAAACAAGTAAACTCAAACGTCACCCAAATGAGGAGGGAAAAGATACATGGGGTCAAAAGAGGAGGGAAAATTAGAAAGAGAAATCAAATAGGGACTCTGGGAGTATTTTATATTCGTTTAAATTTGGTTACTAATTTAGTGGTAGGTTGTGAACAAGTGGACCAATAGGATATGTGGTGCAGGGTAGGTTGCATAGTACGCTGCAGAAGATCCGGCCTGGAGGAAAAGGTGTAGCATATGGAAGAGAAGGTGAAGCGGATGAAGCATAAAAATAAAAAATAAATTGATATCCCCAAATTTTGGAGATATGAAAATGGGTCAAAATACAAAAGAATGGGTATATGGAGATATCACTTTCATATCATATATTGATATACTCATTTTTACGGGTTGCTTCGGGTTGAAATATTTGCGCCAAAACCCACGTTTTACGGGTTGAGTTGGGTCGGGTCCTCTGGTCGAGTCACGCTTTGACATGTCTTTTGGAATGTGGTTGTCCCACATCGGTAATATAGAGAATGCTTGAATAACATATAAGCTAGGTTGAAGGGCTACTCCTCTCATTGCCAATTGGTTTTGAGATGGAACCCCGTTTGGTTTATGTGTTGTTCGAGTCTCTTATATGTGGGTCCGCACACACGACCTCCCTCCAGCTTGTCTTAGCCCCACCGGGCCCAGTCGACTTTAACATGGTATCAGAGCCGGGTTCGGCTAGTTTCGGCCTGGGCTTCGGATTAGTGAGGTTGTTGGCCTTGTTGACATGTCGCGGGCATTGGTTCCCATTTAAGTGCACTTGGCAAGTGCAACTTTGTTGGCTAAAGCCGTTGCACTTGAGGGGGCGTGTTGGAATTTGGTTGTCCCACATCGGTAATATAGAGAATGCTTGAACAACATATAAGGTTGAAGGGCTACTCCTCTCATTACCAATTGGTTTTGAGATGGAACCCCGTTTGGTTTATGTGTTGTTCGAGTCTCTCGTATGTGGGTCCGCACACACGACCTCCCTCCCGCTTGTCTTAGCCCCACCGGGCCCAATCGACTTTAACAAGATCTACCCATACCTGATATACATATATGGATATCAAACAGACCCTAACATGATCATATACCTTTTTTTTTTACAAAGTTATGAGATACAAAAGTACATACTCCGTATAATGTAGTTAAAATTTACAGGTTTTTCATTTACGTTAGTGTCTAGATAAAAAACGAAATACTTTTGTTTTTTCTATTATGTTAGAGATTATGGTAGAGACAAGTAGACAAAGAAATATCCACAAATTGACAAGAAATGTAAATTGATAAGAAATGTATGGTAGCTCTAAAAACTATCCACAAATTGTGGTAGTTTTTCCTTGACACTCGTGGTGCATTCTGGATCTCCACCGACTTCTCTGCTGGCTGACAACAGCTTGTATGAGTTGATTGGATTTTTCTTTCTTCTCAAATGACTTGTGTTATTGTGTGTTATTTGTATTAACGGATTTCCGTCTGCCGACTTGGTCGGCCATCGAGTTTCATATATGTCTGAACTCGAATTTTTACCTAATAAAAAAAAATAAAAACAATGACGACTATATGAGTGCTAGTTGGGTCCTTATTATTATTTATGACGAGGAAATTCAAGACGCTGGAGGGAGGTCATGTGTGTGGGCCCACATACGAGAGACTCGAACAACACATAAACCCAGTGGGGTTCCATCTCAAAACTAATTGACAATGAAAGGAGTAACCCTTCAACCTTATATCTTATTCAAACCTTCTCTATATTATCGATGTGAGACAACCACATTCCAACAACATGCGACCTACTACTAATTGAACAACCGCTGAATAAATATTCATTATAATTGAATAAATATTACAACTAAATAAACACTCACTATAATTAAATAACAATTCGAACAATTACCAATTACTACCTACCTAAAAACACATATCGCATGTCAACATAAACCTTAAATTTTTATCAAAAGAAAATGGGCCCAACACGTGCTGACATATTAATACATATGCTGATATCCAGCTGGAATGGACTATATTTTCCACACTAACCGGGAAAGTCAAATGTACAACCCTCGTGGTCAAACCCAAAAATTATACAGTAGACGCTTATTTAAATGATTGATTGGCGCTTAATCATTCCTAATTTTTCTAGTCAAATATACACAGTACGTAGTATTGATTTTTTTTAATTGATCAATGTTGATTTTTTATTATTTCTTGTGGGTCAGTGGCCAATCGAATCTATAGGACCTACTCAATCAATCCAAATCTCTTTACATATAAAATTGGAGGAGATTAAAATAAAAACAAAACTTTGTTCAGCATGATGCATTAATTAGCTAGATTTGAGATTCATGCTAATAATTTAGTTACTAGTTGACGATAACCTTGGTAGCTATCTGTATATATGTCATGGTTTTTATTTATAAAATTCATATGTAATTTTTTCTTTGCACTTGTATATATGTATTATATATTAGCCCATTGTATGGTTTGTTACCACTTAAGTCCAATGCATGTATCATCTATATTAGTCGGTTTGATATGTTTATAAACTCTTATTATGAAAATTTATGCTAAGTCGATTTATTAAAAGTCTGAGGCACTGGCGACTAAACTTGATGTTATAGTTCAAGTTATGAGGATCGATGAATATGGTTCAAGTTCTGAGGCCATTCGCATTCGTTTAGAGGAGTGGTCGGTTCTCTTGTGGGATTGGTGTTAAGACTTTAACTTGTTCAGGAGTTGAAGAGCATGGGTAGAGTTTTGTCTGTCGATGAGATGATAATCAGACAGCAAATTGTTAAGCCAAAATGCAAGGTCATTTTGAAGACGATTTAGCTTTATAGTTACATATTATATTTGATGATTTGATTTTTTGAAATAATAATGGTTTGTGTATTTTAAAAAAAAGTATGACTTGATAGAAAGAAAAGTCCAAATAAGAAAAATGTGAAATTACAAACGTTTTAACTAAGAATAAAATAAATGAAATATCCAATTCCTAATAGAAAATAGGTAAGAGAGAGCCGGCAGTTTTGAACGGTACGTGGCCGCTCTGCTCTCTGTTGATGCAACCGTATGTCGTTTTGGGACTTTACCATTTGAAGCCTTGAAGTTACGTTCATATAGGAGGAGAAAGAAACTGTCACACATACACAATGTAAAAGCAAAATGACTCAACATTTATATATATATATATATATATATATATATATATATATATATATATATATATATATATATATATATATATATATATATATATATATATATAAACTTAAAATTAATAAATGAAATTCTGAATAATTTAAATGAGGATTGAAGGGCTAATTGTGGAGGTTGTGGGGTCCATTTTAATTCATCTTATTGCAACCTCCGAATGTAGCTTTTGGTGATCAGTTTGATGGTTGAATTAATCTTAAAATCTTTCTACCTGTTTCCTCCATTTATGTCATATGTTTTTTTACAGTATATGTTTTATTATAACAATAAAAATTATATTTAAAAAAAATTATTATCATAAAAAAATTGTATAAGACTTATAAAAAAGAATGGATGATATACTAGTCTTCTAATATAACACGTAAAAAAATAAACCTACCAATAATATATAATAGTAAAAAGAAAGGTTTAACACAGCTAATCGGTAGCTCGTACTATAGTAGTATATAAGCTAAAAAAGGTTTAACGGAGTATATACTCCATTAATTGATTTTCTGTACCAATGGAAAGCCATTCCATCTTTTTGGGTTGCGTACAAAAATTAGGATACCTTATAAATAATTACGTTAGATGCATATGATAGGAGGATGTACACCAACTTACAAGGGATTCGGTCGGATTCTACTTGGACTCACAACGAATTCATTACCAAACATTTGTGTGGAGTATCAATTTTTATTTGAAAAATAACCCCCCCCAAAAAAATTAATTCAGTTACGACAAGCAGGGTCGGTCCATTGCTTTTTGAGGCCTTGTGCAACTTATACGTTGATGCCTTTTTCATTACTAATTGAAAAGGGAAAACGATACACCTAATCTATATTCTCGTGTCGTGTGTTCAATATAATGTGAGAAATAGAATAGATAAGTATGCTGAAAATGAGAACAAGGAGATTCGACAACAACTACAGTTAGAAAGTGGGAAAATCACTTCTTGTCCAGTGTCAATTGAGCTAACAAATCTTTTTTCTTTATTTTTTTACTTATATTAATTATATATATGCTTTCAAAAAAATTTGAGGCCCCCAAAAATTTAAGGCCCTATGCAATTGCACGTTTTGCCAGGGTAACTAGCCGTCCCTGAGGACAAGCATATATGCACCCAATTGAGGTGCTAAATGCACTCAGTCAAACGGATCCTTAATCCGTTTCATTCTTAAAAGGATACGTGTTTAAACTCACTGTGCCAAACTACCAAAGTAGAGGAAAGTAATAAACGAATCTTGAATCTGTTCGGCCAATTAAAAAAAAACAGATCTAGGATCCTTTGCATGTCATTAAAATTGATGAAAAAATACAAAATTGAAACAATTGTTGACCCACTTGATATATTTAAATTTTGGGAAAAATACAATAGTCAAACGGAGCCCATAAGTTGTTAAAAAAAAGTAGAAATGAAAGAAAAGAAAAACAAAGAACGAATCCTATATCCGTTCCATATAATTAAAATATTTGAAAAAATACAAAATTGAAACAAATGGTTGATCATTAGATATATTTAGATTTTTGGGAAATACAATATTCAATTTCGAAAAGTACAATACGAATGGATCATCTAGGATCCATTCTTTAAAAAAAGGTAAAACTGAAAGATAAAAAAAAATATATGACAAACCAAAACAAACGGATTCGAGATCCGTTCTATGAAAAAGTTAAAATAAAATAAAATGAAACAAATCCTGGATTCATTCAAACTTAGGATAAATATTAGACTTTGTCTTCTCCAGCCAGTTCTCTCCCTCCGTCTCCGCTCCCTTGACTCTCCTTCTCACCTTTGTGCACCAACCTCCCCCCTCTCGAAGACCACGTGGCAGCAGCCGCTGACAGCTGATGTTGATGGATGTGGGTTTAAAATTGCGTGCGTCTCTCCTGGAATGCTGAGAGTGGTGGAGCTACAAGCGATTCAAGGGGTTGGTGGGCTGCCGAGGTTGTAGATGGGTAATGGGGAGGAGGAGGGTGGTGGGGATGCGAAGGTGCTAGGGGGCTAGGGGTGGTGGGTTACCCAAGGGGCTAGAGAAGCTGGAGGGCAATGTTCTAAAAAACGTCTGGCAGCAGAGTACGGCTAAGTACCAAGACGATTTGACGGATTTATTAGCGGTTTCCCTAGTGACAAATTGGTTTTTGATTGTTTTGTTATATTTATCCCATGAAATATGTATAAAACATATATGATATACTATATTATGTATCAATTTCCAATCTATAACATATCAAATAAAAAACCCTCATAACTATATTATAGTTGTTACAATCAAATATATGTTCAAATAAGTATTAAGTTCAATTTTAATACATTAATAATAACTTATCTCAACTCTAAACAATATATAGTCATAACGTAGAAGCTAGGTTAGAACTTAATTAGAAGACAAATTAAGTTTAATTTTATGTATTAATTACTAATATATAGTCATAACATAAATAAAACGTTAGTCAATAATGTCTCCAAAATAAAGGTCAATTTTATCATTTTTTGTTCCCAAGAAATATGGGTAAGATCCTAAAACCACTAATAACCAGACAAATTGCTAAGATCCTAAAACCACTATTAGCCAGACAAATTGAATAGTGGTTTTAAGAGGGAGAGTGACAAGTCTATGGAGAGACACCCTTAAGAATTTTCATGGAGGCGAGTTTCATGGAGGATTTTGGAAATTGAATAGGAACTTATCTACAGTTCAATTGAAATTGACTTGCCGGTAGTTATTTTGAAATCTTGGCAATAACCTCATTTTTTTTCTTAATTAGCGCTATATGTCACATCACCTCCAAATTTTGTCAGAAATTTATGATAAGAAAAAAAAAGTTTTTCAATTTTAAGATTCTGTCGAAGGAAAATAAAAAATAAAAGGAACATAATGTTAAAAAAAAATCGAATAAATGATCTCATAATTATAGAAAGCAAAAATGTTTTCAAACTATGAAAGCTCGATCAAATAGATACCAAATATATCTACATTTCGAGATATCAACTTGAACACATATTCAATCTATGATGAGATAACTCAATGGTAAAGCGTGAGGGAGTTAATGAGAGGTTACGGGTTCGATCTCAACCTCCGCCTTTTTTCTTGGGTGAAAATCAAGGTTCACTTTAATTTTTACCATTTGATTCAGTTGGTCGACGCAAGCCGATTTACTTACGTGACTCTTGTCGACTGGATCACGTGGTTTACCACCAAAGTCGGTTATCCTCGTTATTAAAAAAAACATGAACACATGTTCGATGTTATCAAAATGTTATGTACATTAAACAAATTTGGCAATTTTAAAGTCCAGTGTATGCAAATATTATTGGCACAGTTGGTTATAAAAAATGAAAGTTTATATTGCATCTAAAATGAGGTTTAATTCGATCACGTTTTATGCTATTTACTCCGTTTAATTGGCGCGGTCACAACTCACGGGTTACTTTCCTCTTATCCTAAAAGTTGGTATATACTTATGAAAGTTTATACAGTTCGTACATCTGAGAGTTTATAGTACAGTTGGTCAAATTAACCAAGTAGATATACAATATTGCATCTACTCTCATATCCAGGCTACATACAATATCATATTTTCCACGAAATTCCCTGTCAATTTAGAAATATAAATCCTATAAACTCTATAATTATAATAATTATGCTTAAATAATTTTATTAAGAAATCTTTTTTCCCCAAAATAATGCTCCATAGTCTTAATGTATGCACGGAGAATATAGGTGAACACGCTTTGAATTTTTTTTTTCACATTGGTTAAAAAAATGAAAACAAATTATGGAAATAGCCAACATTCCAAAGTATTTTGAGATTTAGACAAAGTAAGGCTAAGTTGCGGTTTGAAATAGCGACTTTAGCCTAACTTTAAAAAAAATATACGGAATTTTTGCCAAATGCCCCTGGAGTTAAGGCTAATTCGCGTAGTGTACGAAAGTTTGACATATTTCGCCGGATGCCCTTGAGGTTTCCATTTTTTTCGCCAAATACCCCTGAGGTTTTCATTTTTTCACCAAATGCCCATCTGTCGAATTAGTTAACATTTTTATTAAAAATAAAAAGAAAAGAAAATATTATTTCATTATTATTTTTGTAAGGTATTATTTGCACAATATTATTTAATTATGGTAATTAAATCATCTAATATTATTTACACAATACCATTTCATATTACATTTTTTAACCAATGGAATTAATTCAAAACTTTTTTTTGATAAAGTTAAAAGTAATTATACAATATTATTTCATTATGTATTAATTACATGATATCATTTCATGCTATTTTTTTAAACAATGGGATTAATTCAAAACTTTTTTTTTATAAAAAATATATAGTTCTAAATATACGAATTCTTTTTTTTTCCAGAGCAACTAGTCTCTCTCTTTGTGTGTGTATATATATAATGAAAACTATTTGTTTATATAATAACCTTAATTTTTGGAATTTCACCCAATCAACCTAATCTACATAAATTTTCAAATAATAAACTTTTTAAACAATTTTTAACCAATGAGATTTATCTATTCTAATTGTTAAATGAGAAATATTTTTGCTTAGATGACATAATCATTTTAATTTTACAATTTCCTCCCAATCAACTAAATCTAAAAAAAAAATCAAACTAATAAAATTTGTACATGTTTCTTTCATTAGTCTAGTTATATCTAAATACTCCGTATTAAATAATAAGCATTTTTTATTAGGTGTTATAACCACATTTATTTTAGGATTTTTACCCAATCAATATATTTTACTTAAATCTTAAACTCATGTAATTTTTACACATTTTTTATAAATATTTTTTTTACTATTTTTTACTTAATTATCAAATCTATTTTTTTGAATTTTTTACAATAGTTTATTTAATTTTTTCACAGTAATTTTTTATACTTACAAAATTTTATTTTTATTATCTAAAAAGAAAAATATGCACCATGTTGCGGGAATTTTTATTATCTAAAAAGAAAAATATGCACCATGTTGCGGGAATTGTACTAATTTTCAATAAAAAAAAATGTTAACAAATTCGACAGAGGGACATTTGGCGAAAAAATGAAAACCTCAGGGGTATTTGGCGAAAAAAATGAAAACCTCAGGGGCATCTGGCGAAATATGACAAACTTTTGTACACCACGCGAATTAGCCTTAACCTCAGGGGCATTTGACGAAAATTTTGAAAAATATAATACCGATGTCGCTGATTGAAACAACGACTTTGTATTTTTTTTATAAAAAAAATTCAGTTTAAATTAAAAAACGCTAAAAAGGGGGGAAAATTATACCCGCCTCCCTTTTTAATTTTTTTTTTCAAAAAAATACAAAGTTGTTGTTAAAACAGCAACTTTGATATTATATTATTTTTTTTAAAGTTGGACTAAAGTCGTTTCAAACAGTGAATTATCCCTACTGCCATCTTACCTATTTCCCTAATTTTTTTTAGTTTATTGGCCAATTTGAAAAAAAAATTCCTCAAATAAGTTTTGGGATACCCCACGATGCTCTTACAGGTCTATATCTACATGATAGCGAATCACTTTCTTATCTGAAAAAAAAAAAGGAAAGGAAAACTACAAGAAATCAGATAAATCAATTACAGCAATGATTACTGCAAACCAATCATATAACATGCGTGAAGAAAATATCGATTCAACTATTACAAACTCTTGGCGTGCCCTGCCCTACTCCGTTCCATTAAGATCCCCGAATTGACGAAACAAAGACTAACCTAGGCCAAAATGTATGGTGTTATATGAGCCTAAAGTTCGGAATATCCAGTTGTTTTATGATCAGTTTCTCACTTCTTACCCTCTTCCTCCTCGGGTGGCGAACCACCAGACGAAGCGCTCTCGTCTGATGCAGCGGCCCCTGAAGCGCCGCCTGACATGTGCTGTCCGATCTTCGACAGAGACTTGTTTGCAGCATCGATCTTGGCTTTAATCTGGTCGACGTTGTCCTGCTGCATTGCGCTCCTCAGGTCAGCGACTGCATCTTCTATCTCCTTTGCGATCTCAGCAGGGATCTTTTCCCGGTACTCTCCGAGGCTCTTCTCAATGCTGTAGATGGTTGTGTCCGCGGTGTTCTTTGCGTCGATGAGTGCCTTCCTTTCTTGATCCTTTTGGGCGTGCTGCTCGGCTTCCTTGACCATCCTTTCAATTTCGTCCTCTCCTAGCCCGCCTGAGGACTGGATAGTGACATACTGTTCCTTCCCAGTGGCCTTGTCCTTGGCAGAGACTGTCACAATGCCGTTGGCATCAATGTCGAATGACACCTCGATTTGGGGCATGCCACGTGGGGCGGGTGGGATACCGATTAGCTCAAACTCTCCAAGAACCTTGTTGTCCGTAGCCATTTCCCGCTCACCTTGTAAGACCTTGATACCCACTTGAGTTTGGTTGTCTGCTGCAGTTGAGAATACCTGAGAGCGGAAAACCAAATTTTGATATCATCATATGATTCAAGGCACAGATCTAAACATGAACATTCGGTACCTGAAACCAATCACATATCAAACTAGCACAAACAAATCATAGAGCACGGCATGATCTAGTGTACTGTGTAACCTAACGTCCTGGCTAAATGCTGATGCATATCATTCATAGAAAGGACCAGGGAGAACAAAATCAAGGCTAAGAGCTTGCACTATTAGGATCTAGACAAGTCAACTGAGTTAGGTTTTTGGGCACATGAAGGAGAAGTTATTTTCAGTTTTGGGTCAAAAAGCGGAAAACACAGATCAAGGATATTAAGTTTGTCATATTTCAGGTTGAATAAAGGATTGCCTAGTTTTAAGTTTGAAGTTCAAGTTATTGTAATCATTTTCTGATTACAGTTTTGACTCGTTCCCTGAAGTAACTAGTTGGATCAAGGTTACCTTTTAACAAATATGCAGGGATAGACCCTTTGGCACAACAACATAGATTACAAATATATAGGAGTCTCTAGTAGTCCAATTGCCAACCAAAAGTAAGTAGCACTTTCCAAAACCTAGCTCATATATTAATTATATTAAATAAAAAAGGAAAAGATGAATCGGCGGGCTTACCTGACTCTTCTTTGTAGGAATGGTCGTGTTCCTGTTAATGAGCTTAGTGAAGACACCGCCCATAGTTTCAATACCAAGAGAGAGAGGAGTGACATCCAAAAGAAGCAGGTCTTTCACGTCACCACGCAAGATACCACCCTGAATTGCGGCCCCCAATGCAACAGCTTCATCTGGGTTCACTCCTTTGCTAGGGCTCTTTCCAAAGATCTCCATAACTATCTCTTGCACCTTTGGTACACGGGTCATGCCTCCAACTAGAAGGACCTCGTTAACATCCTTTAAAGATACTCCAGCATCCTTCAAACAATTTTTACACGGAATCCTTGTCCTCTCAATCAGGTGGTTCACAAGAGCCTCAAATTTCGACCTTGTAAGTGTGATGTTCAAATGCTTCGCACCAGAGGCATCTGCCGTGATGAATGGAAGATTAATTTCTGTCTGCGAAGTTGATGATAGTTCTATCTTGGCCTTCTCAGCTGCTTCTCTTAGTCTCTGCAGAGCCAGGCGATCCTTTGCAAGATCAATTGACTCTGTTCTTTTGAATTCGCCCACTAGGAATTCCAACAAGGTATTGTCAAAGTCCTCTCCGCCCAAAAATGTGTCTCCGTTTGTAGCTTTTACCTGCATAAGTCCAACGTATCAGCAACCTTTACAGATATTGACTACTATAAGAAGTGCCTAAAATGGTCAAATATATACCTCAAAAACACCATTGGAGATTTCCAAGATGGATACATCAAATGTTCCTCCTCCCAGATCAAAAACTGCAATAAGACCCTCCTTGTTGCTCATTCCATAAGAAAGGGCAGCTGCAGTGGGTTCATTAATGATTCTCTGAACATCAAGTCCTGCGATTCTACCAGCATCCTTTGTGGCTTGCCTCTGTGCATCATTGAAATATGCCGGGACCGTAACCACGGCTTTTGAAACAGACTTTCCAAGGTAAGCCTCAGCAGTTTCCCTCATTTTAGTCAAAACAAAAGCTCCAACTTGGCTAGGCGAATACTGCTGACCATTTGCTTCAACCCACGCATCCCCGTTAGGAGCTCTGACTATCTTATAAGGCACCATCTTCATCTCTTTCTGTGTTTGTGCATCATCAAATCGTCTCCCAATCAATCGCTTGGTTCCAAAGATAGTGTTCGTTGGATTAGTCACAGCCTGACGCTTAGCTGGGGTGCCCACAAGAAGCTCCCCCTTCTGGTTGAAGGCAACTACAGATGGTGTAGTTCGAGCTCCTTCAGCATTCTCAATCACTTTGGCATTCTACACAACAATTTGAGTCCAATCAAATCTTCGTCATAAAAGTTGTATAACTAACCATAATGCATTTGGTACCAAAAACCAAAGCAATAAACAAACACAATCGAACATCAACAACAAAAAACATCTAACCTTGCCCTCCATGACAGCAACACATGAGTTTGTTGTCCCCAAATCAATACCAATCACATCATTTCCAACCGGCCTCGAACTACAGAAAAGAATCACTGATTTAACATATTATGAAAAATATATTATTGAAGACAAAAAAGGGAACAAATTTACTAATTTACCTGAATGGCCTAATCAATGACGACCACTTAGATCCGAGGATCGGACTACTCAATGACTTCGATTTCCCAGCAATCTAAATTTGAAAAATCAAACTTAAACATCAACCAATGAAATAGTAAATTCCAACCATATGACATCAATAAACCATCCGAAGAAGCAAATGTACACAATAAGATCAACGGAGTCATCAAATCAATCGCGAAACCAGGAAATTGGAGGAGGGGCTACATTTAAAATCGAAACAGATACCATAAACGCAAACAAAAACTCAAAATCAAACAGATTATAATCAACAGATCAGCGTCCCGAACCCCGTTCAAACAACGACTCCCAAAAATGGCAAATAATCGAAAACATGAGGGAAAACGGAAACAAATAGGGAGATGAGAGACAGGAGAAAACGTACAGATGTGAGGGAGGAGAGAGTAGAGAGCTCGCGGTGCAGAAGAGAACGGCGAAGGAGAGTGGCCGCCATTGGAGAGGTGAGAGATCTCCTGGGATTGGAAATGGGGGAGAAGTAGGAGATGCCGAAGATTAGGGTTTAGGGTTTAACGGAACCGAAAAGGGGCAAAATTTAGGATTTTGCTCTCTGTTGTGAAATTTGTAAATAATAATATAAAGAATTGTTGCCTCTCACACGTTCTAGACCTCTTTTCTTTTTCATCAAGTTTCTACTACTTTCTAGTTGTCCACTTTCTTTTTTTATACTACTCCGTACCACTTTTTTTTTAATTACTGTTTGGGACTTGAGACTTATCAAATTTGAAAAATTAATCATAAATAAGTTCCAAATTTTCATCGAGTGATATTAAGAGGAGCAAAGTCAAAGACTATTAAAAATGCTAAACTTTTTTATGAAATGAATTTTGGTAAATAGTAGTAAAATATACTTATATACCTTGTTTATAGATGTGTTTGTGCAAATAACACACTTTGTTAATATTTGCAAATCCTACCCATTTCAAAAAATTATAAAAGATATTGAAGATATGAAATCTTTTATGGGAAATTCCGTCTGATACCCATGTGGTTAATGCAATTTTGGTTGGTGCCCCAAAAATTTTTTTCCCATTTGGTGTCTCTTAACTTTTATAAAAGTTTGCACCGTGTCCATAAACAATTCATCTGTTAACTCCGTTAAATATGGATGATTTTAAGCTTGTTCACCCCCCAAATTAACACCTTTTAAAGCAAATTCAACCCCCCAATTTAACACTATTCATTTATTTAAACAAAATGATAATTAACAAATGAATTAGTAAATCTTATTCCCAAAATTTTGAAAATAAAACTTGTGATCCTATGTCTATATTATATACTTAACTTTTTGGAAATACTAAGAGCAAATTTAAGGCAACAAACTTGAAATTATAGATTTAAATTCAATAAGAAAATATAGATTCATAGGAACATCATAAATTGTCAATTATCAAACTATTAACATAAGTTCCAACCCTCTAAGTAGTTCTAACCTTCTAGCTATTGCAACAAAAGGAGGCCAAATGCTATCAATCTCCATAGAATTATACGAAGTTCTAACCTTCTAGCTAGTACGTGCAACAAAAAAAAAAGTGTTAGAGAACAAGTCTAATCCTTCTAATCTTGTTGACTTCCATCAATCTATGGTGCTTATCCCATTACATCATCTTCAATAGGACATTGTTGTGAACCAACTTGCACCTTCTTTTTACACCTTTTAGTTTGCTTTTGTTCAACCCGAACACTTTGTTGTTCTTTAAGCTCTCTTGCGATCGGGTCACCTTTACAAGTCTTAACATTATGTCCAAATGCCTTAATAACACATATAAATGAATATAGTTAAAATTTATGTCATGGAAAAATTAAGAACTACAAGTGTTAACATACCTTGGATTTTGCACAACGCACTTTGTTAGACCTCTTTTCCTTTTGCTTTTCACCCTCTCCTCTTCTTCTATTCCTTGATGGCCTTCCTACTCTCCTTTTCATAATTGGAGATTCTATGTTTGGAAAATTGAATTTCGACCACTGTTCTTTATCGGGTACTGGGTGAAAACTGAAAATCAATCGAGTAAGCCATCCTATAAGTTAAGCTTGTATAGAAAACCAGCTGGATAGTACAAATTGACGAAGCCCGATTTCAGAATTTTGTTTCCTCGGGTTCCGGAATCAAGTTGGACGCGGGCGAGCTCAAACGATCGGGCTTACCTGAGATGCGCGACAAGATTACCGTCAGCGTACTAAAACTTGTCCCGATCCGAGCTCAAGTCATCCGTGGACCACCATCCTCCCAGGGCTCCATCAAATGTCGGCTCTCGCTGACCGAGACAAATCTTACTTAGGGAGGCTCTCCGAGCCATGGAAACCCGCCCTTTCCCTTTCAAGATTTCAAATGCGCCGACCCCATTTAATGTGGTCTTGACGCTTATTTATAGGCAAAGCTTCGGTGGCATGTTCGACACTTGTCTTTAAGTCGATGACACGTGTCGAATGGAGTAGGACATGTGTATGTGTTTGTGATGACACTTGTCCTTAAGCCGATGGCACTTGTTCGCAGATGGTTTTCCATTTGTGGATTCCTTAAGTCTGAATCTCGACTCGTGTTTGCCTATTTTTGATAAATGCATTTTGTTTGTGAGGTTCTATTTGTATAGCGGGGAACCTTATTCATGATCGTGTTTAGTCTATATTTATTCATGGCATTGTAAGTATTACAGAGTATTATTTATGTCAGTGGATCGTCAATACCGAGATAATTTTGAATATGTTGTTGGTGGATTTGTTAGTGAGAGATGAGATGGTTTGGCATTATTCAGGACAAAAGGATTTCATAGTACGAACAACTTATCATATGTACATGGAAAGGAAGGAGGATGGCTTGATAGCGCTACATCGACCATTGAAACCATGGAGAGGCTATTGAAAAATTTGTGAAAAATTAAGACTCTTCCAAGGGTGAGAGAAGGCTTGCAGCAAGATACTCTTTTCTAAGGAGTATGTATAGGAGGAGAATTACGAGGGATGATTGTTGTGAGTTATGTGAATGTCGGGGCTCAAAAGCTCATGTTTTGTTTCATTGTTGACAAGTAAAACGATGTTGGAGGTTGTGTCTAAAGTTTAAGAGAGCGATGTGGGTGCTCAAAAGTGGTGGAGTATGTGGAGGTTTCTTGAAGTATAGTTAAGTAAAAAAGGTGAGGAGATGGAGCATGATGGTGTGGGAGGTGTGGAATGTAAGGAATCATAGATTTTTCAAAGGGGAAGAGTGTTGGATGTGATGGTGGTGGTGGATAAGGTGGATTATATGGCGATTGAGGGGCTTGGACGGGAGACAAGCATCACAGTGTAGAGGGGAGGGGGGAGAGAACCAATATAGGAGATAAAATGGCAACGACCATCGCATGGATTCGTCAAGATTAACTGCGATGCGACGGTCCACAACAAGTTAGAGAATGGTTTTGGAATGGTTGAGCAAGTCGAGAGTGAAGATGTATGCTTCATGAGTGAGCGCTAAGAGGATTCAATTAACCGGTGATGTCAAGCTCGCAAAGGTCGAGGGAATCCTTCGAACGATGCAACAAGGTCCTCAAATCGGTGTTTCGAATGTCATTGTTGAAAGGGATAGCTTGTTTCTTTTCAATAAGATTAATCAGAAGAGTATAAGGGTGAGGGGAGAACTTGAGTATATGTTGCAGGGAATTTGAAAGGCGGCTGAGGCGTTCGAGAAATGTTGTAGGTCTTGCATGCGGAGGAACTCAAATAACATAGCTCATTTTCTTGCAAAGATTAAGCCAAAAAGTTGTATTTGTGATTAAATTACATATTTTGTTTCAAATTGGTGTAGAACGTCTGTTGTTGGATGATATTGAATAAAGTATATATTAAGGACAAGGGGTGTTGGTTCTTAAAAAAAATCAAACACTCGACAAGAACAAACAACTGCATTTTAATAACACACTCGAATATCCTCCCTCTTTACGTCCTTAGTAATTTCGTTCATTTTTTGAAAAGATTTAGGCCGATTTATCAATTGAAGGTCATATTTAATGTAAAGACCGAATATATTTATATATTATGATTAGTTTAACTAAATAAATTATTATTAATTTCAATTTGTAAAAGCGGAGAAAAAGTCGTCCTCGAGCACGAGTTTTTAAAAACATTCCGGCATCGTTTCGAGAATTTAGATTTTAACGGATTTAATTCCGCCTTCGAGCTCCGAGTTTTGATAAAATTAATTTAATTCCGTTATCTTGTATTAGTAAATTAAATTTTAATTAAATTCGATTTAGTCGGGATTCGTTCGGGCGAGCGGGTTTCGGGATATTTTTTTTCGGGTTCAAAATATCTTGTGGGGACCTCTTTTATTCCCTATTTTATTTCCCCTTTTTCTATATATATATATATATATATATATATATATATATATATATATATATATATATATATATCCCTCTCTCTCTCCAGGCCGATGGCCATCTGCACAGCCCCACACTGCCTACTGCAGAGCTTTGCCTTCTCCACACCATACACCCTCATCCCTGCACCCTTCCTTGTCCTATGTAAACATCCTCTCAAGAATTCCCTAAAGCCCTACCCACAAGTGACCTAGAGCCTCTCCTCCAGCTTCATATCCTCCATTTCAGATCTACATAACAACCTCAAAAGAACCCCCTTTCTCCCTCTAATTTGAGCTCAGAACCACGACCTTCACCACTTCTCCACCACACCTTCCCCTCTGTTTCTGTTCGCCACCCCTTTGCACCACTCTTCCTGGCCATCTACAGCCACCAGGAGGCGCCGTCGTCGCCGCCACCACCTGCTTTCTCTTCCTCGAGCTTGCGGCAGCCCAGCAACCCCGAGCATTCACGACCCTGTTTCGAAGCCAGAGTCAAGACTCGAGAGCCCGATTAGCTCGTTTCCTCCTCTTTCATCCATCCACAGTGGCGCCACTCCCTCCTCCGTCAAGCGGCAGCTCAGCAGCACCACCGTCGAGCCCTTTTCCCCTCTTGTGAGCCCTGTTTTCCGACTCGAAGATGGTAAGCCCCACCCTTCATTTCGCTCTCGACGTTGATAAAAGCTCCACCATTAATCTATTACCTTCCGTCCCAGATCAATCCTGTTCTATTCCGACTCCGACGAAGCCACACCGAAGCTTCGAGCCTCGTTTCCGGCGAGACCCACTCTCTCGGTAATCCTTCTATTCTCCCTCTCCTTCACGCACGTTTTGCCTTCTTGAGGTTGGGTGTGGTCGAAATTTCATGACGGTCGGGTTGGGGAGCTTTGGGCCGGAGAAGAGCCGCCGGAGGAGCCGGAGCTTCACTTTCCCTTCTTCGTTTTCGGCATAACAGGGCATTTGGGGAGGGTGACGGGTTCACTGCCGGTTCAACCTTTTTCTTCTTTATTTTATTTTTTTGCCGGTTCAGTTTAATAGTCCGGTTCATTTACAATCTGAAAGGGGAGGGGATCCGGGTATGGGTTGCGGGTCTGGGCTGGGTTTTGATTCGGGTTGGGCTTGGTTTTGGGCCAGCTGGATGGTTATTTTTGTTGTTGTTATGTTATATATATATATATTGGGTTATATTAATTATATATATGTATGCTATTTTATATATTATTTCTGATTTATTAGGAATATATATATATATTATGAAAATATTAGTATATTATTTTACATGGTTTAAAGGTAATGTTATTAAGATGGATTATTATATGATATGTTTTATAAGGGTGATTTTAAGATATGGATTGTAAGTGTAAATTATTTGAATAATGTTATTATTTTGGGATAATATATAGATTTCTGAAAATTGTATATACCTTAAAAGTATTCAAAAGTGGTATTAATCGATATATCTCACATTGATATTATATGGTGTTTAATATATGTTTTAGAAATTATAAAGTATATTAGTATTGTTGTTTATAAATGTGGGTTAGTAAAATAGATTGATTCTGGTAATTTCTTATGTAAATATATTATTTGGAGTGTTATTAAATATTATATATATATATGGTTTTAAAAGTAATAGTAGTGGAGAAGTGTTATTAACAAATGTTTATTAAGTGATTTTTAGATGATGACTTTTGAGTAAGTAAGAAACATGCCGAAATTGTTTTATAATATGATTTTTGGAAATTGGTTTTAAGGCTTAAGTGTTAATGTCTGAATTTGGCCAAGTATGAGTTGAGAAATCATTTTTAAAATGAGTTGACTTAATTTGGGATTTATGAGTTCGAAAATATGGTTGGTATGATTTTATCAAAGGGTTTGATTGAAAGAATGATTTTGGTCGATTTGATCGTATCGGAAAGATTTTGGGAAACGGTTTTACTATCGGTCAGTTTTGAGGATGTTGAGAACTTGGGTTCGTGAGTATGAATGTGAACCGGTAGCTTATGGAAATGACTTGATGATAGGTGTGTATTGCTTTTGGATTGCTTTGGACTTGCATTTGGGCCCTTGCTTGTGTTATCTTGATGTTCTGCATCAACATGTAAGTATCCTACGGGACTTACTCAGTAACCTGGACCTCCTGCCTGATGTGTCATGTAATGTGTAGTTTGTTGCATATTGAAGCATGCCATGTAGTATCATGCTAGCATTGCATTGAACTGAGCATGTGTTTACTTTGTGTGTTTGAAACAGAACGGCCGTTATCTGTGATAGTCCTAGAGTCTTTGCTAGGGTCATAGGGTAGCCCAGCCCCATCGGGTGCCCTGAGTCTATCGAGTCGATATGAGCATGATGATAGCCCAGCACCATCGGGCATGTTTAATTTATATTTAATTTATGTTATGATGATGATACTGTGGGTGAGTGCACCACCACGAGGATATGCTATGCTATAGCAACGAACTGGCCAGTCTCTACACTAACGGGAAGGGGTGCAGAGGTAGGAGAGGGATATGCCACTTGGCATTGTATTGGGCCCTTTACAGTTCTTTTCCGCATATTATATATACTAGGTGCATGATAGTGTGATTTAAATCTTGTACCGCATTAGTCATCTTTTATTTAGGCATAGGCATGTTATGTGGCCTCAGCGCGGTCAGAGGACCCGCAGGCGATCACCAGGCCTGACTTCGTGGATAGTGTTAGGTACCGCTCTTGTTGCTCCATGCTTCTGTGACGGGGAAATCTTTTGGCGAATCGAAGAATCCGGCGAATATATTCCAACTTGACAAATGGCAATCACCCACTTTGTTTTGGTTTTGACCCGGCTCTGCCGTGGCTTTTGTATCTAAACCATACTTCCGCTTTATTTTCGTTTAAATTGTATTTCTGCGACTTCGACTGATTAGAGGTTTGAAACCTCGACCCGTACCTGAATTGCAACATCCGAACGAAGGTATCCGACCTTCGAAACGTATCCCGGATATTTATATCCGGGCCGTTACAAAGTTGGTATCAGTGTGAGGTTGTGCAATTCGGGTACGCAAGGGTCGAGTGTATGTTTTGGAAAACCGCCCATGAATTTCAAAAGATTTGAAAGCATTTTAAAGGGGCAAAATGAACTTAATATGCCTAACTCAATTGGACTAAATATGAACTTGGCTTATGATAAAAGTGGAGAACCAACTAATAAGGGATCGAGTGGGTAGAAAAGGCGATAGACCATCCCTATTGGATGTAGTCGGAAACGGGTAGGCGAAATACTAGCTTGTTCTTTACAGATGGGTCGGGAAGACTCCAAGGAGATCATTGTAATTGTCATTAACTGATTCTATGATTGAGTGCTTGATATGCTAAAGATTTGATTGTTATGTTCTTACTATTGAATGAATATTGAACGATTTGTGTGAACGGGATAGCGAGAGTACCCTTCTTATATGGTTAAGCTCAGCTTTTGTGGAACCGCCCCTTTCCTTATGAACTCTTTTACAATTCAATCGAGTCCTCCCTTCGGATATCGATCTTCCACGGGAATTGGGTTGGTAAACACATGGTGTCGGGAATCATGATTGAATATAGAGATTGTCCTAGAGAGTATTGGAAGACGGTCCTTGATGAAATTCCGAGTTAGAGAGTGAGATGTCACGAGGCTGTCCTTATCAATTCTTATGACGATCCATTAGTGTCTTCTTACCACGAAAAGTCGTATCCGAGTTGCACGGGAAAGATGGGTGATGAGTGAGTTAGGAAGAGTCAATGTTGCCCTTATGGATCTCTATTGGGTTATCTTGATTGCTCTGTCCATTATTGCGTGATACTATATGGTACTACTCCTTGACCTACAATTGATCCTTAGTGTGGAATTATGCTTATGTGCTTTAATGTTCATAATGACTATTGTATAAGTTTAAGCTATATTTATCGTATCCATATCATCCCGACATGATCTACTTAGTATATTACATTGTCATACTAGGGCACAAATAAATATGTCATATGCTATGAAGTTGTATAATTGATGCCCTCTCTGTGAATAGGTTCATGATAGTGTGATCGACTCTTCCTTATATGAATGTCTCATAAGATGTGCTCTTTAGCATGCTAGCCGATGATGCCTCGATACTTATCGTTCATTTTGTGACAAGAATCTATATCATGCCCACCTATTTCGTATTCGTCAGGTTAACTATTGTTGATTATTTTGCAAGTTAATATTGTGTGTGTTAGTTGTGTGAACGGAGATTATGTGGCATAATGGAGTCTTAGTGAATGCATGTTTACCCTAGTATGTGATGATTTGTACTCATGCCTTGTAATCTAATTATGTTTCCCATTATTTAAACTTGCGTTATGCATCGTTAGACTTGCTCATGCTTCTATATTATCGGAATGTGATTGAATTGAAGTCTTGCTTAGTGCCGAGTAATCGATCAAGTGCATGTATGTACCACATGTTATATTGAGCCTTAGTAACGTGTAGGATCCTTGGTTATGACTTACGCACATTTATGCCTTGCCTACTTTATTGTTGATTCTCTCTCGAGCTAGGTACCTGATAGTGTGGTTCTTTCCTCTTTCTGTTCTCTTAACATGTTTCACTCGTTCTGATTAGCTTAATGTTGAATTCGATGATTGACTAGCTTTCCGTGATAGTTAAACTCAGCATGCTTACATGGTTAAAATGTCTATTACTCTATGATATCCTCTCGTGCTTCCATGAATGTATGATTTGACACCCCGCTTGATTACACATCACTCTATATCCTGATTTTGCAAATACCTGACGCATGAATATCGGAATGAACCTAGTCGAATTACTTTAGTTGTACTCATGTTCAATGTGTGCTATTAGTATCATGTAGGGCTTATGATTTCCAATATGACCCGCTAAATGATCACATGTTGTACTTGTTCTATGATGTGACAACGATTGTACCATATATGTACTCTATGATGGTTCGTTCTTAGAATGATTATAATCTAGCACCCATGATGTCCTTCTTGTTACCTTGATGATGCCTCATGTTTCGTGAATATTATGTTGAACTCCTCTTAATGACTCTTGACTATGCTTGTATCACCTCATGTATCGCTAGTATCATATAGGACTCATGCTTTCTAAATGTATCTCGTCATATGATTTCGTGCCATGCTTGCCCTAATATATGATCATTGCTGGTTCCGTCTATCTTGCTTGAATCTGCTAGGCATATCTGCTCCATGGAATACTAGAATGTTAGCTTATTTCAGATACGTCAGCATCAGACTTGATTGTGTCTTTGATATGAATACGAATGTTTCCCCGGGATAGGTACATGTTAGTGTGAATTAGTGTGATTGATGTGCTCTATGATGAATTCATTTTGTTCGTCACCGTTGTAACCTAATAGACTTTTATAAGGGCATCGTTACTATTCCCGAGTCGGAGTCTTGTCTCTAGTCGTGTCATCTTTAGCTTTGGTTCATTTTGTCTCCGAGGGAAACATTGGGTCGTCCGCTCTTGTCACTTCCCTACCTCCGCTAACTTAAACTCCTACGCGTTACCTTGGATGAGCGACCGCATGGAAAAAGGGATCGGGAAGACGAATAGCGATAGAGCAGCGCAGCGGAAGCGTGGGCCCATAACCCACGGGCCTCAGGATCGATAATGTCGACGGAACAAGCTCGCTTTGAGGATTACGATTGTTGAGCACGATATGACTTGCAGGTGGGAGCGTCCTCTACTCGAATTGCTAACCCTTTCTGAGCTTGTTGATGATGATATTGCACTGACTTGATGTTGAAAGCTGCTTGTTGAGGTGATGACTGTTGCTTGATTGTCTGTTGACTATGATGATATGATTCGATGCCTTACAATCCTAATGTGCCATGATGACTTGATGTGATGCTATTCTGAGTTGCTAAGCATGATCTAAATTCCTTCCTATATAGTATGAACTGCAAATGCCGAGAATCTGAACTGTTTATTAGCTAAGATTATGATGTAACTTGCTAGGTTGAATTGACTTTATTCATATATGGTGTTATATGATAATTTTGAGCATGACGGTAAATTAAGACTTTTGATACATGTTGCAATATCTCATGATGAACTAATGATGTTGTTGTTATAAATGCTAGTTGATATGATGTGAACATTATGTGTAATGATGTCCATGAATGCTTCTTTTTTGAACATGTGAGTGAGGTCCTTTAGTAGAGTGGTCGAAGAGTGGAGAAAGGTTTTGAGCGATTAGAATGATCGACAGTGGTAAGGGGAAGTTGCCAAAGGGAGGTTTGACTTAGGTTGGACCGAGTGAGTTCGGGAATTATAAGAGGCAATGCTTGATGATTTCGATGAGCTCCTAGGTGAATCTCGGATAAGGGTATGATTAGGGATAGGCTGGTTAGGTAGTGACCGAGGAAACTTTATTGAAGATGCGTGGTTAGAAGGGTTCTACGTTGTGATATCCTGGGAAGAGTGAGAAATGTAAGAAATGACCTTTGGGGGTATCGAGGACATAGTATGCAGGGGTGCTCGGGTGTGAAAACAGAGATGAGGGTTGGACTCTTAGAAGTGGATTGCTAGTGAGAGTGCTTGGTGAAATGAGGGGTGAGACTGGAGTGTCAAAATGAGTTGGGGTTTCTTTGGGGATTTTATCCGAGTTGGTGAGTCTAGATGAAGTTTTGGTCTTGGCATGAGAGTCGGAGACGAGCGGGCGGGGTTTGCGTTTTATTATAACTGAAATAATATGCAAAACTTTCTTGATGATGTGATTATGAACTGGCATGATGTTAGATAGCGACCATGATAAACCTGATATGACCTGATATTACATTTTGATATGCGATATTTGAAATCTAGTTGACAATGACAAGTATTATCATGAAATAGTGATACATTGCTATCCTACTACATTGTTCTAGAAGCATGTTGTGATGTGTTGTATAAATCATGAAATAATGATATGTTGCTATGTGAGAGCATGATGTTATATTATGATCAGGAGATGTTAAATGATGAATATTGAATTGGATCGTGAATATGACTTATATATATATATATATGATATAATGGTGCGTGATTGCTAAATGATCGTTATATGGCATTGTATGAGTTGAGATGATGTTTTGTGAGTATACTGACGTTTTGGTGATTGACATACTGACTGACCTTCCCCTTCGCTGAATCTTAATAACCTGACCTTATTGTGTTGATGTGTTGACAACGGGCCTTGGTTCATTGATTCTGTGATGAGAGATACTTTTATGACTTCTGGTGTGATGTTGAGACGTTGTGATGATTTTGTTATGTCGTTGAGATGCATATTATGACCTTCGGTATGATCTGGAGATGTTGATGTGACCTTGTGGCACTACGTTAGTATATGTTGAGACTTGCCTTATGATGTGTTGATTGGAGATTGGTTGATTATTCAGTTATGCATTTCTTATGGCTTATGCATCTTGCTTGAATTGAGACTGATAGATTGATTCGATTCTGGAAACTAGGAAGAGAATATGGGATTAGCCCTTAGAGGTGGATGACTCCACCTCCTACCTTCCGAATTTGATTGATTGGTATGAGAGAAGCTGATTGGGTTTTTGGGAAGATTTTGACAAAATCTTGATTGGAAAGGAATTGACTTGTTTTAGTGTAAAGTTGCTTGATTAAACATCGAATTTGAAGATTTCGAGCGGTTTTAAAAATGGCCAACTTAGGATTTTAAAGAAGTCGCGAGTTCATGATTTAGATGATCACCCTTCCATTTACAAAACGCTTTGAGGATTTCCGAACTGGATTTACATTATGACGTCTCACGAAGTGGATACAAGCATTGTATAGGGGCGATTATAGATTGCTTGCTAAGACCTAGTCGGACGCTATAATGCTTTTAGAGTTGTGATACTTCCGAAAGGTCGAAGCGAGGATGTGATAAGGGCGTTTATTACACACTTGACAAGACCAATTGGAGATGTCACGACCGTGACTAGGATGTTGTGAGAATCCCGGAAGACGCAACCGAGACGATTACAAGATCCTTGGACATGGTCCTCGGACTCACCAATTTCAAACTTCTCCCCATTATTTTAAATGATTTTAGTCTCGGGGACGAGACTTGTTTTTAGAGGTGGATAAATGTAAAGACCGAGTATATTTATATATTATGATTAGTTTAACTAAATAAATTATTATTAATTTCAATTTGTAAAAGCGGAGAAAAAGTCGTCCTCGAGCACGAGTTCAAAATTTAAAAACATCCCGGCATCGTTTCGAGAATTTAGATTTTAACGGATTTAATTCCGCCTTCGAGCTCCGAGTTTTGATAAAATTAATTTAATTCCGTTATCTTGTATTAGTAAATTAAATTTTAATTAAATTCGATTTAGTCGGGATTCGTTCGGGCGAGCGGGTTTCGGGATATTTTTTTTCGGGTTCAAAATATCTTGTGGGGGACCTCTTTTATTCCCTATTTTATTTTCCCTTTTTCTATATATCTCTCTCTCTCTCTCCAGGCCGATGGCCATCTGCACAGCCCCACACTGCCTACTGCAAAGCTTTGCCTTCTCCACACCATACACCCTCATCCCTGCACCCAATTCCTTGTCCTATGTAAACATCCTCTCAAGAATTCTCTAAAGCCCTACCCACAAGTGACCTAGAGCCTCTCCTCCAGCTTCATATCCTCCATTTCAGATCTACATAACAACCTCAAAAGAACCCCCTTTCTCCCTCCAATTTGAGCTCAGAACCACGACCTTCACCACTTCTCCACCACACCTTCCCCTCTGTTTCTGTTCGCCACCCCTTTGCACCACTCTTCCTGGCCATCTACAGCCACCAGGAGGCGTCGCCGTCGCCGCCACCACCTGCTTTCTCTTTCTCTAGCTTGCGGCAGCCCAGCAACCCCGAGCATTCACGACCCTGTTTCGAAGCCAGAGTCAAGACTCGAGAGCCCGATTAGCTCGTTTCCTCCTCCTTCATCCATCCACAGTGGCGCCACTCCCTCCTCCGTCAAGCGGCAACTCAGCAGCACCACCGTCGAGCCCTTTTCCCCTCTTGTGAGCCCTGTTTTCCGACTCGAAGATGGTAAGCCCCACCCTTCATTTCACTCTCGACGTTGATAAAAGCTCCACCATTAATCTATTACCTTCCGTCCCAGATCAATCCTGTTCTATTCCGACTCCGACGAAGCCACACCGAAGCTTCGAGCCTCGTTTCCGGCGAGACCCACTCTCTCGGTAATCCTTCTATTCTCCCTCTCCTTCACGCACGTTTTGCCTTCTTGGGGTTGGGTGTGGTCGGAATTTCATGACGGTCGGGTTGGGGAGCTTTGGGCCGGAGAAGAGCCGCCGGAGGAGCCGGAGCTTCTCTTTCCCTTCTTCGTTTCCGGCAGAACAGGGCATTTGGGGAGGGTGACGGGTTCACTGCCGGTTCAACCTTTTTCTTCTTTCTTTTATTTTTTTGCCGGTTCAGTTTAATAGTCCGGTTCATTTACAATCTGAAAGGGGAGGGGATCCGGGTATGGGTTGCGGGTCTGGGCTGGGTTTTGATTCGAGTTGGGCTTGGTTTTGGGCCAGCTGGATGGTTATTTTTGTTGTTGTTATGTTATATATATATATATATATATATATATATATATATATATATATATATATATATTGGGTTATATTAATTATATATATGTATGCTATTTTATATATTATTTCTGATTTATTAGGAATATATATATATATTCTGAAAATATTAGTATATTATTTTACATGGTTTAAAGGTAATGTTATTAAGATGGATTATTATATGATATGTTTTATAAGGGTGATTTTAAGATATGGATTGTAAGTGTAAATTATTTGAATAATGTTATTATTTTGGGATAATATATAGATTTCTGAAAATTGTATATACCTTAAAAGTGTTCAAAAGTGGTATTAATCGATATATCTCACATTGATATTATATGGTGTTTAACATATGTTTTAGAAATTATAAAGTATATTAGTATTGTTGTTTATAAATGTGGGTTAGTAAAATAGATTGATTCTGGTAATTTCTTATGTAAATATATTATTTGGAGTGTGTTATTAAATATTATATATATATATATATGGTTTTAAAAGTAATAGTAGTGGAGAAGTGTTATTAACAAATGTTTATTAAGTGATTTTTAGATGATGACTTTTGAGTAAGTAAGAAACATGCCGAAATTGTTTTATAATATGATTTTTGGAAATTGGTTTTAAGGCTTAAGTGTTAATGTCTGAATTTGGCCAAGTATGAGTTGAGAAATCATTTTTAAAATGAGTTGACTTAATTTGGGATTTATGGGTTCGAAAATATGGTTGGTATGATTTTATCAAAGGGTTTGATTGAAAGAATGATTTTGGTCGATTTGATCGTATCGGAAAGATTTTGGGAAACGGTTTTACTATCGGTCGGTTTTGAGGATGTTGAGAACTTGGGTTCGTGAGTATGAATGTGAACCGGTAGCTTATGGAAATGACTTGATGATAGGTGTGTATTGCTTTTGGATTGCTTTGGACTTGCATTTGGGCCCTTGCTTGTGTTATCTTGATGTTCTGCATCAACAGGTAAGTATCCTACGGGACTTACTCAGTAACCTGGACCTCCTGCCTGATGTGTCATGTAATGTGTAGTTTGTTGCATATTGAAGCATGCCATGTAGTATCATGCTAGCATTGCATTGAACTGAGCATGTGTTTACTTTGTGTGTTTGAAACAGAACGGCCGTTATCTGTGATAGTCCTAGAGTCTTTGCTAGGGTCATAGGGTAGCCCAGCCCCATCGGGTGCCCTGAGTCTATCGAGTCGATATGAGCATGATGATAGCCCAGCACCATCGGGCATGTTTAATTTATATTTAATTTATGTTATGATGATGATACTGTGGGTGAGTGCACCACCACGAGGATATGCTATGCTATAGCAACGAACTGGCCAGTCTCTACACTAACGGGAAGGGGTGCAGAGGTAGGAGACGGATATGCCACTTGGCATTGTATTGGGCCCTTTACAGTTCTTTTCCGCATATTATATATACTAGGTGCATGATAGTGTGATTTAAATCTTGTACCGCATTAGTCATCTTTTATTTAGGCATAGGCATGTTATGTGGCCTCAGGGCGGTCAAAGGACTCGCAGGCGATCACCAGGCCTGACTTCGTGGATAGTGTTAGGTACCGCTCTTGTTGCTCCATGCTTCTGTGACGGGGAAATCTTTTGGCGAATCGAAGAATCCGGCGAATATATTCCAACTTGACAAATGGCAATCACCCACTTTGTTTTGGTTTTGACCCGGCTCTGCCGTGGCTTTTGTATCTAAACCATACTTCCGCTTTATTTTCGTTTAAATTGTATTTCTGCGACTTCGACTGATTAGAGGTTTGAAACCTCGACCCGTACCTGAATTGCAACATCCGAACGAAGGTATCCGACGTTCGAAACGTATCCCGGATATTTATATCCGAGCCGTTACATTTAACACCTCAACAACATTTGTTAGGAAATTTTCAGATTGAATGATTGTTTTTAGTTTTTTTATTAGGTTGAAAATATTTAAATTGATTGATTTTAGTACGTAGGTTTTATTATGAGGATAAGGGTTACAAACAAAATGACTACTGACAATATGATTTATAAGAAATTACACAAAAGTCATTTACATTTCTAAAAAAATTATAGTTTGATCCAAGACCATAGAGGAAGGAATCTCGTACACTCTCCCCCCCCCCCCCCCCCCCCCCCCCAACCCTCTTTCGTTCATGCCTGCTAAGTACCAATTGGCATAAAGAAGTGAGGCGATTTCAATTAATTTTGGTGGATTGATGCAAGTTTTCATTAATCTATCAATCAAAAGGTAAGGTTAACATTTAGATTGATTTTGGTTTAAGTATATATGATTGAAATTGAGGGTTTTAGGATTTTTGAACATGAGATTGAAATTGATAAAATTCGTTTCTTGTGTATTGTGTTGATTGTTATTGGTAACACTGTATTATGGGTGTCAAAATATCCAATCTTTGTTTATTAATTTTGGATATTCAATTTTGAAATGTTAATAAACCTGCTAGAGGCACCTCGTTGACAAAGGAGATGATGTATCTTCGTCAAATTCAGCCTAGCTCCATTAAGAATCTCATTGGAGGTTGTTGAGGTTATGCATGAACCTCATCGAAGACTGATGATGGTGTGCACGGAGCTCACCGAAGTCTATCGAGGGTATGCACCATAGGACCTCATTGTGAAATCCGAGCTTGTTGTTTCTTAGTCTTTTGAAGTCTATAATAAATGAAGCTACATGTCATAAAACGTATATAAAAATGCTAATATGTTTTACTTCAAATGGCTTGCTAGGTGGATGTTTGAGGATTGTATTATATAACCGACTTCAATCTTAGTTGATCCATAAAGATAATTTTTCCAATGTTTACATTATGCATATTTAACTAAAATATTTCATTGAAAATTTACACCAAGAAAGCAAAACACATAATTTAACAGCAAAGTAGGACACAAATTACTTGAGAAATGAATTACTATATGGGTTAGAACGATATGCTAGAATAACGATGAAGTTCTTGTTTTGCAGCACAACCATAAGTGACGATATTGGACAAGTTGATTATATTTTTTACCGATAAAACTAGAACGATAACAAAAAAAAAAGTTTAGAGGTGCTGCATCAATGGAATTAATTCCCACCAAAAAAAAATTGAATTAATTAACCAATTTTCTGACTAGTTTAGAGATTTAATAACTATCAGTCGAACAAATTACGTAACCCTGACAATAGGAGTCGAGCTTCCTACTCTACCTCGACAAGAAGAACCGAGCTTATTTCTTTATCTCAATGAAATTTGCCGAGTTTATGCCTAAACCTCAAAACAAATATTCGACTTTAGTTTCGATAAATCTTGCAATAAAAAACCACTATAAAATTGTTGAAAACCATTTGAAAATCATCAAAAACAACTGAAATAATAAAATAATAATATCGATTTGGTCCTTTGCATTACGAGTTTATATTGTCTTTGTATTAAACCATCTACCTAGTAATTGGTTGAACAATTTGAGTATTTGAATGAACACGTTTAGGTTTTGCCTTTTACTCTCGATTCGATTCATAAATATTTTTTAAAATGATAAAGAACTTGTTTTGTAATTTTGATAACACGTCTTATTGATAGTCATTTTGTTGTCTTCTCAATAGTCTCACTCTATTATGAGTTGTAGTTATCTATACTATATATAATTTTGAGTGAAAGCCTATTAATTGCACCTATTAAATACTTATAAATAAATCTAATATATATATATATATATATTTAATATTAGCTTAAGAAAACAAAAAGTTATTGTAGCTTATTGGTTATAGGTATAGTTTCAATCCACCATGTCTAGGGATCAAATCTCTATAATTACAACATTTTTCAAGTTTATAGTATATTAATTTTTTTATTTGTTTTAAACCTAAACACAAGTATTTCTAAGGCAATTATCATTTAGAAGTAAGTAAGAAGAAAATAGAGTCAATTTAATATATCCGTTAAATTTCAAAAATAAATCAACATATTAAAACTTTTAGAGATAAAAATTAATAGTAATAATTATAATGATAATATATTAATTAAAAATATATATTTAATTAAAATAAGTCTCGTGCTACGCACGAGTATGCTCACTAGTTTGTATATAATTGTGGGTGTTTTTATTATAAAGGAAATTAATGGAATGCGGTATATAAGGTAGAGATTATTTTCATTATGGTTTGATTCATGTCAAGGTTGGTGGTTGGTATCCTGCTTTGTCGAGGTATCTATGAACTGGGTGCGATTGGTTGCATTGTTGGAATCAATGGCTAATTTAATCATTTGAACTAATTTAGTCCTTATTGTTATTTACACCCATAATTTTTACTATTAATATCCAAAATTAATATTTTTTTAAAATAAATTATACGCCTCTTGTTTCTTGAGTTACAGACGTCAAGAGGTACATGGTATATATATATAGAAAAAAATAATTGTACCTCTTGGTTACACACCTGTAACTCCCTGTAACTCAAGAGGCGTAGACTTTATTTAAAAAAAACTTTGATTTTAGAGTGTAGATAATAAAAAATATGGGTACAAATAGCAACCCTTTTATGAAAACTACTCGTTGGCTAAGGTCACTTTTTGAAGTAGCGATAATAAGGGTTAAGTTAAGATCTTACCTAGTTTGCTTCAACTTCTCCTTTATCGCACATAAAATAAACGTGTTTTAAATTCCAAATCGATCTCAACTATTCAGAGTTGGGAGATTTTGATAACATGGATTAACTCGTTTGAATTTTCGTTTGATTCTTGGTACTGAAGTCCGTTGGAATTCGGGATCGGGGGTCGTGTGCACACGTGCGCCCTTTCGCTAATAGCCTAGCACATAAACCGAGCGGATTCCATCATAAAACCAATTGGCATTAGGTGGGGTAACCCACTAGGTTATATACTAAGGCTTGTTTGTTCATATTATCAATGTCCGATTTGTAAATATTTTCTAAAATGAAAAGATTTGAATGCAATTTATTACTCCTTCTGTCTTACAATTTAGATTTGACACACTTTTTAACATGTTAAAAACTTTAGGAAATATTTTTTAAAAATTTTTTTAAAAATAATTTCAAACTTATTACTAATAAATAAAATATTTTGAAAATTTTGAAAAAAAAGTTTATATTTATAAAGTTTTTAACACATTAAAAAGTATGTCAAAAGTCAAACGATTTAAATTATGAGATGGAGGTAGTAACATTTATCTTGTCATTAGATAATTTTTATGTTGAGATAATTCATATTTTCCCATTGCACAAAGTATTAAAGAATTGGGTCATAGATAGATAGATAGATAGATAGACTAACCCATAAAATCCAATGGTGGATTGAAATTCAAGAAGAGGGAGAAAGATGAGATGAATGCATGTCATTAATTGTAGTAGTAGTTGGAGAATTAAAACATTAAATGTTAGGAGAGTTGTGTAAGGGTCCTATAAATAGGGTTATAGGAGGATGATGATTTTGCACTCATCCAAATCCAAGTAAGAGAAAATCTAAGTGACTGAGTTGAGTGTGTTTGCTTGATTGAGTACGTGGATGCATCTCGATCACACATGTAAGTGTTCATCAAGAGTTGGATGATAAATGATAGGAGTAAGTCTTATATTTTAGAAGAGTTGTATAATCTCTTTTGTACATCAAATTGTAATACAAGTTCTCCTTTTTAACTTGTGTTTTTTAGTACTCGATTCCTAAATATTTTATCTCGTCAATAAACTCTCTTTAATATTACAAAGAAATGCCCATTTTTTATCTGCTTGTTTTCGTTGTATATTGTAGAGTGCGTCTGTTTGAGTTTGCATCTTTTTGTGGTGTTGTATGATTTTTGTTTGGTTTCTAGACGGTTGTTCCGCGTGTCAGTTTGTCCGGACTTTAAATTTTAGATATGTCTGAATTCGAATTCTTATCTAATCAGAAAAAAACAAACAAATGCCCATTTTTCCTTTTTTTTTTCGAATTTAAATTAGTTTTCAAAAAAGCCACCCAGTATACAGTTTTTTTCAATTTGTTACAGAAATCACCCCTTTTGCAATTATTTTTAATAACACCATTTATATATGAGTAAATTATAAATAACCACTCATATTTTAGGTTACTTTACACATAACCACCCATAAAATTACAAGTTATAGGAAACCACATGTAAATTAATTAGATCCGTTTTCAAAAGACCACTCATCTGTTAAATATTCATTTATTTGGTTTGTAAAGATGAAATACTCCGATATCTTAGTTTTTTAAAGCTTATCCACATCTTGTTCGGTATTTGAAGAAGAGGGTACCGCAAGGAGCCATTGGAAATCTCAGCTCTTCACATTACAAATCTAGCTAAGGCAGATATACTAGTTGATCGAGGCATTTATACATGTGCTAAAATGCTTAATTTCCTTATTTTTTCAAGATGGAATGTCAAACTGAATTGTACAATACATAAAATAGCTTTCCTTTCCAAAACAAATAAGCTTGAATTAGGGATATTTTTGTCTTTCCAAACAAAACAAACAAAAGTTTATTGAGTGAGTATTCTTGTGAAAATAGATCTAATTTAGGATTGGTTTACTATGATTTATGATTGATTATGTGAAAGTACCATAATTTATAGGTGTTTTGTGTAATCAAAATACATTTTGCACTCCCCTAAAAAGAATACTTAAACATGAGATTTTACAAAATTAAACATTTTGAGGGAGAAACCACCTCTTTATATAGGAGTATATCATAAATCCTAGGCCTTGTTGATTGTTCGTAGTTGACCCTCTTCTATCTAGATGCATTCTCAAATTGTTCGGCATGGTGAGTTTCATCTACATTACACAATCATTTGCCTAGAGAATTAGTGATTTTAGGATTTGGAGATTGCAACCTCGATGCCTCGATTGGGTCTAGTTTTACCACCTCCATCTTCTTTTTCAACTAAACTTTTATCAAGGATTGTGCACACATGATAAACACATAAGGTAAGATAGTATCTACTCGACGTAAGCCTCTTGGTCTGGACTTTGAATCCCTTGTTCTACATAACAATTGCAATAGAGTTTCACTTGATTGGATCTAATAGGTATTTTAAGTTATTTTGTTTGCAATATTGTGTATTGTGTAATGACACGAACTTAAAAATGTTATGTAAGTAACAAAACTCAAGACATAATATTTAAAAAATAAGAATGATATACATGCAACTAATAGTTAACGACCATGTTTTGTGAAAAATCCAAAAATTCAAATAATTTATGTTTATTAGTTGACATAGTTTGATCAAATATTTTTTTTAGGTTTGTAGTATTATTTTTAGCTACTAATACCACCTGCAACTGTGTTATTTTCGGGAAATTGCACCAAAGTTTATGTTATTTGATAAACTTTCTTGTAAATCTATGTATGCATAATTGAAGAATGTAGATACATAATTTTAGTATGCATTTTCACAGATTTACTCCTAGAAAGTGACTTTTGTATCAATGTTGAAATAACCTGTGTCACTAAGTATAATGGGGGCGGTAAAAATCCTCTAGTTCATTTTTATGGTCTATTTTATAGTCCATTTTTTCTTTAAAATATAACATCACTTATTAAGCAAAATAATAGAAAAATCTATTACAACCACGGAGAAGAAATGATCTATAAATACGAACTATGGATCTTTGATTGGCCGCGAATGGTAACTTTATGCAATTATATGAGTTTATACAATGCATACTCTTATTTTTACAATACCCTTATTTTCAAATGTGTGATTGTCTCGATAGATTCCATGAATGTATCAAAGGAACTAGTATGGTAACTGAAAGATTTTTTTTTTTAGGCCAAAAAGACAAATGAGTATATTAAAAGACCCCTCAAAGACAAATTGGTATATTAAAAGACTTTAGGGACAAATAGATATATTAAAAGTGTTCTCGTGGACAAATTGGTATATTAAAAGACTTTAGGGACAAATAGATATATTAAAAGTGTTCTCCTGGAACAATTAGTATATTAAAATACTCTAGTGGACAAGTAACCTTATTTTACATCATTGAACTTCCTTTTCATTTTTTTTAAAAATTATTTTAATATATTTTTATAATGATTAATTGGTTACATACTCATATAATCTTATCCATTTGGTTATATAATCATAAAAATAATTAAATTTTGTATTTATTTCTATCAAAAATTAAAACTATTGGATTTTTATCATTATTTGTCACTAATAATATATATTATATAAATTTTTTAAATAAATACTTTATTACAATGGTTGTTTATATAAATTACACAAATTAAATTGTCCCGGAAAATATGAGCTAGTATTTGTTTATAAACTACACAAAAAATGTTTAATAAAATAAAAATGAAATAGGAGAATTTTTATAAAACCATGCATGATGAAATAAGTTAAAATTATATTTCATATGCTATTATTATTATTAATTAATTATTTATTTATTTATTTATTTTGTAAAAATAAGCAATAAGTGTTTTAACTTGCGATCTGTAAACCAACTATTAAATAAGTGTTTTTTTTTGTAATTTATACAAAAAACCAATAAATTTTTTATGTAATAATATTTGATACAACATTATTAGTTACAAACATATGGCAAAAAATATATTTTTATAATTTGATAGAAATATATCCATTTTTTTATGATTATATAGTCAAATGAATAAGAGCTAAATAAAGAATGAATTATTTAAAAATATATAAAAATGTTTTTATTAAGAAAAACCAAATGACATGAAGCCAAATGAGGCAAAAGGGCTATTTGTCCCTTAGAGTTTTTTAATATACCAATTTGTCCACAAGAGCACTTTTAATATACCTATTTGTCCCTTGAATCTTTTAATATACCAATACGTCTTAGGGGGGTCATTTAATATACCTATTTGTCTTTTTGGCCATTTTTTTTAATACACGGGTATATTTCATTTCAAAATAACAAGATACCACTTATGAAAGTATTATAAAACATGATTGGGGTGTGTTTTGTGTATGCAAAATGTGATTTTGCCAAAAGCTCTCGAACTATATGGTTCATTTTCATTGAAAGTTAATATTGCAAAGTTGTGATATGTAATGAGAATTGACAAGTTTTTTTTTTTCTCTAATATGACATGTTTTTTTCTTAAGAGTATACGGTATTTTTTTGGAAAAATATGTACTTTCTGTTTCTAAATAACTGATTTTTTACTATTTATAAACGTATTTTAATGTGATAAAAATAATATAAAATATAAAAATTTTAATTTTTTTTGACAAACTCGTACTTAATAATAATAAATATAATATTATTAAAAAATTAATCAAAATTTCAATATTTTATATAATTTTGTTTGGTAACGAAGGGAGTACAAATTTGCAACTTAGAGCTCGTTTGGTTAACAATTAAAAAACCTATGAAATTTAAATACCTAGGAAGTAAAATAAATATAGGTGTTTGGTTGCTTTTTTGAATACTTAAAAACACATGAATTTGGCTTCCTAGGAATTTCAATTTCTACAACATGGGGGAATTCTACTTACCTAGTGGGACTAGGTAAGTTGCAATTCCACCCTTTTTATATGAAAAAAGTCAACTTTCTCCATTTAAATTTCCTACCTCTTATAATGTAATCAAACAAAATTTTAAAATTCATAGGAATTATAATTCATGAGAATTGAATTTATGGGAACTAACTTTCTAGAAAGTATACTTCCTATGTTGAACCAAATAAGGGTGATCAAAAGTGCTTAATACTGTTGGTAAAATCCACATAAATCGATTTAATCATGAATTTTTGAGACCCATTTAATCATGATTTGGGACGATACAAAGTTTACAAACCATACCTTTTGGTTCAAAAAATCAAAACGATTTCGTTTAACTTTTCACGCCTAAAATCTGATTGCGGACCAGGCTTTGTCGGTTCGGTACGACAACTACTTACCCCATTAACCAGATTAATACTCCATTCGGCAAAACTTGTCATTTTAGCTTCTTTCATAAGTTTTAAGACAATTAACAAATGTACTAATTTATCCTCAATTATTACCCTTCTTTTTTACTTTATCGAAAATTACAACTAACAAACCATCAATCATATGAAGAGTATATTTGTAAAGTGAAGGATAAAATAGCTACAATGACAAGTTTTTTTGAACAAAAATAACACTCTAAAATGAAAGTTTTGCCGAACGGAGGGATTACTAAATAGTCTAAATTACTACAGTGGATTTCGATCGAAATCATCATATACACATCATATCTACCAGTCTTTTTGATCATATCAGTCTTACGAATCACCCAAAAGTACCGTTACTTTAGGATGGATCAGTTGAAGGACCACCAGGGGCGGGGCCAGAGGGCACCGACTGACCAACCTACGTACTCTAACCGTGCTGTGTCAGAACGTATTCAATCTCATATAACGTTTTAGGGATGCAGGTTGCAGATGCTCTCATTGACGAAGGAGATGAACCCACACCAAAACCCACTAGCTTGAGAAGCTGTGTATATCAATTATTAAGGTAATCGATCTCACCTTCCCCAGCGAACACCTCCTCCAATTTCTCCCATTCATTTACTTTCCACCCGAAAATTTGTCCGCCAGCCTCACCCACTCTCTTTCTACGGGTAATTGAACCTCTCCCATTTCCTTTGAATCTTGACTTTATTTTAGAACTGTTCCCTAATTTGGGTTCTTGCCAGTTTCAGCAATGGGGAAGAAGATACAGTTGGTGCCCGCCGAAGAAGTGGACTTGGACGCAGTCAAGTACAACGATGAGAAAGTTCAATGTAATCTCCTTTACCCTCTTTCTTTGGATTTCTATCTGTTTCCAGTTTTTCGGGGTTGAATTTGATGTTTTGTGTAGTTAGGGTTTATAGGGTTTGATTGAATTTTGCTTTGTGATGAAGAGTTGTTGGTTCATGATCAAGTGAGTTGCCAGGGTTCGGAGTTTTAGGCTCAATTTTGGTGCATTTAGACAGAAATTCTTGGGCTGTTTTCTGACCAAATGAAAATTTGGTCAGAATTTGTATCGGTATGGGGTATTGGTTTCGGTGTTGGAATGAACTTTTGATATTGGGCGTTTGCTAAAATTTTGGTATGAGGACTGATATAGTTACAAGGCATACAGTTATACCAGGTTAGGACTCTGTATGGATTGGTTGATTTGATACTGATACCACATGCCGTTCCAATCTTAGCTCGTCTGGTAGCTATATTCTTGGTTTGTCTAGGACTTCTTCAGTTAAAATTCTGAATCAGTTTCCAATTAGTTTACGGAGAGTGTTAACACGTTTCAATGGGATATATATATCTGGAGAATCGCGGCTTAGCAGCTATGTCTGCTTAAGGCAATCTAAGAATGATAACACACAGCCCATTGAAAAAAGACTAGTTTAAGTATTTTATTTTCCCCAGTTTTGGGAAGAAGTTCTGAATGTGATAGAGTAGTAAGCTAAAAATGAATTTGGTAGCTTGATGCTCACTGATACTGAATTGTTGTTTCTCTTTTACAGCTCCCCATATCACAGGGTCGACTTTCAAGTTCTTCACCAAATTTCTTGAACTACCAGTAGTAGGCTCTTCACTTACACACTACCTGAAAAAGAAGAACAAAGTGGTTGAGGTCTGTTCGCGCGGATATGACAACATTTCATGTTTCATTTTTGTTCTCATGTGATTTATGGGCAGTTAAGTTGTCTTATTTTATTGCCGATTTGTCATGATTTGGCAGATGTTGACGAATACCGTTATTCCAGAACGGCCGATGTATAAACCCGAGTTTCCTCCACAAGGTTTTTCCCCTTCTTGTGCTTTTTTCATTTATTCTACTATATTGTCAATTGTCATTTGAAATTTTGTTTGGTAAGATATTGAGCAAATTTAGTTTAGCTTAAAGGAATCATATACAGAAAGTAACATTGTCTGGAACTGATCAGTAATTGGATAAATATATAGAAGAAATAATTGATGGTCTTGCAGGAGCTTGATATGCCAAGTTTTGTATGTACATGTAGAACCCGAAGATGGTGTTGTTATCGTTGAAGAAGATTGTAAATCTGAAGAACGTGTGGCAGCTGCCTTAAAATGTCTTCGGGAATATGATCCTTCCAAGTGCTGGAACAAAGATCTGGGGACATCGTTTAGGTATTGGAAAATCCGTGATTATGCATTCGCTTATCAGGCAAAGCTTGCTACCCCATCAATGGTCAGTTGATTTAATCAGTGTATTGTTCTTTCCTTCTACATTTTTATTTGTTTGTATTACTGAACAAACTATTTCTCCTTTTGTTTATAGGTTGCCGATCATTTAATCTCTTCTTTGGAGGAGTTCAATAGAAGCAATCCCACAGCTCCCTTTCTGATTGCGTATGATCCCAAGGATATCAGAAAGCAAGCTGCCGCTTCTACCCAAAGGCACGAAGAAGGTAATGCTCATCTATTTACAAAATTGGGTAGCCTCCGTTGAGACGAGTTAAGATTCTCAATTATCAATTGGAAAAGAAATCTAGAGGTACTGAACCTTTACCGAACTTCATTCTCTGCAGGGAATCCTATATCAATTCTAGATGGAATTTTCATAGCAATCAAGGATGATATTGATTGCTACCCCTATCCATCCAAGGGTAAGATTCTAATCTTAATTGTTTTCGTTTCTTCTCAAGTTTTAGCATTCAACTCCTCAACCTTTTAAACAGGTGGTACAACATGGTATCATGAGGTTCGGCCTGTTGAGAAGGATGCAGCTTGTGTCTCAAAGTTGCGTAGCTGTGGTGCAATTTTAATTGGAAAAGCTAATATGCATGAGTTAGGGCTTGGGGTCACAGGGAACAATGCCAACTATGGGTGAGTTTTGTTGGATGCTTGTTGAGTTCAAGATTTTTAAATCTAGCCTGCTCATTAGTTGTATGATTGAGCCTTCCTCCTGCATATTTTGAGACTGGTTGTTCAATCTAACACTGATGAGTTCGCCTCAATGGTGCGAAACTAATCATCTTAGAGGGATATTTTCGGATTATATATATGGGAAATCAGTTTTATTATAAATTTATTTTACAAATATCAAAGGGCATAAAGAATTGTGAATAATTATTTCTCCCTCCCCTAAAAAAGATTTATTTTAGCCTCTTATTCTTGTCCAGGAAAAGATGAAATTTTGGGTTTTCTAGGCAATAATCATCAGTGAGTTATTAGGTTTGTTTGTGAAAATTGCATGTATTGAGACTTTTAACCTTTTGCATGCATTATTTTGCAGTGTAATTGGCATCTTTTAGCCTATTTTCTTCTTCTTTGTATCTCCTTAAAATCACTGTATTTTCTGATAAATATATCTGCTGGATTGCTAAACACAGAACATCAAGGAATCCGCATGGATTTAATCGATACACAGGTGGATCTTCGTCAGGACCAGCAGCACTTGTGGGATCTGGACTCTGCTCTGCTGCATTAGGAACGGATGGTGGAGGTTGTTTAAATATATGTTGCAGCATGAATGTGTAATACTATGACATTTACTGCTGTCCATCTGATTTTATTATGCATGACGTATGAAAATAATCAGGTTCAGTCCGTATTCCTTCATCGCTCTGTGGTATTGTGGGCTTAAAATCAACATACGGTCGCACAGATATGGCTGGGTATGCTTGTCTTAATTGATTTCTCAGCAAGCTTCTTTTAATTGCTAATTAATGTAGAATAGCAGTGTGCATGTTGGAGTAATGAAGATTTTTTTTCATGAAGAGAAAAAAGATTAAATTCTTCTTTAAAGACCAACCACACCCTTTCCTATCGACTTAAAAGAATTCAGATAAATTTGAGTTCTATGGTCCAACTATAAGATCACTTGGCTTACAATTTGCTAAAACAAGCAGTCCAACTATAAGATCACTCGGCTTACAATTTGCTTAACACAAGCTTGTGCTTGTCCTTTTTCATTTTGAATTGTGGTGGTTATGGAGCACGGAATGTTCAAGATCACATCTTGTGCTGATTCGGTTGCTGAAATATATCTTGCATATTGTCAGGTCACTGTGTGATGCAGGGACTGTTGAAATCATCGGCCCATTAGCATCATGTGTTGAGGATGCTATGTTAGTGTAAGTACTTCAAGTCTTAAAGATCGTGATGTCAGTTTAGTATCTTTTTAGCTGATGTGGATTTTCCATTTTATGATCTTGGAACTATCTACTGGAGTATTACTATGACAAGGATTTACTTCACCATAAAAACACAATTATTATTGCTTGAAATGATAGTGGTTTGTTTAGTCTTCTATTTCTTTAATCTAACATAAGTGTTTTAAAAAGATAAAACCAACTACCCATGAGGTTGCTTTGGTGATTTGTATTTTGGATTTTCTTTGAGCTGTTTGGTTTTAAAGAACACCTTGTCCTTTCTCTGTTGTCTATTTGATTATAAATAACTCTTAGAGCATGTTTATCAGTGAGCCTCGGTTCGGGCTCTTAACTTACTTTTCAACTAGCCCAACCCAATTTTTTACCTTTTCAGCAAATTATCAGTGAGCCCACTCCGGGGCTTTTAACTTCACTTTTAAAAAAAAAACATATGCAATATGGGTGTCTATGAGTAGATAAAAAGAAATTACATTCAAAAATAATTTTTTTAAAATTTTTTACATTAACAAAAATAGAGAAAAATCGATTTAAAAAAAATTAATCAAGCGCTGCCACATGGCAGCACTGCAGTGGCCCTCCCTGCAATGAGCCCGGGCTCATCTTCAAGGTTGTTTTTCCCCGGGCTCATGGCCACCTCACTTTTTCTTTTATTTTTTTTGCCTATGTGGATTATTGGTGAGCCCTTGGGCTCACCAATAATGTCAACTTTGTTTCTAATCTAACCTTGTATGTATAAGAATGTGTTCCTACTAGATAAAAATGTTATGGTTTCTGAAGCATGAACTGTGGTGAATCTTCATACTTAATGTCAACTCTCTCTCCTTCCGTTCAGTATCCAAGTTTTGAATGGTGTTTTATCCTAAATCCTTGTATGCTAAAGTTATTTCTCTTGATGATATCATTTAGTCACAAGAACAGAACCGTTATTGCTTGATTTTACATCTGAATCCATATATGAAGGTATGCTGCAATACTGGGATCGTCTCCATCGGATAGAATTAGTTTGCGACCAGTAAGAGCACTCTCCTTTCTACATTCAAAACTCAAGCTGCTTTCTTTAACCTCATATAACAGTTAAAAGTACTTCTTCAACTGTGCTGCAGACGCCACCATGTTTACCAAGTATCTCATCAAATGACAGTTTGGATGTTTTGAGATCTGTACGACTGGGAAAATATACTGAGGTAGGAAATTCATCTTGCCATAAATCAGCTTAAGAAATGAGTGTATATCAGAATGGCTGACTTATATGGAGAACATATATATGTTGTTGTTTTACCTCCTTGCAGTGGTTTAATGATGTCCACTCAAGTGAAATTGCAGAGAAATGTGATGATGCTCTTAAATTGCTATCAGAAAGCTATGGATGTGAAGTAAGAGAATCCCTTTAAAAGGATTCATACAGTTTTTCGTGGATCCTGTTATCTAACTAGTCTTAAATTCCTGTGGTATAATAAAGACTCTGGAGATCGTAATTCCGGAGTTGCATGAAATGCGCACTGCACATGTTGTTTCGATTGGATCAGAATCATTGATGGGTTTGGTTCCTTACTGTGAAGAGGGGTAAAATTCTCTCTTGTTTGTATCAACTCTTCCATTGTTGCACCTTGCTATCAACTCTTCTAGCGAAGGAGTTATGTAATGGATGTGTATTATTTCATGCTCGTCACATGTTGTAGGGAAGGATCAAAGCTGACATGCGATACTCGTACCAATCTTGCACTTTTCCGGTCATTCTCTGCAACTGATTACGTTGCAGCCCAACGGTTCAGGTGAGACATTTATGCAGAACCAAGGGCTATAGTTTCCAGAAAATTCCCCTAAAATCTCTCCTACAATCTCTTTTGTAAGGCTTGTTACTAGTTTCTAGAATTGGTGGATTTGTCTTGTAGTTTCTAAAATATTATCATAAAATATGCCTTTTATAGATTTGCTTGTAGGTTCTAAATTTGTTAGTGACTAAGCATTGTCATCTGTTCACTAATCACTAGCTAGGAGGACCATTTTGTAAGACATCTTTTGCCAATGAAGGAAAACTCCTAGAATTGAAGTGTTCTTCAATTTAACTTTGGAGATTCTCCGTCCTCATCATTTGTCTGTGAGATCTTTGCAGTCCAACACATTATTGTCGGTTGAGCAGATTAATCTTTTGTTAAGACTTAAGAGCATGTTTGCTTTCAGTTTACCATTTTTGTCGGTTGTCAGTTTTTGTTTTTAAATTTAAATGTATATGTATGTATTAGATGTATGTGTTGACAACTTCATCTTGTTGATTTACAGGAGGAGGATCATGAGCTATTTTATGCAGATTTTCAAGAAGGTTGATGTTATAGTTACCCCTACAACCGGGTACGATTGGTATTTCTTAATTCTTTTATTTGTAAAGAGTGATTTGCTAAGCTAATCCTTTCATCAAAGGGCGATTTGCTTTTCTTTAAAGTTGAGACACCCCCATAAGGCTTTAAGATGGTCAAGTTTTACCATTTTCTCTATTTTTTCCAATCTAAATGGAATCTCTTGCAATGCTGTTCTTAATACAGCAAATAAGTACTCCCCGAAACACTAAGAATTTTAGAGTTTCTGTCACAATTTTGAACAATGCAAGATCTGTACAAGTAGTTGATGATACAAGAGGATCAAAAGTGTTCTTGATTCGGCACTAATACTACTGATTTTTTTTTTCCATCATGAATGATATAATTATAAGAGAACACTGTTTGTCACGAATCACTTGGCGGTAGACGAAACTTAACTCATCTCATTTTGTTCCGGAAACAGTATGACAGCTCCAGCTATACCTCCGAGTGCTCTTGCATATGGAGAGACAAATTTGGAAGTTTCTGGTCAGTTCATTCTATTTTGCAACTTATCTAGGAAATATTTAGCTGTTTTTGTCATCTGTTGTCTTTGTTTCCAATTTTTCCGAGTTGGGTCAACTCATTGATGATTGAGCTTCTTGCACTTGCAGGGTACCTTATGCGCTTCGTTGTAGCTGCAAATCTACTTGGGCTGCCTGCAATTACCATTCCTGTGAGTGAGAGTTGTGTTCATTGATATCTTTGATGGAATATCTTCTTCTACATATCATGATGTGAAATTTTGGTGGCGCTTTTCCAGGTGGGGTACGATAAACAAGGACTTCCAATAGGCTTACAACTACTGGGGCGTCCTTGGGCCGAAGCTTCCCTTTTGCGACTGGCATCTGCTGTTGAGGTATCGAATAAACACCTGGAATTTAGCTTCTTCCTAACACTTTCTTACCATATTGTTTACATTACCTGAGAAAACCAACTTAATCTGCCCAAAACACAATAAACCCAACCAAAAACACTATCGAAACTCAAAAAATGACCGAAAATCGACTTGATCCATCTTATTGTCATCTCTTATTCAGTGTTGTTTGCTTCATAATTGGTTTGGCAGGAACTGTGCTGGAAATCTAAGAAGAGGCCTGCAACATACTATGACATCTTGAAGGGTGTATAATACGGAGTAGAAGTTAAGGGCCTGCTCTTTGTGTTATATAAACTGGTGTTTAATTGTAACCTTTAATAATAACAATAATAATAATGTTGGATCTCTGTGACTGTGAGTGAAACATATGAATAAATAATGGCGGATCTCTGTGAGTGAAAACATATGAAGTTATGGATTCTTGAATCAGATTAGGAGGAAGTTAGCGAATTAAATCGTGGGATTGTAGGATTGTACTGTATTAATGAAATTATTAAAAATAAAAGTTAATACTTTGTATCTTCTATATTAATCAAATGTAATGTTAAATCATTAAAAAGGTTTGTAAGGTTGTAAGATTCCCTAAGTAAATTATACGGAGTATAGTATTGACTAGAGTATATTGCATAACTTTTTACCACTACCAACAATTTAATCACTATTTACCACTATAATGATGCTAATCTAGCACCATTATAATGAGGTTGGTCCATTATAATGGTGTTGGACAATACTATTATAATAGTACTGAGGGTAAGTATCATTGTAACGGTGTTGAGGTTAGCACCATTACAAAAAGAATATTAAAGAATTTATGTTTGATGTGATCAACACCGGTCTCTCCCAATTCAATTTCAATCTATCGATTGAATTTATTTCACATATCAAACTCCTATGGTGGAAGTCCTTTCAAAGTTGAACCAATTAAAGAGCACAATCAACCTTTGCGATCGTCAATTCGTCATCACCATTGCTCTCTGTTCTCTCCTCTACGTCTACCACTACACAAGCCCTTCCTCTGTCGGTCTCCTTGCCTCCTCCCTCTTCCCCTCCAACTGCCCCAGCAAGCCCCCTCTCTCTCTTGAACAATCTTGTTACAGAGTGCTTCGACTCTCCAATACTGAACTTATAAGGTTAGGATTCGAACGAATTGTTTGCGTCACCAAAGCCTAAGGGGGTGTTTGGTAATGATATCTAGATATCTGATATCTGATATTAGTGTTTGGTTGGGGCAAGGTATAAATATCAAGTGATATCCTGATATCACCTGATATACTAATCCAACCCAAAAGTGATATCCCCCAATTTTGGGAGGTATAGAATCCTGATATCAGATATCAAAATTTCTCATCGTCTCTGCCTTTCTCTCTACTGATTCTCGCCGTCTCTGCCTCGCTCTCTACTGCAGCCTTGGTTGCTTCGCCCATCTGCTCGCCTCAGATACATATCCTCTTCCTCTCCTCTCCTTACTCAATCAATATGCTGCCTAGGGTTTCTGCTGAGATTTTTTATTGCATTCAATCGTTTTTGCTTGTATTCAATCGATTTATGCTGCCTTAATTAGGGTTTCTATTTCAATCGTTGCTTTGATTTGTTGCTGATATTGAGTGATTGCTTTGATTGCTTTGATTTGTTGCTGATATTCAATCGTTTCTGCTGCTCGCCCTCAGCCCTGGTTGCTTTGATTTGTTGCTGAGTCGATTGCTTTGATTTGTTGCTATATTCAATCGTTGTTGCTTTAATTGTGGTAGTTCTTGCTGAGTTTTTATTCAATCCATATATATAGTGATGCATTCTTGGTACATGTTGAGTTTTTATTCAATCCATATGGTAGGTTTATTTTTGTTTACAAAATGTCTGATATCTAGCAACTCATTACCAAACAGCATATTAGATATCAGAACTGATATCTGATATCTTACAGCATACCAAACAGGGATATCAAGATATCAGCTGATATCGATATCGATATCTGATATCTAGATATCATTACCAAACAGGCCCTAAATTCCTCCATCGAACCCCCAAATCCAGATCTATCACCTTGGCGGGCCCTTCTTGCCATCGTCTATGTTCTCTACCATTCCTTTGTTTACTATAAGGGCGGCGGCTAGCGGATATCGCTAGGAATGAGTAGCACGGAGGATTTGGCGGAGGCGAAGACATCGAAATCAGCGGGTGATCTGATTGTATGGTGAGCAGGGTCGTGCCAATATTTTTAGGGGCCTTGTGCGAAAATTAACTACAGTATATAAGAACAATCACCCTTCAAATGTTATTTAGAATATTAGACTTTAAAAATAAAAGCAACTTTAGACCAAAAATAAAAATAAAAGCAACTAATATTCTCAAATGTACAAGTTGAATGTTTTATGAAATTAAAATGTTCCAATAATATAAATCACAGTTTTATAAAAATAAATGAAAATTTTGAAAAATATAAATAACAACACATATTTTTTGTTGTTCTTCAAAAACATAACTTATGATAATTTTTACATGATTTTTTAATGCGTACAAAATGTTTGAAGAGTATTGAAGTAGTTTTATATTGGTTAAAGTTTAGATTAAATTAAATCAATTACATATTTAATAATAAGATGATAGTTAAATATATTAAACACTTTCTTTTTAGCATAAAAAGGTCGTAGTAGACTAGTAGTTTAAAAAATATGTATGATTTTTCCAAATTTTTTAAAATGCATTAGATTGGCATAAAATCTACAGAGTATTAAGTTAGTATAATGATAATTTTTCCAAAGAGAACATAGTAATAAAATGAAATGAATAAAAAAACAAATGAAGTGAATGCAGAAGAAGGAAAGACCCATGAAAGGGGAAAATAAAAAGGAAGTTACAGGAATCGAACCCGGTAAATGAGAATTAAACATTAAACAATTTCAATGACAACTGTTCTACCAACCAAGCCCCAGTTCATATTTGAAATTTTGAGACAATAAATTTATATAGCCAGAAATTCTATAATATTGGGCCCTATATTTTTTAGGAGTCCTATTCTATTGATTTACTTGAACATACTCATGCACGAATTTGTAGGTGAGGTAATGCTAGGCAGAGATGAGAGATGGCGGTGTGGAGAGCGAGAGAGATGAAGAAGATGAAACCATTGTTGAACCTTGCTAGTGGTAATTAGCCCTAGTAGTAGTAACAAAAAAATGTATCCTTACCAATGGTAATTAGAGTTTAAAAAATAATAAGATTTTATATTTGTTTTTGAACTTAGAATCGTTTTTGGATTGTAAAAGCCTACATTTGATAAAACTATATTTAGAATTGGAATTGTTGTCATTGTTGAATCATAGAATCATCAAGATATAAAAATCAAATCGGAATTTTAACCACTTGTTGAGTCATTATCAAATTGAGTTAAAAATTATAATTCATAGTCAATCTAATGTAAAATATCAAAATTTATTTTGATATTTTACCTATCATATTTGGATGGATCAGTCGAAGTTCGCAAACCGGGTCTCTCTAACCGAAAACAAAGTACCAAATTACAAAATCTAATCAAAATTATCAAATGGGTAACCGAATCCAGATGCTTATCTACCCTTATCCTTGACACGTGGTATTTGCGAAGCTGAACCACAACCCAAACCAGAGGCCCGAACCTAAACGCCCCCTGGAAACGAAACGACTGAAGAGTGAAAACCCACCAAAATCCACAAAACTCAGAACCCCCAAAGAAGAACCCTTAAACCACCAAAAATGTCAGTGAGATTGATCCATCATCAAATCCTCCCCCTCTCCGATCCCCGCATCCACTCCCCCTCCCATCTCCGGCCACGAATCTCCTGCATCAGCAGCAACAGATCCAACAACAACGATAAGCAGAGGCCGATCAAGATCCCTAGGAGGAAGAAGCCGCCGACGATGACGACGATGAACGACGCGCAGCTGGCTCTGGAGCTGGCGGTGGAGGCGGAGAAGATGAAGGCACGGGCGGAGGAGAGGGAGAGCGCGATGAGGAAGAGCGCCGAGATGCTCTTCGACGAGCTCTGCGGCTATTTAGAGATGAGATCGGATAGGGAGGAGGTCAAGCGGCGGTGGCGGCGGATGCCGGAGGAGGAGCGCCGGGGATTGGTCGCGGCGTTTGTTTCGGATTGGGGAGTTGATTTCCAGCCGCTGTCGAGGAGGGGAGTGATGCAGTTGATCGATGGATTCGTTGGAACCGATGAGATTCCGACGCCGAATCTCGATTCCGTGGCTGCTTTGGGGATGTCTGGATTGAAGCGATTGATCGGATTCGTTTCCGGCTAGGGTTAGGGCTTGTTTGATTATCGAATTTGGTGTTTATTGTTGGATTAGTGGTTATGACTGTGGTGATTTGGCATTTGATAAGATCGAATTCAATTCATGAATTCGTAATCCGTATATATCGAAACAATTTGATCCGATACTCATTTCGCAAACAAGCTAATCCTTTCGATTGACACTATTCCTTGCGATTTGAAACCTAATGAGTGAGTGTGAGATGTTTATTTGAATCTTAAGCTGGTTTAGCAAAACGAGGAAATGCTCTTACAATCATATGTTAGAATGTAGGATTGTAGGTTGAATATAGTCGATACTTTGCAGATCTTCTTGTGTACCGATGTACTTCGGAAGAGCTCCCACTGGTCATTGGGATCTTAGTAGAGATTTTGCAAATATGGATTGAGAGATTCATTTATGTTTGAAAGAAAAATTGCAGAAACTGCCAGGATTCTGTGGGTGATTTGGATCCATTTCAAAGACGAAGAAAGTGTTGGAGAATGAAGAAGATATTTTTTTTTGGTGACGATAACTGGAGAAACAAGCTGTCCAAGAGGATGCAAGGACTACACAATAACAAGCCGGGGGTAGTCCTCCCTCTACAATCCTCATCAAGTAAACAAGAAATACTATTGGCTGGCTCCTCGAGCCTATGGGAACCCAACGGATATGCTTGGGCAAGCTCGACAAAGGAGTTGGCGACACAGTTCGCTTCCCTAAAGACATGTTTGAGTTGGATCACCCAACTTCTCTTGAGAAAGCCTTGGCATTTGGCAATAACCTACCAGGCTAGACATAGGATGGCTCTCCACCACCCCATTGTGGACCATGTTATGGGCAGTCATGGAATTGGTCTCCATCACAACTCTGTGAAAACACCAACCCCACGCCATCCTAAGTCCACCCACAATACGCCATAGTCCAGCAACGAGCACCGGACAGCACCCAATCTTCTGGACGAAACCACCTTGCCAATCACCATCCATATTCCGGGCAATGCCGCCAGCAGCAACTTCCTCATTCTTATTAACCGAACCGTCGATGTTAACCTTTAGCCAGCCCTGGTCCGGCTTTTCCCACCCAATCTTCTGGAGAATGAAGAAGATGAAGTACCGGTAGGATAAATAAAGTCGCAGCTGGTGACGAAAGAGGGGTGATCGATCATGAGCTTTTTCATCGTAGTATATTGCCTTCTATGTCGTGTTTGTGTGGCTTGTGATGTGCTTTGTCTAGGCCTCTCTGTTATTAGACTTGCTTTCTGTTTTTGCACTATAGTTTTGCCTTCTAGTTCCTTGGCGGTGTTTTTTTTGTGTGTTGTCTCGCATTTGGTTTGCTGCTTCAGCTTCAGCTTCATTTCTATTTTGGATATTTCGGAAACACCCTACCGACTTACTCAGGGTGTATGGTGCGTGACGAACCATTGTCGTTGGCTAACAAAAATCGCATAACAAATGGTGATCACGACGACGATAAAAAAGAAGGCCACGCCGAATACCTTTTTATCACTGGCTCAAGAAGTGCCAGACAATGAAGTTTAAAACCTAACCTATTTCAAAAGATGCCAACGTATGAAGCCTAAGCTATTTACAAATTCAATCAGAGTATGGAGAGAGAGAGCAAATACCGTCGTCTCCCAAGAAAAAAAATTATACCCTTAAAACTAAAGGATATAGAGCTACAAGCCTATATAACAGTTCGTGTTCGAGTAAAGTTGCGACGAAGAATTATACCCATGATGCCCCATTTTTGGCTTCCTCGGCGTTTCTCGTGTCGACTTCGGTTGCGGGAGGCTTGACAGTTACACTATTTTCATTGAACTTGTCAGTGCTCCTCAAGAAGATGCCTGCAACCAATGTGGGTTAAGAAAATAAATAAAATGGGGCATTCAGTGAAACTGCAAAGGAGGAGATATCGACGAGGTGTTGGAGAAACTTGCGGAAATCGAACTTACCAAGCGACCATATTAAGGCGGCTATAAATAAGATTGATGTTAGGATCAAAGCCGTCTTCCTCCAATTGTTAATATGGTCCTGCACGATACGTACAATGTCATTGAATCGAATAATAGCATGCAAAAATATGCATTCGGAAGAGACTATAACCCTAAAATCAAAGCTGGTTAAGTAGGGCAGTGCTGTTGGGTTATACGGGTGATTGATATCCCACCGGTTCTTGAAAATCAGTTGTAGTGTAAAGATAAACTTCACGAAAGTTTACAAAGTGAGTACGAAATCAGATTGGGGCAAGGGATTCTACTTGCAGATTCAAATACAATTTCGACAGACAAAAGGGTTCATTGGGTGGGAATATGGGAAATGAGAGTGAGGCTTAGCCAAGCTGTTACGGGTTATGGGGATGCGAGAGAATTTCTCTAAACACAGATCAAATGCAAAGAACTGATAAAAGATGCGTACCTGCAGAACTCCAACAAGTGGGGACGAAGGAACATCACCGAAGATGTGGATGGCTACTGTGGACATGGCCATAGATAGTGGTCTTAAGTTTGGCTTAACGCAATGAAGGCAGATGTAGTTTACAGGAGCCTGAAAACGGTAACAAAAATACTCAGGATGGTAATTCTGAATTACTTGATCCGCACAATTTCTCATTACTACAGCCATATGAGCTATATATTATGAAAGCCGGTAACATATGCTTCCATAGTAAAATGTTTGGTTTGCGCTAGAAAGACTAATGAGGTGTTATCTGTATTCAGTAATGGATATAACTTCCAACATAGTTCGGCAATATAAGCTTCCGTATTAAAGATTAGTTCTATGTGTATATACAAATTGTTTTGAAGCTTACCTGTGATAATAAACTGTCAGAAATAAACTAAAATCTACAGCAATGTATGAAAATACCTGAGCAGCAAATACAAGCAGTTCACCAATGGCGAAAAACACAAGGAAACCTTTCATGCTCTTAAAGCAGAAGGCACTAAAGCAAAATATCAGCCCAAGAAATGTCGCCACGGAAAGAAGCTGCAAAAAGAAAAAAGTGAAACAAGCTGGTTAAAGATCATGGACAGATTATAAGGGTAACATCAGCAACAAATCAAAGAAAGAGTAAAGAACATGTGCATGCTTCATATCTTTATGTTTTTCATGCTTGATACTTCATAGTAATTTCATAGGCTAATTTATTAAACGGAATTTTCGCCAAATGCCCCTGAGGTTTTCATTTTTTTCGCCAGATACCCCTATGTCGAATTTGTTAACATTTTGGTGGAAAACTAGTACAATCCTCACGCCATAGTGCGTAGTTTTCTTTTTAGACAAAAATTAAATAAAATTTTATAAGTATAAAAAATTACTATGATAAATTTAAATAAAATATTATCAAACATTAACATAAAATAGAAAAAATAGATTTGATAATTAATTAAAAATAATTAAAATATTTATGAAAATGTGTAAAAATTACATGAATTTAATATTTAAGTAGAATAGGTTGATTGGATTAAAATTCTAAAATAAATGTGGTTATAGTACCTAATAAAAATATAGGCTTATGATTTAATAGTTTTGATATAGCTAGATTGATTAAAAAACGTGTATACATTTCATTAGTTTGCTTTTTTTTTTCTAGATTTAGTTGATTGGGAGGAAATTGTAAAATTAAAATGATTATGTCATCTAAGAAAAAAATATTTCTCATTTAATAGTTAGAATAGGTAAATCTCATTGGTTAAAAAATATTTAAAAATTTTATTATTTGAAAATTTATGTAGATTAGGTTGATTGGGTGAAAATCCATAATTTAAGATTATTATATATAAAAAATTGTTTTTATTATATATACACACACATAGCTAGAGAGAGAGATATTGGTTGCTTCGAAAAAAATCAGAGTTCGTATATTTGGAACTATATATTTTTTTTAAAAAAAGTTTTGAATTAATCTCATGGTTTAAAAAAAATAGCATGAAATGATATCATGTAATAATGCATAATGAAATAATATTGTATAGTTAATATTAACTTTATTACATAAAAGTTTTGAATTAATCCCATTGGTTAAAAAATGTAGTATAAAATGATATTGTGTAAATAAAATTAGATAATTTAGTTATATATAATTAAATGATATTGTGCAAATAATACCTTACAAAATAATAATGAAATAATATTTTCTTTTCTTTTTATTTTTATCCAAAATGTTAACAAATTCGACATAGGGGTATCTGGCGAAAAAAATGAAAACCTCAAGGGTATTTGGCGAAAATAATAAAAAACTCAGGGGCACCTGGCGAAATATGTCAAACTTTTGTACACCACGCGAAATAGCCTTAACACCAAGTGTATTTGGCGAAAATTCCGTTTATTAAATTAGTTGCAACAGTTCCAATAGTTCAGTCCTTGACAAAAAAAGGACAGTTCTAAATATGTTCATATTGAACCGAGAGGCTTTAAATTTGATTCTTGGTCTAACAGAACTACATATTTGCAAGGCAGAGGTCCACCAATGTCCAAGGCTCTCCAATAATCGATGCCAACAGACATACACTTCATTAGATCACACAAATCAAAGCGTTGTCAATCATAAATCATAAATGGAACTTAAGATGACTAATGAATGACATATAAGAATAAAACAAACGGAGCACAAGGCATAAACCAAAAGAAGCTGGATAAATGGAACTTAACTTACCAGTTATGTTTTAAAAGAAATATGAAAAAGATGACACACTTACTTTGAAAGCATTGGAAATTGTGGAAGTAATGTAATCAAGAATCACTCCCCCTGCAATAGATCCCAAAACTCCGCATACCACAGTGATTCCACCAAATACCATATCTGCATTTGTCTACCAAAGAATAAAAATTCAAGTTATTGAAGACGTGTAAAGCTTGACAAGAAGAGCCAAACTTGTTTGAATGAGTTACAAGTAATATGAAATCAAGAAGCAAAGACTGCCAAACAACGAGATACAAACTTACCATATGATATATATAGTAGCCAGCCTTTGGTCCCCAGTATGAATATGCACCAATGACAAAGGTATATGCTATGTAACCTGCAGCAATTAATTAAAAATCACTTATGGATGGTTCTGTCTCTTATGTTATTTAGCTAGTTGCACGCATATGCTGGGAAAATCCCAATTTGAATTTAGCAGCAAAATACAAATTGAATGATAGTTTTGCTAGTTCATCACAATGTTTTTAATCATACATGAAAAGATTCCCCATGAACATTGGATAATTGTATTTTTAAATGTCTGCATTAAGTTGAAAGATGCTTAGGTACAGTTTCATACGAATGAAAAGAAAGTACCTAAGACATTCACAACATAAACCCTATCACATAGAAGCACTTTCATATCCTTCAAAAACCTTGAGAACTGGTTTCCACCATTCACCTGGCATGACCTGCCATAAATTGGAAATTTGAGGCACAACTTTCAGAATACATAACAGGTGAAAAAAATCAGCCGAAAAAAAAATCCATGACAAGGGGAAAATCCCCAACTCTCCATGCATTGCATCAAGAGGTTAACCATTATCAAGCACAATGCCTTTAAAAAAAAAAGGACTGGATCACATAAAGTACAAGTGTAAGTGCAGAAAATACTTACTTGTCAGCTACCAGACTTTCATCTTTTATCTTTTCATCAGTTGAATGCTCACCGCCGTTACTGCTTGGAATTTCTGAATCAGCAACGAAGAAACAAGTCATACTTGAAGTTCCAGTACAGTGAATCAGTTAGTACCTATTTTCTCTCATCCCTTTTTCTTTCCCAATTTTTTTTTTCATCAAATAAAAATGTCTGTCAATTCTATATATGACCTATAAGAAGCAAAGAAAGGTAACCTTGCATGTCAGGTGCTACACTCTCAACAGGAGGCAATACCCTGTTAGATCCAGTTGACGAAAATCCTGTGAAATTTAACACGTAGGTAAAAGAATTGAGGAACAGAAGCAGATAATAAAGCAAAAGTCAAAAGTTGATGATATACCCTTTAATTGCAATGGTTTCATAACGAAGCCTAATATAGCAAATGGAAGCATCAAGATTGCCTCCAACCAAAAAGCCCAGCGCCATTTAAGATGAGTGCCGACCTGAAAAACAAAGAAACGTCTTTACAAATTGCATAAGCTAGAAGAATCAGAAATGAGTAAATATTGGAAAAAAAAGAGGAAAAAACTAGAATTTTAGCAAGTGCTCCAGAATAAAACAAGGAGGCAAAGCTTCTACAACACATCTGAAGGAAGAGCCACAACCATAGCATTATTTCAAATAGATTACAACTTTTGTTCTCCTGAAACAATGCACATTTCTTTAAACATATCTGAAGTTGAAAAGTGAATGGTAACTTACAACTCCACCAAATATGTAGCCGACCGCATATCCAGTCGGTATACACATGTAGAAGGCTCCCAGCCATGCTGTTTTCTGCACAATGACAAGGAAAAAGTGAATATAAATAGTACTAATAATTTGGGCTCAGTTACAGAAAACACCTAGAGCACATCCATAAGTTTGAATTTAACATACAGTTGCATCAACATATTTCAAATGTACTTAAAAGTTCACCAAATTGTAAAATGTTTGGTACCTTTACCACTAATCATAAGCAATATGCACAATCGGAAGAGATTGAAGGATTTCTTATTTTGAAAAAAAAAAAAAGAAAAATATTTACTTGAAACAAAATCATTTTAAGCAATTGTATTCGGCACAATGAAGGAGTTTGTAGTTTAAGTGTAAGACAGGTATTTTTAAAGCCACTTTGGATTCCAACTTCTGATTTTAAGTCTTTTAGGGTGTAAACTCCTCTTTGAATACTCTCTCTAAACCTCTTTGAATACTCTCGAAATAACTGAATATGTAGCAATCTGTTCTTCGGAACTATACCAGTGACCAGTTGACCACCCCTTCACAGCATTTGTATAAGCAACTGAAACCCTATTCCTCATAGATATTTCGAGATATGATCTTGTGGGAGTATTTTGTTTTGTGTTTTGAACATCCGTGGAATTTATTATGGACAGATAAGATTGATCAATGCCTTAACACTGTGACATATGATATGGAAGCTACATAAGCATCACATCATACAAAGCTTGTTCAAATTTTGAAAAAATAAGGCTCTTAGCCTTGTCAAATCAATACCTAACCTAATAATTCTTTGCTTTACAATCATATAGGAAACCAAGTCTTGTCTTCTTTTTTACACTTGGTGTATCTGGAAAGTTTTAAACACAACACATAAGCATAAGTAAATTACAGAACAAAAAGGCTAAAATAAACCTGTTTCACAGGTGCATTATCATCAATGAATGGGGCTGCAAGGCTGATAAACGAGGCCTCACCTACACCAACCAGCCTACGGATATAAAAAGATTCACATTAATAAGCAGATCAATGTGAAAATAAAAATTTTAACAACTCCCTTTTTGTAGACTTACATACGGCATGCTGAAATCATCCAAAAATTAAATGAGCAACCACAGAGAGCGACAGCAACAGTCCAAACTGACAGCCCAAATCCAACAAGCCTAAAAGGATTGAAACTGCAGAGGAGAAAGAGAAAGCATTCCCAGTTCTAGATTACATGATAAATTAACTCAACTAAAATTGCAAAGATCTAGAAACAGCATGGTTAAATTTTAATGGATAAAAAACAATAATGTAGATCGTGGCAACTCCAGGAACATTATTATCTAGGCAGTTTTATTTCGATTTGACGATCTGGTAGGGAACAATTAACAAGAAAGTAATAACATCTGTCTACAGTAACTTGTTTTTGTGAGACCTAAGAAGATTCCGGATACATCCGTGCCAGATCTTTTGGAATAATACCATAGCTTCACACGGAAATTAATCACTAACAGCTTCTCTTTTCTGGTTCGTGCTTGTCATCTGGTAACAGCAAAGAAAAATCCCACTATACAAAAAAGGGAGTTTAAGAGTAAGGAATTGTTGGTAGATGACATTTCGTTGTCTAATGGGATTTCTGAATCTCTCAAGTCCAAGTAAAGTTACCCCATTGGAAGTCAAGGTTCCCTTGAAGTCAGAAGTCAGAAGTCAGAGACATTCATTTCAAGTCCAGTAGAGTTGGACTGGATTCTTTTTAAAATTTCATTCATATATAAAGGGCTATACACAGAAGAAGGGAGATAACCTAGAATCTTTATAGAAGAAATTTACAATATTTCAATGTAATAAAGAACAGGACAATGGAGCAAACTAAGTTCACGAAACATATCAGAATATATCCAAAAATATGGAAACAAAATTAACAATAGCCCTAACATTTAGCAAAGGAACAGGGAGGGGGTGGGGGGACAATACCTCTTTGCTAGGGTTGCAAAAATTGGAGAAGCAATTAGCAGACCAACCATGAAAGCAGATGATAAAACACCATCTTCAAAGTTGTTCAATTTGAATTGTCCTCTGAAAAGAGACAAGGGATAAGAAAAAAGACTGATGAGAAAAGGGGAGAACCAAACATGCAATAAGCAAACTAGTCAGAGAGAACAGTTGTATGAAAACATAGAGACTCGATTATTGACTCACTGAATTCCAGTCCCACCAGTACACTTCCCTGTCGTATCACAAGTTCGACGAGTTCCATTTACTCCATTGCTAGCTATTACTCCTCGATCCAGATAATTGATCAAATTAATCACACAAAATACTGCAAGTAACCTGTATTCAAAGGCAGAATCAGTGATCAATCACAAAGACCACACATCAGTTTAAGCTTCAAACTTATAATTACATATCAATGAATACAATTAGAACAGGTAATGAAACCAAATCAGAAGTCTATTACAAATCCATTCACAAATCAGCAAGCTTATTTGAACTATGTTAGGCCAAAATATAGTTAGTTAAACTGTAATTGTATGTTTACACAGGCAAAGCTGAGCAAATGGGAATGCAGTGACCTTAGGGCAGGGAATCAAGTTAGTTGGGACTTAGGTAGTGGGCTGTGACGGTTTGCTGTGAAGTTATTGCTAATGTCAGCGGTTCTGGGTAGTGTATAATTGTATTTTACTTGCATTTGGATTGATTTTTGGGGTGCAGGTTAGTCATGAAGTAAGAATACACGGACAATCACTCAAAGATCCACACTTGAAAACACAATCTCAGGGAAACCATCGGAAATTTGATGAATTTCCTAGCCAGCGATTCCAGTAAGCACTGCGGAATAGAAACACTAGTCAAAGCAGTAGGAAAATAAAAGCCTTTACAACGTAGCGAATTTGAGGAAGTACTATCAAAGGATCAAGGCCCTTACTTATTAGAAGGGCCCAACTCCAATTCCTCAAACAACAACAGAAAGACACAATCTTCAGCAACTAGAGGATACCCACTACTCAGGATCCCCCCAATTTGATTTCCAAACTCAACCAAACACTAAAAAATCATCCCTCAATCTCTGATTCCAATCCCATTCCCAAACGCAAAAGGGGCAGAGAGAAATACCTTTTGGGAGTAAACCAGGAGGGCTTGAGAGGCTCACTGGCCCCAGAAACAACAACACCACCAGCAATTGCCTCATCTTTGTCTTCCTCTCTCCGTTCACTGGCCTTTTGCTCCTCCGCCGATTCGCAGGGTTTCTGTTCCTCGCTACCCATTGAAATCACAAACAAGGTTGCAACTTTTGGCAATCAGGAGAGAGTACGACAAAATGTATCCTATTTCCGCACTTCCCCACTTCGAGAATTCGCCTTCTTAGTGGTCCTACTGCACCGTCAAGAACAACATGATTTCTGATTCGTGTGCAGTTGACGTTGTTAATAAGCTTGAGAGTGTGGGATTGATAGCGACGGCAAGAGATGGATGTGTGCAGTGCAGCTTTTTGAAAATTGGTTAACCCGTGAAGAGAGAGAGAGGGAGGGAGAGAGATTTCAATGATGATGATCAGATGATGTGAGTTGTTTTCGGAACTTCGAATCCCTTACTCTTTGGGATTTGGTAAAGTTGTTTGCCCACTACTACTACTACGGAGTATCAATCTGCACAAGATTTCTTCACCAAAAAAAAAAAAAATCTGCACAAGATTCTAAACAAATACTCCGGCTAATGTTATTTTCGTAATATATTTTGTAACTTAATTAATTACTACTCCGTAATGTTTAAAAAATCTTCCAAAAAAAAAGCAATCTGTAAATAAATATGAAAAATTAATTACTCGTGTAAGTGAAAAAAATGCTTAAAATACATAAATATATGGAGCAAGTATAGTATAGTAATTTTGATCTTTAGTTATATACCAATATATATATATCGATTTTTCTATCCTATGCCCGGATAAGATCCTTAATTGGGAAATGTTTTTTAAATTTTAATTAATTTAGCTTTTCTTTTAATTTAGATTCCTATGGTCGTTTGCCTTTTAGGTAGGGAATCTTTCCCAATTTAGAGTCTGGATAGAAAAACCGTGTATATATATATATATATATATATATATATATATATATATATATATATATATATATATATAAAACAAGATATATTTTAAAAAAAACTTCCAAAATGTAATGTTAAAAGGAATTTTGTTCTTTAGCTATATTTTTTTAGCTATATATCATGACTAAGAATTAGTGTTGTATAAATATAAATTAATAAGGATCTATTTTTTTTTCGTTTTAATTCAATTTGATCTACCCAGTGATTGTATATATATTGTATATGAAGGTCATATATATGAATATAAAGGTCTGATTTTCAATAAAAATAAAAATCTTTTTTTTATCAGAAAATAAAAATCTTTTTGATATACATTGATATTGTTGTATTCCATATAGTAGTAGAAAAGAAATATGAAACTATCTTTTTTTTAACAACCAAATCTTGATTTAGTTTTTTCCCTATATTTTAATAATTGAGATGATCCAATTGCTAGATAAATATTCACAAGAGTTTCTTTTTTTCCGAACAATTAGAAAATTGTGTCAAATATTCTAATTAATCTGGACATAAATTGATTTCAGCTAATCGAACTAGTCGAAATATTAAAAAAAAAGAAAAGAAAAACGAAGTGTCAAATAAACAGTGGTCACACTTTATCTAACCATCTTTGCAAGTGAATAGTGGAATCTTATTTGAGCATGTGCATCTCCCCGTGTGTACCATTAGAGCAATAAATGTCTGTCATGTAGAAAGTACACATGCTTGTGTCATGTAAAAACTACACCTTTTACCTTTCTTTTACCTTTCTCCAAAAGATGAAATCGCTCACCCCGAAAGCCCTCACCTTCGGTTCGAAGAGAATTGTAAAAAGAGGTAAATCATGGTGACTCAACCGACCACATATGTCGAGATCAAGGCTCACTGCGCACAAAAACCCCTCATTCGAACCCCTCATTCGAGAGGTTGCTCCCACACTGCCGCTGGCGAGACTTATATTTCTTTTACCTTATTCATCTAATGAAAGGAGTCAAAACTTTTCAGTGCAAATAGAAAACCCCTTATAGACATGATTTTATCTTCTTTGATTCCATCAACATGGACTTTACATTGGTCATAGAAAATCAACAATTTCTAAACACACTTTCTATTTGGAGATTGCCCTTCCAAAATACTCTATTTAGTACATTCGACACGAGAAGGCGTGCAAGCCTTCAGAGCTTTGAATGGGCGTGAAAAAAGTTTCGTAAATGAGATGTCAATTGCATATTGCACAGGATACTGAAACTCACTACCACTAGCTACCGACAACTTGTCGTAGAGGAGGCCAGGCAATCTCGTTATCGTCTGTGTATCCTTGGGTGAAAAAATCCATGCAGTTCTTCCTGCAGCCGTGGTTGTAAGGATTCCGAAAACGTCCATCGGGGCCACGGAGGTACGTATAGCGAGAAGCATTGGCGAGTTCGTTCGTTGTGATATTTCGAGCTATCTGTATGCAAATAACATGGTTCCAAGCACATTAAAATATCACAAATATGAAGCAATAGTAAATCACTTATGTTTGAATTGTTCATTTCATATATGAATCAATCAAAGGTATCACAGTACACAGACAATAAACAGCATACAGAAACAAATGTAGCAGGAAGGTCATTTAAGGTATTGAAGGCACCCTAGAAGAAAGAACAGATACGTAGATAATGCATACAAATAGGATTATAGATCCAAGTTTGATAATCGAGTAAGCCCAAGTGTAAATATTCTCGCAAGAAATGGAGCATAGGTATTAGGTAACTTGCTCAATGAAAATCAGTCGCTTCTCGAACAATGGCATTAATATTCTCCATTACAATATGAACTTCTACCGTTTCATAGTCATGAAGATATTGATAACATATGAAAGAACGATCTCATTCATAGATGCAAATAGTATTTCACCAAAAATTCAAAATATAAGTTCTTCATTAAAACTTAAAACTAGAATGAATTAGTTCAAAGGTATAAGTCATTATGCTATTTACATGTCAATATACCCAAGCTAATTTTTGGCTCTGGAAAGCTATCCTAAATACATTGTAGAAGAAGATCAAAATTCGATTTCAAGCTAGTGTAGCACGGCATTCAGCAAAACACAACGATGATATTAAACCTGTCATGATGTACAAACCCAAGAAAAACATTATAAATAAATACCTGGCTTGCTTGTGCCACCATTAGAGCGGTTGCAGCGATGAATATGAAGAGATCCATCAAGAGAAAAGCACAAATACCAGGATGATTGACCAACATATATTGAATCCAGCTTTCACTACTGGGAATCGTAGGCATTGTTTGAATCCCTGTAGCACAAAGACAAGCTTAAATCTTATACTAAAAAGTGAGTTAATGATATTCAAATACATCCAGTAGGCGGGCAGAGCCTGGCTCATTTGAATTCACATACTTAATACAGCAACAATGGCACCAAGAGATGATGTCATAGTTCCAAAGCACAGAAAGACAGAGAATTCCCACTTGTTCCTCTGCAAAAACACACGTGCCATCAAAAGGTGAACTTCATTAGAAGGGCAGAAGAAAATAGGAAGAAAAGAGGATGGATAGTAACAAACTTAACTTTCAACACGTAATAGGAACAACTAGCCTGACTCATTTAAATTCACATGCTTAATACAGCCTCACATGCCTAATATTAATTTTTTAACATCATACCTTTCATACACCATTGACCTAAATGCAATAAAATATGATTTCATCAAACATTCACCTGGTCTATAATCTTATTCAAAGTAATAAAAGTCAACACAGGTTAAACTAATGGGAATAACAAGGGAGCCGGTTCCAAGTTCCAACCAACAAATGACAGTCAGCATATCAGATATCCTTTCCCAAACCCTTGTCCCCCGCCAAATAAAATTAAATAAAATGAACATTTTTTTTTTGCGCAGCTGCACTAACAGAAAAATGATGATCCTTTCAGAACATCAGTTGCTTACCTTCCCTACACAATTGGAGATCCAAGGGCAGTGGTGATCAAATTGTTCCACACAGCGATTACATGTAGGGCAATGCTTGGAGCGAACTGGTCTAATTATCTGGATTTGAAAGAAAAGTAGATTTATTCAACAATTTCAACACTGAGGAGCGGGAAATGAAGAAGTGGTTCAACTACAGCTCAAAGATGGTCCAAGACTTCTTGCCTTGCATGTTGGACAAAGTTGAGACCAATTTCCTGTCCAGATAGATGAACTACTAGGATCATTATTTAATAGTGGATCCTGCAAACAAACAAAAAAGGGATTTCTGTAAAGCTATAAAAGGGCATTTATTCCTAGTGATTACACATACTAAGCTTTTTAGTCACAAACAAAGATGCAAGGTCACTAAACATACAACAATTACACACCCAAACTTCCATTTTGCACTTCACATACCAAAAGTAAGATTCACTAGTATAATTGTATTGGAGTATGAATTTGTGAAAATCTATTCTTGAGTACATACCTCTGACTTTCCACCATCTATATAATCGGTAGATCTTTTTATGTATCCAGGGTCCTTGCTGCAAGGGAGAACATCGATTTTAGCTTTTTCGCAGTTGATAGCTAATCCGTCACATATGACACCATATATAGATGCTTGTGTATAACAACACAAAGTGCTAGCTATTGTGGCTTTTTTAGTGTGATGAAAATTGCAAAATGAATGAGCAAAATGGTTCATCTAGACCTTTAAGCTCAAAAATTCAAAATGGTCCATCTAACTATTGTGGGCAGGATGGTTTAAGCTCAGGAATTAGGATATGGCGATTTTCTATATGTTGGGGTGGGAGTATAGACTTGAGTTGAATACAACATATCATTACAGCATATGCAGCATTGGAAATTCTTGGCGCATTTGGTTTGAGAGAACTATTAAGAATTTTTTTTCTTAAAGAGTACTGTATATAGGTTCACACTGGTAGAAACTGCAGCATGCTTATTATGTATAGGCTTATTTTTGGGCACAGGGCACATATGACCTGTGGCTCTGAAGGTCAGAATTTGTCCAGGAAAAATTAGAGCAGCTAGTTGTGTTATCCCCTTGATGATCAAGAGAATGTCCCTAGGAGTTTTAAACGTGCATTCAGAGATTTAATAAATTCATGTATTTTTATCATGAGGAAGAAAGTTGATTGCACTTTATAGAACTAAAAGCAGAAAAATCTATGAAAAATGCAAGAAATTGAGAAAAGGAAAAAAAAAACAAAAAGGGAAACTAACTTGAACAAGAAGTTACCTACTGCAGCGGTAAAACATTACCAAAGCCCCAATGCAGAAAGACACAGCAATCCAGCCCCAAAGTCCAATAGCAGCAGTCACCCCTGTGAGACTAGGAGCTGAAAGTAGCAAACAATAAGGCTCAAGGGAGAATATATAACACTACGGACTACCCATTTAAACAATATACATTAATCAAATTACTAACCAAAAATAACGGAATTGATGAAGACAATCATGACAATGATTATGGTGGACATTAATATAGGCGCATAACCTCTACGCAGTGCCTTCCCAATAAATCTCGAGTCTTGCAGACGCTTGTTGTGAGCTTGCAGAGCATTAGACTGAAATGTATTAAAAAAATTTTTTTAACGAAAACCCACCATGAATATGCACTCACATAAAACAGAGCAAGTAAAGGTTACAACTAGTAATCAGGTATGAATAATCCTCATTTCCTACCAGCTTCAGCAAGCTTCCTATTAAAGTTGAAGGGACAAAGTCAGGTGAAGAAGTTCAACTATTTAAGGTATAAACTAGAGACTGACATGTATTCAGTCAACGGTTAAAGGCCCAAACAGATTTGTTTCACACTACAGCTTGGTGGAAAATCAGCATAAAATTCTAAAAGATTAGCACAAAAACTAGATTACTCAGAAAGAACCAGACTCCTCAGACGACATACAAAACAGAAGATAAAAATCCTAAAGAACTTGTAAATGAAAATTTTAGGTCATTTTAGATTTTTATAGCAATCTAGTAGGCACTGCTTATTCTTTACAGTATATGATTTAGGATTACCAAATGGTTCAAAATATCACCTAAGCAATATTGTCGCAAGAGTGGTACATCAAATTTGCTGAACATGGTATAGATCTACAACTTTACTTGGGATGTGTATAGTGATAAGTAACCATGTTAGTGAAGTTATGTTGGAACTTCCTTCACCGATTTGGTGCACCATTAATCATAGAAAAACATTTAATTCTTCCCAATATGAATATGCACTGGATTATACAGCTGTTGCCAAAATATCACCTACGCAATATCCAACAGGGCATGAACACAATTTGTCGCAAGAATTATCATAGAAAAACATTTAATTCTTCTAAATATGAATATGCACTGGATTATACCGAAGCTGCCAAAATATCGCCTAAGCAAAATTGTTGCAAGAGTAGGTATTTATACTTCATGACCTCAGCCACCCACAAAAAGTAATTCTAAGCAAAAAAAATTGGACAAAAAAAAATTCAAATTTAACAAAAACAAAATATTTGGATCAATATTTAATATTAAGACAAATATGGTATTTACTACATACGAGCAAAAGTGCGACTTGCCGGTGACCTTTATCAGATGCCAGTTGAATTGGGGTATTTCCTGTCTTGTCTTTCACCAATATCTCTTGCATGTTACTAGCATGGACAATTACCGTGCAAACCTCTATATTTCCTCTTATAGCAGCCCAGTGTAAAGGAGTGCAACCTAAAAGTACAACGCATCATCAGAACAGCATATAGCTTCAGCACCATAAAATTAATCAGTGGAAGTTGCAACAGGTGGAATGTGTAAAAGAAGACATGATAAACTTGCAGAAGCTATAAAGTTGTCACACTTGCATCCATAATCAACCGGCCTAGAAATCTCTATCTAAGATGTAAATAAAATTCAGTTCAGCTGTGGATCATTTAACAATATAGAAGAACTCTGTGATGATCTTTACTAATGAGTTTACATGTTTATTAAATGAAACCTCACAAATGACAAAACTACTGCAAATCAAGTATGTGTAACTTCCTAAGAACAATGATGAGCGCAACCAAGTGTACTGCTAAAGTACCGTCTTTATCTTGTCTCTGCTGGCTGGCATCTCTGAATAGAAGTAATCTAACAGTATCAGCAAATCCCTTGTAAGCAGCCCTGAAAATACAATAGAAAGGTAACTGGGCATTCTAAAAAATACAGAAAGCTTAAAGGTAGCTCAGGTGCTATGAAAATACAATAGAATCACATTGTCCACTATAGGGATAATTAGGGCAACATGGAACAAACCAAGCTCCATGAACATATATCATTATTAATTGATCCACCACAACTTTAAAAATGCTTCATACGCAATGCATAAGCAATATAATGTTGGGGCAGTAGGGAGAACAGGCCAAACAAACATGGAAACACAAAACCTACCAATGTAGAGGGCTCCTTCCAGCATCATCCGGTGCATCAAAATCAGCATGATAAGTGGCAACAATGTGGTTCAAGAAAGATGTTTGCCCATATTGAGCAGCGACATGGACAGCCTGTAACAGGAAAAACTCTCTTCATATAATGTGTGTTTGGAAAGACATGCTCACAAGTCACAAGGTAGCTGATAAGGCCTATAAGGTATCTAATGATTGACAACACATGATAGCCAAATATGCCATTAATGTCCTTCTATTATCAAAGATCTCCCGTCTTTTTGCACCTGTGGTTGACCTCATAAAGAGCCAGACCTAACTCTTTCCTGATCTAACATGTTTGCTCTGATATTTATGAACATCATTGTATGGAGAACACTTTCAAAAGTCTGAAATACACTATACAGTGAATTACAAGTTTAAGGGACCCATTAGTTGATCAAATCTTTGTAGAATATTTTTACTTAGCTTCTTACCTTTATGGATAGTACACCTTATAAGTTCAATTACTGAAGATTAAATGCCGTACAATATTGGGCTGATACACCTGTGAAAATTTAAGGTTTAATTCAAAATGTCTTATCATTAACTCAGACCAAGTTAAAGCATCTAACTCTTGTGGTAAGTGAAAACTGTTCACCCTATGCATTCAGCACAGTGGCAAAGGACAACCACTACCAGCAAAGTGCTCATAGAATCGAAGACAGGCACCATCGTCGCATATCCCGGTATTCATATCCTCATCTCTCCCAGGGTAGGAGTTATCACTTATCACTTTACCAAACTAAATCCCAATCAAACCAAACTGTATAAGCCCACAAAAAGTGCAAATGAACCACTATCTCTGTGCAAATTCAAAGGGAGGTACCCAAGTATCCAAAAGAGTGCAAGCATCTCCTAAACTCCCATTTCTGCTACATCAATCTCACACTGCCCTACCTGAGGACCTTTATGAACAAATGGGTGTCTAGCCGTCTAGGTCATAACATATCCACCCAACTACTGTGGCAACCATTCAGCACTAATTATTACTTTGGTTTTTGTTCTGGTCCTGATTCTAGTTTAGGTTTAAGTTACTCTACATCGATTATGGACGCTTTTTCCCACTTCCATTTCTGCTGCATCAATCAATTATCATTTAATATTCTATATATGACTACCTCAAGCCATTAGAAGTGCAAAACAATTACCCTGTATCCATTCACATCCGCAGCCTCAACTCGAGCCCCGTTCTGCAACAACACGTCTGCAACGGCGATCGAACCTCTCACAGCAGCCCAATGCAATGCCGTCTGCTGCGAATTATCAGCCACGTTTACATCTCCGCCGTGCTTCAATTGAAATCATCCCAAACAGCAAACAATCCGTGAGGAGAAACAACAAATTCACAAGGATCCATCCACCAAAAAGAACCGGAGAAAGAAATACCTCGATTATATACAGAGCGATTTCAGGGAAGCCGTTAAGCGCGGCCCACTGCAAAGCGTAGTAGCCATTGTTGTCGGGCGAAGAGAGAGAAGCGCCATCTTGTTCCACAAACTTGCGCAATTTTTCGAGATCGCCGTACACTGAAGCAGCGAAAACGTCGGTGATGATCACTGTGTTAGTGTGGTTTGCTGATTCAGCGGCTGTGGAGTCTGAGACGATTTCGATCTCCGAAGACGCCATTGGTTATCGCCGGATGCAACTTACCTAACCGCTACGACTGTGAAAGATGGAATCGAGACAAAGCTTCCACCGATTTCTCGAAAACCTAACAGCGAACTCACCACCTAGTCGTACGCTTCGTATGAGCACTTTGGTATTTCTCTCTCAATTGTTCTGCCATGGTTAAGATACCTTCCGTGCTCGTGTTTTTCTAGATGCCACTTGCTCGAAGCAATAAGAGTAATATTTACTGTAATTTTTAATATTTTTTTTGGATTAATCAGAAGTTTAAACTTAAAAAGCTAAAAAAATTACAAGATTGAAAATGAGATGAGTTAATACTTTAATATTATAAAGTTTACATTTCTCTTCTACTATAATGTAGTTGTATTTATTTTATGTTGGGTATGTTTAAATGTCCAATAATAAATAAAGAGTTATATTATAGATTTAAGTGGAATAAAATTTTCATCAAATATAAGAAATATACTGAAAAGAGAAAAATATCTTACAAATTCTTTCCATATATATACGAGAACTATTTTTTCAGCCGAATATAAATCTATTCTTGTTTTAATAATACAATATTACAAAAAATGACTTAATACATGAGACTTGAATAACGTTTAAGTTCGAATCCCCTTAAAAACATGAAATCACTTGTGAGTGAGAGGGTCAATACTAAATGAGTTACACAGTACTCAATCCAGATGTAGAGCGGCTAAGTCGATCGTGGACTAAGATTAAAAAAAATATATCATAGTTTAGAATATTCAAATTCGAGTATGAATTACAAGATTTATTTCATTTTTAAAAACTAAATGTTATAAGATGAAGATATAACCAATTTAAAACAAAAAAAAAAGATGACACAAAATCGAAGGACCTTATCATTACAAACATTCCATTAACTAGAACTTTTAGGAATAAAACTAGTACAATATCTACCATTTATGTTGTGCGATCTTTTATTTTTTATATTAAATACGTCTAACATTAAAAGAACATTTAAAAAACTCTTTGCATTTAAAATTTAGTTATTACTATTACTATGCATTACTAAACATTAGAGAATTAATATATTATAGCACCAAAAAAAGAGAATTAAATATATTATAAACCCTGCTTATCATATAGTCTATGTTAACAAAAAATAATAATTGAATATTTGTAATTAGAGATAAGACTTATAATAATAATTGAATATTTGTAATTAGAGACTAACTAGATTGCTCAAATAATCTAATTCAGAGCTTCTTTCTCTCGTTCGAAAGGATGTCTTTGGGTGATGGTACAATCGTGATTAATACAACCCAAATCCTTGCTTTGTAGTAAAAAAAGATTGCTCAAATAATAATTTATTATTTTCATATAAATTCTATATATAATAAGTTATTCATAGAGTGGTATAGTTATTCAGTTGTATTAAGTTATTCACTTGTAGTGAGTAATTATTCATGGTGTAGAGATATTCAAGTATAACGAACATATATTCATGTGTAGTGACTATCACTAATACTATAACTGAATAACTCCTCACAATTGAATAACTCATTGGATAAGCAAGGACACATGTGAGCTCAATGTTTTTCATCAGATTATATGGAAAATAGTGTCCGCACTTGATCTTTTGGCAACACAAAATATGCTTCATTTATAGTTGATTGAAAATGTTTATTATCTCATATTGAAAATATGACGAATTCAATATAGTGTACAAGGTCGGTACTATTCTTTTTATTGTTAATTAGGTTTGAGATAGAAATTCAATGAACTTATATGTTGGGCTTGACTCGACGCTTGGCATCAAATGCAACCCATGACTACTCTTCCTCCTGTTGTCAACAAGGTTTATACCTAGAAGACACATATAACTTAGTATAAACAACCATCTTTTACAACAAAAGACTTGAACATTTCAGATAATTTAAGAGAACCTTAAACAAGAAAGAAATTATAAAACTAAGAATCCAAGATTACCCACTCTATAAACATTTTAACAAGTCTTTTTGTTTATTTTAGTTGAATTTTGAGTTATGTGGTGAAGACGGTGGACAATTTATACTACGAGTGACAACCCCAGCATGGGTGAGTAGAGTCCACACATGTGTAATGAACTCACCTCCTTTAGCCAGATACTCTCCATGGACAGCTACATTATCCGATGGAGCCAAATACAAGAGCATCTCTGCCCAAAACTCTGCTAGGAATCTCCATCCTTGCTCTGGATTTTGACTAAATATTGCTTCATTCATCAATCTATCAGCTAACACATAACCCGCTTTAACAACTTCATCTGGATCCTCAACAACTTCATCTGAATCCTCATCAACAACAATATCTAGATTCTCAACATCATTATTCACATTGACCCCTACATTTGTAATTGTATTTCCTTCCATCGTATTTAAACCTATTGGCTTATCATGCTTCGCTTGTTCAACCGCCACATCAAAGAGACGTTCCGTATCGAAAGAGTGTCCAGGAAGTAATTCCGGGGCAAAAGTCACCAAGTACGCACAATACTTGGATAGTTGGGTAGCGACGAGGAAGTTTGCATCATTGTTTTCAAGATGACGGTAGTGGGCGGCACATAAACTAGTAGCTATATGCCAGACTAAGATAACATGAGCGTCAGTCTCTAACTGGCAAGTGTGTGAAATCTCCTAGGATAATGGATATCGTGCTATTGTGGCTCTCCCTCGAGTCAATCTTATCGGTTGGCCATTAGGAGCCTCCCGGAGTAGTTCTAGTAGAGATGTAATGATTGCTTGCTTCACTTTTGTAGATAGTTTGACACTGGAGTCTCCTGCCTGACCAGCTCGAGGCATCCTTACAAAGATACCAAACCAAGAGAAGTGAGCTAGTTTTGGAACTTTAGTGTAACTCTCGAGGAAGGAGTATTGACCAAGCTGTCTCTGCCATGGCTTGAATAAGAACCGAAAAACATACATCTTAGAAACACAATCTTTGACATTCCAAATCCAATTGATCCTGGTCACTATTGATCCACCATCATTTGTAGTTGCCATCCTACGACGTCGACAAGCCTTGTAAAGAAGCCACACCATCATCCGGTTCGAAAACAATACATTGAAGACGGTCCAAAGCTCCAATACAAAAAATATGATAGTCACTAACCTTGTGACTCCAACCTCCAAACTATGCCCATGAAATTGGATGCTAAAGAGTTTTGCTTGATCTTTTTGTTTTGAGGATATCAATAGAGGCAACCCATAAAAAGCAAATGAACCAAGTATCCCAAAATTGATTAGTCGTTGTAACACTTGGGAAATACTAAATGATGAAGTACAAATATGAGACTTGGTGTAGAAGAACTCGAAAAGGAACTGAAGTTCTACCTCAATTATACGGAACACCCTTTCGAGATCCATTGCAAGCAATCCCTCCCGAATAAAATGCCTAGTCTTTGGCTCGGAGCTCTCATAAAGAGGGAAATCCGCAAACCTTCTTAGGATGAGCCTAAAGAAGGCATAAGAAAGGCACAAGTCCTTCAAACGTTCCCTACCGACACAATCTATAAGAACCTGTGCATCTACCGATTGCCATATTTCTTCGGTGGTGATGAAACCATTAGCATCCATGGGATTACCCCAAACTAAATACCTATAGCTTCTCATCGGCAAAGGGTTCGCAACTGCACCATCATTGATCGGAACATCTCTACCTTCACGCATGTAGCGCACCGTTGGCTTCACCACAAAGGGCAAACCCTTTGACTTGCTAGCCATGTAGAAAGCTTCCAATGTCTCTTTTGCGTTCAATATCGCCGAGAATACAAATAAGTTAACCGCATGAAAACCTAGATAGCTGGCTACACCCATAATGTGTGTATAATTGGAATATAGAACAATCAGCCACACAGTCCAGAAAAACAAAGGTAGAGTGCGCCAAAAGTATCGGAGGGTGTTGTCGTTGTCGGTAAGATCAAAGGCGGTCATGGTGACCACTCCTCCATACGCGTATAAGAGGACACATGCCCAGAAAGGGTAGAGTACATGGAAGGTAGAGGCGTTGTGCATCAGCCCCATGATGTAGGTTATGGAGATGGGGATCAATATGTAGATAATTTTGGGAAGATATTTGAGGAACGACCCAAAACGGACAAATCGCCTTATACTTCCAAGGATGAGGAGGAGAAACAACAAGACGGTGGTTGCGAGGACACTCAATTGGATTCTTAGAAATTGGCCCTCGGGTGTTTTCGAAACGAGAAGCTTGAAGAAGACATGAAAATCAGAGGGATTGGGAGATGAACTGGAGCTGGCCATTTTTTTTTTTTTTGGTTGTATAAGGTGCAAGTGTTCCTTGTGTATCATAGACGCAGATTTGTAGCTATACAACGCGCTGTACAAGATGTATAAATGTGGTTGAGGGCAATGACTATCTGGTGGAGGTGATCGACGACCAAATTGATTGGTCATATATGTACGTATTGCCAAAGAGACAAAAATATCTCTATATATGTATACGTACTCAAGAAAAGCATATAATTCATGTTTAACTGGTATGCAAACTTGCATAAATATACATATGTGCAGCTTGTACGCAATTGCTTTTATGTATATATAGAGAAGCTTTCACATGCATTCACTCCTTATGAGAACATTTGTGAGCTTTTGGATTAATTTTAATGAATGGATAGATTTTAAACTAAAAATAAATAAATAAAAATTATTTTTAAAGAATTAATTAGATTCTCTCTCCATATCTCTCATTCTCTCTCACCAAATTTTTAAACACGTACGGTTGAAAATTTAAACGCTAAAAAAATAAATATTCATTTGAATATAAGTCAATATTCATCCAAATACAGATATATTCAAATGAATATTTAAACAACTAATATTCATATTCATTTGAATATATGAATATACAATTATACATATATTCAATAAAATGAATAGGGATATTCAAATGAATATTCATTTGAATGAAGAGGAGAGACAATATTAGCGTAAAGAAGGTGCGAACTCCATTTCTCTCATTCAAATGAATATTTATTTGAATATATGAATATACCTATATTCATATTCAAATGAATATGGATATGGATATTCATATGAATATGCCAAATTATTCACATAATTTTAACGTGGAAGATTTGAGGAGAGAGAAAAATCTTTTTATTTTTTTATTTAAGGCATTAAATTATTAGTAAATATATTTTTTTAAAATTAAAAAAATAGTTATAAATATTAATATCAATTATCAATCTTATCAATTCATCAAAATTCAATCAAATGGTTCAAAATTGGTCTCATGAATGCATTGTAAGGAGTAAATGCATTGTAAAGTTATTCTATATATAGTAGCTAATGAAACAATTAGCAAGGCCTTTATGGTTTCATTTTTTTTATTAGATAAGAATTCGAGCTCAGACAAGCTTGAAACTCGAGAGGCCGACGAATCGGCAGACGGACTAACCGTCAACATACAACACACTAAACACACAAATTAACATAGATGAAAGAAAAAACCCAAACAACCCAAAAAAGTCGTCTGCCAGCAGAGGAGTCAATGGAGATCCAGGGCGAGCCGTGAATGCCGAGAACACGGGAGAGTGCGACGACTCACACAACGTCTCGATGCCGAGAAAGCGGAGAACAGTAACCCACCACCGGAAAGGGCGAAACCTGGGGAAGTGCGGATCACCGACGTTGCCCCCATCTAGATGAGGGATCTTCGAAAACCACGAACACAACCACGATCCTCTCGATCATATAGGAAGCCCGATACTGCAACCCAACTCGAAACTAAACGCCACCACGCCAAAGCATCAACTTGACGCCAAAAGAACGAACAAAAACGGACCAATAAAGGAAGATCAAACATCCACCGAAAATTTGTGTACAGGGCTCCTAAGAACGCCGAGCGTCTAGGGAGAATTATTATAATTTATTAATATTAATATTTATCCAGGCCCTTTCGGATTTATTCAACCATTTCGGGATTTGTTCAACCCTTTCGAAAATTTAGTCAAACCCTTTCGGGTAGTTTTGTAAATGATTATATATATATATAAAATATTGTAAATACTTCATAGGCAAGATACACATACGGAGTATAAAACATTTTTTTTATTTAATTGAAACAAAGAGACTTGAAGTGAAACCCCAAAATACAGCTTGCACACTAAGCCAACAGTCCAATCGGCAAAGCGGCGGTACAAAGCAACCCTACCGGCAATGGAGCCTAGGGAGGAGGTGAAGCGACCCTACCGTGACCCGCAACGGAGGGGATCGGAAGGAAAGAGTTGAGAGAGGGCAAAGAGATGACGTCGCGCGAAACAAGCCAAGGCGAGATCCATCACTGGCGACAGGGCCGAGAGATTGGTGGGGGGATCAACACATGAGCACCGGCGACCAACGACAAAGTCGCGGCCGGAACCAAGCCCAGGATATACCAGCAGTAGAGAGCCGAGAGATTGGTGGGTGACAACAACGACACCGGGTGGGGTGACGGAGAACACCTCGAGCAATTTAGGGGAATCTGGTATTTGATTTGAATCCACAAACCAGGAAAAAGAAAGCCAAACAAGGCAAATTTGGCTAACCCTTTAGATTTGGAGCAAAGGTGTTGAACTAGGGTTTGGAGAAAGAAGATTTTGCCAAATCTAAAGCAAGAGATCAGATTTGATACAAATTTGTGAATAGGATCAACAAAGGATCTGATATTTCGAGTTTATTTTGGAGATTTGGGTAGTGGCCGAGATCCACAACGAACCCAAGAGATGAGTGTGGAAGCCGGAGTCGATCCCGACGAGTTTAGCCCCACATGAAAGGGGAATCTGGGATGGAGGAGGAAGGGGACCAAGTTCAGGCGGCGAAGGTAAGACGGTACAAGACCCGGGTTGGGCGGCCAACGAGGTGGATCTTCAACCTTCGAAGAGGGGGTTTTTCGACCTCCGAAGAGGGGGTTTTTCAACCTTTGAAGAGGTGGATCTTTAGCTCTTAGATGCTGCAAGTCTGCATGCCTTTATGGTTTCATGGTACACTCGGTAATCACTTACTGTATTATTTATGTATTTTATATTGGTTAGAAATCATGACTAAATTGATATACCTTGGTCCTTGAGACCAACGTCGCAGAAGTCTTTGAGCTTTTGCGCCTTGGAAATTGATCATCGTGTGGAATAACAGAGGAACTAACAACAGATCGATGCACTATTCATAACCTATATCACTATAAGAGATCGGAGTGGGAGGAGCAATATGTTAGAGAATAGAGTTCTATGGAATTGTACATGTACATTGTTGTGTTTTTTTTTCTCTTTGATGTCTTACGTAGAGAGGATTAATACTTTATAAAAGGAATTAATCAAATATCCTTAACTGATAAGGATTATCCCTCTATCAAACTAATCTCAACAAGAAGATATGTTTATGAGATAAGGTTAAACAATACTTATCTTTTGGTTGAAATAATATTATACGTAATAATTAATATTAACATTTCCCACTCACACAAAATATTATTCCCCCAATTATTATCCTTCGTACTTTTTGTGTATAGGTCGTACGACTTGACAAGATACTACATGCAAATAGAACTTCAATACTCGGAATCCCACTAAGGACTAGTACGAAGAATATATCCGTTAGGAACCAAATGTTAGTTAGAAGTATTGTTGCACCTTAGGAATATATTTCGTCGAACTAGTTGTCATACAAATTGGATCGATCCCTTAAAAGTCAATTTCACTTTGTTTCAACTATAATGGCGATTCAAAATAATCCATTAATTGTCGGTACGTACATACAAATCCCATTCAATGTCAATGGCTACTTATATCACATTTCTTTTGCACTAACATCACTTTCATGAGATGATGGATGCTTTCCCAGAAATGCCTCATTAATTTATACCGAATCACTCATAGCCATGAGAAACATAACTAAAGTAGAAACATCAACACCACAATAAGTGACCTATGCCAATAGTGACTAAAAGGTTCATTTTTTCATGATGACTTACATAATAACAGAGAAAATGGATCAATATTCTATTACTTCATTAGTCGACTAGCACATACTAGTATGATAATATGTTGTGGGGAGTCCTCTTTCAAGAGTTGTCAACTCTACCCTCACAGGCTACTTCTCACAGTTACATAAACCATGAACTTCCTTGTGTACTCTTCACAAATTGACTTGGCTACATCTGAACCCATGGATATAAGAGTCATATCAAGGCTTGATAGATTACCCATGTAGTATCTCTGAATCAGAGAAACTTCATCTTGACTATATAAGTGAAGGTGGTTTTTGTCTTTGATCAATTCCTAGGAAGATATAAAACACCTTACCTCTATAGTGACGTACACTTAAGAGCCATATGTTTGTGCAAGAAAACAAATTGCAAGAAAACAAATAATTGGTAATTCAGTGACAATACATGCATAAATAAAACATTGGCAATCATAAAATATCATCATCATTCAACTAATGGAAAAAAATGTCTCAAAATTCGAAATAACATGCAATGATAGGACCCTAAAAAGTCCCATTGACTTAACATGACTCTGGAAAGTAGGTCTAGCTATAGCTTTTGTCAAAGGATCAGCAACCATGCGTGTGGTTGATATGTGTTCTAGAGAAACCTTTCCCCTAGCTATTGCTTTCATGACATAGTGGTATATCATTTGAATATACTTCGTCTTGTCGTGATTCTAGGGATCTCTCATATAGGCCAATGGCCAGTGCAACCATGCTATCACAATTAATGGTGAATACAACTTTTACACTGTTGACAATACCCAAGTGCTTCAGAAATATTAGCAGCCAACTGCCTCTTGTGAAGTTGTTGATGATGTAGTGTACTCAACTTCCATGATGGATAGAGCGATATATGCCCGATTCTTACTGCGCCAAGAAACAATAACTCCGTTCAACTAGAATGTATAACCTGATGTTGACTTTCTCTCATCAGGATCTCCTTCCTAGTCTGCATCCAACAAGGCGCAAGTCTGTTCCACCATAGCACAGGACATAATACGTCCTTTGTGCCTTTTAGGTACCTAAGTATCCTTTTCACAACTTTCTAATGTTCAAAACCAAGATCTGATTGATAATGACTTACCAGTCCCACATCATGGAAGATATGTGGTCTTGTGCATATCATGGCACCCATCAAGCTACCAACAACACTAGAGTAAGGTATACCCTTCATCTTTTCCCTATATTTTGGAGTCTTTGGACCCATTTTAGCATTAAGCACAATACTCTTTTGGGTTGGGGTATCTATTCGTTTGCACTCGCCAAAGTTCTACTTCTTCAGGATTGTCTTGACATAGGCTGCCTGAGATATACCCAAAAGGCGCTTCGACTTATTCCTCAAAATCCTGACACCTACTATAGTTGGCCTCACTATATTTACCAAACTTATCGGAACTAGTGATCTGATTGGAACTAGTATAGTTGGCCTCAGGCATTCTCCCACCTTCATTTTCACCGATGAAAACATATCCTTTTGAGTGATTACAATAGCGTATAAATATGCATTTCTTCCCTCGGGGACCCAATTTACCAAACCTATTGGAACTAATGGCGATATAAACGACACACCCCATGGTTTAAGACCACTTAAGTCTGTCTTATTTTTTGTCCATATCTAGTATGACATCTCGATGGCTGATTTAATTTATAGCTAGGTACTTTGTTAAGTAGATATGTTGTTGTTGTAACCAATGCATCTCCCCAATACGAAATTGGGAGATTTGCTTGAGCCATCATGGATCTTACCATCTCCACGAGGGTCCTATTCCTCCTCTCCGCAACCCCATCTATATTCATTCTTCCCCTACCTCTCCCTCATCTAGCTCTCTTCCAAATCTCATCTGCCCACTAATCCTCCAATATATCCACCATCCCCTTCCTCTCCACCCGCCTTCCAAATCCTCTCAATTTGCCACTTCCTCGTCTCTTGAGACATCTTTGTCATCGAAATCGTTGATATTTACATCTCCTATCCATTTGGATAATTATTATATATGTTAGCTTCGATCATTTTTTATATATGAATGCCACTCCATTGGATCCAATTTCATAGTCGACAGTGGTTTAGTAGGAGATATTCCAACACACATAAATTTACTTTATTCATAGTTTGATGGAAAACAAATACACATACAAACGAACATGTAAAAACACAAATGTACAACAGATGGAAAAAGTGAAAACAAAAACTGTAGAACAAGCTGCTAATTGATGAAGGAACACACACTAATGATTTCGCCTTGTTTAATTTTCCACGGTGGGCAGTTTACACCTCGGGTGACAACCCCAGCATGGGTGAGCAGAGCCCACAAGTGTGTGATGAACTCTCCTCCTTTAGCCAAATACTCTCCATGGATAGCTACCTTATCCGAAGGAGCCAAATACAGAAGCAACTCTGCCCAAAACTCTACTAGAAAACTCCAAACATGCTCTTTAAATGCTTCATCCATCAATCTTTCGGCTAACTCCTTACCCATTCTAACAACATCTGCTTCTTTAACAACCTTACCCATTCTAACAACATCTGCTTCCTCAACAACATTCATGTTGATTGCTAAAATATTGTCGACATTTCCTTCCAGCATATTCATAAAACTCATTAGGTTGTGGCGCTTTGCTTGTTGGACTGCCGCATCAAAGAGATGTTCCATAGCGAAAGGATGACCAGGAAGTAATTCCAGGTCAAAAGCCACCAAGTAGGCACAGTAATTAGACAATTGGGTAGCAATGAGGAAGTTTGGAGAGTTGTGTTCAATAGAGGGGTGATAGGCGCAAAAACAGGTAGCTATATGCCAAACTAAGATAACATGAGCGTCGGTCTCCAATTGACATGCACCTGAAATCTCATCGGACATTGAATGTCATATCATTGTGTCTCTCCTCGGATACAATTTTACTGGTTGGTCATTAGGAGTCTTCTGGAGTAGTCTTCGTAGAGATGTAACAATTGCTTGCTTCACGTCTGTAGATAGTTCGACGCTAGATTCTCCTGCCTGACCGGCTCGAGGAACCTTTACAAGGTTACCAAACCAAGAGAAGTGAGATAGTATTGGAACTTGAGTATAACTCTCAAGGAAAGAGTATTGACCAAGCTGCCTCTGCCATGGTTTAAATAATGAGCGAAAAGGACTTCTCCTAGAAAACCAATCTTTGACATACCAAATCCTATCAATCTGGGTCACGATTGACCTGCCATGAATTTTGTAAGCCTTGCAAAGACGCCGCACCATCATCCGATCTGAAAACCATACATTGAAGAATGCCCAAAGCTCCAAACAAAAAAAATATGATCGTCACTACCCGTGTGATTCCAACCTCTAAACTATGCCCATAAAACCGGATGCTAAGGTTTACCAGTGGATTTTTGTGGTTTGGGGATGCTACAACTAGAGGCAACCCGTAAATAGCATAAAAAACAAGGAAGACGGTATATAGACCTTTGGATGTATATGATGATGTTAAGGTGTGAATATGAGACTTGGTATAGAAGAAATCGAAGAGGAATTGAAGCTCTACCTCAATTACACGGAACACATCCCTTTCGGGATCATTCGTGGCAAGCAATCCCTCTAGAACAAAACGCCTAGTCCTTGGCTCAGAGCTCTCAGAAAGGGGAAAATCTGCAAACCTTCTTAGGATGAGCTTAAAGAAGGCATAAGAAAGGCACATGTCCTTGAGGCGCTCCCTGCCACCAGAATCGGTTCGCACCAGAAAACGAGTACCCACCGATTCCCATATTTCTTTTATGGTGATGATGTCGGGATGGGCTTGCCTTGGCGTACGTATTTGCCAGACTAAATACTTGTATGTTAGCAAAGGGTTTGCACCAGCATCTTCGTCGTCAGCAACGTATTCATGGTCACGCATGTAGCGGACTATAGGATCCACCACATGTGGCAAGCCCTTGGACTTGCTTGCTCGGTAGAAATCATTCAATGTCTCCTTCGTGTTTACGATCGCCGAGAGTAGAAACAAAACAACTGCATAAGAAGTTAGCAAGGATATCCACGTATGGGATTGGTTGTCACCTCTTGTAACATTGGTAAGTAGAAGATACATCCACACAGTCCAGAAAAACAAAGGGCCTGTGCGCCAAACGAACTGGAGGGCCCTTTCGTTGTCGCTGAGATCGCAGGCAGTCATCGTCGCCACTCCTCCGTATGCATACACGAGGGCACATGCCCAGAAAGGGTAGAGTACATGGAAGGTAGAGGCGTTGTGCATCAGCCCCATTATGTAGGTTATGGAGATGGGGATCAGTATGTAGATGATTTTGGTGAGGTATTTGAGGAAGCTCCCGAAACGGACGAATCGCCTTACACTTCCAAGGAAGAGGAGGAGAAACAACCCAGCAATGGTTGCGACTACACTCAATTGAATTCTTAGCAATTGCCCACCCGTTTCTTTCGAAATCAGAAGCTTGTAGAAGATGAACCAGAGGGAGTGAGCCTGAAAGGATGGGCTAGAGCTTGCCATTTTTTTTTTTTGGCTCTCGATCTATAAGGTTAAGTTGAATTCCTATAATTAAGCTTGTGTAGCGCAGATTATATGTTGATTTTGGTTGAGGGCAATGACTAGCTGGGGGAGGTTGTCGACCAAATTGATTAAGAAGTATGTATCTGTATATCTATATATTAAAATCAATGTACCATTTTATATGGGGGTTTAGAGTTGATTTAGGGTAAAAACATTCCCAACAAAAAAAAAAGAAAATAATATATTATCATTCGTAAGGATATTTTTTGAAAAAATTAGGTCAAATATCCATTTACAAAAGCTAATTAGGTAAATGTCCATTTTTAATTGGATATTAAGTAAATGTCCACATTTTTCTGTAATTCCAATTATGCCCTTGATATAAAAATCACCCCCACATCAGCTGCTTGGATTGATTTGGGAAACCCAAATACGGTGGTGTTGAATCTTCCTCCATTTCTCTATCCCGTCCCTTCTCCTCCACCTTCCATGGTTGCCTCCTGAACCGCTTCGCCAACGTCAACGCCTCCGACGGCTTCGACATGGGCGGCGTCGGCGCTGTACTGCGACATGGGCGACTCGACGGGGCACTTGGAGGCGGAGGCGCTACCGCCTATGCTCAGTTTTGAAAGAGGCTGTCTTCTTCAACCTCTTGCGCTCCTCCTCTCTCGTGTCCTGTTTCTCATCCATGTAGAAATTGCTCTTCGAACATGCATATTATAGTTGATTTCGTTTTATCTTCGAATTCATGAGATATATGCCTGTAACTCGAGATCTGTGATGTGTCGATTGCATTCGTTGCGATTGATTTTGATGGATCTGATTTTCGATTCGTATTCGAGGGTTTGTGTTCTTCGTGAATGTCCGAACCAGATCTGAGCAACTGGAACTTTTATGGCTCGAATGAGGCATGGATGATGGAAGATCTGAGAAATCCAGCCTAGAATCAACAAAATCCATGCTCATTTGGTCGTTTTGATTGAATTAAGAGATGGGGTTTGAGATTTGGGGCTTTACAGGTGGTTCTCGGCCTTGTTCTTCGAATGGCTAAGAGACTAGGGCTCGGCGGCGCTTGGTTCGCCACCATGCTTCTTGTCGGAGTAGTCGATGGTGCTAGCGTTGCCGCCTAGGGTCGTCGAAAGCGAGGCGACGGAGATTGAGATGCTCGAGCCGACAGTAAGGGTTGTCGCTCCTTCTCCTTTCGGTTTTGGTGACAAACGGTGATGTCAATATTTTGGTGACAAAAGTGAGTTAATATTAGGTGACAAACGGTGATGTCATTAGTACTGTACACACATTTTATTTTGGTGACAGTGTTTTGTAGTTGGTGAAAATAGGTTGGTGGCACTATTTTGGTGACAATTTCATATGAGAGAAACTAGTCAAACTTTTAAAATTTTATTTGGTGACAACAGATTACGAAAGTAGGTTGGTGACAATAGGGGGTGGTGATAATGTTCTCTATTTAGGGATAATAGATTGATGGCAATGTTGTGTAGTTGGTAATAATTGGTTGTGACAATGTTTGGTGACAATAAGTTGGTGAAAATAATTTGATGACAGTGTTTCGTAGTTTTTGACAATAGTTTGGTGACAATATTTTGCAGTTGGTGATAGTATGTAGTTAGTGAAAATTAGTGGTGACAAAAAGTTGGTGACAATGTTATGTAATTGATGACAATAGGTTGGTGACAGTGTTTACTAGTACGAGAAAAAAATTCTGTTAAATGTCACAAGAAAAAAAATAAAATGTCACTAAAAAAGTCAATTGTCACCAAAATAATTATCATAATAACTGTCACCGAAAAAATATACACAATTGTCACCAAAAAAATGTCATCAAATGCAGGCGTTGACCGAAATGGTCAATGTTGACCAGTCAATGTTAAAATTAAAAATGGTCAAAGGGGAAGGAGGAAGGGTTAGAGATGGGAAGGAGGGGTATTTTTGGAAAAAATGGACATTTACTTAATTTTGTGAAAAAATGGACATTTACTTAATATTCACATCTAAAATGGACATTCACCAAATTTGACCATATTTTTTTAACGAGGCTACATACAAGACGATAAAATGACTATTGACAAGATAAAATTTACTAAATTGTCCAACAAATTCTTTTTCATTTTGAAACCATATACTCGTATAGTCTCCAAATTTCAATTAGCCGCCTCATACTCTTCTTCTCCGGCACCTCTCCCCAACAACAACCTTCAACCCTTCCCTATCCCCATTGAATGCAAAAACTTTCAACCCTAACAGGCTTCAAATTAACTAACAAAAAACTATACCCCATTGTATAATTGAATGCAAAGCAGCAAAACTCTCTCCCTTGAAACAAAAACAAAAATATCGTCGTAATAAAATATATATAACTATTTACTGATCTTGTGCATCAATGCTACGAAATACGGTTCCTTGGCCTCCGAAAACCTCACTTGCGCCCCTTCATCCACCTCTATTACTATCAGCCTCGAGATTCGTAGCATCGATATCCAGCAATCTTGGCGGTGGAGGATACGACGTCGATGAGTAGCGAAACAATAGTTGCTATATCGGCCGGCACCACGTCAGAGAGGTGGTGCTTGGTCCAGTGCCTCGTTTGCAGGAGGGAGTTGAGGGGTTAGAATTAAAGTGCTTCAATGGCAAGGGTTTGATATTTTATCCTTGAATCGCCATCGCACGTTGCTTTCTACCACATCGTTTCAAGGAATCGAAATCCATGTATATCTTTAATCAATAGCAAGGGTTCATGAATCATGCATGATCGATCATGCCGTTGGTTTAATTAACTTTGGGCAAGGGTTTAATTAATTTTAGGGTTCGTAGGTGACTACGGACAATAAATTTGCTAAAACTCTCAAAGCTTGTTTTCGATTCTCAAAAACACTCCTAAAATGAAAAAGACTAAAAAGTAATTTAGTTAGAAATATCTTGACAATAACCATTGTTTGATCTTGCTAGTAGCTTTTATGTATTTTTTTTTGTTATTTTTTTTAAATCGGATCTCTAGATAGGGATTGTCGAAGACATGTAGTATATGACTATTATAAAATTCTAGAGAGATGGGCTCTGCCCTCTCTCTAGAATTTTTGTCAAAAAAAAATCCAATTTCAACCCTATTCTTTGTCCCAAATTTTCCAGCGGAAATCCTATTGACCACTCTCCAATTTCTACTATAATTGGCGTTCTCCATCCTCGTACCCGTCGGTGTTCGTCGTGGCCTCCGTTTGCCGCTACCGTCCATCGCCGTCTGGGTGGCACCACCACTTGTCATCCTCCTATTCATGGTCCTCGCCGGCGTTGGTGGTGCTCCTCTCCACCTTGAGCCTGCTGGTGTATCTCCTTTATCTCCTCTTGATGTCCAATTCGCCTCCTTGTTGCTTCGTCTGGGTCACTGGGTGTGACGATCCCCCGTCTTCGCCTGGGCTCTTGTGTTCTCCTCCGGCGCTGGTGGCTTCTCCTTGTCGTTGGCTGCTGGTGGCTTACCATCCGCGGGTTCGGCGTTGCGGTTGGTGATCGTTGGTTGCTGGCTCGGGTTTGGCCTCCTAGCCTTGGCCCGATTGCCTTCCTTTGGGCCCAAGGAATTTCCTTGGGCCCAAAGCAGCCCGTTTGGGCCCGTCAACTTTTCTTTGAAAAGCCTTGGGCCCAAAGCGGCCCGTTGGGGAAAAAAGATGAAAAAAAAAGAAAAAAGAAAAAAGTGTGGATTGGCTAGGTTTGCCGAATTGCTTGGTTGTGTGGTTATTTGGCTTTGAGGCTAGCAGTATAAGAGAAGTGTTCTTCTCAATTGTCGACGTGCGAGAGGTCATGGACGTGATCGAAACTTGAAGGCTCGTTGGTAGAGTCCAAATCTGAGGTTTCCACTTAGTTCCCCAGGGGTTCCCTGCGTCGCCTCTACCAACTGACAGACGAGTTGTTGCACTTTGCTTCTGTTCTTTCTTTGATAGTACTAGCCTGTGTCTGTAACTGCACTCTTGTAATTTGGTTTTATCTGGTTTGGTGTTGCTTTGCAATTTTCTTGTATTGACGGTTTGTCCGTCGCTGATTTATTCGGCCTATCGATCCACCGGGTCTGTCCGGTGCGTCGAATTTTTACCTAATAAAAAAAAAAGTAGTATATGACTATTATGGAACGCCAGTTGGCTGCCGGCTGGTTCCTACTTCCTAGGGATAAAAAGAAAGGGTTACTCCTTATATTGTATGATCATTATAGTCAACACATCGTGGTAATAAAGGCCCCCGGCCGCCCCCCAGCCACGCCACAAAAATATTGCATAATATTTATTTGTAATAAAAAAAGACCGGAATTTTCACATGATATCCTAAATTAGGAGTATTTTGCATGAGTCCGTAAATTAGGAGTATTTTGCATGAGTCCGTATGGGCTTAGTTCAACCGGCAGTCACAGGTGTTACATTTAGACTAAGGGACCAAGGATCAAGTCTCACCGACGACGGATGGGAGCAACCTCTCAAATAATGTGGCTACTTGTGCAAATTGAACACTAGTCTCAGGCCCTTGTTAGTTGTTATAGGTTGAATCACGTACCGTGATTTATCTCATCTCATAATCCTCGTCGGATCAGGGATGAGGGACGTTCAGGGTGAGCGATTTCACCTTTTTTGGAGCAAAGAGTATTTTGCATGGTGTACTAAAATTTAACATCATTTGCATAGTGCTCCGATCTATTGATATGTTTTGTCGCGTGCTCCTTCGTTACTTTAGCTAACTTTTCCGTTATAAAAAAATAATTGAAAATAAAATAAAGAGAAATTAACTAGTATAATTTCCATGCCATGACATGACACAATTGTTATAAAATAAAATCTTAATAATAAAATAAATTAATATTATACAATTAAATAAAATATTAGTTTAATATATAAGCTCATTCAAAATAGACACCATTAATTATGATAGTATATAAATATTTATAAATAGATATAGGTTATATATTAATTTAATATTTTGAATTAGATCCATTAGTTAATCATGTGAAAGATGAAAATCAATTACTAAACGGGCAAAAAAAAAAAGAGAAAAAATAATTATTTGAAAATAAGAGAATTAATATGGATGTGACAAATACGTAAAACTCTTATATTTTAAGAGTTTATATCAAAAAAATATATATATATATAGAGAGAGAGAGAGAGTAGGCAATGGCGAAGGGTTGGAACTCTCGCTTCCAAAAACAAAACAACCCCAAATTTTCGATTCTTTTTCAAGAGGGACCTTAATCAGAAACTTAATTATAATGGGTTAAACCTACGGTGTTTGGAACCAGAACCTCCGGTTCAAAACCATCGGTTTTCGGTTCCCTTTTAAATATATTTTGTTCATTTTCTTTTGAATTAAAATCCTCTAAAAACAAAGGAATTTTAAAAAAAATTGGTGGAACTTCCAATTCCATATGCTTTGCCAGTTGGTGAACTGCACATTATCCATTTACAGTTGCACCACCTCACAACATGTTTATGTAAACCAACTGAATGTTTATGAGCCCCACAAGGCAAAAATAACGCTTACACAAACACGCTGTCTTCCTTCTGCTGGGTGCAGCTTTCGGCAGATGTCTTGGTGCTGGTCTCGTGTGCTTGCTCCATCTTCTTGCCATTGCTTTTGCTGTCATGCCCGCTTCTGTGCTGAGTTCCCAGCTGCTGGATACGTGGTGCTTGTTCTGCTATCAAAGGTCCGACTTGCTTACTGGCAAACAAATAACAAATCTAAACCACATTCACAAATAAAAGGCTTACAAGCCACTTGTGTGACTTTTATTGTAACAAATCCAAATGAGGCTAACTACCAGTACTTATTATGGACTGAGTGTCTTCTTTACTTTTATAAAAAAAATCTAAACTTGTTTCTATTAGAGTATTGCAGATCTTTGTATCACTTCAGCTTCTTAGTGGGAGAGACTTCCATTGTTTTCTCTCTATGGGTTTCTCCTATCTATTCTTGTATTTCGAGGTACTCTCGGCTGTTGTTGGTTTTGTGCAGGTTCGGCTCAGTTGGGGTGGTCCTTGATTGCTTGGCTCTGCTGTTCTGTTGCTGCTACCGTCGTTCACCACTGCTGCTGTTTGTCGGCTCCTATGCCATACTGTGCCTGCTACTGAATTTCGATTCGCAATCGATCTCCTCCGATCGCTCTTGTTCTTCCGTCTTTAATCTCCTTGTTGGCTCATCTTGTGAGCTGCACATCTCATCTTGGTTTGTAGTCCACACGTGTAATATTAGCCTTGTTTGCCTATTTGATGTTTCAAGTGTCACTGCTAGTGCTACATTACGTATTTGTATTCTCAAGATAACTGCACCAATTTGGCTTATATATAAATGCTTGAGGACACCCCTCCATCGGTGTATTACATCACATACATGGGTCTCACAAGACCACAAATATCTTACTCAGCCTTGGCAATTGACGTCTTCGATTACACTAAATCGTTGTCTGCTAAAATTCCAAAGTGTTACCACTCGCACCATCCACATTATCCGGATGTTAAATTACAAATTCCGACTATTCAAAACAAATATGGATAACAGTGGTTTAGTACAAACAGATCGCCAAACAAGGTTTTTATGAATATATGTACTTGGAATTCACGTGGCATCCGGAGCCGAAATTTCTGGACAAATGTCGATATCTTCTGTCAAAATAATAATATCAATGTTCTGGCTCTTTTAGAAACGAAAACTAACAAGATCCCTAGTGAAAGCTCTAGGCGTAAATGTGGATTCACAAATATTGCTTTCGATCCGGCTATCGGTTTCTCGGGGGGGATCTGCCTACTTTGGAAAGATATTCCTTCCTCTCAGGGCTCTATCGAATTAATCACGGTCCAACACCGTTTTATTCATTTCAATTACTCGGACTATGTCACTAAACGGTGCTTTGCCCTTTTGGTAGTCTATGCTCCGCCGGACGATCGGAGGAAAACGGCTTTCTGGGATTCTATCTCTCTGTATATACAAACCCTGGTTATTCCCTTCTGTATTATGGGAGATTTAAATGAAATTTCTACTGCAACAGACAAACTTGGCGGAGTTTACCCCGCGCCAGCACGTTTCACGCGCTTAAATGAATTAAAAAATAATCTATCCCTCCTCGAAGTACCTTCTCACGGTGGTCAGTTCACCTGGCAACGAAAGTCTAATGACGTTGTTATATGCCTCGAAAAGCTTGATCGTTTATTAATCCACACGGACATGTTAACAATATTTGACTCGCTTCGTACACAGATTCATCCTTTTACAAGATCTGATCATGCACCGATATCTACTGATTTTCGGCATAACATTCAGCCAAAGAACAGACCGTTCAAATTTGAGATGGCCTGGGCATCTAGAGCGGATTACAGAAATTTGGTTTCGCAAGCCTGGCGAGCGGACCCTAGAGGTTCCTTTATGTTCAAACTGGTTCAAAAGGCAAAAGTGCTTAAAAAACTATCTAAGATCTGGCATAAGACTACGGTTCGCAACATTCACAACCAGATTCAAATTACAGACCAGAAGCTGCTTCAATTACAAATGTCGCTTATTACCAACTACAATACCAAAGACATGCAGATCCTTAAACAATTACTTAACAAGAGAGAGAGGTTGCTTGACTTTCACCGTCGCTACTGGAGTCAGCGGGCGAAAGTAAAGCACGCTAAATTAAATGACTCAAACACCAGTTATTTCCACAAGGTTGCAACTGCTAAACGAGGCAGAAAAATGATCAAGTCACTTCTACTTCCAAACGGAGAGACTACGGCTGACTACCATACAATCCAACAAGAGTTTCTTCGAGACTTCAGGGCGCGCTTCAGGGCCTCCACGACCTGTAGTCCTGATATATCAGCAGACTTGGGGGTTATCCCGTCCTTAGTAACACAAGCAGATAATGCAATGCTCTCAGCTCCTGTCTCCAACAACGAAATTAAAGCAGCAGTCTTCTCTATGAGTCCGGATAAGGCTCCTGGCCCAGATGGCTTCCCAGCAGGGTTTTACCAAAAATTCTGGACAACGGTTGGCCCTTCTGTTATCAAAGCAGTCAAGGCTTTCTTCACCAGTGGCAGGCTACTGCGACAGATTAACCATACTTTCATTACTCTACTACCAAAATCTGATGATCCAGCTGAGGTTCACCACTATAGACCTATCAGTTTATGTTCTACTATTTATAAAATCATAGCAAAAGTTATGTCTGCAAGACTAACCAAAATTTTCGACAAACTCATACATCCGTTACAGGGAGCTTTTACCAAAGGGAGATCGATCCAGGATAACATTCTTATTGCTCATGAAGCCTTACATTCGTTCCGATTAAAGAAAGGCAAGACAGGCATGGTTGCTCTAAAGCTAGATATGGAAAAGGCATACGACCGGATCGAATGGTCTTTTCTTTTCCAAGTGCTATCAAAGTTTGGGTTCGACGACCTCTTCATCAGCCGGATCAAGGAATGTGTTTCAACAGTTTTCTACTCAGTCCTCGTCAATGATGAACCGACAACAGTGATTGTACCAACTAGAGGTTTGAGACAAGGTGACCCTCTGTCCCCTTTTCTCTTCATTCTAGCTTCAGAGGTTTTAGCACGGACATTGCACCACCAGGGGTTGGTAAACAAGGATGTGGGGATCACCTTCGGCCGACCTGGCATTAAAATTCCGTTCTTAGCTTTTGCAGATGATATCCTGATTTTCTGTAAAGCATCACAGTCTGCATGTACCACTATTCTTTCCATTTTAGACAGATACTGTCTCATTTCAGGACAGAAGGTCAATCTACATAAGTCAAGCTTCCAAGCTTCGCCAAACTCGACTACCACAACCATTTCATCTACAACAGCTGTGCTTGGTATCCCTCAGGCAAATAATTTTGATAAATACCTTGGCTGCCCGGTGGTCAATGGGAAAACCAATAGGGACACGTTCGCGGACGTGGTCCTCAAGACTAAAAATCAATTAACCAAATGGAAAGCTTCAAACCTGTCCGCTGAAGGACGTCGGGTTCTCATAAAAGCCAATCTTAGTGCCAAACCAATTTTCCTTATGCAAGCTTTCTTACTACCGTCACATATTCTTAATGAGCTTGACAAGGTATACAGACAATTCTTTTGGAACAAAAACTCCAAAGCGCCTCCTCTGGTCAGTTGGGACAAAATTTGTTCAGACACAATGAAAGGTGGATTGGGAATCCATAAAGCGGAATCTATGAACATTGCACTTCAGATGAAACTGCTATGGAAAATTATATCTCAACCAGAAAATATCTGGGTCCGTGTGGTATCACACAAATACCTTAAGGGGCATGATCTGTTCAGCTACTGCAGGAGGGGTCATTCCTCTTGGCAGTGGTCGCGGCTTATGTCCATTAAACCACAGTTTCTGACTGCGCTCCAGTGGAATGTCGGTAATGGCCAAACTATCGATTTTTGGACCCATAACTGGGCCTCCCATAAACCGTTGGATTCCAAAACAATTAATCCGATCCCTAACTCTCTCAGGGGGATTAGGGTTGCCCATTTCATCAACAATGAACGTCAGTGGAATAGGCCTTTGTTAAATGCCTCCTTAACAAACATTTTACCAGCGGTGGAGATTGACCATATCATGGGAATAATTTTGCCAAACAATCTGCTAACAGATCGTCTGTATTGGGGCCCCAGCAAGAATGGCTGGTTCTCGACTGGTTCTGCGAACGCTTTTCTAACAGAAAATGTTGGGTTGTCTGATTTCGATTGCGGTTGGATTTGGGATCTCGACGTACCACCTAAGGTTAGGCACTTTCTTTGGAAAATATCCCGCGATGGTCTTCCGACCAAATCAAGACTTCAAAGATCGCATGTGTCAGTACCCTCTGGCTGTGCCTATTGTGGAAACACCAATGAATCTGCACACCACCTCTTTTTCCACTGTCCCATGGCGAATGACCTTCTACAAGCCTTACGAATTCGCCTGCCAAGGTACATAGCTATAAACTCTGGATCGGACTCCGTGCTCCCTCTGAATGAGATCAAATGTGCAATCGGCGGCTCTAAGTTTGCAGATCTGGCGTCTGCTTGGTGGGCACTATGGTTCTTTCGAAATCAAATCGTTTTCAACCACACAAACAAGGTGACAACCAACGAAATTCTTCTATTCCACAACACCAGTATCCATTGTTGGAAACAAGCTAAGGCTATGGAGGATGATCCTTGTGGGACTATTCCCGGTCAGCATGCTACTAGCAGTAAAGCCAACTCGGGCCACGAGGGTGGGGCTAAGCAGCGTTTGGGGCTCCGTCGATCTGGGTTTTGGGATAAACCTCCCAGTAATTGCTATAAGCTTAATTTTGATGGTTCTGTCATCCAGGGTGGTTCTGCCTCTTTCGGTTACGTCATCCGTGACTCGGTTGGCGTGGTCGTTGCGCTTGGCAGATCCCTTTGCACAAACATCTCAGTGGTCTATGCTGAAAACCTTGGTCTCAAAATGGGCATTTTGCGTGCTAAGTCGCTACAAATTTCAAATCTTCTAATCGAAGGGGACAACTTAATAGTCATAAAGGCTCTCCTGGGTGATTGGAAATGCCCCTGGACGATCGAGTTGCTACAAGCGGATATTTTGTCTGACATTTCGTCCTTTTCTTATATTGCTATTCGTCATATTTTCAGGGAATCAAATGCGGTGGCCGACTACCTTGCTCGTAGTGCCCATGCATCCCCTGCCAACGTCAGCTGTGAGGATGATCCAGAACTGCATGTTCTCATCCGAAAGGATGCGCTAGGAAGGGCTTCTGCTGCGGCCGACCCGACCTAAACTTTATCTAGCGTCAAAAAAAAAAAAAAAAATGAAGCCGATGGTTCAGGTTAATTTCTCTTTTTTTTTTTGTGAAACCTTTACCATCAATTTAGATAACTTCGATTCCAAGAAATTTCTAAATTTTTTTTTCCAGTTCCAAAGCGCCGGTTTCCTATTTCAAACCAATATATCCTTGGCCACCTCTAGGGATCATGAGCGGCGAGTGATGGCATCGACCAGAGATGGCCACTATATTAAATTTGGAGTTGCATCAAGTATGTAATCTGCTAGGTAATTATTAGAAATGATTGATTCATGTTAATATGCTTATGTAATTTAGGGTTCGAATTTAGAGCTAATTAATGATTTAAATTAGAGAGTTAACTAATTTAGAGTTTATGATTTGAATTTAATTGGGGCTTTCCCCTCAAGGAAAGCATCTACTCGTTAACGTAGAGGCTTTAGACAATATCCCAAAATAGCTTTTGTCAATATAATTTCAAATAAATTACACGCATGTCTTTTTTTATTTCTTTCAAAAAAATTGCAAAACGGTCCAAAACTCTCTCTTCTACGTAAGAATCAAAACCTAAATATATTGAACGAACTATTGTGATCGAAAACAGGCTAAAATCGATGAAATTAGTCAAGGTATCAATTGACCGAGACTCGAATTGGTATATCGATCGTCTTAGATGATTATCAAATGACATTCGATAATTATTTGTGGTCGTTGTTCGAAAAATATGTCGAAGTTCGTAGAGGACGAGCTAAATAATGGACCTCGGCAAAAGGTGTCGAGGGTACGTAGGAGCCTTATCAAACATTGTCGAGGGTACGCAGGAGTCTCATCAAACGTTGTCGAGGGTACGCAAGAGCTTCATCAAATGTTGTCGAGGATACGTAGGAGCCTCATCAAACGTTGTCGAGGTTACGCAGGAGCCTCATCAAACATTGCCGAGGGTACGCATGACCCTCATCAAACATTGCAGATGTCCCTTATTTAGCTCGTCCTTTGCGAACCTCGACACTTTTTTCGAACGATGGCCACAAATAATTATCGAATGTCATCGATAATCATCTAAGACGATCGCTATACCGATTCGAGTCTCGATCAGTTGATACCTTGACTAATTTCATCGATTTTAGCCTGTTTTCGATCACAATAGTTCGTTAAACATATTTAGGTTTCGATTCGTAAAAGAGAGAGTTTTGAACCGTTTTGCAATTTGTTTGAAAAAAATAAAAAAAAAATACGTGTATTTTACTTGAAATTATCTTGATAAAAGTCATTTAAAGATTGATCTTGTCTAAAACTTCACTCAATTGTTGAAAACAAAGAAATTACAGATTAGACTGAAAATAACTCTTTATTTTATCTATCTCAATTCAAATGGTTAATTCAAATAACTCTAATTCAACGTCGTATATACGTAGTATGTTTTATTTTCAAGAATTTTTTTTCAAACTAGCCAAAAACACAAAAAAAATTAGGGAAGTAGCCAAGATTAGAAAGTATTTTGGGATTTAGCCAAAACGGGGCTAAGTCGCTGTTTCAAACAGCGACTTTAGCCCGACTTCTAAAAAAAATTAATAAAATACTAAAGTCGCTGTTTGAAACAGCGACTTAGTATTTTTTTTTAAAAAAATTAGTTTAAATAAAAAAACGTAAAAAAAAATTATATACGGGAGAGTCGCTGTTTTAAACCGCGACTCTCCATTTTTTACGTTGAAAATGTAAAAAAAAAAAAAACAGAACCGCTGTTTGAAACAACGATTCATTTAATAATCCTTTCCTACTTCCTCTCTCTTCTCACTCTCTTTCTCTCTCCTTTTTTCCCTCCTCAGTCCTCACGTCATCTCTCTTCTCTCTCCTCTCTCTCCTTTTTTTCCCTCACGTCATCTTTCTTCTCTCTCCTCTCTCTCCTTTTTTTCCCTCCTCACGTCCTCTGTCTTTTCTCTCTCCTTCCCCTCTTCTCTCTGTTTCTAATTTTTTTCTTCTACCACATTCCCCTTACTTTTTTCTTCTACCAGAAAATGGGTTAAAAAATATATAAAAAAGGGTAGAGTCGTGTTATGTCCCTAGTATTAAGGGTTATGATATATATACCTTAGATATTGTAATTGGGGAGGTTAACCAAGTAATAATCCAATCTTTACCCTTACTCTCTCTTAATCTCTATCTCTCTCTCCTAATCCCTCTCGGTCTATCTCTCTTTCTTCTTCCTCTTTCTGCACTTCATCTTCTTCTTCCCTCTCAATCTCCATGAAAGCTTAAGGCTTTCCTTCTATCCGACCTTAGGGTCATAACAATGGTATCAGAGCGGTCGATCTTCCGACCTATTACACAGATTTTTGTTTTCGTTTTTCCGATTTTGTGACCTGGAATTTGCAACTCGAAAGGACGGCAATGACGGCTGGGGTTTCTTCGCAGTCAAATGCTTCAACAGAGGATGAATGGAGGACACGATTGCAAGAAATCAAAGAAATTATGCGCAGGTTGGGGTCGAAGGAGAAATCGACGACGGATTCAGTCGATTCGAGTTATCAGGTGGCCGATTCGCGAAAAGAGTCAGAGGATCGAACCCTTCTCATCAAGATTCATCTGCAGAGATACTTGATTTCATGGGAAGAGTTGGAATGTGTATTCGGTAGGTTTGGGATGATCGAATACATCGAAATTTTTTGCCCCGGAGAGGAGTTTCATTCGAAGATCCGCTTCAGGAGCCGGGAATCCGCCATTGAAGCCTTGGAGTGCATCAATCGTAGGGACGTCTACGATGGGTGTTGTCAATTGGAGCTATTTCTTGAGGCCAGTTTGATGGAGGACAACCTCCGAAGAAATGAAAGTCGACTGCAAAAGGTGTGGGATGAACGGCGACAACGCGTGAAGCAAGAAATTGCAGAACCGAGTCGGGGAAGCGAAGAAGAATTAGAATCTTCAGAAAGCGAAGAAGAATTAGAATCTTCAGAAAGCGAAGAAGAATTAGAATCTTCAGAAGCTTCAAAGCCAACCGAGGGTTCATCATATGAGGCACCCCAAGATTCAGAAGATGATGCTTATCAAAAGATGATGGCCAGTGCTGAGCAGTTGATCGCCACTTTGCAGAAGACTATAGGGGCTATCTCGGTTGAGAGCAACTCCAATTCAGAAGAGCGATCTCCGACAGAAGATCTCATAGCCGAAAAGATTACATGTTCGGGCAAAGAACTGAGCCAGGAAACCCAGCCATTTCAAGGAACGGTCGATGAATTTCAAGACTGCCGGGAAGAGGATGACGTCTTGGTTGCAAACGCCAATCAAACTAAAACCGCAAGTGTAGACACGAACCAAGACACCGAACTGTACAAGTTTCCAAGGACGGACGACTTGACGAAGCCAGAGAATGACGTCGACATAGAAGAGGTTCTCACCCAACACACTAATCTCAAGGTAAATCTCGATCCATCGGAGTTTATCGTCGGTGAGAGTGCAATCAGTGAATTGAGTGATTTGGTGAACCTCTTGATTGAACTGTGGGAAATTAGGCTGGCAAATTTTAGAATGGATTCAATTGATAGTGTGAGCAACATTAATGCCCGCAAGGTGTTTGCTAAAATGACAGGGAAAAAAATTTGTGTTGTTTGAATCCAAAATGGGTGTTGGGAAATCAAGTTTAGATCAAAACCTTGACTGGGGTGGTGACTGTTGCTTTCTTGATTCATTTTGTGAGCACCAAAGTCATGTTAGCTCGTTACCATTTGATAGAGGAAGAGTTTTCGATTATTCCATCCTTTGTGTGTCTGCTGCAACTTTGGAAATAGGTGGCTGGAGTTTTGTGTTTGATCCGGGCATACTCAAATGGATAAAACAGTCGGTGGATTGCAGTCTTAGTTGCATAGCTGAGCTAATTCTGAATACGTGCAGCAGATTAAGGCCTGAAAAGGTGCGGCACGGTGCACGCACTAGTCCTTATGATAGAGGAAAACAATTATTCTCTACTGCACACAAGGTGCGTGTCGAGAATGGCTGAATGGATGCCTATTTTCCGAGGGAAGGGATTCAGCTGCTGGATTGTAGAAGCATTGGGGCTGCTCAAATCCTCTTCAAGTGATGCACTCAAACAGGGCTTAATTTTGGTTGTTGTCATAAGGGAGCTTTCGGAAAATATTGTGTACTTATATGTGGGCAAACTAAACTACTGCAGAGCATCTTACGCAGAAGACCACCACTCTCTCAAAGTTGGGCTGGAATTTACAACTCTCTCAGTGATTAGAGAAGCTGACCCCCACTGTTTTCCCCTGCACCCATACTTTTGATTGAATCTCTTAAGAGTCTTGAGGACAAGACTCTTTAAAGGGGTTTGCTGGTGTTGGCAGCTGAAACTTTATTATTTTGTTGGGGTGGACAACAAGTCAAGAGGAATGAATGGAGGTCTGTTGGAGTTATAGTATGACAGTAGATCATGGGAAGCAAATAGGTGAAAGTGGCATGATGAGTTGAAATGTCCCTAGGCTGTCCAATTGCCTTTGTTATCAATTTTATTTCCATGAGGAAGAAGCCACTGTGGTGGGCTAATGAATCGTGCCAACACACATTGGAAAGGAAGAGGCTATTTTGGGCAAGTGTGGATTTACATACGGCACAACAATCAAATGGGGGGCTTTGACTTCATCACTAACATTTTAGTTTAGTTAGTGTATTTTTACATTGTATAGGTAAGCTTTGGGACAAAGCTTTTGTAAGGGGAATGCATTGTTATGTCCCTAGTATTAAGGGGTTATGGTATATATACCTTAGATATTGTAATTGGGGAGGTTAACCAAGTAATAATCCAATCTTTACCCTTACTCTCTCTTAATCTCTATCTCTCTCTCCTAATCCCTCTCGGTCTATCTCTCTTTCTTCTTCCTCTTTCTGCACTTCATCTTCTTCTTCCCTCTCAATCTCCATGAAAGCTTAAGGCTTTCCTTCTATCCGACCTTAGGGTCATAACAAGTCGCTGTTTCAAACAGCGACTCTATCAAATGTATTTTTTTTGGGTTTTTTATTATTCTTGTAGAAAGTTTATAATTTTTTTTTAAAAAAAATACTAAGTCGCTGTTTCAAACAGCGACTTTAGTATTTTATTAATTTTTTTTAGAAGTCGGGCTAAAGTCGCTGTTTGAAACAACGACTTAGCCTCGTTTTGGCTAAATCCCAAAATATTTTCTAAGCTTAGCTATTTCCCTAATTTGTTTTGTGTTTTTGGCTAGTTTGAAAAAAAATTCTATTTTCAAGCTGATAAAAACCACCACTCTAACAACGGGACGTTGACATCTCACGGAATTAATAAAAACCACCACTCACTTGCATGACCGACCTGGATGATGCACGTCGTCTTTGTAAATTTGACAACCACTCTAACAACGCATTGATTTGATTTTTAATTAATAGTATATATACATATTTCAGTCATGTGTTTGTTAACCACCATACATAATATGCATTCTTTGGTGGCCAACTGGCAGCTGACAGTCAGGCTTGTTTGGTATCCATTTCCGGGAATCAAAACTGAAAATCGTAATGGATGATTCCCGATTTAAGTGTTTGGTATGATTGAAACTTGGAATCGTAATGATTCCCGGGAATCATCCATTCTCAATTTCGTAGCCCATTTCATTCCCATCAAAATACTAGGTAATTCTCCATTCCCAATTTTGTAGCTTATTATTATTATTATTATTATTATTATTATTATTATTATTATTATTATTATTATTATTATTATCCAATTACTATTTACAAGAAGTTAGTGGGTAGCCGAGATACTATCTGAGCACCCACTCCCTTAGCGATAATAAAACCGAGTCTAGTAAAAATATAAGCGGCAGCACGAGCCCCGGCATCCTGAGATACGGAGAATTTCTGAATCCGCTTCAGCAAGGCAACCGCATCCGTATCTAACTCCCCCAACGAAGAGAAGGAGAAGGGTATGAAACCATAACCAGCCGTCGTGCACAAATCTCGATACTTGACACACTTACGCCGAGCAGCCTCAACAACAGCACGACCAGGCACAAAGTCAAGCATCCCAGACTGAGTCAAAGGGGAGGATCCCGTCAGATCGACACAAACATCTCGCCCTCTGTCCCAGGAATAAAGTAGCAAATCCGCCGGACGGAGAGGATTATCATGTCTATCAGTCAAACCGATATCAACCTCCTTACCGGCAGAAATCCCAGACCTGTAGCAGATATCCAATAAGGTGTCGCGAACGAGGTTATGTCGATGCTTAATGCACACGGAACCAGCGCAAGACACATCATGGTCACCGTAGACATCACCATCAAAGACCCGAGAACAAGCGGAACATGGTCTGGACACCGCGAACAATGGAACTCCCACTCGATAGCTAAGCACACTACGATAGGTCCTTCCATTCATAGTCTGCCCCAACCCAGAAATAGGAACTGCACGCAACCAATCAGATGAGTGAGCACCCTGCTGAGACTTCCATAATGCCACCTGTCGCGGAGTCAATGAGAAAACAGAGTCTGATGTAGCAGCAACCTTCGCGAAATATATATATGCCAGTTTCTTCATAAGTTTGGGGGCAGCGATTTCACTAGGATCGCATAGAAGATCAGAACATGTACGTGACCTCATTAAAAGAGCGACAAGCATCATCAAAAGTAGGTCCAACAGCAATGATACCAGAAGAACGTAAGATCTTAGCCTGCAACTCAGCAGACTGCAAACGGGACGCCAAAAAAGCATAATGTATGACATCACCAGCAACATACACTCCAAGCCCACCAAAATGAAAAGGGAATGTGGCAAGCCTCCACTGCCAATCTCCAAACCCAGGCCCAAACGCAGTGACAATACGTTCCAAACTAGAACGGAGTGCCTCGTCAAAGGAAAGTTGGGCCGGCCCAAATACACGCGGAGAACAAGTACGCAAGGAAAAGTAAAGCTTAGAAATACCCGTACAAGCCCGAAGCAGAAGCAACTCACACTGAGGGTCATCAATCCTCGCGACAGAATCCATAAGCTCTATGGTCCTAGTCACTCTCCTTGCCACAAGTTCGTTGCTGAAAACATAGCATACACTGACAGGCCCCCCCAGAACCTTGCCACCGCGCAATGGCCGAGCAATAGAGAGGGGAAAAACACCAGGAAGTCGACTCCTAGGGTCTTCTGTAGGCCAAAAAACCTCGGTCTTATCCACATTAAGATGAAGACCAAGGCGGGGACCATCTTCCATAATCAGATCCAAGACCTTCCCCACAACCAAAGTATCCCCAACAACAGTGCCGTCATCTAAGTACCAAGCCTGCAGACTCAGGTCAAAAGAGTCTCTGATCTTGCACACTAAAGGATGCAACACCAAAGCAAAGAGCAGAGGACCCAACGGATCTCCTTGCTGAACCCCCTGACAAGACCATAAGCTATGCTCCCCATAATACAGTCGGGCAGGACTAGAGTAACAAAACTCCACCCATCGGGAAAGAACAGGGCAGTGACGGCGAACTTCCTCTAACATGGCCACACGATCAACTAAGTTGAACGCATTCTGGAAGTCGACCAACAACATGGAGATTCAAAGCATGCAGAATAGCCTCTCCTCCACCGGATACCCCAACTCCAAACTGAAGGCCTGAAAAATAACCGGACAAAGAAGGACCGACCAAACAAGCACCAATCTTAGAGACAAGGCGTCTCCAAATAGTGTCAACGGCAATAGGACGTATACCTCCACCTGGCTTAACAAGCGGGGTGAGTGGAGCACTAGCAATATACTCGCCCAGAGCCCGCGGACAACGACCCTCAAGGAAAAGATTGACAACCCGAGTAATAGAGGCGATCAAATCATCCAAAATAGCGACAACTACTCCACCCAAACAATCCATAAGATGCTGAGCACGGAACCCATCCCTCCCACATGACGTGCCACGCGGAAAGCTCCGAATCATATCCAAAACCACGGTCGAAGAGGCAACGAGAGGATGGTGATCAACAGGCAAAGGCGTCAAGTTGGGAGACGGGGCAATGGGGTGCTTCTCCCGCAAAGCCGCTAGAGTGGCCTCAGAATAAGGAGCAATACCTGATGAAGAAAGCACCCGAACAACGGCAGTGTAATGACCATCACAAATCTTCCTCCGACATTGTCGAAGGTTAAGCTCACTCAAATCAAGCTCCTCCTCGACATCAAAAGAGGGGGAGGCTTCAGCTAAGGTCTCCTGTATAAGCTGTAAACTGCCACCAGGCACACCCCAAACACGAATAGCACTAGCAATACTCTCCTCCTGACGTTGACGCTTGACAGCAGTCTTACACTCAAGATTACTCCGCGGGGAAAAGGTCTTAAGTATACAAAGAGGCATCACAAGCAAGCGAATCCAGCAGGAGAGGTCTCCAGGAGAGTCAACCACACCATCTAAAGCTCATTTTAAAACTCGAGAAAAACCTAGGCGACACTTAGGAGGGATGGATCTCACGGTGCGTAACCCCATAGAAAACAAACGGTCAAGCGAGGATATAGACAAACCAACAGGCACATCCGCAACATCAGCTAAGGGAACCGACGGAGACGGAGCTGGAGGTCTGGGAATATCATAAATAATAAAACGAACAAGGCCATCACCACCGTCCGGAGGCGCCACAGAATCATCTTGACTATGCCGACAGCGAGCACGAAAGGTATGAGTTTTAAGACAAACCCCACATAACCAAACCCCCATACGCTTGAAAGTCAACTCAGCATTAGAATAAATAGTCAAACTATTAGAGAGAGTTTGACGAGTAAGGACCTGAGCATCACCACTACAATGTCGATCACGGAGGTGCCTGAGCATGGAGGTTTTAACAAGGCCTCTACCACCACCATCAAGGCACTCACAAAGACCCACAAAAGGGCAATGGTACCGAACAAGGTCGGGCATCCCACAGACGATCAAAGTCTCCAACAAAGCACTCAAAACTAAATAATAAATATAATAACAAAACTTATAACTTGAACCAAGTCACTGTAATTGATAACAAATAGAGTTGACCAATGCCACACCTCCGATCCGCAACACAACACGTACACCGATAATGCCTACCAGCAACACAACATATCAAATTGAATTGACCAATGGTACCGATGATGCCACTCCAAGACCAACAACACTGCTGCTACAACGGAGAAGCCGCTCCAAAGCAAGCAACAACCGACTAGTAGCCGGAGAAGATGCAGCAATGGCACACTCCGACTGACCCACGGACTGAACAACAAACAAAACCAGACCCGCAAAATCGAACCCGACTGAACCAACTAAACAGCGCGCAATCAACCCGACTGAACCAACCCACAGAGCAACCGCAGAACAGCAACCCACAGATCGAGCAATCGCGGAACCGGCTGAACAGCAACCACCCCGATCACCGTAGAAAATTCAGAAAAAAGATGAAGAAGGAGAAGGGCGACAAACCTGCAGCGACACCCCACTGATCAACTTCAGATGTCGAGAAGGATGACAACCCGAAAACGGAGGCCCTCGAAACGGCAACGCCGAGCGCCGGGCTGAGCCGGAGAAGCCACCATCACCGATCGGAACCCACGATCGCCAATCGCCCTGTGCCCTAAACTATATGCAAGCACTATTATATATTGAACAACAAACAAAACCAGGGATTTATTATTATTATTATTATTATTATTATTATTATTATTATTATTATTATTATTATTATTATTATTATCATTACTTTATTATTTAATATATATTATATTATATTTTTATTTTTAATAATAATAATATATTTCTATTAATATTTTTATTTTTATCAATATTTTATTATTTTATATATATATTAGTTTTATCTTATTATTAATAATTATATTATATTATATTTATACTTATATTATTATTTTATTATTTAATATATAAAATAATATAATTTTATTTTTAATAATAATAATATATTTCTATTAATATTATTATTTTTATCAATATTTTATTATATTTATACTTATGTTATTATTATCATCAATAATTTATTATTTAATATATATTATATTATATTTTTATTTTTCATAATAATGTATTTCTATTAATAATATTATTTGTTTATCAATATTTTATTATTTTCTGTATATTATTATTATAATTAATTATATTTTATTATATTTTATTTATACTTATACTTATACTATTACTACCAATATTTTATTATTTAATATATATTATATTATATTTTTATTTTTATAATAATATATTTCTATTAATATTATTACTTTTATCACTATTTTAATTTTTTTTTATTTTTTAATTATTATTATTATTTCAGGAATGGTTCATTCCGACAGCATACCAAACAACCAGCTCCAGTAATGAGTCATTACAATTTTCTGATTTCATTCCGATTCCGATTCCAACACTTATACCAAACGGGGCCTTAATTACCATATATGGGGAACTCCTCGCCTCGATCCAACAGGGACAATGCAGGGATTTATTTATTGATGTCTCATGCGATCATATTTTATGTGAAGTTAATCGGGTAACGAATAAAGTTGTACATTTTCGGTTTTCGATAGAAGGTGTTTCACTTGTCATTCATTGTAAGCTTTTTGCTATTGTCACACTATATATTGGATAGTGAAACAGCAGAGGGATTGACACTTCCAAATCTCTTTGATGGTCTATAAATGTATACACGAGAAGTCATCTTTGCCATGTGGGGAATTCTACTTAATCTTAGTATTTTTTTAACTAATTAAAATTTATTTATGTTAATCAATGTATGTTGAAGATATTTTATCAAATTTTTATCTAGCTTTAGCAATATATATGTGTGTTTAAGATAAGATTTTACCCAGATGTGAATATATTTTGATAAAATAAGATTTTACCAAATTTTGTTAGATATTAATATAATATATTATGTCTTTTTTTTGTAGTCGATTGATAGATATTAATCAATATTTTGTTATTATTATACATAAATAAATCCCGAAATCATTGTCAAGAAGGCTTACCTCCACTAGCATCACCACGGTTTGCTCCACCCTTGTCATCCTCCTCTCGTCGGTGTTGAACTCCTGTTGTTGACATCAATCTCCTCGTGTCGACCTCCTCTTACCAATCTTCTTCTTGATATTGAATCATCGAGGAGCGAACCGTCGCTTGCCAACCATCTATCACCAAAGGGATGTCTCTCTCAATCGTTTATCGGGTTATCTCTCAATCACCGAAGAACTTCCTACACACCCCTCTCCTCTATGCGCGCAACATTCTTTCTTTCTTTCTTTCCTTTTTTTTTTATAAAAAATAATCAAAACTGACGAAGAAGGTAACAATAAGTCTGTGAAATTTAACCATCTAAAGACGCAAGGCGAAATTACCCTAAAATTCAGGGTTCTACGCGAAAAATATAAAACTTTAGTACCTGGCAAAATTTCCATTTCTAAAAATAATAATTTAAAGAATAAGTAAGAAGTGGAGGTCGGGGTTCTTTCATCACAAGTGGGAGATTACTAATCTAAAGATTAATTAAGATGTAAAAACTGTTCCTAGGAACATAATTACTACCCGTTTGGTGAATTTCTACGGTCTCAATCTTTGCATCATGTAACGAATTATTTTTTAGCTGATCAAGCTTACAAGAAGCTCTTGTGATCTCTATTGAAGAAGTGGTGTAAAAATTCCCCGAAATGCAGAATATAGATACAAATGTCATAAGTTTTTTATTTTTATTTCATTGAGGAAAAAGGTGGCCGAGGTTATGGAGTTCATGGTAATTTTTTTTTTGGTTGAAAAAAGTGGAGGTTATGGAGTTCATGATGATTTTTTTTGGAGATAGAAAGCGGGGGAATTAATGATGATTTTTTAGAAAGAAAGTGGAAGTTATGGAGTTTATGGTAGTTCTCTCCTTGGTTTTTGGTGGGATGAAGACTCGTTTGATTATTTGAGGAAAGAATTTAAAATTTTTATCTAGGTTATATATGTGGCAATATAAGAAAAAATAATGAATAAATAAATAAATAAATAAAAATTATAAAGTTGTACACGTGAATATTGCTTCTACTTTAAGTATTTTATATAGAATTATTCGTATTTAACAAAGGATAATTAATATGTATATACATACGCATAATCACTTAATATCTATGAATAATATCACTATTTATAAGTTACTTTTAATATCAGTTGTTTGATCTTCTTAATTTGATACTCCAGATTTGCTCACAAATTAAATAGTAAGACATATGATCTATCCTCTATATTCCAGATTTGCTCACAAATTAAATAGTAAGACACATAATCTATCCTCTCTATATATATATATATATAGATAGGTATATAGAGATTAAATGTTAAATGATTGTAGTTAATTTGGTACGTGATTATTGAATTTGGTGCTCTCAAGAGTAGATAGTACGTGGGCTTTTTTATTCTCCAATTTGGGGTACAATATATATATATATATATAAAAGGGGAGGGTTCAAGTGAGAAACCTTCGGTCCGGTAAGAAGGAAAGAAGCAATCTTATTGGCTGATACGGATCTAAATTAAAAAAAATTAAAAAGGCTCACGCGCTTCCATCCATGGCTGATACGGATCTAAATTAAAAAAAATTAAAAATCTTTTTGATAATCGTTTTCTATGCTCAACTCAGATCGATGTTGGGACCTTCCATCCATGGATTCCTCCTCCAATCCAGCAGTACTCTAATTCTGATGGCCGTCGTCGTCCTCCAATCCAGCGTCGCCGCCCAACCGTCTCCCACCCACTCCAACTCCACCACAGCTGCAGCCGTCCCCAAATCCTCCCGCTACAACTCCCCGGAAGCCAACATCATCATCATCCTCATAGGGGTTTTGTTCATCGTCACCGGCTTGGTCTCCGTCTTCCTCCGTCACTTCATCGGCTGCCTCGGCGGCCAGGACAGCAACTTCCTCGGCCTCGGCACCGGCTACGGGCCTGGCCTGGCACCCCCTGTGGACCCTCTAAAAAATGGTTGTACTGCTAAATCAAGGAGCAAGCATGCAGTCGTGTAATCAATATGCTCATAATGATCAATTGTACAGGGCTGATTATTCTGCATTCCTCCAATTACACTTGATGAGTTCCATCTACACACAACAATTGCACTTTGTCGACCCGGAATGAATTTTAAGGATGGAATATATATTAAACTATAATAATTGATTGGTAACGAGGGAGAATGAATTAAGATGGTTTAATAATTGATTGACAATGAGGGAGAATGAATTAAGATGGGTTCAGTACTAAATAAAGAGTGGTTCAGTGACTAAATAGATAGTGGTTCAGTGATTAAATAGAGAGTGGTTCAGTGACTAAATAGAGAGTGGTTTAGTGACTAAAATAGAGATTGGTTCAGTACTAAATAGAGAGTGGTTCAGTGACTAAATAGAGAGTGGTTCAGTGACTAAATAGAGAGTGATTCAGTGACTAAATAGAGATTGGTTCAACACTAAATAAAGAGTGGTTCGGTGACTAAATAGAGATAGGATATATGTAAAATAAAATAAAATAATACAGTAAATACTTAATCGTGTTGACTGGCAAACATAAAATTCATACCTTTCAACGTGCCCTCCAAATGACTTGAGATGCAGGAAGATGTACTATTAGCCAATCCTGCATTTGTGAGTTGATGAGAGTGCAAAATGGGAAGGACCTCCCATGATTGACATTGAGCACGAAATATTACCAGACCAAGTGAGTCAACAACCGTAGATGGCGAGGTGAAGGTCTTCCCTGGCTGTAATAATCACATGAAACAAACCCTTCAGAGAATCGAGATAATCATGTTTTCCATTGTATTCATTTTCATATTTATTACGTTACAAGGATGATTGGGCAATGGATAACGGGATGAGGACTCACAGATTTCATCAGCCAAGATGGTCACCGGCCATGGTTAGATAGTTCTCCATAGCTTCCTACCATACGACCTTCAGAAGTCGGCATGTGAGCAAATTCACAAATGCAGGATTATTTATTTTTTTAATACCAAGTGGTTCAGAGTTTAATACCAAGTGGTTCAGGGTTTTAATACCAAGTGGTTCAGAGTTTTTATACTAAGTGGTTCAGAGTTTTTATACTAAGTGGTTCAGGGTTTTTATACCAAGTGGTTCATCAAATAAATATACTCTTTATAGCTTCATGAACCACTTCTTGATAACTTAATGAACCATTAGAAATAAAATGGCTGAACCAATACGAGTAAAATAGTTGAACCAATACAAAGGAAAAGCCTGAACCACTAAGAGTAAAATGACCGAACCACAATGACTAAAATTGCTGAACCACAACAAATAAAATGTCTGAACCACTATGAATAAAATTGCTGAACGAATACAAATAAAATGGCTGAACCACTTCTTGTTAATTTTTTTTTTCAACAAAACATATACAAAGTGGGTGTCTATGTGTAGATAAAATTAAATTACACTCAAAAATATATTTTTTATATTTTTTTAACAAGTGAAAATGTCAAAAAATAAATTTTAAAAGTGGTTGTAAAGATTTTTATATGTCTACGTAGCTTTTTCAATTAATTAGTAAGTTTTGTATGTTGACGCGTGTAATTAATTAACATGGTGTGTGAGAGCGGATGTGTTACTAATTAATTTGTTTGGGTGTTGATAATTAATTGAAGAAGCCGCGTGTACGCTGATTTGTAACTAATTTTTATACACGTGGTCCACTCATATCACTTCTTTCCTTCTCATATATATATATACTAGGTGGTGGGCCGCGCCACGCACGGCGACTACAAGTAACAAATTGATCGAGGCGATGATGGTATAGTATGCTTGCTTAAATCTACCAATGAAGTAATTACATACATTTAAATCTAAAATAATAATGTAGGGATATATTTACACGTAATAAGTGATTATTTGACCATGAAGATTCGACTGGTTACAACTGTCCAATCTTAAAAAGTGGTGCCACCACATAATCTAAGCTCTTAGAAGAAATGCATAAATCTGTCAAATTACAGGCAGGAACTTTACCGAGCTTTTACACTTGTTTGCTATTCTTCGTTCATCATCCATAGCACCCTGTTATGACACATCCAACCAAAAGATTAGAGAACAATATTTCATCTAGCATTTCTATTTAGAACATGCATCCCCAAGTATGAAAGGTATCCTTGTACGGCCTAATATAATAATAATAAAAAAAATTGAAATTGTTGAAGTGGAGTTTTAAGAGAATAATAGCAAGTTAGAATGGTATTTTACAAGTACAACTATGAAGTATATTATTATTATTTTTATCATAGCTACAAAAGGTCACCAAAGGGGTGCGATTCATACCGGGCTTGGATTGGAGTCAACACCCTCAAAAGAGTGGGGCAGCAGCATACAGAATGGCCACTACATATCTCTTGAACACACTCCAACACATAACTCACCACAATGCAAGAAATAGATGAATTCGCACTCCAATACAATTTAGACAATGTATTATAATCTCTCAAACCTTTAATGAGCTACTTATTGGTTCTGGCGGTTTGCAAACACTGCAATTTTCTCTCGTTAACTGTGGTACACTTGTGAGTTAAGTCTTGAACTCACACAAATATATAAGAGATTTTATCATGAAGAGTTCATTTCGCTCTTAACTATAAGTAAATAAGATCACGTAACGAAATGATTATGTACATTTGGATTAAACTATAGAGACCTTGAACAAGCAATTTATAGCATGGACCAAAATAATTAACTGAATCAATTTCATTAGAACTTGGGAGTCAAATGACGCAATGACCAGATTACCAGAATGAAGAAGCTAAAAATTTAATGTTATGTCCTCACAAGTGAAATTAAAATGTTTTAACTGAAAATGGAAGAAAAAGAAGAAATATGACATCAAGTATTTCCTCAACCTATGCAAGGATAGGGAGTGTTCAAAACCAATAAAATTAAAGGGGGGAAAACATTTTTTATACAAAGAGAAACCTCTGCTCCCTTACATGTTAACTCTTCTACTGCTTACTTGAATTGGAGCTACTACCCTAGGTATTTCAATCGAATCATTTTGTAGAGTAATATACCTATTAAGTAAGCTAAAAGAGAGAGAATGAAAAGTTTACCTACCAAATGCATTCTTCAATTATCTTGATATAACAATACTTATATTACCTTCCACCTCATCCTGCAACCTACCAAACTTTCAAAATCATAGTTAAAGTTCCAATATGCAATTATACATTTAAATTTAAAGACAAATAAAAACCAAGAAAATCTGACCTAAATTGAAAGTTCATACATTTTAAAACTAAAAAGCAGGTGTGAAACAAATAGATCGATGGGAACTACAAAACATACAGAAAGAGAAGAGAGAGAAAGTGAGCGAATTACATGACTCTGAAAATTATAGAAGGGAGGAAATAAATATACACAAACCTTGTGTTTTTTAGTCATAAGTAACCAACAAGTATTAAGGCCTACTCCTAATAAGGAGTTGGAACTGTATTAGATTAGAAGTTTGGATGCATATAAACAAATTGTAGATTAAGTTTCCAGGATAATATATACTTGGTAGGAAATGAATACATACATATCTAGATATTCATGTACCTGATATCGATTATATGATAATTCCTATGCAAGCCTGTCAAGAAATAAAAACCAAAATACGAGTCAAACCTCTCGAGAATGCCTACATAGAACATGTGGACATAGGTTCAGGCTCTGTTCAGCATACCCTGCAAGGCTATGCAGAATAATTAGAAACACCAGTACATGTTGTATCATGGATAACCTCCAACAGTATCCCAGAAGAAATAAAGAAAATCACCATGAAACACGCCATGTTCTCAGGCATTGTCATTGAAATCTATGGGCAAATCATTTCCCCTCAGAACAAGGTTAGTCACAAGTCACAACAGAGAGCAAGGTACTGAATTTAGGAGTTGTAATATAAAAAGAATAACCAAATAAGTAAAGTGAAATATATAAACCCAGAAAGAAAAGATGACGAGCCTGCAGAGGTGGTGTGAACTCAAAGCTGAAGACAAGAAGCATGACAAAAATAGGGAACCTACAAAACCCGAAATCAAAGAACACTTCATAAATTGAACTAAGAACAAGCCAAGGAAGGTTATCTAAAACAAAATCAAAGATTGAAGACGAGTACTAAGGGTGGTTAGTTAAAATTTGGTTCTCCAATCAGAATCACAAGCAAACCTGAGATGGAAAAAAAACGGCTTCAAAGAGCAAATCGTTGTGATCGAAATAAGGGATTTTATCATACCAAAATAATTTAAGGAAAAAAGTCCATCTCTTTAGCTAACCTTGTTGAAACATTTGAGATTTGACCAAAAAAGGGCTTACGAATCCCATATTCCACATAACAATCAGGTAGGAGCTTTAGGGCGCAGGAGGTGGCTGATTTTGTTCAGAGTATTGATTGCTGGAAAGTGATGATTCTCTTAAATTTATTAGTATTCATGGATCTCTTTTAGCTCTCTTCAACTTAATTGTAAGTTTGCTATATGTTAGCATTCAGTAGTATATACCAGAGAGTATGTTATTGTTGATCTTGTGTATATTATGGAATATGTTTATAGAAAAGAGTGTTCATGATTATTTGTTCAACACCACCTATTTTTAAATCCATGTTAGTGTTTATTTTTCATATCAAAATGTAATTTTCTGATTGACTTCAAATGTCTCTTATAAAATAAGGAAATTGAGATGGTTCTTCAAGCCAAACTCAGGTTTTTTGGGGGTCTAAAATTCAGGGTTTAAAAATAATCGACACACATAATACCTTAAGAACACCACCAACAGAATACTTTAAGACATAAAGAAAAGCTTTAATTTACTTGTCCTTCTTTGTTACTGAGATGCGATTAGCATGCATCAAGAGGGAATGAAAGTGGATTTTGTTTTTTACATATGGAAAAGAGAATTGGTCTAGTTGATCTTGATTCCTTGAAGGAAAAACTAAACCTCTTTTAATTTTTTAGACACGATTCCACATAACCCACAAAGCAAAACACACCCCAAAACAAAACAAAACAAGAAATAAAAGTAATTAATGACATCTAATGAACAACTAAAAGAAACAAAGCAGCTGCAACAAAAGAAGAATCAAATCACACATAACTTCAATTCAACTACAGTGCACCAGCCCCTCCCACAAGCCAAAACTCTCCTATCTTTTTGGCTGATTATAATTCAACCCACCTTCCCAAACCTGTGCAAACGCAAACTTCTCAAACTGGCTATTAAGCCAAATCAAAACACATTGACACATGCCACACATGCCACAAGCCATTATTATGCTCCCAGCAATCTCTAACAAATCAGTGTAATAGCAATGACACTCATTTTTAATAATTTCACCGGCTAATAAAATTTTTGTAAAAAAATAAGATAGCATGTACATGGTTCAACAAGCACAAATGTCAAACAGGTAAAAAGCATTCGATAGGCAGAAGTTATAGGGAGAGAGTGGGTAATCATGGAAACAAGTAGAAGTTTGATTGTTAAATAATAAGACGAGGATAAAATTTGCAAAAACACCTGATATCTGAAACTGGGAAATAGGTGTGATATGCAAATGTGAAAGAGAACGGTTTTCCATCAGTATTGGAATCAGTGGATGTTTGGCTGCTCTGCCATGGCTGGATCGTTTGGGGTGGATTGGAATCGATTGAATCCGATTGGAATCAGCACAGTCGACCACCACAACCGAACCCTAAACCCGAAATTCCCAGCCCAATCGACCATAGCAACAACGACGGTGAACCTGAGAAAGAATAGAGATCGAGAGAGATTCCCAACCCAGTCGATCACCACAATCCATCATCTGCCAAGCCTAATTCGAACCCTGAACCCGAAATTCCAATCCTACTCGATCACCTCAACGAATTAGAGGGAGGAGAGATTCCGTTCACTTTCAACAACGTACAATCCCAAATCACTGCCCTATTCTAACCCTAAACTCGAAATCTACACTAACTGAACCGAAAGAAAATGGAGAGACAGATATAGAGGAGATCGAAAAGAAAGAAGAAAGAATAAGAGAGCAGAGAAAAACCTGGAGAAGCGGAAGGCGGCAACAAAAAAAATTAACACAAAGACTGGAACACAAAGAAAGAGAAGACACAGGCAAGCAGAGGCGGTGAATCACAGACAAAGCAGAGAAAGGGAGGAAGATTCCCTACCTGCTCGTCGTCATCATTCACGCTCGACTTCCGGACAGCTCTCTCCGACTCCGTCGCCGATCTCTCCTCAGCGATTTTGGAGCTTGGGAAAGTGAGTTAGGGAAGGCCAGAAGCAGCCTTGGCATTAAGGGAAAGACGAAAAAGGGCTTGTAAACAAAAAATTAAATAATTTCAAATTGAAACTTTGGGGGGTAAATAAGACATTATACATAAAATCAACTCTAAACCATTGATCAGATCCAATGGACGGCTGATATAACTTATTTTTATATGAATAGTAAATCAGGAAGTGCTGCCTTTAGGTAGTAAGGGATATATATATATATATATATATATATATATATATATATATATAGGATAGATCATGTGTAAGCAAGTCTTACGGTGTAATTTGTGAGCAAATCTGGAACGTCAGATTAAGAAGATCGAACGGTTGAGATTAAAAGTAACTTGTGAATAGTGACATTATTCGTAGGTACCATGTGATTATTAGTATGTATGTACATATGAATAATATTTTGTTACATATGAATAATTATATTTGTTTGTACATATGAATAATTATATTCTTACACACGAATAATCGCTTGGTACCTACGAATAATTTCTCTGCTCACAAATTATACCGTAAGGGATGCTTACACGGGATCCAACCTCTATATATATATATATAGGGATTGACTCCGGTGAAAATCTCAAATTGCGGTAAAAACCGTGAGGACTACTTTATAGCTTGGTTTATTTGAAACCCGTGCTAAAAACCTCAATTACATAGTGACTTTACAACTTAGTTCAACCTAAAAACCATGCTAAAAACTCCAATTTTAAAATAACACATGACTTTATATATCGGTTAAACCTAAAAACCGTGCTGAAAACTCATGTTTTAAAATTACATTAGTGACTTTATAGCTCGGTTTAATTCAGAACCCGACTAAAATATGTGACCTTATAGATCGGTTCTATTTATAACCGGGCTAAAAAGCCGGTCCTCACAGGTTTTTACCGCAATTTTGGTTTTCACCGGAGCGCAACCCTATATATATATATATATATATATATATAGAATAACTTTCTAATGCATTCACTTCTTACAACGCATTTGTGAGACCAATTTTTAGTCATAAGATTAAATTAGAATGAATGGATAAGATTGATTGTTAATTAATAAATTTTATTTTAAAAATATTTGTTAATAATTTAATGATTTAAATAAAAAATCAAAATATTTTCTCTCTCCAAATCTCTCCATTCCATCATTTTTGCTACGTGACTTTTCTGCCCAGATTAAAATTTAGTGACTAATTTTGTATATTCATATGAATATATGAATATAATTGCCCGTTAATTATGGAGTTATTTTCACAAGGAATATAGAAAAAATATTCGTTATGAATGAATATATGAATATGGAAACAACACGAATATGAATGACTATTATTCAATAACGCTTCTATGGATTAATATTTGTTATGAATATGAAAAGAAAATAGTATATTCAAATATTCATTAAGAATATGGAAAGAAAATATTATATTCAAATATTCTTTATGAATATGGAAAGATTGCAATTTAATTTGAATCTCCAAATAACATTATTCGAAATGAATACGGGAGTTTTGACACTTTTTAGTTGTGAGAGAACGTGAATTGTGATAAACTAGGAGAACAATTAGTGATTTGGAGAGAGAAAAAGAAGTTAGTATTATTTACTTCTTTTTTTATTTTTTTATATTTTTTCTTCCATTATTACAGGGTGCATATTCATATTCAAATATAGGGTGGATTTGATTTACGTTTAAATCTAACCATCCAATCTTAATCATCTAACGGTTTACAAAGGGTCTCGCGAATGTATTGTAAGAGGTGTGTGCATGTGAAAGTCCCCCTATATATATATATAGGGAAAGGTTCTAATGAAACGGATAATACGGTGTAACGGTGAAACGAATGAATATTGGGTCATATTCATATGAATATTATGTTATATGAATATATAAATATGAATATTATGTTGTGTGAATATGAATATGATTTAAATATGGGTATATGAATATGTTATTATTTATATTCAAATAATATAAAGTGAATAACACCATATTCATATCCACACACCACAATATTCACATATTCATATTCACATAATGCCATATTCATATTAATATAACACAATATTCACTCGTTTCACCGTATTCTTTGTTTCATTGGAACTCTTGCCTATATATATATATATATTGGGTTAATTGTCTGAGCTAATTTGAGATTAATTTATATGTCAAATGCTTGTGGTTTTTCATACGCATTATATATTCATTAATTAAACAGGACATGCTCTTCTACCTCCCCATTATCAGATCTTTAAATATTTCAAAGAAGATCGCTTTTTATCATGGTTTAATTTAGTTTTAGATCGAGTACGTACCCTTACTTGTAAGGATTAGCAGATAGAGCTGATGAATTTCTAATAATTATTATTGAATGTTCAATTTGTATCTTGTTTTTTAACCGGAAAGAATTTGAAAGATTGACAATGCAGTCTAACCAAGAGCATCCATGAGGATGATACTACGAAAAACAACATCAGTAGAGGGAGTGGAGCAGGAGAAGATATGATGTAGCATAAATGTGAAATACGGTCCGCTGCACGATTGTCTTCCCTGAAGATGTGGGAGAACTCAAATCCCGAAAAATGAAGGAGAGATAATAGAGAGGGAGATACTCCCGTTAATGCACATACATACATATCCTCTTGATAGAAACAGGCACCACATATGTACGACCGAACAAGTACAAAAAACACAAACGAACAATAGAACTAGTGAAAGCAGGAAAAAAACGAGTTGCTAATTTATGAACACACACACAAATAAAAATGATTTCACCTAGCTAGCTTACTGATTTTCCATGGGTGGGCAGTTTATACTTCGGTTGACAACCCCAGCATGGGTCAGTATAGCCCACAAGTGTGTAATGAACTCGCCTCCGTAAGCTAGATACTCTCCATGAATAGCTACATTATCCGAAGGAGCCAAATACAAGAGCAGCTCTACCCAAAACTCAGCTAGAACTTGCCATCGTAGTGTTGGGTTTGGACTAAATATTTCTTCATTCATCAATCTACGAGCTAACGCAATACCCTTTGCAACAACTTCATCCGGATTCTCAACAACTTCATCTGGATCATCTGTTCCATTCATGTTGATCTCTACGTTTGCATTTTCTTCAAGCATATTGAGCTCAACACACTTTAAATTTGCTTCTTTTATTGCCTCATCAAAGAGATGTTTCGTATTGAAAGGATGGCCAGGAAGTAATTCTGGGGCAAAAGTCACCAAATAGCCGCAATATTTAGATAGTTGGGTGGCAACGAGGAACTCTGTAATTGGATCATTGTTTTGAGGATGGCAGTGACGGGCACATAAACAGGTAGCTATATGCCAGACTAAGATAACATGAGCATCAGTCTCTAACTGGCATGCACCTAAAATATCCACGGATAACGAATATTTTGCTATCGTGGCGGCCCCTCGAGACAATGTTACTGGTTGATCAGTTGGCCGGAGTAGTTCTACTAGAGACGTAACAATTGCTCTCTTCACTTCTGTAGATAGTTTGACACTAGATTCTTCTGCTTGACCAGCTCGGGGAAGTCTTACTAAGTTACCAAACAAATTGGAGAAGTGCGATAGTATTGGAACTTTAGTATAACTATCAAGGAAAGAGTATTGACCAAGTTGCCTCTGCCATGGTTTGAATAAGCAGCGAAAAGGACTTCTCCTTGAAAACCAATCTTTGACATACCAAATCCAATAGATCCGAGTCACTATTAATGCTCCATCGCCAGTATTGGAAGCCTTGCAAAGACGGCGCACCATCCTCCGATTTGAAAACCATACATTGATGATTTTCCAAAGATCCAAAAGAAAAAATATGATAATCACTATCCTTGTGATACCAACCTCCAATTTATGCCCATGAAATTGGATGCTTAAGAGTTTTGCCTGATCTTTTTGGTTTGGAGATATTAATAGAGGCAACCCATAGACAGCAAATACACCAAGTATCATAACATGGAATAGACGTTCGAGCACGTGTGAAGTATCGTATGACAAAAAAGTACAAATATGAGACTTGGTGTAGAAGAAATCGAAGAGGAACTGAAGTTCTACCTCAATTATATGGAACACTTTGAGATCATCCGTGGCAAGCAATCCCTCAATAAAATGCCTAGTCCTTGGCTCAGAGCTCTCAGAAATGGGGAAATCTGCAAACCTTCTTAGGATGAGCCTAAAGAAGGCATAAGAAAGACATAGTTCCTTCAAGCATTCCCTACCGGGGCAATCAGCAAGAAAACGAGTACCCACCGAGTTCCATATTTCTTTCGTGGTGACGAATCCTATCATTTTAGTGGACCAGAAAGGAAAAAAAATAAGTGCCCTTTACTCAAAATTAAAATTTAATGTAGAATATATATATATATATGATAAATATAGACTCAACCTCAACCATATATATTAGGGTTAATTATTATAAAACATTCTTAAAACAAAATATATTTTATAAAATTTCTCATAAACATGTTTTTTTCCTTTCAATGAACTACTTAAAATGAATTAGAAACAAAACTAGTCAGCCTAATTTGACCTAATAGAAAACCTAGTTATAACTTCAGTGGTAATTTGATAAAGTAATATATGTTAAAGCATTACCTATACTATTTTCCATTATAGTGCAACTGCAAACTGAGCCAAGGGCGGTCGCCCATGCTCCTCTGGCCTTTGGAACAACACTGGGATTGGGATTACCCCAAACAAGATACTTGTACGTTGACATCGGCAAAGGATTTGCAGCTGCATCACCCTCGTCGTCGTCCGGAGCGTCTCTACCGTTACGCATGTAGCGTACTACTGGATCTACCACAGATGGCAAGCCCTTGGACTTGCTTGCTTGGTAGAAAGCATTCAAGGTCTCTTTAGTGTTCATTATCGCCGATAACAAAAACAAAAGAACAGCATAAAAAGCTAGTGGGAATATCCACGTATGTTGTGTACTACTATGGACAGCTTTTGTATGGCTGGAAAAGAGTAGATACAGCCACCCGGTCCAGAAAAACAACGGCAGTGTGCTCCAACAGTATTGGAGGGTGCTCTCATTGTCGCTAAAGTCGCAGGCGGTCATGGTGACCACTCCTCCGTATGCATATATGAGGGCGCATGCCCAGTAAGGGTACAATACATGGAAGGTAGACGCGTTATGCATCAGCCCCATAATGTAGGTTATCGAAATGGGGATCAGTATGTAGATGATTTTGGTAAGGTATTTGAGGAAGGATCCAAAACGAACAAATCGCCTTCTAGTTCCTACGACGAGGAGGAGAAACAACCCGGCAGTTGTTACGAGGACACTCAATTGAATTCTTAGCAATTGGCCACTGGGTTCTTTCGAAACCAGAAGCTTGAAGAAGGGGGCTGCAGGGGATGGGCTAGAGCTTGCCATATTCTTTAAGTTAGAATTGGTTAATTATCAAGTGTTCAATTCCTATATATAGTTTGTGTAGCGCAGATTTATAGGTCTACGACGTGCAGTACACGTACATTATTCAAGTATACAAACATGTATAAATTAATTTGGGTGTGGGCAATGACTAGCTTGGCGGAGGTTATCGATCAAATTGATCTAGATCGATCTATAGCTAGTCATATCTATCTGTACACAATCAAAGCATATGCATATTCATGTTAAATAAATTAACTGGTGGTATATGCAATTAACTTGTCAACGCATCAATTTGTGTGGATGCAATTTGCAAGATTATAAAGTGTGTACCACAAATTATTGCATACATATTATTGATGTTGCTAATTAACTTGTCAACGCAAGCAATTTGGAATTGGAATGATTCCGGTATAAACCACTCTTTTACAATGTAACATGTGAATAGATTGATCTATTCCTATTTAATAATTGTATAGAGTAATGTAATTATTCGTATGTATTAACAGTCGTTTCATATAAAAATTATTCATCAGTTGTAACATGATTATTCATATAAGTTAGGTATGAATAATCATTTGTTTCAAACGAATAATTAATTTTGGTTTTAAAATTTTCCTTTAACTCTCGACCATTAATCTTTTTAATCAAACGCTCCAGATTTGTTCAGAAAATTAAATTATGTTTTATTTAGTTATTTTTTTAAACTTTCCATTTTTAGTAACTTTTATGTTAGTTGGAGTCTATTTATGGAATTACCGATTTTAGTATTTCTTAGTTAGGTTTATTTTTGTGACCTTTATTATTTGTAAATTAGTAACAAATACCTTATTTTCATAATCAACTTGCCAAAAATACCTACTTTTGAAAACCATTACACTGACATATGAAACTTTGCAAAAGTGCTCTATTCAATTAGCAAAACTAACCCAACACCCAATTTTTTTTTTAAAGTAAAATCTATATGGTATTATCTTTTTTCTTTTATATTGAAATTCTATTAAATAATAAAAATAAAATAAAAAAGAATTAAAATTATAACCAAGAATTGAAAAAAAACCACTCCATAGCATAACACTCAACCCTCCGCTCCCTCACTCGACGATCGGCAATCCAAACGATCGAGAAACGATGCCGATGGTATCACCTATCGACTCCCACTTGTCGCCCTCACCCTCCGGTGCCATTAAGCATTTAGGGTTAATAATCTAGCTAGTGGTTATAATTTAGGTTAAAACCCTATCTTTAGTCTATCTCCCTCTTATTATTGCATACATCCTATCAATGTTAATATTTGACTTTGTCACTATGGACATGTATCCTATCAAAGTGATAATGTAATGGTGTGTAGACACGCGTATTGACATTCATTTTCTAATTAAGGTTAATAATCTAGTAGTTATGATTTAGGTTAAAACCGTATATTTAGTCTCTCTCTCCCCGATTATTACTTTCATCTTTTCAATGTAAATATTTAACTTTGTCATCATAAACAATCATCCTATCAAGGTGAAAATGTTATGGTATGTAGACACACTGCCATTCTTTTTCTAATTAGGGTAATTAATCTAGTAGTTATGATTTCGGATAAAACTGTATTTTTAGTCGCTCTCTCCGATTATTGCTTCCATCCCTCTCCCTGTTTATTGCTTTCATCCTATCAATAATCAATGTTTATGTTTGGCTTTATCACCATCAATATACATCATGTCAAAGTGAAAATGTTATGGTGTGTAGACTCAGATATTGACATTCCTTTTGTAATCCCTTACTAGGGCAATACGGAGTATTTTTATTCTTGGTAGTGTTATTATTTATTAGTTTCTAAAAAAATTAATTAAAGCATTATTTTAATAGATATTTCATTTTAATTTTTAACTTTTCTTTTAATTCAAAATTCTACTTTTCAACATTTTAAAATTTAAATTTAAAGGTAAAATCATCCCTTATTTTTAGTACAAATGACTCACCTAACCTAGTTTTGCTATTCTCTAAAAATGGGATCAAATAAGACAAACTCTATCTTATACAAAGAGATAGTGATGGTCATACTTAGAGATAGAGCTGGTCATACTTAAAGTTCTATGGTACCGAGCGGCCTTCGACGTCGGCGAAGGCTCAACAGAGTATTAGGTGACCGAGACATAAAGGGAGGGGGGGGGGGATCTAGGTCTAGTGAAGGCAGATGCGGGTTTAATTAGGGTTTTTTTAGTCGAAACCAAGCCATTGTTGAAGAGCTGAGATCGATTGTGTGAGGCTTTGAATTTGACGGTGTGAAGGTTTCCTCCCAAATCCCAATCAATCTCGGTTTTCCTCTTCTCTAGCCTCCTTTATGCCCGCTTTATAACAAAATGACTTATCTACAAGTGCAATTTACCTAAATTTATCTGGTCAATAGATGTTTTGAGATATCCAATAAACTCCCTCTTAATGGAATTGTTTTAATTGAGTAGGCCCATATATTGTCAAAAGGCCAACCCAACAAACGGCCCACATCTACTCATATATAACAACAACTTGGCCCATCTATTTATCAGGCTTTCCAAATATACCCCTCACCCTCAGATCCGCTTTTCTTCCCTCCGCGTCCCCTAAACAGACATATTCCACGAGCCGTTTACCCCCAACGGCTAGTTCTTGATCCCCTCGGATTTAAAAAAAATCTTCAGGTCCTTCGTTTACTTTATCCCCACTGCATCAAATCTCTCATTTTCTCTCTCTCCTAAACACTCCCCTCTCTTGCTCTCTACATAGCTGCACAGTTTCCTTTTTCACACTCGAGTTGAAGCTTAATCGATCGCAGAAGCCAAATGGATAAGCTGAAGCTGAAGCTAATCGCTGAAGATTTCGAAGAGGAGGCGTTCTACGAGGACATCGAAGCCCCTAAATTCGTTGATTTCAAGCGCTCAGATCCGTTTATACCTGACGATCGCTACTGGTTCTGCTCTCGAGTTGGTCAGTTATTTCTATTATTCCACTTTGTTTTTGTTCCCTGTACATGTTAGATCCAAATTTCTGTTGAATTTCAGCTTCTGAACTATACTTTCGGATATCACTTGATATAGTTGGGTTTTGAAAATCACAGATCTGTATGTTTGGTATATTACTTCAATTTGATTATGAGTAAGGATCACAGAGATTGGACACTGTTAAGCAAAGCACTTAAAATCCATGAGAATTAGGTATATTGGGGTGGATAATTTCCGACTTCTGCATCATTTGATTTGCGCAAGAGTGGTTTTTAGGGTTTAGAATGGCATACTCAAATGATTTGATCTGCACTGCTAGCAGTTTCTTTATCTTCTGTTTGAAGATAAAACCTCCAATTGAAATCACTGCTGATGGTTTATGTTGATGACATGTTAGGATGTGATCTAAAGCATGAACAAGAGATCGATGCCGAAGCAGTATATAAGAATTTTGTCCTCAGGGTAAGTTCTAAGTTGTTCCAGTGGGTCAGCAAAAATGGTATTCATTCAACAAACCTGTGATTTGATTTAAGATTTGTTTACATAAACTGCAGGCCATGGCAGCCAGGAGCCCAAATCTAAGGTTTCAAAAAGCTCTAAACAAGAGACTGTAAGCAAAACCTCATTATATTCAATCATCTTCAGGCTTCTGCTTAGCACTTTCATCTGTGTACATAAACAACTTCACATGACACAAGTGTTATATGTTTGTTTCAGTGAGAACAAGAAATGTGCACTTTCAGCACCTCCAAAACCTTCAAAGTCCAGGATCCCGAGATTGGCGTTGTTATCTTCAGTTTCTCGGAAGCTTCTTGAAGATAAAGATGCACCACAACCACCTCCAAAGCCTACCACAACTCCCAAAGCCAGAGTGAAATATGTTGCTGCAAAGTACATGACTACTCCTAGGGTCAAACACCCGGTTGCTGAGTCCAAACCCTTTCGCAGCGTCAGAAACGAGCCAAAAGCCAGCTCTAGGATTCCGAAGCCAAAATTGGTTGCAAAGTCTTTGACATTCACTTCACCTAAGAAGAAGATTATGATGAAGACAAAAGCACTTGAAGATCAGAGCACTACCACCACCCCCATAAAAAAGCTATGTGATGGCATCAAGAAGCTTGAGATTACCGACAAAAAGAAAGCTGCCACCGGAGAACTGCGCAGTGCAAGAGCTTGCAAGAAAGTGCTTGGCAGCATTGAAACCCAAGAAGGGAATGAGAAGTCCTCTAGACGACTCAACAGTAAGATCAAAGGAGGTGCACAGAAAAAGGATGACACTAAATCTGTGCTATGTGAGGGTGTCAAGAAGCTTGAGAATAATGACCGAAACAAAGCTACCAAAGAAGAATTGCGCGGTGCAAGAGTTGGCAAGAGAGTGGTGGGCAACACGAAAATCCGAGAAGAGAATGAGAAGAAGTCCTCTAGGCGTGTTAACAGTAAGATCAAAGGAGTTGCACAGAAAAAGGATGACACTAAATCTGTGCTATGTGAGGGTGTCAAGAAGCTTGAGAATAATGACCGAAACAAAGCTACCAAAGAAGAATTGCGCGGTGCAAGAGCTGGCAAGAGAGTGGTGGGCAACACGAAAATCCGAGAAGAGAATGAGAAGAAGTCCTCTAGGCGTGTTAACAGTAAGATCAAAGGAGTTGCACAGAAAAAGGATGACACTAAATCTGTGCTTTGTGAAGTTGGACCTGGACATATCTCCAGTAAGCGGCGGATGGACATTAACGCTGCAGAAAGAAGCTGCTCTTCTGGACTGTGTTCTGAATCAGCAAAACCAGATAATGGTGAAGGCACCACCATGGCTTCTTCAGAAAATGAAACTCCAAAAAGTGGCACGATTTCTTTGCAAGACACTACCGAGGAAAGGGTTTTAGTAGAAACTGAGAATTCGGGATTGGGACCTCAAAGAACCGAAGACAACCACAGTAATGCAGGAAGTGGAAATGATCAAAATCCAAGCAGTGATGAAAAGGAAAATGCCCCATTTTGTGACATCAATAGGTATATCCCAAATCTTTATCTTGGCTGCCTTGTTTTGTGAAAGAGAACTCATTTTCTTGAGCCTACTTCACAGGGATTTCACTGCCAATGGCCAATCAGAAGGAGATCACCGTGTTAAGCCTGATGTAGCATCCAAGAAAACTAAGGTTAGTAATCCTTATTTTTTGTCTTTAGGTATGTAGGTCATGATCTATATGCAACTGTTTTTTTTCTTATTCTTCATGCTCTTGAAAAAATGTTGCAGGTAGTTCAGACTGTAAACAAGGGTAGCTTGAAAGAGAATCGCTCTGGTGGTGTGGGAATTCAGGGAGTGAAGCACAAAAAACCGAAAACGACGAATCCGAAGCCTTTTAGATTTAGAACAGATGTGAGATGAAATCTTTGAACCAACATAATTTCTACTCATTATATAGCTTTGTGATGTTACTTAATGATGCTTTCATCTGATTATATATATGTGCAGGAAAGAAAGATTCTCAAAGAAGCAAACCCTGGAAAGAAAGCATCATGAAGCAACCATGGAATGATGATTCTCACCTGATTTTTTTTAATCTTCGTGTTGTATAGAGGGAGACATCAGATATTATAAGGATGTTGCTAGTGATATAAGTGATTCAAGTCCTACCTATGTCACAGGAGCTCTTAGTGAAGACGATAGACCTGAGAGCTCTTAGTGAAGACGATAGACCTGAGAGGGTTAGGTGGCATGGGTTGGCGCCTCTTAAGACCCTGGTCTTACATTTATGTTATCTAGATTGATAATCATTTTTTCCTCTTATGTCAAATTGGAGGTTTTTATCATTTAAGTGTTGTGCCATTTTTGTGATATTTTTCAGTACCTTGGGCTTAACTCAACAACAAGAAACCGAGATTTTATACTGTTGAGAGGTAAGAAGGGGCATCAGACAAATCCCTTTGACACACGAATCGGGATGGACAAGAACTGTAAATCAGAGAGCCAAACTCAAACAATCCAAATCAACAATCAGAGACTTTCCCTATCAAGCATAAATCTCCAAAAATAATCAAGCACAAAGAATACCAGATTTACGTGGAAAACTCCAAAATGGGGGAAAACCACGACGAACCAGAAACTTCCACTATCAAGCATACAACATCATCAAGCATTAACAAGCTTCGCCAAATCTCCAATGTCATCCCCCAATTGGTGGAAATCAACAAAAAAAAACCAAGAGAGGACACTAGCAAAGGGGATCTGAGATTGGAGACTCAAAACGACGATCCAACCTACAAAATCAAGTTATGATGAGGTGAATAAAATATCAGAAAATCGTCCCAATCAGAGTCATTTGGTCGTTGATCAAGGCACTTCAAAATAGGTTGAATAAGGACATACGAGTTTCTCCAACTCTCTCTTTTCTCCCTTTCTCACACTTTGTTTTCTCTCTCTTGCTTTTCCAATGGAAAAGTCATCCCATTTATAAAGCAGGTAAAACACCACAGGGTAAACTAGTTCATTGGACTCTTCCTCCATATAGGAGGGAACCCAACATATACCGACTAAAATTCACAATCCATATATCAGAAATTTGACTTTAGTATATCATATTATTATAAACGGTTTTTCTATCCTATGCCCTTGAGGCATAGGATAAAACACTAAATTGGGAAAGATTCCCTACAAAAAGGCAAGCGACCCTAAAAAATCTAATTAAAATTTGGCTAAACTAATTAAAAGTTTAAAAAAATTTCCCAATTTAGTGTTGGGGCATAGGATAGAAAAATCGTATTATAAATTATTACTCCATAATAAATTATTCTATTTTATCCCATAAAATGAATAAATACAATTATTCTTCATTTTAATATTTTATTGGAAATAGTAATAACTATCAATAGGACATTTTATCATAATATGATAAAATATTAATAAATTACTCTGTTTTATCTCATAAATCTACTAAAAATAGTGACAAAGTATTTTAATTCTATAGGATAAATCTACTCCTTATCCATCGTGTTATTTCTTAACATACATTAATATTATATACCATATTATAATATTTTTATCGGAAATTTCGCCAGGTACCCCTGGGGTATTGCAAATTTCGCCGGGTATACAACTTTTTTACAAAATTCGCGTGGTACCCCTGAGGTTTTAACCCATTTCGCCTCGTGCCCTTCTCGGTTAACTTTAACCTTTTTTTTGTTATTTCCGTTAGTTTGCTCAAAAAAAAAAGAAAAAGAAAAGAAAGAAAGAAACGAAGCTCAGACACGCGAGGAGAGACGCGAAGAGCGAGGAGAGACGCGAAGAGCGACGCGAAGAGCTGGCTGCACCCTCCCTCGGACTCGGACCTGGTGGCTGTGCCCTCGCTCGGACTCGGACCTGGTGGCTGCACCCTCGCTCGGACTCGGACCTGTTGATGCGCCCTCGCGAGAAAGGTAAGAAATTTCGACTTTTGCTGCACCTATTGCTGCGCCCTCGCTAGGGTTTGCTGCACCTGTTGCTGCGCTAGGGTTGAATTTGATGCATATCGAAATCGATAGATATCGAAATCGAAATTTCGATATCTAAATTTGTTTATGTTGAAATCGAAATCGAAATTTCTGTTGAAATCGATACCTGTTGCTGCGCTAGGGTTGAATTGGAATTACCCTACTGTCAACATAAATTGTTTGTTTCTCAATTTAGGGTTTTTGTAGAGGTTCATTCATTTGACTCAATTGGAATTAACCTACTGTCAACATAAATTGTTTGTTTCTTATGATGGTAATTTAGGTTTCTCAACTATTAGCCTATTTCTTACAATGAATTGGGGTTTTCTTGTAGGATGGCAAATAAGATAGTCATACAAATGCGTTATATTCATCGAGATTACATTGAATTTGAGGTGGAGGACCCGGATAAGTGTAGCGTATTGGATATGTTTACTGAATTATTAGAGGGGGCGGAAAAAAAAGGCATGTTTCTCCCCGAGAACCCAACATTATGGTATGCTCATAATGGCCAAAGTTTTCAATTAGAGAGTGACATCGATGTTGTGAATATGATCAATATATGTGGTGAGAAGGGATTGATTAAACTAGCCATAGGATCTAGTGACTCACCTTCTAAGACTCTAGAATTGGCAAGGGGTTTAGTTGAGCCGAAAAAAACAATGGAAAGGTCAAGCCATGGTAGTCAATCTGCTTATAGTAGGAAGGTTCCTCCTACTACAGCAAGAAGGAGAGGGACTTTTGTACCAAAAAGTCAAAGTCACTCTACACGTAGTGAACCCACATCCGGTGAGATTAGTAGAACGAAAGAGAATGTGTTTGATTCTGCAATTCCTGCTTCTGCTATTCCTGCTTCTGTATCGGTTGAGGTTGAATTGGCTAACTTTGATTTGCCTTCTAATGCATCGATTGGTGTTGAATTGCCTTCTAGTGCATCGCTTGATCCTGATTTGGCTTCTAATGCATCGCTTGATGTTGATTTGACTTCTAAAGCATCGGTTGATGTTGATTTGGTTTCTAATGCATCCCATGACGTTGCTTTGGCTTCTGATGATGTGAACTTGGTTGATAATAATTCATTGGTCTTGACTGATAATGATGCCATTTGTGATTCTGGTGATGATGGCGAAGATTACTTTGATAGGATTTATGAGAACGGAGAGTTGTATGGTGATAATAGCTTCGGAAATATTAAACTGAAAGTCTGGATGATTTTTTTGGATAAGGATGCAATGCTGAATGTACTGCGAGATTATTGTGTTTAGGAGGGTTTCTCTGTTGTGGTGCTAAAAGCAGATCAGAGTAAGTATACTGCTGTTTGTGGACAGTCGGAGTGTAAGTGGAGGATTCACGCATCAAGACTGACAGATGGAGTAACATGGGCAATTAAGACATTGGATGGTACTCATAGTTGTCTCAAGCTCACGAAGTTCAATTCGATGGCAACTCCGTAGTGGGCTGCGAAGAAGCTCCTTGATCATGTTAGAGCGGATGATGAAATCTCAGGAGAAACTATGCAAAGGTTGTTGATGACTAAATATGGAATAAATATGAAATCAACCTCCTTGTACAAAGCAAGATCGCTTGCTCTTGCAATCATTAATGGAAAGCATGACACTTCTTATGGGAGTTTACCGGGATATTGTGAGGTGGTGAGGTCTTCCAACCCTGGATCTAGAGCTCATGTTGTTTGGACACAAGGTAGAGATGACCCCGAAAGGCCACCGCAATTTAAGAGCTTGTTTATATCGATAAAGCCAATGATTGATGGAGCCATTCATGGGTGTCGAGGATTGATTGGAGTTGACGGATGTCATTTGAAAGGAAAGTATGGTGGTATTGTCTTGTCTGCTATTGTTGTTGATGGCAACAACGAAATTTATCCTCTAGCATATGGTGTGTATGCGAATGAGTGTAAGAGCACTTGGTCTTCGTTTTTCTATCGACTAAGGGAGGTATTGCAGAATACTCAGAGGACCAATTGGTGCATTATATCTGACAGGCAAAAGGTGAGATTCTCCATCCCCCTTAAGCACTTTTTGTTTTGTTTTGTTTGTATTGGTTTACATATCTATAAGGCCTAACATGTGTTTCCCAATGCAGGGTGTCGAACCCGCCCTTGCAGAAGTGTGGCCATCAGTTGGTCGTCGTTATTGTTGCACACACCTCTTAGCTAATTTCAAGAAGGCATTCTCAGGCTTGCCAGTGAAGGATGTGTTTTGGGAGTATTGCAAAGCTTTCTCCGAGCATAAATTTAGGAGAGCAATGAAGAGGGTGGAAACTTTGGCTGGGAAGGGAGCTGTAAAGTGGCTTAAAGATGTGGGTGAGATGGAGTGTTGGGCACGGTATAGGTATGATCATACTCTACATGCACCTCATACATCGAGTAACTTCGTGGAGTCATTTAATTCCACGTTAGGTGCTGATAGAGCCCTTCCCGTCTTATCCATGCTTGAAGGTACAACTATCCATCAATTTGTATTTGTTTTACGTAATTAATATGCCATAAGGGGGTTGTAACATTATAGTGGATTATTGTAGGAGTTAGACACACTATTATGGTCAGACATTGCAAAAGGCAAGAAGTTGCAGAGAGTTTACCGGATGATGGCATAACCAAACACGCTAAGGACAAGCTAGACAAGGCGGTCATGGCGTCAAGGGCTTTGCAGGTAACATTTTATAGCACCTACATGTTTCACTCATATGCTTTCAAGGCTGTTCATTGCACCTACATGTTTCACTCATAGGCTTTCAAGGCCTCACCCACTGAGTACGAGGTGATGGAAGGTAAGTCCTCATTGGTCGTCAACATAAAGGATTTCACGTGCGGATGTGGGGAGTGGCAAATCAGAGGAATCCCTTGTCGACATGCTGTGAGGGCTATAATCGAGAGTAGGGGCCATCCAGAGCAATATGTGTCCGAGTGGTATTCCACACGGTTGTATAAGAAAACATATTCTGTTAACTATAGGTAATCTAATTTCAATAAATAGTATAGGAATGTAAAGAAATATTTGGTAGCCACCTCTGAAATCCATTTCATTGCAGGGCGGTCCCGGATGAAGAGCAATGGCCTTCATTTGATCTTCCAAGAATAGACCCACCAACCATGAAAAGGGGAGTCGGACGACCGGCGAAAGCAAGAAAGCGAGCAGAGGGAGAAGCTCCTGCAGGAAAGAGATCTCGCGTAGTGAGATGTGGATGATGCCAGGTCTTGTTCCTTGTACTGTTTGAGAAGTTTTCCTCACATGCATCTTGTCATTTGTTTGTAACGATTACGCCATTTGATTGTCGCAGGCATATGGGCATAATGTCAAGACGTGCAAAGGGGGCCCAACTGCACGACAGGTGAGAGCGGAACAAGGCATCTGAGTTGAATGACGATCACGGTCAAAAAAATCGAAGGAGACAAACAATGTTGAACAAGTACAGTCTCTCGGCGAGGTTATGTCCTCGGCCCCGTGGACAGCTGGGACTCAGTAGGAGAATGGTTGCTACCTTTTGAAGAAGTGTTTTGAAGAATTGTCTTTAGCTTTGCTTTTGAAGAATTGTTATTTAGGAATCTTTTGAAGGATGATGTTACTGTCAAAACCTTTAGCTTAGCTTTTGAACAATTGTTATTTATGAATCTTTTGAAGTCTTTAGCTTACCTTTTGATTCCTTGTCGACATGCTGTCAGGATTTTTATCATTTTGCCTTAATTTAGTCTTAATTTGGTTATGCAACATATTCTGTATATGCACTATATACTACCAAAAAATGGCTGGTTATTGCATCTAAGAAACAAGGGCAATCCAATTGCACAACAAGGGCAATTGCCAGTCTTAATTTAGTCTTAATTAGGTTGTAAGCCATACTTTCATGACAACATAGACCCAAGGAGCAGGAAATTAGGAAGAAGACCTCACATAAACTACTCAATCTTACATTTAAGATAACAATTCAGAAACAAACCTCACATAAACTAAAACCCATTTAACAAAAACCGAAATTCGACATTTGTTAATTAGACAGTTAGATAAACCTGCCCTTTTACATAATTCGACAAATGCTAGAACATCAACGACACAACGTAAGCTAAGGCTACAACAACAACAACACCCCAAGAATAAAGGACAAGTCTTGTGGAGAAATGATCCCTTGCAACATTCGAATATTTGTCCGACTTCAGGATTGAATTCTCTGTCTTCAAAGAAGCATTCTCAACTTCGAGTGAATTCACCTTCAATTTTAAGAACTTTCTCTTCTCTTTTGAATCCGCAAGGCTAATTTCAAGAGAGTCCACTTTTGATTTGTAATCTTCAAATGTACTATTCTGCAATGCTGGATTAGATTTCATAGTAGGTGCGTCGTTCTCACACCATTGAAAAAAACCGCAATCATATTTCCCCTATATTAAGTGAACACACAAACCCATTGGCAATCAAATATCAAAGTATATGCATCTAACAGGAGCAACTCTAAATTGACACAAGTGACTAGAACATACCATCCAAAACGGACATTGATGAAAGCGTTTTAGATATGACTCCTTAGTCGTGTCAGTTACCGTTAAAACTACAGCAGGCACCTCGTGGCGGCAACGAAGCCGCATGAATTTCTTTTCAATTCTTCCCCAAGTTGTGGACGATTGTGCACTCATCCTGCATAATGATCTCAAATTCAGCAATAGCTACTGTTTTCATAGCAGATTTAACAACAAATTTGTGCACTCATCGATGAACAAATTTGTGCAGATTTAACAACAATATGAAATCCACCAACAGATCCACCAACAGCTACTGTTTTCATAGCAGATTTAACATTATTTCATAGCAGATCCACCAACAGATCCACCAACAGATTCAATAACAAAAACAAATTTAACATTATTTAGTTCAGCTACTGTTTTCAAATGAATGAACCTCTACAAAAACCCTAAATTGACATCACAAAAACCCCCAAATTCAACCCTAGCGCAGCATAACTCCATCCATGGAAACCCTAGCGCAGCAACAGGTGCAACAAACCCTAGCGATTTCGATATCTATCGATTTCAACAAAAACAAATTTCAACAGATTCAACCCTAGCGCGGCAACAGGTGCAGCAAATTTAAACAGAAACAAATTCAACCCTAGCGCAGCAACATGTATCGATTTCAACAGAAATTTCGATTTCGATTTCAACAGAAACAAATTTAGATATCGAAATTTCGATTTCGATATCTATCGATTTTGATATGCATCAAATTCAACCCTAGCGCAACAACAGGTGCAGCAAACCCTAGCGAGGGCGCAACAACAAGTGCAGCAAAAGTCGAAATTTCTTACCTTTCTCGCGAGGGCGCAGCAACAGGTCCGAGCGAGGGTGCAGCCACCGGGTCCGAGTCCGAGCGAGGGCGCAACCACCAGGTCCGAGTCCGAGGGAGGGTGCAGCCAGCTCTTCGCGTCTCTCCTCGCTCTTCACGTCTCTCCTCGCGTGTCTGAGCTTCGTTTCTTTCTTTCTTTTCTTTTTTTTTTGAGCAAACTAACGGAAATAACAAAAAAAGGTTAAAGTTAACCGAGAAGGGCACGAGGCGAAATGGGTTAAAACCTCAGGGGTACCACGCGAATTTTGTAAAAAAGTTGTATACCCGGCGAAATTTGCAATACCCCAGGGGTACCTGGCGAAATTTCCGTATTTTTATTATAAAAATAATAATATAAAAAAACATTAATAATAATAATATTTTTTTGAATTCATAGACCAAGAATAATAAACATATATATTTGATTAAAATAAATTTCATTTTCCATGTTAGATTCATTATTAGGATGTATAACATTGAATTATATTTATAATAAATATATATTAAATAATATTACAATTACAAAACTGTCTTCCCCTGAAAAAATTGCAAAACTATACCAATTTCCTGAAAATGAAAAAAATAATCAGTGAAATTATTCTTACTCCATTTTTTTTTTTGAAGCAGTGAAAGTAATTAGGAAGGAAAGGACCGTCAGTGAGGTCGCCTTCTTCCTAGAGCGTCCTTCCGGACGAGAACCTCCAGTTCTGTATCGATGATGAAACCTCCGTCGGCAGGGCTACTGTATGCAAGACGAGCGATCCTATCTGCAACAGCATTCGATTCCCTGAAAATATGACGAATAGCAACATTAGAAAATTTGGAAATATCTAAATTTGTATCTGATAGTAGAAGCTCTATGTTCCAAAGACACCTCCAGTCTCCTAGGATCGCTTTTACTACCACAAGGTTGTCACCCTCAATTAGCAGGTTAGAGACACCTAGTTCCTTAGCACGTAACACTCCCTTCCGAAGGCCCAAGGCCTCGGCAAAGGAGACAGAGGCACCTGGACAAATCCCATTACCGAGGGAGATAACATTCCCATCCGAGTCCCGTAAGACGAAACCATACGAAGCCTCGCCAGACAGTCGTTTTGATCCATCAAAATTGAGTTTTACCATGCCGATTGGAGGTTTATCCCAAATTCCATTGCGTGTACTCTGCGTTTTGGCGCTGTTAGGATATTGTAGCGTTGACGTCTGGTGGGAATGTTGGTCCAACATGATACTATCGTCAAGAAGGTTAAACCTACAAGCCTCATCCCAAGACTGACGGCAAGTCATAATGAAAACCTTGATCGCGTTAACAGAGTAGGATGTAGTATGACCAAAAGTTAGTTGGTTTCTGAAAAACCAAATAGCCCACCAGCAGTATGCGATTTCATTCATCTTGTTTTGACCGACCTTTTTATAGATCTCACACAAGGATCTGTAATTCTTAAACCCTTTGAAGAGGTTAGTCCTTGTACCAACAAAAGTCGAGATTCCCATCTCACTAAAAATCTGTTTAGTTGCACAACAATCTAGTAATAAATGGGTAGTTGTTTCTTCAACCGAATCACAAAAGACACAACCAGACGGAACTGAGATATGAGACCGATTTAGGCGTTCCTTGGTGGCGATTCCATCTCTGGCAATTTTCCAAAGAAACATTTTAACCTTCGGAGGCACATGAAGTTTCCAAATCCATTTACAGTCAAAATCCTGCACCGATGAACCAAGCTGTACCAAGGTAGATGCTGATTTAGTAGAAAACCAGCCATCCGAACCAGGACCCCAATAAAGCCGGTCCGGCAAATCATTAACCGGCAATACCGAGTTTTTAATGTTGTCGATAACATCTTGTGGAAGGAGGCCAGCCAAGTCAGACTGTAATCTGTTTGTATCCCAACTCTTATTGGGAAGAATGTAGTTATTTACCTTAGTATTGCTTAAGCTGTCTTCCAACTCCACCTGAGCCATTGCTCTCAATGGTTTTTCAAGAATCCAGTTGTCCGACCAGAACTTGACCGTGCGTCCATCACCAATTGACCAACGAAGTCCAGAAGAGAAAAGTTGTTTGAGAGGGATTAGCTTAGCCCATTGCCATGAAGATGCACTATTCCTTTGGTAATCCAGTAATGGGGTAGATTTCAAGTACTTCTCAGTAATCACACGAACCCAGACATTATTCGGTTCGGCAATGATCTTCCAAAGTAGTTTCATCTGTAAGGCAGTATTCATAGTTTCTGCCTTATATATTCCTAAGCCACCATGCTGAATATCCGTACAGATTTTATCCCAGCTGATCAAAGGAGTGTAATTTTCCCCCTTATTCCAAAAAAATTTACGATATACATTATCTAGTTGAAGCAAAATTGCTTTAGGAAGCATAAAAGATTGCATAAGAAATAGCGGCTGAGCACTCAGATTGGCTTTAATAAGAACCCTACGCCCTTCCGAAGACAAACTGCAAGCTTTCCATTTCGTAAGTTGGTTTTTTGTTTTAAGGACAACATCCTGAAAGGTGGCTTTATTGACCTTTCCATTTATTATTGGACAACCCAGATATTTGTCAAGAATAACAGTATGAGAGATACCCATAACGGCCGTTAATGACCTAATAGTGGTCGGTGTAGTGTTTCCAGACACCTGAAAATTGGATTTATGTAGGTTGATTTTTTGTCCTGAAATGCAACAGAATCTGTGCAGAATATTGGATATGTTATGACAAGCAGAAGGAGTTGCCTTTGAGAAAATGATGATATCATCAGCGAATGGTAAGAATGGAATTTTCATTCCTTTTGACGAGAAGCGTAAACCCAAATCCTTGGTCAAGTCCGCTTCTTTCTGCAAGTTCCTAGCCAAAACTTCAGACGTTAAAATAAAAAGAAATGGAGACAGAGGATCTCCCTGGCGTAGGCCTCTCGACGGAAAGAACTGTTCGGTTGGTTCATCATTTAGTAGCACAGAATAGGAAACGGTCTTAAAACATTCCTCAATCCATCCAATAAACTTTTCAGCGAAACCAAATTTTCGAAGCACCTTTAACAGAAAAGGCCATTCAATACGATCGTAAGCCTTCTCCATGTCCAGCTTAATCGCAACATGACCCACTTTCCCTTTCTTTTTACGAAAGCTGTGGAATATTTCATGGGCAATGAGAATGTTATCCTGTATGGATCTTCCTTTAGTGAAGGCGCCCTGTAAAGGGTGTATAAGTTTGTCGAAAATTTTCCCTAGTCTGTTGGTAATGATTTTGGAAATAATTTTATAAATTGTTGAACATAGGCTAATAGGCCTGTAGTGATTGATCATAGTAGGGTTGTCCCGCTTTGGAAGCAAAGTAATGAAGGTATGATTGAACTGCTTAAGTAACTTACCAGTTCTAAAAAATGATTTGACCGCTTTGATGATTGAAGGTGCCACACGAACCCAGTACTTCTGAAAGAAGCCCGCAGGCAAACCGTCCGGGCCTGGTGCCTTATCGGTAGCAATCGAGAACAGAGCTTGCTTAACCTCTATGTTGGAAACAAGCTTCGTGAGCATATTGTTATCCGAATCACCCACATCCGCCGAAATAACATCAAGGTCTAAATCTGATGCCGCCACTGTACTAGTGGAAGACTGGAATCTGTGTTTGAAGTCTCTTTCAAACTCAAGTTTAATCAATTTTTGATCCGTAATGTGAGTACCATTTGTCGTAGTTATAGATCTGATTGTTTTTTTACTTCTTTTTGCTGTTGCAATCTTATGGAAGTAACTCGAGTTCGAGTCGTTTAGTTTGATGTGTTTCAGCTTAGCCCGTTGGCTCCAGTATTTCCGTTGAAAATCAAGCATATGTTCTCTTTTGTTAAGAAGCCTTCTTTGTAAGGCAAGATTTGCGTTACTGCAATCAAGAAGAAGCTTAGCTTGAATAACAGTGAGTGCCTCATCCGTGGTTTGAATCTGATAGTTGATATTGCGGTAAGTGCGTTTATGCCAAGATTTCGCCATATTTTTCAAAAGCTTCATTTTTTTTGCTAGGTTAAACATAGGCGAACCAAACGAGTGGACACGCCAAGCCTGTTTGACAATATTGTCGAATTCTGAGTGTTTTGTCCAGGCTAATTCAAATTTAAATGGTCTATTTAAGAAGACCTTGGTGTTACTAAACTCAACTGATATAGGAGTGTGATCAGAATATGTGAACGGGTGTATTTGAACTCGTATATGAGGAAAAATAGTGAAGATAGAATGTTGTACTAGTAGACGGTCAAGTTTAGAGAACGTATTGAGAGGACCGTCCTTTCTCTTTCGCCAGGTAAATTGGCCTCCGAAGCATGGAACTTCTGATAGTTGGAAGTTATTTTTGATGTCAAGTAATCTTGCGAAACGAGAGTTGTTTGGCTCAATACCTCCTAGTTTCTCAGCTGGACATATAATACCATTTAGGTCACCCATAATACAGACCGGAATCAATAAAGAGGACACATATGCAGAGATTGTATCCCAAAAAATTGGTTTCTGACGATTGTTAGGCGGAGCATAAACAATAATAAAGGCTGTAGAACAGCCTGTAATTGAGTCAAAATAGTCAAAATGAATAAATCTGTGCTGAATAGAAACTAGCTGAATTTGCCCAATAGCTGGAGCAATATCCTTCCAAAGAAGGCAAATACCACCCGCAAAACCAATAGCGGGATCAAACGCTATATTGTTAAAACCGCACTTCCTCCACAACCCTTCGGCTGGTTCGGATGCAGCCTTAGTTTCGATTAATGCAATAGCACTAATAGCGTTGTTTTTACAGAAGACATCGACGTTCGTCCAAAAGTTACGACGACGTATACCTCTACAATTCCATGTGCATAACTTCATATATAAACCTTGTTAGTATGGAACGTGGTAGTAGAAAAGCTTACGGGGGCTAAAAAATTCCACCCTAGGTAAGAAGCATTTGTATGCTGCGAAGGTTGATAAACCCTTACTTGAGTAAGGAACATAACCGAGAGACCATTATCGAGACGATGAAGACCTATAAACATCTTGTAATTATGGTTATTGGTAAGAATGAGATAAGCAGAGCGCGAACCCAAAGCCATAGAGCTATAATCTTTGTTAATAGAAAAACCATGGACGGGCAATGACATGGAGAATGTGAAGGTATGAACACACATGAACAAAGTCCAAATGCAATATTGATACGAGTAGAGACTGTAATTCACATTACAAAAGAAGAGGGTGCTACGAATGAATATCGGGGTTACCGATAAAAACACTCCATAATTAATATGAAGTAGTACTTGACATGTTTTATGATAAACACTTAATAAAGAATGGTAGTAATACAAATGAAGTGTCCAGTGTGCCATATCACACAATTCTCTGGCAAAAGGGAGTAAACACTTAGGATCTTCAAACGGTGGGCCACCTAAAACAACCTTATAAGTGTGAGCACCATGTCGAGACCCATGGCACCTTGTGAGGATAGGGGTTGTGAACCTAAATATTGGTGGATTAAAAATTAGTAGTTGTAGTACCCTGCCAAAATAAACAAACCCAATGAACGAGGAAGCACTGATCCCCCCAATGCCACAAAAATGAAAGCAAGACAAGGAATTGATAAACCTGAGTAGGAAAAAGTAGGTGGATCTTTGCCATAGACACAAGAAGAAGCATCGACAAATCGATCGAAACAATTGTGAAAACCAACCCCCAATTGTCGGGGGGAACCGAAGCTAAGACCAAGACAGAACCGTAGCTTGTAAGACCAAACAGAAACCAATCACTACTGCCAGATCTTGGCAAATAATTTTGAATAAATACATAGTTGTAATTTGACGAGTTGAAACCATACTTTAAACGCAGCTTGTGGACGATAAGTCCTAAGTGAGAGTAACGCAGCTTGTGGAGGGGGGTAGGGAGTAAAGAGTGGGAATACCACCATTTGAAACACACAACGGCCGACAAGAACACCCGCTTGAAGAGCCAGCCCTTCCACCGGTCGAAATCGCACCCACCTCTGGGCATGGAGTGCCATCTCCCGGCCGAACCCAAATCCACAGGAACCCCATCACAATTCGGCCACATGACCCAATTGCAACAGCTCGCATCGATTGAGACCGGAAACGCACACAAGGTATTCCAACTAGGACATTTGAACCCGAAGACGGGGTTGCCGGCGAAACACACACCGGATTGGAAACTCGAGGAGGGAGCTACCTCCTTCATCAACAAGGGTCGGATTAGGTAGAGCGAGCTACAGATTAAAGCTTGAGGGCGCAGGAGGATGGGTGGCCAGGAGAACTGTTGGGCGGGTGCACCGGATTGGAGATGGCAGCGGACAAGGCAAAAGGTTGAAGGAGAAACCCGCGCGTGAGGCGCGTTCTCAAAAAAAAGTAGGGTTTTCATTTTTTTGTTTTTTATTCTTACTCCATTTGTTTCTGTTTAAGTGACTTTTGTATTTAATTTCTTTACAATAATAAAAACTATATAAAATATTTTTTATTAAAATTTTTAAAATAATTTCATACTTAATAAGTATGAAATTATTTTTAAAAATTTAATAAAAAATTATACAGAGAATTTATTGATTGATATTATTTTGAGACTTTTTTTAGTTAGTATTTTTTATGTTCATATCTCATAGTTGATATTATTTTGAGCCATTTTTCCTATTTTTAAGAGCATGTTTATCAGTGAGCCTTGTTTCGGGCTCTTAACTTACTTTTCAACTGTCGCATCAGCTAAAGAGCCCAACCCAATTGAGCACGTCTAGCATATTTTTTGACACCCAATTTTTTACCTTTTCAGCAAATTATCAGTGAGCCCACTCCGGGGCTTTTAACTTCATTTTTTTTAAAAAAAAACATATGCAATATGGGTGTCTATGGGTAGATAAAAAGAAATTACATTCAAAAATATTTTTTTTAAAATTTTTTACATTAACAAAAATAGAGAAAAATCGATTTAAAAAAAATTAATCAAGCGATACCACATAGCAGCGCTGCAGTGGGCCAGTGTCCCTCCCTACAATGAGCCCGGACTCATCTTCAAGGTTGTTTTTTCCCGGGCTCATGCCACCTCACTTCTTCTTTCATTTTTCTTTTATTTTTTGCATATGTGGATTATTGGTGAGCCCTTGCTCTAATTTATAATCCTTATCATTTTAGAAAAAGTTATACCGATAATTTATTGGTTGCAAGTTGCCACTTGCCATATATATATATTTTTTTGGCTCTTTCAAATTCCAGCCGTCCGATTCAAATCCTCAATTATTTTTCCCCTACCTTCCCCAAAATCGCTTTGATTTTCGTCTTCGATCCTCTTCGCTGAGCTACTCCAATGGCAGCACAATCGCACCCCAATCCCCTCCCCAGTTTGGAGCTGAGAGAGCTCGGCAAAACCGGACTCAAACTCAGCTGCGTCGGCTTCGGCGCTTCCCCTCTCGGCAACGTCTTCGGTCCCGTTTCCGACGACGTCGCCGTCTCCACCGTCCGCCGCGCCTTTCAACTCGGCATCAACTTCTTTGATACTTCCCCGTGAGTACTTAAACCAATGTTTAACGTTGATTTTGCTTTTGGAAACTTCGGATTGCTTATTTTTGTTTGTTGTACATTCACGATTTCTGTGTTGATTTTGATTGAATTGATGGATGGATTTTAGGATTTGTGCCCTTTTTAAGTTGTTCGTTTCCGGTTAGGGTTGACTGTGGAGAGTTGATTCGTATCCGGAAAAAACTTGATTGTATGTTTTTAAGGGCCCATTTGGAAAGGGTATATAGATATAGGATATAGGGTATGGGTATGAGATATAAATATCAAGCTATGGGTATTGGATATGGGTATGTGATTGATATGTATATCTTATATCTACTGTTTGGAAAGAGTATATAGATATCAGAATTAAAAAAATGTAATAAAAATAAACCAAAAACCTTATAACTTTCGAAATGTTCAAAATTCGAGACTAATGTTTATTCAAAATTGTTTAAAACCATTTTACTGTGCACATCACCATCAATCTTCGATTTAAACTGTTTAAAACAATCACATTCCAAATCCAAATCACCTAAACTCCTAAATCATCTATAACTCTATAAGGTAAAATTATCATCTATAATCTGATCAAAGGATCCAAAAGTAACCAAAACATCCCCATTTTTTTTTTATTCAATGTTAAATGAATCCCCCAATTCTTAAATCTATGCAACAAAATCAGAAAAAGAAGACCACAGCACACAATCAAGACCCTAATTTGCTCAATTCTCATCCCTTGACTCAAGCCATTCTCATCCCTTATGGCAGTTCCAATCCAGCGGCGGCCGGAGTAGCCGGGTGTGAGATAAATTCCAGTTAACCGGTGGTTGGAGAAGAGGATAAGAACAGTAAGGCTATGGATTTTGGCCAATCAAGAGCTGTACATGGAGAAAGAAGAAACAGGGCTTCCACCGGTGTAGTCTGTGTAGACCACCGATTGAGATTCAGAAACAAGTATACAGCACCAATCAAGAATGTAACTTCGCTCCACCACTGAAAATTTCGAATAGAAGATGCAAGGAGATTAGAGAAGAAGAAGAATGATGAGGAGGAGAAGAAGAATCAGTCGCTCATGCGTGCTCAAGAGATCCTATAGCCCCCAATTTGTTCAGATATCCAAAACTCAAAATTACCCTAGAATTAGTATATGGGGATATAGGATTGATATCCATATACCAATTTGAATAAATATACCAAACAGGGTATATAGATATTAGGCATTCTATACCCATCCCAAACAAGCCCTAACTGTCAATAAGATAAAGTGAAAAGGAATTTAGTTTTTTGTGCTGATCTTCAGTGTCGATCTACTTGTTTATGTTTTGTACACTATATTGATCTTACATCTTCTTGTTTCATGCATTTCATCTTAGCTTTGTTTCATTACCTAGATCCCTGATGACTACCAAAAACGAAGGAGTTCATTAAGTTTGCTGGTTACTTGGAATCCGATCATAAAAAGATCATAAACAATTTGAACTATGATCTAAAACATTCTTCTTTAAATACACTATTTCCTTTCTGTTTTCCACTCTATTAACCAAACACTCCTGACATTAAGGCTTGAATTCATATAGAAAAGATGATAAATGGATGAGCTTTGTGTCCAATGTGTGAAGAAAAATGGTCGAAGTTTGCGTCTTCTAGTTTGGAATGCGTTGCATAAGTTTTTAACCCGTTTGACTCATTGCGATAGTATGTGAAACGGGGAAAAATATGATAGGAAGGCAACAAAAACAGGAAATAATATTCTGACCTTGTTTGGTTTAGTCAAGGAAGGGGAATTATGCATCTGTGGTAGGAAGGGTTTTGTTGTTGTGGAATTGATGTGGCATCACTCATCTAAAAGATCCACTCATACTGGTTGAGACTATTAGCATAACATTATTATTTCACCCTTTAGAAATAAGGTATATTTCTAATTACTGAAGGAATTTTACTCGGTGAAGTTGTTCTCTTAATCAGTGGAAGATTTGTATTGGAGTAGTCGATGCCTTTAGCTCTCTTGGGTTCTTATGCTATTTTTAAAGTAGTGGAAGTCATTGTATTCGGTTGTTTTTGTGTTGGCCTATTTGATATCTTCTTATTCTAGGTACTATGGAAGTACATTGTCCGAGAAAGTGCTTGGGAAGTGTCTGAAAGCAGTTGGAGTTCCCAGAAATGAGTATATTGTGTCAACAAAATGTGGCCGCTATGCTGATGGCTTCGATTTTAGTGCCGAGAGGGTTACAAGGAGTATTGATGAAAGCTTGTCTAGGCTGCAGCTTGATTATGTTGATATATTGCACTGCCATGATATTGAATTTACTAAGCTTGATCAGGTGCTTACCCCATCCTATTTCCCCGTCTGCTCATGTGCTACTCATCTTGGTTTCAGTTGTTCTCTTTCTTCCATGATTTCTTGATATTATTGTATGTAATGCAAGGCTGAACTTTTTTCCTTTTTTCCCTTTTCAATAGATTGTGAATGAGACAATTCCTGCCCTCCAGAAAATAAAAGAGTCTGGAAAGGCTAGGTTTATTGGTATAACAGGACTTCCACTGGAAATATTTACATATGTGCTTGATCGAGTACCACCAGGCTCAGTTGATGTAATTTTGTCATATTGCCACTATTCGGTAAATGATTCGACACTAGAAGATTTGCTTCCTTACTTAAAAAGCAAGGGCGTTGGCGTGATTAGTGCTTCGCCCCTTGCAATGGGACTCCTTACAGAGAGTGGTCCTCCGGAGTGGCATCCAGCTTCACCGGAACTCAAGGTAACTTGTTTATTGGCTTCTTTTTTGTTCTCTCCTTTTGTTTATCCTATCACTGCTTTAGAGAAAGATTAAATTATTAGTGGTAGTGTGGCACACTAGCATATTACCTATTGGTGACTTGACTGTCAATTGAAGCCATGGGTTTTTGGACAAATTAAGATGGAATCAATATCAGAAATGAGGGAAAATTTGCAGAAAATTGATTTCTCTTGGTCTCTTTTCATTCCTGTTTTTCCTTTCTGGGAATAAAAAACATGGTCTCAAAACTGATTTTCTTGCTAGCCGAAGCTTTGACTGAAGTAGAGTTTTTTCTTGATATTGTTATTAGTCTAAGCTTGCAGAGAACTTCACTTGTGTAGCAGCCACACCTTGCATTCTTGGTTCATTCATGTGTAGTTTTAATTGCAGGATGCGTGCAATGCTGCTGCATCATACTGTAGAGAGAATGGAAGAAACATTTCAAAGCTAGCTATGCAATACAGCTTAACAAACAAAGACATTTCGACTGTGCTTGTTGGTATGAACTCGGTTAGACAGGTCAGTTATATAGTAATAATTAATGCATTTTCTAATTTTCATGACTATGCTTCTATGATCTGATTCTCGACACTGAACCGCACTTCAAAACTGCTTACATCCTTCTGACTTTTTTCCTTTAAATTATTCATCTAATTTGGGAGTTGACATGGTGTTAAAAATTAAAATGCACTGGAGTTACTGTCTTCAGTTGCTGGCTACCCCATGTCATCACCTAGAGCTGGCAAGAACTGATCAAACCCAAGAAATCGATCTGACTTCCCCAAACACAGACCTGAACCAACCCAAAATCTACCAAAATGAGCAACCCGAAAATCGAATGGACCTGAACATGAAGGCTAGAGCACTTTCGGATCTCAAGAAGTTTAGGATCAAGGTTAAGAACTTTCCAGTGATAATCCAAAGTTATAACTACAAAACCCTTAGCCCAACCTGATACATTTTTCTACCCATAACTTAATAAAGGCTAAAGCACCCTACTTGAACCGAATGAGATCCCATCGAATTCCATGGAGTTACATGATTAGTGAGTAGTTTATTATAAAATAATTTTTTTCTATGATATATTGCCATCTCTATGCAAAAATAGTGTTTGAATCATCCTTGCAAGGCAGTTTATTCCAATCTCTATTTCTCCTCTATTTCTCCTTGATAACAAGCTTGTTGCTGACATCAACACCTTCATTTCTTAAGGTGGAGGAAAACGTAGAAGCTGCTTCAGAGCTCGCAGCAGAAGGGGTAGAAGAAACGACACTGGCTGCGATTGAAGCTATCTTGAAACCTGTAAAGAACCAGACATGGCCTAGCGGCATTGAATACAAGTAATCTGTACGATATTGCATCACACAACTTGCTTAAACACCGGGTAATCTGTTCTTTTTCGCAGCCTTTAACTTTTAATTCAGGCTGATCATATTTGATGTCCATGTAACCCCATCTTGATCAACTTAGGTATCTGTGTTGTCTGTCCAAGCTTGTATGATTTTTCCCCCTGTGGAAATAAAGTAAAATCCATTTGATTATGGTATAGTAACAAGTATTGGACAATCTTGTATCGCATCAATTTTTCGCCTGCCTTCATATTGATCGCGACAGGAGTTGAATCATATACTCTTCAGTCAGAAATATTTGTTGATTTCATTCCATCCTTAACCTCAAAAGGGGCTACTATATGCACGGTGAATTTTTTTTATCAAATACATAGTCCCGACTCGAGCCTTCGGAGTCTGAAAGCTTTGTCTGAAAACATATTGCCAAATGCCGACGCCAGGAAGAAAACTTTCGTTCCAACAGTTTGCACAGAAGTTCCCAATAGAAAGTAGATAGTAGGTAATCCGTATTATGAACAATGTTACCTATTTTGAACAACCTGACCAATAATTTTTTAAAATAATTATTATATACGCCTTATTTCTGTCTAAAAATTGATATACAATTATACTACAGATGATACAATCAATCTATTAAAATCTATATAGATATATTTTGATAAAAAAAAAATCTATATAGATATATTTTGATAAAAAAAAATCTATATAGATATAGATATTATTATATATACAATAATATATACAATATATGGTATGGCTTGTTTATTGTGTGCTCTAACGGGATAAGATAAATATACTTTATTGAGAAAGAAAATTCTAAAAGCAAATGTGTGAACTCTATAATCTAATTTAAAAATGGTTAAACCGGACATATCTATGATAAAAATATTTATCAATTTGTTATCTTATATTTGAGACTTAGGATAGAAAAAGGGTTATATACTTCAATCAAAATCATGTTGGATTATAATTTCCTCTAGCCTCACTCCCGCCAACTCTCTTCATCTTCATAAATCTCATTATCCATTTGATCATCCATGGAGACGGAACTCGATCTCAAGCTCTTTGGATTCTTCGTCGACGATGACGTTTCTCCATTACCGAACTTGACCTCAAGCTCTTTGGAGTCGAAATAGACTCCAACGACGCACACCAGAGCCCACGGATAATCTCCCCTTCGTGTACCACAATTTTCTTATCGGGATCGGAGCCGATAGCAGCACCGTGCAGCTGATCCCCACCCGGACTCTCACCACGCGCAGCTCGATCAGCTTGCCGCGCAAGGAAGTGAAGGCCAACTTCTTGAGCCCCCAAGAGTCCGGAGTGGATCGACATTATCTACAAAGATATAGGAAACCGGAATCTCCGGTAGAAGCTGCCGGTGACGGTGGTGGATCCTTCTAGAAGGTCCCATATGATTAATCTCAACAAGTGGAGAATCTCTGAATTTGCAGTTGATGAGATTTCAATCAAACTTCCTTATTTAGATAGAGAGTGTCCTCTTTTAATATCTTTTGATTGTTTCCAAATATTAATACGAACAAACAAACAGATAAGTCCTAATTAAGCCCTAACAGAACACCCCGGCCCTATATATATATAGATAGAAATCTATGAATTGAAGAAAACAGATTTCAAATACAAATCAAATCAAAGCTCAGAAAGAAAACAAACAATCATGGAATACAATCAAGTCTTCAACAAGCCCGAAATCGATCAAGATTGGTGGGATCTGTCTTGTCTCTTCGACAGTGACACTCCCTTGCTTGCTGACCGAAACACCGTCGCTCAGCCGCTACCACCAGTCCTCGATCACGTCTACAGATCCAACTCCACAATGCCGGACTCCGATCCTCCTCCTCCGGCGCCTACGAATCAGGAGGAGTACTTCCTCGCCAATCAAGACCGGCGGCACTTCTACGACTTCCCGTCGGAGCCACGCTTCGATACTCCACCGACTGATCACCGAATTAACACTGTCCACAATTCCGATCAGTCCGCGATTCCGACTACGACACAGGAAGGGTACTACTCAAAGACGGATCAAGAACGGTCCGATTTTCGCCTTGAGAGGGTAATCGATGGGTATGATGAGTTGGAGTTGGACTGCCCTTTCATCGAACTTCTCACGAGGATGGCGGCCCCAATAAGGAAGATCTCTGCATCGCCGGAATCCCAAGAGGCTGAGGCAACCGTCAAACCGGGCAAGAAGAGGAATCGTTGGACTGACGAAGAGCACAGGTATAAACTCTTCTTGATTCACTCTAGTTTAGGTTAATTACTGCAGTGCAGATTATGTACGTAAGTTGTAATTGTATGCTTCAAAGATCATAAAGTTTTGTGGCCTGAACAATGTGATTTGGGATGGTATTTATAGGCTTTTTCTGGAGGGGCTCGAAGTATATGGAGATAGCAATTGGATTAACATATCAAGGGAGTTTGTGAAGACGAGAACGAATATCCAAATTGCAAGTCATGCTCAGAAACACTATCTTCGACAAGGGAAGAAGAAGAAAAGCATTCATGGTGTTACAACGGAATGACGGATCACGTTCCCGCCGGCCCCAACCGAAGGCGTTGTACAATCCCAAGTGTTTTGCCATATATGTGGGAAGTAAATCAAGTAATGCATAGTCTTAAAATTGTGCTATTTCATTTCAGTTAAAAATTTTGTTTGGTAAATTTGAGCAAAGGCTGATTTTGTTAAATTTGTTGATAGCTTAGTATTAAATTTAACCACTTTATTTTTAACTAGTTTTATTATTCGTATGTTGTGCGATTTGTTAATAAATTTTATTATATAAACTATTTTTGAATTAATATAAATTACTACTCCGTATAAAGTAAATATATAATCTTCAATTATGATAAAAAGCTTACGTATTAAATCCAAAAGATATGATAATAACTTATTAATTGATGTAATATTGGATAGATTATTTGACCTAAAAAGATAAGTTTTCTAACTAAATACAGTAAGATATAAGGTTGAATATTTATAAGAATAAGTGGGACCATTAATTGAAATGGAAAAATTATATTGGTTTATTAATTGATGTGTCTAAAAAGATAACATCACATTAATTCAGAATATGACACATATGCAAATTACTCCAGAATATGACACGTATAAATTACTCCAGAATATGACACGTATGTGAATCACATCAGAGATCGTTTCATGTCTCTATTTTAGTATTTTATATAGATTTTCACATGGAGCGCAGTTTTTTATGTGATCAAATGCTGATTTTGTTATAATACTCCAAAATATAAGTCGTTTCACTTTTAGACGTTTTTAAAGAATTAAAAATATATAAAATATATGCACCTACGTAATCAACTGTTTTCATTCGGGTTGGGCTTTAAATGGGCCTATGCCCGTTTCATGAAAAAGTGTGCGTTTAAGACCGGATAGATATCGGATCGGGTCAAAATTCCCAATTTGAAAATGTCTTATAGTCATCTCATTGCAATATCATGCCAGAGGAAAGGGATTAGAATTGGAATTTATAGGGGAAAGGGATTAGGATTGAATGCTTGAACATCATTTCGTGATTTATCCTAGAACATCCTTTCGAAATTCGTAACGATTTCTTTAATGTACAAAATACAACTCACTTTCTTAGCTTCGTTGATTTTTATGACACAAAAAATGGGGCTCAATGAGCTCTCCCTACAAACACAAGTTACCCCAATATAAAAGTTCACAGACCGACAACCAATTTAGTGTCTTAGATTGTTCTCCATGTGTACATATATACTTCAAAGAACCAGTGAAGAGTACAGCCGAAAAGGTCAATCTAGTGAGAGATGGTGTTCACTAGTTGTTTGATTGAACAAGTTCGTCAACTTGGAATCCAGATACTTTTGCAAGCTCCTCGAGCTCTTGGTCCCCGCTCAACACCTGCAACAAATGTCGTATCTTATAAAACAAAGCAGCCATAGAATATAGATGTATTGATTCTTTCCGAGTGAATTGGAGTTTGTGTAGCTTACTTCATCTAACAATTGCAAAGGAAACACAATTCAAATGGACCACTTTTTAAAGGTTGTTTAAATAATGTCAACTTTGATACTAAACAACCTAAAGCCTTTCCGGTTGGAACTAATGAAAACCCAAGAATCTTTTATTTCGGGATAAGCCACAATTCAGGACACGGATGCTTCAGCAGTAGACAGAGACAGATCTCAAGTGTAAGACTAAACAAGGCATGCATGTACAGTCAATGAGTGAAACGAGTCCATGCCATTTTTGAAGTATGACATTTTTCTTATGGAAGAGACAGTAGAGAGAGATCTACCTTGTCATTGATCACCCATGTAGGAAATCCTTCAATCCTAGCATCTGAACAAGCCTTTTCTATTTTAACACCTTTTCTATATCCAGCTGGGAAGCATTCCACATAGTCCAACAGCTTTGCTGCCTCACGCCCGAAAATCTGATATAGCAGATTCAAAATAGATGATTGCTGAATATGATTTATTTACTGGAATAGATGAAACTGATATTCTGCATAATATCTGGATCCATAACATCAAGGTCAAGGAAGACAAAATATTTTTTAAAAAAATAAATAAAAAATAACTGAAGGTTAACATTTTAACCTAAATCAAGATCAAGATGTGAACTGCATAGTATGGATGAAGATTGAACAATATTCTGGATAGTATTTGAAGGATGATTGTTTAAATGCAATTGACGACTATATAGGTCAGGGAAATAACAGACAAGCAAGAAATAAGTCAACATATGAATTCCCATAATCTTATCTTAACCCATCGACTTCCACCTCAAATAACATCATTCTCCATTTGGCAGAGGATTTACAGGCCAAAGTGATCACAATAGACAAATTATTACATAAAATGCAATGAATGTTTGCTCGATGGGAGAAAATGGCTCACTGTTATTATAGGAATTATGGCACAGTAGGTGATTAATCATTCATTCTAAAAATAAATATTTTTTTAGCCTTGACACCATGAACACAGAAGTTACCAGTATTTACCTCTTTTTGTTCCAAACAATGTGAGCACCAAAATGCACCATACATTTTTGCCCCTATAGAGTGGAGATGTCTTGCAAGAGAAATAGCTAAAGGACTGGATTCTGTAGTGATTTCTGTTGTGTAGTATGGCAAGTCAACTTCAGCTGAGCTGTCCTAGAGAAACAGTTTCAATCAGATGGAAGAATATAACTTATAGCCAAAACATATTATAAATGTACAAACAATATTTTGAAACTTTTTTATGTTTTATATGCACATCTTCCTGTTTTTGAAAAATTGAACATAGGAGGATAACATAATGCACGACTCCAAATAATTTATGTTAAAAAAATCGTTTATGTATCAGCATAAAGGTACTGCCAGATTTTGTTATTTAATAAAGCCATAAAATTTAGGCATCAAAATGAGTTCTCTGACAAAATTCTATTTGTATCAATTGAACCAGTAGCACACTTTGTTGCTAAAATAAGGAAATTCGTAAAAAGTGAACAATGTAGGACAATCACCTTGGAGGAGTAGCTTGGGAATAACTGTATGCATTGCTTAACAAGGCAAGCACGAGGCTGACACTAATAAGTGGCATTGCTAGGGCTTTTTGTATGTTCTGCAATCCCAAGTCCTGCAGCAGAAATCCACAGATAGCCAACTTGGTCATGACCTGATATTGCTAAATAAATCACAAAGATTCAGCTGGAGAAAACGATCACCTTCAGAGTGATGAAAAACAAGCTGAATGATAATGCAGCTGACGCATAGCAATATGAACATGATACTCCAGCAAGCTGCGTGCTGAGAGTATACAGGAAATAAGAACTGGCAGCTGCCATGGAAGCAGTTACCGTGAATAAGATCAAACGGCCATCACTTTCCTTCATTCTCAAGGGCAAGTTTCCTCCTGCCAGCTGCAAACCAAGTACCAAAACAGATCCATATGCAACCATTCCAATCAGAGGCAGAGGAACACCTGGCACATTCAAAAGGGTGATCAGTGATCACTAAAATCTACTAACATATTACAGGCAATATCAGTAAAAAGTGAACATGGGATGGAGAGGCCACTTTTAGTTTGAACATCCAGTGTATAACTAGCAACTTAATCAGCACAAAGAGATTTCGGCATATTCCATTTCACCTGCACTTTCAGGAAATATCAATGCAGTATTGACACAACATAAACCTGCTCCTGTACACTCTCATTTCACCAAATTCAGACTATCAACCATGATCTAGCACTTTCTTATGTAAAACCAGTGTAGATTGTAGAAAACAATCACCTTTGGCAAAGAGAAGCATTCCAATTACCAATACAGGCTTGTAAATATTCCAATTGCCAAATAACATATACATTTCTCCAAACAAATCAGTGTAAAAAGGAAGAAGATGGATGAATTCAGTTCAGTGTGTAAAGGAAGCTACCGAAGACAACGGAGTACTCGCTGTTGAGGACATCGCCACAAGTTCCGCCACCAATGGGGCAAAACGCCTCAGAATTTGAGAGCTTGAGATATGTCAAGTAGCTCGTCTCCAAAAGTCCTAACCCTCCAAGCCCTGCACACCAGGTGTATGAAGGAGAAGGACAAGATGTTGTTTCGGCATCCTTATCTGCTGGTTCGGCATCCCCAGTGGAATCAGGCAAACAATTTGTGGGAATCACCACAACTCGACCTCCCCATTTGTTCTTGACATACCAGAAATCACTGACAAAATTTAGTAAACCGATAAAACACAGATAATATACACAATTGAGAGAGAAAACAACCTTGGATTTTACTTTGGAGAGAGAAGGAAGGAGAGCAGATGGAAAAAGACGGGGAGCGATGGGCATAGGACGACAAAGAGGAGGAAACGGGAAGCTTGAGAAGCTTGCCATAATTGAAACACCAGTCCACCAGTGCTGCCTCTATTTTGGGTTTCCCCCTCTTTTGTACTTTGTATGATTATCTATATGTCTACATATAAAAAGGGAGAGTACCTTAGAAGGTTGCATTACAGTGAGGGTATATAGGCAAAGAAAATAGCATTCCACTCTTCAATTTTCATGCATAATTAATGGAAAAAGTGTGTTCAAATGTACTTAGCACTAGAACCAAATTTCCCAAAATAATCTGGAGAATGTACAACAACTACAACCAAGCGCACATAACTACATAAGCAAGTACAAAGAAGCAATTCTTGCTTGTTATACCTCTTACCATAGAAATGATAATCCTTTTGACAGTAGATTAATAAACACAAAGAACAAAGGGAGCACAGAAGGAGTAGTGAAATGGAACCCTAACAACAACTGAAATAAAAAACGAATCAAGTTTCCTTTAGCTATTAATCAAAGAATAGAGGAAACAAAATCATGTTCTGAAAACTCAACAAATAAAACAGGCTTTCAAAATTGGTAAAGAGATAGCAACTGGCAAAAAAAAAAAAGCGCGAGCCAAACTTGATTAAAGCCGGTTTTTTACACAGATTACAAAGACTATCACTCCAAGCACTTGAAGATCAGTTCCACATGATAGAAATTTCATGTTCATATCTACCAAATTCAGAACCTACAGTGTCCAATTTCCTGAGCTAGCAAGGGGAGAAAAAAAAAGGAGCAATAACATTTAACATCCATCGCTAGAATCAATCAAGTGAAAAACGCAAACCTTCAGCAAGGCCAGCTGCAGAGGAAAACCTTAACAGCGCGCAACTGGCGAAGGAAGGGAAGGGAAGGTGCTCGGTTGTTTTCGATTCACAGGGGGTAAAGCGCGGAGACGGTCAGGTAGCCGCACGGTCGTCAGTACCTTTCCGGTGGATGATTTGTAGGGTTCCGATTCCGGTGGCCAATGAGAGTATTACGACGGGGAGTGGAGAGGGGATGAGAGGGGAGAGAGAGTACAGACAGAAGCTGCTTTGCAATAGTTTTGGGCCTTTTCGTGATATTTGGGCCTCGGCCCATTTATGTTTTTTGGGGGACCTTTTCAGGGACAGCCTTATAAATTTACTTGGGAGAGATCTAAATTTAAGGTTTGAATTCGATCCAAATCTATGTACAGTCGACTATTTTTATTTAATACTCTGTTTTTTTTAACCGAAAAAAATTTGCCAGGAAAGAACGAGTGCATCTTAGGCTGTGTTCGGCATTGGATTTGAGGAGATTGTGGAGATTTCTTCCAAATACAAATCAGATTTCCACAAAAAAAATGGTGTTTGGTGGTGGATGCCAGGAGCTTTGGAGATGGGGATTGTGGGGATTTCAGGAGATTATTTCCGAATCTCTCCACCCCAAGATTCAGGAGATTGTGTGGAGATTTCCATTTATCAACCCCAAAATTGCCCCTACCAACCACAATTCCAGATCTGGGGAAGAGCTCGAGGGAAGGAGAAGAGAGAGCAACTAGCGTCATCGCCATTTCCGCCACCAACGTTCGATTCTTTCCTCTCCTCTCATATCCTCTCGTCTCGTGTCGTCGGCGGCGGGGTGGGGAATGGGGGCCGGCGGTGGAGACCTCCTCCAGGGGAGCCGGTCCTCAATTTTGGAGCTCCGAACCCTAATCGGGGGACTCGCGAGCAGGCCTTCCGACCGACACCAGTGGGAGCCTCCGGCCACTGTAATTCATGAAACAGCTGACGTCGTAACCCTAACTTACGGGAATCGGCAGTAGGCCTTTCGACCGCCACCAGTGCTGGCCTCCGGGGGCTTCGAGGCGACAATGGGGCAGTGTGGATCCTCCATTGTTGGGGGCTCCATCTTCAATCGGCCATGTTGTCAATGGTGGCACCATTACCCTTTGAGTTTTGAGAAATGAAGTTGTCGAAGATGGTATGTTGGTAACGACAACTTTTCTTCCCAAAGTCTTTCCCTATCACAATAAATGTGGGTTTTTCGTGATATAGATTCACCGAAGACGTCTCCATATGGTATTGTCGGGTTGAGGTGGGAGTGTGGATGAACAGATGTCACGAGGGAGGGGGCAGTAGAAGGGTAAAGGGGGTGATATTTTAGGGGCATATTTGTCATTTTCAACCTTTGAAATACACTACAATCTTCTACCTACCAAACACCATTCGGAGATTTCCGTCATAAATAATCTCCATCCCCACAATCCCATTAATCTACCAAAATAATCTCCATCTCCTAAAATCTACAGAAATCCCCTTAATCTACACAATCTCCATCTACCGCCAAACACGGCCTTAATCGACCGAGGGAGTATCAAATAGAATAGGGAGTAGAAAAAAAAAACCATATTAAATATCAGTTTGGCGCACTTTGTCCGTTTTATCACTAGAGATTTTCGTTTCGGAGACAGCAGCAAAATCAATCATATGATGCCGACATAGATACCTCATAGATTTATTAAACCCGTCTTTACCGACCCTGTTGCAATTTCATAACATGTCATTCATAACGAAAATTGTAGCGAGAAGGCAACAAAACTCAGCTTTGGGTGCCCAACTCCCCACCTCTTGTGGATCTTTAGGGCGCCTTTTGCGTCTCACTTTGTCTCACATCCGCCACTGCTTCTCCTTTGACCTCACTTTCCCCAGTACTCCCCCTACTGTTTATGGTTAGGTCTTCCATTTCAATTGTCATACCTCCAAGTTAAAGGATCCTTAAATCCTCGAAAGCCATAAGGAGGACGGGTTGCCCTCCGGTGTCACAAGCTCCTCCGGAGTCTTCTTGATCACTCTCTTTGACAGTAACGTAGACTACGCAGTCACTTATGCCACTATTCGTCTTCTTTACCACTCTCTTTAATAGTCTTTGGTAGGGCTGTGCATAACCGGGTATCCGACACGACATGTCACGGTATGTCGGATACACAAAACCGATTACATTGAAAAGGCCGATCCGAACACGACACGATAAGTACCGGGTATCCGACACGAAAACACAAAACGGTTCCGTGTCAGATACTTGTATAACACGACACGAACCATTTAGGGTAAAAGAAATAAAATAAAAATAAAATAATAAAAAGGCCAACCCTAAACCAGAGAGAGGATTGAGACGATATCATTTGCAAATTTTTCTCTTTCCCTTTGAAGAAAGATAAACTCAAATGAACTGAAACAATTTCGAGAGGATTGAGAAGATGATCAACCATGGAAATTAGAGAAAGGAAGGATCTGGAGGGCTCGACGAGATGGAGACCGAATCTAGGGGCTTTGACGGAGCCGGATCGGGAGGCTTCAACAAGATTGTGAGTCGGATCTGGAAGTTCCAATGGGATTGAGGGCCAGATCTAGGTGCTTCGACGGGATAGAGAGTCAGATCTAGAGACTTCGATGAGATTGAGAGAAAGAGGAGTCGCCGACAGCGGATTGAGAGACAGATTTGGAGGTTTCGGTGGGATTGAGCGCTAAATCTAGAGGCTTCGACATGGAGGGTTGGACCTGGAGACTTTGACGGGATTGAGAGAGAGGGGTCGCCGGAGATGGGATTGTAAAGACCAAATATATTTTAGATATCATATTAGTATTATTTTAATTAAAATGTTATTATTTATTTCAATTTATAAAAATGGGAGAAAAATCGTCCTCGAGCACGACTTCAAATTTAAAATCATTCCGGCATCAATTTAAATTAGGATTTTTGACGGGATTTGATTTCGACTTCGTGTCCGAGTATTAATAAAATTTAATTAAGCTCCGAGTTTTGATTGAAATTAATTTAATTCCGTTTGTCGTGAAATTTAATTGAAATTTGATTAAAATTAATTTAGTCGGGATTCGATCGAGCGAGCGGGTTTTGAGATATTTTTCGGGCATTCAAAATATCTTGTGGGGACCAAATCTATTTTAATCCTTTTTCTTTTATTTCTCTCTCTCTCTCTCTTCCCCCCCTCTCTCTCTCTCTTCCGGGTTCCTGTACACGGGCCTTGGTCCCCCTCTCTCCCTTTTGGTTGCAGCTGCCCTTACAGTAAATAAAACCAAGGTGCTCCTTCCTCCCCTTTTTTATTCCAAAACAACCCACCTTCAACCACTCTTCCTCCTCCCTCCGTTCCCCATTCCGATCGCATCCCCTACTCCGAGCCACCACCTCCGTCCTCCTCGTCGGTCGCCGCCAGAGCTACCTACCACCTTCGTCGCCTCCTCCCCTGTTTCGCTGTCAAAAAGGGGGCCGAGACTAGCCGAGCACCTCGACAGCTTCTCCTCCGAGTTGAGCAGCAGCAACTCCCTCCGATCTTCTCAACGACGACGAGTCGCGGGGAGCATTCCAGCCGGAGCCGGAAGGACGAGCAGCCCCGCCGTTTCCTCGTGCCCCTGTTTTCCCTTGAAACTGAGCGGTAAGCCTCCTCCCCACCTCCTCTCGCTTGAACAATCGTAAAGGTACACCTTTGAGGTTCCTTATTCTTTCCTAGGCCACCTCGGTGATCAATCCATCCCCGGCGAGCCCGAAGAGCTCTAATCGAGCCTCCGACGTGTCCAAATCGAGCCCTCGGTGAGCACCCTTACTACCTTCCTTGCCTGTTCATTATGTGTTAGTGATTGTCGGAAAAGGGTGGGTGATGAGTGACCTTTGGTGGTGGACGAGAGAGATCCGGCGAGAGCCCTTCTTTTTCTCCTTTCTCCTCCATCAGTTCCGACCAGATCTGATTTTTAGCTGAGGAAGGGGATGGTCCCCTATTTCTTTCCTTAACGGGTAGCGACTTGGGCCTAATTCTCATGCGGGTTTGGGCTCTCTTCTCTTTCCCTTTCCTTGTTGGGCTGTTGCCTTATTTTGTCTGAAATCGGGTATGGGTCCGGGTCGGGTTGCTGGGATCCGGGTTGAGTTCCCTTTCCTTCCTTCATGCGAGTTGGGCTGGGTTTCCTCCTTCGGGCTGGCTTCTTCTTTCTTTCTTGGTTTTGGGCCAGCTGATTGGTTATTTTTATATATATGTATATATTGGGTTATATTAATTATATATATATATATATATATGTATGCTATTTTATATATTATTTCTGATTTATTAGGAATATATATATATATATATTCTGAAAATATTAGTATATTATTTTACATGGTTTAAAGGTAATATTATTAAGATGGATTATTATATGATATGTTTTATAAGGGTGATTTTCAGATATGGATGGTAAGTGTAAATTATTTGAATAATGTTATTATTTTGGGGTAATGTATAGATTTATGAAAATTGTATATACCTTAAAAGTGTTCAAAAGTGGTATTAATCTATATATCTCACATGGATATATATGGTGTAATATATGTTTTAGAAATTATAAAGAAACTTAGTATTTTGATTTATAAATGTGGGTTATTAACATGAAGTGATTTTGGAAATTTTATTTGATTAAATATTCCTCGAGATGTGTTATTATATAATGATTTGTAAGATGATTTTTAAGATGAGGATTTAACTATGTGAGTTAGGAATTATAAAGTGAATTGTTGGTTTTGAATTATAATTATGATTGTGAGCATAGGTTATTTTGATGATTTAATATTGGGATTTATTTATATATTGTTTGAAATAAAATGCCGGAATGATTTCTAGTATATGATTTTGGGAAATTGACTTTAAGGCTTAAATGTTTAATGTCGGAATTTAGCCAAGTATGATTTGAGAAAGTATTTTGAATATGAGTTGACTTAATTGGGATTTATGAGTTTGAAAATATGGTTGGTATGATTTTATCAATGAGTTGATTGAAAGAATGATTTTGGTCGATTTGATCATATCGGAAAGATTTTGGAAAACGGTTTTACTATCGGTCGGTTTTGAGGATGTTGAGAACTTGTGTTCGTGTGTATGAATGTTGGTCTGGTAGCTTATGGAAATGGCTTGATGATAGGTGTATATTGCTTATTGGATTGCTTTGGACTTGCATTTGGGCCCTTGCTTGTGTTATCTTGCTGTTCTGCATCAACAGGTAAGTATCCTACGGGACTTACTCAGTAACCTGGACCTCCTGCCTGATGTGTCATGTAATGTGTAGTTTTGTTGCATATTAAAGCATGCCATGTAGCATCATGTTAGGATTGCATTGAACTGAGCATGTGTTTACTTTGTGTGTTTGAATACAGAACGACCGTTATCTGTGATAGTCCTAGAGTCTTTGCTAGGGTCATAGGGTAGCCCAGCCCCATCGGGTGCCCTGAGTCTATCGAGTCGATATGAGCATGATATGATAGCCCAGCACCATCGGGCAAGAGAGGAGATGAGTTGATATGATACGATTAGCCCAGCACCATCGGGCATGTTTTACTTATTTTATGATATGATGATGAGATATGATATGATGATGAGATATGATATGATGTGATGATACCGTGGTGAGTGCACCACCACGAAGAGAGTGCTATGCTATAGCCCGATCTGGCCAGTCTCTGCACTAACGGGAAGGGGTGCAGAGGTAGGAGAGGGATATGCCACTTGGCATTGTCTTGGGCCCTTTACAGTTCTTTTCTGCATATTATATATATATATTAGGGGCATGATAGTGTGATTTAAATATTGTACTGCATTAGTCACCTTTTATTTAGGCATAGGCATGTTATGTGGCCTCAGCGCGGTTAGAGGACCCGCAGGCGATCACCAGGCCTGACTTCGTGGATAGTGTTAGGTACCGCTCTTGTCTCTCCATGCTTCTGTGACGGGGAAATCTTTTGGCGAATTGAAGAATCCGGCTAATATATTCTAACTTGACAAATGGCAATCTCCCACTTTGTTTTGGTTTTGACCCGGCTCTGCTGTGGCTTTTGTATCTAAATCTTATTTCCGCTTTACTTTCGTTAAACTGAATTTGTACAACTTCGACTGATTAGAGGTTTGAAACCTCGACCCGTACCTGAATTGTAACATCCGAACGAAGGTATCCGACCTTCGAAACGTATCCCGGATATTTATATTCGGGCCGTTACAGGGATTGAGAGAGAGCCTGACACTTCGTTTGGATGATGGGATTTGATGGGATTTTTAGGGAGAGAATAGAAGGGAAAATGAATTGATTGTTTGGGTGGACAATTGGGAGGAATGGAAGGAATTTTAAACTTAAATAACTACCTATCTGATGGGATTTCACAACCCAGCAAAATGCTGGAATTTAAAGGGAAAGTGTCTTCCCTTCTCTTTCTCAATTTCCAATCCCTTCCCTTCCCTAAAATACCCACTTGCCAAATAGAGTGTGAGAGAGAGGAGAGTAAAAGCTGAGTCGCCTATTAGTGTTGGGCTTTAGGTTTGATTAGGAACTAGGAAGAAAGGATATTTAACCCCAAAAAAACGCAATTTAAAAATTAAAACCAAAAATTAAATGGGGTGAGTAGGGCTGTTATATGAATTGAACAGTTCGAACTTGGCTCGGGATTGACTCAAAAAAAGCTTGACTTGAGCTCGCTCACTTACCTAAACAAGTCAAGCTTGAACAAGATTTTAAGCTCGGTTAAAAGCTCGGCTCGTTCAATTTAAGTTCGAATAACTCGAATTTAATGAGATTTCTAAAATTCCCTTTAATTGAATATGTTATTACCAAGTAGAACTGCTTAAAGCTCGATAAAAACTCGGCTCAAGCTCGTTCATTTCCTAAACAAGCCAAGCTTGAACAAAAAAATATGCTCGTCTAAAAATTGGGCTTGGCTCGGCTCGGCTCGTTTAACAAAAGAACCAAGCTTGAACATGCTAGGCTCGACTCGTTCGTCTCAAATAACATCCCTAGGGGTGAGAATCGAACCCTGGCCTATTGCACCAAATAAATTAACCCCTCCGTTCTATACCAACTGAGCCGTTTAGCATTCACGAATCACGCTTCAATAGGAATAATGTAATACTAGTACTATATTGCTTATTTATTAAAATTAAAAAAATAAACGGTTCGTGTCAGATGCCCGATAAGTGAAAAGGTCCGATCCGAACACAACACGCATATAACCTTGTTTTACTGGTTCATGTCATTTTCGTGTCGTATCTTATTCGTTTCGCGTTTTTTTGTGTCGTATTGTCGTGTTTTCGTGTCGTATTAGTCGTGTCGGGTTTTTCTGCACACCCCTAGTCTTTGCCATAAAGGGACAATGTGAGGTATAGTGCCCATATCTACCACACCTATACTCCCTTCTATCTAAAATGTAAGATTTTTTTTTACTATTCAACACGTATTTTAAGGAGCTAAAAACTATATAAAATATTAATTATTTAAAAATAAATTTAATATCTATTACTAATAAGTATTTAATTTAAAAAAATAATAATATTTTATATAGTTTTTAGCTCCTTAAAATACGTGCCGAAAAGTCAAACTTCTTATATTTTTTTATCGGAGGGAGTAGCAAATTGTTTGGAGGCCCTCGTATTTTATTGAACACTTTTTTCCATTAATGGTGACTATTTTTTTCAATGGTTTGCTACGTGTGAATCTTCCTCTATTGGTGTATAGGGTTTTCAGGTCAACCATTAAAGGTTTCCCGACCCCTACTGGCACTCCATAGTATTGTCTCTTCATAAGACTGCATCTGAACATTGATGATTCTTATCAATGTTGGAGTCGACAAGATGGTCTCAAATGTGGAGAAATCAGGTGTCCACCTCTTTATAATCAGACATCTTCCAAAGGTGGACCACGACCCTCCGGTGAGGACGCTAAGGAGTTTCCTTAATTCTCAAAATGTGCCAAAAAGAAGTTGTTAGGAAGATCAACAACTTGCATATTTCCTCCATACTTCCACCTACAAGTCCCTGATCTTTTTTTCCATCATCGAAAATGCGATCAGATATCCCAAAACTTTTAAAATGGTCGCCTTCTTCCAAAGATCTTCCAAGACCTTGGCAGCATCATTTGCCATCGTGATCACTGAATCTCCATCCAAGTTGTCAAGAAAGATAGTAGTAATCTTACCTTTAAAGATCCTACTGTCAATTTTGTCCCTCTTTTGCCCTATACAACCCCTCTCATTGGCTATCTCTTTCGAAATATACTTAGACACCATTACATTAGAGTGATTGGTCAGTTGCTTAGAATTTTTGTTCGAACCTTCACCGATGCTCTTACCAATGATGAAAATCTTTACACCTTCAACTTGTTGAGGGCGGTGGAAACACTAGGCTACCACAGGGGAGCACTCCTCCATAACGTCAAGCAATCGACTGCAACAACTAGAATACGAATCAGAGAGTCACGAATGAATATCTTCTTTCCCTTATCGAAACATATTCTTCAATAAAGAGACTATATTAAAAATCTTTCTAGAGGAAAATTTTACTAATATATATATATATAGAGAGAAAGGATCATTTGTAAACACTCATTAAAATACAATTTGTGAACAAATTTGAGCCTTTGAATTGGGTGAAATGGAAGGCCAAGATTTAATCTCCATTTTTTATATTTTTTAAATTGAAAAACGTGGGGCCCACCATATTTTCCCACACCGTCCATGGGTGTGCGTGTGTTTCACACCAAATTGGATGTATTATAACTTTGTAAGCAGTTGCCGATTTGGGACTAAAACCACCCACAAATTGAGATGAAAACAACCCCCTCCCAATTGATAACGGTATTTGGTTTTTATTTTTTTAATGCTTTTTATTGTTTTGTTTGTTGGTTTATTATTATTATTTTATATCTTTTATAAATTAATAATAGGAGGAATAATGCATATAAATAACAAACTTATTCGTCGATATATGGAATTATTCACCCAAATTATGCAATTATTCATCAAAATTCGTAGAAAACATGAAAATTTGAGTAAGTATTCGTAGAAATTCACCCAAATTATGCAATTATCTCATGCATCGATTGATGAGGAAGTATTCGTAGAAATAAACGAAATTTTGAGTAACAATATGCATAGATTGATGAGGAATTGTTCGTAGAAATAAATCATGCATTCCCAAATACCCAAGAAAACATGACAAAAATATTATTGGTATATATTCGAATAATTTCTCGAGTTTAACCGAATAATCCCTAAAAAACCACTCATCGAACAATGCATAAAAAATAGATAATTGTTTCAAACTTAATCTTACCTATGAATAATTTTTTTTTTATCTCAGCGAATAATGTACAATTTTTTTGATAATTTTTATAACCCTCAAAACAAATAAACACACAAATAATCATCATCTTAGATACGAATAATCTCTCAAATTTAATCGAACAATCTCTTAAGTTACGTTTAACGGAATAATCCTTCTCTTACATACGAATAATCTTTCTAATTTAACCGTATAATATAATTTATCCATAATTATGACACTTTTAATGTCAACACAAATGTAGAAAAAGAAAAAAAAATAGCAAAATGAGTGAACTAGAAAACTGTAGATCGTGTGCGCCTAATTGCGGAATCTCCCGAAGGTTTACTGTGCACACGCGCCTAATAGCCCATGTGGGCATCTTTTTATTTTTTTATCTTTTTTTTTTAAATATAACAAAATATAATTAATCTCCACCCTCCAATCTACCTAATTTGATGGTCAATATTTGTTCACAAATTACATCATAAGGGGTGTTTACACCATAACTATCCTCTATATATATGTATATGTATATATATATATATATGTGTGTGTATAGGGTCGGGTTCAGGTGAGAAGAGGTGAACCGGTGAGAAGGAAAGAAGCAATCTGATTGGTCTACGTGTCCAAAAATAAATTAAAAATACGAGACATGCGTATTCCCCCAATTAATTAGTAACACCCACCCAAATTAATTAGTAACACCCCCACTCTCACAGGCAACGCTAATTAATTGCACGCGATATGAAAAGTGTTTACATGGACTTTTAAAAATTATTTTTTGGCATTTTCACTTGTTAAAAAAATATAAAAAAAATATTTTTGGGTGTAATTTAATTTTATCTACACATAGACACCCACTTTGTATATGTTTTGTTCAAAAAAAATAAATTTTAGTCACTGAACCAATCTCTATTTAGTCACTGAACCACTCTCTATTTAGTCATTGAACCACTCTCTATTTAGTCACTGAACCACTCTTTATTTAATACTGAACCAATCTCTATTTAGTTACTGAACCCCTCTCTATTTAGTCACTGAACCAATCTCTATTTAGTACTGAACCAATCTCTATTTAGTCACTGAACCACTCTGTATTTAGTCACTGAACCAATCTCTATTTAGTCACTGAACCACTCTCTATTTAGTCACTGAACCACTCTCTATTAAGTCACTGAACCACTCTCTATTTAGTCACTGAACCACTCTCTATTAAGTCACTGAACCACTCTCTATTTAGTCACTGAACCACTCTCTATTTAGCCACTGAACCACTCTCTATTTAGTCACTGAACCAATCTCTATTTAGTCACCGAACCACTCTTTATTTAGCATTGAACCAATCTCTATTTAGTCACTGAACCAATCTCTATTAAGTCACTGAACCACTCTCTATTTAGTCATTGAACCAATCTCTATTTAGTCACTGAACCAATCTCTATTAAGTCACTGAACCACTCTCTATTTAGTCACTGAACCACTTGGTATTAAAACACTGAACCACTTGGTATAAACCTCTGAACCACTTGGTATAAACCTCTGAACCAATTAATATAAGTTTACAACTTAATATAAGTTTACAACAGTTGTGGAACCCAAAGACAAGCTTGCTTAGACCACAAAACCTGCTGCTAATTTAATTTGCTGTCTTTGTGGCTTTCCATTGTTTTACTCCACCGTTTCCACAGACTTCTCCATTCAAAGATGCTGTAGGTTCTTAGCTTCTAGATCCAAGGCTATGTTTTGCCTCTCGCATTGTTCCTGTGTACATGCTGTTGAATCCTCGACTTTACAATCATCGGAAGCGCGAGAATCGAGCAACAACTCACAGCTCCTTGCAATCGAGAGGCCGGTGTTGAAGGATTTCCAGATCGTCTCCGCAAGATCGCAGTCGGAAAGCTGATTCCTCGCTCCCAGACACCGGCGGAGAAGTCGACGGCGCGCGAATGAGGCGGCGGTGGTGGAGGATCTCGGTGGCGCGGTGTCCTCTCTGGAGCTCGTCGACGAGGCTGCGGCATTATTGATGTTGGTGGTCCGACCGTAGCAATCACCTCCTCGTGAGGCTTAGGCTCGTCATCTTTCTTCTTCTTCATGAAATCGAAGAGGACGATGGCGTTGTAGAGACAGAGAGTTGCAGAGGACGAGGGCGTAGTGGAGGTTGGGATCTGATGGGAAGAGGAATAGAAGAGAAAGCAGGCGTGTGAGAGATTTTTTATTCTAAAAAAAATTACACCCGTCTCCACCAATCAAATTACTTCTTTCCTTCTCACCGGACCGGATACTTCTCACTTGAACCCTTCCCTATATATATATATATAGAGGATGGTTATGGTGAAAACACCCTTAGGATGTAATTTGTGAACGAATCTGAACCATTAGATTTGAAAAAATCAAAGGCCTAGATTAATAATGATTTAAATTGTTTAAAACAAAAAAAAAATTGGGTCCCACCTATTTTAAACCCCCACGCGCAGCGGCTAGCCCCCAGATCAAGATGAAAACAATCCCCCTCCCATTGCATTCCTAACGGTATTTGATTTTAATTTTTTAATGTTTTTTTTTTTGTTTTCGTTTATTTTTAGCTATTTGTTTTTTATATCTTTTATAAATAAATAATATGAGGAATTATGCATATATATATATATAAAACAAACTTATTAATCGATATATGATGAATTATTCATCCAAATTCAGCACATATGCATCGATTGATGAGGAATTATTCGTAGAAATGAATAAAATTTTAAGTAACAATATTCGTATTTATGGTTGGGTAATGTACGATTAAATAAGAGCGCATTAGTTATTCATCCTAATTCTGCAATTATTCGTCGATTGATGAAGAATTATTCATAGAAATTAACAAAATTTTGAGTAATAATACTTGGATTTCTGGTTGAGTAATGTGCGATTTAATGGTTATTCATCCAAATTATGCAATTATTCATCGATTGGTGAGAAATTATTCGTAGAAATGAACGAAATTTTGAGTAACAATATTCGTATTCAAGGTTGGGTAATGTGCGATTAAATGGGAACACGTTATTCATCCAAATTATGTAATTATTCGTCGATTGATGATAAATTATTCGTAGAAATTAACGAAATTGTGATTAAAGAAATTTTCCTTAATGCACCCATAATTTTTTAATTAAAAAAATTGTTTAATAAAAGTTTTTTTTGTATGTATAAATAATGGTGGGGACAACATTTTTTATATGGTTAAAATATTAGATTATATGTGAATAAAAAATTAGATTATATGTGAATAAAAAATTGAAATCTTTGCATGGAATATTGGATTGAATCTATTAATCTCCCACCACATGTATCATTCGGCTTTTCCTGAAAGAAAAAAAAAACAAGACAAAACATGTACAGTGTAGCACAAGCACAGTAGGATGAGGGTAGGGTTGATTTTCTGTGGGACCCACGTTTTTTTATTTTAAAAAAATCAGAAATGGGGATTAAATCTCCACCATCCATTTCACATAATTTAAAGGTTCAGATTTGTTCACAAATTGTATCATAAGGAGTGTTTACAAATGATCCATACTATATATATATATATATATATATATATATATATATATATATATATATATATATATTTGTGTGTGTTAAATAAATAAACAAAAACCCTATATCTAAATTCACATTGTTTAAATAAAATAAAATATGAAATTTCAAAGTAATAAAATGAATGCCAATGAACACTACGGAGTATAATATAAAGAATCTTGGATTCTTTTTTCCTTTTTAGTAACAAATCGAGAGAATTAAGGTTATCCAAGTAATCAATGAGAGTGTAAAAATCTAACACTTTTTTTTAGATACTATTAATAGTATCTAAAAATTAAAAACAAAAACAATGAAAAAAGAAAATAAGTGGTGGAAATGTTCAATTGAAAGAATAAAACTAAGTAGTCATTCAGTATAAAAAGGTGTCATTATTAGCCAAATATCACTAATAAATTAATCAATAAGGGAAAAAAAGGGAAATAAGGGAAAAAATGGTTAACGTGTTAAAGGCTTTTTCGATAATCTTCTTCTTTCTTGCCATTGCTTTCATCTTACAAAATGTTTCTGCTAAAGAACCTAAACTTGGTATCATTCATATTCTCTTCATTCATACTCTCCCTTTCTATACCTTTTTTTTGTATTAAAAAAATGTTTTTTAGACAAATCCTTAATGACAAAGATAGTTTCTTTTGAAAGAATATATCATGTATTAAAAAATCATTGTTACTATTAATTCACCTAACATTGTAAAATAAAGGATGATTTTTAATGCATATATAACTATTTTGAGCAGATGTAGATGCACCATTGTTCAACTACCTTGAGCCAACAAAATGGGGAGACATTGGGATTAGTTACAAACTTTGCTCAAATGGAACCCAACAATCTCCAATTAACATTGACACAAAAACTGCCGTCTTCAACAAACAGCTACCGCCTTTACAAATTGTCTACCAAATCACCGGTGCAACCCTCATGACCAATGGCATAATTGCACAGGTTTATTTTATATCTTTCATGCATCACTAAATCGATTATTTATGTATCTATATAAACTAACTTTAGTGCACATAAAATTTTCCTAACACTTGCAAAAATGACAACGTAGATGGCGGTGAAGGGGAAGAGTGAACTGATCGTAGGTGGCAGGTCTTGCAAACTACTCAACTTGCGTTGGCACACGCCCTCTGAGCACACTATTGATGGAAAAACGTTTGTTATGAAGTCTTTTAATTAGCATTCTTCTATATATGAGAATTTTATAGGTTGGAATTTTTGTCAGAGTTTGTAAGGCTAGATTTTGTTGAATCTAGTTTTGTAGCAGAGTTGCACCAAGTGTTCGCTTCGGACGATGACAAAAATTTAGGGACGGCCTTGCACGTGATCATAGCCACTGTCTACACAGTTGGGGCACCCGATCCTATTATTGCTGCGGTATGTAACTATCTTATATATACATGATAATTCATTTAAAGACTAATTAAACTAGCCAAGAAAAAATTCATTAAGTGTTGGTTACGTACGTGTTGTTGGTGATATATGTATATAGGTTGAACCTGAGATGACTAAATTGGCCAAGGAAATGAGTCCGCTTGACGAAAACAAGGAGTTGGTTGAAGAAGTGCCCGCGGATAAAATCGCAGGAGTTTTGCTCAACAAAAAACCAACTACAAATTATATAATGTACACAGGCTCTCTCACCACCCCGCCTTGTCGTGAGGGGGTCACCTGGATTCTAACCGATGTAAGTTAATACACCTTATTGATCTTTATATTTGGACATACGTATATAATCATATGATTTCAATGCCATAATTATCGATCTAAATTTTGGAATCGACATGGATGGATGGATTGATCAGTCACAATCAATGTCATTGGATCAAGCAAAGCTAATCAACGAGTTACAAAGCAAGTCAAACAAAGCCAACTCAAGACCTATTCAACCTCTCAACGGTCGACTTGTCCAAGTCAACTTCAAATGATCGAGCTCAAATTTATAATGGAGTGATAGTAGTAGTCAGTGAAGGATATTGTACGGAAAGAGATGCATATTTATTCAAATACTGAAATAAAATACAATTGTAACAAAAAATCCAACAAAATCATTAAAGATTCCAAAAAATGTCAAAGCATTTGGAAAATCAAACAATTTCACTTGTTTTTTCATCTTATTAAACTTGAAAAAAAAAGTAAATAAACTCTAATTTTAATACGCTAATCTTGTATCAAATGCATTAATTGGGAAAAAATTCAAAAAAAGTAATTTTTCATTTTTAGGGTTACTTACCCAATAAATCATTTATCTGTACAAAGACAGTACATGCAATGTCTACTAACAAAAAACAAAAGAATAATTTGAAGCAAATTTAGCGTTTTTTTGCTCCTTATTTGAAGACAAATTTGCATAAATATACCCAAAAGATCGGGGGTTTGCAAAAGGAGCATTGTTACTGCATAATTTGCAAGGGGAGGGAAATGTTACTTTTGTAATTTTTTTAACCTTCTTAACCGGTTGAAGGTTAACATAATTTTTTTTTAAAGAAAGAAAGAAAGAGAGGAGATCCAGAGGCTACAGAGGAGTGAGGGTGAGGAATTGTGGAATGTAAAAGGCCAACAAAGTTGTATGGAAAAGCAAAGGAGAGAGGGAGATGGGTTCATGGCCATTAAATGCAGCCCTATACATTTAATGCACCCAAAGTTCTCGTCCAAAAAAGAGGAAGAGATGATTGAGATCTATAAAAGGAGTCAAGTTAGACATATATTCATCATAAAAAACATCATAGCTCAAGGTTGGGAGGAAAAGTAAAAGGGCGTTATTAAAGGTGATCGGGAAGCAAAGGTGGACCCAGTTACCATTTATATTCCAGACACTAGGAAATACGGGACAACAATTGATTATTACATGCCAAACGAAGGGTGACATGTGCCAAAATCAAACAGTATATATTAACGAAAATGGGTAAGTAGGCTTGCGGTATTCGTTTTATGGCCATCACTACTCCACATCCTCTTTATATTACCACCGAAAGTGATAAGACCATGTTCTCCTCTTAATTTTGTAGGGGAGAAAGGGATGGTCTTTCTAACTCTCGTGTCCGATGGTCGGTGGGAACATGGACGAGGTGGTTGGGTGTTCGAAGGGCAAAATTCGTACAGAGCAATGTTGTAAGAGGAGACCTTACAATTTGGGGAGGTGAGGAGCATGATCATGGAGAAGTTCGGGGTGGACGCCTCCCGCTATAAGTTAGAGTTGACGTACCTTCCTCACACGAAGAAGGAGGGATGCAATCCATTTTCAGTGTATGATGACTCCGACTAGGATGCTTTCAAATTCGTGAACTCCACCGGTGGAGAACGAACATGGCCCTCTCTGTTCTACATTTCGCTGAAAGAAATTAGAACCCAAATTGGCCCCTAGTCGATGGTTCTAGATTCGTCTCCAACAAACAACTCAGCCGGAGGTGATGTCCATTTTGACTTGGTGGTGAATTTGGCGGTTGAACTGAAAACAGAAGTGAAGAGGAAAATTGAGAATACCTAATTGTCCTAGAAAAAGTCATGGTTAACATGGAAAACAAAGCACCTGGCACGTATATTATCACTATTGGCACGGATATGACGGGGGACTGAAACCTACACTGCGACGAAAACCAGTCAAGCAGACATGATAGCCAAAGTGCCTGAGAACAACTGTGGAAAATGGGTAATATGTCTCATTAGCGATGAAATCGATGTACCCGTCCCAAGGAGGGTATCACCGTTGGAAGCGTCGGAGGACTTGAACAAAAGCAACCATTAGAATGGGATTCGATAGGTGAAGCCTCATATTTTGCTGTTTTGGAGTACGCATTTGGACCTGCTTTTGCATATACGTATGTAAGCATGTTTTTGTACACGAACTCCCTCGACTTTGCTTTCAATTTTCATCTTCTGAAGTTCATGACAATTTATTACGTGTCAATCAAATGTTATTTGTGCCAATAACGTTTATTTACGTGCAAGTAAAGGTGCAACATTGTCAAATCTTATGACTAGGACAGATAAACCCAAGTGTTAATATAACAATAAACCCATGTATCGAAGACATTTTGATACGTGCCACTCAATACGTATTTTGTACCACTAACATTCATTAATGTGCCAACTCTAACGAATCCCACCGATACACCTAAGTCCAAATAGAACAAATAATGAAATACCAACAACAGTCTGCATTTATAAAAATGACCAAATAAGAGCAAATGTACGAGTCCTAAAACCATCAGAAGCGACTAAATGTACAAGTCCCAAAATCTTCAAAAGTGAGCAAATTCGGTCATCGAGAAGTCCCTGATTGCATCCTTGCATTCAGCTTCCTCGAAGTCACATATGGCATGCACATTTCATTCCCGTGACCAAGGCAAATTCGGTCATCGAGAAGCGGAGCAATCGCCCCTAGATTCCATACCACGTCTCACACTTCTTCCTTTTCTTGAGCTGATACTCAAGGACATAGTGAATAAGGGTGAAGAATGTGACATGGGTGGAGAACTTCACAATCCCCCTAAGGGGGCTATTCAGAAGCCTATTTTAATCTACAACGGCAAGATTGTCGTCCATATGGCGAAGAAGCCCCATCCTAGAGAAATGGTTGGCCCTCCCACTGAAGTGCTTCTCAGGGAGAAGAACATATATGGGATGCAAATATATCCCAAGTAAACGATTAGTATCACCAAAACGAAGAGGGGAAGAGCATATGTGGGTTTACCTTCTTGCTCGACGGCGTCGGCACGACCTTCCCTCCTTTAGTTCTAACCATGACTCATTTTTTTTATACTTTAAATACAAGTGTGTACACTAAAGATTACAGGTTTATAAAACAAGTGAGAGTAATTACAAAATGCATGCTAGTAAAGGAAAATTTTGTGCTAGTAAAGGAAAAACATGTGCCAGTAAATGAATTTCAAACCCTTTATGGCTTTATAGGTTTGTTTCTGGCCCTAAATTCATTTTTTGTCCCAAGTTAAACTTTTTAAGCAACATCCAATAAGCAATATATTCTAATATGCAACCTACTAATATGTAAAATGAAAGTTCTTATAGATTACCTTACAATGAACAAATGACTTCCTTATTTGAATTCACCATTGCAAAACAAAAAACGTTGTGACATGAACCTATTATCATCTAGATTTTTTGCATCGTTATAGTCAATCTACCACCTTCTTTTCTTGGCTTTTAGAATCATGCTTTGTTTGCCTAAACCAAAACCCTGATTACTACATGCCACAAAAAGGTTTACCCATGCTACAATCGTGCAATTCACCGACATCCACAAGTTCCCCAATTCTAAATTTCCCCAGTTAATCGAGATTTTCAATTCTATTCTAACCCATTCAGACCTTCAATTTGAACTTCATGTTTCCACCAATGGTGATTACATCACCGTTTGTATATCACAACTTCCTCAAATCCCCAAGTACATCCTCTGAACCGCCCAAACCCCACAAACTTGGGGTTTCAACAAAATTTCAACTCGATTTCTACCCAACCGACTATGTACAATGCAACAATCTAGAACATTTTTTAGCAGAGGAGAGAGGGTAAGAGCTTACTTGAATTCGTTGTGGGTGGGGTTGGGTTCTTCTTCTTCAAAATCCATTGATTTTTCTTCCCTTCCTCGTCCTCTTCTTCTTTTTCCAAAGGCGGATTGCCCTTCTCTATCTCTCTCTCTTTGCAAATCTCTCTCACGATCAAAGAATGGTGTTTCAGTTGCTTCTCTCTCATCGGCTTTCAATTCCTCTCTCGCCTAAACTTCCTTGTGCAACGGCCTGAACTTCTAATTGTGGGTTTGGTTTTGCTTGTAGTTGATTTGATGAGGCTAATTAATATCCCTCTCTCAAGGGCAGTTAGGAATACCGTCTAGTTTTGCATTTTTTTTTTGCCCAATTATTAGTATTACTTTTGCAAATGGCTTAACTTTTTGGTATATTGAATACTATTTATTGCTATTTGAATGTGTATTTCTAATTGCTCTTTCAATTTAAAGATGACAAGACTCATCAAGTAATAAACTATTATATATGCACTCACCTCAAACATTCGAATTGTCCTCACATAGCATATTTTGAGAATTTTCAATGAACAATTTTAAAGTATTCATACTTTGATATCAGTGATTATTATATATGGAATGATATTTTAATATCATACAATAAATGATCACGTTATGTGTGACCCCCATGATTAATTAAATAATGTGTTCATTTGATGGTTCGTACTACGCAAATAAGGAGTAATAATGTGTTTAAAATCGGGGGTTTAATTTATAGATACACCATTAATTTTTCTTGTAATAGGTTATAGAATATTTTTCATAACCCTCAATCCCAAGATGTGGCGCCACCTCGCGTATAGTCCCCTTCGTTGAGGCTCGTACGACCGTACATACCTCAAATTGAACAATCCTCTACATTCATTCCTAATTTTCTTCCATGTCACCAAATCCCCCGTGCGATCGAAGATCGCTTGATCGTAGTTGTGCATAATGTGGACCCAACAAAGCATATGATTGACATTGTGGTAAATGATCTTCAAGGAAGTAATAAGACCGATCTCTCGGTTAGTGACAAACACCTCTAGCATCTTATCTCCATACATATATCGAAGTTGCGCTAATGCCCAAGCATACGAGGATGCGCTCTTATTTGACATGAAAGCAAAAGAGATATTGAATTTCATTCTCATGCACGTGAACCCGATGAACTCAACTAAAGACATTTTGTACCTTAATATCATGTACGAGTAATTAATACTACGGGTAATTACAAAATAATAATATGAATGGTAGTAAAAGAAAATATAAACAAGACTTACTTTTTTTGTACGTGTTGTCGATGACAATGACGTAAGGAACTAATTTCAAATGTCTGTTATCCTCGTGTGTCAAGAAAAGATGTCTATAGTATCGATGCCCGACTTCCTTCTAAAAACGAAGAGCTAATTTCTCTTCACCATTTGATATAGAACATCATGCATGATTTTCCTTTCACCTCGAGCCTCCATCTACAGCTTGGCTTTGGCGTTATACAATTGATGCCTCAAAACACCCCTCTTAGGCATGTAATAATGAGTATATCAACTTTGGTGGAGTTCTATGTGACGACAACACCTTCTTGACTTCTAATGTGCTTGCTTGTATAAGCCCACGATATGCATGGCCTAATAGAGTTGCTGGAGGATTGTGGTTGTGCGTTCCACATATAACGTACATGTGCCACTTTCCTCGTTCAAACTCTCGACCCATTAAGGCAAAAGAATAATTGTGAGATTTTTGATAGTTTTTTCATTGCCTCAACTCTTTCTCGGTGTTCCTTGACCTTCTTCTGTGGCTCTTACACATTTCACTTTTCACAAGCAAGAACTAAACTTTCAAGCATGCGTTCATTTCCTAGACACGATCTCTTTGACACTGATGCTGACGCTGACGTTGCTAACTTTGACCCCCATTTTTCTACTCTTTCCTTCTCTTCCTTCCTCTAAATTTTCATCTATCTTACAATTATTTTTTAAAAACCAAAATTTAATTTGATTTTTTGTAATTTCACCAACGTTGACGTTGTTGACATTGCTGATGTCGATGTTGCTGACATCGTTGATTCTGACACCGACAACTGTACCACTACTTTTACATACTACCATGAATAGGAGTCTATCTCAATTATGGCTAAATTTCTTCCAAAAAGTAAAACCTAGCTCGAATACTGAACTTTGTAATGGTAAAAAAACGCCACTTTAACCACTATTTTAATTTATGTCTAGCCCACCTTCCTCTCAATTTACAGGTAAGTAATACCTAGCATGACATTGGTAGAAAGTTCTAAAATCAATGTCCACCTTTGCCACTAGCTATCAAAAGTAATCTTTCATGAATAGCAAGGTTACTAGGAGAGAGAGAGAGAGAGAGATACAAAATCACAGTGTATTGATTGATAAAGGGAGTATGTCATCAAATACAGATGCAAGTTTTGTTTTTCTATTTACAAAGAATAAGATCAAAGGGATGCAAATTGTGTTTTTTTTCTTATTATAACAAATAAGATCAAAGGGAACACCGTCTTTCAATTATTAATCCTAGAAAAGCCACGACAATGCAAGCCATAATTAGTCCAATTTCAGGACAACTCACCATGTATTAAATATCAAGCAATAAGAAGTCCAGTTTTTGGACAAATGCATGCATTCAACTACGATTAGTTCGATCTAACTGCAAGCAAGAGCAATGGCGATCTGCACTTTAGAACAAGGTCATCACTTGCTCTAATTTGCTTCATCTCGTCCTGGTGCTGTCCGATTTGTTGAATTTTTGGGGATGAATTTTAAGGGCTAGGTGTTCGATCGAAGGTGAGATAGAGGTGGAGCGAGATATTTCAATGGGGTTAACGATTCCCTTCTTTATTTTCATAATTCTAGGCTACTATTTGATTTTTAAGTAGTATTTGGGCCTCATCCCCACTTATGTAATAAGTTAGTGGTCTACTTAGCAGAACCTGGTTTATGTGTCAAAACCGGTGGTGTCTGTTGTTTAGTGAACCCGTCGTCTATATGTAATCATCCCCTTTCATGGGCTTAGTTATCCAAATTCAAAAATACTCTTTCAAACTCAAATTCTCTCAATTGTTGTTTCATCAGACTTTTCTTGCCCTACAAGGTTAATTCTAGGCCCTGATAAGCTCATGTTCGGACTCTCACCCAACCTCTAATCGAGGAATCTATCTCTTGTTCGCCTGTTTTTCCATTCTTCTGCTCACTCCTCGGTTTTTTTGTTCTAGATAAGTAGATTTGAGGGTGAGATGAAGCGGGATATGGAGAACATCAATAAGAGAGAGGTTGAGCGAGAGAGGTTAGGGAGAAAGGAGATAAATCATATAAGATTAGGTTAGTTTGGTTAGAAAAAATGAGATGGAGTTTTAGCTAATTTGTATGAATAGGTGGATAATTAATTCAATCAATTCAAATAGACTCTAGAGCAAAATTTATGTTATATGAGAATAAGTGAAATGACTATTTGTCATAACAAAATGAAAGTTTTTAATTTTCAAGTGCTATTTAATGTAAATAAAAAAATATTGATTGTAAGGTAATACATGTGATATTTTAAGTAAAGATGATTGAAGAAAGAATGATATATGTCATATAAGAAAGTGATTTTATTTATAAACTTCACACAAATTGCCGAAATTTTATCTTTTTTTTTTTATCTTAGTCCACTTTGATCGACCCAGTCGCTCTCCATCTGGATCGGGTACTGTGTGACCCTCCCACTCACAAATGACTCCATGTTTTCAAGGGGATTCGAACTTCGAACCTCTTGACATGGGATGCAGTCCAACAACCATTATACTAACTTGTGATTGGTCCGCCGAAATTTTAACTAAAGATGAGTAAAGTAATTGGGGCAAATTAATAAATTAACATGTAAATATTCGATTGTTTAGTTCAAATGAAGAGAACCATTAATGTATTTTTTTTTAAAAAAGGGAGAGAATCTAACATATAGAATTGCTTCTTATTCAATTGTAATATAAAGAATCATGGATTCTTTTTTCCATTTTAAGTAACAAATCGAGAGGATTAAGGACATCCAAAAAAATCAATCAAAGTGTAAAAATCTAACACTTTTTTTAGTACTATTAATAGTATCTAAAAACAAAAAACAAAAATAATGAAAAAAGAAAATAAGTGGTGGAAATGTTTAACTGTAAAAATAAAACTAAGTAATCATTCGGTATAAAAAGGTGCCCTTATTAGCCAAACATCACCAACAAATAAATCAATAACGAAAAAAAAAGAGACAAAATGGTTAACTTGTCAAAGGCTTGTTCAATAATCTTCTTCTTCCTTGCCATTTCTTTCATCTTACCAAATGTTTCTGCAAAAGAACCTAAGCTTGGTATCCTTCGGATTCTCTTCATTCATACTCTCCCTTTCTAACCCTTTTTTTCATCAAAAAAATTGTTTATAAATTTCTTTTGAAAGAATTTAACATAGTTTATTAAAAAAATTATTGACACTATCTTGAGCAGATGTAGATGCACCATTGTTCAACTACCTTGAGCCAACAAAATGGGGAGACATTGGGATTAGTTACAAACTTTGCTCAAATGGAACCCAACAATCTCCAATTAACATTGACACAAAAACTGCCGTCTTCAACAAACAGCTACTGCCTTTACAAATTGTCTACCAAATCACCGGTGCTACCCTCATGACCAATGGAATAATTGCCCAGGTTTATTTTATATCTTTCATGCATCACTAAATCGATTATTTATGTATCTATAAAAACTAACTTTAGTGCACATAAAATTTTACTAACACTTGCAAAAATGACAATGTAGATGGCGGTGAAGGGGAAGAGTGAACTGATCGTAGGTGGCAGGTCTTGCAAGCTACTCAACTTGCGTTGGCACACGCCCTCTGAGCACACTATTGATGGAAAAACGTTTGTTATGAAGTCTTTTAATTAGCATTCTTCTATATATGAGAATTTTATAGGTTGGAATTTTTGTCAGAGTTTGTAAGGCTGGATTTTGTTGAATGTAGTTTTGTAGCAGAGTTGCACCAAGTGTTCTCTTCGGGCGATGACGAAAATTTAGGGACGGCCTTGCACGTGATCATAGCCACTGTCTACACAGTTGGGGCACCCGATCCTATTATTGCTGCGGTATGTAACTAGCTTATATATACATGATAATTCATTTAAAGACTAATTAAACTAGCCAAGAAAAAATTCATTAAGTGTTGGTCACGTACGTGTTGTTGGTGATATATGTATATAGGTTGAACCTGAGATGACTAAATTGGCCAAGGAAATGAGTCCGCTTGACGAAAACAAGGAGTTGGTTGAAGAAGTGCCCGCGGATAAAATCGCAGGAGTTTTGCTCAACAAAAAACCAACTACAAATTATATAATTTACACAGGCTCTCTCACCACCCCGCCTTGTCGTGAGGGGGTCACCTGGATTCTAACCGATGTAAGTTAATACACCTTATCGTTCTTTATATTTGGACATACGTATATAATCATATGATTTCAGTGCCATAATTATCGATCTAAATTTTGGAATCGACATGGATGGATGGATTGATCAGCCACAATCAATGTCATTGGATCAAGCAAAGCTAATCAACGAGTTACAAAGCAAGTCAAACAAAGCCAACTCAAGGCCTATTCAACCCCTCAACGGTCGACTTGTCCAAGTCAACTTCAAATGATCTACATCAAATTTATAATGAAGTTACAGTAGCAGTTAGTCAAGGATATTGTATGGAAAGAGACATCTTAATTCAAATATTGAAATAAAAGACAACATTATTTTGAGAATTTTCAATGACCAATTTTTATTTATTTTTTGAGAAAAGAATGACCAATTTTAAAATGTTTATGTTTTGATATCGGTGATTATTATATATAGGACAACATTTTATTTATCACGTTATCTTTGACCCCATGATTAATTAAATAATGTGTTCATTTGATGTGTCCTACTATGCACATAATGATTAATAATGTGTTTAAAATAAGAAGAATTCCTCAAATGGGAAAATTAGTTAAATATGGTTTATTTGTTTTTTTATATGAGTAATTGTACCCAGTAAGTTTTTTTGCTAATTGTATTTTTTTTCTCCATTGACTGGTTTGCCCATGTATTTTAAGGAGAGAGAACAATAAATATAGCATATTTCTTAATTCACATATACTATAAGTGACAATCTCCATCTTCCCAAATCGTTTCAAAAGCATCGCTCAATATACCAGTTTCATCATAATGCTCAATTTATTTTGACTCTCTCAAACAAGAGATTCTAATTCAATTTCATTGAGAAAGATCAAGAATTCATTAGGATCTTTGGTTAAGATTTTTTTCCACCAATAACGTTTTATAAAACTTTTTTATCCAGTGGTTTTGACTAGTTGTCTATGGTTCAAATGTTTTGCTTTTGAATATCTAATTACGTGGTTATGTTTTCTAAATATTTCAATATGTATTTTATATCATCTTGATTCATGAGTGGATTTATAACTAATATTTTTATGCCTTGGGGCTAATTTAACAGTACGCTTGTAATTTTAAAGAAGTTTGAATTTTCATCGTGGGATTCCATTTAGTTGTTTAGTTTTGATAATTAGTTTTTGAAACTCCTTATCTATCGATTATGATCAATTCTAGTTAAGGTGATTACTAGGGATAATTACAATAGGGTTACTTACAAGAATATTGTATACTCATTGTATCCTTTATTTGTGTACTTGTTGTAACCTATTTGAAACCTAATTATGATTATTGAATTACGTTGCGTATTTGGAACTTTATAATTGAAAACTATATTTTATGCTCTTCTGTGGCCTATTGAAACCTATTATATTTATTATAACCCACTGAAACCTTAATTACGAAGTTGGTTACACTACAAATTAGGCACAGTTAATTAGTTACAAGAATTAAATTACCTACAATAAATTAGTTACAATAATGTATTTGTGTTGATTACAATGTCAATAATGTATACAAGAATTAAGGCCGGTTAAACGAAGGTAATTACAAATTAGAGATATTTTGTGCATGAATTGGATAATTAACTACAAGATAATATTCTTATACAATTGTAACTATACAGATTTGTACAAACTGATTTTATCGTTTTACAATCCCTTGGTCGTATGTATATGAGAGCACGAGATAATGAATCAATGCACCAAATTTTGAATATTCAGTGTGCATTATATTGAGATCGAATCGAACCAATCTATATATCCTACTTGTTTGAATGTCTGATAGAGGCTAGTTATATACTTCATCTATCTCAAAACATAAATCATTTTACTTTTTTACTTATTTTTAAGGAATTAAAAACTATGTAAAATGAATTATACTTTGAGACAAAGGTAGTACTCTGTAGTACATATTCTTACGGACAAGTTATGATATGAAAATATGATAATCCAAAAACACAGATGATATAGATATGACTAGGAAGTTAGCTCTAAATTTTTATTTTCATACCCAAAGAAACACACAATAATATACTCTGTCTCAAAATAAAGATTGTTTAATTTTTTTAATATGTTTTTAAGGATCTCAAACTTTATAAAATATTAAATTTTTAATGAATTTTTAAAAATAATGTATATTTATTACTAATAAATATAAAATTATTTTTAAAAATTAGTTTAAAAAATATAATATTTTATAGAGTTTTTAGTTGTTAGAAAACGTGTCAAAAAATCAAAACGACCTATATTTCAGATGCCGGGAGTATTAGATATTACAACTTTGAAAAATTTATAACTTGTTATAATATGAGCTAAACGACCTATGGTTGTTTATATAAATTGCACAAATTAAATTGTCCTACAAAATATGAGCTAATATTTATTTAGAAACCACAAAAAATTGTTTAATAAAATAAAAATAAAATAGGAGAATTTTTATAAAACCTTGCAGAATAAAATAAGTTAAAATTATATTTCATATGCTATTTTTATTATTATTATTAATTATTATTATTATTATTATTTATTTTATAAAAATAAGCAATAAGTGTTTTAACTTGCAATTTGTAAACCAACTATTAAATAAGCGTTTTTTTTGTAATTTATACAAAAAAACCAATAATTTTTTTATGTAATAAGATTTTATACAACATTATTAATTACAAACATATGGCAAAAAAATAGTTTTATAATTTTATAGAAATATATCCAAATTTTTATTTTTTTATGATTATATATTCAAATGAATAAGAGTTAAATAAAGAATTAATTATTTAAAAATATATGAAAATTTTTTATTAAGAAAAATCAAATGACATGAAGCCAAATGAGGCAAAAGGGCTATTTGTCCCTTAGAGTTTTTTAATATACCAATTTGTCCATATGAACACTTTTAATATACCTATTTGTCTCTTGAGTCTTTTAATATACCAATATGTCTTAGGGAGTCATTTAATATACCTATTTGTCTTTTCGGCCTGTATTATTATATTGGGATGGATAAATACTAGAAACCCTAGTTCCCTTGTATAATACTATATAATGGTTCATTTGGAACCCTAATGAAGACATCAATTCCTCATCTCTTCTTTCTACCTCTCTTCTCTTATCTTCAGTTTATCACACGTTATCAGCACGAAGCCTCTATCCAAGAAATACCTAAACCGATTGCTTTGTGAATTCATTGCCAAAACAAAGATATCAGTAGCCAATTCCATCCGCCACCTTCATCACCGGTTGTTCGAAGTGACCGCGCGCCGCCGCCGCCGCCCAGTGTATCCTAATCTCTTGGAGGAAAGCCCCATGGAAATTGAAGCCTCCCTGCGGGCCGGTAGCTTGGTGTATGGTTGGGTTAGTGACGCAAGGGAGACCGAAGAACAACCGAAGCGCCGACGCCTCTGTGAATTAAAAACGAGGAAGAAGGTTTGGTTTTTTTATTAATTACAAAACTGGCCCAGAATTCCTTTAAAATCGTAGATTGGTCTGTACTTTTTACAAAATTACAGAAAACGATTCAAACTTCTAGGGTTGTATATTTTGCCCCCTGTGAAGTACAAACACATCCCTGAAGATGATGTGTAAACATAAATTATATTAACCCCCGAAGTGGTTGAATTAATCGAATAAATTTCAATCCCCGAAGTGGTTGAATTAATCGAACAAATTTCAATCCCCGAAGTGGTTGAATTAATCGAACAAATTTCAATCCCCGAAGTGGTTGAATCAATCGAATAAGTAATTTTAATCCCCGAAGTGATGAAATGATAAATCTCATCCCCGAAGCGATGACCCGATTAATCTCATCCCCGAAGCGACCGATTAATCTCATCCCCAAAGCGATGATCGGATTAATCTCATCCCTGAAGCGATAACTTGATTAATCTCATCCCTGAAGCGATGATCGGATTAATCTCATCCATGAAAAACTATTTTTGTTTAATCTTTATCTCTCGAAGTAGATAAACAAACCATCTCCTGAAGTAGATGTGAATGATTGAAAATCATCCCCGCAGAGATGATCGAGCCGATAAATTTCATCCATGTAGTGATGAAATTATATTTTTATTATTTATGTTTATTTATTTTATATGTATGTTATTTAATTTAATTAAATTATATTTTTCCCCTCATCTCTCGAAGTAGATGAACCAATGAATGGTTTAATATCATCCTCGTAGCGATGAATAATAAATCAATCTCATCCCTGAAGCGATGAACCGATAAATTAAATCAAAATTAAATCTCATCCCTGAAGCGATGAACCGATAAATTAAATCTCGTCCCCGAAGTGATGAACAATCGATAAAACCTTATCTCCCAAAGTAGATTAACATCTCATCTTCCAAAGTAGATGAACGGACCATCTCCTGAAGTAGATGTGAACGATTGAAAATCATCCTCGTAGTGATGAACTCATTTTTATTTATTTATTTATTTCAGTTTTATTATTTATTTCAATTTTGTATTTTTTTTGTCTCCAGAAGTAGACAAACGTTATCTCCCGAAGTAGATATGAATTTTTAAATTTCCATATCATCCCAAAAGTGATAGTTTATATATTACATCTCTTGAAGAAGATGAAATTCTTATTTATCTCCTGAAGAAGATATAAAATTTAAATTCTTATTTATCTCCTAAAGAAGATAAAATATTTTAGGTTATATATCATGATGAAATTCATCTCTTGTAGTAGATGGTTTCGATCTCCAACAGTCTCCGGAAGTAGACGAAATGTATTTGTAGGGATGTTTAATTGTTTGTCACCAGAAGTTGACAATATGCTAATTTTATTTTATTTATTTATGTTTTTACAGTTTTATTACCTATATCAACTATTTATTTATTTATTTATGATCATCTCTCGAAATAAATAAACTCATCCCCTGAAGAGGATGAACACATTATGCTCATAAATCGTTCCTGCAGTGACGATAATAATCTCCTGAAGAGATATATGAAAAGAAATTCATAAAAGGTCTCTCTCTCATCAATACATATTTATCCCTGAAGTGACAATATTAATTATTTGAACTAAATTGATGATAAGTTTGTATAATCTTCGAAAGATGAATTAAAATCATACCCTGAAGTGTATGAGTTTTATTTTAATGTTGCACAAATAATCATGAAGCGATGAATATACATGACAGATAGATATAACCCTTGAAGTGGTTGTATGCAAGTTGTCTTCTCCCTGAAGTGAGTAATAATCAATCATACCATTTTTTGAAGAATATGGTTAAAGTTTACGAATAACTTACTATATTTTGGAATGCAACTTATTATCTTTTGGAGTACATGAATTATACATAATAGAGACTAATTGTCACTCGAAGTTGACAAATGAATCATCTTATGAATAAAATCATTTCTTGAAGAAAATGATAAATGGAAAAGTTTCTCCATGGCTCCACCTGAAGTGGACAAATACAAATTTCTTTTATTTATTTATTTTTTTTCATTGCTTTATATTGAATAAAATTATTATGATTTTACTTATTGTAATTAAAAAGCTCAAAGTGTTTCCCGAAGAAACAAATTATCATGAGCATCTAATGCGAAGTTTTGTCTGGCAAATGAACATTTGGGAGAAAGGTTTACCACAATCATGTAGATTGTGAAGTTTTTCAACACCAACCTAAGAGCCTGAAGACTCTACTGATGGATTTTTTAAACTCCAGAAGAGTGAGTGATTCTTATAAACTCCAGAAGAGTATATGATTCTAATCTTATCATTTGTACTCTTGAAGAAGTACATGGAATGTGGGTTTTTATCAAGTTCAGAACGATTATCATTCGGTTGGTATAACCAATATAAATAACCACAAAATATGATCTGGTTTACAAGGCCACTTCCTGACAATTCTCTAAGCATAGCCTGAAGCATGCCCCTCCTGTAGAGGGTGTAAAAGAAGTAATGGTTAAGCGCGCAACCAGTGTTATTGTTGTGGCTTATAACTAGGTCATCTTTGTATGGTTAATTTCTAATGTCTTGAAGAACATTATGAATAAAGTTAAATATATATAGTTGGTCATTAGTTTCATACCTGAAGTATGACACCAACGAAAGTTCTAAAAATACCCACTTAATGGCATCTAAATAAAATGAATGGATCACCATATAATTTCAATGGGTTAACTATATATTCTGTGTAGTGTCACACAATTTAGAAACCTGAAGTTTTCGCAACCAATCATGAATAAAAAAAACCAAGATGAATACCATATAGTTCCAGAAGAGCATTGATCTTGTTACCTGAAGTAACAATGACACATATGTATGAACTGACATGGTATTAAACACCAATATCTCATATGACTAGCCAGAAGCAAGTCTTACAGAAATGAGAATGTATATATATGGTTTATTTGACACTCATCTATCTCATTGAAACTCATCACTAACCAGAAGTTAGTTAATGATAAAATATTTTTTCTTTGTGGCATCCGGTCACTCATGTGAATCGATGATGTGGGGATCATTGAAATTCACATAGACACCCACTAAAAAGGACCAGAAGATCCTAGGGCCTGAAGATCCTTTATAAGGGTGACCGAACATATATGGTCTATCATCTTGGCAAATCAACAACAAGACCGTATTCTAAATTCAAAGTAAATGCAAAGTCTCTAATGTCTCTTGAATGGATTCAACCAGACAGCTACGGAACACCATCATATAGACCAGTGTAATTCCAAGATTATAGATGCCTCAACACTTTGGTCATATGAAAAATAAGGTAGAGAATGTTATCAAAAACATTGTTGAGCATGGTAGCTCACGACGACCCAGAAGAGTCGTTAGTCAAATGGGCCCATGCAAGCTAGTTTGCATTTCGAATTTGACACAATAACATCTCTCTAATTATCTCCAGAAGAGAGCATGTCAGTCAAAAGGTTTTGAATAAGTAGCATATGTTCCGAGACGTACCTCCTCCAAATGAATTACAATGAGACCACAAAGAAGTTAGATGATACATGGGGTTTGAGTCCCTATTGATATCAAATACCTAGAGCTTTATAATGGTGATCAAATGCTCGGTATTTCGGGGGAGAGGAAATGAGACTATATATACCATTAAGAAAGAGATTGCATGGAAGCAACTTCTCTATCATTTCATATCCGCAGATAAATACAAGTGAACCAGAAGTTCAATATACGATATGATTTTGTAGTTTGACAAATAAGCATTTACTAAAGGCCGAGAAAGTGATAATTAAAGTCACAAATCATACTAGCTCATTTGGAAGTTCCAGAAGTAACTCAAACTCAATGAATATCAAGTAGTTTTCAAGTACACCAGAAGTGTTGGAAATCACTAGGCTCTTGGTATACGATTCCCCAGAAGTGGAAAGAGTCTATGAGAATATGATGATCATCAAATAAATAATGGATGTTGACATCAAAATGATAGTAAAGAGCTAGAAAAAAGAAATTCATGCAAGAATGAGTTCTTTAAGCATGATGGCATTGGACCTGTAGTTCCAACACCGGAAAGTGTAACATCATTTGGTTTTAAGTGGGTGTTCGTACAAAATAAAATATAAAGCCAAGTTGATTACACAAAAACCTATCAAAGGTTATATGGAGAATGTATTCACCAAAAGTGAATACAATTTGGATCTAAATGTAAATGACGGACGTGTTACTTGCATACATGTATAAATGAAAAAGATCGAATGAAAATGCCTGAAGCATTAATGTCAAAGCCCCGTCACATACAATTGATTAAAGATCCTTATAAGAGTACCAGAAGTACCTATAATTGTGAAAATGGTGACATTACATTAGGTCCCGAAGTACCATACAATGTTGTACTCTTTTCCTTGATCTTGGTTTTTATCCCATTGGGTTTTTCCAAGTTAAGGTTTTTAATGAGGCAACTTAGGCACCATTTAATACACCAGATCCCTCATGATCAAATGGCATACTAGGTCCTGAAGTACCTTATGTTTGTGCATTGAAAGCAGCTCAACACCAGCAAATGAAAGTCAAGCATTCGAAGTCAATTGTAATGTATGAAGACATCTGAACTTATACACGTCAAAGGCAATGTTGAGACTCGACTATGCAGCTCATACAGTCAGCATCATCAACAAGTTCAAAGAGCTTACTCGAATGAGAAGACTACAAGAAGGGTGTTGAAATCAGGGGGAGTATATACGCACTACACTCTTTTTCCCTTCGATCAGGTTTTGTCCCACTGGGTTTTCCTGACAAGGTTTTTAACGAGGCAGTATCACCAAAGCGTATCACATGTCATTTGTATTTTTCCTTGTTCCTAGTTGTGGTCACATTGGGTTTTCTAGGCGGTGTTTTTAATATGACAGTTTTGTAATACTTAGGGATGTTTATCCAAGGGGGAGTGTTATAATATTATCTTGTATTATTATATCGGGATGGATAAACACTAGAAACCCTAGTTCTCTTGTATACTCCTATATAATGGTTCATTTGGAACCCTAATGAAGACATCAATTCCTCCTCTCTTCTCTCTACCTCTCTTCTGTTATCTTCAGTTTATCACATAACTAAATTTTACGCTTAATATATATAGCAATTAAAAATCAGGCAATTTTTGCTAAGTGTCCATTTTGAATATGCCATTTTGCAAAATGTCCATTTTTATAAGCTATTTTGCACCTTCCTTCCCATTTTTAATTTAACCTTCTTCCTTCCCATTTTTAATTTGACCATTGACCGGTCAAGGTCAATAACTTTGGTGACACATGTATGGTGATAAACAAATTTTTTGGTGACAATTTTTTTTACGAGATAAGTGTCACCACCTTTATCAGTGATGACAATTTTTTTTGGTGACAGCTTAGTGTTTAGAGTTTTTTTTACGGGGTCACTGTCACCACCCTTATCGCTGTCACCACTCTTATCGGTGGTCACTGTCACCACCCTTAACATTGTCACCACCCTTATCGTTGTCACCGCACTTATCACTGTCATCACCCTTATCACTGTCACCATCCTTACCGATATATCACCACCCTTATCACTGTCACTACCCTTATTAGTGGGCACTTTCACCACCCTTATCAATGTTACCACCCTTATCAGTGGTCACTGTCACTACCCTTATCACTCACAACTTTTTCTGGTGACAACTTTGTTTTTAGAGTGTAAATAATGGCGTCATCAACATAAAAACAGTGTCACCCCTATTTTCACCAAAAGGAAAATTCTATAACAAGTGAAAGAATGGTCAAGTGTTACTAGTGGTGTCATCAAAAGGTAAAAACAATGTAATGACACCCTAAACCCTAGAGAGACTTATTTTTTTGCTGACACATGTGATGACAATGTTGGTGACACACAAAATTGTGTCATCAATAAAATTAAACATTTACCGAGATGCGCGATAAGAAAAACATATAATATCACTTAAATTTAGTGTCACCATGCTATTGTTACCACTTAAAATGATCATAATTGCAAAAAAAAAATACCACTTAAAATTATCATAAATACAAAACAAATCTGCCAAGTCTTCAAGAAGCTGTTCAAAATTGAATTCTTTTGTTTGGTTAAAATTTAAAATTGAATTTAGTTTCTTGGAGTTGTATCAAACTAACAAGGTGAAACTAGATAGCCAAGCCTAATGTAAAGACCGGAATTTTAAATAAGTATTTAATTGCTAAAATTGAAAAGATTCGAAAAACCCATCCCCGAGTGGATTTCTAAAAATGGAAAGTCTTTGAAAATAATCCCAACATGTTTTAAAACATATATTTTCAAGCTAAATCCCGCTATATTATTTGAATCTAAAACATAGAGTCTTGTGAGTCATTTGAAACGGATTTAAAACTCGAGTCAGATTTCGGGATAGATAGTCAGGACTTAGGGTCGGATGAGTGAAATCTCTCTCTCTTTCTCTCCCTCCCAGTCGACCACCCTCTCTCCTCTCTCTCTCCCACTCATTCTCTCTCCTCTTTCCACTACCACCATTATTGTTTTGTCTTTTCTTCATAAAAACTCTATGTGTGCCCCTATATATACAAAAAGCACCAATCCCTAAATTCACAGAAAAATCCTCATAAAAATATGAGCCTCCATCCTCTCTCTCTCTCATTTCATCATCCATTTCAAAATCAAAACCCTAAAATCTAAAGTTCCATCTTTTATCCTCTTCAATCCATCTCCCTCACTCTCCACTCTCCATTTCTTATTTCTCCTCCATAAAATAATCCTAAAACACCCTCAAGAAGACCTCATTTCAAAGATCTAACCCAAAAATCGGAGTCGGAAAGCATTTTCCATTTAAAACAAACTTTCTGTCCATTTCGCCGCCGCAAAATCCACAGTCACCGTAGTGAGTTCTTGGTCGTTGTCGTGGAACCTGAGCGCAGAAGAAGGAGTTCTTACTCGGGGCCGCAAGACCCCCATTTCATCGTCACGACTGGAGCCCAATTTACGTCGTTGGCTCGGTAAATTGACTCGTTCTCCCTCATCTCAACTCCTTTATCTTCCCTGTTTGTTCTCGCTTGATCCTCACTCTCTCCTCTATCTTCCAAGGCTAAGAAACATCAGATCTAATGCCTTGTGAAGTAGATTCAAGCTCATTTCTCCCTCTTCCTCTGTTTTTGAGCAAGGTAAACTCTCCTCCTTCCAACCTCTCGTTTTGAATCTAGATCTTCGTAAAGGTTCTCTTTAACCCAAGATCTACCCCTCCTAGGCTTTGTCGTAGCAAGATCTTGTTGAATCGGAGCCCGAGGTCTCACCTCTTTTAAGGTTTTTGAAGGAAGCCTCAAGGAGTCTAGGTAATCCCTCTTCCACTCTCCCCTCTAGTCCAAGTTTGAGTCATATATGGTTGTTTGATGTCGATTTTGTCTTAGAAATGTTTTGAAATAAGTTTGGGTTAAAATGGTTTTGAATCGAGGCAAAAAAGAGTGTGATTTGAAGCAAAAACAAGCATCTAGTTCTGAATCTCTCCGCGGCGAAACCATGGTCATCGCGGCGAGTTAGAACACAACCAGAGGAAGAAGACACTCTTTCGTGGCCGCGATTTTTGCCGTGGAAAAATCCCTGTGTCACGGCCAACGAAGGCGCCTTCTCGCGGGGAGCCTGGGAGGATTCTGCGGCCGCAACCGGCCCTCTCGCCGCTGCGAAATCCCCCCAGTGGCTTGGCCGAGCCACCCCTAGACCCCCTTTGGCTTGAGTTGTTGGTTTTTGATTCCGATCCTTGTTAATCGAATCTGAGTTTGAGACTATTTTAGAAAATGGGATTTTGGAATATTAATTTAATAATGGGATTTTGGAACAATAATGATTATTTTAATACTCCCTCTGTTAATTAAAACTTGTCGGTTACTATTCATTTACGTTTTTTTATAATGATAAAAACTATATAAAATATTAAAATTTCTTTAAATTTTTTTTATAAATTCATAATTAATAGTAATAAGTATGAAATTATTTAAAAAATATGTTAATAAAGTTAATATTTTATATAATGTTTAACACCTCAAAAAGCGTGCGTGAATAGTAAAACGTCAAGTTTTAATTAACGGAGGGAGTATTAAAAAGGGGTTTTGACGGAATTTGAAATGTCGAATTGAATGCTTGAAAAATATTTTGAAAGCTTTGTTTCAAGTGTCGGGATTCTTAAACTTGATTAAAGGATGGACAATTGGACTTAGAAATGAACTTTAGTATTAAAGGATTGGCTTATTTGGATGAGTTGGCTTTTGAGATTTTAGCTTTGAGGACAATTTGAGAATGGTTTGAAATGGTTGAACGTCAGATTGGTTTTGGAAATGGTTTTAGGACTTGGTCCTTGACTGTGTGTATAATTAGTAGTCTTGTACCTTATCGCTTTCATATTAATACCATAGGTGCTTGTTGATTGAGTGGGTTAGTCGATTGAGTGGACTCTACTTGTACTACACTTTGTTGTTTGACTTATCAGGTAAGTTTCTTTATGGACTTACTCAGACACACCCTCCTACATGTAGGTGTATGACATACTAGGTGTTTCATAAGCATTAATTGAAGCATTCCATGTAGTATCATGCTTAGGTTGCACACTTGTTTGAGCATTTGTTTACTTATTGCGTATGAAAAGAGAACGATCGTGATCTATGTGAGTCCTAGAGTCGTTGCTAGGGTCATAGGATGGCCCAGTCCCATCGGGCTTGTCCTCCATCGAGTCAGATTAGAGTTGAGCTTGTGGGCTCTTCTCACCAGATGAGCATGATTACTAGACTATTGATGCGCACATATACCATCTGCGGATGGCGATTGCTATGCTATAGCCCATACTAGTCAGGCTCCACCCTAACGAGAAGGGGGTGGAGGTAGGAGAGGGATATGTCATTTGGCATTCTTTGGGCCTTTTACAGTATTTCTGTATATATATAAACTGTCAGCATGCTTGGGTATTTAAATATTCCACACTGCATTAGAAGCATATTTATTAGGTATAGCGTATGTATATGCCTGCTTGTGGGAATAGAGTGCGATAAGGGGCCTCCGTCTGATCTCATGCCCTGCTCATATGTTTTTAGGTTTGTTTGCAGATCATGTATGCTTCATACTTCTATGACGGGGATTTGCTCGGGCGATCGAATCGAACTCACCATTCACCTTGGCTTATGTATTTTGCTTGTCGGAGATTTCATATTTTGGTTTTGATCCGGCCTCGTCGTGGCAAGCTGTACTCTATTTCTGTTTTCCGTCGATTTACATAAAACGAATTTAGCGATATAGTCTCATAGGATAGGTTAAGGGTACCCAACGGCCCTACGCTTGATTTGGGGTTCGAAATCCCCACTTTAAACTCTTTCACTTGAGGTTTTGAAACCTCGACCCGTACCTGGATTGCAAGATCGGAACGAAGGTATCCAACCTTCGAAACGTAACCCGAATATTTATATTTGGGCCGTTACACCTAAAAGTGAGTAGGAAGATGGTGTACTGCTGGAACTCGATAGCCAAGCCTAAATACAGCAATTGTCCTAGCAACCTCTCTCATGTCATTATATACACATATCTCCATCAAAGTAGCTTCCTGCACAAACCTCCATTCGTTTCCCATAAATCTTCAAGGCAGATCCTATAGGGATCATCATAAAGCTCTTGTATGCCACCTTCCCCAAACGCAACATTAAATAATAAATTAGCCTCCTATGATTTCTTGGTCTCTTCCACTGATAGAGTCTAGAAACACATTTCAAATAGCCATGCCACTTCTACAATCTAGACCCAAAAAAATCCTCTTATCACCACTTTTGTAGAGCTACAGGGACAACAATGCCATAAACATGCCAAGGCAGATGCTACAGGGACATCACTGCACATTGCAGAGCAACAAAAATAGAAAAGATAACACCTCAATAAAGGAGAAAAGAGGGAACACACAAAACTCGAAGGAGGCTCTATCATCTGAGAGAGGAGGTGATCGGCAAGGTCGGGAAGAGATAAATTAACGGATGAATCACAATTTCAATTGTCCAGTTTCAATTCCGATTCCAATTCGAACTTTTCGAGATAGAATCAAGTAGCAATTGCAAATCGACAATTCACGATCTCGAGCAATTGATAAAGGGGAGATAAACCTCGATCAGAGAGATGAGGAAGGTGTAACCGCGGGACTTGAAGAACAGTTCAACGACGTCTTAGGAGTAGTCCCTGACAGAGAAAAAGAAGTGGGCGGGAAGTGGCGGCGTCTTTAAAAGGTTAAATGAAAAATAAAAACAGATATTAATCATGAATTTGTCTGTCCCAATCACACACCAAATTACTCTTGAAAGTTCGGTTCAAAACCGAAAAGGGCATCAGCATCGGTGCCATGGGAGACGAGTCCGAGAGATCGAGAGGGAGCACGGAGGGACGACGCCTGAATCCTCTCAGATTTAAAAAAAAAAAAGCAGATCGAGAAGCAGATGATGAAGAGGATGAGAGGACGACCTTCCGTGGCTACTGTTGTGTAATCAAACGAGGAAAGAAAAAAAAAGCGAGGGAGATAGGTCAGGGAAGGGGTTTAATTAAAATAAGGGCAAATTTGGTATTATGAAAAAAATTGGACATTTAGCAAAATGTGAGATTAGGGTGGACATTTAGCAAATGGGTTATATGAAAATGAACATTTCACCAAATTACTTCATTAAATTAAGAATGTAATTACTATACTATATAGAGAGAGTATAAATCTATTGTGCACAAGTTTTAGGGTGTACCTTGTGCACAAATCTGGGCCCTTGATTGATGTGAATTGGATGGTGTAGATTAATAGGGATTTGTTTTAATTTTTTTAATTGTAAAATGGTGGGGCCAGTCGAAAATTAGCCTACCTTCTTTGGAAGCGCGTGTAGTGTAAGTGACCAAAGCCTCAAAAGGGTGTGAATGTGATGGGATCCGCCGAAAATTAATAAGCCTACCTTCTGTTTTTTTTTGGTAAGCTCCTATAAAGTGATCAAATGGGTCAATGTGGGCCCCATTTTTTCTTTTATTTTTTATTCATTTAATTATGTAACATTATTTAGTAGAATGTGTCAATTTCGTATTTGGTAATGACTTATTATGAACTTTTCTAAATGTAGCACATTTAAGAGATAATTGTCACTCAATTTACGGTAATTGAAAGATTATTCAGTGGAATTCTCTAAATGTCAATTTCGTATTTAAGTAAATTTTAGATTATTCAGTTGAATCAGTCGATTTGACACGTACATTGAACGATATCAAAGATTATTAAGTGAAATTCTTATTTTTATAGGTAAACATAAGCGATGAATAATTGTATAGCCGTTGCAGATAAGTAGATTTTTAGAATTATTCGGTTGAATCGGTCACTTTAACAATTTAACGTGTACATTGAATGATAATTGGAGATTATTCAACGGAATTCTTATTTTTACGAGGTACACAAAAGCAGTGAATAATTGCATGACCGTTGTGAATAAGTAAATTTTTAGAATTATTCAGTTGAATCGGTCAATTTAACGCGTACATTGAACGATAATTGAGTGGTTATTCATTCGAATTCTTTTTTTTAAGAGATACATAAAAAATCCCCAAAAAAACCACTCAAAATATCGAATAATAGTGTTACAATCATCAAAAAAATCACCAAATATCCCCCAATTCTTCACAAAGCCTGATTTTTACCCACTAATATAGTCCCTTTCTATAAAAAAATCACACATTAAGCAACCAATCACCCGAAAAAACTCTCAAATCGTTGAATAATTTCGTTTAAACACACCAATCACAACTTAATCAGTATAAAAAAAATCTAAAAATCGATCCAATTATTAAAAAAAAAATTGGGGCTTACCCATAGTTCAATTCTTCTACCTTCAACCAACCTGATGAATCCAATCGGCCCCGCGTGTGGGATTTGGTTCAAGAAGGTGGAGAGAACTAGAGAAGGGCGAAGGAGTTGGTGCCGCCACCGACCCTAGGCGATGGCAGTATCAGAAACGGGAAAGCCACCAAGCCGGAAAGGGGCAGTACTACTTCTGGGCACCGCTGAAATATTTGAGTCGCCGATTCGACTTCCTCTTCGATTCGCCGGCAAAATCGTTTCAAATCTTTGAGACGCCGATTGGCCTTCCTCTTCGATTCGAGTTGCCTCTGGTTTCGCCACTAAGCATCGCTCTCGCCGCCGGTGAAGAACACAATTTGTGGGGATGGTCACGATCGCCAAATCTTTGGAGGAGGGAACACTTGTGCAGACGTAGAAAAGAAGACAATCCCTCTTAGGGTTTTAATCCTCCACTTGCACGCGCTCCACTCTCCCAGATTGTGTTGAAGATGGGTCTTTTTTTAAAAAAAAACAAAGAAAAACCCGTATGATGTGTCGCATTGTAACCCCTTGATTTCAATAAGATCAATGATCCATAATTGTGCACAAGATACACTCTAAGGGTTGTGCACACTTGAACCACACCCTATATATATAGAGAGAGGTTGGGTCAGGTGTACACACCCCTTATGATGTTAAGTGTTAACAAATCTGAGTCATTCATTAGAAAAAAATTAAAGGTGGAGATGAAAATGAGATTTCTATTTTTTAAAATTAAATTTTGGTGGGCCCAAGTGAATTCATCCGCCACTCCATATTTGGGAGCGTGTGCTTCCGTTCCAAAAAGTCAATATTTACAAATCACAAACTTGTCGTGATGATTGTACCAATTGTTTGAATTTTTTTTTTCCAATTTTGTATAAATAAAATGATTTTTCTATCCTATGCCCCAAAGGCATAGGATAAGACGCTAAATGTAACGGCCCGAATATAAATATCCGGGATACGTTTCGAAGGTCGAATACGTTCGTTCGGATGTTGCAATTCAGGTACGGGTCGAGGTTTCAAACCTCTAATGAGTCGAAGACTCAGAAATACAATTTAAACGAAAATAAAGCGGAAGTACGGTTTAGATACAAAAGCCACGGCAGAGCCGGGTTAAAACCAAAACAAAGTGGGTGATTGCCGTTTGTCAAGTTAGAATATATTAGTCGGATTCTTCGATTCGCCAAAAGATTTCCCCGTCACAGAAGCATGGAGCAACAAGAGCGGTACCTAACACTATCCACGAAGTCAGACCTGGTGATCGCCTGCGGGTCCTCTGACCGCGCTGAGGCCACATAACATGCCTATGCCTAAATAAAAGATGACTAATGCGGTACAAGATTTAAATCACACTATCATGCCCCTAGTATATATAATATGCTGAAAAGAACTGTAAAGAGCCCAAGACAATGCCAAGTGGCATATCCCTCTCCTACCTCTGCACCCCTTCCCGTTAGTGCAGAGACTGGCCAGTTCGTTGCTATAGCATAGCACATCCTCGTGGTGGTGCACTCACCCACGGTATCATCATAACATATATAAAAAAAAATACGTAAATCTTGCCCGATGGTGCTGGGCTATCATATCATGCTCATATCGACTCGATAGACTCAGGGCACCCGATGGGGCTGGGCTACCCTATGACCCTAGCAAAGACTCTAGGACTATCACAGATAACGGTCGTTCTGTTTCAAACACACAAAGTAAACACATGCTCAGTTCCATGCAATCCTAGCATGATACTACATGACATGCTTTAATATGCAACAAAACTACACATTACATGACACATCAGGCAGGAGGTCCAGGTTACTGAGTAAGTCCCGTAGGATACTTACCTGTTGATGCAGAACAGCAAGATAACACAAGCAAGGGCCCAAATGTAAGTCCAAAGCAATCCAAAAGCAATACACACCTATCATCAAGTCATTTCCATAAGCTACCGGTTCACATTCATACATACGGAACCCAAGTTCTCAACATCCTCAAAACCAACCGATAGTAAAACCGTTTTCCAAAATCTTAAATCAAAATTAAGTCAACTCATATTCATAATAATTCTCCAATCATACTTGGCCAAATTCCGACATTAAACATTTAAGCCTTAAAGTCAATTTCCAAAATCATGTTATAAAATAATTCCGGCATGTTTCTTATTTCAAAAACATAAAATAAGTTCCAATATTAAACCATCAAAATAATTCTATGCTCACAAATCATATTTATAATTCAAAACCAACAATTCGCTTTAAAGTCCCTAACTCACATGTTTAAATCCTCATAAAATGCATCAATTAAATAATCCAATCACTATTATTTTAAAACAATAAATAATATATAACGATAAATTTTCCAAAGTTTATAATTTAATCAATCCCAAAGTAATATTAATATTCAAATAATTTAACACTTACTATCCATATCTTCTTAAAACAAACCAAAAATATATTTATAACTCCATATCACTTATTATCACTTTTAAAACCTTTTTAAATATAAATATTAATAATTTCAGAACATATAAATATATAATCATTTTCCCAAAATCAGAATAATTAAAAACATATAACATATATGGGTATATACATATATATATATATAAATACATAACACAATATATATATAACATAACAAAAAAAATAACCCAGCCAGCCCCAAAAGAAAGAAGGACCCAAGCCAACAACCCCAACCCGAAATCAGACCAGCCCAGCAACTCTAGCCCACGACCCGAATCCGACCCAAATTCAAGCCCAAACCCGCATACCCTACCCGGATCCCCTCCCCATTTCGATTTAGTGAACCGGAAAAATAACTGAACCGGCCCCAAAAATAGAAAATAAAAGAAGGAACCGGCACCTGAACCCTCCCTCTTCAATTCCATAGAACAGAGCAGGGGAGCGGCGCCGGAGAAGCGAAGGAAGAAGAAGAAGAAGGAGGCTAGCCAGCGGAGCTCCGTTCTCAACCCAACCACCCCCAATCTGGTCGAACCTAGATTCCGACCTAAGCCCGACCACAATGAAGGAAACGACGCGAGCAGGGGAGGGAGAAAGGGTGACTTACAGGGCGCGACTCCGAGGGCTCGAAGCTTCGTTGGAGGTTCATCGGCGGCGCTCCGGCTGTGGGGACTCGAGGGAAGGTGACTCCGGCTCCTGGGTTGCGCGTTGCTGCTGCTGCTCGAGCTCAGAGAAGGAAGGAGAAGGTGGTCGGAGCTGTTGCCCAACAAAAGACGAAAGGGGATGAGGAAGGAGGTGAAATGGGGTGTTACCCAGTTTCTATGGTGGGACGACAGTGCCCTGAAGGCGAACAGGGCGACGGTAACTCGGCAAGGAGGAGGGGTGGTTGCTGGAAGTCAGAAATCAAAATCGGAGGGAGGTGGTGCTGGTAATTTGGATCGGAAATGGAGGCCTCACAAAGGTGTTTGGGGTTGATTTCATGAAGAACAGAAGGCAAAGGGGAGAGAGAGCCTTCGGATGAAATAGCATCAGGTGAGTGTTGTGTGTGTGAGGAGGGATGCTGCAATTGTGTGGGTGGTGATGCAGAGGAAGGTGGGGTGAGGTGAGGGAGGGGGACCAATTCAATTACACAGGAATCCGAGGGAGAGGGGGAGAGAGAGAGAGAGAGAGAGAGAGAGAGAGAGAGAGAGAAGAAAAAGAATAAAGAAAAGGGAAAATAAAATAGGATTTACCACAATACCAATTCAAAATTAGCGGAAAAGACTCAAAACCCGCTCACCCGATCGAATCCCGACTAAATCAATTTTAATTAAAATTTGATTTACTAATTTCAAGATAACGGAATTAAATTAATTTTACCAAAACTCGGAGCTCGAAGGCGGAATTAAATCCGTTAAAACCTAAATTCTCCAAAGGATGCCGGAATGTTTTTAAAATCAAGCGTACACTCGAGGACGGGTTTTTCTCCGCTTTTACAATTCGAAATAAATAATGACATATTTAATTAAAATAATAAAATATTATATATATAAATTATATTCCGCCTTTACATTTATCCACCTCTAAAAACAAGTCTCGTCCCCGAGACTAAATCATTTTAAAGCAATGGGAAGGAGTTTGAAATCGGTGAGTCCAAGGATCTTGCAATCATCTCGGTTGCGTCTTCCGGGATTCTCACAACATCCTGGTCACGGTCGTGACATCTCCAAATGGGTCTTGTCGAGTGTGTAATAAGCGCCCCTATCACATTCTCGCTTCGACCTTTCGGGAGTATCACAACTCTAAAAGCATTACAACATCCCGACTAGGTCTTAGCAAGCAATCTATAAGCGCCCCTATAAAATGCTTGTATCCACTTCGTGAGACGTCTATAATGTAAACCCCAAGTTGGTCATTTTTAAAACCGCTCAAAATCTCCAAATCTGATGTTTAATCAAGCAACTTTACACCAAAACAAGTCAATTTCTTTCAAATCAAGATTTCGTCAAAATCTCCCAACAACCACATCAGTTTCTCGCATATCAATCAATCAAATTCAGAAGGTAGGAGGTGGATGATTCCACCTCTAAGGGCTAATCCCATATTCTCTTCCTAGGTTCCAAAATCGAATCAATCCATCAGTCTCAATTCAGGCAAGATGCATAAGCCATAAGAAGTACATACTATATAACCATTCAATCTCCAATCGACACATCACACATCAAGTCTCAACATATACCAAAGTAGTGCCACAAGGTCACATCAACATCTCCATATCATACTAAAGGTCGTAATATGCATCTCAACGACATAACAAAATCATAACAACGTCTCAACATCACACCAGAAATCATAAAAGTATCTCTCATCACAGAATCAATGAACCAAAACCAATTGTCAACACATCAACACAACAAGGTCAGGTTATTAAGGTTCAGCAAAGGGGAAGGTCAGTCAATATGTAAATCACCAAAACGTCAGCATACTCGCAAAACATCATCTCAACTCATACAATGTCATATAACGAGCACTTAGCAATCACGCACCGTTATCTCATATATATATATATAAGTCAGATTCATGATCCAAATCAATATTCATCATTTAACATCCCTGATCATAATATAACGTCATGCTCTCACATAGCAACATATCATTATTTCATGATTCATACAACACATCATAACATGCTTCTAGAACAACATAGTAGGATAGCAATGTATCGTTATATCATGATAACACTTGTCACTGTCAACTAGATTTCAAATATTGCATATCAACATGTAATATCAGGTCATATCAGGTTTATCATGGCCGCTATCTAACATCATGCCAGTACATATTATCTAATCACATAATCATGAAAATTTTGCACATCATACAAGTTAAAATAAACGCAACCCCGTTCGCTCGATTTCAATTCCTACATCAAAACCAGCCTCATCTAGATTCACCAACATCAGCTCAGGTAACATCCTCGAAAGAAGTCCTAATTCATTTCAATACCCTAATCTCGCCCCTCATTCCACCAAGAACTCTCACTAGCAATCCACCTCTAAGAGTCCAACCCCTAACTCTGTTTTCACACCCGAGTACCCCTGCATACTATGTTCTCGATACCCCCAAAGGTCATTTCTTACATTTCTCACTCTTCCCAAGATATGACAACGTAGAACCCTTCTAACCACGCATCTTCAATAAAATTTCCTCGGTCACTACCTAACCAGCCTATCCCTAATCATACCCTTATCCGAGATTCACCTAGGAGCTCATCGAAAACCACCAAGCATTACCTCTTATAATTCCCGAACCCACTCGGTCCAACCTAAGTCAACACCCCTCTTCGGCAACTTTCCCTTACCACTGTCAGTCATTCTAATCACTCAAAACCTTTCTCCACTCTCTGACCACTCTACCAAAAGGATCTCATTCCCATGTTTCAAAGAAGAAGCAATCATGGGCATTATTGCACATAACGATCACATCATATCAACTAGCATTTATAACAACAGCATCATTAGTTCATCATCAAACATTGCAACATGTATCAAAAGTCTCAGTTTACCGTCATGCTCGAAATTATCACATAACACCATATATGAATAGAGTCAATTTTTTTAGCAAGTTTCATCATAATCTTAGCTAATAAACAGTTCAGATTCTCGGCATTTGCAGTTCATACTATATAGGAAAGGAATTTAGATCATGCTTCGCAACTCAGAATAGCATCACATCAAGTCATCATGGCACATTAGGACTGTAAGGCATCGAATCACATCATCACATCAACAAGCAGCTTTCAACATCAAGTCAGTGCAATATCATCATCAACAAGCTCAGAAAGGGTTAGCAATTCGAATAGAGGACGCTCCCACCTGCAAGTCATATTGTGCTCAACAATCGTAATCCTCAAAGCGAGCTTGTTCCGTCGACATTATCGATCCTGAGGCCCGTGGGTTATAGGCCCACGCTTCCGCTGCGCTGCTCTATCGCTATTCGTCTTCTCGATCCCTTTTTTCCATGCGGTCGCTCATCCAAGGTAACGTGTAGGAGTTTAAGTTAGCGAAGATAGGGGAGTGACAAGAGCGGACGACCCAATGTTTCTTTCGGAGAAGGAATAGGCCAAGGCTAAAGACGACATGACTAGAGACAAGACTCCGACTCGGGAATAGTAACGATGCCTTTATGGAAGTCCATTAAGGTACAATTGTGACAAACAAGCATGAATTCACTATGGAGCATATCAATCACAGAAATCCACACTAATATGTACCTACCTCGGGGCAACATTCGTATTCATATCAAAGACACAATCAAGTCCTACGCTGATGTATGTGAAACAAGCTAACATTCTAGTATTCCATGGAAACAGATCTGCCTAGTAACTTCGAGCAAGATAGGCGGAACCAACAATGATCATATATGATTCGAAGTCAAGCGGAATTTAGTGAAGATAACGATCATCATGCATATGAACAATGTAAAAGCATGGTATACAAATCAACAAATGAGTCAAAATATATCATGGCAAGGTATATGATAACAATCAGATGACGCGTCATACAAGGACACATAAGAGCAGCATAGTAACTATCACATCTAACAGCAATGATCACATATTAGGTCAAGCATGGCACAGAATCCTATGACGAGATCCATCTAGAGAGCATAGATCCTACATGATACTAGCGATACATAATGCGATACAAGCATAGTCAAGATTCATTAAGAGGAGTTCAACATAATGTTCACGAAACATGAGGCATCATCAAAAGTAACAAGATGGACATCATGGATGCTAGGCTATAATCATGCTAAGAAAGAACCATCATAGAATACATATATGGTACGATAGCTGTCACATTATAGAACAAGCATGATATGAAATCATTCAGCAGGTCATATTGAAAGTCATAAGCTCCACATGATACTAATAGCACACATCGAACATGAGTACAACTAGAGTAATTCAACTAGGTTCATTCCGATATTCATGCGTCATGCAGGTGCAAAATCATGATATAGGGTGGTGCGTGATCATGCGAGGTGTCAAGTCATAGGTTCATGCAAGCACGAGGAGCCATCATAGAGTAATAGACATCTTTACCATGTAAGCATGTTAGGTTTGATCATCATGGAAAGCTAGTCATTCATCGAATTCAACATTAAACTCATCAGGACGAGTGAAACATGTTAAGAGAACAGAAAGAGGAACGAGCCACACTATCAAGTACCTAGTTTAAGAGTGAATCAACAATAACGTAGGCAAAGTAGAATTCACACAAGTCACAACCAAGGGCCCAACATGTTACTAGTGGTTCAATATAACATATGGTATATACATGCACTCGACTGGTTAATACGACGGTATGCAAGAGTTCATTCAATCACATCTCAACGACATAGTGGCACGAGAGGAAAACGCAACGAGGTATAGAGCAAGTCTAAGCAACGTGGCGACATGACTAGAATATGGGGACATGACCTCGAATCAACACATAATATGACAAAACATGCATTCCTCAAGGTTCAATTATAACGCATATTCTCCGTTCAACAAAACTAATCACACACAATATTAACTTGCAAAATAATCAACAATAGTTAATCTGACGAATTCGGAATAGATGGGCATGCTATAGATTCTTGTCACAAAACGAACGATAAGCATCGAGGCATCATCGGCTAGCATGCTAAAGAGCACATCTTATGAGGCATTCATATAAGGAAGAGTCGATCACACTATCATGAACCTATTCACAGAAAGGACATCAATTATACAACTTCATAGCATATGACATATTTATTCGGGCCCTAGTATGACAATGTAATATACTAAGTAGATCATGTCGGGATGATATGGATACGATAAATATAGCTCAAACTTATACAATAGTCATTATGAACATTAAAGCACATAAGCATAATTCCACGCTAAGGGTCAATTGTAGGTCAAGGAGTAGTACCATATAGTATCACGCAATAATGGACAGAGCAATCAAGATAACCCGATAGAGATCCATAAGGGCAACATTGACTCTTCCTAACTGACTCATCACCCATCTTTCCCGTGAGACTCGGATACGACTTTTCATGACAAGAGGACACTGATGGATCGTCATAAGAATTGATAAGGACAAACTCGTAAACATCTCACTCTCTAACACGGAATTTCATCAAGGACCGTCTTTCAACACTCTCACGGACAACCTTTATATTCAATCATGATTCCCGACACCATGTGTTTACCAACCCAATTCCCGTGGAAGACCGATATTCGAAGGGAGGACTCGATTGAATTGTCAAAATGGTTCATAAGGAAAGGGACGGTTCCACAAAGGCTGAGCTTAACCATATAAGAAGAAGGGTACTCCCGCTATCCCGTTCGCACAGATCGTTCAATATTCATTCAATAGTTAGAACATAACAATCAAATCTTTAGCATATAAAGCACCCAACATAGAGTCAGTCAATGGCAATTATAACGACCTCCTTGGGACCCTCCGGACCCAACTGTAAAGAAAAGCTAGTATTTCGCCTACCCGTTTCCGACTACATCCAATAGGGATGGTCTATCGCCTTTTCTACCCACTCGATCCCTTATTAGTTGGTTCTCCACTTTTATCATAAGTCAAGTTCATACTTAGTCCAATTGAGTTAGGCATATTAAGTTCATTTTGCCCCTTTAAAACGCTTCTAAATCTTCGAAATCCATGGGCGGTTTTCCAAAACGTACACCCGACCCTTGCGTACCCGAATTGCACAACCTGGCTCTGATACCAACTTTGTAACGGCCCGGATATAAATATCCAAGATACGTTTCGAAGGTCGGATACCTTCGTTCGGATGTTGCAATTCAGATACGGGTCGAGGTTTCAAACCTCTAATCAGTCGAAGTCTCAAAAATACAATTTAAACGAAAATAAAGCGGAAGTACGGTTTAGATACAAAAGCCACGGCAGAGCCGGGTCAAAACCAAAACAAAGTGGGTGATTGCCGTTTGTCAAGTTAGAATATATTAGTCGGATTCTTCGATTCGCCAAAAGATTTCCCCGTCACAGAAGCATGGAGCAACAAGAGCGGTACCTAACACTATCCACGAAGTCAGACCTGGTGATCGCCTGCGGGTCCTCTGACCGCGCTGAGGCCACATAACATGCCTATGCCTAAATAAAAGATGACTAATGCGGTACAAGATTTAAATCACACTATCATGCCCCTAGTATATATAATATGCGGAAAAGAACTGTAAAGAGCCCAAGACAATGCCAAGTGGCATATCCCTCTCCTACCTCTGCACCCCTTCCCGTTAGTGCAGAGACTGGCCAGTTCGTTGCTATAGCATAGCACATCCTCGTGGTGGTGCACTCACCCACGGTATCATCATAACATATATAAAAAAAATACGTAAATCTTGCCCGATGGTGCTGGGCTATCATATCATGCTCATATCGACTCGATAGACTCAGGGCACCCGATGGGGCTGGGCTACCCTATGACCCTAGCAAAGACTCTAGGACTATCACAGATAACGGTCGTTCTGTTTCAAACACACAAAGTAAACACATGCTCAGTTCCATGCAATCCTAGCATGATACTACATGACATGCTTTAATATGCAACAAAACTACACATTACATGACACATCAGGCAGGAGGTCCAGGTTACTGAGTAAGTCCCGTAGGATACTTACCTGTTGATGCAGAACAGCAAGATAACACAAGCAATCCAAAAGCAATACACACTATCATCAAGTCATTTCCATAAGCTACCGGTTCACATTCATACATACGTAACCCAAGTTCTCAACATCCTCAGAACCAACCGATAGTAAAACCGTTTTCCAAAATCTTAAATCCAAATTAAGTCAACTCATATTCAAAATAATTCTCCAATCATACTTGGCCAAATTCCGACATTAAACATTTAAGCCTTAAAGTCAATTTCCAAAATCATGTTATAAAATAATTCCGGCATGTTTCTTATTTCAAAAACATAAAATAAGTTCCAATATTAAACCATCAAAATAATTCTATGCTCACAAATCATATTTATAATTCAAAACCAACAATTCGCTTTAAAGTCCCTAACTCACATGTTTAAATCCTCATAAAATGCATCAATTAAATAATCCAATCACTATTATTTTAAAACAATAAATAATATATAACGATAAATTTTCCAAAGTTTATAATTTAATCAATCCCAAAGTAATATTAATATTCAAATAATTTAACACTTACTATCCATATCTTCTTAAAACAAACCAAAAATATATTTATAACTCCATATCACTTATTATCACTTTTAAAACCTTTTTAAATATAAATATTAATAATTTCAGAACATATAAATATATAATCATTTTCCCAAAATCAGAATAATTAAAAACATATAACATATATGGGTATATACATATATATATATATAAATACATAACACAATATATATATAACATAACAAAAAAAATAACCCAGCCAGCCCCAAAAGAAAGAAGGACCCAAGCCAACAACCCCAACCCGAAATCAGACCAGCCCAGCAACTCTAGCCCACGACCCGAATCCGACCCAAATTCAAGCCCAAACCCGCATACCCTACCCGGATCCCCTCCCCATTTCGATTTAGTGAACCGGAAAAATAACTGAACCGGCCCCAAAAATAGAAAATAAAAGAAGGAACCGGCACCTGAACCCTCCCTCTTCAATTCCATAGAACAGAGCAGGGGAGCGGCGCCGGAGAAGCGAAGGAAGAAGAAGAAGAAGGAGGCTAGCCAGCGGAGCTCCGTTCTCAACCCAACCACCCCCAATCTGGTCGAACCTAGATTCCGACCTAAGCCCGACCACAATGAAGGAAACGACGCGAGAAGGGGAGGGAGAAAGGGTGACTTACAGGGCGCGACTCCGAGGGCTCGAAGCTTCGTTGGAGGTTCGTCGGCGGCGCTCCGGCTGCGGGGACTCGAGGGAAGGTGACTCCGGCTCCTGGGTTGCGCGTTGCTGCTGCTGCTCGAGCTCAGAGAAGGAAGGAGAAGGTGGGCGGAGCTGCTGCCCAACAGAAGACGAAAGGGGATGAGGAAGGAGGTGAAATGGGGTGTTGCCCAGTTTCTATGGTGGGACGACAGTGCTCTGAAGGCGAATAGGGCGACGGTAACTCGGCAAGGAGGAGGGGTGGTTGCTGGAAGTCAGAAATCAAAACCGGAGGGAGGTGGTGCTGGTAATTTGGATCGGAAATGGAGGCCTTACAAAGGTGTTTGGGGTTGATTTCCTGAAGAACAGAAGGCAAAGGGGAGAGAGAGCCTTCGGATGAAATAGCATCAGGTGAGTGTTGTGTGTGTGACGAGGGCTGCTGCAATTGTGTGGGTGGTGATGCAGAGCAAGGTGGGGTGAGGTGAGGGAGGGGGACCAATTCAATTACACAGGAATCCGAGGGAGAGGGGGAGAGAGGGAGAGAGAGAGAGAGAGAGAGAGAGAGAGAGAGAGAGAGAGAGAAGAAAAAGAATAAAGAAAAGGGAAAATAAAATAGGATTTACCACAATACCAATTCAAAATTAGCGAAAAAGACTCAAAACCCGCTCGCCCGATCGAATCCCGACTAAATCAATTTTAATTAAAATTTGATTTACTAATTTCAAGATAACGGAATTAAATTAATTTTACCAAAACTCGGAGCTCGAAGGCGGAATGAAATCCGTTAAAACCTAAATTCTCCAAACGATGCCGGAATGTTTTTAAAATCAAGCGTACACTCGAGGACGGGTTTTTCTCCGCTTTTACAATTTGAAATAAATAATGACATATTTAATTAAAATAATAAAATATTATATATATAAATTATATTCCGCCTTTACACTAAATTGGGAAATATTTTTTAAAATTTAATTGATTTAGCTTTTCTTTTAATTAGATTCCTAGGGTCGCTTGCCTTTTTGGTAGGGAATCTTTCCCAATTTAGGGTCTTATCCTATGCCCTTAGGGCATAGAATAGAAAAACCGTAAATAAAAATATATGATATATACTCCGCATGTGTTAACTTTACCCAGATTTTTTTAAATATAAATCTCCATAAGATGTTATTTTTTTAATAGCTGATGTAGACCCCTAATTGAATCAGTCTCTATCACGCTATGGGTAAGAGATATAGTCAATCTATTACGTTAATTTGTATATTGTTTGATTAAATTGACATATATTTCGGGTTTGGATTGATTATGTGAATGGGGGATGTATATTTTTTTGTATTGGGGTTTGAACCTTATTCGTTGATAATAAGAAATTATTCATATATACGTGGGTAATTAGATGTGGATTTCTTGAAATTCAAATTCTATTTAAAATTGATCATGAATTTATCGAATATTTATTCGTTGATAATCAGGAATTATTCATATATATGGGGGCAATTAGATGTAGGTTTGTGGAAATTCAACTCTGTCTAAAATTGTTTATGAATTTATCGACTATTCAGCAAGTTCAAAACCACTATTCGTTGATAATAAGGAATTATTCATCGAAAGTGTGAGTCAATTTTGCAACTATTCGCTAAGTTTATAGTAATTATTCACTAAATTAGTAGTAATTATTCTCTAAGTCGAAGACCGGCGAGACGACCCATAAGCCGGTAGCAGGCAAATATTCGGCAAATTCTGAATCATTATTCGTTGATAATAAGGAATTATTCATATATGTGGGGACAATTAGATGTAGGTTTCTTGAAATTCAAGCTCATGAATTTATCGACTATTCGGCAAGTTCAGAGTAACTATTCGTTGATAATTAGAAATTATTCATATGTATAGGGGCAATAAGATGTAGGTTTGTGGAAATTCAAACTCTGTCTAAAATTGTTTATGAATTTATCGACTATTCAACAAGTTTCTAGCCACTATTCCTTGATAATAAGGAATTATTCATCAAAAGTGTGAGTCAATTTTGCAACTATTTGCTAAGTTTATAGTAATTATTCGCTAAATTGGAAGTAATTATTCGCTAAGTCGAAGACCGGCGAGACGACCCATAAGCCGGTAGCAGGCAAGCATTGACAGACAAAATTTAAAAGCACTATTTTATAAGTTGATCATTATTCATGTCAATTAGAAGAATTGTTCGGTAGAATATATAATATTGCTTAGGGATTTGGGGTTTCTGAAGCATTATTCGAAGCATTAGTAATCGGTCAAATAATACATTATTCATAGAAAATATACTTCACAAAAATTATAATTAAAAACCCATCGAAATAAAAAAATTAAAAAAAATCAAAAGGGAATCACATGAGCAATTTGCAGTTATATGTAATCGCTTGATATATATTTACACTTTAAAGATCACAACAAATTGATAAACGGTTGTTACACGGACGACAAATCAAAGTGAGTACTCGGTAAGTGACAAAAAAAAATTTGATTACCCGGTATATAACAAATCAATTTGATTTGTTATCAAAAAAGGAAAAGAAAAAAAGGGAAGTGGGTATACGTGAGGTGTGTGGGGGTGGGGTAATTCCCGTTGGGCACCACTGTTTTTTTAATATAAATTAGAAAAAACCAAAATTAATCTCAGCCTTTCGTTTTCCTTCGATCAAGGGCTCATATTTGTTAACATTTAACATCATAAGAGGTGTTAACATTTGATCCACATTCTATATATATATATATATATAATTCCATTGTTAGGCTTCTAGCTCTAGTTAAAATGAAGAGAATCATTTAGGTTGGAAACTAGTCTATTCTCCGTGCTATGCACGGATTTAATGAAAAAATATTAACCTTCCAAAATAAATAATGTGTATTTAAATAAAAAAAGATAATCTAGATATTATCATATTTTTATATAATTTAATATTAAAACAATTATTTGAATAGCAACAAAGGAAGTTGTTTTTAATGAAATCATACCCTCTTTTGATTAACCATCATAAATTTCAAACAAAATCAAAACAAATCTTATACGTAAAGAAGAACTATGAAAACATAGAATAGTATAAAACACAAACAAAAATCGAATTGGAGCGAGAAAATATGCATCATCTTCTTCACAATGAGGCCCAACCCATTTCTCAAAAGGGTTTTTATTCTACAATTGCGAATTTAACAATTTGACAATCCGACTCCACAATGATATCATGATATATGTCAAACCATATATCATCTCATGCTAATTGGAAAATGAAAAAACGATATGCCCATGCTTCTGTCATCTTCGAGATTGAGCCCATTTGAATAGCTCTTACACCCATCAAGAGTTAGAGACGCAGAGAGGAATGGGGGGCTTAAGCGACCCTCTAGCTGGAAAGGAAAAAATATATATTTGTTAAAAATATTTTTTTACTATTAGAACTAAACTAATACAAAAAAATTATAAAGTTTATTTATCTTAGTTGGTCGTGAGTAATACATAAAAGTATTTGAAAAGTATTGATTCGAAAGATATTTTATATGAAAAATTGAATAAAATATAAAATTAAATTTGATTAACCATTTGCAAAGATGTAATTTATTTGTAAAACAACCATGGAATAAACCTCTATTTTAATTTAATAATTTCAAGATTAAAATGTAAAAGTACATGATTCTTATACAAACAACAATGGATTAAAACTAATTGAAATGTTATAAAATAAAATAACATAAAAGTATTTGAAAAGTATTGATTCAGGAGATATTTTTATATGAGAAATTGATTAAAATATATAATTAAATTTGATTAAGCATTTGCAAAGATGTAATTGATTTGTAAAACGAAAAAAAAAACAACCATCCTAGTTTATAAACATTAGCCAGATTATAATATAATTGATCCTTATCAAAATCAAACAAACAATGAAAAAAATAGCTATTATTTTTTAAAAAAAATACAAAATTATTTGATTCATGTATTTTTCATATTTTTAATCAATAAAAGATTTTTAAAATAATAAATAAGTTGCTAAATACATGACATTATTAATGATATGTAAAAATTTAATTGATTAAACTTTTCACTATAAAATATTTTGTTATCAAAAGATGAGATGTGACGATACTAACATATAAAATACTATATATAAACATTATTGATTATTATATATACGATTTTTCTATCCTATGCCCTAGGATAAGACACTAAATTGGAAAATATTTTTAAACTTTTAATTAGTTTAGCCTTTTTTTTAATTAGATTTTTTAGGGTCGCTTGCCTTTTTTGTAGGGAATCTTTCCCAATTTAGTGTCTTATCCTATGCCCCAAGGGTATATGATAGAAAAACCGTTTATATATTAACTATATTATTTAAATGTACTATTTCCAATATTAAATACATCATTGTTTTAAAAATGAACATATATTATTTAATAATTCATGATCTTTCAAAAATTACCTAATTTAGAAGATATTAGAAGATATGTATACGCATTTATTAAAATGATTATAAATAAGTGGCATCATTTAATGATATGGAGAAATCTAATTGGACAATTTTTTTGGAGGGAAAATTTTCAACCACAATGCGACATGTGACAAAGCAGCTACTACTTTAGTATTGTATAGGATGTATTAAAAAAAAAGAGGGAGAGAATCATGTATCACTCTTGAATTGATTCTTCTTCTTTCCTTTTTTTAATCATAATTGTTTTTTATAAAGGTAAGAATTGCTTCTTATTCTACTATAATGTAAAGAATCATGGATTCTTTTTTCCTTTTTAAGTAACAAATCGAGAGGATTAAGGATCTCCAAAAAAATCAATCAAAGTGTAAAAATCTAACTCTTTTTTTAGTACTATTAATAGTATCTAAAAACTAAAAACTAAAAACTAAAATAATGAAAAAGGAAAATAAGTGGTGGAAATGTTTGATTGTAAAAATAAAATTAGGTAGTCATTCGGTATAAAAAGGTGCCCTTATTAGCCAAATATCACCAACAAATAAATCAATAAGGAAAAAAAGGAACAAAATGGTTAATATGTCAAAGACTTGTTCGATAATCTTCTTCTTCCTTGCCATTACTTTCATCTTACAAAACGTTTCCGCTAAAGAACCTAAGCTTGGTATCCTTCAGATTCTCTTCATTCTTACTCTCCCTATCCAACCCTTTTTTTTCATCAAAAAATTGTTTGATAATTTCTTTTGAAAGAATATAACATAGTTTATTAAAAAAATCATTGTTACTATTAATTCACCTAACATTGTAAAATAATTGAAGATTTTTAATGCATATGTATATAACTATCTTGAGCAGATGTAGATGCACCATTGTTCAACTACCTTGAGCCAACAAAATGGGGAGACATTGGAATTAATTACAAACTTTGCTCAAATGGAATCCAACAATCTCCAATTAACATTGACACAAAAACTGCCGTCTTCAACAAACAGCTACTGCCTTTAGAAATTGTCTACCAAATCACCGGTGCTACCCTCATGACCAATGGCATAATTGCCCAGGTTTATTTTATATCTTTCATGCATCACTAAATCGATTATTTATGTATCTATAAAAACTAACTTTAGTGCACATAAAATTTTCCTAACACTTGCAAAAATGACAATGTAGATGGCGGTGAAGGGGAAGAGTGAACTGATCGTAGGTGGCAGGTCTTGCAAGCTACTCAACTTGCGTTGGCACACGCCCTCTGAGCACACTATTGATGGAAAAACGTTTGTTATGAAGTCTTTTAATTAGCATTCTTCTATATATGAGAATTTTATAGGTTGGAATTTTTGTCAGAGTTTGTAAGGCTGGATTTTGTTGAATCTAGTTTTGTAGCAGAGTTGCACCAAGTGTTCTCTTCGGGTGATGACAAAAATTTAGGGACGCCCTTGCACGTGATCATAGCCACTGTCTACACAGTTGGGGCACCCGATCCTATTATTGCTGCGGTATGTAACTAGCTTATATATACATGATAATTCATTTAAAAAATAATTAAACTAGCCAAGAAAAAATTCATTAAGTGTTGGTCACGTACGTGTTGTTGGTGATATATGTATATAGGTTGAACCTGAGATGACTAAATTGGCCAAGGAAATGAGTCCGCTTGACGAAAACAAGGAGTTGATTGAAGAAGTGCCCGCGGATAAAATCGCAGGAGTTTTGCTCAACAAAAAACCAACTACAAATTATATAATGTACACAGGCTCTCTCACCACCCCGCCTTGTCGTGAGGGGGTCACCTGGATTCTAACCGATGTAAGTTAATACACCTTATCGATCTTTATATTTGGACATACGTATATAATCATATGATTTCAATGCCATAATTATCGATCTAAATTTTGGAATCGACATGGATGGATGGATTGATCAGCCACAATCAATGTCATTGGATCAAGCAAAGCTAATCAACGAGTTACAAAGCAAGTCAAACAAAGCCAACTCAAGGCCTATTCAACCCCTCAACGGTCGACTTGTCCAAGTCAACTTCAAATGATCTACATCAAATTTATAATGAAGTTATAGTAGCAGTTAGTCAAGGATATTGTATGGAAAGAGACATCTTAATTCAAATATTGAAATAAAGACAACATTATTTTGAGAATTTTCAATGACCAATTTTTTTTTTTTGAGAAAACAATGTCCAATTTTAAAGTGTTCATGTTTTGATATCGATGATTATTATATATGGGACAACATTTTATTATCAAACAATAAAGTATCACATTATGTTTGAACCCCATGATTAGTTAAATAATGTGTTCATTTGACCTCAAAGCTTACCCAAAGCTCCTCCATATTGTAAAGACCTAAAAGTTTAAAATTCATTATGAATATTTTCATCGAATTAATTATTATCATATTTATTCGTGTCTATTTAAAATTTGAGAATTTTTACAATCTTATAAATCAATACTAAGTACTTAATTTTCGTATTTAATAAAACGATTTTATACATTGCGCGTTTCGGATTAAGAATGAATATTGTTTTAAACCTGTTTAGATGAACATGATAATATTAAGAACATTTTAAATTTAAATAGAAACTATGGGATAAACTTTGTTAATTATTGTGGTAGAATTTTAGCAATACAAAAATAACAGATTATTTTTGTGAATTTTCATGACTTAATCTAACCTAATTGATGTTATAAACTCCTTATACTCTCTCCTTCAACCTTCTCCTTCAACCTTCTCCTCCTCCTTCTTTCCTCGAGCTCCCCGCCGACTATGGCTGCTTCTTCCTCCTTCTCGCTCTCTGTCGCTTTCGCTCCCTATTTTCTTCCACCTTCGGATGCCGCTCAGCTCCATTCATCACATGGCCGCCGCCTCCTCGCATCTCCGACCTTCTGAATCTCATATCTAGTTTCCTCTCCTTCGACATCCTTCTTGCTCTCCTCTCCGAAACCCGTGCACCTCTAAAACAGAGCCGATTTCGCCGGAGATCGCACCTCCTTCTTCGCCGTTGTTCTTCTTCAAGATCTCGACCTTGCTTCTCCTTCTCGTGTCCTCAGCCGCCCGCCATTGAAGACGCCGACCCTCGCTCCTCCAGACTACCGCTGCCTACGAGGATACCTCGGCAATGAGTCGTTCCTCCTGCTCTCTCTCGCACCCTGCCGCCGTCGAGCCCACAGTCGCCGGTACATTCGCCGGTGTCCCCTTACCTCCGGCTCCTTCTCGATTCGGACAAGCTAAGCAACAGGGTCGACGAGCTCGACGTTTAGCCCAACACTAGAAAGCCAAAGATGCCCAGACGAGTCTTCGCTCGAACCTTGAACTGGAGAGACCTTATTTGAAATGAATTCAATTTATGGAGCAAAAGATAGTTGAGATTGGTGGTTGGTTGTCATCAATTGTCCTTGTTGTTGCTAATATGAGTATAAGTTGTTTTTGATAAACCAATGATAAATTTTGGTAATTTAAAGTCATGAACTTTATCGATTCTTAAATAGAAATGGAATCTTATCTTTCGCTATGTGGAATTATTAGGGACTAGTAAACTTGAGGCTTGAATCAAATTCTTATATAGCTGACCTTTTATTAGATTAACTTTGATGAGCTATTTGTAAGCTATAAATGAAAATGATTAGTTGGATTTAACTCTATAAAAGTTGATAAGTAAGATATTTTTGAGGTCTTGTTATACATGTGAACATACTTGTGGTGTTTTTGTATGCGTAGATCGAAAATGATATGATTTCTTCTCATAGAGTCCGCTTTATTAGACAAATTGCGTCTGATTGTTATTTGATGAATTAGTTGATTATAGATAAATGGATTATAGTTACTTCATTGAGATAGAATATTGTAATTTAGGCTGTGTTTGACGGTAGATTTTGTTTGGAGATTATTTGGGATTTGTAGTGTTTTTAGGAGATGGAGATTATTTTTGTAGATTAAGGAGATTTTGTAGTTTGAGATTTTTTTATGTCATAAATCTCTGAAAGGTGTTTGGTGTGTATAAGATTGTAATGTATTTTGTAGAAGGAAAATGACCATTTTGACCCCACCTTTATCACCCCTCCTTCCAAGTTCCCACTCGTCGTCCTTAGCACCGCAGGCCCTCATCACCTCCGTCGCTTGTCGACAAGGGCTTGGCTCTGGGTGGCACCCTCTTTGGCGTCGCTTATCAAGGGTGGCGGGTGAGATTGGCTCGGTTTTATTGGATTCGATGCCGGGGATAGGATGCGAGGAAGAGCGAGGGCAATGGTCGATGGCTATGGCTTCGGGAATTCCGTATGAAGAGGAGGAGTCTGTGGGAGTTGGGAGCTCGACATCTCCAGATCCATGGTGGCGGTGACGGCTGCTTCTTCTGGCTGGGGTCGATAGCGAGTCGATAACCAAGATCTAGAGTTGAGCAGCAGAGGAGCTTTGTCGGTGGCGCCTCTAGATCTGAGTGGATGGGCTTCGGTTAGGGCCTCCATCTCCGTTCACTAGGGCGGATGCAAGAGGGAGAGAGAAGCAAGGCTAACAGGAGAGACCCGAAGGAGGGAGTTTAAAGGCCCGGGCTCGGACAAGAACAAACATGAACGAAGAGGATGAACAGGAAGAACGAAGCAAGCAGAATGAAGAGGGGAATGAACAACAACGATTGGCTGGGCGGAGGGCAAGATTGGGAAAAAAAGGTGAAATCTACCAACAATTTCTATAATCTTGGGGGGTGGAGATTTCAATTTCAGACGGAAATAATCTTTAAAAAGCTCCACAATCTCCATCTCTAGATCCATTAAGGGTGTGTTCGGCAGTGCATTTGGGGGGATTATGGAGATTAAAAAAAAACAAATCAGTTTCTACTGTTGCAAATGGTGTTTGGTGGTAGATTGAAGGGGGTTTGAAGATGGGGATTGTGGGGATTTTAGGAGATTGTTTTGGAATCTCCCAACTCCAAGATTGTGGAGATTGTGTGGAGATTTCTATATATTCTCCCCAGTTTTGCCCTTGCCTTCAACAATCAGATCTAGTGTGTCGACAAGCTCGAGGGAAGGAGAAGACAGTACGGCTCGCCATTTCCATCGACGCTGGAGAGGAGGTTTGCGTCTTCGGCTATGCTCAAGTGCTTTTCCCTGCTACAGCGGCAGTCGGGAAAGTTGGAAGGTGAGGGCGGGGGCTTGTGCAGGCGGCCGTGGTGGTGAAATCGTCGTTGCTTCAAGTCACCTAAGTTGTCGAACTGCTCCTTCGCCTGCCTCGTTTTCGCCGGGGTATCTGTCTCAAGCATAAGGATGCAAATGTCTCACATATTAGCCAATGGGGGAGGGTATGGGGGGTATTAATTTTAGGGGTAATATTGTCTTTTTCATCAGATGAAATACACCACAATCTAATGCCTACCAAACACCTTTCGGAGATTTCCGTCATAAATAATCTTCATCCCCACAATCTCATTAATCTACAAAAATAATCCTCATCTCCTAAAATCTACGAAAATCTCCTTAATCTACATAATTTCCATCTACCGCCAAACACAGCCTAAAAACCCCTGTCAAACACCACCAACTAGATCTTCTTCTTTCCCATAATCTCCACAATCTAATGAAATCTTGTACCAAACACGTGCTTAGACTTGAAAATTTAGAATGAGAATCTGATAGAGGTTAGATTGACTTACTAGACTTTGTTGACAAGTATGTTAGAACTTGAGATGTGGCCTAGCGAGTTAGACTCTATAAATTAGTTTTTTTATCTTTAAAAATAAGGGTTAAGTTATAGCATGACCTAAGGGAATAAGATGAGAATGAGATATGAGTTTTTATAGAAACTGAGTTAAGAATGTGTGCTTTGTTGGATTATTGTTGGGTGAATAGAAGGATGATGGCTGAGTAAATAAAGGGTAGTCACCTTGAGTTAGAAATGATGCATTAGACTAACCTTTCCATTTTATTTAATTGATAAATATGTGATTCATTCTTGATAACATAATCTGTGTAAAAAGTGGTTCATTAGTGGTGAACTTGGGTGATGTTTTAGTTAGTATTGAACTTTAAGAGACTTACTAGAATATTAACGTACTCCTTCAACAATATGATTCAACCATGCCATTCTTGATACATTTGACTCGTTAAATATGATCCTTGTTGAGTTATTTGAGGATTTGATGATTTATGATTTACTTGAGCAATTGTTTAAGAAATACCCGAGCTTGATTTTAAGTAAGATGTTTTGAGTGTTGATATTGGTAAGGCTTTGAACTAAGCTTCATACTTGATGAGAACAAGATTAATTGAGAATGATTGTCATGAAGAGAATGTTAAATCACTTGAATAAAATATTATTTAGTCATGTGTTGATGTGGAAGCTTGCTTGTGTGTTGATTAAATACGTTTTGATGAGCTATCCCTTTGCTTATTACATGCTAGTGTGATTGAATGATTCTCTGACTACTTGTTTGCTAACCAATTGGTTGTGAAGACTCTAGGTAAGTTTTCTGAGACTTGCTCAAGAAATCGGACTCTCATGCTTGAGTGTTATATATATATATATAGTATGCTAGGTGTAAGCATTCATGTAGTAACATGCTTAGGAATTGCATTAATGATTGAGCATATGTATTCTTTGCATTTGGTAGAACGACCATTATTGTGAGTCTAGGAGTCTTTGCTAGGGCCATAGGACGACCAAGCCTCATTTGGTTCAATTGAGTCTTTTTTTATATGAGAAAGCATGAAAAAGAAACAAAATATGAGCATGAGACTGATTTTATATGATATGATTGGACTGCGGCCATGGTCGGGTCTCCACACTTGGCATGGGTGTGGAGTAGGAGAGAGATATGTCACTTGACAATCTTTGCGGCGCTATTTACTGCATTTCTTTATATCTTGTTATTAGCATGATGTGTGATCTAAATTTCTGCCATGCATTAGACATTTTTTATTTAGGATTAGGATGTATATTATATAGCCCTCTGTTGTGTCTTCAACACATGCATGATGTGGCTTGACCTTGACTCCGTGGTTAGTTTCAGGTACCCACACCCTATCTTTAATGCATGGACCCGACTTTTCTATCATTTCAGATCCGCTGATAAATACAAGTGAACCAAAAGTTCAATACATGAAATGATTATAAAGTTTAGCAAATATGTTATTGAATGCATTTACTACAGGCCAAGAAAATGACAAAGTCACATATGCACTAGCTCATTTGGAAGTTCCATAAGTAAATCCGACATGATGAATTTCAAGTGATTCTCAAATACACCAGAAGTGTTGAAGATCAATAGGCTCTTAGTTTATGATTCCATGGAAAAGAAAGAGCCCATAAGAATATGATGATCATCAAATAGATAATGGATGTCGATATCGAAATGATGATAAAGAGCTAGAAAGAAGGAATTCATGCAAAGATAGATTCTTTAAGCATGATGGTATTGAACCCGTAGTTCCAATACTCAAAGTGGAACATCAATTGGTTTTAAGGGTATGTTCGTACAAAAGAAAATATTAATTCAAGTTGATTGCACAAAATCCAATTAAAGGTTACATGAGAATGTATTCACCATAAGTGAATATAATTTTGGCTCCAAATGTAAATGATTGATGTGGTAGGTGCATACCCATATAAATGGAAAGACTCGATTGAAAATGCATGAAGCATTATTGTCAAAGTCTCGTCACATTGTATTAGGTCCCGAAATACCATACAAAGTTGTATTATTTTCCTTATCTTGGTTTTTATCCCACTAGGTTTTTCCAAGGTGAGGTTTTTAGCGAGGCAATTTATGCACCATTTAATACAACAAACCCCCCGGATTAACAATGAAAAGCACACTAGGTCGTGAAGTACCTTATGCTTGTGCATCCAAAGAACATCAACACCGATACATGGAAGTCAAGCACATCAAAGTCAATCATGAAGACATTCCAGCTCAAAGACAATGTTGAGACTCGACCAAGAAGCTCATGAAATCGATATCATCAAGAAGTTTGAGGAGCTTATTGGAATGAGAAGATTGCAAGAAGGATGTTGAATTCAGAGGGAGAAGTACGCAATGTACTCTTTTTCCCTTCGACTGGGTTTCGTCCCACTGAGTTTTCCTGACAAGGTTTTTTAATTATGAGGCAATATCACCAAAGCGTATCAAATGTCATCTGTATTTGTTCTCTTGGTCCTAGTTTTGTCCCATTGGGTTTTCTAGGCAAGATTTGTAATGAGTTACTAGTATTTAGAGAGGTTTATCCAATGGGAGAGTGTTATAAGATTAATTGTATTTATCTTTACTATTGGATAAACTCTAAGAGATAATGAATAAGCTCTAGGATCCCTTGTAAACTCCTATAGAAAGTGTTTGTTGGAACCCTAATGAAATATATCAATTACTCCTCTCATCTCTCTGTCTTTCTCCCTACTCTCTCTCTTTCTTTCGGTTTATCACATTCACATGAAAATTTTATTTTCATTATGTTTACCTTATATAACCTTATACCAAACGGGCCCGAAATCTCCCTTCTCATTCAATATATAACGAAATAAGAAAGTAGGGGTGATAAAATTAAACGTAAGTTAGCAAATGTGTATGTAAGTTTTGATTGCGGATATGGCAAGTACACATACGAGTTCACAATTTCGAGCAAGCAAACTCAATGTCAAACATTGTCATCGTCTCATTAGTCATATATACACACTAGGCATTTTTTTTTTGTTCATAGGTAGGCACTTTGGCCATTACAATAGGGGGAGAGGGATTCGAACACGTGACCTATTGATCACTACATGTCATCCTTACCAGCTAAGCTAGCAAACCTTGACTAATAGGGGAGAGTCATCTATTGCTTTGTCATCCACAACAGGACCACAAATCCAAAAATCTCTCTTTCCACGCTAATTAGAGTTTTAAAGTTGAGTTATATGTGAATAAAATATTGTCAAGGGACTTATATAGTGTTTGATCCAAATATAAAGCGTTTACTAATGATATAAGAAAATATGTATGAATGTATAATTACCTGCATATGGGTTTGATTAATTTAAAGAGGAATTACCATCTAAGTGGGGAATTACCATCTAAGTAATACTATATGGGTTTGATTACCATATGGGTTTGATTAATATAAAGCGTTTATTAAAGAGGAATTACCATCTAAGTAATACTATACTAAAAGTCGTGTCATATGATTATTAGTTCAATCAATGGGTGGATGATTGTGGAACAAAGGAAATACCATCTAAGTGGGGATATATCTTTATTTTATTCTTTATTCAAAATTAGTGAGGAGAGGTTTAATTGGTGGTTCCGCTCAAGTAGATTTTATACGAGAATAGAATATATAACCGATATATATAGAGGCTGATTTGGTGAAAATATTCTAATTTGTAAAATACACCCGGACCCTTAAATTATTGAAATCTAATGGAATTAATTATCAGTTTTAATGTATCTATCTAATACCTTAATTTAGAAGACTTTTGATAATGTGTCAGCACCTCCTTAATTTAAAGTTTTTCAACTAATCACAATTTTCTCTTATTAGGAATACTTTCATTATATTATCCTAACTTTTATTAATATTTTATAATATTAATTTGTTATATTATTAAAATTTTATTTATTAAAAATCGTATCATGGCGCAGAAATTGTACTAATTTTCATTTAATTGGATGGGGCTCAAGCGAAATACAAAATCACTTTTCCATTCTCTGGTTACCATGCACGCACGGAGAAATGTTTTTATGTTTTTTTCGGTAAGTACCCGGATTTTTTTTGGAAAAATAATTGACTAGTATAATGGTAATATTTATAATACTCATGTAGTTGCAACGAATAATCTATTCGTCTTCAATGAGTAATTTCGTCGAATAATTTTTATGTTTATACATATTCGATTTCAAATAGTATTCCTATTTAATAAAAATAATTTAACGGGTTGATTTGTACATTTTTCATTGAAAAAGAAAAGATTATTCGGTAAAAACACATGAGTATTCATTTGTATATTACCAATTATAGTTGGTAGTTACTTTTCCATAAAGGATGAATTGTTCTTTAATTAACGAAATTATTCGTCAATATATGATGAATTATTCGTTGATAGAGGACGAATTATTCGTATAAATAATAGAATAATAAAGTCGATATATGAGGAATTATTCGTTAATATAGGGGGAATTATTTGTTTGCTCAATAGTAATACTTGTTTCGGTTGAAAATTTTAACTTTATGCGGGTTTTTTATTACTCACTTAATTAACTTTATGCTATTTTTTATTACCCGCTTAATTAAATTTATGCTTTTTTTTATTTTATGTGTCTCACAATATATAAATAAATAAATAAAACAATTGGTTTAAACATCATTCGGATTTTTTCTGGAAAAAAAAAACATGCACCACACACATAGTAGAATGAGAGTAGGTCTGTGGGTTGGTTTTTTTTAGGACTCATGTTTTATTTTATTAGAAAAATAAGAAATAGCGATTAAATTTCCACTATCTATTTCACACAATTTAAAGGTTTAAATTTATTCATAAACTGCATCCTAAGGAGTTTTTACAAAATATCTACATTATATTCTTATTCTACTATTATTGGCATATATAGAGAGTATATATATTCTTTTTTTTTTTGGTAAGAATATATATATATTCTTATTCTACTATCATTGGCTCATCACAGTACTATATCATATCTTTATTTTTTATGAGTCAAAATAAAATTAGATAATACAAAATATGATATTCCATCTGTTCGACAAAACATATCATTTTAGAGTCTTAATTTATTCAAGAAAATATGTCACCGTAGGTATTTTGTATCTACTTTACAAAAAAAATCTCTTGTAATAATTAGTAGGTTATTATTTGCAGTTTTTGAGAAAGTAAAAAAAAAGTGTAATAAATAAAAGTATAATAGTGTACTTGTTGATTTTATAGACAAAATATTTTTTTTAAAAAAAAGTTAAAATGATGTTTTGGCGAACCATATATCCATCAAATTCACTAATTATAAACGGATCGAACAAATGTCTAGATTTGGGCCAAACTTTTTAATTTTTATACGTCAATTCCTTACCAATTATGAGAATGACTTAAAGTATCTTTCTTTAGTGTTGCACAAGTTTTCCCTCCTTTAAAAAAGCAAGGGAATGACATGATAAAAGAAAAAGAAATGGTGATTGTTGCGTCAATAATTCCAAGGGGTGATGAATGATGACTCGAATTATATAAATCTTTCAATTTTTTTCTCCTTTATTGTTAATTTTTAAGAAAAAAATGCCATATATTAAATTTGTGTTTATCGATATATATATAAAGTATCAAATTTATTTTATGATTTGCTTTTTCCACAATGTCAAAAGAAATAAATCAAAGAATGAACTTATAATTTTTCACCGCATTTTATTTATCCTTCTTTCTCTTGATATTTCAATTGTTTAATTTACTTGGATTAATATTTTTCATTTGTTAGTGCTTTTTTTTTCAAATTCATGAGTTTTGCTCTACTGCACAATATAATGTAATATGATGTATTATAAGTTATAATTAACAATCAATCAAACAAACCCTTATAGAAAGACCGACAAAAATAATAATTGATCATTTGATCCTGTATTCAAAGGAAAGAAAGCGAAGATAAAACTTGTAGTCGTAAGCGAAAAACAGAAAATCATTAGAAAAAAGGAAAAATCTTTTAAAAAGATTAAAAAACACACAAAAAACAAAATCTCTTATTGTGGAGGTGCCACGTGTCCCCGTGATAATCTGGTAGCGTCTTCCACCACCGCCCCAAACACGCTGTCTCAGCGGTGTGTTTCAGTTCTCCAGAGTTTTAAGCCTACAAAACTGTGTTTTCCAGACATTAAATTAGGGTTCCCGAACCACTTCCGCCATTGACGTCCTCATCGAGCTTATCGGTGTCCGAGGGACTGAGAAGAGGAAGGCGATTCCGCAATGACGGTCGAGTACAAGTGCTGCGAAACGCATTTCTTCATAAACATCGCGATTATAGTGTTCCTGGTGGTTTTTGCTGGTATGATGTCCGGACTCACACTCGGTCTCATGTCGATGAGCCTCGTCGATCTCGAGGTCCTGGCCAAATCTGGAACCCCTGGCGACCGCAAACATGCCGGTACTGTACTGTTGTTGATTCCTTACCAGAAATTTTGGATTTGTTCTTGAATTTGGCCTGTCGATTGATGGAGATACGCACTGATTTGGTATCGCCATGGACGATCTTATGCTATGTTTGCGTGTGCTGATTAGGACACGTGTGATCGGGACACGTGTATTGATATGGTTGCGAGAGAAGAAATAGAGTTTTCTATATGCATTGAATCCCTGTGATCGTTCCATGTATGGATTGTGCTACATGGATAAGATGAATATAGAGTTTTCTATTGTTTTGCAGCATATATGCCTTAGTCAAATTCCTGAATTGGAGTTGAATGAAGGTGATCATTTGGGATATTTATCTTTGTTAGGCATTCAAGAGCTTTCTATTCTTGTGTCCAACTTGTCTTGGTGAAATATTTCAATTTGAATCATAGGTTTATGAAATTCAACATGTTTGTTTTTGCAGAGTGTAGCAAGTATAAGAAATGATCTTTGGTTGTTTAATGTTCAAAGAGATTTCCCGGTTCTACCTAATTTTGTAAAATATCTCCATGTTGAAGTAAAAATGCCTTGTAATGGAGTTCTATTAGAAGTTAGAGCCTTACTTAGGATCTCTGCACTTCTTTTGCACCCTTAGTAGATGATATTGATTGCTACGTTTAAAAGTCTTTGGTTACGATTTGTAGAATTGATGTTCTTATTGGCAGCTGTCTACTCAAAATTAGTTCAAGTTGCAACTTACTAGATGATTTGAATTTTGACCTAAGAAATATCTGACACTTGCCCTTAACTTCCTCCATTGTGACCTCCATAAATCAATAAATCACCATGATAATTAGTAATCAGTTAGTTATGTTGGTCTTTTTGCGTGGAATTGTAGATGTGGATGAACTAGAACGTCTTCGATCATTGTTTTTAAGAAATTTATTTATTTATTTTTGAGATGAAAGTGTGAGAGGTGATGTGTCAAAAGCAGAAGGTTTTATTGACATTTGACTTATGGGGGCAAAAGATGCTTCAGTTGAGCTATTTGTAGTTTTCCGTCTTATGTATTCCGTTACACATCACTGTACTGCAGGGGTCATTGAAGTACACCATTTTCTAATGTTAGTTACTCTTTAGTGAGGAAGGGTTTTCAAGTTTCCATCTTATGGCAGTTATTGCAATTTTTCTTGAAGATATTCCCAAGTCAGACTAGCTATAACTTTTTCCAGGGAAAAATAGCTGTGAGTGCAAACAATGTCCTCTAAAGAGAAGGGAAGAAGGAGAGGAGAGAGGTAGAGAGAAGAAAGAGGAAATGGGGTTAATGCCTTACAGGATTAGGATCTTTTTTTCCCACCTAACCTAGGTTCCTCTGATAAAAGCTGATTGGTGTATCTATTGAAGAATCATAATTGTATCATTGATTATTTTTACAAAATTGGTTATTTGCAACATTGATTAGGTTCCTCTAATAAAAGCTGATTTTTTTTACAACATTGATTATTTGCATCATGACCGCCAGTTTTGGTTTTGATAATTATGTGTTCTGTACACCCTAAACTGGTCAAAACATTTTGTCTGAACCAGGGCATATTACTTAGGCAGGCTTCAAATCATGAATACAGATAATATTTATGATACAATTATCTGAGATTAAATCTACTCTGGACGAGGCACTATTCGTGCCAAATGACAAGCTGTAAACATTAAACTGGTAGAAGAGATAATAGTGCAAAATAAGGAAGAACCTGTTGATTATATTTGGGCTTTGTGGAATGTGTGGACGGTATTTGTGCTTGCTAAGAAGGACCCTCTTAAAAGTATAGAAGTAGTGAACGAATTATGGCACAAAGGGGGGAATGACCCATCCTTTTCATTTGAATGAAACGAACCTCATTTGGATGCATGGAATCTCAAAATGTCTTTTTTGGGAATATGCAGTACATATGTTGCTCAAGAAAATACAACATAAGTATTCAGTTGAGTTTTCTTTGGTTATATTTGTTTATGTTGACTGGAATATATTTTAGGCAGTTGGGCAACATTAATGTTTTTATTTGTCTGCATGGTGCATGAATTTCTGGGGGGTTTGTCCAATGTAAAATTCGGACTAGACCCAATGTTTGTTTTATCTGCTAGTTGGTATTATATGATTCTGGTTTATTTGTCTCTAGAAAATTCACCGTGATTCGATTGGGTTGTTGTAGTTTGGGCAGCAAGTAACCATGTCTTGTAAAATTGACTTATTTAATGTTTGTTAGCAAGTGCAAAGGGGCACCCATGGACAGCACCTTTTTATTATTCTGAAAATTTTGTGGGGCTTATTTTTCAAATTTTCAGTCTAGTGTTGGTTACTGACTGTAATAACCTAACAAGTGCAGCTACTGATGTCTATATTTTTCCCCACAGAGAAGATACTACCAGTTGTCAAGAATCAACATTTATTACTTTGCACACTTCTTATATGCAATGCAGCTGCTATGGAGGTATTCACTGTTGGAATGGTCAAAAGTTTTGCTCTGACATCTTCTCCATCTAATTATTCATTTTCTTCTCCCAATTGGCAGGCGCTTCCTATTTTCCTTGATAGCCTCGTTACAGCTTGGGGTGCCATTTTGATTTCAGTAACTCTGATACTTCTGTTTGGCGAGGTTTGTTGCTTTATTTGGATCCTATATGATTTGTGTGGCAACTTTGCTAGTAAAAAAAAACTGAAGCTGATCAAGCAGCTTTGATTAAACGTTTTGTGGCAACTTGGATTTGGTTGCATTTTCATGAGTTTAGAAGCATTCTAATTTTAGCTCCCTGCACTTCTTATCTACAAGTTATATTCTCAACATTTTTGAAGGAATTAGCAACGGCAAGTATAGGCTTAGGTCCAACCTTTGTTTAGCATGTCTTTTTCTCAGAACTAACTTAAATGATTGGGTTTTAGCCTAGATTTTGAATCGTTGTGGTGTTCAGTATATGAAAATAATTTACTTAGTCCTATTAAATTTAAAATGCAATGCAATTTTTTAAGATAAAGCAGAGATGTATCTTCAAACAGCCCTTGAAAAATGAAATACTGTTGTTGATGACTCTTACTGCTTAGAAGTTCTTACAGCTGATAATTATTTAAATTCTATGGTACAGATCATACCTCAATCAGTTTGTTCTCGATATGGGCTGGCAATTGGTGCAGCTGTTACTCCAGTTGTCCGTGTACTTGTTTGGATTTGCTTTCCCGTAGCTTATCCTATAAGCAAGGTAATATTTTTCTTCCTTCATCCATATATTGGCTGGTGAAACTGCATCAATGACCAATCCATTCATTCTTAGCTTTTGTTTTCCCTTTTTCTTCTTTTCTCCACCTGACCTTGCAACCCTGACTGTTTAAAGTTTAATCCTTAAGTATCTTCTTGGCTATGTGTCTATTATGGTGCAGCTGTTAGATTATTTACTAGGGGAAGGACATGTGGCCCTTTTCCGTAGAGCCGAGTTGAAGACGCTTGTCGATATGCATGGAAATGAGGTATGCATTTTTGCATCCATAATTTTACTCATAATTTGTTAGTTGATTCTGGTCCTTGCATTAAACAGTGCTCTGTTAACATATGTGGTATGTTTTTTTGTTTATAAGTGACTGAAATTTGTATTCTAATACTTGTTACCAGGCCGGAAAAGGTGGAGAATTAACGCACGACGAGACAACAATCATTGCTGGTGCATTGGAATTGTCTGAGAAAACAGTTGGTGATGCAATGACTCCTATATCTGACACTTTTGCAGTTGATATCAATTCAAAGCTTGACAGGTCAAAATAATGAAAACAACTATTGTCTGGGCACTCAAAGGACCCTTTTGAAACTCAAGTTTTTCCATTCTGGTTACTTGGAAGCTTTTAAAACTTTTTTTTTGTCTTTATTCACAGGGATGTCATGACCTTGATTCTGGAGAGAGGCCATAGCAGAGTGCCAGTCTATTACGAGGACCCAACAAATATCATTGGATTGATTCTGGTGACTGCCTCTACTTGATTTCTATATTTGTACTTATTTGATCTTCATGCTTATGTAGTTTTTGGCTTATTTTGTTATATAGTTTATCAAGTACCAAAAGCTAAGTAGTTGATTGTGTCTGCTTGATGCTAGTGATTTGAAATTAGGATGAAGCCATATTTCCATCTGTGTCGGCTTAGTTTTGGGCAGATGAGGCAACGTGATTTGCCATACTTCTATGCATGCAATATTGGGAAGTGTTATGAGTTGTGTCTATATTTGACTTCCCAGTTTTGTCATCCACCTTGCGGACCACACAAATTGTTAGAACCCCAAACCACGATAAAAAGAAGAAGATAGAATCTGAAAGGAAGAATCTCGGTAACAGCCCACTAGAAGCATGCATCTCGCTTCTAGGATTTATAGACATCTGAGATGCAAGTATCTCGCAAATCATCCAGTTTTGAGGAATCTTCAATCTGTAATTCAATTCATATTCCATTCCCATTACAGAGTGTAGGTTCTCCTCTTTTTATAATAGAGAAAGCAAAATAACTAACTCCGAATACTAAATGACGTAATAATTAAAATGCTGGAATAAGGAAGCAATATGGAAGAAGTGGGGAAAAAAGAGGAAGTTGGAATCTGAAAAAATAAAACTAATAATCATATTAAAACTAATAATATGGGGTTTTATCACAAATTGACTAGTTTTATCCAAATTTTCTTCCCAATCTGCATTTTGAAATGCAATTCTGTTGGCACTAGGTTATTGATATTGTCAATGATATGTCCGATATATAAATGCTGTTACTTCCTTTATATTGTGTCCCTGGGGAACAACAAATGTACCTTAACGATAAGCTTACAATAGAGAAAGGATGACAATTGATCTTGCCCCCATCCTGAGTGGTTTATTATGTTTGGCATTGGGGTTTTCAACTGGAGCATACTAGGGTACGAGTACTAAATATTGAACCTGTATATAATGTTTGTGCAGTGTTAAGATACTGAAAAAATTGTCATGCCCAAAAAGAGTCTCATTTAACTAGTAAAAAATCATTAGCATTTTTTAGCCGAAATTCTTTTAAATCTACAAACAATCAAACATTAACTCTATCTGATCGTTCAGTTTAGCTAGTTGAAAGCCATACGAACCCCCGTTGGCTTTTATATGAAGTAAAATGTTACTTGAAATAATATTGGCTTTGCTATATTTGGACGTTTCTCTTAGCTCAACTTTGTGAAATGACCGAATGCTATCATAAATTATTAGTATTTTAACATCATCTGAGCCATACTTTATAACTGGTTTCAAGTAAAAGAGTGAAAATCTACATATGATCACAGATTTTTGGACTTTTTCAATGTGATGGAAAACAGACTTGTGATTCATTGTGTTTTTTTTTATATTGAAAAATGGAATTGTATGTTCTCCAAACAAAGTTGCGGGCTGGTTAGTTGTTCTTCCTTTATTGCCTACTACACTCAATGCATTCCTATCTTTTTTTCTCCATTGTGGTTTACTGAGTGTAGTCATCCAGTGCCACTGCTGTTGTCATTGTTAGCTGGCAAATTATGTGAATCTAGATAGCCCTTCATTTTGTGCTTGAAGCACATATTCATGTTTTAAACTCTATTGATTTCAGTTTCTTTTCTATCTTTTAGGTGAAAAATTTGCTGACCATCCATCCAGACGATGAAGTTCCTGTGAAGAGTGTCACAATTCGCAGAATCCCAAGGTATGTCTTTCCTAGTTAATTTAGAAAAATCCTTTTCTAAATCAGGTTATTCACATCTCTATATTCATTTGGATCCAATTCCAATTACTCGAACCTTGCTGTGGAACTATTATTTTTCTGAAATCCCTGATTTTATCTGTGCATGTGTAAACCCTTGTATCTGAACATAATTATACCGTTGCCAAATTCTTGTTTGGGCCGTTCATTAACTAATTCATATACAATTTACTTCAGGGTTCCGGATACTATGCCATTGTATGACATATTGAACGAGTTCCAAAAGGGTCACAGTCACATGGCTGTTGTAGTAAGACAGTGCCAGAAGCTAAATGGAGAACCTGAGAGTACGTATTACACTGTCACAAGCCCTATTCTATACCGGAATTGGTCGTTCTTTTCTTAATCCTGAGCTATATATTATTATGATGTTGGTTGACAGATCCAGAGGTGAAGTTAACGATTGACGGGGAACAAACTGAGCAGTCGAAGAATTTGCAGCGCAAGAGGTCCCTTCAAAAGTGGAAGAGCTTTCCCCATAGTAATAAGTCGGGTAGGGGAGCCCGAACCAAAAAGTGGAACAGAGACATCTATTCCGACATCTTGGAGATAGACGGCAAACCTCTACCTAAGGTACCCGAGGAGGAAGAAGCTGTTGGAGTAATAACATTGGAGGATGTCATTGAAGAGCTTTTGCAGGTTTGCTAATCTTTCAATTTACAATTTCACATAAACTCGTAGCACGAGAAGCATGAGCACTCGACTAATCCCAGTCAACTGTTTCTGGTTCAATGTAGGAGGAGATATATGATGAGACAGACCATCATTTTGAAGAATCATGATCCTATCTTTGCCGGTATACAGTGAACCTTGCCGAGCCAGCATGTCCCGGGATATATAGTTTTTGCTTTAATGCCGAAGGGACTGAACTTAGTGACTATACCAAATATGTACAATGCCGATATAGTTGTGTGCTGTTGAAAAGACCGATCAAGTAACTCTGCATATGTACAAATTTTGCGTGAGCGAATCGAGCCAAAGGATCAAAGAAGATCCAGATGATGTTCTTTCAAGATGATGTTCTTTCAGGTCAGTGTTCTACTCTGTTATCATTCTGTGATCTACAACTTGCCCTTCAGGTTTAGTGTTGCATCAAGGATCTAAACAGGGGGGTCGCGGGCCCTCACTCCGCCGACGGAGTTTCGTAGTATTTGTAAAAAAAATTTTAAAAAATAAGGTAAAAAAATAAAAAAAAAATATGAAAAGGAACACAAAAATTGTTTAGCTTAGTTGGTAAAAAGATGGAAGGAAGTACAAGGGAAGCAAGAGGTCATGGATTCAAATCTCATACCTTACCTTTTTGCACTACTTTTTATTCCAACCAAATTTTCCCTATTATAAATGTCATATTTAAATCAAAATTTTTATTTTTCTTTTAATATTTTCATAAGATTATTCATTAACCTTACCTTTTTGCACTACTTTTTATTCCAACCAAATTTTTCCTATTATAAATGTCATATTTAAATCAAATTTTTTATTTTTCTTTTAATATTTTCATAAGATTATTCATTAACCTTACCTTTTTGCACTACTTTTTATTCCAACCAAATTTTCCCTATTATAAATGTCATATTTAAATCAAATTTTTTATTTTTCTTTTAATATTTTCATAAGATTATTCATTAACCTTACCTTTTTGCACTACTTTTTATTCCAACCAAATTTCCCCTATTATAAATGTCATATTTAAATCAAATTTTTTATTTTTCTTTTAATATTTTCATAAGATTATTCATTATGTTACACATTAAAAAAAAATTCTAATTTTTACTTCTATGAAATTTTTTTACTATCAATGTCATATGTAAACCACAATTTATGAGTTTTTTGGCTATATTTTCTTTTACTATTTTCATAAGATTATTCATTATATTACACATATTTTTTTAAAAAAAAAATTCTTCTGATTTTTACTTCTATGAAATTTTTTTACTATCAATGTCATATTTAAACCACAATTTATGAGGGTTTTTTTGTCATACTTTTCAATCCTATCATTTTTTCCCATTTACCAATGACAAATTCTTTAAAAAATTTATAATTTTCTTTCAATATTTTAAAAATATCTTAATCATGCTACACATATATATAAATTATAAAATTATTGTATGCATTTTTGTAATAAAATATCATGTTTATACCACAATTTATTGTTTTCTTTTAATATATTTTTTTTTAAAATTTTTATTGTATATACCGAGAAAAAAAAAATTTCTTAACCAAAAATTTCGCCTCCCTCCATCAATTCGTGCTGCCGCCGCTGGATCTAAATCGGTAGGAACACAAATGCAGACAAATGAACATTATCTACTACTTCCTCCATATCGAACTGTTTTAGTAAAATGCGGGTTTATTAAGAAAAGTTTTATTTAGACTAGGATGATGGAAATAAAAGGTGTTTTTTTTAAAACAAATAATCTGTAAAACAATGTTTAGATTTTTTTAAAAAAATTGGATATTGCATTGGAGTGAAAAGGTAAATGGATAAATGAATAATAGTAATGAGTTAAAAAATAGGTTAAAAATCAAGTTTTTTGATACAAGATATTTGCCCTAAAACACCAATGGGTTTTCTATGGCATAGGTTAACATACTCAATCGAGAAAGATTTCTCAAATTTAAATTATTTTAGATTTTCTTATTATTGGTTTGGTCACTTTTGTATATGGTAGAAAATCTTTTCTAATTAAGGTTTTAAGTCTATGCCCTTAGGATATAGAATAGACCGAAACATCAAATGTTTCAAATAAGGAGGGAGTACACGGGTATTAAATCACCTGTCTTTAAAAGTGTCATCCTTTTTACGGTTCAACCTTCTTCCTTTCACAAGCTTAAAAAAAAGTAGATTAAAGGAATTTAAAAATGATTTATTTTGTAAGAGGATAGATAATTTAGACAGAGTATATGACATTTACCTAGATTGATATATAGATTTCCAAATTATAAAAATAAAATAAAAAAAGTAATCTTATATAGTACTTCATAAAATACAATTGCTACAAGTATATATGAACCCTACTAGACACAATTGATACATTTGTTCTACAAATTGTCCAACTACAGGGAACTTGATGCATACATAGATATACAAATTCTACAATCAACTAAATAAAAGAAAAAAAAGAATAATACAATCATTTCTACACAAAATATGTATTTCATAGTACTTTGTTGCATATCAATTCAAAGACGATGTTTGTATAACACCCCAAAGATTAAGCATCCGAAGGAGCAATCCAGTGCCTTCCATTGACAAAGCTCTTAGCCAGGAACCTGTGCGCAGTGTCGTAGTCCAGCTCCCTCGCCCGCGATGCCTTAAGCATCGTCTCTGCGCCTGGCCCCCAACACTTGTACGTTCCGAACATTGTAGTCCTACACGAACAGAATCAAAGACAATTCGAAAATTTATACGAAATACATACATACATGTATAATAAGTCGAATACAACGTCGATTTATGGCACATTTGTGATTCAAATTTTATGTCACATAATAGTTGCGGATCCAATGAATACCGATCCGTTATAACCACACATATACATCACGAGACATATTAATTGCCACCCCTTATATAACAACAACAAAGATGTTTTTTGGAAGTTATTTTCTCGAAGTTTATAAGCACAAGACTCCATTTTTGTGCGTACAACATCACATGACCTTGGATTCAGAATTTGAATTTCACTAATTCATTAACTTTTTTTGCATTTATATTGGGGTAAATTACAAAAACACCTCAAAATAGGGATTTAAAAACAAAAATTTAGCGGGGGTAATTTTGTTAAATCATCATTTTATAGGTGATTTTATGTAATTTACGTTAACGTGTCAAAGCTATGGTTTGAAGAGAGAACAAGGGTATACGTAGAGCGGAGCTTACTCGTTTTTAGAGGTGGCGTGGCGGTGGTCCAAGTTGTTGTCGTCCCAAACGCCGTGGGCGACGAGGTCGCCGAAGTAGGTGAAGGAGTAGACGATGGTGGCGTACGGGCCCAAGGCCCGACCCACCAACACCGGCCCGGTCCCCGTTACCTTGCATTTGAAGAATGCAAAGCCCGACTTGTCATCCCTAGACTTCTTGTTGTGGGCGGCAATGGATCCGAACCTTGTCGCTATGGAATGGATGTGGCACTCCTACATAAATAAAGAGAGGTTGTGCAATTTAATTTATGAGAGGGGTCGGTTGGTAAATAAGAAAATACATGTATACCCAACAAGCTAGGCTAAATTCATGGAAAATTTCATACTTATTAGGAATAAATATGACACATTTTAAGTTTTTGTAATAAAAATTAATATTTCATTTAATTTTTATAATCTTAAAAGTTATATATATATATATGAGTATTAATTTGAATGGAAATTTACATAAAATCACCCGTTAAATATGAAATTACAGATACCACTAATTAAGGGGGTTTGTTTATAAAAGTTCCCTCATGTCCTCTTTCCATAATAAAATTCCATTAAAATGTGTGAAAAAGACATAAATGCCCTTGTTAAGCTTGTGTCAATCTCTTCTTTCATTGTTGTTCATCATATTTAATTAACCACGTATAAGTTATTCCACCCTACTAGGTTCAAACTTCAAAGATACTGGAAAACCATTAAACATCAATTTCAATCATTTTAAGTAATTTATGAACTAAAATGAGGGAAAAATTATGTAATGTTGCTTCTTTTTAATTGTTGCAAATGTTTTGAATTAGATTTAGATACTGATTTTAGAAAATCCTTCAAATTTTGAAACTTTAGTTAAATAAATCTAACTAGCTAGGTTATTTATTAGAGTAATATAAAAGATAAATTAAATCTCAATTCAACCCCCAATTTGTCATCTTCTCTTTGTTTCAATATGGGACAATCACCCTTAAAATTCTAAGCCTTTCCAAATATTACCTCCACAAGCTTAACTCGATTAATTACAATTATAAGTCTATTTGCATGTAAGCAAAATTTCAATTGGTTTTATTTTTTAAACCTATATAAAAAAAATGTTGTTGGCTTGAGAATGATATGACTATATGAGTGATCTTCGTTATCTTTTACGTTTAAGGGCATTTAAGTTTTAACGAGGGAATATACCATGGATGGTCTTTTTTAAACAAAACCCCTTATATTATTTAGCAAAATAATTTGTATTTTAATTTTTTTTTTTACTAAAGTGTGATTTGGAAGAAAGTTTTTGGAGGTTTTGGGAAGAGTAGAACAATTTTCTCCTTAAGAATGCACTAATTTTATTTTTGTACAATTACCAAAAATACCCCTGAGTCTTGAAAGCATTATTGAGGCCGGGGGGATGCTTACTTTGTACATGGAACGGCCATTGCCAAAAATGAAGTCGATGGAGCCCTCAATGTAGCACTCCTTGAAGTAATGCCGCCCGGCATCGTCGCAAAGCGTGTCCTGCGCCCCGTAGAATCCGCAGCCGGAGAAGTAGGCCTTGTCCCCCGATATCCGAAACGCCGCTGCCTGCCACCCTTCCATCCCCGGCAAGGGCGCCGGTGCAGTATTCTATCCACGTACACATAACCACCAAAAATTGTCTTTAGGATAGAACCCGTTCAACTTATGTATTGAACTGCCTTTAAAAAAAATGTTGTTATAAATAGGAGATACACTAAAATATTTGTACCTTGAAACTGATGTTCCTAGCGGAGAAATAGTTGGCATAAACTGTGACGGATGCAGTCCGGTAGGTGCGAAGCTGCTGGCCGTTGGGGTCGCGGTCGCAAGCACGGTCGTGCCATTTGATGACCGTCACGTCTCTACCGGCGCCTTTGAAGGTGATGTATGGCTTCAACGCCGGCACCACCACCTTCTCTCTATCAACAACGGAGTTCAATTAAACCCATGAGTGACCTCTTATAATTATAATTATGTTATCATATATATAATATATCTGATGTGAAACAATTTCAGAAATAATAATCAGTTTTTTCTAACTTATATCCTTTTAAACTTTTTTTTATTTTTATAAAGATTCCTCTAAATTGATTTATTAAGTAAAATTTTAAATATTTTTTCCAATAAAAAATTATTACAAATCACATAAATTTATAAAAGGGTAAACTGCAGCAAATCACTCCTTAAATAGGGTATATTGCTCAAAATCACCCCTTAAATTTAATATTGCAGAAAACCACCTTTATATAGCTTTTGTTTGCCAAAGACCACCCCGTCTCTATATGTCGTTAGAGTTTCGTTAAATGTCTTTGAAAAAACCAAAATTACCCTCATACATATCATTTTCTTGTCACCACTCACTCTCCATCTATCTTTCTTAAGGTCCTATACTAGGCCTCCTTCAATCCATACCTAAATCTCTCCACAAGTCTTATGTGAGATCCCCTTCAATATCGCTTCTCCATATAATAAGAGTATTTTGGTAATTTATTGATGTGAAACAATTTCAGAAATAATAAATCAGTTTTTTCTAACAGATATCCTTTTAAACTTTTTTTTATATTTTTATAAAGATTCCTATAAATTTCCAATAAAAAATGATTTGAAATCACATAAATTTATAAAAATCTAATTATAGTTACCTTCATTCGAAACCCTACTCTATCCTTTCGTATAGGGGCTGAAAAGTACTCAAAAAAGAAACATAGCTTTTGATATATAATACTGTATTTACTACGATTTCATGTCAGTATATATTGTGGTAAATTTACACGGTAATTGATATAAGATGTTTGCTAGCACATGTCTTATTGTATATGTTTTATCAATCACATGACTCCGTTTTTCTTTAATCCTTGTGAAAATGAAAATGAAAATGAAAATAACCTTATTAAATTTTTAAAGAAAAATTACAATTTTGACGATTTTTTTATATGAAATATATAGGAAACATAAACCAAAACAAAAAAAAATTAAAGTCCTTTTTCTTTTGCTAGACCCTATATATGTCCCTATTAATTAACAAAAATTAGCTAAACAAGCTTAAAAGATCTAAATTTTATTCACCTTATTAAAAACTAATTAAACTCAAAATAAACTACTAATAAAAATTCCAACAATTTAATTTTCTTCAAAACTTTAGGATAGTTTTTAATATGAGAATTTTTAAACGGTTTCATCAAGATTCTTTTCTAAAATCTTGTTTCTCCAACAAATTAACTCTTTTTGCTATACTTTATTATTACATTATTGTTATAGGGGAAATTCACAACTTTATAAGTATATATATATATATATATATATATATATATTATATTTGTATAAGCAATAATGTACTTACATGTAATAACCGGGGGCAATGTGGATAGTGACATTGACCGTATTATTCTCCGGCACGGCGTCTACGGCAGCTTGCACGGAGACGAAGTCCCCGCCGCCTGCCACGTCAACGGTGAGGTGGCGGTGTCCGGAGGGCCCCACGCACTTGTCAGTCTTCTTCCCGGCTGTAGCCGCCATCCGCCTCCGGCCACCTGCATTATAAGCATCAACTGATAAGTAGCCTCCACACACTAACAAAATTATCACAAATCTCCCAATGTAACTCAAACCCATTTCAATTAATTGTTGATTTCCTCCTCTCTTTTTTTCCTTTCAACTCCAAACAAAAATTAACTCATCAGTATTAAGTAATTTGACTAATTTCCGACCGAAAAATAAACACTGAAATTTATATAAATATATTAAAGCAAAAAATGAAGTCTGTGTGTATAGGAAAACGCTTGAGGTGTGCAATTGGCTTTGCTTGAGCTTGAAGGAGGAAAAATGGCGTCTTCCTTAATTCAGAGATGGAAATGGTTAAGGAGGAGAGAGAGTGAGAGAGAGAGAGAGTATGGGGAGAAATATTTATAAGATGCATGCGTTGCATCTTTCATGAAAGGGAAATAACACTGAACAAAGACTAACGGTCATTTTTTTAGTGTGGTGGTGACCACCGTTACTATTTTTTTTTATTTTTGGGTGTTGCGTGTCCAGCGTTACTATGGTGGGCCTGCTACCAGGCTAAATTAGTCGTAGTAATGCTGGTCACGTGATTGCACCCCCTCTCTCTTTCTTCCCTTTTTGTCTATCCATGCCAATTCTTAAAAAAAAAAAAAAAAAAAAGAGCAGAAGTACATGAAATTATTGATTGGTAGGACTTTGATGGTCGATTTTTTAGACATGATGAGGTGAAATTATTATACGATTGTTTATCAGTGTTAATTGAGTTGGTAGAAATCAATCTTTGTTAATGGGGTTATTGTCTATCAATGTTAAATGAGAGTTGAGTTGGATTGATACGATAACTCGACAAGCCATCCGGAGAAGAAGAAAAGAGAGAGATGTGGATAAGGGTGTACACTTTGTTGAGAATAGAGTGGAAACTTACAATGTATATTCATATGTGTATAACTGGAGCTATATAAGAGCATCCTCATTAGTTTATGTAGAATTAATGGAGATTTTGAGGATTTTTAAGAATTCTATGTGTTTTTTCATTAAACGGATTATCCATTTCATTCTCCAAAATAGAGAACCAACATAAAATAAAATTGGAGGCTGGTAGATTTTCCAAATAAGTTTCCAAAAAAACAAAAGAAAAAATTCTTAATTTAAATCTTTAAGATAAAGAAACGGTTAGAATTGAGCAAAAATAATTTAAATAATATGTTTTTTATTTTCCTATTTTAGAGAAATTTTGAAAGAGATGTGGGAGAGACTAAGAGTTCGTTTGGTTAACAATTGAAAAACTCAGGAAGTGACAAAACCTAGGAAGTAGGATAAATACATGTGTTTGGTTGTAATTTTTTTCCTTCAAAATTCCAAGAACTTGAATTCCCAGGAATTCCAATTCCTATGAAATGGAGGAATTTAACTTACCTAGGGGGGACTAGGTAAGTTGAACTTCCACCATTTTGTGTACAAAATTACCACTTCCACCATTTGAATTTCCTATCATTTAAAATATAACCAAACATCTTTTTTCCATTAACCGGAAGTACAATTGACGGGAATTTAATTCACGTGAATTGAATTCTTGGGAATTGCACTTCCCACATTCAACCAAACGAGGCCTAATGCCCAACAACTTCCATAAAAAATTCTTCAAAATTGATAATTATAAATCACATATTTTAATTTTTTTTTTGCTAAATTCCAACTGCTTCTCCATTATACATTTTACTTTAAAATATATAGAGTTTTTTCTAAATGTAGGAAATGATCTCTATTGTTTCATTCTCTATTTTGGAGAATGTAATGGGGAAGTCATTGGATAAAAACAATTTTAATATTCTTCAAAACTCAATATGGATGATCTTTTGGGGTTGCTCTAAGAAAGAAATCTTTTTTTATCAAAATACTTAAAATTCTTCAAAGTTATAAATTAAAATTTCTAAAATGTAGATACGTACAAGTGTTTAAGTAGCCTACTAGTTATTGGAGTAGGCGAGTAACATTGACACACCAATATTTTGCTTTTATCACAATTTTTCGATTACCAACTTTTTACAAGTTAGTGGCAAATAAATCCCTTATTTTTATCTCTTGTTTTAATAAGCAGTCTTATTTGTTGGGATATTTTTTTTCTGTATTTGTTTTTTCTAGGCTCTTGATTGTATCGTGACGGTTAGTCTATCAGTTATTTCTCTTCATCATCTCTCATACAAAATTATATGAGATTTCAAATTATTACAATGATAGGAAAAAAATATATACTATTATTAAAATAATAACTTCTTTAGAGTGATACATAATTAAACACTACCACTAGCTACTGTATAACAAACCAAACACGTCCTAATCTACTCTGTATTCTATAAGCTAGGGAATCATTCCGTTTCTACCAGGAGACAAAAGGAATAGGGGTTTGGAAATGGATTTACCGAACGGCTATGAGCACCAAAAGTTGGCGGGGCCCACCTCCTTTGTAATCCACATATTATGTGTTTCATTATGCTTGTCATTACTTACTTTATTATTTTTAATCCTTTCCGATATTATTAATTATTAACCATGGTGATTAAAAGGTTCATTTTCATAATATATATTGTTCATGCTTAATTTGGGATCTATGATCTATCTATTATGGGTCATGTTTAACGTTATCTTGCCGGTCTTATTTTAATTAGTATGGGGTAACAATAAAATAGCCAAGTAAAATAGAATAATTATTTTCAAAAAATTATATATTCGTATTTTAAATTATCATTCATATGGAAAATAATTTTCAAGATTTATGATAAAAAAAATCAATAATTAAAAAAATGAAAAATGAGGTGACAAGAAGTGACATGAGAGCGCCATGAACAAAATATGTGGAAAAGCAAAATTAAATTGTACTCGTTGTTTACATGTCTTTGCTCATGCAAAAATTATTCCTTAAAAAAAATTGATTAAAATCATAGCTAACGGCAATTTAGAATTACCTGAATTGTTTCGTGCAAATATAATTATTCATAGTTAACAAACTTATAGGAGTGTATAAGAAAGAAAAGTACTTGTAATGTGTAAATTTTCACACTAGAAAATAACTATAAAATTAATCAACGATCTAAAATTTTAAATTAAAAAAGATTCTCTAATAAAAAAAATTTAAATATAATTTTAAACTAGAACTCTTAATAGGAAAACCCTATTAAATGGATAGTGGAGTAATATTGCTATCATAGTTAACGAGGTCGAGTTGGACTTAAGTATGAAATGCTTGGGGTTAAATCCCCGCCCGTCTGCACTTTAATTAGGTCGTATTTCTTACTTTACATTTTAATATTCACATTTGTTTGTGTTTGTTTTGTTATTTTGCTTGTGGCAATTATGTTTGTTTTTGTTTGATTTTATAATATTAATTGACAGGTTATATCACTAGTACAAATCAGCTAATTAAGAGCGGTTTTTTATATGGAAGGACAACGCTTATTAAGGTGCTGTTAATCAAAGCGCTGAGAAATATTTAAGAGCGTTTTTAAAAAAAGTGTTGTAAAAAGTACAAGGACAACGCTTATTTGTAAAAAGCGCTATGTTTCTTTTTTTTTAATTTTTGCAAACGCACAACGGTTTTCTAAAACAACCGCTGTGCAATATTATTTTTTTTTAAAAAAAAAAGAAAACCCCATGAATACCACTGTAGGCACAATTGTGCCAGTGGTTTTGCCGGCCAGTGGTTTTGCAGTAAAAAATCATCCTTCTCTGTAGTCACTAGAGAACTTCCCCACTTATTCTCCTTTAATCTCGTTACCACTAACTTCTCCGAAAATCAAAACTCATAAACAAGAACACCTACATTAATTGCATGTGAGGAGAATTACAGATTAATTTGTCCATGAAATCTACAAATGTACCTAAAAATTTAACAACAAATTAAAAACTCATCTCTCAAACCCTTGCAATCTAACAACAAATTAAAAAAAAACTCAGAGAAACTAAATGGAAAAAACCTTCAACTATTTACAAACCCTGGAGGTCAAGAAGGACTTGGGTGGCCAACGTCAGAAGCGGAAGCGAAGTGGCGAAGTAGATCGAAGGAGATGGACTTGGGTGGCCAGCGTCAGAAGCAGAAGCGAAGTGGTGAAGGAGATCGAAGGATATGGACTTGGGTGGCCGGCGTCAGAAGCGGAAGCGAAGGAGATCGGAGGAGATGGACTTGGGCAGCTCAGTACGTCCACCGAAAGCGGCTTGTTTGGTGGCCGGCGCCAGAGCGGAAGCGGCTCAGCCCATCGAAAACTACCTTGCTTGGTGGCGTCGGAAGCGGAAGCGAAAGCGGTTGCGTTCAGTGGGTCGGCTTGAAGATGGAGATCTAAGGAGAAGGATTGGACTTAGGGGATTAGAAAACACCATTGAAGATTAATTTGAAGAAGGTGGGAGTTTCAACTTTGAAGAGAAATGGAAATTGGAATTTGGAATGAAACGGCTGATGGAATATGGAAGGCTAGTAGGGTTTATTTTCCAAAGCATTATCTTATTATTATTTCATTAAATTCTTTTTTTTTTCCTTTTTTTGGAAAATGGTTCCAATAAATTTAATGAAAGCGCTTTATTAGAAAAAGCGGAGTGAGATTTTATTGATTTTTTATTATTAAATTTAATAGCGTTTTTTTTAAAAAAAGCGTTGTGCTTCCCATACATTAATAGCGCTTGTGTTTATATAACCACTATGCTTGAAAAAATATATAAAAAAAAATAAATTAAATATATTATCAGCGCTTGTTTAGAAAAAGCGCTATGCTTCCCATACATTAATAGCGGTTTTGAATAAGCGCTTTCAAATTTCTGCTGTTAATGACTTAATTTGTACTAGTGTATGAAAATATCATATCTATTTTGTTGAGAAAAGAGTGTGTGATTCTCCAAATATATCCTACTTTTACAAAATTTCATCAGAACTTTATGACTGTTTTCTTATTGACTTTGGAGAAGGAAAAAGAAGCATGAATGTATAATTAAAGTCATAAACAATAAATCAAACAAAAAAAAATCAACTTTTGACACTTTTTGACTTGAGTGCCCTTTGTCCAATGATTCGATCAACATTGATAGGAGATGCTTGTTAGTATTTTTAGGGTTTTAGATTTTGTATGGTTTGGTATAAAGTTAGATGATTTTAATTTTTAATATTGCAGTGTTGTTTTTTTGAAAATATGTTGTTGATGTTGAATTCTTACTTTATTAATTTGGTTATGATTTGTGATATATGGATACCATGCAAATTTGTATGATTTGAGATTTTTTTCCAAGCTCTTTCTCATTTTTTAAGGTCTTTTAAGGTTATTATATTAGTTGAGTAGTTTGAACTTGACTCGGATTAGTTTGTTTATTAAACTGAATTAACATGAGCACATTTTTAAGATTGATATAAAATGTGGCTTGAGTTAAGCTTGAATAACTCAAAATTTGTAGAATTTATAAAATTTCTCGTAGTTTATCATGTCATGTGTCATGTGCAATTAAGTAGATTGGGTCTATATGTGAGTTGAGTAGCTTGAGTTTAGTCCAAAAACACATATTCGTGTCGAACTCCCCTAATCATTTACTAAACGACTAAACATGAGCATATTTTAAATATCGATCCAAATTAAGACTCGACGACTCAAGTTTAAGCTCATTTCTAAACTAGGTTGATACAAGCAACTAATATTCAGCTCTTTTAGCTCGAAAACCAGGCCTATAGGTTTCTCCCTGGCTACCTTATATGAAACTTTAATTGAGCTCTTATCATGGAGAAGAAGAAGGCTTTATTAACTGAAGCCCATTTTCTATTCCAAATCAAGGCCCAACACAAATCAATCCCATTTTAAGCAACTTTCTACTTTCTAGTGAGTTTATTTTTTGAAAAAAAAAGTTCTATTCACACTTTGTACTACCATTTTTTTTGTTAATAATAATAATAATAATAATAATAATGCATTTGATTTTTAAAGTATGTATAAAAATTATTTGTAATTAAATGTTAAACACTATTATACTATATCTAATCTTTTGTTTTTTCTTCTAAATTTAAATAAATTTAGTGTTAACACTCATCTAACTAATTCTAAAAATCGTGATCATGTTTCCAGAGTCGTCAATCCTTTTGACATTCACGACTTCAAAAGCCATGAAATACACTACATCTATCTATCTATAATCTTTATATAATAATACTAAAATAACTGAGAAATATGTCACATGACATGATGACATCCTCTCATTAAATAAAGGAATATATAACAGTTGTTCTTTCAGTGTGGCCCCACCTACATAACTAATTCAATTTTATCAATTACTCCCTCCGTTCGGCAAAACATGTCGTTTAATATTCACGCACGCATTTTTAGAATGATAAAAACTATATAAATTATAAAAAATATTAACAAGTTTTTACTTATTAATAATAACTACGAAATTGTTAAAAAAAATTATTAAAAAACTAGATATTTTATATAGTTTTTATCCCCTAAAAAACGTACGTAAATAGTAAAGTGACATGTTTTGCCGAACGGATAGAGTATCAGTTTAACCAGATTAACAATAATTTCATTTTTCTTATGGGTCATATTTTAGAGAATACGAAGTATTTGATAAATCTATGATTTTTGTAATTTATTCATACTATTTTTCCCTTTCTTTTGTTGTTTTAAGTAATTTTGTTTCTTGAGTGATTTTAATGTTCTTTTGAAAGGAATTTCGTACCATTTAAAAGAAATTTAAATTTATGAAATAACCAAAATTTTGTGCCTCCACGTACATAGCTACAAGTACAACAATCTATGACCATTTTTGTTTATTTGTATACATTTTTATTTACTTTTGTGGGTTTAGATACCGTGAGGTTTCTCTTTACTTTCATGGTGATTTTGATATTACATGTATATTTATTGTACAATATCCCAAGAATTTGAATTTTTTTATTAGGTAAAAATTCGAGCTCAGACAAGTCTGAAACTTGAGAGGTCGACGAATCGGCAGACGGACTAACCGTCAACATAGAACATACAAACACACAAATTAACAGTCAACCAGCGAAGGAGTCGAGGGAGATCCAAGGCGAGACACGAATATCGAGAACACGGGAGAGTGCGATGACTCACACAACGTCTCGACGCCGAGAAGGCGGAGAACAGTAACCCGCCGCCGGAAAAGACAAAACCTGGGGAAGTGCGGACCACCGATGTTGCCTCTACCTAGATGAGGAGAGCTGTCAAAACATAACCCGACCCGAACGTCTGGTAAAATTTGGGTCAAGACCCGAAATTTTTGACCCGAAATTTTTTTCCGACTCGAACCTGAAAACCCGGTAATTTTCCGGGTCATCTGGGTTTCGACCCGATTGATCCGGTAATTTTGACCCGATTGATCTGATTGACCCGGTGATCCGATTAACCCGATTAATTTATAATTATATATGATTAATTTTTTTTGTGGAGATTCCAATTTATTTACATTTTATAATTATAATCACTTGATGTTTCATTTTCAAATCAACTTTTATATTTATTTTTATTGTGTAATACTCCCTCCATTCCATAGTATTTGATTTTTTTATTTTTCATCACATTTTTTAAGAAGAAAAAACTCTAAAAAAATATTAAAATATTAAAATAATTCTATGCTTATTACTAATTGCATGAAATTATTTTAAAAAAATTATTTAAAAATTTGATATTTTATATATTTTTAAATTTTATTAAAAATTACAAGAAATAATAAATTTTAAATATTTTGATCAGATATAGTATATAATTACAAGCACTAAAACTTATGAACCACATCTTTAAGTTTAGCATTTTAAAATTATCACAAAATTACCAAATCATGATTTTTTTAATTTAAAAAAGAAAAATTTGACAAACCCGAAATCGACTCGATTTGACCCGAAACCGGGTCAAACCCGAGTTCCAATCAACCCGGATCTACCTGGAACCTGTTTTACCCGGAACCCGAAATGACCCGACCCGAACCCGACTCGAATGACCCGATTGACAGGTCTATAGATGAGGGATCTTCGAAGACCACGAACACCACCACGATCCTCTCGATCATACAGGTTGTCTGATACTGTAACCCAGCTCGGAACTAAATGTACACACGCAAAGCAGCGACCCGACGCCAAAAGAGGGAACAAATACAGGCCAAAAAGAGAGGGAACACAAATACAGGCCAAAAAGGGAGATCAAAACATCCGACGAAAATACGTGTGCAAACTCCCAAAACCAAATTGAAAGTCCAGGAAGAAATTATTTAAACTATTACTACACAAATAATATTTCTAGACCCTTTTCATGAGTTTGATCCAACCCTTTCGGGAATTTTGTCGAACCCTTTCAGGAATTTTGTCAAACTCTTTCCGGATTTAAATAAGGCCCTTTCGGGAATTTTATCTCATAAATATATATATATATATATATATATATATATATATATATATATATATATATATATATATATATATATATATATAAAGCAAATACATATATTTATATATATTTAGAAAAAACAACTTTTCATTTTTTTTTTGTCTAGGATACTTGGCGTGCAAGAGGAAATTAGATCCTTGCACGCCAAGGGGTAAACACTGACAAAACAAGACTCATCCAGACGTGCACGCCAAGGAGAAGAGTCCCACCTGCAGGGGTGCACGCAGGTTGCCGGCAAAGGCAGCCAACCGGCGGTGAGGGGCGGGGAAGGACACGCCAGTGCCCCAACCTGCAGTATTTTCAATTAAAATTAATTTAATTTTTTCCCATACCACCCGCCAACACCGTACCCAAAGGGGCGGGAGGGAGATAAACTTCTTGGCGAAAGAGGTCCAAGAACCACCACCGGACAAGATGAACCAATGCGGAGACCACCAAAACATAATAGCCCCAAATCAATTTGACAATAGGAAGGAAACCCGACCTGCCCACCCCGGATCGAAGGAACCCAAGATCAGACAGAAAGAGGAGCCAGGAACCCCAACTGGACCAAGTGAGCAACGTAAATCACAACCAAAAGAGAAGGAGGGAGACAAGAGAGAGATCAAGACAAGGCAGTCGGAAAAGCCCCGACTAAGGTCGAGATCCGACACGGACACCGACCCAAGAACCAGCAAAATCAAGCCGCTACACACGGAAAGGTGAGTAGAAGCAAATCAGACCGAAACTCGGCTATATGAAAGAGGAATTTGACCAACAGAAATTGATTTGGAGAGAGGATCTTCAAAATCCAAAGATGGGTTTCCATTGAGCTTCTCAAGAATTTGATAATTGTAAGTAGCAGAAGAGTACAAGGCCTTTAATTATAAAGTTGTCATTTGAAATATTGTTTGTGGAAAATATATACGGGTTGTTAAAGGGGGCAAACACATGTTGTCATTTGAAATATTGTTTGTGGAAAATACGTACTGGTTGTTAAAGGGGGCAAACACATGTTGGTTATATCTATTTATTATTATTACTACAACTACTACAATTATAAGGTCGAAATCCACCATCAAACAAAAATATTTAGGTTATTATGTAAAATTTTACTCTTCCTTATAACCCATCATTTTTTAGTTTTTTATAGTTTTATAATTGATGTGGGAGACTGGGAGGGAAACTCCGTATCAATTCTCTCAACAATTTGATGCACAATTGTGAAACTCATGCATATAGTAAACTTGATACCCCTATCACAAATTCCATTCTTTTTAATTTTGAAAAATTGTAAAATATGATTTTTAAAAATAAATTTTTTAAATATATAAAAATAGATGTTAATAACATAAATATAATTTTTTTAATTTTTTTACATAAAATAAATATTAAAATATTTTTACGAGGTAGACAGTGTGAAGTAGATGATCTCCCCTGGTAAATGACAGGTTGGTACCTTCATTGGATATGGGAAGTGGACGTTGCCCCAAAAGTCAAACATTTTCTTTGGAGAATATTCAAAAATGGACTTCCGACTTCGGCTAGACTAGCATCTCGTGGTGTGGGTATACCCACTGACTGCCCATTATGTGGTGTGACTTTCGAATATATAGAACATCTGCTTTTTCACTGCCCAATAATAGCTACCACCATACAAAATCTCTCACCCAAGATTCACAATGTCCTTCGTACCACCTACGACTCCACTTCCACAATTAACGAGGCATTACACGTCGTTCACATCTCACTTAGCAGGTCCGAGCTCGCTCTGCTAAGTACAGCATGGTGGGGTTCATGGTTCTTTAGAAACAAGGCCCTCTTCGACAACGTCAACCCGAACCCCAACACTTTGATATCCTTCATACAAGACCAACTTCGTAGCTGGGCTAGTTCGAAAACAGATGACCTTACATATACACAGGATACAAGCAAAAATGACCCCAAGCATCCGAAGGAAAGGAAAGGAAGGAAGAAATGGACAAAGCCAAGAAACAACTGGTTCAAAATGAATTTTGATGGAGCTGTCTCCCTTAACAATATTGGCACTTATGGTTTCCTCATCCGGAATAGCAACGGCGGAACGGTATTCACAGAATTCGGACCTTCGCCTTTCTTTACGGTCATTGGGGCCGAATGCTTTGGCCTCTGGAAAGGTGTGTTGAGGGCTGCTCAGCTTCATATTCCTCGCATCTGCTTAGAAGGCGATAATCTTAGCATTATTAACAGCCTCAAGTCAGGTGCGTCCTGTACTAGCGAAATTGAGATGATCTTATCGGATGTTCTCTATGTTATCTCAATTTTCTCCGAGGTCGAGATCTCCCATGTTCTTAGGGAAGGCAATAGGGCTGCTGACCGCTTAAGCCATCTTCAGTACAACTTCTCCAACCCGACTTGCCCGGACGACGCTATTTTCTGGAGCATCATCCTTAGGGATGCCCTTGGCTAGCTAACCTTGTTAGTTGCCAAATTCTTTCTTGTTAAAAAAAATGACAGGTTGGTTTACTGAGAAAAAAATACGATAGGAAAAAATAAAAATAACGGAATTTTCGCCCGGTGCCCCTAAGGTAAGGTCAAATTCGTCGGGTGTACAAAAGTTTTACATAATTCGCGAAATGCCCCTGAGGTTTGTAAATTTTTCGCGCCGTGCCCTCCGTCCATTCTATAACATTTTCGTTTTAAAAAAAGAAAATTAAATGAATTTAAAGAGAATGCAAGCAGGTCGCGCAAGAGAAAGAGAAGACGAAGGGCGAAAACGACGCCGACCAGATTGAAACTGGTGGAGATCAGTTGGTGCCGAAGCCCGAAGGTGGAGGTGAGTAAATCTCTCTCGCGAAAGTTCCGATTCTTCTCAGAGGTGAGTAAATCTCTCTCGGCGACTGTACCCACCACTATCATCTGAAGGCTGATTTTCGAGCTTCCGTCCCTAATCGGTTTCACAAATCTATCACACTGCATCAGTTAGTTAGCACGAGTAGGTATTTTTCGCTTTAATCTTCCAAAATTTAGGATTTAGGGATTTGGGGATTTTGTGAGTTGATTAGGGGATTTAATTGGATTAAAATTTTGAAACTAGGGTTAGAGATTAGAATTTCAGATTTAGGATTTAATGTCCTATTTCTATTGATTATACTTTCGGATTTAGGGTTAGAGATTAGAATCTTAGGATTGAGGCTGCGAAGTTGTTGAACTAGCATGATGTTTGGTTTTTCTTGTTTTCATGACCACTAGTGTTGATTTTTTAGCTCTATTTTTTCACTTATTTTTTCTTGCTTTCATGATAAACCTTGCTTCTGTTTTGATGGATTGCATCTTCTTGTTTAATATTGCAGTTTCTCCTTGAAAATTATTCATCAGAAACCTTTAGTTTTGATGGCATGTATGCTTACAGAAAAGATAGAAACAACACTTCTTTTTTTCTCTGTTGCTTTCTTTATCATATGGATTCAGAGGCTTGAAGTCTCAAGATATAGAACACTTCTTTGGTTTGCATTTTGTGGATAATTTGATTTGATTCAAATATAATATTTGAGTTAGATAGCAACTGAATGTGAGATAAAAACATAGTAGTAGCTTAAACATATATCGTTTGAAGATTAATTGAAACCTATGACAATAAGTGTGTTCTTTTTAGCCTATTAGCTCAAACGGAAGAGCATTGTGCTCGTGCACAAGGACGTGGGTTCAAATCCCACATAGGCTTATTGAATTCTTTAACTATTTAAGTAATTTGTTCACTTAATCTGAGAAAATAATTTGACATTCTTTCCCATATGATTATTAGAGAAATGATTGTGATTTAAGTTGTCATACATCTCAGAAAATAATTATATTTCTTTAGCATTGTTTGCTGATTGTTTGCTGTCATGACAACTTTTGATCATTTCTGAAATTGTGATTTTTTTGCTGTCATTTGGGTTGTTAGACTTTGCTGATTTTTTGTTGTCATTTGGGCTGTCAGAACAACAAAAAACAGCAATAACAACAATACTTGGCTTGCTGATTTTTTGGGTCTGTTTTGATTTCTAGGTGTGTTTTGTTGCTGTCATTTGGGCTGTCAAAACTTTGCTGATTGTTTGCTCTCATTGGGGCTGTCAGAACAACAAAAAACAGCAATAATAACAAACCTTGGCTTGCTGATTTTTTATGACAAGTTAAAACAGCAATAACTACAAACATTGGGTCTGTTTCGATCTCTATGTAATTTTTTCCCTTGAAATTTATACTTTAACTGCCAAGGACATATAGATCATACAACAGAAGGGCTGGAAGACAACCATGTAACATCAAAAAATGAGTCTCTTCGGACTAGTTTTCTCTGCACCAACTCAGCCAATTCTTCTTGTTCATGGAATTTAGTTTTATCAGACATGCTTCTTATGTCCTGTTCTAATACTAAATCTAAACCATGGCTCCTGCTTGTTTCATGGTTTGGTTGTCATCTTGAGTGTCCCTGATCTGGGTGGTTTGTTAACTCACCTCTGAGGGTGCAGCCAACTCCCCTTTTATTGCACTCTTATCAAGCTCTCTTAATATGGTGGGGAAAAGCTCAAACCTGGAAGTGCTCAGCTCGATTAAGGTGTGGCTGACGTTCCTAGACACCGGCGCCGCACGACGACAGGTTCGATGCCTTCATTAGGCATGGAATCCTCCCATTCTCATATCTTCATCCATCTCTTTCGTTCTTCATTGCCCCTCTCTTCTCAGTGCTCAGGCAGCGTTTCCTTTCTTTCTTTTCTCTTTATTTACTAACTCCGCTATAACGTTTTTTTATAAAAAAAAAACAAGTGAGGGGCATTTCGTGAAAAAAACAGAAACCTCAGGGACATTTGGCGAAATATTCCAAAGTTTTATACACCTCGCGAATTTAGCTATACCTGAAGGGCACCAGGCGAAAAATCCGTAAAAATAAATAGCAAGATGAGGGTTTTGAGGGTTTAAGAGGCTGGGGTTTTACAGGAACTGAAAATACTAGACGACCGGCAGCCGGCAAATCAGAGCTCCGGTGTGTTTTGCCGCCCGCCTCCGCCGTCGACATCTCCTCGAGGTATGCTTTCTCTCTTCCTCTTGTCTCTACTGGTGTCGTACTTGTCTAATTAGGTTTCAATACTCATCTTTTCCTCGGCGGTTGAAGATGATCCACGCTTTTTTATTCTTCAAGCAATTAGTTGAAAATTTCCATTGAACTGTGTGAGGAATAGCGAAATCTTAGTAGTTGCGGACTGTTTTCGGTGAATCGCCAATACCAAATATCATATTCGATTGTTCCATTTTCAGAAAATTTCCCCCTTTTGTAGGTTATGCTGAGGTTTAGTAAGGCAATTGGAAGATGAAATTGGATCTTCATATGTTGTCGGTATCATGCCAAATGTCATTGGATGTCTTCTTATGATCCGATAAGGGTGCGTTTACTGTCTGAAATCGGAAAATGGATTCCTAGGAATTGGAAGGGCAGGCTCAAGTGCATTGAGGTGCCAAGCACTCATGGCTCTGGTACGAATTCGAATGAGGTTCTTCCAAGAAGAAACAACGATGTCTGTAAAAGTAGTGATAAGTTGAGACTTGCTTCGCTTCTTAACTCTCTCAGGGATTTTACTGCCAAAGGGAGGATTTCAGAAGCATTTGGGATTTTTGCTCTCATCCGTCTGGAAGTCGTTTCTAATCCAGACCCGTCTTCTTATGAAGTAATTGTTCTGCCCATTTCTTCTCTCCTTGAGGCTTGTGCTGATAATGCGCGGTTTCTGTATCAGGGTCAACAGCTTCACAGCCAAGCCATTTGCTTTGGTGTGGATAGATACCCTTATTTGGTTCGGAGGCTGGTCACGTTCTATTCGGCATTCAATCTAGTCTTTGATGCTCACTGTGTGGCGGAATCTTCCCATAGCATGAATCCTTTGCGATGGAATGTGGTAATCTCAGCTTATGTCAGGAATGGGCTTTTCAGTGAAGCTTTATCGGTCTATCGAAAGATGTTGGATTCAGGGATTAGGCCTGATAATTTCACATTCCCGACTGTGCTGAAGGCGTGTGGCGAACAGCTGAATTTGGATTTCGGTAGAGAGATCCATAGGACGATTGCTGCTAGCAATCGTAAATCGAGTGTCTATGTGCAAAATGCATTGATTTCTATGTATGGGAAGTGCGGGGAAGTTAAGGAGGCACGTAAACTGTTTGACAAATTGCTTGAAAGGGATGCAGTTTCTTGGAACTCTATCGTCACCGTTTATGCCTCAAAGGGCATGTGGGATGAAGCCCTTGATTTGTTCGATAGAATGCTGTCAGAGGTTAGTGTGGTTAGTATCATAATGTGGAACACTATTGCGGGTGGGTACTTGCAAATTGGGAAGTTTGTGGAGGCACTTCAGTTGCTTTCTAAGTTGAGCACAAATGGTATTCGTGTGGATGATGTTGGAACAGTAATTGGTCTAACTGCATGCTCACATATTCAAGATGTGAAGTTAGGGCAACAGTTTCATGCTTCTGCCATTTGTGGTGGCTGTGATGACTATCACAATGTTAAGAATGCGTTGATCACCATGTATTCTAGGTGTAATGATCTTAAACATGCATATATAATTTTCCAGCTGATGGACCGCAGGAGTTTAGTCACTTGGAATGCCATTATTTCTGGCTACTCCTACTGGGATAGATTAGACGAAGCTTCCTTTTTGTTCCGAGAAATGTTGCTGTCAAGATTCGAACCCAATTACGTCACCATTGCAAGCATTCTCCCGCTTTGTGGCCGAGTAGCCAATCTCCAACATGGTCGAGAGTTTCATTGCAACATAATTAGACGGGAAGAGCTGAACGACTATTTGGTACTGTGGAATTCTATAATCGATATGTATGCAAGATCAGGGAAGATTCTTCAGGCAAAGAGAGTGTTTGACTCATTAAGCCGAAAGGACAAGGTCACTTATACCTCTCTTATAGCTGGCTATGGAGCTCAAGGTCAAGGAGAGGTTGCACTGGAACTCTTCATAGAGATGAGACATTTGGGCATCAAACCAGATCATGTAACATTGTTAGCTGTTCTCTCAGCATGTAGTCACTCGGGTCTTGTGAACCAGGGGCAGCTGTTGTTTGACAAGATGGAAAGCGACTATGGCATAAGTCCCAGTGTGGAGCATTTCGGTTGTATGGTCGACCTTTTTGGAAGAGCTGGACTGCTGTGGAAAGCAGCGGAGCTCATCTCAAAAATGCCTTACCACCCAACCCCTGAAATGTGGGTGACACTAATAGGAGCTTGTCGCATCCATGGGAACATGAAATTGGGAGAACGGGCAGCCGAAAATCTTTTGGAAACGAGGCCTTCAAATCCAGGCTATTATGTGTTGATAGCTAATATGTATGCCGCCTCTGGGTGCTGGAACAAAATAGCAAGTGTGGAGGCGTTAATGAGGGACCTCGGTGTGAGAAAAACTCCTGGTCAAGCTTGGGTTGAGTTAGGCACAGGGTTTCAGCCATTTTGTGCTGGGGATGCATCAGATGAACTTATGGGTGAGATTTACGTTCTGTTAGACCGAATGAATGAGCAAATGAAAGACGCATTATATGGTACTACTGAGGATTCTCTTATGGATGGCGAGATTCTTAAGGAGCAGACAGCTGCAGAAGATGACTCAGTTGATGTCAAAATTTGGCATTCTATGGTGCGATGAGGGTCTAGAATCATAGTGCGGATTCTCTTGGGAATATTTGTATCCGTCTGAGGTGATCATCTCATTTTAGTGTTTTCATTTTGTTGCAAATTTGTCTTGCATAGTCATCTACTCATCTATTGGTTCTTGTACTTTCAGGTGATCAGCCCTTTGCTACAGCGGTGCTTTGAATTGTGAAGAGGGGTCCTTTGACAAAGTGTAGGTAGCTTACACTATGAAATTTTACATTGCATGTACGCCTTTATCATTCTTGCATTGTCTGCATATAAATTGATTTGTACATCTATAGCATCACAACTCGGCTTATTTAGAGGAATCCAGTGTTTTAACGTCAGCTCACCAGGTCAATGTGATTTGTTTGCCTTTTATATTCCGCCTTAGATTGAAAGCCCCAATTTCTGCCTGTGGTATTATGGTTGATGAAATACTTAATTTGGTGGTTTTCTTGGGATTGATTTGGTTGGGATTTCAACTTAAATCTTGTCATCGCCTAATCTCTGCATGTGTGTATCTATATCTCAACTGGATTGTGTAAACTGGATTTTGGGCTGCAAACTTTAGTTTTAGGTCTACCATTTCAGCAATTTATCAGATTATGAGGTATGTTAATGTGTGATTGATCACATGTGAAGATTATGAGGTATGTTAGTCTTAGACGTGTGATTTTTTGGTGCACTCTAGTTGTTCGATGAAATATCGAGAGAACCCGGAGAAACTTTAATCACCACCAAACTAGCAACTCCTATGGAGAAACCGTAATCAAGTAACTTAAATGCTATTTCCCCAGACTGTCCTCTTATATTTGAGCCATCTTAACCAGGTAGATTGGCCTAAACTTTGGCCTTCTTTGCAATTTTGCTATAGACTTGTAACCTTTTATTGAAAACAAAGTGCTATCAATTTATCAACAGATTTTATTTGTATTCATGTGGTAAACAGTTCAGAGTATAGATTTGCCTTTCCTACTGGAAAGTATGAAATTCTGAAATTTAGACAGTCATTTTGATTGATCTTGGTACTACCTATTCGTGTGGGGGTATACAAAAATGGTTGTGTAGAAATCATACCCCAACGATCAAGGTAACCATATCACCCCGTCTTGGGTAGCATTTACAGGCACAAAGACGTCGGTTGGAGCCCAAGAGGACCGTATTTGGCGTCAAGAGACTTGTTATTGTGAGGAAGTAAGGTTTCTCTGTCTCAATTCTCTTCTTTTTATTCATTATGCAAGACTATAGTTTGTGTTTTGGTAGTCATTATTGTAGCTGAATGGGAGATTTGTTCTGGTTTAGATTTGAGGATAAGGAGGTTCAGAAGCATATTAAAAACTTGTCCTATACAAGATTGTGAACAAAGACGGAAAGCCTTACATTCAAGTTGAAGGTCAAGGATGGAGAGACCAAGGTGTTTAGCCCCGAGGAGATGAAATTGATGGATCCGATCCTTCGATGAAACGTCGATAGAAAAAATGGTCGCCAAATTCATCATAAAGGGAATCTTGACTGCCCTTTATCGAGACATTGTAAAAAAATGCCTTTGGTGATGATACTCTTAAGTGTCACAGCTTGCTTTCCTTTCTCTCTGGGCATTGCAACAATCGTGTTCTGCACAACAATTTTTATTTTTCAGATTTATAGGTATTTCAACAAATAAATAACACGAACAATTACAATAACTTACAATATATAAAGATAAAATCAAATACTGCAACATTTTTTTTTTCACTTCTAATATTACGTAGCTTGAGAACTACTTATCCATAAAAGTCTAAATATGTAACAAATTTATATATTTGCAATGCAAAAGGTCTAACAACCGGCATGCAAACACGTAATTTACCAAATTTAAAAGGCAAAAAGTCTAACAATCGGCATGCAAAATTAACCACATTTATAAATTTCAAATACAAAAATATTATCAAGTTTTATTGGGTAATTTCATATGAATTATACAAACCTACTATAATTTCATATGAATTATACAAACCTACTAGTTTAAAAAAGAAGAAGTTAAGTTTTAAAAGTTAAAATTTATTACCTAAAATGTTATATTGGAAGCAAGAAAGTAATTGGAGTAGATGGTAACAATGGTAGTACGGTCCATCCCAACTCGATATTAGACGAATCCTTGTCGGAAGCTTTATCACTCCATGTGATTATTTTATTCTCCATATGCTCTCTGATAATGGATACATAACGCTTCGACTTGAGAATAACTACATTGTCAATCCCTACATGAAAAATTGTTGAGCTCGATTTAGAAGAAGCATATATATATATATGTGTGTGGGTTTTATTTTCCCACTTATTTTTGTTTGTTACATATATACAATTGGGCCTGAGTTTGTTACAGTTTGTTAATGCATGATTTTTTTTAAATGGGGAAAAAGGAGAGAGAAATGGAGAATGGAAGTTAGCTAGTATTGCGAAGATGAGTTAGATATTATTCTTCTTGTGTGGAAAAGTGAGCATAATTTCATGTATTTATAGTGTAAGAATGATCCAAGTCATCGCAATCAAAAGGTAGACTTGCTCATGTGTTTGTTTCTAAGCCAAGACAACCGAACAAATATGCATATATGGCGGGAGTCAGATCCATGTCTAAGGATTGCAGCAGAATACGTACGCTATCTGTTGGGATACTCTCTGGTGCTAAGTCAGGCAAGTGCATTCGTGATATGCTTCATAGCCTCCGTTCAGATATTCCTATTTTTATTATATTTCGAGCACTAGGTATTATTTCTGTCAAACGTATCTTCGAAATGATTTGCTATGGTGACTTGCAAATGATCGAATTGCTCCTACCATCGCTGGACGAGTCTGCTGCGATTAAGGAGAAACTGGAAGCACTGGATTATATTGGTAAAAGAGTAACTCCTGTCGGTGCATCTCGAGAGGCAAGAATCGAGTATGCCATACGGATTCTAAACAATGAAATGCTTCCTCATGTCGGTTTTGTTGAAGTTAATGATAACAAAGTGTATTATTTTGGACATATGATCCACCGTCTCCCCTTGTGTGCCTTCAGAAGAAGGCCCGAGGATGATGCAGACAGGGCCGATCCTAATTAATAGACCCGGGGCAAAAAAAAATTAAGGGCCCCATATGAAAATATTTTTTCAATGTCAGTTAAAATTTTGTTAATTATACTACCTTTGTTCGACAAAACATGGTGTTTACTATCCACACATTTTTTTGAGAATAATAAAAATATATATAAAATATCAAAATTTTAATTAATTTTTTTAATATATATTTTCATATGTATTATTAATAATGAGCAAATTATATATAAAAAAGTAACAAAAAAAATTGGTATTTTATATAGTTTTTTTTATCATAATAAGAAAACGCACATAAATAATAAATGACATGTTTTTCCAAATGGAAGGAGTAACAAAATAAAAATATATAAAACCTACTATTACTACATAAAAAAACTACATGGCTAATTAAATAAAAAAAATACACAAGAAAAACTACGTAGTAACATACATGGAGCCGAAAAATCTAATAAATAGATTATAGATAAATCAATAAAATAAATTAGACTTAACATAGTAATGGAGCTAAAAATAGCTCAACTTCTTCTGGGCCTTACTTTTTTTTTTTGATGAACTTCTAGGCCTTACTTTCAATTACACAAGAGTTGAATCTCAGCTCAAGGGATTTGTATTTTAGTCATTATTAGAGGGTATTTGGGCTTAGAAAATATGGACTTAAATATATACTAGGTATGAAGGGGTGCGCGTAGCGCACGCACCGCCTCGGGTTTAAGCACTTTGACTTTGGTTTTCAATTTGGCTTGGAAATGTGGTGCTCGGCCAATGATCTTGCTCATTGTATTGATTTTGCTTTTGGAGGCTTGAAGATAACTTGAAAATAGATGTTGCAATGCATCCCAAAAATCCAAACCAATCCAAAATTGTACAGTAAGACTTTATGCTGGAGTCAGAGGCAACAAAACCATCCTTGACAGCAACGTTCTTGATGTTGAAGCCCACATTGTCACCAGGGAGAGCCTCAGTGAGAGACTCATGGTGCATCTCAACAGACTTCATTTCAGTGGTCAATCCAGTAGGGCCAAATGTGACAACAGTTCCAGGTTTGAGGACACCAGTCTCCACTCTACGAACGGGCACCGTTCCAATACCCTCAATCTTGTCAGGGTTGTAGCCAACCTTCTTCATGTAAGATGAAACTTCCTTCACAATTTCTTCGTACCAGGGCTTCGAGTACTTGGGGGTTGTGGCATCCATCTGTACAAGAACAATAGTGTCATTAACACAAGTAGGATGAGCATGAACCAACCAATATTTAGAAAGGACAACATAAGGCGAGCATGAGAAGGATAAGGATTATACCTTGTTACAACATCAAATCATTTGCCTCACACTTCAAAACCTCCAGTAGTAGAGTCAATGATAAGAACAGCACAGTCAGCTTAAGAGGTTCCAGTAATCATGTTCTTGATGACCAGGTGTGCCCCTTGTTTCTGACTGAAGATTTATAGCATCAGTTTAAGACAAGCATTTGTCCTCAGTTGGATAAAAAATTCTTTCCAATCAACTCCTGCCTGTACTGAAAAAAACCAAAGCCACAAATAGTCATTAGGTGAGGAAACTAATGTTTTAAAAATCAGTTTAAACAAATGAAACTAACATCTAAAGCAATTTAAAATTGCACAAAGCAATATATATAAGAGAACCTCATTGGGAACCTTCATCATAGCCTGAGAAAAAGCTGTGGTTGCTAGACGGATTTGAAATGTAAAACATTCCCTTTGATATTGCAAATGAGACCGAATGTCACCTTAGGGATGTTGGTGTAGATGTTTTTGGCGAGGCATATGCTGAAAGAATTGGAGGGCATCCAGGAGGTGTGATTCGAGGTGTGCTCATTTGTGATGCTAGGAAGAGGTGTGAACGAATCCTACTTTTTGTTATCATATATAAGAATGATGCAAATGTATATCTCAAAGGGAATAAAAACTTGATTTCTGTTGTATTATTGGGCGTGCACGTTTGTTCCTTTATAATGTCCATATTGATTTCATCCACTTGTAAGGAACATTAACCCTAGAATGGTAACTGTTATTCAACATGCCCTAATGGGCATACCTCCAAACCTAATACATCGAATAAAACTAATTACAAGGGAGTCAATTAATGCATGCAGTTAGGCATATCACTGCCATTTCAACAACATAAAAAGTAATACAGGTCACAGTCCACACATACAAATTAGAGGTTTTTTTCTAGAATGTGAAGCAGTGCATGTTTGGCCCATGAACCCTGTGTTCTATTATGTGCAAACTAATTAAAATTCATTTAACTATACACGTATTTTGCTAATTAAAAGGAAAAATACCATACCTCTGTACCAAATCTTCATAGCTTAGTGGGAAAGAGACACCATCATCATTCTCATCATCATCCTTATCTTCATGGCGCATACCACTTCTAGAATGCCATGCATGATATCTTCTAGGTAGAAGTTGATGTTCCAACAGTTCCTTGCAGAATAGCCTAAACTTGTTCTGGCATGGTCCAGCCGATAGGAAATGCAATATGAGAAAGTAAACTTCCCTGAGATCGAGATCAACATCAGCTGGAACTGTAAAACTGTTCTCTCTCTTGCCCTTGAAAGTGAGCATCCTCAGGAACTTTATTTACAATTTGTGTAGCTTTTGTGTGAGTCACAAGAACTTTAATCACAGACGCACACTTTTGAAGAATCATCCTGCATTTACAAACCTGAAGCAACAATAACTGATTTTTCAAGCCTTCATGAGATTGCTCTTCTGCAAATTAAAAAAGCAATGAGCCAATTAGCAACCTGTTATTTGAGATATTACTATTCTTGTCAAGTAAAAATCACATGCTATAGATATAAAGGTAAGAAACATTCCAAATTATTCATCAGCCTGTAACTAATTACTCAATTCCTAATGTGTCATTATCCAAAACCTAGTGTCCCCGAATTTCTGTTAGGATGCAAAAACATTCTTTTATGTTGTAAAATATATTCATTTGCAAAGTAACTGTCTTAAATGTGGTTTTATAAGACAAACTCTCCTGAAACACAAGCGTACAAGTTACATGAAAAAATTTACTAAAATAAAAATGAGTAATTTTTATATTAGGGTTGCAAGTTGTGTAGTATTAATTTTGTCTCACTAATTATGGAATGACCCGCATAAAAAGAAAGATGGAACAGTTATAAAGGTATACCATAGCAGGATAACTTTGAATCCATGCCTAATTATAGTGCAACATACCATCGGAATCATGAGCTTCTGCAATAGAAGTCACTGGTTATGATACTTGATTATGAAATGACGAAAATGCAAAAGTTGTGTTGTAAACTGCCTTGCTTGGCTTCAGGAATGCGCTCAGTCTTCAAATCTGTACGAGTGGAAAAAGAATCCCTGAACTGTGAACTACTGAATTTTATTATTTTCGCTTTCCCTCCTTGTTCTCTACTTGCAAGCGCTAGACATGAAATTTTGTTGATCCTATAAATACAAAAAGAAATGGTTCAATCAGTACTCAAGATGACAACCTGGCTTGCTTCCTGACATCCTAACATGCTTATGTCGATCAATAGGGCAAAATTGGATGGTAAAATAGTAATGAAGTTAGAAACTCATAGAAACCATGAATTCTAATTCTTTAGCAGAAACAATTTAAGACCTGTTTTTGAATACCTAGGTATTTGTATTGGCATCTGTAGGTTGCTCAGATATTGCAGGTAGGGGTCAGCTGAAGCTGGAAATTTAGCCATGCCCGGAGTAGGTGCTACTTGTATATTGACAAATGAATCCACAAGGTTACTTGGTTGAATTACTGATGGTGGTCCATGTGTTGGTAAAGCTGAGCATGTCAATGAAGCTAAGGTAAATATAAACAATAATTGAGATTTGAGGCGACTGTAGGAATCAGATATAGGCAATACTCAATAGACACATGTAGCTTGGAATCTCTACGCTGACAAGTACCTAAGGAGTCATGATAGGGGTCTTCTCGCCTAGCACGAAAAAGAGAACTAATCAAAATTTCACATTGCAACAATTAGAGATTTGTTCACCAGCATAATTTGGTGTTTAAACAAAATTGAATCAAACATCATAAATCTAATATGTCAAACTGGTAAGAAATAGAGGACTTTAAACTAAAATAATACTCAAGAGATTTGCTTAATTAATGCCAACCATTTATAATGATTTAGGCTTGTTAGTTTCAGATCCAAGTTGTTTACATCTAAAGTTTGCTGCTCAAGGAGGTCATTTAATTTGTATGCAACCTTTCGATAGTGATCAATAACATTAACACGAGCTCTTTCAGTATACTCTTTAAGGTTATTTAATTCCCTAATACAGATATTAGAGGATCGAAGAAAATGAAGCAAAAGTCGAAAGAATCAAAGAAGAAACCTGCATGCAAGGAGGAGGCATCTTGTTAAGATTAAAAACCAAACATAATAATGGGAGAGACACTTACTCATCACAAGGGTCAGCCCAACATTTGTAATTTGGCTAAATGAGGAATGAGCATCACATAATATTTAGTTGCAGTGAATCAACTCGTTGTACTATTACAAGTGACTACATCTTTTACATTGTTACAGATGAGTAGATCTAACACGAGGAACCCAAAAGATGATAAAGGGAATAGAATCACATTAGAGACAATAAAGAACGAGTACGTGGTCTGTGAAATAGAGAGTGTGAGCAGAGTTATAATCCCTAAGTGATTTCATTTGCCTTTCATGTAAGGATTGTGTTCAAAGTCATCCAGAGGAGGAAAACTTTAAAAGCTACGGATATCAAAACCAACCATAAGTACTCTATCCCCTTTTGAACTAACTGAGGAGGTTTTTCATGGATTTAATCACGTTATTTTAAAATTGAGAATGAAGGAATTTTTGGATGGATATCAATCATAGCTTATGTGAGCATCTTTTTCCTTTATAAAATTCCAGCTTGTGTACCCCTCAATTCCTCAATTTCTAAATATTCTTCCCTAGTTAGTTACAAGCCAGCTCACCTTAAAATTGCAACTTCTTGGGCAAACTCAACCTCTAAAGCGTCAATCAGGTGCTCATATCTAAGAATCTTGATGGCAACATCCTGTGCAAGGTAAACTCCATCGTACCTTTGCCAAAAACCCAAATCACATTCAGGAAGAAATTTTTTAGATTAAGTACACATACACTATGATAACATCATGGAAGGTGAGAAGCATGTGATTGTGCATTCTGTCTAAGACTAATAGGCTTGATAGGTAAAGTAAAAAATCCCAATCCCCATTTTCAAGGGCATAAACTTCAATTTTAAGTTCCCAGTCCTCAATTTAAAGGTAATAGCCCTTAATTCAAAGACCCCAATTCTCGATTTGAATAGTACATGAAGCCAAAAACTTCAATTTCCAGTCCTCGACCTGCAATTTAAAGCTAAGCAGATGATTGTCAACCGTTTGTAAGAGAAATAGGCTTGACAGGTAACTAAAAAAAATCCAAATCCTCAGTTTGAAGGCCATAAACTTCAATTTCAAATCTCCAATCCTCAATTTGAATGTCATAACCCTTAATTCCAACACCCTAATCCTGGATTTCAATATTACATCAGGCCATAAAGTTTAATTTCAAGCCCCCGTCCTCAATTTCAAGTCCGCAATTCCTCGAAAAAGAAAACCTAAAAGAAACCAGAGCAATAAACTTCGAAAACCCTAATTCAGGAACAAACAACCCTTAAGCACCCGGAAAAAAAAGGAGAGATAAGTTGGATTGTCTGTACCTTCTCGACTGCGATGCGGAGTTGGCTATGGCGGCCGGTGGCGGCGAAATCCAGACCCGGCAACTTGACTGTGATGCAGAGAGCGTCAAAAAGCAGCCACAAACCACAGCCAAGAGACCATGAGGGAAAAGGCGGTGGAAAGGAGGCATCCAGGCGGTTCTCGAAGCGAAGATTCAGTCGGAGGAAGAATAGATGAGAGACATGGAAACGGTGGCATAAGGATAAGTGGTAGCGGCGAAGGCGGCAAAGACTCCGACGGGAGAGGTGAACTCCGGAGATTCATTCGGAGAAGGACCTGCATTCCTGCAAAATGAGAGAGAGAGTCGTGGATAGGGGATTGAAACGGAGAGAGAGGGTTGAAAATACGGAAAGGGGCGATGAAATAAAAAAATAAACAATTTTAAATTGAAACTTTGATGGGTAGGTAAGTCATTACACAACGAAAAGCTTTCAGCCATGGATCAGATAAACTCATCTGGAATCAACGATCACGATTAACTCATTTTAGAAGGAACAGTAACATGGGCTTCAGATGATTTTGGACCATAGATAACTCCACTATCCAACGGGTGATATAACATCTTATAAGTTCTTACCGCCACATTTATAGGAGTAATCAACGATCACGATTAACTCATTTTAGAAGGAACAGTAACATGGGCTTCAGATGATTTTGGACCGTAGATAACTCCACTATCCAACGGGTGATATAACATCTTATAAGTTATTACCGCCACATTTATAGGAGCAAGGGATATACACACTATTAATTGGGCTCTTTTAGAAGTTGGGGCCAGGGCAGGTGTGGGTCGGGCCTGGATGCAGATCACTTTGGAAACAAGAGGGTGGACCTTGCTGGTCGGAGGCATATTTCGGATAGTATTCCGACAGTTGACAAGGGAGGTCAAGTCTTATATTCTTAAATGTGCAGGCAATGGGAAGGACGTGAACCTCCAATTTGCGATCATGATGGCCTTAAATACGCCCTTTCTACCGGAAACTAGGGAAAAGCCTACGCAGCTGGAACAACAACGGGTGTTTCACAGGTGCTGGACCGTCTTTCATATGCCTCCACTTTGTCACACCTACGACGATCAGAATCCCCCATTTTTCGTAAGGGGCAATTGGTAAAACCTAGACACTTGCACAGTTCACAATGGGGAATAATTTGTCCCGCTGAAACTCCTCAAGGAAATGCGTGTGGATTGGTGAAGAATTTTGCATTGATGGCGCATGTTACTTTGGGTTCAGCTGCCAATTCTGTGCTCAAGTGTTTGCAAGCTTATAGTGATGTGGGTTTTCCTTCTCAGGCTGACATCCTTGAATCTGCAAAGATCTTTGTCAATGGTTGTTGGGTTGGGATTCATAAGGATCCTCATGAGTTGGTGAAGAATCTAAGAGCTTTGAGAAGGCGGGGTGACAAGATCAACAGCGAAGTTGGTATCGCGCTTGATACCAACCTGAATGAGTTGAATATATATACTGATCATGGTCGGTGTAGTAGACCATTGTTCATTGTTGATTCGCAAGAGTTTCTCCTAAAGAAAAAGGACATCCGAGCATTGCAGGATAAGGTAGGTCTATGAATTGAAGTCTTACCTTATGTATACAGTATCGTGTACAACAATTATATTTTAACAAATTGCTCTTTTGTGCATGCTTCTAGAAATTATTTGAAGATGGTGGATGGCATGGTTTTGTTTCTAAGGGATTAATTGAGTATATTGACATCAAGGAAGAAGAGAACGCTGATTTCCATGACAAACGATGTGAGTATATTTAAGATATTGGGTGTAATCTGATTCGAGAAACCATTGTAGAAACCAGTTCCATTGTAGAATTTTTTTAAGACATTACCAATTTTTTTAAAAGAATCTTTGCACAAAAAAACCCTTTCAAGTATGAGGTTGATTGATATTTGAGATATTGGGTGTAATCTGATTCGATAAACCATTTGTCAAGACCTTGTCACTGCAAGGATGAATCCGAAGGAAGCATACTCTAAAACGTACACTCACTGCGAGATCCACCCTTCGATGATGCTAGGTGTTTGTGCCTCTACTATTCCATTCGCTGGCCATAACCAGGCATTGAGTTCTGTTGTTTCATGTATTTGTTCGATCTATTAAAAGATGGACAAAGTATCTCATCTAGCTAACTTGCAAATTTGCTGTCTTTTTTAGTCCCATTATAACACATCTCAATCACGCATGGGCAAACAGGCCATGGGTATCTATGCGACAAACTATTGGCTCCGCATGGTATATATATAATGTAACCACCTCCCGCTTTCTAAAGGCATAATATTATCGGTTTTCAATCCTATCTTTGTTTGACGCTTTTGTTGGACTCTTGTTAATTGCTCGTTCTTTCAGGATACACATGCATATGTTATGCACTATCCTCAGAAGCCTCTCGTTACAACGAGAGCCATGGAACATCTACATTTTAAGGATCTTCCAGCCGACATTGTAAGAATTGTCTTGCATCATATTGGCTACTATCCTCGAATGCAACAAGCTAAGTGGCTTTTTATGAACACATTTATTCATTTTTATTGATGTAGAATTCCATTGTTGCCATTGCATGCTACTGTGGATACAATCAAGCCGATTCCATAATCATGAACCAATCTTCAATAGATCGTGGGCTTTTCAGATCATCATCTTTTTGTTCCTACAGGTGTGCAAATCATGGGGCAAGAACTAATTAAGATGCTTCACGGTTTACTTTGTTTGATTATATTAGTTCGTTTGTTCTTTCGTGGGCAGGGATGATGAGAAAAGGCTGGGTACCCTTGTTAAGGAGGATTTTTGCCGTCCAGACATATCTGATACTGTGGTGAGAATCAGTTCTTTTCATTGGGCATACAGCTAGCATGCTTCATTACATGCATGATTTAAGCATGATTACATATGAAGCTTAATTTCTCCGTTTTCTAGTTTTTTTTTTTGTATTAAACCTGCTCTTTTCATATATAATATAGGGCAAAAGTTGCATGATGATGGGTTTGCGTCTCCTGTGAGTAATGAGTATTACTAGTTTCTGTATCCATCTATATATTCTTGTACTAAAAAACAAGCCCGTTGTTTTTTGAGTTTTGTCTTTCTAATATATCGATTGGTACTTCTGTTACAGGGTTACAAAGTTTCAGTAGACGATGTCATTATTGGGAAGACCACACTTCTTACTGAGGATGAAGCCAAGGGCCTTTCCGCACCTTATACAAGACGTGATCGTAGCATTAGCTTAAACATAGGCAACCTGGCATAGTGGATCAGGTATTAAAAATTGCCTTCACAGTCATGTTCTTTTTTTTTTTACCATTCAGGTTAACTTTTTCAATCTAATCTAATCTAATCTAATGTGAGACGTGCCTAACTTTGACTTCTAGGTCTTGCTTACTACAAATGCTAATAATGGGCATAGGTTGGTAAGGTTAAAGTGGAATCTGAACAAATTCCTCAGATTGGTGACAAGTTTAGCAGTAGGCATGGTCAGAAAGGGACTGTTGGCATGGTCTACACACTCTTAGGATATGCCTTGGGCGGTACAAGGCATGACTCTTGATATTATTATAAATCTGCATGCTATATATTCCCTCTCGTATGACGGTTGGTCAGTTACTTGAGTCTATGCTTGGAAAGGTTGCTGCTTGTGAAGGTAGAGAAAGAGATGCTACTCCCTTTACTGAGGTCACTGTAAGTTTGATTTAATTTGCTTGGCATTTATCGAATTTCATTGTATTTATATATATTTGTTGCATAGAAAATTGAGGTTGTGTGTTAAAGGCGAGTTTTAACTCTCAGGTGGATTCCATTACCAAGGAACTTCAAGACATGGATATCAGATGGAGGGTTGTGAGAGGATGTACAATGGTCACACAGGGCAGAAGTTAAATGCAATGATATTCATGGGCCCAACATACTACCAGAGGCTGAAGCAGGTGGTGGATGAGAAGATCCACATCTGAGCACGTGGGTGGACACAGATGCTCACGAGGCAGCCCTCTGAAGGGCGGGCCCGTGGTGGAGGTCAGCGTTTCGGGGAGATGGAGAGAGATTGTGTGATTGCTCATGGTGCTGCAAGTTTCCTCAAGGAGAGGACGTTTGTCTTGAGTGACCTTTACCTGGTGCATTTGTGCGAGGATTGCGGCTTTATCACTATCTCAAATCTTGGGAGGAAGAAATTTGTATGCAGAGCCTGCAAGAATAGAGTTGATTTTGCTCAGGTTAGTTGATTGAATCGATCTTTTTCAGAATGAAATTTTTTTTAAAAAAAACATAGCTCACTCAATATTTGATCTCAAACTTGAACAAAAGATCGAATGAACTACAATTCGTGTTACAGGTTCACATCCCTTATACATGGAAACTTCTGATCCAAGAGTTAATGTCGATGGGGATCGCAGCTAGAATGTTGACAAAAGACTTCAAGCCCAACTAGGTGCTAACTGTGGCTGGGTACAGAGGGTGCTAACTGTGGCTGGGTACAGAGGGTCTTGTGTGTTTCCTGCATTTTTGGGCTTGTTTTCAGACTCCATGGCTTCTGCTGCTCCTCTTCGACTACACGATTGTGTTTCTCTACTAGATATAACATACATACTTGTCGTACATTGCCCGAGCTTCAATCCTCTTGGAAAGTTGGAATTGTGACAAGTTTTTCTATAGGACAATTTTGCCGCTCGTAGTGGCATGTTGTCCAGAGAATGAGTTTAACTAACTGCCTATGTTGAATGATTTTTAGCTGTTCTGCCAAAACTGTCCATATGGACTTCCATGCCTGTGACACCCATAACTAGATTTTATAGCCATTTGCAGATAAAATGGTATAGAATATAATTCACCACAGTTGGATAATATTCGAGGCACTTGAGATTTTGTGATTATATTGGAATTAATTGATCATTTCTGGCTGTAGTGAATCAACTTGAAGTGTAGGAGCTTTTTATCAGCTGGCGGCTTTTAGTTTGTGTTATACCTTTTGATGCGAATTGAGACATCATCATTCTGATTTGATGAAATCAGTTCCAATCTTGAAGCTCTGTTTTGCGTTGTGTCCGAGATGGTCGAAGGTGTTGTTTTTTGGTAAGATTTTCTAGCCACTAGTGAAATGGGCAGGGGCGGAGCCAAGGGGGGACATGTGCCCCCACTTCTCATTTGACGAATAACCTAGGTGTATTCTCCCTCTCGAGAGCTTCGTTTTGATATATAATACACTATAATCCGATATCTGAGTAAAAAGTTGTGAATGTTTACAATTGAAGCTGTATAAATCACTTCAATTTTATTTTAATAGACTATAATGCTTTTATATCTTACTTAAATTAACATTCACGTACTATAATTCATCTCGAGAGATTCGAAACGAGAAGTTATATTAAGCATTTCGACAATTAGGTAAGAAGTTACGCAAGTTTAAAATTTTTATATTTAGTTATACATTATTATTTGTTAAGAGTGCAACAAAGTTACATATTGACTAGGATTGTTATTCGAGATGAATGCGTCTAGTATTGCTTGATTATATTTAGCTTGTTTATAAATGAGTCGAGCATATATTTGGACTTGAACTCATATTCGGTTTGTTTAGTAAATGATCAAACTCGAGTTCAGTTTTTCAACTATTATACAACCTTCCTTGCTTATGACAAAATCAAATTTACACATGTGTTCACACTTGAAATAAGGATTTTAGACAAAGACTAGCGTTTTAACTAAACGTACAGGATTTAAGAAATAATTGGGGGTGTAATTCGTCTCCATGAAGAAATTAATGTTGCACCACCAAACCAAATTGACACATGTGTTGATATTTAAAATAAGGATATACTCTGCAAAATCTCTTAAGAGTAGATGTCACCTCCGAATAGATTGTGAAATATCAATCACAACCTTTTATCGAGAATGAACGCGCTCCCAAACGCCGATCTCCTTCCTGCCAAACTTGCCAAGTGTTCCAAAATCTCTCAGATTATCCTTCTTCATCTCGAAATCGGCGAGATCTATACAGGTGTGTTCCTCGACCAGTTCTGGACCCCTATTTTGGGGACAATAGGATATGCATGCGAAGCGAGTTTTTTCTTTATTTGTCGGTAAAGGAAACAGTCATGGAATGAAGTTGAAACAATCTATCGCTCTTAGTAAGTCTAAACTTGGCTACAAAATCATATTTTTTTGTTAAACCGGTTTATCTGGCGTGTATATACTTCCATGTATTGTGTGCATGTTTTAGTTGGCTTATCAGTGAAACTCATGATTTTTTTGATGAGCAGGATGTATTTGGTTCGTCTTTTACGTGTAGAGAAGTTATGACAATTGGTTTTTGCTCAGTTTGTTTCGCTAAATTATTTTCTTACTCTATTGTTAGTGGGGTTGTTCAGAATATGGCCTGGTCCGAAAATCGAACCGAAAATCCGGTTTCGGTCCAGCCCGATTACTAAACGGTTTGTTCCTCGGGCCTTAAAAATTGAAATTTCGGTTTCAGTCCCAAAACCGGAATCGAGCCGAAAATTTCGGTTCCGGACCGAAAAACCAGATTTTTTTTGTAAAATAATAACATAGTACCTATTATAATTACAATGAGTAGGTAGGTGGCTCTTTTTCAATTTTCACTTTCCCACCCCTCGCAGACCACTCTTCCTCCTCCATCTTTGATTTTGAAGTTTTAATTTTTTGTTGAAATGCATTAACATTCACGTACTATAATTCATCTCGAGAGCTTCGAAACGAGAGGTTATAATAAGCATTTCGACAATTAGGTAAGAAGTTATGCAAGTTTAAAATTTTTATATTTAATTATACATTGTTATTTGTTAAGAGTGCAACAAAGTTACATATTGACTAGGATTGCTATTCGAGATGAATGAGTCTAATATTGCTTGATTATATTTAGCTTCTTTAGAAATGAGTCGAGCATATATTTGGACTTGAGCTCGTATTTATTTGTTTGGTAAATGTCAAACTCGAGCTGAGTTTTTCAATTATTATGCAACCTTCCTTGCTTATGACAAAATCAAATTTCCACATGTGTTCACACTTGAAATAAGGATTTTAGACAAAGATTGGCGTTTTAACTAAACGTACAGGATTTAAGAAATAATTGGGGGTGTAATTCATCCCATGAAGAAATTAATGTTGCACCACAAAATCAAATTTACACATGTCTTCACACTTAAAAAAAGGATGCACTCCAAAAGTCATAATCTACCCATGGAGTCATAATTAGTTGGAGGGAATTTGTCCACCAAAAAAAATTACGAAGGGAATACAAAAAGTCATTTAAATTAATTATTTGAAGCAACATTTAATTTTCTAACACAAAACGTCATTTAAATTGGATCGAACACCCAAAGCTAAAACGTCAATCTTTGTGGATCGGAGGGAGTAATAACTTCAAGGAATTTTTGTAAATTTCACAAAATTTGTGTTATTTGAACTTAAATCGAGCCGAGCTTTAAAGCGTACATGAAAAATTGTGCCCCTTCTGAAAATTTTCTGGCTCTACCACTGGAAGTGGGGCTGTTTTGTGTGATTCGATTGATCTTTTTCGACCTTCAAGGAGCTAGAAAACGAAAATCGCAAGACAAGAGAAGTTAACAAGAAGTATAGAACCAATTAACAACAAACTCACTCCAGCGATGACAAACGAATGCAATGTTATAAGGAATTTTCCATTATATCTATGAGATCGAATCGATTATAAATGATTTTTTTAACCGAAAAGAATTTGAATGATTGGAATATCCAATCTAGTTTAAAGCATACTCACGAATGAGATTAGAAGCTCTGAGTCATTTGGAGGTGTAGAGTCGAAGAAAGTTAGTCCCATATGGGTCAGACGATCAGCTACTCGATTAGCCTCTCTGTAGATATGTCTAATCTAGATGAAACTAAACCTTTGCAAGGCGAGGAAAGAATTATAAATGATCATTTTGATATCCCAATGGCATATCCAACCCTTACTAATAGTGTTGATAACAAAAATGTTGTTACCTTCAACTATTAGATCATTAATGTGTAGTTCGGTAGCTTTAGTTATACCTCTGTCCCAATTACAAAATGTATAGGGGATATACCGGCGCCTAACCAGCTACCGATTGTCAGAGTTGTATGTCGAGATCAACGGGACAAGCTCATCTTTGTTGGACAGAAGGAGATCAAACCCACCAAAACTATCGAGGTGGTTTAGGCAGAGAGTGTTGGCTGGGCAATTCTGTTAGCTAAGGAAAGAGAGATTCGGAATATCCAGATTGAGTCTGACTATCAAGCACTAGTAACAAAGCTACGGAATGGGTGTCAAGGGAAGGGCATTCTTTTTAATCTTATTTCCGACATTATCGCTTCTTCTCGTTTTTTTGAGTCAGTTGTTTGGTCCTTTGTTAGTAGGCTAGGAAATAAGGCGGCACATGAATTAGCGGCCATTAGAACGATTAGTCACTCGTTGTTTTTTTTTCATTGCAAACGCTCCCAAACTCTGTGGCTTTGGTTTTTATTAAGGAAACGGAATGACCTAATGGTCTATTAAAAAAAAGATATATCAGCGCCAATGTGAACAATAACACCATTATGGTCTCTGATGACATAACTATAATGTTGGGCAACTGGTCTAGACCGAAAATTTGGAAACCTTTAACCATGGATCAGACCGGGACAATAATATACGGTCCCGGGTTTTCTGGCCCACGGACCGGATGGACAAGTTTGAAAATTAAATAGATTAAAAATAATTAAATGAATTAAAAAATAATTTATAATATTTTTTATTTGGTCCTTGGACTGAAAATCGGAATTTCAATTTTTATGGACCGTGGACCGGAACATTATATTTCGGGTCTAACTCAAGACCGTAAATTTCAATCCAATCCCGATTTGGGATTGGTCCGGTTCAATTTTTATGTGTAGTTCAGTAGCTATGGATTGGATATGGTTTTGTCGAAGAGGGATTTGTTGCGAAAATACCAAATATTGTACTAGATGGTTACAAGGGATGTGAAGTCTCGGAGCCCAAGATCTTGTTTTATTAAATTTATAATATCTCTAAAGGTTGTGGTGTGTTGTTGGTACTTGATCAATTTCCTGACTATATTTGGATACATCAATTGTAGGGTCATTTGCGTGATTGGACATTCTAAGAAAAGATGATTTGCATCCTCATAGTGTTGATTGCAAAGATGACAATATGTTGGTATCCCCAGGCCTTTGCTAGCATTCTAGCAAGCCTAGCTGAAGTGGGGAAAAACAATCTACAACTAATGCGAGAGGAGCAAACGAGCAATTGATCGAAAAGAAAACAATACGGAGTAATGAATAAGGATCTAAATTCAATCGCCCATTTGTCGCTTAGTTCAGCCCTTTTTAATTTGAATTACCCTAATCCACCTTGCTCGATCCATCGCCATTTTCTCTTTAGGTTTTTATTGGTCAGCTCCCATTTATAATGTCCAACTCTATTGATGGCAAGAGATTCACATCCATGGACTATACACTCGGATTTCTTCTCGAGTATGACCAAAGTCTCACTCAATTAACGGAGCATATCCTTAATATTGGTCACTCTCACCTTCTCATAATAACTTAATTTATAATCCCATCCAATCTAGTGGATTAATGGGTAGATGTCATATGGTGTTTGTTTGGTTAATGAAAGGTAGATAATGCTCCAATCGGGGTGGCCTAGTGGTATGGAGCAAGAGGTGGTAAGGAAATCTAAGGTTTATCTTGGTTCATACAAGTGGGTCGAGTCAGTCGGCCCAAGCCGATTTACCTGGTACGTTACTCTTGTCGTCAGGGTGACGTGCTCGGGGTTTACTACTGAAGGCGGGTTCCTCATCGTAAAAAAAAATGTGGATTAGTGGGTGAATTTTTACAATTTCCATTTTAGTGGGCGATTTTGAACAAATTGCACTCTTTAATGGATAGTTTCTGCAATTTGTATTTGGATAATTGGGATGATCAATCTCCACAAACTGTGAAGATTTTGGGGGAGACGAACTTCAGCACACAAGTGACACAGCAACCGATCTCTTCTGCGACAAAAACCTCAACCCTAGCCCTACAGCATCCGTTGGGGGAGGTGTAGAGTATGTAGAGATGGAGCAGAGCAATGGCGATATCGAGCCGATCCAGAAGACGAAACACAAGGGGAAGCACGATAAGCCCAAACCATGGGACGACCCCAGCATCGACCACTGGAAAATTGACAAATTCGATCCTTCCTGGAACGAAGGCGGCATGCTCGAAGTCAGCTCCTTCTCTACCCTTTTCCCTCAGTACAGAGGTAATTGGAAATTGAATTTCGTTTCGATTTTAGTTAAGATGTCAACTTCTAGGAATCGAAGGGTAGGGCGTAGTTGATCGCAATTAACGAATGTTGAGCTGGTCCTTTTAGGCACTTCACTTAATTGATGATTCCAGGCTCGAAAATTATGAATGTCTGGGTACCCTGATTGGTTTATGGAGTCAGAGAGAGGTTTTTGGCAATTGAGGAAATAACTGCAGTTAGTTGCCTTCAGGGTACCAGAGGTTCTGGTTAATCTAGGAGATAACTGCATCTGAAATGTTTAACTAGTTTGGTATAAATTGATTTGCCTTCTTGCTGCTACAATAAAAGTTCGAACACTGTTCTTTGTGTGTTTGTTGAAATTACTTTAATCCTGTTTCCGTGTTCCTCTGGCTCCATTACCCCCTCTCAAAGGAAATACACACTTCCACAGACAACTTCTACTGAACATTTAACTATTAGCAACCACTGCAGTGCCCATTTCCTTATGTTTCTGTTATATCTCATTCTAGCTTCTCTCATGCAATATCTATTTATGAGTATACTTGTATTTAGATCGCTTATAAGTCTAGAGGGGAAAGTAAGTACAAGGTGTTATTTTAAAAAAAAATGTTCTTGATTACAACTTCTACTCCCATAGAAAATTAGGAAATGAACTTAGGATATGATTTGATGCATTGGATTAAAGTTTGCAAGAATGTTAAATGATATCATTTGCTACCTAACCAATCTTCATGAAATAATTTTTTTTGGCCGGCTGTATGCCTTGGTTTTCTAGTTAATGCACTTATCAGCCCATGTCGAAGGCGTTGTTCATGCATCCTTATATTGGCATGTTTGTCTTCTTGTTTCAGATAAATATTTGCAAGAAGTGTGGCCAGTTGTAAAAGGTTCTTTGAAAGAGCATGGTATTGCATGTGAACTTAATTTGGTAAGTGGTATCTTAATTTTTTATATTCTTTTTCCATGTTACAGGACAGAGTCTTTAGCTGGGTTTTAAATATGTTTTAGCTCTTTAGTTTTTCATGCTCAATCAAATTTAGTGAATTTCCAGGCGGGCCAGGCATGATATCTAGGTATTTTCTCCCCGGTGATGTGGGTACATTTTCTAACATTGATTCTTTGTTGGTGGTCAGGTTGAGGGCTCTATGTCAGTGTCAACAACTATGAAGACACGGGATCCGTATATTATTATTAAGGCCAGGGATATGATGAAGCTTCTATCAAGAAGTGTTCCTGCATCTCAGGTATGTTCTACTGGTTATTGCAGTGCTAATTGACTTTATCTCCTCCATCTCTACCTGCATTTTGATTTGTGTAACCATTCTTCTTTGCAATAATTTGATACTTGAGGCTATAAAAATACTGGGTGATGAAATGCAGTGTGATATCATCAAGATTGGCAATCAGGTCCGCAATAAGGTGTGCTATCTGTTTTTTCTGTTCACAAATCACTTAATTTTATGTACTGAACTTCTTACTGTTCTTAGCATGTATTGCATTCATCCACAAGCTAGAGAATCATTTTATGTACCAATGATCTTCATAAGAAAAAAGGATTAAATATAAGGGGAAAGCGAAATTTCAACCGGTACTTTGTGTATGAAATGGATGTCCTATCACAGGAGAGATTTAAAAAAAAATGTGTCCCTTTCTCTCAGTTGAGACAATTAGCAGCACTAGTAATACAATTTTGTTTCAAATGCCATGTCTTCTTTTCATGCAAGGTTCTGTTGATTGTAAGACTACGGAATAAAATTGGATTTATTTTCATTGATATGCTCTGCCATCTACTTTGTGTAGAATTTTTTATTTGTTGGAGCAAGTGCTAATGGAATACAGCTATTGCAGTTATTGTAGCCCTGCTAGGTTTTATTAATGTATAACCTGTTGGTTTTTTCATGAGCCGTGACTTTAAACCTAGAAGCAGAAATTCCCGCCACTATATATATGCACTTATAAGCATATGAGAGATAATTCTTTTTAATACTGCATTTAATCAGTTTACATAATTAGGGAATATGTTATATATCTAGTAATAACTTTCACTGGTTGGAAAGTAGGAATATTATTTAGCTGGAGCTACTTCCCACATTTGAGTGGATTTTAGATATGAAATCACAATTATTTTGTGCATGAGATTTTAATATGAATTTGTTTTAACCATTTGGTTTATTGCAGGATCGATTTGTAAAACGCAGGCAACATCTTATTGGTCCAAATTCTTCTACTCTAAAGGTTTGTAACTTTGTATATTCTTCAATTCGCATGCAGAAGAACTTATATAATGCAAAAGAAACTATATAATTTTAGGGACTGACTATTGGAACTGAAAGTATAGTATTCCCTCTTGTCTTATCCATTGATTTGATGCAGGCATTGGAGATTTTGACTGGTTGCTATATCCTCGTCCAGGTGTTTGCTGGGACTTTTTTTTCCATGCCATTGTAACTGTTGCAATGTTCTTCAATAGACTAACAGTATTTCCTTTTGACTCGTGCGTGTATTTTTCTTTCGCCATTAAGTTCAACAAAAAAAGGATTGAATTTAACAGCTGAGAAGGTTGTGTCAGTTGATGGAACACTTGATTTTTATCATTCTCAATGCTCTCTTGTTGGTTTTGATTGTTGCAGAAGAAGGCAAAGGATTTTGGGCAGCAGAAAGCTAGTGGGCATATTGATCCTCAAGAATATATCGTGTCTGCCTCTGCTCCTCCTGAAGTGCCATCAAAGAAGCAGAAGCGCTCAAAGTCACAGAGACGCAATGAGTAACTAGCCGATAAATTGTCATGGAGGTTGTCGACAACACAAATTGCACAGGAACATTGCGTTGCAGCCCCCAATATCAAGTGCATATAGTTTCACTGATTTTATTTCCCATGTAATCTTTCGGGTAAGATCTTTTCAAATAGACATTGATGCGACCTTTTGTAGAACTTCTTGTGGCATCCTTTTCTCTTGTATCAAAGCTTTGCTTTGAGCATTGTATTGGACATAGGAAGATAACCAGTAGGATTGCAAAATGCATTGATGTTGCATTTTGAACTGTTGAAAGTGCTCATCGATGTTGGTTTTAGTGTCAAGGGAGCCTGGGAATGGTCTTTGGCTCCTTACCGATTTGAGTTGCATTCATACCCAAGTGTCAAATAGTCGCGATCTGGTCTGTCGAGTGCAACATTATAGTCTTTCTAACCCAGGGCTGAGCTGAAACTGGGCAATCCCTCACTTCTTTCAATTGAATACCTAGTTTTCTCTTTGCTCAAATTACTGGCAGAGTGAATGGTTTTACACTTTACATGCTGGGATCGAAACACAATTAGCAGGCTAATAGAGATGATTGTTTTGGGTAGATTTTGGGATTCGAGTTAGACCTACTCTAAATGAGTCTCAATAATCAAGAAAAACGAAAATTATATAGATTCGAGGTTGAGGATGAAACAAGAAATTAAGAACATTCAATTGCAGAAAAATCTTTTGCTTCTTGGAGATCAAAGTGGGAAGACAATTCGTCCTCGTATTTTTCACTTTGAGTAGGTTCTACATGAGATAGGATGGCACTAGTAGTAAGAGGCAAGATCGAAACTCATTTGATGTAAAAGTGAAGATCAAATGCATTTCCGAAGTTAAAAGTGACGATCAATAAGAAACTGACAATAGTAAAGTAAAGCAAGATTTCAGCAATGTATTTTTTTTTATTAGGTAAAAATTCGAGATCGGACATACCTGAGCCTCAAAGGCCAACAAGTCGGCAGACGGATAACCGTCTAAGCAAAAATACAAAGGTGGTGCAAAATACAGGCAAGAAACTCTACAACAGCGAAACAAAATGCAACTAAACTGAAACAAGACGAGGACGTAGACAAAGGACGAAGTCAAGCACAACCCTAGAGCAGCACAGCAGGTCGGCAGCGCATCGGAAGTCACCTATGGGCAGTGAAGACAAACCTCCAAGGAACCATTCTTCCGGAAAAAGGAGACGCCTCGATAAACACTACTACGACCCCGACTTATTCCGACTCCGACAACCAGAACCTCATCAAACAGAGAAGAAAATCCTATTACGCTAAACGAAGAGTCACACAACGCCTGAATCGAGCGCACCAGAAACTCAAACGAGATTTTCGCAAACCCCACAGGGAATTATAATATATATATATATAAAGGTTATTGTCAATTAACTTTATTATTATAACTAAGAAAAGAGTATTTGTCTAATTTTTAATTTTTTATATTCTTTTTTCCAATCGGGCTCCTTTGGGCCCAAGGCTAAAACAACCTATGGGCCAGTAAACCGGACACACACACCCAAATGAAAATCATGGCCACAAGTGCAAGAGAACTCCGACCTAACCACTGACGGCACCCACACCACAAAAGCTAAGTACAACGGTGGACGGCGGGATAACACTAGGGGTAATCAGGAGGAGAATACAAACTCGAACGCCCCAGAAGGAGATCGAGGAGGGGGAGAGGCTCGGACACGCCGAAACAGACCCACTATGGATCAATGGAGAAAGATCAGCCGGGCCCGGAGAATGATTGTGGCTATCGAAGCAGAGTTGGGCAGCCAGGGCCAATTCCAATAGGTGAAGACGCCGATGACCGAGAAGACCAAGCCACCGTGTATAGCTACCCACCACCCAACACCACCAAAGGGGAGCCAAGAAGGGGACGATTGGAGACATTCCGAATTAGAATCCCCTAGGGTAAAAAGGAGAAAAGGGTGGCACACATCAGACCGATCGGTTGCAAAATTGGGGGATTAGACCCAGATCTACAAAAGCCACAAAACGATTTCGGGTTTCGAACGAAAACCGAAGCGGATTATTTGAAACGAACATGATTGACATCTGGTGAGACACCGAAGCTTTACTGTGGCGGAGCCACCGTAGTATGAAACGGCCAGAGCCGAGATGAAGACGGCCGGAGCCGGGTTGAGGCCGACGGAGCCGGGGTTGGGTCTCCCCCTCTCTCTAGAAATCTAGAGAGAGGAGGAAGCGTTTTAGCAGGGATCCCCACTGGTTAACTACCCTTATAGAGAAACCTAATATTTCATCAATGTATTGTTTGGGGTCAATGGTGTTTTTCAACCAAAAAAAAAAAGAAAAAGTGGTCATTGGTGTGAGTCAAACTGGTTGGTATTAACTATTAAGCTTGAAAGTCAAATGATTTTCTACCAAAATCTTGACATTAGTAGGTGACGATGATGAGTAGCGAGGAAAAAAAAACCTTTTAACAGGTGGCAAGATAAATTTTAAATGTTTATATATGTGGCTTTTTTTTTGACAAACTAATTACGTTTTTGCTCGAAGCAAAAAAAAATTTACCTTGTTTCAATCGATGCAACTGTGCAACATGTGATCTTTCAATAACTATCTAGCAACATTTCTTCAAACCATCATTGTCTTAAAATCCTTAAATAGCCGACTCTCTTAAAATCCTTCAATTAGTAACACTTGGATTAACAACAAACTATCAATTGACAACTTAAAGAACTAATTAAGCAAGAGAAAGAAACATTTCGTGCGCAAATAAGCTAGCTGATCAGTTGTGGGCACATGATGCAGAGATATCAGGCCTTCAGACAACTTTTCCTTGACGTAATGACAATCCAACTCTATATGTTTGGTTCGTTCGTGAAAAATCGGGTTGCGAGCTATGTGAATAGCAGCCTGGTTCCTTCCTCTTCTTTGAGTATTTACCGGTTCAAGTAAAGTGGATGTATATGTGTGTGAGATAGATATTCTCGAGGAAAAAGAAGGTCTTCCCTACCTACCATATCAATGAACTAAAGTTATACCATCAATTTTGGTGTCTAAAATGCCTAACTCTACATTCAGAATCCCTAGTTTTTGCCAGAGCAATGTGATCATATTCTCGAATTTCTTCCAAATGGTAGAAAATGTTATCCACATGCTCTAAGAGGTTGCACACAAACATATTAACCCATGCACCTTATAGCATCAAGTATTCTATTATATATTAAGGTTGCTCGTCTTGTCTAGACCGGAATTTTAAAAAACATAAAAACATGAACTATTGATTGGATCGAGCCCGTAATTTATGGTTTTGTATTTTTCCGATCTACATATTGGTTCCAAAGCATCCCGCAAGCATCCGAACTCCCCCTTCCCCCGTTATTTTATTAATATTTGTCGGCTCACCTCGGCTCAAGCATCCCCTACCGTAATCGGTAAATATGCCCTTAGATATATGACCTCCTCCCTAACCGATAGTATATATAATAAAAGAACATGATAGAGTTGTTGAAAATTACCAAAATCAATCGAAAAAAACGCATTTTAACGCGTTTAGCATGATTTAAGAGTTGGAGGATTTCGATAGCAAGTTCATATCTTGTTCGGGTTTTTGTTTGACTATCAACCCGATTTGTAAATCTTTTATGAAGTAGCTAAGGATTCGTGTACAATTTACTACCTCAAAGTATGACTTATCTTGTCATTAGACATTTATTTATATTGCTAATATACAATACCCTATATTATAAAACAATTAAATTAATTGTAATTAATTATTGCACACCTTTGCCACTTTGTCAGGGGTTTCAGCATTTTGACCTGATCAATTTTTTTTAATTTAATTGTAATTATTTTCAGTATAAAACCCATTTCAACTTCAACTAATTTGTACAACTGTATAGTGTACATCATCTATCTATATATCTATATATAAACTCTTAAAACAGAAGAGTTTTTGCTTCTGTGTCACTCTTAGCTTATTTTTAGGTATTTTAGTTAATCACTAATTTTGATTCTTTTTCAACTTTTTTTGTAAATTTTTTTATCATTTAATTATTTAACCATTAAATTTTTTAATGTTATAAAGATATTAATTTTATTTAGCAACTAATTAGAGTAATTCAAAATATAATACTCCGTATTAATAAGTAGTGTGCTTCACTTGCGTTTTTTTATTGAAGTACATAATTCACTCTAATTGTATTAAAGTTGAAACAATCTCTATATAATTAGGTATGTTATATTTCTTTTTTAAAAATAATAATGTTTCAACTAAAAGAAAATCATTCCATAGTGTAAATATTCCTTAATTTGAAAGTAACTAATATTTTATGTTAAATTTTATCAATATATTTATTATATTTATCATCATAATGTATTATATCTTCATTATTAAACTAAGCGCCCAATGACGCGGGAACTACACTAGTTTATTATAGATTTCAAAACTTTGAAGTTGGTAAATCTCTAAACAAATACAAATAGAGTAGTTTTCAATTTGAATTGGCAATATACATTTTCTCCAATTTTCTTTTAATTTCGAATAATTTTTTTTTTCGGCTTGCTATCCGCATGATTTCCATTCACCAAACACACGATGAGTATACCGATTTCCGATATCGGCAAAATGACTGTCAATTTTAACAACACTCACTTCCCATACCTGATGAAACCCGATTTTAGAATCCCGTTCCCTCGGGTTCCGGGATCAAGTTGGACGCGGGCGAGCTCAGACGATCGGGCTTACCTGAGACACGCGACGAGATTACCGTCGGCGTACCAAAAACCTGTGCCGATCCGAGCTCAAGCCATTCGCGGACAACCGTCCTCCCAGGGCTTCATCAAACGTCGGGTCCCGCAGATCGAGACGAATCCCGCTCGGGAAGGCTCTTCGAGCCATCCAAAACCCCCCGAATCTCAAAGTCTTGCTCTATATTTATAGGAAAAACCCATGAGCCATTATCAACACATGTCATGGAGTCGACGACAAGTGTCGACACATGTTCCGAGGTTGACGACAAGTGTCGCGGTATTTGGGACAAGTGTCCTTCAAATAGAAACTTTTCCATGTGTAGTGGGCTTAGGTGGAATTTTCCATCAATTGGTTGATACATTATAATCAACCTAAAACCGGGTTTATTTATATAGCGGGAACCCGATTATTTACTCGTGATATCGTAAATATTATTATTTATGTTGGTGCATCATCACAGCTCCTCGGACCTTAGTTAAGTCAAGACTTAACTGGGGTTCGATCAGAACGATGCAATATATGTGCCTGTAACTTGTCCACCCGTGGGAGAGTATTCATTATGTCTATCTTTGGTGTAAAGTTTTAATTAAGTTCGCTTAGTCTGGGCTGCACCAACTATTAGTGGGTTGCCTACGTATCTCTTTGGGAAGAGAATCAAGCCTTTCGTAGTTCAATCAGGAAGCCCTTCGCGGAGCATCGCTCCGGCGTTAAGGGGCTTTTGTTTATATTCTCTTAAAGTTCATCTCCGCGAGCTTACCAGCTACGAGCAGGAGGCCCTCCGCGAGCATAGCTCCAACATCGAGGTACTTAGTTTATACTCACTAAGAGTTCATCTCCGCGAGCTTACCAACTACGAGCAGGAGGCCCTTCACGGACAAGAGTTCCAACGTTGAGGGGCTTATCAAGTGTGCTCCGAGAGGCTTATGCTTCGATCGGAGGCCCTCCGCGAGGGATCGAGGCCCTCCGCGAGCGATAGCTCAAGCATGGAGGGGCTTATCAAGTGTGCTCCGAGAGGCTCAGGCCTCGATCGGAGGCCCTCCGCGAGCGATAGCTCAAGCATGGAGGGGCATATCAAGCGTGCTCCGAGAGGCTCAGGCTACGATCGGAGGCCCTCTGCGAGCGATAGCTCCAGCGTCGAGGGGCTTATCAAGTATGCTCCGAGAGGCTCAGGCTTCAATCGGAGGCCCTCCACGAGCGATAGCTCCAGCGTCGAGGGACTTATCAAGTGCGCTCCGAGAGGTTCAGGCCTCGATCGGAGGCCCTCCGCGAGCGATAGCTCAAGCATGGAGGGGCTTATCAAGTGTGCTCCGAGAGGCTCAGGCCTCGATCGGAGGCCCTCCGCGAGCGATAGCTCAAGCATGGAGGGGCTTATCAAGCGTGCTCCGAGAGGCTCAGGCTACGATCGGAGGCCCTCCGCGAGCGATAGCTCCAGCGTCGAGGGGCTTATCAAGTATGCTCCGAGAGGCTCAGGCTTCAATCGGAGGCCCTCCACGAGCGATAGCTCCAGCGTCGAGGGACTTATCAAGTGCGCTCCGAGAGGCTTAGACCTCGATCGGAGGCCCTCCGCGAGCGATAGCTCAAGCATGGAGGGGCTTATCAAGCGTGCTCCGAGAGGCTCAGGCTACGATCGGAGGCCCTCCGCGAGCGATAGCTCCAGCATCGAGGGGCTTTATCAAGTGCGCTCCGAAAGGCTTATGCTTCGATCGGAGGCCCTCCGCGAGCGATAGCTCAAGCGTCGAGGGGCTTATCAAGTGCGCTCCGAGAGGCTCAGGCCTCGATCGGAGGCTCTCTGCGAGCGATAGCTCCAGCGTCGAGGGGCTTATCAAGTACGCTCCGAAAGGCTTATGCTTCGATCGGAGGCCCTCTGCGAGCGATAGCTCCAGCGTCGAGGGGCTTATCAAGTACGCTCCGAAAGGCTTATGCTTCGATCGGAGGCCCTCCGCGAGCGATAGCTCAAGCATGGAGGGGTTTATCAAGTGTGCTCCGAGAGGCTCAGGCCTCGATCGGAGGCCCTCCGCGAGCGATAGCTCAAGCATGGAGGGGCTTATCAAGCGTACTCCGAGAGGCTCAGGCTACGATCGGAGGCCCTCCGCGAGCGGTAGCTCCAGCGTCGAGGGGCTTATCAAGTATGCTCCGAGAGGCTCAGGTTTCAATCGGAGGCCCTCCTCGAGCGATAGCTCTAACGTCGAGGGACTTATCAAGTGCGCTCCGAGAGGCTTAGACCTCGATCGGAGGCCCTCCGCGAGCGATAGCTCAAGCATGGAGGGGCTTATCAAGCGTGCTCCGAGAGACTCAGGCTACGATCGGAGGCCCTCCGCGAGCGATAGCTCCAGCGTCGAGGGGCTTATCAAGTGCGCTCCGAAAGGCTTATGCTTCGATCGGAGGCCCTCCGCGAGCGATAACTCAAGCGTCGAGGGGCTTATCAAGTGCCCAGCGTCGAGGGGCTTATCAAGTGCGCATTTCGATGCCACAGATACATCATCATGCTATAGACCACAACACGAATATGCCCTTTAAATATCTTCAAGTTGTTTGTTTGTGTAAAGCAAAGAAACTATGACAGTAAAAGGCATGAGGAACACCAAACTTTGAGTGCCCAATTAATGTTTTTAAGAGAAGAGAAATATCAAGCCTATAATATGTTCGTGCCAATCTTTATTGATTCATGATTACATTTTTCACATGCAATTGATTATGCCTTGGAATGAAAGCCACAGTAGCCCAATTCAAGAGCACATATAAGGATTGGCCTCTTAACGAAAAGATCCATGTTTGACCTTATATGCTACTGTAAAAATGTTGTTTTATTTTCACCCCTTGAATATCAAATTCTTTTCCAATCTACTTGCTCAGTCAAAGCGCATATCACATTCAATACCGATTAAAACAAAGTAGGTAAGATACCCATATACCCTATTGTAATCATAAATTACCTCTTAGCGTGAGAAGTCCCCACGGACGGCGCCAGTGATGAAACCCGATTTTAGAATCCCGTTCCCTCGGGTTCCGGGATCAAGTTGGACGCGGGCGAGCTCAGACGATCGGGCTTACCTGAGACACGCGACGAGATTACCGTCGGCGTACCAAAAACCTGTGCCGATCCGAGCTCAAGCCATTCGCGGACAACCGTCCTCCCAGGGCTTCATCAAACGTCGGGTCCCGCAGATCGAGACGAATCCCGCTCGGGAAGGCTCTTCGAGCCATCCAAAACCCACCGAATCTCAAAGTCTTGCTCTATATTTATAGGAAAAACCCATGAGCCATTATCAACACATGTCATGGAGTCGACGACAAGTGTCGACACATGTTCCGAGGTTGACGACAAGTGTCGCGGTATTTGGGACAAGTGTCCTTCAAATAGAAACTTTTCCATGTGTAGTGGGCTTAGGTGGAATTTTCCATCAATTGGTTGATACATTATAATCAACCTAAAACCGGGTTTATTTATATAGCGGGAACCCGATTATTTACTCGTGATATCGTAAATATTATTATTTATGTTGGTGCATCATCAATACTGAAAAGTTTTTTTAGGCCAAAAAAATTTACCAACACCAGAAGTCGATGAACATCCGTGTATTTAGCAAAATTTTAACCGTGCTTATAATAAGACCCTTTTTATTGGTAGTTTTATTTTTGGTATTTATGAAAAAAATTTGATATCGAATTTTTCGGTAAACCATCATGGACAAATAAAAACAAATGATAGGAAATAAAATGCACAAAGTAAATTATAGTATAAAGAAAATGCAAAAAGAAACGTGCAATTTATTGATAGAGTTTTAATTTCGAATATGAGAGCATCTCCAACAGTTTTCCCATTTTGGAGATTTTGGAGAATTTTGAGGTATTTTATGGTCCAACAGATTCTCTATCATGTTTTTCCTATCGTAGAATAATTAACAAATTTTTTTTACCTTCAATTCAAAATGGTGAAGCAGCAGAAAAAATAGAGAGAATTTCTTAAATTTGTAGCATTCTTCAAATTAAATGATTTCCCAAAATCTTGAAATGGGAAACCGCTAGAGTTAAAACAAAAATAATTTGAAAAATATGTATTTTGTTTTCGTATTCTTGAAAATTTTTAGGAAAGCTATTAGAGATGATTTGTTATTCCCAGTTTTGGTTTCTTTTTTTTTTTATGTATTTATTTTAAATTTTTTCCTCAAAAAGTGGCATGTATTATTTGTATTTCCATTTTAGTTTCCCAGACGAAGTTCGCGTTCACAAACACACACGCCTGTACTCCGCTCAATACACTGACCTCTTTATTTCTCTCTCTCTCTTCTGTACGGCGACGTTTTCACTTCAAATTCGCCGACCCAGTATTGCGCGGTGCTTTTCGAGTTTTCAGGTGAGTGAATTAGGGTTTCGAATTTGTATGATTTCATCATAGAGTGATTGGAGCGGGGAAACTGTGTGATTGAGGTCGGAGTCCGGCTGCCTTAAGTTAGGGTTTCCCTTCTCGATTTTGCAGGTGGTGGGACGAAGTGATGGCTGTTCAATTAGGGGAGTGTTGAATCGCCTGGCTGGTTTTCCTTGACGGATGGAGGGAGGTAGCCTCTCTTCTGCCTTACTTATTCTGGTACTTTTCGTTTTTCCCCATTTTGATCTCAAATGTGTTGTCTTTGTTCTTCGGGATGGATTTGAGATTGTTTATTAGATAGATTCATTGTGGGCTGGTTCGAAAATTTTCATTTTTGCAGTTTGTAAAAATAGTAAGGCTTTGAATTGATTTTTTTTTTTGGCGTGGAGAGGTGGGGGAGGGTTCCCGTCTTTGTGGAATACAGGATTCAATCTTCCAATGGGTGTGTGGATGAATTATTTTTTAGTGATAGACGAATCAATTAGGGTTTCAAATTTCAGATTTGTTTGTTTATTTTCTTACCTTTTTTTCGGTGTTAAGGAGTTTCAGCTCCCTCAGCTGTAAGTTGTTTAGTGGCATTGCTGTAATGTTGTAGTTATATTCATCAATTTGTTTTCTTAAAGCTTCTGTACTAGGGTTTCAGCAGTTTGTCACGAGCATTCAATTTGTCAATTTACCAATTCGATTGGATGAAATTTAAGGCACTGTTCTCTGCAATTCTTAGGCGTTGGTGTTTAATTGTTTATGACGGAAATGCTGCACATGATCTGTTATTCTGTAGCTGATAGTTTTTAATGCTTAATATATATTTTTATGTGATTACTTTTTCTAAACTTTATTTTATGTTGTAGTTTAACATTGATGTGATTAAACTTTATTAATTGGGTGAGAAGATATACATGAGACGGTTAAGGTTCAAATTTTTTGAATTTTAAATTGTACCCATTTGGCTATTGGCAAATATATTAGCTAGTTGCACTTCAGATTTATTATTGCACTCACAAAGCATAATTTAAACAATAAAATTAATCTTTTTTAAATAAGTTTTTCGAACAAATTGTAGATGCATTCAACAATAACATTCCTATTTAAATCGCATTATAAAAATCACTCCTACGCACCACTTAGGTGGCACCTCACCTAGCAATTTTTATGCCTAGTCGGGTTAGCTAGGCAGGGGAGTGGATCTAGGTGGGCTTCTAGGCGGTGTAGGCATTGGATTAGGTAGGCATCTAGACGGCTAGAAAATTAGGTGTTTTAAAATATCTTTTATTCTCTCTCCTTAATCCTCATTCCCAAATGCAATCTTGACACTTCCCCTAAATTAGCAAAGAAACAACTGATTTGTAATTTTGTTCATTATTTGTTTGATTAGGTGTTACCATGTCCAAATTACCAAGTGGAAAGGCTTCATCAAAGTCTTCTTTTAGAACAGTGACAAGTGCATGATTGAGTTTATTTGCTTTAGACTTAGTCAAGGACCATGATTTTGAACTGATGGATGCTTTTATGAATTATTATTAGTCTCTATGGATTATGATGTGCTAAGGGTTGAAATATAAGAAAAAAATCAAAGATTGTTCTAATTCCGCCTAGTTAGTTGGTCATCCGCCTCTTAGAGTCCGGAAGCTCACATAGTGCCTTTTAGAACACTGCAAAATATGTTTTCAGAAGCGTGATCTGTTTGATTGAAATGGATTTTGGGAACTTTATGAAGAAAAGAAAAAGAAGGGCACCAAGCCACCAAGTATACTTTTCCAAACCATATACAAGGCATTGTCCAGCAAGTAGGAGCAGAAGAGTCTAAAACCTGATGGTCCCATGTAGAGTTTCCCTTATTTTTTATCATTTGTATTTTTTAAAAATATTTTATGTATGTATTTTTTTATTTACTGTGGTGGGATTCCATTATATGCTAAGAAAGCCTTATTCTTGTCAAAGTCTCATGCTCCTCAAAGCAGATGGAAAATAGGAGTTTCAAACATTGTGACATTCCAAATAAAATAAAGTAGTTGTTGAAAGGACTAGTGGATTACTGATAAGGCGGAGTGTTTGCTTACAGCATCCATCTACTGATTTTATTTGAACCTTCTTTTTAATCATGAAAAGAATTGCTTGAAGTTGTTTGTGGGTAATTAGGACTTTCTTGGTAATCTATGAATCATATTTGTTCACACCTTCTTGGTCACGATTTTCTCAATAGATATTCTTGTTATATTTGCTGTGGTTGTTCCCCATGTACTTTTTTGTAGCACTTCCTTACTATTAAAAATAAGAGCACATTAATTTGGGATGTTATTACTGCTAGATTCTTAATTTTCTCTTGGTTATCAACACAACATTCTCTTTACGAGGGCACCTCTATCTTGTGTAGGGATACACTGATGGATTATGATGGCAGTGATACTCAAGGTCATAATATTCAGGTAACTGGTGAGGGTAGATCCAAGTCTTCATCGGTGCCGAGACCCTTTGCTTTTCCTAGGTTTGAGTTTGAAGATAGTCTCCAGGGGCATCTAAGATTTGACAGTCTTGTAGAAAGTGAGGCTTTCCTTGGCATTCAAAGTCAAGAAGACAACCACTGGATAGAAGACTTCTCCAGGGAAAGTAATGTGATCCAGTTTAGTTCTAGTGCTGCTGAATCCTGCTCGATAACAGGGCGTAATGATGTTTGGTCTGAGGCAACATCCTTAGAATCTGTTGAGCTGTTACTAAAGTCTGTTGGGCAAGAACAGATAGTACCTAAAGACACTGTTGGTGAAAATAGCAATACTATTAATGAATTGGGTGACTTGAAAAAGAAAATGGAACCCAAATTTGAGCATGATAATGTAAATAGTGGGTATACGAGAATTTCAGATGCCAATATGCCTCAGGAGGAGCTGCCGAACAATTTGTCGGGATTGGAAAACCATGTAGAAGGGAAGTTGACAGAGGGCGAGGAGATCACTTTATCTCAAACACATTTAGTCGAAAAACAAGAAAGTTTGAAGGAAGATTGTGGAGCACCTGTAACTGAAGGAGACTTACTACCCACCACTGAACCTTATGATAACAGTGAAGGGGTTCAATGTCATGTTCATGAATCTATGAACAGAATAGAAGACGATTATTCTCACACTCCTGCCCTAACTGAAGATATCAGTTCCAACCCAAACCTTCTGGGATCTTCACAGTCACCGAATCAGGCAAACAGCAATGATCTTGTGGGAACAGGTGATTTGATTAGAGTTGCTGGTGATGATGCCAAAGAACAGTTTTCATCACAGGATACTGTGGATGATACCCCCATTCTGGAACACCCCAAGGTTTATCATGCTATGCATACTGCGGAGGTTCCTCATGACTTTAGCTTGAGCGCGGAATGTTTGGACAAGGGTACTGGTGCTGAAGTTATTATTAACTCAAATGAATCCACTGTGATATCTTGCACACAAGATTCCCAGTTTCAGTTGCTGGAGGGTGTTGGTAGGGACAATTCTTTGACATTGCCGGCTATCCTAGGGAAAGATCAAGCTGATATTTTGTCAGCTGATGCAGTGATGACTGCTGCTTCAACAGGCAATGATATAGTAACAGATGATTCAGAATTGCATGTTACTAAGTTGAACAGTCCTAATGCTGAAATCCATTCCAGTTCAGAATCAAAGATGGATTCAGTTCTGCAATTAGATCAGAAATTGGGCAGTGACAAAGTGGATACTGTGACTGAAAGCTCACATAAAGAATGTGGACCAGGTGATGATATTCCAAGGAGTCTCTCTCCATCATCTTCTACCAGAAGAGAGGAAGGACATACAATTGATGCAATAAAAAGTGCCAATATTGTTAAAATGACTGAATCTTTGAGCTTTCCAGTATCATCTTCTTCTGTTGAGTTGACAAAGGAGATAGGTGGAGTTGGGATTGTAAAGGATCTTCATAATGCTTCAACAGTCATTGTTGAGGGATCAGAGACAGGTTTTGAGGAGGAAGCGGAGCTTCAGCTTTCTACTGTCCATGGAAGTGGGGACATTTCCTTTGATGCAAAGAAAGAAGAGGACATTCAGCTGTGTGCTGATGTTATTGACAAAAGTTCTGAGACTTGTATTGCTCTAATTAGTGAAGGGAGAATGGGATCATCAGCCATATTAGAAAATCCTGGTAATGATGAGCTTATAGTTAATCAACCACAACCAGATATTGGGGGCAATACAGAGCCAGGTACTTCGTGAAATTTCATGCTTACCTGTGGGAGGTGGGGTGTCTCTGCCACTGGGACCAATCCTTGTTTTTATTAGTTAATATGTTGAAAGCACTACTTCTGCTTGTTATATATTTTGCTAAGTTCTCTTTTCCTATTTTATATTGACTTTGCATCTAACCTGCTTTTCTATCTCAGAAACCAACTTCATTTCTTGCAAGAGGAACAATGACCATGTTGAAAAGGAAGGCAATCAGAACATGCATGAACAACCATTTGGAAAAGAATCCTCTCATGCAGACGAGAAAGAAGTGAGTGGTGCTAGAATGTTAGTTGGTGCAAGTTTATCAGCTTTGAATAGCTCTGACCAAGTGGCAGCTGAGGTAGGCAGTTCGTGTAAGGTCAAATTTGACATGTGCCATGACTCGTCTCCATCTCAGCTTTCTGATCCAGAAGGAAAGCTCGGTCTAGGTAGGGAGACTTGTAATACTGCGAGTGGGAGTGAATCTCAGACAGTGATTTCAAGTGACTGTTCAAAGGGGTTGGAAGTTCTCCCTGACTGTGATGGTTCACAGACGAACAAAGGCAATGTTGCAGAGGAATTTTTATCAGCTGCTGGTGATTATTCTTCCCATTTTTTTCTTCTCTATGCTTTAGTGCTTAGTTGTTGCCTATCTATATTCAACCTGTTCTCAACATCTTTTTCATGTTTTTTTGGTCTATAAAATTTAAAGAGTCACCAACCATCTCTCTTCTTTGGCAATGCTTATATTTAAACAAGATGGTTTCTTAATAAAATTCTTTGGTGAGAAAAGGCTGTTAAGGTTCCTTACTCTTATTCTGTCGAAAGGAGCTGTATCAACAATTTGGCTATCCTTGGTCCTTTTCCCTTTTCAAAGAAACAGACAAACAGTTAATGCGGTAACCCTAATTCTTGACACCAAGTAGGTTAATGTTGTGGAAAATACCTGGTAAACAGAGGTTGAGTTGTGGTGACAGGTGGTTGCTCTTATTGAATGAAAAATTTGTTGCAAGGCTGTGAACATATTTTATGAAGTTTGTGATATTCATATCACTATGAAACGATGTCTCCAAATGCACGACCCTCACAAGTTTTGATATCAGGGTTAATTTGCCATAATTTTTTTAGCACTATAACTCGTCCAAAGAGACTGCAGCATACTAAATTTGACCATCTTGCAGATCCTCAGAGGGTTGCATGCAATTCTCCAACAATGGTTAGTTCTGATGTTCAAATTCCTGATGAAAAAAAGCAAGAGGGAGTTGTAGGCTCTGTGGCTGAGAGTAAGCCATCTACTTCTGAGGATCTGAAAGTAAAAGACGCTTCCGGGGATGATAACAACTTCACTTTTAAGGTCGGTTCACTGCCGGATGTTGACAAAGAAAAGACCACCAACTGGACACCATTTTCTATTGCTGCGGTGCAGAAGTCCTCTGCGGTTAGTGTTTTGCATTTCCTTTGCATATAAGTATATATATGGATGACTTCTCGATTTTATTTATAAGAATTTTCGTTACATCATCTCAAATGGTCATTTCATTTTTATTTATCTGCACGAATGCCTGAAGGTTTTGGAGGGAGTGACAACGCCTGATCTGGACAAGATACAGGTTAGATTGCCACCTGAAACTTCTGCCGGTAGTCCTGGAGAACACACTCATGCGATGTCCAAAACTACTCCTGGACGCAAAAGACGTGCTTCTGGAAAAGGAGCTACTATGGAGAAAGGGAAGGAAACAACCCCAGATAAGCCTTCTCGCAAAAGGGGTAAAGTTTCCAGTATTCCCTTAAGCCCCAGCAGTAGCCTAGCTGCTCAGTTTGTGGGTTTGCAGCCTCATGGGTTCACAGACCAGAAAAGCAAGAAAAGTTCAACCATGGCAGCCATTCCTTCTGATCTTCCGGATTTAAATGCTTCAGCTTTGAAGAATCATGGATCTCCATCAACGACATATCAGCAGCCTTTCACCGACTTGCAGCAAGTTCAATTGCGGGCACAAATCTTTGTCTATGGTTCTTTAATGTTGGTTTCCTCTAAAACATGTTCTGTTTTCCTACTACCTTTTACATGCCTCATTTTTAGTTTATATAGGATCCTCTGTTGGAGAAAGAATGTATCTTAGTCTGTTATGCAGTGTGATTCGTATTTTGCCCGTGGATTTTTGTGAAAGTCATGTAACCAGAATTAATTGTTCTTTATTTTAGGAATGTTTTCCTTGAGGTAAGTCTTCTGAACTTGAATTGGTTTCATTATTTATGCAGCCAAGGGACAGCACCTGATGAGGCCTGCATGGTTTCAGCTTTTGGGGCATCTGGTAGCTTCCAATACATCTGTGCAAGTTATTGTTGCCTTTTGTGCAACTACGCTCATCTTTGGCATGTTTCTCAATGGATTGCAGGTAGAGAAAGAGGTGTTTGGGAGCCAGTCTGGCTAGCTGTCAAGGAAAGGGCCCAGAGTAAAAAATCCCACTCTATTGGTGAAAGCCCCATGAACTCTCACTCCACTGGTAATGTAGATAAAGATTTAGGCTTTCAATTACTTGGCTGTGTTCTGAGGGGTTTTCATTTTTCTATCTTATTTCTTTTCTTTTCGATTTTGGTTGAATCTTTGCAGGTGCTAAAGTGCCTGAGGCAACTGGGAAGCAAGTTACCCCACTAACTAAGGTGTTTCAGACACCTGTTAGCCGAGCTGGCAGTAAAGCTAACCCAACCACAATTTTAAGTCCCATTATACCGCTGTCATCCCCACTTTGGAGTATTTCTACACCTTACCATGATGTTTCACAGTTGACTAACCAGCCGAGAAGAACTATTTTGGATTACCAGCCTGCAACTTCTCCTCTGCATTCTTACCAGATTCCATCTGTACGAAACATAATTGGTCACACAACATGGCCATCTTCAGCTCCTCCTCCCAGTCTATGGGTCCCACAGCCCTCTGCTTTAAGTGTAAATGCTCCCTTTACAACCACACATGTTGGTGAAACGGTGAAACTAACTCCTGTAAAGGAAAAGGATTTATCATTGCCCGTCCCATCTTGTGTGAAGGATACCCCATCCCCTCCGATGGTTCCCGTTGTTGGCCCCAGCACTCTGCTTGCAGGGAGCTCCCAACTGTCTAACCAAACCAAAGGCACTTTGTCTTCAGAACCGACTTCGCCAGACCCAAAACCTAGAAGAAGAAAGAAATCTCAAGCTTCTAATGATATTCCCCAGAATTCTTTACTTTCACAATCTCGAACAGAATCAATAGTTGCTTCCTCTTTACCAATTCATGCAGCCAGTCTTTCTCAATCTCGAACAGAACCAATAGTTGCTTCCCCTTTACCAACTCATGGAGCCAGTCTTTCTCAATCTCGAACAGAGCCAATAGTTGCTTCCCCTTTACCAACTCATGCAGCCAGTCTTTCTCAATCTCGAACAGAACCAATAGTTGCTTCCCCTTTACCAACTCATGCAGCCAGTCTTTCTCAATCTCGAACAGAACCAATAGCTGCTTCCCCTTTACCAACTCCTGCACCACTGGCTGCAGTTACGATTCCTACTTGTCACTTGACAACACTTATGGCAGACGTTTTCCCTGCTTGCTCTTCTACTCAACAAAAAGTAGGTCATATGGATGTTGGAACCGCCTCTGCTTGCTCCGAGGAGACCTTGGGAAAAGTTGCAGATGCTAAGCTGCAGGCAGAGGAGGCTGCTGTCTTAGCTGCTACTGCTATAAGCCATTGGGAAAGTTTATGGAGTCAGTTAGCTAAGCAGGAGCCTGGGACAACACAAGAAGCTGAAGTGAAAATAGCTGCTGCTGTAGGTGCAGCTGCTGCCGCTGCTTCTGTTGCAAAAGCTGCAGCTGCAGCAGCTAGGGTTGCATCTAATGCTGCATTGCAGGCAAAACTAATGGCTGATGAAGCATTTATTCCTAATAGAACAGTAGGTGGAGCTCAAAGTGGGAATATAGTCTCTAATGTGCACAATATTGGAAGTTCTACTCCTGCATCTATCTTAACAGTGGACGGTGGGAGCAGTCAATCTAGTTCCATACTGGTTGCTGCCAGAGAAGCAGCTAAGAGGAGAATACAAGCTGCTTCCGCTGCTGCAAAACAAGCTGAAAATTTGGATGCCATAGTAAAAGCCGCTGAGCTTGCAGCTGAAGCTGTATCTCAAGCAGGAAAAATTGTTGCAATGGGTGAGTCGCTGCCTTTGAAAGAATTAATAAATGCTGGACCAGAAGGTTACTGGAAGCTGTCCCAGGGCTCTTCTAAGTTGGTTCCAAAATCAGGTGATGGGAATAAAGAACTAATCAGTAAAGGTGGCGCTGCAGTTGCTATGATTTCTAGTAAGGAATACAGTGGTCCTTCAGGTGTGAAAAGAAGCGATGTCACAGAGCAAGTGAAGATTCATCTAGGAGGGCTGTTAAATTACTCATTTGATGACAATGTTCAAAGGGCACATATCATCTCAGGATCGATGGGTGATTGTGAGAAAGATCTAGGTGAAGGCAAGGGCCATGAAGCTTCTGACATGGTTCAAGGAGACAGTTCAGGGGCTGGAAGTGTTCAAGATGAACACAAGGAGCTTGGTATTGTACAAGCAAATGACATCAAGGAGGGATCTATTGTTGAGGTCTGTGAATCACTATTTTTTATTCCCAGTTATTCTGTTTTTATTTATCCCATATATAGATGCACAAGTATTCTCAAATTTACCTTTTGAACATGGATATTTCTGTGATCTTAAGAAAAGGGTAAATTCCATTTTTATCCCCTAACTTTTTTCCGCGTTTTTTCAAAATAGTCTCCAACTCTCCAACCTTTCTTATTTATTTCGTATCTGGAGTTTTTTTGCTGCGTTGTTTATCCTTGGTTCTCTTGTTTTTCAGGTGTACAAGGACACTGATGGCCTTAAGCCGGCCTGGTTCTCAGCAAGTGTTATGTCATTACATGATGGAAAAGCTTTTGTGCACTATACTCGGCTATTGTCTAAAGAAGGTATTGCCTGATGAAAACGTAGTTGTAAAATGATACACTATTGCATTAATTGCTGGCTTAAAGAAGAAACTTTTTCCTTCTTAGCATATCTATTTCTGCGTTTTTGCCACTTTGATGCATGCTACAATTCGGAAATCATTATGCTCCATTCAATGTAGCACTAATATTGAAAATACTGGCATATTTCACTTTTTCTTTAGTAGTTTGTCTGTGTGTGCGCGCCTGTGTGGGTACTGGGTATATTTCCTTTGTTATCACTTTCTTTCTTCTTGTTTTGTCGTAAGCAGTATCATATAACAGTTTTAAAGCTCCATGGAAGTTTCAGCGTTAAATACAGAATTGGCCTATTTAGCATAGTGCATTTCGCTTCATTTATGTGTGTGATTTAGATGTTTGAAAAGTTCAGTGTCCTCAACTCCCACCTGAATTATTTGTGTTCCAACTATCATGTTATGTGAATTATTTGTGTTCCGCAAGTTCAGCCCATGGCCGCAAGAGAAATCACAACAAATTTTCTTATTATTCTTCTTTAGACTGCAACTGCTTGGTTATTTAAGGAGTGTTTTTTACTCTACCTTCACCTTTGCCTTCAATAATTTTGAAGTTAAAAATCTATTTGGACATCTGTTGCAGGTCGTGACACCCTGAAGGAATGGGTGGCACTAGAAGGTGAAGAAGGAAATGCACCAAGGATTCGACTACACTGGCAAGGAATCAAGAAGAGACGCAGGTCAGCAATGGGAAATTATACTTGGACTGTAGGTGATATGGTTGACGTGAGTATTCAAGATAGGTATGTTAAAGTTCTTTACGCTATCATTTTCTTTATTGTCTCCTATTCTTGATGCAAAAAGTGTATTGGTTTTTGAAGATGTTCCCTCTGATCAAGATTATAAGATTTTTAAGAAATAACATGCGATTTAAGGAAATACATCACTCCTTAAAATCGTCATAATTACACATCTTTTTTTTTAAAAAAAAATATTATTTTAAATTCACACTACTCTCCATAGCCAATCAAAAAGGGTTTAAAAAAATACAAAAAACACTCAAATCAATGCACATCATTAACTGAACACCTATAAAATCTAATTGTTGATCAAAATCCATCTACTAAAACATTCTATATATATGATCGAATGGAGTATCATGTTAAAATAAAGAAAATAATTATATGAGAGAGCAGGGGAGCTAGATATAGAGTTGGATAAGGTAGAGTTTAGGAAAAAGAGATGACAGTCAGGGAGTGGGTATTTCAAAGATTAGTGCGAACTCAGTGTATGGAGACAAATGTATGCCTATATTTTTTTCATGAAAATTATACTTATTTCTCAGCCCTTTTCACTCTATGCATGCTGATGTAAAAAAAGAAGATAAATTACAGAACTCTTGTGACTTTTTTTCTTTTTGATTTCCACTTTTTCTGGGCATTTGTGATGTCTTTACACACCTAATTACTCCTTTTTTATCCCATTTAACTTGTCTTTCCAGCTGGTGGGAAGGTATTGTAACTGAAAAGAATGAGAAAGATGAGACAACATTAACTGTCCATTTTCCAGGTGTGTTGAGTTTTTGAATTAAGTGAAAACACTATCCTTTCATAGAAATGAGAGTTGTGATATTCCTGTGACCATTTAATTGCTACAGCTCGAGGAGAGACATCTGCTGTTAGTATTCAACAGCTACGCCCAACACGTATTTGGAGCAATGGTCGTTGGGTGGAATGGTCAAGATTGAGAGTGGATGCCCACGGTACCGAGGTATTTTCTAAAATAAGTTATGCAATCTATGTTTTTTTTCAACTTTCTGTCAGGTCAGCTATTCTGACTCCCATAATCCCCATCTTTCTGTTTTACATAAATTAGTTATTTAGCTTTGACTTATTGCCAAGCACTTGTTGTGTATAACACAGTCCGTGCCTTTCCCTTTAACAACTGTTTTCCATGTTTATGGATTGTAGAGTGATATGCCGCTTGAAAAACGACCCAGGCTGCAGAGTCATTCGAGCTTGAAAGGGGATGAGAAGTCCTTGGCTGAGGCTGAACCTGTTGAAGGGAAGCCTGAAGAATCAAAATTGTTAGCTTTATCTGCCACTGATAAAATATTTAATGTTGGTAGAAGTACTAAAGTTGAAGCTAAACCAGATCTGCGGCGAACATTGAGAACTGGGTTGCAGAAGGAAAAATCAAGAGTGGTTTTTGGTGTTCCTAAGCCTGGCAAGAGGCAAAAATTTATGGAAGTGAGCAAACACTTCCCTGCAGATCAAAACAGGAAAGCCAATGAAACAAAAGATCCAGTGAAGTTTGCAAAATATTTGATGCCTCAGGGAGCTGCAGCACGTGGGCGGAAAAATCAATCCAGAGTTGATTCCAAGGAGAAACAAGCTTCGAAGGTTCCTACTACTAAATCTCGTAGTGCCATAAGCAGAGCGGTCCCTCAGAAGGATAATTTAGTTAGGTCTACATCTGCTGAGACTCCACGTTCTGGAAAAGATGTTGACAAATCTGATGTCCACGGAGAAAATATATCAAAAATGGAAGTCATGACTGGATCTTCGTCTGGCAACGACGAGGCTGCTGAAGGACCTCTTTCTTCTTTATTTCCTAATCAGTTAGATGGTTCCTTTAAGAAGTCCTCATCAAGTACCAAAACTGAGCTACTTAACAAAGGAAAGCAAGTGCAATTTGGTGGGCAGTTGGCTAAAGTTGACGAGGAAAGGGTACATAACAGTACAGTTGATAAAGCACCAACTGAAGCTGGCGAGCCTCGCAGGTCTAACCGCAGAATTCAGCCAACTCATAGGGTAAGACTTACATGCTTTGCTTGATGTGCCAATATCTTATGCTTTATAAAATGTCCTTGGATGAACTTAGTTGCTTGATGTTGAACAGGTCATTTATAAGAGAGATCAGTTTTGTTCAATATTTAGTTTTAAGTTTATGGTTTCGATGTGTTCTTGCTTTCAAATGGACGGATTTACTTATTTCCTGATGCAAAAGTTGTAGTTACCTCTACACTGGTTTACATTTCATACCATGATTTTCTGTTTGAAGTTCATGTGTTTCGTTATGGATTTCTTGTCGCTTCATTCTAGGATCTTATTGCATTAATACCTTTTGTATGTTATATTAACCAATCCTTGACATCTATCTTGTAGCTTTTAGAAGGACTCCAGAGTTCACTGGTCATCCCCAAGATGCCTTCTGTCTCCCATGACAAAAGCCAAGGCCAAAAGAATCGTGGTAAGAGCGCTTCAACGAGAGGTATTATATCTTGCACCCTATTTGGCAGTTTTGTGAGACGTTTGCTGTGTACTTGTGAACTTATATCCGCCGTTCTTTCGTGCTCTGACAGGAAAATGGTTGTAGCTGGTGTTGCTCGTGACGATTCGGTTACCTTTTGCATCTTAGTGAAAAGGGAAAAGATTTATGTATATTTATTCTGTTGAGTTGTAGCTGTAAACTCTAGTCCTTAGGTTCATATGAACTTCGGTTAATCGGAAGTGGATCCTGTTGTAGGTCTCAGCAAATTAGAAGTTGGGTTTAATTTGTATATGACTGCAACTATAGATGTTTGTTGAAGTTGCAACAATGCCTTCCTATTACGTCTTTGCTCCAACTGTGTTTTACGCATCTTGCCATCGAATTCGGATGGCTGATTGTGTGCAACTCTTGTTTGCGGGCAAACGAGTGCAGGTAGGTGGTTTGGTTAACTATACATGATTCTAGCAAGATGCATAAAATGCATCTGGATATGCTATGTTAAAAAATGTTAAATTCTCACATTTTGTAATATAACCTAACTATACAATAAATTAAACAAAACATTTAAGAAAATATGAATACTTGACATTTTTTAATAATTTTTATACATAAAAATGGCAGTGGGGGGGGGGGTCTTTTGAAAAAAAAGTTATAGGTGGTTTTCTGAATTTTTTTTATTTTGAGGGTGGTTTTGTGAAAACTTATCTACTTTAAGGGTGGTTTTCTGTAATTTACCCAAAATAATTTGACAAAGACTTTTTATGTTCATAGCGGTTTTAGACAAGATCCCAAAAGGCCCAAACAACTTTTGTCAATATAATTTCAAATAAATTGCACGCATGTTCTTTTTCATTTCTTCCAAAAAAATTGCAAAATGGTCCAAAACTCTCTATTTTACGAATCGAAACCTAAATATGTTGAACGAACTATTATGATAAAAAACAGGCTTAAATAAGGGACCTCGTCAAAAGTTGTCGAGGGTACGCAAGAGCCTCATCAAAAGTTGTCGAAGGTACGCAAGAGCCTCATCAAATGTTGTCGAGGGTACGCAGAAGCCTCATCAAACGTTGTCGAGGTTACGCAGGAGACTCATCAAACGTTGCTGAGGGTACGTAGGACCCCCCTCAAACATTGCCGATTTTAGCCTGTTTTAGATCACAATAGTTCGTTCAACATATTTAGGTTTCGATTCGTAGAAGAGAGTTTTGGACCGTTTTTTGGAAAAAATGAAAAGGATTTGCGTGTAATTTACTTGAAATTATCTTGACAAAAGTCGTTTTAATTCAAATATAATTTTAAACACTTTTTAAATGTTTTGTTGTAAAATTTGTAACATGTTGAAATTAATGTGAATTTAAAATAAAAACACCTTGTAAATTGTGTCAATTAATTATGATAAGATTGTGATGTAATTATAACTATAATTTCTGTTTGCCAATAGAGGGTCGTTGACAAACTAAAAATTATATAAAATATTAACTTTTTTAAATTATTTGTACATTATTTCATACTTATTAGTAATAAATATTAAGTTATGTACAAAAATAATTTAAAATATTAATGTTTTATATAGATTTTAACTTCTTAAAAAACATGTCAAAAAATCAACGACCATCTATTGACAAACAAAGAGTATGTGATAATGAATATTTAGCTGATACAATTTATAATGTATTTTATTTTAAATTTATGTTATTTTAAAAATATCACAAATTGTGTAAAAAATACTTAAAGGTGATTATAATAAAATTATAATTGTCGTATTTTTATGTTCTTCTTTTCTTTTTTAGAAAGAAAATAGGAAATGACTATATATAGTATTTTAGATGTCCATTTGGAGGAATATTTTATCTAGTCTATAATATAATTGAAAGTAGGGGTGCATTTATATATATGTTGAAAAAACTTAGAACATAACATTTTTTTTATTAGATAAAAATTCGAGGTCAGATATACCTGAATCTCGAAGGTTGACAAGTCAGCAGACGGAAAACCGTTTAAACAAACACAAAATACGAAGATGGTGCAATCATTTCCCTTGTATATCAACAAAATATATCACACTATGACATATATTTTCCTTTTCCTCGTGATGGTTAGTCCTTTTTTTTTCGTTCGGCTTTTTTTTTTATTACTGTATAACTCTTCTTCAATTTCTTTTAAAAATAAACCAAAATATATCATAGCACTCGTGCCATTAATAACTACCACCCTCGATGAACGTGCTAAACGATGTGTGATCTCATCTAGTTAACACTTTGATGATAGGTCGGGTAGCACAAGGGAACATGTATTTCAAGTCTAGAGCATGGTGAGGTTTTATCCTAAAATTATGAGGTTGTATTTTAAAACTTTTTTTTAAATACAAGGCAATGTTTTTGGCTTGGTCATCCTCGGATAGACCAGCGCCCAAGGGCGTCCTGACGGACGAGACTATCAATCTCCTCAGGGGGGCACACAGCACTCAACGTCGACGTGAGGCCAATATGAGTCATCCTATCAGCAACACGGTTACCTTCCCTGTAAATGTGCTTGAAGGTAACCTCGACAATGCTCTACATAACCCGAGGGCATCCGATATCAGCATCTCGAATTCTCATGGGACTTTCCAAGTACCTTTGATAAGGTTCTATTTTAAAACTAATTGATAATATGAGGAATAACACTAAATTATATACAAGACTTATTTACTTCATATTTTCGATATAAGTTCTTTCATATCTCAACGGAAAGACCATTATTGTAAATCATAAATATTCATAATAAATAATTGCATTACCAATTTTACCACTAAGATATTTCAAATCTATATTCATTTATCTAGAACATATTTATATAAAAATATGAAAATACAAGGAATGGCGACGCTAATCAGTATGCATGTTTTTGGTTAGAAACCGTGTAAATAGATTGTCAATGGGATTATAATTTATTTTCAGAATCAAAAAGAATTTATTTATTTTAATAATAAAATTAGACAAAGATTTATTTTTCTTAAAGTTGTGATAGTAACTTTTTCGTAAAGTTGTGATAGGGAACTTTACATTTGCATCTGCAAAGATGTCATTGGTTGGTAGACTAGCAGTGACTAGCCTTTTCCAAATTTTTACCTGGATAAAAAACTACCATGTCCTAAGACAGATTAAACATTCTCATTAGGGAAACTGTTTCTTTTTAATCCAATTGGCACAAGGCACGCCAACCTCATTTTTTTAATGTGATAAATACATATAATACACACACACATAGATCTTTACCAAAAAAAATATAGTACTATAGATAGATCCTTAGTTTTAATATTTTCAGGTTTCAATCTATTTACATTGTAACAAGTATATTTTTAGACAGGAGAAATTTTTGTGAAAATCATGAAGAAAAAGAGTAGGGAAGTAATTAATTTGTGTAAGTCGATTTTAAACTTCCTGCATAATACAATCATGGAACAAAAGAGATTCTGACATTTGCAAAGACAGCTGAAACTTGATAGTAAAAAGTTGCGCTCTTCGCACCAAAGAAAATAGGAAAGAATAGTGAAATTATGCTATAAAGATTATTACAATTTCACTGATTTCTATCCCAACTTTAAACGACGAGCCGAAAAGTCGAAAAATCCTATGCTCGTATTATATGGAGGGCCAGAAAAGCTTAAGCCACCACCTCAAGCTGACCACCACAGTACCGATTTATCGGTTCACAGACACGTCCAGTATCGATTCATCTGTTGGTAGATGTCACATGCTCATCGTATCGATTTAATCGAGTTCGATGGTACAAATCACTTGCTCTCATCGGTGCCTGCTGCTACGAGCCCCTGGGTCTCTCGCTCTCTCTCTTTCTTTATCCTTGGACCCTCTCGACCGCCTACCCTCCTCTTGTCGAGGAGGTGGGGATGGCTCGTACCTCGATGGCTTCCTCTTAAAGTGGCGATCATCATCGCTTGACTCATAGTCCGCCTGGCTATGCCCATGGCTGCTCCTTCCCTTCGAGGATGATGCTGCAGCAGAGACTGTCTCACTGTAACCATTTGCTGGAGTTGCAGCATCCTTGGTTGAGGGTTTGGGTTCGGAAGATAGCCTTCGCTTTTTGTTTGGTTCCTCGCCTCCATCTGGGAAGCTGATGCGAGAGAACACACTCGCTTTATGCTTACGTTCAGCAGCCGCAGCAGCCGCAGCAGCTGCTGCTGCCGAAGATGATTTTTGTGTGGGTGGGGCATGAAGAGAAGCCTCATCTGAAGGCTTCGCAGAGGACTCGGTTCTCCTGTGACGATGATGGTGGTGGTCATGGTCACGTTCTCGGTCAATGCTATGGTGGTCAGGGCCATCACGTTCGGGTTGGTGATGGTGTTCAGTCTTTCTCTTGGAAGATGGACGGGGGAGGTGATCCATCTCGGCACGGGATGGCCCAGGCGAAGTTCTCTCCAGCCGGTGGCTCCTGCTGCTGCTGCTGCCACCACGATGGGTATGGTGGTCATAGTCGTTTTCTCGGTGGCGATCACGTTCCCGGTCATAGCGGTCCTCACTGGGTTCTCTGTGGCTGGGTAACGGCTTCTGCAGAGGGCCAAGCATGTGCAAATGTCAGCCAAATGAAACTTCGATTGAGCAATAGAAAGAAAAATGAAGGGAATACTGCACCAACACCAACGGCCCAAATTTCACAATATTATAAAAATAACACGGAACTTTGGGAATCATAGTTAAAAATGACACGAGCCCGGGGATGTATAGAAGAGGGACACTTTCACACTATCATCTCATTGGAATGCCACTGTTTATTTTGAGGAATAAATGCAGAAAGGATTTCTCTTATTACTTTGATTTTCATACAGCTAAATCATCATATGCCATAAGTGAAACAAACTATTTCATTGATTGAAGTTCTTCAGATATCCATATATATATATATATATATATATATATATATATATATATATATATATATATATATATTTAGAATCGCAACAAAAGGCTGTGCATCAATCAAGTACACCCCAAACTGCTGTAAGACATTTGAGACACCAAACTACAATATATTATGAAGAAATATATTATCTATAGTGTACAGCCTTCCTAACACAGTTGCGCAATTGCTTCTACTGTTGTAACTCACAACAACTAATTGTTTTTACTGACAAGATGAAAACAGAACTGTGCATGTACTATCAGTTCATCAACCATCTCAGGCTGCACATCAAGGTAAGCAATTAAGTATGCCTTTTGCATGCATGACTAGACATACAGATACTTTGTGTCGGCCGATAGATGGGGAAACACGAAAAAATGTTGGTGTCGCTTATATATCACCATCCTCTAATAGTAGGATGAGATGATTAACTAAAAAACATCAATCACTCTTTTTATAAATAACTATATTGATAACTGTTGGTGGACGTGTCTGCGATCCAGCAACTGTCTGAATCCATTCATTGAGTAAAAGATGTACTATCTAACAATCTGCAAAATACAACAATGCAAGGCACCTTCTGGATACAAAAATGAAAGAATAAGTCTGGTCCACAATAACGTACCGGTTTTGATTTCATGGGCATGGCATTCACACTGCTGCTCACTTCCCTACCAAGATCACGACCTCTTGGCATCTCCCTGGTAGAAGAATAAACACAAAAATTCAGTAGTCATGGAAGGATTCAAGTATTCAAACTTCAATGATCTCATTACCATAACAAAGAGGCAGTTTAATAATTTGGTGCTTTGAAAAATAGAACAGAGAGAGAATTGCTACATTTTTAGCAGAAAGGGAAACACAATTTAAATTTAAATAGTAATTTAAGGAACTACGATACACTTGATAAATTATTTCACATTTTACAAAAGCTTCAACCATATCATTACAAATACCAATTCGAAATTAAGAAATCCTCTAACTATGAGTGAAATCTCAAATCTACCTTTCACCCAATCGTTCCATCTCACGCTTTCGTCTTAGATCAGCCTTCCGGGCTTCAAATTCTTCCCTAGTCATCAATGGAGGTCTAGCATTAAAGCCCATGCTAAAGTCAGCAAGATCCCTGAGAATTAAAAGAAAATATTTGTGAGTTTGTTCATACGAAGCTCACAGACTTCCCCAAAACCCACACACAATCTACATTCAAATGGAACTAAACTATCAATACTCTTGTTGGTGTAACTACTGCAAACAAAGCAGGAGATACTCCAGAAAATAACCAAAGCAAACAAAAATCAGATATGCATGTAATAGTCTCATGACAGCAAAACAATAGAATAAAAAAAGCCCTCTAGGCTCTAGTAACTGCTATTATAAAGTTTTATAAGAACCAGGCAAAGGGGAATAGAGAAAACAAATTACCTCTGAGGCGGCATCATGGGGAACATGAGATTTTGTGCCATATAAGGATCATTTGGGTGGACACCCATAAAAGGCATGTCCATGGGCCCAACACCATACCCCATGTTATAAGGCATTCCGCCACCAAATGAACCCATATACCCATCCATTCCAGGTTGCATTCCAGGTTGCATTCCAGGTTGCATCCCAGGCTGCATCCCAGGCTGCATCCCAGGTTGCATCCCAGGTTGCATTCCAGTCCAATATGGGTTATAGTTAGAAGGGCCCATTGGCATCATAAAGCTGTCTGCTGCAAAATCTTGTGGGTTTCTCCATTGCATGTCCATGCCTGCAAGTCACCGTTTGCATAGTAGTTGGAAGCCAAATAACTGAAGCTCCACAACATGCATGTGGCACAGTAGAACAACAAAAATAATGAGAGAGTATGAAAACACATAAAAAGATTGAGCAAGCATACCATTAACAGGCAAACGGGGTTTCTTCTTCTTCTTCTTCTTTGCTGAAAAATGAGAGCAATATGTGTTTAAAATACTTCTAAAAGTCGTAAGAAAATGTAAAGGACACATCCACAATGCAGAAATATCTGAGCATTTTTTAAAAAAGGTTTTTGTAGTATATATATATCTCTACAATTTAACTCTTGATCTAAATGTGATAGAACCTAATAGAGACTTGTAATGGAAAATATAGCTCTATATTTTATACAGACTGCACAAATACTCACAAAATTGTATTGGACTAATGTGCACATTCACAAGACTTCCAATAACTCCCACTCGACTCTATTTTTTTTCCAACTTAGTGCCCTTAAAAGTGGCATAAGTTCAAGGATTCATATACTCTACAAAGGTGAATGTCATCTGTTTGACTAAGTAGCATGTCATAATCAAATAATGGTAAAGAGTGTCACATATTTGTATATCTATAGTTCAAATCAAACTATTTACAAAAGAGAAAAATCAATAGGGGAAACAAATAACAAACAAGAAGAGCTGTGCACCAAATAGTGGCAAAGCATCTGAACATTAAGCTACTGTCTAAAATTCATATTTGCAAGGTAAATTTATAGCTAAAGTTCCATTTTGCTCTTCCTAGTTTTGGGATCATTTCTTGGTTCTTCAATAAAATGAGATATAGACCACCTTCAGCAGCAGCAGCAAGTTTCTGCTGCACTTCTTCCTCAACCGGTAGTGCAGTACTCTGGGGTGCAGGTTCTCTGGCGCTAGCCGACTCACGTGTAGCCTCAGAGATATCTGGAATTTTAGGTGTCTTCAATCTCTCCGAGGTCTGCTGAATTACTGGTTGCAAGGGACCAGCAGTCCTTTCCTCACTTGCAGGCTCCTCGGGCTTAGGAGTCTCTTTTATAGATGTTGGTGGTGGGACATGCTCCCCCTTGGAGGCAGCAGACTGTGTTGGTGAAGCCATTTTAGGTTGAGGACACCTAGCCGATTCCATATCTGACAGAATATACAGAATATTTGCAATGCATAAGCAATAACACATAAATCCCCATTTATTCAAAGTTTGGAAGCAATATTATCATGTGAACTGACCACATGCAATGAATACATATGACTATAAACCAAACACCTAAATCAATGTTTATGATTGAAAAGCAAAACTGATTCCTTCTAAATTTTAACAAAAGACATCAGTTTTTTTTTACATTTACTTTGGTTAACATCAAGAAGTCAGATTTATACCCTTATATCTTCCTACTTAGATAATTCACTAAATTTATACCGGTGAATGTAAATAAAGATGATTACATGCACAGTGATAATGACAGAAAGGATTAGAGATCAGCAGTTAGATAAAAGGGATACAACACCAGTGGTGATACAAAAAAATATCCAATTTGTATAAGTGGAAAAAGAGAGATGACTATTGAAAGCATGCAACTATTTAAGTGATAGGCAAGCCTTCTACTTCCAGACTTCCCCTATCACTATATGTGCAAGTCCAGCTCAAGCATTTCCTGGCCATTCATACGTGTTTGTTTATTAGGAGAAAAAATCACTTCATTTACCTTGAACTTGAAAAGCACTTCCAGCATTGTCACCACTGCTGTTAGTAGACTCCAAGATACGGTTAATTGTATCCCTCACTGTCTTATTAGGTAGAAGATCATCCGCAAGTATATCTCTGAACCCACATACACAGATTGACTTAGACATAATATAGTCCCTGATACCTGATAAAAATGCAGACAGTTATTAGATCTATATCATTCCGAAATGCTTCATCATATCAAAGAGACACATTTTATCAATCTTGAACAGTTCAGACCAAAAGGATGATAAGCAGATAGATGAGAACTAAATGTTAGAAACTCTTCACTGGATACAGTTCATACATTGGGTAAATAACAAGCCAGCCAATCAAATGCACTAGACAACACTAAATGTTGGATTTTATGTGTGTGGATTTTTTGTGTCTGTTGTTTGCATCAACCATCATACAGTGGCTCTATGTAGCAAGCTGATTAGTGGAATATCCATCAAGTAGTTATGTGACCAAGTGGTCACTGTTTCTATCCAATAAAATGTAAGCCTTACCTACTAACAAATAAAGAAGCTCATAAAAAGCCTACATTTCCTAAAGATAATTGTTAGGAGAGATTATAAAAATCGAAACATATACATTTCAATAGCATGTAGGCACAGTAAAATTTGCACAAATGTTTCAACAACTCAAATATTAGTATTCATTCAGATAAAACCACTGCACAAAATATAATCACTACTTACATTTATCACAAAAGCTTTGGAAACAACATTTACTGGTTAATACAGCATCTTTCATAACTTCCTTGCAGAGCGGACAATGAAGCTCAGGAGGAAGGTCCCCTACAGGACGACTAGAAGGAAGTCCTTCGATTTCCCTTTCAAAAGCAGCCCTAAATAAAAACCAAGATCCATATCAAATTACAAGTATCCTCACTCAGAGACAATGGTACAATCAAAATTATAAGGCAAAGAAACACACTCGTTCGGCTTCATCTCAGCAGCTGCACCACTTGGCAGTCCATAGGATCCATCAGGATTGAACATTAACATTGACTTTGGAATACCAGTTGGAGGCTTAACCTTCTTAAGATCAAAATGTGGATCACCGTTTGTTGGGCAGTGCTGAATAAAATGCCCTACAAGAAGCAAAGCTCTCACGTTTAGCATATATGGAATGCACAAAACATGGTAGGATAACTGTGGGTCCATGCAGGCATCAACTCACCCGGAACCTTGCATCTATGACAAACATAGCCCGGTGGAGGTTTCCCAGCCGGACCAGCCCGACCTATACAAATATTCAGAAGAGTTAAGTGCTTGAAAAGGTAAAATACTGTTCTAATAATGCATCCCCAAATCCCATTTTAATTTCTAGTGACAACTAAAGATAACGAATTTCCATTTACCAAAATAGATTTAAAGTAACAATACAATGCCTCAATAAGAACGATGAACCAGGAAAAAAATATAAAAAAATAACACAGGCCAAAATAAAAATCATATAAACAAAGAACATGAAGAACAAAGTAAAGGCAAATATTTGTCGTTACCAAATCCTCGTCCACCCATCATCCTTCCACCCCTTCCAAAACCTCTGCCAGGTCCAAATCCTTCAGCAGCTTGACTGTAAATTGTATAGTATTGTTCAAACATACTTGTCAAATGTAGATCTCTTTAAAGAATCAATAAAAGGGATCAGCCAAAAAAACAAAAACAAATAGACAGAGAAAGTAGACAAACCGCTGCCAATCTAGAGCTGGTGTCTCGATCAGCGCTTTGATTTTACTGTCCTCGTCTGCTTTGCTAGGTACAGTATCATCTTGGACCATATTGCTTAGTTGTACTGGAGTTGCATCAGGAATTGGTGCATATAATTCTAGCCCAAATTCATCATCCCATTCCGGAGGTTCAAGCTAGAAGTCCAAATTTCATACTATTAGAGAATAAACAGCAGTTTTTACAAAGCAATGGCAGGTATAAGGCTTACATCTCTCACACTAGAAACATCACCCAAGGTGAAGGTGGTTTTGACCGGGAGATCTTCCTCAGGTTTGCTTTCAACTTTTGGCCTGCATTATAAATGACTGTTCAAATACCAATATACAACTCTGCAAGTTAATCCTGTGAAAATCCACATGGATCTTCATCTAATCTTCATTAGGATCACATATGAGATAAAATTTACTCTCCCCAGGTTGACTCAGTTCATAAAACAAATGTAAAACTTCTTTTGTCAAGAAAAAACTAGATACAAAGCAAAAACAAATTAATCATAATCAACATTTTCTTTTAAAAAAAAACACATCTAAATGCTCAGAAGGTGCAAGGTTGGAGATAGTACTCGTCCGGCTGAGTAACAATTGGCATGTGAGGCCGTCCGGCTCGTCCTGGAATCCGACGAATTAAAACAGAGGTATTTTTCAGGATCGCAGCGTCCTCATGATACTCTGAAACCGCAGAACAGACAGTCATTCTATAAAAAGCTGCAAAGAGATCAAACCATGTAACAAAAACAGTTGATGTGTGATGACTTCCAAAAGTGCCTGGCCTAAAAGTACACACTTAGGTTATCTTACGGACTGTTATCATTAAACCAAAACATCTGTCAGGATACACCTGATACAAGTGGCAAGTATTTGGGCAAGTTGGACAAGCTTAACTATATAATCCTATTTTTAGGGAACCAAATTGCCCTCAACTGAAGGAACTAGTTGAGAGAAAGACTAACAAAGCTGGAGCCTCCTATTTATGCAATTCTGTGTCCAAAAGGCCCATTCAGAAATCAAAACCACAAAGCACAGACATACATCAAATCTTCAAATTAGTTTATACACTCTTAATCGGGGTTTAGGAAAGCAGAATAGAAATTTTGTGTATTTCTGTTCATTTGATATGAACAATTACCCTACAGCACTCAAGGTAGAAAACCAAGTTGCACATCAAATACCTTATGAGCAACAGAATTTGAAATTTAAATAATAAAAAAACATCTCTGCCAACCTCAAATGCAATCTCCCCCAACCAATCCAATTTTAAGCACAAGTGTACAGTCTTTTTTGAGCTCCAAAATTTTAAATTCAATTGAAAGGCCCTCTGTGAGTCAAAATAAAATTTCAGCCTCCAATTCAGATTGATTAAGGCCATTCAGAATGTATAATGAAAAGGCACAGCATGTAAAAGTTTGTAAATTTATTTTGTCGTGAAATTTAGTATAAAAAAAGGCATACATTAACTGAAACATTAACTTAGAAATGGAGGAAAAGAACTCATTTAATCCATTAACTAGTTTCACAATGGGCCAATGTTAGGAAGGTTGAGCAGGAATTTAGAATGTCTGTTTGATTATGCTCAAACACAACATACTAGTTTAACAGCCAAGTACATGCATAGCAACAACCTAATGGCCAACAAAATTCTTGAATCAAAGGAAGTACCACCTGGCCCGTGTCCTCCACATGGACGCAAATCTACCCTCCCCTAACCAAGCTAATTTAACCTTCAATTCACAATGCTGTTTCTGGGAACCATCAATTAGCATGTACATGAAGGCCATCTTTAGAGGTAAGAAAGAATAATGAAGCCATTGCCAGACATTTTAAACTATGCAAGACCCAAAAAGCCCCAACGAAAACCACAAAGCAATCAAAATTTATGAATTTATCAACAACTAGGGGTAAGAATTGAGCAATTGAAACAGATATTCACCAAAATTTGTCATATGTATATTCAATTAAGAACATGTTCATGTACAATGCACAAGGTAAACAGCCTATAAGTTGCAGATCAACAACCTAATGAAGACAATAGAATTCGAAATCAAAGAAAGTACACCCCAACCACCCAAAAAAAATCCAGTTATAAGCTTAACTACATGCTTTTATATAAAAAAAATAAAATAAACAGTTTTGTTCAACACTTCAACTGAAGTCCGTGTTTTGAGTTATAGTAGAAAAATAAAGCTGCATCGTCCAAGTTCAAGCCATCCCAGATCCAAAACCCTAATCTAGAACCACTACGCAGAGGATATGCGAATTCTGAAATTAATTAATAATTAGGAGCTGAGTAATAGAAAGAGACATCCATCGAAACCTAAATTTACTTCAGAACTACGAGTAAGGAACTCAGTTGAATCGGATAAAGACAACCAACCTTCATTAGTTTGAGCGTTGGTGATCTCGATGTCATAATCAGTACCCCTGCCCAAATGCTTAGATTCAACAATTCTTTCTTTAAGAGCGCCAACCGATATGAAATGACCGTCTATAGGAATCGAATCGTAATCTTTTGCACTTTTAAACTTATAGTACACAGCCATGACTTTCCCCCAAACAAATCGCACCGCGAAGCGCTAGGGTTAACCAAATTGCTAACTTCAAAATAAATAAAAAAGGCCGTTTCAATAAAAATTCGGCCTGTAATCGAACAAATCTAAGTTGATACAAACACAGCTGATATCGCCGGAGGGACCGCGCCGCGCTCGGAGGACCGTGGGAGGCGATGTCGGCGTTGCGGGCTGCGAGCGAAAAGAGGACGGAGGAGGAGGCGAAAGTTACGCTGGCGGCGGAACGGGCGACATCGACGGGCGCCGGAGTTGATGGAGGAGGAATTAGGGTTGAGCGATGGCGGTGGATCCTGGCAATGGAGGCGAAGCAACCGCGTTCAGGAAGAAGATGACGGAAAGTGTGAGAAAGGAGTGCGTCTCCCCATTGCCATTGAGGCAAAGCTAAAACGCCTACTCGAATAAAACCCCCAAACTTGTTTTTCCTTTTCCTTTTTTTTTTATATATTTTATCCAAATATTTTTATCAACACATAATAGTGCTTTACTGCTTTTAGGTTAATATCCCGATTTATACAAATTTAGCCTTTTTTAAAATTCTTTTTATAGGTTTATCTATTTTATTTGGACAAATAGTTTTCAAATTTCATACTATTTATCTATGTTAGGCAAGCAATAGTACCATTTTTATCAAGGTGCATAGGTTAGTCTTTTCGTTTTTGTAAGGATTCTAATAAATTTATTAATTTAGCTGAATTTTATTTTTTTTTTAAATTTGTCTATTTACTTTTAGAGTTTTTTTAAATAGAAGATGCTTGACATATGCCCTAAGAAAATAGATTATACAAATTATTTTATCAAATATTAAAAGTGGCATAAATATCGATGTCTGTCAGGGTGAGATCGATCATCTAAGAAGAAAATTAAATAAATAGATGTGTTGTAGGAGTATAATTGCAAGAAAAATAGTGTAGAACGATTAAAAAACACTCGCTAACTTAGTTGGTAACTAATCAATCACAGGTTGATGTACTAGTTGTGGGGCTACACCCCATACCAAGATTTTCAAAGTTCGAATCCTCCTGAAAACATAGAGTCGCTTGTGAGTGGGAGCAAAGGCGGAGCTAGGGGGTCACGTGACCCTCCCCTCATCCGACAAATTACCTAGGTGTATTCTCCTCGTCGATAGCTTCGTTTTGATATATAATACGCCTTAACCCGACATATGTGGGAGGGTCATCCCTTTAAACCCGATCTAGATGTAGAATGACTAATCTGATCGAACTGAATTAAGATATAAATAAATAAATAAATAAAAGCTTAGTTGGTAAAGAGGCGAGACTTGATTAGTAGTAATTGTTCAAAATAGCACCACAACTTTAAATCTTTTTTATTAGACAACATACAACAAAATACAATCAAAACAAAACAAAATCGAATGGGATTTTCATATTTATTCATTTTTTTACATTAAAAATATTAAATTTCGGGGCTCGGATCATTGAGATTTTAAGAGTATATACTATAGTGATGAATCTAGTGTATAAAAGTTAGGTGAGCGGAAAAGTTATAATCGTGACAAAGAGACAAAATTATCATAACAAAATATGATTCTTATATAGCGATTTCATCAAAAATCCAAAATAAAATTAAGATTTATCAATTATAAAAGAGTTATTTGAAATTTATCATTATAAATTTCAAATAACTCTTTTATAAAAGAAATATATAAGGGTTACAAGAGTTATTAAAATAAATTTAAAATAACTCTTATATAAAAGAAATATACAAGGGTTACAAGAGTTATTTAAGATTTATCAAAAATAAAAAAGAAATATTATATAAAAGCAACAAATTATACAAATTCATTCAAGTGGATTGTATTACAATAGACCACTCAATATTAAATACTCCCTCTGTAACAAAATAATTGGCCATTTGGGGGTTTTCATGCTCCTAGTGGGATTTGAACCCTTGACCTCATGGTAGTGAGGCACAAGGAAGCACCTCACTCTTACCACTAGGGCAAGAGGTCATTGGTTAATGAAAATGGTAGTTGAAAGGTTTTAACATTTAATAGATTAACTTAATTAGAATACCCTTTCCCTATACAATGTATTTAATCATCAGCTAAAAATGGTAAGATTCACTCAAAAGGAAAAATTATTTTGTTACAAGAAAAATGACTCAAAGGGCCAATTATTTCGTTACGGAGGGAGTAACAAATTATATAAAGCATGCAAAATAGATGATATAAAATACTAATGGTAATTTCTACAATCAAATTACCAAACAATTCAAAACTCTAATTAAAAATTTTAGAAACTTAATAATCATATAAAAATATTAAGTAGTGAGTAAAAAAAAACATACCTAATTTGCAACCGGGGGTTATTTTTGCAAAACTGCTAGTTGTGTAGTATATTTCCTACCAAATACCAAGAGTTGTATTTTTTTAACCCAACTCTATGAAGTTTGACCAACAGTAGTTGGGTTTGGCTGGGTTTGGTCTTTCAATGATCCGCCTCTAGTATAATATACCATGACATACTTTTATAGTGATAAATTAGTGTATATTCCACCCAAAATCGCTCGAAAAAGGTCTAGATCTTAGGAAAGAAGGGATGAAAAGCTATATATATATGAGAGCATATGTGTTAATGGTGTTTCAATGGAGGTGAACGGGGAGGGGTAAATGTCTAAATGATTTAGGGGTTTTTTGGGGCTATCATCCGGCAACATAAATATTTTTTAAAAATAAAAATAATTCGAGTGTAATTTTTTTTATTAATCATCTTGCCAATAAACTACTCCCTCCATTCTTTTATATTTGACATTTCACTATTCAAGTACATTTTTTAAGGTACTGAAAACACTATAAAATATTTATTTATTTTAATAATTTTTTTAATAATTTCATACTTATTAGTAATAAGTATAATATTATTAAAAAAATTGAATAAAAAATTAATATTTTATATAATTTTTACCTTTCTAAAAAAACGTGCAACTTTAAAAATGACAAACATTAAGGAATGGAGGGAGTAAATGACATGTCGTTAATAGATATTGTATTATGTAAGTTTTTGGTAAAGTAGAATGTGAGTGTCAAATTCATGCCTCTAAGTCTCCTATCTCATTTCCTATTCCCTCTCGGGCTCTCACAAAACATCTTATTTTTTTTATTTAAGGGAGTGTTTGGCAAGGGGTTGCGCGGGGTGGGGCGGATGGGGATGGGTTTTCGATTGTGTGCCTCCGTGTTTGGCAAGGGGGTGCCCGGGGTGGAGGAGATGCGAAAAAGGGGGTGGAAGGGGGTGCGTGGGTGGGATTTCTCCACCTGCTCGAAGGGAGATGGGGCGGATGGGGAAGGTGAAACGCCCAGAATTGCCCTTGCCCCTTCACCTTCCCTCTCTCCTCATCATAAATACGATTGGATTTGCCCTTGACTCGACACTTCTCTTTCACTCTTCCCAGGCACGCCTCAACCCGAAGAAGAAGAACCAGCGACTTCGCCGGATTGCGAGAGCTTCCAATTGACACCGGTGTTGTGCTTCTTCATCCACCGTCCACCTCCCGGTACGAACAAGATCTTATGGGTTTTGTATCTTTCCGAAATCATGTAGGCTTTACTTCCATGTTTAGGGTTTAACACAAATTTGAGACATATGTTTCGAATGACGGACTGTATTTTAGGGTTATGGAGGTTTAATTATCACATTGAATATATGACAGATAAAGAGTTCATGCGTCCCTCTGCCTGCTCAGGTTTCTCTTTCGCCCCAATTTTGGTGATTTGTTGAAGAGTACTGTGTGGGGTGATTGATTTTTGGGAGTTTGACTCTCTGTTGTTCAAATTGGTAAATTCTCGAATGAGCAATGGGTTTTTCTTCTCACTATTATTAAGCGGGGAGTTTTTGTCCGATTTTGTGCTATTCTTCCTTTTAATATTTTGATAATTTATGTATAAATTTTCAAGGGATTATATGATAAATTTGTTGCCTGAACTGATTTCGATGTGTGAAGCTACTGAATTGCGTTAATCCACATAATTGACTTAGGTTAAAAATGCAAAATCATCCAAGCTTCCAGTTTGGGGATAAGAACTGCAAGGATTGATCTTTTTATATGTTCTTGTAGAATAGTTGAGTCTCCAATTTTCAGTGGCCTGATTTGCAAGGATTGATCTTTTTATATGTTCTTTTTATATGTTCTTGTAAAATATTGATTTGTTCCTAATCATAGCCTTAGGATATTGTAGTGATGTGATTTGGATGTGTGGAAATTGGCCACAGACTTAAACCATATGATATAAAGAAATTTGTTACATTTTTTTCCAAAACAATAAGCCAACTGGCTTATAAAAGTTGAAAGAGGGTGATTTACTTGGTTGCATCTTGCAAGTAGGAAATTCCAATGACATGAATTACTTGGTTGCTGATATAAATAATATAGTAATAATGTTTAGATCAAAGACAGGTATACTATATATGATTGTCAACCCGCAATCAACTTGACATGGAGTACTTACCATAGAAGCTTCAAAATCTCATTATTTATGTGTACTTATTTGTGGTCTTCATGACTGAATTTCTCCTTGTCAATTTCAAGTGATTTGTACCTGTTATTGTCATTCTTCCCATAGTCCTTCATACAGCACCTGGTTGGTCTTCCTTACTGAATTTGTAGTTGCCATTTCAATTGTTATGCTTGCCTTGAAGTTGTTGTATTGGTCTTTCTGAAGGATTTAAGTAGCTAACTTCTTTGGAAGCAAAAAGTGTGATCTCCATTTCTGCATTCATTTTGTCAATTATGCATGCTTCCAAATCTCAAAACTCAATTAAGATTGCCATTGATAAATAGTTGTATGTTCCTCCATTATTACTTTTTGTCCTTGAAGAGCGGATTTCTGCTTCTTGCTTTTTTAGTATAAAAGATACTTGTCATTTTTACCTATGCAGCTGTAACAGGTCAAATTTGTGTTAATAAGACAAATGTGTTTTTTGATTACGGCTGTTAGGATTTCCAAAAGGTCTTTTGTCATAGTTTTGCCCCTTTAAACAATTTTGACCCACCTTGTGCTCGTAGGAATCATGTGGCCCCATGACGACAGCGAATCGAACACAGACTCTGACAGCGACCGCAGCTACCAGAGCGGCGACCCGAGGAAATACTACTCCCTCTGTTTCACAATACATGTCCCTTTACTTTGGGCACGTTTTTTAAGGACCGAAAAAAATATTATTTTTTTAATTATTTTTTTATATAATTTGATACTTATTAATAATAAGTATGAAACATACATTGTACACATGCTTTATCATGTATACAAAAACCTTTGATAAAACCTTTAACTAGTTTATTATTTTGTTAACAATTACTCAAAAATAGATTTGAAATTCATTTGTAAACTTATCTTTTCAACTATCAACATAACACATCGAGTTAATATTAGAGTAAACTAGATTCCAAGTGAATCATTTAATATATAACTTTGAACATTCTCTTATAATAACATATATGCATTTAATTTTTTTTTGACTCGATTAAACTTCTCATCGATATATGTTTATACATTCATCCACATTCAAATTCCATACCTTTTATACATTTGTCGATGAAATTAAACTTCAAAAGAAAATGGTTGAAGTCCTTCATAGACTCGAACTTGTCTCAATCGACTCGACCAAATCGAATGTAGAATCATATGAAACATATCATACTTAAGTGGCTTAGGGTTCCAAAGGAAATGTCTTTGCAACCTTTTCAAGTTATACAACATCTTAAGGTACCGTCTCAATGGTACTGCTAGCAACACCTCCCTTAACCTAGGAATGTCCTTCTCGGGAATGATTATCGAGAAGACGCTCCAATCAAGGACATCGTCCAATGGAGGCACAAAATTATCCGCAATGATAACAGGCACACACTCATAGTATATGGCTTCCACGATCCGAGGGCTATTAACCTCGTACCCCATGGGACATATGCAAAACTTACTTGACCGCATGTGTTGGATGTAGCTCATTTTTGTGGCAATTTCACCAGGGAGCCACTCATAGATCCTCATATCCTCGACATGCTTGTTTCGCCAGTGATCAAGGAGGATAGGGCGAACTGGGCCATGCATGCTTCCTGCAAAGAATGCAAGGATCGGACGTTGGGATACTCGTATGCCTCCACCAACATTTCGGAGGGGCCTCTGGGGCCTTCGTATGGTGGTTTCCGGAAGGGAGATATCTTTTTCAATCTTGAAGACTCCTTCGGATATGTCTGCATTGCAAAGTGCTTTGATGGAGTTCCGAAATAGCTCCTTGTGTTGGCTCAAAGTGTATGGACCCTGTATAACAATGAATTTGAGTCGAGAGAACTAGTATGTAAAGAGTTTACAAGAGACCGGATAAAAGTGAATAATAATGGCACATTAGAGTTTTAAGTGCTTGTTTAGTTGAACGTATACTTCTTAAAAATGTAATTCATGAAAAGTATTTTTCATTAATTGCACTTTTGGATTTTTAAAACTTGCAATGACCCTTAATTAGGCTTTTTTTGGAAACATGCTTATCATTATGTGTTTATCATGAATGAGTTTTTTTATAGTCCTTATAAAAAAATAAACTTAATTCTAATGAGCTTCCCTATTCATGTATAGGCTTTGTTTGGAAACATATATGTTTATTAGTAATGAGTTTGTTATAAACTTCTTCCAATACAAGTAAACTCTTAATGAACACAAGTAAGTTTCTTACCAGTAATTAATTTACACATTGTATCGAACAAATTAAACCCTATAGTTATGAACTTTATTCCATAATATAATTCTATTATAAAAGTGTTCAAAAGCTTTCCTCATTGTAATGAATTAGTGCTTGTTTTAACCTTCAGTTTAATATTCGTAATATTGACATCCAGCATAGACAAAATCACACAAAATTAAACTTAAAATGTGAAGCAAGCAACATACCCAATCATGGCAAGCAACCAGAAAGTGATCTGAGCCGTGAGAATTGTTCCAAAAAGGATACTTGGAGGACAACATGTTAATGTAATCCATGAGGAAAATGGAAAGAGGTTGTAGATTATGAGATCCATCAACATAAAGCTCTTGCTTTAGTTGGCGCGAGCTATAGGGCAAGTAGAAAAGATGAGCCTTCTCCGGGATCTTAGTGACAAATTGCTTATTTTCTTTCATCAACTTCATGAACCATCCTTCAGACGCGTATATTCCAGCAAGCCATGGGGTGTGAAAGATAGGGGGTTTTCCATCTGGGTAGATGAAGACTTTTAGTATGAGCTCCATCAGTTCATAGCTTCTGAAATCAACATTTTGGTAAATTAATAAGCAATATGTTGTATGACTGATTCCCAATTTTGAAGATTTAGTTGTTGGTTGCTATACATGTTCAAACGGTTTGTGAAAGAATGATTATTTCAGTATCAATTACCAATAAATAAAGGGTGTTTAGATTGATGGGCTACTTCTTCTATAACAAATTAGTTTTAGGATGGAACCCAATGTGCTTATATATTGACTTATAGTGCATGTGTGCTTGTACTGTACATGTCATTTGTGTATTGAGTTTTATTATTGATTGGTAAGCTACTCCTATAACCAAGTGGATTTTACATTGGTGGTCTTCTTGTGCATATGCACTCATATATGCACAACCATATACTAATAAGGTTGATTAAAGGCCGGTTCAAATTGAACTTTTTAACCATATTGAAATAGATTTACTAGACCGAACATAAACCAATTTGGCATAGGACAAGACCATTATCCAATGGCCTTAAATTGTGTTGTATACTACGTTTGTGTATCCTTGGGTGAGACATGTAATGTGGAAAGTGATCAGGAATAATACAAACTTTAAACATCAATAAATTTGATTTGATTAAGTTTATTGACACCAATTTGATAGTAAAAATGTCAAAACAAAGAGTATAGAAAGTCTCTAACCCCAGTCATAAGCAAATTCTCATCATCTTGGGGACTTGATTTGAATCAACTAGAATTTGTAAAAATTAGATGTGTTTTAAATAAAGTTCAGTCTTAACCTAATTAAACCCTAGACCTGACCTATATTTGATATCCGATTCAAGCCTGATCGAACTGGTTCTTCTATAATGTTAGTAGGCAATGGGTTCGCAATATGCAAGAGCATATAATGATGATGATGACGATGATGATGATGATGGTGGTGGTGGTGGTGGTGATGATGATGATGATGATGATAAAGGATAGTCCAAAAATTCGGATACTGCATTAATTTCACTTTTCTTAATTTGCATGCGTGTATCACAACGTCAATTATAAACGAATGAAGGGAGTATGGAACTTTTGAGAAAGCAATGATGAAACTTGATGTTAACATCACAAGTTAAGAAAATAATCTTACGTAAAGAGAATCTCTTTCAAGAGACTCAATGAACTATAGATTTTAGGGGAAAAAACTATGCGCATATCAATATTTTTTTTCTAACTCTATGCATAATTGAATCAAATTAGATCTATATAAAAGATTTTATGCAAAATATTGCACATAATTACCTTTTAAAACTAGAAATATTCCTAAAAATAGGACCATATAGCTCAGAATCATTAGCAACTAACGGGGCATGTTGCAATTCCTTCTTAGCATACAAAAGTGCCTCATCCGGAGGTAAGGACCAAATGTAACTCTGTGTTAAAAAACTCACATGTCAAACTTGTATAGATCATATAAATAAACACTATAAACACCACATACCAAACAAATATATGCATGCATACTATATATAATCAAATATATAAAACAAGCCCACAACAATTTACTAGTGTATGGAACATACAAAGAAGCTTACTTGAAAAGGTGTCGGGGGAGGTTGGGGTGGAGGAGGAGGGGTGCTTAATTCATAATCGTCTAGTCTTTGTCTCCGCCTCCTCCTCCTTTTTCTCCTCTTAACGCTTTTAGTCGTGGCATTTTGTGCTGCATAAGCATTTGCATCTGAAGTAATGCTTTCAATTGATGGCCTATTTCCCTGGAGTCTAATATCGTTATCCTTTGCAAGAGTTATTTGTATAGGAATAACGGGAGATTTGCTTGACCATGTGGTGATCGGATTTGAGAAGTTGAGAGGAGATATAGGAAATGGAAGAATAATTGTTTGGACGATCAATCCGATAGTTGTAGTGATGGCAACAACCACAAATACCTTTCTCCAATCAAGTTTATACATCAAGAAGACAACAAAACGCACTAACAACTTGTTCATTTCATCTCTCTACTTTCCATGGACTATGTAGATCCCTGCTTTTCCTGGAACAATGCATAAATATGTTTAAGAATTGCTTACAAAATCTTCCAAACTAAACTTCCATCTTTTGTTGCTACAATCTACACCAAGCTAGATCAAGTATCTTTGCTAACTCATACCTAACTATGACGAATGTGCAACACTTACATCTTATCATGTGCAAAAAGGATTAGTGCGAGCTCAATTAAGTATATATGCTCCAATAGAGCGGATCTATATACACTAGAAAACATTTTTTGCTCAACTAGATTAATCTTTTGTATCTTACAACTGAGTTATTAGTTTGGAGAAACTTCCATCTACAGAGCCACAATTTTATTTCTTAATGCGTCTTAAAACAAGCATCCATTTATCCAACGACCTTAAACAAAAATTAGATTTAATCTAACCTAGTTTCAAAATTATCAAGAGCGGTTCAACTCATAATTAATCATATAATCCTACCACCAACCATTTAGATTATAATTTATTTGGAAAAAATAATATTATTTATGAGTTCCATATTCGCTACATCATTCAAACAATTAATACATCATGTGAAACTCTTAGGCATAATGACAATTCAATAAAATTGACGAACATCAGGATATAAGTATAAAACCATAACTAGGATTTAATCAAAACTCATAATAATATTAGATGATTACTTACCAATTACCACACGCCAAACATCACAACAACACGTCAAAATAAACTTGGATTCTAATGGTTGTGAAAACGCAAGTTACAAAATTATCCAGTTGATTGATTCCACTAGCGATACAAGGAGGAATGATGAAGATTTTAGAAATTGAATATTTTTAATGGAAAATTTTGGGGATATTTTTTAAACAAAAAGCAATGAAGCAACATTCAAAATACAAGAAAATAAGGAATGGAGAGTAGAATATAATTCACTTGTGGTTATTACTTATAAATAGGCTAAGGAATCGCACAATTTAACAAATTTGTTTGGCAATTTTGGTTCTAATCATTTTTCCTTTTTATGTGCTCACCTTTTCCTTTTATACATTTTTTAATTCAAATTTTTTTGAATTCACTAAAACTATATAAATAATGCGAGGTAGTAATCTTTTGTAATGGTTAGCGAGTTTTGTTGAATTCACTAAAACATTGGTGAAGATCTTGGTTATCCTTGAATGGTTGTGATGATTGATGGCTCATTCGAATAAGAATTTTAATTATATTGTTATATATATATATATATATGTATGTATGTATGTATATGCCTAGAAAGTGTTTAATGAAATGTCAAATACTACATCCGTTTCCTTTTAATTGACTTTTTACTATTCATGCACGTTTTTTAAGGTGTGAAAAACTATATGAAATAATAATTTTTTAAAATATTTTTTCGATAATCTCATACTTATTGGTGATAAGTATAATATTATTAAAAAAATATTATTAAAATATTAATATTTAATATAGTTTTGATCGTTCTAAAACTATGTGCATGACTTGAAAAAATCACTTAAAAGGAAACGGAGGGAGTAAGAAAACTATTTTGTTTGGACCCTTTGTCGAGTTGAAGAATCATACAATTACCCTTTACGTGGTTATATATAAGAGCATTTACCTTATGGAAATTATTATGCTTCATCTTTTATTTGCAAGGTGGTACACAAAGTCACAACCCACTTGGCAATAGGTCTTTTCAGGTACACTAGGCCTCTTGAGTTACACAAACCACCTATAATACATGGTTTTCTTGATTATAAGAGGTCGGTTTTTTGAATGGTTGAATGTAAGATACTTAATATGTTTATATGTCTTTTTTTATTCATTGTTTGAGTTGCAAATAATGTATCTAAATATTGACCTTATTTTTTGTTGTTAAGGTTGGTGGAATATTGAAGAAGTTATTTCTAACAGGGCATCTAAAGATTATTTGTATCTAAACATTGTTTGGACTTCGCCTTCTCTTTGCACTCTATCGCTTGTTGCTTCATCGTTTTTCACTTCGTCCATTGAAGATAACTTTTTTAGCTATCCAAATGAGTAGTCTTTGCCTATTATTCTTGATTTTTCTCTTTGTTATGCAGAAATTCATATGAATTGATTTTATCGGTATGTTTTAGGGATTTTTCATGTGGTTGGCTATGATTGTGTTGTCCGAGATTGGTGATAAAACCTTCTTCGTTGATTTTGTAAGTTTATATTTTCTAAGTGGTTGGCCTTGGTTCTCTTCAATTTATGTGTTGTTAGATTTGATTTTCATTTGCACATTTGGATTTGTTTTCGCTAATGTGAAATTTCGTATCTTCTTCTATTTGAAGGTTTATCGATCCGGTGAATCTTACTTTCTATGCTAGAAAAGAATTTAGTGTCTACGGAATTGTGTAAGTGATTTTTGTTCCTTTGAGATTTGAGATGTGATTGACTTTCTTTGTTGAATTTATGATCTAAACATGAGAAATTTTAACAAAATCGTTTCCTTGATGAATATTGGTTCCTTTTTAGCTCCAATTTGCGGATTCCTTAGAAGATTTGCCCTGTTTATTTTTTGTTAGCTATGCCATAGTTTTTATCCATGCTTCATGTTTATTGCGGACTCATTCTTTTGGTTTGTCTATGCCTTGATATTTTACTAAAACAATAGGCTACTCTTTGTATCTCATGTGTCGATTCTCAATCTGATTTTTTTTTTTTCGATAGGTATCTGTTGGATCAGTTGCTTTTAGTTAGAGTGAATCAACTACTTTCTGTTGAGAGTCTGATGTCAAGTTTCACTTATATTTTTTGAACTTAAATGTGGTAAATTAGGATTTATTATTTGAATATTGAATATTTTCCACCATTTAATTAAGCTATTTTTTTGTGTATGTTTAATGTAACTGATTGATATTATTTGGTTTTGTTTATAAGTTTGTTGATTCGAATGGAATTGGACAGACCCATTCTAGGTATTACATAACTTCTTCTTTGCATATGGAGGCCAAACATAAGCTTAAGACTACTAGCGATGTATTCAATCATGGAATGTCATTGTAAGTTGCCCTCTATCTCATTTTTGTGCATACTAAAAGATATTATGATTCTTGAGCTATTTTGACAATTAATGTGTGTATAAATTGATGTACATATTTGTAACTCTTTTTATTGCATCGTTTGACTTCATATTTCAATCGATTTCCAAAGAAAAGTTTCAAAAGAATATAAACTTGTGTAAGAATGGGCTAAAATGCAAGAAATAGGGTCTGCACAAGTTTTGAGCTAACCATACAGGAATTCGAGCGAAATCGGAGTCAAAATGAAGAAGCCAAGTGAAGCTGAGCAGGGGTAGAAATCGACCCCCAACATAGATATCGACCTCCATATCGACCTCAACATAGACATCGAGTGGAGCTGAACAAGTCGAGCAGGAACAGAGACCTCGATATCGACCTCTGGTGTCGATATCGACCCCTGATCTCGACAGAAGATAGATTTGAGTTCGAGATGCGGATTGGGAACTTTATCTTCAAGGAGGCACGGAATTATCTTACACTTTCAAGATAGATGGCAGCTGAAGAGTTATTTATCTTTTTACCTTTAAGTTATTTAAGTTTTTATCAAAATAAAAGACCTATCCTAATTGTTCGGATAGAGTTCATAGTTTAGATAGAAGTTACAATCCTTGGATAGCGAGGATTAGTAGCCTATAAATAAAGCCCTAGGGGGTTGGCATTCATTCATTCATTCAATTAATCATCAATCAAGACAATCAATAGAGTTAGAGTTAGAGAGAAGTTTTAGGGTTTGACGTTTGCGAAAGTTGACGTTGAGTTGTAAAGCTTCGGAGTTTATTTTTAATGCAAGTTTCTTCTTTTCAATCAATGATGAGTTCCAGGATGAGAAGTGAGTAGTTCCCCAAAGCTCTTAGGGTCGGGGTGAGCCCGACGTTAGCCATGCGCGCTTGAGGTAAGTATTAGATGTTGATATCGTTGTGTCTATCTCTCCTCCTACGATTCTATGTTTAGTCCTAATCGAAAGAAAAGGGATTCATGCTAACAACTTGAGTTATAAACATAAAATTTGTAGAGACAATTAGGTTTATTTGCAAGAGTAATCCTAAGAGTTGGTGTACGACGAAAGCTTGTCCCTCGGGTGAAATAGCGCAATTGTCCGTCTTATTTATCTTATCGCATGCATTGGTTAACGTTGTGGTAAACCCTAATCCCAGGAGTTGTCTTTTTACATAGTTTAATTCACATAAACCACTGTTATTTCTATTCATCCCTTCTCATCCATTCTTAAATCTTCGGCCCTTATTTGCCAACGAAGAACTAACCCACTGCAGGAAGACATCGATATCGACACCAGACGTCGATATCGACCACTGAGTTCGTCGACAGTTTTCTGAGTCGACGACGATCATCACTGCGGAGGTTGCCAGACATCGATATCGACACCAAACATCGATATCGACCCTTCTGTATCGGCTGGCAGACTTCTGAGCCAGTCAATTTCGTGGACTAACATCGATATCGACCCCTTCCAGTCGATATCGACTACAATTTTTATTTCTGCAGGTCTTCTGTTGTAGAGAACATCGACAGCCAAGGTCGACATCGAGGCCCAAGGTCGAAATCGAGGCTTCTGGTTGACGCAGACTTGAGATTTCCAACACTACTAGGATCCCGCTGACACGCCTCCTCGTGGATCGATCCTGACTACCCTTCCACTACAACGGGAGGAAGTCTTGTAATTATTTGCATATGCTAGGAGTCGGATTACATTTATACATACTTATTATTTGTAATTTGAGAACTCGATTTACCTCCCCCTCAACATAAATCCACCTCTAATACTTACAAAATTTAAAGTAAAGTCTTTAAAAAAAGGGAGCTATATATGTGTCCCACTTTTCCCCAAAATAAAAAACCAGTCGGATGTGATGGTTTTGTGGTTTCGTGGGTTTGGTGGATCCCAATTGCAATATTTGATGGTTTTGTGGATTTAGAGTTCAAATTAGAATGGGAAGAAGGGAAAGGGAGAGAGAAATAATCTCTATTCCCGTTGTCAAGCACTTTGGTGGTCTTTGCATTCTCAATAAACATGTCACTTCTTCTCTCTTATGCTTTCTCTTTCCAATTCTCATATTTGCTTTTCGATGCTTGCAATTTGAGCTTCTTTGATCCTAAAATCTTTGATTTTTTTTATGTGTTTATGCAAATTCATGGTCGATTTTAGATTAAACGGAATTTCGACTCCCTCTGTGGTTGAAGATTATGGTATGCTCAGTCGGAGTTATTCAGTTGTCTTGATTATTTATATGCATATGAGTTGTTGCATATACATCAAAAATTCAAAATATGAGAGATGGGGCGACTCAAAGGGAAGAGTTTAGTGATTGGCCTAATGCATTACTTACAATTTGTATAGTTGGTCTCAAATCCATGAAATATGAAAGCCTTGAAGAACTTGGAATTTATTCAGATTCTGAACAAGCCACTACAACAACACAAGATGAAAATCAACACTCACACATCAGTATTCCTAAACCCATGATGGTGCAAACCTTGGCTCTAGGAAGCTATGAGCTTGGTTGTTCATCAAGTATTCGATGAAAGTGCTAAATTACATTAATGCTATAAATTTTGGCGTTGGTTCATGGGTTGCTACAAGGGATGCTCACAAGTGCCTCTTCTTGATGAATTTGTTGTATAGATGGGCTTAATGGTGCTGCATGCGACAAGGTATTTTTTCAGTTTATGGGTAAACCTTTTCGGTGGCATTTTTGATCGGTGTGGTACCCTTTATTTGCTGAGTTTTTGGATTATCATAATTACTTCTGGTTGCATTTGTTTTTTTTTTTTTGCTGATTTGTTGCAGTTTCCGAACTACTTTGTTGCCCTTTAACGATTGCTAAATATAGGTAATTGAAGTGAGTTCCTTGGGAGCTATTTTATTTTTACTTCAAGTTTTATTTTATTGTTTCGAGTTTTGATAATCTGGTTATAATATCATTTGATCCATACAGAGTGTTACTCTCTGGAGTGTAATGAAGTTGTGAGATGTTGTTGTTAATGGTCATGAGGATTATACTGGTGCAACTACTTATATTGATAAATTTACTTCAATTAAGTTGTTAAAAAATAACACATGGATTGCAATTGTAAGAAAATTATCATCGTCTAAAGGAGCTGTCACACAAGCAGCTAGTTTCATTGGGGTGTCGTGATATCCAACAAGACCGTGAAAAAAAGTAAAATAATAAAATTGTCAATTAAAAGAGATATGATATCATTGGACTATGATGAAAATAAACATAGCCTTAAAACAACTCATAACACACAACATTGATATTGCTCAGTTCATTTCACATGCTCGCTGTGAAATAAAATATTACAATGAAAATAAAGTTTCACCATGAAATATAATATGATTAAAAAATATTTGTTTTTGGTTATATACTTATATATATGGTTAAAATATCCCATACAAAACACCAACCGTAGGAATGTCACTTTTGTGAGTTATTCTTCGCAATCAATAATAATTTTTTGCTTTGTTATCTTTTGCGATCCATCAATTTCTTACTTCTATAACATGGATTTGGGAACAACACTAGGTCTTCATTTACAACTCTTAGCATAATTTCAAAAGGGTACACTAACTTAAATCCAACCCATTTTCTTTCATATCTATATCTAACTCAATGAATTATTTTCACATTCCTAATTTTATTGGTTATGTGATAAAGGAGTATGCAGTATGCACAATTTAAGATGATATCCACCGGTCTATTTTAAAATTATGTGAATACTGCCTTTACAACTCTATTTTTTTCATAATACCCCTAAAAAAAAATTGAAGAATATGATAAATTTGTGTTATTGATGTTGTTACAACTCTATTTGTTTTTATGATATCCCTATGAAAATAACTGCAAAATATAAAGAATTTGTGTGAATTAAGTTTTCACAATTCTATTTATTTCCATGATTTAGATAAGAAAAAAAAATAAAAAACGAAAAATCTTGAAGACATATAAATAGGTCGTTAAAACAGATATAATCTTATACATATTAAAATAGGTTTTTCTAATCTAAATCCCAAACTATGATAAGACGTGCATAAATAGGACGTGTGTCAAGTATTTTGTGGAAGTGGTCAATCTACTATTCTTTGTCAAGCACAAATCATCGGCCGTCTCGAGAAAAAAAAATCCCTATGACAACTGAAGATTTTGAAAAATGACATGACGAGAAGTATGAGCAAAATAACATGTTAGTGAAAAATTGACATGCGTTGAATATTTTTTGTGGTGCATCAAATTCAGTCAAAAATATTTTGAAAAAAAAAATCCAAATATGGTTCGAGAAAAGCACTAGTTTTGGCTATTTTATGAAAGAAGAATAAATTTATAGAGACATCCAGAGGAGTAATCAAAGTTGATTTTTAGTTTCGAAAAACTTTCTAATTTTTGCCTAAATTTATATAAATTTCTAATTTTAAGGGCAATTTTATGAAAAGTTCCCCCGTTGAGGGCGCTCTTGTTCAACAACCTTACCTAAAATATATATTGGCGGATGTTCCTATGCTCCCTGTTTCATAAGTCGCCTCAAATGCAAATTTCTCTCCTCCAAATCTTCAAGACCAAGATATCTGAATCACGGTAGTGTAAATTCCATCGTCTAGGTAGCAGCATCCTTTGAAAAGGGGAGTTTCTACCCCATCCAATGGACCTCGCGCTCTCCAGTTACCAGTGCATTTCGCTAGACGGGGTGCAAAGTTGCTGTAAGTCTCCCTCTCAATCATGGATTTCGAAGCCATTTGTCTCTTCCCAGATTAATTGCTCTATAATCGACCGAAGTCGGCGTCCTTCGGGGCTTAAGCCTAAACCCTCGATGCCCCAATTGGGCTTGGAGGACAAGGTTGAATGCAAAGGGAATCAGATCAGGAAATTCGATTCCGGGATTTGTGAAGGGATAGAAAATCTTGTTTTACGTAAGAGGAGGTACCAGGAAGCACTCGATTTGTTTGAGATTTTGGAATCTGAGGGCTGTCGTGATGTTGGTGGTAGCACCTATGACGCGTTGGTGACTGCTTGTATTGGAATGAAATCCATTAGAGGGGTTAAGAAGTTGCTGAAGCATATGTTGAATAGTGGGTTTGAGCCCGATCAGTATCTCAGCAACCGAGTGTTACTTGCTCTAGTGAGGTGTGGCATGATGATCGATGCCCGTAAGGTGTTTGATGAAATGTCTGAACGAAATTCGGCTTCATGGAATACCATGATTGGAGGATTGTTGGATTCAGGAGAGTATGAGGAAGCTTTTGATTTTTTTTTGGCAATGTGGTCTCAATATTCCGATGCTGACTCTCGCATTTTGGCTTCAATGCTTCGTGCCTGTGCAGGATTAGGGTCGGTTTACGTGGGAAAGCAACTGCATTCATGTGCTATCAAGTTAAGTGTTAGTGATGATGTATTTGTCTCGTGTGCTTTGATTGACATGTATAGCAAGTGTGGAAGTGTGAATGATGCTCAGTTTGTTTTTGATGAGATGCCGGAGAAGACCACTGTAGGATGGAATACAATCATAGCAGGTTATGCTCTTAATGGTTATAGTGATGAAGCTTTGAGCTTGTACTATGAAATGCAGGATTCTGGTGTAAAATTGGACCACTTTACGTTTTCGATAGTTGTTAGAATATGTGCTAGGTTAGGCTCCCTTGAACATGCTAAGCAAGCCCACGCAGCTCTGGTTCGCCAAGGTTTCACTCTGGACACAGTGGCTAACACGGCACTTGTGGATCTATATAGCAAATGGGGGAGGATAGAAGATGCCAAGAGTGTTTTTGACCGTATACACTCCAAAAATGTCATCTCTTGGAACGCGCTGATTGTAGGATATGGCAACCATGGTCGTGGACAAGAGGCTGTCAATTTTTTCTACCAAATGCTACAAGCAGGAATGAGACCGAATCATGTCACATTTCTTGCTGTTTTATCTGCCTGTAGCTACTCCGGCTTATCTGATCATGGGTGGGAGATCTTTGATTCGATGAGCAGGGAGCACAGTGTCAAGCCGCGTGCAATGCACTATGCATGTATGATAGAATTACTAGGGAAAGAGGGGCTTCTTGATGAAGCTCTTGCCTTGATTAGAGATGCACCTTTCAAGCCCACAGCGAACATGTGGGCTGCTTTGCTAACTGCGTGTAGGTTCCAGAAGAATTTAGAACTTGGGAAGTTTGCAGCCGAGAAGCTCTACGGGATGGAACCTGAGAAGCTTAGCAGCTATATTGTGCTCTTGAACATATATAACAGCTCAGGCAAGTTGGAAGATGCTGCATCTGTGGTTCAGACCCTAAGGCGCAAAGGCTTAAGAATGTTACCTACCTGCACCTGGATTGAGGTCATGAAAGAGTCACATAGCTTTTCCAGTGGAGACAAATCCCATCCTCGAACAAAGGAGATCTATCAGAAATTGCAAAGCCTGCTTTTGGAGATATCTAAAATGGGTTATGTGCCGGAGAAGGGACGAACATTGCTTCCCGATGTGGATGAGAAGGAAGAGAGGATGATATTGTGCCATAGCGAGAAGTTAGCAGTTGCTTTTGGGCTCATAAGCACTTGCGATTTTACACCATTGCAGCTTGTACAGAGCCACCGGGTCTGCAGTGATTGTCATAGCTCTCTGAAGCTGATAGGAGAGGTTACTAGGCGTGAGATTGTGTTGAGAGATGCTAGCAGATTCCACCGCTTCAAGAATGGTTTGTGTTCTTGTGGGGATTATTGGTGACAGTATGGTTACTATTTTCTACAGATCGAATTTCCCTTTTGTAATCATCAAAAATTTTGAATTAGCATACAGAATAAGAATCCTCACATATTAGCTCCGAAAGACGTAGTTGTAAGGATCTCAGGCAATGCATCATATTCCAGTGTAGGTTCCTATGTCACGCGGATGATTGATTCTGACACGCGTCAAATGATCTCAAGCAATGCATCATATGCCAGTATCTCGTGTTGGGGCATGCTAAAATGGATCAGATTGCATCCGAGGTTCATTTTAGGCTTTCATTTCATGTGCTTCTCGTTAACGTTGATGCCCATATGGCTTTGGAAATCGTCACCATCAAGGTTCTGGAGAGGCTGAAAGCCAGGTAATTACCCTTCTGAGGCATTGCTGTTGTTTTATAGCTGCTAGGAATCGTTTACTCTATTCGCATAGTAGTTCTCGAGTTGTAATATCTGACATAAGCCTCCAGATCAGAGGCTTTATCACAAGTCACAACAAGGGCTGTGTGTCCCAAAAAATATCTGACCAAACTGAAGTACTGAACTGAATTGACTGGTTTGAACTTTGCTTGTTGCATTGAATTGATTACATATTCTTGTCTCTTACGGAGTATATGGTACAACAACGAAGACATTAGGAGCAAGATGGGAGTTGCGAGTATTGTGGACAAACTGCGGGAATGTAGATTGCGTTGGTTTGGGCACGTGCGTAGGAGACCGTCGGCGGCTCCGGTTCGGAGGTGTGAGAGCTTGGATCTCGGGGCTATCCGTCGGAGGAGGGGTAGACCGAAGAAGTGATGGATGGAGGTCATTCGTCATGACCTCAATTTGCTACACCTGTCGAAAGATATGACTTCGGATAGGGACAGCTGGAGGGGGTGCATTCGGGTTGCGGAATTATAGAGTTTTGGGCCTTGTTGTTTTGCACTTTTGTCCTAACTGCATTTCTGTCTCCTTCCTGCTTCGATTCCGATGTTGTTTCCCTTTCTTGTTTCTTAATGTCTTGTGTCTATCGGAAACACTCTCTCGACTGATTCGGGGAATGAGTGCGTACATCCTGACCCCCAGACCCTACTTTTGCGGGATATACTGGATTGTTGTATATAAATGAATTATGTCATAACTTCCACTCCATGTGTAGTTGGAACGATTTGCATTTTCCTGGCTTGTTTAGTGGGAAAAAGAGATGAATATTAGTCCGAAAATAGTGTTTTAGGTTGGATTAGCTCTTTGGACTCAACCCTACTTGGCTTAAAAATGACTCATATTGGATAGAACTAGCTTTAGTATGAATGGTCCAAACAACTCTCCTCAATTATTATAGTGTTCCCGTCTTCCAAGCTTGTTATCTTTGTGCAGAGCGTAAAAATTATTCTCTGGCATCTTTTTGTTGTATGCATCCGAAATCGTAGGCTCTGGTGACAGGTATGGGTTGCACGAAGGTTGCAAGAGTAGTTTGTGGTTGTTAGTCCAAGCGCGATCCGCTGGTGATCATCAACGAATTTATTCGAGTCTTCCACTCGACTTGAGAAATCGGATGAGACCTATCCTACCCTCGTCTATTGGTCCAATGCAAGGAAGTTTCTTTACCGGGTCGCCTTATTACATACAACATGTTTATCGTGCAAGAACTTGTCCATTCGACGAGGAAGAAAAGTAGGGTTGGATGGATGCTTGTCAAGGTTGATCTTAAAAAGGCTGTACAATCACCTCCGATGGAACTTCATCACTAATACTCTTAACGATGTGGCTTGCATCGTTAAGAGTTTCAGTTTACAATAAAGATCCTCTAGATCAACATCAAGAACATTATCATGAGAAAAAGTAGCAAGAAATTTGATACAACATTCTGTTAGTTCATTTTCATCTAATAACTTCAATCTCTTTGAATCGATCAAGAATCCAAATATACTTCCAAACGACAAACATCTTCAACTGCTCGAATCTTTTGTCTAATGAATAAATTGCCATATCTGCAATGAATATAAAATAATTTAGTCTAAAGGCCTCTTCAGGTGATTGTACTTCTTCGTCATTATCATTTTCATCAAATTGTCTTTTTCCAAAGATTTTGCGTATTTCACATGCAAACTCTTGGCAATATTTATACTTGAAAGTTGAAACATACCCTATACTTTTGAAAATGAGAGATTATTCCTTCCAATAGAGTCATGGTAGTATCAATGCACATAAATTTAGATTGCAACTTCTAACTATGTTAATACTCCCTCCGTTCAAATATGTAAGATCATTTACTTTTCGGCACGTAGTTTAAGGAGCTAAATACTATATAAAATATTGATTTTTTTAAAATTATTTTTTTATATTTTAATACTTATTAATAAAAAGTGTTATATTGTAAAAAATTAATTTTAAAAAAATTAATATTTTATATAGTATTTAGCTCCTTAACCTACGTGCCAAAAAGTAAAAGATCTTATATTTCCGAACGGAGGGAGTAATAACTAATATGTCATACCAAATAACCATGCCAAGTAAAAACTCAAAACTCTCAAGGGCTTTACATAAACTTCTAGCTTCACTTTTTGACTTAGTATCATCACAAGATTGACATAATTCCGAGAAAGCTAATATTATTTAAGGAGCTTGAAATCTAATAGCTTTAACACTTTTGCTTCGACTTTCCCAATGAGTAATACACAAAGATTTAAGTGTTAATCCAAGAACATTATCCAATAATATCTTCCATCTTTCTGTAGAACTAAAAAAAATAAGGTATATATGCATTGTACCACACCAAGAAAGGAAACAACTTTCACACAAGAATGTGTCATATCACTAAGAGTGAGATTAAGATTATGTCAAGCACATGACATATACACGCGCTTTTGGATTTATTTCAAGTAATCGTTTTTGAACCCCTTGGTTTTTCCCCTTCATATATTTAGCTCAAAAGATTTAAATTTCTCAATTAATTCATTAAAAAACCCTGATCCAGATGTATCATTCACACTAAAAACTCTAAAAAATACTCGTCTATTTATACCTTATTGCTTTTTTTGGACATATTAACATATCGTACAAGTAAAGTCATTTGCTCGTGATGACTTATATCCGGGGTACAATCAAGAATTATAAAGAAATATTTTGCCCTTTGAATGAGTCGTATAATAGACGTTTTTTTAACACTGTAAGCCAAAAGATCAATCAACTCATTCTGAATTTTGTGACCCAAATATTGATGATAAATACATCTCATATGTTCTTGTATTATCACATTAAATTCTGCAATCATCTCAATCAATCCTAAAAAGTTACCACTACTATGTCGACAAAATTTTTCATTGGATCCCCAAAAAGCCAAGTTATGTTTAGAAAGACATTTTACAACAACAACAATTTTTTTTAAAACTTGTCTCCAATGCTCGTTTTTCTTTGTTATTTTTACTTGCAATTCTCTATCAATTGTTTCATTTTTTCCCAATCTTATTCTCATTTCATTCCAGGTTTTCATATTACTCGTATGCTCAACACTATTCTCATGCTCTTGAAGTTTCTCACTAAGATGCTTCCAATCTTTAAATCCATCATTTGCTAACAAGTATCTATTACTTTCAAATTTGAATAACTTACAACAAAAGCAATAAACTTTGTCCACATGTTTAGAGTAAACCAACCATTTTGTATCCGTAATTTCTCCATTATTCAACCTTCTAGAATAATAAGAATATGAAAAATGTCTAAAATTTTTATCTAAAGGAAATACAAGATTCAATTCTCTTATAGGCCATTTTTCAACTAAAAGACCCCTTCTTTTGTTATCGAGAATTTCCCAATTTCTTGGATCATAAATATTAGAAGGAAAAGTTCTCTTGTTCCTCAGCTCCTAAAATATCAATATTAGATGCATTAGAAATATCATCATCCCCATCTAAATGATTAATATCCTCATTGGTGTGAATCTTGTTGTTTTCATCTAACGGATTTTCAATATGATGCTCTAAATTACCAACAACTAGTCTTGGTTCCTCGTAATTTTGGACTGGATCTACTTGTTTGATTAAAAACTTGTTCATAGCTCCTTTTTGTGATTTAATAAACTGTTCATTTTGTGATCTTATTTTTGTTTTTTCACTCCCAGAGAAATGTTTTTAGATAACATTGTAAGATAATCTACAATAATCACAATACAATAGAAGAATAAGGGAACAAAATCACCTGAAGAATAAGGGAACAAAATCACAATGCTGATTGCTAGTGGTAGTTTTTCCCCTTTTGTTGTCTGCATCTTGATTAGCTGGGAGAGGAGTTAGGGGTTTTAATATTGGGTAGAACAACAACAACAAAAATCAATCTCAATTTTGTTACAAGTAATCCTAAGTTGAATTGCTATTTTCTTTTTTTTTTTTGTTGTTTTTTTGTTGTTTCTAGGTTGTGATGTTCTTGGTCACTATTTGAACATTTTGAGATTTTATTTTGTTTTCTTGAAATTGGATTATGAACATTAGATACAACTGTATTATTGTATTAGACACAACTGTTTAGGGTAGAGAAAGACAAGCCTCTTGATGATAACGATGATGAACATTTTACTTCAATTAAAGATAACCATTAATGATGAGCCGTAACGGGTTCTTTTAGAAGACAATGAACAATAATTCGTGCTATCGAATTTTACATACCAAAGTTTCTTATTTGTGTTTTAAGTCCAAATTAATTTTTAGTTTGCAAATTATAAACACTGTATTAATATTAATTTAATAAGGTATAATTTATTTATAAATTTATAATTTTAAAAGTTTATACTTCATCCGTTTGGAAATATAAGTCCATTGACTTTTTGACACGTTTTTTAAGGAGTTAAAAACTATATAAAATAATATTTTTTTATTAATTTTTTTTATATAGTCTTATACTACCTCCGTTCGGCAAAACTTGACGTTTTACTATCCACGCACGCTTTTTCAGGAGATAAAAACTATATAAAATATCTATTTTTTTAAATAATTTTTTTAACAATTTCGTAGTTATGATTAATAAGTACAAACTTGTTAAAAAAATTTTAAAAAAATGAATATTTTATATATTTTTTATCATTCTAAAAAAACGTGCGTGAATAGTAAATGACAAGTTTTGTCAAACGGAGGTAGTATATATTATAACTATATAGTTATGTAAAAAATTTAATAAAAATATTATTGTATATAGCTTTTAATTTTAAAAAAACGTGTTAAAAAGTCAATAGTCTTATATTTTCGAACGTAGGAGGTATTATGTTATTTCACCCCCGATAGTTGATACTACCATTACTACGTAGTACTCCCTCTGTTAATTAAAACTTGTCGTTTTACTATTCATGCACGTTTTTTTAGAATAATAAAAATTATATGAAATATTAATATTTTTTAAAATTTGTTTTTATAAATTCATAATTAATATTAACAAATATGAAATTATTTAGAAAATATGTTAAAAAAGTTAATATTTTATATAGTTTTTACCACCTCAAAAAGCGTGCATAAATAGTAAAACGTCAAGTTTTAATTAACTGATAGAGTATTATTTTAAGTTATTTTTCTATTTTAAATAAATATTTTGAGAGGAGGGCCGCCTGAGATGGTGTGCGGGGACTCGGGGAGAAGGGAGCGAAGAAACCTGGAAACCTGCGTCAACGCGGATGCTCTTTACTCCGTATAACTTTCTTCGCATAATTTTATTATAATGCGCGGATGATAGGACGTTCCCAATCAATCTCCCCCAAACCCTAATCTCCAAATCTCTCCGATCAATTTCCGTCAATCTCTCTCCCATTTCATCCGAATCCCCGCTCCATTCGATCGCCTGATCCCAGTTCCTCCTCCCCCTTCTCCGCCATTCAATCGATGAAAACCTCCGGGAGATTGTACACCTTCGGGCTCGTGAGCTTCTGGTACTCGTCTAACATCGGCGTTCTTCTTCTGAACAAGTATCTGCTGAGCAATTATGGATTCAAGTACCCGATCTTCCTCACAATGTGCCACATGACCGCGTGTTCGCTCTTCAGCTACATCGCAATCTCGTGGATGAAGGTCGTTCCTCTCCAGGTGATCCGATCTAGGGTTCAGTTTGTCAAGATCGCTACTCTCAGCGTCGTTTTCTGCGCGTCCGTCGTCAGCGGTAACATCTCCCTCCGCTACCTCCCGGTGTCGTTCAACCAGGCTGTCGGTGCTACGACGCCGTTTTTTACCGCTGTTTTCGCATACCTGATGACCTTGAAGAGAGAAGCTTGGCTCACTTATTTCACTCTCATCCCTGTTGTTACCGGTGTCGTCATTGCTAGTGGGGTATGTATGGATTGGATAAGAAACATTGTTGATTTGCCTGGGAATTGATCCTTTATGATCTGAATTGATTGATGCTTTACTGCAGGGGGAACCAAGTTTTCACCTCTTTGGATTCATAATCTGTGTTGGAGCTACAGCTGCAAGGGCACTGAAAACTGTAGTTCAAGGGATTTTATTATCTTCTGAAGGGTCAGTAAACACCTCTGGATGCATTGGTTTATTTATTTTTGGATACTTTATGTAGCTGTTGCTCTATTGGGATTTGGGAGTTAGATTGAGCTGTCTCAATTGTGTATTTCAGGGAAAAACTCAACTCTATGAATCTTCTACTGTACATGGCACCAATTGCTGTTGTCTGCTTGATTCCTGCTGCATTGATAATGGAGAAAGATGTGATCGGGATCACAGTAGCCCTTGCAAGGGATGATTTTAGGATTGTTTGGTACCTCCTTTTCAATTCGTCTCTAGCATACTTCGTAAATTTGACAAACTTCTTGGTCACGAAACACACAAGTGCTTTGACTCTTCAGGTACCCCCTTCATCTAATCTGTGCTTATTTTGCCGCAATCCATTGTCTTTTACTATTCTTTACCGTCATTTTTAAGTTTCAACTCAGACTCTAGATTCCATTGCACACCTACAAGGAAAGATTAACCTTATATATCACTTTTAAGAAGTGGAGTCAGTTTTAGTGATTTTGCATTTTCTTTGTAGTTAACACAAGCAAAGAAGCATTTGGTGCTAACTCATATAGACGGTGGTATACTTGATTGATTCTATAGAGCATTGCTATGACAATTGAGCCAAGGTGCTTTTATTAACACAAACAACTCTCTTGCACCAGTGCACCACCTCAGTTGTGTTATATAGATTATGATCATAAGCTGCTAAGTGAGCATTAGGTGAAAGAAAAGATGCAGACTGAGGCACTGCAAGACTGTAGGATTTAATAATTTAAGGGTCAATGGAAGAAGTTGACTTACCTTCTTTCATTGATGCTCGGATAGACATATTCTGAATGTCCAGAGATGTAATATGATCAGCTTGTCATGAGCCTGTGTCTGTTTTCTTATCAGTTACAGTCATGTATGATTTGAAGAATACAAGTCTAAGATATGTTTGCTCTTCCAGGTTCTAGGAAATGCGAAAGGCGCAGTTGCTGTTGTCATCTCGATTTTGATATTCAGAAACCCCGTATCAGTGACAGGGATGCTGGGCTACTGTCTTACAGTATTTGGGGTTGTTTTGTATAGTGAAGCCAAGAAGCGAAGCAAATGATTCCTTGTCGCAACATATATGTAAGTAGTTGCCGTTTACCCCCTAGCTTCCTCCTAGACACTGCCAGAATACCTTCTTCCTTGATGCATATACAGGATTTATCATTCGGAAAGCTTGTACACAACATGTCATGACAGATTTGTTGAATCAACAACTGAGTTTAGTTTTTGCCCCATTTGTTGCCAAAAGGAAATTATATTCAATCTTTTCTCAAGTCTAGCTCAACTTGCAACAGTTTGCAATGTAAAATTGATCTGGGTCCTCTTGGTCCTATGTTGGATTAGTTATTGATATTGTATCTTATCAGTCTTCATTTCTTCTGATTTCAGTTTTGACAATGTACATCAGTCTGGTAATGTGCTAGCTCATCACATTGCTAGATTGGGTAGCTCGGAAACTGTTTTTGTATGTAACTTCTTGCAGGGTCTCCTCCATCTTGCGGCGATGGTTTCACCCTCTTTCAAATGCAAAGCCCATAGAAGCAGGAATTGCTATTTACACGGTAAATAGCAATTCCAAGCTACTACGGCATAATTCTATAACTATATATACATTTTTAAATAAAAATAATTAATACTAAATTTTATTCGGAATTGCTATTTACACGGTAAATATCTCGCCGGTTACACGGAAAGTATTCATAATTGCGCATCACGAGTACGCGGTAGAAAAAGTAGAACTGTAGGAAGGGGCGTTCGTGGAGCACGAGTGCGCAGGCAATTGCTACTCCATAAGCTCTCCACCCTCCTCCAGAAAGCAGCCAATCTCAAGCAACCCTCCTCCAGAAAGCAGCCAATCTCAAGCAACCCAATCTTCTTCCGTCGGATCTTCAAGGTTCCCGTTCTAGAGCCCTCTTTTTCTCTCCGGCGCAAACGTGGGCCTCCTCTCCGGCGCCCGGCTCAGGGGCCGAACGCTCTGCTCCGTCGGCACGTTTGTCTGCCTCACCGGTGACTACGACTCCGGTTCCGTCCAGTGCAATGGTGTCGGCGCCATACCTCCCGCCACCCTTGTCGAGTTCACGCTTAACGTCGACGCCGCCGCCAGCCTCGACTTCTACCACGTGAGCCTCGTCGACGGCTACAACCTCCGATGCTGCTCCTCCCCAGGGTTGGCTCCGGCGGCGGCAACTGCTCCCAACGTGTGGTTTGATTGATTCGGTTTCCCTATCTTGTTTCAATCCTTTGATGTACAGTACTAATTTGCAAAAGTTGAAAATGGCAGCAAAGGACGGCAATCAATGCTCAATCTTTCTTTCAAAAAAACTTGTAAATGAAATTTTAGTAAGATTGCAGGCTTTGTTCAAATTCAAGCTCGTTTTGGTGGAATTCCATCATCTCCCATCGGAAGCGCACGCGCATTACTTGTGCGCAGGCTCTGCAGTATACTAATTTTGGGGTGAGATATGAATTGTTAAAAAAAAAAAACTACGGACGCGCACTACGGATTCGTGTTTTCAACCATGTAATAGGCGATATTTTAACCGTGTAAATAGTAGTCCCCATATTATTAATCAAATACCCTATATAAGGGGTGGGCCTAATACTCTCAATAACCACTCCCATCAATTTAAATTTGATTTAGATACGGTTTGATTCGGCTTGATTTATTTTCCATATCAAACTCCTCTAATAATCTTCTCTCATCAATTTCAAAGTTGAATTAGTTCTTATATGGCTTTGAATTTCACTATCTAATCTAATCTAATGTAATACCGGAGTATAGAATATAGTAGTTTGTTGTTCCATAGATTTGAAGGTTGGATTAGAAATCAAGTTAAAATAGTTCTACGTAACTATTTTTTTTTTAAAAAATATATAATGCTTTTAGCAAAATATTTTTAATCACGATGGTAATAGAGTGACTGATAAAGTTGCACACATTTGTCATTCTACCAGAGGTTTCGTCTTGTACAACGATTTAAGTTTTCGTGACCTCATCCACAAGAATGCGATTGGGTAGAACTTGCTCAACCTGAATTCTTACTTAATCAAAAAATAATTCACGATATATCATTTTTGGTCTTTGTATCTTATATCCTAAGAGAATAGGATAAAATCCTAATTGAGAAAGATACCATACTTTTGAAATAAATGACCCTATGAATCTAATTTAATATTTGGCTAATGCATTTTAATTAAGGATATATATTTTTTTCTAAAACTGGAATCTTATCCTATGCCCCAAGGCCCAAGGATGTATATGATAGAAAAACCGTATCATTTTAAATATATTCTATCACCCACCCTAGCACAAATACTACTAGTGGAATTTGAACTATTAATTGGATTCATGGTAGTAAATCACAATGAATCTCACTCTTTGTCACTAGAACAAGAGATCATTGGTAACTCATTAGCTTAGTTGATAAAAAAAAATAGATAATTTGTAATTGTATAAACAATTTTTTCTTATTTTTTAGAAGCAAAGATAGGACTCTAGTCCTTTTAAGTATTAATATAGAAAACGTGTGCATATCCTTCGAATACAATTAGACATGCCAATCAGAGAATACAATTACAAATTAATCAGCTATGGCCAACTATAATTGAAGCTTTCAAAGTAACGGTACACCGTCGGATAGGTAAAATAAACCAGATATTTTATAGGAGGTCAAAGTAAGAAGTGGGAAAATTATGTAATTAATTGTCATAAAAATAAATAATACGTAGTACAGTATACACTTTTTAGTTGCCAATTTTGAAATTAACTACGTACGTATTTCCAATAATTTCATACATATGCATTATAATAAAAAAAATTCATACATGCATTATGATATTTACGGTCCATTTTAATGTGTTGTGCGTTCTCTATTTTTCGCATCGTAATCAGCAATGACCTGTCTTGGATATATTATATATACAGTATCATCTATGAATTATTTGGTCTCTCAAATCATCAGTAAATGATTTCGACTATGCTTAAAAGGTATTCCGTAGTTGATAAAAATTTGTAAATAAAAAATCAAAAACTCTCAAAAATGTTGGATGATTAGTTGTTAAAAAGATTTTGAATTAATTAAATTAAAATCTTATATTATTTTATTTCAAACTATATAATATTAAAATTATAAGATTCGAAAAACTAGCTGATCTGCCAAATAGAGCCTTTATTTAATATTTTAATGTATCGAATTCATATTTTGTTAAAAAAACAAAGGGTGAATTAAATACTTCAACCCTATATATATATATTTATAAATTATTAATTAAATTAAAATCTTATATTTATTTCATTTCAAACTATATAATATCAAATCCATAAGATTCGAAAAGCTAGCTGATTTGCCAAATAGAGCCTTTATTTAATATTTTAATGTATCGAATTCATATTTTGTTAAAAAAACAAAGGGTGAATTAAATACTTCAACCATATATATATATATATTTATAATAATTTAAACTTTTATGACTTAAAAGATTAATATATAGAATTAATTTGCCCAATCGGACCTTTTTTGGACCTTTAATGGGGGAGTGTCCACCAAACCCATTAAATTAGGTTTTTGTCCACCTCTAATTTTTTGGACAAAATTGCCCCCGTTCTCTTATCTCCCTCCCCTCGTTCATTCATGGAAGTCACACAGGAGAATCATCTCCCTCCCTCCGTTGCTTAGTTGCCCACGTCGCCGCCGATCATCTCTGGCCACCACTACCTACAGTGCACCACCTCCCACCCGAGCCGCACCTGTCGAGCCCAGCAGCAGCCTGATTGAGCCGCTTTCGAGCCACCGACGCGCGCACAACACTAGTTTCTCCCTCCCTTGCCCACGCCGCCATCGACCATCTCCAGCCACCACCACCTACAGCGCACCATCTCCCACCCCGAGCCGCACCTGCCGAGCCCAGCAGCACCCTGATTGAGCCACATTCGAGCCACCTCGAGCCCACTTGTCCCAAATTGATTTTTCGCAAGTTATGGTTCGTTACCGACCCAAATCTTGTTCTTTTTCTTCCATTCTTATAGTTTCTAGTATGATTTCTCCCCCTTTACCTATTTATTTCAATTTATTTAATTGATGTGTTGATTTGGGTAAAGATTGAAAACCTAGGGTTTGAGTTTACGATTGAAAATTGGGGCTTTTTGCTGAAAGTCAAATTGGGAGAAATTAATGATGTTGTTGTGTTGTTGGGTTGATTTGGAGCTACTTTCATGTTCATTGCATTGTCAAATTCTTGACGGATTGTGTGCTAATTGGAATTTTAGTGTATTTGCGCATTTCAGCAACTACTGTTTCAGCAAAACTTTATGTGTTTATATTGTTGTCCACATCTTTTTAGTGCATTTTCGGGTTTCAGCAACTCCGGTTTCAGCAAAAGTCTATGTGTTTATATTGTTGTCCGCATCTTTTTAGTGCATTTTTTGGAAAAAAAAATTTAACGTCAACGGTATTTTGAGCGTTAGTGGGTGTCCGCATTTCAGCAAAATTCGTTATGCTGAAATGCGGACTCTTGAAGAGCTTATTAGCTTCTTGTGTTTTTGTGTGATATGAAAATGCTGAAATTAATTCTTATTAGCAAAATTCGTTATGCTGAAATTAATTACTACGGTATTATACAATTGTATGAGCTACTATATCTTACACACAAGCATGTTGAGCAACACGGTTTCAACATGAATTTTGATGTTCCTTACTTTAAATCTCCTTTAAAAGCCTCTTAGCTCAATGGTAGAGCAATGTGTTTATGCGCAAATACGTTGGTTCGAATCCCGCATAGGCTAAATTTTATATCCCATAACACGATTTCAGCAACTCCAATTTCAGCAACGCGCGGAAAAAAAAGAAAAAAAATTATTTTCAACAATTTCAGCAACTTCGGTTTCAGCATCTTCGGTTTCAGCAACGCGAAAAAAAAAACGTTGAAATAGGGGTTGCTGAATATTGTTGATTGTCTCTAAGTCCTCTGCCAAAGCAGAGTATCGTGGGGGGCAAAGGGGCAAAGCGGGCAAGGGAAGGAGGGTGAACATTTTGCCAATTTGGAAGGAAAAGGTGGACATTTTTCTAATAAAGGCCCTAATTATGGCATATAGCACAATTCCCCCTAATATATATTGAACTTAATATATCTATATGTGCGCCTAAATAAGAAGAGTCCTTAATACAAATATACATATGGACTCATCATACACGACCCTTTAGTTATTAATCTGACTTTATTTTCGAAGTAAAAAATATATATCATCTCACATTGATTTAAGGGGTAAATTAAATGCCAAAATATAAGTGATAGTGAAACTCATGATCATATATACTACCTCCGTTCGGCAAAACTTGACATTTTACTATTCACGCACGTTTTTTTAGGAGATAAAAACTATATAAAATATCTAGTTTTTTAATAATTTTTTAACAATTTCGTAGTTATTATTAATAAGTACAAACTTGTTAAATCTTTTTTTTTTTAAAAATGAATATTTTATATAGTTTTTATCATTCTAAAAAAGCGTGCGTAAATAATAAACGACAAGTTTTACCGAACGAAGGTAGTATTAGTTTAAGCTTTTATACTAAAGAGGTGAATCTCAATATTATAATAAAAAAATAAAATCAACCTAACACGACTCCTGTTTCTCACATCTCTCAAAATTCTCGGAATTAAACACTTTAACATTACACAACCCTATAAAAAGTTTCTTAACTTTATTTTTTTTGAAAAATATAAAGATCGCATTTTCTATTCATGGCCCAAGGTCCATGCTGCCATGCATATTCTTTACTGGGTCAAAGAAATAAATTGCCTAATTAATAAAAATAAGTACATGTAATAGGATTTCATTGTTTTTTTTTATATATTGGTTTGAAACAAAAAATGAAACACAAAATAGGATCAAAATTTAATTTGTGTGGTGTGAGGATCCCAACCATATAATTATTTTTAGTTAATTATGGGAAGATATTAAATGAAGTTGGAGGAGAAGGTAGCAATCAAAGCTAGTAGGACAAGGGCCAGTTTAAGAAATTAAACTTTTATTGCTAGCATTTATTATCCATACAAGTACAAATTGTGGAGGCACTAACCACTTATATATTTATATGTAATTAAAATTGACCATTGAACACATTTGATTGCATCAAAGGTCGATCGCACCATTTTTTTTTCCTATACCTAGCTCGCCTAATATATATATAAGTACTGTTCCAACCCCAATGTGTGGCTAAGCTAAAGGGCACCCGGCCTCTAGCTTCATGGGAAGCCGGTTGGGTCGTCGACATCTAACTCTAGGAACTCGGAAACCCATTGTAGCCCATTGGTCCCTTCCGCGGAGAAATCAAAGAAGTTGTCTAAGTCAAAATTCATGTCGACATCACCGTTGCAAGGGTTGAGGATGTTGTTCTCAGGTGTTTGCAGCAAGTTGGGAGGAGGGCTTGGGGAATTCTCGAGAGGAGGACTCGACGTGCCCTCGGCCTTTTTGTCCTTGTGACATTTCAGCTTTTTGCTCAAATGAGAATTCCAGTAGTTTTTGATTTCGTTATCTGTTCGCCCAGGTAATCTCCCAGCGATCAATGACCACCTAAAAATAGATAGAACACTGTCATTATTAAATGTGGTGAAATGTAAGATTTTTGTTTATCAAAAGGCTTGATTGACAAATTTATGTTCTTTTGTACTACCTTACTGTATATACTATACACAAGAACAAAATAAGGTGAAATGAGTTAGCAAAGAGACCCGTTTGTTTTGAATATAGAGACTTCGAGTTCGAGTATTGATCATAACAGACTCGTTTAGCCCGTTACAAAGTGACAACGGGCTAAACGAGCTTATTTTAACCAAAAACATTGTTAAAGAAGAAAAAAATAGAATACCTATTTCCAAGCAACTTGTGAAGCCTAAGAATCAAGTCCTCCTCATCATCAGAAATGTTGCCTCTCTTAATATTAGGTCTAAGATAGTTCAACCATCTCAGCCTGCAACTCTTCCCGCACCGACTCAAACCTGCATCGATCAAAACCCGAATCCCAAAAAGCTTATTAGCTCGAACCCACAATGCCAACCGAGTACCTAATTCATCGATTGATCCATCATAGTCGCGTAACACGATGAACCAATGAAACAGTAATACCTACCAGCTTTGAAGGCAATGGTTTTCCACCTCCTTGGGCCATGTAACTCAATGTACTGAGAAAGCCTCATATCTTCATCGGCGGTCCACGCCCCTTTGTTCATCGTCTTCTTCGACGTCGATGACACTCCGTTTCTTTGGGCCATCAATTTTGTTTGGTTTCTATAAGCTAGTTAGCTCTTTTTCTTCTTTTTTTTTTCTTGGTGTTTGGTATATGGATCGAGTGAAATAAAGGACTACATGCACTTAATTGATGATTAAGTACTGAAGGGGTGAGGCGAGGGGGAGTGTGTATATATAGGACTAATAGGAGAGGGAGGGAGTGATCTGGTGTGGTGAGGTTCATGGGAGAGGTTTGACCAGCTCGAGCTACCCTTCCACTTGAAACCTCTCCCAGTCCCAACTACCAGTACTCATTTATGAGCTTTAAGTTGGAGGAAGTTAGATCCAGGAGTTGAAGTTTGTCTTCATCTATATATATGCGTTTTATATTTTAGTATATCTTATCAATTTAATTATAACAATATATTATCAATTTATCATTATGAGTTTACAGTATATCAATTATCCATCTATATATATATGCGTTTTATATTTTATTATATCTTATCAATTTAATTATAACAATATATTATCACTTTATCATTATGATCGAGTTTATAGTATATCAATTATCAGGTTAATAAATCTGCTCATTAAATTAAGAAGAATAACGGATGAGATTAAAAATAATTGTCATTATTCGATAGTGATTATTCATTGACATGAAATTATTCGGTGGTATTGTACGGTTATTCGTTAGAATGAAATTTAATTTTTTTTATATTCTTTATACAAACAAATAAATTACATTGTTATAAACAAATAATAATGTACAAATAGACGAATAATTATGAGAAAATAGACGAATAATTTATATAAATACGATAAGATTTGTGTACACTATATATATAGATCAAATGTACACAACTCTTATTGTGTATCATGTTCACAAATCTGAGTCATTGAATTAAGAAGATCAACAGATGAGATTAAAAGTAACTTGTAATTATTCGTTGGTATTGTGAGATTATTCGGTGGAATGAAATTTACATTTTTTACATTTTTTTTACAGATGAATAATTATGTGAAAACAGACGAATAATCATGAACAAATAGACGAATAATTTCTGAGTACATCATACATGATAAGGGTTGTGTACACCGGAACTAATCTCTCTATATATAAATAAATAATGGGTGATTTGGGTAAATAGACCCTTTTGAATATTTAATTAGGTACTTAGACCCTAACCTAATTTAATTAGGTGGAGTAGACATCTTTCTCTTTTCTTCCCTTCCTTCCTCCCACTTGCCCCCTTCATCCCATTCCTTCTTCCCACTTTGACCATTGGTCTCACTTTTTTGTGATGCCATCTTTACACCGTTGATGCCACTTTTTTGTGATGCCATATTTACACCGTCGACCACTGATGCCACTTTTTTATACAAATTTTTTAATGTCATTTTTTTTACCGTGATGCCATTTTTTTAAAGTAGTGTTTTGATGCCACTTTTTTATACAAACTTCATTTATGACATTGTGATTACACTTCGTTGATCTCACTAATTTTTTATGACATCTTTTGTTGATGACATTTTTATACAATTGATGTCATAGAACATAAATTGTGATTACATTTCATTGATTGCATCTTTTATTAACGAATTTTATTCATTGATGACATTTGTTATTACACTTCATTAATCGCAATTGTTTATGGTGATATTTTTATATAATTGATGGCATAGGAGCTTAAAACGTGGAATCGAATTATTGTCACCTTATTTCACATGGAAATCACAATGTCTTTGAAACTATATGACATTAAAATTGGTTGTATACATAAAAGTACCTATTATAACATGCCATCAACTCAAAAAAATGCATCAATGTAAGTAATATAATATTGAATCAATAAAATCAATACAAGGTGACATCAATGTAACAATCCAAAGATTATATAAAAAATAATATCAAACGATCTCTTTTCATATCTCACAATCAATACAAGGTGCAATTAATAATCTATCATCAAAAAGCTCCCATACTATGTCAAGCTATCTTGATAGCACCCGTAGCTATCTTACATCAAAGATTCTTATCTCCATCAGTTGTATTTATATCCCCCTTCATTTTTCTTGCAATTCTCCACCCAAAATTTCAGCTCATTCTCCACCCATCTTAGCGTACCAAATGATGAAATATTAATCTCCACTTTACTCAACATAGCTGTAACACAAGCAGCTCCAATGGTATATTTAGATTTTAGACCATGTGATTCCATTTTATTTCATAAAAGAATGGAAAACTTGTAAGGTCCTCCTCTTACTTGCTCTCTAGGATTCCTAAGCAATGGCAAAAGAATCAACCACTCAATGAGACAGCCTTCCAGTCTTCAGCTATACAAACACATGAATCAAACGGCCACACGCGCAGATACTGGAAATGTATATAAGTATGAGGCTCTTCAAGTCAGAAAATTGCATGCTCAAAAGTGCCTCTGTAAACAAAGGAGCCAGGAGTATTAACCATGAGCGTTATCAACCACACTTAAATTGGAGTCAAGAGGATGAATTTTTTTTGGTCTAAAAGGGGCTAATGCCCCGTAATTTTATTCATAAATTAAAACTACTGAGTTCATCAGTTTGCTAATATCCCCAATTTGATCTATGAATGATTACAGGGACATAATCCTCAATTTTGATTTCAAAACCCTAACTATGGAATCAATTAAGCAATTCAAACAATTAATCGAAGAAGAGGAAGAGAAGAACATGACCTTGGAGTTACAAGGGAGGAGCGATTGAAGGCGATCGAGATGAGAGTTGATCCTCTCCCTCCGCCTCCTTATGAGAGTCGATCGACGCATCCAAGATATTGATCATACACAAGCGGCGACGACTATGGAGGGGGCGGCTTGGGCGACGTTCTTGGCTGCGAATTGAAAGAGAGGAATCTGGCGGAGGAGGGCGGGGGCTGAGCCTTAGCCTGTGCCTGAGCCGACGAAGGATGCCGACGGATCTGAGCAAGACGACGAAGGCAGTGACGACCACGCCTAAAAAAAATTTGAAAGTGACTAATTAGCTAATTAAATTATAAAAGGGGTACAAATGACCAAAATTTCTCATAAATAAAAGAGCTGTGTAATAAAAAAAAAAATGGGACTCGTTTGAATCCCTAAAAGCCGGAAACTAAATATGATCTCCTTCCTGTAGGAATAAGTAGAATGCTTGAATAATGTGTTAGTTCGGCAATGTCATTTCTGGTTAGTTTGAGTGGGTTCTGCTTGCCAACTCCCCTATTGAATAGATCGATAATGTTCGTTTCACTCCCAACATTGAAAAGAGCAATGAGGCCTCCTGACATGCAGTAGGGATCCTCTACAACCCTCCATGTTCCACTCCCTACTCCACCCATTTATTTTATCATTTATTTAATTTAAAAAAAAATAAAAAATATATATATTTATATTCCTAACATCTATTTTTATATATTTATGAAATTTTATTTTGAAAAATCATGTTTTAAAATTTTTAATAATTATGTTTTGTAAAATATTGCCTTTTTAATTTTTAAAAATTTTAAAACGTGATTTTTTAAACAAAATTTTATAAATATATAAAACCAAATAGTAGGAATATAAATATAAATTTTGAATTTTTTTAAGATTAAATAAATGTTAAAATAAATTAGTGGAGTAGGGAGTGGAGTATGAAAGGTGTTGTAGAGGATCTTGTTTGCCTGACAATACCTCACTTTTTCTAACATACTGTATTCTCTTAAGAGTTTTAATTTTTTTTTTTAAATCTCTCAATTTAAATTACTTTAGCATTTTTTTAATTGCTTTATATTAAGATCTGCTAATTTTTTAATAGAGAATTTCTCATAAATAAAGTTATTAATTGAAACTTTTAGAGTATAGATTGAAATACTATTTTTTTTAATGTTCATCCCATTCCAGTTCCATACATAAACACATAATTGATGGGACACAACTCTGAAATTTCTCTTTCCACAAATCTCGTCCTGTCTCGTATAAAATAAAAATAAAAATAAAAATTTATGTATAATGACCTAATTGATGTCCACACCGGTCTTTCTAATACGGAGTGAGTAACACATCTCCTTCTGTCCGGATCCCCTATAACATCAAGTGTTACGTACACTCGGTGTTACACTTAATTGTTTTGGGTATAAATTCACATTAATTTTTTTTTTATAAAAAGTATATTTATATTCTATACACTTATATTAACATGTTTATAAAATTTTATTAAGAAAAATTATTATTAAAAATTATGGACAATTAAAAGATTGATTATTTTAGAAAATACTCCGCATTTTTTATATTTTTTAAAAACATATATTTTAATAATAAAAGTTCATAGACATATTAATATAAGTGTATAGAGTATAAATATAATTTTAAAAAAATTTTAATGTGAATTTTTTAAAGTGTTATGGGGCATTTTGCAAAGTGTCCAAAAATAGTGGCCAAATTAGCAAAGTATCCACCTTATTGAAATAATTAACAAAGTGTCCATCCCCATGTGCCCCCTCCCTGTGTGCCCCCTACCCCCTTGTGCCCCTCTGTGCCCCCCTATGCGTCCGCATTTTTTTTCCGCGCGTCAACAATGCTGACGCCAACAACAAGTACATCGAATTTGCTGACGCCGATGTCGGGGATGCTGACGCCGACGTCGGAGATGCTGACGCTGACGTTGACACCGGGGACTCCAACAATGCTGACGTGGGGGACGTCAACGATGCTATCACTGGGGATGTCGATGAAGCTGACGTCGGGGATGCTAACGCCAACTATGCTGACGTCGATGTTGGAGAAAACAATTGCTAACGAGAAACTTTAAAAAAATATATACGATTGTTGACGGGAATATTAACAATAACATTTGCTAACACTGATGTTTTATAATATTTGCTAAGACTGAAATATTTAATTTTGCTAATACAATTTAACATAATAGAAACCACAAATGTTTAATAAATAAAGATGTTAGGAAAAAGTGTAATTAAATAAAATTTCAAAATCACTATACATCTTCCTCCTAGCTCCACCGACGGTGACATTGGAGGCTCCTCCGCTGACGTCCGCCGATGCCACCGAATCGCTCAAAATCACTGTACATCCTTCCTGCTTCATCTCTTATATTGCAAAAACAATGTCAGTACATATATATATCTACATAAAAATATGCATAAAAACGATGTCAGCACTAAAAAATACGCATAAAAACGATGTCAACACTAAAAAATTAAATTTTAAGGACTCAAGCATACATATATACCTACATATATAATATCCAACTAAAAACGATGTCAGCACATATAAAAATACGCATAAAAACAATGTCAGCACTAAAAAACAAACCAATTTTTAAAGTCTAAAAAATCAGAAACTTAAAAAATCAGCAACCTAAAAAATCAGTTTGCAAATTCTTCTTATCAATTTGCAAATTCATCACATATTACTTTCATTATACATTACCACTAAACTCATCTATGCAAACACATATCTTCTATCATTAGCTAAAAGATCTAGCACTTTACAGTTCACAGTGTAACTTGGAACCACTAGAGACATCAATTAAACACCAACCAAAGGATAATCAAACTAAGGAGTAGACATCAATTAATCACAATAATTGTTACAACATATTACAATCGTCTTTTATCCTATCACAATCAGTAATAGTGTGATTCATAATATAGAAGGGGGACAAATCAAAAGCTTAATCATACAAGAATTAGTCAGATGAGCATAAGCATAATATAAATTTGTCAGTATAATTCAACAATACCAAACCTGAACAGAAAAACAAAGTATGCAGTTTGGAAAATAAGAAACTGAGATGGACGAGGTGAAGGACACAAAGGTAGGAGCACCTGAACAAAGATCCACAACGCCAGTGATAGGAAGAACAAATTCAACTCTAAAACCTAATGTCTGGTATTTCTGGCGAAGGAATTGAAGCACTCACCAGTTGCCAAAGCAGATCTCGATTGAGGAACAGGAGGAATTAGAGTTGAAGAGGGAGAGGACGGCAAGTCGAGCAGGAGAAAGGAGGAGAAGGAGCAGGTGACTGCAATTGATAGTGCAATGAATACAATTTCAGTGCAGATCGTCTTATTCGAGCATCAATTGCAGAGTCCAACCTCCATCGAAGCTTCGCCTCCAGATCCGACATTGAGATCTGAAACAAATGAGTCCAACCTCCGTCGAACTTGCGACTCAATGAAGGAGATGCGTGAGGAAATCTTAGATCGGCGAAGACGATTAGGAATGAGGTGCGAGGACGAGTGAGAGGGCGAGGGCTTCAAGAAGACGGGATTCGAGAGATGTGAAGGTTGCCATGTTCGGCGATATCGAAGCTTCGCCTCCAGATCCGGCGACGAGCGAGAGGGCAAGGATGAGAGAGAGAGAGAGGAAGGGAAGGAGGAGCATCAGATCTGGAGAATTGGCGAGCTGGAAGAAGAACTAGGATAAGCTGCTCGGGTTGTGTAAATTAGGAGTGGTCGAGTGAACAGTTTGTAAAATATTTCAAAAACGTGGACAGTTTTCTAATTTGGCCAAAAATTTGCGCCTTCGGTGCAAATTTTCTCAAGTGTTATAGGGAATCTAAAGTGTATCTCCTAAGGCATAAGTTTTTTTTTGATCAAGTAAGAATTTGACGCACCGGACATGCCCGGTGGGTCGATAGGCCGAATAAATCGGCGACGGAAAACCGTCAAACATGGTAAGACATAAAACTACAACGAGGCAAAATCACCAAAGTACAGGGGTGCAATTAAAGGCGAAGACTAGCATAAATGATGAAAGAACCGGTGCAGTGAGCAGCAACTCATCCGTCAGTTGGAAGAGGCGACGCAGGGAACCCCTAGGGAACTAAGTGGAAACCTCATATTTGGACCATGTCAACGAGCCTTCAGGTTTCGATCACGTCCACGACCTCTCACGTGTCGATAAATAAGAAGAAACACTGCAACAAAAAACTGCTAGAACTCGAAACCAAACAACCACACCAACAAGCAACTCGATAACATGCTAGAAACTACGGATTCACATCGGATTTATCTCTCCATTTTCCCCTAATTTATTTTTAATTAAAATATTTTTTCCCCCTCGGGCTGCCTCGGGCCCAAGGAAAAGCCTTGGGCCCGAAGCCAAAATATGGGCCAAGACCAACAGCCCCGGGCTAAACTCGGGCCCAAGAGATGAACTTGGGGCCCAGGGGACACGAGAACTGCACTCTAGGCATAATCGGCAAACCAAAGGTTGATCAGGGACAATCGCCAGCGGCACAAGACACAGACCAGTAGCCGGAGACACGACGGAAGCGGACAAGTAGGATCGGAGCCGAAACAACCGATCTACAAGAGCTCCAACCCAATTTCTCAAGAGAGGGTAGACCTTGCAACCCACGGATCGAAGAAACCCAGCCCCGATGGAGGAGGGAGCGCGATCGCAGGGGAGACGAGGCGGGTGGAAGACGGTGATGAACCAGGGACGGCGCCGCCGAAAACACACCGCGCACGCCTTAATCACAAGTGGATGGAGCTCGGAGCCCCACCCGGAACCATAGCACAACGAAGACGAGATGATCTGATGAGAGGAGGGTAGCCATAGGCGGGGGGAGGGGGGGGGGGGGGCAACACCGGCGACAAACTAGAAGCCAACCCCAAACTAGGAGACGAAGCAGGCGGACACATCCCGGAGAATCCGAAGAAACCGGCCACCAACACCGATGACATGAAGATTCGGCAGGGATAAAGATCCGACTGATAGTGATTGGAGATCAAAATTAGGCAAGAAAAATAGGATAGAAAGGAAGGTTTAGGAAATCCCGAAGGATGGGTTACTCAAATGAGAGTTTCTCTCTCTAAAGAGAGTGAAACTATCATTGCCTCTCCTAAGGCATAAGTGACAGTGAGAGTGAAAATCACCTACAACCCTCTATACATCCTTATGTGTGACACAAAATTAATTATGTAAAATATTTATGATAAAAAAAATCAAAAAATATATTTATGTTACAAATAACTAAACAAATATATTTGTATAAGTTTTTCATGAAAAAACCTATTTTAAAAAAATATTAAAATTATTATTATCATGATTATTTTATAATAATAATTTTAATATTTTTTTTAAAATAGGTTTTTTCATGAAAAAATTACACAAATATATATGATTTGATATTTGTAACATAAATATATTTTTTGAATTTTTTTATCATAAATATTTAATAAAATTAATTTTGTGTCACATATAAGGGGGTATAGCGATTGATGGATTAGCAACAAAAAGTAGACTTAACAGATATATCAACGGAGTTCCGTCACAATGTTGCCTTTGTAATTTTGAGGATGAGGACACCCACCACTTATTTTTGAATTGCCAAATCATTAAGTCAATGATTTTGGGTTTTGAGCAAGCAACGGGGAAATCCTTTTTACATCTAAGAAGAAGGAATCTATCAATCGAAGATATTATGATGATAAGGAATGAAAACTCTAACTTTGAAGACCTTTGCTTCATTTGGCAAACTATTTGGGAAACTAGAAATGGAATCATCTTTACTAACAAGAAAATAGATGGAATATCATCTATGGTCCAGAAGACATTGCACAATATAGCGACCTGAAAACGGGCAAACGAGACTATAGAAAATAAAAGCACAACAAATAAAAGGTTGAAAGCGAAATGGATAAAGCCTTAGGAAGCAATCATGAAAATAAATGTCGATGGATCGGTGTTTCCCACTGGCCATTGTTATGTGGGGGGAGTCATCAGGGACTCCAGCAGTCAGGTTATCGATATTTTTCATCAGGAGACTAGACAGAGTTCAGCTCTCCAAACAGAGGCTTTTGCTATTTGTATTGGCATGCAGCAAGCTATCTCCAGAGGAATCTGAAAAGTCATACTTGAAGGCGACAATTTGGAAGTCATAAGTGCGATCAATGGAAGAAATACCATCAAGTGGGAAATCATGCGTCAGGTGGAAAAGATCAAACTCCTCTCAAATTTCTTCGAACATATTGAGTTCAGACATTGCTACAGAGAAGCAACTAGAGTAGCAGATTATATTGCTAGAAGTAGAGGGAATTGTAATTTATTCACACTCCCTTTTAACATGGATCTTTGTAACATCATCCGTCAGGATGATCAAGGTTGTGTTTTATGTTTTTAGCAAAACCATCCTAATGTTTGTCTACTATAAAAAAAAATGAAAGAAACAAAACTATTTTAACATTGTTTTTGTTTAACGAAATGGATTAGTTAGTCACGTACTCATGACGATGTGATAGATTTAAGTTATTACTGTACTATTCTACTTTAACATAAACAAGTTAGAAAATCGGTTTCCATGTCCAGCAAAATTTTCTTCTTCCTCGCCAAAAAAAGCCATTTTAGACTACCAAAAAAGAAGAAGAAAAAGCCATTTTAATTGTTGATAAGATTATGTAAATTCTACCAAAGAAAGAGCTAGCTCGCCCTTCTTTATTTGTAAACGCTTTTGACTCATAGTCATTTCTATAGTTGCTGGTGCTGCTTATCAATATACTCCATCCGTTCCCTTTATTATTCACATACGTTTTCTTAAAATGATAAAAACTATATAAAATATTAATTTTTTTAAAAATATAATACTTTTTAGTAATAAGTATGATATTATTAAAAAAATAAATATTTTATATAATTTTTATCACTTTAATTAAAAATATACATTAATAGTAAAAAGATAATTAAAAATGAACAAAGGGAATACGTGATATATTTAAATTTTGTTACAGTACAATCTAAGGAGTTAAATGATAGATCATCCTAGGACAATTAAAAGTTTACTACATAGTGTCTACACTCTTTTTTTTTATTAGGTAAAAATTCGAGGCCAGACAAACCTGAACCTCGAAGGCCGATAAGTCTGCAGACGGATAACCATCATAAACAAACAAAAATACAAAGATGGTGCAAAATACAGGCAATAACACTAAAAAAGGCGAAACTAAACACAACTAAACCAAACGAGATGAGTACGTAGACGAACGAACGATGCCAAGCACTACCCGGAAGTAACACCGCAAGCCAGCGGTACATCAGGAGTCACCTGTGGGCAGTGAAGACGAACCTCCAAGGAAACAGACCAGCAGCCGAAAAGGAGACGCCTCGATACACACTACCACGACCCCAGCGTGTCCCGACTCCGAACAGCCAGAACCCCGTCAATCGGAGAAGAAAGTCTAGTCACGCCGAAAGAAAAGCCCAATACCGCCTAAACCGAAAGCATGCACCAGAAACCCTAGCAGGAATTTAGCTAGCCCAACCGGGATGTACTACTAGGGTTGTTATTCAAGCCGAGTAGCTCGGGCTCGGCTCGGTAAAAGCTCGGCTCGAGCTCGCTCGTATTTGAAAACGAGCCGAGTTCGAGCTCACTTTCGAGCTCGTCACGAGTTCGAGCCGAGCTCGAGCTTTAAACGAGTAGCTCGTATTGCTCGTTTTCATTAATGTATTTCCTATTATACCCCTAACTTTATTAATAACCCTTCCACTCCTACTCTCTACTATACCGTCAACCCACTTTATTTTAACCCCTTCCACTCCTACCCTACTTTCTACCATCCTCTCTCCTGCTCTCCAGATCTAGATCTAGGAAAACATCACCGCCACCCTCTCTCCTTGAGTCCTTAGACACCGCCGATCGTCTCTCCCTCGCCACCGCCGCTCTTCACTCCCTCGGCGTCGCCGCTCTCTCACTGTTGCTGCTCGTCTCTCTCCCGTTGTTGTTGCTTGTCTCTCGCCCTTGCTTGCGCATCCTCTCTCGCCCTCCGCCGCACCTCATCACCCCCCTCGCTCCTCGACATCCTCTCATCGCCCCTCGCCGTCCTCAGATCTGGTTCGCTCTCGCTCGCCTCCTCTCTCTCGCCGTCAGATTTGCTTCTAGGTTTTCCTCAATCTTATTCTTTCAAAGTTTCCTCCCATTTTTTCAAATATGTTTAAAATTGTTAAATCGGCTTGCTTTTGTTCCATTTCTAGGTTCCCGCTGGCTGTTTTTTGTTGGCTTGCTTTCATCTTTGCTTCCAGGTTTCGAATTTGTGCTTGTTCTTCTTTCTGTTTGCTTCTTTCAAAGTCTTTGCTCTCTTCCAAAGTTTGCTTGTTTTGTTTTTAATATTGCTTATTTATTGTCTAATTTTTCAAGTTGTGTAAAAATGAAGGAAGGCTATAACTTGAGATTCCTATCCTCTATTAGAGAAACCCTAAGACAGAATTCAAATATGGAGCAACAGGATAATGTCTTTAGTTTGCGGCACAATGATATTACATTTTGTTTCGAATTCGTAATTCAACTTGTGTTTTGTTTCAAATCTATGTATTTTTTTGTAACATATGAATATGAGGGTTGTTTTAGATTTTCACATTTCAGATTGTGTATGTACTCTTACATTTTGGGTCTTTTTGTCATCTAATTCTCAATTTGAACACAAACTGAAACAAGCTAAAAAACCAAGCTCAAAACGAGCAAACAAGCAAACGAGCTCAAAACGAGCAAACGAGCCCATACTCGAGTTCGAGCTCGGAAAAACGAGCTAAACGAGCTCGAGCTCGAGCACCGTTCCCAGCTCGCGAGCCGAGCTCGAGCACCTACTTGGGCTCGTTTTCATATTGATCTCGAGCTTGAACACTAGCTATTCGAGCTCGTTTGCTCGTATATCAGCCCTATGTACTACACAGTGTCTACACTCCAATTGTGTTGCATGTGAAAGAGGTACTTGAGAAGTTGATAGCACACTTTCTTTCTTTTCACACTCTATTTCAATTAAAATCCTGTCTCTATATTTATTATATATCCAGTGTTCTAAAAATCGCGCTTAGGCACCGCATAGGCGGCATTTGGACGCTAGACAGCAAGGCACCTAGGAATTTTTACGCCTAGGCGGGTCTCTGGACGAAAATCCGTATAGGCACCACCTAGGTGCCGCCTAGACCCGCCTAGGCACTGTCTAGGCCCGCCTAATTAGTACCGCCTGGGCTTGTCTAAATTGACGATTATTCAATTTTAGCGTTTAATGATTTTTTTGCCCAAGTCTGGATGTATTTGCTTTTGAGTCAAACCTATTGTTTTGGATTTTATGAGGTTTAGAGTCGCTATTTTGATGCGTACTTTTATGTTTATTTTTTTTGATAAGGTAAGAATTCGAATGTCAAAGAGACCTGACTCATCGAGAGGTCGACAAAGTCGGTAGACGGCGAACCGTCAAACATACAACCTAAAAACTAGAAATACAAACAACAAGCGAAAGGAAACAAGCAGAAAACTCTACAATAAGACGGCCCAAGAGTTAGTTAAGCACCTCAAATTTGGGTTTATGAGTGATATTATGGATTATTATTACATTATATGAATGATTGAAATGTGATATACATTAAAATATAACAAAATAATCAAGTTATTTCTAAGTCTGTCTAGGCGCCGCCTAGGCGCAACGGCCGTCTAGCGCATTTTAGTACATTGTATATATCACTCCTTACTCCACTCCCTACATCACTAAATTATTTTATCTTTTATTTAATTTAAAAAAATTGAAAAAATTATATTCATATTCTAAAAATCAATTTTAATATGTTTATAATTTTTTATTTTGAAAAATCATGTATTAAATTTTTAAAAAAATTCAAAAGGCATTATTTACAAAATATAAGTATAAAAAATTTTATAAAATGATTTTTCAAAATAAAAGTTTATAAACATATAGAATAAATGTTTGAAATATGGATATAATTTTTATATTTTTTTAAGATTAAATAGATATGAAAATAATTTAGTGATATATATATAGGGAGTAAAGTAGGGATTGAAATAAATGATCGTAATTGCCCCTGTATATTTACCTTCTTTCTATTTCCATCACACGAGACAAGTGCGATGGAATTCACTATGAAAACTACTAGATTTCGTCTCACGCCTAGACCTAATACATTTTTTTTAACTTTAATTTGTATCTTATTCTGCAAAATAGAAAAGGTATAAGAGAGTTGAAAATTCTCCAAAAAAATTTTTGGTAGACAAATTCTCCAAATTAGTAAAAATATTTTAGTTTATAGGGACCACTTCAGTGTTAGCAGTATATATTTTATAGATAGAGTTGTACATATTTACGATTGTACCCTCAGAGTTTTCACCCAATGATATATATACAGGAGTAGGCTCTTCTGAGATCCTTCAAGGACTCAGTTATCTAAACTCTTACATGGTATCACAGCCTCTTTGTGAAACCCTAAAATTTTTTTTTCGTTTCACAAATTAATTCGATTCCGCCGCCGCCGCCGCCCACACCCATCAACCGCCGCCGCCGCCATCACCCGCTGCCCCACATCCAGCCGCCGTCGCCGCCGCAAACCCTAGCCGCCGCTGCTCCCAGCCGCCGCCGCCGCAAGCCCTAGCCGACGCCGCACCCTTCTTGCTGCCGCCGCTACCTACCTCTACCAAAACCCTAGCCGCCGCCGCTGCTCCCAGCCGCCGCCGCCGCCGCACCCTTCTTGCTGCCGCCGCTACCTACCTCTACCAATGGGTGACGTTGTCAACCCCCCACCGCAGCCACAAAACCTTTACCCCGGAAATCCACCAACAAACCAGCCCAGGCCGACCAACCAACGCGGAGGCCATGACCAAGGGAGGAATACCCGTCGGGGCCACAACGGTGGACACAGCAACATGCCGCGGCCGCAGCATCATGCCGCGGCCGCAACATCATGCCGCGGCCGTAGCATCATGCCGCGGCCGCAGCACCATGCCGCGGCCGCCGCAGCCCCCGCCGCCCTACCCGCAGCATACGTCATATGCCCCCCCGCCGCCCTCCCCCTACCCGACGTGGGCAGGCTACCCGCCGCCGCCGATACTCTCCGCCGCTTTCTCTACCATGGGACTTCAGCAGCCGGACAACAACTGGTATATGGATACCGGGGCCTCCTCTCACATGACGAACGCGCCAGGTAACCTACAAATTGTTTTTAATTCTAGCACTCTACCATCCATCTATGTCGGAAATGGCGCCCCACTATCCATTGTCGGTTCAGGTCAAGCAACCCTCCCCACTGGCCCACCCCTCCGCCTTAACAACGTCCTACTTGCCCCTGACATAGTCAAAAACCTCATCTCTGTTCGTCAATTTACCATTGATAATCACGTGGCTGTCCAATTTGACCCTTTTGGTTTCCTTGTGAGGGATCTTCGCACGGGGACCCCAATAATGCGGTGCAATAGTTCCGGCGACCTCTATCCACTCGCCCCAGCGGACAATTCCGCACCTGCCGCCCCCACCGCCCTAGTCACCCTTAGTTCCGACTTGTGGCATGCTCGTCTTGGCCACCCTGGCGATCACGTGCTTCAAAGTCTCCGCTCTAACAATTTCATTTCTTGTAATAAAGCCTCGGGCGTTTGCACTTCATGTGAGATCGCCAAGAGCAAAAGACTTCCTTTTAGCACTTCCCATTCTCATACCTTTGCACCGTTTGACATTATTCATTGCGATTTGTGGACATCGCCTATTCCTAGTGCTAGTGGTTTTCGTTATTATTTGGTTGTGCTTGATGACTTCACAAATTTTGTTTGGGTCTTTCCACTGCGCCATAAATCGGAAACACAGGGCCACCTTGTTAGCTTCCACAGCTTTGTTCACACCCAGTTTGGTTTGCCTATCAAGGCCATTCAATGTGACATGGGAGGCGAGTTCGACAACAACATTGTCCGCTCCTTTTGTCAACAACAAGGGATAGCCCTCCGCTTCTCTTGTCCACAAACGTCACCTCAAAATGGCAAAGCGGAACGCATTCTCCGCACGCTCAATGACAAAACCCGAACTCTCCTTCAACATGCCTCTTTACCCCCCTCCTTTTGGGTTGAAGCTCTTCACATGGCCACTTACCTCCACAATATCCTACCATCAAAGGCCATTGGCAACTCTAACCCAACCTTGGCACTCTACCATCGCTACCCATCCTACGATCATATTCGAGTGTTTGGATGCCTTTGCTTTCCCAATATGAGTGCCACCGCTCCTCATAAGCTCTCCCCACGGTCCACAAAATGTGTCTTCTTGGGCATTTCCCCACACCATCGAGGCTACCGGTGTCTTCGCTTGGATACAAATCGGGTTGTGACATCTCGCCACGTGATTTTCGACGAACATACCTTCCCCTTTGCCCCCCACCATCAACCCACAGTCCCCACACCCCATGAATCCAGCACGTCGGCCTCATTCCCACCCCTCCTACGTCTCCTTCTTGGCAGCAAACCACCGATGCCGCGGCCGCCGCCTCAAGCTGCGGCCGCCGCCCAACCCGCAGCACCATTGCAACATGCAGCGGCCGCCGCCAACATGCCGCGGCCGCCGCATCCTGCAACGCCCGCCGCCCTTGTGCCGCGGCCGCCGCATCCCGCTGCGCCCGCCGCTGCCCCCGCCGCACCCCCCCTGCTGCACCTGCCCCTGCTGCGGTCGCCGCCCCAGTGCCGCGGCCGCCGCCACCCGCAGCGCCCGCCCCAACCATGACTACGCGATCTCAAGATGGGATCGTCAAACCCAACCCCAAATACAACCTCCTCACCCCATCTACTCCCATATCACCTATACCTAAGTCACCACAAAAGGCCTTACAGGACCCAAACTAGCATGCCGCCATGGTCGATGAGTTTAGTGCTTTAATTAAAAATGGCACGTGGGACCTCGTTCCTAGGCCTCGGGACACTAATATCATTAACTGCATGTGGTTGTTCAAACATAAGTACAGGTCTGATGGGTCACTTGAACGACACAAGGCTCGCCTCGTTGTCAATGGCAAGTCTCAGGAGGTTGGTGTGGACTGCGACGAAACGTTTAGCCCGGTCGTCAAACCCGCTACCATACGCACTGTGTTGAGCATCGCTCTCTCTAAGGACTGGCCTATTCACCAGCTGGACGTCAAGAACGCCTTTCTACACGGTAACCTTCAGGAAACTGTGTATATGCATCAGCCTCCAGGCTTCTATGATCGCTCGCGACCCTCTCACGTCTGCCTTCTCCGGAAGTCTCTCTATGGGTTGAAACAGGCGCCCCGCGCCTGGTATCAGCGTTTCGCCATGTACCTCAGTGCAATTGGTTTTCGGAGCAGTCAGTCAGATCACTCCCTATTTGTCTTCCATTCAGGGTCTGACACGGCGTATCTATTGCTGTATGTTGATGACATTGTGCTTACTGCATCTTCTCCATTGTTACTGTCTCGCCTGATGGGACTGCTGCGTTCAGAGTTTGCCATGACGGATCTTGGTCCCCTGAGCTATTTTCTCGGCATCTCTGTGACTCGCACTCGGGATACTTTGTTTCTTCATCAGAAGAAATATGCCCTTGAGATTGTCGACAAGGCTAGGATGACGTCTTGCAAGCCCGCTACCACTCTTGTCGACTGCAAGTCCAAGCTCGATGCTGCCTCCAGTCCCAAGGTTGATGACCCTACCGCATATCGCAGTCTGGCAGGTGCCCTCCAGTATCTGACGTTCACTAGGCCAGACATTGCTTTTGCCGTCCAGCAGGTTTGCTTATACATGCATGATCCCCATGAGCACCATCTACAAGCACTCAAGCGGATCATCCGGTACATCAAGGGCACCAGTGACCTGGGATTGCACCTCTGTCGCGGCCGCTTCGACACTCTCACAGCCTACTCAGGCGCTGACTGGGCGGGTTGTCCAGAAACCCGCCGTTCTACCTCTGGCTTCGCCGTCTACCTTGGTGACAATCTGGTATCGTGGTCCTCCAAGCGTCAGGCAACCATATCTCGCTCCAGTGCCGAGGCTGAGTATAGAGGTGTCGCCAACGCCGTGGCGGAAACATGTTGGCTAGGCAACCTCCTCTGCGAGCTTCGCGTTCCACTTCGTGCCGCTACATTGGTTTACTGTGACAATGTCTCCGCAGTTTACCTCGCATCGAACCCGGTTCAGCACCAGCGGACCAAGCACATCGAGATTGATATACATTTCGTCAGAGAGAAGGTCGCTCTAGGCCAGGTTCGAGTGTTACATGTCCCTTCTGCCTATCAGTATGCGGACATCTTCACAAAAGGATTACCTACTCCTCTTTTTACTTCTTTTCGTTCCAGTCTTGCTATTCACTCACCTCTAGCTGCGACTGAGGGAGGATGTTAGCAGTATATATTTTATAGATAGAGTTGTACATATTTACGATTGTACCCTCAGGGTTTTCACCCAATGATATATATACAGGAGTAGGCTCCTCTGAGATCCTTCAAGGACTCAGTTATCTAAACTCTTACATTCAGTTTTTTATTGACCAATTTTATAGAAACCACTATAGATATGCAACAACAACAATCACAATATATTACATGGATTAGCAGTCCAACACTAAGGGTAGGGCGAAGTTTGGAGGCATTGTATAGATATGCAAAATGAGAAAATGGACGAGAGAAAATGAGAATATATATATATATTATATATTTTTAATAAATGTAGAAATATGTAAAATGGAAATATGGTTGAAGCTAGTTAAAACATAACTTATTTGGAGAATTAGGCATTTGCTTAGTTGACTCTCGATCACAAATGTGATTAATCCTAAGAATGGTTCTAGCTTGACTCTTTACGAGGACGCTGAAATGAAAACATAAATATTAGTTGATAAATTATCATGAATTTAAATTGCATATATGAATGAAACTGAAGGGTGTGTGGCAATGTCCTTGGGAGATTGAGCTCACGTTGGCAAATTTTCTCTTCTTATAGAACTAATTTGATAGGATTTCGTGTGCCCTTCTGTTTAAAGAGACCAATCAGGTATCTTACAAATTGTTACGACGAATTTGATTCTTCTCGGATTCCCTTTCCTTGGCCTCCCATCCTAAATTGGACAATCGCTCTCATACAAAAGGACATTCTTAATTATGCAAATGGAGTCGATATCACTCAAACTCTTAGTTTTATTAAAATAAAAAATGAATGAAATTAATATTAACATCACCACAATTCACCTAAACTTAAACCATAGAACAATTTCTTACACTTCGAATCACTAGATCAACATGATTTATATTATTTCAGCGTTATCAATAAACATTAATCAAAGAGAGTGACAATTCAACTCAGGGGCGGCCCTAGGGTGGGGCGGGCGTAGGCGGCCGCCCCACCCTTCGACCCACGAGTTCCCGGACTTTGGAAAAAAAATAAAAAATTATTTATATATATGGCAGTGTTATAATAAGTAAAACTATGATGAATATAGAATCAATTAATCTACTTTGTTTAGTTGGTTGGTGATAAGGTGATGTGCGCGCAAATTGCCATATTTTCTATGCACATATGAATTCATTTTGTTGTCTTTTGCATGCACATTAGTGGAAAAACATGGGAATAGTGTAGTTTATGCTTAAATGTCAAATATATAGGTTTGCACGAGTTTCCATGTAATTTCGCAGAAAACAGGATAAGAATGAATGAATTCAGAAGAGCGGAAAAAGAACTCGAAGTCTTCTGAAGAGGTCGAAATCGACTGAAGACCTCGACATCGAGTACATCGAGACATAGGAATCGAGCAGAAAGGAAACAGAGCATCTCGACACAGAAGAGGTCGATATCGACATCTGGGGGTCGATATCGATGCTGCCAGATCGACCAAGTTGATAGAAGTCGAGTAGGAGAAGGAGAAGCTCGAGATAAGATTTTGGAGGGGTCGATATCGAGTGGAAGGGTCGATATCGACCATGCCAGCAGAGGAATTCGACTCCGAATTTGATAGAATTATATCCAATGCTTGCAATATTTATCCAAAGGTCGAAATTTCCTATCATCAACATCAGCTTTATCATGAGGAGGCTGATTTCACCATGAAGTTTTAGCTTTTACTTTTATTTATTTATTTATTTATTTATCATAGAGAATAAAGATAAGGTTTCGAGTCCTTATCGTCATCTACAAATAGAAGCCAATAGGGCTGAGTTTAGGTATTCAATTCATTATTCAATATTGAATTAGAGATTTCGAATTCAGTTGCAAGAGAGAGAGAGAGTGGCCGAGTGGAGTTGTAAAGCGAGAGCGGAGTGGCTTGTTCGGTTGTACTTTCTTTCGGAATTTTAATTCAAGGTAGCTTTCTTTCAATAACAATGATGATGATGTGCATGATGAGGAGCGAGTAGTCAACCCACTTCTAGGGTCGGGGTGAGCCCGACGATAGCAATGTGAGGTAAGTGCATCAAAGGTATGACTTTAATGCGATTCCGTCTTCTAGCCCATGCATGATCCTTTGCGAAAGTTAGGGAGATTCATTATTTGCATTATTGAAGCGAGAGCCACTCATATTGCGAACTTGAATTACTCATGAATTGGATAGTAACTCTTAGGAATTATGCGAGAGCCTCTAATCGCCTAAGTGTTGATAACGAAAGTTATTTGATGGAAAGACATAAAAGTTCATATTTCTAGCATGAAACTTGCATTGTTATCATTGTGGCATAAAACCCCGACTTTGGAAGCCTTTTAATTAATTAAATTCTTCATAAAAGTCTTAGTTTTGCTTCTGTTCATCTTCCCTCTCCATTCTATTTTCTTCGGATCCTTTTCCGACAAATTGGTTACAAAAAACAGTTTCTGTGACAAGCATCGAAATCGACTTTAAGGGTCGATATCGAGTACTAACATCGATATCGAGGTCTCTGCTCGACGTCGACTTGCTGTTTTGTCTTCTGCAGGAACTGTGCTAGGAAATCGACCAGAACTGAGGTCGATATCGACCAGTATACTCGATATCGAGTGTCTGCTGAGGTCGAAAGCATTGATCGTGAGTACAACAAAGGAAGCGCTGACCTACCTCCTCGTGGATTTGATCCTGAATTACCCTACTACTACAAGGGAGGGGATTCTTGTATTATTTGTTTGGGACAGGGAGATAGTCTAGTTGTGCTTTATTTTATTCTCCTATTTTACATACACACACCCCCTACCTTCCGAACGAACAAATTGGCGCCGTTGCCGGGGAGGCAATCAATCGCCACCTAAGTTAACCACGATCTTTTTCTAAGCTTATTTTGCAGGTTTATGCGACGTTCTGATCGCGGACCTATCCTGGAACCAATTGACGAGCCTGAACGTTTCTACCATCTTCGCAACAAAGCAATTCGCATCATGGCTGACAACGAGACGGAGGCTGAGATCATAGAGCGGTTGAGAAAGGAAATCGAGGACCACAATGTTGCAATCGCTGCTGAAAGGGCCGCTGCTGCTGCTGAGCGAGCCCGTGCTGATAGGGAGGAGGATGCGCGCAGACAAGCCCAAGAGCGGCTAAATCAGTATCCACAGACGGCGATGCAATACATGCATCCGCCTCTTCATGTTCCTGAATCTGCCATTATAATTCCTCACTCCAATTATGAACTGAAAATTAACTTCCTATCTGAGATTAAAAGAAATACTTTTGAAGGAAGACATAATGAATGCCCCCTGCAACACATCTCTACTTTTATGGATTTATGTGAAACAGTTGCTGATGGAGTAAACTTAGAGTATGTGCGACTAAAATCTTTTCGATGGTCTTTGGCAGGAAAGGCATTACAATGGCTTGAAAGTTTGGCTCCACGATCGTTAAGGACATGGGCGGAGGTGAAAGATGCATTCTTGAACAAATTCTTCCCACCTTCTAAAACGGCGATGCTACGACAAAGGATCACGGCTTTCAAACAAAAGCCAGGTGAAACCCTAGCACAGGCGTGGGAGCGCTTCAAAGACTTGCTGAGATCATGCCCGACGCATGGGCAACTTCCATATGTCATCCAAGAGATCTTTTATAACGCCCTTGATGCGCCGAATAAGGAGAGGATCAATTCATATACCTCCTATCGGTACATTGAGCTTACACCAACGGAGGCATGGGAGACCATTGAGAGGCTTGTGAACTTTGACAACACCTATGGGACTGCTGCGGCCTATGATGCAAGGCCTGCCCCATCTATGCCACTATATGAGCCTCCAAGGGAGATAGATCCTGAAGTACGGCAACAATTCCATAACGATCAAACACGCCGCCTTCAAAAGCAAGTAAGGTTCCTGAGCAACAATCAACCTTGTCAGGAGTGTGGTTCAATAAGGCATAACACCAGTGCCTGTCCACATACTGAGCAAGTATCCATGGCGGAACAACATGAAGAGGTCAAATGGATGAGAGGCCCCTATGGAGGGGGCAATCAACAAAATTGGGGTGATCAAAGGTTCTATCAAAGGGATCCCCCAACATATAGGGCACCAGGGCACCCTGAGCGGGAGACTAAGAAAGATGACCTGCAAATCATCCTTGATGAGATGCGGAGGAACCACGCTGAGTTCAAACAAGCCAATAACTCCGTCCATACTCAGCTGCAGGGCATAAATTCTAGACTTGGGGAGATCGACGTTTGGAAGCGCAACATGGAGACTCAAATGAGTCAATTGGCGGAAGCAATGCCCAAAGCGTCCGGATCACTCCCTGGATCCACTGTGCCCAACCAAAAGGGCAAAACCACAGGTCATATCGCGACAGTAAACCTAAGGAGCGGGCGTCAATTACAAACGCCCGAGCGAAAAGTGGAAGAGAAGGAGCCGGAACAGACGTCGATATCGACCCCCCTGTCGACATCGACCAAGGTGACATCGATGTCGACCCTCCTGTCGATGTCGACCCTAATTCTGCGTCACCACAGAAATCGACTCTTCCAGTCGATATCGACCCCACTGCTGCTGATATCGACCTCACTACAGCCGCAGAAAGGAAGAAGATGTTGCCATTCCCAACTAGAAAGGTGACTAAGGACCCAGCGGAAAAGAAGTTCCAACGGTTCGTAAAGATGCTCCAAGGGCTTAATGTCTCTATACCATTCACAGAGGCACTTCATGAGATGCCATCTTATGTGAGGTTCCTTAAAGACATCTTGGGTAAGAAGCGATCGCTCTCTGAGATCGCAGAGGAATGCAACAGGTTGGAGCTACCACAAAAGCGGGCGGACCCAGGTAAGTTTTCTATCGCTATAGGTCTAGGTCAATTCAAATTTAATGCTTTAGTTGACTTGGGCGCTAGCGTTAGCATGATGCCACTAACCATTTGGCACAAGGTAAAGATAGGTCCTCTGGAGCCCGTGGATGCAAGATTATACATGGCTAACAATACCGTAGTGATTCCAACTGGGATAGTGACAGATGTGCCAGTACAAGTAGGCAAATTCTTTGTCCCCGCTGATTTCCTAGTTGTTGACATAGCGGAGGACCCTGCTTGTCCAATTATTTTAGGTAGGCCATTCCTAGCAACCGTCGATGCCAACATTAGCGTGAAGAAAGGATTGCTCTCACTCACAATTAGTGATGAAGTAATAGAGTATTCCTTCAACAAGACGGTGCAAAGTCAAGGGCCAATGGAGATAAAAGCCATCAAAGAAGCCCAAATAGAGGAAGTTGAAGCAATCTTGAACGAAGGAGCTCAACAAGACATCGAAATCGACCCAGGTAAGTCGATATCGACCACTAATGTTCAAGATTCTGTGACAGGTCATAAGTATGGGGTCGACGGAGGAAAAGAGGAAGCATCGAAATCGGGGTCAAGGGTCGATATCGACCACACCCTATCGAAATCGACCACCATCAGCGCTGAAAAGAGAGGCGAGGAGACCTCGATATCGACCTCTGAGGGTCGAAATCGACCTGATCATATCGAGTCAAAACTCCCCAAATCGACTGATCCTACAGGTGTACAACAGGGGTCGATATCGACTTCTGAACATCGACATCGACCTGAGCCAAAGACGGAGAAGAAGGTAAGTCAAGGTACGGATTCCTCTTGTTCAATTACAATAAAGGACTTATCATTATTTGGAAGAGGTGTGCCTTGGCATGTGCGTTTATGTAGGATATCCGATGATGGTTCAAGCCAATATGAGATAGGAGACAAGGTCTATGTTGCCAAATCTAAAGACCATTGGTTCCCTACAAGATTCAAGGATAAGAGCTTAGGTCCATTCACGGTGAATCAAATCAATCCCGGGGGAATGCAGCTGCGGGACAAGAAAGGAGTGATATTTGAGGCCCAAGCCACATGGGCTCTGCAGATGCCACCTTGAAAAGCGCAAAGGAAGAAGTCGGCCTAGCGACTTAAAAATCTAGAGCTTGTAACAAAGACTTAGTTTTGGTTTTAGACACTTTATTGTTTTGCATATTTTGTGTTTAGTTTTCAAATTGCAGGAGAGAGAAAAGCACACAGAAAGGCATCGAAATCGATGTCGGACATCGAAATCGACCTCAAGGTCGACATGGATAGGGTTTGTGATCGAGCCGAATCACCCTGAAGCCCGAGCAGAAATCAGAGAGACATCGATATCGAGGTAAAGGGTCGATATCGACCTTCCCTGCTGTCTTCTTCGACTCCTGAAATTTGTGACGGTTTAGTAAGTCTTCTTAACCCTAGTTCTAATACAGTGAGGACACTGTAAATTTTAAGTATGGGGTGGGGGAAAGGCTTATTTTCATATTCATGCTTAGTTTAGGGTTGCATATTTATTTTAATGCATATTTAATTTAAATGACCCCCATCAAAAATTTTGGAAAAGAGAGAGTCATGGAAGTATAAAAAAGAGCTCTATGATGCAAAATTTGATTCATTAGAGATATAACATGAGATTGCCTAGTGAAGGGAAGTCCCAATAAAGTGCAAATTTTTTTGAGAAAATCATAAAGGAGATAAAAATTTGAAGTTGCTTTTGACATATGCATGATAAGATGATGGAGGATTTTTTATAAAAATTCCATACAAGCAAAATTCCATATCCTAGCCTTACCTACGCATATTCACAAAGCCATATATGAGACTTATTATGATCATTATTGCTCCACATATACATATTGTCCATTTTTTACCTTATACCCTATCCGGGGACAAAGTTTTTTGAATGGATGACATCTTTGGAGTTATATGGAGTTGTGCATCTATAAAGTTGTTGGCAGGAATGATACAATATGGAAAATTAAATGAGCGAGAAAAAATCCGATCACCTCAGGAGATAAAGGTAGGTCGACCCTGCTCGCTGAGATAATAGTTCGGCGAGATGGGACACAAAGGTGAGGAGTCCAAAGTACTAAGTATCCGGGGCCATTCATGACACCCATGTTTGCGACTCGCGAGAAGGCAGTGCTAAGGTTAGAGAGGTAAAAGCATTAAAGTGAAAAAAAGCATTGAACGATGAGTGAAAGGTGAGACATTATGAAGGAGGAATGTGGAATATTTTGGAACGAAAGTGTACTTCCCCGGATTTAACACCACATGGCCAAATATTAGCCCACCTTTAGCCTTTTACCAATCCACTTCTCACAAGCTTGAAGAAAGTCCTCTTGATTATTAATGCAATGTCGCTAAAATTGTTTTTTGCATATTACCTCCTTTATAAGTATGAAATTGCTTTTATGCACAGGCATGGACTTAGTTGACATAAGTACTTTCTCGAGGATGGCAATTGATTGTAAGGACATATGAAAAATGAATCTATGATGTTGAGAGTTTACTTTCTTCCCCTGAATGACCATTAAGAGTATTGCTTGGGGACAAGCAAGCTTAAGTATGGGGTGTTTGATGTGCGCGCAAATTGCCATATTTTCTATGCACATATGAATTCATTTTGTTGTCTTTTGCATGCACATTAGTGGGAAAACATGGGAATAGTGTAGTTTATGCTTAAATGTCAAATATATAGGTTTGCACGAGTTTCCATGTAATTTCGCAGAAAACAGGATAAGAATGAATGAATTCAGAAGAGCGGAAAAAGAACTCGAAGTCTTCTGAAGAGGTCAAAATCGACTGAAGACCTCGACATCGAGTACATCGAGACATAGGAATCGAGCAGAAAGGAAACAGAGCATCTCGACACAGAAGAGGTCGATATCGACATCTGGGGGTCGATATCGATGCTGCCAGATCGACCAAGTTGATAGAAGTCGAGTAGGAGAAGGAGAAGCTCGAGATAAGATTTTGGAGGGGTCGATATCGAGTGGAAGGGTCGATATCGACCATGCCAGCAGAGGAATTCGACTCCGAATTTGATAGAATTATATCCAATGCTTGCAATATTTATCCAAAGGTCGAAATTTCCTATCATCAACATCAGCTTTATCATGAGGAGGCTGATTTCACCATGAAGTTTTAGCTTTTACTTTTATTTATTTATTTATTTATTTATCATAGAGAATAAAGATAAGGTTTCGAGTCCTTATCGTCATCTACAAATAGAAGCCAATAGGGCTGAGTTTAGGTATTCAATTCATTATTCAATATTGAATTAGAGATTTCGAATTCAGTTGCAAGAGAGAGAGAGAGTGGCCGAGTGGAGTTGTAAAGCGAGAGCGGAGTGGCTTGTTCGGTTGTACTTTCTTTCGGAATTTTAATTCAAGGTAGCTTTCTTTCAATAACAATGATGATGATGTGCATGATGAGGAGCGAGTAGTCAACCCACTTCTAGGGTCGGGGTGAGCCCGACGATAGCAATGTGAGGTAAGTGCATCAAAGGTATGACTTTAATGCGATTCCGTCTTCTACCCCATGCATGATCCTTTGCGAAAGTTAGGGAGATTCATTATTTGCATTATTGAAGCGAGAGCCACTCATATTGCGAACTTGAATTACTCATGAATTGGATAGTAACTCTTAGGAATTATGCGAGAGCCTCTAATCGCCTAAGTGTTGATAACGAAAGTTATTTGACGGAAAGACATAAAAGTTCATATTTCTAGCATGAAACTTGCATTGTTATCGTTGTGGCATAAAACCCCGACTTTGGAAGCCTTTTAATTAATTAAATTCTTCATAAAAGTCTTAGTTTTGCTTCTGTTCATCTTCCCTCTCCATTCTATTTTCTTCGGATCCTTTTCCGACAAATTGGTTACAAAAAACAGTTTCTGTGACAAGCATCGAAATCGACTTTAAGGGTCGATATCGAGTACTAACATCGATATCGAGGTCTCTGCTCGACGTCGACTTGCTGTTTTGTCTTCTGCAGGAACTGCGCTAGGAAATCGACCAGAACTGAGGTCGATATCGACCAGTATACTCGATATCGAGTGTCTGCTGAGGTCGAAAGCATTGATCGTGAGTACAACAAAGGAAGCGCTGACCTACCTCCTCGTGGATTCGATCCTGAATTACCCTACTACTACAAGGGAGGGGATTCTTGTATTATTTGTTTGGGACAGGGAGATAGTCTAGTTGTGCTTTATTTTATTCTCCTATTTTACATACACACACCCCCTACCTTCCGAACGAACATAAGGAAAAAAAAGTAAAGTGAAACCAAAGGTTGGGGGTTCAATTCCTACTAGCCTCCTTTTTTAAAAAAAAAATTCACCTCCCCAAAAAAGTTTCTTTATTCTTTGTTCAACTTGCACCTCACTCTCTATGTTTCTACCCACTTATTTCATTATATTCTCACTTCCCGACCTCCCTATTAGGTACAAATTATCTAGCTATAACTAATTAAGCCCCATAAAATTGGTGAAATTAGCTTTTTTTTTTAAAAAAAAATTCACCTTCCTCAAACAAGTTTTTTTTCTTTGTTCAACTTGCACCCGCTCTCTATGTTTCTACCCCCTTATTTAATTATATTCCCACTTCCCGAGCTCCCTATTATATACAAATTATCTAGCTATAAACTAATTAAACCCCATAAAATTGTTGAAATTAGGATTTGATTATGAGAATAAATTTTGTGAAATTTTCATTAGAGTTTGTGATTTTGAGAATAAATTTTGTGTTTTAATTATTGTGTATATGTGATTTTGAGAATGAAATTTATTAATTGAATTTGTGAAGCTTTATGCAATATTTATATTTTCGCATCCTACATGTCTTTGGGAACCAAAAGATATTATAAAGTTGATGAGTTTACAATCCTAGATAATATACAAAAGCCTTGAATTTAGCATGATTGAATTTCGATAATTTACACCCCTAAATATGACAAATGCCTGAATTTCCAATGAATGACGAGAAACCACTACCATAGCAATCAAGCAAATGTAAGTCTACTTTTCTACAATCCATTGCTAAGTTGAAAGTCGTAGCTTAGATAAAGGAGTTTATTCAAAGTCAATATCTCAGTACACACTAGAAATTTCGCCCCACCTTTCGGAGGATCCTGCGGCCGCCACTGATTCAACTCATGTGGTTATTATCTAGACTAGTTTTTTTTGGTCGATTATCTAGATCGACTAGTTTAGTTCAACCATTTTAGTCATCTAAGAATTATGGAGTACAATTACTCCATGGAAAAACTAACTAAACAATAACTTATTCACATTTATTTTGACTTTATTTTTCTCTCTCTTTCATCTAGAAATTACATTATTCTGCCCTAAAAAGTCATTTGTTGGTAATTAATATCCACTTTCAGATCAAAAAAATTAATATCCTTTTTTTTTCTCCATCTCTTTCTTAGAGCTCGTTTGGTTGGAAACCTAAAAACCCAGGAAGTAGAACTTCCCCTGAAGTAGGAGAAATTCATGTGTTTTATTGGTATTTTTTAAAATTAAAAAACGCAGAAATTCAACTTCCCGGAAGTTGAATTCTCCCAAAATGGAGGAAGTTCACTTACCTAATCCTCATAGGTAAGTTCAACTTCCTTCATTTTGTATTTGGAAATTTCCAATTCCCCCTTTTAATCCTCTAAAATTAAAAAATCAACCAAACACATTTTCACAATTCCCATCAATTGAACTTCCCGGAAATTCAATTCCCATGAAGTAACTTAGGGTTCGTTTGGTTCAATGCGGGAATTGAAATTCCCGGGAAGTTACTTCATGATTGCGGTTGTTTTGCGTGTAACTTTTTTTAAAATGTAATTTTTTATGGAAGTTTTTATTTTAGTAATTAAAGTTTGTTCCTTTGCATTTTTTTGGTGAGAGTTTGCAGCGGCAGATCCTGAAGCGGTAAGTTGAGGGGCGGAAAATTGAACTCTAATTTTTTTTTAAAAAAACCATTAATATTCGAAATTTTTCGCTTCAGTCTTGAAACGTTTACAACTTTTTACTTAGCTATCAGATTTGAGCTTATAATATATCAAATCGAAGCTATGAAATAGGGGAATATGTATATTAAATTTTATTTTTGATTGGGGATGACTGCCACCTTTGGTTCTAAAGAGGATCCGCCCTTGGGAGTTTGCATATGAAAATATAGTGATTGTTTTTAGGGTAGACTTTATGAAATTATATAACTCGACTTACTGAGATTAATTTGCACTAAATTAAATACGGAGTACATTTTAATCACACGTTTTTTAAAATAATTTTGTTCTTACAATTATCACTTACACTCAGTTTACTCTAGACATTACAAAAAAAAAACATGAAATGTCCAACATGATTTTTATTAATTATTAATTAATGTTGTATATACTGATCTTATTAGTGAAGTATATACATATATATTACATTGCATACAATTTTTTTTTTATGTTTAATAAAAGTCAAATGGATGCGATCGAATTAGACTTATAAATAAAACACGGATAAAAGTTGTTTATATGAATATTAATGCAGTTTTCAAAATAAAGAATCAATGATAAGTTGGTGTATTTGTTCTGGTATTATAATCCATGTCAAATCAAGAATTTGTGATTGAGAGGATTAACCCTTTAAATAAGTTATATTGTATTCAATTCAGATATAAAACGGTTGAATTCTATTAAACTAGACTAAAAAAAGTTATGATTGGTGTATTAATTTGTTGTAGTGTTATAACCCGTCCCCATCGGGGAATTCCCCGTCCCCGCTTAATTTTCCCCGTTTGTATTTGCCGCGGGTTTTTTCCATCGGGGTCCCCGTTTAAAACTCATGGTTTCCTCCCATTTAATCGACGATTTCAGCATCGTTGATTGAGTACGAAGGAATGCTGAAAGCGAGTACGAAGGAGGGGAAGGGAGAAAGAGGAGGGCGGATTCACCAGTGGTGATGGAGGGAGGGGAGAAGAGGCTGAAATCATCTGCGGTTCCCTCACATCCATCGCCCGCCCCTGATTCTCTGGCTATCTCTTTGTCAGCTATTTGTCGCCGGTAGAGAAGTCCAAGGAGAGTGACCTCCGATGTCGCCGCCGCAACAACACCGAGACAAAGAAAGAACAGAGAGTCGTTGCACCGGAGAGAGAGAGAGAGAGAGAGAGAGAGAGAGAGAGAGAGAGAGAGAGAGAGAGAGAGAGAGAGAGAGAGAGAGAGATCAAATCTCAGATCCAATTAAGGACTTGACTCGAGATGTTGGAGTTGGGAGTGTTGCGCCGATGTATCGGAAGTGGTTGAATTAAAGCCAGGAGCAGGGGGATGGAAAGAGGAGGAGATTTGGTGTATCCAATGTTCTAAAAATTGCACTAGGCACCGCATATGCGTCGCTTAGGCGCTAGGCGGGAGGGCACCTAGAAAATTTTAAGCCTAGATGGGTCTCTAGGCAGAAATTTGTCTAGGCACCACCCCGGAGCCACCTAGGAGCGCTTAGTCTTGCCTAGGCACTGCCTAGGCCCATCTAGGTTAGCGATTATTCAATTTTAGTGTTTAGGCAAGTGATTAGTTGACTTAGGTTTTTTTATGCCCCAAGTCGGGATGCATTTTATTTTGAGTCAAACCTATGGTTTTGGATTTTATGAGGTTTAGAGTCGCTAGTCTGATGCATACTTTTGCACTTATTTACTTTAGTGTTAGTTAAGCATTGCAAATTTAGGTTTATGAGTGATATGATGGATTACTATTACATTATATGAATTATTGAGATGTGTTATACATTAAATATAAGAAAATAATCAATTTGTTCTAAGTCCGCCTAGGCGCTAGGCGGCCACATGACCCCTAGTGGCTACCTAGCGCCTTTTAGAACATTGGGTGTATCGGACAAAGAAGTTGGAGATGGAGGAAGGACATGGAGAGACGGAGATTGAGGGACGGAGAGGGGATCCGAGGGAGCTAGGACTACTTTTATTGACCGGTGGACATTTGATTAATTTACACTACTCGGTGGATATTTGGTTAATTGGGTTAGGAAATTGGATCCTCCGGCCCAATTTCCTCTATTATTTTTCATAGAATAGATTATTTACATTTATATTTTATATTTCCTGCATACTTAGTTTCTTATTAGTTTAATTCACACACTGTAATTCATATTTATTATAGTTGACATATTTTAATAAATAATATATACAATTTTAAAATATTATGTTAAAATATTTCCGTGCACGAGACAAGACTCACACATGATTCATAAAACATGTCCATTGATACAAACAAACCCTATAATGTAAGTTATCAATGTTCGGTTGGGTCTATATTTCCATTTTCCTATAATGAGTTATTGAGACACCAAATATTACCATTCTGATCTCCATATCAGATTTATTAAAGACGACAAATTGGATAATTATACGTAACAGATGTTTCATGTCTCAGTGTAATTTGTGATCAAATCTGGAGCGTCGGATTAAGAAGATCAAACGGATGAGATTAAAAGTAACTTGTGAACAATGACATTATTCGTAGGTACCAAGTGATTATTCGTATGTACACACATATGAATAATCCTTTGTTGCATGCGAATAATTACATTTGTTCATGCATACGAATAATTACATTATTATACACGAATAATCGCTTGGTACCTACGAATAATTTCTCTGCTCACAAATTACACCGTAAGGGTTGCTTACACGGGATCCAACCTATATATATATATATATATATATATATATATATAGAGAGAGAGAGAGAGAGAGAGAGGATAGATCCCGTGTAAGCAAGTGTTACTGTGTAATTTGTGAGCAAATCTAGAGCGTCGGATTAAGAAGATCAAACAGATGAGATTAAAAGTAACTTGTGAACAGTAACATTATTCGTAGGTACGAAGTGATTATTCGTATGTACATACATATGAATAATCTTTTGTTACTTACAAATAATTACATTTGTTCATACATACGAATAATTACATTATTATACACGAATAATCGCTTGGTACCTGCGAATAATTTCTCTGCTCACAAATTACACTGTAAGGGTTGCTTACACATGATCCAACCTCTCTCTCTATATATATATGGTTATAGTTTTTTTTTTTTACAGTAGGCAAAATTTAGGATGCTTCTAAGTATCCATGATCATCAAGCATGATGATGTTTTGGAAATTACAGCTATAGTTAAGGATAGAGTTACAGCTCAGTTGAGATTTTGCGATAAAGTCTGCTGCACTATTCGCCTCTCTGTAGCAGTGTTGGAATTTGATGAGTTCAAAGTCTTTGCTTAGAATTTGAATCTCTTCTACTATTTGTGTAGTCTCCCATGGAGGGCAGATTTTGTGGTTGATGGCATTGATGATGATTGCAAAATCGCCTTCGATGATCGTTCTCTGTATACCAAATTCTGCTGCTAGTCTTATACCTGCAAGTATTGCAAAGCATTCTGTTTGGATAACAGAAAATGTTTCACCATTACATTTATGTATTGTAATTATTTGTCCTAGATTATTTCTTACTATACAACCAATCTGAGATTGTATTCCATTTTTGACAGAGGCATCAACATTTATTTTCACAACATTTTTGGGTGGATGTTTCCAGTTTAGTTTTTTACGGGGCCTAGTATGTTTGGGAGAGTTTTTTATTGAATCCTCTTTTTTCCAGCAGAGAATTTTATCAATAGTTTGAGTGAGAGTGTATGCTATGTTATTGATAGATTTTTTTTGAAAGATGATTTTATTTCGGAGTTCCCAGATTGAGTGCCATAGATGGCAGAGGTCTGCGAAGTCTTTATTTTGGCTCTTAGTATTTAAGATGTTTTCAGAGATATTATCTGTTATATTGGGGATATTAAAGGTTTTGTGTAATCTAATACCCAAATTTTGGATTAGCGATCTGGTGATTTGACAGTTAAAAAACAAGTGATTTGCGTCCTCTGGTTGATAGTTGCACAGAGAACAGATACTGGGTACCCTATTTATGTATCTGTTTAGGCGCTCAGCAGTAGGTAGGATATCTAGTGTAGTTTTCCAAATGAAATTTTTGATATTCGGAGCGATATTTAGTTTCCATATCCAGTCTCCAGAAGTATTATAGTTGTTTCTTGTGTTAAAGAGAGAAGAGGTAGATTTAACTGAAAAAATTCCATTTTTATTGTAGATCCAAATTAGTCTATCCGCGATATCAATTCTGGGAATGTAGATGTTAGATATCATTTCAGTAATATGTGGTGGGAATATGTCGTTTAGTTTCTTAGTATCCCATTTGTTTGAGTTTGTGAATAATTCACAGAGTAAGCCTTTAGAAAAGGTATCTCTAATGTTTAAGAGTCGTCCAAATTGCCATGAGGTTTTGGCTTTGGTTCTTTCCATTAATGGTTCCTTTGATAGGTATTTTTCAGTGATGATCTTTGACCAGATATTGTCAGGGTTTGCTACTATCCTCCAAAGAAGTTTCATTTGCATACCTAGGTTGATTTGTTCAGCTGTTTTAAAACCGAATCCACCATCCTTTTTTGGGGTACATAACCGTTCCCAGCTAATTAGTGGGTGATAGTTGTCAGATTGAAGTTTGTTCCAGAAGAAGTTTTTGTTGATCTGGTCAATTTTGTCAAGAATTCCTTTTGGAAGAAGGAAGGATTGCATAAGATAATTGGTTTTAGAATTGAGATTGGCTTGAATGAGAACAGATCTTCCTGCTTGAGATAGGGTATTCGATTTCCATTTTGATAATTGTTTTTTTAGATTTGTGATGGCATCGTCAAAGACATTGTTGTTTACTCTGCCACTGATGAGTGGTATTCCTAGATATTTTTCTAATGTTTTAGTTACAGGGATGTTTAGCTGTTGAGCAAGACTTTGGGCTTTTTGAACGGAGATGTTCTTAGAGACTTGTAAGGAGCTTTTATCGTAGTTTATGGAAAGGCCTGATATGTTGCAAAAGTTGTTTAGAAGGTTTTTTATTGTATGGAGACTTAGTTCATTGGCTTTTCCAAAAATAAGTGTGTCGTCTGCAAAGGAGAGAAAAGGGATAGGATTACTGTTATTTGTCAGTTTGATACCAATTAGCGGGTCAAATTCTAATGATTCTTGTTGTATCATTCTGGCTAGGAGTTCCATAACTATGACAAAAATATATGGTGCAAGGGGGTCTCCCTGTCGTATACCTTGAGAAGTTTGGAATGTTTTGCCAGGTAAGTTATTGACTAGAACAAAAAAGTTGGTTTTAGTTAGACATGTCATGGTCCAGTTTATCCACTTTTGATGAAATCCGAATTTAGTCAGAACAATGCGTATGTAGTCCCAATTTATTTTATCATAGGCTTTTTCCATGTCTAGTTTAATTGCCATCCATCCGTATTTTCCTTTTTTGTTATGGAAGGAGTGGAAGACTTCGTGGGCTATTAGGATGTTATCCTGAATATTTCTGCCCTGAACAAAGGCTCCTTGAAAAGGGTTGATGATACGAGGTAAAATTGGTTTTAAACGGTTGGCTAGGATTTTTGATATAATTTTATAGATGGTGTTGCAGAGGCTAATGGGACGATAATGGTTAATATTAGTGGGGTTATCAATTTTTGGAATGAGTGCAATGAATGTTGTGTTTACTTCGTTGAGAAGAATGCCATAATGAAAAAATGATTTGATAGCTTTGCAGAGCAGGCTTCCTACAATGTTCCAGTATTTTTTATAGAATTCGGGGGGGAATCCATCGGGGCCAGGAGATTTGTCTTCTTTCATTGAGAATAGAGTGTCCTTGATTTCTTTATCTGTGAATGGTTGAGTTAGGCTTAAGTTTTCTGAGTCAGTTATTGTGTGTTTTATTAAGTCTGGGAAATATTGATTGTTTGTTTGTTTATTTGAAATGAATCTTTCAGCCAATTTATTCGTTATTTCATCTCTGATTTGTTTTTCATCTTTAATGACTAACCCGTTTTTATTTGTAAAATTACGAGTGATATTTTTAGAATTCCTGATTTTAGAGATTGATTGGTAGTATTTGGTATTCCTGTCTCCAAAATTAAGGAAGTTAGATTTGGCTCTTTGTTTCCAGAAGGTGTTATTAAAGTTCATGAGTGCCTCACGTTTATTTAGAAGTCTTTGTCTTTTGTTTGTTGTAATATCATCATAGTTTCCAGTAATTTGTTGGGTTTGTAACAATAAGAGTTGATCTTCAATATCTTTTAACTGTCTAAAATTATTATTTGGATGTGATTTACACCAAATTTTTGTGTTTTTCTTGAGCAGTTTTTGTTTTTGTAGTAGTGTAAACATGAATGATCCACTAAGTTTATTTTTCCAGGTTAATTTGACTAGTTTGTTATAATTTTCATTGTTTGTCCAAGCCATTTCAAATTTAAAGGGTGATCCTGCTCTGATTGATTTCGTTCCTATTGAGATAGATATTAGAGAATGACCTGAGCTTGTAAAAGGATGGTTATGTACAGTTAGGTTGGGGAATTGTTTAGAAATGTCGGTATGGATCATGACTCTATCTAGACGTTCATAGATATTGTCAATAGGGTTTTGTCTTTTTCTCCAGGTGACTGCGCTGCCAGTGTAGGGGACAGTATGAATATCCAGTTCTTCATTAATTTGTTGGATACGGGTGAATCTATTATTTTGTGGATTTGTTCCACCTATTTTGTCATTTATTGATTCTATTTCATTGAAGTCTCCCATTAGTAGGGATGGATAGATAAATTGTCGTGTTGCTGTGATTATTTTGTCCCAAAAGCTATTTTTGTCAGTTTGATTTGATGGTGCATAAATAAAATTGAGAATAAATCTAAAGTTGTTGATATTAGCCAGGTATATTATGTAGTTATCTGATCTAGTTATTTCTTCTAAATTGTCTGTAAATTCAGAGGTTTTGAAAAGGATCCACAATCCTCCTTTTGATCCATCTGATGCAATGTGGTGGGCCTTATTAAATCCAGATTTTTTATATAGATTTTCCATTGGTGCGTTAGTTGTTTTAGTTTCAGATATGGCAAGAATGTCTAAGTTATTTTTCTTTTGAATATAGGCTAAGTCTTGCCAAATATTAGGCTTTCTGACGCCTCTAATGTTCCAGTATCCTATGTTTGTCATTATAAAAAGTTTATAGTGTGTATCAGCTTTTTGAGCCTTTCTAACATTTTTTAGTATTCCTTTTTGGTAAAGTAGTGGTCATTGATTTGTGCAATTTGTTTTGGTGATTTTAACCAATGTAATTTTTTATAGTATATGTGGTATATTAGATGATAATTATATGATAGATCATGTTTGTTGAAACAAATATTTAATTTTGATTTACCATATTTTTTGCCGGATATAATTTTCTCTTTGTGGTGTCTTTTGTTTAGTAGGTAAGTGTAATTGTTATAAGTTAAATTTATCGAAATTTCTCTATTGTTTATCTTGATGATCTTTATGAGGGTATTATGATAGTTATGGACAGTGAGTATATAATTTTGATGGTGTTTATACCAGATTGGAATTTTTGAGCATTTTTTGATCTCTTGTAGTGGTACCTTGTTTTCTGTCATTGGTGTCGATGAGATTTTTTTAGAAGAGCAGTTTAGTTTCAGAAGATCTATATGATCTTGTATAGCTGTTAGGCTTTGATTATTATATTTCTTCTGTATATTGATACGTAAATGGCTGTTAGGCCTGTCCTTTATGACATAAATTTGAGTCTGTTGGGAGCTGTTAAGCCATAGGTGCAGATAGATGTTCAAAAGCAAATCAGAAGGGCAACAAAAAAAGCTTGTGAAAACAAGCAGAAGCCACACAAAGCCCCTAAGCCAAACCAACAAAGAGACATCCATCTGAGAAACAAATTCATGGATGCTCTATGGACTAACTATACAAGCAGGAAGTGACCAATCAATTCTAACCGGACAAAGCCAAAACGAATTAAAAAATAACAAAAAACGAGATCTAAAAGAATACCAGGAGGCAAAGGGAAACCGGAGAGAAGTAACAGATTTGTAGAGGATGCCTGGATCAAAAACAAGATGTTGTTGAACATGAATCATAATGAGCCGTCTTGTAAAGTGAAAGCAGATGCCAAGGCCGAAGATCGAAAACCAACTCGGAAGCACCTGAGTCTGAGGAACAAGAGAACGAAGAGGCTTGCTCAAATCGCCGAAGTTGTTGAGGCTGAGGCCGTCTGAGAGACAACCACCGAAGAAGGAGAGGCGCAGACTGTCGGAGACGAAGCCAGCGCAAGGGGAGATGCGCAAGGAGCCAAACAGCTTGTCGTCCAGTTGGGGAGGAAGAGCCGACATGGATGAAAGGGTTAGAGGCCGAATCGGGAGGGTGAAGAGTGGGTAGGAAAAGCCACCTGGGAGAGGCCGGGGAAGGAACACAAACCGGCGGCGCTGGAGAGGCGGCTAAAAAGAGGGGCTAGGGTTAGGAGGAGTTTGAGAGAGTTGGGTGCGAATTGGAGGGAGCGAGGGTCCGGTGGAGGAGAGACGGAGGTGCCAAGACCAATTGAGTCGTGACCGACACCAGCAAGCCGGAGAGGCAGGAGGAGGACGGGTTGAGGGAGGGCGGCTAGGGTTTGGACAGAGAGGGGTTGGTCAAAGGGTTGGAGGTCAGGTTCGAGCGTGATGGCGCTAGCAGGCAACAGAAGAGGGGGGGGAACGAGGGTCCGGTGGGGGAGCGAGGGCGGAGCCGGGGCGGACAAAGGGGAGGAAGGAGGAGGTCTGAGGTGAAAGGAGTGGCGGCTAAGTTAGAGCAGAGAGTTAAAAAGAGAGGGTTTTTTTGGTTCAGAAGGTTTTTCAACTGGAGATGAGTACTTGAATTGAAGGATTTGTATTCTATGGTTATAGTTTGTTGAGGGCGATTAGTAGGCAAGATGTCAAATGTAAGTATAAATTGGATATCGTATCAAAACTAGTTATTTTTATTATATAAAAAGGTTGGCAAAATTTAAGTATCTATTAAAATAGAGATCTAAGTTTCCTCATGCGTAATTCGCGTATATGGAATATGACCTGGATTTTTTGACACGTTAATTAATGATGATCTAATATATTTAAGAAACATTAGACAATGACCTCATCTATTTTATATACGTGTCATCCTATATATTATTCTCATATCTTAAGTGGTTACAAAATTATCATTTTAAAATGAGTTATTTTAACAATTCCATGGGATCTAAAGTGATTATTTTTTTAGCACAATTAATTCAAAGATATTTGATATAATAAATTAGAATATATAAGTATTATTTCCAACCCCATATGTTAAATCGTTATAAAATCTATTATTCTCAATCTCATATATTTATTTTATAAGTATTATTTTATATTAATTTAAAGATAATTAATATAATAAAATAAAACTTATAATGTGCGGTAATAAATACTATTTCTTAGCAAAAGACCATAAAATTGGTTTGTTTGGAGGTGTCATGTGTTGGGGTTTGGCTCCAATGTAGTTATTTTACTATATATATTTTTCATTCACAAAATTTAATTATTTTTAAAAGTAAAAAAAAAATATTGGATGAGTTCCAAAGAAAAGACATGTCTTTAGCTATATTGTTGTGGAAGGCGATTGTCTAGCAATCGTGAATACGATCAAAGGAGTTTGGATGACCTCCTGGGAGATCGAAGTGATTATTTCGGATGCCTCCTTATGCTTGACTCTTTTGAGACGGTCTTTGTTTCCCACATCTTCAGGGAGGCCAACCGGGTGGCCGATCGTCTTGCTCACCTGGCCTTGGCTAATTTGACTCGTCTTCCTGGAGTTCCGACCTTAAACTCCAGACTCTCACCCGTAAGGATGCTCTTAGGTGATGATAAAACTGTGGTTGACACTACCCAAACTATCGCCTTGTAAAACAAAAATCGTTAGCCATATTTTTTGTAATGATCAAGATCTTTTCAATGGCATCATACAATATTGTATAATTAAATAATGAACTCCCATATGACCTATTGTGGAATGAAATCAAGTTTATGGGTGAATTTGAATGAATATTACCCGTAAAAAAATAAGAGAAAATTTGCCCTTTTGTACATCTAGAAGGTTTTAATTAGGTCATTAGTTAATTAAAAAGTTTTTTTAGGCATTATAACCCCGATTCAACCTTTATTCAGCCAGTTAGCCCTTTCTCCTTCCCGTAGCTCATTCATGAAGCTTCGCTTCTCCTTTTCGCTTCCTTCCAGCGATCTCTGATTTGTGCTCCTTCGTTTCGTTTTCTTCTTCCTCCTTCCAGCTTCTCAGTTTATCTCCTTTCCCCATCCTTTCTTCTATTGCTTCATCCTCCCTCGGTGACCTAAATTTTTTCCTGTTGTTCGTGTTTTCATACAAATCGTTTCCAATGGCTGAGCCTTCAGGTATCTATTTCATGTTTCAAGTTTATTTTAGTTATAATATGTTACCTCTTTTCCTTGCCTGCTTCCTATTGTTTGTTGATTTTGTTGTTTTAGAATCTGTGGTTACTTTGTGATTCTGGATAGGGTTTCGAAATTAGGGGTCCTATGTTGCTAAATCGATGGTTAGGGGTTGGAATCTGTTGTAATTTGTTATTGATGACATTTTCACTTCAAGTTTTTCTTTGTGATTCTGGTTAGGGTTTCGAAATTAGGGGGTCTTTTGTGGCTAATCGAATGGTTAGTGGTTGGACTCTGTTTTAATTTGTTGTTGATGCCATTTATTTTCTTCTATTGTTTGTTGATTCACTTGTTATGATTCCATTTAGTCCCCATTGTTGTCATCCCTCCCTTTTCTTTTAGTTGTCTTCATTTTTTGTTGATGCAATCCACTTGCTTCCAGTCTGTTTGTTCCTATTAAATTGTTGGGAAATGTCTTCCATGTTATTATCCCCATTTTGTGTGCTTGTTTTAGTGATGAACTGTTTTTGTTTATCTTATGGGATATTTGGTGAAACATGTTCTATTTATGGTTTCTATTTTTTTTATGTTGATTGTGTTGTCCCCATTTTGTATAATTTATTCGTTTTACTTTGTGTGTCTGTATACAGCTTTCCTTCTTACTGATAGTGATGCCTCTCAGGACTTGTCTTATCCGGTTTGTACCCTTATTTGCCTTTGCCCTTTTGTTTTATTTTATGTTATCTATACTGTTTATCCTTTTCATTATATTTTCATATATATATATATATATATATATATATATATATATATATTTGGTTCCGTGTAGGTGTTTGATTACATTTGTGAAGAGCGGGACAAGTATAATGGGAAGTATAATCTATACTCCCGTGTTGATGTGATTCATGTTATTGAAAAGAGATTGTCTGATGCTGACTGGTCTTCTATGTGTTCTTCTTTTCTGCGTCGTGTTTTGTGGTTTGGTTCCAATTTGAAATTGCATCAACAACTTTTCAACCATTTCTTTCTTCATGAATTGAAAACATCCAAAACTAGAGAAATATGGTTTCAGCTAAAATCTTCTCACCCTTCTAGGTTTTCTATGGCTGAATTTGTTGTTGTCACTGGGCTAAAATGTGTGTCTGATCATCCTGTTGATGTCCCTGAAATTGACGTTAAATCTGTAATTGGGGTAGATAAGATCAAGTATGATGATTTGGTTGATCTTTTTTGTAAGACACCGAAGAATTCGCCCAAGAAACTCATTATTGCTTATGTGTTGGTACTTGATGGGATTTTGTTACCTCATCGCTGTGGATTTGTTAGGAATGAAATTGTGTGTCTAGCTACTGACATGAGCCGTGTTTCTGAATATCCATGGGGTAGATTTGTTTATGTAGAAACGATTACCTTGCTCATGAAGGTGAATCGTGTATCTGACCGTAAATTGGCCAAGCTTTTGAAGCAAAGTACAAAAAGGAGTTCTGAGAAGTTGTCTAAGAAGTCAGAAGGGTTTAGAAGCGAAAGTCTCAAAGGCGAGGAGCGGTTTTAACTTGTTAGGCTTTTCACTTGCTTTACAGGTTATCCTTCTTTCTTATATGTGTTACATGTGTTTGTGTGTGTGTTTTGTTTGTTTTTTATATTATTATATATAACTTGTCTTACATGTGTGTGTTTTGTTCTTTTTTTTCTTGTTTGTTTCTATTTTTTTGTGATTCCATGTCTGGATATTGGAGGCTTTTCCCAAGATTCCACCAATTGTTTATTGCAAGTTTACATCTGATGACAACGACCATTCTTTCATGAAATGGGAGAGTATATCTTCTAAATGTCTTGTGACTGCTCGCCATCTTCAGATTGAATTTGCTAAGACTCTTATGGTATTTTTTATCTTCTTTTTTATTTCAAAATCTTATTCCGTTTTTTGAATAATAACTATATTTGTGTTTATTCTATCTCTATCTCTTTGTTTTTTAGTACTGTGATTAGTTTCATTGATGACTGTTTTTTTTCGTTATTGAAGGACACAATATATCCTACTTATGTGGAATATCTGTATTCCCCTTTGATGGCTCCTTCATGGGCACTCACCCCGGTTGATGCACCTATAACTAACCTGTCTCAACAGATATTGCCTTCTGATGGCCTTCTTGATCAAGTTGTGACGTCTTAAAGTAATAAATTGGTGGTTTCGTCTCCTTCGTCCATAGTTGCTAGGACACAGTCTAAGGTTGCATCTCCTGACTTATCTCTTGCACTGGTGGATTCACCTTCGAAGAGGAAGCGTAATGTGTCCCCTTCATATGTGTCTGATAGACCCTCTAAAAAACCTTCTACTGATGCCAGAGCTTCAGCATATGTGGCTGATCCTGTGAAGCCTGCCCCACATCCGTGTCCTCCTAAGTTGTCTTGTCTTAGTGGAAAATTCAGTCTTAATCATGCAAGAGAGAATTCTCGTACTGGATTTGGTGTTCCTTCTGACGTTGTCCCAGCGGAAGATATTGGATGTTCATCAAAAAAAAAGTAGCTAGAGGTTTGCAAGGTGACGGGGTTGAAGCAGTGTCTGATGAGGAGGACTCGTTGGGTGATAATGAAGGGGTCAATCCAGCTGATACAGCTTGTCTAACACGCATTAGACAACATTTGGCCCTAATTGTTGACTCTGTTTTAAGGTGTGAAGCAAGAGTTGTGCAAATGAACCCAGTGCTCAGATCTCTGTCTTCCATTTTGGGGTCCGTTCAATCAAAATATGAATCACTCGCACCGAATGTTGCTTCCCTCCATCCGAAGGTTGATTCCATACATTCAAAATATGAATCCCTCAAAGCTATTGTTGATTCTCTCCATCTGAAGGTTGATTCCATGCATTCAAATTATGAATCTCTCAAAGCTAGTGTTGATTCCCTCCATCTGAAGGTTGATTCCTTACATTCAAAGACTGATGCCAACTATGTTAAACCTGTAAGTTCTTCTTCCCATGGGGATTCTAAGTTGTTTATGAAATTTGCTTATATGACCACCGATGAAATTGATGCTTCAATCCAGGATGTTCTAAGAGGTATTCGAGACAATTGTGAGCAGTTGTCTCATTATGAACCCCTTTTCCGTACTATTGTCCCCACTCCTGAGCCTACCCCCCAGAATTCTCCTTGTTCATTGCCCTCTGATAATCCTTTGAGCCAGCCTACAACTAGGAATCTCCCTTCACCCTCAGTCCAAAAATCTCCCAATTCTTTGGCTATAGTTGCTGCAACTAGGAAATAAACTCGTGTTGGCAAAGTTGCTGCTGCTTTGGAGACTCCATACACTCAAGGTCAGAAGAAGAAGCCTACGATTCCTAGGAGGCCTAAGTATTCATATTTTGAACTTGATGATCGGAAATGCTTTTATGATTGGCTTCATTCTGATGAGTACGTTGTGTTCTTTCTTTTCTTTTTACATCGTTTTTCTCTATTATTTTATTTTATATTCTACTGTTTCAATCTTTCTTTCATCTTTTACTGTTTATTTGTTATAAGATTGCTTTCATATGTGTTTTACATTACTTTATTTAAGTTATGCATTTTTTTTTGTTGTAGGGAGCATAATTCTCAAATTGTAGGCAATGAGGGTCTGCTGGATAAAAAGTTCTTTTCTGACCTTGTTGGAAAGTGCCATTGGCTTCGTGATGAGGTGAGTCCACTATCTTATAGCTTGGACCATGTGTTTATTTTTCTGTTTTTAGGGTGTTCTCAATTTTAATTTCCTTTGTTTATTCGTTTTAGCATATAGGAGAGGCCTTGTCCCACTTTAGGAAGTATATTGGTGACAATGGTGAGAAATTCAGTGATATTGTGATACTTGATTGGGTTTGGGTAGGGAAATTCACTGAAAGTTATTTGAGGAAGTTTCAGTTGAGGAAAGTTGCGTTTGGCAAGGGATTTATGAATTATATTGATGGTCTGCTGCCAAAGTTCTATGGGAAATCATGGGTTGCTGCAAAAAAAGGTCTACACACCCTTCAACATCAAAAATATGCATTGGGTTGCACTGGAGATTGACTTGGTCGAAGAAAAAGTGAATGTCTGTGATTCTAGTATCCATCTTAACACTGATGAGCAGTTGCAGACACTTTTGGATCCTCTTTGCATTATGTTACCGGTTATATTGAAGGATTCAGGTCGCTTTTCACACTTGGGATAAAGCATTGAGTCTCCTTTTACAATGGAAAGATCCCGTGAGCTTCCTCAAAACAGTGATGGGTAAGTGTATTATTTTATTTTATACAGTTGTTATGTGTGTATTCATAATGTGATAATCTGATTGCATTCCATTTTTTGTGTTTTTGCTTATTTGGGTTTAGGGGTAGTTGTGGTGTCTACACCATCAAAGCAATTGAAGAGCTAGCATTTGGCGGTGATATATATGGATTCAGTGATAATCATGTTCAAGCCTACCGGGAGAAGATGGCAATTGAGCTCTCCCGCATGTCTTTTACTGTCAAGACTGTTGTCTGATCTCTGTTTCTTAGGATTTGGGTTAGACTTTCCTTATGTTGATTCCAGTATATTTAGAGCTTGCATGCTCTCATTTTGTCACTATGGTTGTTATGTCTATTTTGATTGTAAGTACTACTTGTTTAACCCTTAACCATTAGGCTTTAGAGCTTGCATACTCTCCTTTTGCTTGTTATGTTGTCGTGTATCTATAACGTTCAGACATATATATGCTGGGATCTTCATATATTATGCGAAATGAACTTTATGTTTTGACTTAAATGTGTTTATTTTATGAAATTAGAAGGATACTTGTGATGACAAATGCATTTGTCAAACCAAACCTCATCACATCAGTCGCACTAAATGAGTGGCATCACCCTAACCACATCAAACTTGATACTTTTGTCCATCTAATTGCTATTGAGATTCAGCATAAATTCATTTTTATCAAGATAACAACTCAACTCCCCTTATATTATACATTCCGATATCATCAAAATATGTCTCAACAAAATTTTTCTATGCCATGTGATGCAAACTATCATACAGTTGATGCCATCTTCCTCTTATTTGTGTGTTTTGACATATCTTGTGCTGTTACATACTCATCTTTTATGAGTCCTTCCTCATGTAATCACAATCATATTATTATTTAAACCTTCCTTCTTTAATATATGGTTTCATTTATATAATAAAGTTGGTAATCCATGTAGATGCAATGTATATATGACCAAAAAAATAGAGATTCTGTCTATTTGCTTAACTTTATTATCTTGTCTCTATATGTAAAAATTTTAAAAAAAAGTTAAAATAGACATAGACAGTTTCTGTATTCCTTTGCTTCATGCTTCTAATTGTGTGTGTGTACTGCTTGACGCTTTGTTTGGACATGTAAGCTTGTTGTGTCCTTTCTTCCCGCAAGTGCTACATGTGTATGTGAATGTTCTTTTCTTTGTTTGCTCTTCACCAATTGATGGAATCCTGCATTTCCTTGGTCTCCCACTCTTCTTACGCACAATAGAAGGACGACATTTGGTTGTTCTAATATCCTCTGGTACATACCATGTATCTTCACTAGGCACCGGGTATATGGTTTCTTGGTATGCCATGTACCAAGACTGTATTTTGTAGTAGTCACTTACAAAATCAGTGATATTGAGCTTCAATCTCTGAATGGCAGCAATAGCATGGACACGTGGCATATGATCCAAATCAAACACCCTGCAACTGCATGTCTTTTGTGCCAAATCAACTACACCCGTAAACTTTCCACCAACTACGTGACATTGTGTATTATTCAACACATTCACCTCATATCTTCCTGATATATCATATCTTGTTTGCAAAATTTCTTTCATCGTAGACGGTATATCACTCATCTTTGTCGCCTGTCCTCTACGGTCATTGAACCAATCTGCCATTTTCTTCCTAATATGCTCAAACAGTGCAATAATTGGGTATCCTCAAGTATCTTTCAAAATTGCATTTATACACTCTGCATTATTCGTTGTTATAATGGTGTACATGTCACCTTTGAAGTGCGCCCTTGACCATTTCTGAAAGTCTGCATCCTCAAGGTATTTCCCAATCTCCTTGTTGATATCACAAATGCTTTTGAAGTAGTCTTCCAATTCTCATACAGTGTAGCATTCGGATGCTTTTGTGACAAAATGGATGACCCCTCGGTGTTTGTATTTTGCCTTTATGTTTTGTTTCAGATGGCGTGTGCAGATGACGTACTTTGCAGAACTGTACACGTCCTCAACAGACTTGTTGATGCTCCCATGCCGATCAGATGCAAAGACCAGTTCACTTGAATCTGGAATCACAGCAGCTAATCTTTGGAAGAACCACTTCCATGCATTATCATTCTCTGAGTCCGCCACTCCGAATGCAATAGGGTACACATGTTTGTCAACATCTTGTGCGGTTGCTGTAATCAGAAGTCCTCTATATTTTCCATGTAGAAAAGCAGCGTCTACCATGATAACCTACATAATTCAATTTATAGTTGTTACACTAGTTTAATTTTATATACACTTTTTATCAATCAAAATTATAGAGTTTATACCTTTCTCATCAAGCGGAATCCTCTAATGGATGCTCCGAAAGAGAGGAATGCATACTTGAAACGATTATATCCATCAATCTCCATGCATGCATATGTTCCTGGGTTTACTTGTTGCATCATGTGGAAGTATGTCGGCAACATGTCATAGGTTCCTTCCGGAGTGCCTCTTACCATGTCTTGTGCAGCCTCTTTTGATTTCCATGCTTTCCAGTAGCTCACATTGTGCCTAAACTCCTTTTGCATTGCATTTTTTATCTGTATAGGATTTGGGCCTTTTGTCACACCTTCATACCTTCATTCATTATATTCAACAAGTAAGCAATTGTATTCTAGTCATATGTAATTAACCCAATAACCCTACTGCAGTAGCTTTTGTTTATCTATTCAGTTATATTGAAGAGGTAAGCACACACCAATTGTCATCTTTACTCATAGGGCTGAGATTGTATAAATAATATAATTCTCATTAATCATACCTTATCTTCATCTTTTCCGCTACAGCTTGATAAGATGGTTTCCGATGTTCTCTGCACATGACTGAAAATGAACAAGTGTGCTCTGTTTTCACCTTTCTAATCTCAAAGTAACTCAAATTCTTCACACATGTAGCTAGTTCTGTCCACTTGCAGCTGGCATCAATACAATTGACCTTGTACCTCTTTGTTGTTGATTTCTTCACTCGAAATTGGAAGTTCTCCTTAACTGCCATGTTAGCCACTGCAGTCCTAAAGTGTTTTTTTGAGCTGAAAATTTGTCCAACATATATGAAATCAATATCATCTTCCTCATTCTCACTAAGGGCTTCATTTTGAGCTTCATCATTTTTGGCATCCATATCTTCTGATGCAAAATCAGTAATAGCGAGTGCCAATGTGTTATCTACACTTGATTCTTGAACATACTCATCAGACTCCATCACCACACTTGTTTGCTGAACAGTTTTACTTATCTGAGTGCCATTCAACTTTTTCTTTGCTAAAACATGCAACGACAAAGACCATGCAATCTGAGACACATCATTTATATGCATGAATGCCTTGAGATATTCATTTTTGCTGATTGTAAACGGAGCTTTCAATTTTTGTAAAGGATGTAGGTGGCTTAACTTCAGCTCATATGTTTCTAGGAAAATGTCAAACCTATCACTAATCATATTTTTCAGTGATTCCAACTCAATATTGTCTTGAATCACAAATGCCTTTGATTCAACTTCACCAACATACTCACAATATCCATTTGTCATCTTCAATTCTCCTCTAAAACAGACGGTCATAAGTTTGAGATCCATCTCTGTACAGCTACGGAATCTGTATTTTACACCTATGCACAGTTCATCATATTATTACTGACAACTGGATTCCATTGAACAAATCACAATCGTTCGAGTAAGAAGTACTTCTTAGATCTAACCCTAAGGTATGGAATTGAGAATTTGGAGTTGCAATTGATATATAGAAAATGAAATTTAGATCTAAAATTTGTGTGTTACCTTGATTAGATTCCAAATCGTGGCTCTTGTCCTTGTTTATAACTCCATATTGCATTGATTTTTCGCCATTGGTGACAACTTTCGAGGATTCTGGAAAATTGATGTTCGAGTTTTTCACCCAATTCTTCTGTTTCGCTCTTCAGTTGGAATCACTGGATGGAATCACGATCTCGATCCCGAATCTGAGATTTTGGTGGGTTAAGCTTGATTTTGGATGCTCTGGATTTGGGATCTGTAGAGGATGTGGATCTCCATTGATGAAGCTTTGATGAAGCTTCGATCGGCGCTGAAAGAAAGGATGGGGCACGTGTGGTGTGTTTTATGGGGAATGGACTACCTAATCTAATTAAAAAAGTTTATTTTCTAATTAGCTAATTAAATGTTCTAAATAGCCTACTTACCTAAATCACCCAAAAAATAATTAAAGATTTCTCTCTATTTTTTTATTAAGTAATAATTCGAGCTCAGACAAAGATTTCTCTCTATTTCTCAAATCTCCATCCCATCTTTTTAATTTCATTTTTTCCTTTTTAATTATCAATATTGGATACTAATTACGACTACTTGGACGGTTCTGAAAGGGGTTGAAATTCATGTCCTCAAATTTGTCCCCTCTCATGTTCCTTTACCCCCTTCTCACAATTCTTAATTAAAAAAAACTAAAATAAATTAATAAAAATAGATTAAAAACTTTAAAAAATTTTGAGTTTTTTTAGAAGGGACAGATAAAGAGGACGGGTTTCGGGATAGAAGATTTGGACCCATTTGAAAGAGGCTTAAGTCATCGGTTCAAATCAGGGACGTTACTTTCATGGAAGGGAGCCCATCATGCCAAGCAAAGTGGCAAATGACATAATTAAATTCATGATTAAATTAAAGAGATAGACAAGGCATAATATTTTATTTTAGAATAATTAATCTCTTGTTAAAAAATGAAGTGCGCGTATCCTTGGTCCTTACATTTTTTTATACAAGGTAATGATTTGCGGTGGTTAACCGTGGTTGACTCATCATCCAAGAGCGTCCTTGTGAACGGAGTCGTCGATCTCAGCTGGAGAGCGCTCCTCAACGAAAGTCAAAGTGAGTCCCAGATGCATCAAACTGTCAACTACCCAATTTCTCTCTGTAAAGGTCTATGTAGGCACAGAACCAGAAATACAATCTTGGGTAGGCTGAATTTGTATGTAATTTTAATTTTTCTCCTATTTATCACTATATCTATTGAGTTAAAAAAAAATTAAAATATTTTTTTATTGATGTAAAAAGAAAGACAAAAAAAAAGGAGAAAGAAAGTAAAAAAAGGAGAGAAAAAAAATTTAGCATTAGTGGTCATAGTAAAAAGAAAGACGAAATTCCCCAATAGAAAAACTCTCTCTTTTGAGAGATGGAAAATCGCTCAGGCGGACTATCCGGCTGGCGGCTTCGGCCATTAAATCCGGCTCCGGCCACTCATCTAGACTCCGGTCACTCAATCCGGCTGTGTCCGCCTCTGATTTGACTCGTTCGTCTCGATCGGGTCTCGCCATCCCCTCTTTCCCTCGTATGAGTTATGGAATCGACCCCCACACTAACCTCTCCGGAGGTTGAAAATCCCTCTTCGGAGGTCGGAAAACCGTCTTGTTGGACCCATGGCCTTTAGGTCAGTCCACCCTCTTCGCCTCCTTCCTCCTCCTTTTGGTTCGGCGAAGTTCATCTCCGGGGTGACGTCTAGGGCTGTCATGGTTGGCGTCTCCCCTCGAATCGCTTGTTTGTTGGGCCTTTTTTGTCCCGATTTGTCAAATCAATTTGGGGCTTTCCGCTCTGATCTGTTTCCTCGTAGGACTTGGTCGTTTCCGGCGCCATTCTTGGAGTTAGGGTTGGTTTCCGGTGGCTGGATGGGGCTGTCGGGAAGCCTTCCTTCCCTTTTCCCCTTCCGGTTCGGTGCCGCCTGAATTGCTTCTCTCGGTCTGGTGGCGCCCTCGGGCTTTACCTACGCGATTGGAATCTGTGGTGGTTTGTTGTGGCTGTTTTCGTATCCGACGGCCGCACCTCTGCTACTGGTGGCTTGTTGCCGGAGTGTATTGGATGACTATGGCCAGCCTGTGCTTGGCCCGATTATTGTGCTTCGGGCCCAAGCTGCTCGAAACTAAAATTAAAATTAAAAAAAAAACAAAAAAAAAAAAACATACACTCGGTATGTAGACTATCTTAATTTTATATATATATATTAATATATGGGGTTAGACAAAATTCCGAAAGGATTTAATGAAAATCCCGAAAGGGCTTGAACAAAACCCCGTGAGGGCTCGAACAACAACCTGAAAGGGTTTCTTCTAGTGCGTTTTACTTAGGTTGTTTGTGGCTGGGCATCTGGTGTGTCTCGCAGTTCATCTTCTTCGTATGGGGCTCTGATGTCCGAAGTCGGGTCTGGCTGGGGTCGAGATAGTGTGTATCGAGGCGACTCCTGAGTCGGGAAGGAGCTTCCTTGGAGGATCGTCTTCACTATCCACAGGAATGCCTGATGTACCGCTGGTCAGCGGTGCTACTGCTAGGTGGTGCTGGGCTTCGTTCGTAGTCTATGTTGTCCCCTGCTTGCGAGGTTTTAGTGGCTTCGATTCGTCTTGCGCTTGTGTGCTCGCCTTCCTTTGTATTGCACTTTTTTCTCTGTTGTATGTTCTGACGGTTCGCCGTCTGCCGTTTATCGGCCTCTCGAGGGTCAGGTCTGTCTGACCCTCGAATCTTTACCTTATCAAAAAAAAAGTAAAAAGAAAGACAACAAAAAAGAGAAAGAAAGACCAAAAAAGGAGAAAAAAAAATTAGCAACCTTTGCAAGATTCAAACCCGCGCCTCTACACCTCTCCTTCATCCTCACTACCAATTGTGTCGACTAAACAATATGATCATTAATATCCTTATATTAGTTTTAAAATGGGGTGAGCTGTAACATACACCAGCCTACCCAAGATCCGTCTTTGGGTCTGTGAAAAGATGACTCTCTCAAAGCACTACAAAAACTGAGAGCATCCGAAATTGTCATCTCGATCTCCTACGGACACTTCCAAGTTTCATTCATTGCGTTGATCATAGTCAAATATTCGTCCTCCACCTCAAGACGAGAGAAATCCCTTTTCGTAGCTTCCAGTAGTCCAACCTGAAGACCAAGTGATGTTTAGAAATGTGATTTTCTACCAGTACAAATGTAATGTCAAAAGTAAATCATTGTCACAAGTGATGTTTGGGAATCTAAAATGTGATTTTTTAAAAATATATTTGTATCCTAATTAACGTATTTTAATTATACAATTAATAATTCAAAGTTGGTGGCAAGAAAATCATTTTCTCAGCTGTATCAATAATTTGGAAACCAGACGAATCTTTTTTCCTATCATCAAAGACTAAATAAATAAAACACAAACAGTACTTAAGCAAATCTATATATAGTGTTTGTTATGGTCGCATACTGCTATTTCTTGACTTACAAAAATATAATAATCCTTATAATACTTTGAAGTTTGAACACAACAATAAAACAAATTGAATTCTATATTTTTAAAAAAAATTCACATATATATAACTGAATTTCCTTTTTCCATGCAATAATAGAAATTTTATACTCCATCCGTCTCAAAATTTAAGTCGTTTGACTTTTTGGCACGCTTTTTAATGTGTTAAAAACTCTATAAAATATTAAATTTTTTTCAAATTTTTTAAAATAATTTCAAACTTATTATATATAAGTTAGAAATTATTTTAAAATTTTTGAAAAAAAAATAATATTTCATAGAGTTTTGAACACATTAAAAAACGTGTCAAAAAATCAAACGATCTAAATTTTGAGACGGATAGGGTATTTCCTTAGGAATGGTGGATGTAAATTGTCAATTTATTCTGCGATTTAGAAATTTGACCTTCTGTTTTTTATTACACGGGAGGTATAATCTCGACTTAACTATGTCGGGGTAGTTGAGCCGAAAAGAATCTCAAGGTAGTACCCGACAGTTCCCGGTTTGATTGCTAGATGTGGCCGCTCTATATTTACCAAAATCAAGGTATAATCTCGACGTTCATAAACAAAAAATAAAGACTCGACGTAACTTTTGTTTTCGGACAGTCCGACCGAAGAGGGGCTGATGAGTGGAGTTGGCAGTCTACACTCGAAGCTAAAATCCAATTCGGTGCGCCATATATGCTTCAAGTGTTCTTTCTTTCCAAGTATTTTAATTATTATGATATACGGAGTATTTATTGTAAAGTCAATTTTTAGTTAAAACGGGAGTCGTGTCGGGTTTATTTTTATTTTTGATTATAAAGTCGGAATTCACCCTTCTAACACAAAAGCTTAAGCCGTTTTGTAGGGGCTTCCCTTTCTTTATATTTTGGTTTGGTTTTCACCTTATTTTTCAATGTGGGACTCTACTCACAAACCCCAACACGCCTCCTCAAGTGCAACCCGCCTGGATCGGGTTGACACTTGAACAATTTTTTCTTCTTCTGAGTCGAGACTCTTTATCTCTCTATTTTCGCCCGGTTTTTGGTTTTTTTTTGGACGGGTTTCGGCATTCTCAAACTCTTTTAGCCTTACCCGAAGTCAGGAAAACCGACCCAACTCGGACCTATAGCCCTGATACCATGTTAGTTTGTGTGGAGAATTTGGAAAAACTAGATCACCATGAACAAGGAGATCTGAGAAACTGAATTCATTGATGAACAAAAAGATACAAAGTTGAACTTGTATACACAGTATGTGAGTGCCTACGTGTATTAATTGATCTGAGCCGAACAATTTGGTCAACGGATCTGTAGAGCTAGTGTTGACTTAAGCTGAGCTGGAGTTAGTTGCTATTGGATGCACTGTAGTCCATCCCCGTCTCATTATCATCGGTCGAAGCTGAGTATCGATCTCTTCGGCGCGTTTGTACAGAGATTGCTTGGCTCACCAAACTCTTACATGAGTTGAGTGTTCCAGACATAACTGCCATCCTTGTCAAATGTGATAACCAGCAGGCTGCTATTCACATAGCTCGCAACCCGGTTTTTCACAAAAGAACCAAACATATATACTTGGACTGTCATTACGTCAGGGAAAAGTTGCTTGAAGGCATGATATCTCTGCATCATGTGCCCACAACTGATCAGCTGGCTGATGCCTTAACCAAGACATTATCTGGTCATCGGTTGCCTTCCATTCTCGACAAGCTGGGAATGGTTTCACCCTTTCCACCTTGGGGGGGGGGGGGGGGGTGATGGACTACAGTGCATCCAACAGCAACTAAATTCAGCTCAGCTTAACTCAACACTAGCTCACCCACGGTCAGAGCTGCAATAAAGCATGTGTGGTTAGGATGTGTTGACCAAATTGTTCGGCTCAGATCAATACACGTAGGCACTTACATATTGTGTATAAAAACTCAACTCAGTATCTTCTTGTTCATCAATGAATTCAGTTTCTTAGATCTCCTTGTTCATGGTGATCTAGTTTTTCCAAATTCCCCACACAAACTAACAATAGTATAGATAGATATAGATTAGTGACATTTTTATAATATATAAATAGACTATACATATAAACTTAACATAGCTATTTCGTTAATTGATCAATACATACAAATTATCGTCAAACGTACCTACTTTTATATAAATAAATATATATAAAATGTAGCTCAAAATTGGGATTTAGTCACCGTAGAACCAAGGCTACATAATATCACATTATATTAGTCACCGTAGAACCAAGGCTACATAATATCACATTATATATTATCCAAAATTCATAGTCAAAATATTAGGGCCTGACCAAATGAACTAACAATTTCTTAATTTATAATTAATGACAAACTGGCAGAAGTTTAATTGAGATACATCTCGAACGTATTATCGATCTGCATCTCATGCCATCTCCCTCCGGAAAAAAAATATAAGAAATTACGTATTTTAAAGAATTAAAAATTATATAAAATATTATTATAGATATTTATTAGTAATAAATATTAAATTTATTTTTAAAAAATTAATATTTTATATATTTTGTTAAAAATTATATGAAATATTATTATTTTTTAACTAGATACTTATTAGTAATAAATATTAAATTTATTTTTAAAAAATTAATATTTTATATATTTTAACTTCTTAAAATACGTGTTAAATAGTAAAAAATCTATACAAATTTTGTATTCACGAAAATTTTTACGGAAAAAGATCGAAAAGGAAATGAGCATACGACCAATTAAAATAAGTGACATACATAGTGATGCATAATATTACACATGACATCCTCATTGAGGCAAGGACGGATAGCAAGCAATGCAGATTGTCATACAATACAATCATGTTATATGTACTTTCATCAATTTTATTAATTAATATATTGGTTGTGTTGAAAAAGAAATTTAAAGATAAATAATTTTATATTTATTTTGAAAAATGATCAACCAATCACAAATGAATTGCCTACATATATGTTAGCATAAATTATAAAATACTTTTACATAGTTTTTAAAGAAAAACATGTCGTTTGATTTTTAACATGTTTTTAAGAGCTAAAAACTATATATAAATTATCATTCCTTTTCATTTGAATACTTATTACTCTCTCCGTTAATTAAAACTTGACGTTTTACTATTCACGCGCGCTTTTTAAGGTGTTAAAAACTATATAAAATATTAAATTTTTTAATATATTTTTTTAATCACGAGGGAAGGTGATAGCTAGGCTCCCTTCGTCAACACATATCATTTTACATTCGTACATAATTTTAAAGAAAATCAGTAAATATACTATTTTAGTTTTTACACTTATTTATTACACAACTTTTTTACTTTATTAAAAACTATAATTAGGAATAGTTCATTAATATTTTCATAAATTAAGGTCAAAATAACTATAATAACACATACATATTTTTCTAAATGTAGGGAGTAATTTGATCTTATCATATTGGGTGATGTTTTCCCCTAACATATAAACGTACCCACAAGTTAGAATATTGATGAGTAGATTGTCAACTCTCCTCATTTCATTAAATGTTTTGAGTTCAAATTTAAAATATGGAATAATTTCTTATAAGAGAACACATAATTAAACTCTTATTAAACCTATTTCATACTTGATGCATTAAGCCACTTATTTTGATTACAAAAAATATAGTAAAGAGATCTTATATAATTTAGCTACAATTTGTCAATTTTATAGAGTGAATCTTAAGTAGACTATTCTCACGTGATCATCACATAGTACTCACATTTTCTCAACATTAACTTAATTACTTGACATCATTTCTCAACTTAACCGGCATCTTCCCTCCTAGATTAAAAAAAAAAAGAAAAAAAAAAGTCTCATGTTGAATATTATAATTAAGAAAAATAATCCCCATGAACTATAAAATTCTCTTAATCTTAGTGAAGCTAAATTGTCTATTTGTTGTGTGGGTCAAGAATATGGGATTATTTTCTAAATTAATAAAAAAAAAAATTGTTGGGTTTTGTTTGTATGTTGTGTGGGTCAATTTTGATTAGTCTCAGTCAAGACTGTTGACTCTTGACTATCCCTATTGTCAAATATGATCGATCTAGCTTGCCACCAAGGAATCAAATACAAACCCTAAGTGGATATCATTTTTAATCTATTTATTTATTAATTAATTCACCAAATTGATTTGACCTTTTAGGGAATATATTGTTTTTTAATTAAACACAATTAGCAAGGTGATTGACGATATCTTTTTTAAAGTACGGAGTACAGTATATATTAGTGCTAGTCGTAATCAGAAACACACATGCTTAAGAACAATTTGATACACAATACTTATAAGCAGGCACGTAACTGTAGGTGGGTTAACATCCGTTTTAGTGAAATCGCATTTTTTATAAAATTAAAAAATAGGTAATAAAATAAGAACAAATTAATAAAATATGTGAATAGAAAATCATAAACTTCGAAAAATTTCGGAAAGTAGCCGTTGAAATACTCTCATTCTAAAATTTAATTAAACTAATATCTTATATTTATTTCATTTAAAACTATATAATATCAAAATTGAAAGGTTTAATAAGCAAGCTAATGGAATTTTTTTTTGTCAAACGAAGCCTAAGTGAGAGAATGAAGTCATACTCCTTTAAAAAAATCAAATTCATTTATAGAACGATTAGATTTGATTGAATTAGACTAAGGAAAAAATGAATCCCTTTGGCGTATTTCTAAAGATGGAATCCCTACTACGATTAGGCTCATTAGTCGTGATATTGGGATTCCCACTAACTGCCTGTTCTGTGTTATAAACTACGAGGATACGAAACACCTACATTTTAATTGCCCAATCACATATACTACGTTACAACTTATATTACCCACTATCGCTGGAAAAACAATTACCTGCCAAACGAACTCTACGAACATTACGCACACTTTTAACCAGCTCAAAACTGAATTAGGTAACCATGATTTCTCATGGTAATGCATCTGGTATTTCCGCAACAAAACGCTGTCTGAGAATGACATCATTCATTAAGGACCAACTTGAGAACTGGAAAAAAAAAAAACAAAAGAACTTGACCAAGAATCAGACGCAGATCCAAAACAATCAACAAATCCACCCACCAGAATTCAGCCAATAAACGACGAAGGTGCAAATGGACAAAATCGCAACCTAATTGGCACAAACTAAATTTCGACGGGGCTTTTTCTGCCTCAAACTTAGGTTCTTACAGATACGTCATCTGTAACCATCTTGGTTTTGTGATTCATATTGGTGCAGGACCTTCTCCCTTCAGTTCTGTCACCAATTTCGAAGGTTTCACCTTGTGGAACAGTATTAACAAAGCTTGAACTACACATCAACCAACTCATTATTGAAGATGACAATTTAAATATCATCAATAGCCTTCATAATGGCTCGTCTTGCTCAGGAGACATTGAAATGATTATATCAGATTCCCTTCTCTTGCTTCAACACTTTAGCTCTGTACAGATCCGGCACATCTACAGAGAGGTCAATCATGTAGCTGATCGTCTTATACACAAGCGTTGATTTTTCTGAATTAAATCCTCCCATGGACATTGTGCTCCACAATTTCATCCGTCAGAATGCTCTTGGTTAGATTGGCTTTTTTTCGCTTAAAAAAAAAGACTAAGGGAAACAAGGTACTACCTTCATTTTAAAATAATTTTTGTTTTATATAATTTAAAATTTTAATATTTTATATAATTTTTAGCTTTTTAAAAAACATGTCAAAAAAGTAAAACAATGATTTTTTTTGAGAGGGATGGAGATGATTTAAAATGAACTGGATTGCATATATTAAGGCTTTGTTTGGCCAAGCAAATAGCTTTTCGGAGCTTATGGTTTTGATATTATATAGTTTTAAATGAAATAAATATAAGATTTTAGTTTAATTAGCTTTTGAAATCAAAAGTTTTCAACGGCTACTCACCCGAGCTTTCCAGAGCTTTTGTTTTTTTATTCACAAGTTTTCAACAGCTAACCTGTCAGCTAGGTTTACCAAACACTATACTAACTTATTAACATATATTTAACACAAATAATCAAACAGCTTCATCTACCCAACAACTTCATCTATTTCAAAAGCTACCATTTTGTAATACGCACCCGATTAACTTAATTGGATACACTTGACCCATAGCCAACTTGAAAATAACTCAAGATATACGTACACTTGAATTGATAATATAAAACGGGCATCATTTTTTTTTTCATCCACCAAAATAGAACCCAAACCAAGTAAACTGTAATTCAGAACTAGAAATCTGGCCTACATCTTACCCAACTTGTCATTATATATATTTCCATATTTTGATATATTTTTTCCAAATTTTGTTTGTTAGTTTAAAAGGTGATCGATCCTTATCAGATCGACTCGTTTATGATCAACAAGTTTGAAACTCGTGTTTTATATTATAGTAGAAAAATAAAAATTACATAGATTATATTAGAAAAATACAAACTGCATTGCCACTCTTATGTATATCGGGTTTGGATTTCATTGCATTTTAATTATAATTCAATTGTTTTACCTTATTTTATATGAGTATTTGGTTGTACAAATAAAAATCTCGTAAAAAACGAGGTAAAAAGTAATCTAATCAAATAATCATATAAATCGAGATAAAATAATTGTGTTACAATTAATATATTGTGGAATCCAAATACACCCTTAATTTAAACACCTTAAAAATTGTGGTAACAAAATACGACCTTATCTATTTGCATTATAAACATAATATAATTGAAATTCAAACACACCCATCAAGTGGTGGATCCAGGGCACGATTATATATGTTTGGTGTTGTTTTTAAGATTGAAAAATTATACTTTAAAAATTATTGATAACTAAAAGATTGATTATTTTCAAAAATAATTTTTCTAAAACACAAACTTTCATAATAGAAGTTTATAAAACATATCCATATAAGTTTATAAAGTATAATATAATTTTAATAATATAACTAACATAACACTATATTTAAAATAATTAAGTGCAACACCTGAATAGTTTAATATTGAAAAGTAATATGGCATATGTAATCTCAGTTGAACTATTAAACTAAGTTGATTTATTCATATGATATGGGCTGCCTGTGACAGACAGTCGGCCAGGTACTAAATTTCAACTGGGCCAGGTACTAAATTTCTACTGTATGATCTCATGAAAACTAATGTGTACCCAAAACTATATCTGGGCAAACGCGGGTTGGCCCGTTTTGCCCGCCCCGTCCGCCCGCATTGGCGGACGGATTTGGACATGAGAAAAAGTTCACACGGGCTGCTAGGCTCGGCCCGCGCCCGCAACGGATGTGGGATTGGACATATCAATCATCCCGTTACGGGCCGCTAGGCCCGTAACAGGTACCCGCATTTTTTATTAAAATTAATATATATGTGTATATATGTAATAAATAATAATAATTATTCATTTAGAAAACACAATAACTATATATGTAATATATACATATATATATATATATATGTGTATATATATATATGTGTGTATTCATTTTAATATATACTATAGTATTAATTATTCATTTTAAAAACAGTAGCTATAGATGTAATATAAATTATTCATTTAAAAAAATTAAAACAGTAACTATATATGTATTAATATTATATATATTAAATTGATTACAATATGTATATATGTATAGCTATATAAAAACAGTATGTATGTATAGGCGTATAATTTTAATAAAAACAGTGTGTGGTTTGCGGGTACCCGTGGGCTACCCGCACCCGCATTCGCGGACGGGCTTGGACACGACTTCCAACCCGTTAAGCGGGCTTAGCCCGGCCCGTGCCCGCAACAACGGGACAAAATCTCGGGTAAAGCCTTGCCCAAGCCCGGCCCGCGCCAGCGTTTGCCCAGGTCTACCCAAAACCCGACCCAATCTGTTTGAAACCAAGGTTTACCTGTGAGTCGAACTGGTTGACGCAAACTGATTTATCTAGTATGTGGCTCTTACCGGCTGAGACACGTGCTCATTTACCATCAAAATGTGGGTTTCCTCGTCATAAACAAAATGATCAAAGATATGAAATTTTATCAAAATTTATTATCCAAAACCCAATTCAAACCCAACTAGCTCCAAAACTGAAACAAACCTGACCAACATCATATTCATAGCCTAACCCAAAAAACACCCAACTCAAAACTTGAAATAATTGAAACTCCAAATCTAACATACCTAAATTAAATTAAAGGTTCGAAATATACAAAACCTAAAATAATCAGAACCCAAAATTCCCAAATCTAACCCAAATTGTTAATCTTAAATAAAATAACCAAATTACATGGTAATTACGCAAGAGGAGAGGGTGTCTTCAAATAGAGTAGTTGTGAAAGGGAATAGAGGGAGAGAATAAGATTGGGTACAAAGGATTTGGACCAGGTTGTTTGACAACATATCAGTACTAATTACTTAACTCCAAAAAAAAAACGATCAATACTAATTACTAGTTTGTACTAATGAATCGATGAAGCCATTCAATCGTAACACACAACTCATTTAAATATTTCTAACTATTCCTAAATAGCCTCTCTCTCTATATATTTAAAAAAAATTGGATAAAAAGACAAATGAGTATATTAAATGATTTCTTAGAGACAGATTAAATTAAAAGACGATATGGACAAATTGGTATATTTAATATCTTCGATAGACAAATACCCTTTTTGCTCCACGGATTTTGATTTAAAGAAATTGGTCCGATTTTAACTTCAAAACCCAGTTTTATTCGTTATTTTTATTAGGTAAAAATTCGAAGGTCATACAGGTCTGACTCATCGAGAGGCCGATAAAGTCGGCAGACGGCGTACCGGCAAGCGAACAACCTAAAAAAAAGAAATACAGATAACAAGCGAAATAAAAAAAACAGAAATAAACTCTACAACAAAACGTTCCAAGAAGACCAACACCGAAAAAGCTGAGGAAGCAGCCGAAGAACGAAGCCAAGCATCACCGAACAGTAGCACCGCGGGCCAGCGGTACAACAGGACTCTAACTTCTGTGGGTAGTGCAGACGAACTCCAAGGAAACTCTATCCCGGATACGGAGTCGCCCTGAACGCACCACCTCGACCCCAGCCAGACCCCACTCCAGACTCCACGCCCCCAACAAAGCAGAAGATCTCCTAGAAACATCGGAAGCAGAGCCGCAAGCTGCTCGAACAAAACACCAACAAAATTACATCTACAAGAATATCGACAAGCTCTTGCGGGATTTAGATTAGATAAAGCCGTTTTGGCCTTTTTTTTTTTGACAAATCCGCAACCTTGGGTCCAAAGCACACAGTTTCGGGCCAAGAAAGGATACCAATAGACCACCTCGGGCCCAAGGAAAATCCTTAGGGCCTAAGGCAATCAGAAATTAGCCAAGCACGAGTACAACACCAGCAGAACTCCGGCCAAGCTCCGACCAGGAAACGAGCAAGAAGGAGAGAAGCGAAATCCACCGATCAGCACAAGCCCCAAACAAGATCGCTGAGACAATAGAGCAGGAGTGAAAGTAGGCAGAGACAGTGGGAGGAACAAATCCACTCCAGGGGGAGATGGATTTGGGTTGGAAACAGGAGGTCGGAAAACAATCAGATCTGCGAAATAGGGAGGTGGCCGGAAGACTGAAGGTTGAAAAGGGGATTTAAGGGGATAGATCCGGCGGCGCGTGGAGCAGTGGGAGTGAAAGACTGATCCGAACGGCATAGACATAGAGGGGGCGACGGAAGCACCGGGGTCACCGGCGGAAGAATCTGGCATGGCCAATCGATCGGAAAAAAACCAGCAACAACCAGCCATTGAACACAAGGGGAAGGAGAAATAAAGGGAGTTGAACCAAAACCGAGGTCGGAGACAACGATTTGCCCAAAATCTGGATTAAGATAGAAGAAGGTGAACCAAAGAGATTGCCCAAATTCTGGATTCTCAAGAACGAGAGTTTCTCTTTACCCAATTTTATTCGTTAAAATTAGCAAACTATATCCTTGTGTTTTGCAGCGGAAGATAAACATTTAAACACCGCCCTTTTTCTTCCTCCATAACTTCATACTTCTCACTAGGCTCCTGCATCTCCATCTTGAAATCTTCACCCCCATATCCAAATCAGTTTATGTAAATTTGTAAATCCATCAATTTACCCCAAAACCACTCCAATCAATCATAAACGCCCCTCATCCATCTTCATCCTTCATGATAGTAAATATGGGGTGGCCAATAGTGGTTCCAATGGCCTCAACAAATCATGATGGATCTAATGGTGGCGATGGCAACCCCAACACAACTCTCTTCTTCAAATTTTATCTGCTTAGAAAGAAAAAGGGCGTGGCTTTAGTTGCAAGAGAGTGAAAAGCCAAGATCAAGTTCAGCCTTCATCTCGCTAACATGTAACATGTGCGAGATTGTGATGGTGAGATTTGAGGGTCTTTGATTTGGATTCGGGGATTTGAGTGTTGGCAAGGATTTAATTTAGAGAAAATTTGCGCCGAATTTTGAAATATTTAGAAAACTGACCCAAAATTTTGGAATATTTAGAAAACTGTCCCATCTTAACACTTCACATACATTTCTCTTAGATCTATCCATCCCAAATACCCCGACCTTGTGCCTCCGCTCCTCTCTCTCCCACCGCCGGTTACGATTAGGTTTCCTCTCCTCAACTGATCCGCCATCTTCATCCTACATATCCCGGTCTTCATCCTCCAGATCTAGCGACAAGTCGCCTGATTCGCCAGATCCCCGTGGAAGGGAAATCGAAATCTACGGGAGAAGTAAATCGGTCGAGGATTGCGGTGTGTTTGGTAGAGGATTGCTCTTCAACTCCAATCGTTCCGCCGGTCGAGGATTGCAGTGTGTTTGAGCGCCTGCCTCCTCTCTTCAATCGTAACTGCAGGAAATTGTCTGACTCCGTGAAGGAGATTCTCGGCACCTGCGTCTATGTTGGATGCACTGTTGATGGAAAGGATCCGAAGGACTTGCAAGAGGACATCACCTGCGTCCGTCTGCTAGCTTCGTGAAGGAGATTCTCGGCACCTGCGTTCGGCACCTGCGTGCTCTGTCGGACATTCTTCCTTCTTCCTCCTTTGCTAGCTCCGCCTGCTTTCATCCTTCACCTGTTCGACAAAATGCCAAAGAGAAACCACAATAGATTGATCGAAGGTATTCATCTCTATATCTGTTTGATGTTTTGATTCCTATTGCTTAGCAATTACAGATTGGAAATGCAATTAAGATTAGAGAGGCAATGTCCATTATCTCCTTGGTGCACTTTGGTCGTCGTTTAAGACATGCTCATCAGTCTATGAAGCCTTCCCTCTTCACTGTCTTTTTTTTGCTTCCGATTATGTTATTTCTATTCACTGTAAATTGGTATATTGTACTCCATTGCTGTCAGCAAACTCTTTTGGAAAATCAATTACGGAGTATAAAATAATTTGCCAACAGAGAATCATATGTGTTTCTGCTGTGTGATTTATTTAGCAATATCAAGTCATGACCAAGTTGGCTATCTATGGATTTCTCCTACAGGACTTGGGATTGCAGAACATACAAAAAGCCTTATCAATGCCACTTATTAGTGCCAGCCTCGTGCTTGCCTTGTACAGAGATTTATGCTGACTAGGCAACTTGTAATTATCTTATGTATGTATTCCTTGATTTAATATATGATGTGTTGCCTAATATGATTGGCTACTGGTGGGCAGAATTAACATTGTTCATGGCATTTGAAATGTGTGCTACTGTAGTACTTAGTTAACAATGGTGACTAAATATCATAGCAAAATAATTTTATCAAACAATGTCTTAAATTTGTGGTTTTTATTATGTTAAATTGTGTTAGCAAAATTAAATATTTCAGTGTCAGTAAACGTTATTGTTAATATTCCCCTCAGCAATCGTATATATTTTTTCCTTTGAAAGTTTCTCGTCAGCAATTGTTTTCTCCGATATCGACGTCAGCATCGTCGACATCCCCAGTGTTAGCATCGTCGACGCTCCCCGCGTCAGCATTGTCGGAGTCCCCGGTGTCAGCGTCAGCATCTCTGACATCGGCGTCAGCATCCCCGACATCGGCGTCAGCAAATTCAATGTACTTGGTGTTAGCGTCAGCATTGCTGACACGCAAAAAAAAAATTGCTGACGCGAAGGGGCATGCAGGGAGGGGTATATGAGGATGGACACTTTGTTAATTATTTCAATAAAGTGGATACTTTGCTAATTTGACCACTATTTTTAGACACTTTGCAAAATGCCCCTTTAATTTAGGGTAGTTAATAAAAAATAACATTAATATTTGGGAGTGTTGAATTCAGCTTTAGTGCTTTAACATGCCTTTAATGGAGCTTGAGTAAACCCTGAATGTAGAGAACCAATGGAACCAAGAGTTTTGTCTATTTTGTTTTCAATTAAACCGGTTTTTAATTAAAAAAAACAACCAATTTCATTAAACAGAAATCAAAGGGAGCAAAAAGGGTATTTGTCCATTGAATATATTAAATATACCAATTTGTCTCTGCCATATTTTAATATACCAATTTTGTCTCTAAAGGGTTGTTTAATATACTCATTTGTCTTTTCGGTTAAAAAAAAATTCTAATAGGGTCTTTTTCATTATTTTAGAAATCTGAAACTACCGAATCCAGCACTCCAACCTAGTTGAAGATTGAAGAATATGAGCTAAAATTGAAGAATATGAATATGTTCAAACCTAAAGGTCATGTGCTCAGTACATTCAAATTAGACATGAGCAAACATGAGTCAACAACCCAGCCCGCCCAACCCGCCAGGCTAAATTTGCATGCTTAAATAAAGCAATTAACCCAAGTGAGCCGATAGGCCTGGCCCGGTAGGCTCAAATGGCCAGACTTGGGCCAAGGATCAAGTCCAAGCGAGCCGGTAGGCCCGGCCCGCCTATATATATTAATTATATATTTATATGGAATTAGCAAAATCCTAGATATATTGATTATATAATTTATACTTGTATATTTATTAGTACTTTATTAATACTAAGTGACTAATAGTATTCAAATCACATATAAATTAAGGAATACAATATTATTAAATAAATTATTTTCAAGATATTTTTCATTGAAACAAACCTACACTAAAGATTTATGGTGTAATTTCAAAGTTGCGTAATTTGTGAACCTTTGTTTTGTATGAAATTTCAATCTTTTAAGATATTTAGCACACACTATAAAGTTTGACGTACATCAAACGCAAAAATTAAGAAAAAAATATTTCACAAACTTTTGATGGGCGGTCGGGTGGGCTATTCGACCTGCCCATGTGGAAACATTTTGATGGGCGGTCGGGTGGGCTATTCGACCTGCCCATGTGGAAACAAGGTAGTTGGCCTAAAAACCGAGACTAGCCCAAGCTCCACCCGCTATAATGGATCAAGATTTTCATATAGGCCCGACTCAAGCCCGTCCAGCCCATACTCAGGTCTAATTCAAACAGCCGCCACATAATACAAATCCTTTTTCCCTCAACAAATGTACTAAAACAAACGACCTTTAGGTTCTCTAAATGTCGAAGCCTCCAAAATTTACCTATATGTTCTGTGAGCTCATATTCATATTCTTCAATCTTAGCTCATACATGATTCTTCAGTCTTCGGCTAGGTTGAACGTAACAGTTTCATTAATTGAAATGACAGCTTCAGATTCCTCAATCGTTAAGCCATCACCTGTTTGGGGGTGATTAGGACGATATTACTCTCATCTGTTTCAGATAACCTCATCTACTGAGTTTAACTGGAGTTTTAACTTGTCTTATTCAAGGTTTTGAATTTTTTTGGAAATTTATTTGCTGTTGAATTTAAATTGATCAAGAAAAGGTTTATATTGTTAGATTCAATTTGTTAGCAATTTTAGGCTATGCTCAAGTAGACTTGGACACAAATCAAAGTGAGGGAAAAATTAAGAACTGAATACCAACACAACCAAAACCCCAGGGCAAGCAAACCAACCCAATACCCATAAAAAACATGATCCAACCTATAAAAGCAAAAATTAGCTGACCCAAATCTGTAACCCATCACCCATTCAAACTGATGTGTGGTGCCCAGAAGACCTCAGTAACATGAAGGTATAATGATGTATGAATTCACATTCCACAACATGGAAGAAAACAAAGGGAACTAACCCATGTATACTTCTTGTACCAAAATTCTCTTCGAGCATGCGCCGTTCGTCTCGGGAGCTATTTACACCAAAACAGCGAATAGTGTGCATCTCTGCAAAAAGAAAAGGGGGCAAACAAAACCACCTTCCTTTCTAGCTTGCGTATTGAGAATCATAAAACCAGCCTGAAGGTTTTCCTTAGAAAGCTGAACACCAGAAACAGAAGCACTAGCATCATGAACTTCTTCGAGGCGAAAATCCTGAGGTTTACTTTCACACCATGCTTTACCATCAATTTAAGCATGGCCAGTCTCAGCATTAGAAGCAAGGAAATCAATGAGCTTGAGATGATCTTACAGGCGTCCATGGGCCCACGTTCGTCGTTTCCTCTATCACTGGCCATCTCCACATATGAACAAGTGGGGGATTCATGGATATCTACCTGGTTTAGCCCAAGATTCTCGTTCAGATAAACGGATAGGTGTATAAGCAGCTTTGCAAGCCACGCCACCTCATCGTCTGAGATTGGGCGTCTCATCCAATCACCCTTGTACTTGACATCATTTATTGAGCGGTTACCAAGCCTTCTTGGCAGGAATATTTCCTCGCGGGATTGGATGCATGGTGCTTTACCTGGTGTGCTTGGGCTTTGCTTGAGAACATGATCACCGAACAAGCAGTGAAGCTGGGACTTCAATAAATCTATGCTCTGAAGGCTGCTTGGATCAGCAGGAATGGCATGCAGCTCTGATTCTGCCCGTAATATGAACAGCTGAGGAAAATGTCATACACAAAAATTAGACTTGTACATAAAGATCGCAGCAAGAAACATATGTCGAGGGAAGATAGGCTAGGCAAATCAACCTGAAGTAACTGCTGGCCACCATCCTCTCCATCACTGAAAAGTTGCAAGTCATTGTTCCAATTATCGTGTAAGAACGACCCATCTGCCCCACTCTCACATAGGCCATCTTCCCAGTCCTACCAGTAGTAACAGTGTAACACAAGACAGGATAGTTGTTACCAAATTGTTGAAAAGTTCCAATTGAAAAGTCAGGATCAGATGTTGATTCAATACCATAATTCATATCACATATCAATGAGAAAGGTTGTAAGAGATCTAATCACATATCAATGAGAAAGGTTGTAAGAGATCTAAAATGTTACCCGACTTAGAAGTTAGAGTTTACCTGCAACTGTTCACGGATGGGTGTAACAAACTTGTACAAATTGTGAAGTGATGACTTGCATGATCCAGCTTGTCTAGAGTGGAAAACAGCGTCAACATTCTTTATCAGATCTAGAAGTTCTTTTGAACAGGTGAGCATATTTATTATCTGCATAAACAAATTTGACAGCTGAAGCCTCACAGAGTTGAAGACATTATAAAGCTATTAGTGGCATGCATGATTGCATGGAAGTTAAAAACACCAAAAAATTTATGTGATTGATCTATTATTGACATCACTAGATTAATAGTTTCAATGCTCAGAAGCTATTAGGACAGCTCAAGCAAATAAACATCAGTTATTGCAGAGCACTGATTATGCTCCTTTTTATTTATATCTGGAAGCGGAAACAGCACAAGAACCAGATAACTCCCACTAACTTTCCATACAATTGCATATGCCAATTCCATCTAGTTTTTAAAGAACATAAACAGTCATTTATAAAAATTGGAAAACAGACTTAATGCAACCAGACAAGTGCTTCAAACAGAACTTGAAAAATCAGTCTTTGTCACTGTCTCTCCTCTGATGATATCTGGACAATTAGTTTCAGTCATTTGGAGTTTTGACTAATTTGTGAAGGGCAGAAGATCATAACTGATGTCAACTTTTTTTCCATAAAAAAAACACACATGCTGCCATTCTCGTGATTGTATAAAAATGGTAAGCACTGAAGAATAAACAACATATTGATGAGGGGTCAACTACTTGCTAGAAGCTAAAAACAATTAAGGATTGTAAATTATGCTAACCGGATATAAGCAAAAGCTACAGCAGGACAATGATCTTTTAAAAATCTGAGTAGGTGATAACTTTTGAGGAGCAGGAGAAAGACAACTGCTTACCATTTTGTAAGTAACATGATTTATTTTCTTCTTTTTTATAAATACAGAGTTTTTTACAAAAGATTTAAAAAAATTATAAAGAAAACACTTGATGGCAAACATAATAATACTTCAGTTTGAACTTGAAAAACATGTTGTATAGAAGCTGAGTTACTCCTCAAGGAAACTACAATATAGCAGTGCACAAACCAGTTCCATTGTGTTTGTGAACATGAAGTGATGTGTTAATATGTTGCCATTTTCCTTTCGGTAAAGGGCATTTTTTGGACAGTATCGGTGATGTTTCATTAATAGGGCTACAAAAAACTACTGTATCTGCTAATCACTTACAGCAAGATGTACACAATACACTGAAAGACCAGAGGCAATAAGTGATGGAGGCAACAATACAGGGAAGTGTGGAAAAAAATTCCTGGCCAGAAATATTTAGGGTGTAATGGTACAAAATGTAAACCAGTGTAAACTCTTCTACATCATTCCCCTAAAAGTAAACAATGCCAGATCAAGTAGACCATTTGATTTACAAACAAATGAATGAATGTTCAGCAGAATTCAGGTGCTGCAAAGTGCAAACTGCAACTCATGACAACACAGTAAAGTTTAAAAGACCAATACATAGAAGTCTTGCTTTGATCATCTTACTGATGACTGCCTAGCAAGTTTACAACTCCTTCACAGTCTACTTATTGACCTACTTCTACTTGAAAACATTTTCATAGTTCTGCAATATGTCAGCAGTTTTGCATTACACAACAGCATTCAAAGACCACACTGTCCTATTTGAATGTACATTCAGGTCCTTCTGTTATATTTTCCACAAATCTATTCCAATCTGGGATTTCAAGTTGTCATGCAATATAATCTGTAGTATCTGTATTACTTTAAACAATAAAATAGCAAAACAAAACAACGACAGGCAAACAATATCTAAGAAGTAAAAGAACCACCCCTAGCATTTAAAAACAACTGATGCTGAAAAAACCAAAACATAAGTTCTGCTTCCAAAAGTAATTGATTTGGATATATACCATAGCATGTCCCATGAAAAATTGAAAAACACATCACCATAAAACCTCATCTTGACTCACACATCTCCATGTTAAGAAAGGTGAGCAAAAAAGAAGCATAATGGATGATAATAGACGAATGTGGATCATAGTTCAATTATATATCAACTCATTTATCCTACCACACAAGTCCGTAGTAGAAAAGCTTAAGATTCAGCCAAAGTTTGTGAAGGATATGATATATGATATTATCAAAAAGACACAGGTACCTTATTGGGATGCAGATGAAGGAGAAAAAGATTGAACACTTCAAACAACTAACCTTGGCAACCATCTGAATCATCAGTTCGGGATTGGTATGGAGGAATTTGTGTGCAAAGCCAATGAAGTGCATAACCAAAGAAGTATAGTAGAGATAGTTGGATAAAACATAGTCTTGCCAAGCAGGTGAATAGTTATGCTCTTTTGATTGACCATGGTACTTTTCAAGTGTTTTATTGGGACTGCCCACCATTGAATCAAGTTCCAAGAACTCATCCGTGCTAAGCTTCCAAGGTTCCATATAAGCAATCCAAACAGAAATAACTCCAGACACATTGTTCATGGGACTCCCAACAGGACAAAACAGAAACGTCCTCAATATGAACCTGTATAGTGGCCTTTGAATCCATAAGTTCCAAGGTCCAGCAGACGGTAAACTGGCAGATACAGATGCCGCCTCCACAGATTTCATATTATCAGCAAAACCTGACTTCCTCCACCTTGGACTTCCACCAACCTCGGGTACTTCTGCAGCCACAAAGGAGCACAAACTCAAGTATCTCACAAACAAACTCACCACCTCCCCCAAACCAGCAACAGGAGGCACGTCACCCAGCACAGCCCTAAAAGGAACCGACAATCCAAACGATTTTCTCACACTGACAGGCAACGGCGAAAAATCATTACCAACCAACCAGTAATGTATCAAAGCACTGACAAAGAACTCCGCCTTCAACGCAACCGAATCATCAACACTATTCGAGTAATGAAGCAGCGAACTACAAAACGGCTGATACGCATTTGCATCAGACATCGGCACAAAAGCACGGAGATATGCATAAAGCAGCCGCGTGTACAGATTGCACTCGCTCTTCTGCTCCGTTCCACGCCTAGGACCTCCCGAGAACACAGGAAGCGACGGTGTCCAATTCTCGATCGCGAATTTCCTGCTCTTCGGAGCGGGAACCGGGGTTGAGGTCTCATTACTCCCCTTAGATACAGGATAATAAGCAAACCAGAACAAGTAATACTCAAACACATTCAATTCAATCTGATAGAGGGAGCGACCTTTAACCTGATCCGACTTAACCCTACCTCGCAGCATAGGGCACAGATCGGAGACCGCCTGGCAATCGCGGTCGCCGGAGAGGGAGAAACGGAGCCAGTCAGGGAGGCGTTCGGAGGGGAAGACGTAGCGGACGAGGCCGAGGCGGTCGACGGCGGAGATGGAGGAGAGGAGGACGCCGGAGGGGGAGAGGAGGGAGAAGAGCGAGGCGGAGAGGTCGGGGGAAGCGGAGGCGGTGTCGATCCATGCCGGGGAGGCTTTGGGGGAGGAGTCGGAGAAGCCGAAGAGCTGGGAGAGGAGGGAGGGGAAGGTTAGGGAGAAGAAGTGGCGGGAGAGGTCCGGGGAGAGGGAGCGGAGGTGGGAGTCGACGGAGGATAGGGCGGCGGAGATTTGGGGGACGGTGGTGGCGGAGAGGAGGGAGGAGGCGAGGTCGGCGGATTTGGAGTGGGTGTCGACGGAGAACGAGTGAGGTATCATGGCGACGGAGGTGGGAGAGAGACACGCACACAAATGGCGGTGGAGAGGTCAGTTTATATTAGGGTAGGAAACGGTGAGTCGGTGACGGACTGACGTGGGGGTGGTGGGGTCCGCTTTTATTTAACTTTTTTTATTTATTTTTTTTTTGTTGGCATTTTGAATTGGGTAGGGGGAACAAAATGGCGGTCTTTGGGGAACCGGACCAGCCGGTGCAATATAAAACGCGGCAGTTCAGTGTTTTGGGGGTAATTTACATAAAACCGCCATTAAATTAGGCAACTTTTTGAAAAAAACCCATTAATTAGGATATTCTAAAAATCCACTCATAAATGACCTTTTCTAAGAAATCACCCACAATCCTATTTGTGCTTAAAAACTTTGAAATTGATATTTAACTTTTTGACTTTTTGTCATGCTTTTTTAACTTTATAAATATTTTATAAATAATTTTGTAATTATTAGTGTTAACTATAAATTTGAAAAAAAAACTAATAAAAAATATCAAATATTTTGAGACAGAATCTATATAAAATATTAAAACAGAGGTCTGAAACGGGCTCTGGTGCGATCTCGCGTCCACGTAATTTTCTGGATTAAAGCGGGATTATTTTTGCTTACGTGGCATTTTCTGGATTAAAGTGGTATTATATTTTTGGCCCACATCAATTAATAAACGAATATAGTTAGTTAAAAACTTATCTTTTTAGATCAATAATCTATCCAATATAACTTGAATAAGTTGTTATAAATATTTATTATTTTCATGCTTTTGTTAATAAACTATATTATTTATTATTTTAAAAGATGAAGAAGGAATATTTGATGCGTTATTCTACCTTTTAGATCAAATTGAATATAATATATTTATATATAGTTTTATTTTTGTGAGCCACGTCAATTTGATTTTATTTTTTTAAGCCACGTCAATTAATTATCTAATATAATATTTTAATATAATTAATATAATAAAATATAATTTATTAACAAAACGTGCAACCGCGCGAGTAACGAATACTAGTTAATATTAAAGTCCTATAATACTTTTAACATGTTTCTTTACACAATTTTTTTTAGATATAAAGGTAGTTGTTTTAAAAGAATTTTGTGGGGGGGGGGGGGGGGGAAATCTCTTCAATAAAGGGTGGTTAAGTGGTAACTTTTCAAATTAGGTTTTTTTTTAAGTGGCACCTTCAAATTAGTTAAGACAACAACACATTGTCAAATATGGAGTACATGTAACATGTTATTCAATTGATGGGCACATCTAATTCCTTTTAAACCTCCAAATGCGACATAAAAACCAGAATTGTAATTGTACAACCATATATGTCCGTCATCCGTATAACACGTCTTACCTATCCCGCTTTGGCGAATTAGTCGCCGTCGGAGATCGTTATTGACGACAACACTAGAGTTACAACTCGACGGCGATGGTTCGTGCTCATAGCCGAGCTGTCCTGATCTGCTGCTTGAGGATCGGTTTAATGTAATGATGGTAACCATCAGGGACAACCGAGTCATTCAGCGGATCCTTCCATGCCTCCTCGTAGAGCTTCGGATATACATTGCCATCGTACCGGCCCAAGGCTGAGCCGAGGTAGTGATCCGTGTAGTTGAACGCATCGACCAGCGCAATGGCATTGGGGCGAACCTGTCAAAGAAGACGATTAGCGTATAGAAAAGGGGAAAGACGGAAATCTGGAGACGGGGTGTAGACGAGAACCTTAGAGTACAAGGATCGAAGGAGATCGTTTGCGAGAGACGCTTGCTTGGAGGTGATGCAGCCGGTGGCGAGGAAGTCACCGAGGTGCTTTTTGAGGAGGGACAATGAGTAGACGCCGCAGAGGACTTCTAACTGATGTTTTAGTCCTTCGCCTGGAATGTCTTGCTGCAGTTTCTCAATGAATCTGAAGGAAATGCAAAGGAATCAGTTGAGTTAGTGACTAAAGACTCGTCGAATTAGCAATCGACATTGTTGATGATGCTATACAACGTCCTATTTTTTCTGATTGCAACAATGATTTCGTATGTCAAAATTTGACACCAAAAAAAGCTTAACTGACCTGAAATTACAATTTGACAAACTCAAGATCAAGAACATTACAAATGGGCAATTTTTCACTCAAAACTAAAGATTTCCTATGTCCAAATGATTGAAAAGCTGGTAATAAGACGACGATCTTGGTATTGCACAACTGCGAGCGTCAAAAAGATTAGAGATGGAAGCTTACTTAGAGACCACAATCAACTGGCAGTGAGCAATTGCTGCTCCAGTTGTATCTGCTGATAGCTCTGCGAAGCCTGCAAAGAGAGAATGCATCCTTTTCTCAGATATAGGACTTGTTTTAAACGGGCGAAGAAAAGTAGAGGTCATGGACATGGGAAAGTTGAGATCTGGTTATTGAAATATATACCTTCCTCCGGATTTGGATATTCGCTGAGCGATTTAGCACATGAAACTGCCATCCTAGCAGATCTCGCTTCAAAAACCTCAAGAACAGTACTTGGTTTCAACCAATCCTCAGCTAGAAGGCAATAAAGGAATAGATATGGTTAAGAGGCAATGCCTTCAGATTACACGGAAAGCAGATACTCAACTAACTAGCTATATAGGTCACTAGCATATTGATAATTTAGACTAGGAGCAAATGAACGAAAGAGCTGCATGATAAACCTCTCTGAACATCACAGCGACAGTTCAATAAATGTTCAACACGCCCCATATACGCAATTGTACCAACAAACTTCTTCCCTGATCCTAGCTGAGAAACAGTCTTCATCAGGAATCTAGCAACCTGCAAAGAGAAAACAGATGTAACCAGACAACACTAATAAAATCCAAATGTAGGCCAAGAAGCTGCAAACTGAATAAAATCTTGACTCGTACATGTGTAACTAAACCAGATATTACGATTCGTAGACCAAAAAAATAAAACTAAACTCAACTGGGTACTGCTGAATATTATGGAAAAAAATCAAGAAAGAGATAAAGCTGAACCTGCAAAAGTAGCACAACATTATCGCCTTCGTATGTACAAGCTGGAGCATAAACAGCAAACAGCTCTGGAAGCCCGCTGCTGCACAGGTAACCATGTCCACCACAAAGTTTTCTGCATTCGTCAATTGCATCCTGCGGCGACAAACAATACAGTACTATTTTCTCAGAAAGCATCTAAATATTTTAAGACAAACCTAACAATACAAGGACATCCTTAAAATAGACCACCCTAGGAATCTAAGATGTATAAGGAGAATCACAGAAGGCCATCTCCCAAATTGTATCTGGAAACTTGAACAGATACTGAGATACATCACAAATTGGAATCAGTAAAATGCAGGCAGAAGCATGAATCAATAGAAACCTAATTGGAAAAGCAGAATGGGGCTCTAAGCAATAACAGTAGTAGAAATCATGTACCATGCTGAGATTAAAAAACGTTTGAAACCAACACACACGCACACAAAAAAAAAGGGCTTATACCCCAATCATATCCTTAATCGGGAACCAAGATGCACTCATGCAGATCCTTACAAAGATGAGAAATTTTATAACAAGAATGAAAAAGGATCATGTCCAAGATATGGTTCCATTATGAGAAAATGCAGAGAAATCGTAGCATAGCCCGTATGTATTTTCTTTTATTATATTGAGTAAAACATATAATTACTGTTTTTAGAATATCCTCTGATTCCGAAAATCGGAAATTTGTCAGGGAGAATTAAACATCCGTGAATGACAATCTTTTGCAGGCATGAACTAGAAGATAGAAAGAAATGTAGCATAAACTGGAGCACAGAAAGATACAAAAATCATCAGATACACCAACTGAAGCCAGAAACTCAATTGCATCATCAGAATAAAGAGGTCTTCAAGTAAAACATACAGATGTGAAAGATGTTGTCAACGACTTCAGGCCAGCAGTACAAGCATGAGCCTCTGGCAGTGTAGAATAATCATTGGCTTGCAATCTTTTAGTAACGTCAGTGTACAGCCAATTTAACCACTGGCTAACGAACCTAAATGCATAGGCAGAAGCAAGTAGAGGAAAAAGCCTATCTTGCTGTGTTCTGTAGTCAATCACCTACAATGATAAAAAATCATAAAATAGAAACCATATTAAGGATGTTCATTTAAGTAAATACCTCTTGGTGTAGATCAATATATATAATGTCAGTTTATTAGATTATTGAGAATAGTATTTAGGATGTTCTTTCTGTTTACTCTTCTGTCACAGTCTCTCATATACGTAGTATGATTTATCAAACACATGACATTAGAGCAAAATGTGATAACGAGTTATGGTTGATTGATACTGATCGTTCGAAATTAAAACTCTCTCCCTCTTCATCCCTCCTCGAACTCCCAGCTTTTCAGACTCTTTTTTAATATGTTGCCTTTAATCCTGTACACTGTTCCAATCCTACATCAGCATGTGAAAACTATATACCGTCCCCGCCACTGATGAGCAATGAAAAGGGCAGTAGGTACCTTTGAAATTTAAAAAATATATCATTTCCATTTGATTAAATATGGAAGTAATCTTCCTACATTTAAACTGCTAGTTTTGTTTATAGAAAATACTTAACATAGAAATAAGTAAAGAAGGCAATAGTAGATAGTAGGATGGGATAATAAGTAGACATTAATTTTTTTCAAATCTATTAATAAATTAATAAATAAATGAACAGATGTTTGATTATGAACGTTAAGGTGATTGTAAAAATGAGAGTTTCTGTCCGATACCATCCGATTAATTCACTACAAGGTTATTAGCACCTTCGCCACAAACAATTTCCCCTTAACAGAATTAGGTCACCAGTAAGGCAGTGACTTCTGTGGTTTACCTGGATTTCACGCCCATTTTCTGAACCAAATTGTCGACGCACAGCACTGTACCTTGTAGCAATACAGACAGCTCGTGACAAAGCAGATGAAGCATCAGATACAATCACCTGCCTTACATACACCATAGTGCCATAAAGCAACTGTCGTGGAACATCTGACTGGACAACTTTCCCCTCCCTTGTTACCTGTTGCACACTGAAAACAGAAACTTATCATATGACAAGCTCAATAGAAATGTAACAGCCAAAACAAGCACATATGTATAAGTCATTTCAGTGCTTAATCATGTAAGTTAATACTGAAAGAGAGATGATCAGAGATGCTTGAGTACAAAATCCAAAGCCAAAAAAAAAGGATAATGAACAAGAACTAGAAACACTGATGAGAAAGAAAACAAGACATGATACAACTATAAGCTCCCAACAACATGAATGCCATATAAGTTTACAGCTCTCACAGTTTCAAGAAGGAAGGGCAAGAGTGAAACACCTTAAGTGATGAATAGACTGGCCACACATAGTAAAAACCATGAATATAGAACTTTTCTATGTTGGCACAATTTAATACAAGTAAACATTGGTGTTGGCACAATTTAATACAACATTGGGTGAGACTGTGAAAGTGAAGAGAACAAACCGCATCAACATCTGATCCCTCGGGATGCGCACATTATCAAATCTTAGAACCCCATTGTCCATACTGTTATATCCTCCATTTCCAAATTTCAGCCCGATATCAGCAACAGTAATTCCAGGCAATGGTAGGTGATCGTCCAAACTTCGTAGTTGCACAATGAAACCTTGCACAAAAGCATTTGATGCAAAGTTAGCATTGCTCTCATGGCCTAAGTAAACTAAACATGCTCACAACTAAAGAAATAAAAATGTTTCCATTTTCATTCAAAAGAATCAAAACAGTAAAATCATTCTAATAAGAAGAACAAGTTACCAAATCTCCTCTGAAAGAAATGTTCTGACAAATAAAATTGAGCATCATAATATTTCCACGACCAAAAAATCAGATACTAACCATTTATTCCATAGTCCTTCCCATCAGTTATAAGACGAGCATAAACAACTGCATGAGTAGATACTTTTCCCAGCCCACCAGGCCACCACTGTTCAGATTAGCAAAATGTGAAACTAGACTGGGTCAAACTTCAGAACTATAAGATCCAAAACATAATCCCCCTCCCACGTTCTCACCCAAGCCCCCAGGTGACATCATACTAGGATATAACAATATATCTGTGTCTATAGTGATTGGATGAATGCAACAGCAGCATATAATAACATGAACTATTTGGTAGTGAGTAGTGACATCAGACTGGATTTCAATATTTTTGAGGTTTTGAATGAGGGACTTCCTAAATTTGTATGTAATTAATTATTCACTGTCCAAATTCAACTCAGTCATCAATATTTATCTTTCACTTCCAATCATGCTTCAATATGCAACACAAGATAATAGGTGGTTAATTTTGTGTTAACAAAATGAACATTCCTGCATTCAGTAAATGCGATTGGTACAAGTCAATCAGAGATAATTTATGCACACACTCAAAACCGTCATATAATTTATCTTTCATGTCCAATCAGCAGAAGGTAGCTAACACTAAAGTATTCCCCCTTTGGATAGGAGAAGGTCAGGCCCCTCGGATACAGCTTTTGCAAGGGACAGCCAGATCAAGCAGAACAACAGAATAATGAATGTTTTGCCCATAGCAGAGTATCACTAGAAGTCTAGAACATTCTCATTATTCTGAACACTGGCATAGACATCAGGTACCTAAACTGCAAGCCTATAATGCAATCACTTCAACATATTAACTAATCCAAGAAAGAAGCATAGGAGAATAAACATGGCAAAGTGTTTCTCACTTTGCTAGAGGTCAAAGTTGGACTATGAATAACAAATTCATCTGTCTCAGGATCGAAAGTAGCTGTAGTTTCAAGGCCTTGAACATTGGAGCCATGACCAAGTTCAGTTTGTGCATAACATCCAATGATTTGCATCTTGTATGCCAGTGGCAACCACTTCTTTTGCTGCTCGTCAGTACCTTGCCCTCTAATAGCAGGTAAAAACATCCCCTGAAATTGAAAGCAAATGATCTCAACTCAGCTGGTGAACGGCAAAATAGGATCTAAAAATCAAATACAGAATGTAAATTTTACAACGTGTCTAAGCAAGCCATTAAGTGATACACTTTTGGCTTTTACATGCTATAGTTTGTGTTTCCCATTATCAGATTCTCAAAGATTCAATAGAATAACACTTCAACAGTAAGTATCTTCCATGGCCATAGAATTTACCCAATGAAGATCTGTGTAGGCAGGTTCATCGATAAAAAACCTCATCTTTCTTGCTTCCGCCTCTGCATTAATAACAAGAAATCGCCGTCAGTCAATCACTAACAGAGAAACTCAGTATCTAAGAAAAGTAATGCATACCAGAAAGACGAAGCTCGATTATTCTCTTCCACGCGTGAGCTGCTTTTCTAAGGGTGTTGTTAAACAACTCCTTCCTACCCATCATAACTCTGGTATCCTTACTAAAAGCCTAAAAACACCAGCATTCACATACTTCAATTAGCAAGAGTGGCAGCCATGTTTGAGTTTAACAAAACAGCATAACATCCCCAAGGAGTTTTGCAGATGATAAATCCATCTACTAAATCTAGAAGCAATCCAGCATCTAGAAACATGAATTTTTAGCGGCAACCTCTTATCAAATGAACTACACGGTTTTAAATCCCGACTTCAATTCCACTAAAATGAGCTCCATAACAACCTAAAATACGACGAATCAAACAAAAGTCGGCAAAATCGAGAGAGATGGCGTACCGGATCGCTGGCGACGAGGCGAGCCATGCGATCAGAAACCTCGAACTCATCCTTTCCGCCGGCCCAAACGATCTTCAACGCATCAACATCGAACTGCGCTTTCTTCCTCTCATCGGCGAGGAAATCAACGCCGCCGCCTTCGTGGAGGAAGCTTTCAGCCATGGATTAGGATCGGTCGATCGAAGGCCACGAAATGGAGAAGATATTTTTCCGGGATCGATCTCAGAGTGGAGAAAACTAGAAAAGGAGTGATCGATGAAAAATCTCAAATAGTGGATAGACCAGAAGAAGATTACGACTCGCAGCGATTGGTCATTGATAATTTTGACGATCATCGATTTTCACGTGCCAATTTGATTGTGGTGAATTTAAATAAAGGTTTCCGACTGAAGGGATTGGGACTTCCAAATTCCAGTAATGGGGACTTCCTATTAGGGGACAATATTGACTTTTTTGCCGTTAATTGAAAGATAGTTGACCTAATCAAATGCTATGTTTGGATCACCGTCCATTACGATATAGTAGTACTAATGTAAAAATGTTTACCATAATACTCTACCAATCACAAGTTAGTCAAGTGGTTGTTGATCTCTTGTCAAAAATTTCGAAGTTCGAAACCCTTTGAAAACATTGAGTCGCTTGTAAATAAGAGGGTCAATCCCTTAAATAACACAGTACCCGATTCAGATGTAGAGCGACTGAGTGATTAAACTGGACTGAGATAAAAATAATACGATAATAAGGTTGCCGCCACTGGCTACTGCCTTCTTCGTTCCTTCTTTGTACCAGCTAACCCCTTCGTATCTTTTCCGCACACCGGTCGTCGCTATCATGGCTCTGTGTACTCTCCTTTGCTATCGCCTCCCTGGCCCTTGCCCATCCTTCCTATGCTCCTTTCACTGTCCCGGCCATGGTTCCATCACCTTCCATGGCTACCATTCGCAGCCTTGGTCCTTGCCCATCCTTCCCTCTTGTTTATTGGTTCCTTCTTCATCGGGTTGATACTTCGGTTTGCCTGGTGTTGTCCGGTTTTGGGCCCTTGTCGGGCTTTCGTCACTATGTCTTCACCAACGACTTTATCATCGGTTTCAACTCCCTCTTGGTTCCACCGACCTCTTGTGCTCTTTTCTCGGATTCAGCCTTCGTCCTTGGTTGCGGTGGTTGGTCTGCCTTCATTTGGGTTGCTGTTGCTGCCGCCCTTCCTCTTCGTCCCCGTCAACTCCTCTACACATCTTAGTCTCATTTCTCTTCGAAGCTCTTCATCGATCAGTTTGAATTGTTTTTGGTTTGATGGGTGTGGTGAGCTGCTTTGTCTAGGGATCTTTGCTCACCAGCTTCTTTAGGGCTTCGAGTTCTTATCTTCACCACATTCAATTTCGCTTCCTCCCTCGTCTCCTCTATTTGCCTTTGTGTGCAGGTGTTCTGTCCTTCCTTGCTCCGTTTGGTCCTTCTTGTTTCGGTGTGTTCCAGCAGTTTTTCCCACCATTGATTCGTTGTTGGTGGTGTCTGCCCTCTCGTAGTCGGACTTGCTTGGTCAATACTTCGCAACTTTCAGACTTTCTGTTTAGGTACAGTGCTTTCCTTATCTCGTGTGTTGTTTTAAGGTCGCAACGGTGGTAGTTTTGTTTAAATTCTAGTGCTTGTTTGAGCGGGTTTGGGTTGTGGGTGAGTCAGTGAGGCCTTATGGTGGTGTTTTCTTAGGCTGGGGTGTGCGTGTGGTGTGTTGGCCGGTTGGTTTTTGTGGTGTTTGGTCAGTTATGCTCGGTGATTGCCCTTTTTTAGTTTCGATGATTTGTGTTTGGCCAAGATTCTGTCTTTTGTTGCTTGGTTCGAGATATTTTCCGGATGTGTTGCTACATGTTGTCGATATTGCTGCTACTCTGCTAGTCAGCCCTCCTCATTCAAGTTTTGAGAGTTCCCGCCTCTTATGCTGGCTTTTCATTGTTGTACTTTTCTTTTATGCATTTTATTTTCCGTCATTTATTTCGTGCTATTTTCTTTCTGTCATTTGTTTATGGTTATACATGATGGTTAGTCCTTCTATCGGTTTATTCGGTTTCTAGGTTTCTCTAAGCTTGTCTATAGAACTGAATTCTTATCTTGTTTCAAAAAAAAAAAGATTGGCTTTTTTTTGTCATTTAGCTAATAGATAACCTAATTAAACCTGAAGTTTTCTATTTAGATCATTGAAAATGTATTTGGGCTCTATTAATTGATTTAGGGGTGTTTAAATGTATATATTTAAGTATCGAGAGAATTTTATTGACTCGTTTTTCTTATACTTATTTACTTTTTTATTTTAAACTTTCACAAAAGTCAAAACAACTCTATGAAAATGAGTTTGCATTTTAATATTTATAAATTAAATTTGGGAGAGGGTGGGGATTTTATGTAGAAAAAAGGTAAACGTAAAACTTAACTAACCTTTTAAGGTCGTGTTTTCCTCGGGGTGGATGGAGTGGAAAGCGTGGGGTTTTTTTCTTCAGGAATTGAACCATGGTGTTTGGCTACTTAGCGCGTGTTTGGTAAAAAAGGGGTATTTTAGGGGTTGGGTTTTTTTTTTAAGAGGTGGGTATTATTTTGTGTATTATGGAGGTGTATGAGGTGGAGATTTTTTTAAAAAAATAACCTAATAAAAAAGATGAATGGTGTTTGGTGGTTATAAGGTTTACAAGTGGTTATTGTGGATAAAAAGTCAAAATGCCCTTGTCTCCAAATTTTTTTTTTGGTGAAGCTGCCTTCAACCCCTCATTCCCAGATCTATAGAAGTCCCCTCATCATCATCTCTCTCATATAATGCCGATCGATATCCATTAATGGGGCCTCCTCCCATGCCCAAATCTATAGCAGTAGCAACTAGACCTGTCAAACGGGTCATTCGGGTCGGGTTTGGGTCGGGTCACTTCGGGTCCCGGGTAATACGGGTTTCGGGTATTTTTGGGTCCCGGGTAATACGGGTTTGACCGGGTTTTCGGGTCATTTCGGGTTGGTCAATTTTTTCTTTTTTAAATTTAAAAAAATCATGATTTGATAATTTTGCGATAAATTTAAAATTCTAAATTTAAAGACGTTGTTCATAAGTTGTGGTGCTTGTAATTATATACTATATTTGATCTAAAATATTTGATTTTTATTATTTCTCGTAATTTTTAATAAAATGTAATAATATATAACATATCAAATTTTCATATAATTTTTTAAAAATAATTTCATGCAATTAGTAATAAGCATAGAATTGTTTTAATGTTTTAATATTTTTTAGAATTTTTATCTTCTTAAAAAAGTCCGTTGAAAAATAAAAAAATCAAATACTATCGATCGGACGGAGTATTACACAATAAAAATAAATATAAAAGTTGATTTGAAAATGAAATATCAAGTGATTGTAATTATAAAATGTAATAAATTAGAATCTCCATAAAAAATTTAATCATATATAATTATAAATCAATCGGGTCAATCGGGTCACCGGGTCAAATGGGTAAATCGGGTCAAAATTACCGGGTCAATCGGGTCACCGGGTCGAAACCCAGATTACCTAGAAAATTTCAGGGTTTTCGGGTTCGGGTCGGAAAAAATTTCCGGGTCGAAATTCCCGGGTTCGGGTCGAAATTTTTTCGGGCGTTCGGGTCGGGTTGTGTTTTGACAGGTCTAGTAGCAACCCTTCTTGTTCAAAGAAGCCATTGCCCCTGAAAATCCACCACAAATCTATAATTTTTCAAAGATTCTACGAATCTTCTCAGATTTGAAAATATAAGAGGAATCCGATCGGTATAGAGGTGGAGATTGAAGTCGAAATCGAACGAATGGGGAATCCTCTCATATTGAAGTCGAAGATTAAAGTCAGAATCGAACGAATGTCTTCTTGGGTGGTGAGGGTAAGGGAAAATTGGAACAAAACCCCTCAGAAAAAAAGATCCACCTCCTGAAGCTACCCCTCCCAAGGTGCCAATTTCATGAAATTTCAGCTCCTACTTAACCTCCCACACCTCATGTTAAAGATGTCTCCAAACAAGCAATTTGACAGCTTTTTTTTTCCACACCCCCTGCACCCCCAAAACCTCCTACCAAAGATACTACCAAACATGCGCTAAGTGTGGAAGGTAAGGTTGCTCAAATTTTGGATTGGACGAGAACCGGATCCGAATTTTCGATCTTGGGTAAGATCGAAAATATTACGATCTGGTCCCCAGTTAAGAAAAATCACACTTCTGGGTTCTGGTCCAAAACCAAAAGCGGATCTTAAATTTCGGTATGTATTTTATTTTAATAAATATAAAGTGACCAAGTGAAAAACATTATAAATTATTTTTTTCATTAATTAAGTTTATTGTCACATTTAATAACCCACTTTAATAAATATTAGTATAAATTATTTTTTAATCCATTTATTTTTCAAGCGGGTCCAACAGGCCCGTGAACGGGAAAACCCCAAAATCGTATATTGTGATCTCGGTCTGATCCATGGTCGAAGACTCGAAGGTTTTCAAAATCCAAGTCCACCGATCTTGAATCAAAGCGGAATTTCCAAACCGGTCCAAACCAATTGGACAGCCCTAGGTGAAAGGAGTGAGATGGACGGGGTGAGATTTTGGTCTACATATCCATCCCCGGGAGGGGAGGTGGAGGGGATGAAAGAGGTGGGTGAAAGTTGCTAGTGTCGAAATCGTCATTGGGCTTGCACACATCTTCTTCACAACTGTCATTGCGTCTCTTTCAGATCTCCAACATCTTGTATTCACAGATGTCGTCCATGATCAGATTTGCATCTCCCCCTCACATGGCTATTCACCGATGGTGCAACGGTGCAAGGCAACCACAATGGAGAGATGCCGTTAACTAGGAGGGCTTGCCGGAGGAGTCGTTGGCTGGGCTGGTGGCTTGTTATCCTCGGTTTGTAGACTTCTACATAGTAGCATCGAGAGGGGGTAGGAAAAAAAAAAGTTGTGTGTTGCACAAGCAGTAATGGGGTGATAAAAAGATTGCCTACAAAAAAATATAAACGACCCTATAAATCTAATTAAAATAAAAGCTAAAATAATTAAAATTCAAAAGACATTTATAAATTAGTGTTAGGATAGAAAATTCATTATTTTTTATCCCACTAAAATAATCTTTAATTTCTATTCCCTAAATGAAATTCCAACTTACCTAGGTAAATGAAATTCCTGCATTTTAGAAATTTGAAATTCCTAAGAAGTTTTAACACCTTTAGTAGATTTTTTTTATTTTAAATTACAACACAAATTTGTGCCACTTAGGTTTTTCTACATCTGAGTTTTTCACTTGTAAACCAAACAATACCTCATGTTCGGTATAAAAATCATGAAAGTATATAAGCTTAATCAAGCAGCATCTCTGAAAATCTATAGCTAGATGCATGAGTGACACAACAAAAGGGCTTTAGAAGGCGAGAGCTTGTTCAAAATCAGACCCTACAGATTTTGGCAAATATGCAAATTGGATACCCTACAAAACTGTTATCTGCGGTGCGCGTTACACAAATGGCCGAAAACCGCAACTAAGGAAACACGAATGCTGATCAGATGGAAACCTACAAATAGACGCTGTACCTCAATGTCTTGCACATACATCGGCCGAGCCAGTGTTGGCATACAAACAATCTCTCGCCTTCACATCGGTATGAATTATCACCATGCAGCCTATTCGATTTCGTGATCCCAAATTGCAAAGCAGACGAGGCTGGGGTAGACAGTTTTTTTCCTTTATTGCAAAGGGGGCGAAAGTCTTCATCTTCTGGCCAACCGACTTCTCCGGGATCCCCTCATTGGGGTCCTAGAAGCAGTTCTCGTTGGTATGTCTGGACTGTCATCTTCTTCGTCACTGGTATCACCAGATCTCCATCTTGCCTCGCCATTAAGGTTGACATCCTCGGCAGCAGAACCATTCTCTTGACTATACATAGAAACAACGGAAGCTAAAAAGTTAGACCACGAAATTGACAGCATTGATGATAGGATCAAATGAAACAGTAAGATAATATCAGCAATACCTCCAAACCATGGCTTCGGTTGAAGAGTTGAGTAGTCCGGTTCCGGTTCTGGGTCGGTCCAGTGAGTGCATTTTATTCAATGCACTTCCATGCCTTGCTTGAGGTGAATCGTTGTTTTGTAAATTGCGGTTGATTAACGGTGTCAGTTCTGGTTTTGCCATGATCCTACGCGAGGAATGAGGGCTCATTTTAGGCAATTGTTTGAAGAAACTGCTTTGTTCCACTTCTGGAGTGTAGTCATCCATTTGCCCATCTTGGAAGGCCATCGGTAGGGCTCTGGATGAATATTGGTAAATTTCTTTATCTGCCAAGGCACTGGCTGAATTATCACCATGCGTCCCGGGAAAAGAGGCATCACCTAACTTGCCATTGATGAGATCATAGTGACGCTTCAACCCTCTCTCTGCAGTTGAAAAGGGTGTTGGCCGAGGATCAGAAGAAAAGGCACTATCATGTACATTCTTAGGTTTTAAACTCGCAGACTCTGCTGCTTGATGAGAGGAGTCCATGTGGTCGATCTGAAGCAGAAGGGAAGAACCAGAAGATGAAGGAACCGTAGCTTGTTCTCGTGCCACGTGAGCTTCAGCTTCTCTATTACTTCTACTGTCATGAGCGGTCCAAACAACATTTCCGGATCTTAATTGTTGCTGCTGGACCTCTGGAAGCAAATCTATACAGTTATTCTGTTTCAGAGGATGAAAACATGCATTAGAATTTAGAAGAACCATGAGCTACATTTCCTAGGTATGTTCATTAGTATCAGTGGTGGGCTGGTGGGGGGTAAATGGGATAGGGGAATGACAGGTTGGAAGGTAAATGTGTTTCATCAAGTCTGGATTACAACACCAATAAGCAAGACAATGTAGTTATAATGCAGATGCAGCTACCAGAGTTCTATCCACCACAACAAATAAGAACAAGATATAAAAACTTACAACCAAGCCCGCTCTCCAGTGACCTGTTGATTTCATCTTGGATAAGAGCTCTTCGCTGATGTTATTCTTTGATAAGAATTCCTGCTCAGCCTTGTTAAGTTTATGCTCAACGTGATATGCATCTATATAACGATGGCGCTGCAAGAAAACGTCCCATAAGTCAGCCAATCGAAAGAATGAACATACCATTATATCATTTTATCACCTCATCAAATACTGTATAATTTCTTAAGTTGAATAACATTCATCTTCAAAAAATCAGAGTATGAACAGACGACATCACTCGACCATAGAAAAGAAACCCACCTAAAGCAGACAAACAAATCATCTTTTATTGCAAAGTGAAGCTCCACAAGAGTTGTGATAATGATAATATGCAAGAAGGTGGTGCATAATTTGTCACCATAAGTGGGTATGGAACCTCCCAAGAACTCCACAATGAAACTAAAAAAAAACACTTCTAAATCCCAACTAAACGTGTACAGACAAATCTTTTTGGTACACCGTACACACATCACCAGATCTCTATGTAATTGAAAGAACTGTAAAGGATATGGCTGCAAAGAAATAAACTTAACAATGGAATCAAGGGAAGCAAACATCAACAGACATACAGATAGCCTGCAAGGATTTTTTTTAAAACATTTTATAATAAATAAAATAGTCAGGAAACCCTAATTCAAGTGCTTGACCATTTATAATTTTACCAACACAGCAGGAAGCTTGAATAGGAAAAGATGACACGTAGATGCGGAGATGAGGCACTAAACAAATCACCACATGAACAACTGATAGCACCTACCCTAACTTGTTAAAAATGAGTTATTCACCTGTAAGTAATACACAACAAGAAGACTTCCTATAGTTGCGGAGGGATGAAGACTGTCAATAGTTGAGGGTTCCTCAGTGGCATGATATAAGAGGCACTCGTGAAGATGTTTCTCCTCCTCATAGTTCCATGGCAACTCTATAATTCGATCAACCAGTTTTCTCCGAATACAAAGAAGACAAATTTCTGTCACCAGTAACTCAACCCACTTCATCCACAGGAAGACTGTACCTTTTATATGATCAGAATCAGTTACTTTTTGAGGATGTTTTAGTTCTCTTTCCTTGGCTTTCATCCACATTGTTCTCTGGTACATGAATGCTTCAGTCAACAGACCAGATTCTACCCTCACACGAGTTGCAGTTATGGCATCATTCAAAGAGACCAACTCTGAACACCCATCCCTCCCTGACCATCGTAAAAACATCAGAGCTGCATCTGGATTCTGCCGCTCAAGCAGCACTTCTGCAATCTTGGGATGTGATTCTGGACCTGCTATTTCTGGAAGTATGCAGCAAGCTTCCTAATATATAACATTTTGAAAAACGAATTTTAGTACAACAAGTACAATTTTTAAGAAGCAAGGTCAAAATGAAAAGAATGAGAATGTGGCAGCGTTCTGAGTTCTGAAACACAGCACCCAATGCAAGTTCCACTAAACCCCAAATAAAAACTGCAGTATTTGGGGCAAAAGAAAAGCTTAGACAATGACACAAAGATGCCCATTCATAAAGGTTCCAATTAAACAGGGAACATTTTTCATAATCATGTGGACGCAGATAAGCTAGCAAGAGCTTGAGTCAATGAAAGCCAACTACCACTTTCCACTCAATAAGAAAAACAAAATTATATATGCAAAAGGAATATTAAAGAAACACATCATAACCGAAACAATTGAGGGAAATATTCACAGCCTGCTCTCTTGAGTCTCGTCCATCTCTAGTCTCAATTGATAAAATATCAAAAAGAGGGAATCACAGAAAAAATAATAATGGAAGAAACAATATATTACATGTAACAAAATCATATTTATACACAACTGCACTATAAATATCTCTGAATAATACTCACGTAGCATGCATGAAACAGAAATTTAATACATGGCAGATCAGCATATACACCATTCAATTACTCATCTTTCCTTAAAAACTCGTCCTTTTTCCAATCCATCTACTTCAACGAATAAAACATAGACAAGTAAAAGAAAGAGGGGAGTTACCTGAAGAGCTTCATCTGAGTGATCATCCAGAAGATAAAAGCAAAAAGACTCTAGCAAAGAATGTCGGGTTATACCAAAAGTGGCAACAAAATCATTCAAAATTCTTCTCCATTCATCATCAGGAACTGTCCAATGTCGATCAAACAAGTAATATAGAAACTGAAAGGGAGTTATGGAATTTCAAGCAAGATTCTGGTTGGAAAGTGGGAAGTGAAAATTTTAATTAAAAAATCAAGAAAAGGATACGATAGCCTGCTTAGCAACCACCATATCACAACTTCCATACAGAAAAAGTATGTCAACAACAGCCCTTATATTTTCAAAGGGATAGCAATCCACCAACCCCGCAATCTTAGACCTGATTAAAGAAGAGCCTCCATCCTTCTGCAAGGATGAAATCTCCTGTTCGAGGTCTCGGTGCTGCTCGGGTCCCTTCTCTATCTCAAGGTTTAACAGTGCATCTTCAATAAAAAGAGTACCCCGCCCTGTGGAATCTGTAAAGCAGTTTGCTCGCTCAGGCCATGCACGTTCTATTGCAGCTGACTTTCTTTCAAGGAAAAGGGATCGCCATGATCGAATGTCTGCATGTTGTGATCTTACATTATCAAGAAACTGATTCCTTATACACCACATCATCATCTCCATATGCTATGTTCAAAAAAACATCAGAATGTTAAAAAAAATATCAAAAGTAAGGTGTTGCAAGGAATGATTCAATTGTATGGTTTCCTGATTTTCAAACAAGCAAAGATATAGAAGACAATAACACAAGCACATAATACCTAGAACAATATTAAGATTCAGTTAGGGAAAATACATGGCCGTAAAGAAAAGGCATACATAAGTTAAAATTATATACTAGATCAACACAGATCACATAAAAATAGCTCAAATCAATGTTCTTCAATGGACAAATTGTCAATAGAGATATTAATGAGTACACTAACCTAAGAATTAATCATTAAGCCCCAATTTGATTGTTTACAAATGAAACTTAAAAGAAGATTTCTTTTTGTTGAAAGATACTTATTCTAATAACTAAGAGCTTGAAATCTGGTTAAGTACAAAAGAAACCCTTTAAAACTGAGATCAACACACAAACAATCCCAAAAATACAACTGGCAGAAAAGGCCCATCCAAGCTCATAACTAATTTTTTGCTCATCTTAGACTCCTTGCCATTTGTCAAATTATGTAGTATTTATAGAAAATAATCCACAAATAAATAAACTAAGAAGATCCAAGAGCAAAAGATGTGCATGATGATAAACATAAAAAATCAAATGAGTGATTTAAACAACATGAGGACAAGAACAATTTTTTAGGCCAGACCTGCTTGGTCTTTAATATGCTTTCATGAAGATATTGCAGATCATCTAGATTTGCTGATTGAGCATCCTTAAATGACAATTCCAATACTTCAAGCACATTGGATAAGCCAGATAACTTCACTGCAAAACCCAGAAGGAAGTCTAACCCTTCCTTCAACTTATCACCATCAAGATTATCTAATTTGAAGAGTCAAGTGATGCAACAACAAGGTAGAAATGAATAAATGAAATTGAAGTACTAAAACAAAATTACTGCATAGAAGCCAGAGGAAAGGACAAGGATACAAATTCTCCCAAGTTCAACTACTATGCTTCTGAATGTCCTCTTGCACCAATCTTTGACAACTATCTCATCCAGCAAAAAAGCAATCACGGGGTCACTGGACACAGCATTATCATCCATGCAAACATCTGTAACATCTGTTACAATTGTATTAAGGAAGAGAAAACTTTTCAATATAAAAGGATGTCGTTCAAAACATTGTGAATAGGATGACCTAATGATATCTAATTGCCAACCTCATTTCCTACCATTTTTACAAGATCATTTTGTACTATCAATTGCTTAAGATCTTCCTTTTGATTCATTAATTGATATGCCTAAGCTGAAAATACTACGTAGTAGGAAAAAAACGAGGAAAGGATACATTGGCATACTAAAGAACACAAGTTATTCTCTAATGCAATATCAAAGAACGAATAAAGACGCTTGACATCTGCAGTCAATTGTGCCTCTTCATCTCCTTTTTCCTGAGATCTACCATCACACAACCTGGGTATAAGACCTGCCTCAACACACTGATAGTAAAGGCCGAGCTGGAGTCTATTGCCATTCTTTGAAAGAGGAGTTCGGCAAATAGGGCAGATATCACATCGTTGACTACACTCTGCACACAATGAAGCATGTCCACAAGAGATAAGGACACACTCAACAGGTCGACTACAGCTCCTCAAATCTCTAGTTGCACGACAATGCTCAACCTTTGCCTCATTGCACAAGTTGAGCAAATCAATAGAGGCCAAGCGCTGGAGTGCATCCTGAAATAAAATATAAATAAAGTATTGAAAAACATATGATTTATAATTAAGTGCAACAGATAAATATGAGATGCACTTGCACCAGCATCTCAATCGCCCCAACTCCCCCCACCCCCCAGAAAAAAAAAAAGGAAGAAGAAACAAACGCGCCCTCCTATGCATTGATTAGCTATTTCAGTTCTGTAACTTCAGTAACAACAAGGCAGTTTACTTCAAATGAATTTGCATCAGCACAGTTCAGTTCCTCTTATTGAAAATTACCTCTCTCTAGTGACTCGTGAATGTGGGAAAAATGTTCCACAGGCTTATTTTCATACAGAAATAATTCATCCTTAGCGCACTCTAAATTAAGTAATAACTCTTCAAAACGCCCAAATACAAGCCCATATACAAGTCCTCGACGAAAAGACAAAGAGGGAAAAAGCGGTTCTATATGGTTTGAGCTTTTTACAATAATGTGCCTGAGAAAGCAAAGCATTCTTCCATAGTAATTTGAATAAGAATTTGCATCAAGAAATCCACAAAACAGTCTGCATAAAAACATCAAATGCTGAAGCCCACCTCCATCACAATCAGAAAAAATCATCCAAAAATCTTGGAATTTCAACATATTACTAAAAGTTTTTTATAAAGATGTGAATAATATGGTTAGCTTTAGTTAGCTTACTTAGCTAGCTTTCTGTTCAGATTTTTTTTTTTTTTCTATGAGTTATCTAGTGCTCTTATTTAGTATAAACAGACCTCTTATATCAAACTAATTATACAATGAAGAAACTCTACAGATTTCTCTATTCTTCCTCAAAATACTCTTATCAGAAAATACTCTGGTGTTCCATATGTTCTTTCCTAATTTCTTCTAATCTTTGCACATAATACCCCAGTTTCTACTACAATTCTAGCAAGCATTAGTTTCAAACTCCAGCACTTCAGGAGAGAAGGACCTATGGAAAAAAAAAGTTACAAACAGTTCCCTCCGAACAAGAACAAATCCCAAAAGATGAAGCAAGAAATAAACAAATTAGAAGCACCTGAACAGCTTTGCTATTGTAGTCAGGTCGGGGAAACGAGGAAACAGATCCCGGAGCGTGGCCATTAATCGACTCCGCAAGCACGAATTGACCGCCGAATCTTCCCTGCTCCATCTCAAAACCCCGGAGCAAGAGTGAGAGCGTACAATAAGGTGGCAAAACCCTAAATTAGAAGCTGGAAGAGCAAAGCCCTAGGGTTCTTCGAGAGATGCAAAATCTCTGAAGAAGCGACTGAGAAACAGCAAATCCAGTGAAGAGAGATAGAGAGAGCAAGAGAGTTTGGGTGCGAGCGAGGAGAGAGGGAGACGTAGGACGAATTTATTTTTGAATTAACAGAGGGAGAGATGGAGAAATGCTTTCTGGACTGTTAGCAGAGGAAGGCTCATTGCGCGGCCATGTGAGACGGGAGGAGAGAGAAATTTTCGGCGTTTTCTGATGCTTTGGAATTAATGATGATGGGCCGAAATGGGCTTTCTGTGGGCCCCTTCAGTCTCCCGATCCGCTTAAATTGGGCCTATTGAGATATTCTTTTAATTGTTTTTTTTATAAGGTAAAAATTCGAGGTCAGACATACCTGAGTCTTGAAGGCCGACAAGTCGACAGACATATAACCGTTATAAACAAACAAAAATACAAAGATGGTGCAAAATATAGGCAATAGCACTCTACAAAGCAAAACTAAACACAACTAAATCAAACGAGATGAGAACGTAGACGACGAACGAAGCCAAGTGCTACCCAGAAGCAACACCGCAGGCCAGCGGTAAAGCAGAAGTCACATGTGGGCAGTGAAGACGAACCTCCAAGGATGCAGCCTTCCGAGAAAAGGAGACGCCTCGATACACACTACCACGACCTCAGCCTGTCCCGACTCCGAACAGTCAGAACCCCATCAATCGAAGAAGAAAGTCCAGTCACGCCAAACGTAAAGCCCCACACCACCTGAATCGAAAGCACCAAAAACCCTAGCGGGACTTAAGCAAAACCAACCAAGGATTTATATATTATAATTTATATGTATTCTAAGTTTCATTATAATTACATCTAAACGCTCCGGGCCAGCAATATGTTTATGTATAAATATAGATATATAAACATAAAAACCACCCGAAATATTTGAATTAATATTTTTATGTTTTTATTTTTATTTTTTATATATTTGAGCTCCTTCAGGTCCAAGGACATACCTTGGGTCCAAGGACACACCTCGGGCCCAAGGACAAACCTTGAGCCCAAAGTACAATTATCGGGCCTTAAGCACACCCATGAAAGGACCATACAAAGGTGCTTCCATGGATGCCAGTACAAGGACTGAACCGGCAAAGCCAGTCGGAGAGGCCGACCGAGAGAGACGGCGGGGTCCCGAGCAGCCCAAGCACGGGATGTACCACCTGGCGGAACAAGAAAGCGAAGGGCAAATGATGGGTAACGTTGTCTAGAACAGGACAACGGGTAATGCCACCGCCCGGAACTGTCGGCGGTGAGAAGGGAGGGTCGAGCACCACACCACCACCACCGAAGGGAGAAAAGCAGACATGTAGGAATGGGCAGACCGGAATAAAAATTACCCGACCAAAAGACCCAAATGGAAGAAATAATGATGGATTTGCACAAATCAGGCCAAACGATTGCAAGATTTGGGAGCAGGGACTCAAATCTATAAAAGCCCCAGATTAAATTTCGGGTTTGAAGGAAAGCGAAAAACCGAATGTGGCTAGTGTTTACATGTGTTTTAAATAGGAGGTTTCAACTACCCACTCGAGGAGGAGGGAATAGCGGGCGGCCGTGGACCCGCGAGGGCCACCGTGGTGGTGGCGAGCCAGTGGTTACAAGCGCTCCCGGTGGAAGCGGGTTGGAGGCTCCGTAGGAGAGGGTTTGAGGCTCCCGGAGGAGATTTAGGGCTCCCGGAGGAGGAGGTTTAAGGCTGCGACCGGAGGAGAGATAACTGGAGAGAGCCATGGATGGAAATATGGTGGTCGAAGCAGCGCACGACCGCCGACGACGAAGCACCGACAACAGATTGAGGAAGAGAATGGAGGCGCTGATAGATTTTGGCCCCAAGAGGATTTCTATCTAATACTCACCTGAATCTGAATTAACAAAAAAAAAAATTCCTTTCTTTTTTAATTTTTTTTTTAGTAACATTTAGATTTCCTTACAACTCACGTTAACAGATTTTATTTAGTTGACAAAAATATATTTTTAACTTCCATATTTTTAATATCTCCAACTACTTAATATCTTATCTCCTAATTGAAAAAGATGCATATCTCCTAAATCATCAAAACAAGGTTGAGAAACAAGATGGAAGATGATTTTTTAGCAGATAACTTAGTTGTTTACATTGAAAGAGATATGGTTTTAAAACCTTTACATCAGATGAAATTATAGATGAATTTATTTCTATGAAAAAACGTAAAGTACTATTTAGATAGAATTCGCTATAATTTATTTTTTGTACAGAGTTTTGGCACCAAGTCCCCTGCTACTATATATGTACTTTATTTTTTCGTATAAATGAAAAAGGTATAGCCCCATAGGGATGAGCCTCCTAGCTTGACTAGGTTCTAAACCCTTAAAAAAAATAATGGCCCCTACAAAACATTTGTCCAGGTTCCGCCACTGGTCTTGAGAAATATATAAGCTTGGTGGGTTACTCTTTTTATTGTCATTTCGTTTTGAGATGGAACCATATTGGGTTTATGTGTTGTTTGTGTCTCTCATACACGGATCTGCAAATTAACGACCTCCCTCTTGTTTGTCTTTGATGAATTCCTCCCAAAAAAGTCTCTAAAGGACCCACTTATGGTGGGTCCCGGGGGGTAGACGCGAATCACGCTGTTGCGATACACGGGCTTACTTGACACGCGGACTAAACTCTTCGCAGTATTACCTGGGCCGTGCTTTAATCGCGTGCCTAAAATTTGTCTTTACCCCGTATATTTCATGGGAGATCCTCTAACAATCTGGAGGTTTCAGGGATCATATCTGTCCGCGGAGAATCACTAAGAGATTTTCGTTTGACGCGTAAGACAGGTCACAATATCCCCTTCCGTACCCGGATTAACTTTAACCAACACTAAGCGATTGTCTGTTGTACGATCAACTTAGCGGTGATCTTATGTCCTCTCCTGGTATCCCTCCTTTACTTCTTTTCTCCTTTCTTTCTTATTCTTATCCGCTCTCCTTTCTTTCTTATTCTTATCTGCTCTCCTTTCTACCTTATTCTTATCCGCTCTCATTTCTTCCAAAAAAGTCCCTTCTTCTTCTGTTTATTTCCCCTTTTATAGGGATTGGCCAGAGTCCTGCCCTTTGTGACACTTGTCACATTCGGGTTGACACGTGTGGCCCTCGTGGGTGGTGGGCATGACGGACGTGTGTCAATAACTCATGTCCGCGTCCTCCCAAACTCGGGGTTTCTTCAGTGCTGTTTCGATATATCCGCGTCCACTCTTCATCTATCATTTCCGCATGGTTTCACCATTGCTCCTCGGATCGGGTTAAGTTCTTTGAGAGCTCAAGACGATTCGACCTTCTCCGCGGAAATGTGCTTTCCCCCTTTTTTCCGTTGAGGGGTAATCTCGTAGTTTCTTGTTTGATCGGTGTTTTGGGCCTAGTCGAGGATTCTTTTGGCCCATTAGGGTTTTACCTCGGCCCATTAGGGTTTTACCTCGGCCCATGTCGTTTTGAGGGGAGTTGAAAAGTCGGTAATTTTTCTATAAATTACCCCGTTCCATTTTCACTTTTTCATTTCCCACTGTTTGTCTGATTGTGGCTTTCCTTCAGCTTTTACTTTTTTAAGAGTTTTCCGTTTATTCTTTGGTGTTCCGGTTGTACTTTCCGGCAGTCTCTTTGGCTTTCCAAGGTAAATCCTCGCTTTTGTTCTTGAGTTCTTGAGTTTTTCTTGAAATGTCTTTGGATGTTCTATTAATTTTTATGTCTCTTGTTCAAGTTCTTGCATTTTTCTTCTTTGGATCCGTTCGGGGTCTCCCTTTTCCTCCCAGCTTTGTTTCTTGGGTTTTTTGATTTTTTTGTCCGCGTACGGGTTCCTTTTCAGATCATCTTTTAACCTTTTCAAGGATGGCTAATTCTGAGGGGAACCTTGACGCGTTGGACGAGTTTGAAAGAGAGGAGGGATGGAGAGAGGGCTTGCCCTCTTCTTCCCGAGCGAATCTTTCCGCGGTAATTTTGGATTCTTCTTCCTCGTCTTCCTCCAGGAGTTTCGCGTCTGATTCAGGAAGCTCTTCTTCAGACTCTTCCTCTTCTTCCGGCATCTCTACCCCAGACCGCGTGGGTCCATCCGGCAGTCCTATTAAGGTGAGAAGACGACGGAAACGCTCTAACCCTGAATACTATTTTTTATATTTGCTTTCCTTTGCCGCGTGTCTGGTTTTCGGCCCTAGGGTGCTTCCACGGGGCATTTTTTGGGCCGTGTGTATTCACGGGTCTGACCTTGGTCTGAACTGATACCCCTTTGATAACTGTTTCTCGTTGATGAGACATTTCGCTGTGCCTTCTCTTACAATTCATGTGATTGTACTGCTACCTTGGTTGATGAGCCCCCCCTCCCTTTTTTCTTCAGAGGAATCTTTCGTCAAGTGGTGTCCATGCATATCTCTATTTCTGCTTTCATAGGTAGGATTTCTTCTCCTTCCCTTGTTTTTCGGCAGTTATTCACTTCACACTTTGATTGCGCTCATGGCTATTTCTGGCGTGGGTAGATGGGCTTTTTTTCAATCGATTGATCGTCCTGAACAAACATCACGTTTGGTAAGTTCTTATTGAATTGTTGGTTCCGTTTGATGATTTTCACTTTCTCTTCCTGCCACCACCCTTTTAGCTTTTACCCATGCGTTTTGAGGGAGAATACATGGATGCCATTCCTGAGCAAATCTTCCTTTCATCTCACCTCTTGCGTAATTTTCCGGTTCGCATCTACAAGGGTGACTATGGAATGTACTGGCTTCAGCAAGGCTGGAAAGACTTTGTTGAGTCCCATGGGTTCGCGGTCGGAGCTTCTATGGTTTTTATTCACAAAGGGAACGCTTATTTTGAAGTCCAAGTAATGGGCTTGGAAGATGGGGATGAGATCATCGATCGTTTTCCTTTTGAGGATGCGGATCCTTTGACGAACGGCTCGTACCCTTGATTAATTTTCCTTGATGATGTACTCGTTGATGAATGTGAACGGATGTGGTTACTCCTGTTCATGTGTGGTCTTTTTTCCGCGAACAATGAATAAACGTGGCCTTCGTTGTTTCTTTTGATTTTATGAATATCGAGGTAGTCTACAGGATTCTCCTCGGATTCAGTGTAGTATAAACCCGTCTTTTCTAATCGTGTCCTCTGTAAGTTTTTACTGTCATTATTCCGCTCTTCTTTTGAGGGTTTATTGGGGGAATCTTTCAAGGACATATTCGGTGACTAGCACCCGGCGGAGTCCTTTATAAGCAAGACTCAGTTTGGTTTCTCTCTTAGGCTTCTATTCTTCAGTATGGATGTGTCAATTCAGACTCCTTGGGCTTTTTACTTAGCCCTTGATTTTGAAGATCAAATGCAAGAGCTTGTGAGTTAACTTTTGTTTTTCGCGTGTTTTAAAGACCGCTTTCTTTCTTATACTTTACTTATCTATATCCATTTTCAGTCACTTCTTGCTCTATTTGAGTACGAAACGGGCGTCACGGATCCGACTCAAGTTTTTCTGTCCCTGGGTTCAACTGTGGATGTCCCAGTTGGGATAGTCAAGCGGGACTACGGGATATTCTGGCTGGTCGGCGGCTGGAGCGACTTTGTAACGTCCCAGGGGCTGGGAATGAGGTCCGTCATGGTTTTTCGCCACCGCGGTGGGGTTCACTTTGACGTCCGTGTGCTTGATGAGGGATCTATTTGTGTAGAAAATGGTTATGTTATGTCGCCTCCGAGGCCAATCATCCTCCGTGATGTTTAACTTTTACTTGCTTTCGGGTGTCGTCTTTGATGGTCCCTTTTGGGGTTAACTCTTGATTTTCTGTTTGGTACCAAAGAACTCTTGTGTAAGTCTTGTAACTTTTGTTCGCGTCTCGTGTTTTACGCGTTATGTTTGTTGTTGAAACGATCAAACGTTTTTTTCTATAATTTTGTTTGCGGTAATAAACCCCAATGCTTTAGGTTCTGTTGTCGTGGCTTGGCTTGACCTCGAGAGAATGTGAGGTCTGAATTAGAGTTGTGATGCGGATAGAGCTCCAGCGTCTTCAGGCCCTGGCATTTCTTAGCTCGATCTTGAGAGAACGCGAGTTTCAATCAGGGGAGCGACGTGGTGAAAACTCCAGCGTGTTTAAACTTTACCGTTATTCGGCTCGACCTTGAGAAAACATGAGTCTCGATTAGGGGAGCGACGCGGAGAGAGCTCCAGCGTCTTTAGACTTTGTCGTTGTTCGGCTCGACCTTGAGAAAAGATGAGTCTCGATCAGGGGAGCGACGCGGAGAAAGCTTCAGCGTCTTTAGACTTTGTCGTTATTCGGCTCGACCTTGAGAGAACGTGAGTTTCGATCAGGGGAGCGATGCGGATAGAGCTCCAGTGTCTTTAGACTTTGTTGTTATTCGGCTCGACCTTGAGAGAACGTGAGTCTCGATCAGGGGAGCGACGCGGAGAGAGCTCCAGCTTCTTTAGACTTTGTCGTTATTCGGCTCGACCTTGAGAGATCGTGAGTTTCGATTGGGGGAGCGACGCGGAGAGAGCTCCCACGTATGTAGACTTTGTCGTTATTCGGATCGACCTTGAGAGAACGTGAGTCTCGATCAGGGGAGCGACGCGGAGAAAGCTCCAGCGTCTTTAGACTTTGTCATTATTCGGCTCGACCTTGAGAGAACGTGAGTCTCGATCAGGGGAGCGACGCGGAGAGAGCTCCAGCGTCTTTAGACTTTGTCGTTATTCGGCTCGACCTTGATAGATCGTGAGTCTCGATCAGGGGAGCGACGCGGAGAGAGCTCCAGCGTCTTTAGACTTTGTCGTTATTCGGCTCGACCTTGAGAGATCGTGAGTTTCGATCGGGGGAGCGACGCGGAGAGAGCTCCAGCATCTGTAGACTTTGTCGTTATTCGGCTCGACCTTGAGAGAACGTGAGTCTCGATCAGGGGAGCGACGCGGAGAAAGCTCCAGCATCTTTAGACTTTGTCGTTATTCGGCTCGACCTTGAGAGAACGTGAGTCTCGATCAGGGGAGCGACGCAGAGAAAGCTCCAGAGTCTTTAGACTTTGTCGTTATTCGGCTCGACCTTGAGAGAGCGTGAGTCTCGATCAAGGGAGCGACGCGGAGAAAGCTTCAGCGTCTTTAGACTTTGTCGTTATTCGGCTCGACCTTGAGACAACGTGAGCCTCGATCAAGGGAGCGACGCGGAGAAAGCTCCAGCGTCTCCCGGGGAAATCCGCCTGCTTTCGTGACATACAATTTTTACAAAAAACGCCCACTAACCGCTCTTTCAACTGTCTGCGGGTGCGATTATTTAATTAAGATCGATGCTTAAACCTACACATAGTACTACTTCAGACAGTCGGCATTCCAAGTTTTGTTCAAAATTTCTCTGTTCTCGTTCTTCAGCTTGTATGCGCCGGTTTGGATAGCATCGGCCACAACGTATGGGCCCTCCCAGTTGGCATCTAACTTTCCTCCGGTTTGTACTCGTCGCAAGACCATATCTCCTTTTTGAAACTGTCGCGACCGAACTCGTTGATCATGGTACTTAGCGGCCCGTCTCTTGTATTCTTCTGCCTTCAAAGCCGCCATCATCCTGCGTTCTTCTCTCAAGTGCATCTCTATTTCAAGTGCCTCTTCGTTGGACTGTGGGTCGAATCCGAGGGTACGTGTTGATGGGATCATTCGTTCGATTGGGATTACCGCGTCAATGCCGTAGACCAAAGAAAATGGTTTCTCGCCTGTTGGTGCCTTGGTGGTTGTCCTGTGAGACCAGAGTACCAGTGGAAGGAGTTCTACCATCGTCCCTTGGTCGTGGCTCCCAATTTCTTCTGTATTCCTTCTAGTATCTGCCGGTTGGTGACCTCCGCCTGCCCGTTCGTCTGAGGATGCGCTACGGATGAAAATTTGAGGTTGATGTGGAGGTCTTCACAGAAGTTGCAGATGGTCTCGCAGTCGAATTGAGGACCGTGGTCTGTGATGATCGACTCTGGAACCTCGAAACGACAAACTAGGTTTTTCCAGAGGAATTTCTTCACCTTTTCAGCGGTGATGAGCCCCATGGCCTCAGCTTCTACCCACTTCGTGAAGTAATATACAACTGCGAGCACATATTTCAACTGGCCTGGCGCGGTTGGAAATGGCCCTAAGATGTCCATTCCCCAAAGTGAAAACGGGCATGCGCCATGAATTCTCTTTATCTTCTCTGCGGGCTGATGGATAATGTTCCCATGTTTTTGACACGCGTCACACCTCCTGATGAACCCTTGGATGTCTTGTTTCATCGTGGGCCAGTAATACCCGGTCCTCATAATTTTTGCAGTTAGTGCTCTCCAGCCTTGGTGATGTGCACACACCCCAGAGTGAAGCTCCTGTATAATCGTTATTCCATCTTCAGTGGTGACACACATTAAATCAGGCTGCGTGAAACCCCTCTTAAAAAGCTTTCCTTCGCGGACAGTGAACCTGGCGGCTCTTGTTACTGTTTGTTTGGCTTCAGATTTCTCCGCGGGGAGGATCCCCTTTTCCAAATATTCTGCTATGGGGGTCCTCCAATCGTCTTATCCGTTGGTTTCAATGAAGAAAACTTCTTTGACAAGCCCGCGACTTTCTTTCTTCTTGAACACGAATTCTGACCCGATTTCGGATGGCATCGCCGTGCCTACCCGCGCGAAAGCGTCCTCTTACTCATTCTCTTCCCTCGGGACAGCTGTTATCGTGAAGTTTACGAAGGCCCTTCGTAAGGCTTGAACTTTCCTCAAGTAGATGTGTTTTTTCTATGACTCATTTCTATCTTTGTAGTTTTGTACTTTTTCAGATTGCATGTCTATTTTTCCAGTTATAACTCGTTCTCGGAAGTGTTTTTTCTTGTTATCACTCATTCGTAAACGAGTTTTTTCTATTACAACTTGCCTTTTTTAAAAACAATTACAACTTAATTTAAAAAATTACAAGTTTAATTTTCATAAAATAAATTACAACTTTAATTTTCCTTTTTTTATTAGACAACTTTAATTTTCATTAAATATATTACAATGAATTGAAAAAATTAAATTAAAATTTTTTTTAAAAAAAAATAATTTCAAACATTTTTTTTAAAATAAATGATAAAATTTATTTATTTTAATTTAATTTAAAACTAAAATGAATTTAATTACAATGAATTTAATTTATTTAATTTTTAATTTAATTAAAACTAATTTTATTTATTTTTAATTTAATTTTAAAAAATTAAATTAATTTTTTTTGGAAAAATTTTTTTGCTTGTCGGGCCTAGTATTTAAAAAAAAAATTAAAATTAAATTCAATTTTTTTTCAAAAATTTTTTTTGCCTGTCGGGCCTGTGTATTTTAATTTTTTTTAAAAAAATTAATTTAAATTAATTTAAAATTAATTTATTTTTTTTTCAAAAATTAGGCCCGAGAGGTGTAATTAAAAAAAGTTTCTTTAAAATTAAATTAAATTTATTTTTTTCCCAAATTTTATTTTAAAATTTTTTTTGCCTGTCGGGACATAGGCCTGACAGGTGTATTTTTTTTCAAATTTTTTTTGTTAAAAATTAAAATAATTTTTTTAAAAAAGAATTAATTTAATTGACCCACCGTAACAAGTTGCGGTGGGTATTTTTTTTTAAAAAAATAATTCTCCTCACCACACTATACAACGGTGGGTTTGGTTATCCGTAATTAACTCACCGTAACATGTTGCGGTGATTAGCGGTGAAGATAGTAAAAATTAGCGGTGGAAATATCATCCCCCATTGTAAACTACAAGCTAGCAGAACCAACGAACCAAATGAAAGAGGCTCACAGAGTTTTCTGGGATCACTAACGAACACCTCAACTCGGACTCCAAACAGAATCAATAAGTATCGATCGCATTTTCACGACGTCTACTAGGTTGACAAATCAGTCATCGTTCGCATTAAACTTGTACCACAACAAGAAAGACAAATTACATTTTGCTAATGCATTTTCCGCTAATGATAATTAAAAAACTTGATTTCTGTTTAGCGCAGGGTATTTTTTTCCTTTAGCCCATTTTCTGAATGACCATGGTCGTAACGACCACAATCGGGGTTGGTCGCAACGACCACAATCGGGGTTGGTCGCAACGACCAAGGAGCACTGGGCATGTGGATTGTGGTCGCAACGACCAAAACAAAGGTGGTCGCACCGACCACTGCCTTTTAGCCCGGGTATAAACTAAACCGAGCTAAAAAGGGTCCTTGAATAATAAAAAGGGGACTTTTTAGCTCGGTTCTTTTTGGAACCGGGCTAAAAAGTCCCTTAATATTCCAAAAAGAAAAAGAACCGTACGGGCTTCTCCTCCCTTTCTTCTTCATCACAGCTGTTGATTTGTACCCTCCCACCAATGACTAGAGTCGAAAGTCAAAACTGCCTATGGACTATAGCCTAATTGTGTTGATTTATTTTTCATTTCGGTATATTTTTTTGTCTTGTCCCACAACTATGGCCACATTGAACAAAGAATTGAATCCCATTTTTTTTGCCTTAACGACTTGAATAGAATTCAGCCATGGCTGACTAAATTGAAAGTGAAACCTGACAGACCCACCTCCACTCCTCCTTGACAGACCCGCCATGGAACCTATGCTTGCAGAGCACCCAAGCTTGCTCCTCCGATGAACACCACCCGTTGAGTAAACGGCCGACTTCGTGGGTAGCCTTCGTTTGCCGCATTGTGATCTATCAATATAATTTGCGGAGCCAAAACGCAGGTCTCTCGCTCTTCGTTTCAATTGACCCAAACCCTAGGTTGTTCAATTGGTTGATTTGGGGAACGGGGAGAAGATTCAGACGAGGGGTGAGATATGAGGGGCAGATGTGAGGGGCAATAGTACGTAATTATCAGGAGAATTAGGGGTAAACTATTTGCGCTCTAAAAGGGAAAAATAGAATGCTCTAAAAAGTAGATCCCTTAAAAAATAAAAGTAAAGAAAAAAAGAACGGAAATTTCGCGAGGTACCCTTGGGGTATTGCAATTTTCGCGAGGTATACAACTTTTTTGCATATTTCGCGTGGTGCCCCTGTGGTTTTTAAGTTTTTCGCCTCGTGCCCTTTATGGTTAATTCTAACAGACTTGGCTTTCTCCGTTAGTTTGCAATAAAAAAAAGAAACGTGAAGAAGAACAAACGAGAGAAAGAAAAGAGCAGACGAGAGAGCGAAGAGAGAGTCAGAGAGCACGAACGTGAAGAAGAGACGAGAGAGCGAAGAGAGAGCACGAACGCGAAGAAGAACAGCGCTAGCGCTCGAAGCTGCTACTCGAAGGCGAGGCTGTGAGGGCTGTCATGGAAGGAGAAGCGGGAGGCGTTGTGCCTGAGAGCGAAGGCGGTAGCGGCCCATTGCCTCGGCCGGCGACCGGAGGTGGAGGAAACGAAGCTGATGCTGCATAGAGGTAAGTTACTGTCAATAAAAATTTTGGATTTAGGTTGAAATTGAAGCATTTGGGGGTTTTTTGTGATGTGAAAATTTAGGGTTTATGTTGATATTGATGGATTTGGAATTCAAAATTTCGTTTCTCGATTGCAATCCGATTTGATAATAAAATTCGTTTCTCAATTTAGGGTTTAAGTCTCCATTGATTCATTTGACTCATTTGAGTTTGTAAATCGGGGATTTTCAGCTTGAATTTGTGAATTTGAGTTTATGAATTGAGGATTTTCAATTTCGATTTTAAGCTTTTGTATCTATGGTGGATTTGTTAATAAGATTGCAAGGCTTGCTAAGTTACTTACTGTCAACTTTAATGGTTGAATGAATGTTCTACAAGTAACTTGTTTGTATTACTGACTTGTATGTGAACTCAGTGCATTTAGAATAGAGAATCTGGGAAAAATCTTAAATCAGTCAACTGCATCGGTTTATTCTGTATAGGATTGTCTCAACTGTGCTTTTAAATTATGGTTTCTGTTTGTGTAAACTTTAGGTTGAGTTGATCTAAATCATGCTTTGGGGGTTGAGATTTGAATTTTTCATGATAAGTTTTTATGCTTGCATCCAACTGTAGATAAGTAAGCTATTTTTGGGATATTTCATGATATCTTCTTCATTTATGAACCTTAGGCTAAGGTCAAATATAATTTTGTTTCAAAATTTAAGTGATTTAGTAGCCTACAGTATAATGAAGATATATAATGTATTAGCAAACATGATTTATTAATAATGTATTAGCAAATAGGATTTATTAATAAAGAGCAATAATGCATCAGATTGAAGAACACTCATTATTTAATGAAGATATATAGAAGTATATCTTGTTTAGCAAACAGGATATATAGAAGTATATGATTATGCCTCATTGAAGATAGAATATGTTAGCCTGCTGGTTTGAAAATTTTGGCTTATTAGCTCAACTGGAAGAGCATTGTGCTTAGGCACAAGATGTGGGTTCAAATCCCACATAGGCCGGATATACATTCAAAATTGCAGCAAGTCCATCATATTGATATATGAGCTAATATAAGAATGCACTAATAGTTGTAACACCAGGGTCTTTAGCCAACAATGTCTCCCTGGCCACCTGATTGGGACCCAAGAACGCAGACAGAACAGCTAGTTGACGAGGACCGAGACCCACTGATGTGAACTTGTCTTTCATTTCCTGTACACTGGCTTTATCCCACTGTGAAACTCATCCTTCTGGATCAGACTCTTGTGCATCCATCAAGGAGCTTTGAATTATAAAAGGGATGCATCAGATTGTATGTAATAGTAATGTTATTACCTATTTATCGCCAAGGAGCTTTGAATTTTGTGTAAATGGACATAATTCGGGGGCGGCTGCTAGTCGACAAATATAGGAAATATGGAATATTATTATTTTTTGGCGGATGGCTGAATATATCTTGCATTCATATTGTGTTGTTAATGTGCATCCATCCTTCCATCTTGCATCAGTCTTCTGTCTTTTTCCTGCCTTGTATTCAGATTCTTACTCAATTGAATGAAATTATGCAGGGTGATAGGACAAAGAATGTTGGAATTGTTGAAACCTTCCTAGTTAAAATGCTGCCTTGTTCTTTTTAAAACTTTCATTTAGATTAGCTTATGGAGGAATCATGGTGCTCCACAAGTTTAATTCGTCTATGTGATTTGTGTTTCGAGGGAGTGTTACTTGATCAAGAAGCTCAAAGCTGAAGCTTAATACTAGGGTCACCCTTTTTTCAACTGTGGAACCAGCAATACTTAGCACGCTTTCAGTTAACTAGATAGCACACTTTAACCACTTCGAATCTTCTTGGATGTTTTCTGTTTGCTTACATGATAGCATTTTTCCATTTTCCACCTTAAATGTGATTCATGTTGCGCTGCTGAATAACAAATTTGCATTTGACCACTTGGGATCTACTTGAAACTTGAGGACTAACTGTGACTTGGCATCTTGGTCTGTGATAATGCAGATTAGGAGACGGGCAACTACAGAGCTCCAGATCTTCAAGGAGAGGTGGGACAGAGCAGTGAAAAATGACAGGATCTGGGTTGATCCGTACCTGAACTGGGTGGACACATTCGCCAGATTTAAAAGAAAAAGTGTGAAGAGAAGCTAATTGCAGATTTTCTCACCACAAGTGCAATCGACATAGAGATCTGTATTCATCATTGTCTCTGTTCAGCCACCTAGCCGCTGCAAGTTCCAGTCAGGTCGCTGCCCTAGTGTGCGCCCACCTTAAATTCATTGTTTTAATTCCTTGTGTATGTTAACCTGTCCAGCTCCTCTTTTTATCGCGGCCTGTTTTCTGCCCGATTGTTATTGTTTTGTTAACGTTTGTTAACATTTCAGTAAACAAAAGAAACAGATCGATAAATATGAACCTACAAACTTTATGAGGTCAAGACCATCTTTCTTTAAAGCTCGAGTGATAAGAATCTAAGCATTCTTGAAATAAGCATTACATAACATATATAAGAAGCTTGTTAGCTCAATAACAAATTGCAGCAAGTCAAGTTCTAAATTATATTTCAAAGAAGTGTATAGGTTTCATTGAGACAAATTAAATTAGCCTATGCGGGATTTGAACCAGCATCTTTGTACTTATGCACATTGCTCTACCATTTGAGCTAATAAGCTTAAAATCTGTTATAGATAATTTAAGTGTAAAATTTGATAATGGTGTTGACTAAAAATGCAAATTTCACCTTCAAAGATGAATGTGCTTCAACTTACACCTTATTATTCGACCAGGACCGCCATATAAGAGGGAAGTATCCCTTGAAAAACTCAAGGAACAAAAAGACAAAAGGTAAGAAAAAGATTAAAGATATACGGGGTAGTAAATGTTAACAAATGAATCGAATCCTAACATTTAGATTGCTTAGTTCTTTCTCATTCAATTAAACAAGACAACAATGAACTTGTTGAGGAATTGCTTAGTTCTTTCTCATTCAATTAAACAAGACAACAATGAACTTGTTAAGGAATTGCTTAGTTCTTTCCCATTCAATTCAGTCCTTCAACTTCACATATAACTATTTCCATTTTCTAATTCACACACTTCTAATTCAAATGAGTGAATGACAAAAATTCACAAACTTCCCATATGCAACTATCTAGTTCTTTCCCACTAACTAAATTCTAGACTCAAATTCAGTGCAAACAGATATCCAAACTGCAAATTGAAAACTCAAACTCGACAACTTAAGATAGCTACTCCAATACTCATATATATATATATATCTATCTAGTTTTATTCCCAACTCTAATACTCAAATTCACAAAATCATATTCAAAACTCCAAATTCAAAACCCTAATTTTTGAAAATTTTCAAAGAAAACATACCTTCTTTGCGTCGCCTCTCTCTCGAGCTTCTCCCTCCAAACTCCAGTCGAACTCCACCTCTGTACTCCATTCAGCGCTGGAATCCTTGTAACGCCCTCTTTATCGAGTTTCTCTCTCACTAGTGTGTCGGCTTCTTCACCTACTTTGCCTTCTCTGTGTAGCCTCTCTTCTCCTCTCAGGCGAGGCTTGCAGTTGACAGTAAGTAACTTAGCAAGCCTTGCAATCTTATTAACAAATCCACCATAGATACACAAGCTTAAAATCGAAATTGAAAATCCTCAATTCATAAACTCAAATTCACAAATTCAAACTGAAAATCCCCGATTTACAAACTCAAATGAGTAAAATGAATCAATGGAGACTTAAACCCTAAATTGAGAAACGAATTTTATTATCAAATCGGATTGCAATCGAGAAACGAAATTATGAATTCCAAATCCATCAGTTTCAACATAAACCCTAAATTTTCAAATCACAAAAAAACCCCAAATGCTTCAATTTCAACCTAAATCCAAAATTTCTATTGACAATAACTTACCTCTATGCAGCAGCAGCAACTTCGTCTCCTCCACCTCCGGTCGCCGGCCGAGGCAATGGGCCGCTACCACCTTCGCTCTCAGGCACAACGCCTCCTGCTTCTCCTTCCATGACAGCCCTCACAGCCTCGCCTTCGAGCAGCAGCTTCGAGCAGCGCTGTTCTTCTTCGCGTTCGTGCTCCCTCTTCGCTCTCTCGTCTCTTCTTCGCGTTCATGCTCTCTGACTCTCTCTTCGCTCTCTCGTCTTCTCTTTTCTTTCTCTCGTTTGTTCTTCTTCACGTTTCTTTTTTTTTAATTGCAAACTAACGGAGAAAGCCAAATCTGTTAGAATTAACCATAAAGGGCACGAGGCGAAAAACTTAAAAACTACAGGGGCACCACGCGAAATATGCAAAAGAGTTGTATACCTCGCGAAAATTGCAATACCCAAGGTACCTCGCGAAATTTCCGAAAAAAGAAATATCCACGTCCACCCTTTGCCTTTTATCGTTCCTGCCAAGCTCGCCCTCTCATCCCCGCCGGGAGTTTGTTGCTGCGAATCGACTGAACGACCTACCTCCCCGCCAAATCACCTTATCGCCGCCGTCTCCGTCGCCGTAATTGTCAGTGAATTCTCCTCGTTCAACGAATTAGACGCTGCTGATTCTCTCTTCCTATTTCAGACTTCTCAAACCCTAATTTCAGAAATCTTTAGGTAAGGTAAAAAATTCTTCGCTGTTGATGGCTTTTCTATGTTTGGCTTCCATCCTTTGAACTGCAGATTCTGGAAATTGTTAGTTTTTGGCAAATTTTTCTTTACTCTCGTTCGTAATTTGATTAATCTGTATAACGGATCCGATCATTTACCTTTCTTCCTTTACTGGCACGTGTCACGTGATGAAAAGTCGTGGATTGGAATTGGATTTTGCAGTTGATTAATGGATATTCATTCTTGATAAAATCAACTGACTCTTGAAATTTCCTGAACATGCCGATTTTTATTATATGGTGTTACTTGTCAGCTACCTCGAAATGTTAGGATTGGATATTCAGTTTCATTTTTAGCACCAGTCTTTATAAACCTAGTGATAAAATGGTGTATCAGTCCACATTCATGCTTGGTTAAATCAGTTGGCTGTGGAAATCTCCTAAGCTTCCAAAGTTTGACATGGTGTTACTTGGTAGATACTTCATTTTTGTTAGGGAGTGAATCAATATTTGATCTCGTCTTTACTATGCCTCTTTACAAGTCTAATTGCAGAATCATACATCAGTCCGTACATGCTCGATATATCAACTGACTCTGGGAAAGTTTTTGAACCTGCTAAATTTTTGTCCGGTGTTACTTGGTGGCTACTTCAAATTTTGTTTTGATTGAATATTCAGGTTCATCTTTAGTATGCATCCTTATAATACTAGTTGCAAAATCGTGCATCAATCCATACTCACGCTCACGAAATCGTTTTGACTCTGGAATTTATCTGGATATGCAAACTTTTTTATATGGTTTTACTTGGCAGTTTCTGTAAGAGATGTCGCTATTGTGGGAGAAGAGCGGGGCGTGGAGGTGGCTAGTGGGGAGGACGAGGGACTCGAAGCCCTTCTTCTTTGCCTTCGCTACCGTATGTGGTGTCATCCCTGGTATCATTGGTTATTGCGTTATGCAGGTCACCAGCTCTCACAATGAGCAGCTTGAAGCCCAGCTCCGAAAAAATGCCCGTCCTGAAACCATGGTACTGGACGTTTTCTTTTTTAAAAGAAACTAATATGTGGTCTGTTGTCCTACGAAGAATTGTGCACTATATAGAGTTGCTAGTCTGCACCAATTTAAATTATAATTTCCGTACAGTAAGTCTAATTATTCTTAAATTATGGCTGTTCAAGACTTCAAGTCCTGCATTCTTTTGTATTGAGTATTGACCATCCTGTGATGATGACTCTGAGTTGCAACAGCTTATATAACCTTGTTTATTTGGTGGAAATGACAAAAATCAGTATTTGAAAGTGCAACCTTATGGACAAATCAGTAGTTAGAAAGAATTAGGAGACATTAGTGTATTCTCAAAAGAAAAAAAATGACAGACAAACAGGCTAATTTTCTTGCCACACTTTGGATTTATGTGCCCGTTTTATTTACTGTTTAGTTTTATAGCTTGATTCTTAACCATATTAATTCAACTTCATCTTAAGAATCGGAAAAGGGGAAATGTCAAACCTCTCAGCTAGGATATATGTGGTAAGTTGAGCTAAATTGAACTGTGAACCACAAACACCCCCACACCCGCTAAGCTTAACCTCAAGTGAGAAAATGGAGTTATTTGTGGATTACAAGTTTTCTTTTTCAACAGCTTAATATCACCGAAGTTCTTTTAAGTTTTAAATATCAATCTATTCAACACCTTCTAGCTAGGGTATGTCCTAATGGGGGTACTACCAAGAGTTTGATGAGGTTTTTCCTACAGGTGCTCATCAACTTTCTGTTGTTGATATTTATTAATACAATTGATGGGTTGTTTCAGAAGAAAAAAAATGCTAACCTATTCAATGTGGTATTTCCTATACCAATTTGTCTTTTCAGCTTTGTTTTTTTAATTTGCATAAGGTGTATTTCTATTATGTCTTCTTATGCTGATCCTTGATTTAAAAGCATATTCTAGTGTGAATTGGGCGAAGGGGCTGCCCTTATAGTTTTGCCATGAATAAGTATTCTGAAAAAAATAGAACACAAAAGATGGGTTACCGTCTATTTTAGGATCTATGCTTGTTAACTCTCGATCTGTGTGTTGTGGTTTTAATTGATAGCTTAATGATGATTCAGTTTTCTTTCCCTGCATTCAGTTGTAGTTATTCTCTCTTTGAATGATATTATACTACCATTAGCTGAATGCAGACGTGCTAGACATCCTCCAGGCTATTCAGACTGCAATGTATCTTGAAAGATAGCTGTTGCCTTGTCAAAACTCATAACACAGTGATATTTTTTTTTTTAAAAAAAAAAACGTTATCAGCTTAAAAAGTTGGCCATGGAATGCAAACTGCTAGAGTGTTATATGCGTAATGCATAGGCTTAGGGCTATCCCAGGCAATGGAAGCATAATGGGACTCTAGGAGGCTAGCATGAGACAGAAAAGCTTCTTCTTAATGATTTCCAAATCTGATTTCTTTGCTCTGCATTTCTCGAATTCCATTAATAATTTAGACATTTAGTGCAGCTTCATGGTTTTTACTACTTTATGACAGATGATGGGCAGAGTCAACCAGGAGAGGCTTGCTGAGTACCTCGGAGAGCTTCAGCGCAAGGAAGACACAAACGACAGATATGTAGCTGCACTGAGAGGGGAGACACTGACTAGGAAGCCGTATGTGAGGATCCAGCCTGTTCCAGAACAAAGCAATGCTGAGCCCAAGAAGAGCACATAGGAAACCGAAAGCTTCATCTCTTGCGGTATGTTGCTTTCACTATATGCTGCATTGTATCCAGCTTTGGAAGAGTCTTTTCCCTTTGGTCCGAACTGAAGCTGTGATGGTTGCTTGGCTTTGAACTAACTTGTGATGACATATTTCTTTCTGATCTATTTTTATGTGATAAAAACAAGTTCCTTGAAGTTTGGTCTTTGCGCTTATCTTCCATAGTTGAGAGTTGGGACTTGAGTCATTTCATGTTGAGGTTATTGTAGAATTTCAATTCAAATTTAAGAACTCACAATCATCTGAAAATGTGGCTTGGTTGCTATCACAGACTTGTAAAGTTGGAAGCAATACGTTAAGAGCGATTCGCGTATCTTAACCTTGTGTAGTACCCGAACGTCCCGGTTCGATTCCCGAATGATCGTCGAATGATCGCTCTCTATTTACCAAAATCAATAGATCACACGGAATAGAGAAATAATTCTATGGTACGCAGAGCTTACAAAATATGACCAATTAATCTTCAGTTAATGGTTGATATTTAAATTTGATTAGTTTTTTTAGCAGGGTTTGTTAATTGTTATTAGGATAACGATTTCATTGGATCCAAACACGTTTTTGACGTTAAAACCTTTTGTCATTTCAGACTTTTGTGAAGTTTAAGAGCATATACTGCAGCAAGTGTGTTGAAAAATAGGTCATGCGATATCAACATGAGTTCATAATAGGATTTGAGTTTTCATAATATTCAACACTGTCAACTTTCTATAACATTTTCAATAATCTTTTACAAAACATCGATTTAATTGGCTTGAGATCGTAATATATTTTTTTTACATTAAAAATCAACATATCAGCAACAACGAAATAATTTGATGCATCGAACATGATATAACAAAAAATCAGGATGTGATGACATGATGTTGGCATAACGAGCGATAACATGATGGTATCAATATGTGACTTCTCTTCCTTTTGATTGGTAGAGGCAACGCATAAGAATTAGACGCATTGAACATGTTTGGTGTATTGAGAGATCGAAAAAGACAATAATAAATAAACCGTTATTAAAACGAGTGAAAGAGAAAAACATATCGATAAAGAAGATGATACCAAAAAAATTAGGATATGATAACAATGATGTTAGTAGAATGACTCATTGACATTTGAGTTCAAATACAAAGTTTTCTCAAATGTAATGTAATTGAGTGTGAGATTTTTAAGAGGACACCTATTGATAACATGAGTTTTATCTATCACCAAGATAATTTATACTCCATTCGTTCGGCAAAATATGTCGTTTACTATTCATATACGCTTTTTTAGAACGATAAAAACTATATAAAATATTTATTTTTTATAAATTTTTTTAAACAAGTTTGTACTTATTAATAATAACTACGAAATTGTTAAAAAAATTTATTAAAAAACTAGATATTTTATATAGTTTTTATCCCCTAAAAAAGCGTGCATGAATAGTAAAGTGACATGTTTTGCCGAACGGAGGGATTATGTAGTACAAAATTACACCCGAGTCATTCACACAAGATGAAGCCTCCAAGCTCTCGCCTTTTCCGCCACGCCTCTCCTCCAATGGTAGATCTTTACCTCTCCTCCCTTCGGCATTATCGATCTCCCTCGCCTCTTTACCACTTCATCTTCCTTGAAATCTTGACCTCGCCCTCCCATCTATGATGAAGACTGAAGGCTCATCGGACATCGTGATGCCGATGTCAACCTTCAACTGCTCCCTCCTTTCTTCGGTCACGATAGACGGCGTCGACAAGCAACGCCTTCTCCCTTCCTCGTTGCGAACATGAACGAAACCACCTGGGGTTTTTCACGTACTCATCTCTCAAAATGGATAACAGTAGAAATCAATTTGAGCGGAGATTGCTAAGTCACTCTCAATCGACATCTTCGACCACCGTCTAACCCTAGAAATCGATTTGAGTATTCCCCTTTTTTTGGTTAGTTTTTTGTAATTATTTTATAAAAGTAAAAAGAACTAATTGACATTTTTTTGGTATTTATCTTGCCAATATATAAGACCATCCACAATGGTTTTGCTTAAAATATACACATTTGCACAAGGTGTGTAAAAATACACATCACTTTTTTAGTAATTTGCTCCATTGGTAAAATGTGCATTTTTTTCACATCATTCAAATACAATTCATTTAAAACAAAAAGGAAAATCAAACCATAAAAAAATAAACTAATTAAATTGTCTTGCTTTTTGTAAAAGTTTATGCACATGGGGAGGTGGTGTGCTCAAATTTGCACATCACATGCTCAAATGTATACATTTGCACACACCCAAAACAACCAATGGAACTCAAAAATGCCTAAAAAATACACATTTGCACATTTGCACACCACCATTGTGGATGGTCTAAGGATTTTGAAATGGTGAAAAAACAACCCAAAATTTTTCACTCTATAAAGGGCAATTTGGGAAAGTGATAGGTGTGACCATCAATAACGATAAGACTGGAATATCTTAGCTCTAGACTCGCGCTTCCAATAGTACGCAACAATGGTTGCTTTTCCGGCGATCGCGCGAACAATCGGCCACCACTGCCGGAGAGCTTCAAATTCCTGCCCGCAATGGCTTCCTAATGCAAATCTGAAGCCAAATTCGGTTTCAGGCGCCTCCAATTTCTCTTCCCAATGGCAGCTTCACATCACTCGGACTCTTATTTTGGAGTCCGTCTCCGAACCCGTGAAGCTCCATCGACTCTCCGGCTCTGACACTGGTAATCTTTTAGCAACAGATCCTCTTAACCGCTATCGGTTTTTAATTTTGTTGAATCTATTGGTTTTTCATTTTGTTGAATCTCTTCCGGGATTTATGTTCTCCTCATTTTGACATTTAGTTAATTTCGGCTGATTTTGTTTTATGATTTCGGCTTCACTTCAGTTAGCCTTCATCTGATTAATGATAAAGTGAAACTGAGCGCTGGAATGGTTTATATATTTGCTTGCATTTTGGAATTGTTCTGAAGTAACAGTCCAGTGGAATAACCTAAGATTCAACTGTACAGACCTGTTTTTGATGGTATTTATATCAAATGAACGCTTGATGGATTGTTTGGTGCGCTATATATTATAAGCTTCTTATTGGTACGAATGAGCACCTCAGCATCTCCTTAATACACCGTGCCAAACGAACCCTGAGTTTGCACAATTTTGCTTGACCTGCTCGTACTCCTTGTTTCAGCTTCTCTAATTGCTGTTAGAATCTTTGCCTTTTCCTTTGCTTGCTCATGCTTGAAACCAATAGAATTATAATTTATGAAACTGATTGAACCACTGCAACTACTTTTGTTTTGGCCTGGGAGTGATTCTATATGGAAATCTAAGATTCGGCATACAAGAGAAATTGGCTCACAGTAGTTGGTATGCTAAAGGCATAAAACAGATGAAAAGCAGGTGTCTTATGGCAATCTTATTTCAACAAGTAGTTGATAAGGCAACATTTTGCTTGTGTAATTAGCTCATTAGGTGTCATTCTGTCCCAAGTGTATTCCTTTTCTTAATCATTCCTTCCTTTTAGCCGAGTGGCAATGTCTCTTAGATCTACGTTAGCAAGGACATCTGATGTCTTCTTTTATTATTTCTATCATTTGACTGTAGGAATTATTGAGCTTAACTTGGATAGGCCAGCGGCAAAGAATGCCATTGGAAAGGACATGCTAAGAGGCCTGCAATCCAGTTTCGATGCAATAGAAAAAGATCTCTCTGCAAGAGTTTTGTTGATACGCAGTTCAGTTCCCAAGGTTTTTTGTGCTGGAGCTGATTTGAAGGTTGAGTAATACCTTTAATAACTGCACTAGTGGACCCATAAACAAAAATGCCATCTTTTCTGCAGTTAATCATCTTTGAGAACTGAAGAACTAGAATTTTTTCAACAAATTATGGTTTTCCCTAATACCAAGCACTGTTTCTCTTCTGAAGGTTGCTATCTGTCAAATTCCTAGAAATGATCCGATCTCAGTATAATCTGAAGCCATTCTATTTTGTTTTTTACAGGAAAGAAGGGGAATGAGTGACTCTGAGGTTCAATCCTATGTGAAATCTCTACGCTCAACATTTTCACATTTAGAGGTTTGTCTAATACTCTGTATTTTTTTTTTTGGGGGGGGGGGGGGGGGTTAGCAGAAAATGTGGTTTCATGGAACTCTATTTTAAAATTACCCTTTATTTTATGTGTGCAATTTGACATATTACTATTTCCGTTCTAAAAAACATGTCACTTACTATTTATGCATTTTTTTCTGGCAATAAAAACTACTGTATACTATAAAATATGAACCTTTTTTTTCCATCAATGTCATACTTGTTAGTAATAAGTATGAAATCATAAAAAAAATGTAATAAAAAATATATATCTTATATAGTTTTTAGCTCCTTAAAAAGCATCCATGAATAGTACTAAAGTGACATGTTTTTTTTTTTAAAACTGAGTATATAGCACGTGCAATATGCAAGTAAGAAATGTTAAGATTTGTATTATGCTGGGTGATACCGTGATAGTACAAAACTAAACAACTATTCACATTTACTGGTCAATGGCGTAAGGGCATTTTATCAGGCTGGATTGGACATTTGCTCTGGTTATCCAATTTTTTTGTAGGTATCTTGACTATCTTCACCTTTGAACAAGGGGATGGAAATTTCGTGTCTGCATTAATTGAGAATCAATAGGGATGATACTTACTGAGTTATTTGAAATTATATTTCTAGGAACTTCACCTTCCTACAATTGCTGTTATTGAAGGAGCAGCGCTGGGAGGTGGTCTTGAAATGGCCTTGGCTTGTGATATCCGTATTAGTGGTATAGATAGTTCTTCTACTATTATGCTTCCCGATTAGGTAATCGTGACCAGTGTAAATCTTTGAATTTATAAGTTTTTTTTATGTTTATGTGGTTCGTCAGGGGAAGATGCTGTCATGGGGTTACCAGAAACTGGACTTGCTATTATCCCGGGGTAACACCATATTAAAGACTCTTTGTGCTGGCCCATGCTGCATTTATTTTAGCCACTTGTCCCATTTTTGTACTATTTGACAAAGAGGAGATGTTAGTGATTGAGTCTACATGAATCTGTATGTTCTTTACCACTAGTATGTCTTAAATTTGGCATGCGTTCTCATTTCTAGGGTAAGTTGAATGAATTCGAGATTCTTATTGCAGCTATATAAAATTCTTGTGCTGGCTATGTACAGTGCAGGTGGGACACAAAGACTTCCTAGACTGGTAGGAAGATCAGTAGCAAAGGAACTTATATTTACGGGTCGGAGAGTTAGTGGCAAAGATGCATTATCATTGGGTACGTTGGTTATGCTAACATTCATATCCTATTACCAAATCCAGTACTTTGTTTGAATTAAGGAGTAAAGGCATTGGGTTCTTTAGGGCAAGTGATAGAAACTCATGTTATGATGTAGGGATGGTTAACTACTGTGTCCCGACCGGTGGAGCTCATCAGAAGGCCCTTGAAATTGCAAGGGAGATAAGCCTAAAGGTCTCAGATATGAGTTACAATTTCATTTACTGAAATTCCTGGAAACTTATATAAAAATCTTAGTGATCCTTTGTGTCAGTCATCAAACTGTTTTGGTAAGTTCTGAAGCTTATGGCAGCTTCATTATTGCCAGAGTGAGATCATCTCTCTCCCTTTTAGTCTAAGGGTGTATATACTTGTCATTGAATTTTTTTCAGGACATGTATCTCAATTTTAAGAGCTATCTATCTCTAAGAATTTGAAGTTTGACATCTTTATCATATCAATGATGACTTTTCTTCCTATCTGCCTTTAAGTTTCAGAATAATCACAGTTTACACGTGATGTATCTTGGCCAGGGTCCAGTGGCTATTAGAATGGCAAAACGAGCTATAAATGAGGGAATGGAGGCATTCATAACTTCAGCTTGGAGTGTAGAAGAGGAGTGCTACAGACAAACTATATATACAAAGGATCGCTTGGAAGGTTTGGCAGCATTTGCCGAGAAAAGAAAGCCGTTATACACTGGTGAATAAAGTACGATGACTCACTATACCTATCTCAAAAAGTTCAAATTTCTTACAATATTTATTTGTTCGTTATATTTGTACTCCTGTTGACTAAACAACAGAAGCAAGCCAGAGCCCTGCCCCCCTCCCTTGTTGCCACCTCTTGTAAATTTATTTATTTTTAACAAGAGAAAGGCAAAAGGACAAATAATAGCAGCCACCATCTATTATTCTATAGCAGGGTTTGAAAAGAGAGCCAAATTAGGATTTTATTCCATATGATAATCATAGGCCAGTGACTGGTCCAAGCTAATGTTAGAATCTCAATAGTAGTATTCTCAATCTCCACCTATGGGCATCTTCAATAAAGAGATCACCATGTAGGTTTGTTACAAAGTGAGAACGTGTTGGAATCTAGGAATGTCTACCATCTTAAAAGAAATGTACCTGGAACTTATAAAAGAGGTACCACCATCTATCCCCTAGCATGAATCATAGGGTAGATTGTCATTGTGGGGTTGGTGGATAATGGTATTTGTTAATGTATTCATTCATTTTCAACTTGAGTGATTGGCTCTAGTACATTCAGTTTCTACGTCATTGTTTGCTGGACCTCTTTCCTTTTGTACTTTTTTTCCTCTTCATTACTCTCCTTTGTTCTCAAAGTTCAAGTTCATTATTATTTTGATCGATAATGATGTTTTCCGATTTTATTTTTGTTGGCCGAGAGGCCAAGAAAACATCACAAATAGAGTAGTTGGGAACCTTTGTGATGGAAAGGGGAAACGTGGGATAACATGAATTTCTGTCCAGAGAGCTGTTAATGGTTAGGAACTCCAGAATCTGAGGTGGAGGCTGCCGTAGTCAATGACTTCGTTTTAAACTAAGGGTGTGTTTGGATTACCATGTTTTATGACTTTAAATGCACAATATTGCATTATAATATGTATTATAATGTAATATTATTGTGTATTATAAGTCATAAAACATGGCTATCCATATACAATTATACACCCTAAATGGCCATTTTTAGTTCTTTTATTTTGTGTATTGACTGAGAACTTCAATGTGCTTCGTAATTAAATTTTATATTTTGCCATCTAGATTATTTTGTACTCGTTATCAGCTTGTATTGCTCACTCAGTTGCTCGTCTTCTCGTCAAGTCCACTCTTCCAACATCTACTTCTCCATCTGTGCATCCCCCGTTTTTCTTCTTCAAATAACCCGTGCTACGTGCTGCTAATAGTCTGTTATTTTTATGTGCCTAAGACTAGGTGTTCCCATGTTCGCAGGCATCCTTAACGATGACTTGGTTGCTATGGATTTGGGGCTGTTGAATCCAACTGCATATGGACCAGATATTAATGCCTACTGTCTACAGGTAAGTTATCATCTTGATCTTGGAAGAAAATGTTGTTTACTGTTTGTGGAGATATTCTGCAAACAGCAAACAAACGTTTTTAGTCGAAGAGGCTGAAAATGCCGAATCCCTTCTAAGTTCTAACTCGTAGTTATTAAATAAAAACGTTTTAATTTGTCTTAATTGACCTTTCTTCTGATATAATTTTCCTTCCTACAATCTCGTCAACAAGTTTGAAAGGAATATTTGTCCTAATTTGCCAATGATTTCTCCCCTTCGTGGGAAATAGAATAAAAGAAATTGCATTCAACCCACAAGAGACTTTTGTACTCCTTAAATTAACCAGATCTCGAGTTCGAACCTCTAAAATCAAGCATGAGAAATCCTTTATCCCCTTATTGGGTTTGCCCGGTTTGAAGTCGATGGATCATCACTCGATCTCCCCGAAAATACGGTTGTTGAGAGAATGGACAATGTGAAGAGACCAAAAGAGTCCCACATTGATGATATGAACAAACAAACCTAGTGGGATACACCACCTATTGCCAATTAGTTTTAAGATGGAACTCTGCTCGGCTTATGTACTAGGCTATTATCGCCCATGATCCATCTAACCTAGATGCAAATTTGAACACCATTAAGTTTGTCAAGCAACGAAGACTTCTTGTTTGGATCTAACAAACGCAGACTTATTGATGGAGGCAATAGTTGGGAATTGTGGTTGACAGATAAACCCATTCCTACTGTCATGACATCAGCTCATCGCCGGTCAAAGCTTCCTTGTTGAGAAACTGATTGAGATAATAAGCGGATTGTTTTTAATTGATGATCAACTTATAATGCAGTTTTCAAAATTTCCAGGAAGTTGCATTTCAGGAATTATATAGTTTGGGAATTGAGGATAAAAAAACGTTTTGTTGTGTAGTCCTCCTTGGTTAAATGCCCCCCAAATGTTACATCCTGAGTTTTTTTATCTGTTAACCAAATAAAGCCTAATTTGATTTATAATGTCCTTTTTGTTATCCTAATATTTCCTTTTAAAAAAATGAAGATATGGTAAACTACATGTTACATGCTTTTTAAGAATCTTGTTTTTTATATATAAATTATCAATTTTCTAAATAAATAAAATTATAAAATATAGTTTCATACTTATTACCAATAACCACTTTATTATTAAAAAATATAGGTCTTTTTAGGTTTTTAGGTATTGAGATTAGAGAATCTTTATTTTTTTCTCCAATATCATTGGTTGTTAAGGATCGTAGACAATTGAGGAGTATAAAAATAATATTCTTATGATTTTCTTAATATGTATGCATAAAAGTAAAATGACATATTTTTGAAAAGTAGTATGAAATTATATACTCATAAAACAATTAATAAAATGTTGATATTTTTTAGGAAAAATTGTAAAAAAGAGCCCAACCTTTAGGGGTTGTTGCGTTTATTAGCCTGAACTATAAAAAATGTAGAAAATAGCCTCAAGTATTTACTTGGTTGCAGAAAATAGCCTCAAACTATATTCAAATTCGAATAATGAACTTCAAATTCAAATTAATTATAAAAATAGCCTTAAGTTGCCTTCAAATTCAAATTAATTACAAAATCTCTTCAAAGTAATCTTTATTTTAAAAAATCATCACTTTTTATATAAATTTTTTTTACACTTAGTTGTTATCTAAACTCATAACTGATATTAATTATAAAAACTATCTCAAAACATATAAATATAACTTAAATTTATTATTTTAAAAAATTAATTAGACTATTTACATGTCTAAAAGTCAATAAATACTTAAGCTTCTACTCATAATTGATCTAATAAGCGATTTAGAGCGATCTTTTGAGCAAAGCTAGCACAACAAAGCAATTAAGCATGCATTATATATATTGTTTTAAACCTAACAATTAGGGTAGTTTGTTATCTATTTAAGAAAAAAGTGTGCATACGTTATATATTCAACTGCAATGGTTTTTATTTAAGCATTGAATAGATTGTGAGATGAAGATAAAATAATTTTTTATTAAGAAAAATAAAGATGTTATGATATTTTTTAGTAGTTTTTTTAAGTTTATTTATTTACAAAATTTATATGGAATATTGTAGTTTTTATAATTAATTCAAGGATGAATTTAGCTAATAATGACTTAATGAGAAAAAAAATATAAAAAAAATATTTTAGCTAATAATGATGAATTTATAAAAAAAATATTTATTTACAAAATTTGTATGGTATAAGGTAGTTTTTTGTAATTATTTGAATTTGAATGTAGTTTGAGGCTATTTTCTGTAACCAAGTAAATACTTGAGGCTATTTTCTGCATTTTTTATAGTTCAGACTATTGAGCGCAACCACCCCTAAAGGTTGGGCTATTTTTTGCAATTTTCCCTATTTTTTAAAGAAGTCAAAACTATTTAAATTTTGATAGAGGGTGAGTAGTAGCCAGGTAGGAATGTAGGATGTAACATGTGATTTTCACTCGGTTGACAAGCACAAAATAAGTTTTTTTTTTTAAATCGGGTAGCACTTAAATCATTTTGCTTGATTTATTTGTAAATTGTAATACAAAAAAATGTTTTTAAAAGAAAAGAGTACCTAAACCGTGATTAAAGTTTGTATGAAATTTTCATCTTAAAGTGTTCAACTATCTTGCAAATCGCCCATCGACAATATATTTTGAAATACGGAAATATTCAATTATTCAAGAATTAAAGTCAATCCGATTCTTGCTCCAAAATAGTAAGGTTGTTTTTGACAAAACAATAGGAGGGAAAACAAAACGTTGAATGCCAAAATTAAAAGGAAAGGTAAAGTCAAGTCAAAAAGTTTGAAAGTCAAATGTGATGAAACCACATACGTTTGATCGCGTCTAAAGCAATTAATGATTAACTGCACGCTCGGGCATCCACCGGATCCGGTCAACTCCAACCTGGTTGACCGACTGTAAACAAATTTTAATTTCTAGAAGATGGATAAACTCCATCATGTATTCATCCATTCATATTCGCCTCATAGATACTCCGTAATTAAGTGTCATTAAATTTTGGACCTACTGATTTTTCCCTCTTGTTTTGTTTTATTTTCCCCCCCTAAAAAAAGGCGAGAGTTCGGTACTCTAGATAGTAGATACATGTTTAATATTAACGAGTCAAGCTCGAGCCGATTCTAAATTTGACATTGAATTTAAAATTTTGCTCATATTTGACTTGTTTAGTAAATTAACGAGTTTGAGCTAAGACTTTTTCGAGTATTAAGCAACGTTTATTGCTCATAATATAGCAATTTGAAGAAAATTTTATAAATTTTACAACATTCAAGCAATCGAGTCAAGCCGAGCTTTGAATCGAGTTTAAAAATATGCTCGTGCTCGATTCATTTAGTAATTGAACAAGCTCGAGCCGAGTATTTATCGAGTCAATCCTTAGTCGAGCTCAAACTACTTGGTTCGTATAACAGTCCTAATGAGAACAACAAAAGGTAGTAGAAACACATGTATCACCACAGAAGCACAATATAACGAGTAGAGAAAAAACGTCAAACTGTCAAAAGAGGTCACCAAACGAGAAAATCAACACAGAAGGACTCTTGAAAAATAACTGTGAACGCCTTAAATTTGGACTTTCTCACGATCCTTTTGAGTGTCGATCAGAAATCTACCGTTTATCCGAGCACAAGTAACACATTTGTCATCCACAAACTTCTTAATCTCCAAATCACGTGAAGAAGAAAAAACATTGATAAAAAGCATGTTAATTTTTCCCTCTTGTTTTATTGGTTGAGAGTAAAGTAAAATAAAAAAAAAAAATCGGTCATTCTAAATTTGGATCATTTTTAACAAACATCAAACCCATTATTTGAATAGTGATGATTAGCGACAGACATGCAATTTAATATATTATGAATTTAACTAATCTATAGTAGTAGAGAATTTGACTACCACCCATTGAAAATTCAGCTTGTTTGTATAAAATGAAGAATCCAAAGACATGTGATGTGTAAACCCTTTTCCCACTTAAAGAACTCATCATATTAATAAATAAATAAATGTGATTAAGAGACAAAGGATCTAACCAAGATTTTCTTTTTTAGTTTGGACAATGATAACATTGATAAGCATTCAAGCAAGTGTGCTTTAATTTGCTCCTTTTTTTTTTTATTTGGCCACATGTTTTCCAAATAATATATACTTCTTTTTTGGTGGCCATATATATTTTATATAACCTACATCAACATTATAAAACTACCATAGGATATATAGTGCAAATCATGATGGTACTAAAATGCATGTATAAATATTTAAAGGATACATACATTTTACAGTTGAGGTTCTCTTTCTATATCTACAAATCATGAGTGTGTTTATGCAATGGTCTCAGTCATATATTTAGTGAATTATATTATAGTATTTTAAAAAAATTGTCAAAAATACAATATCCACTAAGTCAACCTAATTTAATTAGGTTGTTGAATATAACTATAATATATGTGGGCGAATATTTATTTTAAAGACAACGACGCAAAATCATATTCAAAATTTAAAATAATCCCTTATCTCAAATACATCCATTTTTTGACGTCAAATGCGTTAATTACATATTAAAAAACCGCATTGTTAGTTAAAAAAAAATAGCTTATAAATTGTGACAAACAAACATCGATCAATTCATTCGTTTAATCTAGCATTTGTTGTATTGGCAATCTTTTTGATTTTATAACAAAATAGTACTTCATGACGAAGTTTTGTAGTAAATGTTTTGAGATTTTGATGTGATTGATCTTTTTTTTAAAAAAGATTTTAATGTAATTGATCGATGATTTATAAGATGTGTTAGTTTTCTAGTGATGAAACTCAATTGTTTTTTATTTTTTGATGAGATTAATTTTCTTAGTTATCTGATAAATCAATAAATGTAGGTCGATTCATCCACTTAGACCATTAATGAAGTGATTAAAACTCAAAACTGCAACCAATTATAAATTTCCCGTAATACATTATAAGTTCACCAAAATATATTCACAAAATGCCCTTTTTCTAAAACCTTCTTTTTTTTTCCTTTCTTCTTTTCTCTTTTTTTTTTTAAGAGAAAAACTTCTCTCATCTCACCAATACTTTATCGCCACGTGGCAGATCACCCACTTGTCCATTGCCATACCCAACCTCCTGGTGGGCCCGCCCACTTCCAACTTGCACCCCAACTTGCGCGGCCCCCACCGGCGCCATTGTGACATCGCCGGCGGTGGGGCCCTGCTGGCTCTTCCTCCTCTTCGGAGAGCCGCTCTCCAACGACGACGAAGACGACGAGGACGGAGACGACACCGAAGACGATGACCTCTTCGAGGCGACTCGGACCGGCTCGGGCTCGCCCGAGTTGACTCGGAGCGGGAAGTTGAGGAGCGCCTTGGAGCCGCGCATCCTGAAGGCGGCGCGATCGTAAGCGAGGGCGGCGTCCTCGGCGGTCTCGTACGTCCCCAGCCACACTCTCGCCCCGTTCTTCGCCGGATCTCTAATCTCCGCCGCGAACTTCCCCCACGGCCTCCGCCGCACTCCTCTGTAGTGCTTCCCCTTCGTCACCGGCGCCGAAACCGCCGAAAAAACTGCCGGCGGCGAATCCATCTCAATAATCTCCGGCTTCACCACGACCGGATCAATCTCCACCGAAACCGTGGATCCCGACTCCGGCGACCAGCCGGTGGTGACTGCATCTCGGAGAACTCCGAAAAGCACCATGTCCTCCGAATCGTCCTCCTTTAGCGGCAATTCGCCCCAATTCTCCGTCAAGCAAGGGTACAAGCTGCTGAAGCTTGAATTCCGCTGATAAACAGGCCTAATTTGTCTGCCAGCCCCGGCGATCGGTTTCAATTCTCCGATTAAAGTTGTGTTATCGGATTCGCCGAGCAAATACTGTCGGATCGATTCCAAAACTACATAATCGCACTCCGCAAAGCTCGCACAACTCATATTGAATAATCTGGATTAAGTTTTTGAAGTTTGTTGATTCAATTTCGGATTTTTTTTTAGTGTGGGAGTGGATGAAGACTGTCGAATTTCTCAGCTTCCATGGAGGGAAAGAGGTTTAAATAGAGGATGCGATTCATTGAATTTGGTCATGCGTGGACAATTTTTTATTTTTATTTTTCAAATCTATGAAATAATAAAATATATAAATAAATACTCCATACATATCATAAAACACAGTAATGTTTTAATTTTATAATATATAGTATTTTTTTTAAAAAAAATAAAAACTCATGAAAATATTAATTTTGAAATAATTTTATATAAATTACAAAATTAGTAATAAGTATAAATTACTTCAAAATTTTAATATGAAATTAATATTTTTATTATTATTAAAAAGAGTATTATAAAAATTAATTACTTTGAAACGAAGGTATTAAAAAACAAATTTGCCTTTTAGTTTGGGGGAAAAGAAAGTGACGGATGAATGAGGTATGGGAGGCTTCTAAGAAGGCGCAGTCGAAGAAAATGGGAGGCGAATTGAAACACGTGAGTGAATTTGGGGTCAAAAAAGTTTACAATTTGGAGTATTTAATTTAGAATGACGTCATGTGGAGCGTCAGCAGCGATCCACTTGTGTTTAAGGAGGCCCATGCTTTTTTGTAAAGTAATTTGCATTGATTTAAACCCAATTGTATTACTCCCTCCGTTCGGAAATAAATGATGTTTTGACTTTTTTACACGTAGTTTTAGAAGCAAAAAACTATATAAAATCTTATTTATTTTAATTAATTTTTTTCACAATTTAATACTTATTACTAATAGATATTAAAGTATGAAAAAAATTAATTAAAATAAATAAGATTTTATATAGCTTTTAACTCCTAAAACTACGTGCACAAAACTTATGGTTTGAGAGTAAGTTTATATGTAAGTTTGATTGTTGACTACTAGCTAATTGTCAAAACTTATGGGTGTCAAATTGGTATAGTAATTATAATTTTGTTAATTTACTTTTAAAATGTATAAATGATGAAATGAATATTTAGACAATTGTGATTTGTGGCATTTGGTATCGGGTTGAGTTAGTATCGCTTTGGGGTTTGATAGATGAACTTGAGTTTTGTTTTTTGACATAAAGTAAATTAATATTTTAACCGAGTATGTGATCAATCACTTTCGAACAACCACATCAATATTAGCTAGATCACTTGTGTTCTTCTCCCATTTGTCGTTCGACACCACTGTGACCACAAGTAATTATTGATAGTGGTCATTGAACCAAGACAAATGGATCCACAATCGCCATCCTTCTCGCCTCCTTGGCTTTTAATTTGCACTACACCCTCCCTCACCGAAACACCTCAATGTTGCGGCACACTCTTCTTCCGCCCTTTCACTCTTATTCACTTTATAACATAAAAGTTCAAATTATTGCTTAGGAACATCATCTTATCTAATATTTGTTGATATGATTTTCATAAACTATCGATATGAATATGTTTTTTCCCCAACTTTGCACATGATAAACTCAAACTTAGATCTTTAGTAAGAGAAGAATAGTACGTCCAACCCCACCTCAACTCAAATCACTTGAGTTATTGATCTGAAATGGTTGTTGTGATGTATAGACTTCACATCGACATATTAAGACTTGATCGATAACCTAATATATAATGTCAACAAAGTTTTATTCAATAAAATTTCCAACTTATTCTAATCTAATTTTTGACACCACCACTTAATATATAATGTCAACTGTGTCTCTCCGGCGACGAGATGTCGTGGAAGCTTATAGATTTTTCAATTCTCGCTATTCACAGCTTTATCCCGAAGTCTCCCCGTGCTTCGTCATTTGTCTGATATTTCTTTACTTTTTTCGAATTGGGTTTGGATATTATGTTTTGACTTGTTAGTATTATGACAATTAACCCGTTTGCCGTTTGTTTCATGCTCTCAATTTACCCGACACTAGTATGGTGAGTTTCAAATAATTACCTTTGATAAAAAAACATTCCAAAAATATCGATATCTCTTTTTTTTTTTGGGTTGTTATGAACACAATTCTTTTCGGCCCAAAAGTTTTCGTCTATAGATGTCGACTTCAATTTTAAACTCATATAAGTGATAAGTGATATAATTAACCAATTAATTAATTAAATAATAGTAACAATGACCATGCCACACTACTGTACATATTTGGCCTCAATTTGCAAAGAAAATCGATAGATGAATGCAACTTGGTGGCTACACTAAACGACGAAAGCCAAAGCCATGTATATCAACCTCGAGTCCTTGACAACCTAGTCGACATCCATTTATTTCCTTTCATTTTAAATTCTCCAAACTTTTGATTCGAGTTATATACCGGGATGTATATATGTTATATCTATATTAGCAAAGTTAAAAATGATTGGGTCTAGTCGATCGGTACAAATTAATTTAGTTAGTGCGTGATTCTAATTAAAATTGTTTTTTTTTATAGGATATATTTTCTGATTAGGATCTAATTCTATATAAGTATTTTGGATTTCAGGTATCATTCTCATAAGTAATGGTCTACACGAAAGGCAAATGTCAAATATGGAGTCGGGTCCAGTGAGGCCAATTGGGAATTTTTGATACATGAGGAGGGGCCATGCTTGCCTATAACACAGGATGAAGTGGGTTGGGATAAGACAGAGATCGCATCCAAATTTGGATCAAGAAATTAAAATATTTGGTGGGGGCTTTGTGTTTTTAGTGTACTTTGTTTGTGTTGTTGGTGTCACATATCATAAATTCATACCTTCAACTTGCACACTGGTAGCTACTGTGGTCATCTGAGCTTCATTTGTCAAATTTCCTTGGCCCATGGATGGTATCATGTCGCAATCCATTGTGTCACGAGTTTTAGCTTTTTTTCTTATCGTCGTTGCTTATTAGATTGGGCAATTTCGATCTTATTATGGCAGAATATGGATTGGATCCAATTATTGCAGATTTTCAATCAATTACGGACTAGTGTTTTTGTTATTTAGGATGTCAGTCTATCTAAGGGCTAGGACTTGGGATTTATTGTGGATATGTGTGTGTATACAGTCTCATTTTGCAACAAATTGATAGATTGAGTTTGGATCTTGGTTTAGAACATTTTAATTAGCTAGTTATTGTGTTAAATTAGGTAAAGTCAAATTGATTTATGATATGGTAATACATCTTTTCGCTTTGGTATTAAATAAAGTTATTGATAAATAAACGAACCTTCTATTCGCACGGTTCATCTCGTTATCTGTAGGTGTTATTGTCGACTTCTTGGGTCGGTGGGGAGGAGTGTTGACATAGACTCCCTGGGTCAGTAGGCCGAGCATCTTCCCTGCATAGCCCAGATTGGGGATTCTGCCGACGTAGACTCCCTAGGTCGGTAGGCCCAACATCTTCCCTACAAAAGCCCAGACTGAGGATTCCCTATAAAGCTCCGATGGGACCTGTTGACACAGGGAGTTGGCACCGGTAGGGAGCAGTGTCGACACAGGGAGTCGGTAGTGGTAGGGAGGAGTGTCGACACAGGAAAACGTACCGAATGCGAGAAATTGGTCGTGCACATAACAACCCCTAATAAAACACCGGTCTTTCTATTAAGGGTATAGGACAAAAAAAATCGCTAAAACATATATAGGTGGCTTGTCAAAATCAATGATCAATTGACGATTGCCTCTAACCCCCCCACCCTTGTAGGGTTATCAGTGGTAAATAACGGTGGGTCATACGACGTGGGGGGTCACACGCCCAAGTGCCGGCGTTCCATCCTAAAACCAATTGGTGTTAGGTGAGGTAGGCCATCGACTTATATGCAAGGCTTGGATTCATCATTTTATTAATGTGGGATACTATCCCTTTCATATATTCAACACACACCCCTCAAGCGCCCATGTTAAATAACGGTGGGTCATACGACGCGGGGGGGTCACACGCCCAAGCGCATATGCGCAATTAACTAAGCCGAGCACACAAGCCGAGTGGGGTTCCACCCTAAAAGCAATTGGTGTTAGGTGGGGTAGCCTACTGACTTATATGCAAGGCTTGGATTTATCATTTTATCAACGTGGGATACTATCCCTTTCACATATTCAACAATCAGTGAATGTATATGCATATAAATTGTCCCCTATTTTGCTAGGTTCAGGTTTGCTTAGTTTGTCCTGAGTCTGTGAGCTCGCTGTTGTATTTCACCTTTTCTTTTATGATTGTATATTTGACGGTTCGTTGTCTGCCGACTTGTCGGCTACTCAAGATGTTAGGTCTGTCTGACAATCGAATTCTTACCTTATCAAGAAAAAAAACCGTTGTGAAGTCATTTAAATTAGTTAGCTTCTTGGGCTACTACTCCTGTAACACTCATATGGTTGTTTATAAGTAGTTAACGTTTTACGTACCTATGTCAATAAACAAAAATTCATTTTTAAACCAAAGTGAGAACAACAGGATCAGATCGAATGAGCTTAATTGACATGGACTAACAACTTTATAAAAAAAACAAAACAAAAGGGTCTTAAATGATCTATGAATTTTTCTATTTTTTTTTTTGAAAAAAGGAAAGATAGATTTAGGTGACACCACCCAATGACATTCTTCGGATAAGAGTAAGAAATTCAGGGCAAGAGACGAGAGCAGCACCATCCATTGAAAACCTAAGATGCGCTACTTTTTTCAGCTACTTGGTTGACTTCACGGAAGATATGGTTGTAGGACACTTCATCGAAGCCTTAGATCAGGATTAGAACATCTGCCATCACCATCTCAATTTCCCGCAGGCAAGTCCACAATCCTTTGATTGAGTTGATGATCATAAAATTGTCCCCCTCAATCGTAATCCTAGCCAGCCCCATCTCCATAGCCGCAACCAAGTCCGAGTAAAGGGCCAACACTTATGAAATAGACCCACATAACAATTCATCGTAGGCATGAACACTTCCTTTGTGGTTGCGTATGACGAAACCTGTTGCAGCTGCACTTGTAGATAAAACTGAACCATTAAAATTGATCTTGAAAACCTCTTCAGGGGGCTTTACCCAACGAATGTGTTTTCTTCTTTTAGAGTTGGGAATAGTTCCTACTTCTTTGGTTTCTTCTTCCTCACAATGTAGCTCTTTCGATTGCTTCCAATTCTTTCATTGTTGTCTCAGAAACTCTTCTTGTTTTTGTATGTTCATGAAGCACTGGTTGTGAATTATTATTTTGTTCCTTATAATCGAAATCCCCCACCATCAGGTTGCTCTGGATGTTTTCTAGGTCTTAGCAAGCTTTGAAAAGATTTCATAAATTACTTTATTTAGTTTATTTCCTTGTGTATCCGGTGTCGCTATAACTCTTTCAGTATCCCTACCTATTCTTTTGATGAGGTCAAGTGTATGCTTACAACCAGTAAATATATGTTCAAAATCTTCTTTAGCGTTGTTGTAGAGGGCACACGTGAGTGGAACTGCAATAAATTTCAGGGTAAGTTGCTTTTTTTTTTTTGTGGGTAGTCCATTGATTCCTAGTTTTCAAATAAATTTTTTCGTCTTCGGAAAGCATTCAGTTTTTCATATCCATCTGGTTGTCATTTTCTCGTACTCTATCTCGACCTGTTATCATGTCAAAAGCAGAAGAAGTGGAGAACCACCCATGGTGACTAACTTTCCAATAGAGTCCACATTCAATTTCATTCATTAGGTTTTGATGTTCATTATTTTATCGACAATTCGTTGAGGGATGTTTTATCCATTCGTATATAATTTGCAACACGGTCTTGTTCATGCTGATGCCAGAGATGTTTTTCCCAAGTAGTTTCTCTCCTTCTAACCATTCATCTTTCGAAAACTTCATTGTTTTTCTATTGCCAACTTGTCAGATTAATCCATTGAAAAATTATTCTTTTATTTTCATTAGCTTCCTCCATTGAAATGCATTTTTTCATTTTTCATGTTCCCAAAGTTTGTCCCACTTCAAATATTTTTCTTGAATGACTTTTACCCAAATGTTTTGAGGTTCTGCCAAGATTTTCCATAGAAGTTTCATTTGTAATGCTTTATTCATGTCTCCCGATTTTTTGAGTCCTAGACCTTTGAGATGTTTTGGTCTGTAATGTGAAGTAATCCTTGTATGTTTTGTTTTTATTGATTCAGAACTTCTGAGGTCACTTGAAATGTCAACTTATGAAAGTTAACTTTTTGTCCTGATATGCTACAATATTTGTCAATGACTTTTTTCTAGGGGTGAGCGCGGGTCTGGACAGGACAGGTCGGGGTCGTCCCTCATCACATTTCTCATAATAGTTGCTAGATGGGACCGAGACGGGATTCACTACTCTTTTTTCAATCCTGTGCGGGTCTTGTCCGCCCTCACCGGACGAGACGGGCACGGGACAGGATAAACCCTGTTTCTCAAATAAAAAACATTATGAAAAATCTATAATTCATATATATATACATATATATATATATAGGGTTGCGCTCCGGTGAAAACCAAAATTGCGGTAAAAACCTGTGAGGACCGGCTTTTTAGCCCCGTTCACTAGCTTTATAGCCCAGTTATAAATAGAACAGATCTATAAGGTCGCATATTTTAGCCCGGTTCTGAATAAAACCGAGCTATAAAGTCACTAATGTAATTTTAAAACATGAGTTTTCAGCACGGTTTTTAGGTTTAACCGATATATAAAGTCATGTGTTATTTTAAAACTGGAGTTTTTAGCACGGTTTTTAGGTTGAACTAAACTGTAAAGTCACTATGTAATTGAGGTTTTTAGCACGGGTTTCAAATAAACCAAGCTATAAAGTAGTCCTCACGGTTTTTACCGCAATTTGAGGTTTTCACCGGAGTCAATCCCAGGGGGAGTTTGTGAAATGTCCAAAAAAGATGTCCTAATTGGTGAATTGTCCACATTTTTGGACAAATTGGTGGAGTGTCCATCTTGCCAATAACAATTTGATCATCTTGCCTATAGCCTCACTCTTTTTTCTTTTTTTTTTCTTTTTCTTTTCTTTTTTTTATACATTTTGTCGTGCAAAAATAAGAGTATGTTGTGCATGTGCAAAAATAACCGTATGTTGAGCAAATCTGACCCAAGTCTATTTTTTTTATTTTACATTTTGTCATGCAAAAATAAGAGTATGTTGTGCATGTGTAAAAATAACCGTATGTTGAGCAAATATGACCCAAGGCTAGTTTTTTTTATTTACATTTTGTCGTGCAAAAATAAGAGTATGTTGTGCATGTGCAAAAATAACCGTATGTTGAGCAAATATGACCCAAGTCTAGTTTTTTTTTTTAAACATTTTGTCGTGCAAATATAAGAGTACGTTGTGCAAATATAACCGTAAGTTGTGCAAATATGACCCAAGTCTAGTTTTTTTAATTTTTTTTTCATTTTGTCGTGCAAATATAAGAGTACGATGTGCAAATATAACCGTATGTTGAGCAAATATGACCCAAGTCTAGTTTTTTTTTTTTTAAATTTTTTTTAACATTTTGTCGTGCAAATATAAGGGTACGATGTGCAAATATAACCGTATGTTGAGCAAATATGACCTAAGTCTAATTTTTTTTTGTCGTGCAAATATAAGAGTACGATGTGCAAATATAACCGTAAGTTGTGCAAATATGACCCAAGTCTAGTTTTTTTTTCATTTTGTCGTGCAAATATAAGAGTACGATGTGCAAATATAACCGTAAGTTGTGCAAATATGATACAAGTCTATTTTTTTTTTTACATTTTGTCGTGCAAATATAAGAGTACGATGTGCAAATATAATCGTATGTTGTGCAAATATAACATTTTGTTGTGCAAAATATAATATATTTTTTTCCGCTTTTTTTCGTTTCATAACTTTTTGTTGTGCAAAAATAACTTTACGTTGTGCACATATAACAATTTGTTGTGCAAATATAACTTTATGGTGTGCAAATGTAAAAAATAAAAATATAGTAGATGCGAATCACATAATAAAATATAGATATTTTTTGTAATTCCCATATTTATGGGGTCACTTTTATAATTTACACAAAAGTTCTTCTTCTACCTCCCTCTCGATCTGGAATCAGATCCGGCTCGCCACCGCCGCCGGCTTCACCTCAGGCTCGCTCCGGCCTCGCTCGCTCCCTCCCTCACTCCGCCGCTCGCTCGCCACTGCCTCCCTCCCTCGCTCGCTCGCCTGCTCGCTCCGGCGCTCGCTCGACCTCGCCTCCGGCGCTCGCTCGACCTCGCTCCGGCGATCGCTCTACCAGATTTGGCCGGAGATCCCCTTCCTCGAAGACAAGATCCGGATCGGCTGCTTCCGCTCTCCATGGCCAGACAGATCGTCTCCTTCGTCTGTCGATCTTCCTCCAGATTCAACGTCTCCTCCATCTGTCGATCTTCCTCCATCCAGATTTCGACCTCGATCTCCCTCGATCGCCGGAGATCCCCTTCCTCCTCTGAGATCCGAGATCCCGTCCAGATCCGTCCAGATCCCGTCGTATTTGGCCTCTCCGGCGAGCGATCGAGGCGGCGCGAGCGAGATCCCCTTCCTCGGATCCAACCCGGCCTTGCTTCAGATTTGAGGAGGAGAGGTGAGCGAGCGAAGGAGAGAAAGGAGAGGGATCCAATTAATTAGGTTTTAATTGGGTGGACAATTTCCCAATTTGTCCAAAACCTTGGACATTCCACCAATTAGGCCGAAAAAATTGCCTTCCCAGCAAATTATTTCATATATATATATAGATTTTGAAAGGCGCAACATATATAGATTTATAATATTTATTATATTTTATAATTTTTCTTATATATACACATTATACATATAATTACACTATATATATATATATGTGTGTGTGTGTGTGTGCGAGCGGGGGACGAGATGAGATTTGCGAGATAAGGAATCATCGTCCCATGTTCCGTCCTGAATAATTTTTGTGGGACGAGTTCTTTTTTTTTTCCAAATCCCACCGGGATCGAGACGGGCCGTGGATTTGCGGGATTTGTGCTCACTCTTACTTTTTTTTTCTGTGATGCTTTTTCGAAAATCATCATGTCATCTGCAAAAGAGAGGAAGGGGATTCGAATCCCTGATCTCGTAATTTCCAAACCAAATAATTTGTTCGAGTTGTCGTCGATCTTTTGGAGTTTTCTAGCAATAATTTCAGCAGAGGCGGACCCAAGGGGGGGCATGGGGGAGCCGTACCCCCTCCCTTATCCGAAAAATAATCTACGTGTATTGTCCTCATCGATAGCTTCGTTTTGATATATAATACGCCTTAATCCGAAATCTGAGTAAAAAGTTAAGTTATGAATGTTTGAAAATTATAGATGTATTAATCACTTTAATTTTATTTCAATATATTATAATACTTTTATATTTTACTTAAATTGATATTCACATATTATAATTCATCTCGAGAGCTTCGAAACCATATATTATATTACTTATTTTGAGAATTCGGTAAGAAGTTTCGCAAGTTTAAGTTTTTTATATCTAGTTATACACTATTACGGAGTATATGTTAAGAATACAACAAGTTAAATATCAGCTCAATGTTTATTTATTGTATTTTATATCCTTATTTTATTAATTTTATTAATTTCTTCGGCTATTTCATTTATTTATTTATATTTCTTTATTTTTTTTAATGGAAAAAAATAAGAGAGTTTTATTTAGTAGTATAGACCTCTAATTAGAAATGATGAACTTTTTAGTTTGTAATATCAATTAACACTAGTTCGTAATACGTTTGACACTAGTTTATAATATCGAACACATTGTGTATTTTACGAATTTTTCCTCAATATCGTTGTGTACTTTTGTGCTCATCCCCTCAAAACTTTCTGGCTCCGTCCCTGATTTCAACCCCACAATGACAAGAAGTGGGGGAAATCAGATCTCCCTGCAGCCTAAGACCTTTTTTTAGTAGAAAAACCTTTGTTGGTTCATCGTTAACCAACACTGAGAAGGACACCGTTGTCACGTACTCTTCAATCCATTTAAAAAATGTCGTGCAAAAGCCAAATTTTCTCAATACTTTGAATAAGTACTCTTATTCTACTCTAGCATAGATATTTTCCATGTCAAATTTCAGTGTACGTCATCCATCCTTTACTTCCTCTTACTTCCTCTCTTAGATTTAAATGAATGAAAAATTTTGTGTGCAATAAGCACATTATCCTGTATTGCTCGATTTGCTACAAATGCTTCCTGCAACGGATGTATGATCTTTTGTAGTACTTTTTTCATTATGTCTACTATTATTTTCACTGTAGTTTTATAGATTGTTGTACGTAGGTAAATAGGTCTAGAATCACTCGTGGAGCATTTTTCTTATATGTGACAATGAACACACATTAAATAATCTATTACAAATTTTTTTCTAATTTTAATACATTATCTATTAATGTATTGAAATTTGAAACTATAATATATTTTTTTTAATCTATTGACATACATTTGAAACACCAATAATTGATTGTTTTTCACATTTTTTTCAAACGTGAAAAGTTCACAACTGTTTCAAGGTGGCGGAAAGTTCTAGCCGACAAGTCTATGCAATTTGCAAATTAATCAAATCAATGCATTTGAAATTTGTCAATGAAGTGAAAATTAAAGTGTGTAAATAGGCCTTCAAAAATCCACCCGTACCTACTTTAATAACAAAACAAGTTTATACACTTGATTAAAACTCACATGAACAATTGGAATAAAACATTTCGAATGGAGAGTGATTTTGATGAGGACCCCCCTTCGCCCGCAAAATCCTACACGACCAAAACAGAAACACATAAACCGGATAACAAAATGGCGAAAACCCCCAACGGGAACGCTAAAATTAAATTTTGATGGGTCTACCTTGACAAATTCGGATAGCTCAGCAGGGGCTATTATTCGGGACTGGAAAGGTCGACCAATAACCATATGTTACCAAAAACTAGGAAAACAATGCGCCATCAAAGCTGAAGCGTTAGCCTTAAAATTAGGAGTCCAACACGCTACCCGACTCCGACTCGACAAACTCCATATCGAGGGTGACTCTAGCATAATCATAAATCATCTAAACAACCAGGCTAAATGCCCTTGGGAAATTGAGCTCATTCTATCAGATGTTAAAACCCTACTATCGACTATGAAAGAAGTTTCTTTTTTTTATGTTCCCCGGATTGGCAATAGAGTGGCTGATAAGGTTGCACACCTTTGCCACTCTGCCAGGGGTGTCGATATCTACAACAATTCAGGTCTTTCAGACCTCATCCGTAAGGATGCTGTCGGGTAGAGCTAGCTCACCCGAATTCTTCCCTAATCAAAAAAAAAAAAAAAAAATAACAAAACAAGTTTAGATTAGGCTGATTAACCTCATTAATTAAGTTGAAGATTATGAAAATGGAAAATGGGAAATAATGATATAAAAAAAGGAAAATGGGAAATAAAATGATTTAAGTGATAAATCAGGTGAAATTTTGAATTTAATTATATGATCGATATTTGAATCATCTAGGTTAAGTTTTTCAAATTTATAAATTTTTTACTACGTTAATTGAATTATCCAATTTTGAAATATTTTTCCTAGATTCATCTACGTACTTCCATTTAAAGTTTATTTTATAATCAATAATATTTAGGGTTTGTTTGGATTTCAAATCAATTATGTTTATAAATATAAACATTGTTTAAATTGAGCTACCACAATTTATATAGTATTTAATTTTTGATTTAAGCTATTTTAAATGTAAAATAAATAATGTTAAATAAACACTTTCAAAGTGTTTATATTTATAATTATATTATAAATCTAATTAATTGAAATCCAAACACACCCTAACCTAAGATATTGATATATCGATTTTTCTATACTATGCCATTGGGGCATAGGATAAGACACTAAATTGGGAAATTTTTTTAAACTTTTAATTAGTTTAGCCAAATTTTAATTAGATTTTTTAGGGTCGCTTGCCTTTTTTTGCAGGGAATCTTTCCCAATTTAGTGTTTTATCCGTTGATATATAAGTTAGAATAAAAGTCGTGAACGTGTAGTTACTTTTAGTGCTTGATATATCTATCTTACAACTAGACCCGTCAAAACACAACCCGACCCGAACGCCCGAAAAATTTCCCACCCGAACCCGGAAATTTTTTTCTGACCCGAACCCGAAAACCTGGAAATTTTCTGGGCAATCTGGGTTTCGACCCGGTGACCCGATGGACCCGGTAATTTTGACCCGATTTACCCAATTGACCCGGTGACCCGATTGACCTGATTAACCCGGTTAATTTATAATTATATATGATTAAATTTTTTTTATGGAGATTCCAATTTATTACATTTTATAATTACAATCATTTGATCTTTCATTTTCAAATCAACTTTTATATTTATTTGTATTGTGTAATACTCCGTCCGATCGATAGTATTTGATTTTTTGTTTTTCAACAGACTTTTTTAAGTAGATATAAATTCTAAAAAATATTAAAATATTAAAAATTCTATGCTTATTACTAATTTCATGAAATTATTTTTAAAAAATTATTTGAAAATTTGATATTTTATATATTATTACATTTTATTAAAAAATATGAGAAATAATAAAAAAATCAAATGTTTTTAAATAAAATGCAATAATATATAGAATATCAAATTTTTAATAAAATTATTTTTAAAAAATTATTTAAAATTTTAAAATTTATATACTATTACATTTTGTTAAAAATTATGAGAAATAATAAAAATCAAATATTTTAGATCAGATATAGTATATAATTATAAGCACTAGAACTTATGAACAATGTCTTTGATTTTAGATTTTTAAATTTATCGCAAAATTATCAAATTATGATTTTTTTAATTTAAAAAAGAAATAATTGACCAACCCGAAATCGACCCGAAATGACCCGAAACCTGGTCAAACCCGGGTTCGATTCAACCCAGAAATACCCGAAATCCGTATTACACGGGACCCGAAGTGACCCGACCCGAACCCGACTCGAATGACCCGTTTGACAGGTCTACTTACAACCAACTCATCCATTATTTGATGCATTTGTTTTCATCCCAAATAACAAAGTGCACTAAAATTTGCCGTTTATATCTATCTATCTATATTATATTAAATGAGAACCATTTTGTTTCCCATATTATTATCCATTTCTTAATCTATTTAGTAACGAATGAGATTAATCTAAAATATCTATATATATATAGTATATACTAATTTAAAAAGATGAATTATTTTTAATAATTTTAATAAACATTTCTGAAATACTTATATGATAATTTTTTTATAAATGTTACTTTATTTATCAATTCTATTTTTAATATTTTATATTAAAGTTTTTAAATATTTTATTAAATTTTATCATATTAATTTTATATATTTGTAAACTTTTACTTAATTACAAAAATGTGTTATGGTGCGGGGATTTTAATAATAAATTATTAAAGAGGACCATAAAGTAGTTTTTTCAATTTAGTTGTCACTATTTTACAAGTAATTGACATTAACTTGATAGATAGTAAAGGTAAAATCAAGGCATGGCAAAACAAATACAGTATATAATACTAACAAAAAAAGGAGTATGTTACAATTTTATATTCATACCTAGCTAGCTAGGCTATGAGTTGTGGTCCTTTCTATGGATGTATATATACACTTAATTAACTTGCATCTGGTCCATCACCTAGTTTGGATAAGATTTTCACTCGTATAGTTAAATTGGATGGATTATATTGATAGTTATCTATATTTAAATTGGGTATTATATAATTTATTAAGATTCAAATCCTCACCTTTGATGGCAGAACTAGGTAAGGGTTGAGCCAAAAGTAATTATTACTTAATCATGTTTACGTGTTTCAATAAATGAGAATGAATTTATGTTTCAGTGATTATGTTTTTTTAGTCGACACAACTAATTTAGCTTTTCGAAACTTATTATTTTGATATTATATAATTTCAAATAACATAAATATAAATATAAGATTTTAGTTTAATTACTTTTTAAAATTTAAGTTTTTCAATAACTCTAGCTCATATAAATTTTTTAAAAATTTTGATTTTTTATTCACAAGTTTTCATCCACTGCCATAACATCTAGCTTTATCAAACATTATAATAGCTTATTAATCTATATTTAATACAAATAAAATAAATAATCCATCAGATTCACAGCTGCTTCGTCAGTTTCAGCTACTCCATCAGCTACCGACCTTTTGCCACGCATAGCCTAAAAGTTTAGAGAGTAGTATCCGTGTATTCACATACAGTAATTATGAGTAGTGGTCTACTCATAAAATTAGCTTTTATGCTATGCGTGGCAAAAGTTCGGTAACAAAAAATGAATTTTAATATTTTCAACTGAGATTTAATATCACAGCATCTATTAGCTTATGATTCTTCTAGATTGCTGTAAATTGGACACCAAGTAATTGTGTCCAATCAAGATTACTTAACACAATCAAAGAGGAGTATTGCATAATCAAAGTATACATATTTAATTGGATTGCTTAAAACAAGGAAACTGAATAGGAAAATAAAAAGCAATCTATCACGTGGGCGTTTGTGTTAACAACTTGACATGGTGGATTATTAGAAATATAATTTCACTAATAGGTTCAATGTACAGAATTTTGATGTGGGACACGATGTTTAATTAAATGAAGGAAATGGGAAAAACACAATTTAACTGTCATATGGGCATATTCTCCTTTTTTAACATGTGGGCATATTCTTATTATCGATTTATTTAATAGCTTAGTTGATAAAGATAATACTCTGTATCTATTAATTAATAGATAATGAGTTTGAATCCCCACTCCCTTTATTATAATGGTACAAGTGTCTATTTATAAATAAAAAAAAATTATATATGGTTGTAAGTAGATCTAATAATTAAGCTAAACTCATCCAGATAAACCACTTTTTGATTACCAAAAATGAAAAGAGAAAACAGTGTGAACACGATCACAGTGGAATCCCTTCCATCTGCACATCCTTCATCTTCTTCTTTGAGAACAAATTTCTAATCTTTGTGTAATTATCCTCTTCTGATCCCGTTTTCAGTGGAATCCCTTCCATTTCACCTTCCCTTTGTTCATTGGTCGGTTCCCTCGGGTGTTTCCGGCTAGTGTCCTCCCGGGTCTCCGCCGGCGGCGGTCTCAGCGTTTCCGGCGGCGCCGCTACTGTCTTGTCTCTTCCTCTCTCCCTCTTGTCTATATTTCGGCTCATCCCTGTTGTCGATTTTGGGGTTTGGTTGGGCTGTTTCGCCAATTCTTTTCCAATCGGCGACGGCCCTAGTGTATCCCGGTGGTGGTGGCTTTTTCCACCTCTTCCACTTCCTCTTTCCAGGCCGGTTTGCTGTCTTCGCTTCCCTCTCTTTGGTCTTTCGATTTGGGGGTCTGATGGTTGCTCCGCCTCCACCTGTTTTGGGCTCCGTCTCGACATATTGCTTCTATCCAACCCCCCCCCCTTCCTCTCTGTGTTGGTTCGGTTTGACTACGCATGACGTCTCTCCGGCCACCGACGAGCCTGCCCATCTCTCCTCCTTGTTGTGCAAGCCGTGTCTCCCTGTCACATCCTTCCCTGATCTGAGTTGTTTGCTTGGCATACAAGGGCTTCCTTTTGTCTTGCACACCAAGGACGAGTGGAAATTATTTAAAAAAAAGTCTTATCTATATCCAGAAAGGGTTTGACAAAATTCCCGTAAGGGTTTGCGTAAATCCACCCGAAAGGGTTTGATTAAATTCCGCAAGGGGTTGTCGATATTCTTGTAGGTGAAATCTCGATGGCGTTTTGTTCGAGGAGCATGCGGCTCTGCTTTCGATGTTTCTTGGAGATCTTCTGCTTGTTTGGGGGGCGCGGTGATTGGATTCGGGTCTGGCTGGGGTCGTGGTGGTGCGCTCAGGGCGACTCTGTATCCGGGATAGAGTTTCCTTGGAGTTCGTCTGCATTACCCACATGAGTTAGAGTTCTGGTGTACTGCTGGCCCGCGGTGCTACTATTTGGTGGTGTTTGGCTTCATTCTTCGGCGGCTTCTTCAACTTTTTTGGTGTTGGTCTTCTTGGGACATTTTGTTGTAGAGTTTATTTCCGCCTGTTTCATTTCGCTTGTTATCTGTTTTTCTTGTATTTTAGGTTGTTCGTTTGACGATTCGCCGTCTGCCAACTTTGTCGGCCTCTTGATGAGTCAGGCCTGTCTGACCTTCGGATTTTTACCTAATAAAAAAAACTTGATATAAGTATTAGTAATCAGGCATGAAAGCAGAAATTAAAATTTGGATAGGCTAAATTTTTCTTATACGCATAATTTTATTAACAAAGCCTTTAATTTAATAAATAAAGGAATACTTTTTAAATTATTTTTCTTAATTTTTTACCTATTATTTTTTTTTTAAAAAAAGTGGGTTGGAGTGGACTCTAATCGATCTCTCGGTCAGTGCCTATTCGTAATCCACTCGATTCGAGTTGATCCAGTAATTAGAAAAACCTCGAGTCCTAACTAACAAGACCTTGAAACCAGACACGTAACTAGGGGCGAGCTAAGGTTCGCTCCAGCCCGTCCTATTTTAAAAAAAAATAAAAAAAATGAGTAAAAAAACAAGAAAAACTAATAAAAATTATGTACTTTTTTAAATTAGACTAATTAGAGTTTTGTTAATAAAAATCATGAATATGAAAAATTTAGTCTATTCAACCTACCTAATTTTTTTTTTTGATTATGTGTTTTTTTTTCGAAGCAAGATAAAGATTAGGAAAGCCGCCGCCGATTGGGCTGCTTTCATAGCGCGTCCGAGCGGATGAGAACACGAAGTTCTAGATCAGCAGTGAAGCTATCATTGGTAGGGATGTTATAGGCCAGACATGCAATCCTGTCAGCCACAACATTCGAACCCCTGAAAATATGACAAATAACAACGTGAGAGAAGGAACGAAGGAGATAAGTCGTATCAGCCATCAGTAGCTCGATGTTCCAAGGGCAAATCCCGTTCCCCTGATTACGTGTTATTTGAAATAAATCAGATGTGACATTTCAAACAAAATTAGATTAATTTGATCTTAAATTATGTAAAATGTAATACAGTATTGATCTCTTCCCATAAGAACCCAAATCTGAAATGATTCAACAACTTAATGGATAAATTCCGAAACTAATTACCTGATTTGATGATGAACCGATATGAATCGACGCGATCCAATCAAAACTGCATCATATTCGACCCCAACTCGACTTCATTTTCACCCGGACTCGACTGGTTTGACCCAAGCAACTTCATTGCTCACTTTTTTTATTAGGTAAAAATTCGAGCTCAAATAAGTCTGAAGCTCGAGAGACCGACAAATTAGCAGACGGTTAACTGTCAACATACAACAAACTAAACAAACAAAAGAATATAGATGAAAGAAACAACCCAAAGAACCCATGCATAAAGCCGTCAGTCAGCGGAGGAGTCGAGGAAAATCTAAGATGAGCCACGAATGCAGAGAACATGGGAGAGTGCGATGACTCACACCGTGTCTCGACGCCGAGAAGGTGGAGAGTAGTAACCCACCACCGGAAAGGGCGAAACCTAGGGGTGTTATTCGAGTCGAATGAGCCAAGCTTGACATGTTCAAACTTGGTTAATTTCTTTAAAAAGCCCGAGAATGTTTAAACGAGCTTATTTTTCTGATCAAGCTTGATTTGTTTAGGAAATGAACAAGCCGAGCTTTTTTCGAGCTTCAAGCAGTTCTGCTTGGTTATAACATATTAACTTAAAGGAAATTTTAGAAATTCCATAAAATTCAAGCTATTCGAGCCTAAATCGAATGAATCGAGCTTTCAACCGAGCTTCAAATTTTGTTCAAGCTTGGCTTGTTTAGGTAGGTGAACGAGCTCGAGTCGAGCTTTTTCGATCCGATCGCGAGCCGAGCTGTTCAGTTCATATAACAACCCTAGCGAACCCTGAAAAAGTGTGGATCACCGACGTTGCCCGGCCCCAACTAGATGAGGGATCCTCAAAAACCAAGAACAAAACCACGATCCTCTCGATCATATAAGACGCTTGATACTACAACCCAACTCGGAACTAAACACACCCACGCCAAAGCAACGACCCGGCGCCAAAAAAAAGAAACATATATAGGCCAAAAGGGAAGATCTAAACATTAAACGAAAATTTGTGTGTAAATTCCCGGAACCAAATAGAAGGTTCGGGAAGGAGTATTAAAATTCAAATTATTTTTCAGGCCTTTTCTGGATTTTGGTCTAGTCTTTTCGGGATTTATGTCAAACCCTTTCGGGTTTAAAGAGATAAACGAAAGAATAAGAATAATAATTAAATGAAATAAATAATTAAAAAAGGGAAAAAAAACTTGATTGATGGAAGGGAGATGATTAAGGAGAGATTGACACATAAGCTTTAAGTATTTTAAATTAAGTGTATATATAGATATAGATATAGATTATAAACCCAAAAATAACACATATGAACCCGTATAAACACGGATCCTAACACTCCCTGAAGACGGAGGTGGGAAACGGCAACTTCGATCTTGCGCAACAGAGGTTGAGCAATATACACAACATCTTGATTATCGCATTTGACTGGAACAGGGATAATCCCAAGAACATCAAAATCTCTCAAAAGCCGAGTAATATATCCAAGCCAATTCAGTTGAAATCTGACGAAGCGATCGATGCTATGCTTCTGCTGATAATAGAGAAACACTGAGTACAAATTCAACAAAGCGAGCGATACTCTTGTTCTGCTGATGATAGAGAAACGCTCTATTGCTTCTTGCACTTCCATGAAATCAAATACGAACCCAGGAAAATGACATACCCACTGTATGATATCCGGGAGAATGGGCAATTAGCCATGTCAAATTCACAGTAGGGATGAAGCGTGAAATTGAAAGCTTTGGTCAATAGAAGACACTTGGAAGCAGTCCCTTTAAGGTATATCATAACATGGTAAGCTACCCGTGTCACAGCAGGCACAAAGGGCTTGAAGAAAATGACTAAGAAATTGGATTGTAAAAGCGAGGTCAAGATGAGTGTGAACCAGAAAATTTTAATTTTCCAACGAGGCGCAGGTAAGACATGGATCCTCAAGCAAAGCACCATCTATGAGAGAAAGCTGAAAATGGGGTTCTAGAGGACTAACAACAGAGCTGTCCAGACAAGGAAAATCCAAAAAAAAAAAACTCATTAGTAATGCATTTTTGTATATAAAAAAACATATGTACTTTTACAACTACTATTAATTAAATTAAGTGAACATTTTTTTCCTTTTCAAATAAATAATAAAAAATACTCCATCCGTTCGTCAAAACTTGTCATTTTAGGGTGTTATTTTTGTTAAAAAAACATGTCATTGTAGGTATTTTGCCCTTCACTTTACAAAAATGCCCTTGATATGATTGATGGTTTGTTGGTTGTAGTTTTCGATAAAGTAAAAAAGGAGGGTGATAATTGAGGGTAAATTAGTATATTTGTTGTTTGCCTTAAAACTTGTGAAATAAGCTAAAATGACAAGTTTTGCCGAACGGAGGAAGTAATATGTATTTAATATTAAAGTATGATTGAGAGAATTAATAAAACCCCAATACAAATAATAAGAGGCTTTTGCTTTAATATACCATTCTCATAATAACCTATTCAAGTTCGTAAAAAAGTCATAACTTATAGTGTAAAGTTTTATAATAAAAAAGATTAAAAACTCAAAATCAAGGTTAAAAGTCTTTAAATCCAAAAATCAAATAAACTAATTGGACTGGATCGAGCTAGCCATGGTTTGCCTAAAGCAGTAATCAAACATTGCGGCCTGCAACCAACCGCACGTGGGTATGACATCTGCACGTTTGGATTTAACCACGAGTGATGAATTTTATGACAAAAAAATAAGTTATTGGTCAAATACAAGTTTGACCACTTTAGTCAATGTTCAAAACTTTCTACTACGTAGTATTCTATTATGTATATTTTTTTTCTTTGGTTTAATTTATTCTTTCTATCTTTAGAATTGTAATGCGTTCAAACATCGAACCATCTATTTTTTATAAGGAATTGAGAAACCCAATTATGTTTAGGAGTACGCGCCCCTTCACGCGCCCCTCTTTAACCCTCTATCTCCTCCAAACTGACGAATCAGATCTGAAATAAAAGCTTCAATCCTCTGAAATTTACGGCTTAATCCCACCCTGCAAGCCCTACTCACCTAAATCCCACAATCTTAAATCCTTTTTGTACTGGATCTGGCACAATATCGGAGATCTACAATGGGGTTTTTGCTTTTCTAAAGCAAATATAGGGTTTTACTCCTCCTGTAAAGTCAAATCGAAATCATGGGTTTCTTCTCTGATCTTCGTCTCTTATGCTGGCGTGCTCCTTCTCTTTGGTTGCTCCATGGCTCAGTACGCTCGATTGGACTAGACATGCGTTTTTGGCTGGTTTCGGGGGCCCTTCTTTTGGGGCTCTCTCTGGAACCTTGCTCTTCCCAGTGCTCGGAGGTCACTCTCCCCCTCCTTGCAGCGCTGGGTTGACTTGTTCATCCCTTTGTACTTTACTACTGATGGCGTGCTCGCGCTCTGGTGGCCGTACGCTTATCATTACCCCCGCCGGCAGCAGAAGCTGAAAGTTACAGATCTAGACCTAATTAGATTTGACACCTATGGGCGCTCTCTCTGGAGTCTTGCTCTACCTAGTGCTCGGAGGTCTCTTTTCCCCTCCTAGCAGCGCTGGGTTGACTTGCTCTCCCCTTTGTGCTCTACTACTGATGGCGTCTTCGTGATCTGGTGGCTTTACGCCCATCATTACCTCTGCTGGAGTCTTAATCTAAAAACTTCAGACCTAGACCTAAAGAGGTATGACATCTATACCCTAAACTCTCCTCCCCATCTCCAAATCCTTTCTGGATTCTACTCCTTGTTTCATTTTCTGTTTGTGAATTCCGATTATAAAAGAACTTGCTTTGATACATTTAATGCTCACATCTACTATCACTTCCTCTCTCTTATCTCCTTCTTCATTTGTCTGCTGCTAGTGCTAATTATTTTCATTTATTGCGCTTTTACTCTGGCCTTAATGGCAAACCAGACTCACCCCAAAGGGAAGGGTAGCTCCTCTGGAGCCTCTCCGAACCCCACCAACAATACCAACTCAGGGAAACCTTCGGGTGAACCCCAGCACACAACCACTCCACCCAAAATTGCAAAAGGGGATAAGGGCAAGGGCAAGCTTAACCTTGGCTCCTTTTTCTCCCAGCTGCAAGAGTTTAACCCAAAATACAAGTTTGATACCAATGCTATCCTCTATGGATGTGCTTTTGGCTCACCCATTGAATTTCAAAAAACCCAATCCAAACTATCTTTTGACTGGAGGGGTCTTTATGGGGAGCTTGAGATCCTGGAGCTTCCAAACCATTGGTTTGAGGCTCGGTTCTCAGATCCTCGTGACCTTCTTCTGGTGTGGGAATCAAGACCATACCATGTCTATGGTCAACTGATCATACTTAGGCAGTGGAAACCAGACTTTGACCCAATGCAAGAAAACACCACAGCTCTTGATATGTGGGTTAGAATCACTTCTATCCCTGAAATATACAAGAAACCAAAAGCCATTGAGACAATCATTAGAAACAATGATTTTGGCTCTTTCATTAGAGTTGACCCTACTGTGGAAGCTAGTGCAAGATATGCTAGGGTTTGTGTCAACATTGACATGGCCCATAAAGTTCCAAACACCATCCTAATCCCTGTCAACCAAACCCAAGTGTCAGCCCACATTATATGGTTTGAAGAATTCCCAGAGGGCTGTGGCAACTGTGGTGCTCAGGATCATCTCTTCACCCAATGTTCTTTTCATGTTCTAAAGGCAAAGAAAATCCAGGTCACAATCAAAAAACCAAACTTCAAGCTACCTTTTTCTGAAGCATTTGCTAATGATGATGGTTGGACAAAAGTGTTGAGGAAAGGAAAGACACCCAAACTCCCAAACCCCATCCATGCATTTAGCAATAAGCCATATGTGACAGGCAAATGTGGAGTCTCCATTGCTTTTGAGGCTCTTTCAAACTCCTCTACATCTTCCAGGGACTCCAAATCCCCCTTTGATTTACCTACTGATGTCAACCCACCCACCACTCAGCCCACTGATGTTGGCTCTCCTCTGGTACCAGCTGCTCCCTTAGCTCCCATCTCTATCCCTTCTGGTAGCCCTTCTGGTGCTGGCTTCAGTGGGGATCTTGGGAGCTGCACAGTAAACCCTCAGGGTTTCTGTGGTGTCCAGGGGGGCTCCTTGGTTCCTCCTGCTTCTGCTGCTGATATATCAGCTATTCAGAACAACCTCAACACTCCAACCAACCCAACTGAAGCATTAGCAACAACCCATACCTCTGATGATGAGATACAGGAGCTTGGCTTTCCTCTACCAGACCCAAACCCTTTTTCTGAGATTGGAGCTGAGGTGGACTCGGATATACTCTCCTGCCTCAACTATGAACCTGAGATGGAGGACCTCAATGGAGATGATTTCCTGGAGGGTGATGGCTTCATGGTTGATGACACCATGGTTGATTATGCCTATGATGACACTGCTGAAGAGCCCATTTTTGAACCCTCTTTCCACTCCATTCACTCCAACTCCACAGTGATCAGAATGCTATCCTCTATGGAGGTCCCTCCTGTTGATCCTTCCACCTCTGGCTCTCTCAAGAGAAAGGTACCTGGGACTGATGATGACACTGCCTGCTCCTACCTGAAGAGGGGCAAAAACTCCAACTAAGTCCTATGATGTTTTGGATTTTGCTAAGCAATGGGAATAACAAGCCTTGCCCATGGGCTGCTGATAATCATAAAGCTCAAATCTATCATCAATTACCTTTTGCTCTAGAATCATTTCGTATTTCTTGGCAAAATCCTTGGAAACATTTAACTCCATATGTGTTTTGTGTATCAAGTGGTTGTGTAGGTCTTAATCTGTTGTCCTTGTGTTATGTAACTGTATCACCCAGATCATCTGGGGTTTCCCTAAGATCTATGTACTCTTGTTCAATGTATTACCCCCTACTATGCTATGAAATATTATTGTTGTACTCCATCTGGTCCAATGTCAAGCTGTATGAACTGATTCACCATGTGCACACAACTCTAACTGTTACATACTTCTGCAGAGCTCATGTCTTTCCAAATAAAATAAACATTAACACTAACTCACATATAAGCTGTATCAGAAATCCTAAGGGGCTTTCCCTTACAGGGGATAAAATATTACACAAATATACTTCAACAACAAACTCCTTCTGGAATATGAACACCCTCTTGATTCAAACTAAGACTCTTTACCATTATACTTATACCTATTTCTCAGCCCATTTGCCAAATTCATGTCTCTATGCTCATACAAATCTAATACATGTGCTCATGTTTATTAGTCTAAACATTACTTGTACTAATGCTGCTCAAGGGGTTTTCCCTCTTGAGCAACTTTATCTACTTGATCTGTCGCAGGTTCTCAACTCAGGCTCAATTCCACCAAGATTCTACAACTGGATGTTCATTGAGGATTCTGCACATTACGATTTTGAATTTGTTATGTTGCTTCCTCCATGGATGGTCTGCTCTGGAACCCTTCCCAATGCAAAGTCTCGACCCTATAAGGAAAAAATTAGCTTGACAATTAAAGAATTACCAAACTTAGGAATTTGCTCAGTTTCTTTGAAGTATTGTATTAACTTATTTTGGTTTGCCGATTGCTATAAATTTCTACCTGATTTGTATTTAATCAAAGCACTCTTAACATTCCTCTATATCTACACTATCTTAACACATCCCAATATTAATACACCTGTCCATATTGATTATGAAACAAAGATAATACCTTCACACTACCACACACCACTTCAGGTTCTCACTAACTACGCTGAAACCATTATGTATAATCAAGTTATACTATGGATATATGGCCTTTCCAATAACTCTTATAATTTAAATCTAAATAAAATGCTAATCAACACACAAGGAAACTTCAACAACAACCAATGGTTCATAAAGTTACCAACTTATACTATTTCTTCCAAAAAGGTGTTACATGAAGTTTAGCTTCTGGAATATTCGAGGTCTCCGTAGGAAGAACGTCTGGACACAAATTGAATCAACCTGTAGAACTGACCATATTCAAATTCTCGCCTTAGCTGAGACAAAAATTAAAACTCCACCTCCAGATGCATGTTGGCGCAAACCAGGGTTTGATAGTATACACTTCTGTCCCTCCCAAGGGCTCTCCGGGGGGCTCTGTCTTCTCTGGAAAGCCTCCCAACTTACTAATGAATCCTTTGAAGTCATTTGCTCAGATCATAGAATTATACAAACTAAATATAAAAACTACACAACAATGGCAGAAATAATGATTTTCTTCATTTATGCCCCACCCCACGAAAAGGACAAAGATCAATTCTGGAACACACTATCCTCAACACTGAACTTGCTCTCAAAACCTTTCATACTAATTGGTGACTTAAATGAAATCCTCACAGCATCTGACAAGGCTGGTGGTTGTTTGGCTCATCCTTCTAGATTCTTGAGACTACAAAATATCATTATACACCATAATCTTATTGATGTTCCTACATTCGGAAATCAATTTACTTGGCGTAGAAAATATTATGGAGATAACAACACCTTCGAAAAACTGGATAGGGCTCTAGTAAGTCATAGCTTAATTAAACAATTCCCAAATTTGAAAACTAAAAATCATGCTTTTACCAGTTCGGACCATGCCCAGATAACAATTGACTTAGGGGATAATCAAAGGCCCAAACTACAACCATTCAAATTTGAAATGGCTTGGACATTAAGAAAGGACTTTGAAACTGTAGTAAAAAACGCTTGGAGGATTGAAACTCCTGGTTCCAATATCTATAAACTTGTTAAAAAAACTCCAAGAAGTCAAGAGAAAGAGCAAAAATTGGAGTAGGATCACTTATGGCAATATTTTCAGACAAATACATACTCTTGAGGAAAATATGCAGACTATTCAACTACAACTGTATACCAAATACAACTCACAACTAGATGACAAACTTAAAAGACTAACAAAAAAACATGCCACTCTTTTAAATTATCAAAAAACTTACTGGGGACAACGGACAAAGCGCACCTACATAAAGAATATTGATGCAAATACTAAATACTTCCATAGGATAGCCACGGGGAGAAGAAATAAGAATATAATCAAGATAATACAAACAACAGCAGGTATTTCCCTTACCAATGATAATGACATAAGAGAAACAATCAAAGAGGACTTTAAAAAAAGATATACTAACAGAACAAGACCAAGGATACAAAGCACACTCTTAGATAATATAACCACAGAAGTAACAGATTCGGAAAATGAATGGCTAACAAGACCAGTATCTAATGAAGAAGTAAAACATGCTGTCTTCAGCATGGCAAACGATAAATCACCGGGGCCAGATGGTTTCCCTGCAGGCTTCTACAAGAAATATTGGCATATTGTGGGTCCCATTGTGATTAAGGCAGTCAAGAGCTTCTTTCTCAGTGGAAGAATCCTCAAACAAATAAATCACACCTTCATAGCACTAATTCCAAAATGTGAGAACCCAACAACTACTAGTCACTATAGACCAATAAGTCTTTGCTCAACCACATATAAGATTATATCCAAAGTCCTAGCGAGTAGATTAAAAAAATTAATCCCAAGAATAACCCACCCGCTCCAAAGTGCTTTCTCTGCTGGGAAAGTTATCCAAGACAACATTTTAGTAGCAAATGAAATATTTGACTCGTTTGAAAAGAAGAAAGGTCAATCCGGCTGGATGGCTGTAAAACTAGATATGGAAAAAGCTTTTGACCTAGTTGATTGGAACTTTCTTCTACTTGTTTTGGAAAAATTTGGGTTCGCCCAACGTTTTTGCAACTGGATTAAAGAATGCATAACGACAGTTACATACTCTGTTCTGGTCAACAATGAACCAACGCCAATATTTACACCTGAACAAGGTCTTAGACAAGGAGATCCACTTTCCCCTTACCTTTTCCTCATTACTTCTGAAATTCTAGCTAGAGGACTCCAACACGAATGCAAACAACCACGCAGCCACTTAGGGATTTCTATCACTAGGAATGGACCTAGAATTCCATTTCTGGCTTTTGCTGATGATATCGTAATTTTTGCATCGGCAACGCAGACAGCATGCAATCAAATCAATAAAATCCTACAAGAATACTGTTCGCTTATAGGGCAGAGAGTTAATAAACAAAAATCACAATTCCAACTAACCAAGAATATAATAAACTCCCAAAAAAACAAAATCCAAAGCGAGCTCCAAATCCCATACACAAGTACACTAGGCTCTTATATGGGTTGCCCTATTCTCTATGGGAGAACGACCAAAGACACTTTTACAGAACTACTGACAACAATTAAAGGACAACTATGCAAATGGAAGGCAAATTCTGTTTCCCAAGCGGGACGATGCACCCTCATCAGATCAACACTTTCAGCAAAACCTCTGCACCTAATGCAATGTTTCCTACTGCCTAAAAAAATTCATGCTGAACTGGACAAAATTAACCGAAATTTCTTTTGGAACAAAGGCCCCAGACATAAACCGCTAATAGGATGGTATGAAGTTTGTAAGACAAAAACAAGTGGCGGACTGGGTATACGACACTCTGAAGATATGAATATAGCACTCCAACTAAAACTATTATGGAAAATAATAGCTGAACCAACAAACCCTTGGGTTGAATTGATCTCTGACAAATATCTTAAAGGTAAAAACATTCTAGATTACAAAAAGAAAGGAAGTACTTCTTGGCAATGGTCAAAGCTAACTCAGCTTTTGCCCATCTTCAAGAAAGGAATTAGATGGTCGATTGGCAACGGAGAACACATTAATTTTTGGAATGATGTGTGGCTAGGAAACTCTACACTACTAGAACTAGCTTCCAATATTGACACGCTTGACCCCCAATTTAAGATCAACACATTTATCACCCACAACAAGACATGAGATATTATAAAACTCAAACAACAAACAGAAAATATTCTCCCACCCGAAATCATAGACTCCATACTAACCACACCTATACCAAGAAATATCCATCAAGATAGATTATATTGGAAATGGAGTAAAAATGGTTGGTTCTCAACAGCTTCAGCTATTGACATGATCAATGCCAATAAAAACAACTCTAGATCGAACATGGGTTGGATTTGGAGCCTGGATGTCCCACCCAAAATAAAAACCTTTATTTGGAAAATCACTAAAAATGGAATCCCTACCTCCGCCACCCTGATCTCTCGTGGCATTGGTATCCCTACCGATTGCCCATCTTGCAATGGTTGTTTCGAGGATATCCCACACCTTCTGTGGTTTTGCCCAATCTCCAGAGCCGCAATAGATAAACTAGACTTCACCCTCACAAATACTCTAACACAATGTTTCAGTCAACAACTACCACTAAACTCAATTATCACAACTGCCAAAGATGCAATAGGAATCAAGCGATTCAGTAAACTCACAATGGCCTGGTGGAGTATCTGGTATTTCCGAAATAAAGCTCTTTTTGAGAATCTCAAAACAGACCCAAACAGTATTTCCTCATTCACTACAGACCAATGGACTAACTGGCAGCGGACTAAGCTGGATGATGACGCCCCCACAGAGTCGACACGACCTACACGACACGTAAAGAAAAAGAAAAAAGGAAAATGGGAAAAACCCCAGTATGGACTTTTTAAAATGAATTTTGATGGAGCTCTAGCATCCAATTCACAAGGATCCTATGGCTACTTAATCCGTGACCATCGGGGTAGTCCCCTACACCTTGGTTCAGGGTTCTCCCCTCTGACCTCTGTCCCAGGCACAGAAGCCTACGCTCTCTGGAAAGGTATCAATGCTGCGTTAGATATTGGAATCCCTAATCTCATCATTGAAGGTGATAACCTCACCGTGATTAATAGTCTCAGAGGTATCGGCTTGCCTACAGAAGATACGGAAATGATCATCTCTGATGTTCTTCTCTCAATGAGACTTTTTCAATCTGTTCAGGTTCGCCGTATTCACAGGGAAGGCAACCAAGCTGCCGATCGCCTATCGCATCTTGGCTCTGACTTTGCTTGCAATGAACCTCCTGACGATGCTAGGTTGCTCGACATCATCCGCATGGATGCTCTTGGTATCTAAGCTTCTGCTTGGCTGCCAAATTTTTTCCGGTTCAAAAAAAAAATAAAAAATCGAACCATCTCGTGCCTCGCGCCGGCATACCTCTTTGTATTTTTCTTTATCAAGGCATATGGAGTTTTTATTTCCTAAATTGACAAGATGAAATCGGATAAATTAAATAATACGGAGTATAGTAAGTCTTTTTTAATTTTTTTAAGGAAATGTTTATAAATTGAATTAAGAGAAAGGAAAAATCTAAATGAGTTTATACTCAAGCCGTTAAAACAACTTTTTATGTAAATTCTCCATCCTGAAAATATACTAAACTCGTTGAAATATATCAAGGAATGAATCGGTATGATTATTTTTTTATTTCGGTCAATTTTAGACTTAAGGTATAAACTCAACATATTTTACAAAGAAACAATTTTAAAATTAATTGTATAATATAATTTGGGGGGTCAATTGAGCAATAGGCCATAATTAGGGCTTTTCTTAGGAAAATGTCCACCCTTCCTTCCAAATTGGCAAAATTTCCACCTTCCTTCCCTTGCCCTCTTTGCCCCTTTGCACCCCCCGCGCGCCCCTTGTGCCCCCTCCTGTTTCAGCACATTTGTTTTCAGCAACCTCTATTTCAACTTTTTTTCCGCGCGTTGCTGAAACCGAAGTTGCTGAAACCAAAGTTGCTGAAACCGAAGTTGCTGAAATTGTTGAAATTAGTTTTTTTTCGCGCGTTGCTGAAATCGGAGTTGTTGAAACCGGAGTTGCTTAAATTGTTGTTGTAATTGCTGAAATTAGTTTTTTATTTTTTCGCGTCAGCGCTTCGACATCGGAGTTGCTGAAACCGGAGTTGTTTTTTTTTTTCTTTTTTTTTCCTTTCATGTCACCACTTCGACACCGGAGTTGTTGAAATTGTGTTGTTGAAAACGGATTTGTTTTTTTTTCTTTTTTTTCGCGTCAGCGCTTCGACACCGGAGTTGCTGACGCCGACGTTGCTGAAACTGTAGTTGCTGAAACCGGCCACACCAATTTCAACAATTTCAGCACTAATATAAAATTTAGCCTATGCGGGATTCGAACCCACGTATTTGCGCATAAGCACATCGCTCTACCATTGAGAGCTAAGAGGCTTTTAAAGGAGATTTAAAGCAACTAACATAAAAATCCATTGTAGTCCGCAAACTAACCACAAATTCTATTTTTCCAATATATAATTGTTTTTAATTGTAAAAATTGCTGAAATTGTATTTTTCCAATAGCAACAAGCATGGCATCAATTTGAGTACCCAAGCATGACAACAAAAAACAATGATACATGTATACATCTAATATACCACTGATGAAATCAGTATTCCAGTACCACTGAGAATTTTAAATGTCGAGTGCAAAGCGTACGGGAGATTTACTGTGGAATGATGTGAGGACTCAATTGTTGCTTCGGTGTTGGGTATCAAGGCATATGACTATTTAATGACGAGCTCAATCTCATCCGATAGCTTATTGGTTAATGTTGAATCATTCCACAGATGATATCATAAACATACAAAATTTGATTCAATGACCTTGGAAAACTAGAAACCCACATGTAGATAAGCGATAAGATATAGCTCCCTGGCATGAGAGAAGACAAGTATATCTTTTTCAAAATTTGTAGTCCAAGAACAACCATTTCATTCTTATTCAAATTATACTATTACTAGCCCTTCCTCAATAAGAAGCCACAGACTCCATATCTAGGTAGATTCTAATCCTAGTTTGCCTCTAATTCATGGTGATCTTGGCTAAAACCAACCACATTAACCAAGATCATATCTACAATAAACTAGACGGTCGAAGATCACAAGGAAACCTACACTCAAATTTTTTTTAAAGAGAGAGAGAGAGAGAGAGAGAGAGAATCAAACAGTAACCACATACGTTTTCAATGAGACAAACACAAAATACAGAAACAAGGAAAGAAGTAATCAGCATTCAAGATCCAACACAAAGCTCGTGGAAAAAACACTAAACACATAGTTTCTATGCAATGTGCAAACTAAGTAGATACAAAATCAAGCAAAACAAAACAATACCCAATCAGAAGCTATAAGAAACAATTGAATTGAAAAAAGGGAGATGATATCACACCGTAATTAACCCTGGAGGCATAGGGGCGCTCAAGAACGATCTCTTCGGTGGATACCATGGTAAGGCGAGCGCTGGCGTCCTCGTGGACTGTGTCATCGAACAGATTTCTCCCTCTTCGATCCAAATTGTCCGCCTCATCGCCTTGGATCTTCTCCCTCTTCGATCTTTGCGGCCATAAACTCAATTGCTGCTGATATCTCCCTCAGATCGTCGAATTCGCAGGCGGAGGAAAACCTCGCCAACATAAAGAACGGAATGGCGACAGATCTGGATCTCTGGTACAATTGCTCGCTATCGATTACGCTCTGTTTCAGCAATCCTCCTTGGATTTCATCGGCCTCACTTTGAATGGATCTCATTGGAGTTCGATGCTTCATCGTCCTCTCCTCCTTCCCATCTCTGCCTCGCTTCCTCATGGCACCGATTGGAGAGATCGGATAGATCAGAGGGAGGCGGCGGTGTCGAAGAGGTCATCTAGGGTTCCGGTATAGAGGAGCGCGATTGGAGGGAGGCGGCGGTGTCAGAGCTCGGTGGATTACAGTAGCGCACAGATCTCTCCCTCATCTTTCTCTCTCTCACTCGTTGCTCCCATGGAATGTTTCAGCGCTTCATCGAAGATCTCAGATGGAATTGAAGCCGACGGGAAGGGGGGAACAAGTGGAGGCGCACATAAGGGTTAAAAAAAGGGATGGACTTTTCCCCAATTTGGATTCATGGGTGGACAGTTGTCCAATTTGGACAAAAAAATGGCCTGTTTGGCAAATTAATTCTAATTTGGGGGGTGGGGGTCTTATAGATTATGTATGGGAAAAGTGTATTTAAAAGATTATAGCAATACTTGCATCACTTCAACTTAAACAGATAGAAAGAGTATTGTTTTTAATTCATTAGCTATTAAATTATTTTGTTTAGTTTTTGAACAAAAATGGTTGAAATTGATATCAAATTATTGCGCTGAGCTAAATCAATAAGGGGTGATTTACCACAATTTAAAGGGTGGTTATGTGCAATTTGCTACATTTAGGAGGTGGTTTTCTACAATTACCCATAAAAAAATTACATTTGCATGAGCCCAATCACACGGTTAAACAAGCCAAATGAATATCATGTCAATATTTGATGTCAATTTAACGAAGTAACTCATAGAAGGACCAATGTTCTACACAATCTCAAAGTTTAGGGTCCTTAATAAACCAAAAATAAGTTTAGGGACTTATTTAAAACTTTTGTCAAAGTTCAGTGTAGACGCGGAGAGAACAATTTGGGAATTTTTTGTATTCAGTAAAAACGTAAAGAAGAGAATCTGAGGAGTACAATTTATATAAAAATATATAACTACACTTAGTTGCTAAGCTACACTAATCAACTTAAGCTCCTAACTAACAACCCGAGCCTAACTAATCATCGGGCCTTATTGCTTTGTTGGGCTTATAGGCTTGGAGCCCATTACATCCTTCTACACCCCCGATGCAAGCTGGACTAGGAGGGACGAGAAGGCCAAGCTTGGCACAAAGGGAATGGTGAGCAGCAGCACCTAGTGCGTTGGTGAACAAATCAGCCAACTAAGCACTAGAAGGAACAAACACAGAAGAAAGAAAACCATCTTCAATCATTTATCGAATAAAATGCACATCAATCTTGGTATGTTTGGTTCTTTCATAAAAACCCAAATTTTAAGAAAGTTGAATGGTTGCACGGTTGTCACAATGTAGAGGAATAGGCAATAAAACAGGGACAAACAAATCACCCATCAAACCATGTAATCATACCAACTCACTTGCCGCAGCATACATACTCCTATACTCGCTCTCAATAGTGGACTTAGACACCGTTTTTTGCTTCTTGGTTTTCAAAGAAGGAACCATATATACTTCTTCATCGAGAGACCCATGTAAGAATGCATTGTTGATGTCTAACTGATGAAGATCCCACCCTTTTACTGCAGCAAGTGCAAGGATTAAATGGACTGTAGGCAACTAATTAGCAACTGGTGAAAAGGTGTGTTTATAATCTTTTTCCTTTATTGATTGAATTCTTTTACAACCAACCTAGCCTTGTGTCTTTCAACAGTCCCATCTGCCCTATACTTGACCTCAAATACCCATTTGCAACTAATGGCCTTCTTTCTTGGAGGCAAATCAGTGAGCTCCCAAGTGTGATTGTGTTCAAGAGCATGAAGCTCTTTAGACATATATAGCTTCCTCCCACTCAGGCTTACCTTTAGCTTGAGCATAAGAATGTGGCCCAAATGTATTGAGCATGAGTGCTAAGGAATGAATATATTGGGAGATAGATGGGATAAATTCTGAGCAGAGAAAACCCCAAAAGTATGAGAAAGAGAGCTATCTGCATCATGTATGGTGGATCGAGTAGGTATTTGTATGCAGATAAAATCATTAAATTTGGCAGGAGGAACAATCTGCCTAGAAGATCTGCAAAGAGGTAAAGGAGAATCAGGGGGAGGCTCACGAACCATTAAAGGAGGCTCGTGAGCAATTGGAGAAACATCAACAACATGAGCATAATCAAAAGGCTCAATAGATGGAGAATAATAAAAAGAATCACGAGCAGGAATAGACAACGAAGCTAACCACAAGTCGTCGTCATCAACAAAAGATTGTTCAGGAAACATATGATCAACATAAGGAGATTGAAGAAAGCTCTTATCTTTGAAAGGAAGAATATTCTCCTTGAATACCACATGTCTTGCCACAAATATGACTCTATAATCCAGATCATAAACCCTGCACCCCTTCTAGCCAGAAGAGTATCCTAACAACACACAATGAATAGCAGTAAAAGCAAACTTATCTTTATGAATATTGCTCTTTGTAACGGCCCAGATTTTAAAATCCGGGTTACGTTTAGAGGGAAGAATTATCCCTCAGCCATATCTTGCAATCCAAGTACGAGCTGCTTATTTATCAACTTCAAGTTATAACCCTGTTTAGTTTTAAGGATTTAATGATATAACTCAAGAAAAAGGGGATTTCGAACCCTCAAAACAATCAAAGAATCCAATCATTATTTGTGCTTTCGCACGTGAACCTGTCCTAATTCAACTAGTCAAAACTCAAAAGAGATAAAACGAGTTTAAATCAATATAAATACAACATGTTTCTAAATGACAGACTTAACCAAAAGATTTGTAAAGTCAAGCTATAATAAGTGAAGTCTTCTTAACACTCTCGTCCCGTGAGAAAACCCCGCCATAGAAGCAAATCAGCAAGCAAAAGGGAGCGGGTACCTGAAACTATACCACAAGTCAAGGTCGAGCCACTCATGAAGGACCGGAAGTCCTCGCTGAGGTCATATAATACGCCTAAACCTAGAATAAAGGATGACTAATGCAGTACAAGATTTAAATCACATAAGCATGCTTTGACAGTTATAATATGCAGAAAACTATAAAGGGCCCAAGACAATGCCAAGTGGCATATCCCTCTCCTACCTCTGCACCCCTTCCCGTTAGTGTAGAGACTGGCCAGTTCGGTGCTATAGCATAGCAATTTCCTCGTGGTGGTGCACAAACCACGGCATCATCATATCATATCATCTCATCGCTTGCCCGATGGTGCTGGGCTATCATATCATGCTCATATCGACTCGATTGACTCAGGGCAACCCGATGGGGCTGGGCTACCCTATGACCCTAGCAAAGACTCTAGGACTATCACAGATAACGGCCGTTCTGTTTCAAACGCATAAAGAATAGGGATGCTCATTCATAAGTGCAAGTCCTAAACATGATACTACATGGCATGCTTTTATGCATATGCAACACCTACATACTATATGACACATCAGCCATGAGGTCCAATCACTTGAGCAAGTCCTGGAGGACTTACTTGGAGTCTTCACATCCAATTAATCAGCAACCAAGCCACTTAGATAATCATCCATTGGGAAACAAGCCACTCAGATAATCATCCAATCACACTAGCAAGTAATAAGCATGGAACAACTCATCAATACATATTCAATCAACACACAAGCATGTTTCCAACAAGTCATCGCAAGACTAAGTAGATAATATTTTATTCAAGTAATCTAGCATTCTCATCATAACCATCATTCCCAATTAACCTTGTTCTCATCAAGTATAAAACTTAGCTCAAAGTCTTACCAATATCATCACTCAAAACATCTTACTTCAATTCAAGCTCAGGTTTTCCTTACACATTTTCTTAAGTGATTCATCATCATCATTATATATCATCATATAACATCTCATCATTTTTCATAGCCATTTCCATAAATCAACTCAAGATTTCATGTATCAATCGTGTTTTTAACTCATATAGTCATATCTCAATTACATACTTCATATATTTCATACCATAACTCGCATAAGTGCTCAAGTAATTTCATTAATCAAATTATCAAGTCAACTCAAGTAAGTAATAAATTATCAAATCTCAAATAACTCAATGAAACCATAACTTCTCAACCATCAGAAGAAGTCAACAATTTAGCTCATGTGGATTCTCATGTACTAAATCCTCTCAAACACAATCAATTAAGATTACAACTCATGAATTTCCACAAATAAGATTACAAGCTTGACAAGTTCTTAAAGCGCTTCTTATACCATTTTAACAATAAAAGTTTATGATACTTCACCATTTTGTTTCTCAATACCTATCCCGTAAGTGTTTGAGTCATCAATTCAAATATAATATCTAACCTTTAACATACTACAATTAACACGAATACACTTTAGCTACTTCTCTTAGCCACAAGGGTAAAACAGCACACTAAACTTGATTTCTATAACAACTCATATCTATACTCAAGCCGATTACTCTAAGAAGATTCATGTCTCATTCTCAAAACTTAGACTAACTCATCTATATAATACCTCAAGTTGGTTATCCTATTTATCGACCTTCTAGGTGAAAAGTCAACAATTTATCAAAGTCATACCATATCTACTTTATTTAACTAAATCAACCTACTCAACAAGGTCACAAAGCATAAAACTAATAAGTCTTTAAGGCACATCTCTTTATCTAGGATCTCAACTTTACTTATCAAGACAAGTTATCAAATCATATCTCAAGGTATTAATTATTCTAAATTGGTTTATAACTCAAAGATAATTTAAAATTTAGGTACACAATAAACCATTTATAAATTCGTTTATCGCAAGCAAGTCCAATACTCATATTTAGGTCAAATTCCACAAAACAATCATAACTTTTTTTTTCTTACTCATACAGTTGGTCATAATTATACTCAATCTATAGTTAAAATCAATTAAATTCATTTGTTACCGTCCCAAGCTAACCAATTACTATTTCCTTTTTGCAAGTCAAAGCGCCATAGTTGAAACCAATAATCAGGATTCATTGGGTTAGGCAAGCTAGCCAATAAAACACACCTCAAGTAAAATCAATTCCCTCAAACCAACTCAATTTAGTCCAATAGAAATAATGCATAAGAATTCAATTCCACCAACTAATCTAAACATTTTTCATCCATAAATCAGATTAGAGAGAGTCCCAAGGCCCAAGAATTTACCCATGTTCTCGATCAAAATTGTGAGGTCAAGGTTCGAGGGGTTCGAAGGGATCCATGTGTTTTCGAGCGCTCAGAAGGAGGGACGCCGCGACTCTGCAGTCATTTCTCCCAAGGGCGAGGCTCTGCTCTTCATCCCCAACAGTTGCCGCTCCGGCGTCACACCAGCGGCAGTGCTCCAGCCGGCTCGAGGTCCAAGTCAGGAGGTGCAAGAGGTGGGTCCGTCTTCACAGCGAGAGAGGGCAACCTTGAATGAGGGAGCTTGGAAGAGCCGCGAATCAGAGAGAGGTAGACAGGAGGAGTGAACGCGACAGAGGAAGAGCGAGGACGGAGGAATGCGGGGTCAGCGGAGCTCCGGTGTTCGTGATTCCACTGCGAGAGATTTAGGAAATGGATGTCCGGAATGACGGCTGAGTTTGGACGGGGAGCAAGGTCGAAATAGGAGGGAGATGAGCAGGGAAAATGGCTAGCCATGGGAGCTCCTGAGCTCGAGAGTCGGGCGAGCCGCGCCTCATGAGGGGTAATCAAGACCCGCTTCTTCTTCCTTCGAATCAACAAGGGCTGGCCCAGGGGAGGTGAAGAGATGGCGGTTGAGAGGGAGAGGACGGAAGTCACGGAGGGCCATGGAAGCTCTCTCCCGAGCTCAAATCCGAAAAAGGAAGAAGGAGGGTGAATACGGGGAGAGGGACGGCTGTGAGGCTTATATACCCGAAAACTAGGTTTAGCTTTATGTTAAGGAAATTACAAAACTATTCCACTATTTCTAGGTTTTGGAAATATTCACACAATAAATAACAAAATTCAACTCAAACAATTTTATTCAATTTAAATATGTCATAAAATTTATCATACTCGCCTTGACAGGTTCAAAACAATATTTATTTCTTTGAAATCGGATATACGCCGGAATATGATTTGAATGAAATAGAAATCATTTTGATCGAGGACGGAGATTTCCAAAATTTTCGAAATCTCAGAAATTTAATATTTAATTTTTATTATAAGTCAGAAAATAATATTTTAAAATTTCGGATCTTTACACTCTTGGAGGCATAACACTAGCATCCAATCACCCTAATATCATCATATGAGGGTGGAGTGTGATGCAGAGCTTCAAAGGGTGATATCCACCCTAAAATTGCAGATGCCAATTTGTTTATGATGTAAGTAGCACTAAGGACACATTCTTCCCAAAAACGAATAGGAAGATTAGCATGAATCCTTAAAGACTTGGTTGTTTCAACCAAATGTTTATGTTTCCTCTCAACGCGCCCATTTTGCTGAGGAACCTCAGCCACATACCTCTAATGTATTATTCCTTTGGAAGCAAAGAAATTTGTACATCTTTGCTGAGTAAACTCAATCCCATTGTCAGTTCTGAAGCACTTAACCCTTGTGATGAATTGGTTTTCAATCATAGCAACAAAATTAACAATGACTGAGTAAACTTGCAACTTATTTCGTAACAGAAAAGTCCAAGGGCATTTTGTGTGATCATCCAACATAGTGAGAAAATATCGAGCACCAAAAATAGAAGAAACTTTATAAGACCCCACAAATCCATGTGGACAAAGGCAAAAGCATGATCAACACGAGAGTCACTCATGGGGAAAGGTTGTTTATGATGTTTACTCATCGCATAAACATCACATAAATACGAGTCCAGACAAGAACAATTGCAAAAAGGAAGTCTCTTCATCTTTGAGAGAGATGAATGACCTATACGAGCATGTAAAATGTGTAAAGCAGAAGTATCATTGTTTTCCTTACAATTATTAGTATCGACTTTATTGATGTAGGAAACCTGATTCTAATCATCAGCAGTAAGTTTATATAGTCCTCCCTCAGCTCTTCCTCGTTTGATGATGACTCTAGTTGTAAGGTCCTGAAGAATACATGCAACAAAATTAAATCTCAGCTCTATATGCCCGCCAGATAATAGCTTAGACACAGACATCAAGTTTTGATGAAATCTAGGAACATAAAGGATATGTTGCAAAACAAATCGACCCGAAACCACTACAGTGCTAGAATGCCTCACTGTCTTGATGTTTGCATCAAGCAAACCAAGAATCACTAGCTTCTTCAATACATGAATCTTAGTGAGGATCGATGCATCAAAGGCTATGTGATCAGTAGCACCTGTGTCTATGATCCACACAAGTTTATCTCCTCTTTTATTCAACACAAAGATAGGAGTATGAATGTTACCTGCAAAATTAACAACAACTTGATACAGATCAATGTCATTGATGTCAACAGTGCCCTTGCCTTTCATCATTTACATCACTTCCTGATAAACTGTAGCAATAATCGCTAGAGTCACTTTCTAATTGGTGGACTCACAATCAAGAATATTGTCTCTACTAGCCATTTCTTCAAATTGAGCAACAAAATTTCTTCCCTGGACTTGTTTATCTTTCTCTCCATCCCTAGGTCCCATATACCAGTTTGAATAGCCTATGAGTTTAAAGTAGTCCTCCTTCAAATGTCCCTTTGCTCCACAATAAGTGCATTTCCTTTAATATTTTGCACATTTTTTCTCTCTCTTTGCCAATTCATACTTAGACATGTCACCCTGTCGCTACTAAAACCCTATGTTAACAACTATAGTATTAGATTCAGGCATAGCATTCATCCCTACAGTAATCTCCTTTTGGGGCTCTATTTGTAGAACAATGTGAAACGCCTTGTTAAAACTTAGCAAAGGATCCATGGACAACACAATGTTCCTGATATTCTTAAAGACATCAGTTAGCTGTTAGCCCATAGAAAATTGCACCAGTTTAGCCATAGCCTCTCTCTCGAGCATCCTCTTGATGACAATACATTGACACTGAGTAAGTGCTTTTCAGCAACCTTAGATGTCATGGAATTAATCATCTAGCACATAACCATATAATCCACCCTAGTCCATTTTTCAAGCTCGTCAACATCATCTAGTGGTTTAATACACGCACCTGTAATGAATCCCCGTTTCATATTTTCTCCTAAGGCCATGCGAATGACACGACTCCAGCTGAGAAGTTCGATCCATTGAACTTCGTCGCCACCAACTGCATCCCAGGATGATCAGATCTTGAGAGAAGGAGAGGATTGTAAACTGCAACTCCTTGGCTCAAAATTTCTTCGAGTCGATTCCTTTTACCATTATGAAGATCCTGATGTCGTCTCTCGTTCACTTGCTCCGGGATTACAGATACAGAGAGTTATCAATCTCAGCTTCAAGCGATGCACAAGATCGAACCGAAATCTGTATACCAACATATTTTCACAAAACTCAGACCTCGAGTACCAATGGCTCTGATACCATGTAGATGCAGAGAGAGCAATTTGAGAATTTTCTATATTCACTAAAAACGTAAAGAATAGAATATGAGGAATACAATTTATATAGAAATCTATAACTAACTATACTCACTTAGCTACTAAGCTACACTAATCAGCTTAATCTCCTAACTAACAACCCGAGCCTAACTAACCATCGAGCCTTATTGCTTTGTGGGCCTTATGGGCTTGGAGCCTATTACATCCTTCTACATTCATAAATGATGAAGAGATTTTATTTTACCCATCTTTAAGTTACAAAAAATATTATAAATGTATTTTGCTCATAAATATAAATAAAGTCCAAAATAATTGTCCCAAAAGAAGGCCTAATTTGGTCTGTAGGAAACGGGAAATCTATCAATTTCTGGACCGATAATTGAATTACAATCTCATCAATAATCAAAAGGGATGACTTCCCTATCTTCTGAAATGAAAATGAAACTGTAAGTGGCTATATTTTATGTGGAAAATGGTGGGAGGAGAAATTGCTAAACACAATTCCCAAAAAAATAGTAAAAGAAATTTTGGATATCCCGCTTCCAATGAGTACTTTTGAGGACAGACTATATTGGTGGCCGGATAAGGAAGGTTGGTTTACAATAGCTAGCGCCTACAAATTGATAACTAAAAATAACACCCAAAATGATGATAATAATTCTTGGATTTGGAAATTCGACACATCACCAAAAATTAAAAATTTCATGAGAAAACTTGGTCAGAATGGCATCCCAACTGCTGCCAGACTATCCCAAAAAGGTGCTTCTGTTCCAGCAACTTGTACTCTTTGTAATAGTGTCATCGAAGATGAAACACATCTTTTTATAGAATGCCAATTTTCTAGAAACCACCTCCCACTAACTATAGGTACAAATGAGGTTATAATCAATATAGTTGCAAATAGACCTGGGCAAATACGAGTCAGCCCGCTCGGCCCGCCCCACCCACCCGCATTAGCGAGCGGGTTTGGACATGAGAACAAGCCCACACCGGCTGCTAGGCACGGCCCGCGCCCGCAGTGGGTGCGGGATTGGACATATTAATCAACTCGTTACAGGCCGCTAGGCCCGTAACGGGTACCCGCCTTTTTTATTACAATTAATATATATGTGTGTATATATATATATATGTAATAAACAATATTAACATTCATTTAAAAAATAAAAACAGTAGCTATATATATGTAATAAATATAGCTCCGTATGTATTCATATTAACATTCATTTGAAATTGATTACAAATTTACAATAAAAAACAATAGCTTTATATACACACATATATATAAAAACAGTAGCTAATAAATATTAACATTCATTAATTTCATTTTTTAAAAAAAAATAAAAACAGTAGCTATATATATATATGTATATATTAAAATTGATTACAAATTTACAATAGGCTTAGTGTAGCTTTAATAAGAAAAATTGATTAGGTTTGTGGGTACCCGTGGGCTACCCGCACCCGCATTCACGGACGGGCTTGGACACGACTTCCAACCCGTTAAGCGGGCTTAGCCCGGCCCGCGCCCGCAATAACGGGACAAAATTTCGGGTAAAGCACGTCCCAAGTCCGGCCCGCGCCCGCGTTTGCCCGGGTCTAGTTGCAAACTCGAGAGATTTCTCTCTTATCCTATCTGTAATTGGAAACACTCTTACAAAACCGGAAAGAGAGAAATTAGTAGTTACTTGGTGGACGATATGGTACATTAGGAATCAAATAATTTTAAGAAAAGAACCCATCCCAAAACAGGATTCTGTTAATCACAGCATCACCAACCACGTGATAAATTGGAATAAAACCTCTCTCTATGACGAGGATGATAACTAGAGTGCTCGGAAGAGTAAGGGCACAAATCACACACAGTCAGGAACTAGGTGGAAAAAACATAAAGTGGAAAAAATCACCTGTGGGCACATTTAAATTAAAATTTTGATAGATCCACACTTAATAACAATGACAACTCAATTGGTCATATCATTCGGGACTGGGAAGGGAAAACGATCTATATTGGATATGACAGAATTGGGAACCAAACACCGCTAAAAGCAGAAGCACTGGCTCTAAGACATGGGTTACTACAATCCCGAACACTTGGAATAAACATGTTACAAATTGAAGGGGACTCCTTATAATCATAAATCACTTAAAACTAAACTCTAGATACCTATGGAAAATTGAATTAATCATGTCCGATATCAAAACATTGTTGTCGAGTGTGAGAGAAGTCTCTTTTTCTCATGTGCTCCGCATTGACAACTGAGTGGTTTATAAGGTTGCACACATTTATCGCTCTATCAGGGACCTCGACATTTACTATGATAAAGGTGTTCAAGACCTCATCCGCAAGAATGCTCACGGGTATGATCTTTCCACCTGAAATATTACCTGCTCAAAAAAAATATCAAGGCATGAATCGCCCGCAAAAAGGGTGGAGAAAACATAGAAAGCAACATAAATTGAATTGTTTAAGAAATCAAAGGTTATATTGCGTCTTGCAATTGTCACTATCATCTCTAATTTCCATGTTTTTTCCCTCCTCTTCTTCTAGGACTTTCTTCTTCTACGTAACGCAAGTGTCGAGTAAGAAGATTATGGTATTGAACTTAGTCACCTCATGCTTAGACTATTGGGTTCGATTTAGGGAAATTAGAAGTTGAAAGTTCCAATTTTGCACACCACCACCGATTAGACAATTAAGTAGTGTTATTACGTTTTTTTTTAAAAAATAAAAATAAAATTGCACATATCACCAATTAAATTAGACGATATTCACAAGATAACGATATGATTATTGACAAAATAAAATCTGCTAAATTGAATAACCGGTTATTTTATATTTCAAAAAATATTTATGAATTGGATTAAGAGTAAAGGAAAAACCTAAACGAGCTGATTCAAATACTCATCTCTTTCGACTAATTGTTATGTACATCATCCAATCCTGGAAATATGTTAAACTCGTTGAAATGAATCAAGGACTGAATTATATGATTATTCCATTATTCGGTTGTATTTGGTGGTTGTTGATGAATTTTTGAAGGTTTTTTATTGCAAGATTTGTTGAAACCAAGGTTCACGAATTTCACCAAGCTACGTAATTAACTTCGACTATGTATATCAAGCTACGTAAGTAACCTCGACTATTTTTGCTGAGCATATTGATTAATTTTAGGTATTTTTTCGTCTCTTAACCTTAATGGGTTTAGTTACAAGGTTTTTTTGGCCGAAGACGATTTACGTGGAGCATGTTTAGACAACTCTATTATATGATTTTTTCTAGATCCACAACTAACGTCTCTTTGAAGGGGTGAATCATGAACTATATATAATGGGTCATGCATGGTGCTCGAAAATTCTATTGTTCAAAGGGGGTCACACGTTATATGTTGTCGTTGCATTTTAGGGGGGGAAGGGGGGGCAATCCCACAATAAGATTCATAAAATTCAATTGTGATACCTAAATTAGTAATCAAGAATGGTGTGGTAATGAAATTATTGCTCTAAATGAGGAGGGTTAAGGGTTCATTGGTGATGACAGAAGTAACAACTATTAAAATTGGCTCAATTGTACCTTAAAGGCGGTAGAGGCGGACGCAATTCTTTATGTTTTCCAATTAGCATGAGATGATGGTTGACACTTATCTTTCTGAATTTTGATTGTCACATTGTTAAGAAATGTGTTGAGTTTTATTTTGAAGAAGGTAATGCACGAGACTAGAGATTTTTTAGTTTCCACTAATGATCGTTTATTAGAAGGGCAAACAATTAAATTGCATGCCTATTTTCTCGATCGATTTATATTTGTTTCTATTTTTTTACTCATTTATATTTTCATAGTTCTTCTTTATTTATTAATTATTTTTTATTTTGTTTAAATTATATGATTATTAATTCATGAGAGAGTTTTGATTTCATTTTAAAAAATAATCATTTGGTGTTGTGGAAATAATTTTTTTGGCTAAATTACATAAAACCACCGGTTAAATATCACTTTTTTCATTTAACCACATGCTATAATTGAAATTACACTAAACCACCCATTAAAGAGGACATGTCAACAAAACACCACCCAAGTGGAATATTCCGTTAAATATTCTTCAACTTCCGTTACAATTGTTCACAAGCATCAGACTTTACTTTTTAAAAGGAAATAAAAATCTAATTTTTTTTCTATTTTCATTTATTTTTTATGAAAGAAACTATTTGGGCTTATCCCCTCCAAAGCTCCACTCCATTAACTTCATCACAGTCCACACCACACCCATTAACTCCGTACTCGTTGTTCTTAATAACGTAGTTTTTCGTCATTTTCAACCTCGCCCAACACAGATCCAAGTACTTGTCCATCCATCGATATTGCTAATAAAGCCTACAAAATAACCAATTGGGGCTAACAAAATCTTCTACAATTTCCTAAACCCTAGAAATTTTGAGAAATTTATTATTTGGAAGAATCACCTAGCCGAAAATCGGAACCTATAAATCTAAAGATTGATTGTACTTGTATGTTTTACCATATTGATTGGGAAGAACTGATTTTTTAGATTTGTTTTAAATGGGCTCAATTTAGGTTGATTTGGACATTTTACAAGATTGATTGGGTTGAACTTTTTAGATTTGCTCTTTTATTGATTTGAAACTACAATGATTTTCTCTCGATTTGTATATATTTACAAGTGGCAATCTTTGAAAATTTGATCCATCGGTAAGGGTACTTTAGTCATTTGATTGAATTTCTAGTTGAGGTTACACTTGGGTGGTGTTTTGTTGACTTATCCTCCTTAATGGGTGGTTTAGTGTAATTTCAATTATAGCGGGTGGTTAAGTGAAAAAAATGATATTTAACGGATGGTTTTCTATAATTTAGCCAATTTTTTTTGTACTAAATTATTTTAATAAAATTACACACAAGTCCTTCCTATTTCATATTTAATTTGAAATATGAAATAGGAAGCACTTTTCTGTAATTTTATTAAAATAATTTTACCAATAACCTTTTTTATAATAGTCTCTTATTTACATACATACATGTTGGGCTTAAGTTAGACTTAAATAATATATGCTCGAGTAATGTTAGGCTTAAATACTACTCCCTCCGTTCGGTAAAACTTGTCATATTAGGATGTTATTTTTGTTCAAAAAAACTTATCATTGTATGTATTTTGCCCTTCACTTTACAAAAATGTCTTTGATATAATTGATGGTTTGTTAGTTGTAGTTTTCGATAAAGTAAAAAAGGAGGGTAATAATTGAGGGTAAATTAGTACATTTGTTAATTGTCTTAAAACTTGTGAAATAAGCTAAAATGACAAGTTTTGCCGAACGGAGGGAGCACGTAGTAATAAGAATCTTGGTGGAGGCTAAGAAGATAGGTCCCTTCTTATTCCTTTGCGATCAATCGTTAATGTGATGGTATATATTGTAAGTGATCGTGAATGATTCACGCTGGTTTTATTATATATATTGAGGATTTGGTTTCTCTTCTTCCCTAATTAAGAATTGATTCAATGTTCTCCGATTGGTTCCAGTGCTCTTCTTCCTAGTGTTTCAATCCGATAATGATCGAGTTGCAGAGCTTCGTTTTGCAAAACGATCGATCGCTCTCTCGATCGATGAGTCCCTTGGTGGAAGGGGTAGTTATTTATACTGCAAATGATGAAGGCTAACCTTGTGTACCATATATATGTTGGAGTTAATGCATATAGAAGGTGGGTTTTAAGGAAGGTGCCATTTGGACTTCCCACATCCCACATGGAAAGTTCAAGGGTACCCTAAAGGGTTTTTAAGGAGTCTCTTCCACTACCTACATTGAGAGGTTGAGGAGGAGATGGGGCACCCACACGCGCGCTCGCCGCCGCCGCCGTCCGTCCCGGCTCGTGCTCCGAGATGGGAGTTGGAGTTAATTTTTTGCGAAAAAATTATTCTTTAAGGCCGAAGATATTACGGATTAGCTTGTTCGTGCTTATCCGCGAATATCTGTTTTTCACTGGAAAAAATATCTTTTCCGAAATCTTTCCAAACTGTTTTAGATAAACTCGAACCTTCTATTGATAGACTAAAATCTCTCCTTTGCTTGCGGGCTAAGGAGGATTTCGGAGCCTATATAAGGAGGGTTAGGGTTTTGCTTTCAAACACACAACGAACACACAATCGCCTCTCTCCCTCTCCTGTTTTCTCCTACCCTTTTCCCGTTTTGAGCGCCTGTTCCAGTTCCAACTTCTCTCCCTCGAGTGCACCTGTGAGAGAAGACGGTGAAATCCTTGGGGAACGTTGCCTCGCATACGATCTGCACCACTGTCGGGGGCAAATACGTTTCTCATTCAGTGGCTTCCATACCACGCTTCACCGCAGTCCAGCCCCTTCACATAAACGAGGTTCGGCCTACATTCCTAACGTGTTTGTTAGTTGCTATATTCACAGGTTCCAGCAGGGTCACTGTCCTACAGTGAGAAACGTATTTTTTTCGTTGGACTGTGATCGCCGTGAAGATCGGTTGTAAGAAGCCGCTACTCGATCTCTCAAAGATGGAGCCTTTGGATGGCTCGAACTACGAGCGCTGAGGCGTGAAAGGATTGAACCGAGTTGATCGGATGAGAATCCAGGAAGGAGTTTTTGAATTCATAGAGACGGATCAAACAAGACCTCCCTTAGTTTGAAAAAGGCTAAGTCTTCTTCAACCTTGTGCTCTCGTCCTTTTTCTTAATTTACTGGATTGCTCTATATCAATTCGAGTTTTGTTTCGATCTAACGTGTGCTTGTTGTAGTTGAAATCTACTGCGAATTTGGGATGTTGTTCCTAATTCCTTGAAGGTTGCAAAATTTTGAAAAGGGCTCGATTCACCCTTACCTTGATGAATTCGACGTCTATAACATGTCGATTACATTTGTTGCAATTGATTGTGACAGATCGAATTTTTCTAGATTTCGAATTTGGGAGTTTAGGGTTCGAATTCCTCATGAACAAACTTGGATCTGAGAATTTTGTCCCTAAATCCGCATTCAACATGGTGGTTGGTTGGGCGGAGAGACGGAGACGAGATGGGGGAGAAGAGATGCTCGCGCTGTGGCCGAAGGGTGCTCCTCACTTTGCATCGTTCTCGCAGGCCGGTTTTGGGGGCCTCAGATCTCTCGATCTGGCTGTCCTCGCCGGAGATCCATGGCATGGAGGTGCTTGCTCGCCACCGTGCTCTTCGATGGAGCACTTGGAGGCGGCGGTGCCACCGCCTAGGGTCATTGATGGCGAGGCGACGGAGAAGGAAGGTGGAGTTGGAGCTTTGAACTCACTGTGCGACGAGAAGTGACGGGGTTCGTTCCTCTTCTGGCTTGTATCCGCCGGAGAACTTAGGGCTGGCGGTGCTTGCTCGCCACCATGTTCCTTTGTCGGAGCACTTGGAGGTGGCGGCGCTGCTACCTAGGGTCCTCGACGGTGAGCTCAAGTGGGAGACGAAGAAGATGACCAGAGGAAGGGGCTTCAAGCTCGCTGCCAATTGCCATGGCGGCAGGTTGAAGACAGGCGACATCGGGCTTGAATTCGGGCCGATCCGGGCTGCTGGTAACCTAAGCTCTCGGGCTTTTGGGTCACTTCTGGGCATGGCTCCTTGTGTGATGAGCTGGGCCTGTTGGTTTGGGCCTAATAATATATTTTTTTTGTATTGTTTGTTGTTGTTGTTGTTTTTGTTTTGACAAAATTTGTGAGCATATTTTTCAGATGATGGTGAACACATTGGATGAGCTCAAGCCGGTAGCCATGGTGGTGATCGCCGGCAGTGCCTACGTGCTTGAAGGGTTCACCTGGACCTTGTTGGGAAGGTGTCGACCACCATGAGAGCTGGTACGGGTATTGTCGAGAAAATCATGTACCTTGTGGCTCCTCTTGCGTGATGGTGATTAGAAGAGGCGAGAGTAATCCTAACATTACATCGGATCTACGGATGCTCGGGGACAATCTTGTTGGGTACACATGTCGGCATGTTTTGTGAGTTAAGTGATCGACATAATCTTTTAAGTTTGAAATTTGTTTGCATATGCATCTCTTTGAATCTTGGTCGATGGCATGCAACTAGGACATAAGAAGTTGTTTTGAGAGAATTCCATAAAATGCTCCTAATAAATAATTGAGAAGTTGTTGTTGATCAAATAAATGTGATATGTGCATAGCTAGCTTGCTAAACATCTTTTCATTTCGTAGTTAAGAGAACCACTAGATTGCTTGAGTTAACAAAGATTGATCTCTCTTTTTGAAATTCTAAAAGCAAACGTGGTAAATGTGTTATATCACATTAAGTAGATGATCTTTAGAGATACCAAGTTCATGTATTTGTCAGGATCTAAGTTGCAGATGACTTATTCATGAATTATGAGGTATAAAACCAATTTGATTATAACCAACATAATTTAGATCCAATAAAGGTAGGAAATGAGATACCACCGGAGAAGTTAGACAAAACCTCATACAAGGTTTGTAAATGACTTAGAGTCTACCTAGTGTATATGAGAAATGTGGGGGTTGTATGTCTAAGGTGGTCGTATATTCCTTTAAACGAAATGATATTGGATCTTATATGGTTGATGTTATTCTTGTTGGTTATAAAGAGTAGTATTATACCGTTTATAGGTTATGTGCTTGCATGATAAATCCATGTGTGAATATCGTGATACTGAATTTTTTAGCATTCCTGCTGTTATTGAACCTGCATCTTTGTCTTTACCTGCTTCTATCAATGTTGATGAACCTAGTGAAATTAGAAGAAGTAATAGACGTAGAACTGAAACTAGCTTTGGTCCTAATTCTGTGACTGCATTCTTATCTGAACTCCGTGATTTAGATGAAATCAATGAAGCTCTAGTATATGTTCACATGATAGAGGATGAACCTAAAACATATAGAGAAGCTATGAGTTCTGTAGACACTAGTTTCTGGAAAGATGCTATAAATAGTGAAATTGAATCTATCACAAGTAATCACACTTGGGAACTAGTTAATTTGCCTAGAGGCTATAAGGCCATTGGTTGTAAATGGATCTTTAAGAGGAAACTTAGAACAGATGGTTCTATTGAAAGATTTAAGGCAAGACTAGTAATCAAAGGATTCACACAGAAACATGGAGTAGATTATTTTGACACCTATTCTCCTGTAACTAAGATTGCAACCATTAGAACATTATTTGCTTTAGCATCTAATTACAAGCTCTTAGTACATCAAATGGATGTAAAGACTGCTTTTCTGAATGGTGATCTAGATGAGGAAATATACATGGAACAACCTCCGGGTTTTGTGGTTTCAGGTAAGGAGAACATGGTTTGTAGGTTAAAGAAATCCCTCTATGGCCTAAAGCAAGCACCTAAACAATGGTATGAGAAGTTCCATAACACTGTGTTGAGTTTTGGATTTGTGGTTAGTGGATTTGATGCATGTGTTTATACCAAGATGTACAATTCTGGTTGTGTTATAGTGTGCCTATATGTTGATGATATGTTGTTATTTGGCACTAACATGCATGTGATAAATGAAACCAAAAGGTTTCTTTCCTCTCGCTTTGAAATGAAAGACTTAGGCGAAGCAGATGTGATTCTGGGTGTTAAAGTTACTAGAACTAAAAATGGCTTTACTTTGTCTCAATCCCATTATGTAGAGAAGGTATTGAAAAAGTTTAACAACTATGATGTGACGCCAGTTAGGACCCCATATGATGCTACCATAGAGTTAGTGAAGAACTCAGGTATAGGTGTTTCCCAAGAGGAATACGCTAAGGTAATTGGGAGTCTAATGTTTCTTGATGAACTATACTCGGCCTGACATAGCTTATGCAGTAAGCAGACTCAGTAGATATACACATAATCCTAGCAAAGAACACTGGAATGCACTTAGAAGGTTAATGAGATACCTTAGAGGCACTCTTGATTGGGGATTACATTGTGAGGGTTTTCCCTCCGTTCTAGAAGGATATTGTGATGCAAACTGGGTAAGTGGGACTGATGAAATTTGCTCCACTAGTGGATATGTTTTTACATTGTGTGGTGCAGCTGTCTCATGGAAATCTGCAAAGCAGAGTTGCATAGCCCGATCGACGATGGAGTCAGAGTTTATAGCTCTAGACCTAGCAGGGCAAGAGGCTGAGTGGCTGAGAAGCCTACTGGCAGATATACCAATGTGGGGGCATCCAGCTCCTGCGATCTCTCTACACTGCGACTCACAGGCTGCCATTGGAGTAGCAAACAGCGGAGCGTATAATGGCAAGAAGAGGCATATACGCATTCGACATGAGACAGTGAGGCAGTTGATAAGAAATGGGGTACTCTCTTTAGAGTATGTGCGGTCAGAGAGGAACATTGCGGATCCATTGACCAAAGGACTTTGCAGAAGGCTAGTCCTTGACACGTCGAGGGGAATGGGGCTAAAGCTTGTGAGAGGAGGAATCTGTGGCGGAAACCATTAATTTGGTCGAACGCAAGCCATGGAAAGACTTCTACGAGATACACATCTCCCATTCCTATGGCAAGTGTATAGTGAGGTTGAGCTAACGCTCTTAATGATTCTATAGCCCAGGCATTGGGTGGTCCTTTGAGACGGACTTGATAGATCACCGAACAATGAGAGGTTGAGCTTTAGAGCTCCTAATAACTTCATAACTCATTGTGGGGGTATTCTGTATTGAGACAGATATGTTGAAGTTACCTACGTGAGTGTGAGGGATTGGCAACCCTCCAAGGTGAGACTTAGGGCAGTCCTCACTAGAACACTCATGAGCACCCAAGGTGTGCCAAAACTTGGATGTCTTATGTGATAAGACTTAGCGGAACGTTACAGGACCCCGTGGAAGGTGTGTGTTGCTGGTTTACCCCAAAGTGGAGGAATTCAAGGCCTCTAGCCATTCGCTCTATCTGAGGAATTGCCAGTTTCACTATGTGCTGATTCAAGTCGCAAGACATCAGCATTTAAGCACTAACCTCGACACGCTCAGAACTTGTTTTCAAAACCTCAGTTTTTTAAACCCTTCTATCTGCACTTGTGGGGGATTGTTGGAGTTAATGCATATAGAAGGTGGGTTTTAAGGAAGGTGCCCTTTGGACTTCCCACATCCCACATGGAAAGTTCAAGGGTACCCTAAAGGGTTTTTAAGGAGTCTCTTCCACTACCTACATTGAGAGGTTGAGGAGGAGATGGGGCACCCACACGCGCGCCCGCCGCCGCCGCCGTCCGTCCCGACTCGTGCTCGTGCTCCGAGATGGGAGTTGGAGTTAATTTTTTGCGAAAAAATTATTCTTTAAGGCCGAAGATATTACGGATTAGCTTGTTCGTGCTTATCCGCGAATATCTGTTTTTCACTGGAAAAAATATCTTTTCCGAAATCTTTCCAAACTGTTTTAGATAAACTCGAACCTTCTATTGATAGACTAAAATCTCTCCTTTGCTTGCGGGCTAAGGAGGATTTCGGAGCCTATATAAGGAGGGTTAGGGTTTTGCTTTCAAACACACAGCGAACACACAATCGCCTCTCTCCCTCTCCTGTTTTCTCCTACCCTTTTCCCGTTCTGAGCGCCTGTTCCAGTTCCAACTTCTCTCCCTCGAGTGCACCTGTGAGAGAAGACGGTGAAATCCTTGGGGAACGTTGCCTCGCATACGATCTGCACCACTGTCGGGGGCAAATACGTTTCTCATTCAGTGGCTTCCATACCACGCTTCACCGCAGTCCAGCCCCTTCACATAAACGAGGTTCGGCCTACATTCCTAACGTGTTTGTTAGTTGCTATATTCACAGGTTCCAGCAGGGTCACTGTCCTACAATATAGACTGACCGTGTAAACAACAATCGATCCTTTCGGGTGCGGGCAGGTGTGTCTGGGCCCCTTTCTTACCCTTTTTGCATGTTGGACATGTGGATCGGAGACAAAAAAGTCTTATAAAGTTTGTGATACTTTGACCAATTCGGGGCCATTCTTGTGATTAAAATTAATCCTTTTGAACCTTTTCTTAAAGTATTTCAACACCTACGCATCGAAGTTTTTTAGAACTTATTATTTCATATTCATAAGTTTTTATCAACTACTTCAACCACTAAATTTACTAAATATCATACTATCTTATTAACATATATTTAATATAAATAATTTATCAATTTCAACTATTTTATTAGTTTCAACTAAGTCTTAGTCTTGTGTGGTTTCAAACTCAGTGACTTTATTTGCAATTAGTGAAGGCGTGAAGCCCAATGCGGATTTTGGGTATCATCATCACTTTTAAAATTCTTTTTTGGTGGAAGATACATAGATCGATTATTTCTTTAAATTTCAAAGTATAGGTGAAGAATTTTCTTAAATAATAAAAAAAAAATAGCCTTTCAAATCCCACGGGCAGCTCTATTCCCACGATTTAAATTACAGATCGCTAGCTGATTAAAGGTGGAGATTCCTAACCGATTCACAATTCAATTGGAAGATCAACCGTAAATTTTATGATTATGAGATCTAATTCTACACATCTAAAACTATATATTAAACTGACTTATATATGATCTATAATTTAAAGTTATTGATGAGTCGTTTTTTAAATATTTATTTTCGGAAAAAGACTTTGGTTGATTAATTCAATAGATCAATGAGTGGAGTTGTTGACGTTGCGTTTGAAACTCTTCAGTCTAATTAATTAATTTCTTTAATTTCCACTCAGGTTAATAAGTCATGCCCCCACATATCATTCCCTTTACACATTTTTTCCAAGGGAGTGGTTGATAGTTGATACCCTGAGAAAAAAAAAAGCTATACAATTTCTTTTATTGTTATTTTTCAATATTTTTAACTTTATATTTCTTATATATATATATATATAGGAGATGATTATGGTGTAAATCCCCTTTTGCTGTATAAATTGTAAACATATTGATTATTCGATCGTAACGACATAATTATTTGTCAGATATAATATAATTATTTATATGTATTAATAGTCTTTTCATATAAAAATTATTCATATGCCAGCATGATTATTTGATTATTCATATGAGTTACCACTCTGCCTGGGGTGTCGATATTTATAACAATTCTGGTCTTTTAGACCTCATCCGTAAGGATGCCTTCGGGTAGAGCATGCTCACTCGAATTCTTTCCTAATCAAAAAAAAATTATTCATATGAGTTATGTACGAATAATCATCTTGTTTCATATGAATAATTTTGCTATTGAAATTTTCAGTAAATCACACTGCACTTCTTACAATGTAATTTGTGAATAAATCTGAAATGTTGGATTAGGAACATCAACGATTTTGATTTAAAGAGCAAAATTATTCATCTGGAAAGCAATATGAATAAGTTCATGTTATAATAGATGAATAATTTTCATAAGAAAAAACTGTTCACAGTCTGAATAATTATGATAAAATCATTTTCTCTCGCTAAAGAATCACGTCACCAAATCACCGATTCACGTACAGTAACTAAATTTGGATGAAAAATATACAACGAATGCATTCTCAATCTCCTCAGTTATATAAAAACTAAAAAATTAATTAATTATATATCCTACCATCGAAGTATTGAATCGTTAAATTCAGCCAGAGATTGGTCACTCTTAAAGTTTCAAACATGATATGATTCGTGGGAAATAGTCATCCTTTGAGGAAAAGGAATATCAATTAGTATCTAGAAATTGGCATCAATAAGGGATGTGTATTGTGGACCCATTCACACTGAATTTCCTAATTCACATAAAGCATTAAAAATAGTTCTTTTTAAACATGTTAATTATCCATTCGTTTGAACTTATAATGCATTAAAAATAGTTCTTTTTAATCTTAGTCAATGCCAATTCGATCGGCTCAGTTGCTCTATATCTAGATTGAGTATTATATAACTCATTTAAGAGATAACTCTCTCATATTTCCAAGAAAATTCGAATTATGAATCTCTTGATATAGAATTTAGCCCTACGTACAACCATTACTTCAACCACCAACTTGTGTTCTTTTTTAATCTGATAAGTCAAGGATCGACTAATCACATCGAGTTTTTATCTATGGAGATTTCATTTTATATATATATATATATATATATATATATATATATATATATGGAATACTAATTTTGAATACTTAACTTATTTTCTTCGAGCATAGGTTAGAAAAAAAAATGAAAAAAAAAAGAATACAAATTTGGTTAAAGCATAGTTACATTTGCATGACCTTCACAAATCATAAGTATGCAATTTAATTTATTAGTTACAATTTTGATGAACAATGTGAGTAATTTGAATATTTTGCTTTGAAAGAGTGAATGACTAGTATGTTAGTGATGATTATCTCAATTTTCTTATAATAATTCAAAAACAATGTTTTTGTTTGAGTGCATGTGAATGTGAATTTGTACGAATTAATATGCATGTTGATGGTGTAAAATTAATACGCATGAATGTTCTAAAAGGTATTAGGCGGCCACAAGTTAGGCGGCAGATGGCCGCCATGGGTGGGAGTCGAATCCGCGCCTCCACTCCTCTCCTCGATACTCTCTACTAATTGTGCCAACTAAGCAACCTGATTATTAATACACCTATACTAATTGTGCCAACTAAGCAAACACTAACCCACCAGCATTCTAGCTTGTTAGGAAAGCATGATTGACAAGGTATAGTTCAAGATCAACACAGATGCTATATATTGTTCATAGGGACAATGCAACCATTACTTATGGATTTACAAGGGACATCGAAGCTAGAATCAGATGGTTGCTCGATCCCTATGCCATAACTCTGTGTGATGGTGCGCGCTTGGAAGCTTGCGCCTCGTGAGTTTAGGGGTATAGTCGACTCCAAAAAGTGTGACCAAAGACATCATAAGTGTTGATTGGAAACATATTATATATCATTTCGACATATTTATCGTAAAACTAATAGATTGAATAGTTGACCATATATTCTTCTCTAGCTATATCTTTCACATTTCATGTTTGAATTTGACTCTCTTATAAATAGCACTTTACTGTTTTTATTATTAATAATTAATAAATCTATGTGAAAATGTCGTCGATAACATATTAGAGAAAAAAAATGTAGCCCTACATAAATTTTCCAAACAGTTAATAGTTAGAAACCCTATATATAATTATGGATGATTTGATTATACAGTTTCGGTTGGAAGTCAAATATGTTTATTTGTATGACTTGGCATGGTCAACACTCAAACATTGACTGGGCAGTTCAAAACAACATTTATTATCGGTCACCTAACGCTGGCTAACGGGTCAATTTTTTATTTTTTTCCCCTTTATAATTTCATAATTATTTTTCCTTTAAATGTTAATTCGAATAAAAAAGTATGGGAATATTTAATTAAATAAACTATCCTCTCATAATTCAGATGCAAAAAGCCAACTATGGGACATCAATGATCTACGCATTGCGTATTTTTGCAATTATATATGGCTGCTGTTTATTTTATAAAAAAATAATTTAAATGAATTATGGGTTCAATTTGAATTGAAGTAATCCAACTATTCCGATAGACTCCATCAACATGCATTAATTGGAGCTGAACAATTTGCATAGTTTATGATTTCTCAGAAAATTAAATATTAAAAACATTAATTCCAGAAAAAAAAGACTTTATTACACTAAAATAAAATCAAATGACTACATCCCTGCAATTTTCATGCTAAAATCAATTGATTATATAAAAAAATAATTAATTGATTTTAGTTTAAAAAATAATTACTTGATTTTAATTATTTAGTTCAGCTTTTAATTTAAAGTTCTGAACTTTTTTTTCACAAAACTATAAGGTATTCTTTTTCGTCATTAAAAAGACAAATTTTAACTTAATTATGACAGTATCATTAGATTCAATGATTTTATAGCGTTTATCTATTTTAATTCTAAGCAATATACGTACTATATACACAACGATTGTTATGACGTCTGGAATCATATAGAGATCTCCCATGTTCACATGTATCCATTTTTTTTTAGCAGGAAGGTATCCGCTTAAGATTTCAAAAATCGTGGTTATGAGAAGTGATTTGGGTTTGATTTGACACGATTTGGATTTTCATTATTAATTTCATAAATTATGGTTATAGAAAGTAATTTGGGGCGATATATATATATAGGGGGACTTTCCGGTGAGTACACTCCTTACCATGAAACGGGGGGACAAATCTAGGCCCTTGGATGAAAGAAAACCAATGGTGTGGATTACTTTTAAAAATTCTTGTTTAAGCGTGTAACTACCTAATATTCATATTTAACGTTAAATATGAATATTAGGATGTTAACCGCTTAAAGCAGGTAACCAAAACTTTATTCCCAGATTGTGCTAATATTCATATTTTATTATCTAATTATTCATATATAAATTATTAAATATTCATATTTAGTGCTTAGTGGTTCCAAGTAAAATATCAGGGATTTCATCTCTACGCTTAAACGTGTAACCAACTAGTATTCATATTTAACATTAAATATGAATACTAGGTAGTTTTACGGTTAAACAGTTTGTTTTTCAAAGTTAATTTTAGCCCTTTATTTTTTTGATTCAAAAGTTGAGATTTGTCCCCCGTTTCATTGTAAGGGGTGTACTCACTTGAAAAGTTATTCTATATATATATTCTCATAGTTTCGGAAATTAAATCGTGGTTGCATGAGGTTATTTGGACCGATTTAAAATAATTTTCTACGAATTTAGAAATTCATCATTCACATCCATATGGAAAAATAGCTATGAAAAATAAAATGATCAATTGACTAATTAATGCGTGTACACTTTGGTTTTTCAAGGACATCAGATAATGTTTGTCTATCCCAAATAATGAATTTGTTGGTAAATTTTATTAGGGTTTCTAGAAGCAGTATATGTATAATATATACTCCAATTAATAAATTACATTATAGTCTGTATTATGATAATTGAGGGGCTTAGTTGTAGGTGCAAGTAATCTAGCTGTTACTTAATTACTAATTAATTAATTAATCATTATTTATTCCCAGAGAAAGAGTCAATTTGTTGCATAAAATGTTCAAATTTGAAGCTGTGAATGAAAGTTTGATAAAGATCAACGTTTATCAAATTTATACTATTTTAAATTTCAGTGAACAAACAATAAACGAGGCTTGATCCAATTAAATAACAAACTATTGATTTTTCTAGCTTATATACTTACACATGTTGATTTTGAAAAGAAAATACTAAATCGTAATTAATAAACCCTTGTAAAATAAAATTTCAAATTAAACAATAATAATCGATAAAATTTAGAAGAATCGTTTAATTTATGAATTATGATGGCTCAACAAGCATATACCGACAAAAATATAGGTGCATGTACAAAATGATTGCATAATCATTAATTCATTCTTTATGAGTAGGTTTTTTTTAAAATAGTAAAAAAAAGAATAATTTAGATTAAAAAAATTATAGTTTATTTGGAAAAAAATATGGAGTAAGAAGGTTTTTTAATAGGTTTTTACAAATAATCATTAATTTATTTTCTCATGATTATTCGTTTGTTTTCACATGATTATTCGTATATAAAAAAAAGTGTAAAAAAATCTAAATTTTCTTTTGACGAATAATCACTCAATACCACCGAATAATCAAAAGTTACTTTTAATCTCAATCGTTGATCTTTTTAGTTTAATGACCCAATTTTTTTTTAACATAATACATCATATGAGTTGTGTGTGTATATATATATCGAGATCCGATATAACTAAATCTCGATGACAGATCGATAAGTCGGCATCGAGTCGCCCCGTACAACATAAAAGAGGAAGATTGTCAAAACATACAATATAAAAGAGGAAAGGTGCAATACAACAAGCGAAAACGCACCCTACAAATATACGAATCTGGGCAAAACTAAATCTAGTAAGTTGGGGACGTAGACTACGGACGAAGACAAGCGTCATCCAGAAACAGCACCGTTGGTCATTGATACATCAGGAATCCTTGTGGACAGTGAAGGCTAACCTCCAGGAAGCTCTTCCCGATCACAGAGTCACCCCGTACCCATCTCGACCCCCGCCAGTCCTGACTCTGACCACTAGAACCCCAACGAAGAAGAAGAGCGTCTAGGCGCAGCAAAGCAAAGCCACACGCCACTCGAGCAGACCGCACCACAAAGGATCGATCGAAAATGGACCGATGATGATGCAATATCAGGATTTAATTCAAACTCTTGCGAGTGAGATTTCAAGTTCTTACGGGATTTGTATAGCGGTCTCAGGTGCTAAGAATCAGTTGCTGACGCCGACGCCGCTGACTTTGCAAACACTACTAACATCGCGAATATCACTAACACTTTTTTTTTCATATCAAGGAAGCCTTCAGTTGTAACAACTTGCTGACAGTACATAAATTAATGACGACTTAGATGATAACTTTCAAACAGATGTTGCAGCACCAATAATAACACACTCTGTATGATAATACTTCGTATCTTGTGAACAATTGCTCCCACAACCACAATAGCAATAAAGTCATAGCAAATATCCTTTTTCAATTCAGCCCCCAAAAGTGAGATGATCTAGTCCAAATTTCACATTAATTGCTTAAGATAAACACATATCAAAGGCGACAACTATTAGGATATGGTCGAACTTCTTGTCCTTCTTGTCTCAAACAGGCTTATGGTCGCTAGAGTTTAAGTTGTCGTTATAGTCCACTGGATGGCCCTTGCTCCATTTCCGCTCGACAATCACCAACAAAGGAGGGAGGGGGGGAGAGAGAGAGAGAGAGAGAGAGAGAGAGAGAGAGAGAGAGAGAGAGAGAGAGAGAGAGAGAGAGAGAGAGAGAGAGAGAGAGAGAGAGAGAGAGAGAGAGAGAGAGACGTGCAACAGATCGGGACCGAGGGAAGAGGAAAGAGGATATGATGAGGACATGCGACATAGAGATTTGCTAGGACACCATGACGTACACATACCTCACCAACACTTGAAGATTCACTGCTAGAATCCCACCGGAGGAGATTACGCAGACACTAAAGTCATAAATCACCAACACTACCTTCCTTCGGTGGACAATGGGCTCAGATCTGAAGGCTCAGATGTCAATTCAGTGATACCGGAGGCGATAGGAGGGAGTACGACGGGAGAGGGTGAAATGCAGAGAATGAAAGTGGAGAAGCTATAGGAGGGCAATGGAGGTTACAACTCGACAAAAAAAAAGGTTGATTAGGGTATGAGGGGAAAACTTTTTACAAAATAAAACTTAATGATGGACACTTGAACAGTGTGCTAATTTATACGGATTAGATGGACTCTAACCAAATTTTCTCTTAAACTATACATATTTATAATTTAAATTTTTTAAAAAATGCATTTTTTTATATTAATTACAGGTAATTGACCTTAAAACGTTTAACCCGACAAATCAAACATTAATTTTTTTCTTTAAAAAAAATCAAACATTAATGGTTTTAGACATGAAATTATATTTTAAAAAAAAAACACTTAGTATGACGTCGTGGGCGGGTCGACCCGTGCTATATCCCCCTTAAAATAAAACCGACTTTATTTCTATATAGGAGTGTGTGCCACCACCTTATCCAAAAAAAAAAAAAAACACCCGGAAACATCCACGAAATGCCTTTGAGCCCTGTTTGGTTCAAACCACATGCCCTCTTTTCCTCTATCTAAAAGTGAAAGTTCATAGGCTATTAGGCCAATATTTAAATATATAATATATATATACACACTATTATAATCGCAATAACCAAACGTGATGGATTTCTTTTCAATCTTAGCTTTGAATTTGACCATGAACTACTACCCTTCGGATCCATATGAATTTTCAAAATGTGCACTAAAATCAAAATAATTTGAAATATAAGCTTAGATAATAACTTGTTTGAAAGATATGCCTGATTTTTAGGTTTGGTTAGAATCGCTCTTTAAAATTGTTGTTCTATTATTATTATTTTCGATTTCAAGGGGCTATTTTTTAAAAAATACAAGTAAAAAGAAGTAAAATGTCTGTTTTTTCATATATTTGAAGGTTCGTTAAGATATTCTATATTAGGATTTATAAAATAAAAATAAATTCATCGTTTCAAACCATGTCTCTACAAACCCGCTCACAGTTTTAAGTCGCGACTATAACACATAAATCTTACCTATCTTCCAAATAATTTTTCATCTAAGCTTGGATTCAACAATACTTCTAGTATTTCGAAATAATAATAATAAAAAAAAAAGTTGTGGGATCCATCATTTTTAATGAAGGGTCCACCCTAGTTTTGAATTTTAAGCTACCTCAAGTCTCATCTATACTATAACAAGATGCCATTCAATGAAGTATCCATCACTTGTAAGTTGCTAGTTTGAAGAGGAAACAACTTGTTATGGCTTTAGAATGTGCTATGTGAATGTGCCAACTTGTAATTAACTTCCATAAATCTATTGCTCTAACCCTCTCATTGTAATGTCTAATCTTGAAACCTAAACTATTAAGTATTAACGCATTCAAATTAATTTTTTAGTCATTAGACTTTTTAACTAAATGGACTAGTAACCTTTAAAATTTTGAATTAATTTCACTTTGATTACATTTATTTAAATTTTGAATAAATCAATATTTTCAAATTTTTGTAAAAATGGTCGATAACTCGCCTTATCTATATAATTAATAAATATCGACGGTCTACCGTCTACCGACTTATCGGCCTATCGAGTTTCAGATTTTTCTGATCTCCAATTCTTATTTTATCAACAAAAAAAATGTTAAATCATAACTAAACTAAATCAGAAAGATATAGTTCATGTGCACACAACTCTTACGGCGTATCTATATGAAATTATTCGTTTATTTTACATACTATTCCAATATAACAATCTAATTAATTTTTTATTTATTTTACAAGTCTAATTATTTCTAATTAGAAAGTTCATCATTTCCAGTATAACAATCTAACGATATTAAAAAGTTCAACATTTCTAATTAGATGTCTATACTATTAAATAAAACTCTGTTATTTTTTCCTATTAAAAAAATAAAGAAATATAAAGAAATAAATAAAATAGATGAAGAAAAGAAAACTAACAAAATAAGGATATAAAACACAATAAATAAATATTGAGTTAATATTTAACTTGTTGTATTCTTAACATGTAATAGTGTATAACTAGATATAAAAAATCTAAATTTGCGTAACTTCTTACCAAATTTTCAAAATAAGTAATATAACCTATGATTTCGAAACTTTCGAAATGAATTATAATATGTGAATATCAATTTAAGTAAAATATAAAAGTATTATAATATATTGAAATAAAATTAAAGTGATTAATACACCTATAATTTTAAAACTTTCATAATTTTTTACTTAGATGTCGAATCAGGGCGTATTATATATCAAAATGAAGCTATCGATGACGAGAATAAACCTAAGTAATTTGTCGAATGAGGAAGGGAGCTCGTGCTCCCCATACCCCCTTGGCTCCACCTCTAATTATTCGTATGTATTCACCCATAACCAAGCAATAATTTAATCATACATAAATTGCTTTTATTCTCATTTGGTTAATCTTAAAAATGATAAATGAATCAAAATGAAAATTCTGAATTCATAATCCACAATACCATCACTCCAATTAATACTTATTTGTGTATTTGTACCGTAGAAGCGACAAAAAAGGCGATGCTTCCTTCTAGTAACTGAAGACCTTCCCTCGAAGGCGCCCGCCCTTCACCTTTATCACCTCCCCTCTATAAATACCATTTTTCAGCCCCAATTTCTCTCATCCCGCAATCTCCACTCCTCTCTAAATTATTAATCTCTGACTTTTCTTCTTCTCCAATCTCAAATCTGTTATTCAATTTTTTCCACTCAATTAAGTCAGTTGATTTTTTCTTCAGTAATCTCCATCCATGGCGTCTGACCACCAAGTCGAAGCTCTCGCTTACATCAAGCAGCACCTCTTAGGCGAGCTCTCTCCCTTAGGCCTTCCAGAAGCCTCTGTGCTGTCTCGCACCTCCAGCTGTGACTCTCAGACTTCGATTTCCTTCGATTTCAAGCCGAATTCAAACGATTCTTTGCAGGATGATTGCTCTGGCGTGTTCGATTTCGACCAGATCGAATTTCAGTTTCCCGTGTTGGGAGGTAAAAATGATAAGCCGAATTTCGTTGATCTGTTATCCCCGACGCCGAACCCTAGCTTTCCTAGCCCGGGATCGAGGTCTAGGTTTAACGAGAGGAAGCCGTCGATGAACATCGCGGTTCCGACGCCGGCGCCGAAGAAGTTCGAGTGGATCGAGTTCACCGAGTCGAATCAGGCTCAAGCGGTTGCAGTTCCTCAACCCGCTGCTGCGGAGGAGAGGAGGCACTACAGAGGAGTGAGGCAGAGGCCGTGGGGGAAGTTCGCGGCGGAGATTCGCGACCCTAACAGGCGCGGCTCCAGAGTCTGGCTCGGCACCTTCGACACAGCCGTCGAAGCCGCCAAGGCCTACGACCGAGCCGCCTTCAAGCTCCGCGGCTCCAAGGCGATCCTCAACTTCCCGCTGGAGGTCGGAAAGCTGTCTTTAACGGCCATGACCGACGCCGTCGAGGCCAAGCTGGAGCTCGCCGCGGCCAAGCCAGCGAAAAAGAGGAGCCGCGAGCCGGCGGAGGTCGACTCGGCACCGGCGCCGACGCCAGCGAAGGTCGCCAAAAAGGAGGAATCGTCTCCTCCGGTGGCCGTTAAGGCAGAGGAGGACGCGTGTCCGTTAACGCCGTCGAGCTGGATGTTTTGGGATCTGGACGGCAAGGACTACTCCAAGGGAGGGATCTTCAGCGTGCCTCCACTCTCGCCGTTGTCTCCTCACTCGCCGTTTGGATACTCGCAGCTCGCCGTTATGTGATCAGATTCGGATTTGTTAGGGTTCGAGGGTGTGTGTATATAGCAGCGCCCTAACGGCGGCGCTCACGGTGGTGGTTGGGTTGGCTTGTTGTATCCAAAGTATGAATTTGTTTAATCTTTTTATATATAGTAGCTGCTGAGATAGATCGAGGCTTATTAATATCAAGGTTTCATTTGATTTATTTGATTAAATTAGGTGTTAGTTTTGAAATCTGTATGATCAGTGTTTCTCTACTGAAATCAAATCGAATGATCAATGGCCCCTTTTGTTTTTTTCAATCCATAACGAAAGATGAAGATGAGTTGAACATAAATTTGATTCTAATCAATCGACCAAAATTGTAAACTTGGTGATGCAAATTGCAAGCCGACTCTCCTTTTTCAAATAATTCATCGTGACTCATCACTCGTGAAGCGAAACGGAATTTGCATTCTTGTTTTCGACGTTTTGTTGCATTCTGAATAAAAAAAAATTGTGATTCTATACGATTTTGATATCACATATTGGAGACCAAGATTTAGGTTAAACGAAGAATCTGAAAACCAGAGAACCAACACACAAGATTTACGTGGTCCAGCCGGAGTCTACGTCCACGGAGGTTCAGCCAAATGGCTTGAGGTCACAAATCCACTAATCAGTAACAATGTTTACATAACAGATTGCCCTAAACTCAGAGTTAAGACAAATACAAGCAAGAACACACAGATCTGAACAAGTATGTGTAAAACAAGAAAGAACGAAGCAAACAAAGGAAGAATACACTCTAGATCTGAAAATCGGAGTCAGATCGTCGTCGGAGTGAACCAGAGAAGAAGACCTTCGTCAGAATTGAGGACGTTCACATTCTTCTTCTTCCTAAGTAACAGATCTAGAGTCTCGTATGGAGATACGCTTGAGATCTGTCAACAGAGGCTTCGTCGGAGCTCGGATCTCAGAAACCCTAGCGGCTCTGAGAGTTTCTCTCTCTCTCTTTCTCTTTTTGGTTTCCTGACGAGTGACGGTTGAAGTGCCGAGCCAGTAACCCTAGCTTCCTTTGTATAGGAGAGCTCGTTAGTGTTGAAATGCAGCGTTTCACCTTAACAACTCAAGGTAAGGAGCCGAGGACGGATAAGCAATTGGACTCTGGTCTTCTGATTTGGGCTTGGCCCAATCAGATATACAACCAATTCATACAAGTATACACATACAGATATATCATATATTATATACTTATATTATGTGACATATATAAGCATAGGTTAAAACCCACACTTCTAATACTCCCTCCGTTCGGCAAAACATGTTGTTTACTATTTATGCACGCTTTTTTAGAATGATAAAAAATATAAAAAATATTTATTTTTTAATAAATTTTTTTAACAAGTTGGTACTTATTAATAATAACTACGAAATTGTAAAAAAATTATTAAAAAACTATATATTTTATATAGTTTTTATCTCCTAAAAAAACGTGCATGAATAGTAAAGTGATATGTTTTGTCGAACGGAGGGAGTATATGTTAGTGTATAAGTATAGAGTATATGAAAGTGTTATACCTTAATCTACCAATTAACTTAAACTTAGGGACATCCAATATTCCTAAGTCTCATGCTTAGATTAAATAGACATTGCAAAAATATATATTTGAGAGCCCTGAGAGTCTGAAGATAGCAATATAGTATATCATCAAAGTACTGATTTCGGATTTGTTATTGTTTTGGGGTTTGTTTGTTATTCACAAGCCGCTCAAACAATTCAAGCAAACACATGCAATGCAAGGGTTCAAAAGTAGCATTTTTTAAAGGTTTTTTTTTTGGTAGTCGCATTTTTTAAAGGTTTGTGGTCTCAATTTAGACATGAATTGATGCATATTCAAATCTCCTTTATGATATTCCAGATACGTTCGATTTTTTTAGTTTAAATTGTCATGCTTGGATTTATCTTCTGTCTTCTCTTTTCGATCTTTTTTATTTGGAAATTGGGCGATATTGGACGAATATGTTTTCCAAATTGTACGAGTGAGGTCGTAAATGTGCTTGTGGTTAGACTTGGTGCCTAATCTGTGGTAATTGGTAAATGAGTGGTTTTGACTTTTGAGGCCTAAAATACTACAGTACTGTACAACAATAATATTTCCGGTTGATCAGGTTTCGAGGGACCAAGATATACACAACCCTTTTCTCAGTTGCATTAGAAGGATGTTTTCGAATGATAAAAAAAAACGAATAGAAACAAGCGAGCACATGCAACATACGAGAGCAAAAAATAGCTAACAATGCAATAAAGAGGTCGAGTAGGAGATAACTGCACATGAAAACAAAGGCGAAAATGACACGCCTCCTAACACTCCTTTGCCACCCATACCAATCCTCACTGATACAAATAACGTTTTTCCATTGCATCCTATCCCGAAATATCATAAAGATTCAACAGAGTAAAATCTTGTCTGTTCTCCTTGTAGCTCGTCTTAGGACACCACCTCATGCTGATTTATGAACCATATATATACCACATTACATTATCTACATTTGAATTAATATTAACACGAACAAATCACTAACTTAATCCATCTTTTCCTCTTTGTGAATGCCTACGGGTGGTAGCCCAGTCCCGGTTTAGCTGACATGCTCGGACATCATGTAAATCCGATTAAACGGATTTGGCCCGGCCCGCGCTCGTAACACTAGGTAAATATATTGAGTAAAACCCGTCCCAAATTCATGACACGCTTGTGTTTGCAGGGGTCTAACCACCTGCTACACGGGACCCTCTCAATCTTTAGATTGGCACCTTTATACACCGGTGCATTCAGATATCTCCTTTACACATGAACAAACCATTGTAGTCTCGCCTCCTGGAACTTATTTCTAATACTGTTCACTCTTATCTTATCGTGGATGATCTTCTTTCTGATCCTGTCGAGTTTAGTATGTCCGCTTATTATAAATCTGATCATTCTCATCTCTACCGCCATAAGTCTTTGCTCATACGCCTTCGTGATTCCAGATTCCCCAACATTTAGCCTCATACAACAGGGTAAATCTCATTACCACATTTTAAATTTTACCCTTGAGTTTTGGAAACACTTTTCCATCACACAAGAACCAAACAACTCTCAACTTATGTCATCTCGTCTAAATCCCATGTTTATAACTTTATCACTTCGTTGCATCTCCATCCTTCTTAAGTTCAAATTTTAAGCCCATAGATTTCATTCTCTCATCCTGTCTCGGCCCAAAGCCCAAAAGGCCCACACTTACCCCTTGTCCTTCTGTTTTCTCCCAAACCAATATCTCTCGCTGAAGAGAGTTGGTAACTGATCATTGATTTCCCTCTCTGTTTCAAACCCTAGGCGATTTTCCCCTATTTGAAAATACACACAAAAACCCTAGGCGCTATTTTTTTTTGTTTGGTCTTTCTGTGGTTTAACTCTTCGGCTTCGGTTGAGTGCCGATTTCAATCGTTGTTGAGCACCGGCTTCGGCGGCGTGGCTGTGGGTGGATTTTGGTGTAATGTATGCTCCGTTGTAGACAGGGCTGCAGCATTCCTCTTGGGCGCTTCCTCAGGTGTTGATTCCTCTTCCTCGAGCTTGAATCCCCTCATTAACCTACTGGAGCTCATCTTCATTAAATTGACAATCGAATTTGCTTTTAGCTTGCAAAATACCTCTTTTTGTTTTGTTGAAGTTGATTTGGTGACAGCCTCGAGGCTAAAAAAATGATGCGACTACTGCTTCCTGTGATGTTAAATGTGCAATTCAGTACTATATTTGTGTTACTTGTTTAATGAGGAACATCTGATTTCAATTACAAGTATTTTGCTTAGTAATTATGTCTGTATGAATTTATTGTAATTGATGATTTTGTAGATCCTTCATTCTGATCCTAAATTCCTAATAACATTGAGGTACGGTGATTGTACTCAAGTCAGATTGTGTGCAGTTGGCGAATTGGTTCGAATGTTTTCCTGTTGACAGTGGATTCAGTGATTTATGTTTCTCATGTAATTTGTAGGTAAACCATGGTGAAGCATAAAACCGTTAACCCCAATGGAGACTTTAGGAAGCACTGGAGAACTATGTGAAAAGCTGGTTTAATCAAACATCTCGAAAGACAAGGAGGCCTTGATTATCAAAAGCTTGTTCGTGGAGAGGGCTCAAAGGTCATTACTGGTTTGCATGCATATTCATTCACATGGTCCTGTTGGAATACAATGGCAAGAGGGATTCTCTTGAGTAGCTGAAGAGGGTATGTTTTGAGGGATTCACTGACGAGAGCTTTCTTTGATTATCTCAGCTTGCTCATTGAGAGGTCTCAAAGGTAAGACTCCCCACTGAAAAAGTCTCTCCGTATTTTTGTTGGTCATATCTGCTACAAATTTCAAGCTTCTTTGTTCGATAATCAAGCCGGGAACAACTTGGGTCTAGGATTATGACCCATTTGCAAAAGGTGTCAGCGTATTTTGCTCGCAGATGGATTTCTTATAGCTTGGTCTTAAACACCCTTAAATCACCCCAGCCTCCTGAATTTAAACTGCAGAGCATTAGATTTTATGGTAAAAAAGCTGTTAGACTTGAAAATTATCTCAGAACTGGTGAAACCTGCATTGCGAACAAGGGCAATGGGGGCAAGACTTCACGAGCCAATTGGCAAGATGCCCAAGTTGCTTTGGTAGAGTACTTACACTCCACCAGGGGCTTGCATTTTATGGATGCTGATCTTATAGCCAAGTATTCACCCCGGTTTCTGCAGAAGCTTTTGGAGAAGGTTGTTGATCATGAGCCTGAGGAGAGGGCGAGGTCTTTGGTTCGCTTTTTACGCTACTACCCTATTAACGAATTCGAGCCTTTCTTTGAGAGTATCGGTTTGGAGCCTTCTGAATATATTTCTCTTCTTCCCCGGGGTTTCATGTTTTTGAACGAAGACGCTCATTTGTTGGAGAACTATCATGTCTTGTGTAATTATGGTATCCCACGCAACGACATTGGAAGAATATACAAGGAAGCAAGGGTGGTGTTTGGGTACGATGGTGGAGTGTTGTACTCGAAGCTAAGAGCTCTTGAAGGGTTTAAAATAAGTCAGTGTGATGTAATCAAGGCTGTTAGTTCTGATCCCTATCTTTTGATTGGCAATTGGTACAAGGATTTTGGCTGCGTCTTAGAAAATTTGAAGACTCTGGGGTTTCAGAGTAGTTGGATTAAAAGAAATTTTCCACGCAACAGGGTTAACAATTGGAGACAAATTCATGAATTGTTATGTTTGCTTGGTGCTTTGGGATGCAACAAGCAGGAGTTAGAGAATTTGATCAGCCGACATCCAGAGCTTCTGTTTGAGAGTTCCGGTGGTTTCACGTTTTCTCTGATTGTATTTGTATTGAAGCTTGGTTTCACCGGGAAAGACATATGTTGCATGTTCGTAGAATTTCCCAAAGTTCAAGTCAGTAAATTCGTTTCAAATCTAAAAGGTGCTTTTCTTTTTCTGAATGAGATGGAGATGGACCCTGCAGATGTAGAAAGCATTATCCGTTCACACTATACATGGCTCGGTTTGTGCTCTTTGTTGAAATCTGCTACTGTATTGATTTATTTGCATGCCAGTAAAAAGCGTGCTTGTGATTTCATTAAGGAGAATCCCCTGGTGCTGAAAAAGTGGGTTCGTGGATCAAAGGTTAAGCAGTTGCCAAATATTGTTAACGAGGCAGAAGAGAGGTCAAAGAGGGAAAAGATTAATTTCTTATTGAATCTGGGATTCACAGAGGATTCAAAAAAGATGTCAGATGCTTTGAAGGTTTTTCGAGGCAGAGGGGATGAACTTCAAGAAAGATTCAATTGTCTTGTGGGAGCTGGCCTTGATCCTGAGGATGTCTCGAAGATGATTAAAGCTGCCCCCAAAATTCTGAACCAGTCCAAAGAAACTCTTCTGAAAAAGATTGACTGCATTGTTAGTGAATTGGGTTATCCCATATCAGATTTAGTGTCTTTCCCATCATGCATTGCTTACTCTGCTGATAGAGCAAGGCTTAGATATTCTATGTACAAATGGCTTTGTGATCAAGGGATAGCAGATCCAAAATTGGCTTTGAGTACTTTCATTGCTTGCTCAGACATGGTTTTCATCAAGACATATGTTAACAGTCATCCAAAAGGACCTGAAGTTTGGGAAAAATTGAAGAAGAAGATTTATCCTGTATAATTTTTTTTCCTTCCTTGATTGATTTTTCCTCTGCAAGCTGTCAGGGAGCAAAATCCAAGAATTTTTGTTATGATTGAAACACAGATGTAACTTTTCCAATGACCCCCGATCCCCGAGCAAATTTGTGAGTGTGACGAGAAAAATCGCATACATACTGTTGAACTTATGCATCTGGTGTTTGCGAAGTACTACCAAGGCCTGGTAGATGCTTCCAAGCTCATTCAACACATACATATTGCTTCGAGTTCTTATTTGTTGAAGACTGGTACTCGGTTTGGAGGCAGACATCCTGCTATGCCTAAACGATGTTGGTACTTGGTAAGTATCCCTTCAAATATTTTTCTGTTAAGATTTCATTTTACTTGTGATTAGTGACTTCGTTTACATTTACATAAAACAACAACAATTATCGTAGTATATCCTGCACCTAAGAGGGTCTAGTAGTACGCACTCTTTCCTCAACTTGAGGGAGTCTTTCCGCGTGGCCCGAAAATGTTGTATAAATATATAGAAATATACAAGGATAAACAGTGTGGAGGCTGATATGTTTAGAATCACAAAATAATAGTTGAACCTTGAAGATTAGAACTTCATTTTCATGTGCCATTTATAGATAATTGCTTTGAAAAGGAATGCTTATTTGAAAGGGTTTCATTCAGCTGTACTACATTGTGTGCGCGTGTGCGTTTTACGCTGCCTGATTTTGGATTTGCTGACATTAATTCCCCGACCCATTCTTTCTTTTCATTTGCAGATAAGCTTCAAAGATACTAGCCTGTGAAAGGTGCTTGTAATAGGCATTTGGGGTCTTTGGGGTGAGCGTTTTTAGCGATTGATTTTGGATTTGCCGAATTGAGTTTGTAATTCTAAAGCTCAGATGCTGAAAACTGTAGAGTTTTGTGGCCAATCTAATAGTTGCCTTGTGGAGGATAACCAGTCCATCTCTCCATCCTTCGTCTTCTTTTCCGTTTCCTCCCCAAGTGAATGCGCATAGTTGAAAGCAGAAGACGATGCAGCAGCAGATAACACTCTCGGGCTAAGCGCTTACATCTCAGTATCGTTCCCAACTTGTCGCTTCTACACAATTTGGCACTTGTGCCCTTGTACACAAACACAACAGTCATATTGCAGTAAACATTAGAGTGCCTATCCCCCATCAGATTTATAGTTTCTTCATTTATCCCATGAGCATGTAATAGTTGAATTTTATGTAGAACGGTCGCTACAAGATACAACAATTGACATTTCTTAAAAACATAGGACATGTACATGACAATTGATAAGGTTGCACACCTTGCTAACCCTTCTCTATACAGTGATTTAGGTCTGGCTGACCTCATCCGTAAGGATTCTATCGGATAGCACAGAGTGCATCCGAATATTTTACCCAATCAAAAAAAAAAGCCCAACATCTCTCTCCTCTCTCTATCTTTCTAGAGAGAGGGAGTCATCCTCCATGTCGGGCTTTCGACGGTCGCCAGGCCTGAGAACCTCTCTTCGAAGGCTCATAATCCCTCTTCAGAGACAATCAGCCCCTCTTCGGAGGTTGGGTCTCGATCTCTACTGAGGTGCACCTCATCGGAGGTTCTTAATCTCCTGTTCGGATGTCAGTTTTCTGTCCCGCCTATCCTGGCCGAAGGTCGCTTCCTTCCTCCCTCCGGGTTGGGCGATGTTTCACCCCCGGTGCCGTCCTGCATCCCCCTTTTTTCGTTGTTTCTCCTCGAATCTATGCAAGCAAATGTTAAATTGGGGTTTGTGGGCTTTTGCGAATTCGTCCCTTCAGCCTCTATCTTTCCCTTCTTTGTTTAATTTGTTCAACCGAGGCCAATTTCTGGCAATCTCTAGTTGCTCCGGCCCGGTGCTCGGTGTTGCCGCCTTCGTCTGTCTTTCTTTTTGTCGATCGTTTGCTCAGTCGCTGGCTGTCCTCGTTGTTATTTGCCTGGCAGCGCTCGACGGCGTCGCCTTGGTGGCGATTGGGTCCGGTGGTTCGGCGGTGGGTCGATTTCGGTCTAGTTTGGCCTACCCGTTGCCGCCTTCTCCGGTTTCCCTCTGCCGATCCCTTTAAACCCCTTTTCTTCCCTCTCCGACCATCGTCATTCTGATGGTGTCCTTGCCGAGATGGCCTCTCCCATGCCCTGCAACTCCTCTTCGTAGTTGTATGGTGGTTCCATGGTGCTTTCTTTCATGTCTCATCTCCAGTCTTCCTTAGCTTCGGGTTTGTCTTGGGCCCTAAGGTGACCCGGTTTTGGTGGATTCAACCTGTTTTGTGTTAGCCTTGGGCCCAAAGCTTTGCCTTGGGTCCAATGCTGGCCCATTGTAAAAACGGTTAAATTAAAATAAAATAAGAAACAATAATAAATAACTATAAATAAAAAAATCCTGGTCGGGTTAGCTTATATCCCACTTGGATTTCTAGTGCATTTGATTCAGGCGATGTGAGGTTTTGCATTTGGTATGACTAGACTCTCTTTTCGTGTGATGAGATTTTGGTAGTCGGAGTCAGGACAGGCTAAGGTCGTGGTAGTGTGTATCGAGGCGTCTCCTTTCTTCGGAAGACTGTTTCTTTAGAGGTTCGTCTTCACTGCCCACAGGTGTCTCCTGATGTGCTGTTGGCTGCTTCCGGGTAGTGCTTGGCTTCGTCCATCGTCTACGTCCTCATCTCGTTTGGTCTGGTTGTGACTAGTTTCACTTTTGCAGAGTGTTATTGCTTGTATCTTGCTTCATCTTTGTATTTTGTGTTTGTTTAGACGTTTTTTCATCCACCGACTTATCAGCCTTTGAGGTTCAGGTATGTCTGATCTCAAATCTTTACCTAATAAAAAAAATGACATAAGAATCAAGAGGTTGGACTGATATATAATTTTTTTTTATACAATATAAGAATTTGAGTGGCGTCATCCAGATGCAATATGAGAGGTCTAAGGTCCATCACGTGCCGAAATTGAGCCACCTTGTCTGCCACCCGGTTTACTTCTCATAAGACATGTTTGAAGGTAATATCTTATTTCCAGGGGCATTTTCACGCACCATACACTGAATTAATCACTGTGAGACTATCGTCTTCAAGCTCAATCCTTCGGTAGTCCAAGTATTTGGCCGTTGTCGGTCTTGAGTGGAGCGCTAGAACTTCAACCATCAAGACTAAAATGGAGCCGCACAAGGAGGCGCTTGTGGATATGACTCGACCATGGGGATCCTGAATAACGTAGTCTATTGCTACCTCTTCCGATGGATGCTTGCGACCATCAAAGTAGATCTTGAAGGCACCAACAACCGATTTGGTCCATCTAAGTTTTTTCCTTCGTCTCGGTGTTAGATGTGGTCGTACTTCCTTTGTTAAATCTCTTTCCCAATACAATATTTTGGAGTTCTTTAGTTGATGTAGTTGTTGTCGTAAATACAACTCTTGTTTTCTTTGGTTCGTTGAATACAGTTTTGTTTCTTATGGTCCATAAAACCCACTAGATGGTGGCTAAGTTTGTCTGCTGGGATTTGTTGAGTTTCGAGAAAATCTCGTTTGTAATTTGTATGATTGATCGATCCGTTATAGTTAGCCCTTCAATTAACTATCCAATCATGTGGTCAATTTTCGAAATCATTTGAAGTGAATGATTGCATCTTGTGAACAAGTGTTTAATGCTTTCGTTCGCGTTATTGCATAATATGCACTAGAACGAAACCACTAAACCTTTATTCGTTAGGCTAGTTTTCATAGGGTTATATATATGAATCTTAAGCAACACTATCCCTACTATTTTGACAAGTTTATGACAAAATTTTATACAATACTTAATATACAATTAAATTAAGAATTTAGGGCAAGAGAGATGGGACAAGTGCATGCCATGGAAGAATCATGAGGAACCTATCAACTTAAAGATTGGGGTATGCTTTTATGTTTTATTGATTTTTTTAAATTAATAATTCGAGCTGACAAGACGGCGGACGGATGAATTGTCGAACATACAATATAAAACGAAAATAAAGGAAAAAGTGCACAATCAACATGTAGTATGCACTCTAAAATGAATGAAACTAAGCAGAATTAAAACTGTAATGTTGAGGATGCCGACGAAGAACGAAGTCATGCACCACCAAAAAGAAGCACCGCATGTCAGCGATACGACGTGACTCTAATTTTATGTTTTATTGAGTAGGTATTAACTGATTTGTAAGGTATGTGTTCTGTGGGTTTAATTTAAAACTAATTTGGGCATTTTATATATTCTTATATTTTGTTAAATTAAGAGCTCTTATGCCATATTTTCTTGATTTTAAGATTTGTAAAATTTTGAGAATTAGGTTTGAGTTAATGGATGACCATGATATGAAATTGATTGGTAATCTAGCTCACAAAATCTGAGTTAAAAGCATTTTTTATATAGGGCAGTGATTTGGTGGTGGTCTACCGTGGTTCACCGTCAAAGAGCGTCCGGATGGACGACGTCAACGATTTGAGTTGGAGCACACACATCTGCAACCGTTGAAGAAAGACTAAGGTATGACAACCTATCAGCTACATGGTTCCCCTCTCCAAGGGTGTGTAAGAAGACGATACTCTCAAAGACACGACAAAGATTAAGGGCATCCGAAACCGCCATCTCGATCTTCCAAGGGCACTACCAAATCCCCTTCATGATGTTGATCACAGTCGAGCAGTCGCCCTCCACCTCAAGACGAGTCGCCCTCCACCTCAAGACGAGAGAAACCCCTCTTAGTAGCTTTCAGAAGTTCAGCCTGAAGACCAAGAAACTCCGATTACACAACGAAAATCTTCCCGAGGTCGCGGGCACCACATGAGAGGACTACCCTCTGGCTATCGCGAATGATAAAACCATAAGGCCCGAGCCAACCTTTGCTCTGTTAAAATTGAGTTTCACAAACCCCTCGTTAGGTTTCTTCCATTTTACAATTTTCTGTTTTTTCGTTCTCTTTTAGTGGGTATTTGGTCGTATATTCTCCATCCCGTCTTCTTGTTCCTCAATTTGTGCTTTTCTCCATCTTATCCTGTATTATTTGATACTACCTTCGCCCGATAATACATGAGCTTTTAGAAATTTACACAAATTTTAATAAAACACTTTTTTTTTATAAGGTAATAATTCGAAGACCAGACAGACCTGACTCATCGAGAGGCCGACAGAGTCGGCAGACGGCGAACTGTCAACATACAAACATAAAGTAAAATTGTGCAAAGGCGGTAAACAAGTAACCCCAGAAGAACAGACGAGCCCAATCCAAAAAAGCTGAGGACAACAAAGACAGAACGGAGTCAAGCGCTACCAAGCGATAACATCGCTGGCCAGTGGTACATCAGGAGTCCCTGTCTGCGATGAAGACGAACCTCCAAGGAAATTTCTGGAACACGGAGTCACCTCGATGTACACCGCCGTGACCCCAGCCAGACTCGACACCAGACGCCAGAGCCCCAACTCAGACTAGAACCGCCAAGACCAACTAGAAGCACCGTCGAGAACCACCCTCACAGAGAGCGCACATGTAAGCCCTTTCGGGAGTTTATCAAGACCCTTTCGGGATATTTGTCAGAACCTTTCGGGAATTAAAAAAAGTTGGACTACTTTTAATTCATTTTTTCTCCTTGGCCCGAAGAACCCAAGGTTCGGGCCCAAAGGAGCCAAAACATTTTCCTTTTTTTTCTTCCTCCCCCCCCAATTTGGCGTGCAAGGCTAAAAAAGCAATTTTCACGCCAAGGTACACTGAAATACAGTAGAGACAGATAGGCCGCCGGACAACAGAGGGAGGATGAAGGACGACTCCACCGCCGGCCACGACAACCCACCGGTGGAGCACCAGCGACACAAACTAGGGCCAGTCCACCACGAACCAGAGGGAGGACGAAGGCCACCGTGGATAAAATCAAGAGGACGACCCCGAAATCAACGAGGAAACCCCAAATCGACGAGGACAGAAAGGGGGAGGAGCTAAGGACGATGAGTGACGCCGGCGAGCCCGATGGAGAAGACACGCGTCGCACGAGTATGACCCCACCAAAAACGAGCCCCATACCAGGCGACGCCGATGACACCATCGAGAGCAGGATCCGACGGGGTCGATTTTGGGGCAAAGAGCAGAGACGCCAAAACCACCCGAACCCACAAAATCAGAAGCTTTACACCAAGAACGGTGCAACGGGGAGATGGATTTTGATACACAAATCACAAAAAAAAAGTGAGATTAAAGGGAAGATTTCAAGGGTTTGGGTGAAATGAAAAGGGTTTCGCAAAGGGGATTTGGGTGGAATGAAAGCGTTTAATAAAACACTTCACTTTAAAAAAAACATTATCATTGCACTAATTTTTTTCATAAATTTTATTACAGTATTTTTTAACACACTACACATTTTAACCAATCAAATTCTTTTGAAAAGTCAACAACACATAAACCAATACAACCCATTATTCTCTCCGTTCGGCAAAACATGTCACTTTACTATTCACGCACGTTTTTTTAGGGGATAAAACTACATAAAATATCTAGTTTTTTAATAATTTTTTTAACAATTTAGTAGTTATTATTAATAAGTACAAACTTGTTTAAAAAAACTATTTATATAGTTTTTATTATTCTAAAAAAGAGTGCGTGAATAGTAAACGACATGTTTTGCTGAACGGAGGGAGTACAATCTCCCATCTAGAAAACATAAAAGTCCATCTATTATCGGACTTAAACTCACCTCTAAAAACCCAGGAAGATGGATGGAGTATTTTTTTTATCTAGTCTTCCATCTCCTTGATGTTATTGTTGTCGAATAGGATTCTATTTTTCATTGACCAAACCACCACCCTAAAGGGGAAAATCAGAATCGATTTCTGCTCCGTTGATAGGTTTGCAAAGATCTCCGTTATTATGCTCGGTTGATTTATAGGCGATTTGTATACTTCTTAAACTGTGGTTGATTTCGTGTAATTACCCTTTTTTAAAAATCTAAAATCAAGCCGTGGAGTTATATATATACGCCGGCGACCTGTGTGTTGGTGGAAAAAAGGGGGAACTTCGCCCAATTTCAACTCCCCGGACGCCATTTCCAAGATGCGAGCTCCGATTATCCTCCTCGCCTTCATCTTCATCTTTACCTTCGTCCCCTTCACTTCAATTGCCGTTCCCTTTATCGTCCTCCACGGTACTCATCTCGGCTTTCGAGTTCCCGGATTCTACAAGCATTTCCTTTTGCAGCGATTGTTTTTCAAGTGAAGTTTCGTCTCCGACGCTGTTGATATTGGATTTACGTTCCGTTTTCTAGTGGTTTTCTTGCGAATAATCGAGCGATGTGTGGCATACACGGTTAAATTTGTTAATTATCCGCTGGAAATTGATCGATGCGACTAGGAATCTAGGATGCGCGCGCTATGGTTGAGGGTGGATGTTGTTCATTTTTTATGGTTGAATTTTTCTATTGAGCGTGGTAATAGTACGTAGAATTTGATTTCAGTTGAATTGAAGTACCATTTGTTATTTTAGGGTTAATCTGATCTATTGAGTGTAGCAATAGTGTGCAGAACATACTTCCAGTTGAATTTAAGTATCATTTGTTGTTTTAGGGTTAATCCAATCTATAAGAGTATAGAGCAGTGTGCAGAACATAGATTCATTTTGTTTTTAGGGTTAGTTTGATCTATGAGTATAGGCCTATGGCAGTAGTGTACATAATGTACTTTTAGTTGAATTGCAGGGTTAATCTTTTCTATTGAGTGTAGCAGTAATGTGCAGGACTAACTCATCTCTCCTAGGAAGTACTTTCAGCTATCCTAGACTTATAGTACCTGGCTTTATGTGTTTTTCCTAGCTCGTATTTGACTTAATTTATTTGTTTAGTATTCATTCGAAACATTGTTTGGATTGCTATGAGTTTGACACTTCCACTTGACTTTCTGTTCTGATGTAGGCATTGGAGATCAATGTTCAAATCGTGGTGTTACACAGTTTACTAACCTCCTGAGCAATTGGTCCGGCACTCAAGGATATTGCGTGTATGGACTATCTCTCCTTTTGTTCTAGCTTACTCATTCACTGATGTGGGCATTTGTGTAAATTCTACAAACAACCTTGATGCTTCGATCACCATATCTCCATTATATTTATCTGCTTCGTAGCAACTGAAAAGGTGCACAATCTATGATGCCTTTTAAGGAAATAGTTGTCATTTATGAGATATAGCTCACTCTCTTACTGCACCTTTGAATTTTTGTTAAAGAATATGTTAGGAGTGTTTATTCCCCGTGATTTTCATTGATCTGATGTCTTTTTAAATTCTAGGAGACATGACTTGGTTCATGAACGGCCTCATGGGCCATGTTTATTCATTGTGCTATTTATTGTATCCAAACAGCCACTTTATCATGTGCAATTATTGCATGAACCTTAGCAATATTTGTGTTACAACTCTATTTCCTTCACTACTATAAGAGAGGTGAGACATCCTATACTACATAAACTGTCTCATGTTTGCTGCTTTATGCTTATGTTTTATTTTTCTCTTACTGGCTGAACATCTATATTCTCCAGAGAAATTGGTGATGGAACAAGGGCTTCCTGGTTTACCCCCCTTGACAATCAGGTAAGCAGAAAAACTCGAAATTCCTCTTATCCTTGTACAGTAACTCTTCCACTTCTAATTAAATGTCAATCAATATGCAGGTGTCGGAAGTTTGTGATAAGGTGATTAACCTCCTTTTGACTTTGGAATCTTTTTTGCTCTGCATATTTTAATTTGATATTTAGTTCTGATGCATTATGGAAGTCTATCTCAGGTGAAGCAAATGCCGGAACTCAGTGCGGGTTATAACATAGTAGGCCTCTCTCAGGTACACAATATGTATTTTTTGGCTTTAATCATTTCGACAATTTTTGGCTGCCATGATAGATTACAATAAGTCAATAATATGACCTACCCTGTGATGTTTGAAGTTATGATTGTTTCATTTGTTTTCTTTCTGAATTTGTGTTGTTTCACTTATTTTTTTATGTGAAAGGAAAGACGCTTAGTTGATTACAATTAACAAATATTTTACTTCATTTGAAGGTACTCAATAGTAAATAAAATAAAATAAATACCCATGATGAAATTATAATGCATGAGAAAAAAGGATGACTGTGTGACATCTTACATGAAGTGTAATGTCAAAATCTTAAGCTATTTGTCTAAAAAAAGCCTCTGCTATTAGTGTAGCAATAGTCAAGCATGCAGATGTATAATTTGATCCTTTTGGTTCGCTGCAGGGCAACGTTATTGGAAGAGGTGTTGTAGAGTTTTGTGATGGAGGTCCTCCGGTAAGAACCAGCTGAATAGGTGCATATGTAGCTGCTTCTCTTTACAAAATCTCATGCTTTTCATATTTAAACGAAAGTGTTTGTTGGTCTCCATTCATATCTTGACAGGTAAAAAACTTCATCTCATTGGGAGGACCACATGCTGGAACTGCTTCAGTCCCACTGTGTGGGGTATGACTGCTGTACCTTTCTTAAATATAATTGCATAGTTGTTTTATACTGAATTACAGAGTAATTGCTTAATATGCTTTTTCAGACAAGAACTTTGTTTTAATGGTGAATGAAACTTTGCAAATGGGATTGTGCAAGGATCCTTTGGAATTTGCAAATAAATGGAAAAGATAAAGAAATAGAACATAGAAATGATGAAGCAAGAGAGAGATCCTATGGGCTTCTCAAACATAGAAATAGAACATCAGCAAAAGGGTTCTTTTGCTGATATTTTGTGAATTTTGTTGGAAGCAAATATTTACAAGGATCTTCTTGACAGGTCTTTGCCTTTTGATTTCATTTGAGAAAATTTTGTTTAACTTGCTTCTATCTGAGTACATGGTGATGGTAGAGTAGCTATTAAACGGGTCACTTATTTGATTCAATAGTACCTTTCTTCTCCTTCCGATATTGGCTTATTTGATTTTATAGTACCCATCTCTTTTTATCCAAAGTAGGAGAAAAAATCACCTGAAAATATCTTATGGTGGGTCTAGACCTGTCAAAATGCAACCCAACCCGAGTACCCGACCCGTAAAATGTGGTTTTTTGCACAAATATTTCAACCCGAACCCGTTCAATCTGTAAATTTCTAGGTTGGGTTGGGTCAACCCATGGGTCACCCGTTGGGTTAGGCTCTAGTGTAACGAAAAACGTATATAAACTGAAATTTGACCTAGTATCATCAAAACTTTAAATTTCCTTCTCAATGTCTACCCTCCCTTCACCTTTCCTTACCTAGAAAAACATTCAATGTCATTCAACTTAATTTGGTGCGTTTTTCTTGTATTAAAAACTTTAATAATAATAATAATGATGATGATGATGATTTAATATTATTGTTTATCGTTAACTTGACTTTATAATTTAATATTGAAACTTGTAACATATATAAAAATATATATTACTATTATGACAACATTAATTACTTTTTTTTCAATAAATATGAACTAGCATTAAGGTAATATAATAATTTTAGTTTTTTCAATAAATACTCCCTCCGTTCGGAAATAAACGATGTTTGACTTTTGTGCATGTAGTTTTAGGAGCTAAAAACTATATAAAATCTTATTTATTTTAATTAATTTTTTTATAGTTTAATATTTATCAGTAATAAGTACTATCAAATTGCAAAAAAAAAATAATTAAAATAACAAGATTTTGTATAGTTTTTAGCTCCTAAAACTACGTGTAAAAAAGTCAAACATCGTTTATTTCCGAACGGAGGGATTATTAACTAACAATAAGTTAATACCCGTTGGGTTGATCCGAACCCGTGAAATACGAGTCTAAGTTGAGCATTTCATGACTCGTAACGCAAAACGACCCGATCCATAATTGACCAAAACCCAAGACAACCTGACCCGCCCGACTTGTTTGACGACCCGCCATCGTTTTTCGTTTTCTTGAGCAATATAAAACACAATTTTTTTTTTGTAACTCAGTGTTTTGTATGGTGACTAAAATTATTGAGAGAATTTTTTATGCGACATGGAAATTGTTAGTAAATTGATTTCCTTCATTTTTAAAACTAATTAAAACAACTCACAATTAGAGAGTGGTAGAAAAATATCCCCGCCAATAACCCAACCTTTGGGGGAGGTGGTAACAAAGTATCACGACCCTTTTCTCTAACTAAAAACTCGGCCCAAAACTCAAAGGCCCAAAACACTGTCATATACTAGGTGAAAATTAGTTCTTGGTGTGTTTTGGATGATATTATGTTGTTTTAGTCAGAATAATGGCATTTCTCCAATTTAATGTCATTGTTTTTGGCCTGATTTTCAGTCAAAGTAAAGAGTATGATACTTTGTTACCACATCTCCAAAGGTTGGGTTATTTTTCTTACATTTGGATGGTGGAGATATTTTTCTATCACACCTCCAAAAATGGGGTTATTTTAATTAGTTTTGCCTTTTTTAAGAGAAAAGAAGCAATTACGTTTCTTCCAAATGTTTCATTTCTTCCAAGAACTCAACCGTTGATCTCTTAATTAATAAGCACTTGTAATATTGTTAACCTTTATTGTATGTTTTTGTTTCTTCATCAAATTCTATTTGTGTAGCTTATTGCTAGGATAGTAGCGTATTACATGGCATGCATTTTTAAAAAATGGTTCCATTGATACCTCAAGAAAACATATGATCTTCATCTCACGTGTGAAGCATCTTTAGTGGTTCATTTAAATCATCAATTCTCGTGTATTGTGAAGAACTTCTAGAATATCATCAGTTGTATAAATTGTATCCTTTCTTCTTTGTTTGGATCAGAAATAAATTTGCCAACACTTGTGGAATCCTTTTCTGAAATTTTGCCTGATTTATGTTTTTGTATATTGCTTCTATGTTTGCTCATGCAAATTGTTCATTTTGTGGTCTGCAGTCTGGTATCTTTTGCATCATTGCTGACACTCTTATTAAATCCGAGATCTACTCAGACTTTGTCCAGGTGCAGCCTCTCTCTGTGGTTTCTAAAATCATTTGTAATTACATTCTGAGTCTTTTGATATTACAACCCATTGAAACAAACTGTTTCCTTGTTGCCATCATATAATCCTGCAAATCTGGCCGATTAGTTGCAAAGCACTTGACACATGACTCTTTCTTTCATATGTTTGCAGGCTCATTTGGCTCCCAGTGGATATCTTAAGATCCCAACTGTAAGTTTATTTCTGAAGCACATCACACCAGAACTCTTTTTTGACAGTTTTACATAATTTTATTTTGTATTGTGTGCTATGCTATGCTAGTATGTCAGGATTGTCAGCTATGAAATGCATGAGTTTAAAATTGTTACTCCTAGAATTTCTTCTGAGGTACCCTAAACCCCTCTTGTCAACCTGAAAAGCCACAAATAAGTTGATCCAATGATCCATTAGAAAATATGATATTTGATTTGATTTCAACCCAGAATGGACCATTGGAACAACCTTCACTAAATCTGATAGGATTCTTATACAAGCTGAGTATAACTGAATTGCAAAATAACCAAAATCAACAACCCAGTCCCATCACAAGCAGCATTTGAAATGAAACTATGTTGCAGTAAGGATTCAACATGTATGTGAAGCAACCTGATTAAAACACCTGAAAATGAATTGAAACTAAAGATGCAAACCAAAAAGGTAGGGGGAGGAATTAATAAATGATGTGGAAAATGTGAGATTTTCTTATCTTAATATTATCAATTTCAATAATATTTCGATTTTGATGTATATAAATATAATAATGTGTACTTTTTTATTTGCATGAAATCAAGTTGAGCGTGTAATTCATGTTTTCATGATTTTGTTAAAATTTATTGTTAGCTCTAAATGTCTCATTTACATGAACTTGAAGAGCAAAAGCGTGTCCTTTTGACGGTGAGTCGTGTTTTTTTATTTGTGAGTCACCATATGAACCTACACGTCAATCATTTTCCGAGAGGAATGTAGATGTGCTTGTTATCATTGCCTGATTTCCTTAATCTAAGGAAAATGGAATAATATAACGTCTTTTTATTTTTCTTCAGAATATGGATGCCTACCTAGAGAAGTGTAGGTTTCTCCCAAGGCTTAACAATGAACTTCCGGATCAAAGAAATTCAACCTACAAGGAAAGATTCAGTAGCTTGGAGAACTTGGTGCTGATAATGGTTAGTTTCCTTCTACTCTAAGCCTTTCCTGGGACATGCTGCAATCATCTTCTTTTTAAGCTCAGACCTTTATGATAAGCCGTCTCTAACTGTACTTTTTCTCGACAGTTTGAGCATGACACTGTTCTGATTCCCAAAGAAACCTCATGGTTTGGGTACTACCCAGATGGTTCCTTTGGTTCTGTGTTGCCTCCACAACAGGTAGATCTTCCTCTTCACAAGCAAAATTACCTCCTCTTTTTTTTTTTTTTTTTTTTTTCATTTTTGCTAAGAAGGGGATATATTGGGATTGGTTACTCCTTCCAGTTCAAATTTTATGTTTCTAAACCATTTTTCTACAGTTCTATATGTAAAAAGAATCTCAAGGTGTTTCTACTACATTAGGGAGATCAGAGTTTTACTTCTGGAGCTCCTTACAATTGTTATTTTTGCTGATAAAGGAAAATTTTCAAAACATGATCTAGTGGAAATATGGAATGATCATAAAACAGCCACAAAGGTAGGGAGAGAGTTAGGAACACAGTATATGATCTCACGAGGCATGCGCTTTTATGTTAGTGTCAGTTTCATAGAATATCATCCTTAAGTGGCTATGTCAAGAAAATCTTAACATCATTTTGTAAGTTTCCAGCGATGCGTTATTGAGATCTAAGACCACTGACTAAGTGGCTTGCTTGCCATAAGCCATTCTCCAAACGTTTCTGAACTGCCGCGTGCATATATTTTCGCAATCATATGTAGTTTTGATCTTGCCCTTGTTGCTTTGCAGACAAATCTTTACATTGAAGATTGGATTGGGTTGAAAGCACTCGATGATGCCGGGAGGGTGAAGTACATAAGCGTATCTGGAAACCATCTCGGAATTTCACGCAGTGACATGAAAACATATGTCATCCCTTACCTGGCGGATCAGCCATCAAAAGTAGTCACCCCTAAGAGAAGTGATGCCCCGGGAAATCGTCCCGGAATATCTCATGGGGGCAACAAAAACGAGGCAGTGTCACATCTCAAGCGTCGGGCTTCTACTGTTATGGTGCTAGATGAATGAAATGCCTCATATTTGCATATACCCATTATAACAGACTTGGTCCACTAAGTTGCTGGTAAAAGAGTTCACTATCCCACCTCCCATATTGCAGCATGTAATTAATATGCATGTAAAACACTGTTAATTAGTATCTATTGGATACAATTAAAGGTTTATCTAAGCACTGTATAATACTTTAATCAGTGGTTCTATGTGCAGGATCTGTATAATACTTTTTCTCGAATTTCTATTGTCGTATGGAATTTCGAATTTTTTCCTTTAAAAAAAAGAATTTGGTTAAATGAAGAGGCCAATCAGTAATACGAATCATCTCGATCCAGCTGCCTCATTACCAAACCACTTTTCATTCATATTTTAAAAGGGCTAAAATTTACAACGAGAACTCCACAGCTCAGACTCGATACAATATCTGCAGACAATGCAACATTATTTTTGCTTATCTTTATCTTATATATACATAATACGTACCAAAAGATCCCCATACCAACAAACTTTCCTTGGTAGATACTCTTCTTTAGCACCTCCCTCAGTATACATGGATGTCAACCGTCACCTGGCTTATCTGGTCCACCTCCATGGCACAGCTGCCATTCCTCATGAGCTTCTCCCCAGCAATCTTCTGCTGGGCGTGGCACCTAAGCCACATACACGAGATCCTCGTCAGGGCCGCCTCACCAACCATCCGCACCTTGTAGATAGCAGTCAGGTGTAGCGGCCCAGCACTGGGTTTGCTGGGGGAGTCATTGTAACCATCAAGATCAGATCTTGTTACCACGACGACAGAGCAATCGTCAAAAGCCAGGAACTCTGCTGTTTTAGGGAAGTTCAGGGTTCGGAATACAATGTTTTTCTGAGGGTTCATGTATCCCTTCTTCACCTTGAGATGGTAATACTTCTGAACAGCCTGGCGAGAAGTGACCCACAAAGGAATGATGAAGAAAGAGTGAGATGAATGAGCAGAAACAAATAGAAAGGGATCAAAAAGTGTGACGAGAACTCCACAGCTTAGCGAAAAAGGTACCTGCCACTGAATGGAAGCAAGCAGGACTCTGGGCCTGATTGACTTGACATAGTTGTAAGCATCTTCGGGAGTCATTTGTTTGTATTGCACCTGCAAATGCATTGCAGAATGGAAAAGAAAAATTAGTCGCGAGGTTAGATCAACATATTTGATGTACAGGAAGCACAAGCTTGATGGGGTACGGACCAGGTAACACAATACAACAGTAGTGCTCCGACCACGGCCTGCCTTGCAATGAACATATGTTGTGCGCCCACACGATCCATTCTCTTAAAATAAGCCAACCATTAAAAGATGCCAATTTAACAAGAATCTCAAAATAATCGGGGAAAAGGAATTATATAATCCAATAGGAATAGCACCCAAAGTTGCAGACAACAAATGGGGTAGATCATTTTTAGTTTATAAGTTAACAGATTGGTCAATCTTGGAATATGATCATTGATACCAATAATCGGATTAAATACCTCATATTCCCAGTCCACAAAGGCCTTCGGGAAAGAATCACACAAGAAAAAAATCTTACTATGAATGAACTCGACTGCTTGATGTATATCAGCCATAGATGGAGCAAAGAGATAGTCTCTTGTAGGAATCACCAAATGATCAATTCCATGAACCTACAGTCATACAAGAGAAGAAAATGTCTGAAACACAGATACGTAAGGAGACAGACTCTGGAGGTTCAATATATTTGAAATTTTAGCAAAGGCAAATCTTAAACATATGGTCAATACAAATGAACTGACAGTCTGAAAAACATTTTTTACATGCATATTTTAGGCAATGCAAGATAAATAAGAAGTGCAACTTGAACATATGATCCTTAAAAATGAAAAAGATGTCCTAGTCTTACCCCCTATTAATGTGATCTGACAATCTTGGATGCCAAAGGTCTGAACAACCACATAATTTTTCCTATTTTCTATAAATCATGCCACGGGTTTCTTCTATGTCATGAGGAAAAAATCAACTGAGCACAAAGTAAAGCCATAAGCTTAAATGGTAATGCACTCATGACTAAATTGTTTTTTAACCATATTACTGTAGAGCTCTTATACACCGGTTATTCTGTACAAGGGGAAATAAAAACACAAGTGACAGGTTGTATAAATGCTACGCCACTCACATGGTACAAAGATGTTGGAACCAAAGTCTCATAAGACTCATTCAAAGTAATCACCCCACCAACACCAAGCTCTTTTAGGCGCAAAACATCAGTAGGGAAAGGTACAGCACCTAGCAAAAGAAACTGAATAAACATATATTAGCCATTGAATAGATAACATCAATCACAAAAGGGGCATCTTCTTGATAGCAATAGAGTAATGGAGATGCATAGTGTACAAAGCAGAAACTTGAAGCTAATGTAACATATCAATGCACAAGAAAATGTATAGCAGTCAATTGATGTATGCATCCATTTTAATAAGAACTCAGCCAGAAAACAGGAAGTCATATGCAAGTTAATACTTCCATGAACAAAAATATCTAGAGATGAAAACAAATTGTACAAAGATGTGACTGCTGAGCATTTATAAGTGGTAAGTATATCTTTCTCCGCTTCATCCCCATAATCTGTATGGGTAGACAAATTAACAAGCAACATCAAGTCATCAATGATTTCAGACTCTTCATCAGGTTAGTCAATCAATTGTAGCACCAAAATCTCAAAGAACTTGCACATCAATTTGTTCATCCTTTGTCTTGTTTGACCTCATCCGTTCTAGCCATGTGTAACCGACTGATTTCCACTCCATGAACAATAAAAATCCACAAATAACACCACCTTAATCATGAAATTCAGAGTCAATTTTCAACTCAGATTATCAGAAACATCTAGATCCAGCCAAAAATTGTTCAAATTAGTACAAAGAGGTAATTCAAAAGCGGAGAGTGTACCTCATCAACTCGATCCCACCAGCGGAATTCCGACTGTATTTTGTTCCTAACAACATTGTAAAGCAAGGTAGGGTAGAAGAGAAATCGTGCCCCCGCACCGATGATCAGTCTCTTGGCATCCCAGACAGCTACCGTACCATCCTCCGAAACAGCGACTTCCAGACATCGACTCTCCAACTCCCCCACGCACTCCTCGCCGTTCAACTCCTCAATACGCATATCAACTTTATCCAAATCCAAAAAAAAACCCCAAACCAAACCCCCGATGGACCAATTATCACCAGAATCAAGAAATTGACACCGCTATCCAGGCAACACAAATCAGGCTTGAATCGAAACCCTAATTTGACATACGCACCTCGTGGATCAAAATTCGATCAAGAAAACCACCAGGAAAGGACTCATCCCAAACTCTCACAACTCAATAGGACCAAAGAAAGGAACCCGGAGGCAAGAACAGGTCGCGAGATCTTCGAGATATCCGAAGAGCTCTAAATTTCCACCGTATGGAGAAATGGAAATACAAAAAAGCCACCGAAACCGGCGAAACGGATCAACGAATTCACGGATCACGGAGATGATCGAGATCGAGACAGAAATCGAGAGATTGAGGGGATGGATTGGAGGAGACTCCAAAGTAGAGAGAGAGAGAGAGAGAGAGAGAGAGAGAGAGAGAGAGTGGAAGAGGAAACGAGAAGAAAAGTGATGAAATGGGGGAAGGGGATTGGTATTTTCGCTGTAAAGAGGGTTGTGGGGAGGTTGTGATGACGTCACCCGTAAGGGCATGCGACTGTTTGTTAAACCGCCTCTCACGGCTTGCCACGTTCACTATCAATTTTCAAAGGGTTTGGGATGGGATAAATAAACTACACAATTCAAATATCAATATACGTTTTTCAGTAAAAGGCGAAAGAATAGTTCGTTTTGTGCTCACTGCGTGGCTGCGTAAATATATGTTCTTTCTATTTATGTTCAGGTCGGATATATGATAAGATATTAAATTAGGAAAAGTTCATACTAAAAATAAACGATCCTATAAATTTATTTTAAAATTTGACTAATACGTTTTAATTAAGGATACTCCATCCGATTCAAAATAAGTGTCGTTCTAGACTTTTCAATTTGATTCAAAATAAGTGTCGTTTTATATTTCTAGGCAATATAATACTCACTCCGTTCGGCAAAAACATGTCACTTTACTATTTACACACGTTTTTTAGGGGATAAAAACTACATAAAATATCTAGTTTTTTAATAATTTTTTAAACAATTTCGTAGTTATTATTAATAAGTACAAACTTGTAAAAATAATATTTTATATAGTTTTTATCATTCTAAAAAAGCGTGCGTGAATAGTAAACGACATGTTTTGCCGAACGGAGGGAGTACTACATTCGTTTGGAAATATAAGTCATTTAAATTTTTAGCACGTTTTTTAAGAAGTTAAAAACTATATAAAATAATATATTTTTATTATTTTTTTACATAATTATATACTTACTAGTAATATATACTAAGATTATGTAAAAATCTCTTGAGCGAATACCTTCAATTAATCGCGCCAACAATTACAACGGAGGAAAACAATTTCCTTACGCAACACCCGAGCAATGGGGAAATAAAGAGGGCGGTTTTTAATTTGGAAAACAATAAATCGCCAGGTCCTGATGGAATGACGGCTGAATTTTATAAAAAATACTGGGACATTATTTGAAATTCAATTATAAAAGCGGTTAAAGGTTTCTTTAAGTCTGGAAAAATGCTTCGTCAGATAAACCATACTTTCATTTCACTTCTACCCAAGGTTTCTTGAGCGAATACCTTCAATTAATCGCGCCAACAATTACAACGGAGAAAAACAATTTCCTTACGCAACACCTGAGCAATGGGGAAATAAAGAGGGCGGATTTTAATTTGGAAAACAATAAATCGCCGGGTCCTGATGGAATGACGGCTGAATTTTATAAAAAATACTGGGACATTATTTGAAATTCAATTATAAAAGCGGTTAAAGGTTTCTTTAAGTCTGGAAAAATGCTTCGTCAGATAAACCATACTTTCATTTCACTTCTACCCAAGTGTGATAATCCCACTATGACTACACACTATAGACCTATAAGCCTATGCTCCACAATCTACAAAATAATATCAAAAATAGTAACAGAGAGATTAAAAATGGTAATAGGTAAATTGATCAATCCTTTACAAGGAGCCTTAGTATCTGATCGGGCAATCCAGGACAATGTGTTGATTGCACATGAAATCTTTCATTCTTTTTGCAGTAGGAAAGGGAAAGAAGGATGACTGGCCATTAAGCTAGACATGGAAAAAGCATATGATAGAGTAGACTCGAAGTTTACAAAAGCATTATTGGATAAATTCGGGTTTCATCCGATGTTCATTCAATGGATTATGGAATGTATAACTACGGTATCCTTCTCCGTCCTCGTAAACAATGGCCCATCGGAGATTTTTAGACCATCTAGAGGCCTTCGCCAAGGCGACCCACTCTCCCCTTTCCTCTTCATTCTAAGGGCAGAAGTTCTGGCAAGAAAACTTACGTTTGAGGCAAACTCGAGAATCAACCCAAATGGATTTAGTTTTGGCAGGGATGGACTCAATGTCTCTTTCCTCTCCTTCGCCGATGATATTATTATCTTCACGAAAGAAAACACTTCAACATGCGCCAAAGCCAAATCTATTATCGATGACTACTGTAGTATCTCAGGATAGATAGTTAATTATCATAAATCCGCATTTCAGATGAAGAAAGGAATCCCAAGATCAAGGATTATGGAGCTTGAAAGATGCTTGGGTATATCTAACGAAACAACAATTGAAAATTATCTTGGTTGCCCTATTATTAATGGGAAAGTCAACAAGCAAACATTTGAAAATGTGGTCTGCAAATCAAGAGAACAACTTAGCAAATGGAGAGCTAATACCCTATCACAACAAGGTCGCGCTATCCTCATTGGTACAAATCTGACATCAAAACTGTTATAGACAATGCAAAGCTTTATGTTACCCAACGCAATCCACAAGGAATTAGACCAAATAAATAGAACTTTTTTCTGGAACAAAGACCTGCAATGTAAACCCCTTATAAGCTGGGATAAAATTTGTAGATCAAAAGACAAAGGGGGATTGGGCATTAGGAAGTCCAAAGACATGAATGAGGTTATTCAAATGAAACTTCTATGGAAAATTTTGGCGGAACCCGATAACATATGGGTTAAAGTAATTCGGTATAAGTATTTGAAAGAGACCCCATATTGAATTATAAAAAAAGTGGGGGAGTGTAATGGAAATGGTCAAAGCTCTCCCCTCTTATTGGAAAATTTAAGGAAGGCTTAATTTGGTCAATGGGAAATGGGAAATCAATTAAGTTCTGGACCGACAATCGGATAACATCACCAATAATAAATAGAAATGATTGCCTCACCATCCGAGACGAAAACGAAATTGTAAGTGACTATATATTAGGAGGGAAATGAAGGGAGGAAAAGCTAATGAACAAAGTACCGAAAAATATTGTAGAAGAGATTTTAGACATACCCCTTCCATCGAGTGCATTTGAGGACCGGTTATACTGGTGGTCGGATAATGAAGGTTGGTTCACAACAGTTAGTGCATACAAACTAATAACTAACAACATCTGCCAAAATGAATGTGGCAATGCTTGGATATGAAAACTTAATATATCACAAAAAATTAAAAATTTTCTGTGGAAACTGGATCAGAAAGGTATCCCAACGACTAACAGACTATCCCAGAAGGGTGTTGCGGTTCCAAAAACTTGCACGCTCTGTAGTAGTGCCATTGAAGACAAAGCTTACATTTTCTTGGAGTGCCACTTTTCTAGAAACCAACTGCCTCCAAAGGTAGACACAAACCCGAGTATAATCAACCTGCTCGCCAATTCAAGAGAATTTTCATCTATCCTATCCACAATAAAAGACATTTTGGCAAAATCAGAAATAGAAAAATTAGCTACTACTTGGTGGACAATTTGGAACATTAGAAATCATACAATATTTAAACAAGACCCTATTCCAAATCATAATTCGGTCAACCACATCATCACCAACCATTTAATAAATTGGAAGAAAACATCTCTACTTGAAGAGGATGAAGACCACGCCATCCACAAGAACAAGAAAGCAAATCATAAGCGATCAAGACCTAAGAGAGAAAACATAAAGTGGAAAAAACTCAGGCTAACACATTTAAGTTAAATTTTGACGGATCCACGCTTAATAATAAGGATAGCACGGTCGGGTTTATCATTCGGGATTGGGATGGGAAGCCGATTCATATTGGGTATGATAAAGTTGGAAACCTAACGCCTCTCAAAGCTGAGGCTTTAACCCTTAGACTCGGCCTTCTCCAGTCCCGAGCACTTGGTATAAAAATATTACAAATTGAAGGGGATTCCCTTATAATAATAAATCACTTAAAACTAAATCATACATGTCCTTGGGAAATTGAATTAATCATGTCCAATATCAAAACTTTATTGTCGAGTGTGAGAGAAGTCTCGTTCTCTCACGTTCCCCGTATTGGCAACAGAGTGGCTGATAAGGTTGCACATATTTGTCGCTCTGCCAGGGCCAGGGGTATGTATCGACATTTCCTATGATAAAGGCTACATGACCTCATCCGCAAGGATGCTCTCGAGTAGGATCTTTCCACCCGAACTATTACCGGTTCAAAAAAAATGTAAAAAATTAATAAAAAAAATATTATTTTGCATAGTTTTTAACTCCTTAAAAAACATGTCAAAAAAGTCAATGAACTTATATTTCCAAACGGAGGGAGTAGATTGATTAGTGAAAATTGTTATTGAAAATTGTATTTATTGACTACTTTTTATTTCAAACACTTCACATATTGGTTGAAAAGGCTGGTAAGCATTTAATAAATGATAAGATTTAAAAAAAATGTATAAAATCAATGACAATTTATACTTTACTTTAAAATTGTGTTAAGAGCTAAAACGACACTTATTTTGGATCGGATTGAGTATATTTTTTTCTAAAATGGGAATCTTTTCCTATGTCCCAATGGTATAGGATTGAAAAACTGATAAATATATACGGAGCATAATTCAATACAAGTAGAAGTAATTGGCGAATAGACTCTAGTTGGATGAAGCTTCTAAATGGAAGTGACTCGACCAACGTAACAATGAGAAAAACAACCGTCAAAGCCGCATAAATATAGACAATTGGCCAATATGAACCGCAATTCACATTTGAACCCCTAAAAATCTAAAATGATCCAATTATACAAACTACTATAGTCATAGTAGTAGTAGCCCCTTTAGAATGAGCATAGAAATATTTTGTTGTCAAAATTTCTCTCTTGAACACCAAATTGATGTCCATGAATAGGCCTGTTATCTGAGCCGAACAGCTCGAGCTCGGCTCGTTCGAATATAGAAAACAAGCCGAGCTTGAAAATTTTTTTAAGCTCGGGTAGAGCTCGAGCCGAGCCCGAACCGAGCCCGAGCCGAGCTCAAAAGCTCGATATGTGTTATTTTCCAAAATTGCCCCTAGGGTTATATAAGGACCGAAGAAGAACTCCTTTCTCCTGTGCGCCGTCTTCAGTCTCTGTCTTCCTGTCTCTTTAAGTCTTTACTCCCTCCTTTCTCATGGGCGTGTCTTCCTCCGTTCCTTGTACTCCCTCCTTCCGACGTCCGGCGAACTGCTGCAACAGCACCACAGGTTCATCTTCCTCTACTCCCTCGTTTCCTGTTCGGCTTCCTCTTATTCCCTCCTTCCGACGACCGTAGCGAACTACTGTTGTAGCACCCCGACCAAGTTCGTCTTCCTCTTACTCCCTCCTTCATGGTCATCTTCCTCTTAGTCCCTCCCGGCAGCTCGGCCTCTGACGGTTGTATTTCTCAACTCTCAGGGAGTGAGGTTTAATTCCGTTTCGCGCTCGGGCCTGACGAACTGCTGCCATCTCTCATCTCTTTGCTAGGTAGATTTATTTTCGCTGTTAGGCTCCTCTTCTTCTACAATGCTCGAGGAGAATCCAAATCAACCAGAAAACAAGAGGAAGAAGAAAGTGATTAAGTGAGCTAAAAGGGTCGGGAAAATCTCAGCCTGGAACTTGGCATCTTTGCCTGAAGTCGAATTCAGTTCAGCAGATCTGAAAGATTTCAACAACTTTATGAGGTGATTGCCTAATAGTAGCAGCTAGTAATTTCATTGTTCTTGGCACGACTAAAAGATGGATAGGCATGTGAAGGAGCTTCAATTCATCGTATTGTTGCCCTTGAATTAGTAACTTTACAACAGCGATGATCTTGATTTTGAGTAATTAAGAGCCTAAGACCATTAATATACAACCCGATTTAATAGCATATGAATTTTCAGTTGATGTTGCAGCTGCAACTTGTATTGATGGATAGGTATTTCTGTTTATTCAAGTACTTCTGTGAAAAAGAAGTAATTTGTATAGGTAAAAAGTTTATGAATTTGAGTTTTATTTTGAATCTTCTTCGAGCAACAAACCATGTGTTATTAATTATATGCATTGCAATTATTCTCTATATTATGTCAAATATTGATTTTTTTTTTGGTAAAAATATGTCAAATATTGATTGAACTCTCTTATTTGTGCTACTGTAAGTTGAAATTTCAGACTTCCAACTACGAACCAAGCTTGAACGAGCCCAATTGACGAGCTCAAACGAGCTTAGGCTCGTTCGTTTGGCTTGTTCGAGCCTACCAAGCCGAGCTCGAGTTTAAGGTTTGGCTCGCGAGCTGAGCTTGAGCGCCAAAAAAAGCTCGTATAATTTTTGGGCTCGAGCTCGGCTCAGCTCGTCTCCTATTCGAGCCAAGCTTGAACATGTCAAGCTCGGCTCGTTCGGCTCGAATATCACCCCTATCCATGAACACCTAAAATGATCCAATTATACAAACTACTGAACCACTAGAGTATGTTTTCATCCTACGGGCTTCTTCTGAAATCGTAGTAGTAACCACTTTTTCGGAGACGATGAAGGTTGTCTTGTGTCATCGTGCGATTCCCTCTCTCTTCAACGGGTAGTTTGTTGAGGTTGTTCAAAAGAAACTGCGATGAAGAGTTGCTATTCACATCCAATTGCCTCAACCCTATGACATTTGGCAAAGTTCCAATATCTTTCATCCACTTGCACATTTTCTTCTCCACTTTTTTCAACCTCTTAAATTACTCTTTCATCCACTTGCCTCAACCCCTAAAATGATAGGGCACTTATTATCCTAGGCCAAATTTGGATGTTTATTGATTAGGATCATATGTTATATAATGCAGACTATATACCAAATGAGCTTTGTCTGAGCACAAGTGACTATGCCTATCGTGATAGAGCTCAAAGGAGACTCTGCCACTTTATACGGAGTTCCCATTATGCTTCATTCTAGGCATTGTAACTTGTATTAGAAATTAGAAAAAGTTCTAACAAAGTTGGGAGAGTGCTCTTATAATAAAGGCGGTTACCTCATCGTTGATGTTAGTAAGTAGGTTCTTATTGATCAGGAGAATAATAGTACAAATCATGTCTTTGTTTCTAAGCCAAGACAGCCGAACAAATATGCATATGTGGCAAAAGTCAGATCCATGTATGAGGATTGCAACAGATTATGTAAAATATCTCTTGGGATGCTCTATGGTGCCAAGTATGGAAAGTGTATTCATGCTACATTTCCTAACATTCGCTCATGTATTCCTATTTTTAATGTCTTTCGAGCATTGATGTTGTTTATGATAAACAGATCCTAGAATGTATTTGCTATGGGGACACTCAAATGCTTGAATTGCTCTAACCATCCTTGGATGAGGCTGTCTGATTCAGGAGCAACCAAATGCACTAGATTACATCAGTAAAAGAGGAGTTGATACTGATGCATTTTAGGAGACGAGAATCAAGTATGCACTAAAGAATAAAGATTCTAAAGAAGGAAATGCTTCCTCATGTTGGTTTTTGGTGCAAATAATGATAGTAAAGCCTACTTTATTGTGGCCTCCACTGCTCTCAACCTATCTTACTTCTTCGGAAATTTCACAAGTACCTTTGATATAAAGTTTAATTCGCAGAATGTGCAAGTGTTTGATATATTTCACTTGATACCATTAAAATTATATTTTATGCCTCACACCCTAATTTTTAAACTTAGCAAATATCATTAGTATCTAGGGGGTCATTCAATTAAAACACAATCAAATACTCTATATTAGTGGGCTTCTCCGTGTTACGCACGAGATTATTGATTTTTTGTAGCGATGAGTTTCTACATTCATATATTAATTCGAATAAAAATAAATCAAAATTAAAAATTAATCAAATAGAAAGTCTGTCTAATCTATTTGATCTTTTTTAGACTTTTTTCATTTCATATTTTAGTTATTTCTTAAATTAAGTATGCAAAGGTTTTAATTTTTCATCTAGATTATACTAAAACTGTGTTAGTTTTATTTTTCTATACACTATTTTTTTTCTTATCGGAAACTAAAATTATGGTAGAGCATGCATCTTATTGTTATACGGAGTACTTATTTATCCATCAATGAAAATTTTATAATATTAGATGTTTTAAAATATATTATTGTATATAATAAATTATTTTTACATATGAAGTCTATTTTTTGGTAATTTACAATTTCAAAATATTTGATGAAGCTTGGGAATATCATTTAATTTGCTGTTTTCATTATATATATATATATATATATATATATATATATATATATATATATATATATATATATATATATATATATATATATATATATATATATATATATATATATATATATATATATATATATATATATATATATATATATATATATATATATTATGTTTATATCTCAAGTGTTGATTTTAAAAGTGATAGTTGGTTTTCTACTTAAAAAATATTATAAAAATAATTGATTAGATAATGTTAAATTACACTTTTTAACTTCTTATAAAGATGATTTTTACTCAAGTGATGATTATGTTTTTTTTAAATCTTCAATTATTCAACCCCATTTATGACAAAAAAAAACTTCGTTTTAGTTATAGGAAGGATAGGATAGGATAGGATGAGATGGTAGAAGAACTCCACTATTGGAGAAAGACATGACAACATATTGAGGAGGCTTCCGTTTGACGATGAGGCGGTCAACTAGAGGTGGAGTCCATGTTTGCGGACGACTAGAAGCGGAGTTCATGTTTATAAAAGCCAATGTTTTTATAACAAAACCTAAATTGACCCCCAAACAAGGCCAAATTCCTTCTCTATTGAGATAGTTGAAATAGTTATGAAGTTTCACCAAAATTCTTGATACCTAAACCCTAATTTTCTCAAAAAGGGGATAAATAGTGTTAAGAAGTACCTATTATCACCCACCACCGAGCCCATCATCGTCGAAATCGACATCACCAACCTCTTGTCAACACCGGAGTTGGTGCAAGGTGGTCTCCAAACCAGTCAAACTAGTATGTGCCGCCTAATCCTCATTGTGTTGCCCTCTTTCTTTTTCAAACAATTGACTTCTTTTCTATTTTTTTAAGTGAAAGACGATAAATTCTCATATTTGATTGTGTTTTAATGTGGTGATTTTTTAGATACTAACGACATCTTTTAGGTTTAACTAAGAGGGGCGTGTGGCAAAAAAATATAAATTGAGAGGTATGAATCGAAATATGCTTAACTGTAGTAGACCTCGCAAATTAATTCTAACTTAATTCCCGAGAAATTTCTCTTACTTTTTTTTTTATCTTTAGTTTTTTTTTTTTTGATACAAGACAATGATTTGGGGTTGGTCAACCAAGGTTGAACTAACGCCCAAGTGCGTCATGACGGACGAGGTCATCAATCTCAGCTGGGGGCGCTCATCAAGTATAGTCATCGCGAGTCCGAGGTAAGTCATCGCGAGTCCGAGGTTCTCTTCCCTAAAAGTGTATGAGAAGAAGACGCTATCGAAAGCTCTGTATAACCCGAGGGCGTCTGAAATCATTTTTTTTATCTTTAATGAAATGTTAAGAAAAAATATGATATATTTTAAATATCTCTAATTAATATGCGTGTGTTTATGTTTTATTAGATTAGAAAATATATATTTTTTTAGAAAGAGGGTAAAACCTTATGGATTAGAAAACCTTACGAGAAAATATTACTACTCGTATTAGTTACTAAATATTTGCTTAACGTTAAATTGTTGAATTGATTTATCCTAAAGCAAATTAACTCTAAAGTCTAATCCCCACTTGGTTCATCGTCGATGGGTGGCCGTCACACTATGATTTTTTTTTATTAGGTAACAATTCGAGGTCAGACATACCCGAACCTCGAAGGCCGACAAGTCGGCAGACGGATAACCGTCTAAGCGAACATAAAATATAAAGATGGTGCAAAATACAAGCAAGAACTCTACAAAAGAGAAACTAAACACAACTAAACCGAACAAGACGAGGACGTAGACGAAGGACGAAGCTAAGCACTACCCTGCAGCAGCACCGTAAGCCAACGACACATCAGGAGTCACCTGTGGGCAGTGAAGACGAACCTCCAAGGAAACGTTCTTCCAGAGAAAGGAGACGCCTCGATACATATTACCACGACCCCAACCTATTCCGACTCCGACTGCCAGAATCCCATCAAACGGAGAAGAGAATCCAGTCCCACCAAACGTAGAGTCACAGAAAGCCTGAACCGAACGCACCAGAAACCCAAACGGAATTTTCGCAAACACGGAGAATTATATAATTTTAGCTATTTATTATAATTTACATCATTAGTTGTATTTTAATTTATTCCATTTAACCCATTTAGAAAAAAGGGATAAATCTACACGATGTTGTTTTGTTTTGGTTTTTTTTTTTCATCTTCTTTGGGCCACTTTGGGCCCAAGGCAAGACCTTGGGCCCAAGGCAAGACCTTGGGCCCAAAGGAAGAGAATCCTGTAACACCCCTTTTAAATCCCAAGGGAGCGTTACAGCGTCAGTGAATCCGCAGACTTTAATGTCTTTGCATTCACCTGAGGCTTATAGGGACATGCAACCATGCTCCCATAAACAAGATGATACTTTAAGCAGTTGAATAAAATAATGCGGAAGTAAATTACATATCAATGTTTGAAATATCCAATCACAACAACATACCTAAAAATACCAAAACCATCAAGTATAAAAGAACTCCAAAATAGCTCAAAACCAACGTAGTGTTGCGGAAACTTTAAAGGTTTAGAAATTTCAGTTTTAAAGATCTATTGAGGATAGTCCTTTTCCTTCCGCTCTCTCCTGCTCCGTTGCTCTTACTAGACCTGTGGAATATGGTCTGGTGTTTCGTGAGAACGAAGGACACCAGCCATCCAATAAATAGGATGGTTAGTACAATTAAGACTAGCAAATGATAGGGAAAATGTTCATACTTTTAACCATACAGTGACCATGAAACGGTATGATAAATAGCTAAGGGAAAATTAAGAGTATTTAATGTGGAAACTGGTAAAAAGGCAAACTTTCAAACATGACTCGGATGATCGTGAGGATCGATGATATGATAAGATAGAGAATTATGACTCGAATAATAGTGAAGTATAATATACCGGAATTGATCACCTATTAAAAATCTCAATAATAACAATAGTGTAAATATGTATATAACACAATATAAAACGTAGTGACACGGGTCCAGACTCAACTAGGACTGCGACCTGAGACTTTGAAGTCTAATCGTACGTAGGGGCACGGGTCAAGACTCAACTAGGACTGCGACCTGAGACTGTTTGAAGTCTAGATATTCCATGAAACCTTTTAGACTGGGCTTTACACTATTCCCAACCTGCGAGATAGCTCTCGCACTGACTTTAAGTCAATCCACACCACGTGAGATGCACATCTTAATTATAACAGCTTTAACATTTAATACTAGGTGATCATAATAACGACATTAAACCAACGAGGACGTACAAGCACAGATATTTCAAAAGATCTTAATATCACATGCTATTAATTTGCATGAAAGAAACAAGCAGAAATTCATGCAATTAGGAAGATGAAAATGAGCAATTTTCACTTATCTCGAGTTATAAACAAATAACATATTTAATACACATATCACTATAATTAAATTAATAATTGCCCGTTTATTTATACTCATGCCAATTTAATAAGGAGATAAATTACATCAAGCAGACGGATATGCAATTTATCGAAACTGGCAAGGAAATTGGCCACAGGGCCGCATTCGACACAGAAGAATAAGAAGGCACGCCAAAAGAAAATCACGAAACATGCAAAGGGCATTGAACGAAATCACTTGCCTTGATTCGGAGTTGCAAGCTTTTGACTTAAGTGGTTGGTCGGACTCGAATTCCTTCGTATGGGCGAGCCTAGTCTCTGCAAATTAATGGAGTTGGAAGCAGATTATGCCCAAATAAAAGTATGGGTTAGAATCTGAAATTTTAAAAAACTGGGAAAGGGCATAATTTGATAAAACTGAAAGTATGGGAGGTTTAGCGCGAATAACCTTCTTCAACCTTCAACCCGTCACTGCATTCAACATAGGTTCCCGGCGAGGTTCCGCCTCCACTTCGGCGAGGGCTTGCGGCTTCGATAGACCTCGGAATGACACACTACCGGTAGCTACGGATTCGTGGAAATACGGTGCACCTCTCGATGGTGGCTCGTTGCTCTGGCAGCGTCTAATGGCGGCAGACGAGGGCGGCAAAGATGGCTCCGACGAGGTCGAGTTCGAAATTTGGGTTTTCTGAATCGGGATATTTTTGTGGAAAACTTGTGAGGGGAAATGTAGCTAGAAGGGTTTAGAACACAATGGGATAGGTTAGAAGCTTGGATTTCGTCTCTACGGAATGAATTCTGGAGAATACTGAACCCTAGTATTTATAGTCGATGTCAACCAGAGCCGAATTGGATTGAATTGAATCTCAGAAGATAACCCCAAATCCATATAAAAGCTATCTAATTGATCAATTTGATAAAATCTATCTTATTTAACGGTTTTGATAAAATTTTCGAATTGGGGATAAACTTATTTCGGATCCGTTTGAAATCGAAATCACAAACTGATTATAGATATAGATATAATAGAGATTGGGTAACGGTTATAGAACCGAAAATGATAAGATTCGGGCGAGATTTGATGAGGTTAAAAAATCAAATTTTCAACAGTGTAATCGGCGGTGGGAGGAAGAAGATGAAGTCCGGTTCAGATGAACCCGGTTCACTATTTTTCTTTTCTTAATTGGCTAGTTCGGTTCACTTAAACTAAAGAAAAACCGGTTTGCCTATAACTATATATCGATATATATATATATATATATATATATATATATATTTATATCCGAATGTTTTATTTATTAAAGTTCTAGCTAAAATAATTAAGAAGAATAACAACATATTTAATTTAAACACATTTTATTTTTCCTAAAAATATATTTTTCTAAAAGTTATAATATATAGTTTACGAAAATCAAATAAATCATAATTATAAATCCGTTTCTATTTTGAAGAAAAATATACAACTTTGTCATAAAATAATACAATTTAAAGGCTAACTTATTTATAAGAAATTAAACTAAAATATCTCAAAATAATATAAACTTTATATACATTTAATTCAAAGACTTTTTTTTTCAAAATTCAAAATGTGAGAACTTTTATTAAAAATATATTCACTTAAAATGAAATTCCCAAAAAAACTTTGGGGTATTTCAAATCCGACCCAACAAAAGAAACTGGACACAAGAAGTCAGTACCACCACCGGCCAAAACACCGGCAGACCACAAGAAGCCACGGCCGCCGACGACGACAAGGGCAACCGGTGGAGGACGACCAGGGATGGCAAGGAGACAGACGGAAGGTTCCACCATAGAACCGAAGCAGGAGTCCGGAGAAACACAAGGAGGTTCAGATCGAGCCCAAAAATCGAATGACGAAGATCGGAGAACGAATTGATCAAGAACGGAGAAGGAAATGAGCTTCCCGCCCTTGAAACAATAAAAACCCCAAAAAATTAGAGCTAATCGGCCACTATAAGTAGTTGCAAAGGAGAAAGTATGTGATGATGGAGGGACGGGGAGTTGCCAGGACAACAATTGATGACCCAATACAATATTCAAGGGGATCCTTTTGCCCGAACCCGAAAGAGGAAGGTAAGAGCTAGACGGAGACGGTGGACAGACCTACAAGCCTAGGTCGTGAACGGTGGTTTCCGACCTCCGAAGAGGATGTCGCAACCTTCAAAGAGGCGGATCTAGCCCCCGAAGAGGTGGTTGAACCTCCTAAGAGGTGGTTTAGGGCCTCCGAAGAGATGGTTCAGAGCCTCCGAAGAGGGATTCGCAGCCACCAGCGAGGTGGAGTGGCTGGAGCCAAGGTAAAACACAGACGTCGGCGGGATGACCCTCCCTCTCTAAAGAGAGAGTTTTTCTCACTCTATCACACTATAAAATTAAATAGGTATGGGATAGTGAAAGTGCAATCCTTTTTTTTGGAAAACTTAATCGTTTTAACATGATTCGGAATATGGAAACATGATAACTACACTAAGTTGCACTTCCGGGTCTATTTGGTTGATATTTTTACAACATAAAAATTTAGAAAATTAAACTTTTCAAAATCTATATATAAAATAATAAAACAGAGGCTTGAAACGACTTCTGGTGCGATTCGCATACGTGTCATATTCTGGATTAAAATGCTTTATTTTTTCACACGTGTCATCTTCTACATTAAAATGGTACGGAGTATTATCTTTTTCATTATTTGATCAACCTAATATCTATCCAATATTTGGTTCATTATTAATAGACTAATAAAATTTTATCATCCGAATTAATGAAAAAAATATCATGTATATTCATTAATTAATTTAGTGGTACGTTTTGGGATAAAATATCTTATAATTATCACCCTTTTATCTTTTTTTTTAAAAAAAAAAATTATCACCCTTTATTCTTTTTATCAAACGATACTATTTCCTTTCTACTTCCCTCAAATATATTATTGCCAAACATACCCTTTTAATTAGTCTATTGGTACTGTACTGATTCAAATTCTTCAATGTTTTTGAAGTCGGTATATGATATTCATTACCAAGAGTGATCGCACATGATAAGGCTTCAAGTCCTACTTATTTTATAAATATTAAATATCATATCTTAATTATTTTATCGTTAGACATAGTGATGATAAGATTTTATTATTCATAATTAATTAATAATAAAATCTTATCATCTAAAGATATTTAAAAAAAAAACTGAAAACATGAATGTATTTATTTTTATTAAATTGTTACATTATTTAATTATAAAAAATTATTCAATTGATTGAACAAAGTAGTGCTACCACTTACCACCGTTTTGGCCAAAACTATCTAAATTTATGCATATATGGAAAAATCTTATCTTTTTTAACAAAATCTGAATTTTTTTATATATTTTTTAAACTGATTTTCCAAAGATAAAAAATGGTGGAGGATGTAATTTGATGTGTGATATACCGATTAGGTTAAATCTGTAAAAGAGATATTGCAAATCTCTTTTATATTAAATAACTATTTAGTTGTTAGGTTATTATAAAATAATTTAATATATTAAAAATAGGGTGATTTAGGTAACTAGTCAATTTTGAATATGTAATTAGGTAGTTAGCCATCTCAAAAATAAAATTAGGTGGGATAGCCACCATCCAAATAATGGTCAATGGTCAACTGTTTGACCACTGACCAGTCAACGGTTGACCATTGACCGGTCAACGTTGACCGTTGACCAACTTATTTGGATTTTTTTTTTTTTTTTTTTTTTTTTTTTTTTTTTTTTTTTTTTTTTTTTTTTTTTTTTTTTTTAGTGATGCCATTTTTTTACCGTTTTGATACCATTTTTTATTACATTTTATTTTCACTTTGATGCCACTTTTCTAATGAAATGGTTTGATGACACTTTTTTCAAACCTTGGTGACATTTTTTGTTTACTGTGATGCCACGTTGACCATTGATGCCGTTTTTTTACTGTTGGCTATTGATGACACTTTTTTTATGTCAATTTTTTGATGATATTTTTTTACCGTGATGCCATATTTTTTCAAAGTAGTGTTTTGATGACATTTTTTTTATTTAATGTGATGCAACTTTTTTCAAAGTAGTGTTTTGATGTCATTTTTCTAATGTAATTATTTGATGCCACTTTTTTTTTAATTTAATCAATTGTATATCGATATATTTTCATCGATTCTACTTTTATTAACTGATGACACGTTTGTGATTACACTTTATTGATGCAATCACTTGTGGTGACATGTTTATTACATTTTTATTCATTGATGACACAAAAGCGTAAAATGTGATTAAACTTGATTGATGACATCTTTTATTGATGACTTTTATTCATTGATGAAATGGTTTTATTAGTTTAATACAATTGGTAAAATAGGAGCATAAAATGTGATTACACTTCATTGATGACATCTTTGTATTGATGGTTATTATTCATTAATGACATTAGTTATTACACTTCATTGATCTCAATCGTTTCTCATGACATCTTTATATAATTGATGATATAGGACTATAGGAGCTTAAAACGTGGAATCAAAATAGAGTCACCTTATTGTACATATAAAAATACAAGGTATTTGAAACTATGACATTAATATTTGGTGTATACGTAGAAACACCTATTATAACATGTCATCAACTCAAAAAAAAAATGTGATGCAACTTTTTCAAAGTAGTGTTTTGATGTCATTTTTCTAATGTAATTATTTGATGCATTTTTTTTAATTTAATCAACTGTATATCGATATATTTTCATCGATTCTACTTTTATTCACCGATGACACGTTTGTGATTACATTTATTTCATTGATGCAATCACTTGTGGTGACATGTTTATTACATTTTTATTCATTGATAACATTTGTGATTACACTTTATTGATCTCAATCATTTGTGATGACAGTGTTTGTTGATGACATTTTTATTGATAACATTTTTGTTTACTATGATGCCACTTTGTTAAGTGGTTTAATCTAGTCGATTGTATATCAATAACATTTTTTTATTAAAAATGTTTTGATGACATATTTGGGGTGGGTATGGGACGGGATGAGATTGGGGTCATCTAACGTCCCGTCCCGCATATTTTTAGTTGGACGGGAACGAGACGGAATTTAATTTGTTTTTTTAAATCCCACCTTTTTTTAAAAAATCATAGATGACATTAATCAAGACAAATAAAACAAGACCATTAATCAAGACAAATAAAACAAGTCAAATATACTCCAAATCCAATCAATAAAACAAGACCATTAATCAATTAATTCGATTGCATGACAAAATGTGATGATGTCTCCCTGTGCTTGATCTCAGGACTAGCTACAAATAGGACCGATTACAATTCGGAATAGCAAAACAAATAGGAGAAGGGAATTACAAGCCAAGTTGTTAGGCCCAATCCATTTGAAGAATACCCCTCCCTAACCAGGCTTTCTCAGCAACAAAAAAGGACCGGCTCACACACAAAAACAAAAACATAACTGGCTCACCTAAATAGAACCCGGTTCATGACAGCACCCCCTATTACACCTAATTCATGACAGCAGCTCAAGCAATCTTCATCAGCCTATTTGAGCAGATAAACCGATCAGCCAGGAAGGTATGACTCATCATCAGTCGACCCCTCCTCTTCCTCCTTATTTTCCGAGAACTGAGCAAAGTACTTCGCGACCTTGTCCCCCGATCAGCTCAAACACATTGTTCTGTCTTCAAGATACACTGTCCTTGACAGAAAATCAATGCCAATTGTAGGGTGCAATTCACACAAGAACAGATGCATGATGCATCAAATTAATCCACTACACCAAAACTCTAATTAATCAAGCACAATACGTTGTATAGATATTCTATTGACAGTACATGTATACATATAAATATAGGAATGAAATAAACAAACCTAATTAATCAACCTTTTTGCTCTTTTCCCACTTGGAGCACTGAATCTTCATCAGTGAAGTTCTGACTAGTAAACTTTATCAAAAGATGCCAGGACAATAATACATTAGCAAGTCTATAAGAGTCTTTCATCATGCTTAGTAGCATTTAATCTATCAGCCAACAACTAGACAGCAACAACACATTATTTAAGAACCAAGGTGGTGACAATGTATCTCCTTGTCCCAACCAAATTACCTACAAGAAGCTCCAAATCTTTGATCGAAAAAAGTACCTAAATCTAGCAGCAAACTCGCCAGCTAGTTCAATCTCACATTAGTGCTCACCCATCTCATTTTTTGCTTAGTCTTGCAAAGGAAGAGTACGAATTCAATAATCCCATGGGAGGCCTAACAATTCCTTATGACGAAGAGACCACTGCACTTCAAATATGCAATCGAATTTCTAGATACAAGCTCCTAATCCATATTTAGACGAAGATTCAAGCAATCAATTTCCAGATTCCAGATTGTATATGCTAAAATCTGTCTGCAACAATCAGTATACAAAATTGAAGATTCCAGATTGTATATGCTAAAGTGAGAGTCTCAATTAGTATACATATTCCAGATTGTATACAGATTCCAGATTATGTATATAATTTACAGATTGTATACAAACAAGCCTTGATAGCGGGCACAAAACACCTGATATGTAATCACATTTCTAGATACAAAGCTCCTAATCCATATTAAGACGAAAATGGGAGTCTCAATCAGTATGCAAGATTGAAGTGATGAATTTTCTAAGAAGCTATTTGGTGTATCATTCATGAATCGAAGTTAGATTAATAGTATGAATCAAAAACCTTACTTAAATGCAAAAAAAAGGCCATGAGGAAAGCTAAACTAAAGGAGAGACAGGCCCTAGCCATCAACACAATACATTTTACAAGATTCATGTCCTAACAATTCCAATTTTAATCACACAATATCAACAAATCAGCACAATTCATTATCACCTTGACAAATTAAACAACAAATCTGCACCAGTTTAAACAAGCAGGAGAAATAAATTTCAAACCTGTTCACCTCTATATGGAAGTCGAGGTCTGACGGTTGCGGATCTAAGTGTTGAGGCACCACTGCGACGCTTCGAGGGCAAAACAGAGGGAAGTAGTATTGAAGGGAGCAGCACCCCTTCCGCCAGAGATAGCAACCAAGGAGGCGAGGGGCTGCGACGCTTCGAAGATCCTCGTGATGAAGAAATCGGGGGAGGAAGCCCGTCGGGAGAGCGATTGTGAATCCTGGAAGCAAGCGAAGAAGGAGAGCGAGAGGAGGGCAGAGCGAGAGGATGGAGTACAGGAAGCCTAATTAATTTTGTTTTGGGGTTAGCACGCCTAAAAAAAAATTGAAAGTGGCTAGTTAGTTAATTAAATGTGTAAAATGGTACAAAACACCAAATTTTCTCTTAAAAATATGCATAAAAAATCGTGGATAGAAGATGAGGATTTTTAATTAACATGGTTAAAAGATGGTGGATGATATAATTTCATTTGATGTATAGATTGGGTTAAATAGGTAAAAGATAAACTACATATCCTTTTTTATTAAGTAATAATTCGAGTTCAGACATACCTGAAACTCGAGAGGCCGACAAGTCGGCAGACGGATGAACCGTCGAACATAAAATGAAGCCGAAAATACATGAAAAGGGACAAAAAAAGGCGTAATCAACGAGTAACATGCGCTCTGAAATGAATGAAGCTAAGCAGAACTAAAACCGCAACGTTGAGGACGCCAACAAAGAACGAAGCCAAGCACCACCAAAGGGAAGCACCGTAGGTCAGCGGTACAGCAGGACGCTATCTCATGTGGCCATGTGGGCAATAAAGACGAAACTCTAAGAATCAATCTCCCGGATACAGAGTCGCCTTTTGCTCACCACCTCGACCCAACCTGTCCCGACTACAGACGCAGCACACCCAACTAAGTTGTAGACAGCTCAGGAACACCAAAAACAAAGCCACACACTACCCGAAGAAAACACGCGAAAACCGATCAATCAAGACACGGACTTCAACACTCGTAAAAGAGGGATATCGAGCCTTGCAAGCAAGGGTTGTATATATGAATCTGACATATTATTTTAATTTTAGGTTTAGGTTTAGTTTTAGTTTTAGTTTTTTTATTTTTTTGTTAGTTGAGAAAGGGACTTATTTTCGGGCTGCCCCGGACCCAAGGCTTTGCCTTGGGCCCAAAGGACAAACCCGAAAGGAAGGGGTTTCTACGGGCCCAAGGTGAACCAAAGCCACGACTGTCAGGAGAACACGCCGACAGAAAGGCACGCCAGGAAGAGGCCAGGCGACGCCGAGGGTTTAGGTCGGAGCGCTGGAGGTAGGCATCAATATTTGGAGGGTGGACAGAAAGGGGTGGAGTGGTGAATAGCTAGGGGTCGAAGGGATGGTGGAGAAGCCCGACTACAGGGTAGTCCGACGGCAAAGGCGGACGCCGAAGAGGAGGAAGAAGCGACTTCCGAAGGGGGAGGGGTAGGCAGTCGGCAGCGGCCGAGGACGAGACGAAGGGAGACGCCTGAGGGGGAGGAGTAGGAAGTCGGCATCGGCCGACTGGCAACAACCACAGCATGGTGGTGACGCAGACACCAGACCACCGATTTTGGGGCTCAGGGCAAAAGACTCTGCGAGGAGACAAACTCAGGGCGAAAAGCCCCAATTTAATTTGACAAATCGGGGCAAATCGCACCAAATCTGGGCGAGACGAGGGGAGACGCCCGAGGGCAACCATGGCAGCCCGAGGGCAACCATGGCAGCCCGAAGCGGCGCCCATGGAAATGGTCTTCGCCGAACCGGAAATGGCGAGGGCTTCCTACCGGAGGACGGAACCGGCTGCCGGACAAGGAAGGGGCAAATCGGAAAGGAGATGCGCACCAACTACCGGCGAGGTAGATCGGAAGACAGAAACCAAGGCAACACAAGGCCAAGAGCACGTCGGAAAACTTACGAGACCCCCGGAGGGGGTAGATTTGGGCTCCAGGAAGAGAGGTTGAACTCTCTAGAGAAAGAGAGCGTTTTTTCTCATTACATATCCCTTTTATGATAAATTAGTCTAACTCGTGCGTCACGCACGGGATTTATAAAATACTCCCTCCGTTAAGAAAAACATGTCGTTTTAGGAGTAAAATCTTGTTAAGAAAAACATGTCGTTTTAGGTATTTTGGTATTCACTTTCCAAAATTACCCTTGTAATGATTAAGGATTTGTTAGTTGTAGTTTTCAATAAAGTGGAAAAGTAAAGTAATAATTAGGGGTATAAGTGTATTTTTGTTTGCTTTTATTTGCTTTCTTAACAATTGTGCAAATGTCTAAAACGACATGTTTTAATTAACGGAGGGAGTACTAATTATATTACCCACGTACGATTAATGAATTATAAAATACTAGTAATCTAAAAGCTACAATTAATTATTAATTAAAAATAAATTCTGATTTAAGATTTCCCATAGAAAACAAACATCAATAAATTCTACAATATTTATTTGAATGAAGGGTTTTATTTTCTAGTTCCAATCCTCAAAAACAAAATCAAATTATATTTTAAATAATAAAAAATAATAACATATAATTAATAATAAAATATTGATAAAAATAATAAGAGAAATCAAATACAACATAATAATATAATTAAAAATAATTAAATATATATTAAATAATAATAATAATAATAATCGGGAACAGATGATTCCCTCCATAATACCATAACGGTCCGGATAAATACACCCCAAATTTGCACGTCGGAATGTACATGCAAGTTTGTTGTGGGCTAATTAATTAAGAAAGTCTGTTAATTAATTAAACAGAAATTTCGCCAGGTATCCTGGGGTATTGCAATTTTCGCGAGGTATACAACTTTTTTGCATATTTCGCGTGGTGCCCCTGAGGTTTTAAAACATTTCGCGTCGTGCCCTTTCCGGTTAAGTTTAATAGTTTTGTTGAATTCCGTTAGTTTGCAAATTCACAAAAAAAAAAAAAGAAAGAAAGAAAGAGACCTTGTTGCTCAAGCGAAGAGAGAGGCGCGATACACAGAGAGCGAAGAGAGAAGGTTCGAGCGAGGAGAGAAGGCGCCATACCCTGCTGCTCGAGTCCCTGCCGCTGCTCGGAACCGCTTCTCGAAGGACGGCTCCGGCACGGACCTCCTGCAACCGCTGCTCTCGATTACAGCCTGCTGCGAGTGCTCGAACATCAACGATGGGAGGAGAAGTGGGAGGCGTTGTGCCTGACCGCGAAGACGGTGGCGGCCCATTGCCTCGGCCGGCGACCGGAGGTGGAGGAGAAGAACATGCTTCGGCAGAGAGGTTAGTTAATGTCAAATTTAGGGTTTTTTGAAGCATTTGGGGGCTTTTTTGTGATGTTTGGATCCCCAGATTGTGAACCTTACTGACCTTGTGTGGTGTTTCCTTCCTTTCTATTTAAATTATGATCTTCTTGTCACCGTTTTTCGCTGAGCGTATCTCACCAGTTTTCGTTTCTTGATCCTACAGATGCTCTCTTCAAAGGACCTTAACTTTGTAGGGTATACATATAAAAACTTTGAGATTGTGAATGGCTATCAAGTTCCTGGGATGGGTATTTTTCTCTCCCTCTCTCGTGTTTGTGTATTTGTGTATTTGTGTCTTCAGATGGTCATGCTTAATGCATCCTCACTATCATTTTTTTTTTTTGGTAAACATGCATCCTCACTATCATTTGGTTACATATAGATTGCAATATTGGGTCGTGGGTATCTTTGTAGTTTTTTCACTGCTTAATAGGATTACAAGATAGAAAATGCTGATGCAATTTGAAATTCTGAATCATTGGACTTTTTTTTTTGAGTTATTAATGCTCCTCTCAAGTTGGGTTTGGTTGCAAATTGATTGGCAAATTTGTATAATCCAGAATGGAGTATCTCAGAAATCATTTTCCTTAGCAACTATAGCTACTGAACTCTTAAACAAGTATCTAAAAAATGATGTTTCTCTGCTACTCATTTGAAAAAAAAATCATTCTAGAGTAACCAAATGATAGTGAGGATGCACCCCTTCTTAAATTCCCCTTTAATCTTTCTCTGATGGTTCTCCCACACTAATATTCCCCTTTTGCAATTAGTCAAAAAGAAAAAAAATCATTCTAGAGTCACCTCTTCTTAAATTCCTAAAAGAGAAGAAAAACAGGATGAACACATCAAAACCTTTGAATATTATTGGATTCTATTGACTATGGATATTGATTATTATCAAGATTTTTAAAAACCAGGTTGGATAGTGAATTGGTGATGATTTGGAAAAAAATGCTGGAAAAAAATATCTTGAATGGAATGGTGAATTGGTGTTGTTAAATTATCAGATTTATTCCATGTGAATAGAAGCTGCACAAGTCTATCATTTCACCACCATTAGCACTAGGTCTTAATCATTTCATAGCTAGTAGAAATTAAAATCTACAGAAGTTTCTTTCGATTGAAGATTCAAACAATAGATCACCATAAATCCTAAATCAAACTTGAAAAAAAGAAACAAACACATGAACAACAAACAAGACAATTTTTCAAATAAATTATCCTTTACACAATCTGAACTAGTCAATCAGAAAATCAAATAAGAAGTGGAAGAATTTACTGGATAAAGGTTTCTTGCTTAGTTGCTTTCATGACGTTGAATTCTTCTTCGATAGGACTAATGGTGGGCTCTAATTGCATACTTACTGAATTTGGTAAATGGCTTAGTGGAGATACTCACATTTTCATTTTTGTTTTCAATTAAGTCTATTAGCTCAAAGGGAGAGCAATGTGTGATTACAACACATGACGTGGGTTCAAATCCCACATAGACTCCAAAATTAAAAGATGAAAACTACAAGCTTGTTACTAGTTTGGTGGTACTTCAAGTTTTATGCTGAATTTTTCGTGCTCAAAAAAAAGTTTTATGCTGATTATTTTTACTTATATGAATATAGGTTATATAGGAAGAATAACTTATTCATTAACAAAAAACAAGTAAATCCATGTTGTTCCTTTACATATTTTACATGAAAGCATCCTTCACAGATGTCTGTTGGCTGAATTTTTTATGACAGGAAGCCTATTACTAGTTGTCATACATTACTTGCTAATGAAAGCATCCTTTACTTAATATTCTTTTATGAAAATAAAGAAACATGATCTAAATCAAAACATCCTTACTACTTCCAACTCAGATACAGAAACATGATCCATGGATAAAGAAACATGATCAATGGGCAAAAATTAGTCGAATATGTACCTACATAGTTAGATTACATACATGGCTCATGAATTCAATAAGCCTATGCGGGATTCGAACCCACATCTTTGTGCATGAGCACTTTGCTCTCCCATTTGAGCTAATAGGCTAAAAAACTTTCGATAACCAAAGATTAACTTACAATCGAAAAATGAAAGCAAACAAAGTTTCATAAACAAACAGACCATCAGTTTCACATCCAATTCCAATTGCACACATCCAATTCCAATTCCGCCCCCTCTAATAATTCAGTAAACATATCCAATACGCTACACTTATCCGGGTCCTCCACCTCAAATTCAATGTAATCTCGATGAATATAACGCATTTGTATGACTATCTTATTTGCCATCCTACAAGAAAACCCCAATTCATTGTAAGAAATAGGCTAATAGTTGAGAAACCTAAATTACCATCATAAGAAATAAACAATTTATGTTGACAGTAGGTTAATTCCAATTGAGTCAAATGAATGAACCTCTACAAAAACCCTAAATTGAGAAACAAACAATTTATGTTGACAGTAGGGTAATTCCAATTCAACCCTAGCGCAGCAACAGGTATCGATTTCAACAGAAATTTCGATTTCGATTTCAACAGAAACAAATTTAGATATCGAAATTTCGATTTCGATATCTATCGATTTCGATATGCATTAAATTCAACCCTAGCGCAGCAACAGGTGCAGCAAACCCTAGCGAGGGCGCAGCAACAGGTGCAGCAAAAGTCGAAATTTCTTACCTTTCTCGCGAGGGCGCAGCAACAGGTCCGAGTCCGAGCGAGGGTACAACCACTAGGTCCGAGTCCGAGCGAGGGCGCAGCCACCAGGTCCGAGTCCGAGGGAGGGTGCAGCCAGCTTTCGCGTCGCTCTTCGCGTCTCTCCTCGCTCTTCGCGTCTCTCCTCGCGTGTCTGAGCTTCGTTTCTTTCTTTCTTTTCTTTTTCTTTTTTTTTGAGCAAACTAACGGAAATAACAAAAAAAGGTTAAAGTTAACCGAGAAGGGCACGAGGCGAAATTGGTTAAAACCTCAGGGGTACCACGCGAATTTTGTAAAAAAGTTGTATACCTGGCGAAATTTGCAATACCCCAGGGGTACCTGGCGAAATTTCCGTTAATTAAAAAAGGTTGCACGTTGGATTGAACGTGCATTTTAAAAGGGTGATTTGTGGTGTATCTAACAACACCCTACCATAATCTTAAAAAGAAACAGGAAGATATCCATTAACCACTAAAATGGTTGACCCTTCATCCAACTGAATTAAAAATAAAAATGAATTAATATTCCAAAGGTTCAAGTCATAGACAATCACTGGCCAATTCAAATGCAACAAAAACAGGCAAGCAATCCAATGCACAAAAAGGGAACAAATACAGAACTTCAACACCTCAAAGATGGGCCGGGGTGCACAGATTTCACCGAAGCCAATTACTGTACATTAGAAGTGGGTCGGACCTCTCATTTCTTTCTATCTCTCACCTCCCTACAAAATACAAATTTCACATAGTTCAAACAAATGCAATGAATGATACTTAAAAAAAATTCACAGTGAATAAATTCAGACATCGGCCGAATCCATGCTCAAGAAGAAAAAAATCACAATAAAAGAAAAACAGAACATCACTGCATCTGTCAAACTATTCATATTCTTCTCATCGTCTTTGTTGGACTTTTCCTTCAATTCCAACTCCACACACCCTTTGTTTCTTCTTTTTCTCACAAGAGGGGTCCTCCATGGCCAAATAATTCCGATCAGGAGTTCCAATGAACCCCCTCCCCATTTTTGGGGTTCCTAGTATAGAGCGCAAATTTCCAGCTTCTGCAGCTATAGAAATCAGACCGAGTAAACCTAAAGCTTGCAAGACGTAGGCAGCTACAAGGGTCCTTGTGCGGCTTAAGAATGTATCATGTCGAAGAAAGAGTCAATTTGATATTCCTGTATAAGATAATGACCGATTAAAAAGAAAATGTGGACAGCCATAAGATGAAGAACACACACCTTTTAAGCATGGTAACAACTGATTCCTTCTTGTTTATATCTGCTCCTGTGTCAAAATCGTAAATGTCATTGTTGCCAAAATGAATATACAAAGAAATGGTCAAAACATAATTATTAGTGAATGATGCTAAAACAGATCAATTGTTTATGTACATGTCAACTAAGAAAATATGCTCGAGGTGTATATATCACTCACAGAAGTGTTACCAGCAGGAGCAGGTGCGGCTTTGGAAATACTCCCAGCCTTGGCAGACATCAGCCTTAGCAGACATCCAGGAGAAGAAATGTGAGGAACTGATACATAATTCCTAGAATTTGCACAGGCTGTCCTTGGTTTGTTGAGAAAGGGAGTCATTATTCCATCATATAGGTAGGTAGGAAGTAAAAGTACAGTTTGATAACTTCTATTAACAGTGTGTAGGTGTAAAGCATCAAAGGGAGATCAAGATACACAAGTAAAGACAACTAACACCACTGGGTTGTTTCATATAGAATTAATCATATTGTGATGAATGATAAGGAATCGAATATGATTGGATCTTTCAAATGATCTAGAGAGATGAGAGGATGGATGACTTAAATAGAGGTTTACCCAATACTTGTATAGTCCAATCTTCATGGTGTCTACATAAGCCTAATCCAACAAGGCAGCAAGGTATAGCTTTCTTCATCCAGTTCCACAGGAGGTTTGAAATTGAGATTTGAGACTAACTAAAATATGTAAGCAACAATGAGAAAAACACACTACACCCAGCGAGTGATGCAAGAATGTTCCTTTATCTTTAGTAAATTCGACTTTTCTGCAATCTCACTGCCTTGGTAATCTACACATACCTATATATTAAGTGCTTTTTGTTCAGTTGTTAATTTAGGATGGTTCGACAGTACATGATATTACATTCTGAATGCTTAATTTTTGTTAATCTCCATCTTCTCCTTATTTCAAATGATAGTGGTCCATCTAATTGAGGATCGAGTTTCAAGTTTACATCTATTTTTCCTCACGCTATTAGCCAGTCTGTTACGTTGTCTGATTCCTATTGAGAAACAGTAGAAGAATCTGCATCAGGAAGCATGACATTCCCTTCTAGAAACAAAAGTGTTTCTTCTTTCTTATGAGTAGTACGATTTAGCAATCCAGTTTATGCAAATCGAATATGTTATAGTAAGAGCCAAGGTATCTTCTTATTGGAATGGCATTAAACCCATCAAATCAATTATAATTCCGTAGGAGCCCCCAGGACCAAATAATTACAAATACAAAACAATCTAGTCAGCAAGATTATATGGAGTCATGACTCATGATGGTGTAGAAAGAAAATTTCATAGATACATAGCAAACGTCTATTGCAGCATATTTCCACAGCATGAACATGAATGATATCCAAATATGTAGGAATACTCACATAGCTTACTCAAAACCAAATTGAAACAAATAGCAGTAGGAGCAGAACATATAGTAATAAGTAGGAATACTCACATTGTTTCTGTGAATCCAGGTGCACTGCCAAACCTCCCAGTGCTTTTTAAATCGAAGGCTTCAGAAACTCCACAAACAATACCACTCAACCATATTCACTCTGTCAAACGATGAGAATCATCAGAGAGATGCTCATCTTCATCTTCAACACAATGATCAGAAGCAACCTCGCTATCCGAGTCAAAGCCCTCGTCCTGTTCTTCACCACCATACACCCCAAATCTTGTTGGATCACCTTTAAGATATTCTTTCCTGATTCTTTCAACATCCTCATCTTCTCCGCGTCTCCTGTAGCTTACCAGCTGCTCATCGACAGGTGCCTTCCTAGGACTCAACAAGATCAACTCAGCTAACCTTCTCCGTGCCAAGTACAAGTCGTTTGGCTCCACCAGCTCCCCCTTCCAATACTCCTCCCTCAAGAAAACAGTATGGAGCTTCCCTTGATTTCCACGAGTTGAGATATAGAATATCCCTTGATGCTGAAGAAGAAAATCTTTAAGCTTAGTTGGCAAGTCCATAGCCATTCTGAAATGTGCAATCCTCTCAAGGGTAATTTTTTTTTCAACTGTCAATGACAACAACTCATGAATCATTGCAACCGCTCTTTTCTCCATTCGATTCTGAGCCTCAAGCGATCTCATGTCATATCCGGAGATATCTTCGTAAGGAGACCAATAAGGCAGTCTTTGCCACTTCCACATTCCAATCTTATAATATTTGCCAATCTTAAAACCAGGTGGGAAATTGACAATAAACGAAAACCGAATGTTCTCGGCATCAATTCCCTTCTCCCTATACTCTCGCTCCCGCGCACTTTCAATAGCACAAACAGCTAATCTAGGGTCTCTTTCCACAATTTCGATGTACTTATTTCTAGTTTCTTTTGCATCAAACAATTTGAAGTACTGAGGATACTTACACACCACCGAGGATTCGAAATCATCGGGAAATCCAAACTCCTTGCGAGCAATCCTCACATGCTCCAGCCTCAAACGGCCCCCTTTCGACATCATCAACAGCTTTCGGAGGCGGGTAACAGCTTCAGGGATCTGGGAAATCAGGGCATCATTTTCTTGCTGGATTTGGAGGTGGACTTTCCTTGTAAGCCTTAAATAGAGAATCCTCTGAACCGGGTGCTCGTAAATCTCGAAGATGTGGGGGAATTTGAGGACGAAACGCCCAGCTTCCAACTGCTTAAACCCTATCCGACGAGCAATTGTATCAAATCGGGAGACGGCGAGACAGTGGTTTGGTTGGGAGAGGATTAAATCCTCAACCTTCAACACTTTCCTCATCTTTTTCTCGATTTCCATGTAATTGTCGAACCCATGGTCTCTAACCCGTAGCTGCTTTTTGGGTATGGAGGTCGATTTCGTTTTAGGTCTCGAAAAAATCAAATGCACTTCAATAAGTGCGCCATGGATCAAATCCGCGATGGGTGTTGCGGATTTGCAGTTGCAGTTGGAGGAAGGATTCAACCTTGTGAAAGAGAAGATTTTGTTCATCAAACCGATGTACCTATGGAATGCTAGGTTTAGTCTGTCACGCTGGATTGGCAAATCGAAGGAAGGGAATGCGGCTCTCGTTGTTTATATGCGGAACGCCCGGTGTATGTTATCACTCCAACCTACTAACACCAATTTTGGTCTAGACCCTTCTTCAAAGAATTATAGAACCTCCATAGTAATATCCTACGGAAACGAGAGTAAAATTCAAATGTTGATATTGCCGGTGAGAAAATCAATTATTGTTGCATATCTGCTGTCATAAAGGGGGGAAGACGAGAAAAACGAATGAATCTATGAGAACAAGTAAAATATCAGAACAAAAATCACATAAGAAACCAAATTTTCAAACTACTTAAAACAAATTATGTTCGGATGGCTAATCGATCTCTGATTTATAATCTCTCTTAACTCAATACGACAACAAATTTAGTTAATTAAATTATCTCAGATTAGGACCACAAATTTAAATCCTAATTCTGAAACCCTAGTACCTAAATTCTAAGAACCTTAGCTAATTGAAGAGAAGAAAAAGCACAGATCAGAGGCAACAACAACATACCTAATTGAAGGGAAGAAAGCACAAATGATTCATAACAATCCCTGCTTCTTTTTTTTATCTGTAGATGTAGATTACAAGTTTGAGAGTCCATTTAGCTTACAGAAAGAAAAGTGTGGCGGCACTTCCTTATTTAGCTAGTTGCTATGAACGTATCACCATAATGATTCATAACAACGCGCGCATCTAGAATCCTTCACTCCCAATTTCGCCTCATAAGTGCCCACATACTAATTAGTCATCGAACAAGTCATGCTATTTGATGCCATCAAGATTGGTCCTCTGTGGGCCAAGGCGGTTCGAGGACCCGATCATCCCGAGAAAGAAGAAGGTTCCACCATGGCTTGAAGAGAAGAGTTCAAAGAAGCCATTGGAGAGGGTCGAGAGAAGTCCCACGAGTCGCGGGATGACTCCCACGAGTCGTGGCCATGAGTCTTGATCCTGGGCGACCTTCTGATGAATCTCACGACTCGCGGGATACTCATGCGAGTCGTGACAACCTGTTTTTTTCTTATGTCTATTTTTATCTATTTTATTATTATTTATTTAGGAAATAAAAGTGATGAGATATTTTATCTCCTTGCACATTTATCTATTTTAGCTATTTTTAGATAGATAGAATTAGGATATTTACCTATGTTTTATTTATTTATTTTTATATAAAAATGAGAGAATTAGGGTTTCCTTTGCAAGGAGCCACTCTCATTCTCCACAAACTCCTATTTAAGTTGTATTTCTCTTAAGTTTTTAAGGACGTTGAATTTAAAGGAGAAGCACTTGGCTAAGTGCTTTCTCTTCTTCAACCCTAGCAATCTTACGCTCTTCGTCAAGTTCAATTAAGTTCCATCATTGAATCCTTTAAGGACGTTGAATTTAAAGGAGAAGCACTTGGCTAAGTGCTTTCTCTTCTTCAACCCTAGCAATCTTACGCTCTTCGTCAAGTTCAATTAAGTTCCATCATTGAATCCTTTAAGATCTTAAACACACATCCTAATCCAAATAAATCACACTCACAAAGATTCAAAGTCATCCAAGGCGAAACCGAGCAGAGAAATCAAGAAGAAGTTGCGCAGAAATTCGTCCATCTCCAGGCCGCACCCTGGCCGCGCCCGCGGCTTCTACAGGACAGCTTCTGCGACAGCTTCTCCGAAGGCTGTTTTCGGTGGTTATTTTTGTTGTTCTCCTTCCCTACCTTCAAGATCATCATTCCCTCATAAGATCCTTCAAAGACGAGTCAAGAAGACATCGCAAGATCCGAACTAAACGAGTCGTTGGAGATTACAACGCATCAACTTAGGATGCTTAGATGAGTTAGCCTCCTATGCAAAGGAAAGATAATTCCTACCCTAATTTATCTATTTAAAATAAATAAAGATAAAGGTAGATAATGTCTTACTTGATGAGAAAGGAGATAAATATCTCCTCACCTTTTATTTATCTAACTAATACTATAAATAGATAAGATAGATAAAAATAGAAAGTCTAGTAAATGAGGCAAAACCGGCCAGCCCTAGAGAACTCTCGGTGCCGATCCCAGTACCCTTGACGTAGACCCTTCAACAAGATTGAATCCATGGTTGCGCCTTCTTCTTTCTCGGGATGATCGGGTCCTCGAACCGCCTTGGCCCACAGAGGGCCAATCTTGATGGCATCACTATTAGTCACACATATCATACCGTCAGTCAAGCGATCATATCATCATGCTAGTTAGTAATCGAACAAGTCAGATTCCAAATTAGTTTCAAACCATTCCAAAATCCGCATCAAACAGTTAATAATTCCGACCTTTGAAAATGCTCGCAAAATTCCTTTTTCAATTTTATTTATTAAATCATTTTCCAACCTCGAAATTCTTTTCCGAACTTCTTTTTAAATCTTTAAGTCAAAATAATATATTTTAAATCCTCCCCAATTATATTATACAATATATTTTTAAAATACCCTTAATATATTTTATCAAATTTAGGATCCATAAAATAGACCCAACCATTTTTATTTTATAAAAACCCGGCCCCTTTTAAATCACCATAATATTATCTCTTTTAACTCTCAATAATAATATTTTATATTTTATTTCTCAAATAATATCCAACCCTAATACTTATAAATTCAGAAGCAACCCTAATACTTATAAATTCAGAAGCAGACTCTTTGTAAAAAAATGAGCCACGTGTCCACTTTTCACAAAAATTAAAAACCGTTCTTTTGAGCCACGTTCTCTCCTTCAAGAAACCACCGTGGAGAAAGATGCTCTGAACAACGTCGTCGATGAGCTAATTGAAAAATTGTCTAAGCCATTGAAGACATTGTTGTGTCCTCCAAAGTCTCCCAGATTCCACATGACTCCAAAGACGTGACGGAGTCTGTATCAATTTGGGGATTCCTCTCCTTGAGAGAAGGGACATCGTTCTCTGGAAGTTTCTACGTGCTAGGGATTTCAAGGTGAAAGACGCGTTCGCGATGCTCAAGAACACTCTCCAATGGCGAAAACGGTTCGGAATTGACGACGAAGAACAAGGACAATGGAAGGATCTAGAACAAAAGGTGTTTTGGCCAGCAAAGAGGGGAAACCTGTGTGCTACAATGTGTACGGCGGGTTCAACAACAAGGAGCTCTACCCAAAAAACCTTCTCAGATGAGGAGAAGCGACAGGGATTTCTCCGTTGGAGGATTCGATTCTTCGAACGGAGCATTTGGAAGATCGATTTCTGTCCCGGCGGAGTGTCCACCATTGTTCAGGTGAGCGATTTGAAGGACTTGCCCATGATTGGGAAAAGGGAGCTCAAGCAAGCTCTTCAACTTCTACAAGACAACTATTCATGAATTCGTCGTCAAACAGGTTCGGCGTTCAAATCAATTCGATTACAACATGTCATTCAAATTAATCTGAATTTTAAGCTTTAGACAACTAAAAATTGCATTGCTGCAAGTGTTCATCAATGTCCCATAGTGGTAAATGGTTGTGAGCAAGATGATCAGTCCTTTTCATACACAGAGGACAAAGAGCAAGTTTGTGTTTGCTGGTCCATCCAAATTTGTCGATGCACCGTTCAAGTATATATCTCTCGATCTCTTATTTCCTTATAAAGATTTGAAGTTTGAAGCTAGTGATTTGATATTGCATGAATTTTGAAAAATGGTGACATTAAAAAAAATCAGCTACATAGCAGCAGAGCAAGTGCGGGTTCAATACGGAGGTTTCAACAGGGAAGGTGAATTCAGTAGAAAGGTTTTTAGTTATGGTTTCAAGTTGGTTAGGTTGAACATTTAGTGGTTTGTTTGGATTTTGGTTGTTTTTATTAATTCTTTAAACATTAAAATCATGGTTTGCAATTTGGTGTTTGAATTTATATATTTATAGATGGGGCAAGTTCTATTGTTTGCACATTTTTTGTATGATTGGTGTAGTATATAGATAAACAAGACGTATTATAATAATGACATAACAAGGTCGTTAACAAGTGAAAAGAAATCGTCTATGATAGGTCAATTTAGAATAATTGGACTCCCATGATAACACACGACTTTAAAACGAGTACAATCATAAGTCAACATTTTCTTCAGTTATTTTCACAGTCACGGTGTGAAGTATATTATGGCTATGAAAATCAGGTTTCAGTATCAAAGACAATACTCCTTACGTTCTAAAATACATGGCCTTTTAGCCTTTGAACTTTTATAAAAAAATACATGGGTTTTTAGGTTTATAGGATAATTATTACCCCTAAAAAGTACAATAGTAAGTAAAATTAAAGGGTTCGATCTCATCTTTATAATATTAATGAGATTTGAGTATAAATAGGTTTTCTTAATTAATGTGCAAGGGTCTAAAAGACCATGTATTTTAGGACGGAGAGAGTATGCTTTTAAATAAATATATATATATATATATATATATATATATATATATATATATCGTGATTTACCTTCTTAAACTTATTACTGTCTATTTGTGCAAGTTTGAGATTCAGTGAAAATGACGATATATTCTTAATTTAAAGGTTGAGTTATGGGTTGTGTAGCAACTTCATAGCTTATTTCTGCTATGCATTTTGACTTTTCTTGTAGAAGAAATCTAAACTCCAGGTGTTTTATTAGATAATTTCAATTAAGGATATTTTTACAACTTTAGAAGGGCTGCAACATCTATACAATAACATTGATTTCTTCGGGTATTGGATTCATGCTTCTCAATTACGTACTCATGTTTTGTTTTCCTCTTTTTTGCAATCTACCTCTGCTTTTATTGGAGTATTGTGCTTTCAAAGTTCTCAATATAACTTACTTTTTGATGTCTCAATGTAATTGAATGATGATTTTATCTTTTTCATTGATTTCTTAGTTTTTTTTAAATAAAATTTGGTATTTGTTGTAGTGCTATCATCAAAATAATTTTGTGTTTTTTTTTCATATTTTGATTGCTTCTTAATTTTGATTTCACATAGAAGTCATTCATAATTGCTCTTAATCTATATTATTTTGTTGAAATTTGGATTGCTTTAGTGGCTTGGTTAAGGGTCTAATATTTGTCGAGTTAGAAGTCAAGAAACATAAGAAACTATGGTCCATGGAGGAGGTCCAAAGCTACAAAGAAAGGTTCCTATGAGAGCAAGAGGGGGTCAGAAGGTTTCAACTAGGAACTTAAATGGATACAAGCGAACATAGAAATGAGGAAATTGAAGATCATGAGCGGTTTTAGGCATCAGAACAATCAGTTTTGGTATAATTCTATTATCCTATATTGATTGGACATTGAATTAGTGTAAAAACTATACTAAAATCTTTTGTCTAATCTTAGCTAACCAAATCTATATTAAATGTACTAATATAGAAATTTACTTATAAAAATTATGTCTTTTATTATTGGAAAATATCTCATTGTGTATATACCTTTTTTGGATAATTTTTATAGTAAATTTGTATATTGTATGTCTGGAAATATCTCATTGTGTAAAGTTATTAACTACAGGTATGTATATATATGATTCCATCATTTGATTGTTGTGAAATTAGGAATTTGGATGTTGTAAATAATGTTGGGTTGCAATAGTTTTGATAAGTGACGAACTAGCAAATGGAGGCTAGACTTTGACATGAACTATAGAAATTGCATGAACTATAGAAACATCTTAGTTGGGTTTGGGCATTACCTAATGTTTATCATTTTCTACAACAAAGTTACGGATGTATTCATAAAGGTTGCTGAATATATGGAAATTCCAGTTCGACGAAGTGAGGAACACTGACCGAATATTTCGAAGAGCAGTATACTAAAGAGCAAGGTATATTAGTGGAAAATTGACGCCCATCGTGTATTTTGTATTGTGCGTCAAACTCGATTGAAAATAAGTTGAAAAAAGATTGAAAATAGGTGTCGAACATAAATCATTCATTTTATTCAGCCTTATTCAGAAGCACGGTATTGAAATATATTATCGCGATGAAAACTAGGTTTCAGTATTAAATACAATAGGAATAACAAATACTAAAGATAAAAAAATATCTAAAAAGAATAGTCTATTGGAGAGAAAAATGGAGTAATTGGGCTCTGATTAAAATACACACGACCTTAAAATGAGTAAAAACATAAATCATTCATTTTCTACAGCCCATTTCACAGTATGGTATCAAATCTATTATGGTTATGAAAATTGATTTTAAATATTAAATACAATGAAAAAAAAACCAAAAATATTCGATGCTCAACCCATCATATATTCAAGCCTGAAACTTTGACAAGGGTTCCAAGATATTTTCGTTGGAATATTTTTTGGGAAAAATATTTAGATAACAATGCATAAATTTTTACTCCATTGATGAAATTTGTGAAATTGAAGATTATAAATTATTGATCAAATTTCATCATCAGATATTGGTGTTATTCAAGTGAAATAGAAGGTTATAAATTGTGGTTTGATTGGTTTAATCATTGTCTATGAGGTGTTCGATGAAATGCATCCAAGTGTTTAATATTTCAAATATGGAATTGAATTTAAAATTAATTTTTAAAGTTAGTTGCATTGAAATTGATTTATAATTTGGACTAATTTGAGAGGTATACCGTATTTTTTTAATGTTTTGGCCTCTTAGGGTTTATACACTAAAACATAGAGTACCTTTTTTAAATTAAGGGTCTAAGACATTATAAAAAACACACACTAAATATCATTTTTTATTCTTTAGCTATATAGGGTTTATACATTTAAACTTAAGGTATCTTTATCAAATCGATTTATAATTTAGACCAATTTAAAATGTGTAACATGATGTGTAAATAGATAAAGTATCATAGAGGGTCCAAACTCAATTTTCTTAAGCAAAAAATTATAAGGTTTGTTTTATTTGACTTCAATTAGGACGGAAGGAAAAGCAAAGAAGCGACTGATTTAGCATGTTAGTAGAAAATTGACATGTCAAATATTTTGTTTAATACGTCAAACTCGACCGAAAATATTATGAAAAAACCCGAACAAGGTTCGGGAAAAGAACTAGTTATATAATATTTTAAATACAATTTATTAAACACTTTTATAAAATATTTCCAAATCCCTTAAAAATCCCAACCAAAAACCCAAATCCACTTTTAAAAGCTGAACCGGACCAATTTTACAACAAAAACAAAAACCAAACCGGTTTTCTTTTAATTAAGCTGAACCGGACCCCTTTTAATAAAACAGAAACTGGACCGGTCGAGCACTGTTCATCATCACCTTCATCCCCCGCTGCTGAGTTCGAAAATGGAGGAAAGGAAAGGGAGAGGGACGCTGCTCGCCGGCGACACCGCACTCCGACCACCCAAAGAACACCCATGGACACGGAAACAACAAGAAGAAGGAAGAGGGAGGTACGAAGAAGCTCACCGACGCGCGGTTTTGATGCTCACCAAAAAACGTTGTCGGGGCTCGATTGGGCTCGGTTTGTCTTGCCGGAGTTGGGACGTCGTCATAGGTGGCCTAGGAAGGGTGTGAGGAAGGTTAAAGTCGAAGCTTCACACAGTTAGAAGTTGAAAGGAGGAAGGACGGAGTCTTACCGAGCTCAAATTGCGAGAACAGGGGTCGAAGGTCAAAGGCGTTGCTCTCGGTGGCTCTGGCTTCTGCTGGGCTGCATCCGTTGCTTGGAGACGTAGAAGGAGTGGTCGGAGTTGCTACTGCTGCATTGGACGGACGGAGAAGGGAGGAAGGAGGAGCTGTGGCAGCTCGTGTTTGGGCTCGCAAAACAGGGGGACTGGAGGGTGCTTGTGGCTTCGGTTTCAATGGAGTTGGTGTTGGATTTGAGATCTGAGTTTCGATTTCGCCTGAGTTCGTTGTGACAGAAACGAAGTAAGAAGAAGATGAGTTTGGCGATATTTATACGCTCGGCCCATATCTCTCACAACCCAAAACAAACAATACAACCCAATACAAAATGATATAACCCGTATCCATTACAACTGAACTCGGATCCTAACACCCCTCAAGATGGAGGTGGGGAAGACACAACTCTAATCTTGCCAAGCAGAGGTCCGAGATGACAACCAGGAACATTTTTGGTGAGAAAATCAGCTAATTGATCTCGAGATGGGACATAATGTAAAGAGATCATGCCTTCCATAAGCTTCTCCCGAGCATAATGGCAATCAAGCTCAATATGCTTTGTACGCTCATGATAGACTGGATTTTTAGCAATGTAAATGGTCGCTTGATTATCACACTTCACAGGCACAGGAATGATGCCTGGAACATCAAGTTCCCCAAGCAACCTGGTGAGCCAAGCAATCTCAGTACAAACCCTTTGGAGAGATCGATATTCTGCTTCAACAGAAGACAGAGATACACTCTGTTGTTTCTTCGATTTCCAGGAGAGTAAGCAAGAGCCTAAGAATATAACGAAACCACTAATGGGACGACGAGAAATGGGACAGCTTGCCTAGTCTGCATCACAGTAAGCGTGCAGAGTAAACTTAGGACTCTTGGTAAGTAGGAGACCCTTAGTTGCAGTCCCCTTCAAATAGCGAAGAACATGATATGTAGCATCCATGTGAGCACTTCTGGGAGCTTGGAGAAATTGACTAAGAAATTGGACAATGAAAGCTAAATCCGGACGAGTGTGAACCATGAAATTCAATTTCCCTATCAAACGTCGATAACTGGAGGGATCTTCCAGCAAAACACCATCTGTAGGAGATAATTGCAGATGAGGTTCCAGAGGACTAACCACTGAAGACCCAGAACAAGGAAAATCTGAAAGGAGATCTGTAATAAAACGTTGTTGGCTAAGCAACAACCCATCTCTAACCTTGGTGAACTCAATTCCAAGGAAGAAATGTAATTCTCCCAAGTCATTGATACGAAACTGAGCATCAAGGAAGGCCTTGAGATGTAGCATTTCTGAAGTGTCACTACCAGCGACCAAAATATCGTCAACATAGACAGCTACAAAGCAAACCAGACCTTTATACTTTCGATAGAACAAAGAATAATCACTGGCAGATTGAGTGTAGCCTCGTCGTCTCAGGGCAGAGGAGAGACGAGCATACCACTGTCTAGAAGCCTGTTTCAGGCCATACAAAGATTTTCTCAGACGACACACTTTGTTGGAGTCATCAACCAACAAACCAGGTGGCACTTTCATGTACACTTCTTTGTCTAAATGCCCGTGGAGAAAAGCATTGTTGACATCTAGCTGCATCACAGTCCAATCCCTCTGCAATGCCACTAAAACTAGAGCTCGGATTGTGGTCATCTTGACCACTGGAGAGAAAGTTTCAGTGTAATCCACACCCTCCTTCTGTGTGAACCCTTTAACCACTAGTCTTGCTTTATACCTCTCTATGGAACTAGACATGGCCACGGGTCGAGAACCCGGGGGGCATGACCCGAACCCTAACCCGGGATTCCGGCGGGTCGACGAGTCGGACCGCTGGGTTGGCCACGTGGCAACAAACCGGGTACCCAGCGGGTTTTACGGGTCGACCCGCCGGGTCAACCATTTTAAAAAAAAAATGGTTTTAAACCCAAAACAAAACTCAACCCATCAAGTCTTTCACCACACTTTCAATTTCAGGTTGACAAAACATGGTATGTGGGAAGATATATATAAATACCTTCATTCCACTCCATCATTTCATCACACTTTAGATGTGGGAAAGCAAAAGTTTGATTGTGGGAATGACAAGTAGGGATATGAGAAGATATATATAGAGAAAATAAAGGTAGATAGCACACTTTCGATGTGGGACAAAAATATGGGATATGAAAGAAATTGTGAAAAATTGATGTTTCGTCGAATAGAATTATATGATGTAAAATGTAATGTAATTAAAGTATTTGGATTATATGGTGGAATATAATGTAATTTAAGTCTTTGGATTATATGATATAACATATAATATAATTAAAATGTTTACCTCTTAGGATTTAATGAAATGAATAACACATGGTGATGAAACATCATGATACAATATATCAAGTTATGTTGGATTATTCTTGCTATTTAATTCAATTGATAATTGTGTTGATCCATTAATCAATCATAAGTGTTTTACCCAATATTATATTTCATTCTTGTTCTTGAAAATCCGAAGTTCTATATCATTTTCATAATAACCGAAAACTCGATATTAAGGATACCATACAAGTGTAATAGCTTTATCAACAACAATATTTGTATTCTTTGAAATTATACGATAAATACTCCTAACTTAGTATCATATAGAATGATTTCATAGCGGATCCACCAAATAACACAAATGCTTAAGGTATTGTGTTGAACTTCACACTTTCTTATTACCCGTTCGTTATTTTAATCTTTCATAATTGATAGGTAAAATATTTTTCAAAAAAAAATATTTATATAAAGTGTAGTACTAGTGTTTGTATATGATAAAAAAATTATAATTATGGATTGACAAGAAAAAACCGAATGGTAGAGATTGAAGACATGACTTAGTTTTTACTTGTTTTTGTCCCACATCCCATCCCACATTAAAAGTTAGAGGAAAGGGGGAAGGGTGGTAACCCTATAAAACAAGCAAAGGTTGGGTAGGATCTTCACAACATGCAATGCATGACAATTTACACATTATGAATAAATAAAATTCATAATAACTGTAAATATAAATTCTAGTTTTTTTTAGTAAATTTTTTTATAAAAAAAAAATTGATGACCCATTAGGTTGACCCACTAGGTCGACCCACCGGGTCACGGGTTATCTTTTCCCCGACCCTAACACTGACCCTCAACCCAAGCCAACCCTTCGACCCTTTGACCCTGACCCGGCGGGTCACGGGTCGACCCGCCTGACCCGTGACCCGTGGCCATGTCTATATGGAACCATCAGCTTTCCTCTTCACTTTGTACACCCACCTGCATCCTATAGCTCTCTTCCCCTTGGGTAAGGTAACAATGTCCCAAGTGCCATTGGCATCGAGGGCTTTAAACTCATCTTGCATAGCTGCTTGCCAAACCACAAACTCACATGCTTCACTGAAAGAAGAAGGTTCATGATCTGGTTGAGCAGAAGCAGGTGCTGAAGCTGAAGGGTAGGAGAAATTGGATGTGATGGTGTGAAAACAAAACTCTGTTTCTGGGCAGTGAGAACAAACATATTCAGACAAGTATGAAGGAGGATGATGATCTTTTGATGAATGTCTAATGGAGACTAGTTGTGACACAGTAGGGGGAGGAACAACAAGCGGATTAGAATCAACAACAGGAATATCATCTGTGTCCATAAATGGAGACAGATTTTGTGAAGGAAAGCCAAACTGAGGAGAAATACTATCTTCTGCAGCATGAGAGAGATAAGGGAAAACATGCTCATGGAACACAACATCTCTAGACACCAATATCTATTGAGTCTCAACATTAAAGAGCTTGTATCCTTTCTTCCCACCAGGATACCCCAGCAACACACAAGGAGAGGCTCTGGAAGCAAACTTGTCTCTCCCATGAGACAAGGTTGAGACATAGCAGAGACACCCAAAACATCTAAAGTAATCAAAAGAAGGTGCCTGCCCATATAATTTCTCAAAAGGAGATTTCATATTCAATGGTTTGCTAGGCAACCTGTTGATAATGTGCACTGCCATAACCACACTCTCTCCCCAAAAGCGCTTAGGCAGCCGAGATTGAAACATGAGACTCCTGGCTACCTCCAAGATATGTCGATGCTTCCTTTCAACTACTCAATTTTGTTGAGGAGTAGCTGAGCAAGAACTCTGGTGTATAATACCCTGATTCAACAGATACTGGGTATATTCATTACTCCCTCCAAGTTCCATGGCATTATCAGTTCTGATGGACAAAACTTTCTTCCCAAATTGCCTTTCTACCAAGACAAAAAACTGCTTCATAGCAGTGAAAGCAACAGCTTTGTTAGGTAGTAACTGTACCCAGATAGTTCGAGTATAGTCATCCACCATCGTCAAGAAATAACGACACCTGTCATGAGTAGCAACTCTATATGGACCCCAGACATTAATATGCAATAGTTCAAATGCATGTTTAGTTTTAATAGAACTCAAAGCAAAAGGCAAACGTGCTTGCCTAGATCTTACACAGATCAAGCAAGATCTTAAATCCAGATTGCAGTCATCATTCAAACGAATAGAACTTAAAGTTTGAAGTCTTCGAGATGGCAAATGGCCTAATCTCTTATCCCAAACTGAGGCATCCACCAAATTTGGCAATTTATTTGAACTGTGAGTATGAGCAGCTACCTGTTCCGTGCCCCTGTATCCCAGCAGAAAGAGATCCTTCACCAGCTCACCAATCTTCAAAGGATTCTTCATGGAAGGAGCCTGCAGATAACAACCTTTTGTAGTGAACAAAACGAAGCAATCAAGTTCTCTAATCAATTTTCCCACTCATATCAAGTTGCACTTGAAATCAGGCACAAGCAAGGTGTTGTGCAATGTCAGCCCTTGTATAATTTCAACAGTCCCTTCCAAAGTGATGTCAATTGTCTCTCCCATTGGCAAGGTAACTGTTAAAGGCTTAGACAACTTGTAATGAGATTTGAACAAATTCAGATCGCTGCACATGTGGCCACTTGCTCCACTGTCAACAATCCAAATTCGTCCATCAAGCACTTGCTGAGATAATGAAGTACCTGAGAATCCTGAAAAGTCATCAACGACGGGCTCCTTTCCTCTAGATGCAGATCCAGTGGATTGCAACAAAGAAACAAGGCGTGCTATCTGATCACTAGTAAACTCTCCTTTCTGATTCTGATTCACATTTCCTGCAAACTTCCGATCCCACTATCTTTCTTATCTCTGTTCTCTGCATAACCTGGAGGAAATCCGATAAGTAAGAAACATCTATCCATAGTGTGGTTAGTCTTCCTGCAGTTGGTGCAATACAAAGGTTTTCTGTCATACTTTCCTTTTTCTTTCTCTGTGATTCCCTTTCCAGCACCAGTATTCGCAGCATTTCCAGATCCAGTACCAGATTCATGAGCTCCAGCAGTAGACGGCTTAGATCCAGGATTTGATGCCTTAGCGTGCATTGAAACCCCTTCTCCTTGACCAGATGCACTACCTTCATTGTTGTCTCTCTGATCTTCCTCTTGAGTGAGAAAAAAATAAATTCGATCCATATCAGGCAATGGATCTATCATGAGAATAGTACCTCGAACCGATGTGTAGGACTCATTTAATCCCATAAGAAGTTGTATAACTCTCTGATTTTCTTCATATTGACCAAATTTCTCCACATAATTGCAATTGCATCCATCACATGAACAAGATGGAAGATCCTTCATACTGTCCAACTCATCCCAAAGGATCTTCATCTTAGTGAAATAATCCGAGAAAGAGCTAGTACCTTGCTTCGTGGTGACCAATTCCTGACGCACCGAATACATCTGAGTTCCTCCGACTTTACTGAATCTGGAATGAAGTTGACGCCACACAGCTTGCGCAATGTCTTTGTAAATCACACTTCGCTTGATTATCGGACCTAAGTTGTTGGTGATCCATGAGAACACCATGTCGTTACACCTCTCCCACTGTCTGAACTTTGGTGAATCTGCAGCTGGCTTAACGATTGTGCCGTTAATAAAACCGACTTTGTTCTTCGCTGAGAGTGCAATCCTGATCGATCTTCTCCACTCTCCAAATCCTTTGCCTTCGAATGGAGGAGTGACTAGTATCAGTCTTGGATGATCGCTCGGATGAATGAAATAAGGATCGTTCGGATCAAGTTTAAGTAAATCTTCTGCCATGCTCACTTGTCGTCAGATCTAGAGATTAACCACCGAGAAAAGGTTGAATCAAAGTCCAGAATCAAATCAGATCGCTAGATCTGCTCTGATACCATGTTGGATTTGAGATTTGAGTTTCGATTTCGCCCGAGTTCGTTGTGACAGAAACGAAGGAAGAAGAAGATGAGTTTGGAGGGAATTTTAGATATTTTCCATTAGAATTTCTGGATCCGATTTTACAAAAGGATTGCCCATATTTATAGGCTCGTCCCATATCTCTTACAACCCAAAACAAACAATACAACCCAAAACAAAATGATATAACCCGTATCCATTACAACTGAACTCAGATCCTAACAGTTGGAGGGAGTACGACGACGAACTGGCATGTGGAGGTGAGGGGTGACTGAGATGGTGATAGTGGAGAGCTGAAGGGTGGTGATGGTGGTGATGAATGAAGACGGGGAGAGGGATGGGTGAAGTGGCGTGGGAATGGGGATGATCAGCAATGGGAATGGAGGGAGAGGGATGGATTTGAAAGGGTAAGGTGAGTGATGGGAGTGGGTGAGATATTACGTGTGAGATTGGTTAAAATCAATACCCGAAAACAAATCCCGAATACGCGAATTTCAAACCCCGAAATTAGTTCCCGAATGTTAGTTTCCCCAAATCCCGCTTTCTCGACCGATTAGATTTTTAAAACCGAACAAAGGATATCGCCATCCGATAATTATTTTAAATTCTCGAGGTAAAAGGACGGAATCGTTCGTCAAATTTTTAAATTCAGGTCGGAATCCGCTCTACGAGTCAAATACAATTTAAATTCATTTTTAATTTCTTTTTTCCGATAAATTAGGATTCGAAATACGATCCTTTACAAACATTATGGAAGATATCTTGGACATCCCTCTCCCAAACAACCATTTTGAGGTTAGACTATATTGATGATCAGACAGAGAAGGATGGTTCACTACAACTAGCGCGTTCAATTTGATAACTGGATACAATAGATGAGAGGTGGACCACAATGCATGGATTTGGAATGCAGAAATCCCATTTAAGATAAAAAAAAATTATGGAAGATTGAACAACAAGGACTACCTACTAAAAGCAGACTAGCACAAAGGGGGCATATCAGTCCCCTCAACTTATATATTATGTAATCAAATGACAGATGACGAGACACGCCTTAACATTCGTCGGGACATAGAAAATATTTTAAACAACACAAGAGATATTAAACCAATCATTGCCCTCTTGGGAATCAAGCTAGGCAAATCCAAAAAACAGAAACTAGCATTCACTTGGTGGACAACTTAGTACATATGAAACCAATTAATTTTCAATACAAAAAAAACATCTCCATCAGTAGGGGCATATATAAGATATCCAAAATTCATATGGAAATGATTCAGAACCAGCCCCTATAAAATTAAAACAAGGCAGACCGAGGACGAGAGATAACGACGATAAGTGGTAAGAAACCACCATTTGGGACTTTTAAACTCACTTTCGATGGCTCAACATTATATGACAAGAATAGTACAATTGGATATATTATCAGAGATTGAAATGGTAAGCAATTCACATAGGATGCAAATCACTCGGAAAATAGACTCCTCTTAGGGCCGAAGCCCTGGCCTTACGACAAGATATTCATAAAGTAGTTGAACTAGGGATAAACAAACTACAAGTTGAAGAAGATTCTCTTATCATTATCAACCAACTTAAAATAATTCATAGATGCCCATGAAAAATTGAACTTTTTATGTCTGATATTGCAACAATTTATCAAGAGTGAGAGAAGTATTCTTCTTTCACGTGCTCCGTTCTAGCAATAGAGCGACGAATAAGATAGTGCACCTAGGATGGCAATGGGGCGGGGACTCCCCGACCCCCGCGGGGAATCCCCTTCGCGGGGACGGGGATGGGGAAATTAAATGGGGACAGGGACGGGGATGGGGGCCAAACTAATTCCCCGCGCGGGGACGGGGATGGGACGGGGACAATAGTCCCCACCCCGTCTCCGTTGGGGACCCCCGTGGGGATCCCCGATGGGGAGTACGAAATCCCCATTTTATTTTAATTTTGCCTAAATTTATATAATTTGTCTTTCACTTTTGAAAATTTACCTATAATTTATATTTATTAAATATTATATGCAATATTTATATCATTTTTTAACACAATTTTAATAATATCGTAAAATTTTCTATAAAATGGGGGGAAACATGAGCTTTAAACGGGAAACTCGCGGGGAATGTAAACGGGAAAAATTATGCGGGGACAGGGTGATTTATATTTCCCGAGCGGACGGGGACGGGAACGGGGATAAGGTTCATAAACGGGGACGGGGAGGGTAATCCCCGCCCCGAACCCGCCCCGTTGCCATCCCTAAGTGCACCTTAGCTACTCGACTGGGAGCCTTGACATCTGCATTGATCCCTTCCCCAGGGATCCCAGATTAAGGAACCCTAGGAGAGCCGCTGACTCCAACTACGGTCCATGTACGATCCATACTAGATCTGACCAACTGCCCATCCTACCTCCTCTACATTCTTGACAGCCCATCTTAGTTATTTATACCAAGCATTCTTCTTACGACTGAACCATTATGGCAAGCAAAAGTTTGATTCAGAGGGAGAAGAAGAGGCAAAAATTCCCTCATTAAAAAAAAACAAAAAAAAAACAAATGCCACAATTTGATGATATATGAAAATTTTGGTTGCTTATGGAATGCTTATGCATCGTTAAATTAAATTGTGGAAAATTGCTCATCCATTGCAATGTCTAGTTAGACGAATTTAGCTAAAATTAAGCTTCGGTCAGAACTAAAACACTTATAAGTTATAACCATAAATATGTGTTGATAACAAGTTTGGATCAAACTAGCCAAATACAACTTTTTGTTGTTCATACCAACTCATATTTGATAATGACCGATCCGGACCAGGCACGATACTCAAACCTGGTCCGGACTCAGGTCCATTTAAGACGCATCTACAAGAAAGTGAGGTGAAACAGATCAATTCCCACTGAACATTGATCAAATTCCTCCTGTCCCAAAAAAAAAGAAAAAGCAAAAGGCATGGAAATGGAATGTGTTAAGTTGCTACAATATTACCCCTTCTTAAGTTACTATCATGTGATGAAGACATCTTTATTCTTTGCCAAATGATGCTTTTCCCTCCTCCATCACTCTCAAAACAATATGACATCTTCAAGATTAAGAAAAGAATAGGTGCAGTATCCACCACCCTCTCGCCACCATTACACACCTTTTTTCTTGCCTTAGAACACTTGAAAGGTATTATTCCCCTTTGATCATACCATTCATTTCTAAGATCTCTGCGTAAAAGTTAGATCGGATCACAAACGCGACACTTGAACAAAATGATTGAATACGAACAACAACGCGTGTTATCCGTCGAAGTTTACATGATCATGTCCTAAATATGCTACTCTGTTGTTTTAGCCCTAAAGATACACGAAAACGGGGTTTTTCTGCTCATAAACGAAATGTTCCTTGAAACAATTGTTATGGATCAACCAAAAGCGAGCGATCTCCTAGACAGAGGCTCGGTGAAATAGACATGTCCGGGAAAATGTGGAGTACTAATTGCTTGAGTTGATCACATATGGATAAACCCTCCCAAGATAAGTCAAATCAAATGCAATCAAACCCAACCCTTTTAACTCCATTGAAGTATTTGAAACACATGATCCTTTTTTATCTTCGAGGATGGATGAGTGTTTTAACTTACAAATAATGTATACAACCCCAAAGCAATACACATATGTTCAAATCCATTTTGTTGAGATCTCACTCTCTATTGCTTCTACTGAATTGCCCAGTTGATCTCTTGATGGATTCGATCCGTTGGAGCCTAATCTGCTCTCGGAACTTCGCTATGAACTCATCGGCCTTCTTATCGACATCCGGCCCTTCATCATCAACACCACTAGACGAAGCACCGCCGCCCTCCTCCCTGCCATTTTCCGGCTCCTTAAGCTCTTCCGCATCAGGAAACTCGTCGTCTTCTTCAGCATCATCATCACTTGTGGCCGGAGCTTCTCCAAGGAAGTCATCTCCATCTCCTTCGCGCTCATTCGTGTAATCCGAGAACGACAACGACGACGATCTCCCATCATGGGCTGGCTCCTCCGGCTCCTCATCGGCTTCTTTCCAGCTTCTTGATCTTACAGTCCTGCACGACTTCCCACCTGGTGAGTAATCAAGCTTGCTACGAGGCGAATCCTCCCATGGAGAAGCTTCATTGCCATGATCAGATATGTCGGTTTTCGCCTTAGCCAATGAAGATTTACCGAACAAAGCCACTGGTGGTGGAGGCGGTGGCGGCGGTGGCGGTGGAGGAGATCTGTAAACGGCCTTCCTCCTTGTCGAATCCTCGCTTCTTTTCGACTGCGACTCGAACATACTAGCCATTGGAGGATGGTGATCAAGATCAACCAGATCATCTTCCTTCTTCTTCTCCAGCCTCCCAGATCTCGATCTCCATGGAATTGGGGACGGAAGCACAACACTTTCAAGTTCTGAGCTTGAATTCAGATCGAATTCAGAAACCTCACTGGAATCTGAAGCCCTAGATTTCAAGCTCCCATTTCGAATCTTCATCTCCCAATTCAGAGGCTCCTTAGGAGCCGAATTAGAGCTGTAACTTTTAGACCTGGGATAAGACCTAGCAGAAACCCTAGATTCATCGCCGCCATTCTCATCCGAAACCCTAGATTTCAAGCTCCTCACGGGGAGGAGCAAGGGCTTATGATCATCATCCGCCATGGCAGATCCAGCTTGTTTCTTACTCGCCACGACAACCACAGGCTCGTTCCGGAAGTACTGAGAGCTCCAAGTCTGGACCTTGCTACCGCCATCACCGAGCAACGGCGAACCAGTCGGGGAATCGACCTCGTCGTCGAAAACGGAGGAGGCCTGCAGCAGCCTGGAGACATAGGACTGGGCGGGGTCGGCCTTGTGGGGTGCCTCGCCGCCGGAATCGTCGTACCGGCGGCTGAAAAGGCCGTAGGAGACGGCGATTCCGACGAAGACGATGTGGAGAAGCTCCCAGCTTTGGGAGAAGAAGTTTTGGCTGAGGAATTCCGGGGCGATTGAGGGGACGATTGGGATGACGATGAAGAAGAAGAAGGCGATAAGGGCTCGGAGGAGGAAGTGGGAGGGGAAATTGGTTGGGGTTGGCTTGGATTGGGGCTTGATTGGGGGGGCTGAGGCCTCATCCGCCATTGATGAGGTAATGGAGGTTTGATTTGGGGATGGTGGAGAGGAGGGAAAGGGGGGAGGAGAGGAGGGGAATGGGGGTTTTGAAGGGAAGGAATGGGGGAGAGAGAAAGGGAGGTGCTTTGGAAGAGATCATCGGCTACTGAGCTGCCATGGATCTTCTGCTCTTCAGCTTTAATGGAGTCTGCTTTTTCCCTCCTCCATCGGTTGTTTTTTGGTCGTGTAATTTTGCAATTTTATTTTCCACTTTACAAATTGGGAAATTTTTTTTCCGGTTAAATACATTTTGTTTTGAAGATACAAATATTTTTTTTTCTAACTTATGCCTTAAATCGCAATTTGTATAGGTGAAATTGTTATTTAAGTATTCAAATTTGAAATATTTTACTACTATATTTTCTCATTATGGTCTTGTGAGATTATTTACTGTTTCATTAAAGTTAAAATATTTCATACTTTATTACTTACTACAGTATTTTTTTTAATAATAAAAATTATATTCATTCCATTAAGAAAAACATGTCACTTACCATCTTTTCGTCGGTGAGGATATTCTAATCCGCATTCATAGTCCCTTTTATAGTCCGCTATTTTTTATTGGTTGAAATCAATTAGTATAAAACTATCTCATTTATTAAGAAAAATAATAAAATAATTCAGCACATTCAATCAAGCGATACAAACTATATAATGGACTATAATTGCGGATTAGGTGATTTCAACCTTCTTTCCGCCCTCTGGACAAAGGTATGTTTGAGATTGTGAATCCTTACCTACATAAAAAAATATATATATGTCGCTTACTATTCACGCAAGTTTTTTAAAATGATAAAAACTATATAAAATATTTATTTTTTATATACATTTTTTTAAATTTTGTGCTCATTAATAATAACTACAAAGTTTTTAAAAATTATTTAAAAAAAAGATGTTTTATATAAGTTTTATCATCCTAAAAAAACATGTGTGATTAGTAAATGACATCTTTTGTTACACAGAGGGGGTATTAATTAATTATTATTTTTAAAAAAATTATATATATTTTTATTTATACATAAACATTAAACATTTTAGATGAGATAGTAGAATTGTGATATTTTTTTTATTTAAAGAATGGTTTTCAAATTTAAAAAAAAAAGTTAGCATGCGTTCTTTCTTATAGGAAAGAGATGAGATCTTTGAAAAATTTAAGGAAATCTAAGATTTGTTTTTTTATAATTATATTTTTTTCCTTTTTTTATGCATGGAATACCAATATTATAATCATTCCGGAATGGTTCAGTCGGAAAGAACTTGTGAGTAGCACCCAAAAGTTTTTGGTTCGAACCTCGAATGTTCGCTCTCTATTTATCAAAATTAAGGAATACCAGTATTATTATTTTTTGTTGTTGTTGTTGTTGATAAGATACTATATTTTTGGTTAGATTAGACCTTGTTAAATTATGATATCACTTCATACCCTCTTATAACATAAAATAGAATAATAGTCCATCAATTTTAAATTACTTTCAATTTGGGATAGCTCAAGTAAATCTTTCTCACCATGCATTGAATTCGAAAGCTCTACATTTAGATTGAATAATGCTATCTATGGGATCATAATTCATAACCTCTAAACCAATTTATGATGTACACTTTTTTTTTGGGTCCATATGATGTACACTTTATGACATACAAAAATATAGCCTATCAATCTTGATCCAAACATTATATTGCATAATTTTGAAAACGACCTTATTTGGAACCTACTTTTATTCTACATGAAAAAAGTAAACACTCTCTAATCTCAGCTTAGTTTTAACGCTACAAAAAGTTCGGTTTGATTTACCTAACTAAACTTTAAAAAAAACAATCTAAAAAAGTTATAATATACAATTGCTAAGGTTAGTACGGTTGGCTTAAGGATTCCAAGTAACGTTCAATATTTTAACTAGTTTATAAAATAACATTTATAATTTTAAAATACATTTTTTTAAAGAATATAAATCCAATTAAGGAATGATGGTGATGGGTTCCCTTAATGATATTTTTAATGGTTAAATTAACATTAAAAATATAAAATTGAGCAATAAAATTGAACATTCACACATTCAATCGAGTTTTCGACTAAAAATTTACAAGGATGGTCTATTGCCAATGAAAGCTTTTTATAAGTCGGTTTCCTAAAACTAAACATGTAAGATCTTAAAGAGGTGGTTTATTATAAATAGGTATATTTAAGGGTTGTTTACTTCAATTTAGGCTAAAAAGATACCCTTAATCTAAAAAAAGAAGAGGATGAAAGTACAAAAAAAAAGAGGGAAGATGAATTCAAGTGGGGAAAAGTGGGAAAGGAATGATGAGTCTGGAGAGAGAAATCAATACGTTGCGTAGAGGTGGGCGGTGGGGAGGATTCTTCTTTTGGATTGCCTACGCTAATCCTTTTTTACCTCTCTCTTGACTCTTGAGAGTAGTTGATCCCCTTTTTTCACTTCATATTCATATATGCCATCAATCAATAATCATCCCTAGAATGCCTATCAATCACAATGTTAAATTTAAACGAATTTTTTTTAAAATTAGCCAAAAAAACTAAAAATAATTAGCGAAATGGTTAAGATCCCAAACTATTTTGGGATTTAGCTAAAGTTGGGTAAAGTCGCTGTTTGAAACGGCGACTTTACCCCAAACTTTTAAAAAAAATAATATAATATATAAGTCGTTGTTTCTCCCTTATTTTATTAAAAAAAATCTCTGACAAAAGCAAGCCCAACCCCCCCCCCTCTCCCACCCGTACTGCCTCCCCTCTCTCTCTCTCCCTCTCCCACCCGTACTGCCTACTCACTCTCCCCTCTCTCTCACATCCCTTCTCTGTCCGTTTTTTTTTAAGTATGGAGCCTCTCTCCCTCACATCTCTCTCTCATTCCTTTTTGTTTAAAAAAAAATAGGGAGAGTCGCTGTTTGTAACAGCGACTCTCCCATGTGTATTTTTTTTACGTCTTTCATTATTTTTACATTAATTTGAATTTTTTCTATAAAAAAATAGTAAGTCGCTGTTTGAAACAACGACTTATATATTATATTATTTTTTTTAAACTTGGGGTAAAGTCGTTGTTTCAAACAGCGACTTTATCCAACTTTGGCTAAATCCCAAAATAGTTTGGAATTTTGGCCATTTCGCAAATTTTTTTTTGATTTTTTGGCTAATTTAAAAAAATTCAATTTAAACCTAAATTTATCTCTTATCCGTTGGTTTTTATGATGAAATTTTATCGAGGTTATATGTTAATTAAACATGTTTATTACAAGTATGTGTGACGAGATACACACTCATTAGACTATTAGACTTTAACATACATGTTATTAAAGTTAGTCGGTTTTGAACTAGATCATTAATCGATTAGTTAACATATTGGTTAACCGCATTCTAGAGTGTTTTTAAATTTTACTAACTTCATTTTTTTTTATTAGGTAAAAATTCGAAGGTCGGACAAGTCTGACTCATCGAAAGGCCGACAAAGTCGGCCGACGACGAACCGTCAAATGTACAACCTAAAATACAGAAATACAGAAAACAAGCGAAATGAACTAAGTAGAAATAAACTCTACAACTAGAAGATCCAAGAAAACCAACTCCAAAAAAGTTGAGGAAGTCATCGAAGAACGAAACCAAGCACCACCGAACAGTGGCACCGCGGGCCAGCGGTACAGCAGGACTCTATCTCCTGTGGGTAGTGCAGACGAACTCCAAGGAAACTCAATCCCGGATACGAAGTCGCCCTGAGCGCACCACCTCGACCCCAGTCAGTCCCGACTCCAGACTCCACACCTCCCAACCAAGCAGAAGACCTCCTAGAAACATCGGAAGCAGAGCCGCAAGTTGCTCGAACAAAACGCCACCAAGACTTCACCTACAAGAATATCGTCAAGCCCTTGCGGGATTTAGTCAAACCCTTTCGGGTAAGCCCTTTCGGGGGTTGGTTTAACCCTTTCGGGTGGGTTTGTAAATGTAAAAATAAAGACAAATAAATAATTATATAAATATAAAAATACATTTATATTTATATAAATATTTAAATATTTTTACTTTTAAATTATTTTATCTATTTATAATTTTTAATAAACCGGGCTGCTTTGGGCCCAAGACTTTGTCTTGGCCAAATTCACTAATACCGGGTCACCTTAGGGCCCAAAGAACACAAGCCAGGCCAAATTCACTAATACCGGGTCACCTTAGGGCCCAAGGTAAGCCCGAAGCCAAGAAGAGTAAGAGGCTCGTTTGTTCACCCACCTCCCACTGAACCGTACACCCAAACCCAACCCCGGAGTCGGAGACGGACGGCCGGCCACCGGTCGAGGACCAGCGGGGGCAGACCGGGCGCACAGTAGAAGCCCAGAGGGAAAGAATTACAACAGTGGAAGCGGCGGGCAGCCAAGGAAGAGGATGTCGAGGCGAATCCCGCCACCGCCAAAGATCAAAACGAAGCCCCGGAGGACTGAAGTTGCAATTGGTCGGAGGAAGAGGAAGGAGAAGGAGGTGGAAACGAGATCCCGACACCCCAAAACAGCCTCCGCCACAACCAAAAAAAGGATAATACAAGAGGTATGACAGAGGGTTTAGGAAGGCGGTAGAAATGGCCGCCGTACACACACAGGCAATTGGCCACCCAGAAAGAGGGAGGGGATACTCAAGGCAGCCGAAACAGCACAAGGCCGAAGTCGGGGACGAAGGCATCCCCGCCGGCCCCAAACACCGACGATTGAAGGCTGAGGAGGGAAACCGCTCAGCACCACCGACCACAACAGGTAGAGCCCGTCGGAGGAGGAAGAGGCGTCGAGGACGAAATCGAAACCGGATTGGAGGTGGGAAAGACGGAGAGTCATAACTCTTTGAATCCACTTGGGGGTTTTGGAAATTGGAAGGCTATCGATAACTTTTACTAATCAATTTGGTGGTGGAAGCCTTGGTCAGGCTGATCTAGAGGGCGACGCAGTGCTGGGTTAACGGTGAATAGTTGCCGGAAAGTGTTCTCTATTCATATTTCTCAATGATAGGATTTGCACAAAAGAGAGTTTCTCTCTCCTAAGAGAGAGAAACCCTCTCAAATTTTACTAACTCAATAATAACAAACAAGTGTATCAATTTTTTTTTCCGACTAAAAATGTATCAATAAAAAGGACATGGGTACCTAAATCTCTCTATATTGAAGATTAAATATTTATTTTAAAAATGGATTATATTTTTAGATTGGAATAAGTATTGTATATAATACGTACGTTAGGCTTGAAATATGTGTTTTTCAGCTTTCTCATATTATTTCATCTTCTTTTGGTCACTTTTTTGTTTTCCTAAATGAGCTCATATAGTTGCTCATTTAGTTGCTCGCGTGTAACCGACATTAAGTTACAGATCGATACAAGTGTTTAGGGCATTGTTAGATACACCGCAAATTAAAATCTCACAAATCAGCATTGAATTAGTCATGCTTCTAAATGTAGGGGAATCTCAAATTAATCATGCTTCTAAACATTTATACAGATGGTTGGAAGGTGATTAGGCAAAGTCCTGATGTCGCTCCATGTCTTATTGAACTATTATTTGCGGTGTATATAGTCTCCGCGGTTTATAACGTAGTACACTTTTAACAATACATAATAATCAATCTATTAATTAAAACATGATGTTTTACTATTTATGCACGCTTTTTTAGGTGTTAAAAATATATATTAATTTTTTTTTTATAATTTCATACTCATTAGTTATTACTATTAAGTACGTATGAATTTATAAAAATTAAGGTCTTTTTTGTTTGAGTAGCGATAAATAGAAGGAAAATTGATCAAATTTTATGTGTAAAATTTGTATAGTCATCACTTTTTTGTGAATCTAAAGATGGAGAGATATAAATGGTTAGAGCATCCTAGGGGATAGTATTACCCTATACTCAAATTAGGTAATCAAATAACGGGAAATTAAATAAATTTTATATGTAAAATGAGGGAAGGGCAATGGTTATAATTTGATTAACGAATCTTAACTTAACAATGAAATATATTCAAAAGGTTAACCATTACCTTTTCTTACCTTTTATATTTATAAGGAAAGGAATTCGATTATCTAGACAAGTCTAGAAAAATCGAGAGACCAGAAAAGTCGGTAGATAGACAAACCATCATGTACAACCTAAATCAAATAACATAAGCAAATGAAGGAAATAACAAGAAGCAAATGACGGAAAGGAAAACGCAAAAATAAAGTACAATATGTCATCGTACACTGTAAACTACAAGCTAGCAAAACCAACGAACAAATCAACCAAAAAGGAAGACACTCACAGAAAACTCTGGGGATTCACTAGTGAACACCTCACTCCAAACCGAATCAATAGATGTCGATCGCATTTCCACGACGTCTATTAGCTTGACAAATCAGCCATCATTCACATGAAACCTGTACCACAATAAGAAAGGCAAAGTACACAAACCCATAGACGAAAACTCTAGCCATACCATTGCCGAAATGAATCCCCAAACCCATCTCACACCCTCGAGAACGATAACAAGATCGTAAATAGGTTACAATAAGGGTAAGCCAAAATTAATAGAGCTGTATAAGACGAGATAAATAATAAATAAACAAAAACAATAACCAGGCTTAGAGGTCGGACAACAGTTAGCAAACAAACTCATAAGGCGCACATACCTCTTTTTTTTTTGGCGAAAAAACAAGAAGTTTTCTAACGCCGACCATGCCAAGACAACCTCCAGGGAGTCGCCGCGAAGGGCGGTCCCAAGGTCGGAGCCAAGCACAACGCCAAGGGTGGCCCCAAAGAGGGAGGAACCAGTAGAAGAGCTAAGGGCAGAGCCATAGTTGCCCTATGGTGGGCAGAGCCGAAGGAGGAACCGGATGCAAAGCGATCGAAGCTTGAGGAGGCGGAGGGGGTGTGGAACCGATGGTGGCAAGGGGAGACGAGGGAGGCTAACGAAGGCCGGATCTAGTCAAGGCGGTGAAGACCGGTGAGGGCGACGGGATGGCGGAGCCGAGGGAGCCCTAACGGTGGCCGGAAACTAGGGCGGAGCCAAGGGAGAAGGCAAGAGCGGAGCCGCGGGAACTACAACGGTGGTCGGAACCATGGGAGACAGAGGCAAAGGAATTTGAAGGCAGATGCTGGCACTGGTGGGAGGTGGGCGAGGTGCTGCTGGGCAAGGAGGGAGGAGGAGCGAGGCGACGGTAAAAAACGACTCTCAAACGAGAGCGTTTTAGGGTAGCCCATTTGTCTTTTGATTTCTTAGAAATAGAATTACCTTTTTCTACCTAAAAACAAATATGGGTAAATATGAATTTAAAAAAAAATTAAAAAAAATGTTGATATTTTATACGGTACATAATTTTATTATTTAAAAAGTACATAAATATGCATTAATTAAAAAACGATCTTTCTATTTTATATCCTAATGACATAAGATAAGACTCTAAATAGGGAAAGATTTCCTACTAAAAATATAGTGGAGCCTAAGAATCTAATTATGCCTCGAACATACGATAGAAAAACCGTAAAAAAAAACTCACAGTTAAACAAAAAAAAAAAAAAACCGCTGATAAGGCGCCAAAAATACCCCGCCAGGCACCACCCGTTCATAGAGAAGGCGGGAAAATCAAACTGCATAAAACTCACAGTATTAAACTGCATAAATCGAGTGAGTTGAAGAGATCCAGATCCGATTCCCCCAAATGGGCGACCCGTTCGACTCCATCGTCGACTCCTGCAACCTCCCATCCTCCCAACAACACCTCTTGGATGAATCCCACTACGCCCGCGAAGATGAAGAAGATGAGCCCTCCACCCTCCACAACCCGCTGGAAACCTACTCCGGCCCTCCACTGTTTTCCTCCGCCGACGGCGACAGCATCGTCACCAGCTCCGCTCCGGGATCCCCAACCTCCGCCACCACCACTCCTCCGGCGGACGAATTCTTAACCCCTCCTGAAGACCCCCGCCGTCCAATCGAGACCGATGTCGATTCGATCATGGTCGGGGAGAAGCGAATGCCTGAGACTCGGAGTCCGATATCTCCGTCGAAAAAGGCTAGGGTTTCTGAGGGCTGTTCGAGTTTGCAAACCGAAGAGATTGACGAGGATTACGAGGACTGTGGTACCGAGGAGATGGAAGACTACGACGAGGACGATGAAGAAGAAGAAGCGAATGCGCAACGAACAACCGACAGCGATACGCTGATGGAGGTGCTGGCATTGCTGGCGAGAGAGGAGCTTCAGCATTGCTGTCACGAGAGCGGTGGTGTCGATATCTTGGAGACTGCCAAGCGTCTCGGCATCGAGTTCCCCGGTGATGGTGGCGATGAAGAAATCCATTGATGGCTTAGGACATTTTGTAATCAAGTAGAAATGAATTTAACTTTGCTACTAGTTTACAATATTGTGCATTGAATTCACTGTGACGATAACTAGTTAACATTTTTATGTGTTGAAAACCTTCATACCAACAAATCTAGTTACAAACAAGATCAAAGAGGGCTTAAGATTCAGCTTCTACTGCAGTACAGTACATGTGAAGGAAAATAATACAACAGGAAAGCGGGGAAACGAAAACGAAGAGACTTATGCACACAAAAGAAAAAAAGGGAGGGGAAAAAATGGAGGAATGAATTTCTTGGTTTAATTTAAAATCTATCAGTCTTACTTGACCATAACGAATGAGGTGGCTAAACAGACAAGGTTGTTTGACGTCTTGCACATTTTCTCTGAGGGGTTGTCGAGCTATACTGTGGGAGAGGGTGAAGACAAGGAGAGTTTTAGAAAGAAGCCGAACATGATTCCTATGAGCGCCACAACAGCGGCAAATGTCAAGGAGAATCCTGGGTTGCCTTTACGCTGCCTGCTTCTTCTCAACGTCTCCTGGAACAGAAAAGAACATTTGATTAGGTGACGAGAAATTTCACAAATGGCTAACATTTAATGTTTTCAGTTCTCTTTGGAGACCAAGTTAAGTTGGAGCTCCTGGTTGGTGAAATGAACTAGACTAATTTTTTTTCGTGTGTGATGATATCAGCTAGTCAGCTACCATGGCATGATTTTAATTTTTACCAGCAAACAGAACCATGATCCTTGAGGAATACAGGAATTATTCAAGAGTTTGAGCTATCATAGGCATAATCCCAGCTATTTTAATCATTTCCTCAGTCGAACAGAGTCATTTCTGAAAAGCTTAATTGCACAATTCAGATCCCTCTAGGCTCTAGTAATGTGCTGATGGCTAAAGTCTTGATTTATAGCATAAACAAGTCAAATCAGTCGCAGAAAATCTATCATATCTAGAGATTTATGCATTCTTTCTCACTGAAATCATTGACCTAACTACTAACAAGGTTTACTATACATAATACATGGTTATTATTCATCAAGAAGCTTTTATTTGAAATCTGGATGATGTTTTACATTCAAGGCTTGATAAGTGCATAAAATTCAAAGACAAAAGGGTATAGGCTGCAGATACTCACAATTTCCTGTTGGAGTTGTTGTGTTTGCTGAACAGCAGCGTCCCTTTCTTCCTTCAGATGCCTCAACGCTGGATTCTGTTAAGACAGCATAACATTGATGAGAATTAGAGGAACGAGAAACAAAAAACAATATGCTGAATCCATCAAGGTTGCTCAAGAAGATCCGCAAGGAAGATACAAATTATGCCACATTCAACAGAGCAATCACTTTGTGCTTCACTGATGATGATAAAAACAATCATATAAATAACCTGACTCATAAGAGAAGTCATCTTATCCACAACGAAATGAAGCAAATGCAAGAACCATATGTCTCGATTCTTTTATTTTACTGAAAAAGTTTTCCCCAAGTAAATAGAACAAACATTCACATTATGAAAAATGCTAGTGGCCTGCTTATTATTGAGAGATGCTTCATCTCTAAAGCTGTTTGACACTTCCACATAATTGGTTCAATTTTGTTGTCATTATGTATGCATGGTTTATTCCAGACAAAAGAGGAGGTGACATTGCACTTACATCATTAATATTGGAAGCTTGTGCCTGAAACTGCAAACACACATGTGTTAGAATAAGCAAAACAACATTGGCAAGCGCATAAGAAAGCTCTCATTGATCAGCAAGCTAGCTACTTTGCCAGCTTACCTTCAGAAAATAACAGTAAGGTGATCTGTGGATGAGCAAAAATGATAAAAATATTCGAACAGGAACAAGTAAAAGAAATCCTATGAAGGCCTTAGTGAGTTTTGAAGAGATAACTAAACTTGCCTCATCTGGGCTTCGTTTGGCACTGTTTTTAGAACCATCATCTTCTTGAGCCGAGTTAGGAGAGAGATATAAAACTCTAAGCTTATGTTCTTCTAGTTCTCTTCCACCTTCTTTAGTGAACTGTATAAGGCAACATCAGATGACTAAATTAATATGGAGGAGACATGTCAAAATAAGACAAGATTCCTAACATTATAAATATGAAAAATAAAATACTTACAGTATTGGATGGAAGAGTATCAGTATCAGTATTTGGAGGAACAAGTGTGCTCTGAAGAAGAAACTTGTCTCTGATTATCATATCAGGTGGATATTCTCGTTGAGCCTGTAGAGTAACTATAAATCCAGAAAATAAAAATCATTGCATTGCCCAAAAACGGAATATCTTAAGAGTTCAGATACGTTCGAAGAAAAATATTGTTACTCGAAGCAAGTACGGCTGTACAATAACGGAAATTATCACAGCCACTTCTAATTAGCCAAAAGGACCACCTAGTAGTAAGTAACTCATCACTTGAGCTTGTAGCATGATTCAAAGGACACACTCATGGACTGATTATATATTTTATGCAACAATGACAGATTCTCACCTCTGATGACACATGAATCCCAAGGATGAATAACACCAGTATTTGGTCGAACAAAGTACTTCTTAGGTGAGGTAGTTTTGACCTGGAAAGCACAAGGGAGTATAAATAAAGAAATAAAAGCATCAGAGATTAATAAAGAAACAAAAGCAAGGATCGGAAATTAATAAACAATTAAAAGCAAGGATCAGAAAGTAAGGAAACCAAACAAAGAAGGATGGATTATACACCAATCTTTACCTTGAAAGCAACATGATTATCAGTGTTGTTTGAAACTTTAAGATCACAATAAGTTTGCTTTTCCAGCTCAACTGTCCACCAAGGTTAATAGTTGCAATGAGTGCTCAAAAAGCAATTAAGTTACACAAATGTAGCCAGATAAACAAATAATTATTTATTCACTATCAGAAGCAATCAACCAAGTTCTAAAACTGAAAGAAAATGTGAATCTGTAATTAAAGCATTTGACTGTATAATCTGAACATGGTACTCTCCTTCTTCCTTTTTTTTCCTTTGTATGTGATCAATTTCAACCAGTAGATTCTACAAAACTTTTTAGAGAACTGCTTCTGGGATAAAGAAAACATCTATCATAGTAATGATTTCATAAAGACTGATATATTTCTCTATATAGAGATATGATTATTCATTACAAAGTCATTAAGATACATGTTTTTGGACCGGAAATCCTAAATTGTGAAGCCTATATCCTTCCCCCCAAACCTCAGTATTAACTATTCGAGTGAATTATTCATGTACCAACTAAATAAGATCAGATGGACAATAATCTAATTTCAGTTTTCCTTTCTACACAGCCCCAAAAAAAGGAACAGCTAATTCGAGCTAAAGTCCAAACAGCTTGGTAGACAACAATGACAAATTAAAAAACCGTTAGGTAATTATTCAGAATATGCTTCAATTTCAGTCGGCGTTTAACGATTGAAAGAGTTTCAAAATGAGGATCGATTCCTTGATTTCTAGTTTGCCTCCTCTCAACTATAATCAATTTTGCAAATTAGCTTCAAAGATCACAACTTATAGCTCAGGCGAGCGGATCTATGGAAAGCATTAAAATTAGCTCGCAATAAGGAACTCGAGTCGAATATAAAATTAACAAGACGAATAGAAATTAGAGAGCGTACATTTGAACCTGAGCTCCTCCGGTTGAATAGACACCAACGGTTTACCCCCATTCATCGTCGCCGAAACCGAAAGCACAAAAGCCTATGTCATCGGCGGCAACAGAAACAAATTCATCAACCACAACGACACAAAACAGTTATTCGCAGAGAGAGAAATCGAGATACGCGGAAAGATACGGGAAAAGAAGAAGAAGGAGAAGAAAATAACAGTTGTTGAAAAGAAAGCATGAGAAACGAACATGTATTGGGAGCAACGGAGAGCGAAAATGGCGGATCGGTCGATCGATCAATCGATGGTGTGGGTGTGCTATCAGAAACAGGGTTCCCAAAGCGAGCGAGAGAGAGAGAGGAGAGAAATTTGGGGAACCACACGGAGCGCGAGAGAGAGAGAGAGAGAGACGGAGAGAGACAATGAGAATCTTTCAGTTTCAGGTGTCTCTCTTTCTTCGTTTTATTATATCTTGGTTTTCCAAAAACATACAAAGTTGTTGAAATTAAGTAAACTTTTTTTTTAATCTTCACAATTTATAGTTTAAAAAAAAAAAGTAGAACTCCAAATTTTAAGAGTATCAAATATCTTCAAATGTTTGACTCGATCGTTTAAGTAAAGTGTGAGTACGGTTATCAAATGTTTGAACAAATGGGAGCAATTTACTTGCGATATTTGGTTGACATTCATTAAAAGGATCTAATAATTATGAGTTCAATATATCCTGTTTAGTAGAAAGATGAATCTAATCAAATAAAAAGCTCCAAGGTTGTCATATTCTAGGAGCCCAAACTATATGATTGACTACATCCTCTGCTAACTGATTTGATAAATACTGATAACTCGCGGATTGAATATTCGAAGGGAAAGATCGATTATATAATGAACTAATGGTTCTAAGTTGTTTCTGCCTCTGACGATTAATAAAAAAATCCGAAGTACTTTTCTTTCTGTTTCTTGCTAAATCTGCGTTTATAGTCTCCCTTTGGAAAGTCAGTAGATACCCCTTTGACATCTCTTCATCTGCAAATAATTCTCGATGTGAAAACAGAAAGACATAAAGTTCATCGTTGAATATGTAAAAGAGTGAATCTGTAGGGGCAGGGTCCCAAATGAATTGTCCTTTTTGAAGATCTTTGATCTTCAAACTCATTAGTGACTTTATAAGTTTAAACAATATCCGTTGACTCATTGAAAATGACGAGATCATCAATTTTTAGAAATATAGACGGACCAAGAGTGTAGGTAGTTGGTTTCACTCGATTTCTTTGGTGTCTTTCTCTTCCAACCCCGATTTCATCGTATTTCATTTGTCTATTTTGATTTCAGTTTTTCCAACCTCTCAAAGTATCAGATTTATCCAAAAAATATATATATACGGAGTATCAATTACTATATTATTTTACTACGAGATAAGATCATCAACTTCTAAAATGAAAACTTGTTCGTACGAGAGCTTTGTAGTACAAAAATCTACAACTACTAAAATTAATGGCCAGGCCATAGGCCCAACAATTGCTATAAACAAGAGGAGTGCAGCCTGGCCCACAATATAGACAATTATATTTAGAGCCCACATTTTTACTGGCATGGGAGGTATAAACAATGAATTTTTTATCCTATCAAGTAAGAAGTTAGATAGAGTCAGTCGCTGCTAAACCACCATTTAACGATATTCTTGCAGATGAGAATGTTAAGATTTCTGTCAGAGCTGAGTTTTGGCGCTACATTAGTGAGGAAAAGGTGCGCAATGCGACCGACACACTTATTGAACTCCAAGAAGTTGTGCAAGAAGCTCACAAACTCAAACGACTGGAGCAGAAGAAAAATATCAGTGGTGAGTATCTCGATTTCCTATGGGCATGACCAGCGACCAGTGACGGCATTGATCACGATCAAACTATCTCCTTCCACTTGAATTTTGGACAGTCCAAGATCCTTCGCCTTTGAGATCCCCAACTTGAGGCCTATAGCTTCCGACATAAGTGTAGTAGAGCAATGTCGAAGTTGCGTCCCTCCACATTCCACAATCGAACCCTAGTGGTTTCGAATAATGAAGCCAACACCAGTAGTGCCTGAAAAGTTGTTGCTGCCATCAAAATTGATTTTAAAAGTATCCACTAGGGTTTGTTCCATCTCAGATGCCTTCTTTTTGTGGTGTCAATGTGTTCGCCGGTTTTTTGTCATTTGTTTTATCCGTACTTTTTGTCTTTTCCCAGTTCACAAGCGTTTATCATGCACAAATGTTCCATATTCTATATTGTCACTGTGTTTGCGATATCAACATTTTTTCTATTTCGATTAAACCATAGGCTCCATCATGTTGGTTCAAGCATTGTCTTTTATAGTGCATTCAGGTTATCGAAAATATTTGTCATATTTCTTTTTATGTCTTGATCATTTATAATTATGTCTACTAGGATTCGATCAATTGAAGGGTCTATTTTCAGAATCAGATCTCTACTGTGGTGGCATCTGATGAATAGATGTGTGGGTGTTTCTTCAAATTGTTCACATAGCTCACACATTGTCAATTGATCTAGTTTTAGTTAGGATTTTGTTCTCGTACATTTTCCATAGAAAGTTCTTTATTTTCGGGGTAATATCAAGTTTCCGTATCCATGTTGTTTTATTTAAGTCATTCCTGCTTCTATTTGTAATGTGTCTTAGTGCATTGGCCGTTGTGAACCATCCATTCTTATCGTTTATCCAATACAATTTATCTTTGATCGGTTATCTGGAATGAGGATTGTTTCCACTTTCTGGATGATTGAGGGTGGAAGTACCTTTCTTAATTCCATAGTATTCCATTTTCGATCTATGCTTATATATTTCTCAACTTTGTAAATCGTGTTAATTTGGGTTGTTTGAAGACATCTTTCTTCTAACGTGAACTCATCAACCCATCTGTCTATCATGAAGTTGATTGTTTTTCCGTTTTCAACTTGCGAGATCAGCCCTTTACAGAATTCTTCCTTTATTTCCATAAGTTTTGTCTATTACCATGAGGCATTTCCTCTTTTCTGGTAATTCAACATGTGTTCATACTTTAGATATTTATTTGAGATTATCTGTACTCATGGGTTTTGTGGTTTCGCAAGTGTTCTTCCTTTATTTCTATAAGTTTCATCCATTGTCATGAGATATTTCCTCTTTTCTGGTAATTCAATATGTGTTCATTCTTCGATCGGGTCCTTTTTTCATTTGAAGGGTCTTATTCATGTCCTTGGTTTTGTGAATCTTTAGTCTTCCATCGTCTTTTCTTTTACAAAATTTTAGCACTTTAATTTTTTATATTTTATCCTATTTCTATATGCATTCATAAATGAAAAAAAAAAAGTCAAAACCCCAAAAATAGCATGCATTTGCATATATGATGTTATCTAAACTCTGCATTTCTTATGGCATGAACTTGTAAACCCTGCGATAAATTTGAATTGCTTAGCCTTATCACCTTAAAATGTTTTTCTTATGAAGCATGATTTTGTGATGTAATTGAGCATGTATGATTAAACTTGAGTATGATTGAAATCCATCAAAACATAACCCTTGTGAGAATGTTTTAGCCTTGTCGGAAGTATCTATTATTCCTTTTGCTTAAATGTGAGATTTACTCTTCTTATTTTTCTACATCTTGATATTGACTTCATTATCTATTTGCTGCTTGCGGAGTTTGTGTGTATATTTGCTATAAAGGTGTTTTGCTTTAGTTAGAAAAATATAATAAAGTGAAATAAAGCGAAAATGGTCGAGATGCTTAGTAACCAGGTCTATGCATAACACCCATGGGTATGATTTGCGCAAAACGGTGTCGGAACTAACCGCTATGAAAGGAAGCTTGACATTGAGTGACCGGGTTCATTCATGACACCCATGTTTGCAACTCGCGTTAAAAGGTGTTCGAGTGGACTTGCCAAGTAAGTTGAGGTATTTAGTAACCGGGGCCATTAAGATTTAATATTTTTAGGATTTTTATTTATCATTTGGGATATTTTATATTATCTTTTTAGATCAAATCTAGGGTTTTTGGCCCACATTTTCCCTATAAATACCCTAAGGCCGAAAATTCCAGAAAAAATTCAGACTTTTACAGCCATTCTCTCATAGAAAATCAGTAGGTTTTTTTAGGGTTTTATTTTCCATTCAGGAGAAGTAAGTTAGGTAAGTCGTGCTTAGCTAATTTTCCGTTGTTTTTTCCTACACTTTTGAAACTTGGTTAGTTGTTTGTGAGTTTCTAATAAGTTAGTATTTTCATCTCTTTAATATCCTTCAACTTCTTTGTTCTTATCACCAATATTGTTATAATTAGCTACCATGATAGTATCTTGCTAGAGTTTTATTCTATCGAATTTGCGTAAAATCCGTAGTAGCATGCTTAGGATTGTGAAGACCTTTGTTGAGTCATGGCTAAGTAGAAAGTTTGACATGTGTCTTAAACATCGGTTTACCTTGCTTAACTTGGTGTTATTCATGTGCCCGAATTCTTAGGACTCCGTGCTATCTTTATGTTAAATCTTAGTCGTGCTTTGGTTGCATAACGGTGTAAGGGATTAATTGTGGTCGGTGCTTTAAACTATTCAAACTAAGTTGAGAGGAATTCATAGAAAATAACTTTAATTGGATTCAATGACCAATAAAGCCAACCAATGTCGAGAACTTGTGGGTGGAAACATCTCTTTTCTATCTATCACTTGCTTTTGTTTATATTGTCTTATTTTATTTTATTTTACTTTTATTTATCCCATCTATTGCTTTTCAATTGATAAATACACAATATATTGAGATACTTGTTTCTCTGCGGTATTGACCCCTTACTTGCATAATGCTATACTAGTTTGTTTATTTGAAAAGTATTTTGACAAGGTAAATCAACGACTTTCCCTCCGTCAGCGGACAGAGAGAGAGAGAGACACATCGGGACTAATTCAACTAGTTTGGAAGAAGAAGAAGAAGGCGAGCCGAAGAAATCCAAACTTGTCGACGACAACTATTGAATTGGACTCCACCGCCACGTGCCCCTCTCGATCTATAGTCGAGAGTCGACTGTGATTAAAGAAGAAGACGAGTCGAAGTAGAAGAAGACGAGTCGAAATTAGAGCAACTCTTCTTCTCTAGATCCGTGCTCCTCCAAATCTACAGTCGACTCCGCCGCCACGTGCTCCTCCCGATCTGCAATCATAATCAGAGTGGTTCTTCTTCTCCCTCACCCTCTCGTTCCCCTCTCAATTTGTGATTTAACGGACGAAGTTCGCGCCGGTGGTTCGATCTTGAGCCAGAGTGGAGATTTCAATCTCTATGAAAAAATTGAATTAGTTTGGTAATGATAGCGAGTGGCGATTTCAATCTCATATTGCCTCTCTAATCTATCCCTTCCTCTCTCCATGGCTAGATCTATGCAGTGAACGACGAGATCTTCAAGCAAATTAAAGGAAGCAATCGGGATTTGCACACCGACGACTTCCTCGATGAGATCTTCAAGCAAGCGATCTAGATGTACGAATCCTCTGAATGCGAAATGTATGATGTAGCCACAAGAGTGATCGAGATGTCTGGTTCTTGCTGACATCTACAAATGTTTTTCAACAATGATTGTAATTAGTGTTCAACTTAATCTCTTTTTGGCAAATTTGAAGAAACTAGTTAACTCACCGCCGTTTGGAATCAAATTCTATTTTTGGCTTATTCAATAAATTTAATTTACTAGTTAAAAATGATTGACTAAATATAATTTTAATATATCTTACTCAATTGATGGATTTATCTAGTTCTATTGTTAGCGTACTGGTGATTTGGTAAAGAGAGCGTGTCAGCAATAACTCGGTCAACAATATTTTTGGCGTCATTGCTATCAGCATTATCGGAATAATTGTGTATTAGTTACCATTCCGGAATGGTTCAACCGGAAAGGACTTGTAGCCTTGTGAGTAGTACCAAAGGTCTCCGGTTCGAACTCCGGATAACCACTCTTTATTTACCAAATTCAAGGAATAATTGTGTTAGCAATAATTGTGCTAGCAATCAGCATGAGCGGGGAAAGGTTATGAACTTTTACCTAATATGAATAGATAAATAGATTGGTGAACACTTTTCATATATATATATATAGGGGTGCGCTTCGGTGAAAACCAAAATTGCGGTAAAAACCTGTGAGGACCGGCTTTTTAGCCCGGTTTACTAGCTTAATTTATAGCCCGGTTTTAAATAGAACCGATCTATAAGTCACATATTTTAACCCGGTTCTAAATAAAATTGAGCTATAAAGTCACTAATGTAATTTTAAAACATGAGTTTTCAGCACGGTTTTTAGGTTTAACCGAGATATAAAGTCTTGTGCTATTTTAAAACTAGAGTTTTTAGCACGGTTTTTAGGTTGAACTGAGTTGTAAAGTCATTGTGTAATTGAGGTTTTTAGCACATGTTTCAAATAAACCAAGCTATAAAATAGTTCTCACGGTTTTTACCACAATTTGAGGTTTTCACCGGAGTCAATCCCTATATATATATATATATATGGATAAATGCCCCTTAATACAAATCCACCTTTTAAACCCTACCTTTAAAGGGGAATGAAGTGGATTTGTCAGTGATGTTCAAATCCTAAAAATTTGATTGTATTTTTTCTGAAAATAAAATAAACAAATTTAATACTCTATAGTTACCAATAATATATTATAATTAACAAAAAAATTCATAAATTCCGCGTATAACTTCAATGGGTTCCCAATTCCGCGTATAAATTCATAAATTCCGCTGTTTTAGTTCTGCTTAGCTTCATTCTTTTCAGAGCGCGTATAACGCGGAGACTGCACCTTTTTCCTTTCTTGTATTTTCGTCTTTATATATTGTATACTCGACGGTTCACCCGTTTGCTGACTTGTCGGCCTCTCGAGCTTCAAGTATGTCTGAGCTCGAATTATTAATTAATAAAAAAAAAAGGTCCCAATAACAAGGTAAAGTTAAGCAAGTTGCAAACTTGCAATTGTGTTCATTGTTTTTGTTGGCTGTACATTCCATAGAAGTGCGGAATCCTGTTCAGCAGAGATCATACGGCATTCAATGGATTTTAGAACGGAGGCCATAAAGTTGGGAGTGGGAAGATGAGATTCGTGTATTGTTTTTATTTTATCATTAATTCATTTTCGTTTATCTCATTATTTATTGTGCATTATGTTTATATATATGAATCCGTTGATTGATAATCATTTATGTGGCGATATTGACAATGAGAGTTCATCCGTTTGATTAGGTGTAACTAACATACTTGTTGTTTTCATATTATCAATTCATTTTGAAATTGAATCTCATTATATTTTATTTTGTATATTTACTATTCTCATTGATTGATCAGTCTAATTTTAAAAGAAATTTTCCAGTATATTAGCAACTAGGATTACTATATGCTAAATTAGGTTTTATTTCTTATCGGTTTGAATTCTCTTAAAAATATTGAGTAATTTATGGAATCTGATCAAATTGAACTAAAATTAAAAATAAAACGGATATTAAAATGTTATTGATGATATAAAAAAGCGAAAATTAAATACACCGCAAATCAAGGTTTAAAGTATTACGTCCAGTGGCGGAGCCTCTTGATGGCCGGAGGTGGCCTTGGCCCCCACAAATTTTTTTTTTTCGGGAAGTCAATTTTCAATAATTAATGAGATAGTCTCCTCATTCGTTTTGTATTTTCCACTCCTAGTCTCCCTCAAATCTTAATTACAATAAAGGTTGTAAAAGTTTTGTCCCAATAGGTAGAATTAAATTGATATAATTAGTGATTAGGTAGAGTGATTCAAACAAAGTAAATGTAAATTAAAAAATGGTAAATTAAAATATATCTGATTAGTCGATTAGGCGTGAGGGTGACACTCTTTGATTGCCCGGGTTCTAAACCCTAAACAAAATTATTATTATTTTCTTCTAATAATGTTCGGCCCCCTCATTGTTGAGCTTGAGGCTCCGCCACTAATCACGTCGATATGAACATGGTGCACATCGATATGAATGTGGTACCCTAACCCTAATTTGCCTTCAATTCCCCAATGTCCACCTCCACGTCAATAAAAATGTGACACCACGTCAATAAGAACGTGCATTTGTCAATATGGATTTGCGGTGTATCTAACATCTATTTATATCTATATCTATATAAAATACTAAAACATAGACATAAAAAGGGCTCTGGTGCGATTCACATAGTGTCATATGCCGGAGCAATTCGCATACGTGTCATATGCTAGATTAATAGTGTTATCCTTTTTAGCCACATCAGTTAATAAACCAATATAATTTGACCATCTCAATTAAGGGTCCCACTTATTCTTATAAATATTCAACCTTATATCTTAATTAGTTAGAAAACTTATCATTTTAGATCAAATAATCTATCCAATATTACATCAATTAATAAGCTATTATCATATCTTACTTAGTTATATTTTAATAATATTTTGTGATTTATTTAAATAAATCTAGTTAGTTTTGATAAAATAAATAATAACCATATTTGAACAAATCTAATTAATTTTTTAAAGTAAAGAATCTTATAAATACGGAGTATGCTATAAAATTGATTCATTAGGATTTCTACTTTTCCCATAAATTTTTTTAAATAAATTATTTTAATTTTCACATGAAATTTAATTAAAAATTTTTTAATTTTAATATATAAATATAATAAAATATAATTTATTCGGGTAACATATTGAAAAAAGTTTTGCTAATTACCTCCCTAATCGCCACGTGGGCAAACTCAACCCAACAACAACAAGCCGACTCTGGATTCGTTCCACGTAATCACCATAACAGATCCGCAGCATATTCCATTAATATACTTGGGCCCTGGGCCCCACCTGCCCTTCATATATGTGCAATTACGATATTGCCCCCTGTGCACAGTCATCCACTCCCCTCATTTTTGACTCAATTCCACTTCCTGGAACGGGGACGTCACCGTCATATACCACAAACCTCCAAATATAAAAACCGCATCACGTATTGCCACGTGTCCGTCCTTTTTTTTTTTTTTTTTTTTTTTTTTTTGCCTTTTTCAGTAACGTCACTCTTATTTCCCGTCCTTTACTGAAAGTCGCCATTTTTATTGCTCTTCAACACGAAACCCGTTCGTTCGTTCGTTCCACTCACCTCCTCTCTCTTCGGCGGAGCCATCAATCCTCCATTTTCGCGCTCCTTCGTACGTGTCAGCTTTTTCCTTTTTTTTTTTCTTTTTGCTTCTTACTCTGTGATTTTTGGCTCCGTTTCGCCATTGCCGAGCTTTCCATTCGTTGTGCGATCCCTCTTTCAGTTACTGTGATTTTTGTCTTTAATTCGGATTCGATAGGGTTTCTGCTATGACAAGTGACGGTACACTGCATCTGTTTTTTTGGAATGAACAACTGTTTCTCGAATGTACGGATTCCTGATTTTCTGCATCTTCTCGAGTTCTTTTCACCGTTAATATTCGTGTTTCCTTCCTTTTTGTCCGATGATAGATGCATTGAACGGAATTGTTTTTTTCCAATTAATTGTATTAATGTTTGTTTCTGAGAGATACGGAGCGATGTGAAATTCGTGATTCAAATTTTTTTGTTGTTGTTTCTGATTTGGAGAAGTTGAGATTCCATTCTACAGTTATTGCAATTGAATTGTAATAGTTTTTATTTTGGTAACTTTTTGTTGTTGTTGTTTCTGATTCGGAGAAGTTGAGATGATTCTATGTTTGTAATTGACTGCTTAAAAATGTCCAAATTGTATCTTGCTGTGTGACTAATTTGTATCTGCTATTAGGCTGAGCCTGTTTGAAGCTCAAGATGACTCGGAGTAATAGGGGGATCCCTCTGGGAATTTCTCTTGTAAGAAGTTTGAGAGGCAAAGATTGGAGTTTTCATACTTATAGACATGCAGTTCTGCTGGTTACTTTTATAGCATATGCTTGCTACCATGCTTCTCGAAAACCAAGTAGTGTCGTGAAGAGTGTATTGGATCCACAACCGACTACTAAAGCGGAGCATTATCCTTGGCCCGCTGGCAATGTCTTCGTCAAGAGGGAATTTTTAGATAGCAATAGAACTAGATTTGAGAAAAAAGGATGGGCTCCATTCAATGGAAAAGATGGAACGTCGAAATTGGGCGAGATTGATCTTGCATTTCTTGCATGTTACTCTATGGGGATGTATTTTGCTGGACACTTGGGGGATAAGTTGGACCTTCGACTGTTTTTGACCGTTGGGATGCTTGGCAGTGGCATGTTTGTTGCTCTATTTGGCCTGGGTTACTTTTGGAACATTCATGCCTTTTGGTTCTATTTGGTAATGCAAATGCTTGCTGGATTGTTTCAGGCCACAGGTTGGCCATCTGTGGTTGCTGTTATTGGCAATTGGTTTGGCAAGCGAAAGAGAGGTTTGATTATGGGTGTATGGAATGCTCATACATCTGTAGGGAATATCTCTGGATCTCTTCTTGCTGCGGGTGTTTTGCAATATGGCTGGGGTTGGTCTTTCATAGCTCCAGGTGCTTTGATCTTCATGGGTGGTATACTAGTATACCTATTTCTGTCTGCGTATCCCGAAGATGTGGGCTTCCCTAATCCTTATGAGTTAGTTCCGAATTCACCTAGAAAGCCTGGTGACGAAGAGGAACAAAAACAAGATGGAGACCGCACTGCTGCTACGAGAGGCGTGGGGCTTCTTGAAGCCTGTCTGATACCGGGTGTTATACCATTTGCTTTATGTCTTCTCTTTGCTAAGCTGGTGGCATACACATTTCTTTATTGGTTACCATTTTATCTTAGCCAGACAGGTTGGTTATTTTTTCTGTCTTCTAATGTGCTAGTCTTTTCCTTGTACGTTGTTTATCCTCACTGAAATCACCCCTTACGAAGTTCCATTGATTTATCTCCTGCCATTTTTAGAAGGATATTTCAGTACTGTTGTTTTGGGGACAGAAAATACCAATTGGTGCTGTTAGAAACTTTTAAAATTGATGCTCTATTTTGTTGTAAAAAGGGTAGCATTTGATTGCTCTATGTTCATATCCAACTTCTACATATTACAGTTGAATTAGCTAGTTGCTTTGGAACATTTTGCCGTCTTCTGTCTGGTTCAAGTTCCATCTCTTACTCTGATACAAAAACATTACCTAATAGAAATGTGAGAGATTTGAGTTTTTTTGGGGGGGATCAAAACTTTGAGTGGCTTACATGGAAGTGCTGTAGCAAGGATCTCTAGTAATGCATGTAGGGCTTTGATGTGAGTAATTATTTTTCCTAAAGATGAACCTAATTCAGTAAATTATCCTAAACTCATGTTAATACTGGTCTGATGATATTAAGTGACCTCTACCTACTAGTCAAACTCATAAGTTCCATGTTGAAGAACCTCATCTTTATATTTGGTATTTGAACCTTCAAAGTGTACATTTGCTCTGTCATTCTAATGGACGGGAAGTGAAATGTTTAGACCATCTTTATCCATGGTACTTGGAGTACCATAGCTAATTTTTTGACGCCGCGCGAGAGGTCGTGGACGTGATCGAGATCTGACGGCTCGCTGCCGACCGAGTCCAAATCTGAGGTCTCCACTTTGTTCCCCAGGGATTTCCTGCGTTACCTCTACCAACTGTCAGAAGACTTGACTCACATTGTCCCGGTTCCAACACCGTCTGCCTTCGCTAGTATCGATCTCTATTCTCTAGTTTGTTCGTGGTGGACTTGTCTTTGTTGTTTTGATTGTATTTCGGTTCTTTCATAACGGTTTGTCCGTTGCCGTTCTTCGGCCTCTCGTCTCATTGGGCCTGTCCGGTGAGTCGAATTCTTTCCGGTTCAAAAAAAAAAAAAAAAATACTCACTTTATTGGTTCTCCCACATTTTATAGTATTTTATTATAAAAAATAGCTATGATACTCAACTCAAATACCACAATTAAAGATGCTCTTAGTCTTTTCCTTTGGTAATTGTGTATAAAAGTGTGCAATTTCTGCAGGAGACTGTATGAACACTCTTGTTACTAGCTGCTTGCACTTGTTTTGTAGTTACTGTGAATTCTACGTCTCAGTTATATATATATACACGGTATATCAAGATTTCATCTCATCCATGTTTGCTAACTTGCAGAAATTGGTAGAGAATATGTTTCAGTAAAATCCGCTGGGAATCTTTCGACCTTGTTTGATGTCGGGGGTATTGTTGGTGGCATTCTGGCTGGTTACATCTCTGATAAACTTAGAGCCAGAGCTATCACAGCGGCGACATTTATGTATGCTGCAATTCCTTCAATGCTTCTGTACAGAACCTATGGAGGTATTTCAATGTCCGTCAACATAGCTCTGATGATGTTGGCTGGCTTGTGTGTTAATGGACCATATGCGCTCATCACAACTGCTGTTTCGGCTGATCTGGGTACTCACAGCTCCCTCAGGGGAGACTCGCGTGCACTTGCTACTGTGACTGCTATCATTGATGGTACGGGGTCTGTGGGTGCGGCAATGGGCCCTCTTCTTACAGGCTTTCTTTCAACTCAGGGATGGGATCGTGTTTTCGCAATGCTAATGTTTTGTGCCCTGATTGCGGGTCTTCTGTTATCAAAGTTGGTGATGAATGAGATCTCTGAAATATCTAGACGAAGGAATGCTATAAGAGCACACCAAAACAACGGAGGTATCAGTGCATTTCTTTTTATTTCCCGCCTCTTACGCATTATCTTTGTCAATATGCTGAAATCAGTAAGCTTGAGCTAACAAATGTTACTGGGATCAATAGATTTGAGATAATGAGAAACTACTAACCAAATATCCTTTTAATTCTTTAAGGTTGCGCGCTACTCATTGGCAGTTGCTACTAGGTAGCATAGATGTCAAAAATAGTTTTTGTGTGATTTTGGATGAACAACCTTTTAAAAATAGCTACTGTGGAGGAGCCAAGTCATAGTATATGGAACGATAGCGTTGGGATAGACGTGATCTTGTTATAATATGTCAAAACCTATTTCATTTTTGTTGGTTCATGGGGTAAAAACTGCGTTTATAGTCCTTAATCTTTTAGGATTGTTACAAATGGGTCTCATCCATTTTAATTGTTCTATTCTAGACCAAAAGATCTTCTGAAAATGAAAGCAATTTCCAAATCTCCGAAAGGCTAGAGACTTGAATAGAATAACTTACAGTTTGGGGATTCATTTAAAACAACTTTAATTGGTTAAGTTCTAAGAATGTGATTTACCCTTGGTTCATGTGAGATCTTGGTTTGCTATATACTTGAGAATGCGTTTGCTCGGGCCATTTACTGACTCTGCAGCTTTCGATCTATTGCAGGTCCTTCTCAACCGTTACTGGGTAGCCAAAGGTGATCTCTATCTTGTAACATTGAGCTCCCTATGAACGAGGATTGAATCGACTGTGCAGGGAGGTTAAGGCTCTCCTTGAAATGATAAACCTGTTACTTCATATCTGGGTGAACAAGTGCCTTTTTGTTTGTTATCTGTTATAGATTGAGCACATCAAACATCAACATCAATCAAGTATACCCCGCCGGGGTTTGGGAGGTCAAGATGTAAACATCAGCATCAGCCCAGATAACTTTATTTTTCCTTCATAAAGCAACCGATGAGGCTTTCATTTTCTTGTTTTTACAGATAATGCAGCGGTAAGTAAGAGTCGGTAGTCGAATAAGGTGTTCGCTGTCGATTTTTCGTGATGTAATCTGATGAGTGATGAATTATGCAGCTAGTGTTAGCTGTAACCCTGAGTTCTTGTTTGACACTTCCCATAATCTTTGAAGCAATTTTGCATTCTAGGTAGAGTGGATTTTTGTATACTTTGGCTCTCTAGTTTCTCAGCTGTTTGAATGTGTGACCGTTCTATGCCTTATAAGGTTGGTTAGCTGTGCTGATATGCTGATAATGTACTGGTTCTTTGCCAAACACACCCAAACTTCTTTCAACTATTTGATCTAGTGATGTTACAACAAGAGGCTCAGCCCAAGCTGGATCGTAGGTACCAAAGAACCGCCGAGAGCCAAGAGCACAGAACGCACACCTTCTTCGTCGATGTGCTCCACTTCTAAGCTCTACGGCTCGAGTCTACATCTTCGTCGGGTCACCCTCCTTCCGATCGAAAATAGTTGATGTTTTATGTGGGTGCTTTTTATTTTATTTTTATCCAATTAAAATCTCTTATTAGTAATTTAAAATTTAACAAAAATAAATGATCTGTAGAGCAATTAAAAATCAAAGAAACACATTGAATGAATGATGTGTGTGCTTCCACTTTCCACTCACATTGACAGCGAAGGTAAGTAAGGGCCTTTCAACAGTTTGTCACTGGGCAGACTACGGACACTGCATTCAAGGGTCACTGCTAATCTACTCTCCTCTGTATTCAATACTCACAGGGTCAACAATCAATTTGATTTAGACGTAGGTTGGGTAATTATACAAAGGTCAAATGGCATAAAACCACCCTTTATTCAATCTTATTCACAACTAATCACCCCTTATTCAAAAATTTTCACTTAACCACCCTTTATAGCATATCTATTGCAACTAACCACCCATTTTCTCTTTTCTCTATTTAAAAGACCAAAATGGCCCCAATATTAATTACTTCTCCTTCCGATCCAAAATATATGACGTTTTGCTTTTCAACACGTATTTTAAGGAGCTAAAAACTATATAATAAATTAACTTTTTTTTTTTATATAATTTAATGCTTATTACTAACAAATATTAAATTATTAAAAAAAACTAATTAAAAAGTTGATATTTTATATAGTTTTTACCTTCTTAAAATACGTGCTGAAAAGTCAAATGACGTATATATATTTTGGATCGGAGGAAGTAATGTTTATTTATTTGTTATTATTACGGAGTATTTTGGTTGAGTTATTTTTTCTTATTAAATATCAAGTACATGTTTTAGAATGAAGCTAACGGTCAAGTCCTCACCCACCTCCTTCTACTACCGTAAATTTATCAACTACGGAGTATTAAACATTTTCCACAGTTCCACCCAATGTTGTTAAAATCCCAATCCGGTTCCACAATTCTAACTATCCAAAAATATCAAAACAATCCCAATCTTTTTTTTTTTGCGATACTAACAATTCTACAAAACCCATGGCCATGAATTTGAAAACCGAATATATTTTAGTATAGACATACAAGTTTTTAAAATTTTAAAAGTAAGCTAAATACTCCGTATAATATAGAATCTACCAAAACATTTATTTGAGATTTAATAATAAAAAAACAACTCTACCAAAATAATAATAATAAATAAATAAATATTAGTAATTAATTTTGGGGGCATTTTGGTCTTTTAAATAGAGAAAAGAGAAAATGAGTGGTTAATTGCAATAGACATGCTATAAAGGGTGGTTAAGTGAAAATTTTGGAATAAGGGGTGGTTAGTTGAAAGGAAGAGTGAATAAAGGGCGGTTTTATGCAATTTGGCCTTATACAAAATTATCCTTATATTCTGGAGTGGCATATTTTTATTTTTTTTAATAGAAATATCCTTATAGCAAGTTTTTTTAGATAATCTTTCTCTCTAGTAAAGTTAGCTTTTTTGGAGTATTTATGCACATTTAGAAGACAAAAAGTCTAATTAATAAAATATTAATATTGTTTCTAAAAAAATATTTTAGTATAAATTTTTTTAGAAGATAAAAATCTTTCTCTTTAGCAAAGTTAGCTTTTTTGGAGTATTTATACACATTTAGAAGACAAAAGTCTAATTAATAAAAACAATAAAAGATTAATACTGTTTCTAAAAAAATGTTTTAGTATAAAGTTTTTTAGAAGATAAAAAGTCTAATTAATGAAAATGACAAAATATTATGAACTATTTCTAAAAAAAATTAGTAGAATATACATAAAGTTTCAACTCATCACAAATTATAAAAGGAAATAAAAAAATCTAATTAATGAGCATAAAAAAGATTTATATTTACAAAGATATACAAATTCTTTATTATTTGAAAATATTACTTTTTAATGAAATTTTAAGTAAGTTATCCAAATAATCAATTGAGTAATGTAAATAAAAAAAACAAAATAAAAAGAATAAAATAAAAGAAGAAATTTAAAAGAATAAATAAATATTGTTTATATTTTATACAAATATAATAATAGGAGCAAATATTATTTGTGTATATGACCAATGGATAAATGTAGATTAATTTAATTTATTTGAGAATATAGGATAGCAATGGATACAAATATAATATAATTATATTTATATATCTAGGAAAAAACTAAAATTATAAAATAAAATATGTTTTTCAAACTTGCTTCCTATAACAATTACTCCATGTTATATAGAGTCACTGATAAAATAAACCGTTAAAATTACAAGATTGAAACTATATAAATCAATACGAGTAATATAAATATTGTTTACATGGAATATATAGTATCAAATTTTATTAAAATTTTTAAAAATTAAACCCGTGCGTAGCATGTGACCGTCCACTAGTTATTTATAAATTTGGTTTTTTTTAAAGAACGACTCAATATCTATTGGAATCCCACATCGGTTTAAAGATAAAACTAGTTTTATTACCCGCGCGTTTCGTGGTTTCTTAATTAATAAATTATATATATTATTTTTTTATTTTTTTTTTATCATAGTTATTACTAATAAATATGAGATTGTAATATTTTTTTTATATTTTATATTGTTCTTAAAGCATACATTTTGAAATTTTAGGGTTGATAACATAATTTTTATTAGATATGATTTAGTACAAATATAGTCAAACTTTATCATATTAATAAGTTTAAAATTAATAAAAATAAAAATAATAAGTTTGAAATTAAATATGAAAATTTGTCAATTTGATATATTAATAACGTTATATGCTAAAAGATTTGATATAAATCTTTTAGATAAATATTAATCAAGATATGACTATATTTTAATTATTTTTTTTATTAAAATCATTTAATTGTAATTATCAAGTAAGGTGGACACATATAGATATGAAAATTTATCAATTTTATATATTAATAACGTTAATGCCAAAAGATTTGATATAAATCTTTTAGGTAAATATTAATCAGGATATGACTATATTTTAATTATTTTTTTATTAAAATAGTTTAATTGTAATTATCAATTAAGGTGGACACATAAGATGATAGATTGTTAAAATAAAATCATTAGTTGATGTGTGACTTAAATTTATTGGATACTCAATGATTGACGTGTCGAAAAAACCCAGTCAGGTTGCATCAGAGATCAACACATAAGCGAATCGCACCAAAAACCGCCACATAAGATTTTATTGGTGAAACAAAACAAAACACATTAATAATTATTTGGGTGAATTAATCAAGTAATTTCATGTGCATGGATAGGTGTCGATAGTTGATATGATAATTGATAAATCATTTAATTGGTTTATACTTATCCACTCTAATTAATTGTGTGAAATATATGGGACCGTCAAACCAATTTTTTAATAAATACACATATTTAGAAGAAATAAATGAAGATAAGTTTTGTCAAATCTAAATATAAAAATTGTTAAATATATTTCCACTATATTTATAAAAAAAAAAAGATAATTGAATACGGTACATATCCTAATAAATACTATAATTTAAAATAAGAATCTACTTTAATCTAAATATAAGGTTATATTGGATAGATTATTTGATCTAAAAAGATAAGTTTTTTTTACCTAACTATATTGGCTTATTAATTGACGTGACTAAAAAAGATAATATCATTTTTAATCAAGAATATGACACGTATGAAAAAATAACACCATTTTAATCCAAAAAATGTCACGTATGTGAATCGCATCAAATATGATAAATCGACCTAAGTTTTTGCATTAAAACATAGATATGATAAATTGATAACAATTTATTTAATAATTGAGGTGGATAAATAAGATGACATTTGGATAAAATATGCTGAATATATATATATAATTTTATGATGAAAAATGTTGTATTTTAAGGGAGGTTTCTATAACTTTACCTTATTTTATAGGTGAAAAACTATTTTATGTAACCAGCCCAACTTATAGTTGGTTTACAATAAATGTTTTCACTTAGATGGTGCCACCTATTGCATTAGGTACAACTCTAGTAATTAATTGTTACCCATTTTTACTCGATCATGACAATATTACAATATATACCAAACAAGAAATCCATTATATATACTTCATACCCAAACAAGAAATTAACATATTGTTTTCAACAATACATTTATTTATTTTTCCATAGTGCTTTTAACAAGTTTTTAACCTATAATTTGCACAAAAACAAGCCATTTGTTAGCTAGCTTCTTGCTAGGTAAACACTCCATTACTGGTTAAAAGATGCTTAATTTACATTTTATACGCAAACTCCTCGAAACCTTTGATTAAGATAGCTAACCTATACTACAGTATAAGTTAGATATATTGATTGAAATCTTTTTTTTTTTAATTCCTTGAAAATATTAGTTGTAATTGATTCCATCTAATTGTGTCCGGTAGGAGTAGCCCACTAGGTTATATATTAAAACTTGTTTGTTCATATTATCAATGTAGTACTCTTTTTAGTCTCTTCACATTCACCATTATCTCAACGCCTACCCATATGGGCGATGGAGATCGGAGGCTCTCCCTATATGTAGAGTGAGAGGGAGAACACAAACTATGCCAAATAACAACATCAACCAATTAAGGTTTTTGAAAGCCTCATTCCTTCTCAATAACCCATCAAAAAAAAGACGAAGAAGAAGAAGATGGTCGTTAATTCGATGCGAAAGCTAGTGATCGAAAGCATTGGCACGACAATGCCGACGAGTTTCACAAACCCTAAGACATCAAAGAAGGTGTGGACCAACCTAGACACCTTCAACCAAGCCACATTCAACAAGTATGGGCACATCCTACTTTGCTACAACAAGGTGGGTAGCGAGGAATCGGGTTGGTTTCATGGTGGTTGGATCAAGGATACGCTAGGGCGAGCTCTGTCCGAGCACCCGATCCTAGCTGGCAGGCTCCACAGGCTCGACGACGGAGAGGAAGGTGGGTTCGAAATCCGGTCTAATGACGCCGGAATAAGAATCATGGAAGTGAACGCTCCGGTCAGGCTGGTGGAGTTTGTTTCATTGGTGACAAGTGAAAGGGAGGAAGCCTCCTCTCTCCTTTTGCATTTCATTGAGGTTGATGAGGAAAATCTTCAATTCTCTCCCTTGTCCTACATTCAAGTAAGTTTTATTTCCTTATTTATTTTGCATTATTTTATTTGGCACATTCTATATATATATATATATATATATATATATATATATATATATATATATATATATATATATATAACTTCATTGGGCAAACTATAGACTAAAATGTGCACATAGAAAGCTATAATTCGATTCATACATTTTAATTTCCATGTAATTACTAATAAAGGAAGAATAAAATAAAAAATTGTAAATTAAGAAATGTCTCATTCCTACAATTTTATCTGTCTAACATTAATTAACGCAACAACAATCATCCCAATATATCCCTTCCCCTAAGAGGGTCCAGAGAGTCTAATAGTATGCACCCAGTTTTCTTCAATAAAGTGGAGATGGTGTTTCCGTGTGACTTGAAAATATTATAAAGATAATAAAAGTATACAAAAATATATAAAGATATATATGAATATAATAAAAGTATACAGAAATATATAAAGATATATACGAATATACTACCTCCGTCCAAAAATACATGTCCTTTTACTATTCATGCACATTTTTTTAGGAGCTAAAAACTATAAAATATTAAATTTTTTATTAATTTTTTTTAATAATTACAAACTTATTAATAATATGTTTATAATTATTAAAAAAAATCAATATTTTATATAATTTTTAGCTCCTAAAAATACGTGCTAAAAAATAAAAGTATATGTATTTTTGAACGGAGGGAGTATAAGACAAGACTTGGACACTAATATGAATAATTGTAAACAATGCTCTAAGAAAAAGGGCAGAAAACACTAGGAAACGTTGTAGAGCAATGGGAAAATGCACAGTTTTTCATGCTTAAGGATTTCAGTTTTATTTTTTAACTAAAAAAATGCACAATTTTCCATTTTTCCTGACCATTTTATGCATACCAAATGTACATTAATTAACCCTGAAATTTGCAGGTAACAAACTTTAAATGTGGAGGATACTCAATTGGGCTGACCTACAACCTTCTCTTGGCTGACCCATTTCATATGGGAAGCTTTCTCAAAAGATGGGCAGAAATTCACACTAAAACAATTTTTGCTTCCGATATTCCGAAAATGCCCTTGTTTTACCTCCCTAATATCAAAAGAATGGGAAACCCTCCATCCCTACTTGTTCCACTTAAACCTAGCAACGACATCACCACAAATGTTGTCATGTTTGAGTTAGCCTTTGTTAGAGATCCGAGCTTCGACGCGTGCAACTCGATCGCACTGCAGTGTGTCGAGGAGGCGGAGAGCAAGACCGGCATCAAAATGACACCGAGCTTTACCTTGCTCGTGAAGGAGGTCTCAGGTGACATTAGAGTCGATGTTTCTTCGAAGCCAAGTCTTGTCTCGCAGAATGCTGAGCCGAAGCACCCGATGAAATTCGTCGGGTGGGATGATTTAGGGATTAGTGATGTTGCATTTTGGAAAGGGAATGCCCCAATATTGGTGTCACATTATATCGGATCTCTTGGTCGAGAAGGACTGGTCTTTTTGGTAATTTCACGTCGAGATGAGGGCAAACTAGGAATGAAGGTTCTTGTTACATTTCCTAATTAGACAAGTAGTTAAAAAAAAAGTGTTATCAAAACAAACTATGGAGGATTTGGCATTTGGGTTTTCTTAAATTCCTTTTGTTTAATGCATAACTAAGAGATATGTGTGGAAATCTATTGTGTAATCTTTCAATTAATGGAATTTCTTGTATGTTTGGTTTTTTGAGTAAGTATGTATTGGGACTTTTGGTTGCATATGTATTGGTTTAAAGGGTTGGTTTTTCAAAGTTGCAATTAAAAATGTATTCCCGTAGATGCACACAAATTTAATTTAACCAAAAGAGTCCAATAATAACTACACACATCTTTTCAAATGGAATGCCTAACTTATGCCATATTTGAAAGTGTTTCAGACATCATCTGATAAAGACTAATATTTACATGAAAATCTTTGCATTATGAACCTAACATAATTAAAGATAAAGTTGCCATATTTAATGGCATATAAAATATATATATATATATATGGATTGTGCGATCTAACTAGATTTACTGAATCATTTCACACCAATCCCAGTAGGAATGAGGTCGCTTTTCTTTTATCAGTTTTTTTTTTTAACTTGGGTTCCGAGGTTATCGACTAATTTCCCATGAGATTTGAACCCTTGACTTTTTGTAAGGGTTACTAGAGAAAGGGGTCATTGGTTCTTTTATCAGTTTTATAGGTCAAGAAGATAAGAGTATTAATTTGAAAATATTTTTAAAATTTTAATTAGTTTAATTTTTTTTAATTAGATTCTTATGGTAGATTATTTTTCGATATAGAATCTGTTCTAATTTAGAGTTTTCTCTTATGATTTTAGAATATATGATAGAAAGACTGTTTCTTTATTATTATTTTTATTTAAATTTGATAAACTTCTATTACATAATCCTACCAACTTTATTACCATCTATTTTCTAACAAATGTCCTCCAAATCTACATATGTTAAGTATTTTAATCCGAGAGAAAGATTTTTCTAAATTCACCAATTTAATCATTAAAAATTTTATGAGATTATATATTGTTATTTAGGAAAATAATTGTCAAAAAGGTAGGTTTTACGTACTTCACCCATTTCATTCTAAACTAGATAAAATATGGAGTAGTAGTTGAAGTAAATGCAGATATAGGCATCTAAAAAAAAATCAAAGGCCACCACCCTAGCCTCCAGCATTAATTAATAATTAATTAATTAATTTAAATAAATGCCAACTTGTATGTATGATAAGTTAAACCAGTACTTAGTGTACAGCTAGTGTTGTTCACCTTAAAGGGGGAAAACAACGTACCCAAGGTAAAGGGTTCAGGCATGGTATGGATGGTTATATCTCACCCAAACAAGAAAGTAAAACCTTCTTCCATCACTGACATTAATTAAGGGGTTGTTATTCGCACGATCATTTTTTCGCCATCGGTACGGTGCCGGAGCCGAGTTGCTGAGTCGGCAAGGAAAATGCTGATGCTGAATCTCCAGGTCGGCAAGGAGAATGCAAGATTTCTGACTGGCCTGAAAATATGTTGTCCCATTGACTAAACCGTGCTCCCGTTGCCTATGCCGCTGCCGAGTCTCTAGGTCGGCATGTCCCAACGCCTGCAAGCAGAGAATCCGATAGCCTCGGGTAGAGTCACGACCAGCCTGAATGCCGACTTAGGAAGTAGGTATCTGCATCTAGCTTGCCGACTCGGAAATTCGACAACGATACCGTGCATTTGGCGAGATAGAGCCGTGTGAATAGCATAACCGTTAATTAATTAGTGATATTAACCACATATCCATGCCTGAACCTTAATTTGTATCTCTCAGCTCCCTCGTTTGAAAGCAAGACCACAAAGAAGACGACACGATACGAAATGGGCTCAACTCTAACCTGTTACTGTTAAATCGGGCAATCAATACGTTCAGGCACCAAATAAGGGATTAAAGTAAGATCAAACCCAAGATTTATCAGCATCGTTAACATTCAGGCTAAATAGATTTTACGGATTTTTCGCGAAGTAACCCTGTGGTTTAGCTTAATTCGGATGGTAAACAAGAGTGGAGAGATTATCCAAAATCTGCAACATTATTTAAAACCTAAGTGCTTCTCCGATTTTTTTAATAGAAAATTAGTTAGTGCTTGTTTGAATGAAATTGGAAAGTACACTTCTTAGAAATTTAATTCATGGCAAAGTAATTTCATGGAAATTGAACTTCCTATAATTTAAGAAAACATGTTTGGATAAGTTTAACTTTCTGTAAATTAAAATCCTGCGTTTTGTTTGGTTGAATATGAACTTTCATGAGAATTTGTGTAAAATTACTTTGTAACCCTTATTAATAAAAACTATTTATTTAAATTATGAGCAAATACGTAATTTGTGATTTAAAAAAATCTTTTTTGAAATAAATAAAAAGGGTGGATTTCAACTTACTCACCCCTACATGGTAATTTCTATTCCTCCATTTTGGTAAAATTGAAATTCTCAGAAATTCTACTTCATGTGTTTTTTAAAAACAAAATTCTAATCAAACATATGTATTGAAATCTACTTCGAATGGGTTATTTCAATTCCTGAGTTTTTTTTAATGCAATCCAAACGAGTACTTAGAGTTTGAGAATTTTTTTTTAAGAATATGAATTTTATTTTTTTATTTAAAAAAGTTTTAACAAAGTTATTAGTGCCGATTGTAGACTTTTTAGGTTTAACTTTGGATTTTTAGTTACTTTCTATATTGTTCAATTTGTTCATGCTAGTATTCTTGATTCTCAAAACGAAAAAACCTCAAATAGATCCAACCCCCCCCCCCCCCCCCCACACACACACACACAAATTATAGTTTTCAAAAATGAAAAACTTGTGTTGAACCAAACAAGTCATATAACGAAATGACATACTCTCGTAAGTCTTCGACTACCTTTTAGAATCCTTGGCGAACTCAAGCATTTCTTCGAGTTTAGACTTCACTTAGCTACACTATTTGAGGGTTGTGTCTAAAAGTCGGAGTTGAGACACTTAAGATCGATATGAGTTGGATTGTAGTCGCTACGCTCGGTGACTAAGGTATATAAATTTAAATTTATTTGTTATCGCATTACATTTGCAGAAAATATAAGAAAAGGAGATCTATCGATGTGAATCTCAACATGTTAATTATATACGAGGGGCTAATATATGCACGATAGATTTTTCGACAAATGAACGGTGTCGACACCAACTTTTCGAATCCACTGCGAATATCAAACCGGATCGGATCATGTATGCAGTTTGATTTAATTCGTTATACTGAGCTTTAACTATTTTTTTGGGCTGGGCTTGTTTGTTATGTTGAATTTCGTGGCCCAGACGGAGTAATTCCTTGGCTGGTCACTCGATTATTTTTGTTTAGTAATTACTGTATAAAATAATATTATAAAAATTTAGGCAAAATTAATTAAACGGAATTTTCGCTAAATACCCCTGAGTTTAAGGCTAATTCGTGTGGTGTACAAAAGTTTGACATATTTCGCCAGGTGCCCCTGAGGTTTTTATTATTTTCGTCAAATGCCCCTAAGGTTTTCATTTTTTCGCCAGATACCCCTTGTCGAATTTGTTGACATTTTGGATGAAAATAAAAGAAAAGAAAATATTATTTCATTATTATTTTTGTAAGGTATTATTTGCACAATATCATTTAATTATAGTAACTAAATTATATAATTTTATTTACACAATATCATTTTATACTACATTTTTAACCAATGGGATTAATTCAAAACTTTTATGTAATGAAGTTAAAAATTTTATTTCATTATGCATTATTACATGATATTATTTCATGCTATTTTTTTTAAAATCATGAGATTAATTCAAAACATTTTTTTTAAAAAAATACATAGTTCTAAATATACGAATTTTTTTCCGAAGCAGCCAATCTCTCTCTCTCTCTCTCTCTCTCTCTAGCTATGTGTGTATATATAATGAAACCTATTTTTTATATATAATAATCTTAATTTTTGGATTTTCACCCAATCAACCTAATCTACATAAATTTTCAAATAATAAAATTTTTAAATATTTTTTAACCAATGAGATTTACCTATTGTAACTATTAAATGAGAAATATTTTTGCTTAGATGACATAATCATTTTAATTTTACAATTTCCTCCCAATCAACTAAATCTAGAAAAAAAATAGTAAACTAATGAAATTTGTACACGTTTTTTTAATCAATCTAGCTATATCAAATTATTACATCATAAACATATATTTTTATTAGGTGTTATAACCACATTTATTTTAGAATTTTAACCCAATCAACCTATTCTACTTAAATCTTAAACTCATGTAATTTTTACACATTTTTCATAAATATTTTAATTATTTTTTACTTAATTATCAAATCTATTTTTTTCTATTTTATGCTAACGTTTGATAGTATTTTATTTAAATTTATCATAGTAATTTTTTATACTTATAAAATTTTATTTTTATTGTCTAAAAAGAAAACTACGCATTATGACGCGAGGATTGTACTAGTTTTCCACCAAAATGTTAACAAATTCGACAAAAGGGCATTTGGCGAAAAAAATGAAAACCTCAGGGGTATTTGGCGAAAAAAATAAAAACCTCAGGGATACCTAGCGAAATATGTCAAACTTTTGTATACTACGCGAATTAGCCTTAACCTCATAGGCATTTGACAAAAATTCCGTTAATTAAAATAGCCCAAAAGGAGGAGTGTTAAAAAAAATATCTCCAATTTTCAACGGTAAGAAAAATGATCTAATCTTTGGGGGAGATGCTAACAAAGTATCCCAATTCTTTTTTTCAACTATAAATCCGAGCAAAAACGATGACATATAATTGACAAAATTAAAATTTTGGTAAATTTTGGACGATATTGGCTTGTTTTAATGAGAATCGTATCATTGACCAATTTCATGTCATTCTTTTAACCCATTTTATGGTCGAAAAAATAAGTCGGGATACTTCGTTACCCCCTCCTTAAAGGTTGGGTTAATTTCTCTAAGGATATTTTTTAACACTTCTACAAATGTTTAGTTATTTTAATTAATCTTACCAAAAATTTACTATGTGACATGTTTAGTTTCAGATGCTAAAGGAACCAAACGAAATCAAAGCAAACTAATAATGAAGATGGTCTAGTCCCATTAGAATGTACTTAAACTAATGAAAGCAAATAAAAAAAACTCGGTCCAAGAGCTATGTTCCTAAAACGAAAAGGGTGAAGCAAATAAAAAGTGCTCTTCAGTGGAAGTAAACAAAATTCACTCTTATGAATAGGGATTCAGATGAATGAAAGAATGAGCATCTTTTTTGAATCCCATTTAGCACCTTTATGTTCATGAGAATCATCTGATTGGAACATATGTCAGAAGAGGCTGGTGCCGACTTCGTGGGAATTGTCTGATTTCAGCATGAATGTCGAAGAGCGTCTAGTGTGGGAGTAAACTGTTCTGGGTACCATCGACGTCAATGGCACTGGCAGCCTTAACTATCTCCATTCCAGAAACAATTGAGCTGCTTTTCCTGATCAAGTCAACTGCAATGGTGGATGGCAAGCATGAAATAAGTAGAGCCGGTGTATCCGATCAAGTATTTAGATTCACCAAAGGTAGAATGGTATAAACAGACAGTTAAATCCTTGAATGCATTTGTACAAGGAACCAAGTATTATCTTTTTCAACATTTTTGGAACAATGGAATAAAGTCATGCAAGTCATGATATCATTGAGCATCAAAGATTCAAAACATGAATGAAAAAATGATCATAATTAAAGAAAATATATAAGCTAGCATTTCCGGGAATATTTTCACCAACAGCAATTATTAAGTTGAATATCATGTCACCCAGGAGCAAAAAGAAAATTCCCAACAAAACCCAAAGTCGAATATTTTGTTTTCTTTATTCGGATTTTGACTGTTTAGTTGGCTAATTAGATTTTAATCTTGATTTTCTGATGTTCAGGGCATTCACTGCAGGAAGGCAGAGGAGTGTGTTCAGATGGCACTTCGCAGAAAGACAATGTCTGGTGGGGATAGTATGGTTTATCATAATCGTGGAGGCCATAGTGATGATGGTCGACATCAAGAATATCCTAGTTTACAAAGGTGTTGCCGTGTTGCAATGGCATCAAATCACCTAATGACTACGAACAGTTAAGTACCGACAATTTGAGTTCCAGAAAACAAAATCAATCATATACTGTATATTGTAGGATCAATGTACAACTAGAGAAATTTTAGAATGTGTGTGTATAACTTGAAGGCAACGTATCTATCAATATCTAAGAATAAGCTGTGACATTCCATACTACTCATTTGGCCACTCATGAATCTATCTATAGAAGCCTGTAGTACACCTCGAACTAACGAGTCACTCCACAGTTGAACGGCATGTAATACCATAGGGATAGCTGTTTGAACTGTGGCACCTAACAATTTGGGCCATATGGCACCTAGACAATTGAATGAGGCACCTAAAAACTTTAGATCAGATTCAATGGATGAGGCCCCTAGCAATTTGTATCATCTGCTAGATGACACATAAATGTTTGAAATCGTGGCACCTAATAATTTGTATCATCGGTCATATGGAAGCTAACAATATAGCCTGCCACATAAATGTTTGTATCTGCTATATGGCACATATATGTTTGAAATGTGGCACCTAACATTTTGTAATGCTTCAATATAAGGAGATCTAGCATGCCATTTAAATGCTCAAAACCATCTTTTCTATTATCATATGGAGAGACTACTGAAAACATATATTTCGAAAGAAATTTTACAAATTCAATCTTGCAAAGTTTTTCCCAAGAAAACGGAACCAACAAATACATTTTTTTTTCTTATGTGCAGTTAATAAAGATGGTTTGATGATGAATAATAAGATGTGTAGCTGAATAAGGATGAAATGATACTAAACTGAGGTTCCTACTGCATCCAAAAGCACTGCTAACTATAATTGAATTCCAGATTACCAGTTTAAATCCTGACAATTTTCGTTGTAATCAGCAAACCATTTATTAGAATGGCAATATTATTATGATCGTTTGGATCACAAATTCACAATTCACAATAGACATCTAACAATCTAACATGGTGTAATATAAAATGAAAACTGAACTGTTTACCGATACAATTTGTACAGTCAATTTGAATCGATCTTTATTACCCCCAACCATGTCAGTACAGATTTCTGCAGTACTACTAGGAGTATATATCAAGCGACAGCTTTGCATCTAGGTTTTCTCAATTCGATTTCATGACACACAGCACACAAACGAATGAAAAATCAACTCTCCAATCATCCGAAGCTCCGAACAATCAATCAATTAATCAACTAATCAATCAACGCATCAAGCAAACAAACCACTGCACACAAGTAATCGAAACTCCAATCGACAGTTGAAAATCACAAAAAACTAAACAAAATCACCGAAATCAGAAGGGAAACGGTGTAGTCGAGAGCGAGACCTGGATTGGAGAAGAACCAGAGGATGATAGCGCAAGCGACGAGGACGAGAGGGATGAGATGAACAGCGTTCTCGGCGGATCGAATCCGAGACCTCTCGCGCTTGGCCACATAGGAGGAAGGGCTGTAGACGGGCAACTGGCCGTCGCTGGCGCTGCCATCGGCGGGAAGGCGGTGGCTGCCGGCGGGGCTTCCCTGCGACGGAGAAGAGGAGGAGGAAACCTTGAAGTACTCATCTGTTACTCTCGTCGTGCTCGAAGATCGATGCATCGCCATGGCGATTGCTGTGGTTTCCGATCGATTGATTATTTTTTTTAATTGATTGAAGAGGAGAGAATTCAACGTTCAATGTTTACAACTATGAGTGGGTCTCCGCTGAAAATTCGACCATTCACACAATCACACCCTGCTACCTCTACTAATTTCGTTTGATGCCCAAAGTTTTCTAAAAGTTCATATAGTACCCTCCAAATTCTTTTGATTTCGTGTCATTAGATCTTTATTTAAATGATAATATAATTTGTAAAATTAGGGATTAAATTAAATTGATTATAAAACTTTATTATTTTTTCCTCATAACAATTAAAGTATAATGCATTAATGCCTCTGATTAAGAGATGAATGAGTTTAATGTCGACTCATCTCGTCTTATATGGATATTTATATAAATTAATATTAGAAAATATAAAAGAGACTTGCATAGTTTCATGATTTCATGTTCATAACTTGGTTTTATAGTATTGCTTCACACACTATAGAAAATGCAAATCATACCCATAAAAAATTGCAAAAAGAATCAATCAAAAGTATAATCTTTTGATTTAATAATCCATAATTAGGTAAAAAGTGATTTGATTGATAATAACAATCTCTCCCTGAAATTCACATGTATTCTTAACTTGATCATGAAGGTTGAGCATGAGGGAATCCTTCTACAATAGCAAAGATCAAAGCAATGTATATGCCATTCTCTCTATAGGTTCATACATACAAATTGCAACCAATGTTCAAGTCCATAGAGATTAGGGTTCACATAAAAATCAGCAATGACAAGTTAATTTAGTTGTCATTTCATTTCAGGTCTATGGTGAATAATATGCAATATAATGGATAACATGTTACTAAATCCCTAGGGTAGCAAGAACAAGGATGGATAATTCCGACAGCATACCAAACAAGCTCTTAGAATCGCTCATTTCATTTCCAAACCCGATTCTTGCAGTCGTACCAAACGGGCCTGAACTCAGAATTGGTTCAAATCCTCAATCTCCCAATAAAGTACAAAGATCACACTTTCAGCAGTGCTAAAAACTTCGACACTTTCGCTTCGATTACGTTGCAGTTGAATGATGTATAGGGTCACCAGTAATCACCACAAGAGCAACATCCATTCCTAAAATGATGAAATCTCCGGTTGTCTCTAACGATTATTTCCCTTCCCTCTATCTCGGATATATACTTCGTTGCCTGATGGCAATCCGGACAAACTCTTAGATTCTTGAAGACGCGGATTGGCTGGCCCTTGGGCAGTTTGATCAGGCCAAACGCAATAGCAAGTTTCTCGCTGTGTCGCAGCAGAAGTTGCTCCTTTTGTTCGTCACCAACATCACGCAAAACGCAACCAAGGTCAGGTACATAGCCTGCCAATTTCATCTTCCTCTCTAGCTCAAATAGCTTTTCGTGTATCAAGGGAAGTTCCGGATGGCCTGTATCGCCTGATTTGAACTCATGAACCATGTTGTCTATCTCAATCCAGCTGAACCCGGGGATTTTCACTGCTTGAATGTCTTTCATATGTTTATGAACCTTCGCAACGTTATCCCATCTATTCACAGAGCCATATATATTGCCAAGTTGAACAAAGGCAGCTGCATTCGTCGGGTCAAGACTAAGCAAGTTTTTGGCAGCAAACTCAGCCAACTCCGTGTTTTTGTGGATCCTACACGCGCCCAGAAGGGCTCCAAACATTGTAGCAGACGGTTTGAAAGGCATTTTCTCGATCAAATTGACAGCCTCGACAAGCTTACCAGCTCGCCCAAGAAGGTCAATCATGCAGGTATAGTGCTCTGACTTGGCCTCGATTCCATAGTCTTGTTGCATTGATTCGAAATAATGCATCCCGAGATCCACCAGTCCAGCATGGTTGCAAGCTGCTAAAAAAGCTACGAAAGTGATCCAGTCCGGAACTATTTTCTCCTCTTTCATTCTATCAAACAGCGAAAGAGCTCTTTCGCCAGCACCATGATAAGCAAAACCGGAAATCACAGCATTCCACGTAACCAAGTCTTTTCGTGGCATCTCGTTGAACAATTTCCACGCGTCCTCCATCGCTCCGCATTTCCCATACATGCTCAACAACGAGGTCCCAACAGTTGTGTCACGATACAGCGGTGTCTTGTACATCAACTGATGAATCTGTCTGCCCAAGGCTAAAGCCGAGAGATTGCTGCACCCCAAGAGAACACTGCTCATTGTCGAGTGGTTCGGCTCAAAACCAACAGCAACCATCATCCTGAAAAGCTTCACTGCATCTTCGGGCTGGCAATTCTCAACATACCCAGCAATCATACAGTTCCAAGTCACCAAAGCCTTCTCAGGCATCTCTTCAAAGTACCTTTCAGCCATTTCGACATCTCCAGCCTTCATGTAGCCATTGATCACCGCAGTCCAAGCAACCTCACTCTTAACAGGAGCCCTCCTAAACATCTTGTAAAAAGAACAATTTTGATATTGGATTTGATCAATACATGATCAAAAGGCAAGAAAAATTATGATCAGAAAGAAAGGAGCAATGCAGGATGAATCTCAGGGAAAAGAAGAAAACTTGCACTAGGGTTTTAGCAGCAAAGCCGCTCTCACAAAGTGTCTCTCGCACACACACCAAAATAACTAAAAGAAGAGTATTTATACTAGGCTAGGTGGTCCTCACTAGTGACCTTATTACAAAAGGAAAAATCAGAATATATAGAAGAAAATAGCTGGCAACAGAGGTGCAGCAGAGGGGCAATGTTGCACTATAGGACGTTGTGGTGCTGCTGCTCCATTATGCATTGTGGTCACATTGCATCATCAACATATAATCTCAATACCCCCTCCTCAAGTTGGACTTGGTGAGAGATCAACAAGGCTCAACTTGTCAAAGAAGAACTTGTATTGGTCCTCACCAAGAGGCTTAGTCAGAACATCTGCAACTTGCATTGCAGTTCGAACATGAGGAGTATGAATGAATCCTTCAAGGACTTTCTCCCTGATGAAATGACAATCAACTTTGATGTGTTTAGTACGCTCATGGAAGACTGGATTAGCTGCTATGTATATGGCAGCTTTACTATCACAATGTAAAGGTATTGGCAAAGCAGATTGTATGGACAAATCTTGCAATATGCCATGTATCCACACCAACTCACTTGCAGTCTTGGACATACTTCTATACTCAGACTCAGCTGACGATTTAGAGACAGTAGGTTGCTTCTTTGTCTTCCATGACACCAGTGATTGACCAAGATAAACACAATACCCTGTTAAGGATCTTCCACTGTAAGCACAAGCTGCCCAGTCTGCATCACAGAATCCAGTGATATTGTAATCTCCATCCTTCTTTAAAAATAATCCAACACCAATGGTGCCTGCCAAATATCTAACAACATGTAATGCTGCTGCCATATGAGGTTCCCTCGGACAACTCATAAACTGACTCAAGTGCTGAATTGAGTATGACAAGTCAGGCCTTGTCAAATTGAGAAACAGAAGCCTTCCAATCAACCTTCTGTATCTATCAGGCTCTTTCAAAGGTTCTCCAGTATCCAAGGATAGTTTGAGACCCCTTGGCATAGGGAAACCACTAACCTTGCAGCTCATCATATCACAATCATTAATGATGTCTAAAATATATTTCCTCTGATGCAAGGAAATACCTGAAGATGATCTGGTTACCTCCAGTCCCAAGAAGTATCTTGCCAATCCCAAATCTTTAATGGTATATGCCTTGTGCAGAGATGCCTTTACAGACTTAACAACATTATCATCATCTCCAGTGATCAATAAGTCATCAACATAAACCAAGGCTAACACCTGTCCCTTTGGGACATTCATAACAAATAGAGAGTAATCATGTTTGGACTGCTTGAATCCAAAACCGATCAAAAATTGAGTCAATTCTGTGTTCCATTGTCTGGAAGCTTGCTTGAGACCATATAAGGATTTCTGGAGCTTGCAATAATAGCCTGGTGGAGCAGCATATCCCTCTGGGGGACACATATAAACCTCTTCTTCTAATGTTCCGTGAAGGAACGCATTGTTTATATCAAGTTGGTACACAGGCCAGTCTTTCTTAGCAGCAATAGAGAAAACAATTCTCACAGTTGCCAATTTAGCAACTGGAGAAAAGGTGTGTTTATAGTCTTTTCCTTCAACTTGACTATACCCCTTAGCAACAAGTCTTGCCTTGTGCCTTTCAATTGAACCGTCGGGCCTGTACTTAATCTTATATACCCATCTACAACCTATGGGTTTCTTATCATGAGGCAAAGGTGCCATGACCCAAGTCTGATTCTGTTCAAGTGCCACTAGCTCCTTATTCATAGCCTCCTGCCATAAGGTGCTCTTAGCAGCAACCTTGTATGTACTTGGTTCAAACTCATTAACCATATTGGCAAATGAGTTCACAAATTCATGAGAGTATGACTTCAAGTCTCCCAATACTCTCACAAGTAAAGCTTCTGATTGTGGCTTAACTGATGCACTGCAAATGTAATCATTGAGCCTTCTAGGCCTGCTGACCTGTCTCTCAGATCTCCTTAGAGGAGGAAATTCAATAGGATTAGGAACATGAGCTGGCACAGTTTCTTCTGCTGGCATAGCTCTCCAGGGTGATGGCATATGTGCACTTGATGCACTGTCCTCATTAGTAGGAGACGGTTGTGGATTCCCTTCAGAGTCTGCTATCACAACATGCTCCATTCGTGGCAAGGCCTCCTCAAAATCTGCAGCTGGATTTACGAGAGGTAGAGCACTGACCTCTGTCTTCTTCAATTGCTGAACCTCCCTTTCCTTGAAAGGGAAAACTTTCTCATTGAAAGTCACATCTCTGCTAACAAATATCTGCTTAGAATTTAAGTCATACAATTTATAAGCTTTCTGAGCATGTGGATAACCTAGGAAGATGCATCTTCTCCCCTTAGCTTCAAACTTATCTGTTTTAGAGTGCTCTACAGGTGCATAACATAAGCACCCCACAACTCTTAATTCTTCATATGAAGGCTTTCTGCCAAAAAGAACCTCATAAGGAGTCTTCCATTTTAAAATTGCAGTGGGCAATTTATTAATCACATGTGTTGCTGATAGAACACATTCACTCCAAAACCTGGTTGGCAACTCTGCATGCAGTCTCATAGCCCTGGCTGTCTCTATGAGATGTCTGTGCTTTCTCTCCACACGCCCATTTTGTTGTGGTGTGTAAGGTGCTGTCCTTTGATGGATAATGCCCTGTGAGGCCAGAAACTCAGAGCAATCCCTGTGAACAATCTCAGTGCCATTATCACTCCTGATGCATTTCACTCTCTTTCCAAACTGAGTATAAGCATAACTGATAAAATTTTTGATGTTCTTGAAAACATCCAACTTGTCCTTCAAGAGGAAGGTCCATGTTGCCCTACTGTGATCATCAACCACAGTTAAGAAATATTTAGCACCTGTCACACTTGGTGTCCTATAGGGACCCCACAAATCAACATGTATCAACTCAAATATATCTCCAGCAACAGAATTACTTAATTGAAAAGGCATCTTATGATGCTTTGCCAAACTGCAAGTATCACAAAACAGATTATCCACATCAAAATTCTTCATGAACTCTAGATGTTTAAGCTTAGAAACAGACGTGTGCCCAAGCCTAGCATGGTGCACTTCTAAGCCTACTTTAGTTGAAATAAAAACTGAAGAGTAAATTCTGCTACTGCTGCTGGCTTCTCTACTCAAAACTGCTTGATCATCTCCTTGCAAAACCTTGTATAGGCCACCATTTCTGTATCCCTTAAGAAGAGTCTTCTCACATCCAGGGCCCTGTACAGTACAACCATATTTGTCAAACACGGCTTTAAAGTCTGATTTATCAACAAGCTTTCCTACTGAAAGCAAATTGTGCTTGAATCCTGGTACAAACAACACATTCTGCAAGACAATGTCTCTAGATAAGAAAACCTTTCCTGATTCAGTCACATGAATTATGTGACCATCAGGTAATCCCACATAGAAGGGCTGAACCAACCTCTTCCTTTCATGTAAAAGTGAGTCATTACTCACCATATGATCACTAGCTCCTGTATCAATTATCCATTCTATACAATTCTGCTCCTTATTAACTGAATTGACTGTGGCAAAGCAACATTTACCTGCAAAATTAACTGATGATGTCCCTTCAACTGGACTCTTTCCTTTCATGAGCTTGAAGACTTCCTGGCAAACAGCATTCACAAGTGCCTTATCAAGGCCTGATTCAGTGCTTCCTTTCTGAGGTTTCTCCTCATCTAGAGGACTATCCTGCTCATGAACACCAGCTGTATTAGCAGATACCTTTCCTGAGTCTCTCGGACCTTGGAACCACTCTGGATAACCATGCAACTTGAAGCATTGCTCCATAAGGTGTCCCTTTTGGTGACAAAAGTTGCATTTTCTGTTTGACCTATCAAACCTGTCATATCTTCCTTGGCCATCAGACCTACCATCATATCTACCTTGGCCATCAGACCTACTATCATATCTCCCTTGGCCATCCCTTTTAAAATCCTTCCTATCTGAGCTGCCACTCCCTTGATAAGGAGCCTTAGTAAAATTTCTATTACCCTGTCTATTCACAGACATAGCACTCGAATCCTGAGAAGTATTGCCTGAATTTCCACCTCCTTTCTGACTCTCAACCTGTGAAACAAGATAATATGCCCTGTTGATGTTGGGCATGGGATCAGTTGAGAGAATCTGACTCCTTACTGCTTCATATACATCATTAAGACCCATTAAGAATTGCATCAGGTGATTCCTCATCTCTGCTTCCTTCAACTTCTTCTGCAGCTCGCATTTGCAGTTAACAATGCCACCACATGTACAAACAGGAATCCCCTCCAAGACTTGCAACTGATCCCAAATAACCTTCAATTTATTGAAGTAATCAGCAACAGATAAGCCATCCTGCATAATCATACTCAGTTTCTTCTTCAATTGATAAATCAGTGGCCCATTAGACTGACCATACCTCTCAGCTATCTCATCCCATAATTGTTTTGCAGATTCAACATAGATAAAACTTTCCTTTATAGAAGCAGACATGGAGTTAAGAAGCCAACACCTGACCATAAAGTCAGCTCTAACCCATTTTTGTGAATCAACTGTGGTTTCAGGCATGGGTTTGACACATGACCCATCAACGAAACCAAGCTTGTTCTTGGCTCCTAGAGCCATCATAATGCCTCTCATCCATGGTAAATAATTGATCCCATCAAAAACTGTGGTAACTAGCTGAGCACCAGGGTGATCGGAATTAGCTAAAAATAGGGGATCTCCAAAGTTACCTGCAAGTTCATTGTTACCGAGCGCATTCACTAGCCTTCCTTCATCTCCTGGATTTGCCATCGTAGCGGAAACTGTGGATCTTTAGCCTACTGCTCTGGTACCATGTAAAAAGAACAATTTTGATATTGGATTTGATCAATACATGATCAAAAGGCAAGAAAAATTATGATCAGAAAGAAAGGAGCAATGCAGGATGAATCTCAGGGAAAAGAAGAAAACTTGCACTAGGGTTTTAGCAGCAAAGCCGCTCTCACAAAGTGTCTCTCGCACACACACCAAAATAACTAAAAGAAGAGTATTTATACTAGGCTAGGTGGTCCTCACTAGTGACCTTATTACAAAAGGAAAAATCAGAATATATAGAAGAAAATAGCTGGCAACAGAGGTGCAGCAGAGGGGCAATGTTGCACTATAGGACGTTGTGGTGCTGCTGCTCCATTATGCATTGTGGTCACATTGCATCATCAACATATAATCTCAATACATCTCCACAGCTGACACCACATCCCCACACTCCACATACCCGGAAATCATCGAATTCCACGACACACGGTTCCTCTCCGGCATCTCCTGGAACAGCCTCTCAGCCTCCACCATCATCCCATTTTCTGCAAAACCCGTGATCATCGTGTTCCAGGAAGCAGTATCCCTCACAGGCATCTGAGCAAAGAACACCCTAGCAGCCTGCAAGTCAGAGTTCCTCACATAACAAGCCAGCATTGTGTTATAAGAGAAAACATCTGGTTCAGGAATTTCATCGAACAGGTGGCGTGCATCCCTAAAGTCCCGCCCTTTCTTCGTATACCCAGCCAGCAACGAATTCCATGTCACTGTGGTCTTAAAATCCATCTCGCTGAACACTCTCAAAGCGGATTCCAAATCGCCCGCCCTTATGTACCTTGTGATCATCTGATTGCATGATTTAACCTGAACCAGCGAAGAATCTGGATTTGGGGATTTGTTGGTGACAGTAGAGAGTGGGTATTTGGAGAAGATCCGGAAATGGGATAGGGAGCAATGAATTGTTGATTTTTTGTAGGAAAGCACATTCATTTGTCATGAGTTTAAACGAAATCAAACAGATTGGGGATTTCAGGATGAGCGATTTGCTCTTTTTTGGGCGCAGAAACTCATCAACAAAGTCTAGCTTGGATAACTCAAATTTTGCTTAATTCACAGAATTCTTCCAATGTTACCATGGCTAGTAGTTTTAAGAAACGAGGCTATTTCAACTACAACCTTGTAAAACGAGACTATTTCAGCAAAAAAAAATTTTACGACGAGAATCCACGTTCGGTGGTAAACCTCGAGCACCTGACCCAGCCGACAAGAGTCACATATCAGCTTCCGTCGACCGGCTCGACTCATTGGTAGGGATCATGACGTCAACTCATTATTCTAACAACTCACAAAAATAAAAAGAAAAAGGAAATCAACTAGGAAAACCAAGAATATTAGGTTTCAAAACTTGGATTTCACGGATCCTTTTAAGACAACGAAAACTATGCAATCAGCTTTCTGATTGGGGATCATGAAGCAAAATGTGCTCCAATGAAGGGCGTTGATATTTCTTCATGTTCAGTTATCAACTACAAATTTTAGTGTACTTGAAAAGTCGAAATGATTTTTTTTGGTTTTCTGATAGACCTTTGTCATTTTCAAACAGTTCATATTCATCACGTATTTAGAAAAGCTAACAAGTAACAGACGGATTGATCTTCTTATGTAATATAACCACTATCCTTAACCCTAGCACATATTCATAGCTATAAGTTTTCATATTAAAGAATGTCCTCACCGGATCACTCATCGTGCATAGTCTATTCTAATTACTTTTTGCTTTTAAAAAAAAATGTAAATAAGATTGCTTTTTAAGCCGGAGCTCGACTCAGAAAATAAAAGAAAAAAGAGGGGGAACCTTTAACTTAGGCTTAGTTTACTAAATGAGACGAGTATAAGCTACATTTTAAAAATTGGAATTAGTTTAACATCAGCTCATTCCAAACGAGTCCTTAACTAAATTGAAGTGCGGAATAGGCAAATAAAAGGCTAACAAATACTCTAGCAAAGGGAGAAGAATAGAGTATGGCAACTTTTCAAAAATGCAGGAAACTGTAAGACCTTACCAGCCAGAGGTAAGACCTTATCTGAAACTCAGAAACAAGTTAAGCAAGAATAACGAATAAGAAGCAAGGCAAACGAAAATAATAAGGATAAAGCGCAGAAAGTAAAGCACACGCGAATTGTTAACGAGGTTCGGCACAACCGCCTACGTCCCCGCCTAGGGTTATCCAACCCGTAGGATTCAACAACTTTATTTCACTTTATCTTATGAGCCATAGATACAACCTCTAGAAGACCTTCCCTCTTCTAGACTAACTTCCTATCTAGCAACCCAAACGCTCTAGTGAAATAAAGCTACTAAGGATACCGAAGTACCCTCTATGAATGGGTAAAGAACCCTGAGTGTATAACTCTAAATGAATTGTACGATAAAGCTCAATGTAAACCTCACAAACTCTCAAAGAAATAAAACGCTCAAGTAAGGAGAGATGTGAGATCGGTGTTGTAGGAGACAAAGGATTGCAGGAGAAACTTTAAGCGCTGATGTAGAAGCTCTTGTGTACTGCGATCCTCTTGATCTCCTTATAAAGGCCGCCCATCGGAGTTTGAATTGATTTGAACGCTTGAACTTTCTAATTTGAATTTCAAAACGTCAGGAACTTTGCTTCAAGATCGTGGAGTTTGTTGAGTCGAATCTTCCTGGGAGATCAACTAGCCGTTTAGCAAATCTTTCCAGAAGCTTCGCACGAGCCTTTTCTACGGAAGGAGCTATGCACTGAACGTTGAATACTTCATCAAATCCTTTTAGCAAATCCCTGAAAAAACTCAACTAACAAATCTAATATATAAAGAATAAGATAGAATTTATCAAATCTATCTCAATCAAATAAACCGTACAAAAATACTAGGCCCAATCGAAATAGAACTCCATTAGTTTAGGCCCAATATTTAGCCCAACCTGAGATGGAAGACTTAGTAAAAATAGGCCCATTAGAAATAAGCCCAATTACACTAAATACGAGTCATCCAATTTCAGGAGCTTTTGTAACTCTTTGAGGTCTTTTGGTAAGATCTTACCAAGCCCTGGAAACCAGAACTTTTGGCTTTCATCAACCAAGACTTTAATCTTCCTTAATCCGGTTCTTATCATCAAGGTGGAGTTAACAATCTTCCCCTTGATGAAAGACAAAACCTGTAACCAAGTGCACCTGTTTCCAGTAGAAGATGAATAATAGTAAGGCCAGCAAAACGAAATTAAGGCCTTACAACCCAGAATTCTCCCCCTTTTTGTCTTTCAACAAGAAGGGAAGAAGTCGAGTTTTACCAATGCAGTAGCCATTACTCCCCCTACGATAATGCTTCCCTGTTCAACATACATATTAAGCTCCAAAAACAATATTAAACAGAGAGAATCATTAGTAGCACATAACATTTAAAAAAATTATCCTTTATCACCAAGAGCGATTGTTCCAATCCATTTATGCTCTTTGATCTTGGTAATATCCTGCAAAACGAACAAACATCAATCTTTCCGGCTAGACCAATGTACAAATTTAGATTCATAATTAGGATAAACCATGTTTGGTGGTCGTGTCCCTTTAGGAACCCAAATTTGTCTTATCCGTTCATTTAAACGTACAGGAAAGGTATTTCTAATGATGTAAGGGTCCTTTCTTCTATATGGACAAGTTTCCTTTACATGACCCTTTTTGCAACAAAAGAAACAAGTAGGAGATCTCCAACTTCCTTTTGCCTTGACGAACTTGGTAGTAGGTTTAACAGGAAAATTCCTGTTGTATCCTATACCACTTCGGTTTAAGGAAAGTTGTTGTTCTCCAAGCATCTTGTCGAGAGTGGCTTTGGATCTAGTGAATTGCACCAGGGCTGTTTGTTGATCTCGACATTTTTCAGATAATTTCACTTTTTCATTCTCAAGATCATTGTAATGAGCCTTAAGAGATGAAAGGTTGACCTTAAGTTCGGAATTTTCCAATCGTAAGGCCTTACCTTCAGTGATAAGATCTGAATTTTGACTGTCAAGATCTTGCAATTTCTGCGACAGCTTCCTTATGCACACTTCTTGATCCTTTACCTTCTCTTTCAAGGTGCTGATTTCTTTGCTGCAATTTTCTTCATTGGAAATCATATTTTTCAGAAATTCAGAGAGAACATCAATAGGACTAGAGATAAGGTTTCTTACAATACCATCGAGATGTTGATTGTCTTGGTCCGCCATCAAGCAAAGATTTACTGGATCATTAGCCAAATCTGATTCACTTGTAGAGTCTGAATCGTCTTTCTTTCGATCACTCTTCTTCTGCTTGTTCTTCTTCTTTTGAGGACACTCCTTCATTAAGTGATCTGTTTCACCACATTCATAGCATGTTAGAATTTTTGTCCTTTTATTAGGGTTAGAGGACTTACCTTCATGCTTTGATGATCTTGCATATTCTCGGTTTGAGAATTGATTCTTCATCTTTAGAATTCGAGCAAGTCCCCTTGTGATCAAGTCGAAGGGATCTTCCTCATCATCATCATCACTTTCGTCGTCCTCTGATGGCACATCCTCCTTGATTTTGAGCGCCAGATTCTTTATACTAGAGAATGGTTGACCGTCCTCTTCGTTGAGGACCATATCATGCGTGATAAGCTTTCCAAGAAGGTCATCCAACGCTAGTGTTGTAAGGTCTTGAGCTTCCTCAATTGCAGTGACCTTGGGACCCCACTTTGCTTTGGGCAAGCATCTGAGTATCTTTCTAACTTTCTCCTCATTCAGGAAAGTTTTTTCCCAATGAATCAAGGTTGTTAATGATCTCCGTAAAACGGGTGAACATTGCTTTCATTGACTCATCTTGATTCATCTTAAACAATTCATATTGTCTAAGATAGATACTAATTTTGGTCTCTTTGACCTGACTTGTTCCCTCATAGGTAACCACCAATTTATCCCATATCTCTTTTGCAGACTTGCAAGATGAGATACGATTAAATTCATCGGTGCTTAACCCACAATACAGCAGATTTATGGCTTTGAAATTCTTAGCCACGCTTTCCAGATCTGTCTTATTGTATTCTGCTTCTGGCTTGTCCACACTCGTGCCGTTGGGATCTTTCTTCTTGGGTATATTGGGCCCTCGCATAATAATATGCCAAAGCTCCAAATCTTGATCAATGATAAACATTTACATCAAAGATTTCCAGTGCATGAAATTGTTCCCATCAAAGAGAGGTGGACGAAAAATAGATCTTCCTTGACCGAAGCCTTCACCTGCCATGATTAGACTCACAGATAGTAATATCTAAGGTACGTGAGTTAGGCTCTGATACCAATTGAAGTGCGGAATAGGCAAATAAAAGGCTAACAAATACTCTAGCAAAGGGAGAAGAATAGAGTATGACAACTTTTCAAAAAATGCAGAAACTGTAAGACCTTACCAGCCAGAGGTAAGACCTTATCTGTAAAACAGAAACAAGTTAATATAATGAAACGAATAAGTACGAAAGGAAAGGCAAGCACGAACAGAAAGTAAAGGACACAAGACTTGTTAACGAGGTTCGGCACAACCGCCTACGTCCCCGCCTAGGGTTATCCAACCCGTAGGATTCAACATAAATAATAAGCATGTTCTTTGGTGGGCCTTTGGTGGTTGGCTTGTACATTAAATAACCCAAATTTATGAGTTCTCAAATGAATATGGAGGTACAATCTTTGCAAAGAGATCTTACCAAAAACTGCACACCGTTGAGATTTCACTTTACTCGAACTGTAGGAATTCCGAAGCCCTTTTACTAACTGACTCTCTGAGGCTCAAGTTCAATACAAACCTGAACTTTCACTCAGAGCAAATCAATACTTTACCACATGATCTCAGCGTCAGTTCGGATGCCTTGGTTAAGTGTGCACTGTGCACGTTTACACATTTTTTTTTGGTATTTTACTGTATTATTCCATTGATTAAATTAGAAAGGTTTTGCACATGGTGTTTACACATTTTTTTTTGGTATTTTACTGTATTATTCCATTGATTAAATTAGAAAGGTTTTGCACATGGTGTGATATTGTGCTTATATTTGAGGGCTGGGATCTTTGGATCAGATCGGGATATTACAGTCCGGTCCACGGTCCAAGAAATTCTTATTTTCGGTTTTCGGTCCAAACCCGGATCGGACCGGCATTTCCGATCCGGACCGGAATTTCCGATCCGGACCGGAATTGAACCGGATTTCTTATCATTAAAAAAAAAAAAAAAAGAGGTGAATGTGTGTGGTGTACCACTCTCTCCGTTTCACTTTTAGATCTAGGTTTTTTGTGTATACTTTGACAAATTAATATCGATTTTAATATAGATTTGAAGAAATCATAAATATTTTAAATTAAAATTGAAGAATCTCATCCTGGTTTTAAATTTAGGATTAAAAAATTTCAATCTAGGGTAAAGTTTCGGTCCAACCGGTCTTTACTTTACGGTTCGTGGACCGGAAAGACCGAGACCATAAGTTCCTGTCCTGGTCCGATCTGCGGTCCAAGTTCTTGGAGATTACGGTCCACCGGTCTTGAACCGGAATCTTCGGTCTGGTCCGGTCCAGACGAGAAGCCCAACCCTATTTGAATCACACTTTGTATCAAGATGTGCATATTTAATTATTTACACTACGATTTTTGCACTATTAGGGTGGAGTTAGTCTTACGAGTTGCAAGGCTAGAAATAAGGGCAAAATCCATAAAGGGGGAAGGTAGGAACTCAACTCCAGACATAAAAAATTCAAAATCAAGCTAAGGCTGAAAATTTGCGAAGAAACATGTAAGCAAGTTACAGATCTTAATACAGGAAAAAACCACATTATTCCTGTCAACATTTTTTGGCATCTGATGAATCTCCTTAACATCCATAAATCAAGATTCAGGAGTTGTCAAAAAGGGGGAGAAATTAATTGGAAAAACGGGAAAAAAAATAAAAACAAAAGGCAAGAGAGGGGGCAAACTAGATCTGAATGAGGCTTCACTTCAAGGATGGGAAGTTTACGGGATCCGAGATGATTGGAGCTGGAGCATCGTAACCACGGCCTCCGCCATATCCTCCTCTCTGTCCACGGCCACGGCCCCTGCCACGCCCTCCTTGTCTGTAGTATGACTCCCCCTCAGCAGGCTTCAGGAATTCGTTTATGCTCACAGACTGTAAGAAAACAATACCACTAGCTGAGAATCACCGAACAAATGACAGAATGTGCTTTCAACTAAAGCAATCTAATCTCATAAGTCAATCTGAAAAGAAAGTGTTGCAATTCATCATCACATGACTAATAAATTAAGTCAAATCTACTGTAGTCCAGGCAAAGAGATTTAGCCATTTGTTCTATTAAACAATCCAGAGTTATACTAGTATATCAATGAATCAAAACAGAAACACTAGCTCATCAAAAGTGGAAGCATATACCTTCTTGGCTCTCTCTTCCTTTTCTGCTGCCTCTTTGCGCTTGTCCTTGTCCGAACCCTAAAACATAAATTAGTTAGACTAACTTGTCAGAAGTGGAAGAACATCAGATATGCTCAAACTTTAATGATTTGATCTAAAAAACACCTACCAGTTTAATAAATATTTCTTCTTCATTCTTCTTCTTCGAGATCATCTGCATAGATTCAAATTCTTTCACATCAACCTTCCTCTCCTCGACCTTCAGTGCAAGCAATGCCTTCCTCTTTTCTTCGAGTACCTTCTCATACTCCTCAAGGGTCATCTCCTATAAAGATAGAATTATATTTTGATCAATGAGCATAATATTATTGTTCTAGACACAGCTTATAACTACATATATGGATAAAACAATACAAGACCACTGTTCCCACTAAAGCATTTGTTGATCACAGCCCAAAAATAAAAACTAAGAATGAAAATGCTCTGAATCATGTTTCGATGTCTAACACTAGTCAGAACATCATTTGATAAATTGTACATAAATTTGATTTTCAAGTTCAATAAGAAGATAGGTAAGGCTAACTTGGCTACATTAACATACCAAATTGCATTTAGAAGATCCCAATTTTATGACAATTATTCATGCAAACACGCCCTTGGAAAAGTTAATTCAACTAAGATATGAATGTTACACAATAGGGGAAAAAGGCAATAAGCACTTATATGAAATATTGTATGTTACCTTATCTTCTTGTTCCTTCTCCTCTGCCTCAGCTGCAGGGTTCTCCTTGTTTGCATCAACATTGTCTTCATCTTTCACCTGCTTCTCAGCAGAAACATCTGCCTCATTCTCCCCAGCAAGCTCTTCAGTCTCCCTGGCATTCCACAAAATAGCTTAATATGCAACACCAGGAAAAACTGAACAATTGTTAAAGGATCTTTGCATCAATCATGACAGCACTCACTGCTTAATTTCTTCACCCGGGGCACCCCAGTTTCCACGACCAGAACCATCACGCTTAATATACTCATTCCTAATCAAAGACACAAAGTCAGGAGGTTTTCAACTGATGGTATTAATATTATATGCACTATTAACAGCGAAAATGAATGTCATATAGAAGATTAGCAAACCCGCGTCCTGTGCCACTGCGGCGTTCATAGACCCGCCTAGGCCTTTCTCCTTCCTCTGTTTCTCCATTGTTGAAGCCACCGCTTCTACCACCACGATAACCACCACGCGAGCCTGAGTAAGGACGGCGTTCAAAGGACTTGCCTGATTCCCTGTCCTCTGAAGGCCTATATGAACCATTACCATTGCCAAAAGTGTTTTCACCATTGTCCAAGTCCCGGTTAAACCCACCAGGACCACCACGTCCACGTGCATACCCACGACCGCCACCACGACCTCCACCGCGTCCACCTTCATTTCTTCCCTCCCTTACTGCAAAATAAGGGAAAAATCATCAGCAACTGGAACAATTAATAAATTTGGAAGACAACAAAAATAGCAACACCGGTGGAACATTATGGCATGAAGGATTAGGGATTCAATGCAACTATCCATTTACCCAAAAGTAAAATGCATATTTCAAATCAAACTCCATAAAATTATTTCCAAATGGCTTCCAAATGAACAGCTACAGAGGCTAGCCCCAGCTGAACAAGTAAATGCATTCATTAACCAACCACTGTCTTCACAAGAAGATGTCTTTATTGGAACGGTGCCACAAGCACCATGCTGCACCGGTAAAAGAAATTGAAAAAACAAAACACCTGTCAAGCAATCAATATTCAATACAAATTACAATATAACAAATCCAAGACAGAATGTTTGAAAGTTCATCAATCCATCCCAAACTGAGATAATATAAGCAGTACCTCACAAACAAAGCAACACAAAAGATGCCTAAACAGGTTTGAGGTCTTACCGGCTTGAGTAGGAGGGAGAGGCTTCGTCGGTAGCTTGGCCGGCTTAGCAGCCTGAGCGGCGGCGGGAGCCACCTTCTTGGTGGCGGTGACGGCGGCAGCGACCTTGTGCTGCTGCGCGGCAAGGAGGAGGCTGGGGTCGTCGTTGTCATCGTCACCAAGCAGATCGAAGGGGTTTGTAGACATTTTCGCCCCTTTTTCTCAATACGAAACAGAAATTAAAGCCGGAAAAAACTCAAAACTCAGAAATTATTGGGTGCAGATACTGAAATCTAGCATCAGTGACTCAAAGCCATGAAAATGGATTGGAGAGGGAGAGCGGAAACAGTGAGCGAAGAGGAGAGTGAGCGAGAGAGAAAACCCTAGGAGGGCGGCAGCCACTGAGTGAAGCTGATCTTATAAACCCTACCGAGGAATATTACCCTGCGGACGACCCCATCGTAAGCTGTGGAATTCACTGGCTGGATTTGACCCCTAATAGGAATTTGCAAAAACATGTTAAGTGGTTTGCAAAATAGATAAGGTCGTGCATTTGGTCATTTTTGTCGTACACTATGTATGGTAAATATCACCAATTGTATACATACATGATTGTGTCTATTGTTATTATAAATAAATAAATAAAAATTTAAAAAAATGTGTTTATTATTGTTACTAATATTTGATGTTTTAACATTTTTCCCAAACCCTTCACCTCCTAAATTTTTCATGAATATCATCAACTCAACAGAGAAACGCTCTCTTTCTAGAAAGTCATAACCCTCCCCATCGAGGAGCCTAAACAACCTTCGGGAGCCACCAATTCGCCTCCCCGACGTGAATCACGTGCACACAAGTTTCGCCACCACCGCTGCTTCACACCGGTCACCCCTTCTCCTTCTCGATCGGTGTGCGCCGATCATTCTTTCGACGTCGGTTGGGTTGCCCTCCTTTGTTGAAGTCTTCGATACCCATGCTCCTTTCGAGATCTTTCTTCTCTTGTAGTCTTGTGGTCATCCCCTTCAATTCCCTTCCCATTTCTCAGGGATGAGTTGTGGATTTTGTATCCGTCTTTCCCTGGCTTCCGGAAGTCTCTCTGACTCTTGATTTTAGCTATTCGTCAACTCTCGCTCATCATCTGTTTTGGGGCTTCGTTTCCCCTGTCATGTTTCCTTGTCGATCTGGGGATTTTCGTCTCCTCCTGCCCTAATCAGCTTTCAATGGAGTCCTTTGGAGCCTCCTCGGCACTTCCCATTTGCTCTCGTCTCCGACTGGCTTCAGGCTATTATTTGTTTCATGTGCTCCGTGTTGCCTCCTGCACTCTCGCCTATGCTCCGTCTCCCCTCGGGTTGTCGCCGGCACTGATGCCTCCCTTTGGCTAGTGGAGCGTTGGTGGTGTAATGAGTTGCCGATCACTTGGTTGGTGGTGGTTTTCGGTTTCACTGGCCGATATTATTGTGTTCTACCTGGGCCCGTTTTTCAGCCTTTGGGACCAAGGCAGCCCATGAAAAAAAAATCATGTTGTATTCCTGTTTTAGTTATTTCATTTGCTAAATCAGACATTGTGTGGCTCTGGTGCTTTATAATAATAAAAATAAATCATTATAAAATTTGATAAATCATTATAAAAATTTATACTTGTATTAAAGTATCTTTATAATAATATAAATAAATAAATACAACATTTTATATCGATGTAGTAATCGTTTATATATATCTATTTTTGGATATGTATATAAAATTAATTAAAACCGTCTGAAATGGCGTAAATAAAATCCTGATTGGGTTTTCCAGTGGGGTTGGTGTAATTCCCGTTTGGGTTTCTGGTGCTTTTGGTTCAGGCATTGTGTGGCTCTTCGTTTGGCGTGATTGGATTTTCTTCTCCGTTTGATGGGGTTCTGGAAGTCGGAGTCGGGATAGGCTGGGGTCGTGACAGTGTGTATCGAGGCATCTCCTTTCCCCGGAAGAATGTTTCCTTGGAGGTTCGTCTTCACTGCTAACAGGTGACTCCCGATGTGCTGTTGGCCTACGGTACTGCTTCGGAGTAGTGCTCGGCTTCGTCCTTCGTCTACATCCTCGTCTTGTTAGGTTTAGTTTGTTTTAGTTTCACTTTTCTAGAGTTCTTGCCTGTATTTTGCACCATCTCTGTATTTTTATGTTTGCATTGACGGTTATCTGTCCGCCGACTTGTCGACCATCGAGGTTCAGGTATGTCTGACCTCGAATTCTTTCCTAATAAAAAAAATAAAAATTTGAAGTTGTAACTAATCAAAAAAAATATTTGAAGTTGTAAGAAAAATATCACCACAAATTTTATTTTTATAGAACGCTCTCTCCTCTCTCTAATTTTCTAGAGAGAGGGAGCCGATACCAACAATCAACTCTCCGGTAGCTTCCGCTCAGTTCCTCCTGGTCCGAGTCTCCGAGCTGTCTGTCCGAAATCCTCTTTGAAGGTTATAAACCACCTCTCTAGAGGTTACAACCACCTCTTCGGAGACATCTAAATCCTCTTCGGAGGCCCTAAAATCAGTCTTGTCAGATCTTGGTCGATGGGCTCTCTCAATCCTGTTCCGTTCAGCTCTCTGCGGTGGCGCTCGGTCCTTTCCGCCCTCGGATTCATCGATCTGGGGGTGATTGGCCCTCCTCGTTGGTTCCTCGGGGTCTCAATCCCCCCACCCACCTTCTCCTCTCCCCTTTCCTCGAAGTCCTTGTGTTCTCCGTCCTGGTGGCGTTGGATCTGTTCTTTCCAGTGCCGCCCCTGGTGGCGTTTGGTCTCTCCCGTCGGCTCTCGTGGTCTCTTTCCCACCACTTTCACAGAGTCCTCTCCCCCTTCCCGGAGTCCTTTCGATTTACGACCGGGGTGTAGTGGTTTTGGCTCCTTCTATACCGCCTTTGGTGGTACTTGGTATTTCCTCTCTAGTTTCCTCCGGGTTCCGCTCCCCTCGCCCGCACCTACTCCTCTTCTCCCTCCTCGGCGTCCTTTCGCTTTGGGTGTGGCAGAACTAGCCTCTCAAGCGCCGCCTCAGCGGTTCCGGCTTCCTCTCTCGCGGGTTGGTCCTGTCTTTGGCTGCTCTCGCCGTTTCGGTTTAGGGTTGCGTAAGACCTTGTCTCCCTGACCCTTTTCCTCGTGCGGGCTCCTGCTCTCTTTTGCCTTCGGGCTTGCCTTACGCCCAGGTGGATTAAGTCTTGTGTGCTTTGGCCCAAGCATTTTGTATTGGGCCCAAGTTGCCCAAGTAATTAATAAAAATTACAATAAAAACAAATAATAAAATATAAATTTCTGTATTTTGGAAATTTATCGGCTCAAATATATTTTCATATATATATATATATAATTATAATTGAAACTAATAATAATTAACTATATTAAATAATTTCCGGTCGGGTTTGCTATTTCCCGATAGGGTTTCTGGTGCGTTTAGATTCAGGCGATGTGTGGCTCTTCGTTTGGCGTGACAAGCCATTCTTTCCGCGTGATGGGGCTCTTCGTCTTCACTACCCAAAGGTGTCTCCTGATGTGTCGCTAGCCTGCGGTGCTGCCGCCGGGGAGTGCTTGACTCTCGTCTTTCGTCTATGTCCTCATCCCTTTTGGTCTGGTTGTTTTCGGTTTCGCCTTTGTAGAGTGTTTTTGCTTGTATTTGGGACCATCCTTGTAATTTATGTCTGTTTAGACGGTTTTCTGTCTGTCGACTTGTCGGCCATCGAGGCTCAGGTTTGACTGACCTCGAATTTTTTACTAATAAAAAAAAAATTGTAAGAAAAATCACAAACTTTTAATTTACTCGCAATAAGGTATTTTTTAGAGAAAAATATTATATGACTTGAGAAGGTATAGCATCATCTATCATAGTTCTTCCGAAACCATGTGTTATGTTATTTTGATAAGAAATTGTGTCAATGAAGTGTATTGTGAAGAAAAAGAAAAGGTCAAGACATCTGTTTAAGAAAGGAGAAATTTGTATTTTTTGGAAGGCCTAGTGATATGTAACAAGGTTAGAAATTAGTGATATTTGCTACTCCGTTTTTCAATATAAGTCATTTTAGATTTTACACGTTTTTTAAAAAACTAAAAATTATAGTAAAATGTAAAATATTATTTTTTTAACAATTTTTTTAAATAATTTCATACTTTAACTAATAAGTATCAAACTATTAAAATTTTTTGATAAAAAAGTTAATATTTTATCATATTTTTAGGTTCTTAAAAAACGTGTAAAATTTAAAATGACTTATATTAAAAAACGGAGGAAATATAATTTTAAAAGTTGATATTTATTATATTTTTCCATAAGAATAATACACTATTATAGTTTCCGTGTAATATCGTGTTTTTTTAGATATAGGGTGTGGGGGAGACAGGGTGGCGGGGTGGGGGTGGCGGGGGTGGGAAAAGTATCGATTACTATCTTCATTTCTTGGATTGATGGGGTGGAGAAATTTTTCCACACCCCCAATTCGAAGATGAACAACCAAAATCATTTGCAATTGAAGCAACTGAGTTGCAGAGATAAATAAAGTAGTAGGTATAATAATAATTAATTTATCCAATCGACGGGTTTTTTAGGACGGATTCGATTCAGATTCGAAATCATTTCCTCGAATCTGGAATTTTGTTCCTCAGATTTGGAAGTCATTTCCTCATATCTAGAATTTTGAGGACGGGTTGATGTTGTTGTTGTTGTTAGGGCAGTAGTAGGGAGAACGTGAATAGTAATGGGGGAGGGGAAAGACAAGGTTTTTTTTTTCCAGTTCCCTCAATTCTAAAAAAAAATCTATCTTCGTTCAACCAAACACGCAGAGGATTGTTGTATACAAATAATCTCCATCCTTTCAACCCACAAAAATATAGGGAAATTACTACTAAATACTCCACTTTGATAATTGGTTTGCAAAAATACCTAGATTTGAAAATAATTGCATCAATATATGAAAATTTGCAAAAATACCTTATTTAATTATCAAAACTACCAACCACTCCGAAAAATAAGGGAAAAAAAGGTTAAATATTTTTGGTATTTATCATTTTTCTTATATTTTTAATTATTTTTAAATTATATTAAATAATTAAATAATAAAAAATCTGGAATAAAAAAAAATCCCAATCCCAATCCCTAACAGCTAGCCCCGACCCAAGGTTATGATTTAGGTCAAAACCGTATCTTTACTCAACCTCTCGCCGATTATTGATCATATCTTATCAATGTTCATATTTGGGACTGTCAAGAACGATATTCATCATGTCAATGCGATAATATTATGATTTCAAGATATATATTGACAATCCTTTTGTAAATATGGTTAATAATCATGAAGATATGATTTTACCGTATCTTCAGTGATTCTCTCCCCGATTATAGCTTTCATCCTGTCAAAATAAACCTACAGCCTTGTCACTATGAACATTACTCATGTCGTTAGGAACAAATAACTTGGACATGCCTTTAATTTCTAGTTATGGTATGAATAAAAGCATATCTTTATTCTCTTCCCTATTATAGACTTCATCCTGTCAGTATTAATTATCAGCTTTGTCATAAAGAACTTATATCCTATCAAAAAGAAATTTTATTTCTGACAATATTAATTCTCTTACTAAGACAATGTTTTTCATCCGAATAGTTTTATTATTTTTAAATTTATGAGAATTTTTTTTTAAAAACATTATTTTAATATATATTTTATTTTTTTATATATATATTTTTACTTTTATTTTAATTCATAATTCTCCTTTTAATGATTTTTACATTTAAATTTAAAGGTAAAATCAGTCATTATTTTTTAGCACAAATGACCCACCTATCCTATTTTTGCTATTCTCAGAAAACGGGCATATTTTTGCAAACCGAATACCGATTTGGTGTATTTCTGCAAATCAGCCAAAAATATATTCATCCCTTCTATCTCAAAAAGTATCTCCATCTCCTAAAAAAACATTCTCCTTGCAAACACGCTCATAAACTAAGATATAAAAATAAAAGAAAAACGTTAAGATTTGTACTTCATCTTACCAAACGGAACATAATCACGAGTGAGCATTGATCCGGAAAACAATAATTGAGTGACCGGCCCAGGAATTACTCCGTATAAAAGCATCATAGGCCCTTGTTTTTGGGCCACGAAATTCAACACAATAAACAAGCCCAGCACCCCCACTCCAAATTTACAAAAAAAAAAGAGAGTAAATTCAAAGCCCAATGTAACGAATTTGATAGATTACATAGATGTCATATTGTATAGTGGGTCAAAAGGCTCAATATCTTGTAACCTATATATATGATTGTCTAATGAAACCCTCAGGAAGGACTTTACATCAATTGTATCTCTCTACATGGTATCACAGTCTTTTCTTCCTCACGGAACCCTAATTTGATCCTCCCGCCTCACCTCTCCACTTACCGCCGTCGGCCTCGTACCGCCGCCGCTGTCCTCCCTCTTTTCCGTCATCACCCTACCCTACTTCCGCCGCTCTTGTCTCTCTCGGCACCATGACCGACAAGCATACATTCCCCTCATCCTTCACTATCTCCGACATCAATAATTGCATCTCCCGACCCGTCTCCTGCCGCTTTAGAAGCCCTACCACCGCCTACTCACCCCCTGCCTTCGGTCGCATTCACGAGTTCTCTCCGACGCAAGGCTCCGTGCGCGTCACAAGCGGCGGCAGCGGCCGCAGCATACATCGACTAGTGGCCTTCGATGGTCCCCGGTGCCTGGCTTCAACCCTCTTTGGATGCAATCCGGCTTTCCTGCCCCTCGACATGCCGGTCCTCAGACCTATCTGACATCGTCTGATCATGGTTATGTTCCGTCTGATGGGCATCACACCTTCTCCTCTATGCAGCCGACATCTCCTGACTCTTCTTGGTACATGGACACTGGTGCCACTTCCCACATGACGAACTCCTCATGTAACCTCTCTTCTATTTCCTTTAAAGGTCCTGCACACTCTATTATCGTCGGCAATGGTGGTCGCCTTGCTACTTCGGGGATTGGCCAAGCCAAATTACAGACCCCAACCCACCCACTACACCTTAACAATGTCCTCATTGCCCCAAAGATTGTCAAAAACCTTATCTCTGTCCGTCGGTTCACTACTGATAATAACGTTTCTCTTGCGTTTGATCCCTTTGGTTTCTCTGTGAACGATCTTACTACGGGGGTTACTCACTTGAGATGTAATAGCATCGGGGAGCTCTACCCTGTCACACCACCTTCTACATCCAGTCAGTCGTGCCCGGTCGCCCTCTCGGCATCGTCGTCCAGCCTGTGGCATGCACGCCTGGGCCATCCCAGTGCTGCCATTCTAGATATCCTCCGTTCTCAAAGTCTTATCCACTGTAATAAAGAGCTACGCTCTAGTTTATGCTCTTCCTGTCAGTTAGGCAAACATGCAAGACTGCCGTTCCAACGGTCTTTGAACTCCACCCTTGCACCTTTTGACATCATTCATAGTGACATTTGGACCTCTCCTGTACCCAGCAAGGATGGTCACAAGTACTACATTTTATTTCTTGATGATTACACTTATTTTTTGTGGGTTTTTCCATTACAATTTAAGTCCTAAGTGTTTCCTGTGTTTGTCAAATTCCATGCCTACATTAAAACACAGTTTCACACCTCAATTATATGTTTCCAATGTGACAATGGCCGTGAATTTTATAACAAGGACTTTCACTCTTTCTTCACCACAAATGACATCTCATATCGGTTGTCATGCCCCTATACACCTCAGCAAAATGGCAAGGCCGATAGAATTATTCGAACGATAACCAACATGATGCGTTCTCTCCTTTTTCACACATCCATTCCCCTTGCCTATTGGCCTCACGCCTTATCAACGACATGTTATCTCCTCAACATCCTCCCTTCTACTACCCTCCAACATCGCTCACCCACTTAGGCATTATATTGCACCATGCCTAGATATGATCACCTTCGTACCTTCGGGTGCCTTTGTTTTCCAAATATGTCCTCCACCGCCCCACACAAACTCCACCTGCGCTCCACTCCATGTGTCTCCCTTGGCTATCCGTCAGATCATCGCGGTTACCTTTGCCTCGATGTTCAGAGCCATAGGCTTATTGTGTCACGTCATGTCACTTTTGATGAGTCTCGCTTTCCCTTCTCTTCTCCTCCTCTCCCATCTCCCACACCTCCTATGTCCCAGTCTGAGTCAGAGTCTCCCTTCCCACACTTTCTCCTTCCCCAGAGCTCTACCGGTGCTCCTCCCTCTCCCCTTACACCGCCACCTCCTCCTCATACCACCAGACCACACACCCGCAGCGTCTCCAGTGTATTCAGACCTCATCAGATCGTCTCTATGCACGCCTCCGATCACCCCGCCATCACCTCCCCTGAGCCCTCCCGAACACACCTCCCGTCACACCAATTGCCGCGGCCGCAGCATCGTGCTGCGGCCGCGGCATACCACCCCGTCGCGGCATACCCCCCGCCGCGGCCGCGGCCGCCGCCACCATGCCGCGGCTGCAGCCTTGTGCCGCGCCCACCGCACAGCATAACCTCGCCCCCAACGTCTCCCAAGTCACTCCTACCTCAAATCCGACCTCGCTCTCCCCCATCCCCACCTCCCACAAAATAGCCCTCCTCGACCCGAAGTGGCAGGCGGCTATGCTCGATAAATACAGGGCCCTTACAAGGAATGGTACCTGGGTTCTAGTTCCTCGCCCTCCTGAGGCGAACGTCATTCGCTGCATGTGGCTCTTCCGCCACAAGTTCCGCTCTGATGGGTCATTGGAACGCTACAAAGCTTGTCTTGTGGTTAATGGTCGATCTCAGCAGGCAGGTATTGATTGTGATGAGACATTCAGCCCCGTGGTCAAGCCTGCCACTATCCGAGTGGTGCTGAGCTTAGCGTTATCGCGACATTGGGCTATTCATCAGCTGGATGTCAAGAACGCCTTTCTGCATGGCCATCTGAATGAGACAGTTTACATGTTTCAGCCACCGGGGTTCGTTGTTACTAATCGTCCCAAGCACGTCTGTCTCCTGAAGCGCTCTCTGTATGGTCTGAAACAGGCTCCGCGTGCCTGGTTCAGCGCTTTGCCTCTCATCTGCTACGCTTGGGCTTCGTTGGCAGCCGCTCGGATTCGTCTCTGTTTATCTATCGCAGAGGCACATACATGGCCTTTCTGTTACTATATGTCGACGACATCATCCTCACCGCCTCTTCTGATGCTCTTCGGACGTCTATTATTTCCCAGTTGAGTGCCGAGTTCGCCCTGTCAGATCTGGGTCCGTTGTCTTACTTCTTGGGAGTCGCCGTCCAACATCATGCGTCTGGGTTGTTTCTCTCTTAGAGTAAGTATGCTGCCGAAATTGTTGCTCGGGCCAAGATGAGTAACTCCAAGCCAGTCGTCACCCCTGTGGATACTTCCAACAAGCTCAGTGCTCACTCTGGTCCTCTGTTTGATGATCCACGTTGTATCGGAGTCTCACCGGTGCATTGTAGTATCTTACGTTTACTCGGCCAGACATAAGTTACGCCGTTCAGCAGATCTGCCTGTTTATGCATGCGCCCAGGGAACCGCACTTTCAGGCATTGAAGCGGATCATCCGGTACATCAGCGGTACCCTCGAGTTGGGCACCACGATCACCCCTTCCTCTTGGCATGACCTCGTCGCTTACATTGACGCGGATTGGGGTGGTTGTCCTGACACACGTCGCTCCACGTCTGGCTACTGTGTCTTCCTCAACGACACTCTTGTGTCGTGGTCAGCGAAGCGTCAGTCTGTGGTGTCCCGCTCTAGCGCCAAGGCTGAGTACAGGGGCGTCGCCAATGTTGTCTCCGAGTGCTCATGGCTGCGCAATCTCCTCCTTGAGCTCCACTGCCCTCTTTAGAAGGCCACCCTAGTCTATACCGATAACGTCTCCGCCGTCTATCTGGCCAGTAACCCAGTCCAGCATCAGCGCACGAAGCATGATGAGCTCGATCTCCACTTCGTTCGGGACAAGGTTGCTATTGGACATGTTCGTGTTCTTCATGTCCCGTCCTCCTATCAGTACGCTGATATCTTCACCAAGGGTTTACCTCGGCAATTGTTCCTCGATTTTCGGTCCAGTCTCACTGTACGGGACCCTTCACTTTCGACTGCGGGGGTTTGATAGATTACATAGATGTCATATTGTATAGTGGGCCAAAAGGCCCAATATCTTATAACCTATATATATGATTGTCTAATGAATGAAACCCTCAAGGAGGACTTTACATCAATTGCATCTCTCTACAGAATTAAATCAAGTGCATGAATACATGATCCGGTCTGATTTCGTGGTCAATTCGGGAAGTCGGTATCAGCAGCTTTCAGCTCAAAACATTTTTCAGACTTCAAAAGTTAGTGTCAAAACTATGTATTTGATGAAAAATTTATCATGTGTATATTAGCCTTTGCAATTTTGTATGACTATATATGATTAACATGTTGAGATTTCTGTCGGTCGATCTCCTTTTCTCATGTTCCGCGAATGCAATGTAATGACTCATAAAATTACACATCATAATCACAAAGCGAGCGAAAACTTATTCATAAACAACTCATATCTTTTGGACTTCATCCGAACGGATGCACTCGAAACATAGAGAAATCGATCTTAAATGTCTTGTCAAATTTCTTTCGAATTAATTACGAGATTCCCGACCTCAACTCCAAATTTTAGACACAACACTTGATAGTATAGCTAAGTGAAGCATAAACTTGAAGAAATGATGATTTGGCTAAGGATTCTAAAAGGTAGTCGAAGGCAACTATTGGAACAATATAAAACCATTTTATTTCACTATATGAATGGTTTGGTTCAATCTGGAGTTTTTCATTTTTGAAAACTACCATTTGTGGGAAAAAAATTAGCCAATGTTATTACACCACAAAATTTACTATTTACATCACATATCTCATTTTTTATATTTTTTTTAAAATACACCCTGCTCCTCTTGAGTCACACACCTGCTCCTCAAGAGGCGCAGGGTATTTTATATTAAAATACCTTGCGCCTCTTGAGGGGCAGGTGTGTGACTCAAGAGGAGTAGGGGTGTGATACAAGAGGCGTAGGTGTGGTGCATATAGTAAAATTTATGGGTGTAAATATTATCACCCAAAAAATTTCTATTCGGGGTTGTTCGTTTTGAGAATCAAGAAGACTAGCATGAAAAATATAGAAGTAATTAAAAACCCGAAGTCAAACCAAAAGAGTCTAATATCGGCTCTAACAAAGAGCATAAAATTTCTTTAAAATGAGAAAATAAAATTCATATTCTCTAATATTTTTTTTAAAACTCTAACAACTTTTCTATTAAAAAATTCAGAGAAGCACTAATGTTTTGGATAATGTTGCAGATTTGAGGTAGTCTTCTCGCTTCTCTATTTTGAAAAATGAAATAGATAATCTGTTTGACAAAAAATAAAAACTAAAAATCTCTTCTTCTTTTTCCATGGTAGGCACTAGGCTCATTATAATATGGGGGATGGAGAATTTGATCTGATAACCTACTGGTCACTACATGTCATTCTTACCAACTAAGCTAGTAAGGTTTGACAAAAAAAACTCTAAAAAATTGTTGGAGATGCTCTTAAATAAAGCTTGTTTAGCCTGAATTTTAACGATACTGATAAATTTTTGCTTTGATCTTTTGGCATTCTGATTTTTTTTAAAAATAATGATCAAATGATAATTTTACATTTTTATCGAAATCTCCGAAAAAATTATAGTTCAACTCCATATTTTTTAACACATTTTTACATTATTACATGTTTGAAGCATTATTAATTTCATCTATAATAACCCAACCTTTAAGGGAGTGTTAAAAATATATCCCCACCTTTTAAATGTAAGATAAATATCCCGACCTTTATAGGTTGTGTTAAAATAATATCACAACAATTTTAGCTCAAAAAAATGATGACATGGTGTATACATGGCAAAAAAAATAATACTTTATAAAAGGCAAAACTAATAAAAAAATCAGCATTAATATAATTTTTTTAAGTTAATATAATTTTGTTAAACCATGGGTTTCTTGTATTTTTTTTAAATCAAACCCGGTTTTCTTAAACCCGGTTTCCTTAAGGAAATATGTGATTATTAGGTAAAGCAGTAAAATTTAGTTGAATTTCATCTCTTTTCTTTTTAATTGTAATATTCTAGATATTGAATTCAATTTCTTAGTCCAAGCAAACACCGATTCATTCAAGCAAACAACGTACGATTAATATATTGTAATATTCTAGATATTGGCGTGAGGGAGACTAATTAAAAAAGGGTTTAAGAAAACCGGGTTTGATTTTAAAAAAAATCCAAGAAACCCATGGTTTAACAAAATTATATTAATGCTAATTTTTTTATTAGTTTTGCCTATTACAAATTATTATTTTTTGCCATGTATGTGCTATGTCGATCATTTTTTTGAGATAAAATTATTGTGATATTATTTTAACACCACCTATAAAGGTCGGGATATTTATCTTACATTTGAAAAGTGGAGATATATTTTTAACAACCCTTTAAAGGTTGGGTTATTTTAATTAGTTTCGCCTTAAAATAAATATAGAGTGTTTTCTTGTCTCTTTTCAATTATATGTGATTCAGTGATTGAATGTCAGCAAGTTTGCTTAAACATTCAACATAGTGTTTTTAAATAAATTTTATCATTGCTATATAAATATAGAGAAATTTATTTTTTCTGTCTCAAATTCTCTATTTTGGCGAATGAGATGCATAAGTAGGTTGGAGTGATAAAACTCTACTCCTCCATTTTTCTACAAAATATACAACAGCGGTTGAAGAACCGGCTTAATTTTAAAAACTATTAAAATAAAAACTGCATAAACTATTTGTACACACACTGAAATTCAACTTCCAACTCTTTTTAAAATGTACAAATATATATCCAGAGGCAAACTGATTAACATATGTAATCCCCAAGTTTCTTCTTTGGGTCATTTTAAACAACTAACTACAAGTCTACAAGGACCTTTATATATATAACCAAAATTTAAAGACTAAATACAAAATATTCTAATCTAAAATATGGATGAGATTGTTAAAGACTAAATAGTATAAACACTTATATGCTTACATGCTTATACATACATTAGACACATCAATAACTTGGTTTCATTTCGTGGAGTGTTCACAAAGGAAATCGATGTTATTCTTTTACATTTTGAAAATATTGGTATTTACCATTGCTATATGAAAATCAATCAAGCAATAGACTTTATTATTTGAACCTATTGTAATCCTGAGTTTCGTCGTTTAGTCTATCTAATAGGCAGTGACGGATCCCGAAACTTTTATTTGAGGGTCAGAAAATTACCATCGAAAAATTGTCTATAAAATATCTAATTTTTTTTAAGAACTCATCAGTATTATGAATGTGTAACTACAATAAAAATATTAATCGTGCCTACTTTATTTCAAAGTTTTCAAATATTTCAATATAACCTATCAATTTGAAATTATTGAGTTTGATTGTAGTATTAAGGTATGAAGTTTACTTAACGATAATTACGATAGAAGTAACTTAGTTTGGAAAATAATGTCGGAAATAATTTATGTTTGTTCAGTATTGAAGCACTTATAACTTTTTGCCCAGGTGTCAGATTTGAGCTTATAATATATCAAATCTTAGCTATTGACGAGAGGAACATGTATATTAAATTTCATGTTCGATTGGGGGAGTAACTACCATCTCTGGCCCTAAAGAGGATCCGCCCCTGCTAATAGGGATTTTTTTTTAAATATCCGTGGGGATGATTTAAGATAAACTTTTATTAGAAAGACATACTAATTCTTACAGACACAAATATATATATATATATAGAGAGAGAGAGAGAGATGATTCTAGTGCACACAACCCTTATCGTGTACACATGCATTAATGTGTACGCAGAAATTATTCATCTATTTGCTCATGATTATTAATTCATCCATTTTCATATGATTATTCATCTATAATTATGTAATTATTTGTTTGTATAAATAGTGTAAAAATATAAATTTTATTCTAATGAATAATCACCAAATACCACCGAATAATTTCATTTCAACGAATAATCTCCTAGTATCAATGAATAATCAGAAGTTACTTTTAATCTTATCCGTTGATCTTCTTAATTCAATGACCCAGATTTGTTAACATAATATACAATAAGGGTTGTGTACATATGGTCTATTGTCTATATATACATAAAAAGGCAACAATTCGGATGGTTTCGGAGTCGGCTAGACTGGACCACCATCCAAGAGTGCCTTTTCAGATGAGAGCATCACACTCAGTGTGAGAAGACAACACGAGGAACCCCCAATTCAACCAAAGATGTGCAGTTCAAGGCGTCATCCTATTGCCTTCCCTAAAAAATGTGTAAGTAAGAGAGCTCCTTAAAAGACTGAAAAATGAGAGCGACTGAAATCAACCATTCAATTCTCCTCTACTTCGATTCTTCTGATACTAAATCTCTTAGTCGCAACCAAAATCGGATATTGGGTTTCGGTTTGGTCAATCTGGTCCGAGAATCCCTTTTCTGGCATTCGCTGATGATATTATAATTTTCGCAAAAGGAAATCAAGCTGCGTGCCAAAAAGTTAGAAAGATAGTGGACGACTATTGTCGACTCTCGGGGCAAAAAGTCAATTACGGCAAATCTGCTTTCCAAGGATCTCCGGGGATTCCCTCAACAAGAATACCACAAATCAAAGGCTGGCTAAATATATCTAAAAACACAATTCTTGATAAATATTTGGGGTGCCCAATAGTTAATGGAAGAGTTAGTAAACAGACTTTTGAAGACATCATCAGTAAAACAGAGACTCAACTAGCGAAATGGAAAGCCAATACCTTATCTCAACATGGAAGGGCGGTCTTAATCAACTCAAATCAGGCGTCCAAACCGCTTTTTTCTATGCAGAGTTTTATGCTTCCAGGCTCAATACATTCAAGTCTGGACAAAATTAATAGATCTTTCTTTTGGAACAAAGACCTTCAACACAAGCCACTAATTGGATGGGACAAAGTTTGTAGATCAAAACCTAATGGGGGAATGGGATTGAGAAAAACAAAGGAAATGAATGAGGCGTTACAAATGAAGTTAATTTGAAAAATAATTGCAGAACCGGAAAACATTTGGGTCAAAGTCATCAATCACAAATATCTGAAATCAACATCAATCCTAAACTATGACAAGAAAGGAACTGCCTCATGGCAATGGTCACAGCTCCGTAAACTTATCCAACCTTTCAAAGGAGGTATTGCTTGGTTAGTCAAGGACGGTAAGACAATCAAGTTCTGGAAGGACAATTGGGTGACAGGCCAAGATGTATATAGTAATTGCCTAGAACCAGACAAAATTAATGAAGAGGAAACAATGGATCAATATATCATCAATGGAGAATGGAATGGGGATAAATTAAAAACAATTTTACCGAGTGAACTCACCCAACAAATTAAAGATATTCCCCTCCCAAAGAATTGCATTCAGGATAGAATGTATTGGTGACCAGATAAAAAAGGGTGGTTTACAACTTCAAGCGCGTATAATTTTATCATGAAAACAAATTCGGGGATAGTGGATAATAATGCATGGATTTGGAAAATTAGTGCCCCTCCCAAGGTTAAAAATTTCTTGTGGAAGATATGCCAAAATGGACTCCCGACGGTGGCTAGACTGGCTGGTAGAGGAGTGGCAATCCCTTCTTACTGTACCATATGTAATCACCATGTTGAAGATGACACGCACATTTTCTTGGAGTGTAAATACTCACAAATCGGCCTTCGTCTCTCACCAAGCGTTAAATTAGAACTCTCGAATGCAATAATATCGTCAAGAAATATTGTCTCAGTGATAACAAAACTCAAAGACCTACTAACCCCCAGCAGAAAACATTGATGGCCTTTCAGTGGTGGAGTATCTGGTTGGTAAGGAATAGGTTTATCTTCCAGCAACAAAAACTCCCGACTACTGACGAATTTTGTAGTAAGGTGAAAGCTCTCATTACTGAATGGAGTAAGGCAGTAGCAATAAATAATGAAGGTTCCGGTGACCCGGGCCAGCAACAGCAGCATAGCAGAGAGGCTCCCAAACGAAGAAAATTGGAAAAATGGAAGAAACCGCCGACCGGGAAAATGAAATTAAATTTCGACGGGGCAGCCTCAACGCACAAAGTAAGCTCCATTGGGTACATTATTCGAAATAACCGTGGAGAAATAAAGGCTCTTGGATGTGATTTAATTGGCAAACAGTCACCTCTAATGGCGGAAGCACTAGCATTAAGAGCGGGTATTGTTAAAGCGAAAGAACTTCAAATTCAAAGCTTGATTATTGAAGAAGACTCCAAAATTTTAATTGACTATCTTAAGTCAAAAGCCAAATGCCCACGAGAAATCGAAATAATAATGTCTGACATCCGCACAATCCTCGCTGGGTTCAACGATTCTCATTCTCTCACATCTGTCGTATAAGTAACTGTGTGGCAGATAAGGTTGCACACATTGCTCATGTTACCTCCAACCCTATCCTACATACTGATCCAGGTCTTGCAGACCTCATCCGAAAGGATGCTATCAGATAGCGTTTTGCTTGCGCATCTGAATCCTTAATCAAAAAAAAAAAAATACAATTATTTATAATTGTAATTGCATTATAATTGGAATCCAAACAAAACCCCAAGCGAAAGTCCAAGAGCCTCTTCAGTTTTTGTTTTTAAAAAGACTTAGCTTCATTAATTGTCATACCCAAAAAAGAACAACATATATTTCTTAAGATGTCTTCGAAACTCCGAGAATGGTAGACTTTTAAAGCCAGAATTAAGATACTCATCCTTTACATAAAACATACTACCTCCGTCTCATAGATCGTTTGACTTTTTAACATATTTTTTAACGAGCTAAAAACTATATAAAATATTAACTTTTTGTATTAATTTTTTAAAATAATATTACATGCATTAATAATAAGTGTCATATTATTTTCAAAAATTAATAAAAAAGTCAATATTTTATATAGTTTTTAACTTCTTAAAACGCGTTAAAAAGTCAAACGACCTATATTTTGAGATGGAAAAAAATTAATAAAAAAGTCAATATTTTATATAGTTTTTAACTCCTTAAAACGCGTTAAAAAGTCAAATGACCTATATTTTGAGATGGAAGAACTATCATTTATTATTTATGTAAAATTTTTAGGGTTGATAAAAATTATATAAAGTATCATTAATTATTCTTAGTAATAAATATCAAATTATAAAAAAATTAATAAATTATAGTATATTAAAAATATATAAAATATCAACTTGTTATTATTAGTAAACGAGTATAAAATTAAAAAATCAATAAAAATTAATGTTAAGAGAAATTCCCCAAAATGGGACCCTAATACTAAATTTCGGAGAAATTCCAATCCCTTTGTAAATAAGTACAAAAAAAATCTAATCTAGTTAAATCCCCAAATCCCCAATTTAGTACTTTAGCATAATATATTTGCATCTCTATTACCACCTGCTTCAAACCACAAGCTTATAAATATCACTTTCTTACTATTCTTAAAAATAAAATTACAATGTCATAAAATACAGTGTCAAGTAACTGTAATTTTTCAAGCAACTAAACATTCATATGCTTAATTTTAGATAGAGGAAGAAAACGAAATCTCAATTGCACAAGAGGATAATTTCCTTCGATGATTCCTTGATGATAACTTTAAAGTAGAGAGATACTCCTACAAGTACAAAAAATGATTTGGAGTACTTGAGAGAAGATCCAAATCTTACGACCTGCCATTCAATTCCCAAGTTAACCATTCTTTTACATCATAAAAACCCCAAATTCCCAAATTTCATACTCGTAAACCCTACTTTGATGAAAATCCTTAAATTGATAAACTAGCATACCTATAGTGGTTCGAATGACACCACGTTCACCAACACTTCGCCATTGTTGTTCCCCAGTTGATCGCAACATCATCCTCCAACAAGCTGGCATCCCTCCCTCATCATCGACGTCGCCTTCCACATCGCCAACGTCTCCTTTCTCTCCCCTTTGTCGTCTTCCCTCCACCTCCCGTCAACACGTCGATAGGTCTTCTTCTCTCATTTCTCCTTCGGCGTTGTTTCCTCCTTACTAGGTCGCCCTTTTCTTTCTCAAACAGTCCGAGTGATGCTTGCTAGATGTAATATATAAGCCCAAAAGCCCAATTGTAATTGGTTTATGATATACACCTATATATATATTCTAATAATAGCGAAAGCAACCCAACGATGATTATTTACTCTGACATGGTATCAGACTTTCTTTAGAGTTTTTCAAAATTTGTCACAACCTATGTATACCATCAATCCTCTCCTCTTTCCTCCTCCTCTCTCTCTGTCGCTGGTTGCCCCTTCCTCCTACCTCTCTATCGCCAGTCACCCCTCCTCATTGGCCACTCTTCCTCCTCCTCTACGAGCCGCTCTCTCCTCTGATTTCTATCAATTTCCCTCCCCCCCCCCTCTCTCTCATCTCATGTCGATCTTCAACCTCACTACACTTGTCGATCACCCTCGCCCACACTTCATCTCTTTCTGCTGACCCTCTCTCGGTTGCTCTCCGTCAAACCCAATTCGGCGGATCTAACATTGTGTCCTATCACCATTGACATTGTGCTCTGTCATCCTCCTTGTGACGATACTCTACCACGCACCAACAGACGACGTCTATGACTTTCTACAATCATCAGTGTTCCCGCCCCTCAAAGTCATTCACAGAGGGGGTATTCCCCCGTTGGAGTTCATCTCCAGGGCTACCTGTCCTATGCCCTTCCATCTTCCCAGTACGCCTCTCCAATGAGGCCACACCCGAGCCAACATGGGCACCTTGAGCCCTCTCCGCACCATCTGAATCAAGCCTTAGCAGCAGGATCATCATCATCATCCCGACATAGGCATCCAACCATCCTGACACCTATGTATGAGCGTGTCACTTGCCGATCCAAATTGGTACATGGAAAGCGGAGCCACTGCACATATGTCGCATAACTCAGGTATATTGTCTTACCCCGCTTCATAGAGCTTTTCCTCGTCCATTATTGACGGGAATTGTGCAAGTATTCCTACTTTGGGTCTAGGAAAAACCACATTACCCACCCATACTTCCTCGTTGAACCTTGACAACATCCTCATTAACCCCAAACTCGTAAAGAACCTGGTTTCCATCCGTTGCCTCACCATTGATAATAATGTATCCATTGATCAGTTTGATCGCTTTGGTTTTGCAGTGAAATATTTCACAATAGAAAAACTGATCATGAGATGTAATAGCATTGGAGATCTCTATCCTATCACCAAAAACACCCATCTTCTCACCCTCATTTAACAACAAATCTCTCCTTAGTTGCTCGTTTGACATCTATCTGGCATGCCCATCTTAGTCACCCAGATTCTCCTGCTTTTTAGTCTCTTTGTTCTACAACTATTTAGTGTGATAAAGGGTCAAAATCTACTAGTTGTCCTGCCTGCCAACTTGGCAAACATTCTCGGTTACCATTTGCTAGTTCTGTTACTCCCGTTTTTGCCCCTTTTGACATTTTTTATGGTGATATATGAACCTCTCATGTTGTTAGTCATGACGGGGTTTCTTATGTGCTTATGTTAATTGATGTTTTTTTTATCATTACCTTTGGATTACCCCCCTCAAGTACAAATAAGAAGTTCTCACTCACTTGGTCGCCTTCCATAGCTATGTTCGCACCCAGTTCAAACTCTCCATAAAATCCTTTCAATATGACATGGGTGGTGAGTTTAACAACAATGCCCTCCAATCTTTCTACTCTACTCATGACATTCAATTCCGATTCTCATGTCCTCACACTTCATCTCAAAATGGGAAGGCCAAACGAATTATCCGCTCCCTCACCAATTCTACGAGAACTCTTCTTATCCATGGTCAGGTCCCGTTGACATATTGGCCTTACATAGCCAAAGCGGATTGCTATCTTCTTAATATTACACCTTCCACAACTATCCAAAATTGGTGTCCAACCGAAGTCCTATATCACACCACTCCTACCTATGACCACCTCCGTGTCTTTGGGTGTTTATGCTATCCCAATCAAGCATCTGTCGCTCTCATTAACTCGCACATCGATCCCTTCCTTGTATCTTCTTAGGCTACTCCTCTCATCATAGGGGATATAGATGCTTTGACCCTATTTCGAAACGTGTCATTATTTATCGTCATGTCACGTTCGATGAGACTAGTTTCCCCTTTTCTCATCTTCTTAAATACTCAAACACATCATCCTCTTCTGATGACTACCCTACCCAAAACCTTCCCCCATCAATTATATCATTCTTCTTCTCCAAACGCTACTGTATCTTCGACACGGACACCCAATCCGATCCTCTTCTGTCGCAACCTGCAACAGCCCCATCCTATCACCCGCAGCTCCTATCTTGCCACCTGCAACCAAATCATGCCACCCAACCCTCCCCAACCGAACAACCAGATCCAAACTCGTAGCAAGAGTGGCATCTTCCGTCCCAAACAAAATTTTGACCTCTCCACATCTCATCTATCTCCCATCCCAACCTCACACAAAATAGTTTCATTATACCCAAACTTTAATGCTGCCATGCTCGGTGAGTATTGGGCTCTTGTTAGCAATAAGTAGGATATTGGTTCCTAGGCCCATGGCGGCCAATATTGTGCGATGTATGTGGCTCTTTCATCACAAGTTCCATTCTGACGACTCTCTTGAGCGCTACAAGGCGCGATTGGTCGCTAATGGCAACTCACAACGGGTTGGGGTGGAATGCGATGACACTTTTATCCCAATTGTCAAACTGGATACAATCCGTGCTGTCTTGTATCTCGTCGTCTCCAAGAATTGGCCTATTCATCATCTTGATGTAAAGAACACATTTTTTCATGGTCATCTAAATAAAATCGTGTACATGTTTCAACCACCTAGGTTTGTTGACAGGGTCAACCTAGACCATGTTTGTCTTCTGAAGAAGTCTTTGTATGACCTCAAACAGGCACCTCGGGCATGGTACCTTCGATATGCTACTTACCTACACATGCTTGGCTTCGTTAGTAGCAGGAGTGACTCATTTCTATTTGTGTTTCACTGAGGTAATGAGCTGGCTTATCTCCTTTTATATGTTGATGACATCATACTTACTACATCTACAAAGACTCTCCCGTTTGACATTATGTGTCAACTCAACAAGGAGTTTGCTATGACTGATCTAGGGAATCTTAATTTCTTCTTGGGAGTCTATGCATCCCATTCTGTATTTGGTTTGTTTATTTCACACGAAAAATATGAAAAGGAGATTGTTGCTAAGGCTAATATGGCTAACTGTAAGCCCGTTGCAACGCCTGTTGAGACCCCTGCCAAACTGACTCAAGTCGTGTGTCAGCCTGTGTCTTATCCGACTTTGTACCGCAAACTAGCTGGTGCTTTACAGTACTTAATGTTTACCCATCCTAATATTAGCTATGTTGTTCAACAAGTCCGTCTATTTATGCATGACCCTAAGGAGTCTCACTTTGTTGCTTTTAAGCGCATTATCAAGTACATTCAGGGTACTACTTCTCTTGACATCACTATTATCCCATCAACTTCACCTATTTCCATGGTTGTGTACACGGATGCTGATTGGGCTGGTTGTCCGGACACCAGGAGGTCTACGTCAGGATATTGTGTGTTCCTCAACGACTCACTTGTCTCTTGGTCATCAAAGAGACAACATGTTGTCTCCCGCTCTAGTGCCGAAGCGGAGTATCATGGTGTTGCCAATGTGGTCGTTGAGTGCTCTTGGCTTCTCAACTTATTACTTGAGCTTCATTATCCTCTTTGTCAAGCATCTACTGTGTATACAAACAATGTCAGTGCTACTTACCTTGCTCACAATCCGGTTCACCGTTAGAGAACCAAATATGTTGAGATTGACATCCACTTTGTTCGTGAGAAGGTTGCCATGGGTCATGTGCGTGTCTTACATGTCCGTCCCCGTTTCAGTATGTTGACATCTTCACCAAAGTTTGTCTCGCCAATTGTTTCTTGATTTTAGATCCAGTCTCACTATCCGCTGCCATCTTATTTTGATTGAGGGGGTATGTTAGATGTAATTTTTAAGTCCAAAGACCCAATTATAATTATGTTATGATGTACACCTATATATATATATTATAATAATAGCGAAGACAACACGAACGGAGATTATTCACTCTGACAATGCCTTGTTTTTTGTTTTAATTTAATCAATTTTCTTTGTTTTTTTATATAATACAAACGACATGGTTGAAATTACAAAGCATAGCACAATACAAAAAAGGATATAAATTTAGGAGTGTCACACGAAAATATGTTAACTTATTATACACTCTATGAATTAACTCTTATCCAGGAGATTTCGCAAAAATTCAATAAAAAAGAATTAAGACGAAAAAGGAACATATACAAATGAAAATTCACTGCTCAATCTCCCGTTTAATTATTAAATTGCATATGCATAACGATTGTTATTAAATATTAGCTTAACAGATTTCACATGTTGCTTTTCATAACGATTGTTAATTAAATATATGACGCTTGAATTAGGTGTTAACTGTAAGTGTATTATTGTACAAAAATCATCCCGTTGTTCTTTGCGGCTCTGACTTCTTAGTTCTTTCTGTTTGTGGGTTTGAAAAACTACTCATTTTATCTCCTAAATTGTGGCACTCCACAATTCACATTGCCATCGTGGACTCATATTTCCGACCATTTATGAAAAAACATATTATATATACATATAATTTTCTTTCTATTAAAAAGTATCTACAAAAGTCAGCTCAAATATGTTATTTTATGGTAAGAGTTAAATAATAATAATAATAATAATAATAATAATAATAATAATAATAATAATAATAATAATAATAATAATAATAATAATAATAATAATAATAATACGATGGGCAGATCTAAAAGTTAGTAGAGAGGGTAAAACCAAGTAGCTTCATCGCACAAAAAACCCTCCCTCAGGAGTTCAAACTACGCTCCTCGCGCGATTTCAATTCCCCTTTGAAACCCTATTTTCGGACCTTTCTTCCCCGATTCATCCTCCGCTTGTCCAAATTGGCCTGGCCTTAAGTTGTTCTTGGTGTCCCCATCCTCTTTTCGCACTAAATCGACCCTCAATTGGGATTCTAGGTGCCTCATGGGTTTTGTGCAACAATCCTATCCCCAAATCGCGTTTCGTTTGAGTTGGTTCGACCCCTTTCTTCAGCTTTGTCTTCCACCTCGGCACATCGGAGCCACTCTCGCTCTGACTGCCTCATCTTCTTCATGGGCTCATCAGTTCCCCCATCCAAATCGCTTGCATTGTTATGCGTCGCTGGTTTGGGTGTGTATGGTCGTCATTTGTCGCCTCCGGATTGGTCCCCTTGATGGGCTCATTCGTTTGGCCGTCATCGGTTGTTCTCGTTGCCTCGCTTGGTCCCCCGCCTCTGGATTGGTGGCTTGTCGCCTCTCCTTGGCGTGCAATGTGAATCCTTTTGCCTTGCACACCAAGGCCCGTGAATGGAAAAAAAGGGTAAATACTAAAATGAGATAAAAAAAAAAGGTTAAACATCTTCAACAAAATCCCATATGGGTTTGAATCCTTCTAAAAAATGCTTAACATAAATAGCGTAAGGGTTTGATTTAACAACTCCACAAATCTCGTAACGAATTGAAATCCCGCTTGAAAGAGCTTTTATTAAATCCCGATAGGGCTTGACCGGTTTGTTTCGACTGATTCTTCATAGTGCGGTTTACTCGGATGGCGTGCGGCTCTGCTTTAGTGAGTCTAGGGGCTCTTCTTCGTTGGAGTTATAGTAGTCGAAGTCAGGAGTGGCTAGGGTCGAGATGGTGTGTACGAGACAACTGCGTGATCGAGAAGGACCTTCCTGGAGGTTTGTCTTCACTACCCACGTACAGGAATTCCTGATGTATTGCTGGCCAGCACTGCTGTCTCATGATGGTTTTTAGCTTCGTCCGTAATCTATGTTTCTAATTTGTTAGATTTAGTTTTGTCTAGATTCGTTTTTTGTAGGGTACGTTTCTGTTTGTTGTGTTTCACCGTTTATGTTTTATTATATATTTTTACGGTATTTCGTTTACCGACTTACCAACCATTGAGATTCAAACATATATCTAATCTCAAATTCTTAATTAAAAATAAATAAGTAGATAGAGGGTAAAATTGTTGTTCAATTCTAGTATGAAAAAAACAGTTAAATTTTGGGTAGTCGTTCATTCTACTCGTGTCCATCGCTTAAAAAAAATTGAAATTGGTGGTCGGCTTCACATCGAATATGTCTTAAATATGGGATTTAAAGTTTTTTAGGTTTTTACTGAATTGAACTCAAAACTCTTCCACACTTATTAATTTATTACTGGTAGACTCATGTCGCTGGATTATGATATACATGTACACATTAACTCCATTTCTTAAGGCATTTCTATTTTTAATGGGTTTTTATATTTAATATCCAAACATGCCTAAGATATCGACGATCGAGCTAAAGAATTGATAGTAGGATAAAAATGGATAGTAAAATATACAAGGAAAAACACAATTAATAGAGAAACCTACCACACGAGCGAGAAACCTAAAGAGGTACAAAAATTAGATGACCAATCTCCGCCAATAGAGATCGGAATGCTTTACTTGTCTAATTACTTTACCGACGAAAATGAAAAGGATTCGATCGATGTCTTTAACAAGCCTAGTATATCATTAACCGAAATAGATAACTAATAAAAATGTGATACACAAAATGATTTAGTATAACGTACATTTCTAACATCTCTAAAATATACTCCATTCATCTCACAATTAATGTCATTTTAACTTTTTCATACGAGTTAAAAACTTTATAATTTTTCTTTTAAATTTTAATGATAAAAAAATGTGATATTTTATATAGTTATTAGTTGATTAAAAAAAAACATGCCTAACCGCCTATGTGAGAGGGATGGAGTAGGATAATGTTATAGAATAGGAAACCCTCACTCCCAGAAGACGAATCCTGACCTTCTAATCGTAGCCACCCTCGACTGCTTCCAACCCTTCCACACTAGAGTTAAATCCAGCATCATTTTTTTTGATAAAGTAAGAATTCGAGATTAAGTAAGCCTAATTTTTTAGATACCGATGAATCAACAAGCGGAAACCGCCTAAACATACAATACGAACAGAAAATGACGCTATGAAACAAACAAAAATAACAGAACGTATTGAGATATATTAGGATATTTGATTAGATATATCTTTCCTTATATCTTTATTATACATTATCTAATTAGGATAGAATTTCTCCCCTACTTGTATCTATTTAAATCAAGTTCAATCAATAAGAAAATTAATCTTTCAACCTTAAACAATTCTTCATGGTATCAGGCTTAACAACGATCCTCTAAACCCTAACCCTACCGACGGCTCAATCCACCGCCGCCGCCACCTTCTTCTGCCAACACCACCGCCGAACTCATGGCTCAACCGCCAGCGGCCCTTACTCCCGCCTCTCCCTATTACCTTCATCCCTCGGATCACTCGGGTCTCTCTATTTGCCCGGTGATTCTCAAAGGGGACAACTACCAAGAATGGACTGTCGCTATGAAAAACGCCTTCTCTGCAAAACGCAAAGATGGTTTCATCGACGGATCCATTACCCAGCCGGCCGCCACCTCCTCTGATCATCAATATTGGAGGCCTGTCAATGCAATGCTGATTGGATGGATTGCTCAGTCCATTGAGCCTTCTCTTCGATCTACAGTCACCTATTTCTCAACCGTCAAGGAGCTCTGGGACGATCTCTCTCAACGTTTCTCTATTGGCAACGGCCCTCGAATTCTGCAGTTGAGATCTGAAATCGCTCGCTGCCGACAAGATGGTCAGTCGGTCTCGGCCTACTTCGGCCGCCTTACCAAACTATGGAAGGAACTTGATTCTCACCTGGCTCCTCGTGCTTGTACCTGCGGCAACCATGTCAAAGAACGGGATGAAGAGCGGACTCATCAGTTTCTCATGGGACTTGATGATCTCGGCTACAGCACTCTTCGTTCCACCGTTGTCGCTCAAGATACTCTACTCGGCCTCAACAAAGTGCATTCACTCACCGTTCAAGAAGAGAGGATGCTGTCTATGCGAACCACTCAGCAGCCGCCTCCGGATGCTCTCGCCTTCGCTGCCCAGCGTCGTCCGTCTTGCCCGTCATCTGCCCCAATCGACAAAAGCTCCCTGTTTTGTGTTCACTGCAACAAAACCGGTCATGACTCCGCCTCCTGCTTCAAGATTGTGGGATACCCGGACTGGTGGAACAACGGTCGCGGCGTCGCTGATCCGGCTACAGGCGCGCCTCCGCCTAAACCAAAGCCCTCTGCAGCAGCTTCTGATTCTGGCACTGGACGGGGTCGTGGGAAGGCTGCCAACGTCAACTCCATTCTCACGCCTTCTCCGTCATCTTCTGGCTCTCACAATCTCACGGTTTCTGACAGAGCCGGCATCACCCTCACCAATGACCAATGGGACCGCATGCTCTCCATGTTTCAGCAGTTCAATACTAAGTCCGGGAATGACACTCTAGCAGGTATTGCCTCTACCCCTTGGATTCTTGACAGTGGAGCCTCGATTCATATGACTGGTGATCGTCGGTTGCTCCGGGATCTCCACACCGTCGATGAATGGCAAGTCAAGTATCCAGACGGCGACACTATTTCCGTCAATCAGGCTGGCTTAATCACTCTCTGCGATTCTTTTGATATCACTGCTCTTTATGTTCCCGGCCTTCAATGTCATCTTATCTCTCTTGGTTGTTTGACTGCTGATTTGCGGTGTGTTGTCACATTAACTGACAAGCTTTGTGTGATTCAGGACCGCACTTTGAAGACGCTGATTGGAGCGGGTGAATGTCGAAATAGGATCTATTGGCTCTGCTGGGCTTCGTCGATCAACCATCTTGGCATCAGCAGCCCCGCTTGCCACACTACCCAGGCTGAATCCCTCTCCCTCTGGCATCGAAGACTCGGACACCCTTCTTTTTCATCGCTTTCTTCATTTTCAACACTTTCTAGTCATAGTCTGCAAAACAATACTTTACCTTGTGATGTCTGCTACAAAGCAAAACAAACTCGCCTTTCCTTTCCTATTAGTATGTCGAATGCTCCGGCATCTTTTGATTTAATTCACTGCGATATTTGGGGTCCTTATCGTGTTCCCTCTTCATCTGGCGCCTCTTATTTCCTCACTATTGTTGATGATTTCTCTCGCGCCACTTGGGTCTATCTTATGACTCACGAATCAGAGGTTTCCCATTTATTAAAGCAATTTTGCAGCTTCACAACCACCCAATTTCACAAAACCATAAAGTGTATTCGCAGTGATAACGGGTCTGAGTTTCTTGCCCTTCATCCCTACCTTGCCGATCATGGCATTCTCTTTGAGTCCTCCTGTATCGCCACACCTCAGCAGAATGGTCGTGTCGAGCGCAAACACCGTCATATCCTCAATGTGGCTCGTGCTCTCATGTTTCAAGCCCACCTTCCGGTTCAGTTTTGGGGGGAGTGCACACTCACTGCTTGCTATCTAATCAACCGCACCCCATCCTCTGTTCTGAAAGGTAAAACACCCTATGAATGTCTCTTCAATAAACCACCTCCTTACACTCATCTTCGGGTTTTCGGATGTCTCTGCTATGCATCTGTCATCCCTCGCTCCACAAACAAATTCTCTCCCCGCAGTCGTAAATGTCTGTTCATCGGTTATCCCTTTGGTCAGAAGGGCTGGCGCCTCTATGATCTCACTACCCATCAGACTTTTGTCTCTCGGGATGTGTCCTTTCATGAGGATATATTCCCATACGCGCATCTTGAGTCACCTGACCCTGCGCCACCCATCCACCCGTCCCTTGCTACCCATGACGAGGTTCTACAGCCTCCAGACACTCAACCTGCAGCCCCCACCCCCACCTCGTCGCTCTACTCGCCCCCATAACCCTTCGGTGCTGCTGCGTGATTATGTCTGCCATACTCTTCGCAAGGTTGATCCTATTTCGGCCTCATCAGCTTCCGTCACGTCGTCAGGTACTCCTTATCCCTTAGCTCATTATGTCAATACACATTCTGTTACTCCTCAGCACAGCCACTTCTTAGATGCCATTGCCGCCACTCCAGAACCATCTTCCTTTCAGGAGGCATTCCGTCATCAGCATTGGCGGGATGCTATGCGCTCTGAAATTGACGCTCTTCATCGCAATGGCACTTGGGAGGTCACTGACTTACCTCCTCACAAGAAGGCTATCGGCTGTAAGTGGGTGTTTCGGGTGAAGTACAATTCAGACGGAAGTATTGAGCGCCACAAAGCTCGCCTTGTGGTTCTTGGAAACAGACAGATTGAGGGCACTGATTTCTCTGAGACATTCGCTCCGATTGCTAAATTGGTGTCTGTTAAAGTTGTTCTTGCAGTAGCTTCTATTCAGAACTAGGAGCTCCATCAAATGTCCTTCCCCCCTGGATTTTCTGCCGCCGGCTCATCTAAGGTATGTAGGCTCCGAAAATTGCTCTATGGCCTTCGACAGGCACCTCGGAACTGGTTCGCCAAGCTGGCCTCTGCTCTTCGTCAGGCCGGTTTTTCTCAGTCCTACGCTGACTACTCTCTATTCTCCTATGCTCGGTCTGGTGTGATTCTGCATGTGCTCATCTATGTTGATGACTTGATTATTACGGGAAACAACTCTGCCTCTATCACTCGGTTCAAGACCTATCTTCACTCTTGCTTTCACATGAAAGATCTTGGTCATCTGAAGTACTTCCTCGGCATAGAGGTCTCTCGAACTTCTGCTGGCATTGTTCTGTCTCAGCGCAAGTATATTCTGGACATCTTGGGTGAGGTCGGCCTTCTTGGATCCAAACCGGCAGCCTTTCCTATGGAACAGAACCACACACTCGCTCTAGACAACAGTCCCCTTCTTCCGAAGCCGGATCAGTATCGCCGGGTTATTGGTCGTCTCATCTACCTCACGATCACCAGACCGGATCTGTCTTACTCCGTTCATACTCTGGCTCAATTCATGCAGCAACCCCGCCAGGCTCATTGGACGACTGCCTTGCGTGTCCTACGCTATCTCAAGGGCCGGCCAGATCAGGGACTCTTTCTCTCTCGACACAGTGATCTTCGCTTGATTGCATATTACGACTCTGACTATGCCACATGTCCATTGACCCGTAGATCGCTCACTGGCTATATTGTCAAAATAGGTGAATCCCCAATTTCCTGGAAAACCAAGAAACAAACTACAATCTCTCGCTCCTCTGCTGAAGCCGAGTACAGAGCCATGGCAACCACCACTTGTGAGCTCATTTGGCTCAAAGCTCTTCTCCGCTCACTCGGCTTTGCCCATCGGACTCCTATGCGACTATGGTGTGACAATCAGTCAGCAATCCACATCGCCTCCAACCCCGTCTTTCATGAGCGCACGAAGCATATTGAAGTGGACTGTCACATTATCCGAGATCAAGTTCAGTTAGGCAACATCGCCCTATCTCACATACGTTCTTCTAATCAGCTAGCCGACATCTTCACCAAGGCACTGGGAGAGCAGCAATTTCATCTTCTTTTGTCCAAGTTGGGCATTCATCTTCACCATGCTCCACCTTGAGGGGGAGTATTGAGATATATTAGAATATTTGATTAGATATATCTTTCCTTATATCTTTATTATACATTATCTAATTAGGATAGAATTTCTCCCCTACTTGTATCTATTTAAATCTATTTAAATCAAGTTCAATTAATAAGAAAATTAATCTTTCAACCTTAAACAATTCTTCAGAACAGTCTAAGAAGAATAAATCCAGCATCATCAACCAAGCGAAATAGCTTTTGGTGCTTGCCAATTGCCATTGAAAAATAATGGAGTTTGATAAAAGGAGATTAAAATGAAAAATCAAAGCTTTTGGTCTTTTGCCCAACAAGCCTTTCTTTCTTTTTCCTTTGCCTTAAAATTGACTTTTTGCTTTGCCTTGAAAATAGAATAGGAAATATATGGAATTACGAACAGATCTATCACCAGACTTGCACCTTGTTGATGTTTTAGATACTTGCTCGACATGCCACTCTTCATTTTTACATTCAGAAATCGATCAGAATACGAAGAAATGACGACTAGAAATATAACTCCTTCATTAGCCTCCAAGGTGTTAAATGTTTTTTTTTTCAATCGTTCTTTGGCCACGTGATGCCTTGTCTTGGTGGAAGCTCGTGTTGTTGTGGATGTGTTTAGTTTCGGTAAAAGCGGGAGTCTTAGACACTCTGTTGTTTAAGGTGATCGTAATAGTGTTCGTGATTTTCGAAGATCCCTCATATAGGTGGAGGGACGTCGCTAATCCACACTTTCTCAAAGATGTCTTTTATCCTAGCGGGCTTCTGCTCCTGTCTACTGACGTCGAGAAGCCCAACGTCAGTGTCGAAGACTCTCCTGTATTCTCGGTATTCACTTTTCGCCCTTCATCGTCAGTCTCAACGCCTTGTGAGCGGTGCCGAAATCCTTTCGATCAGTTGTATGCAAGGCTGTATTTTGTTCCTTGGTTGTATCTCGTTGGTAATCCGTTAACAGTTTTTCTTTCGGTCTCTTAAACAACGGTGTTGTCTTAGATTTTGAATTATTATCTTGATTAAAAAAAAAATTGAGAGGGATGAAGTAACATTAAAAGACTAATTTCCTTTTTATATATTTTGTGAGAAATAATAAAGTAAGGGTGGGTGCTTGTTCTCCTCCGGCTTTTACCCCATAATTCCGGCCCATAATGGGTCCACTCCGAGGCCCATCTACAATGTGAAAAGGGGCCCCATTTTCCACCCACAATGAGAGTTTCAATTTTTATATAATAAAGATGCAAAATGCATATAAAATGCCATCTAATGATAAATTCGTGCAATCACTTGCTCTAATTTTCTCCACCGCGTTGCACGTTTCTATGTTTTTTCACCATCAATTACGTGTGTTTTTTTATATATAATAAAAACAAGTACTAATTACGTACGTTCGAGTTTGAAGGTCAACCATGAATAATCTCGTCGAGGACTAAAAAAAACCCCTCAATCCATCAAATAATGCATACGGAGTAAAATATTGTTAATACTAATAATCAACTTACTTTTTAAACTAAAATAACGATCAACCGGCCATACTAAGTTGTTAGTGTTTTTTTGGGTATTCTAAATTAAAAAAAAAAAGGATTGTTGTATATGAGAAATCGGTTGTTCAGAGTTTAAAGAAAGGATGGATCGAATTAAGTCACCGATCCATAACAAATAGTAGATGTAGTCGATCACATAGTTTGAGCTTTTTTAATACGACAACTTTGAAGCTTTCTAGTTGATTGGATCAAAAGGTCTAATGAATTGTAAGTGAGTGGTGAATCTTTTGATTATAACATTTTTTTGGTGATCAAAGAGGTGATGGATATAATGAAGATGATGAACTTCAATGTTCAACATTTGTTTGGTGATCAAAGAGGTGATGGATATAATGAAGATGATGAACTTCAATGTTCTTGTGGAAGAAACCAACATTATTTGTATTTCGATGCGAAATAATTTGCCAAACAGGCCACTTTTTGGGTCCAAATTAACAAAATATCCACCAACTCATCCAAATTAGCAAATTGTCCATCGACCCCTTATTTGTCACAAATCCTTTGCCCCCTAGTTCTGAAGCGTTGGGAGGAAGCGAGAGATCGCAGACGAGAAATAATCACCGCCTCCCTCTCTCTCCTCCGTTCTCGCGCTCACCACCATCGCCCTTCTCGCTGACCTCCGCATCCGCCACCGTTGCCGCCACCACTATCCACCGCCGGCGACCACAACCTTCATCATCGCTGTTAGAACTCCAGGTCGGGCCACCACTGCTCCCTCCATTCTCACTGTCAGAAGGCCTACAGATCTGTCGGAACTTGACGGTGATGGTCGATTCCTGCTTTTGGTGATGGCTCTCAGATCCGACAGGTATGAATTAATGAAGAGGGCTCTCAGATCCGACAGGTCTCGAGGCCTTTAGGCAGGGGATCCGACAGGTATGAGTTTATAGTCTTTCTGAGAGGAATTTATATCGATTTTCAGATCCACGCCCTAGCCGCCCTCTTCCTCCACGGTTTCCGCCACCAGATCCACGCCCTAGCCGCCCTCGATTTTCAGATCCTCCATCCTTCCTCCATCCTCCATCCTTTCTTCATCAACATCGGTAGCTTCGAAGGATCCGGCCTCGTGCGCCGCCGAATCGATCTCGATCTCGGATCTCGGTGCGCGCCGATGCTACCTTATTTCTCTTTCTCAGCCTCATTACAAAATTAAATCTCATTGACTGATTAATCTATTAAATCTGCAGGCCACTCGATGGAAAATATTGTAACTAGGAATTGTCTTCATAGAGCTTTCAGTGTATTTTTGTTCAATTCCAAATACGAGTTATTACTGCAGGTTTGCCATCTATCTTAGATATGAATTTTGCAGTTTACACAATATTGGTACTTGTGTGTAATTTCCATCATTTAGAGCCTTTCTTTTGTTGAAGTATCAAAAAACTGAGTTTTTGTAGACAAGGGAGCTAGTATGAGATATCAGTCAGTTCTTGCTCTTTTCTGATGAACCAAATAACTAAGTTGGTTGTCTAAAGAACTTTAGTCTAACAGTGTTTAAGATAAATCTGTAAAAATGCTGATGGTGTAAGGTTTGTGTAATTCAATCTTTTCTTTGATCCATGTTTGGTTTTGTGGAAGCATAGGATGAGGCCTTGTGGCTTTGTACTTCAGTTGAAGAATGCATCCCATATATAGACTCTACTTCTCAAATATGGTGAAGCAACTAAGCAAGATAAGGTGGACATATTTTAATCACCTTCATTGACCCCCTCCCTCTTATCAAAGAGATTATACATATTTAGCTTTTCAACTAATCTTCTTCCATTAGATGACTGAGCCAGGAACATTTTCTGTGTTACCATATGAAATACCTAATTTCTTGTTTTTGATGCAATAAAGTATTGAATTTGAGATACCTAATTTCTTGTTTTTGTTCATATTTCAATTTCTTGTTTAATTATGTTCGGATTGATTTTCATCGTTTGGTTGATTGGAATGTAAAAACCTCTCACAAATATTTTATTTTTGAATTGTTATCACATTGCACAAAATTAATGGATTATCTTGATTTTAGTTGTCTAATGTCTTACATGGTTTGAGTTTGGATATTGGCAATTTCCGCAATTTCAGCATTTGTTGAAATGCGGACTGTAGTTTCAGCAATTGCTGAAATGCGGACTGCAATGAATTTTGATGTTCCTTGATATCTCCTTTAAAAGCCTCTTAGCTCAATGGTAGAGCGATGTGCTTATGCGCAAATACGTGGGTTCGAATCCCGCATATGCTAAATTTTATATCCCGCAACACGGTTTCAGCAAACCCGGTATCGAAGTGGTGACACGAAAAAAAAGATAAAAAAGAAAATAAAGCGACTCCGGTTTCAGCAACTCCGATGTCGAAGCGCTGACGCGAAAAAATAAAAAACTAATTTCAGCAATCGCAACAACAATTTAAGCAACTTCGGTTTCAGCAACCCTAGTTTCAACAACTCCGATTTCAGCAACTTAGGTTTCAGAAATGCGCGAAAAAAAAACTAATTTCAATAATTTCAGCAACTTGGGTTTCAACAATTTTAGTTTCAGCAACGCGCGAAAAAAAAAATGCTGAAATAGGGGTTGCTGAAACCAAATGTGCTGAAACAGGAAGGGGGCACAGGGGGCGCGTGTGGGGGGGGGGGCAAAGGGGGCAAGGGAAGGAAGGTGGACATTTTGCCAATTTAGAAGGAAGGGTGGACATTTTCCTAATAAAGACCCTAATTATGGCCTATTGCTCAGTTGACCCTTTCGATGCAACACGAATTTAAGGATGGGTTGAGCTTTACTACAGTCCAACCCCTCTCCAAAACCAAAAATAAAAATAAAAACTCAACCCATCCCAAATTAAAAAAAAATAGGAATTTCAGTAAGCTACAATGAATTTATATAGAAAATTTGTGTAGCACAATTGGTTTTCCTTACATTTAGATGTAAATCTTCCATGCTTGATCCTCACATATTCTCCATTTTTCTAGATTTATTTTTTAGTCTACCCCAATTTGTATTTCTGGATCCGTCCCTTGTTTGATCCGATCTTGTTGAGAATTTGCATTGAACATACTTTTTTCTGTTCGAATTCCATAAAGATAAATTCATTTTCATGGAGTTCAAACTAGGTCCATTTGCAAAAATAACCCAAAAACCTGGTTGGGTTTGCACCCCCTATCCCCTATCCACATTAATTGGAAAAACTAACCCCTAACCCCTTAAAAATTGCACCCCAACCGGTTACAATAGAGGGAGAGACCGGCTGCATTTATGGAGGAGAGAGAGTGAGACGTGTGGATGGGGAGAGAGAGAGGACATGATCTCGTCACCCATCCAAAACCCTTTCTCTCTATGCCTCTCTCCACCTCTCTTCATCAAAGAGCTCCATTGAAGAGCTTATTTATTCTTTGATTTCTCTGTCCTATATCTCTCTCCCGCTGGTGTGAATTCGTCTTGCACCGCTGGTGTGAATCGCCGCTGGAGCACCGCTTTGGTGCCTTCGTCCTTCACCTTCGTTGAGATGGCTTTTCCAGGTCAATTCGAGGCGAGTGGAGGCCGGATTTGGAGTAGAGGAGGTGGAATTGAAGTGGAGGAGCTCTCGCAGAGGCTTGGTGAACCGCTTTGTTTTTTTTTTATTGAAGAATGAACAAATATAGCAACTTTCCACTCTATGGTTTATTACTGGACACCCTTTGGTACTCTACTGGACACCCAATGATTTCCTACCGGACACCCTATGGTTGTTTCCTGTCTTGCGTGTTGTTCAATGTTTCCCTGGTTCTAGTGTTGCCCTCCCCCCTAAGCCCAGGCGGTAAAAAGAGAGAGGACAAAGGGGACAAGACAGAGATAGACGGAGGAAGAGTGACGCTAAGGGGGAATTAATATAATTTGAATTAAATCTTAAGTTTCAGAGAAATCCATCGAAGCATTAATATAATTTGAATTAAATATTAAGTTTCAGAGAAAAACCATCGAAGAAGAAGCAAGTGGGCTGGGGTTTATTTGCAGTTTGACGTGTAAGCAGTTAGTTTTAACTGGAAACCAAAAGCAAAATGACATGCCACCTATTGGAACCGACTGGACAAGAGTTATCGGAGAAACAGATTCACCATCGATTTCGGATAGAAAATGTGTAAGTTTGCTTTCGATAAAAAAATCAGAGAGAGAGAGAAAGCAAGAGAAAGTCTACAAAGGAGAGAGAGGACAGGAGAGAGAGAGTAGTGAAACAAAAAAAGTAAAGTTGCAGAGGAGAGAGAGATGACAAGAGAGAGAGAAGTGAAAAAGAAAAGTAAAGTTGTAGAGGAGAGAGAGGACAGGAGAGAGAGGAGTGAAAAAGAAAAGTAAAGTTGCAGAGGAGAGAGAGATTAGTGAGGGTAGGACTGAGAGAGATGAAAGAGTGACAATGAGGGGACATTAATATAATTTGAATTAAATTTTAAGTTTCGGATAAAAACCATCGAAGAAGAAGCAATTGGGTGAGAATTTATTTGCAGGTTGACATGTAAGCTGTTAGTTTCAACTGGACACCCAAAGCAAAACGACATGCCACCTATTAGAACTGACTGGACAAGAGTTATCGGAGAAGCATATTCACCATCGACTTCGGATAGAAAATGGGTAAGTTTGCTTTTGATAAAAAATCAGAGAGAGAGAGAGAAAGCAAGAGAAAGTCTGGAGAGGAGAGAGAGGATAAGATAGAGAGAGGAGTGAAAAAGAAAAGTAAAGTTGCAGATGAGAGAGAGAGAAGTGAAAAAGAAAAGTAAAGTTGCAGATGAGAGAGAGAAGTGAAAAAGAAAAGTAAAGTTGTAGAGGAGAGAGAGGACAGGAGAGAGAGAAGTGAAAAAAAAAAGTTGCAGAGGAGAGAGAGAGTAATGAGGATAGGACAGAGAAGATGGAAAAGTGAAAGTGAGGGGACATTAATATAATTTGAATTAAATCTTAAGTTTCGGATAAAAACCATCGAAGAAGAAGCAATTGGGTGAGGATTTATTTACTGGTTGACATGTAAGCAGTTAGTTTTAACTTGACACCAAAAGTAAAACGACATGACACATATTGGAGTCGACTGGACATGAGTTATCGGAGAAATAGATTCACCATCGACTTCAGACAGAAAATGGGTAAATTTGCTTCAGATTTGAGGGAGACACCTCTCGCATAACCTTTATCGAAAGCAAACTTACCCATTTTCTATCCGAAGTCGATGGTGAATTTGTTTCTCCGATAACTCTTGTCCAGTCGATTCCAATATGTGTCATGTCGTTTTTCTTTGGATGTCCAGTTAAAACTAACTGCTTACCCATCAACCTGCAAATAAACCCCCGCCCAATTGCTTCTTCTTCGAAGTGAAACAGTAACAGTAAAGTCGCAGAGGAGAGATGACTCTTCCATCTCTCTTTGTCCTATCCTCACTGATCTCTCTCTCCTCTGCAACTTTACTTCTTTTTTTTTCACTCCTCTCTCACTGATCTCTCTCTCCTCTGCAGCTTTGTTGTTGATTTTTCACCTTCTCTCTCAATTTATCCAGCTGTCGATCTCTAGAAGGCCATTCATCCCCCTCACTGACTTGCAACCGGCTCCCCCTTGCACTCCACTATCCGGTTTTGACACATTATTTTTCGGGCTGGGTTAACCTTGCAAACCTTTCGGAAATGTGGGTTACTTACTAACATTCATTATCTTGTTATAAATTAATTGATGGCCAGATAAAATTGAACACGTATTAATAAACAAAATTTTAATCTTAACTATTAAATTTGAATTGAGTGGTTCTGATTTTGCTAAATACTCCAATACTCCATGGGGGTATTTTATTCCTACCTCTCCTTATAACATGTATAATTCGACCGTAATTCAAATGTTGAGGTATCACAAACTCGTTAGTAGGAAAAGACCCCGTAATTTCCAAAACTCTCAACCAATACATTCCAATTCACTTCCATTTTGTATTCTAATTAAATGAAAGAGTGAAATACTTTTTTCTTCCTCTTACTAATTACAAGTTTGTAAATCTAGACATATAGAGAGTATATTCCTTCTTTACTATTTCTACACATTTTTTAAGGATAATTATAAATATATAAAATATAATTTTTATATTAATTTTTTTAAAATAATTTCATACTTACTAATTAATAATATGCATAATTTTTTTTATTTTTATGCAATTTTTAACATTTTTAAAAAAATGTGTATAAATAGTAAATAACAAGTAAAATTAAACAAGAAAAAAGTAAAAATTTGATGTTTTAGGTGATAAAAAAAATTCATAATTTTTTGTTTGATATTTTAGAAGCTATAATTACATTTCAATTTACTTTTGTATTATTTAGAACATAGATTTATTTTATTTTAGATTTCACCAATTCATTGGGATTTTTGTACTATTTGGGTTTACTTTGTGGAGCATTTAAATATAAAAGTAATATTTCTAATAAATTATTGTTTTTAAATATAAAATATCAAATATTTTAGATTTGAGAGAGTAAGTATGAAATTATATAAAAAATAATTAAAAAATTACTTCTTCTATCTCAAATTATAAGATTTTTGACATTTTTATATATTTTTTAAAAATCTACAAACTCTATAAAATACAAAAAATTATAATTTTTTTTTAAAATAAAATAATTTCATATTCATTATTAATGAATAAGCATGAATATATTAAAGTTATAAAAATTAATACTTAATTTCTTAATATATATATAATAATTAAATGACCTATATTGTAAAATAAGGGAGTATATTTGATATTTTTGTAGAAATCTTAATTAAAAAATACCAGTACATTTCCCACATCATGACACGACTTTTACAAAATCAAATCTTAATAACAAAATAAATTAATATTATGTAATTAAATAAAATCATATCTTAATATTTTGAATTAAACTTATAATAACAATCTCATAAAAGAAATGTGTAATAAGTTTATATCCAAGATGGACTATAATATGATAGTATATAAATATTTACAAATAGATATAGGTTATAAATTAATTTAATATTTTGAATTAAACCACTAGAATTTGGATTCCACCCAACTTGCGTTGGATGTATCATGAAATGCTTCTCAACAACGACTTTTTCAACATTAATAAATACTACTCCAAGTGCAGTCTTTACTCCCTCTAGAGACATCCACCAAGGAGACCCTTTGCCCTACTATATTTTTGTAATAGTTATGTAACAACTCCATAGAACACTCCATGGAGAAGCAAATTCGATCAATACACTAATTGGTATGAAAATCTCTCACAGAGGATAACCGATCCCATTTCTTACCTTTGCAGATGACACAATTATCTTTGCGAGAGCCACCAATGAAAGTCTGCATACTATCCAGAATATTTTAAACAGATTTTTCAATCTGTCAGGATTATCAATCAATTACATAAAGAGCTCCCTCCAAGTCTCCAACAATATCAACCAGACCACTGCATGTTATTTGGCTAGTCAAATGAATATCTCAATCTCCAAGGTAATGGAAAAGTACATAGGCATTCCTATTATTAAGGCAAAGTGATGAACAATGTCTTTGACGAAGCCATAAACAGCCTTAAAAAGCAACTAACTAGGTGGAAAGCTTGCTCCCTCTCCCAAACAAGTAGGACAGTTCTGATAAAAGCTAATTTAAACTAAAAAAATAAACTATCTGATGCGTGCAAATCTTTCTACTTCCAAAAGGTGTCCTCCAACAAATAGATCAGGTCAATAAGAATTTATTTTGGTACACTTCAATCAGAATGATATGCCCAGCTTATGAGCTGGGAAAATCTTTGTCGGGCCAAAAGCGTTGGTGGATTGGGATTTAAAAAAGCGAAAGATATGAATGTAGGATTACAGATGAAATTACTTTGGAAGATCTACACTAACCCCAATAAAATCTTGGACAAAACGATAAAAGACAAATATCTACATATAAAATCAATTAGGGAAAAATCTAGACACAACACCTTCTGACAATTTGGAAGGCTTCTTAACCTTAGAGATCAATTTCAAAAAGGACTTATATGGATAACTGGCGATGAAAAATCCATCAATATTTGGAAGGATCCTTGGCTGGACGAGCTTGAGTTCTAGTGTTTCCAAGGAGATCATGACCACAATCTCTGCATGGCAGACCTCTTTGACCCCAATAAGAATTGGAACCAAGAAAGACTACAACAACTTTTCCTGACACATATAGTCCAAAAGATCTTGACCATGAAAATCTCATCGTGGGATACTCTTGACAAAATTATCTAGAAACCAAATAAGGACGACCTGTTCACAACTAGATCTACGTATAAATCGAATAACCAAATCCCTCATACAAATAAAGAATAAAAATGAGAAACTGAACATTCCTCCAAGAGTTAAAAATTTCTTTTGGAAAAGGGATATTCCTCCTCCATGGAAGATCTGCAGGACCATAGAGAAAATCCACTCTTTCATGGCGTTTCAGTAGGATCAACTTCAATCATTGCTTTCGAGAATCAAATTCTAGTTCACTCCCGATCATCTGGGAACTTTGTAACATCATCGTTAGGGATAATCAGGGCCGAGCTTTGGTTTATCAAAGTTAGTCCGTAAAAAAAATTGGAAAAGGGAAAAAAGGGGGAAAAGATAATTGGTCAAAAATGAGAGAATTAAGGTAGATTGATCAAATATAAACGAAAACTTTTCTATTTTAAGAGTTTATATAGATATGGATATAGATGTTGTTGGAATATGAATTTCATATTGAAAATATTGAGATATTTTGAACAACATATAAATAGGGTTGTTATATGAACTGAACAGTTTGAGTTCGGCTCGAGATCAACTTGAAAAATGCTCGATTTAAGCTCGTTCACTTACCTAAACAAACCGAGCTTGAACAAGATTTTAAGCTCGATTGAAAGCTCGACTCATTCGATTTAAGCTCGAATAACTCAAATGTTTTCTAAAATTTCCTTTAAATTAATATGTTATGACCAAGTAGAACTGCTTAAAGTTCGAAAAAAGTTCGGCTTGAGCTTGTTCATTTTCTAAACAAGCCAATCTTGATAAAAAAAAATAAAGCTCGTTTAAAAATTGGGCTCGGGTCGGCTCGAACCCGTTTAACAAACAAACCAATCTTGAACATGTCAAGCTCGACTCGTTCGGCTCGAATAATACCCAACCCTATAAACTTGGGGGTACTCCTCTCATTTCCATTTGATTTTGAGATAGAACTTTATTGGATTTATGTGATGTTCGAGTTTCCCTTACATGAGTCCGCACACGACTTTCTTTCGACTTGTCTCAACCCCATCGAGACAACCCCACTTTGACAGATATGAATACACGTAAGAGTGACTATCATTTTGAGAGCAAGTACAGTAATAGGCCGTCGGTTACCCACCAGGGTCAATGGCGATATTAATATGTCGGTTGATAATATTGTTGTATTTCAATCACAATTAATTCTCACGGCGTCTTTTGGCTAGCTAAACTTGATTAAAGCTCTGGCTTTGTTAATTTGAATGATATTTTTTAATTTCGATTCTACATTCAAGTTTGTACAATTAAAATCAAATCAACTTTTCATTTAGTCAAATTAAAATCATTAGACTTGATCATATATTAATTTGAGGGTATCAATAAGTTCAAAATAAAACCAAATATCGAATCGAGCTTTTCAATCTTTTAAAGTAGAACCAAATTAAATCAACCTTAATTGCAGTCACTCCAAAAGTGCTGTCAACATGTCAAGAGTCACAACTTATGGAAATTGTGCTATAAGCCATAATTAGGGCCTTTATTAGGAAAATGTTCACCCTTCCCTTCCAAATTGGCAAAATGTCCACCTTACTTCCCTTACCCCCTTTGCCCCTTTGCCCCCCACGCGCGCCCCCTGTGCCCCCCTCCTGTTTCAGCACATTTGGTTTCAGCAGCCCCTATTTCAGCGTTTTTTTTTCCCGCCCGTTGCTGAAACCAAAGTTGCTGAAACCGAAGTTGCTTTTTTTTTCTTTTTTTCTTTTTTTTTCGCATCACCGCTTCGACACCGAAATTGCTGAAACCGAAGTTGCTGAAACTGGAGTTGCTTTTTTTTCTTTTTTCAACATTTTTTTTCGCGACAACGCTTTGACACCGGAGTTGCTGAAATTGTTGTTGTAATTGCTGAAATTAGTTTTTTTTTTTCACGCATTGCTGAAACCGGAGTTGCTTTTTTTTTGCGTTACCACTTCGACACCATATTTGTTGAAATCGGAGTTGCTGAAACCGTAGTGCTGAAACCAGAGTTGCTTTTTTTTTTTCGCGTCACCACTTCGACATCGGAAACCATATTGCTGAAACCGAAGTTTTAGCACATTTGGTTTCAGCAACCCCCTGTTTCAGCATTTTTTTTTCCCGCGCGTCAGCGCTTCGACACTGGAGTTGCTGAAACCGAAGTTGCTGAAATTGTTGTTGTAATTGCTAAAATTAGCTTTTTTCCTCGCGCGTTGCTGAAACCGAAGTTGCTGAAACCAGTGTTGCTGAAACCGGACTTTTTCACGTCACCACTCCGACACCAGAGTTGCTGAAACTGAAGTTGCTGAAACCGGAGTTGCTTTTTTTTTTTTCGCGTCACCACTTTGACACCAGATTTGCTGAAATCAGAGTTGCTGAAATCGTGTTGCTGAAACCGGAGTTGCTTTTTTTCCGCGTCAGCACTTCGACACCAGAGTTGCTGAAACCGTGTTGCGGGACATAAAATTAAGCCTATGTGGGATTCGAACCCACGTATTTGCGCATTAGCACATCGCTCTACCATTGAGCTAATAGGCTGTTAAAGGAGATTTTAAGCAAGGAACATCCAAATTCATTGCAGTTCACATTTCAGCAATTGTTGAAACTACAGTCCGCATTTCAGCAATTGCTGAAATTGCTGAAATTGTCAATATCCAAACCCAAACCATGTAAGACATTAGATAACTAAAATTACAACAACTTCAGCAATTTTGAGAAAAATGTCACATCAATTTCAGCAATTACAACAAAAATTTCAGCAAATTAAGAGATTTCATCAAGAAATTATCCCTTTTTCTATCAGATTAAATGGAGTTAATCCTAAAAACTATCCCTTCTTTTCCAATAGATTATCCCTAAATATCAATTTGCAACCAAATTTTTTTTCATTCCAATCAACAAAGCGATGAAAATCAATCCGAACAAAATTATGGGGCGCCTTTTGCATCTAAAATTGTTTAGGGAAATTGAAATTGTTTCTACTAATTGAACAACGTATAGTAGATTTTGAAAGGATATGTTGTAACAGGCCACTAAATCTATGCATTTGAAATGGGAAAACTCACTAATTGCATATATATATAGTTCTTTTTCAAATGACTTTTAGTGCTCTGATTAAAATAAATTCATTACTATAACTAACTTGTAGGCCATAAAGACACGAAGAGTGGTAGTTTTAAGTGTAAGCAATAATAAATTACATTATTCTAAACCTATGAGCTCACCAATCTTTTCTGTAGAGCTATGAGGTCACCAATCTATTCTAAACCTATGAGCTCACCAAACTTGTAGGCTATGACATAAGTAATTTAGTCAGAGTTTATTTTGTAGACCTATGAGCTTACCAATCTTTTCACCTAACTGAAGCTTATCAAAGATGAGAAAGTAAAGCATATCACAAATATCAAGAGGAAAATTACTTTCAGCATATATGTTCTTGATATCTTATGATTCGTGTCTTCAGCATATATGCAGCATGTACTGATCTGACAGCCAAGGAGAGACCACGAGAGAAGAATAAGAGAGATTGAAGAAATGTACCTCATCATCCTCTCCGCACTGTCAATCCACGAGAGTTGCACCGGTTGCGTGGCGGATCCACCTTGTCAATCGCCTCTCTGGTGCGATTCCGTCGGATCTGAACCGTTTGAGCCTCCTTACTCTCCTGCTTCCATGTCGGCGGTGAAGATCCGAAGATCAAAATCAGGCGGTGCTCGATCCGGATCAAGCTTGATTTCCCCGTCCCTGCCGGTCCGACGCACTTGAGGTGGAAGATGTGGTTGCAATCCGGGAGAAGCTGCAGCACGTCGTTGCGCTTGTAATCGACGAGGCAGATCGAGCAGCATGTGCCTCTGTTCTCTCTTACTCTCACCTTCCGCTCCCTCCATATGGATCTCGATTCAGCGTTTCTCGAGGTCTGTCGGATCTCCTCGGATTTGAGCGACGAGCAGCCATGGGAGAAAAGATCAATGTTTCTCGAGGTCTGTCGGATCTCCTCGGATCTGAGAGAAGAGCATCCATGGGAGAAGAGATCACCTCGGATATGAGTTATTCCTCACCATGATGACGAGCTCCATTGGTACCGGCAGGAGAGACCCTGGCTCCGGCGCCGGTTTTTGCTCCTGGTTGCAGCATGAAGATGGATGAAAATTGACGGCTGAGAAAGATCAAGTTAGGGGGGGGGGGGCAAGAATTTATTTTATAAAATAAACCAATGGACTTTTAGCTAATTTGCAGGGGTTGATGGACAATTTTCTAATTAGAGCCTAAAAAGTGGCCTATGGGGCAAATTAATTCTCACAACTTTGAACGAGGAGGAAAAAAAAAACTTGTCAAGAGTGATAAGTATAATTTAGTTGATGCACAAATTAGCACTCTCTTTGTTAATTAAAGGGGTTGTTATGTGCACTGTGAAAATCTCGCTATCTGCACTATGTCGACACCGACACATGAAGTCGACAAGGTTTTCATCGACACTAGACGAGAAGCGCGCAGAGCACCGACACCGACTTTCAAAGTTGGCATTTAGGGTGGTCTCGAGTTCCTTACCCGATTCGCTACGACGCTTGCAACACATCTTCTCACTGTGCTCAGCCGGCACCGACAGGGGGATTGGCAAGTCCCGTCGAAGTTTTTTTATATATATATATAGAGAATATGTAGCTTGTACCTTGCAAATGTTGTATATTCACAATTCCCTTCGGAGAAGCTGATACCAACTGCTGGAGTCGGTAACAGGCTAGGTATGTTGGTTAATCTATAAGCTAATTCCACTGACACCGACTAGCGTTGATGACTCTGAGCTCACTGACTTCGGAAGTCGATGTCGACACCGTGCGGATTGTGAGATGTGGTCGTGTGAATAGTGAGTTCGTAATTAAAATATATCATTTTAGATATTTTTACACTTTTAAAGAAAACATACAAAAATACATTTAAACACTTAATTATTACTCTATAGTTTCACTTTCTCAAAAACTACAATTACTATTTATTTCTCTAATTATTAGAAGTATAGTTTTAGAAATTGAACATCAAAATATCTAAAATAATAGTATATTTTTATAAGCAAGATTCTCTCCCTAAAATAATCTGTTTTTTTTAATCGGTAGAGTATATGCTAAATTCATAATTTATAGAGTAAAGCTACCAAAAAAAAAAATGATGCCATTTTGCGGGAAATTTCCCGGCCTTTATTTTGTAAGTTACATTTTACTTTCTAGCTTCTATCATGTCTTATTTTCAAAAGATTATAAACGATTGCTAATCTAATTTTTGTCCTACAATGATATTTGTAATCTCGGTATTCGTTTTGTCTTTGTAAACCAAACGAGCTAAGCACAAACAAAATCCAAAAACAAGATGAACATGACACTTTATTTACAAGGTTCGGTTTCTCTACGTATGCAGAACCTCAAAAAAGGAGGTTCACCTAATACATTAGACATCCATAGCCAAAAACACGTTACAAAGGCCAGATGCACAAACACATAGGTAGCGAATCCAAAACCGCACAACAATGAAGAGGTAAACAGAAAATAGGGTTAGCAATCGTTTGGCTAAGGACGGAGAAATCTCAAAAGAGATTTCTCCTAAACCAGGAACTCTCCTTTTTCTTCCTCGTCGCTCAAGCAGGGCCTCAAGTAGCACCAAAATGGAGTGAGAACCCTCACGTAGAATCATCGCCTACGAGAGCTCTTCAAACAAATCCTTGCCTCTCCAAAATCCTAGCCGCTCACACTTTGAGTTGTGTGTGGGAAGAGAGCTGAACTATAAAACTAATTAGGGTCACGAAGGATGAACAATATTCCTTTCAATAATCAAAACAGGTTAATTTCATAATTCTCTAGGAGTCTAAAAATTAAAAATTATATTATATTATATTACATTATATATATAATACACTAAAACCTCTAATATATAATATACTAAAACAGAGGTCTGAAACAGACTTTGGTGCGATTCGCCTACGTGATATTTTCTGGATTAAACTAGAGTTAATATCGCATACGATATTATAATATGTTCGGTTAGAATAGATATTTGATTTTATTATAAAAATATATGTTTTAGAAAAATAATTTTTTTTCTAAAACTTGAATATAAAGTATAGAAAGATTATACAAAATAATTTAAAATAAAATATTTTATTGATGATAGATTTTATAACAATTTAAGATATGAGATTTAATATTTATATTAAAATTTAATATAATATTTTAATTAAGATAAACTAACACCAATAATTTTATCATGGTATTCCAAAAAAAGACTAATTTAAATATTCTATCTTAAAATCAATTAGTTTGTAGGATGACACGTAGAATTTGATATCTTCGATCAAATAGAGGTGATAATTTAGGCGTAAATCTTCTATATTGAAATAGAGGTGATATATTAAATTCACCCTAAAATCAATTAGTCCATGTCATTGTATGTAGAATTTGATATTAAGATAGAAAATTTAGGCTTAATTTAGGCGTAATGTTTATGTGTATCATAATAGAATATGAAACTAACATTACGCCCAAAGCTATAAGAAAAAAATTAAGGTGGATTTTCTTAAAACATGATATCTTGAGAAAAAAATTAAGGTGGATTTTCTTAAAACATGATATCTTGAATAAATGATTGAAAATATATTTATTGAAATAGATTAATATTTTATATACATAGGATGATACATAGAAAATATGTTGTATATTCATCTTAACTAAACATACTCTTAATTTAGTTTATTGTTATTAAAAAAATCCAAAAAATTCAACCAAACTATTATAACCTTCAAATTTTAGAAAAAAACAAATAAATTAAACATCATTTTATTTATTAAGAAACCGCACAACGAGCGGGTAGTAAGACTAGTTATATCATATAGCACTACTTTTTTTTAATTCTCTCAAGTAATAATTAATAGTTCACCAATAATTAGACCTGTCAATCGGATCATTCGGGTCGGGTTCGGGTCGAGTCATTTCGGGTTTCGGGTAAAACGGATTCCGGGTAAAACGGGTCCCGGGTAGATTCGGGTTGACTTGAACTCGGGTTTGACCGGGTTTCGGGTCAAATCGGGTCGATTTCGGGTTTGTCAATTTTTTCTTTTTTAAATTAAAAAAATCATGATTTGATAATTTGCGATAATTTTAAAATGTTAAAATTAAAGACGTGGTTCATAAGTTCTAGTGCTTGTAATATCTGATCTAAAATATTTGATTTTTATTATTTCTCGTAATTTTTAATAAAAATTTAAAAATATATAAAATTTTATTTTTTTAAAAAAAATAATTTCATACAATTAGTAATAAGTATAGAATTGTTTTAATATTTTAATAATTTTTTAGTGTTTTGATCTTCTTAAAAAATGTGATGAAAAATCAAAACTCAAATACTATCGATCGAAGGGAGTATTACACAATACAAATAAATATAAAAGTTGATTTGAAAATGAACGATCAAGTAATTGTAATTATAAGATGTAATAAATTGGAATCTCCATAAAAATTATTGGAGATGAAATTAATTTTATTCAAAGTATGAAACAAAAGACATATCTTCAAAATTATTTTTAATCAAACTCCAATAGGTTTTCCATTTAAAAATTTAGGGGAACATTTCTATTTTAGAGAAGGATGTAGATTTAAAAAAAACACATTCTCCTATATATATTTTTATGCTACTTTTCTATTTTGAAGAGAGAGACAAATAATTTGTTAAACTAAAAAAAAAACTTTAAATTCTGTAAAAATAAAAGAAATCTCTAAAATTGAGAATTACCGGTTGAAAATGCTCTAATAAATTATAACAAAACATGAATAAAGGATTGTCAAAAATATCTTTCAAGATATATTAAGTAGCAGGCCGGATCTCCTGCTCCCCTTCGGTGTTTCTTTCGGTGCAACACAAAATTATTCGGGTATAAATAAACATTGAAAAAAAATTTTAATTTTTATTTTAGATTCTATACCATTATATTAGTGTGTTTATAAAATTTTATTATAAAAATTCATGTTTTAAAAAATAATAAAAATTATTTTCTAAAATAATCGATATTTTAATTATCTATATTTTTAAAACATTAATTTTCATAATAAATTTTATAAACATATATCAATATAAGGGTATAGAATCTAAAAATATTTTTTAATTTTTTTTTAATATTTATTTATAAGCGAAATAATTTTGTGATGCACCGTGGGGTGCACCGAGTGTTGCGGATACCCCACCGAGTGTTGCGGAGTATCCGGACTGATTAAGTAGGGGTTTATGCAATTACACGAAATTGTAAATATATCACGCACCGGTGAAATAAGTAGGTGGGTATATTCCAACAAGCGTAGATATTTGAACAACTAAAAAATCACCTTTTTCCTTTGTTTTTTTTAATCTTTCTTTTCAATTGGGCAAAATAAAACAGAAATATATGAAGTTGGGGGTGGGGTCAATAATATCTAGTCTAACCATGTAATGTCTCAATCCTTCATTTACGTGTGCGAGCGCCTCCGTGAGACTATAGAATAGAATTGTTCAAAAAGACTTCATTCACAAAAGTAGTGGCCAAGAAGTGGCCACCATTCACAAGTTCACAAAAGGGCAGGGTGAGTATTCTCAAATCCAAATCAAGTACAGTTAGGGAGGTTATTCGAATCGAGCGAGCTGAGTATTGTTTGTTTATATTTAGCTCGTTTAGAAACGAGTTGAGTTTGAATCGAGCCTAGACTTGATTATAAAAATGTGTTCATACTCAGCTCGTTTAGGAAATGAACGAGCTCAAACTGAGCATTTTTTTAGCATTAAGCAGCTCTATTTACTCATAATTTTATAAAATTTAAAGGAAATTTTATAAAATTTACAAATTTTGAGCTATTCGAACTTAAATCGAGCGAGCCGAGCTTTGAACCGGGCTTAAAAATGCGTTCATACTTGATTTGTTTAGAAAATAAACGAGCTCGAACCAAATTTTTATCGATAAAATAAAATTATAGATAAAAAATAAGATAAAGTTAGTGAAAATTATCTATTTTGTTTATTAAATTAAGTGTTTTATTTATGAAAATCATGTCTATAAGAAAAATTTATCTTATTTAATCCATTCAAAATTTAATTTACCGGCCTGATAATCTATGATCAAATATACAGTATATGTTAATATATAATTAAAGTGAATAATGCTATATGTGTACGTAGTTAGATGAAATATAAGCCCTTACATCAACTTATGTTAATTAATATATAATTAAAGTGAATAATGCTATATATATGTATGTAATATGAATATATATATATATATATCCTTTTTTAATCTCATATAAATTGGACTTATTTTAACATCATTCTCTCGTTTGCCTATAATACATACATGCATATATGTATGTATGCATGCATGAGAAATTATTAAATATTTTATAATGCTATAAATTAAGAAGAGAAAAAGAGTGGTGTATTTATGTATACGTATACTAGTACAATACCCGCGTCATGACGCGGTTTTTTAAAATACAATATGAATAATATAGCAAATAACTATTATAAAAAATATTAACAATGTTAGGATAAAATAAGAAGTTTGCAGATGATATATAAAGATAAAAATGTACAAAAACTCAAAAAGGCATAAAATTAAGGTGGTTATGAAACCTAAGAAATTTTTTTTACTAATTAATAGGAAGATATAGATAGCTTATTAAATAAATGCATAAAATTTCCACTTGTTAACAATTTATGAGACCTTGAAATAAATTCTATTAAATACTTAGATATAGATTCATATTTAGATATAGATAATATATTAATTTAATGTTTTGAATTTTTTAATTAAACCAATTGATTAGAAATGTAGAATGTGTTAAGAAAAAAACACTCTATTATAATTTGATTGGCTAAAAATTTATTGATTCAAATATTTTGAATTGAACTCATTGATTATAAAATATGTGATATCTTAAGAAATAATTTTATCTTAATTTAATATTAATATCATATGCGAAAATTTTTAATTAGTTGAAATTTATAGTTTTAAGGATACATTGTCAATTAATTAAATGATTCTCATTTAAAGTATTTATATATAAAAAGGAGAAAAATAAAAGAAAAAGGGATTGATTGAAAATAAGAGAATCAATCTTCTATATATGAAAACAGTAAGTAAGGGAAAGAAATCATAGATTAATGTAATTGATTAATTAAAAGAAAAATTCAAAAAAAAAATGACACATAAGCATGGTGGAATGAGAGAATGCCACATAAGATCGGAGATTATGGAGAAGGTGACACGTGTGCAGTGTACTCCTTCTTTAGTGTTATTATATTATTATTATTATATATAGATACATGAAAGGGCGGATCTATATTAGGGCCAGGGCCCATGGGTGGCAGTCGCCCCTCCAATTGAAAATAAAATTTAATATACATGTTCTTTTCGTCAATAGCTTCGATTTGATATATTATAAGCTCAAATCCAACACCCGAGCAAAAAGTTATATATATTTCAAAACTGAACAAAGATAAATTATTTCCGATATCATTTTGCAAATTTAGTTACTTTTATCATAATTATCGCTTGTTACGTGCATTTTATACCTTAATACTATAATTAAACTCGATAAATTCAAATCTGTAGGTTATATTGAAATATTTGAACACCGTGAAATAAAGTATACACAATTAATGTTTTTATTCTAATTACACATTGATGATATTGATGATTTCTTTAAAAAAAATTTACAAACAATTTTTCGTTGGTAATTTCCGCCCCCTCAAATAAAAGTTTCAAACAAATATGCATACAATATACATTCAATACATTACTCTCTCTATTCTAAAAATCGCGCCTAGGCGCCGCCTGGGCACCACTTAGGTGCTAGACGACCCTCTCCGCCTAGAGCTAAACGGTTGCCCCTAAACGCTAGGCAATCCCTCACCTCCTAGTGCTTTTTAGAACACTGATTACTCCTCTCCTCTTCTTAAATATCATTATAATAATTTCCTATTCGATCAATAAAAAAAGACACCATCAACTATATCTTACTCGACCTCCACGAGATAATCGTCCCCATAAAATTGATGATAACATCAGGCCACCACCCCCAACCGGGCCAATATTAGGGGTGGGCATTCAATTAATTGAATTAATTGAAATATAATTGAAAATCTCACTCCTTACTATTTTTACTATTGTCACCCCCTTCCCTAACCATAATCCCCTAAAATAGAATTTCTTCTCCTACATTAAAATTATGTTTCAATTATTTCAATTAATTGAATGCCCACCCCTAGCCAATATCCACATCAGGCCACCACCATCACTGATCATGATCTCCTCCATCCTCACTCGATAACCACCAATCAACCAACCAACCACCACCAACACTACTCTCATCGCTTGATCTCTCTAGCCCCATGTTCCGCCTCGTTGTGCCCGGCCGGCCGGCCTTGTCGCCGAGAGTCTCTCTCAGCCTCAACCATCTTCTGTCGTTGTCAAAAAAAAAAAAAATCAACTCCTTTGCCCAAGGAGAAAGTAGAGGGAAAAAAAATGGGGTACGTACTTGGCTTACAAGGCTTGAAAAAAAAAAGGTCATCATCCTTGCAAGGAGACTTGTCATCTCAAAAAAAAAAAATGGTGATTAAATTGTTAACAAATTGAACAACATAATTATTCGTCTGACGTACGTAATATAACTATTTATATGTATTAACAGTATTTTCATATAAAATTATTCGTTTGTTGCACCATAATTATTCGCATGAGTTATGTACGAATAATCATGTTGTTTCAGACGAATAATTTTGTTCTTCACATTTTCCTTTAAATCTCAATCATTGATCTTCCTAATCGAACACTCTACATTTGTTCACAAATTACGCCGTAAGAAGTGTTCACAAATGATATATTGTCTCTCTACATAATTTATACATATTACAGACAAGTATGATATTATATAAACAAAATAATTAAAAAAAATGATATTTTATAAATTTTATCATCATAAAAAAAAAGGTTCGGTTAATAATAATAAATTAACAATAATGAATGAAAAAAATTGGGAAGAAGTTTAGTGGATGTTTCCGGAAGTACAAATGTCGTTTGGATGAAAGGACGACCAGTTTCATATTAACCTAAAAAGGGATAGAAAAGTTGATGATAAACAATAAAGAAATGATCAAGTGCCTCCCTTTAGCCCTACCTGCTAACCACGAGATTTGATATGTTGTCTAAATTAATACTGCCAATTTTCAAATTAAGTAACAAAGTTTGAAGATCTGGTCTATCGTTGTTGGTATGTTGGAATTCCGACTTGAATATGTATGTATGAATGTGATTTTTCAATGGAAAAAAAAAAGGTAATATTCAAAGGATAGGTAGCAAATGTAGATCATTAGATGGCTCCATAAAAATGTCAAAAATCACACTCATTCAGCCCTTACATAATAATACCAATAAATAAGTTCAAAGCCATTAATTTTCAATCCATCTATATATACTACAATCAATATTAAAATTATTCATTTTTTTTCCTAAAATTTGAGAGGTCGACGAATCGATAGACGAAAGACTGTCAGAATACAACAAATCACAGAAAAAAGGTGCAAAGCAAACAGACAAGACGTACGCCCTAACGCAGACGAATTCAAGCAAATCCACGATCAGCAGGATAGTGACGTAGACTACGGACGAAGCCAACACCATCTCAAGACAGTATTGCAAGTAAGCGATACATCAAGGGTTCTTGTGGGCAGTGAAGACTAACCTCCAAGGAAACTTTTTATATGCGGAGTCGCCCCGTATACACTGTCACAATTGTCATTTATATATATAAAACAATGAGATTGAGTTGAATTTATATTTGTTTTTATATTATTGTAAAATCCAATGTCTTATAAAACGCTCGCCCATGACAACCATGTTAAACTCCTTCAAGTCCTAGTGCATAAAAAAAAAGAATGGAAGGAACAAATCGTTGGTGATATCATGAGTAAGACTTAATTAACCCTATTCAAAATTGAAAGTTGATCGAGAAAATTAAGGATTACAAGGAAAGGAAAGTGCAATGTAAGTACACAAAACATCGTTACTCGACCATATATGAAGATATATCCCAACGACGAGACCAAATCTTTGCACTAGCTTGTTTTATTCAATTTGAAAAGTATATAGTTTGTGACTTATATCTCATCGACCTTGTACGTATATAAGAAATGTGTCGAGTGAGAATATATTATATGGACGGTTTGAAGAAAATTTGATTTTTTTTTTATTATGTAAGAATTCGAGTTTAGATATAACTGAAACTCGAAGGCTGACCAAGTCGAAAGATGGGAAAACCGTCTAAAAACTATACAAAACAAAACATAACGGTGCAAACTCAGGCAGTCGCACTCTACAAAACACGAAACCAAACAATCCTAAACCAAACTGAACAAGGACGAAAATGATGGACGAAGCCAAGCCCCACTCTGAAGCAAAACTATAGGCCGACAGTGCATCAGGACCCGATCATCCTGTAGACAGTGAAGACGAATTCCAGGGAAACAGTCAACCCGAGTAGTGGAGACGTCACGAGACACACTACCAGTGACGACTACAGGAATTACGGGAGGGGGGGGGGGCGAAATTTTTGATCGGTAATTTTTTTTTTCTCGGTATATATATAAAGAAATTTTTAAAAAATATATTGAAAGAAAACCATAAATTGTGTTATAAATATGATATTTTATTACAAAAATACATATAATAATTTTATAAAATTATATATATGTGTGTGTGGAGCATGATTATTATTGAAAGTTGATCGGGATTTAATACAAGCCCATATGAGCGGAGTTTGAAACCCCTTACGGGATTATAAATGTATACATAGAGTCTTTTAAATATAAATTTCATTGCTAATATATATATATAAGTTAATTCAAAAAATATGTGAAAATGATGTATATCTATTTTTTGAATAATTTCACAATATTAAAAAAAATAATTCAAAATTATGCACATAAAAATATGTGTATATGTATATATATATATATAGTTTATCGATCTGTATCATTTTTTCTTAAAATCCTCGATCTTATTTAAGGGCCCTATATATATATATATATATATATATATATATATATATATATATATCTTGGACTAATTATATATACATATAGTCGACCTCTGTATCTCGTTATGTAGACCTCATTGCTTATATAATACGTTCATACTTTTAAGAGAATTTAAGTCATACTAATATTTGGTCAAAGACTCAAAACGTACGGTCAAACCTCACCTCAAATTTGAAGTTGATATATTTCTATTCTAAACCCAATTTAATAATTTTTGAAAAATGGAGAAAAATTAAGGCGTGATGCCATTTAAGTCTCGGGTTACACACACTACCGTCAATAATTAAAAATTAATTTCACCGATTAAAAATGAAGGTAAACTTTCTATGATACCCCGAAACTTCATTTCATAGCGGTTTCGCGTTTCTGCATATCAAGAAACTCCGAAACTCCGGGGAAACACCTCAGAAACGTTTCTGAGAGCTCAGAAACTTTGACCGTTTCGTTGACCAAAAAAGTCAGAAATTTTGACCGTTTCCGTTTGGTCAGAAACGTTTCTGACTTGCCAAATGACGTTTCCACTAATTTTGTAGTTAAAAAATATAAAAAAAATCAAACCCTAAATCATACTTCCCCTTCTTTTCGTCTGAAACCCCCGTTTCCTTCTATCCTTGCCACCTACTTCTCCATTTTCAGTCTTCCCTCCTCTCACTTGCTCAGTGCTCTCTCCCTCTAAGCTTTCTTCGGTAAACCCTCACTTGTAGAACTTTCTCTTGATAAGCCAAAACTTAAGGATGAGTTAGCTAAGTAGAAGATTGATGTTGGATTGATTATTTTGTGTTTTTCTTGATTATGTTGTTATTTTAAAACTAAGTTACTTTATTTTGTTGGTTTGCAAGACATTTAATATATTTGACATGTCTGTATTGATTTCTGTTAAGGAGCCAGGACACTATTTACCACAGTATTGAACATTTTAATTTGTAGCTTTAATGGTGCATTCAGTGTGTATCACTTAGTGATATGTTTATTGCTCTTATTTAGACCTTTAAATGAACATATAATTCATATTGGCGTTTTCTCGGCGTTTCCGTTTCCTACAAAATTTGGATTGTCGTTTCCCGTTTCCGTTTCCGTTTCCTTTCTGGTTTCCGTTTCTGTTTCCGTGTAACATAGTAAACTTTCATCAAAAGAAGATCAAGGTAAACTTTACAAAATTACTGTTTATAGTAATTCAAATCATATCACCACCACATTAAACATGGATAAATTAAAGGTAGTTAATCTATATCTGTATCTATATCTTATATATATACACTTTTAAAATAAAATAATTTTTGCTTATGTATAATTTTATCCTTAATTTTCTCCTTTTCAACCAAAATCACCTTTTTCTTTCATTTTTTAAAATTTCCCTCCTTTTTTGTCTATCTATATCTATATTATAGTTTATATTAGATGGTTGAAAGTAATGAGAACCATTTGATAACTGATAAGGTGACATCCTCCCCTTAATATACACTCTCTCTATTAATTAAAACTTGATGTTTTACTATTCATGTATGTTTTTTGAGGTGTTAAAGACTATATAAAATATTAACTTATTTAATATTTTTAAATAATTTTGTACTTATTACTATTAAGTATGAATTTTTAAAACAAATGTAAACAAATTAATATTTTATATAGTTTTTATCATTTTAAAAAAATGTGCATGAATAGTAAACTACAAGTTTTAATTAATATAAGGCATTGCTTTAATTTTTAAGATATTATACATTTTTTTAATTATCTACATCTATATATATACTTTTAAAACAAAATAATTTTTTCTTCTGTGTCGTATCCTTAATTATCTCATTTTCAACCAATCACATTTTTTCTTTTCTTTTTCCCCACTTGTTTTTGTCTATCTTTAATTTATATTATTTGATATCCCCCCTTAATAAATAATTATTTTTTTAAGATATTATACATTTTCTAATCAATGGGTTTAATTATTCAAAATATTTTAATGCTAATTTTTTTGTCAATCAAATTATAATATAGTTTTTTCCTTAAACTATTATACATTTTCTTATCAATTGGTTTAATTCAAAATATCCAAAACATTAAATTTTTAAATTTGTTTCTAACTATTAAATATAAATCTATATCTATCTATTAAATAAGAAATTTTTTGCTCCGGCCTCATAATTTTTTTTATTATTAGATAAGAATTCGAGTTTAGACATAACTGAAACTCGAAGGCTAACCGAACCGACGTCATAAATGGTTTACAAGTGAAATTTTTTTATATTTTTTAATCATTCAACTATTAATTAACAATATTTTTTTGGTTGGGTCATGTCAAAACCATCTTAATTTTTTTTGTACATTTTTCCCTTTATCAATTTTACCCTTCTTATATTATGTTAACGTTGTTAATAATTTATTTAATTTTATAATAATAATTTGTTATATTCTTAATATTTTATTTTAAAAAATGTGCCATGACGCATGAATCGTACTAGTTAATATAATCCAAGTAAAAAAAAAAGGTGTTTATTTTTTTTGGGAATATTACCCTAAAAAGTAATGAAGTCAAAATTTGTCAATTCTTGAGTGGTGTTTGTGTATATATGTTACGTATAGTATGATGTTTTTGGTAGGTTACATGGTGCATTAATTGAAGTTTATTCTGGACGTCAAGTATTGACAAACTTTGAAAGACCAAGCTCGGTCGCTCGATCAAATTAATTAAACATACCAACCATACATGCATTTGCGCGCTGATTTGGTGGAATTGTGCTGGAATCTGATTGTTTGCCTCTTGTTTTTACAGCAATGTTTGTCTTTGTATATAGCTTCTGTTGTTGATTGGATATATGCTTCCAAGTAGTATATGTCATTTATTTTCATGACTTAGCTCAAACTTTGGTGGGAACGTGCTGGAGTTCCACTGTCGATCTGTCTCTTATACAAAAGTTGCATCATCGTGTACGTACGTTTTTTCTTTAAGGGTTCTTCAATTCTCACTGCTTACTACTGTAAAAGCATAATTCGATTGACTAACACTTTGTCATTTACACTTGAGGTGTACGCGCGTATTAATCTTAACATTTATTTTTTTTTAGATATATCGCAAATCCGGATCAACGTGGTTAGTTTCCACCTTGATTTTTAGTGTATTTAGTTTCCACCTTTTTTTATTAAGTACAGTATTAATCTTAACATTTGTGTTCATAGATTGTTAAAGTCGGCTGAGCCCGATGGGGTCAAGACAAGCTGGAAGAAGGTCGTGTGCGGGTAGGGCGGAGCCAAAAATTTATTGAAGGGGGGTGAAGTTTTGTAGAAATTTTTGTTTCATTATTCGATAGATTTTTCTATAGTTTAGCGAGCCAAAACTATGATAGTTTAGATTAAATGACGATATTTTAGTTTAAGACAATATTTTTGTAGTTAAAAACACAATGTTTTTTTTTAAAAAAAAGTTGATGTTTTATTTTAAAACTTTGTCATTAGTTGTGATATAGTATTTTTTTTATCTTTAAACGAAAAAATGATGTCGTTTTAATCTATAAAAGCATTCTTTTCATCTAAAAATATATCGTTTGAAACCTACAAAGTCAATATGTAACTTATTGTTCTCTTAGCATGCAATAACGTGTAACAACATATACAAACTTTAAACTTGCATAATTTCTTATATAATTATCGAATTTAGTAATATTACCTCTTATTTTGAAGCTTTTGGGATGAATTATATTACCAAAATATCAAATTAAGTAAAATATAAAAACATCGTGATTTATTAAAAGACATTTAAAACACTTAATATGTGTTTTATCGTTCATAATTTTTTACTCGGTTATCGAATTAAGGTTTATAAAGTATCAAAACGAAGCTATCGACGAGTAGAAAAAATATAGGTGATTCATCGGATGAAAGGGATGCAAATGCTCCCCCTTGCCTCCCTAAATCCGCCTATGTATGCGGGTCTATGTACGGAAAATATGAACAACATATATACTCAAAGGGGTTCCATCTTTAAATTAATTGGTAATAAGAGGAGTAGCCCGCCAAGCTTTTATATTGTTCGAGATATCTCAATATTTTCGATGTGGAACAATGCATATTCAAACATATATTGATTTAGAAAAAAAACGATATTAAAAAAATAGAAAAAGTAAAATGTTGTGTTGAGTGTTTTCTCAAGGTTTGAATGGAAAAGATGTGTGGTGTGTTATGTGTTCCGATTAGGGAGGAATGGGCCATGGCTTCCAAATTAGGCAGCCCATAAAAAGGTACTCTGATCCGCTAAATCACGGAGAAGGGCATTTTCGTAATTAGGGGATGTTAAGCCGGGCGAAAATTTGGACGGCGAATTACTGTCAATCGGCCACCTATACATTGCTATGCTAATAATGACGTCATAAAGCCCTTCACCCACACGTATTTGCGTTTTCTGTGTTTTTGACTACGGACAAGGTCAACATCCATTTTGTTGTTCTTCACATCTTGGTGGGACCCACTTACATTTTTTTTAGAAAAAATTCAAGGGAGGATCTTTGTGCCCAATTTTTTTTAGGGATTGATTTATACATTCAAATTTTTAATATATATATATATTTTATTTTTTCATTTTTCTTCTAATAAAAGCTCAGTTTAAATATCTAAATTCTTATTAGCAGCGAATAAATACAGACATTATTGTAATATACTCCCTCCGTTCGGCAAAACTTATCATTTACTATTCACGTACGCTTTTTTAGAATGATAAAAACTATATAAAATATTTATTTTTTTTAAATTTTTTTTTAACAAGTTTGTACTTATTAATAATAACTACAAAATTGCTAAAAAATTATTTAAAAAACTAGATATTTTATATAGTTTTTAGCTCCTAAAAAAGCGTACGTGAATAGTAAAACGTCAAGTTTTGCCGAACGGAGGGAGGGAGTATCATTTTGAACCAGTAAACAATGTACTAGTTTATTTACAGGAATTATCTCCTTTAAACAAATGATCATTTATTGATCAATTAAGTTATTTTGATATGAGGCCAAGAAATGTCAATTCCATTAAAACATACCAAACCCTTAATTTTGTCACATCCAGTAAAATTTAAAACCCATAATAATTTTCAAACTCCGTATAGTGTTATCCTTGAAAACCCATAATAATCTTCGAAATAATTTATTATAAACCTTCACATTAATTACTCTTGAAGTTTTTTTTGGTCAATTTAAGTTGAGCTAATATTTTAAAAACCCTTAATAATTCCATATTCTTCAAAATTATTTTGGTCAATTGAAATAGTAGTTTAAAACCCCACAATAATTCCATATTCTTCAAAAAAAATTGGTCAATTGGCAAAAAGGTACTAAACCATTAATGTAGTCACAATAATAGAAAAAAAATATTAATTAATTGTAGAATTTTAAAATGGAAAAATATATATTCTCAACTTATTCACAATCATGAAAAACACCCCTCAAGTTCTCTTTTAGCCTTACAAAGCCCCTTGTTGAGATCCAACGATAGTTTGCAAGAAAAAATAAAATTACTAAAAATATAAGAAAGTATGAAGGTTCTACATAATAACTTTTTTTTTTCAATTAGAATATGAATTTCGATCGTATTATATAAAAAAATAAATATGATACAAATCTCATTTCATATGACTCGAGATTTAATATCACTCTTTATTACCGCAATTATTTTTACTCGCATAAAAAGGCATTATATTTTACTTGATGTACCAATATAGTATATGAATATAGAATTGTTATTTTAATATAAACTAATAATTACACTTTTCAACTATGCATAACTATTATCTTAAACCTTAAGCTTGAGTTTCTACCATTTGGGGAAAAAATTCATAATAAAGTTATGAATTTTGTAAAATTAAGCATACATACATATATGTATGTATTTACCCAAGTATATGGGAGTGTCACATTTTAATACATGAATATGACGTCATAATTAAATGCATGCATAAATTAACAATATTAATTTGCAAATTGTAATAAAATATTAATTCAGTTTTATGTTGGATTGTCAAGAAAAATTGCACGTACTCCCTCTTCAAAATTCAACCCTAGCTATATATATATTTGGAAAATTGGTTCAAATAAGAGCAAGAAATTTGACTAAAAGGCTTTATTTTGTTTGAAATTAAAATTTGACCACTCTCAAACGACGTAGCTAGGCTGATCATCCTTTTTTTGGCACGTAAGCCGCATAAATTAAGCTTTCATTTTTTTACAATTAATATTAGAGGGAATTGTACTAACTAGCACATGACCTGAAATGGTTTGCAAATATAGCATCCGGTCCACATATTTGTAAAGGGTAACACCTCTCTAAAAAAAATTGTAGGCCAGTCGGTTAAAATGCAACTTGCTAACCGGTTGATTAGGAGAGAGAAAAAGAGAGTTAGGAGAGAGAAAAAGAGAGTGTGTCAGGCTCTAATAGCCGATGGCTTCAGAGGGAATTGGAGAGAAGAAAATAAGAGAGGTTGAGAGGGTGGAAGCAGTGCCGGTGAGGCTCGAATCGCCGATGGCTCCAGAGGGAATTGGAGAGAAGAAGATAAGAGAGGCTGAAAGGGTGGAAGCAACGCTGGCGAGGCTCACATCCGCCAAGGGCACATGCCTGTACACATGGGAGCCACCGCTCGAATCGCCGCTCCGATCTCCATCGACCCTGAGCTCGCCCTCTCGTTGCATCTCGATCGGATCTCATCTCCGCCGCCAACAGCCTTGCTGTCGGCCTAGCCCACTTCGCCGACTCCTGAATCCCGCCGGCCTCCTCGCTTCTCTCCGCCTTCACCACTGAAGCCCTAGCAAGGCTGCGGGGGTTGCAATCTCCTCCTCTCTGCTCTGTCGGGATCCCTATCGCTCGGCCTCACAACCTCATGGGAACCCTAAGCCACTTCCTCGCCGGAGCCTTGCTTTCGGGTTCCCTAATTCTCTCCACCGCGAGCAGCCTTGCTGTCGCCCTAGCCCACTTCGTCGTCGGAGCCAGCAACAACCGCCATGAACTTTGCCGACTCCTGAAGCCCGCTTCATTGATTTCATAAAAGTCAATTTCAGACGTCATATACTTGTGACATGTACAAACAAATAGGTGTCATGTATATCCTATTGAATTGTCATGTACAATCGAATAGTCGTCATGTATATTTTACTGGGTGATAAGAGTATAAGTCTGAGCTGCCATTACCTTTCCTTGTGCCTGTGTGTGTGGTGTATTTGACTATTTGTGCCTTTCTATCGCATCGACAAAAGTTTGTTACAATCCTAATGTTGTTTCTTCTTATAAATAAAAGAGCATTTGTAAACAAATCAAGAGCTAGGGAAGAAATAACGTACAAGCTCTTTTATGAATTTTTTTAGTGTTACTCAAATGTTATATAACAAGTCGTTGGTCACATTGCCAAAATTTCACATTTCACATTTCAATTCGTAAATCCGTTAGCGGACTATATGTCAAGTAGACAACCATAAGGTGTTCAGTACAAAATCATAGAGTGGACATTTGATTTTAACTATTGGCAACTGTTATGTGTCTAATTCGTCTTTTCCCCCTTCTTACCTTTTCCTTGTAGTTCGTCTGAAACAACAAGGTTGAGTGTATTTCCGTCGATGAGAAACTCGGTTGCAAAACAATCAAGTGATCCAACAACACACTTCATGAGGTCCGTCAGGTTAAACAATTCACGTAACATGTAAAATCGTTTAGGCGGCATGTAAAATACATTATGTGACATGTTAAAGATTATATGGTGGCATGTAAAATATAGTTGATGACAAAACGCCTATAGACTGTTACATACCATTAGTTTATTTTTACATGACACATAAAGGTGAGAGGGAAAGGAGGAGAGATGGAAAGTAGGAGTGAAATGAGGATCTTGTAACACTTAGAAAAAGAGGTCATTAGACTTGGTAGTCATCAAAAGCTCTAAACGAGTTATCCCTAACGCCTTTTGCCATTTTTTTATATATAATCAATCAGAAGATGTGAAAAGGAGTGTATCAAGGGTTCCTTTTGCCTTTTTTTTTTTATATATAATTTGAAGAAAAAAAAATCATCCGGAGTTGCGATCATATTTTGGGTTTGTTTTAAATTCAATTTGAACATATGGATTATAACGTAGATACCAACGTTTTGTCACCTATTTCATTAGAAAGAGAGATTGTCATCTATAATTAAGTGTAGGGGCCAAGGGATACCAACGTTTTGCCCCGCATATGTTTTCGTAACAAAAAAAAAAACTTCATTCATAAGTGATTATCGAATAAGTGATTTGTCACAAATATAGTAGAAAAATGGCAAAAGCTTCATTGATTTCATAACAGTCAACAAACGCCATTTACTTGTGACATGTAAAAACGAATAGACGTCATGTATATCCTACTGGGTTGTCATGTACAATCGAATAGGCATCATGTACAATCGAATATTCACTTTCTCCCTCCTACATTCACTTTCTCCCTCCTACAGGTACTTTTTTCTCTTTTCCCTAATTAATTTCATCTTTCCCTCTCTCCTCCTTTAACATCTCTTTTGTCTTTTTTTTTTACTTTTCTCTCTCCATAATTAATTCTATACTTTTCTCCCTCTTCTCTCTCTGACTTCATCTCTCTCTCCGTCTGTCACTCTCTCTCTCATATGTATTTTGATGTGCAGGTACACATTTCCCCCCCTCTCTCTCTCCCTGGGTTTCCTTTTTTTTTTAAACCTCACATGACCCCCAATTGGTTTTAACCGGCAACCGGCCCTCTCGGTTCCAGTACTACCTGATTCCCCTAATTGTTTACCCCCATGTGATAGTCATGCAAGCTTTTTACCTTATGTGTGTTACTTTAGCAAATTGCCCTTAATATTACCCATCCCCTCAGTGTAAAAACTATTCCTAATTAGAATTTCATTTCTAAATAATTAAATTTCTCAAGATTTTTTATTTCAAAAAATCAAACATATACATTTCTATTTATAATTACTTTAAGAAACTATGTATTTTCCAAAAAAAAATACATAAAATTAAATAAATTCTTATTATATCACATACTTTAATTCTAACAATATTACTTTATTAATTAGTGCTTGGGTTATTTTCCACCACCATAACTAACAAGAGTATCATTCATAATTAAGCCATTGCTACACCTTCTCTTTTAATTTCGACTTTCATTGTCATCGTCAGATACATGTACATGGTCATACACTGACTTTCGAAACTGATAGAGATTTTTGGCTGAAACCAACCCATTCGCACCATCTTCACATGCCAACATACCTTAATTATGTTTGTATCGGCTTGAGACAATCGAAGTCATGTCAACCAACTAATTTCATCAAAAAAACTTCTATGGATTTTGTAAGTCTGTCTTAACCATATATTTAGCGAAAAATTCACGGAGCAAATATTAACCCTTTGTTTTTTGAGTGTGTTTCCTACTTCATCACAATATGCCATTGGCTAATTTATCTTCATATTAAAATTATACAATTATTTCTTTATTTTATCAACAATCTATTTTTTTTATAAAAAAAAAAACTCTATATGAAAAGCAAATCACCTTTTATATAGTTTGCTTGGGAATAAAACCTACTACATATTGAATTTTACCATATCCAACCGCGGAAAACAATTAGTATACACACTTCCTTGTTTGACAAATCTTTGAATTTTGGATCCCAACGCAGGCAGTGGAACGCAGGGGCATTTTCGGTATACAGTTCTCTATATATACCCCACTTCCTTGGATCGATTCAAACCCATTGTTTTCTTGATTGCCAGCTTCCACCTTCCCCCTTCCCCGGCCACCTTAATTAATCCTCTGAAAATTCTTATTAATTTAATCTCTCTGAAATTAATTCCTGTTGAAAAGATATGATGCAGATTAACTCTACCCTCCCCTCCCACAACCTCAGCTCCTTCCACCTCAAACGGGTCGGGTTCCAATGCCGGGCCTCGCCGCTCAACCCGGCCGCCGACAAGACTAGGATCCATCTCTCCAATCTCGAGAAGATCCTCTTGAAACAGCAGCCCACGGATCTGTCTTCAGGCCCGGCCCAGCCCATCAAGCCTGCCGAGGCCCGAAGAGGGGGCGTCCTCCAAGGGCTCAACATCCCCTGGCCCCCCGGAAACAAGCCTGCTTCTGAGGAGATCATCTCCCCCGGCCACCTCCACCGGCTCCGCCGCCTTCTCTCTATGACCGCCGAGCACTCCCCTCGCAACCACATCGCCGCGAGGTGGCGTGAGTACCACGGGAGCAAGGGCTGGGCTGGGCTTCTTGACCCGCTCGATGAGAATCTCCGGCGGGAGGTGGTTCGATACGGGGAGTTTGTCCAAGGGGCTTACCGGTCATTTCATTCCGATCCCGCCACGTCAGTTTCGGAGCCCGATAGGGCCCACCTTGATGTGGCACTGCCTGACCGGGCCTATCGGGTCACTAAGAGCCTCTATGCTACGTCTTCTGTCGGGCTCCCGAAGTGGGTCGATGAGGTGGCACCGGATCTCGGGTGGATGACGCAGCGGTCCAGCTGGATCGGGTACGTGGCGGTGTGCGACGACGACAATGAGATCGCACGGATGGGTAGGAGGGATATCGTCATCGCCCTTCGAGGCACGGCTACGTGCCTCGAGTGGGCGGAGAATTTCCGCGACGTACTCGTTAAAATGCCAGAACCCGAAACCGACCCGACTCAAAACCCGAAGGTAGAATGTGGCTTCCTAAGCTTATTCAAGACACGCGGCGAGCACGTGCCGAGCCTCGCGGAGGCTGTCACCGACGAGGTCAAAAGACTAATGCAACAATACAAAGGAGAGCAACTAAGCATAAGCGTGACCGGGCACAGCCTCGGTGCCGCATTAGCCCTCCTCGTAGCCGACGAGCTGAGCGGCGCATTGGGGGGCGATCCTAAGGCGCCGCCGGTCGCCGTCTTCTCGTTCGGGGGGCCACGTGTGGGGAACCATGCGTTCGCCGAGCGGCTTGAAAAGAGGGATGTGAAGGTTTTGAGAGTGGTTAACAAGCAGGACCTCATAACAAAGGTACCGGGGATGTTCGTGAGCGACGAGCTAGAGAGGACATTGCGGGAAAAGGCATCGAATTCGATGATGGCGAGGGGCATTATCGACGCGATGGATGGGAAAATGCCGTGGGCATACAGCCACGTAGGGGCGGAGCTACGGGTGGATACTCGGGCATCACCGTACCTTAGGCCTGACGCGGACGTTGCGTGTTGCCATGACCTCGAGGCGTACCTACACCTCGTGGACGGGTACTTGGCGTCGAATTGCCCGTTCAGGGCGAATGCCAAGAGAAGCCTAGTGAAGCTATTAAGCGAGCAAGGCTCGAACGTGAAGAAGTTGTACACTAGCAAGGCTAAGTCGCTGACAAGCCTGAAGATCGAGAGGGACTATCCACATCAGTTGGGTGTTAATCACTGTTTGCCTAGTCCATCTTGATTAATATATATGTTTTGGATATATAGTGAAGATGATGATCGAGTAGCTAGATTATTATAATTGGTCTATCACAACTGTTCGATCTAAAATCCGATGATTCGGAGTTGGGACATGCATATAAACCGTCATCGGGTTAAGGTCGAACGATTGTGACGAGTACTTGATTGTTGTAGTGTGAAAGTTACTTGTGTACTTAAAACAAATATATATATATATATATATACAACAAAATTTATGAAAAGTGTGACACTTTATAGTGAAAAAAAATATATATATGCTTTACTCTTTTTTCCCTCCTGATCCGTCTAATGACTAAAATAGGAGTAATTTTTCATAAAATTACTTCAAATGTCAATGAAGATAAATTAACTTATCCGATTTAATTGCATAAAATAAGTCAAATACAATATAATCCTCAATTTGTGTCGATGTAAATTTCAAAGGGAATCCTCACTCCATCAACTATTTAGAGCTGATAAAATCTGATCCGACCCATCGAATTGAGACCCGATCGAAATTCGAAAATTTAGTGTCAAGCACAATTTGAACCCGAGTCCAAGCTCGATCCATTTTGATTCAATACCTGAATGAACAAGAACATAGACAAACTCGACCCGAATCATACTCAACCCGACCTTGATCCGACTCGAACAAAACCCAACTCATCTGATGATGTCATAGATAAAAATGAGTAAATATGAGAATAAAAGAGGTTCTCGCTACATAAATACAACCTTGCAAAAACAAGCTCGCGAGCTCCTTTAGGCTCGCAAACGAGAAAGTTAAGTTAGTACAATAGTAAGACGCTGGTCGGGAGTCGAGCTTAAGGAGTCCGCAATTAATGCAGGAAAATCTGGTAAAGTATGGAAACCCCTTCAAACACTCCACATATCCAAAAATCGTTTGCGGACCGCAAACACGTCAAAACGTGAGAAAACCCACTAACTCCCTTCATGGACACATGTCTCATCCCGATGAACACTTGATACTAATTTGAATGCCACATGTCATCAACTAATGAAAGACTTGTCGAGCAACATGCAAGGACAATCACCAAATTCTCCTATAAATAGGTGAATGGGCTTCATTCTCTAGGGTTGGTTTTTTGAATCTCTAATGGCTTAGGCTGAGTTCCCTGGCTTTGAGAGCCCTTTCCAAAGGGGAGTCATCGTGGCTAGTGAGAACTGACACTTGACACTTGATGTAGTCCAAGGGAGGAAGGTGGTTCGCGGATAGCTCAAACTCGGATCGGCTCAGGTTTCGATGTGCGGACGGTAATCTATTGTGTATCTTAGGTAAGCCCGATCACTCGAGGTCATTCACATGCTACTTGATCTCATACCCCGATAGAACGAGATTCTTAAATCAGGCTTCGTCATCATCCTTATAATTACTTTAGTTTTTCTATTTTTAAACACTCAAATAACGTGAGTATATCTAAATAAATGGAGTTTTATAATCAACAAATAAGATAATTAAAAAATATCGTTATTTTATAATAAAACTAAATGTGATCCGATTTGATCCAATACGAAATCCATTCGACCCGAACTTACCCAATCCAAAAACTATTCAACCTGATCTAAACACGATCGAACATATAATATAATAATATACCCGATATATGACCGAATCTGACGTGAACAATCTGATTGTCACCACTACATTATTGGGTTATGTGAAAAGTATCCTTTAATTTGCAATGGGTCAATGACCATTTATTGGGATTTTAACATCGCTGAATGAGTTAAACCTATATAAAATGTACGCTGATATATAACCACCATAATTTAAAAAATCTAAGGATCGATTTAATTTGTGAGCAATTTAATTAACATTATGCGTACGCGTTCTAGCTTGTTGGCAATTAATACACTACATTATATTACAAGTTTCGTATTAACTTCTTATTGATCAGCACTTATTATTCATTATAAATTTCCTATAAACAATTAACACAACATTTTATGTTAAGATAATCTTACATAAAACTTAGTTGTACTAAACTGGTACATGTTAAAAAAATAAAAATAAAAAATGGAAATGGAAAGAAACTTATAAGTTTGACATTTGGATCGATCATAGAAATTAAGACATAAGGTCTCGATTGAGTCCTACGCCAGCCAACGGGAGGTGATGTGCTCGAGACCTGCCTTATATTAGCCTTACTGGTCACTCATTTGAAATTTGAGACTCCATCTCCGGCTAGTCCTTCAGGATTGCGAAAAGCCAAATTGTTGAGAATATGATGGATAGTATCCCACATTGATAGAATGATGAATTCAAGCCTTTCATATAAGTCGGTGGGCTACCCCACCTAACACCAATTGGTTTTAGGATGGAACTCCACTCGGCTTGTGTGCTCAGCTTGGTTAATTGTGCATGTGCGCTTAGGTGTGCGTGGCCCCCCCATGTCGGATGACCCACCGTTATTTAACATGGTATCAGAGTCGGGTTCGATTGTGTGCTCTAGTCAGACAAAGCCGGTGGGCTACCCCACCTAACACCAATTGGTTTTAGGATGGAACCCCACTCAGCTTGGTTAATTGCGCTTGGGCGTGCATGGCCCCCACGTCGAATGACCCACCGTTATTTAACACAAATCTTGCTACAACAATATTATCTTGCTACAACAATATTTGGAGGTGAATATCTATCTATCTATGCAAATATAACAGAAAAAAGAACCTTGTAAAAATGACAATGCCACTGCACTATTTGCATTGGGGGAGGGGGGAACATCAGTTTTGCAATTTTGTTTCAATCCTATGAACCGGTTACAGGTTACCATGGTGGATTGAGAGAGAGAGTATACAGATGAAAGAGGGTAAAAATATGGGTTGTGAGAGGCAAACAAATTTTTTTTTAAAAAAAGGAGAGAAAGTGCATTAAATGCAAAAGGGAGAGAAGAGAGGAGCAACTTTTGGGAGCAACTTTTCGCAAAAGAGAGTGGGAAAGAGGAAGTGGTGCAACCCAGTGATCAGTTGTATGTCAATCAATACGAAATACGTGTCATCAACTTAATATTGCATGTCAAACGAACGTTAAATCATGTCACCATCATATAGTGTATAATAACAAATATTGGTAAGTCTTCTACGATTTTAGTTTTACGCCTTAACTATTCCCCATCTTCTTCATATCCCTAACCGAAAGTGATAAGACCATCGTTTCTTTCTTTCACAGGGGAGATCCCGCTTCGAGTTGGAGTTGACATACCTTCCCGAAGCGAAGAAGGAGAGATGCAATCCATTTCAAGTGGATGATGACTTCAATTGGGATGTTTTTTCAATGCATCTAAGTCCAACATTTTGCTTTTAATTATGCACTCAAATGTAGTATGCAGCCCTCGCTCTATCTCGCATGTTTCTCCGAACTTGTAGGACCCTTGTCCAACTATGTGTACAAGAAAACAATCATTTTGCTTTGAATATGGAAATGTGGGCTTTGTTTTGATCCCTGGTGGAGTACGTAAGAAAAGATGCATCGTTGTTAACACAAATAGTTTCAACTTCATTGAGCATATATGTAAAACATAACAAATGTAAATATGCCAGATAAAACGTTTTTCATGCCACCAAGTAAACGCGTGCCATCAACAAGTACATGTGTTCCATAAATGGTAGGGACTCAGAAATGCACATAAGTCCAAACTTACGTGCCAGATAAAATATACGTGTCAGCTATTATGGTTTACGTGGCAACAACATCTAAACTTGTGTCATAAAAATAAATTTTCATGCCAATGATGTTTCGATGCCTATGAATTGCTAACAAATCCATGAAGTCCACGAATCGTACAATGGAGAATCTTTTTATTTTTGATAACCTTCAACCAGTGCATTCGATATTCCTTTTGGATTCAATACGAATGACACCTTCAACGTTCAACCCGAATTTTCGATATTCCTTTTTATTTATCATTCAGCAAATGATATCTTCTTCTGAAAATTCTAGCTATTCTTAGCATGATAGTGGAGAATTGCCTTTTTTAATTCACCGCCCGTCGGATACGAGAATGACAAAGACCAACCCTTTCACCCATGCGAAAGTAAGAGAAGAACATGGTCTTATCACTTTCGATTATAGAATAGAAGATGATGGGGAAGTAATTAGGGGCGTAAAACTAAAACTGCTAGAAGACTTACCCATATTTGTTATTATACATTGCACGATATTGACACGATTTAGCGTTCAATTGACACGCAATATGAAATTGCTAACACGTATTTCGTAATGACACCACTTTCACTTTTTCTCTCTCTTCTGCGAAAAGTTGTTCTCCTCTCTCTCTTCCTCCTGTCTCATCTATATTTCATGATCCTCTTTATCTTTCATCTCTCATTTCCATATTTTCCTTCACTCTTTCCTCTCTCTCCTTTGCAAATCTCTGTACTTTCTCTTTTTTAACTTTTTGGGGTCAGCTCTCACATTTATCCCCTCTCTCCTCCTCTCTCTCTCCTACCTCTCTCTCATGCATTTAATGCACTCCCTCTCTCTCTCCCCCTATCTCCTTTGCAACACATCTAATGCTCCCTTCTCCGTTTGTTTCATGAATATATTCGGTTTTGAGAACCGGACAGTTATGTAATTTTTTGGGCTCACTTGTTAGTTTTGCAAAATTTAAAAGAGGAGAGATACTTTTGCACACATGTCAATTTTTTCGTATATTCCCTGATCTATCTATCTATATTCAAATTAATAGTTCTATTTTTTTTAATATATAAAGTGCATCATCTTGATACCCTGTTAGTGAGATGAGATCCTCATAAATCCTGGGTGCTTGATATTACACTTAATTATTTTATATATAATTTCAGATTATGAATATTATATTTATACGTACTATATACATCTATATATCAATGTCTATAAATTTATAATATAAAAATCTATGTTTTTGAAAAAGAAATCTAAAATAACAAGTCTTTTAATTATTAGTGATTTTTATAACGGAATTTTTTATAATAAAAATTATAAAGATGGCAATATCTATAGAGTATAAATATAATTTTTTTATAATGTGAAATCATATATTAATCACGATTTATATAATCCCCGATTTATATAGGATCCCACTCCATGTTATTATTAATCACGAGTGCTCTCTATAATCTATCTCATACTCTCTCGATCTATTAATTAAAACCTAACACACTTTGCTTTTTGACACATTTTTTAATGTTAAAAACTAATATATAAAATATTTGACTTTATTATTTACCCAAGTGATCAAGAGTGCAATTGTGGCGGTGAGTACATTACGGAATCATGATTTTTTTTTAAATTACAGTAATTAGATTTCATTGGCTCTGAAGGGTCTTAATTCTCTAGGAAACTATTCAAAAAGTGGGCATTTTACAATTCACCAAATATTGCTTTCTTAGGGGAAATGATGAAATGTCAAAAAAGTAAACACTATGATCTTTTAAGATTTATGATTTTGACTCAATCAAATAATTACTCCATCGGTTATAAAAATAAGTTATTTACGGAGTAATTTTTTTTATGTTTTTTAAATAGTTAAAAACTATATAAAATATTCATAAATTTTTTCATAATTTTATACTAATTAGTAATAAGTAAAAAAAATCGGAAGGAGTATATGATAAAGTGAGTAAAATAATTCTTTTTTATAGTTTTTAGTTCCTTAAACTACGTGAATAAAAGTCAAATGTCTTATATTAAAAATCAGAGAGAGTATATGATAAAGTGATTAAAATAATTTTTTTAAAATATTTATGGTAGTTATAAATCATAATGTGAGGACCCATGAAGTTCTGTCAACAAAAGTAAAATAAATCGAGCTAGCTATAGGCCGAGTTTTGTCGTAGTCGTACATAAACCGAACACCGTACCGACCATGGCTAGATTGTATATACTCTATATTGTTTTTAGACTTTTGGTTATTCAACGTTAGTTTAATTTCTAATGTTAATCATGAATGATTGAATGTCACTCCATAAGTATTAGTTTTATATATATGTATATACAATCGAGAATTATTAGTTGACACTTTAATAAATTTAACATATCACTCTCAAAATATGTCTAGGAATGATATAAAAATGTTAATATTTCAACGTATTTTTTTTTTACAGTAGGCGAAAATTAGAAAATCTTTATAATTCAAATATCAATCGTCTCTCTAGATAATAGTACAAAGCTCCCTATTCAAAGGGAGGGTAATCATGTTGCAAGTGTCACTAGATTTAGCAATGTAATCCGCATAGGAATTAGACTCTCTGAAAAAGTGTCTAAAGGTGATGTTGATGAAATTTTTCTTCAGATGATGAATTTCCTCAATCGTTCTGAGTATTTCTCATGACACTTTTGTTTTATCTTCAATAGTTGTTGTTACTCCAAAATTGTCTCCTTCTACGATGATATTCTGGACTCTTCTTTCAATTGCTACCTTTATTTTAACGTACTCTTAATTAGATCAAATCTTCAATTATATAGTTAGTATAACATTTTTTTTATTGTGATTATTGCAAATTTTATTATTGTATTTGAATATATTATTTCCTTAATTATTTAAAAATCATTTTAGTCAATAACCAAAAAACATCATATATGTGAACAACACTCTTATGGTGTGAACATGCAAGTAGTCAGTTATTCTTTAATTCGTATGTGACAATAAAATTGTTTATAAAAAATTAATTATTTTATTGTTATGTACTAATAATTATGTTATCACATTTAAATCATTTGATTGTTCGCATGTTTACACCGTAAAAGCTATTCACGTAGGATTCACCATCTCTATATAATGAGATATATTTGTGTAACAAAAGAATTTCAAATTAATACTATACTAAATTCAATTTATTCACTTTGTAAGTTTGAAAGTTGCCTTTTTTCCCCTTCAAGGGTCAAGTGCAAGCCCGGCCCAATGGGGGTGGGCGAGAGCGGCGACGGCCTAGAGCTTTTAAATTTTAGGGGTCCATAATAAGTAAATTTGTAATAGTAGTAATATTAAACAAAATATAAATAAATAGTCTAAATAACCCAATCGGTAGGTTTATGGTGATTCTACCACATTTTTTTTATTAGAGTGATTCTACCACATGGTTGTAGGTTTGAATCTAAAAAGACCCCTTTTTTTAATTATTTAAATATTTTTAATCGGGGTCTTAATTTCTATTTTGCCTAAGGGCTCATAGATTACTCGGACCCGGCCCGGATAAGTGATTCGATAACCAGTAGAACGAGTAATAGCTAGGTAGAGAATTGAGAATTGGGCATACCAATTGAGTGAATAAAAGTGTTTGGCCGGTAAATTAGGGTTTCATTGATTGTATTTGTGGAAGATTTGAAACCAACATAACATATTGGTAATATGAGGAATTCAACTCTTTTATATAAGTCAATGGACTCTTTTTTATGCTAACTGGTTTTAGTACTGAACCTGATCAACTTAGTTAGTGCATGCAGGTATGGTGGAACTCAGAGTCGACCCTAGGGGTAGTCCCAAGAGGCGGTCGCTTAGGGCCCCCTATCGAGTAGGGCCCCGAGAAAAAATTATGTTATATATATAATTAAGGTATTGTGTATTATTATATTTACATGTAATAAAATATTTATGAAAATTTATACGTCAAAAAAACTCATTTGTGATGTGATTTTAGATATTTCGACTCAACGATAAAGAGTGTAAGGTCTCCGTCTTTCAATTTTTTGTTATAAATGCAAAAACGGGTAGTTTTTAAAAAACAACTTATGCTACTTTAATAAATTTATTTTAATGATTATAGTATTTTATTTGGAAAAATTTGCAAAGTAATAATATGTTTTATAGTGTTTAACTATACTGTTTTACATTCCTGAAAAAAAATATAATATTAAAAATTATTTTTTTCGCTTTTATTTCTCACTAAAAAATTCATATTTTTTTAATAGGACTTGTAAGGAAATATAATAAAAAAATAGTAAACAAGTATATTGATAAATCTATAAATCGTAGTATTTTGTTGTACTGTTATGCCGAGAAATTGTATACTACTGAAAGTCCGTAAATTTTTCTTTTAGTGATAAAAATAAAAACTGAAATTTATAATAGTTAAATTAATAAAAAAAATGCATTTTTGATAATTTTTCTAAAAAAAATATGAATGTATTTATTGATCAAAAGATTTTTTTTTACATCGCCTCGAGCCCCAAAAATCTCAAGGCCGGCCCTGGTGGAACTCAACAAGATCGAGTAAATTTTATTTAATAATCGAAGTTGGTCAACTCTTTTAATTAATTAACTTAAATGTACAAATGGTTTACTTGATGGCAAAGTCCGAATAGAGTGATTACAAATTAATATTATAGGAGTTTAAGCTGAATTTATAAGCATATTCGGTCATTATATATGTGTATATATATAAATGTATAATATACCAAGGTCGAGACAATAGTGCTAATAATTTTCATGCGGTCAACATGAAAAATATTTAAGAGATCTCCAATAACGTATTAATTTACATTCAGACACGCTAGCTTAACTACTAATTAAGTGTTTGGTTCACATTTGATAACAAAAAAAAAATACACATTTATTTATTCGCGCACTCTATATTCGTCGCAAATTAACGTTTAATTGGGCGTTAAAATAAGGTTGAAATAGATGTTGTACAACATTAGATTGGAAGTTGTTGACGTTGCTCGATGCTCGATGAAGAAGTGGGTCGGGCCAGGCAATAACGGTGGATTGAACGTTGTTAATATGAACCATATTGGACCTAAAATAAAATATTAAAAAAAATGGATTCACAACGTCCTTTTGGACGTTGTTTTTTGCGTGTCTGTGTGAGATTGCGTATTCATAATATTTTCCTAACAATATCCGATCGGATGTTGCTAATCCGGTTCGGTCCGACCCGATCATTCACTTCACATCGAGCAATGTCAACAAATTTTTCACTCAACAACGTCCAATCCAACGTTGTATGACGTTCTTTTCGAGGTTGATTTGCGACATGTTATGATGTGAATTGACGATGTATATAGGAACACCCTTATTTATTTTGGCAGGATTTCAACCCTTTATAAATAAGTCTTATATACTCTAAGGATGCGATTGATATAAAAAGTTGGTTTAGTATCTTAATTAGATCTAGTGATTTTGTATAAATATGAAAAAAAAATTGTTTAAACATGTATGAAAAAACCTTACATTTTTTTATTAAATTAATTATTTTTATTGGAAAAAAATTAAGATTTTTTTAATAAAGCTAAAAGGGTTTGAAATATATGAACTCGTTCAAAGTTTTAAATACTAATTAGAACCCACGACTTGTTGATTAAAATACGCATTATTTAACAATTAAATTAACTAAATAATTAGTTGTTAAAATGTTTCTTTACTATTTACATATTACATATTATAAAAATGTATTACATATAATATATTTATATTCCTAATATCTATTTTTATATATTTATAAAATTTTAGTTTGAAAAATCTTATTTTAAAATTTTTAATAATTATATTTTATAAAATTTTGCATTTAAAAATTTTATAAATTTGTAAAACATGATTTTTCAAAATAAAACTTTATAAATATATAAAAATAGATGTTAGAAAGATAAAAATAAGTTTTTAAATTTTTTTAAGATTAAATAAATATTAAATATTTTTGTGAGGTAGGGAGGGGATCCGGATTAGGAAAGTGTCGTAGGAGATCTGGCTTGAATTTAACTAGTTGCATAAAGACATTTCATTAGACCTGTCAAACGGGTCATTCAGGTCGGGTTCGGGTTTGGGTCATTCGGGTCCCGGGTAAATCGGGTTTCGAATCAATCGGGTTACCGGTCATTCCGGGTCGAGCCAAACCGGGTTTGTCCCGGGTTCGGGTCGATCCACCGGGTCAAAAACCTCGAACTTTTTGAAGACTTTTTTTAAAATATTAAAATAATATCAAAATTAAATTATAATATAAATATGACAAATTAAATTAAATAATAATATTATAATTAAATTTATAATAGTATTATATTAATATTATTATATTAATATTTTAAGCATAAAAAATCGTATTTATATAAATAAATGTTCCAAACATACTATAATTATAAAATATATATAAGTTATTTAACTTATGAGTGACTTTAATTAATACAATTGCATGACGAATCTATGTGGGGTCAATATGGTGCTTGTATGGCATCTAGATGGTGCTGACTCAACGGGTTGGTTTTGACCCACCGGGTCACCGGGTCTTGACCCTAAAAGTCCCGGGTAATTCGGGTTCGGGTCGATTTCGGATCCCGGGTCCCGGGTCTAAAACACCGGGTTCAAACCCATAAAATTAATGGGCGTACGGGTCGAATTTTTCGGGTCGGGTCATGTTTTGATAGGTCTACATTTCATCGATCGGAACCGGACTAAAACCTTTAATCGATCCATTGTATTTTGTGCATGTATTTATGTATAAACACAAATATAGGCGCTAAAAGTGAAAGTAGAGTAGAAGTTTCAATAAGACCAAATTAATCTAATGAAAGGAAGGCATGCAACACATGTTAGACTATACTCCTCCGCATGTATATTGGAAGCCAAATTAAGGTCGGTTGCTACACTTTTATACCACCTAATAAGTATTAGGTCGTGAGTTATTTAGGATAAATCTTACATCAACCCTTTTATTATAGAATTAATTTGCAGTACATACCTTTTTTTTTGCCTTTATTAAGAGAGTGTCTTTCATGCTTTTTTAATTAGCTTTTTGTCCATATCTAATTTTTTGGACAAAATTGTCTCTCTTGAAATCCAAAGGGGATGTTCAGATCTTCTTGTTGACCTCACAACTCCTCTCCTTTAATATCCAGATGCTGCCATCGCCATATCCAGAGCTTGGAATCGTCGACAGTTTCAGTTCCTCGATCGATCCAAATGTTGCCATAGCTAGAGGAATTGTAGATCCAGATGTTGCCTGGGAGAAGCAGAGATCACGACAATCTCATATCTGCAATAGGAGATCGATGTCTTCTTCCATGCCGCACCGAAGCCTCCGACCTTCGTTCTCTTCCTCTCTCACCATCATCACCGCGCGTTTCTGCATCTATAAAGCTTGGATCTGAGATGGAGGCAGCATCGTCGAGCGCTGGTGGTGCAGTGGTGGTCTCGCCATCAGCAGGTGATGTAATCGTCGACGAGGATCTCAAGCCCTGCAACCACAAGTCCTTGCGAGGAAGCGAAAATCTCGAAACAAGCAATCGGCCATGACTGGTGATCCGCTGAGGAATTATCACCACAAATCTGTTACTTTCGCACATATGTTGTTGAGTTCACGGAAGGAGAAGGGACGAAGAAAGGCAACTGGGCGTGTGGCAGAGAGAAGTTGAGGTCGATACTTGAGATCAGCAGGCGAAGCGTCCCCGACTCTGACTTAGGCTCCGAGCGAGGGCGTCTCCCGGAGAGCACAGTTGGGCTATGTTGCGTGTTTCTTCTCCGGGCAAGGGCGAGACACCAGACGACAATATTGTAAGGCCGATCTCCAAGTTGGCCATGGCTGGTGGTTTGGAGGTTTTATTTTTGGTTTGTATCATCAAATTCCTAATTGAAGCTATTTGGCTCTTTTGAATTCTGATTGGAGTTGTTTTGGCCATTTTTCGGATCAATTTGTTTGCAATTGTGTCTTGATTGCCTTTGCCTTAGATGGAGGCGATAAAGATCTCTTGCCTCTCGCTCTTGCTCAAATCTCTTAATTTGCTGAAATCTCTTTGTGATGTTGTTGTAATTACTGCTGAAATCTCTTAATTTGCTGAAATTTTTGTTGTAATTGCTGAAATTTGTGTTGAAATGAGGCAACTTCGGTTTCAATAACGTCGGCGTCAGCAACTCTGGTTTCAGCAACTCCTCCGGTTTCAACAAGTTTCAGCAACACGGTGGACATTTAGTTAATATGGATAGGTTGGTCGACAAAATGCTAATAAAGGTGAAAAATATGGACATTCTAGTAAACACCCCTTTATTATATACGTGTAATCAATATATGTCTATCCACCAGTATTTAACATGGTAGGGTTTTTTATAGATAGATATCTGACAATTGTAATCGGAGTTGTAAAGCTAGAGAGTTAAAGATGACTCCTATGAACCTCTTTTTTAAAAGCACTAGGATATGCTTGACCATTAATAACTTTATTTTGATATATTATCTGCTCTACTTCTACACCCTAGTAAAAATAAATAGTTGTATGAAGATTGATCAACTTCTTCTTCGAACACGTACATTCCAATTCATAAAGTGATATATAAATGTTTATGTTTTCCTTAACTTAGTTCTTTATACTATCATTTAATCCAATAACTTTGAAATTAATAAGAGATAATATATTACTCATTTTGACAATTATATAGAAAATTACTCATGGTAAAATTACAATAAAAAAATAACAAGTGGTATTGACTTATCCAAATTTAATAATCTTACTCATAAAATTTTATAGCTTTGCTACCAACTATAACTTAATTAGACAGTTGGGTTTGAGCCTCGAGGGCTTGTTGATGATATATATGAGCATATCCCGGCCCACATTGAAATAAAATCCTCTCTCATTATCATTAATTTGATTTTGAGAGAAAATATTATACATTGGGTTTATTTAATTTGTTGACTTATTATATATGTTATGGACTTTTGTATCTCCCTATATATATCACTATATTAAATCATTTGAACTTGTTTTGGACAATCCAAATATGATTGAAATTATAATCTTTAGATAGAGGACAAATGACCTTAAAAAAAAAGGTCAAGTCTTTGCTAAAATGAATTAATATATATATATGAATGAAAGGACTTTTGGCATTACCCATTTTGACATTTTTGTAGGGGTTAGATAAATGTTGTACAAAGACTTTACAAATTTTATTAGTTAAGCCAAGGCTATATAGATAATACACATTGGCTTATTGCTTATAACATTATTAAACTTTAGAATTTGGGGACAATCCAATATGAACTCATAGAAAATAGGTCATTTGTATTCTACTAGCAATGACGGTTTGTTTGTCTTTATAATATCATGATGATATGTTAAATTAATTAACTTGCCAAATATTTTTTTTAAAATAAAAACTATATTTTTTAATTGAGTGTTCTTAGGTTATTTTCAAAAGATAGTTAGGTTATCTTGTCTAGTAACATATTTAATGACCAAATGCGTGTGATAATGTTATTTTTTTGTCATAAATTTCTACAATTTGTACATTAATTTATGATATTAAGTATACACTTTTATCCTGTGAATGTGATACCTTTTTTGGAAGTAAGAAAGAAACTATATAATGTCGGTTGGTTTAATAAACACAAAAGTGTTTAAAAGGAATAAATAATCGATTGAAATTATTTTCAAATGTTAAAAAAATGATTGAATTCAATATATTTTTTAATTAATTAATTTATAATTAAAATATTAAATTTATAATACCTATATTATATATAAAGATGATAAATTTGTGAGCGAATTTAGAGCGTCGGATTAAGAACATCAAATGGCTGAGATTAAATTGTGCCGCTAATTCTTCTGAATAATATAATCAAATTTTTTTAAAAGACGATTTTATAGACCTATAAAGTTTATTTAAAATTAGTTTATTTTGTAAACTGCAAAAAGGAATGGGGAAAAAATAATTTCAGTCATTTCAGTTCAGTTCCATTTAAGTCGAAAATCTTTGGTTCATTTCGGTTAAAATATAAAACCTTTCCGCTTTGTTTTCCTTTTTTTTTTATCTCCGATTTGGTTCGGTTTGTTTGAACAAGTGATCACCCCTAATATTAGTCATTAGTGACGATTGTATTAATAATTGATCATTGTCATTTGTACACACCTCTCATTCTACCTAAAACTGATGAAGATATGTTAAATGACCAAATTAAATATCTCTTCTCATCTCCCATTTCTCTCATATTCCTTTTTTTTTGGTAGTTACATAAAATCGAAAAAAAAAGTATGGTGTAAACTTATTTTTTGAGCTAACCAAAAAATGTTGAATGAGATAGTGTTTCTTAGGACATAAAAAACTAAATGATGTCACATTCTAACCATTATGAAATTCGGTTCGTCTAATCTATATTCTAAGAGTATAGGTTAAAGAAGTTAAATTGAAAAACTATTTTATTAAATAAAATAGATGAAACCTGATCATATATTTTTAAAATGTATAATTTAGGTGTATTTAGAAAAAATATTTCCAAAATCGACAGCTTATCTTATACCCTAAGAATATAAGATAGAAATTCATATGAAATTTTAAACAAAATTAATGTAAAACACTAAACCCTCGATCTAGAGAATCTCAATAAAACCTTACAAAAAAAGAGAATCTCGATTTTAAAAAAAACTTACGTGAATTAAATTCCCGTCAATTGTACTTTCGGTTAATGGAAAAAAGATTTTTGGTTAGATTTTATATGATAGGAAATTCAAATGGTGGAAGTGGTAATTTTATACACAAAATGGTGGAAGTTCAACTTACCTAATCCCCCTAGGTAAGTTAAATTCCCCCATTTCATAGGAATTGGAATTCTTGGGAATTCAAGTTCCTGAGATTTTGAAGGAAAAAATTACAACCAAACACATGTACTTATCCTACTTTCTAGGTTTTTTGAATTTCTAGGTTTTTTATTTGTTAACCAAACGAACTCTTACAAGAGGTCTTTTGTATTAGTTGGATTGCGAATCAAAAAGAGATGGTTAAAAATGCGGTGTTACTCGCCATTTTATTATTCTCACCGAACCTACTTTCTGCCGAGGTTGAAAAATATGTTTACCTCTACCCTATCCATGCAGTAAAATATTTGTTTAGTATTATATAAAAATATTATTTTTTTATAATTTTTTAAAATAATTTCATGTTACTAATATATACAAATTTTTTAAAAAAATATATGTATATAAATTAGATAATTTATATAATTTTATTAATTAAAAAATATATGTAAATAATAATCTTCATATTTTACCAAATAAAAAGAGTATTATTTTTCTTTTATGACTACCTTGAAGGGGAAAAACTCCTCAAATTTATCATTTTTTAAACATTGGCAATTGTACATACTCGTTACACGTGAGAAGTGGTGTTTTATTATAATTTCAAACATATATAGTGGATTAGTGGTATATACAAACTCTCCAAGACAACGTGTGGCTCATTTTTATAGTTGACCTTTCAATTAAGGACATTTCTACATAGACTACATTAGCTTGGCCTAGTTAGGTTTCCTCCTAGATAGGGACCTTTTTTTACAATTGTTGTCATTGGAACAGTTTTGTTTAATTAACATATGAGTAATGACATTTTTTATATTATATATGTGCAGATTAAGAAAGGTTAGTGAGTTAAATTTAACTTTATTGTTATAATAATTATGAGCAAAGTGCTCATGTCTCCAATTTTTCATAGTGGCGCGCAAAAGGGTGAAAAATTATATAGTCTAGCTACTAGATAGGTGTTTAGGCAATGAAGATCCTCTATATCATGCTTCACTATATGTATCACATTGATCTAAAATTTGTTTTTAAAAAATAAAATAAAATTATATTTATATTTGAAAGACTTATATTTATATGTTTATAAAATTTTATCTTGAAAAAATATTTTTTTATAAAATTTATTAAAAATGTATATTTCAAATAATCATCTTTTCAATTCTTATTTTTTTTAAAAATGGTTTTTCAAAATAAAGGTTTATAAATATATAAATATAGGTGTTTAGAATATTAATTTAATTTTAAAATTTTTTTAACATAAATTTAATGTCAAATTAATTTTGTGATGCATGTTGTGGAGTATAGATGTAGAGGATCCTTATTGGTGTTTAGGATCTTTGATATCTAGTGGAGATATTTGAAATGATCAAACGGTTTATTGTATGTTCTATGGCACATGATAAGAATATTTTACTGGGAAAGAAAACCCTAAAAAGAAATGGTGAGCCCCATAATGTAATTTAAAAATGGTTAAATCGGGCGTATTTAGAAAAAATATTTTTCAAGTTGGTTTCTTATCCTATGCCATTGGAATATAAAATAGAAAATCCGATAATTGAAACATAAATTGTTAGGTAGATTGGGCTAATAAATTTGTTTTATATGGAATGTATTAATTGTTAAAATTCAGAGAGTTTTAGTTGGCCAATACAAAACGAGAGTAGAATTGAATTTATTGTATTTTTATACTATAAAGTTAAGTCGGTGTGTAGGGCTTTACTATTCCTTATATTTTTGCACTATTTTTCTATTCACCATTGATGTGGGATCCTAATATGTCTCTCTCAAACCTCTTGTATTCTGTTTGAGATCTTTTTTCTAATCAATCTCGCGAATCCTTAGTCTCGGGTCATTTGAAACGAAGTTCACATCGAGTAGATCCATCCTTAATTATAAAGAAAAAAAAACTTAAGTTAAGGTGTAGGATTTCACCCTACCTTATATTTTGTGTTGTTTTTCTACCCACAACAAGAACTCTCACAAATTTTTGAATTAGATGAAATTGGTTCATTCATGTGTATTTAAAAATAACCCTAAATAGAACACAAGAGTTAAGGAGAGTCACAAAAATGTTGAGAAAATCTTGAAAAACACCCTAAATCACATAATCGAATCAAATAAAGTAAAAATACAACACCACTAACCTATTTTCACAAACCATTACGAATAATCTAAACTCAAAAGGCCACTACCTTTGAGAAATTGAGTTAATTATGAGTGACATCAAATGGATCTTTTAATCCTATCATGACATTACAGTTTCTTATGTATCCTACAAAGAGAACATAGTGGCAGATAAGCTTACTCACCTTAACCACTTAGTTTGTAGACGCACATTGGCTAATGATAAAGATTTTCTCATTCCCATCTGTTTAGATGCTATTGGCTAAGTATTAGTACCAACCAAATTATTACCTGGTAAAAAAACAATCAACGTTACAAATAATATCAAAACCATCCAATTAATTTTGCTTCATTTTACAAAAAAAAAAATCGAAACCATATAAATAATATTATACACTAAAAAAATCACATGAACTAAAGTTAGCTGAATGTTATTTAATTCGATTATGGACTGAATTTGTTAAATTTAAACAAACCTTAAATTTAATTGAATAACCAAATATGTAGTATGAATTTTGATCGAATTCCAAACAATTTTATCAACTATGGTGATATGAGGCATTTTTAGTGTTTCTCCGAAAAAGGCCACAAATAAAACTATAAAAGTAATACTCCGTAATTATTACGGAGAAGTTTGAAATTATTTATTACCGGAATGAAACTTAAATAAACGTGGGACACGGTTAATAGAGACTTGCGAGTACAACACAATTGCACCCAATGCATATCACTTATAACACGCTCTACTAGAGGTATAATTTCACTTTAATTTTTTTTAAAAAAAATATATTTGTATTTCGTATATTTATATTTATACATTTATAAATTTATATCATAAAAAATTATGTTTTATAAAAATTATAAACTAATACTATAATCCATCTCTTAATTATATTTATTAAAAATATATTTTTTATAATAAAATTTTATGTAAATATAAGTATATGAAATACAGATCGCAAAAACTAAATACATTACAAATCAAGGTTTATAACACCACATCGATATGCACGTAGTGTACTAAACCCTGATTTATCTTCGATTTTCATTGTCGACTTTCACGTTGATTCGAACGTAGACTACATAATTCAAATTTGGGGTATACAGAATATCTAACAACATGTTTTTATTTTCAAAAGTAAAATTATACTCTAAATAATAAATATGTGCGGACGGTGCAGATGAGATGATATGGATTGAATTACACCATGATGGAGTGGGGACTTTGGAAGCAAAAGGGGCCCAATGGGCCCACTCTAAGTAGGCATGTAGCGCAGCCCTTAAGATTTGCATGGGCGGTAATAATTACCAGAAAAGGGGGGTCCCACCAATCGCGGGTCCACCCCCACCCGCGTGCAAATCCACATTGTGATTTGTCACACACACTCGGCAGTCCAAACCGGGTGAAGTACATGTCACCATGTTCTGCGGATTGTTGGGGGATTCAAGTTCAACAACACTTTTGTCAAGCACTCCATCTCCAAAATTCAATCCTAAACTGTTTGATATCAATTATGAAGTAATTGAGAAATGTAAATTAAAATTAATGTGGGCTAAAATTTGCTAAAAGATTAAACGGACTTATAGCACGGTTGCATATCGCCATTGGTACGGTGTCGGACCTATTCTCGGGAGTCGGTGATCAGTTTGTCGACACTAGAAGTTAGAGCTGACAGTCTAGTTGCCGACACCAGAAATTAGAGCCGACAAAATAATATCTTCCTTGAAAGTTTCTATAAATAGGTGACAGAAACGACTTGTTGGCTACGGAGGTCGGTGTCGACTGCAGGTTTTGAGTTGCCCCCAGCAGACCCACATCTCGCAGGCGAGACACCACAGATTTTGCCGGCTCCAGAGTCTGGGTTCGGCATGGTGCTCACTGGCTTCGATCGTCGGGATCGATGCCATGTGTTTAGCGAGATGAAGGTCGTGCGAATAACAACCTCCTTATTAAACAACCCCGCAATTTTCATTATTTCATTTACACATTTTTTTTTTCTAAAGAATGAGACAGGCTTAGAGCAAATTCCAACTCGCCTCTAGTTCCATGTCTTGACAAACTGTAGCTTGTAGATCTCAAACTGAAGACCACCGCACACCTCAATTAACTATCATCTTTTGTGTCATTTCGATCACCCTTATCACTAGGGCAATGTGTTATTTCCCTAGTGATAAGATAGCAAAACATATTTAGAAGATACCAACAAAAAAAGGTAAAACCCTTTTTAGCCGGTGTCTCAAGATGGCTCAGTTCCATCTGAAACCTTAAGCTTTCAGGAACCGCCAATTCCTCGACAGTTTCATGTTTTTGGAACCGTGAGCCATCTCTACAGTCATCACTCATCAGTACCACACCCATCAAGATTGAATGGTTAGTTTGTAAATTGTATCATTGATTCAGTTTTAACTCTTACATTCAACTAAATAAAAACTTAATTCTTATTTTTCTGCATTTGTTTATTAAATATGGGTACTTATAATATTTTTTTTCCGACTACTTTGAGTTTTCAATATTTTATACTTAAATAAATTCCTCTTTTTCCCCTAATTGATGTTGTTATTGGTCAAGTTCATCTATTTTTTCAGATGGGGTGTGTTTTGAGTTTTGTGGTATTGGGTTGTTATTTTTCAGTAGTTAACTAAGATTTATTTGGATTGGGTTCAAATATACAATTAACCAAGGAACCAAATTTTTTGTATCTTGATGGGCTCAAACAAGCAAGGACAATGATGATTTCAGATTTGCTTACAAAGTGAGCCCAAAAATGAGTTATTTCTGAAGGCCCATTTCTCATATTGGCCCAATTATACTCCTGCCAGTGCCAAAGTCTTCATGGGCCTATAGCCTCTTTACTGAAAATTGAATATATATCCTTCACTCATTATCCATTGATTTTTTTTTTGGGCTTGCACGACACGATCGTCTACTGACACTCGACGTTCAAACCGGGTACATTGTAAATTAAATTAAACTAGTACTTTTCCCGAACCGTGTTCGGGTTTTTTTCCATACCATTTTCGATCGAGTTTGACGTGTACAAAATACTCAACATGTGATTTTTCTATTAACTCTTCGTCATGTCTTTTTTCGAAATATTCGGTTGTCGTGATAAAGTCTTTTTCTCGAGATGATTGAGACTTTAAATTTGACAAAGAATAATAAATAGACCGCTTTCACAATTCTCTTAACATTGTAGTTCTTGACCTAAGAAAACTGAGTCCAATCATTTGTGACACTTTATGTTACACCTCTCAAATTGAAATTATTTGAGAAGAAGATACTCTAGGTTTAAATGTATAAACTTTACGGAGTTAAAGTATTAAAATCTTGAATAAATTTGACAAATACTAAAGATAAACTAATCATGCCGAAAGGAAGAGGTAAGTACCTTTGAAGAAGAAATAAATTGATGGACAATTAAACACGAGCAATCTTCTTTGTGAAAAGAGAAATTTGTTAGATGATTGAAAGATTTGTAAGGTTTTGGAACTGCACTTGACGACGTCGGCAAAAGTACGTTAATACTCTTGTATGAAGGATTTTAAATCTTTTTTCAATCCTATATGTATTTCATGATGAACCCTTAATTTCATCATCGTATTTATTTTCATGGCTAGCCTATGAAATAGGCTGAATAATATCGATGTTGTGTGTTATTAGCTGTTTTAAGACCATGATCATTGGACTCCAATGACAATACTGTAAAATAGTTTAAATGAGTTATTTTTGTTATTCAAATTCAAAGGTTCTAAATTTACTTGATTTTGGAATGCCTTTGTTTAGTATAAACTCGATTCTGCCTATAAAAGGAGTTAAAATCCCATACTTTGAAACTATTTTACAGTATTTCTAGTTCTTTAGGATGTTAGGTTAAAAGCAACTTCAAATGAACTCTTTCCATAAGACTTTAAATATCAGTATAATCATATGAATTTATTTAGAACACGTTGATAAATTACAGAAATCAAGTATAGATGTATAACGGACCAACCAAAGTTGCTTGAATGAAAAATGCACTTTCCTTTTTTTAAAAAAAAAGAAAGAAGAAAAGGCAAATCACTTAACACATGCAACTGCAACAAGAGTATTACCTCCTCTTTTTCAAAGTGGGAGAACGTGGGGATAGAGGTTTTTTTTTATTTATTTTTTTGTGAAATTAATTGGTTCAAAGGAGCCACGTGGCTCAATTTTTTGTGAAACCTTTGCTTCTAGTTTTATATGTATTAGGGAGGATACTTTTAACACATATTTTGAGAAGCTAAAAATTATATAAAATATTAACTTTTTATTATTTTTAAATAAATTTAATATTTATTACTAATATATATTATTTTTTAAAAATAAATATTTTCATTTTGAGATTGATTAATGTGTGCCCATTTTTAAAAATCATAAAAAAATATTTGCTCAACCATAATCTTGCATGTGTCACATGGCGCCGACATGAGCCAGTGACATTGGCAGATCCAGGGACTCGGGGTGGCGTTAGCCCCCTTCCCCCAACCTAAAAGAAAAATGGATAATTTTTTTTGTGGTTTTTTGTAGTTATTTTTTTTTACTAATTTTAAGGATAAAAGAGTTTCAAAAGAGTAATGAATCACTAAGATAGCTTAGTTTAGTTGATAAGGAGGGGTATTTATTATCTTGAGGTCATAGGTTTCAGATTTATCCTCACTTTTTTCCATAATTTTTGTTTCACTTAATTTCTATCTACTAAAAATGTTTAATTAAATAAAAAAATTATTGTTTTATTCAATATATTTAAATAAAAGTATTCTTTTAAAATATACATATAAAAAAATTATCATTTTTTGATAATTTTATTTTTCTTCATTTTTTTTACTAAAAATGACTACTTAAATCATAAATATAACTTTTTTTCTAAAATATTTAAATAAAAATAATAATTTTAATATATAGATGCGAAAATTAAAAATCTCCAAAAAAAAATACTTAGCTCCCACTAAAAAAATTTTCATGGATCCGCCACTAAGCGGTGACATGGAGATTGGACCGCCCATCACACGATCGTCCTGGGGATTAGGCGGGTGGGCACACGTGCGGGTAGATACCAAGAAAGTGCGTAAGTACCTCATTAACTCTACATAATTACTTAGGGTTAAAATAATGAGTGCTAATTATTGTCCTAGAATAATTGTTAATTGAAGAGATTAATGACAGAATTAATTAGTCATAACACAAAGAAGAAAAAAAAAGATCAAATTGGAGAATGACTTTAGTTTGACAACTACATTTCATTTAACATAATGTTCATTATTGATTGTTTACAAGTAGTATACTAAAAAAAAAAAGTTTAGGCCTTTGAAATATATAAGAAAATGCGAGTTAAACGTCCATCACATATGGTTTATAAGATTTTATTATAAAATCGATTGACAATATGAAAATAAGTTTCACATCTCATTAATTACTCTATCTGTTAAGTAAAATATGTCATTTTAATATCTTTTTACACTTTTTAATAGACGCAAACAAAAATACGGTTATATCCCTAATTAGTACTTTACTTTTTAAGGTTTTTGAAAACTGTAACTAATAACCCCTAATCATTATAAGGATAATTTTGTAAAGTAAACATTAAAATATGAAAAATGCTATAGTTTTATTATCAAGATTCGCTCTCTAAAATGATATTACCTTCGCCTCAAATATAGGTCATTTGATTTTATTGCACGTTTTTTAAGTAGCTAAAAAATCTTAAAAAATATTGTTTTTAATATTGATATTTTAAAATAATATTATACTTATTAATAATAAGTATAATATCATTTTTAAAAATTAATTAAAAAATAACATTTTATAGATTTTTTAGATCCTTAAACAATCTACAATAAAGTCAAACGATCTATATCATTATTTTAAGATGGGAGAGTATGTTTTACTTCATAGACGAAGTATCAAGTCTATTTTGGATACTTTTAACATGATTTTTGGTCCTCGAATGATTAATGTCATACCTAAGATACTTCATATATTATGATATAATGACTATGATAATATATCCCATGTCAAGAGATTCGGGTTGTGAAGGAATCGATGTTTTTTAATTGATGTGTAAAATACTAATGATATAATAGAATTAAAATGGAGATTTATAATCTAAATAATTTAGATAATTATAGTATTTTACTAGAAGTCAACTATAATTTATGGATTAAATTGGATTTAATATATTACTATTTTATTCGGGTCCTATAAGTATTAAGAATTAGATAATTGATTAATAATAATAAGTTATTATTGTGTTATGACCCGAAGGTCGATTAAGAGAAAGCTTTGGCTTCCCTGGAGAATTTGGGAAGAAAGGAAGGAGATTGAGAGATAGAGTTTAAGAAGGGTTAGGAAGAAGACGATGAAGGTAGGCTGAGATAGGAGAGAGAAATAAGGGTAATTGATTGGATTATTACTTGGATAAGCTCTCCAATTACAATATCTAAGGTATTTATATCTAACCCCTTAATACTAGGGACATAACATATTGTTGATATAATGTATTTTTATGAAAATCTATTTTGGATAGAAGATAAAAGATAAAAGGTAACTTATTGAAAATAAGTTTAACCTAATTTATGCATTATATAAAGAGATTTATTGGGAATAGGTTTTAACCTAATTTTGGCATTGTGTCTCTCTTCTTCTCCCATCAAAAACCGCTAGCCTCTCTAACACAGTGGGGTGTGAGTTGCAATCATTCGATCTATTGTTCTAGCAAATGGAGATAAGAAGATCCAATCACGTGCTCGTGTGAACCAAATAGAGGAGTCGCGTTTTAGGTTCTTTTCTACATATGTGATTCCGAATCAATGTTCCGCTTCTTTTATACCGATGTGATTCTGAATCAAGGCTCCGCTTCCAATAGGTTGATCATTAGCCAATAAGGTACAAGTACATAACTTTGTTTTATAGAAGAAAATGAAATTATTGATACTCATTGAAGCTAGAAAAAAAAAAGGAGAGAAATTCATTTGATCAAGATATCCGAGTAATACGACACTTTTTTGATACCGCAATCGAAGTGCATTCCTCTTCAAGCAATCGAAGTGAATTATATGGTTAATAGTATTTGTAAAATTGATTTGAAAGATACACTTTCCAAGATTCAGTGCAAGTTTTGATTAGATGGTTTGTGAGATTGTACATAGCTATGAGGAATCCAATGTTTGAAGCAATTTGGGCCTTCCAATATCCAAAGATATATTTTGATTGAATAAAAATTACGGAGTAGATAAAAAAAAAACACATCAATCTCACGGTTAGGCCTGTATGATTTTTTTTTTTATTTTTTATGACGAGGAACCCATCTTTGGTGGTAAACTCCGAGCACGTGACCCAGCCGACAAGAGCCACGTACCAGATAAACCGGCTTGTGTCGACCGGCTCGACCCACTGGTAGGGAGCAAGGTAAATCTTGGATATAAATCCCCAAGGAAAGGGGAGGAGGCAGAGATCAAACCCAGGACCTCCTTCCCACCCCCTTGCTCCACACCAGTAGGACACCCCGACTGGGGCTAGGCATGGATGATTATTGATTATAAGAGAGGTTGAGATCACCTAGTCCATACTTTATGGTCTATAATATAGTCCATGTCACTTAATTGAATGTGCTGAATTATTTAATTATTTTTCTTTATAAATGGGACAGTTTTATAATTGCTTTTAACCAATAAAAAAAGACGGACTATAGAATGAACTATAAATGCGGATTAGAGAATCTTCACCGTTATAAGAGTAACGTGAACCAATTATTTATAAGATAATTACTCCATTCATTTATTTTTATAAATCGTTTAATATTTATACACGTTTTTTTACAGATGATAAAAACTATATAAAATATTAATTTATTATTATTACTTTTTAAATAATTTCATGCTTATTATTAGGAGATTATTAAAAAAATTAATAAAAAAATTAATATTTTAAGTTTTAATCATGATACGATAAGATATGAAATGATATGAAATGATGAGAGTGGTTTAAGTTTTAATCATGATACGAGCTCTTTGTTTTCAAACTAAAAAATTAGAAGAAAAAAATGAAAAGGATTTAATGCTATAGATCTTGCAATATTAATTCTTAGAGAAAAAAAATTACAAAACAAAGACGTTTGATCAAATTATGTCCGTTTTTTTTTTATTTCCTCCCACTCATTTAAATTCTATCCAATTCCGAATTATTACTCTTATCATCATCTTTGAATTTACGAAGACATCTCACTTCCTTGATTACGACCACTACAATATATTCCGTTTCTATAAATATGCACGGTTCAGATTGCATGGAATTGCAACTTTGATTATACTAGAGTTGAACTACTTCACATAATCACTCATTTTATTTTCTAACTAAATATAAGACCATTTTATTTTAAATTATATAAAATTATACTCCTTCCGTTTCGGGCATTACATATTTGGAAAAACTAATTAAAATATCATCACCTTTGAGGATAGAGTAAAAATATATCCTCAACTTTCAAATGTAATAAAAATACTGACAATAAAACCTACGTGGATTTTTTGTTTAACAAGGCAATCTGTGTGGAAGCTTTTTTTTTACAAATTAACACTAAAATTGGGTTTTCTTGAATGGTTTCCTTAGTAAAAAAATAAGCCGGAAAAAAAATTAAACCCAAAAAACGAAAGTGATTCAACCAAGCAACTAATCTGGACACAATTGCCTCAAATTAATCTAACACGACTATTCATAACACCAAACCGACAACAAAACTAAACCGACAAGAACAATAATAACGAAGAGGGGAAAAAACAAAACTTACTTAGCCAAGTCCGTGAACATCAAAGAGGAAGAAGAAGATGTGAGAGACATCTCAAGATAGGCGACCACAAGGAAGGAAGACTGTCATTGAAGAGGAACCATGAGCTACCTAGCAGACCTGGAAGACAGTTCAAGAGGCGACTACGGAAGAAGATAGGAGGGAAGAAAAGACGTTGGGTATGAACCCGGTCCAATTCTTTATTTTTTTTTCCTAAGGAAACCGTTCAAGAAAACTCTTGTCATAAAAAATCCACAAAGGTTGCATTGTCAACATTTTTGACCCGTGAGAAAACCCGTGGTAATATATTACCACTACCCTCAAAGGCCAGGATATTTTTATTACATTTGAAAGTTGAGGATATATTTTTACCATACCCCTAAAGGTGGGGGTATTTTAATTAGTTTTCCCTACATATTTACATGTCATTTTAGAATTTTAATTTTTTTATAAAAACATATCATTGTAGGTATTTCGGTATATGCTTTACGAAAATACCCTTGAAATAATTAGTAGATTGTTACTTATAGTTTTCGAAAATATAAAACGTAGTATATAAATGAGGGTATAATAATATATATTGATTTTTAAAAAATTTTTGAAATAAACTAAAATGACATATTTTGGTGAATGTAGAAAGTAATATTTTACTCATTTTGCACAAACCAATACCCCTTATTTCAAAATTATAAAAAATCACCAACTATTTATAAAAACGTTGTCAATTCACAACCCTTCTCATATATCCATTAAGAATCTTCGTTTAATCTTGTCTTTCTTTATTTTTTTTTATTTTTTTTGACAGTAGGCAAACAGTAGGGTGCCTAGCTTGCCCGAGGAAGGTTCACCCTTGATCATCCCAGAGGATGATGTTAATAAGATCCCCATGCAAGGAGAGGTTTGAAATGCTACATCTGCCTCTATACTTAGTGATATAATCCGATGCTGCATTAGATTCTCTGTAACAATGCTGGAATTCAATTATGTCAAAATATTATTCTTCAAAGAGATGATATCTTCAATGATTCTGCATATCTCCCAGTCAACGTTGATGCCTTCATTAATTGCTTTGACGACTTTCAGACTATCACCTTCAATTATATAACATTTTTTATCCCCTTCTCCATTGCTCTCTGGATCACCTTGCTAAAAGTTGTCGCTTTCGTCTGCAGGGCGGATCCCGGGCTGGTCCTGTGTTGAAAAATATCCATCACCTTTTCCGAACTGTCTCTAATAATACCCCCAACTTGACAATCATTTGAGGCTCTAACTAATCCATCTACATTAATTTTGTAGATGGCATGGGGTGGCTTTCGCCACCTAGACTTGTCTCGCTTCGATCCTTTCTTTATTCTTAACCATATCAACTATCAATACTTATTTCCATCTTTCTAATATATGCCCCAAAATATATATAAATTAAGAGAAAAATTTCTTAGCAAATAAATAAGTGACTCTAGAAAAGTAATATTAACAAAAAATAAAATAATTTAAATTTGAAAAATCTTCTCGAGTAAACTTCTTAATCTATACCCTTAATTAAAGTATAGGTTATAAAACAGTACTTATTTAACATTTCAAGGAAAGAATTTGGACATGTTCAAAATAACCCTTTATCAGTTATCAATACTTATATATTGAACATTTTTATTTATTTTAATTATATTCTTTTTTTATAAGAAAATAATTCGAGGGCCGGACAGACTCGACAACTCGAGAGGCCGACCATGTCGGTAGACGGCGAACCGTCAAAGCATACAACATAATAAACAAATAAAAGGTGCAGTACAAACGGTGAAAAGCACACAAATGCAGTCGAAAGAAGCGATCCTAGTCCGAACACGTGGAGACAACATAGACTAAGAGCCGACGTCAAGCACCACTAAGCAGTGACACCGTTGGCCATCGGTCATCAGGAGATCATGTGGACAGTGAAGACGATCCTACAAGGAAATTTTTGTATGGCGGAGTTGCCTCGATACACGCCTCGCCCCTAGTCAGACCCGACATCGAACGCCAGAGCTCCAACTCAGAAAAAGAACGCGAAGAACAACCAGACTTGCAGCAGTCAACCACCATCGAAGATGCACCAGTAATCTCATTCAGGCGAACGGGATTTTAATTATATTCTTGTTGGTACGTAAGGGGTGGTATATATAGAACATTTATTTTTTATTTAAAAAAAATCCATTTTGATAACATCAAAGTGAGTGTGGATCTCCTACAACCCTTGGTGTGCCCTTGGGTGTGACACAAAATTATTTTTAGTATTTTTTAATTATAAAAAAATTATATTTATATTGTACATGTTTAATAATATATCTCTGCATATTTTTTTCTTACAAAATGATATTTTAATAATTATTATAATTAATATTCTAAAATAATGACTCTTCTAATTTTAATATTTTTTAAAAAATTATATTATATTAAAAAGTTATACAAATATATGTTATTTGACATGTAGAATGTAAATATAATTTTTTTATAATTAAAAAATACCACAAATAATTTTGTGTCATATACAAGGGCACACTAAGTGTTGTAGGAGATCTCTACTCCATTAAAGTGACTGCGAGTCTTGAATTTTAAATAAATCATACAGTGTATTAATATGATTTTAGAAATAAATGATGATTTAAAGTACTCCAAATAACCCGTTATCGAGCTAGGTAGAAAAAACGGGTGATCGACCCAAAATATAATTAAAATTTTCAACCTCTTAATTTGGAAAATAAGATTTTTTTTAATCACCCCAACTCATCACTTGCACAGTAATAAATCAAAATTCACCTTACTTCTTATCATTAGATATAATTGGTTGACACAAGACAATTTACACAAGATGCGAATCATGTGTCAGGGTTTATGTCCGTATTATAAGGTAATAAAAAACAATATAAACATTATTTTTGATAAATTCATACTTATTAATAATAAGTATAATATTATTAAAAAAAATTAATTAAAAAAATATATTTTATATAATTTTTATCCCCTTAAAAAATAAGCATTTAACTTAAAATTTTTATTTATTTACCTACGGAGGGAGTATTAGTTAAGAATAAGAGATGGTGTAAAAACTTTTTAAAAAAAAATAAAAATTAAAAAAATGATGTTGTAAAAGCTTGACAAAGACACAAAATATGATAGGGATAATATAATAATAATAATAATAATAATAATAATAATAATAATAATAATAATAATAGTAGGGATAATAATAAAGGGAGGGGTAAAGAGGTAATTAAGGGGGAGAGGGGGGGCAAGTTGGGGGTATTGGGAATGGGACAGGGACAGGACGAGAGATTCAACATCGGAAAGTGGGGAGAGTTCACGTGCGAGTCACATGGGAAGAAGCATCGTACGGCCCCATCATCCATCACCTATCATGATGATGATGATTGAGGACTTGTCGGGTGGGGGGAGCACGTGGGGACAGCTAGGCACGTGCACGTGGGGACACCGTGCGCCTCAATCATCAACCCAAACATATTGTCGGACTTTTTTCGGCTTCTCATTATACTATGATTATTAGATTAGATTATATGTCCCCATCCAACTCCCATTTTTTTTTATTTTACTACTTTTTTAGTTTCTTTAAGTTTAGTTTAGTTTAGTTTAGTTGTACACATCCATCTATCTCTAAACAAATCATTAATCAATTCTCAGATTTCTATTTTTCGGCTTCCCATAAATTATTGTGATGTTCTTTTACTCCTTCCCTTCTCATTTTAGCATCTTTTTATAAATTTTACATAAATTAACAAATATATTATTATATCCTAATTTATTATATTATTTTTTACTTAAAAAAAACTACAACTGACAATCTACTAATCTTTATAAGGACATTTTCATAAAGTAGAGATTAAAATGCTTATAATGAAATATTTTATGGAACAAAATTAAAACTAGAAACCAACATATTTTGCCGAATAGAAAGAAATTTGTTTTTACTATTAACGGAGTACGTTTTTATATAAAACTAAAAACTTTATAAACTACTCTTATAATTTAAAAAAAATACAATTTTATATTTATTACTAATAAATACTCCATCCGTTCGCCAAAACTTGTCATTTTAGCTTATTTCACAAGTTTTAAGGTAATTAGCAAATGTACTAATTTACCCTCAATTATTACCCTCCTTTTTTACTTTATCGAAAACTACAACTAACAAACCATCAATCATATCAAGGGCATTTTTGTAAAGTGAAGGGCAAAATACCTACAATGACAAGTTTTTTTGAACAAAAATAACACCATAAAATGACAAGTTTTGCCGAACGGAGGGAGTATTTAATTAACTTTTTAGTTTTTTGAAAATTGTTTTAAAAAAGTCATAACTGACTAAAAGTCGAACAAAATAAGTTTGGAGTAGGTAGGTAAACATGACTGAAGAATCAACGACAATGGATGACCCGTCAAATCTGTGGGTCAAAATTAACGCATCTCTAACCCTAACCCTTAACTCGCTTCGACCCTTAACAATCCTATCCCGATGGATCGTTGACCTTCGGGTTCTCGTCGGGCTGAAACCCATCAAGACCGGGTTGACGACGGTTATTTATGTCTAGTGTTTGGCCTTGCCCTTGAGTGAATGTTAGAATATTTTCAGGGAAAAATTATATAGTAAGTTAGAATAACATGATATCTTTTTGAGATTAATTACTCTCATTCTCCCTACAAGAAAAAAGGAAAACAAAATGATGTTTTAATTTTTAAAACTAGATGCAAAACTTATGTGGTCAATTATTATAAACAATTAACTGCCTCGAAAACTTGTAATTAATTTAGCAAAGCAAGAGCTTTGCATTTATTTTAGTCTCGGTTTTGTTAAGCTTGCACTCGTGCACCAATCATCCTAACCAATCAATTAATAATTAACAATTATATAATCACCTCGCTCTTCCTCTTCAATTAGTAGTACTACCTCCCATTTAAAATAGATGGTTTTTAGATATAAATTTTTATTTTAAAATAGATGATCTTTCATGTTTTTTAGGTAGATGATTGTAATAATTTGTATTAATTTTGTGTTATTGATTTTTTAAAAGATTTTGATTGATTAAAATGTGTAGTTAATATTAAAAATTTAATAAATGATTATACTTTTTTAAAAGTGAAGTATTTTTATTAAAATTTATGCAAAAACTTAAAAATCCATGTATTTTGGAACGGTTTTGAATATTACATTTTGATTAATCAAGTTGCATATATGATATATGCTCCTCGCAGCAACTTAATACAGTATGATTAAGTAAAAATAAAAAAAAAGTTTATCAAGTTGCATATATGATTAAGTAAAAAAGTTTATATTAGATTTTCTATTTTATTTTTAAAAAAAGTTTATCAATTATTTATAATTTTCTTCCTAAATCAAGTATGATTAAGTAAAAAAAAAAGATGAAACTTATAAAATCCTTATAAAAAATAGACTAAACAATCATATATCAGCAAACGATTTGTTATTTGCGCAATTTTAGATGCTTACGAACATTCCTTGAAGTATACATTAATACATTCAAACAGGATCTATTTCAGATGAAACCAATTATACTAATTAAAAATTGGGAATAATTAAGAGGCGAATTAAGAAACCAACGGTAGTGGAAGATTCCAAATCATGGTGACAAATTGGCTCAACTTGCATGATCGATCTAGTGGCCATCAGGCCATGTTATATCCTTGCTGAATCTTGCTGTTTTTGAATATAAATAAAAACACTGTACTAATTTAGGCTTATTAATTATTCCCTTAACAAATAGACAAATAGTGATTTGATCTTAATTAATTAGCTATCATTATATGTGTTTCATTGTATGCTACTACTACATGTGCTTAAATTTCCATTCATGCAGGTTCAAATCCATCAATTCATCTCTCTCAATTAATATTTACTCCTTTTTTAGAATAATAAAATATATTTTAAAAAAAATTATTTTAACAATTTTATACTTATTGATATTAACTACGAAATTATTTTAAAAAATTATAAAAAATAAATATTTTATATAGTTTTTATCATATTGAAAAGTTCAAGATCATGTATAATTCCAAAAACAGCGGATGTTGCACTAACAAGTCCATCTTTTGCATATTGCCTTATTAGTTGTATACTAGAGTGAGACACACCTTTGATGTTATGCACATTGAAAATAATGTTAGAAACACTCTTAATATTGAAGGAAAAGCTAAAGATGATCCTAAAGCTCGTGCCGCTTTACATCAAAGAGGGGTGTAGAAAAATCAGTCTAAGTGAAGTAATGGATGACTTCCTCATGCACCTATTTTAGTGAAGCCAGACGAGCTAGCAAAGGTGTTCGAATGGTTCAATGAAGTGAAGTACCCTCTTGGTTATGCTGGGAGTTTAAAGAACAAGGTCAACATCTATGAAAAGAAGTTTCGCGGATTGAAGATCCATAATTACCATATAATGTTTCAATGTCTTCTCCCAATCGTAGTTCGTGCATACTTACCATTGACTGTTCTAACGTTGTTAGACCTTTAGTTTCCCTAACAAAATGGTTTTAGAAACTATGTGCTAGCGAGTTGAGAAAGGAAGATATTCGATTAATGGAAGATGAGATACTTCAGATTTTATATATGTAGTCTACAGATGATTTATCCTCTACATTTCTGTACAGTCATGGTTCACCTTATGGTCCATTTACCACATCAAGTTATGCAAGTAGCAAACTGCTTCAAAGACTTTAAAACACGTACTTATTTAAACCCCAGGTTCTCAATTTGACTAAAAAACCACAAGGATACATGATTTACTCAACATATAATGTCAACGGGGTCAAGTTTGTGTTATAGAAAAAAAAATCAATACTTGCAAACGAAATAGTAAATTTTCATCCAACCACTTCAGTTATTCAAGCGACACCAATATTTTGGTTCCCTAAATAATCTAGCGACGAATGTAACCGATTTCCTCAATATTCGATCTCTGACAATGTTTGCATTAATTGAAGCGACTACCAATTTGGCGACAACTTATTCGTCGCTTGAAGTCACCCAATTCTCATCTAGGCGACCAAATTAGATACGCTGTCTGAGTTGCTGACTGACATAGTGTAACTAATTAGAATTAGAATACCAACTACCTATAGGACATTCAAATTTCCAATTCCTAAACTCTTCTATGTTTACTCCTCTAGAGTTGATACTTTCACAAATTTTCAATTCCTAAACTTTTCGATGTTTACTCCTCTAGAGTTGATGCTTCCACGAATATAACTTCAACAACATTCATTCACACGTGAATATTCACCCATTACTCTTACCGCTCTTTATGTAATAGGATTATATGAATGTGTGTTGTTTTCCACTTCGTACTATTTTGCGGGCGACTTAATTTAAGCCACATTTAACTAATTTAAGTGGAAGATATGAAAAGCTATTATGTCACGAAGAACTCGTGAGAGGTAGACAAGTACGAATAGTGAATGGTTGAGAGTTGAGTGTGAAAAGCTTGTGATTTTATATATTGCGATGGACCCGCACATTTGACTTGGGAGCAATCTTTGCGTGACACAAGTACAATTTTAGGCAAGTAATTAATGTTAGTTGCTTGCTTCCCATCCATAAATAGACTTTTATTTGAGTGGAACAAGTAAGATCATTGAATTGGTAAGTATCAAATTATATAAATAAAATAATTAAAAAAATATTTTATAGAGTTTTTCGCTTCTTAAAAAGCATGCCGAAAAGCAAAAGAGGACATGTATTTTGAAACGGATGGAGTAGATAATTTATTTTGAAGATTTTGGAAAATTTTAAGTTTTATCTCATTTTTCAAAATGAAAAAAGAGCGAAAAATATAAAGAGACTTTCCCAAATTCACATCATTTTTCAAAACTAAATGATTATCCAAATTTTTTAAATGAAGAAGTTGTTGGAGTTGAATAAAAAATAATTTAAAAAATATATATTTTGTTTCCTTGTTTTAGAGAAATTTTAGAAAAGTTGTTGGATATGGACTTACTCATTTTCAACAAAAACAAATAGGAATTGAGATCAGAGTTGAGCTTAAATTTAAACTAGTGTTTGGAATTGTGTTTCGACTAGAGTTTTGGCTTGTGTTTGGAACCTCAGTATCCAAACCAGTTCATCTGACCAAGGCATTTTTTAAGGAAAAACAATAAGGATGTGATCACTTGTTGCTTGAAATCAACATTGTAAGGAAAAACATGTTCAAAGAACTGAACACCCCGAGACACTAACATGGACTTGGTAACCAGGTTATACAGCCTGCAACCTTTTTGTGTTAGAGGATAATCCAAAAACACACAAGGTACCCCCCTTGGTTGAAACTTATTATGATCTCTGGAAGGATTATAAGCAAAGGCTAGACAACCAAACACCTTGAGGTGTTGATAAGAAGGTGGCTTGTCAAACAACATCTCATAAGGAGTTGTATTGGCCAGAACAGGTGTGGGTAATCTATTGATGAGGTAAACTACAGTCAACACACACTCTCCCTGAAAACATAAGGGTAAATGAGCTTGAAATCAAAGAGCTCTGGCTATTTCCAGGATGTACGTGTCTATGTTTTCGCTCCACCACACCATTTTGTTGAGGTTTATCAACACAGGATGTTTGATGAACTATGCCTTGATTTGGATAAAACTGTTGGCATTCTTTGCTAGAAAACTCAAGTGCATTATCAGATCTCAACACTTTGATCTTACATTTGAATTGGGTAAGAACAAAATGATGAAACCTTTTTTTATTAAAGTGAATGACTGAGCCTTAGAATTCACCAAAAAAACCCAAGTTGCTCTATTGAAATCATCCACAACTGTCAGAAAGAAAAGACAATTATGACCAGTTGAGGTTCTATACGGACCCCAAATATCCATATGAACAAGATCAAATATAGCTTCTAATATAGTTTCTCTTATAGAAAAAGGAGATTTTGTTTGCTTGGACAAAGGACACACTGGACAAACAAGAGACGTTTCTTTTATTGATGGAAAAGATACACAAGATACATGCTTAAGTTTCACAGTTAGAGCATGACCCAACCTCATATGCCATATATGAAAATCAACATGCAAAACAAAGTTGCTAGAAGACAAATAATAAGGAACACATGAAACAATCACTTTCTCAAGGAATGCAGAATTCATGGAACACACTCTCTTGATCAACAGATAATTAATAGAGACCACCACAATCTTTACCAATCTCAAAAGGCTTCCTGTTGGCACAGTCCTGTATGAGACAAAAATAAGGGTAAAAGGTTACAAGGCACTGGTTCTGTTTGACAAGTTTGAATATGGACATCAATCGAAATTGAAATGAAGGAACAATCGATCAGGAATTTTTGCATTTTGAGGTTGTTGTGAAGAACAAGATCACCATGATGGGTTATTTTGGATGTATGCCCATTTGGTAAATGAATATTTGAGGTAGGCAAGTGCAATTTAGGATCTAAAATGTCATGGTACACTGGGGTCCTGTGATCAGTGGCCTCGGTGTCCATGATCCACTCATCTTTCATAGCATGAGCATTAGAACAAAGAACATTGCCTGCAAAATCACCCTCCAAATCCTCATCCATGTCAACATCCTTGTTACCTTGAGAAAGATTCCTCAATAGCTCTACAAATTGTTGTTGAGTGAAGTACGCATTACCAGTAGCCTCATTCTTAGACATGGCTTGGGCCACAGTCTTGCTTCCTTTAGTAGCTCCTTGCTTCTTCTCATCGAACCCTTTTACTGTCTTCTTATCAACAGCTGAAGCTCCTTGCTTTTGTGGAATCTTCTTGGACTTTGAATGCCAGCTGGAATACCCAATAATTGCCCAACACTTCTCCTTTGGATTCCACTTGTTTCCACATATCTTACACTTCTCTTCAAATTTGCTCTACGTGACAGACATTTCTCCTGAATTGCTTGCGTTTTCAAGAACTTCTCTCTGAGATTCCTCTTGTTAAATCATAGAACAAGCTTCTTCCACATTTGGCAATGGTGTCATCAACAATACCTAACTTCTTTGAGCATTGTACGACTCATCTAAGCCATTAAAGAACTGAAACAACCTCTGTTCTTGCTTCATCTGATCAATCTTTCGAAGATATTCCACACCATCCGATGAGACTCCAACCAGATGAGGAAAATTGTCCATAGCATCTAGTTCTTTCCACATAGTCTTTATACGAGTGTAATACTCATTGATTTGAGTCGCCCATTTGCTTCATCGAGTAAATTTCTCGATTAAGCTTGTACTTTCTTGAACCATTACTCAACGAAAAACGTTTTTCCAATTGGATCCACATATCTCTAGCAGATTCAACATACAAAACAGACTTCGCAATTGATTTTGAAATGGAATTCACTATCCATGCAATAACAAATTATTGCAGGTGTCCCACTGATCGACGTTTTGAGGATCATCCAAAGATCTGATCATCGTTCCTTTGATGAAGCCTGATTTGCGCTTCGTAGACAGGTTGATCTCCCTGCTCCTCCTCCAAGATCTGTAATTTCCAGCTCTAGAAATCTTCTCCGACACAACAATCGTGCTCGGACCATCCAACGGATGCAGGAACAAAGGGCTTTGCATCTCATCGTAAGACGGAAATCAACGATCAACCGACATGGTTTTCGATCAATCTTACTGGTTTAGCTCTGATACCATGTAGATTGAAACAAAAGTAAGATCAATCAAGGAAGAGAAAGAGAGAAAATGGAGAATATTTATGTGTTGAGCAAATCTCCCAACTGTCTTACATTGCAGTCTTCGGCTCTGTGTTTTATACAACCTTCTAACAAACTTCAACAACCAATATGAAGAAGAAAGAACCTGAGCCACACACGTGTATACAAATTTAGCTAATTACAAGATATCACCCTTATTTACTCAATCTGTATTCTATACCCTTTTACAAAATTAATCTTATCTTTCAAGGTTATGAAGATCTTTTCAGGTAAAATATTTATAAAACCACGAAGGTAAAATAATAGATATTGTAACTACTTACAGATATGAGATGAACACATAGGTAAATAGATTGAGTCATTGTATGACATAGGTTAAATATATTGAATCATCATTAATTCACGTGTCTAAAAAGTAAAAATCCAGGCCAGACTGCACCAAAGAATGACACATAAGCGAATTTGACCAGAACCTGCCACATAGGAATTCATGTCTCTATTTTAGTATTATATATTGATATATTGATATATTCATATTGATGTTATTATTAGGCCATCTCCAACAACTTTCATAAAATTTATCCGTTATTAAATTATAGCTCTCTTGTTCTCAACAATTTGTTTATGTTATTACATAAAGTCTATTGGCAACACCCCTTTTGTCTATTGACAAGATGATGTGTGTGAATGAAGCTTGCAAATGTGTGATTTGGGCAGAGTTAGGGGGATTGAAGTCAGGAAAGAGGGTAGCAGGGTTAGGCCAAGTAAATAGCATCTACTTGGTGAAGTTTGCCGAGGTTATGACATATACTTGATGAATTTCACCAAGGTATATACTCGATGAAGTTCACCGAGGCTATGGTATATACTCGATGAAGTTCGCTCAGGCGATATCATTAACTTCGAAACACAAAAACATTGTTGAAAACCGCCAAACTTAATGGAAAAAATCCAAAATAAATACCAATTATTTTTTTTATCCTATTTCAACAAGATTGATGGTGTTTGGGGGAATTCTGGATTTCGATTCCTCGTCGTCTCTCGGGCCAAAATCATAATTATTTTTCTAAAATAAAAAAGATTACGTTGTAATATGTCTTCATTCATCTTACCAATAGACGAAAGTCGTCTTACACTCTTACCAATAGACTTTTTCATGTTATTATTAAGCCATCTCTAACAAATTTCCTAATTTTTTTCTAAAATAGGAAATAAATGTCATATTTTTTTAATTATTATTGCTTCAACTCTAATAGCTTCCCAATTCGACGATTTGGGGAAGAATTTGTACATTAAAAAATACTGCAAATTTGGGGATCAAAGTCCCTCTGTTTTTTTTCTTTTTTATTTTGAAAATAAGATGGAGAATCCATTGAATTAAAAAATAACTCAAAATTTTCCAAAATGGATAAAATGTTGAAAACGCTAATAGAAAAGCAATAGCATGCCATACATCAACATATCGTTTCGATGGGATCAAATTATTAATATTCCTTTTGAAGGATTTTTTTATTCGATATGAATATCAACCAACCAAATTACATGTATTGAACGGAATAATCTCTCTTGTCAAATAGTTTTGAGTTCAAGAAATCCACATTTTATATTATTTGTATTTGTTGGTATTGACGTTAGCGATTTAAGTTTCACATTTGAAAAAAAAATGAAAAAATTTAAAAGTAGTGGTTTATGAGGATAAGGTGAACCCTAAACACTAAGAGCTTGCACATTAGTGCACCCGAATTCTGGATTCATCATTTACTTTTTCAACGTCTCATCAACATAAGTATCTCATTTCGGTTTTTTACTTTTTCACTTCCATTTATGAACCCCAACATCAGATACATAACTTTATTTCCCCCCCTTGATTATTAAATTATAATTTATTATTATTGTTGTTGTTATTGTTATTATTATTATTATTATTATTATTATTTTATTTGCATATTAGCAGTGGTGGAGCTAAGGGAGGGCCTAGGGGGTCACGTGCCGTCATGCCCCTTTTCTCATTTGAAGAACTATACGTACCTAAGTGATTCTTCTCGTTAATAGCTTCGTTTTGATATATATATATATATATATATATATATATATAATATGCCCAAAATCGACATTTGAGTAAAAAGTTATGAATGTTAAAAATTTTAAGGTATATTAATCACTTTAATTTTATTTCAATAGACTATAATGCCGTATTTTACTTAAATTAGCATTCACATATTATAATTCATCTCGATAGCTTCGAAACGAGATGTTATACTAATCATTTCAACAATTAGATAAGAAGTTGTGCATGTTTAAAATTTTTAAATTTGGTTATATATTATTATTATATATTAAGAGTGCAAAAAGTTACATATTGACTAGGATGTTATTATTCGAGTTGAACGAATCTAGTATTGCTTGATTATATTTAGCTCGTTTAGAAACGAGTCAAGCTCGAGGCGAGTCAGCTTATATTTGGACTTGAGTTTATACTCGACTTTGTTTAGTAAATAAATGAGCTCGAGTTGAGTTTTTTTAAAATATTATGCAATCTTACTTGTTTATGACATAGTAATTTAATAGAAATTTTGTAAATTTCACAAAATTTGCGTTATTTGAGCTTAAATCGAGCCGAGCAAGCTGAACTTTGAATCGAGTTTAAAATGTGCTCATACTTAGCTCATTTAGTAAATGAAGCTCGAGGCCTCGAGCTACTCGGCTCATATAACAACCCTATAATATTGACTTAATGTTTATTATATTGTGTTTCCTATCCTTATTTAGTTAAAAAAATTCGAATATTTTATTTATTTATTTATATTTCTTTTTTTAAACGGAAAAATGATAGTGTTTTTATCATAAACGATGTCATTTTTCTTAAAATAACATCATTTATTATCGTAATATATAAAATTATTTATATTAATTTAATCCAAAACGATATCGTACAAGTATAATTATACCCATCGAAAATTTTATGATTTCATCACTGTATATTACCTACTCTTCTACCAATAGATATATCAATCATATCCAATAAAATAATTTATAAAATTTGAATTTAAATATTTGATTAAGAATGAAGAATAATCAACCAACTTATCATGCCTCTCATGGATCTTTTAAATTTTGTGGCAACTAAAGACCCATAATTATTCTTTTAAAATTCGTCACATGGAGATAACGAAAGAGTTTCCTTTTCATTTTTTCAACGTCCACACTTTTACTTGTGAAGTCGCATAGTTCATTAATTGTCACATCTCTCCTTATGAATGGAAATATTTGGAGAAAAAATTAATTGTCAACTTCTCTTTCATTATTTCTTTCTTCTTTTATCTTTTTGGAAAAATTATTTCTTTCTTCTATTTCAAAATAAAAAAAAAGAAAGTCATTTTCTTTCAGGATTTTATTGACATATCATATCTTACCAAGAATATTATCCATGATGAACGTGATTGTCACCTTTTCTTGCTATTTTATTTAGGTTATATAATTGAGATTCCCTATTGGATGAATATATGATATACGGATATATATGTGAATATGTCATTATAATTTTTATATAATGAAAATTTATAGTGATTTTAGAATTAGATAGAATTTCTTCTCACTCTTAAAGGAGACTAGTATAGTTCCCGTACCATGATGCGATTTTTTTAAAATAAAATTTTAATGACAAAATGAATTAATTTTATAAAATTAAATAAAATATTAATAAAACTTATCATACAATAAGAAATCTAGGTTTAATAAAGTAAAATTTTGTAAAAAATTTTACCATAAAAGTATCTTAGAAATTATTTTAAACAATTTATTCTTATTTAAAGTAGTAGTAATATATAAATATGAATATTTTATATCGCTCCTATTTTTAGGTCAAATAAAAAAAATATCATTGTATCATTGTTTATAAAAGATAAATAAAATATATATATGTATATATATTAATATATTAATTTTAATTCAATATTTTGAATTAAATCCATTTATTAGAAAATATAAAATACTTTAAGGAGATAAAAAAATTCTCTAATAATTTGATTTAAAAACCCTAAAATCAATATGGTGGTGACACATAATAAAAAATTACTCCCAATTAAAGTATTATATAGATATAGATAATGAAAATTTTTAAATAATTAAAACATTGTATAAAAGGATTGGATGATAATTTTTTTTAATAGAGTAGTGACGGATATAAGGCAAGAGTTGGAGGGACTTAAGTCTAGGGACGACAATTTTACCCACACTCGACTCAAATTTGAATTACCCGATAAAAAAAGTAGATGAAAATTCAAAAAATCTATGAAAAGTGGATGATTGGTGGGTGGATGATGAGTGGTGGATCGAATATTGGATATTGCGTATAGTAATCAAGTCTAAATTTTGGGAAAAATAATATTACTACTAATAATAATAACCAAAATTCAATTTAAACCTTTCAAAGTCCAGGTTTATAATCTAGTAAAACTTAATTAATTGTTTATTCTTTCAAAATCTAAAAAATAAGAAAAAGGAAAAGAAAAGAGGAGGTTTAAGGGTACGCATTTGCGAGACCGACATCTTCAATCTTCATCAAAGCATACTCATAACCAAAGTTACGATTTTACTGAGTACTCTTCGTTAATAAATAAGTGACTTTTTATCACTTTTTACCATTCATGTATATATTTTAAGATGATAAAAAAATATAAAATAATATTATTTTTAAATAATTTTTTTATAAAAGCATACTTATTAATAATAAGTATAATATTATTTAGAAAAAATAATTAAAATTATAATATTTTATATAGTTTTTACCCACCTAAAAATACGTATCTGACTTGAAAAAATCATTTATTTATCTCTTTACAACTGGGTGGGTTTTATTTTTACCATTTATTAATTATTATTCTGTACTTAATCTTGCTTTCTTTGTTTTTTCGGATGCTTTTATGGCAGAGTGGATCTGGTGTGCCATTTTTCCTATCTCTTTATTATCCCCTCTTACATAATTTCTCTCTTACTATTTTTTTAATTTTTTAAAATTTAATAATTATATTTTTAATTTTGAGGGTAATTTTTTTAAATTTAATAATTATTTTTTTAATTTTGAGGGTGAGGAAGATAGAGCAATCACTTTTATGGAGTTTTTTGTTTCAATGCCATCGGATGCTATCCATTTTAAATAGTTAGTAAATATTTTAACTTTTATGGAGTTTTTTTAAATAATTAAAAGGATTTAATGAAAATAGTTTATGCTAATCAATTATTTAATTAAGATGAAATTTCTTCCGCCATCCATTTTTAATTTTTATCCATGTGAGTTTTAGACTATCACGTAGTGTCTTTCAAATTTCAATGATTGAAAATTTGTATTTTGATTCCATATTTAGACTATCACCTAGTGTCTTTAATTATTATTTTTATTCTTTCTTTTATATCTTGCATCATAATTCATAGTCAAAACTAACCATTTATTGTACAGACCTTGCATCATAATTCATAGTCAAAAGGAAATGGTTTTATTAAGAGGGTTTTATTTTACATGGAGTAACTTGAAACTAAATTACTCCGTATATATCAAAATTTTAAACATAGAGTATATCTAAAAAAAAAGATTAAAAAAATTGAATTTAGAGAGAAGATGTTGGGAGGCAAGATGACACCAACGATTGGTTCATTTGTGGGGGAGAAGTGGGGACCACCACAACCCCAAGTTGCATGGCAATGTCCACGTGTCGTCCCAACAGCACATGATTCCTCCACGTGACCTTCAACCCCCCCCCATCCCCCACTCCCTGAGTTTATATAAATGCAAAAATTGGGCGAATATCAGTACGGATATTATGTTATACACATTTTTTTTTACTTAGCTTGAGGATAAATTAGTATCTATTTTTTAGAAAAAAAATCTAAAATAACTTGTTTATTTACTTATATCTTTAAAAATATGATTTTTAACCAAAAAATAATTTATAAATATGATGAGATAAGTGATAGAAGAAAATTGGAATTTTTTTTCAAAATATTCATTAAAAAATAAATATTTACGAAAATATTCACGCGTTCAAACTATTTACAAAAATATTCATTTTTTGCAGGTTGCACAGAGAAACGCGGTCTGAGACCGCGTTTCATTCAGAAGCTCTAAAATTTGAAACGGAAATTAAATCAGAAAAAAATAAGTTAAAGAAACGCGGTTTCAACCCGCGTTTTTATTGTATTATATTTTAAAATGTAAAAAACTAAAAAAAAGGGCAAAAGCTGGTAAAACGCGGAACGAAGCCGCGTTTTACTTTCAACCCTTCTTCCCCAAATTCAGAAGCACAGGCGTACATCGAGTCCACCACCGACCACCCTGTGCGGCACGCCTCCCCGCTCGCCCACCTCCGACCACCACCATTCCACCACCGTCTCCCCCTGCCTGCCACCCACCGTCGTCTCTTCACGACGAAGGAGCACATGCCGGAGGAGGACGAGAGCGACGCCGACGGGGAGTAGAACGACAGAGACGCCGACGGGGAGGAGAACGAGAGCGACGCTGACGGGGAGCTTCTGGAACGGTGGATGAAGTCAGCTCGCCAAAGAAGAATGAAGTGCGGAATAGGCAGATATAAAGCACGATTATACTCCAGAAGGGGGGTTGAATGGAGTATGGCAACTTTTCGCAAAAGCTGAAACTGGTAAGATCTTACTGTCTGAGGTAAGACCTTATCTGTAAAACAGAACCCAGTTAATAGAAACGAGATAAACAAAGAGTAAACAAAATACACAAGCGAAAGTAAAGAACAGAAAGAAAGGAACACGCGAATTGTTAACGAGGTTCGGCACAACCGCCTACGTCCCCGCCTAGGGTATCCAAGTCGTAGGATTCAACAACTTTATTTCACTTTATCTTATGAGTCCTAGATACAACTTCTAGAAGACCTTCCCTCTTCTAGACTAACTTCCTATCTAGCAACCCAAACGCTCTAGTGAAATAAAGCAACTAAGGATACCGGAGTACCCTCTATGATTGGGTAAAGAACCCTGAGTATAACTCAAAATGAATTGTACTATGAAGCTTTAACGAAACCTCACACACTCAAAAAGTAAATACAAACAATAAGACAAGAGAGTAGTGTGATCGGAGCTTTGAGGAAGAAGAGCTTGCAGAAGGTCAAGTGTACGCAGTAAGTGTTGTGTCTTCTGCAGTCGCTTACTTCTCCCATATATATAGGCCAACACGTTTAATTTGAATCAAACGTAAAAGCCTTGATCTTCTCCTGGTGGTTAACAACCGTTGCATCATATCTTCTGGGAGAGAGATCCTTCGGTATGAAAAGGGCCACCATTCCAGAACCTTCATAGGAGATATGCTGAGTTGATTGCTGATAAACTCGTTCAAATAGCCCTATAAAATCTCAACAGAAGGTATGAAGTAGATTCAAATAAATCCACCATTGATCCATATATCCAAAGTTTCCTTTAGGCCCAAATAACATATGGCCCATTTCTAGATGGATTAATAATATATTGAATCCAATAATTCAGATCCAAAGGCCCAAACAGCGAACAGATGATTCAAAACAATTTCGACACTCTGTGTGACTTGCTGTGTGTTTTCTGTAGTATTGGTAAGACCTTACCAAACTCTGGATACCAGAGTTTTGGCTTTTCATCAATTAGGGCTTTATTCTCATCAAGGTGGAGGTTAACAATCTCCCCCTTGATGAAAGACAAAACTTGCATGCCTGTTTCCTGTCAAACAAGACTATACAGAATATATATATAATAATTCAAGCATTTAGCATTTAAGCATAATCAAAATGTTGGATCAAGTTCTTCAAAAACCTAGACAGAAAACAGTAAGGCCTTACAGGCCAGAGCACAGAAAACAGCAGAAAACAAGCAAAGCAAGCACTTCTCCCCCTTTTTGTCTTTCAACAAGAAGGAGAGAGAAAGAAGTTTCAAAATAGCAACATAGTATTAAAAATAGAGAAAGAGTTTCAAGCCAGCAAAAGATAGAAATTCATTCATCGTCGGAGATCTCCACCACCTCCTCCTCGTACCATTCTCCATATCTTGGATACACGTCCTCTGGAGCTCGACGTCCCTGGAAGATCTTCTCGCGCCAACGATCCTTTGCATTCTTCACAGTATGATTCTTCCACATCTCAGCCTGCCTTCTAGCTTCTTCATTTCGCCATTTTTTCACAATGCCGTATTCCTCTAGGGTGAGGATATTCGGCTCTGGGAAAAGTGGGCGTAGAATGAATCTCTTGAGCACTTTACGTTCACAATTAAAGAGAACGTTTTTGGCAGTCTCTTCGACATGTTTGACAGTATCTGCATCCATCGACATAATAGAGGTAGTGGCCCTATGGTTCATACCACAAAGCATGAAAAGCTGATTCAGCTTTTCATCCATAATCATGAGCCGCTGATGACTATCGTCTTGTCTATCCACAATGTCGGCTCGAGCAGCGTTCAGATCCTTTCTAAGAGCATCAACTTCAGCTTCCAGAAACTCGATCTGTTGTTCCAGCTTGACAGTGTCTCCCTGAGACTGTGAGGGAGCCCTCAGAATCCAGCCGCCAGCTACGGTCTGCTCAATCCCCAGTCGTTTCCAACAGTTCTCATCAATTCGGCCGATGTGAGAGACATGCTCCTCTCCCTGTGTGTCAATTTCAAAGAACTCGAAAATCTTGGGTAGGAAATTGGCATATGGAAGGGGTGCGGTCAAGGGTGTGTTAATAGTGTGCAGCATGTAGGTCAAGATGAGATCGGGAACGTCGATTTCGTGTCCTGCCATGATAAGATAGAGAATGTGGAGCAAGTTGTCAGTGACAAGCTCCCTAGAGTTCTTCCTGGGCAGGACACATCGAGCAAGGAGAGTGAAGACCATCTTAGCCTCAAGTGACAGAACGTTATGAGTGTGTTTAGGCTTAGGTTTAGATGATTCAGCAGTAGGAATAGATCGAACGAAGAATTCCTTTTGGGCTTTGGAGATGCAGTAACTCTTGGAGGGATGAGCTTGAGTGTTTACAGTTTCGGGTAAGCCAAGAATTAGGGCTAAAGATGAGGAAGAAAGGGTGATCTTTCTTTGCTTGACTTGCGATGTAAGGGTAAGAACCCCTTTTTCTCTGTGAGCGGTGAGGTTGACAAAGAAAAGCCTTGTGAGGCGTGGGTAAGCAATGGTACCGGGGTTGAGAAAGGACCAGACATTAGAGTTTTTCAAAAGATTGACACACGGGAGGTTAGTGGATTCCAGAAAATCTAGATCCACATATTCGCAGAAATTTATGGGACGATTAACGAACCCATCTTTCCACATCCCGACTTTGGTATGATTCAGAAACCAAGAGAGAGGAGCGCCAGAGGATACCTCGAAATCGGCCGATGATTGAAGAAGATGATGATGTGGAGTCTTCCTTGAGGCAGGAGGATTCACTTGGCGTGGTTGATTCCGTGGAGGATGGCGATTTTCCCTTTTGATGATCCTGCGACGCCCCTGATGAATCTCTTCATCACTCTCAGAAGATGAATCAAGTTGTCGGAGAGTGGCTTTGCCATGATATTCCTCCATAACGGCCTATCCCTTGTAATCCGAAGATCGGGGCCGTTTGGATTCATCACCATGGGAGGAGGTTGAAGGTCTCTTTGGAGCCATGAATTCGGCTGAGCTCTTGAGTGTTTTTCTTGGAAAGAGAAGAAAACAGAGAGAGAGAGAGAGAATTGAAAGAGATGGGGCGATTTGACGGGTGGGAGATTTGGAGTATAAATAGAGTGGAAAGACCTTTGAACTCCCAAATGCAATCTCAAGATTTTAAGATTCCGGATGCATTAAACAAACCCCTATAAAACCGTTCCAACTTATCCAATGTGAAACCAAATTTCAAAAAGATAATAAATGTAATAAATGAAATAATTTGAAAGAGATAAATCCGGAATAAAATCTTAACAGACAAAGAAATCTAAAACCAAAAAATCTTGTGAAAGATTATCTTTAGAGATAACATCCAAAGATTTTGAACAGAAAATCAAGATCAAAAACAATAATAAAAAAAACGGTAAAACTTCTTTTGGTTGAATATCTATGGAGATATTAACCAAAAGATCTGATCCAAGATATAATATTATGAATAATTGATATATGACCTTATTATTGATTAATAAGGTCTTGAAATTTTATTCAAGATCTGGGCGTAGGGAATATGATCTTATAAGATAACTCCCCCTACGTTTATGCCTCCTTATTAAGCATTCCAAGTTCCAGCCTGATGAAATTGAATCTCTCTTCAGGTAAGGGTTTTGTGAAGATATCTGCAAGTTGTAGTTCCGTAGAGATGAAAGTCAAGGACACATCTCCTTTTTCTACATGATCTCGAATGAAGTGGTGTCTTACATCTATGTGTTTCGTTCTTGAATGTTGTACAGGATTTTTGGAGATAGAGATAGCACTTGTGTTGTCACATTTTATTGGGATGTCCTTATAGTTAATTCCAAGGTCTTGGAGTTGTTGTGCAATCCATAAGACTTGAGCACAACATGCTCCAGCAGCAATATATTCAGCTTCGGCCGTTGAGAGGGCCACTGAATTTTGCTTCTTGGAATGCCAACTTATAAGGGATGACCCAAGAAATTGACAACATCCGGAGGTGCTTTTCCTATCTACTTTATATCCTGCAAAATCAGCATCGGAGTATCCGACAAGATTGAAACTAGATTGATTAGGGTACCATAATCCGAGATCCTTTGTACCATTCAGATATCTTAAGATCCTCTTTACTGCTATAAGATGAGATTCTTTCGGGTTAGCTTGGAATCTTGCACACATACAAACACTGAACATTATGTCAGGTCTACTAGCAGTAAGATTAAGGAGAGAACCGATCATACCTCGATATTCTTTCTGATTTACCTGCTTTCCGATAAGGTCTTGATCCAAGGAGAGAGTAGAGCTCATAGGAGTTTTTGCAACTTTGGATTCGATCATCTTGTATTTCTTGAGAAGTTCTCGAGTGTATTTTCCTTGATTAAGGAATATACCTTTAGAACTTTGATGAACATGAAGACCCAGAAAGAAATTTAGCTCCCCCATCATACTCATCTCGAATTCCTTACACATCATATTTGAAAACTCCTTGCACAAAGATTCGTTAGTAGCTCCAAACAATATATCATCCACATAAATTTGTACAACTAAGATATCATTACCTTGAGTTTTGATGAATAGAGTTTTGTCAATTAACCCTCTTTTGAAATTATTTTCCAGAAGATATTTTGAAAGACGTTCATACCAGGCTCTTGGGGCTTGCTTCAAGCCATAAAGAGCTTTGTCGAGCTTATAAACATGATCTGGAAATTCATCATTTTCAAAACCGGGAGGTTGAGCGACATAAACCTCTTCATCTAGGAAACCATTCAAAAAGGCACACTTAACGTCCATTTGGAAGAGTTTAATGCTCATGGAAGAGGCGAAGGCAAGGAGCATGCGAATAGCTTCTAGCCTGGCTACGGGAGCAAAAGTCTCCTCGTAGTCAATTCCTTCCTCTTGATTATATCCTTGAGCAACAAGACGAGCCTTGTTTCGAATGATGTTTCCTCCTTCATCAAGCTTGTTTCGAAATACCCAACGAGTTCCAATAATAGATTTGCCCTTTGGCCTTGCCGTAAGGGTCCATACTTTATTTCGCTCGAACTCGTTAAGCTCATTCTGCATGGCTATAATCCAATCAGGTTCTTGAAGAGCTTCGGTATACTTCTTGGGCTCTATAAGAGAAACAAATGCGTGAAAAAGCACATAAGTTTCTAACTTTAGAACGTGTTTGAACACCAGATGAAGGATCAGAAATGATATCGGAAGTAGAGTGAGATGAGGCATGTTTGAATCTTCTTCGTGCAGATCCTTGGCTAGGAGTAGGATCATTGGAAGTGTAAGGATATGGCTCCTGAGGTTCAGGAGGATTCGTAGGATAAGGGCCTTGAGGTTCCGGAGGAGGTCCATCTTCAAGACTGGCTTCATTTGTAAGGCCTTGAGACGTAGTTCCAAGACCTTGTGACAGATCAGTAAGATCTTGAAATGGTTCCTGCATATTTCTGGATATGCTATTCTCAGGATGATTGCCTTCTCCATCTGATTCATCTCCCTCATGAGTGTTTAACTTCAAATCTGCAAATCCTTCACTCAAGGTACCGTTATCATTTTCATCAAATAATACATGGATACTTTCTTCAACGATTTTAGTACGTTTATTGAATACTCGATAAGCCTTGCTTTGAGTCGAGTATCCAAGAAATATACCTTCGTCGCTACGTGCATCAAATTTCCCAAGATTATCCTTGCCATTGTTATGCACGTAACACGTACATCCAAATGGTTTAAAATATGATATGCTTGGTTTTCTTCCTTTGAAAAGCTCATAAGGAGTTTTCTTTAAAATTAATCTAATTAAGCATCTATTGAGAATATAATTTGCTGTATTCACAGCTTCTGCCTAGTAAGACTTCGGCAGGTTATTCTCTAATAGCATAGTCCTAGACATTTCCTCTAGGGTGCGGTTCTTTCGTTCCACAACACCATTTTGTTGAGGTGTCCTAGGAGCTGAGAAGTTGTGAGAAATACCATATTTCGCACAAAATAGATCAAAGTTTAATTGATCGAATTCTCTACCATGATCACTTCTAATAGAAACGATAGGTAGGTTTTTCAAAGTTTGTAACTCCTTACAAAGTTTGGAAAAATAAAACAGAGTTTCTGATTTATCTTTGAGGAAGAAGACCCAAGTAAATCTAGAATAATCATCAACAATAACTAATATGTATTGTTTACCTTTGGGAGATTTGACACGCATAGGTCCGCAAAGATCCATGTGTAGAAGCTCTAAGGGTCTAGTAGTACTAACGACCAGCTTCTTTTTGAATGGACTGCGGGTATGTTTACCCCTTGAGCAGGCTTTGCAGAGATCATCCACTTTGAAGTTTAAATCAGGAATGCCTCGAACAAGATCCTTTGAACTGAGTTTGCTGAGGGTATGCATACTTATATGCCCAAGTCGCCTATGCCAAACCCTTGGATCTTCAGATAAGGCCTTGAGACATTTCAGATTGGATCCTGCAATACGATTAGTATTAAGAGCATAAATGTTAGAGTCCATGTATGCAGTAAGAACAATTTCTCCGGTCTCTTCATCTTGTACAACACACTTCTTCTTGTTAAAGCTAACAAGATTTCCCTTATCACAAAGCTGCGAAACACTAAGAAGGTTATATTTTAAGCCATCAACAAGATGAACATCATTGATAGAATTGTTTGAATCAACACCAATATTACCAATACCGACGATGTTGCATTTTGCTTTATCACCAAGAGTAATAGTTCCACCGGATTGCTTCTTTAGATTGTGAAAAAGAGATTCTTTTCCACTCATATGTCTTGAGCAACCACTATCCATTATCCACTTTTGATCCTTGGTCTTGGTGATATCCTGCAAAACACAAAATCAACCTTTTCGGCTAGACCAATAAACTGATTTGGATCCATTGCGGGGGTAAACAATATTTGGTAACTTCGTCCCTTTTGGAACCCAAACCTGTCTTATCCGCTCATTTAACCGAACAGGAAAGGTATTTCTAATAATGTAAGGATCCGTTCTCCTATAAGGGCACGTCTCCTTTACATGACCTTTCTTACAACAAAAGAAACAAGTTGGAGATCGCCAACTTCCTTTAGCTTTAACGAACTTGGTAGTAGGCTTTGCAGGGAAGTTCCTGTTGTAACCTATACCACTTCGATTCAAGGAGAGTTGTTGTTCTCCAAGCATCTTGTCAAGAGTTGCTTTGGATCGGGTGAATTGCACAAGGGCTGTTTGTTGATCTTGACATTTCTTAGAAAGCTTCACATTTTCATTCTTAAGATCATTATTTTGATTCTTAAGAGAAGAGACGTTTGCCTTAAGTTCAGAAATTTCTGATCGTAAGGTCTTACTCTTTGTGATAGCTTCAGAACTTTGGCTGTCAAGATCTTGCAATTTCTGCGACAGCTTTTTTATGCACGTTTCTTGATCCTGCACTTTCTCTTTCAAGAGGCTTATTTCTTTGTTGTAGGTCTCCTCATTTGAAATCATATTCTTCAAGAATTCAGATAAAACATTGATAGGGCTAGAGAGAAGATTTCTTACAACTCCATCTAAGTGTTGATCCTTGGTTTCGTCGGATTTTGCCATAAGGCACAAGTTTGCATGTTCCTCTTCAGCGTCTGAGTCACTTGAACAATCCGAGTCACTCCAAGCAGCCATCACTTTCTTGTTGGACTCCTTCTTCTTTGCTTTGTTCTTCTTCTTTATAGGACATTCTTTGACGAGATGATCTGATTCACCACATTCATAGCACGTAAGAACTCGACTCTTCCTAGAGGAGTTAGAAGGCTTACCTTTGGCGAATTGCTTTTTCATTTTCAATATGCGTGCTAATCCACGAGTGATTAGAGCAAAAGGATTTTCATCATCATCACTATCGGAATCTTCCGATGGTTCTTCTTTCTTGACCTTAAGAGCAAGATTTTTGAGATTGGTAGGAAGTTCCCCATCATCCTCGTTGAGGATCATTTCATGGGTTATTAACTTTCCTAGTAGATCATCAAGAGCCAATGTGCTAAGATCTTGAGCTTCTTCTATGGCTGTCACCTTAGGACCCCATTTAGCTTTAGGTAAGAACCTTAGTATCTTTCTAACCTTTTCTTCATTTAAGAAGGTCTTACCTAATGAGTCAAGGTTATTTATGATTTCCGTAAAACGGGTAAACATAGCTTTAACTGACTCATTAGGGTTCATCTTAAACAATTCATATTGTCTAAGAAAGATACTTATTTTGGTCTCTTTGACCTGGCTGGTTCCTTCATAGGTAACCACCAATTTATCCCAGATTTCTTTTGCTGTTCTGCATGAAGAGATACGGTTGAACTCATCCGTACTCAATCCACAGTACAGTAGGTTTATGGCTTTGAAATTCTTAGCCACACTTTCTAAGTCAGTCTGAGTGTATTCATCCTCTGATTTGTCCACCCTCGTTCCATTGGGACCTTCTTTCTTGGGGATATTTGGTCCTCGCATAATGATATGCCAGAGTTCCAAATCTTGATCACTAACAAACATTTGCATTAGAGATTTCCAATGCATGAAGTTATTCCCAACAAAGAGAGGTGGACGAGAGATAGATCTTCCTTGGCCGAAACCACCTTGCCCTTCACCTGCCATGGTTAGACTCACAGATAGTAATATCTAAGAAACGTGAGTGAGGCTCTGATACCAATTGAAGTGCGGAATAGGCAGATATAAAGCACGATTATACTCCAGAAGGGGGGTTGAATGGAGTATGGCAACTTTTCGCAAAAGCTGAAACTGGTAAGATCTTACTGTCTGAGGTAAGACCTTATTTGTAAAGCAGAACCCAGTTAATAGAAACGAGATAAACAAAGAGTAAACAAAATACACAAGCGAAAGTAAAGAACAGAAAGAAAGGAACACGCGAATTGTTAACGAGGTTCGGCACAACCGCCTACGTCCCCGCCTAGGGTATCCAAGTCGTAGGATTCAACAACTTTATTTCACTTTATCTTATGAGTCCTAGATACAACTTCTAGAAGACCTTCCCTCTTCTAGACTAACTTCCTATCTAGCAACCCAAACGCTCTAGTGAAATAAAGCAACTAAGGATACCGGAGTACCCTCTATGATTGGGTAAAGAACCCTGAGTATAACTCAAAATGAATTGTACTATGAAGCTTTAACGAAACCTCACACACTCAAAGTAAATACAAACAATAAGACAAGAGAGTAGTGTGATCGGAGCTTTGAGGAAGAAGAGCTTGCAGAAGGTCAAGTGTACGCAGTAAGTGTTGTGTCTTCTGCAGCCGCTTACTTCTCCCATATATATAGGCCAACACGTTTAATTTGAATCAAACGTAAAAGCCTTGATCTTCTCCTGGTGGTTAGCAGTCGTTGCATCATATCTTCTGGGAGAGAGATCTTCGGTATGAAAAGGGCCACCATTCCAGAACCTTCATAGGAGATATGCTGAGTTGATTGCTGATAAACTCGTTCAAATAGCCCTATAAAATCTCAACAGAAGGTATGAAGTAGATTCAAATAAATCCACCATTGATCCATATATCCAAAGTTTCCTTTAGGCCCAAATAACATATGGCCCATTTCTAGATGGATTAATAATATATTGAATCCAATAATTCAGATCCAAAGGCCCAAACAGCGAACAGATGATTCAAAACAATTTTGACACTCTGTGTGACTTGCTGTGTGTTTTCTGTAGTATTGGTAAGACCTTACCAAACTCTGGATACCAGAGTTTTGGCTTTTCATCAATTAGGGCTTTATCCTCATCAAGGTGGAGGTTAACAAAGAAGACGACTACGAGGAAGCTGCGCTCGGAGGAGAGTCTTCGGCGGCGATGACCGGCGTGTGGTCCTTCGTTGGTGGCAGCGAGGGGAGGTGGTGGTGGAATGGTGGTGGTCGGTAGTGGGCGGGCGGCCGGGCGTGCAGACAGGGTGGGCGGTGGTGGTCGGCGGTGGACTGGTTGTATGCCTCTGAATTTGGGGAGGTGAATTTGGGGAGGAAGAGGATTGAAACTTGAAAGTAAAACGCGGAACGAAGCCGCGTTTTACCAGCTTTTGCCCCTTTTTTTTAGTTTTTTACATTTTAAAATATAATACAATATAAACGCAAGTTGAAACCGCGTTTTATAACCAATTTTTAATAAAAGGCGGTTTCAACCCGCGTTTCTTTAACTTATTTTTTTCTGATTTAATTTCCGTTTCAAATTTTAGAGCTACTAAATGAAACGCGGTCTCAGACCGCGTTTCTCTATGCAACCTGCAAAAAATGAATATTTTTGTAAATAGTTTGAACGCGTGAATATTTTCGTAAATATTTATTTTTAATGAATATTTTGAAAAAAATTCAGAAAATTGTCGTCGTTCCTATCAAAATATAACTCAAACCTACAAATTACTATAGTAAGTAAGTAAGTAAAAGGTCGATCCTACAAAAAATCAAGTATTCATAAGTAATTATATTTATCAATTAATAGAAAAGGAGATTTTGAGTAATTAAATTAGAAAAGAAAACAAAATAAACTATACACAAACTAATGCAAAACAATTTAGAAAAATAGTTCCACTTACAAGTATCCACTTTATTCGATGAATTTGAAACTTGCAACTTCCTCTAGCTTGTTCTTTTAGATTTCGTATGAATTTCATTGTCCCAACCTAATTTAGTTATTAGTCCAACCAGTCCTACCAACCCTTATTTCTTGAGCAATCCTTATAAAGACGGAGGATTTAACCGAATCAATAGCTTTAAGTTCGGAGATTAGTCAAGGTATCTGTAAGCCTTACACTGACGGAGGATTTCACACACATTCAACTTTCTACGTATCCAGTTAGTTCAACCATTGGTGCGTGCTAAAAATGTTATGAGTTTTAACACCCCAAAGTTGATTCTATACATTCACCTAATAACGAGTATTAGTAGCAAGTATAGGTTGATCCCACAGATAGTGCATGCGACTTTGGTCAAACGTAGTAAGTAAGCGAGCAGTTCGTAATGAGAGCAACAGTAATGATAGCGGAAAATAGTAAACGAAGTAATGATTGCAATAAATGTAATAATATGAGAAGAAATGTAAATTTACTTATATTCGCAACATTGATAAATCCATGATCATCGGGTTGTTTGGTTATGCTTGACTATCTTAGTGTCGGTTTGTGCACAGAGTTTTACAGCTTCCTAATTCGATCACTATCAATTCCCTAAACTCTTGGATAGGATTCGAGAAGCAATAATTCCCTAATCACATAAGCATATAATTCATGTAATTCTCGTATATTCGACATGTCACCTGGTTGTCAACCCAGCCATCGCATCGGCTAAGAATAACACTAAACTATATGTCATTACTCTTTCATATTCATGAATCACAACCTGTTCATCAAGATTTGTTTGCTACTATATATGTCGGATTAAGGCCCGCAATAGCGGATTTAGCTATAATCACTTAGCATGCTGTTTACCTATCTTAGTGGCCAAGTAAGACGAATAAACCACTTAACATATAAGAACAAGAGTAATGAATAACCCAATATGCATAAACCAAATAATAACTATAAAATAGTATTTAAACAACCCTCACATGTCTCTAACCAATGCACAAAATATAAGCAAAACCATATAAAAGGTTTAGCTGAGCACGGCTTACCAAAAATAGCGGAAAAGAGAAAAGAGAGAGTGGAGAGTGTTGTGAGTGAATGTGTGTGGAATGTAGCTGACGGGAGCTATATTTATAAGCACAGGAAATCCTGGGAGTCGGAGTTCTCAAGGTAGAAGCAAAGCCTATTGGGTCAGATTTGGCTTTGGAGAAAATCTTCCAAATCTGCATCGGCGGGCGCCGATCATGTCTTCCCCGCTAGAGTCCTCAGCTAGCGCTATGGGTCGATGGGTGTCGGTCCTAGCCGTGGGTGCCACCTATGCAGTGGCATCATTTCTTCTTCTTCTTGCCTTATCTTGTTCGTTTCTCCTTCCGACTTCTTCCTTGACTCTTCCTTAAGCTTCTAAGGCTTTGTGTTATAGATTTCCTTTTTCGCTTTAGATTGGTTTCCAGGAATCTGCATAAATAGGCATAAAACGCGTAGATTTCGAACTTTGCGACTTTTAAGGCAATGAACGTACTTTATAATCCAAGACAAGATTTAGAAACTCACAATGCAATAATTTTAATATGAACAAAGCTTCCAATTGCAGGCAGAACGTAGAGAGTTTAGTTACACATGGTGAACAAAAGCTATCAAATTAAACTAAATTGTCTTGGATTATAAAAACTCTAACCTAGATCTCCTTACATAGTCACACAAACTGTGTCTTAAGATAAAAGATAAATAAAAACTAATTTATGATAGACTTTGGAAAAATAGCATAAAATTCGTAATGCGCTTCGGAAATGGGGTCCGCCGCGGTCGCAGTCACTATGCAAACACTTGTTGCAGTTGTGACACTGTTCATCACGGAAAAGTTTGGTCAAAGTTGGTCTTGAAGTCAACATGAAAGTTGTAAATCTCGGAAAGAGCTTTCCAACGCATACCTATAATAGTCAATCGAACAACCAAGACCTACAGAAAAAGCGAAACAAGTCCAGCTTATCGAGCGACAACTTTTGCTAACTTTTTATTTAGGCTTCTTCTTCTCATAACCTCTTTAGATCTTCATTAAGCTCCTTAGATCAACTTGAATTTCTCGATCAATGCGGTATCAACCCTAGTCTTCTCCTTGATCCACATTTACTTGAAATAATAATAAAAAAATGTGCAGATTTTGACTAAAAAATGTGTGCTATCAATAAGTGTTTAGTTAAGATGCATAACATCTTACTATGCTAAATAAAACCTATTATACCTACCTAAATGCATGCTATCAATCAGTATTTAGGATATTAATAATACTCCATCCATCTCAAAATATAGGTCGTTTGACTTTTTGACAAGTTTTTTAAGGAGCTAAAAACTATATGAAAAATTAATAAAAAAAATTAATATTTTATATAGTTTTTTCTAGCTAACACTTCAACTCTCGAGTAAAAATAGAGAGTGGGTCTTCTTAGCGCAGTCCTCTAACAAGCCAAAAAAGGTTTGTATGGTCGTACGTTGTTGACAAGGTGAGAGAACGAAACTCTGGATATGCATTCGATGAATCCAAAATTTTCAAGCACAAATATGATGAACTTCCACTCCATATGATTTTATGTTTTTTCCATATCCAGTTTAATGACCATCCAACCTTCTTTTTCTTTGTGACTCTTAAATGAGTGAAAATTTTCATGTGCAATCAAAATATTATCTTGAATTGCATGGTTGAATGCAAATGCCCCTTGTAGCGGATGAATAAGTCTTCCAACGACCTATTTCAGTCTTTCGATCATGATTTTAGAAATAATTTTGTAAATAGTAGAGAATGATAAAAATGACGCATGTTTTTGTAAGAAAAAACAAGTAACGAGTTTTAAAGTGGGACCTTTTTTAAATTGGGTGGGTCAAAGATGTTGGGAGGGTCATGCTCGGATATGGAATAATATATAAATTCAATGAGATTTCATCTCAAAATCAACTGATAATGAGGAAAAAAAAATCTCGCAAAACATATACTCCGATTTTATTTATGACATCTTACTATTTTTCGATGTATGACAACCCCTTTCTAACCGATCCGATCTACGAGTGCAAATCCAAGGGCTTACACCTCCCGGTAACCCCACAAGGGCCACGTGAACTCCACTCTCGTATGTCTCCTCCTTGCTGGTCCAACCATCCACCACCACCATCCCCACCCCCCGGCCTGCAGCCATATCATTTTGCTTATACAATCATTTGGACATTAAATACTTAACCATGGTTAAGTAACTGAGGAGTAATAGAAACTCTAGTTAGCTAGGCAAAATGATTAAATGATGAGGGATCAATCAATCAATAGTACTATAGATAAATAGATGAGGTGTGGGGTGTGATGATTGGAAGGGTGGAAAAAATCCGGAAAGTATGGTCGCTCTGTCCGTGGCCGTGCAATTTCATGCGTTGTGAGTCGACGTTGTTATGGACCCTAATTTATGTGTACAATCAGTTTGTATCATTTCGTTTGCGAGAATATATTAACACAATATTTTAAAATTATAATGTATATATAACCACTTATTTATATTGATTATTTTTAAAAATATTTTATTACTAATAATTGTAAAAATAGAACGATCTATTTTTCGGTATAAATTAATTAATTTTATATTTATATAATTTCAAATAGATAATTAATTATTGTTTTTTTTTATTTTGACAAAGTTCATCTACACTTTAAAAAAATGATATCATAATATGGCTAATATTTGTTAACTCCTTTGTTTTCTTTTTCTTGCAAATCATGTCTTTGTAACCCTAATCAAATTAAATTTTATGTTTTGATCAACTTTTCAATATAAAAGCCTATAAACTATATTGTTTGGATACTAAGAGCAAGCCCAACAGCTTTGCTAAAATAGAGAATATGAGAGATTTTAGAGAAAAAAGCCATTTTTGCACTCCAACAGCTTCTCTAAACTTATCTTTAAAATAGAGAAATGGATGGAAAGAGTGAAAAAATCTCTAAATTTGTAGGAAGAGGAGTTGATCTCTATAATTTAATGTTCACTTGTCCCTAGATAGAATTTAATAACACAATCCCACATTGTCACCCATAATATAGAAAAAAAATAATTTCATACTTACTAGTAATAAAAATATAATTATTTTTAAAAATTAATTAAAAATTTGATATGATTTGATGTAATATATAAATTAATTGTGTTAAATCAATATAGATAGATAAACCAAACATCATAATTCTAGGTTAACTTTTTTAAATAAAATAGGATAATTAATTTCATCCAATTTAATGCTATAAAATTCATATTAAAAAATTAGTCTATAAAATTTTCACTTAAAAAATATTCACTTGAACTCATAACTCATATTGGAATGATTTTATTTTTATAAATTATAAAGTAAGCCTTATTATTTAATTAACTTAATTAATTAATCATATATGATCAATCACCAATCTAATTTATAATAATATATATATTAACCAATTGAAAATAATAAGATTAAATTTGAATAATATTTTATCCAATTTCATGATAACTTTTATAGTGACATTCTAAATTTAATATTAATACCATTTAAAAATAAATATCAAAATTTTCTTTAGAGTTTGTTTAAAAAATATCATCTGAGAATATAATAATAATAATAATAATTAATATATCGTACAAAATGATGGGTAACATATACTAGTTCACCAACAAATATGAGGCTAAAAATTAGAATTAAGTTTAAATGAAGTTTTAGAAATGTAGAATTAAACATCTTTAATAAATGCATTTATTTATTATAGTCATGTAAAAAGCTGTAAAATAGAGAAACTGTTGGAGTTGGAGTGAATTTTTTTTAGAGATTTTGATATTTTAATCTCTATTTTAGAGATTTTTTACCAAATCTGTTGGGCTTGCTCTAACAAATACTCCCTCCGTTTCAAAATAAAAGTTGTTTGGACTTTAGTGCACACTTTTTAAGGAGGTAAAAACTCTATAAAATATTATTTTTTTAATCAAATTTTTTCCATAATTTCATACTTGTTAGTAACAAGTATGAAATTATGAAAAAAAATTGATTAAAAAAATAATATTTTATAGAGTTTTTACCTCATTAAAATACGTGCGGAATAGTAAAGTGACATTTATTTTGAAATAAAGGGAGTACATAATTAGTAGAGATGTTCAATTCTTGGAATCTCAGTTTCCATTCAAGGACAGAGATTAGAAATCTAAAGTAATTATGTACTTCTGTATAGACACATTTACCTTTGGTAAGTCTTGCTGAATTTTCTTATATATCTACGCAATTTCCAATCTGTGCCACATGATCTTGGTTCTCTTGGTGAAAATTTTGTTACTAATAATACATATGTGAATTATGATGACATTATTAGTGATTTTCTTGGTGATTCAACTACCTATGTGTTTATGAATGATAATAATCTTGCCATGGTTGATTTTCAACCTAGAAGGTCTACTAGGATGCATAATCCCCCTGCAAAGCTTAAAAGACTTTTTTTTTTTAATGTTCTTCTCTTCCTACAAACAGTTCTATATCTTAGTCTTTTTTGTCTATTGCATTGAGAGATGTTCATACTCTTATGATTTTATAAAGTCTTTTGTGCGTCTTGTTTAGGTTCCCGAGCCTCGTACATTTGCTTAAGCTAATAAAGATCCTAGTTGGATTGAGGCTATGAACAAAGAATTGGAGGCCGTGGACAAAAAAAAAAGACATGACAACTTGCTGAAATGCCTCCTGGTAAGGTTCCTATTGGCTCTAAATGGGCATTCTTAGCCAGCTTTACATTCTTGTTAGGTACTTCTGTGTTGTTTGAATATACAAGTTGCATTTTTAATAGTTTGTTTTATGATGTAAGGGGTGTGGTTATCTCCTACTTGAGTACTACATACATAGCTATTCTTCTTCTTTTTTAATGAGAAAACTGAATTTGAATTGCGAGGTTAAGATTTATGTGACCACGTGAAAATTAGAGTTATGCCTCATTGTTGATGGACTTAGAGGCGGTCAAAGTCGTCGCATCTATTTCTCAAAACACATAGAAAACATTATAGTTATCGAACAAATTGAATTGCTTAATAGAGCAATCAAATTCTTCTATCTCTCTCTCTCTTTTTCTATAGATTTGTTATTTGATAATTGAATTTCAATCTAATGGGGTTGTTGGATGATTTATGTTTGAATTTATTTCGTTATTGTGTACTACAATATCGCCGTGTTTGATAGGGTATTAGAATAGGTTATGGAGTTTAAAAAAAATAAGCTCTGAGCCTCCATGTTTGGAAGCATTTTCGGCAGTAGGTTATGTAGTTGGAAGTGAAGCTTATTTTCACCGATTTTGGAAGCTAGGGGGTGAGCTTTGGGAGGTTATTTCATCATGTTATGGAAATTTGTTCACTTTTGCCCATGCTTTTTTTCCCCTTTTCGGATCTGAATGGTATTTTTTTAATGTACATGCACAATACTCACTTACAAACCTTATACCCACCAAACATCAATCATCTTTTTTACAATGTTATTTAAAAAAAAATCTTCACTTCCCATATCTCCCTAATACACGAAATAAACTCCACCTCTTAAAAAATACTTAACCCCTAAAAAATCCCCCAATTGCTAAACACGCGCTAAATAAGGATAATTGGTTGTAATAATGGTAAAAACAAGAACAATACTCCGTAACAACAAGTCAACAATAATCAAGTTGGTCGTACTGAAGCAATATCTAGAAGTAATGATGATGAAAGAGTGAGTGGAAAAATCAAATAAGAAATGAGCAACTTGGCAAGAAATTGAGAAAATTCAAGGTCTTTTCAATCAAAAAATAATTGTTTGGAGACTCGTCCCTTTTAATATGTGATTTCGAGTTCCAGTCATATGAACGAAAAATTCTCTCTTTTTAAACCTATCCAATACAAGACCGACTACACTAAGCTCTCAAAACTAAAAAGGGTTAAAGACGGGTTTTCGTCTGCCGACTTGTCGGCCATCGAGATTCAGGTATATCTGATCTCGAATTATTACCTAATTAAAAAAATAAAATAAAAAAGGGTTAAAGACTTTTTTTTAAAAAAAAAAGTACTCCCTCCGTTCGGCAAAACATGTCATTTTAGGGTGTTATTTTTGTTCAAAAAAACTTGTCATTGTAGGTATTTTGCACTTCACTTTACAAAAATACCCTTGACATGATTGATGGTTTGTTAGTTGTAGTTTTCGATAAAGTAAAAAATGAGAGTAATAATTGAGGGTAAATTAGTACATTTGTTAATTGTCTTAAAAATTGTAAAAAAAAACTAAAATGACATGTTTTGCCGAACGGAGGGAGTATTGAAGACTTGTTGGAGGTTGGAAATTAAGAAGGAAATAGAGAAAGGTGTTATGGTGAATGGATTACATTTACATCCCCATTCAGACTGGAGGCTTGACCTGACTGCACTGCTACCTCTGCCCAGCTCTCCCCTCTTTACTCGGTCATTGCAGTTACACTTACACCGCCTTCTTTTTTTTATTTCAACTTATTACCCAATCACTATAACAATTAATTTCTCCTCTATAATTATAACTTAACGTTTTACTATTTACACACAATTTTTTAGGTATTAAAAATTATAGGAGTATAAAATATTAACGTTTTTTGATAATTTTATACTTATTACAATTAAGTTTGAATTTATAAAAATAAATATAAAAAATGTAAATATTTTATATAATTTTTATCATTCTAAAAAACGTGCATCAATAGTAACCGATAAGTTTTAATTAACAGAGGGAGCATGTAACCTTCCATTTTCTTTCACCCCACTTACTAAATCTATCACAAAAACATTAATTTTACACATCGATCCCCATTCCAAAATAAAATAAAATAAATTACAACACAAATAAACAAAAACTAGTATATTAACTTTTTTATAAAAAAAATTGGTGGCCTGACCAATAGGGATTAAAAATATTAATTTTGTCCTCAACTTCACGGCTATCAGTTCTTCTTAGTTTTGTCCATATCTGAGTGCCTGCTACGTGTTGATGGTGAGAGTGTCCATATTTGAGTTGTTGACACCAGAGTTGCTGACACCGATGTTGTTGACAATGAAATTGCTGAAGCCGAAGTTGATGATGTCGAAGCTGATGACACGGTTATTTCGATAATGCTGACAGTACTAATGCCGAGAACATTGTTGACGCTCTCACCATTAACATGCATGAAAAGATGCGGACAACAATTATAAGAACACACAAATTCACCAAGTAGAACAAGCCGAAAATACAGTAAAAAGATGCGAACAACAATATAAACACATAAAGTTTGGGCTATAAACGTAAATATAAAAGATGATCATCTTTTTGTAATTATTAAAAGTTCAACAAATTGATCGGAGCAAATTGACGACATCCGCTCCTTCGTCTTTGAATTGGTGCAGAATCCGAATTCGATTTCTCCGTCTTCGAATTCAACTTCACTGTCTTTCTCTTATGCAAAATCCGATTATGTCGTCATCATCATCTTCATCTTCACTGACTTCAACTTCTATATTGCAATCGGAGAACGACGGCGATGGGAGGCTCATCAGAGCAAGTTCAACAAATTGATCGGAGCCAATTGACGAAGCACTAGATCGACAAACTCATCGAAAGCAAGTCGCGACTCAAGAGCAAGGTGAACGGCGGAGGTGGGAGGCTCGAGAGCCAAAGGAGCGGGGGCATTGGACTTGGAGTTCCAACCACCTTCAAATCGATTCCTCAATCTCGCACCCTCTATGTCCGCTCCTTCGTCGACACAGTAGCAGATCTCTCTCTCTCTCTCATCTTTCTCTGTCACTTGCTTTGCCATTAGAGGCCTTCGTTGCTGCCGATCCGACATCGGAGAAGATCCGCTCACTTATTTTAGTATATCCGCTCCTGTTTGCATATGTCCACTCCTCTTCCTCTGCTTTCATTGAATGAAGTCCGCTCCTCAATGAATCTCCATAGTGAGATTGGATCTTAGCCATAAGAAGGCCACTGTGCAATTGCCAATGAATGGAAGTTGGATCTTACAACTAAGCAGATGAAAGAGTAAAACTAGAAACAAAAAAAAGACCTTATTACTGAGGCACCTGCTCCTCTCTCTCTCTCTCTTTCTCCATGTCATGTGGGCAACAACCCTCCTTCTTCAAGAGGAGGCATGTCTTCTCCATCCTCCATTTATTGCTCTCCCGCAGTGCATTAATATGGAATAATCATTGGATGAGTAAGCATTTAAATGTTTATATATACTCCCCTCCTGTCCACCTTTCCATCACTGTCAAGTCCCTCCTCCTCCTCCTTCTTCTTCTTCTTCAATTTTGGCACCATCGGTTGGGCGGGAAATGGGGCTCCCTCTCTACTGTTGCCTTTTTCCTATACAAATATTGTACATGTTACAATTCCCCTCCTTCAACTGTGCATCCTCTCTCTCTCCTTATCTCCTATGCACTTTCTCTCCTGAGAATGGAGACTGTGTTTCTGGGATTTGGGAAAGGGATAAGCGATGGTATTTTTGGGATAAGGGAGGATATTTTTGTCATAGTGTACCTTAACCTAATTTAGATATGTTGGTGGACAAATAGTTAATTGAGTCTTTAAAAGTGGCTTGTAGAACAAATTTATCTTACCTATTAGAGGGATTATTGTTTTTTCATCATCTTTCCCTTAATAGTTTTAAAATTACTATAAACACTCTTATAAAACTCTGAAAACTTATGGCCATAAAGTGACAATATATAGAAAGCATGTTATGATCCACAAGAATATAATGACTGATAGGCAGTGGTAGATGGAGTAATAATTGTGAAAAGAAAAGCATGTCTCTGACCATTATCATATCACTCCCCATGATCTCTCTTTTTCTTCAAGCCTGTTAAATTTTCCTCTCAAAGTTACTCTTTTTGACAGTGTCCTTCCTTGCAAGTTGCTACTGCTCACTCTGCTTGCTCCATTGTTTTCAAATTAAATGGATTTTTATTTCAAAGTAGATGGTCTTTTATAATTTTTTTTAGGTAGAGTATTGTAATGATTGGTGTATTGTTTATTTTTTAAAAGATTTTGATTGATTAAAATGTGTAGTAAAAATTGAAAAAAAAATAGTACTCCGTAAAATTTATGAAAAAGTTAATGGAACAATAATGTTTTTTTAAATGAAATAATTTATTAAAATTTGTGCAAATTGGTAAAAACTCATATAGTATTTTGGAACGAGGGAAGTAGTATTTAAAACTGAATTTCACTTTTTAAACCAGTTTTTTCTCATAAAAACAACTAAATATTGTTTTTTTTTTACCTTTTTAACCGATTAATTAGTTTTAAAAAATTTATTTATATTATCATATTTTTATTATAAGATATAAGAATTACAAGTACAATTCTCATAAAATCAATTTTTAGCTTTAGAAAATTACTTTTTATTTTTAGATTTCAATCCTAATAGTTTATAAACTTGGCTTAATATATTATATTTAGACGAAAAATATCAATATATCAATTGTGATTTTTTTAAATACCAATCCATAACCGAAGTTTTTTAAATAGGTCAATATGTCCAAACTCCATACTCCACATATCTTGCAATATATAATCTCTAAAATCAAAAGTTTTTTTTTTAAAAAATCTGTATTATCTTAAAGAGCAAGCAATTACAAGTTTATAACTTTTAATATGATCAATACTAGCTTTATTAAAAGGAGAACAAACAAGAAAAAAGGTGAAGGCCCATGTGAAGAAACACCATGATGATGTTAGAGTTAGCAAATAGCAATCCATGTCCAAGTTCCCAATCATGACCATCCAATCTTCTCATGATTTTGATGGTCCTAAAACCATTATTATGAAAATTGAAAGTATATCTTTTTTCTTTTCTCTCTCTCTTTTTTTTTTGTCTATTTAAGGTAATGGGTAAATATTTTTTTTAATGAAAAAATATTACATCTGTCGTTTATCTTTTAGTATACGTTTTTTTTATAATGGAAAGTAGTTAGGTCTGACTACATTATGTCCGTAGTCCAGCCTAGAGCATCCTTATAGATGAGAACTTGCAATTCTATGTCAGAGTTTAGTGCATGTTTTTTAAGAAGGTAAAAACTCTATAAAATATTAATTTTTAAACTTTTAAAAATAATTTTATACCTATTAGTAATCAGTATAACAATAAAAAAAAATTCATTAAAAATAATATTTTATACTGTAAAGTTTTTATATTCTTAAAATATGTGTTAAAAGGTAAAAAGACACACGTTATGAAACGGAAGGGGTACTAGGCAAGTAGACAGAGTAAATACTCCGGTGTAAATTGGGTCATGAGTCTTGTCAAAGCTATTGTCATGTTTTGAATAACTGGAACATGTTTTCTTATTTTCTTCCTTATAATCTACAACTTCTAGAAATGATCAGGCAATATATTGACTTAATAATTAATCCAAAATAGTATTGTATTTTTTTTATATATAAAAACTAGTACTGTATTGATCACAATTAAGTTGTTGACAAATAGTCAAATACAGATCGGTAGTATTGATCACAAATTCACAATTAATTGAATGAATGAATTTGGGATATGTTCATATTTGTGTTAATTTTCTACGGGTACTTAAGTTCACTTTTATTTGTCATTTATTATTTACCTACGTTTTATTAATTTTTCTAAATAATATCAAATTTTTTAATAATAAATATAATAATATTAAAAATATTAAAAAATAAATATTTATATAATTTTTATTATCTTAAAAAACGTATATTGGTTACTCGGTTAAAAACCCATTAAGTTTAAAAACCCAGAAAGTAGAATATATTCATGTGTTTGGTTGATAGAAAGACACAGGAATTCAACTTCCCATTAATTTCAATTCCTCCAAATCGTAGGAAGTTCACTTACCTAGGGGGACTAGGTAAGTTCAGGCTTTTTATCATGTTTTTTAATAAACTAAATACTATATAAAATATTAACTTTTTAAACAATTTTTTTTAAATAATATGACACTTATTATTAAGAAGTATTTATATTGTATTAAAAAATTACTAAAAACTTTATATTTTATATAGTTTTTAGCTCCTTAAAAAATGTGCCAAAAAGTCAAACGATATCTATTTCTGAACGAAAGTGGTATATATATATATATATATATATATATATATATATATATATATATATATAAATAAGGAAAAGGTACTCAAGCTTCCTGATATTGGACAAAATAAAATAATTAAGAAGTTTCACATTATTAAATTTCTTCCTTTTTTTTTTTACCGTAAGTACCTTTTCCTTTTCCCCAAAAATTTGTCTAGAAAAGAAATAACTTAAGCACCATGGTGGCATAGTGTATCGGTATACCCCTTTTTCTTATACTCTTTTGCTTATGGAAAAACGTTTTAGTTTTTTGTATAGAAAAATCAATGTTTTCCACTCTTAACTTCAAACCTGATTTTCAAAACATCTACATTGAAGATAAAAATCTCACCAACATCAATGTTGTGCTTAGCAAATGCGGCGAGGATCAACTGTACCAAATTTAATTGTCTTTGTTTATCTGTACCTTCTCATAAACCATCTCATCCTTTATCATTTTTTTCAAATTTTATTTAAAAAAAAAGTTTTGAGGTGAGAATAATTCCGTCCGTGGTAACCGGATAAGTAATCCTGTCCGTGGTAAATGACAACTTGCTTGCAAAATCAAGAAAATAATACCTTTTTTTTTCTTCTTATACTCCCTTTAGTCACTCGATTACCTTCCGTCAATCCATAACTAACATTTTTATTTTAAAAATATTATTAATTAACGCATAAATATTTTTTTATTACTTCATAAACAAAAACACTTAAACCCAAGAAAAATGAAATAGATTTCATAACTTACTAATCAATACATACCATTTTTAATTACCAACTAAACTAGTAACATTTTTCACACGTAAACACATTTTAATACCATCCAAATTCTCAACTTATACTTTTTAAATTTTTATTTAATTTTTTTTAAGTTAGAAAGACACTTTGAACACCTCAAAAGAAACCTCTCAAAGCACTTTATTTCCCCCCCTGCCTTTCATGATTATTTAATGCTTGCTTTTTGTGGACACGGTCAATGGTCAACATGCAGATGATGGGCTCATCCTCATGTATGTTGCACTTCCACCTAACCATCTCCCAGTACAATCCCTTAACCATGGTCACCTTTTTCTTTTTTCTTTTTCCATTTTTTTAATACACTAAATACATACAGTATTTACTCCGTAAATGACATCATTTATTTACTCCGTATCTCTATCAATTCTTTTTATTATTTTTCTTTTAAAAATATTGTAGATTATTACTTTATACTCCGTATCTTACCTATGTTAAAGTTCACTGTTTATTGTCGATTCATTCACGTTCTACAAATCTGATTTTCAGAAATACAAGCTTTCCGTAAAGGTTTTTAAAATGTCTTTAACCAGTATAGATTAATATCAACCCCCTTTAAAGAAATTGCACCTTTGTATTTATAAAAGTTAAATGTGTAATATCATGTGATGTAAAAAACCTTTTCATTAATTCATCTGAGAACAAATAACTCCAAATAATACTCCATATTAAGTATCATATTAGAACAAAAAATATTACTATAAATTTTAAGAATACTTAAGTTTATATACAAACTATATTAATATAATCCAAAAATAATATATTTATATAAATGATTTTAAAATCCGGACAATATTTTGACTAAAACACTAATATGAAAATGTTTGATAATTAATCAACATTTCAGCCAAAATCCAAGTAGAATTTTTTATTTTTATGTTCTTTTTTGTTTTTTATTGGACCATCTATAAAAACAATTAATGATATAGTACATTATAAAATAATTGAACAAAATGAATTTTAAGAAATCCTTTGATAAAATTGTTTTTCTATCTAATTCAAAAATCTATTAATCAATGACAACTAAATATTATATAAAGTGTTGCAGAGTATAAATGTTCCGTTTGGCAAAATTGTAGTTGTTAGAGTAGATGAAGTTTTTGAATTATTTGTGTTAAATATAGATTAATAAGCTAGTATAATGTTTGGTAACCATAGTTGTTAGGGTAGCTGATAAAAACTTGTGAATAAAAACCAAAAACTTCGAAAAGTTTGGGTGAGTAGCTGTTGAAAAGCATAGATTTCAAAAGCTAATTAAACTAAAATCTCATATTGATTTCATTTAAAACTATATAATACAGAGTATGAAAAATTATAAACTCCGAAAAGATACTTACTTTGGCAAACGAAATAAAAGTAAAAATAACTTATATATTGTATTAAAAAAAGTGAAACAATCGATTACATTAGTCAAAAATAGATTTTTTTCATTATTTAAGATATTTTTAAGATCTAAAAATTATACTATAAAATATTATTATTTTTAATATAAATTCATATTTATTAACAATTATTAAATTATATAAAAAAAATTAATATTTTATATAATTTTTATTTTTTAATAATACATACTCCGTAAGTGTAAAAGAAATGTATTGTCGAATGGAGAAGAATATTTTATGTACAAACTTATTCATTGTACATGTGTGTGGCTCGTGTGGGGGCTCAAACGTTATGATTTGAGATGACAGTATTTGTAATCTTCCTACCAGCTTTCTTTAATTTTTATCCCTATTTTTGTCCACTTTTTTTTTTATTATTAAAATTATAAAAAATACATTTAATTTAGAATTAAATGCAAATGCATGTTTCACTGACACCAAGTCATGATTGAACTGTTGCCTCTCCCCCTCCCTATTCTCTTGCTCCCCCCCTATATAATCTCCCTCCCCCTCCTTCCTCCCTCTCCCATCCCAACCCCTCCTCCCAACAGCAACAAATCCTCACCAGAAATCCATCAACATGGTGGCTGATAATGAAGATCTAGGGCTTAGCTTGAGCTTGGGCTGCTCCACCAGTGCTAGCGCTAGCCATGCCGATGGCGGTACTGCCGGATGTGCCGCCGCTCCCAATCACTCCCCGTTTCAGCTCAATCTCATGGCGCCGTCTTTGTTCGCTTCCTCGTCGTCTAATTCTTCCTCTTCGTCTTCTCTTCCGCTCGCGAATCTCCCTTTTCCTCCGGCCGCGGCTCCGATCCAGAGGCCTCCGTGGCTCGATTCCTTCAATAACTCTTCTGGTATGTTCCCGATCCGGATCCGCTTGCATGTTCTCGATTTCTCAGATCTCTAGCCTGTGAATAGCGATTTGATGTATTGAATATTGATGGTTTACCGCTTCGATTTCTGTTGCAGTGGATCGGACAGGAGGAGCTGCTGCTGCGGCATCTACTGGAGATCCGATGTCGTTTCTGAGAGGAATCGATGTGAATCGGCTCCCGGGGAGTGTCGCGGACGACGACGAGCCAGGAGCTTCGTCGCCGAACAGCACGATCTCCTCCTTGAGCGGAAAGCGAAGCGAGCGAGAAACCGCTGCTGACGCCGGCGCCGGCATCAGCGACGAGGAAGACGCGGATACCTGCCGGAAGAAGCTTCGCCTCTCGAAGGATCAGTCCGCCGTTCTCGAAGAGTCCTTCAAGGAGCACAACACGCTCAATCCGGTAAAAATCCAAATCCCGCAAATTCGATCCATCTCCAGGGGCTTTTCGGTCATTTCGCCAACTAACTTCTGCCTTTTCCTTTTTTCTCTCCCTTCACAGAAGCAAAAGCTGGCGTTGGCTAAAAGGCTCGGCCTGCGTCCGCGTCAGGTGGAGGTGTGGTTCCAGAACCGGAGGGCAAGGTCGGTATTTTGACAAATTAATATATTTTTTTAATTCCGTTTTTACCCTCGTGATGGGGTCCTAATTACGGATTCTGCCATCCTGCAGGACAAAGCTGAAGCAAACGGAGGTGGACTGCGAATTCCTAAAGCGGTGTTGCGAGCAGATGACGGAGGAGAACCGGCGGCTGCAGAAGGAGGTCCAGGAGCTCCGGGCACTGAAACTCTCGCCGCAGTTCTATATGCAGATGACGCCGCCCACCACTTTGACCATGTGCCCCTCCTGCGAGCGAGTCGCGGCGCCGCCTTCATCGTCGGCCGCCGCCCCTGCCCCTCCCCCCGCCGGGCACCACCGTGGAGTGCCGGTGAACCCTTGGGGCGTTGCGTCAGGCGCTGTGCCGTTCCGGCCGTTTGAGGCTCTGCGGACAAGGCCGTGATTTCGGCCTGGTCAAGGGGCATTTTGGGGATATTAAATTAAATAGGTGTAGGGGTAATTTGGGAAACTAGAGCCGTTAGTGTGTAATGAATGTGGTTTGGTGGACTGAGGAAAACATGTTTTTTGGTGTTATGGAAGTAAACCATTCATCAATGATCCCTTTTTTTAAAAATTTCTTTTCATTTGCTTTTTTACCTTTATGCCCCTCTTCAGGTTAGGCTTTTTTGGTCCTATGGAAATTGGTAAAAAAAAAAAGAGGAAGGTAAAGTTTTGGGTGTAAAGTGATAAATCTGATCAATATATAGAGCATGATGGTTACTACATATATGATTCGGTAATATCGAGTATAGAATTGAAGAAATTATATTTAAAAATAATTAAAATTTAGGCAATATTTTTCAATATGAGTAAAAATTGTACACCAGTTGATAAAAAACGGATAACCGATTATTTTTTCATATTTTTTTTTATGGTTACCCTCAATTTTTTTGGGGTCAATTTTAAAGGATGTCTTAAGTTTTTTGAAATTCTGAATAGTGCCCTCAAATATTGAATTAGTCTAAAGAGAACCCCATCAACTCTTACCATTTTGTGTAGTCGTTTTGTTTATTGGGCCGCCAGGATTTGAGCCCAATCAGTTCATCCCACGATCCAATATGGCAGCATTCCACTTTTGAGTAGCCCTAATGAGTTTGAAAATGGAAACGATACGAAACGAGAATTCCTAAAAATAACACACGAAACGGACATTCAAACAATGTGTTTGATATAACGATCTAGTTTATCATCGGTAGGGTTAAGCGCTTGAGCGTATATATCCTCCATATGACATGATCGAGTTTCCTTAGTGTATACGAGAAAAAAAAAAGTTTAAATTCGCGATGAAATAATTACATTAAGACAATTATAATTGTGTAGAGGAGGAAATGCGACACAAATTGACACTAGTAATATAGCAAATGTATACATTGGCTAACAAAATGAATGCAAAGTCATAATACTGAAGTTGACCTTATCTTGTCTGTGATGTTTTGGGATAAACCTTATCTCCTACATGCCAATGCATACCTCCTCATATTGTTTCGATCAACATCATCACTCTTTTCATCATTGAGGATGGTGTTATATAATATTGAAATTTTGAATATGATGTAGCGGATATTGGATGGATTCATAGTCAATACTTTAAATTTTAATTTCTAAAATAAAGAAGAATAAAAAAAGACCAAAAATCCCGATAATGTAAGATAACTTTTTTTGGTTTATAGGTAAGCATTAGACCCATTATAATATGAAGAAGGGGGTTTAAACTCATGATTTACTGGTCACTACGTGTCATCCTTACCCACTAAGCTAGTAAGGTTTGACGATAATGTAAGATAACTATTGTGCTAATAGAAACTGAAGGACACACCTAGTCAGAAAAATATAATGAGTTATTCATTTAAATACATGCAATAAAAAAAAGTTGTCTCGACATATTCTTACTCAATATATGAAAAATCATGTAATCACCACGAAACTTATATTTCATGTTTTTTTTTTACTTCAGTATCCAATGGTGGGGATCCAAATGCAACCCCGCGAATGGAGTACCAAAAAGAACGCACTCCCCTTCTTGTGACTCCTGTCCACGCGCTCGTAAAATGGCTCATAAGAACTCTAAATTTCCACCTAAATCTCGTCGATCTATTGGTTTTTTGGCGAGTTCCGATCGGATTCGGTGCGAAGATCCTTCATGGATGTCAAGGTGTTGGTCACTCTCGCCTTCCTCCTTAAAAAACTAGAAATTTCAGGCAACAACTTTTTTTAAAAAAAAACAGAGATCGTCACTTCCAATGGTCTTAAACCCAATATTCTGAAGATCAAGGGCCGAGGAATCGAAAAGGTGGAAAAGAATTTTATAAAGAGGAAAAAAAAGCCTCTCATTTAACAACATTATCACAAAAAAAGTTTCAAAGTTTATTGTTCATTATATGGTTTCTAATATTCTTATTTTTGTTAGTTTTTTCTTCGATAATTTTATTTGTTTATTTATTTTTCGTTCTTTTAACAAAAAATAATAATATTTTCATAGTATTCTGAAAGGGAAAAAGAATATTATCACAATATGCTAACGGAAAATCAATATTTTTCTCCATATGTAACATATTAACTCAGGGCTCGTTTGGTTAGCTTCTTACTTCCCGGAAGTCCAAAATTCTAGGAAGTAAGCCTCAATACATGTGTTTGGTATGATTTTTGAAAATGAAAAAACATAGGAATTTCAATTTATGGGAATTTCAATTCCTATGAAATGGGAGAAGTTAACTTACCATGAGGGGTAGGTAAGATCTACTTCCTCCATTCACTTATCCCAAATCTCCTATAAATTTTCTTTTTTATTAAAAAAATCTCCAATTACTATGAAAATTCCATGTTTAACCAAACAAAACATAGGAATTGAATTCATGGAAAATTATTTCCAACCAAACACTTTTTTTATATTTCCCATGAAATAGAATTTATAGAAATTACATATCATGTGAAGTTACTTCTCGGGAAGTCTATTTTCCACGTTTAACCAAACGTGCTCTCATTAAACTTCACATATTTTTACTATAAAATGATGTAATTATTATCGTAATAAAAAAGATTTTTTTTCTAAGTAAACGAATAAAGTGATACCCGTATCATTTTATTCCAAAATCCAAAACAGTACCACATACTCCGTATGATTCTTTCCCTTCTTTGAAAAAAATTATTGGCTTTGTCACTGATAGTCAGTGATTGGAAGCACAAGCCATCATCAAATATAAATTGAAATAAAATTCATTAAAATTCAACGTTTTCAAAGAAAAAAATCAAATGTTCACTTTTGGTCTGTTGTGTTTCTTTTTTTTTTGATGGTTTGCATATTTTGTCTGATTTTGATTTCCTTTGATATTGATAATTTATTCTTCGATTTTTCTATCTAAAATGTCTATTTTAGAAAAAATATATCCTTAATTAAACTACATTAGCCAAATTTTAAATTAGATTCTTAGAATCGCTTATTTTTTGTAGGGTATCTTTCTCCATTTAGGATCTTATCCTATGCCCTTAGGACATAGGATATAAAAACCGTTTATTCTTATACCACTTTCTCAATTTCACAATTTATAATATAGGATTTCGAATACTTGTTTCAAATTTAAAAAGATAAAATAAAATAAAAATCTTCAGTCCGTAATGGCTGAATCCCTTGAAAAAAAAACCCTTCAAAAATTGAATAATCGTCCCCATATTTTCGCCCCCTTTCTCTCTTCCACCCCGGATCGGCGTCGTCGCGCATTTATCCGCCGGAAAAAGCGCCGGCGGGGCCCCACCATCCGGTATTCTCTCCCTTTCTCTTTTTTACAACTACATCGATCTTACTTTCTCCAATTGACGAAGTTTTGTTTCTGATCCGGAGTTCGCAGTGGTTGGGATATTTCCTGGGTTTTGATCTGATCACATGCTTCATTAAGATCGGTTGTTTGTGTCACTAGCGACAATACCAGCTATTTATGGTCAAATTTCTTCAAACCGCTTGTAAATTGTGCTTGATTATTTATGGTCAAGTTTTGAGTTATTGCGTTGGGGAGATTTCAGCTTATCTAGCTAGGGTTTGACAAGTACAGTGGAGGTGCCAAGCTGAGCTAGATATGTCAAGTTCGCTGTTCTACTGTGCCGTCGTTTCGATTTTGAGGGATGCTTGAGTGGAGGATTCCTTTAATTTTTGGAATTTGCAGGAAATTTTCACTTGCAATTAGCTATTGCTTGATTCAGAGTTATTGAACAAGAAGTTGAAAATTTCCTTTTAGTACTTAATTACGGATTTAGAGCTGTTGAAGTGCCAGTGCTCTATTGCTCTGATTGTAATATATATATCCTCTGCTAGTGTAATTTGACCATAACACGTGATTTTGAGGGATTTTTGTTGCAATGATCCTTGATAGTCTTGTGATCATTTTGAACCGCCACATTAAATCTATGGCCCGTGATTTGTGAAAATATGATGGTTTACTAAACGTGTTTCTGTGTATCATTAGGTGCTAATCTAGTCGTGGCCTTCTTCCTGCATAAATGGGTTGCTTTTCCTCTACTGCAAGAAAACAATCGCCTGGACATGAAGACCCTGTGGCTCTTGCATCAGAAACAGCTTGTACGTAGGCTTTGATCAGTTTTCATCATATTCTGTATAACTTCTTTTCCGTCTGCTTATTGACTAATTCTTTTGTATTCCTCAAATTCACAAATCTGCTTATTTGGTGTTCAAAAAAGATCCTGCTGTATGAAGGTTCTGCTTTGTGCTTGTTTGTTGTTTTAAATGATTTTACTCGTTAGATGCTCTATTAATTCTTTTGCTTTGTTTTGCAGTTAGTGTTAGTGAGGTTGAAGCTCTGTTTGAGTTATTCAAAAGTATAAGTGGCTCTGTCATTGATGATGGGCTGATAAGCAAGGTATCCAATCTTCTCTTATTCTATGATTTCCCACTTTTAACCCCAGTCAAGTGTGTTTGCCTGGTTGGTACCATTATGTGTTGTCTATCCTGATGGTTCTTGTACCCTATGGTTCTTCTCGTTACAATGGATATTGAACATTCTAGATCATCTATGCAATCATCTTGTAAGTCCACTGATCTGATTGAGTTGATAATGGATGTGACTCATTTGACAGGTCAATGATTTTATGTTTCTCATTCTTTTACACTGTCTTTTGTGTCTCCATTGGCAGGAAGAATTTCAATTGGCATTATTCAAGAACAAAAGGAAGGAAAATCTTTTTGCCAATCGAGTAAGTTTTTAATGAACGCATATTTTCTGTCCTTGAGGAATAATTACTGTTGATCTATACTTAATGTTCCATTCAAGGAGCTATTTATCTCTACCGAAATTTGGCTTTCTATGACACTATGACCTGGCCTGTTGGATTAGCTAATTTCGGTTCTAGCTTCTCTATGATGGTGTTATCTACGACAAAACATATAATTAGAGTATTTTATTTTAGCATTTCAGCATACAATAATTTTCTGTTTATTCATTCTGTTTTATGGGGCGGAATAGAGGAAGTTGCTGGTTGAGTTTCTTGCTACCAATTTTTCTCTGCCTACGACTGTGTTGTATGTTTGATGCAAATCTTATTGGGAGCTTCAGCATTTTTTTGAGCTTATGCTGTTTTCCCAAGAAAGAGAGTACTTTGAATATTTAATCTCTTAAGCTACTTAAAAAGGCTAAAGCTCCCTTTTCTAATTGTCATCAAGATGAAACCTGTATCTTCTTTGACATTTGATTAAGACAAGTTTATGTCATCTTGAAAGGGATAGTCCTATTCTTGAAGTAGATCTTTTCAATTATGGTCACAGCTATTATGTTAGATGGACTATATACATGGGTGCCGGACCTACATGGGCCAACGTGCCATTCAGATGAGATGTGTATTTTGACCATTTAAATGTTAGTTTTCCATCTAAAATACTGCATGCCTTTACATGCTCTTGATGTGAAGTTTTTACTTGCAGATATTTGATATGTCAACTTGAAAGGGATAGTCCTATTCTTGAAGTAGATCTTTTCAATTATGGTTACAGCTATTATGTTAGATAGACTATATACATGGGTACCGGACCTACATAGGCCAATGTGCCATTCAGATGTGATGTGTATTTGACCATTTAAATGTTAGTTTTCCATCTAAATACTGTATGTCTTTACATGCTATTGATGTGAAGTTTTTACGCGCAGATATTTGATATGTTTGATGTAAAGCACAAGGGAGTCATCGACTTTGGTGACTTTGTTAGATCACTTAATGTTTTCCATCCAAATGTATCACAAGAAGACAAGACTGATTGTGAGTTGTTCTACTTTTTATGAATTATCTTTCTTCATTCCTGGAATTCTTATATTACCTTACAGATTCGCTTATATATTACAGTCATATTTAAGCTCTATGATCTGGATGGCACTGGCTTCATCGAACGGCATGAGGTACTAGAGCTTTCATTCCACATATTTTTTTCTTTTCTTTTTTGCTTTTCTGAATGTTTTCCTGTTTGGATTGCCGAATCAGCCCTCTGTGAGATTGTATTAGTTATATCTGTCAATTGGGTCGGGACACTTTGGGTTCGGGTCAAGTATCAGTCAAGTTGTTACTTTAGGTTACCTTAATGGACCTTGAGCATGATTTTTTTTAAAACATTTTTTTTGTTGATTAAATAATTTCAAGAATTAAATTATGATTTTTTCTATGGTTTGGGTGTATCAAAACCCAATCCAACTCTAGAGATTTGCATGTCATTGTGTCAATAGGGTTGAAGATTTGAAGTAGTCCTAACAATCGGGTCAGGTCATTCCGGGTTTCGGGTAAAAACGGGTCTCAAGTAGATCCAAGTGAACTCGAACTTGGGTTTGATCGGTGTTGGCCTGTTGGGTCAATTTCAGGTTTGTCTATTTTTTCTTTTCTTTTTTTGACAAAAAATCGTATTTTGATGCCTTTTCGATAACTTCAAAATGCTGAAGTTAAAAATGTGGTTGTTAAGTTGTTCTTATTGGGCCCTATACTCATTAAAAGATACTATCCTAAGTTCGAGCGCTTGTAATAATATACTACCTCCGATCTAACAACAATAACAACCCAGTATATCCCGCGATTAGGCAGGGTCAGAAATCGGGATGTACGCACTCTTTTCCCAAACAAGTCGAGAGAATGTTTCCGATAGACCCAAAACAATAGGGTTCAAGCATCACATAACGATAAAGTATTTGATTTTTACTTTCTCACGATTTTTAATAAAATTTAAAACTCTATAAAATATCAAAGTTTTAATTAATTTTTTGAAATTATTGCATTACGATTAGTAAGAATTATAAAATTATTTTAATATTTTATAGAGTTTTTTAGCTTTAAAAAAAAACGTGTTGAAAAATAAAAAATCAAATGTTATCGATCGGAGGGAGTAATATACAATACAAATAAATATAAAAGTTGATTTGAAAAAGAAAGATAGAGTGCTTGTAAATTGTAATTATAAAAGATAATAAATTGGAATCTTCATGAATAATTTTAATAATATATTAATCACTGAAGTTACCCTAATATGACTTTGGGATTTTCTTGGTTTTTAATTGATCAAAGTTTTGTTTTAACAAATCGGGTCAGCCAGGTCGAAACCCAGTTGACCTAGAAAAATACCGGGTTTTCGGGTTTGGGTCAAAAAAAAAATCCCGGGTCTTGACCCAAAATTTTCTGGGCATTTGGGTCGGGTCGGATTGGGTTTTGACAGCTCTATGTTGAGGTCATTTGGCTTGAAAATTTGTGGGTCAATCGAGTTGCCCCCACTTCTGATTTGGATGGGGAATTCTCACCTCAAGCCCAATATGTTTCGAGTCAAGTGGAGTTTGATCATATTTTGACACCAGATTATGTAAATCGGAGGGCTTGTTTTAAATCCATGAGACAAAACACTTGCAGGTCATGCATGTGTATATAAACAGAGTGGTGATTTTTGCAGGTCAAGCAAATGCTAATTGCCCTTTTGTGCGAGTCTGACATGAAGTTGGAAGATGATACGGTAGAGATTATACTTGACAAGGTATTTGTTTTCAAATGTTCTCATGTATATAAACAGTATTTAGCTGCAAACTTGTGTAGTCGTGTTACTGGAAAGACATTATGGTCTTCTCTGCTTCTCTTCGTATGATCCAATTCTTAGTTACTTGAATACATCCCACCAGACTTGCTAGCTTCTATGAAATCACTATCTTCAAATGCCAGCACAGCCGTTTAAATCGACAACCCACAGATCGGATCTGTGCCCGGAACTAACTCGCAGTCTCACATGCTTGTTTCCTGCAGACCTTCCAAGATGCAGACATGAATCAAGATGGAAAAATTGACAAACAGGAATGGCAACAGTTCGTAGGCAGGAACCCTTCAATATTGAAGATAATGACCCTCCCTTACCTTCGGTGCGTGACCACATTGATACCTTATCTTATCATAGATCATATAGGACTGTCTTTTTCGTAGATCAGCACATCCATGTACTAACGAAATCCTACAGGGACATAACTACGACGTTTCCAAGCTTTGTTTTCCACTCAGAGGTCGACGAGTTGGCGACCTAGCAATACCTTCGCTTGTTAATTTGCGCTTTTCACGAACCCAAGAAGAACAAATATGAAGCCCCCAGCAGCCAGTCCCCTACCGGCGCTTTGTAGTAGTCAATAGCCTAGTTTGGTAGCTGTGTGTGCAGTGTGCTGGCCTTTCATTTCATTTTGGAAATGATAGGCGCGCTAAACTGGATCTCCTCACCCAACGTGATTCGGCATTTTTGCCCGCAAACAAAATGCGAAAGTGTCGACAAATTGGACGCGTGAACCCCTGAAACGTGTTTTTCGGGCAAACTTCAGATTGTTCGACAAGCAAAACACGGGCGTTCCCTTTAGTTTTTCCTTTGTTTCCTGTAAAGCAGTTCTTAATCTGATTTTTGGTGTCATTAATCAGTAATTATGGTAAATTTTGTGAAAAAAAATCTTATTTATATATGGGTAAATTACTTTGGTGGTCCCTAACCTTTAAGGGTTAGCCACTATAAGTCCCTAACATTTTTAAGTGTTAATTTTAGTCCCTAACCTTTTATATATTGCTACTATTTGGTCCCCCATCCAACTAAATGCCAACCTTTTTATTAAATGTACATTTTCTAATTGCCTTTTCTAAATGAAAAACTATTTTAGTTATTGGGTCTCCTTATTAACTATTTTTATTTGTTATTTTAATACAAACTCTTGTATTAGAGTATAATTTATTATATTTTAAGATTTTCCACTTATATATTCAAAATTTTATTTGTAAATTATAACTTCACACAATGAATGAGTTTTTAATGTGAAAATACTATAACACACATCTATATGTATTGATAAAATTATTTAATTTTCTAAATAAATCCGAGTAAGATTAGAGAAGGGTTAGGGTTAGGAAGAAGTCCTTTTTTGAAAGATCGGTAAATGTAATAAGTACTCTATTCGTATGAAAATAGTGGATGCTTAACTTGTTGACACATTTTTTAATAGGTTAAAACTACACATAAAATATTTTTTTAATAATTAGCAAGTCGGAAAAAAATCAAATATTTCAAGATTAGGGTAATATTGAACGGGGCCCCTAAAATTCATTGGACGACCTTGCTTGTAACCCTAACCCTTCTCTAATCTTTCTCGGATTTATTTAGAAAATTAAATAATTTTATCGTTTAGTTTAACTAGAAAATAGACGGGAGGACCAAATAGTAGCAATATGTAAAAAGTTAGGGACTAAAAGTAACACTTAAAAAGGTTAGGGACCCATAGTCGCTAACCCTTAAGGTTAGGGACCACCAAAGGAATTTACCCTTTATATATCTCATTACATGATCCAATCTAAAATCTCAACACCGCCAAAGAGTACTAACATTATTAGGGTGTGACTGGTAGTGTTTAAACCAGCATTTGCAGCAGTGTTTACCGTTTCAATATACGACCTAGTGTTTTATGTGAATGTGACAACGTTTAGCGTATCAACTAGCAGCTAAAGTCTATTATCAAAGGAAGCAATTCAGCAGGTGCATAGCTTGTAATAATCGGATGAAGGAGCAAGGGTTAATGGGAGGTCCCGAGTTCGATCTCTGCCTCCGCCCTTTCTCTTGGTGAAATAATCAAGGTTCACCTTGCTTATTATCATTGGGTCTAGGCGGTCGGCGCAAGCCGGTTTACCTGGCGCATGGCTCTTGCCGGCTGGATCACGTGTCCCGGGTTTACCACCAAAAGTGGGTTACCCTCGTTAACAAAAAATTAAAATAACTCAATCTTTATAGAAGGGTTATAAAAATATTTCAACCTTTTAACTGTAAGAAAAATACCCAATCTTTGGGAGAAGTGGTAACAAAATATCCCGACTCATTTTTTCGACCATAAATTGGGTCAAAACAATGACATGAAATTGGTCATATGATAATATTCTTATTAAAACAAGTCAATGTTATCCAAAATTCACCTAAATCTTAATTTCGTCAATCATATGTCATCGTTTTTGCCCAGGTTATTATCAGAAAAAAAGAATCGAAATACTTTGTTACCACTTCCCTCAAAGATTGAGTTATTTTTCTTACTTAGGCAAAATATTTTTTTAACATCCCTGATCCCTCTAAAGGTTGGGTTATTTTAATTGGTTTTGTCTAACAATCGAGGTATTATGAAATTTATTCACATGAGATCATAAGGGCTATTGACAAAATGTCAAAACTGCTACTAATAAGATGAATTTCACTAAATTGCATAACAAGTCATTTTCATTTCTAAAACTAATTTACAATTTGACCGACTTTGGTATGTAAGGGATCTCATTGAAGTTCTCATCCTTTGCCTAGTTCATTGATCTCCCTTTGCAAAAGCCAAATCCTCATAGTGTGTGCCTGCGTTGTTGTCGCTCTGAATTTGATACTTGAATCCGGGCTTTTTTCCTTGGTTCTTTGAAGTTGTGGATTATGTCTAGTTTTTTTTTATATTGGATTCGAACTTAGCGGAGCTTTATTTGTTCAATTGTTCTTGCTTTGATGTGTTTGACGTTTGTGATGTATTCATTGCTTATTATTTCTCTCAATAATAAGCAATGAATACATCACAACTTCAGGTGTCTGGTCGCAACGATCAGATACCAACTTGGTCGCAACCACCAATGGTTATAATTGAATTGCTGTTATTTTGTCTCGAATTCCTAAAGATGATGTCAACGAGCCAAATTAAGGGAACCACGCGCAACTTGGAGAGCCATTCTTCATGGGGCTAAGCTGCTTACTCAACTCTCTTTTGGTTACACCCATGGCTCCTCTGCGACAACTCTTGCTGACGTTGCTGCTCAACTGGTCTGTCATCCGAAGCCCCAGCAGCTCGCCGAACTGGACAAAAGGTGATCCGGGTCTCGCTGGTGGTGGTGGAGGCTGATTCAGGGACTCTTCAGGTACTTTGCTAATCGCATTTACATTCTCCTATGGAATCTGCAATGCCCTTACAGCTGAACTGTGGGCAGCCCACAGTGGCCCATGCTTACGCAGATGAATAGATGAACTATTATAGTCTTGAAGAATGTCGCCGTCTACTGGCAGACACTCAATGGGAAGTGAAGATCTATCATGTCTGCTGCCACGCAAACTCCACCGCCGACTCATTAGGAAACTGGCCTGCTGAGCATTCGCTTTACCTTAAGCTCTAGTTCCCCTGTTAATTTATGCGAAATTCACAAAATTTTGTAGTTACAATGTGACATTACCTGTAAATGAGTTAGGTGAATTTTCCTGATGGAGCTCTTAAGCTCTATCACAAGTATTTGAGATAATCTAATTCTCTCATAAAGGTTTTGGAATTAACTTCTCACAATCAATCTCAATAAGACTTGGAAATTCATCTCACAGGGTAAAACCTTGATGCTAAGAAAAACTCAATGGATCAAAACAGGAACAAATCCATTGTTTGGCCAAAAGAAGCTTCACCTCGATGAAGCCAAGTTCATAGCTCATGCTTGGCAAAGAATATAAATAAAATCACAATAGGACTCCTTTGTTTGGAACTGTATAAATGACTGTTGCATTATAAATGCCATTAGTATAAACCACTTGAACAGTACCTATAATTAGACATTTATATTGGCTTTATCTTGTCCAAAAGCTTCCTTGCTTCAATGAATCCACCAAGTGGTCCTAATGGAGAGTACTTGAGCTGTTTCCACCTGTAATTTGCCATTTTAAATGTAAAGCATCAAGTCTTTCATATTCAACCAAAAATTTCGAGGGATTGTCATTTGTTTATAGCCATATCCAGGTCTTCCAGCATATCAATCATCACTTAACTACCTCCCCATGGAATAGGCATGGAAGATTTATACTGGAGCGTCTACGTATAAAAGGAAAACTACAAATTGATGGGCTCCTCAATGAGGATATGGTAAACAGTTGAGATTGAGAATACCTTGGTATGAAGGGAAGTGCCAGACAGTGAAGGTGAAGATGGTTAACGCTGTTAAATGGGGGCTGGTGAAAGCCAAATCTGCAAGATGTTCAGATTATTGCAACAGTAGTCCACAACAAAACCAACAGAAGCAATGACCAAAAAGAAAAGAAAAGTGAAAGGTTTGATGCATAACGATGAACAGTAAAAGATGACTATACACATTACACAATAACAAGAAACGTGAATATCAACTACCTTCCAGTGAGAAAAAATAATAATTTAGATTTCAACTCTGAGGTCTAACATCAACTCTTCTCAACTGATAACTAATGTTGGATGATAAACTGTTGAGATTGTGAAATATCATACATTGATCATTAAGAAAGAAATATGACAACATATGATGGAATTGGTGACATGGTATCAACTAAAATCCCATAAAACCAAAACCCGACTCAAATGAAACCCGATTCAAACAAATCGAGATTGACTCTAAAACTCGACTTGATCCAATTTAATCGGTATCTGCGTCAAATCAACCCGAAGAGTCACCATATCCGATGTTAACTCGAATCAGAAATACCAGATATCGAATCTCAAAAACCATATAAATAAAGAATTGGACCTTGAGTACGTATTCTGGTTCATCATTTTTGTAAAAGGCTTTGCCTTCTTTCGCCATACAGTTTGTTAGCTCCTCTAGAGGCTTGGTGGAAGAATTGGTCGTGGGTTCATATGGTCCCATTGGTTTTGCCTAACTTGGTGGGTGTCTTGTTTGTGCGTGAACGGAGTATTTTGTGCAATTTCCAGTCTAAGCTCTATCAGGAAATATGTCAATAAAGGGATCGTACTAGCCAAAATATAGACCGATGGCCCTTTATTTTTTTGCTTCCCTAATTTTGAAACATTTTGGACGATAGGAAATCTAAAACTACTCTTGTACAACTACTATTTTTACACATGCATTTTTCATTGTTTAACAGGAACAATGATGTTGTGACCTGTTCCAAAAGAAAAGATGGACTATCAACTGCATACAGGAGAATAATTCAATACCGCTATTAAATTTGTCTTGGAACCCAGTGCAGGTATTTATTTCATCTAAAGTAATGTTAGGACTTTACAATAGATTCAAGGAAATACTTGCACAATGATACCTTCTTGAACAAGCTGCTAGTTTGAAATTAGCATGAATTTTACTCTTGAGTACTAGTTAGCATGAAGGATGAGTGATAGTGTTATACTAAACCAATTCTATTTTAAACTATAATAATGCTGAGACTTTTTGTTAGGTCTTAGGAAATGCTTGAATTCAACTGCATTAATACCTTCACCTTTCAATTTTATCATAACATTTATATAATTATTTTAACTTGCTAAAATTATGTTTTTTTAAATAAATAAAATACCTAGAATAATGACTCAATGTGGGAAATTAAGCACATAATGCATTTCAATTAACAGGCAATACCTATGTTCCTCGGACAAAGGTGCATCTCGCTGTAACAAGGATTTGCCCACATCAAGCATGTGTGTCACTGAAGAAATCAGAATGAATGCTTGCCATGAGATCATTACATAAGGAAACTTTAGAGAACCAATATGCATACACATTTATCGATCAAAATGATGTGCCAGTGTCCATATAAAGAATAATTGTACCTAGAGTATAGTCTTCAGGCTTTTTCTGAAGGTCCTTGACTGTGCCTATATGCTGAACAGGAATGACCAAGTAATGTCTATCAAAGAATGAATGCTTGCCATGAGATCATTACATAAGGAAACTTTAGCTCTTCGAAAAAGAAAAGCTAAAGGGTATGGAGTATATTGCAGTAAAGTGTTAACCATGGATGGCTGAGAGCCTGAGACTAGGCAAAATTGGTTATTGCGTACTTAGAAACGTGATATGTTGGGAATGCATTCTGACATTAACTGATTAGCTTTCGAGATATGTTGCTAATTGGTAGATATCATCTTATCACCTTACCAAATTTTGTAAAATAGGACATTTTATTCATTACAAGAATTCTCACAATGTAGACTTAATCTCAGTATATCCCCGGCTATTTATCTTTACTATAAGGTATATTCTGCCATTCCTTTTTAGTTATTAAACGATCACTGATTATCAGGTAGGCATTTATGTTTCGATTCACCCCCTCTCTCTAAAAGGGCAAGGGGGAAGTCAAAGATTGTACATGTCTCCGAAAATGCCCTTCTAAGATCATTTTATCAAACAATTTGATATGAGATAAGGTATTTGGTAAAGAAACTCCTGGTTTCTCCTCTCTCATACATCCTATACCTTCACTATCAGAGCCTAGTTTAATCTACTACTGATAAATCACTTGTTTCTGTAATCAGTGCGAGTATCCCAAATTGTGGATTAAAACATAAACATCATTAGTAGTTTTGCCAATCTATTACCATTGGCCACCTCAATTTGTTGCACCTACAAAACCAGATAGAGGGACTAGTATCTTAGGTGTTCCCCAACACGAATCAAACCGCCCAATTGATTCTGCATCGTATACACAAAAAACCATCAAACTTGTGAATTGTGATCCTTAGTCTATGCAGTAAACTCCGAAAACCTAGATCCATCAGATTCAGGATGAATAGAGCAACTGTCCATAAGCATAATTCAGATTCACAAACACTATTTTAGGGCTTGTTGCAGCTTAATTTCAATTTAAACTCCTGAGGATCGGCCGTAAACTATTCGCAAATAACATTTTCTGCATAATTGATGCGGCGCAGCGAAAACAGATACAAGTGAGGAAGAGGAAATTGGGGGAAACCTGAAGGCGGAAGGATTGATGTCTTGAAAAGCCACGACCTTGTCGTCCTGTGAGATTCAGATGCTGAATTCGGTCGCCGTCCACTCAAATTGAGAGAGAAAGATAAGAGGGAGAGTTGAGGGGAGGAGAGATGAACCTGGTGAAGAAGGTCGGTGGAGGAAACGCCGCCGGCGATTTGGCAGAAGATGCACGGCGACATCGCCGCCTCCGCCATACGCAGTGTTTGTTATGCGTTGAATCCGATCAACGTTCAAACTGTATCAGCGCACTGTTTGTCAGTTTGACACCCATATGGCGGTGATCGGATCGGATATCCGATATCAAATGAATTGAGTAAATTTCTTGGTTGATTTGATACCAATGTTTTACACTCATCTCTAGCGTCTCTATCCGAATTTATATCGTTTGTTAAAACAAGGGAAAACTTATTAAAATACCACATCTTTTGGGGTATGATAAAAATATATTCTTAACTTTCAAATGTAATAAAAATATTCTGACCTTTGAGGGTAGTGGTAATATATTACCATGGGTTTTCTAACGGGTCAAAAATGCTGGCAATGCAGTCTATGTGGATGTTTTTTGACAAGGCAGTCTGCGTGGAAGCCTTTTTACAAAATAACACTAAAATTGGGTTTTCTTATACGGTTTCATTAGGGAAAAATATACCGACAACAAAATTAAACCCGAAAAACGAAATTGATTCAACCAAGCAACTAATCCGATCAAAATTGTCTCAAATTAACACAACATGACTATTCTATTCCTAACGTCAAATCGACAATAAAACTAAACCGATAACAACAGCAACAACAAAGAGGGGAAAAACAAAACTTACTCAACCAAAGTTCATGAACGAATTAAAGAGGAAGAAGATGTGAGAAAGACGGCTCAAGATGGGCGACCACGAGAGAGGAAGATTGCCATTGAAGAGGAACCATGTTTTGTCTGGAAGACCTGGAAGATAGTTCAAGAGGTGACCACAGAAGAAGAAAGGAAGGAGGAAAAGGGGTTGGGTATGAACCCGGTCCAACTATTTAATTTTTTTCTAAGGAAACCGTTCAAGAAAACCCTTGTCAAAAAATCCACGTAGGCTGCCTTGTCTACATTTTTACCGGTGAGAAAATCCGTGGTAATATATTACCACTACCCTAAAAGATCGAGATATTTTTATTACATTTGAAAGTTGAGGATATATTTTTAATCAAAAGGTGGGTGTATTTTAATTAGTTTTCCCTTAAAATAATTTATGTCCATTCTTTTTTGTCTCATTATTTGGTGCGTAGAGAAAAAACATCACGTGAGTTTAAAATTGACACAGTTCGTTCAAACCATTACTATTTAATAAAAGATCTATTTATGAACTCGAGTGAAAACGTTAGGGACGTGAATGAGTCTTTTGATTAGTTAGGAGCTTATCAAATAACCGAGAAAAGGTGTTTGATTGGATTTTAGATTGTAATACTTAAAATAAGAGAAGTAATAATTTTTAATTATGAATGGTGAAATTGAAACTTAGGCTCTGTTTTCCTGCGGGAAAATTTTTAAGGGGTGGAAAGGGTGGAGATTATTTTCGAAGAGTGTTTTGTATGGTGTTTAGGATTATTTATTGATGCTATGTTGTGAAATACCAATTTTACCCTCACAGACGAAGGGTTGTTGCTGCTGTTGTCTTCATCAATATAGGGTTTCGTCCTTCCTCTCCTCCTCCCCTTCAACCAAGAGTTGTTGTGACCGTTCTAAAAATCGCGCCTAGGCGCCGCCTGGGCACCGACTAGGCGCTAGGCGATTCCCCTCCGCCTAGAGCTAAATGACCGTCTAAGCACGCCTAGGCGTTCGCCTTGACCGCCTAGGTGCTGCCTAGGCGCTAGGCGGCCCCTCACCGCCTAGGATCCGCCTAACGCTTTTTAGAACACCTGTTTAAGCAAAAAAAGAGTTGTTGTAGCTGTAATTTCCTCCCAAGTTTGCGAGCGGCTTCACCTTTCTATACGAGGCCCCCGAGCTCGGTGGAGAGTCCCTTTGTCTGCACCTCGAACCTCCGGAACTATTCCAGGGCTGAATCAAGGTAATCTTCGGCTTCGTCAATGGAATTTTGAGGTTCCTTTGCCTCCTCCAAGCTAAGCTCCATCGCCGCCCAGGACTTGTAAGCCTCCACCTCAAAGAGCTTCATCAGGCCTTTGATTGTGCTTGGATCGAAGCTTCATTAAGCCTTCATTGCCGCTCTGTTATGTAAGCTTCTCATGGACGACTCCAGGCTCCAAGGGCATTTGTGGATAGAAGGTGAATAGAAATCTCTTCCACCTCCCCCACATTGCTTTCTCTAGGTGGTAAACTCCAAGTATCTCCACCCCCATATCCGACACCAAACCCACCCCGTCTATCCCGAGCTAAATGTTGATCGGTCTTCCACCCCCACCCCCTCCTCTCCCTCCACCTCTTAAAAAATGGGATGTGTACAGGTCTTAGCTACTTTCTTCCAAATAAAAATTGATCACATTTCATAAATTTAACTTTTTATGTTTTTTATGATAAAAAAAATCAATCAAACACATATATTTTACCTATTTCTCGTGTTTTTGAATTGTCTAACTAAACCAACCACTCCAAACGTGGGCTTATGGGATTAGTTAAGCGTTAGTAGTCCCGGATATCCATCTAAATTAAAAAAAAAAAATGAACGATAATGTGACTCAGTGGGACTAGCCAATAAATTTACTCTAATTGATTTTGTTAGAGGGCATTTAAATATATAGATAATTAAATAAATCGACCTAACCCTAAAATCCTAATTCTTTCCCCGTTCCACCATTTCTCTCTCTCGACACTCACTTGCTCCGGTTGCTCCAGTCTCCCCGCCGCATTCAACTTCTGTAAGACAATCCACTCCCTTCCTCTTTCCGTTTCTCTGCCCATTAAATTGATTATTCGATTGGGTCAAATTTGAGTCCTTTCCATCAATTGAATTGCTAAATTTAGCTATCTTGTATTTCTTCGATTGATTGCAAGTTCATGACTTTATTTTTTTATCTCTTCCAAATTGCATAAAATCTGACTACTGGCAGCTGGATTAATGGGTCTGGTTGGTCTCTGCAACACTTCATCGCTCAGTGTGATCAAAGCCAACGCTATTGGTGGTCGCAGAAGAGTCTCTCCAATGGCTTCTTCTCTTCCAGTGAAGGAGGTGATCGGTGGGGACGACACTCGTAAACTCAGTGGCGACTCTTTCATCAGAACCCACCTCAGGAAGTTATCTCCCTACCAACCCATTTTGCCCTTTGAGGTTATATGCTTCATCCCTTTTAGTTTACATTGCTGAATTTCTTTGTTTTTTTTGTGGATTTGGGTTCTTTCAACTATGATTTGATCTCTGTTTGAGATGATTTCTTTGTATGTTATAACTAATAATTGGTGATCATAATAGTGTCTGTTTGGCGCAATTTGATAAAGAGTTTGTTTGTGCTTATATTGAACTGATAAGGAGTTGTTATGGAGATTGTTTGTGCTTATATTGATCTCGCTCATAAGCATTTGATAAGGGAGTTATGAGCAAACAAACCCTATTAAAATGAGGGGTACATTTTATGTAGTTGCAACATTTGAGTTGAATTTTACTTGTATCTCTCGAGGCGAGAGATTGCATCTAAGACTTTTTGATCAATGTTGTTGCAACATGTTGGATTTTTTCTTATTTAGCATATCATGTTCAAAAAATCCAAGATGCATTCCCTTGGCTAGTACAAGTAAAATTCAACTCAAATGTTGCAACTATACAAAAGAAACATGTGTTTGTATATGCATCTTGAACCATTTTTTATGATAAGAATCAGCTTGGTTTTGTTTTGCTCATCCATTTTGTGACCCATGTGTAGTTCAGTTGTTGTTTTCTCCTTTAAACTTGTTTTTGTCATAATATTACCTGTTGCTTCATTTCCTTCCTTGAAGCAATGAATTATAATTATTCGGTTGAACTAAATATTCGCATAAGTTGAACTACTAAACTAGCCATATCAACAATGAAAATCTTCCTAAGAGAGTTGCTAACATAATGTCGACTTGTATTTTCGTTCCTCTGTCATTATAGGTGCTGTCAACCCGCCTTGGTAGGAAGCCTGAGGAGATTATCAAATTGGATGCGAATGAGAACCCATATGGTCCACCTCCAGAGGCAAGTCATCCAATTGATGTTTTCTCTTCTGTTGTTTCAGTTAGCTTCTTGTTTGTTTCAAATTCTATATCATCATACCTCTTGGTACAATGATTTCTTCATTACGTTTGCAGTGCTTTATTGTTTTAAAAGGCGAGATAATTATATATTTCTCACCTATACTTGTAGATTGTTTTGTAGGTCCTAGAAGCTTTAGGGAATATGCGATTTCCTTACATATATCCAGATCCCGAGAGTCGACAGTTACGTGCTGCTCTTGCAGAGGACTCGGGTCTAGGCGCTGAGCATATTTTAGTGGGATGTGGTGCTGATGAACTCATTGATCTAATCATGCGGTTAGTCATGGTGATTGAAACATGTGATTATGCTTATGTTGAATGTTAAGAGTTTCTGACAATTAATTTATTGCATTCGTTTCAAAATGACATTTTAGTTCAGTTGTGTGCTGGATCCTGGTGATAAAATTGTAGATTGCCCTCCAACCTTCACAATGTATGAGTTTGATGCAAATGTGAATGGTGCAACTGTGATCAAGGGTAGGGGCAAACTTCAGAGATTCTTATTTGACATTGTTTCTTAAAGTGTAGTTCTCGCTCACTGAATCACTGTTTAATATATACAGTACTCTATGCCGTCTATGGTACTTCAAGTTTTTCAAAATCTATGTATTTGGTCTATATTAAGATATCATGGATAGATATTTACATTTGTTATTTTGCAGTATTGAGAAATCCGGATTTTTCCTTAGATGTTGAACGAATTGTCGAGGTCGTTAAAGAGGAGAAACCGAAATGCATATTTCTAACTTCTCCCAACAATCCAGATGGGAGGTAATCGTTACTGCACTTCTTGTGACCTTGATTTCTTCTGTTAAAAGTTATATTAACCGCATCATTGCTAAGATTTATGTTGCCTGCGCTTGGAACCGCATGCCACAAGTTGTTTGAGAATGGAAGTTGCTAGGGCTACACTTGTATAATAAATTCTGGTCTACTTGTATGGCAGTATTATCAATGATGATGTTTTGTTGAAGATTCTCGAATTGCCCATATTGGTTGTTTTGGATGAAGCTTACATTGAGTTCTCTGGACTTGAATCTCGAATGAAATGGGTGCAGAAGCATGAAAATCTGATTGTTCTCCGAACATTTAGTAAGAGAGCCGGTATGTTATACATTAAAAACAAGAAGAGATGTTGCATTATCTTTCATTCTGAAACTGATACTGCATATATGGAATCTCATTATCTTACCCATCGTCATGACCAGGTTTAGCAGGGCTTAGAGTCGGATATGGAGCGTTTCCTTTGAGCATTATTGAGTACCTTTGGAGAGCCAAACAGCCATATAATGTATCTGTTGCTGCTGAATTGGCTGCCTGTGCAGCCTTGCGAAATCCCATCTACTTAGAAGTGTGTTAAGTTATTCTCCATCGCTTTGTTTTCTAACCAAATATCTTTTCGTATATATCTGCTTTCATTGTCAATGCTTATTATCAGGATGTGAAGAATGCACTCGTACAAGAACGAGAGCGGCTTTATCAACTTCTCAAGGAAGTACCCTTTCTTGAACCATTTCCCAGCTACTCCAATTTCATTATCTGCAGCGTTACGTTTGGAATGGATGCTAAGAAAGTCAAGGTAAATACGTCACACTCAGACTTCAACAACTAGCTATTTGGTCCTCCTTTCTCCCTTTTTTCTGGTCAAGTCGAAGATAAAAGTATTATCTCAAGCATGCACCTATATCATGTTTATCTGTTTCAGTGCTCAAAATATAATCTTTTGCAAATGATGCAGGAGGATCTTGCCAAGATGGGTGTGATGATCCGCCATTACGACAAGAAAGAGCTGAAGGGCTTTGTTCGCGTCTCTGTTGGGAAACCCGAACACACAGACGCCTTAATGGAGGGCCTTAAACGCCTCCAGTGATTCATATAGTCTCAAACAATCTCAATTTGCTTCAATGGTTAGGTTAATTCTGTACCATCTTGTACTTTGTTGTTTGATTTGTACTCTGTTGCAGTTAAAAACCAATTATCATCTAAACTTGCTTTGTAGATCAATAATAAACCTTACCTTTTGCAATATGCATAATTGATAGTCCTCTCTTATAAATTGAGTCACAATATTACTGTATATAATCTCTAAAGTTATCTCATACTTTTGTTCATCATTAAGCATCAAGTCTTCGACTTTCTTTTTTCGGTTAATCACTCGCATCAGACAATCTACTTCCGCGGCATCCTCCCATGTTCAAAATGACTACATTCGCGCTATTTCAAGCACAGCGACCGCGGCTAACATATACTCCAAACAAGCCTATGGTAAATGATAAGAGATGGACAATGACATGACCTACCAATTGGATATTGCTAGGCCAGGCAAATATGTACTCTACACTTGCCAACGGTAAAGAAGATATTATATGTAGATATTTCAGTGCTTGTATTGTAAGCTTGTAGTAGTTGTTGGTAAATTATTTTTTGGGTAAGTAGGGCTTGTTTTGTACTTGTTAGTTAGGCACACCAGATTGAATCTCTGCACTCATTTTTGTTAGTAGACATAACAATAAAATGTATAATTGTCTACGCATAAAATACGCGGATTGTCAGCAATGTACAAAATCAAATAATTTTTGTACTCGGTGTTTTGTTTTGCGGACAAAAATATCACATCACAGTGCGCGCGTATTCGATAAGGTGCACCTAACATTGCCACTCTTATTTGACATTTTCCTTCTAGGCAGAGGTCCAGGATGAAGCCTCCAGGCTGTTTTTATTTCTGGGTCCATCTCATTTTTTTGATTGCCCTTTGTCACCATACTTGTATGTACAGTACTTGCAAAAGAAGAAACAACACCAAAAACAAAAATGTTTTAAAAAATGTTGCAATGTGTGAAATATCCAATATGTTTTTCACCAATAATAATATAAAGATTTATTATGTGTATTTAAAAAGGGTTGGTAACCACTAGTGACTAGCCAAATAATGGATGCTCCCGCCGAGTCTGTCATCCTCGTTCAGTCGGTCTTCTGTCTAACTCTTAGTCATTAGTTCTTGTTTGTGGATGACTAATTATATAATTTATGGGCAGTTTCGTGGTTCAAATAGTGAAAAACATCTTTTTCGAAATGATGATCCCCTAATCTACTTCATAATCCATTTGTTTTGATCAATGAGACTTTATTTAAAATACATAAAAAATAAAAATAAAAAGTGAACTACGAAAGTGGAATAAAAGATCTTTATCCATCCAATTCCGTAATTTGATGGTATTTGGGGATTTGAATGGGCCAATGTGCTTGTCCGTTTTACACTGTTTGGTTGTCTTTTTTTGTTCATTTTATTCGTTTGTATTAATAAAAAAATAATATCTTTTTCTATAAAATACTAAAATAATGAATAACATTTTATTTATTTATATAATTTCATACTTATTAGCCATAGCCCATAAGTATAAATTATAAAAAAAAAATTAAAAAATTAATTTTTTATATACTTTATAACTTCTAAAAAAACATGCTAGAAATATATCTTTTTAAATGGAGAAAAAAAAATATTTCACATATTTTTAATCTGAGATAGACTCAATATTTCAAGATATACCTGCTATTCTCTAACTTTTTTTACAAGGTTTATTTTTTTTGCTAGACAATCCAATCAGGTTTTTGCCTCCTGTATATATCCTAATAAATGAGGTCAAAAAAACCTGAATGATTTATCAACGATTCTTTATCAATGTAGTGACAAACTGGTATTCCCTAACTAAAGGTGTGTAGGTGTTGATTTGATCAAACAAGACCAAATTTGTGTTTATAAAGGTTGGGGAAACTATAATCACTAATAGATTACATCAATTATTATATGGGTTTGGTGGAGTATAGGATATCGGAGTTTTATTCTATTCCTTTTTTATGGTAACGTTTTTTCTATACCTCATAAGTCATACCAAATAACTTTAAGCAAAAAAAATTATTCTCCAAAGTACAATAATTGTAGTTAAATAATTACTGATCATCCACTAAACAAACTATGGTATAATTTCAGTGAAAATTAGATGACTACGAGCACGAGACAACCGGCGGCGAGCGTGCGTGGATGCCTCATCTCCTCCTCTAACTCTCAATATAGGTAGTGGAAGAGTCTCCTTAAAAACCCTTTAGGATACCCATGAACTTTCCATATAGGATGTGAGAAGTTGAAGATCACCTTAAAAAACACCTTCTCTAAATATTAACTCCAACAAACTATAATAACGATGATCCAAACATGTACAATAAACTAGAGCACCATTACAGAGATAGTAATTAAGCATGTATGGTGTATACGTGGATTAAGTTTAGTTTCTCATTTTGATAATTTTAGCAATTAAACGAAAAAAAAACAATTAAATCGCTTTGATACCCTCATTTTTAATTCATTGTAAAAGTTTTAAAATTAATTTATTTAAAAACTCGAACCAAGAAAGCAAGTGCACTTCAAAACTTATACTGATCTAAACAAACTCATATAATAATATATGCTATCGTATCTGGTTGGGGCTCTTCACTATATATTAATTAAATATTGAAAATATGTTAGTTTATATAGAGTAGGTTGGGAGAAAAAATATGATGAAAACCAAACCAGCATCTACCAACCGAACCAATGTATATAATTGGTTCGGTATACTGAATTTACGGTAACGGTAATGAAAACAAAAAAGTTGGTATTACCATTAACAACCGATTTGAAATTAGTTGGTACGGTAATACCAACCAGTTCCTACTGAACCAATTATATTTATTTTTTTAATTTATTTTCTAATTTTTTTAAGTTTTTAACTTTTTATGTAAAATACAATTAGGTAAATTTGAAAGATGCTTTTACTTATATTAACTATTAAGTTGATTAGTTTTAATACTTTGTTTTTTTTTCATAAAATGCTTATAATCAAGGATTCAGATGAAAACCAAAGAGTTAGTAGGACTAGGACCATTCTAATACTATGTTGCTTTTACTTTAGATCTTAAACACGTTGTAATAACTTATAAGTTTTATGTTACTTTCGTGCTTAAAAATTGTCGGTGCAAATGAAAACCTAAGCATTGGAATAACTTATACATTTTAATTAAGTTGTATTGTATTTGTATGTTTTTTTTTCTCAACACTCAAAAGTTGATAAATTACCATTACCAACATGTACCAACCAACTTAATTAGTAACCAACTAATCTGGTACAACTCATTCTGTGGTTGCTAATGGTAGGAGTTTTACAATTACCAATTCAAATTGCTTGATATATGGTAAACAAAAAAATGAATTGATAATGTACTAACTCCACCCCTAATAAAGAGAGAGGGTGGATGTTAGGTAAACACTCTTTGCAGTGTAATATATTACTCCATTTATTAAATAAAATTACTTTGTTATTCATACACGTTTTTTTAAAGAGTTAAAAATTATATAATACACCGGGCATATTTTATAAATTTATAATAAAAAAGTTGATATTTTATATAATTTTGACCTTATAAAAACGTGTAAAAATTCAAATGGCCTATATTTTAAAATAGAGTAAGTATAATTTTTATGATTATTAATATATATAAATAGTAAATGCCATGTTTTTCTAAACAAATTTGGAAAGTAGGATAAAAAAGATTCACATACAAGATTCGGAAGTAAATTGTAAACACAATCATTTGTATGTGTAGCAACAAATTAATTAATCGTATGTAGCTCGCATGTATAAATCGAATAATCATAATTTTTAACAAACGAATACTTTTCATAAAAAAAGATATTTCTATGTATAAATAATGATATGGCTAAAGTATATATAAATAACCAAATATGTTCACCGTTCACCCCTGTATATAAAAATAAGGAAAATTGGTAGCGAACAAATTATAATGATTGGAATGGTACTTTTTTGTTTGGAAACACAAAGTGATGTTTGGTGAAGCCAATAAGTAAGCAGCTGGCAGACCTCTTCCCTTCACAAAACCTTGAAAATGACTCGAGAGGGTGAGAAAGAGTCATGCAAATTGGAATACACACTACTACTGCCTTTTAAATTTTCAAATGATGGACTTATATTTTTTAAAAAAATTATACTCATTTCTTTTTATTAAAACATGATATTTTAGTTTTTTTTTTTTTATAAATTTTAAGGAAATTAACAAATATGTTATTATACCCTCATTCTATGTTCTAAAAATCGCGCCTAGGCGCTAGGCGGGAGGGGACCTAGGAATTTTTAAGCCTAGGGGAAAATCTGCCTAGGCACCGCCTAGCAGCCGCCTAGACCCGCGTAGGCGCCGCCTAGACCCGTTTAGACACCGCCTAGTCCCGCCTAGCCCGGCGATTTAATTTTAGCTTTTGGGCATGTGATTAGTCAACTTAGGGTTTTTTTTATCCCCCAAGTCGAGATATATTTGCTTTTGAGTCAAACCTATGGTTTTAAATTTTAGGAGTTTTAATGTCGTTAGTGGGACGCGTACTTTTGCGTTTATTTACTTAAATATTAGTTAAGCACCGCAAATTTGGGTTTATGAATGATATTATTGATTATTGTTACATTATATGAATCATTGACATGTGTTATACGTTAAAAGATAAGGAAATAATCAAGTTTGTTCTAAGTCCGCCAAGGCGTCGCCTAGGCACCCGCCTAACCGCCTAGTTGCTAGGCGGTCACCCGCCGCCTAGCGGCCGCCTAGCGCCTTTTAGAATCATTTATTACTTTTTTTTAAAAAAAAAACTATAACTAACAATTTATTAATCATTACAAGGATATTTTCGTAAAGTAGATAACAAAATGCCACAATTCACAAGTTGGTGTAGTGGTTGTAAGCTACATCTCACGCCAAGATGTTCGAAGTTTGAATCCCCTTGGAAACATGGAGTCGCTTGTCAGTGAGAGCGTCGACCCCTTAAATGGCTCACATCATACCCAATCCAGATGTAGAACGATTGAGTCGATCGAATTGGACTAAGATAAAGAAAAAAACAAAATGCCTGCAATGACATGATTATTTTAACACAATCAACCCTCTAAAATGAAATATTTTTTTTTTGGTGAGCAAAATGAAACATTTTACTCAAACGAAGTGAGTATAAAATAATCATTTTTAATTAATAATTTAGAAATAAAATTACTTTATATAATGTTTACTTTTTAAAAAGCATGCTAAAAAAATAAAAGCCATCTACAATTAAATCAACATTATTTTTTCCAATCCTCACAATTAATTAGTCACTTAGGTACTCCTTGTCTCTTTCCAAATTGGAAGATGTCTCTTTCAATGTTGAATTAGTATACATTCAAAGGCCTAAATTTTGTGTATGGTAAGGATTTAACATAAATACCATTTTTTTGGGGGTGTGTGGGTCACCATAATAATGTCTATAAAATTAAATTTTAAATAATAATTATATTTATTTTGTTATTTTCTTCCTTTTGCAATTATCCTTGTTTAAAAGCATTATCCTTGTTTAAAAGCATTAGGTCTAATAGATCAACTCATGATCAGTATACCATACAAGTCTTTTCTCTCTCTCTTTTTTTAATTGTTAGTTTGTTCTCCAACACGAACATAGGAGTAGGTTGCCTCTATTTATTCATTTACTTATTAAATCATGGATTTTATTAATGGAAATTATAAGCATACAAAAGTTTAGTCTAACCAGCGGTCCTAACCTATCCGAATTTAAAATTTTGTTTCGTGCATGTTTGTTTTACTTTTATCTCTCTTAGAGCAAATCCAACAACATGGAGAAAATTAAAAATTTAGCAAAATATTAAAGTATTTTCCACGGAACAACTCATTTACTTTTTTTCCTAAGATAGAGAATAGATGAAAGAATGAAAAAATCTCTATTTTTGTAGCATTTGAGAAAAACTCCAAAATTAAATGTTCACTACCTCCTAAAACCCCATGACACATACATCACAAAAAAGGAAAAGAAAAGAATAATAAATGTTCCCCTAATTCAAATTGATCCAATGAATGATCAAAATAATAAATTTAAAATCTGTAAAATAGAGTAACCGTTGGATCGGAGTTGTAAGGTAAAACTTATAGAGATTTTATAATTTTCTTCTCTATTAGCTACTCACTCCCGTTCAGAAAAACACATTATTTACTATTCACACATGCTTTTTATGATGATAAAAAATATAAAAAATATTTATTTTTTAATAATTTTTTTAACAATTTTATATTTATTAATAATAACTATGAAATTGATAAAAAAAAATTAAATAAAAATAAATATTTTACATAATTTTTTATCATCATAAATAAAGTGTATTAATGACATATTTTATCATCATAAATTTTTTTTATCATCATAAATAAAGTATGCAATTTGGCATTCCACAAAATGAGTCTTTGTGTCATTAATTGTGTTCAAGAACGTACACGTGTAGAAGATTTGTGGTGCCACATCAGCCAAATTTTGACAACGTGTTGAACTATGGGTCTCCTTCAGGCCAGCCAATATATTTTGTCGTATCCTCACCAAAAAAAATTTGTCGTATTTGTCTTTTTTTTTTGTGGGGTGGGTAAATTAAAGAAAACCACCCTTCAAATATAAGGAGTATGAGTTTTTACAAAACCATCCTCAAAATATTTTTTGTAAAAAAAAAAGGGTCTTGCTTTTTAGAACATAGTTAAATTACTTTTTAGAGCATTAATTAATTAGTCTTCTATTTCACCAAAATTACACTATATGCCCTCGTCTCTCTCAATCCCCAAGCTCGGAGAGGAAGTCGACTATGATGGAAGAAGCTGTGGCGGTTGAGGCGACAATCGCCATGGAGATGAATGAGGGTGAAGTTTTGAGAACAATGAATCCCTCTTCTTGGAACTCCGACCCCCGAAATCTGCCCATTTTCGATCAATTATCAAAGAAAAATGGTAATTAGGATGCTTAATTACCCTCAATTTGTTGGGTTCATGGTAACATTCGGGAGAGAAGTTGGGCAGCCATGGTTGTTGAGTTCGAGATTTTTAGGGTTTTATAAATTGTAGATGAAATTCGATCCAATTTGAAAGCAAATCACTGATTGATATTGTTATTGAACTAGGATGGTTGAATTATATTCAATCGAGTTGAAATTGAAACCAATCATGGATCCTCCATTACAACACCCATGAGATATTAGGGAGAAGACGATTCTCTGTTCTTCTCTTTTCTTTTAAAAAAATAATTATAATGCGCCTTTTTAGACCGGGTCCAGTTGAAACCGGGCTAAAAAGCTAGTGTTAAGAAAATAAAATTTTGGTTTTTTAGCTCGGTTCTTTGAAGAACCGAGCTAAAAAAGGTATTCGTTGCGACCAAACAGCTAATATCCGTTGCGACCAAACAACTAAATGTCCGTTGCGACCAGTACTTGTCGTGGTCGTTGCGACCAATACTTGTCATGGTCGTTGCGACCAACTCCACCATGGTCATTGCGACCAATCATGCGCTAAACGATAATTTTACCTTGCGCTAAATAGAAAACCTGAAAAAAATTCACCCATAAATTTAGTTTTTTTTTTCAAAAGACTACCCACTACTATTTTTATGTGTAAAAAGTTTTTAAAAAATGTAAAGTATTTATATTTTCTTAAATGTCTTGGTTAATTTATCGTATACCTAGATGGAGCATTTTCTAAATAGACCATAATTAGGGCCTTTATTAGGAAAATGTTCACCCATGATTCTAAATTGGCAAAATGTCCATCTCCCTTCCCTTGCCCCCATGTGCCCATTGTGCCCCCTTCTTGTTTCAGCACCTTCGGTTTCAGCAACCCCTATTTCAACAATTTTTTTCTTTTTTCACGTCAGCGCTTCAACACCAGAGTTGCTGAAACAAAAGTTGCTGAAATTGTTGTTGTAATTGCTGAAATTAGATTCTTTTTTTTCTTTTCCACGTCAGCGCTTCGACACCGAAGTTGCTGAAACCGGAGTTTTTTTTTTGTTACGAAGTATAGCACTTCAACATCGGAGTTGCTGAAATCGTGTTGCTGAAACCGGAGTTGTTTTTTTTTTCGCGTCAGTACTTTGACACCGGAGTTGCTGAAATCGTGTTGCTGAAACCGGAGTTGCTTTTTTCGCGTCAGGATTTCGACACCGGAGTTGCTGAAACCGTATTTCAGCAAATTAAGAGATTTCAACAAGAGATTATCCCTTTTTTCTATCAAATTAAATGGAGCTAATCCTCAACAACTATCATTTTTTTTCTAATATATTATCCCTAAATATCAATTTGCAACCAAAATTTTTTCATTCTAATCAACCAAACGATAACAATCAATTCGAACAAAATTAAACAAAATCAATTTAATTCAATCAACTCACTGGAAATGCATATGGAAATCTACTAAACTTCAAGGATGAAGAAGAGGAGTCACTTGCCTCCAATCAATTTCATCATCATCTTCGGTGTCATCGTCGTCGATCTTCCTCATCACCATCTTCGACGTCCATCTCGCTGACGGAATCTAACATTGTGGCATCCATCTCCGTCTTGGCCCTCTGGATTGCAATCGAAAAAGCACTATGTGTTGCACGCCTTCCATCCGAGATCTCGATTGCAATCGGAACAGATCGACGAGAACAGATTCGTCGTCGAGGTCGTAGCAGCCGTTGAAATCGATTTCCGTGGGAAGCCATGGATCTCTGCGACTACTGAGGGACCCAATATAGTCGACGACGAGGCCGAGCGATGACAACAATGAGGCTATCGGTGATGACGATCGTGGATCTGGAGAAGCACGTGGCGGCGGCTGCTAATTTGATCGAAGGGAGTATTTGGCATCGAGTGTAATTTGATCAGAGGTGGAGGACGAAGATGAAACAGTAGTGGATTTGGGATTGGAAGCCATGGGAGAGAGGGAAGAGGCCGATGTCGGAAGTCATACAGTCGATCTGGAAGGAATTACAACGAGCAAGGAGGCCAACGAGCAAGGAGGCGGAGAGATTAGATCTGAGGGGGGCAAAGGAATTGGGGCCAATGAGGGTTGATAGACATTTTACTGATTTGGATGGGTTGATGGACATTTTGCTAATTTGGGCCTCTAAAAAAAGCCTCTCCAACAAATTTATTCTACCTAGATTATATTGAATACAAAAAGGTGATATTTTAACATTTTTTAAATATTTTTTTTATATATTTAAACGGTCATGAGCGGTTCTTTAAAATAAAAATAAATTTGTGGATATTTTTCTACAACTTCTATTTTAAGTGTGATTTTCTAAAAACTCGCCTATTTTAAGAGTGGCTTTATGTAATTTACCATTTTCATATTGTATAAAAATATATATAAAAAAACACTTTCAACCACTTTTGATTTGTCATGTCTGTTCATGGTTCGATAAGCTCAATCCGATATATATATATATATATATATATATATATATATATATATATATATATATATATATATATATATTTCTTTCTCTCACGTGAAAACATACAGAAAAGGTTAGAACAAAATCCCGAAAGGGATCAAACAAAATCCTACAAGGGTTTTCAGGTGCGTTTTACCCGGGTGGTTTGCGGCTTCGTATTTAGGTGTGTCTATGTATTTCCTATCTTAGTTAGGGCTCTGGCATTCGGAGTTGGGTCTGGCTAGGTTCGTGGCAGTGTGTATTGAGGCGACTCATGATTCGGAAAAGTGCTTCCTTGGAGGATCGTCTTCACTGCTCACAAGGAGTCCTATTGTATCGCTGGCCAGCGGTGCTTGTTTGTGCTTGATTTCGTTTTTAGTCCATGTTGTCCCCTATTTTGCTAGGTTTAGGTTTGCTTAGTTTGCCCTGTGTTTGTGAGCTCGTTGCCTCTGTATTGCCCCTTTTCTTTTATGATTGTATGTTTGACGGTTTGTCGTCTGTCGACTTGTCGCCCACTCAAGGTGTCAGGTCTGTCTGGCCCTCGAATTCTTATCTTATAAAAAAAGATAAGCTCAATCTGGTGGTGTTTTTGTTTTAGGTTTTATTAAATTTAATTCGAATGTGATTGTAGTCACGTGCACTTTGTTGATCGATCAAGATGATCGTGACAATGTTTGTGAGTTCTGAAGACCCATCGTCTAGGTGGAGGGAAAGTCATTGGTCCACGCTTCTCCAGAGATGTTACTTAATTACCCATTATAGGGATTCTGCTCCCGTCTCCCTGAGTCCCTGGCGGCGAGACATCGCAGAAGTTTTATTAACTTTTCCATCTTATTGCCATCCGCGGTTCATTCTGAGACTTCCTTGACTTCTTCGTGGATTGATCTTCTCGATGTCTTGTTCAACTCGTCTTTATATCTCTTTTCAGATTTTTCTTTTTTGTGCTCGTTTCTTGTATCATGACGATCAGTTTGTTTGTCGATTTCTTTTCGGCCTCTCGATTTACCTAATATTGGTGGTGTCCGATATTTATATTTCTTTTCGGCCTCTTCCGTTTCAGTACGGTGGGCTTGGTGTTTATGCTGTTGGTGACGTCATGCATTATTCTTTTCTGGTCTCTCGCCTGCAGTCTTCTGGGTTGCAGTCCTCGCTCCTCCGCTTTGCTGGGCTGCCCATGGGTGAGGGGCCCTCTTTCGATGCTGCACTGTGTGACTTCAATGGTCTTATCGGTTCTGATTTCAGTCGTGATTCTTGCGAGTTCGCTGCCCCCAAACTTATGAAGAAATTGGCAGATGTGTACTTCGCCCGGGTTGTGGCTTCTTCTGAGTCGGTTTTTTCATTGACCCCGCGACAGGTGGTGTTGTGGAGGTCTCAGCATGGGCCCCATTCGTCTGATTGGCTCAGAGCTGTTCCTATTTCGGGGCTCGGTCAGACCATGAATGGTAGGACTTACAGGTCTGTGCTCTGTTATCGTTTGGGTATCCCTTTATTTCGGGATGGTCTTCCCTGCTCTGCATGTGGTCGGGTTTTTGAGGGTGATATTTTTGGGGATCATGCTGTGTCGTGCTCGAGTTCCGTTGGGCTCAAACATCGGCATAATCTTGTACGTGACACCCTCTTCGACATTTGCTTTCGTGCTGGGATCCCCTCTGGAAAGGAGGTGGATATTGGTGTTGTTGACGGTCTTGGCGGACCCCTTAGGCCCGCTGACATTCTTCTTTACTCTTGGGATCGGGGTCGGGATATGTGTGTGGATATCACTGGTTCCTCCCCCCTCACTCAGACTTGTTTGGCTTCCTTCACTCCTGGACGGTGTGTACTTGACGCTGCGCGGCGTAAGTTCACCAAGTACCGGGATGTGTGCTCTACTGCTGGTTATGGGTTTTTGCCTTTTTCTTTCTCTTCTTTTGGTGAGCTGGATGTGGATGTTGTTGCGCTGCTGGGACGGATCCGCTCTTTTTCTTTAGCCTTAGATTCTAGCTCTCGTCTAGCTGCTCATATTTTTACCAGAGTTTGTTTTTCCATTGCTAAAGGGGTTGGTGCGCAGCTTGTTTCTCGGTTGTCTGCTAACTTCTTGTAAACATTTGATTGCTTGTTTTCTAATAATAATAATAATAATAATAATAATAATAATAATAATAATAATAATAATAATAATAATAATAATAATGAAAAATGACTGGAAATAATACGAACTATCAACGGTGAATAAAAAATAATATGAACTTTTAAAATTATAAATTTATATACAAACTATACTCTATTAAACCAAAAATGATACAATGGTCATAATTCCAAAATGAAAAAAATAAGTTGGGTTCAAAAAATAATTAACAATAAAGTGTGGTAACAAATGAATAGAGTAGTTGTAAAAAAAATTTATGATGATGATAATAATAGCCGTTCGGGGCTAAATTTCGGTTATAAAACATTTCATCTCCTCTCCATTTCATTTTTTTTTTTATCAATCTTACTTCTCAATTTGTTAATTTCATCATTATATATAGTTGATCAATCTCGAAGTGAAGATGATATTCCTCGGAAACATATGTTCAAGAGGAGATAGTATCTGGCTACTTCAAAGTAGTTTGTAGGCATTGTGGTCATTGATACAAGGTGAAGAACAATTTGGGCTATGAAAATTTGAAGAAACACATTAGAAACAAGCATCCCGAGATGTTCGGAACAACGAGTAATTAGCTTGTATTGTAGGAAGTAATTTGTTTTTATGTTTTCACTTAGTTGAAAGTTGGAACTTCAAAGATGGGTTTAATGTTTTCATGTTGTTGCAAGTTCAGAAGAACATCTTGTCCACCAAGTCCGAGGCTAACAAATGATTCAAGAGAGAGTCGGTCGGGAGCTCCGTAGACGGCGGAGTCACTTATTGTCGATCCAATGCGTAGGTAAGTGGGGTTCATATATAATACAGGTAAAGGACTACGTACGTGGGCTTTGATTCCTCTTCCCCATGAGAATATGTAGGCAATTGGAAAACCGATTTAAGCCCTTCATCTCTCTTTTTTTTTCCCAACTCAATGTACATTTTTTTAGCAGTGCAAATTTTTTATTCATTTTACGGCTTTTTGACAAATATGTAAACATATTACGGTTTTTTTCACAAACTCGAATTTTTTTTTAAAAAATTCGAGTATGAATTAGACATAGTTTTGCACAAGAAGGTTGAAGGTACATCCACTTGCTCGTTGTTTTGCAAAGGCAGTAAGTAGCTATCCTCTTCCTTTCTTTGTACCGTTTGTTGTTGTTGTTATTCATTTCAAGTTTTACCACCAAAATTATTGGAATTTTAATTGGTTGTTGGAATCGATTGTCCCTTTTTTTTTGCATTGGCTGAATGGAACAATCAATCCCACTGTGGTTTGACTCAGTGGTGTATAATCTGTCCCCTGCACTGCGAGATAATGATCTATTTAGCAGGAAATCTTATTTCATTATGCACTAAATTAGTTTAAGCACGTGCTATTTTTTAATACTACGTACTTTTTAATTGTTACAAAAATAAATAAAAATTGATAAAAGAAAATATTCGAGAGAACGTGTAACAAACTTTGATTACTCGAGAGGTTAACGGATTAGCAGACGGACAAACTGTTATTATACAATACAAACCAAATACAAAAGTGCAGCAGCAATTGAATCTGCAATACCAAAAGTGGAGAAACGAAATTCTTATTATATATATATATTCATTTAGTTTTTTTTAATTTAAATAAAATTTATATTAATACAGATTCTACTAATTTAGATCTATAATTGTAAAATAAACCAAAGATTAAATCTAAATAAATCTCATAATATATTAATATATTAAACCCAAATAACTTCTTTGGAAAAAAATTGTGTTGTGAGAATACGTAATTATAATTGATTATTTAATTTTCACAGACATAAATGATTTGATCTTTTATTATAGAAATATAATATAAACCTTGGGTGACTTATTATTTTAACTTTATGAAGTTTTCATATCTCATGCAATAGATATTTTCTTTAAAAAATAATAATTATGGATTATGGATAGAATTAGATTGAAAATAGAAAAAATTATCTTAAGATATATTATATCCACGCATTGATTAAGTGTATTAGATAAATTATATATATATAATTATTATCAAAATATTACAGAATTACGTAAAATATTTAAAAAATACATCTATATCTACAAAATTGAAAAAATTATTATCTTAAAATTGATTAAGACGAGGTGAGAAAAATTTGTAATTAACTAATACTACTAAGATTAAGGGAGAAGATGTCATATTCTTCACATAATAGATAGATATAACCATTTTTTTTATCGATTCTATCCAAAATTGTATATTAAGCAATGCTATTAAGCTAATGATTGAGACACGATAAGAGAAATTTAATAAAAAGAAATACCAAAGTTGGATAAGGATGAATGAATAAGGGATCCAAATAAGAGCGATATTTTTAATCTAATTTACTCCATCAACAACAATAAAATTCAAATTTACCTTTAGCCCATATTAGACTTGTCAAAATCACTCTGACCCATTTACATAAGAATATAAAAAGACATACTCAAATAACAGTGATTTTGAACGATTGTATTTCGGTACTGTTCCCTTTTCACATTCTCACAGGTGTTCAAACACAGACTACTAGATTTTAAATAAGATTATAACGCTTTAATAATTCAATTTCAGCATCATTCTCAACATTAAAATCAACATGGTTATCAATGTCAGCTCCCCTCCCCATTTCAGCACCCCCAGAAGAGGTTTCAACATCCCTTAAAGATTGGAAATAAAGTCAGTCCTAAAAAAGATAAGCTCACAAAGAATGACAGACAACTGACAAAGAATTGAATATAAGCTGACACATCATGACAGGTGCTAACAGAGGATAGAACATAAGCTGAAACATCATGATAGATAGTTGACAAAAGGATGGAAATATCAGCATATAGTATTTTATAAACTTGACAAATATCAGCATGTAAAATAAAATACAACAATAAACCACAAACACTAGATTTTTAAAAAATCAGCAACAACATCACAACATGTTCTTAAACACAAATACTACACTAACCTTACACTATAATATCACTCCCCCCCCCCCAACATCCCTCTCTTGTTCTTTCCTGCCATCAGTTTTCACCCCTCGATCATGAAACAAATTATCAAAAAGTTCAGTAACTTTGTTCTCAAGTTCAGTGACTATGTCCTCTAAAATTACAACTGTAGTTGAAATCATTTCAAACATTTCCTCTAGCTTCAAGCACAAATCCTTAGCCCAGTTAGGTATGTCCCCCTTTTCAACTCTGGTATTTTCAGCATTCTCTTTGTCAGCTCCCTTTCAACCTTTGTCAACTCCATCATCTTTCTCAGCTTTCTCGGATAGGCCCTTCTTCTCCTTGATGACAGCTTCCAATCGTGGAGACCATCCCCTCCTCAAAATGTCAAAAGGGTCCAACTTGCTCTCTACCTCGTTTTGATAACCTTAGTAGTCCTTGAGATCAGAAGGCTTACGCTTAAAGCTAGAGCGCGTCAAGGAGACTGCCAATGGAATTGAAAAATCAAGAGAAGGAGGGGCGAGAGTGGTAGAAGCAGGTACAGAAGCACCATGAGCATTGTCTCCAAGAAACTTAAGTAAAAATCCTTCATAATATGTCTCACATGATAAGGAGGATCTGATAGAGGTTCACAATAACATTCAAAACAAAAAGAATAAAAAAATTGTCCTTGAACTTCTTGAAATTCCCTCCCAGACTTCATTAAAAATTCAGCAGATTTGGGATACATCGAGGCATGTCACAAATATAATAATGTTGATAATCAATTAAACATACAAATACTGATAAAAACGAATGCTCAAAATCAATAAAAGGCGAAAATAAAAAGCTTGCCACTCCTCCTTCAAACAATGATAAAGCTTGTTCATGATTACTTTTACAATTACAAACCCAATGAAAGGAGGTTAGGTCGTTGTCAACATTATTAAATGTACATTGAAGCTTTATAGGAATAGAAGAGAAAGCTTCAAGAATCCAAATCTGTTAACCACACAACACAACAACAACAACAACAAGCTTGATTTTAAAAAAAAGCTGACAAATTAACTGACAAATTTACTATATGTAGTGAAAGTCGAAAGAGAATAAAGAAATCACCTGGAATGATAGAGGATATTAATACAACATATATACACCCATAGCTTTCCCAGAATTGTTAACAGATGACACCTTCCTCAAACATTTAAACAACTACAGGTAACATTCGTGGTCCCAATGATACCTTTCAAAATTTTCAGAATCACAAGCAAGCGCTAAATGGTCCAAGCTAAGAACCTCATAATGTTTATACAGCAAAACCTTTCCTGATAATAAAAAACTTTGTCATCGCTAACTTTTTTGGAGAATTTTGAGACTGAATTTAAAAATCTTAATAATATCATAATAAGAGACCCTAGCCTTCCTAAATAACTCTTTTTAATGTAACAGGCTTTAGAGATGAATGATCATATTCTATAACCGGAAGACCAATTATGACATGAAACCCAACTAAAGAAAAACTAGAAATAAGACCCCCCAACTTTAAACCAGAGCTCTATCTCTTTTTTGTTACAATTTCATGCATAGCCATATGATGTACTAACTGAAAATTAAAACGAAGTGTAGACCCTTGCTAAAAAAACTAAACCAAAACAACTATTTTCCAGTTGTTGAACATCTACAACTAACAACCCATGTCTAATAATTTCGCATACATTAGGTTAAGAATAGAGATTATCAAGGAAATCTTTCTTCTTCACTCAACCAACACCTAAAATCCTACGAACACAACAAACATGAACTCGAACACATAAACAGAGGACATCATTGAAAAATGCAGACAAAGGACAACGGACAAACATAAAATACACTCACACTGAACTGATTTTTACATTCTTCTAAAGAAACACTACTGCCTTTCATAATCGAAATACATTACAAAGCATTACCCTGGGTTAAAAAAAAAGTTAAACAATACAACCTTGATTAACACATAATCAGAAAAACCACTAAAAAAATAGTACACTACAAGTTTGCAACTAAACTAACCTTTGTATTGTTGCTTCAATAATTGAAAATCAAAACGATGATCGAAAGGGAAAGGGAACACGATAATCGTTCGAAAGCAAAGAAACAGAGCGAGAGAGAAGCGAGGGAGAACCAAAGTAAGAGAGAAGACGAAGAGGTAAAAAGCTGGCCGATAGAACATCTGTTTAATTTGGACTGTCCAATGAACAATAGGGAGGAGCTTGGCACAGGCAGAAACAGGGATGAAGGGAAGAGGAGCTATCTCATCTAACAAGTCTATCAAATTTAACCCTCAAATGGCGCGATGTGAAATATCCTTAAATGTCAGGGGTGCCACGTGAAATTTATAAAACTTTTTTACAAACATGGAATGTCATATGATTTCTAAATAAGTGTTTATTTTTAAAATAGAACACATTTATTTTGAAATGGAAGTAATGACATTTAAAAATGAGTTGTATGATTTGTAGTGGGTCACTAGGCTTAATTGATATGAGTTGCATGATTTGTAGTGGGTCACTAGGCTTAATTGATATGTTTGACCTAACTTAATTCTACTAAAAATATAGGCATTAGAGACAAAAGTCCATCTAAATAAATAGTACGGATATGAGCATCTATTTGTTGACGAGTATTTTTCGAAAGAGAACGCGTAATTCCTTACCATTCATCACCTAAAAGGAGATATGCATGGCGGATTCAAGGGTATGGGGTGACATCAACTTTTCAGCTAAGAGGAGGAAACTAAATGGAAAAATAATGTCTATTGTTTTGCAAATTTTAGTAATTTTAAAATTAAAAGAGTTTTAAATAAAATAATAAATTATAAAGTGTGTTAGTTTATTTAGTATGAATTGAAAATTTAAATTACACAATTTTATTTTGTGAATTTTTTTAACTTAAAATAACCATTTAAATTACACATTTAAATCCGTCCATAGATATATGAGATAATACTCTCAATCCCCCATGAATAATTTCATATTTCACAAACATGTTAAATGACTTATCTCTTCAATTCCTATCCGATTGAGGCCAAGCCGTATGACTACTAAAAAACCGCATCGCGGAGAGCTACCTGATTCCGAATTAAATGAAGACTGTACCGTTGACTTTAAAAAAGAAAGAAGAAAATAAGTAAATAAATACTACACTGGTATAGAGATTAATCATACCCACCATGCAAAGTGCAAACTAGTATGATGAGTGAATTGAATGCCTATATACTCCGTAATAAATAATCACGGTCAGTAAATAACATCCCACTTGGTAAATTCGACTCCGTAGTATCCTAGCAGCAGCGGTAAAAAGGTAAAATAAAATAAATCCAAAACCATGGGTTGAGTGATAGTTATCCTGTTTGTGGTTTTTCACCAACCCAATATAATGTGCCGATTGGATGGTTCTCCCACAATGGATTCACCATTTTTCATTCCTAAATTAAATTGAGAAAATTAATGTTACATTTTCGGTACTTTTTTATATTTTTTTATATGGTGATTGAATGGGATACTCTTTCTATTATCAATTCAATCAAAAGTTGTTAAAGAGTGTTTGTTTGGTTGGAGATTGAACACATCTAGCGTATTCTCAGATTGTTTGCGAAGGTTCATTTTTTCTATGTTCTAAGAGAGTTCATCGGTGTGGTGAACAAGATCCGACTTACATTTATAGTCATTTTTATTGAAATGAATTTCTTACAAAGGTCCATTTCTTACAAAGATTTAATAGATGATCTTTAACATTTGAGTCGATCTCTACATTACGAAATCTTCTACTCGTAAAATTTACGAAAACTATCTAATTCTTGCAAAGAAGAGTAAAACTAAGAAGAAAAGGATATTCGCCATTACATTGCTAAATCGTTCCGAACCCGCCACGTTGTCATTTGCTACACTCAAAACAACATTATGCCCCACCCCCCTTTCTAATCCACCAGAAGCTTCCCACTATGTTCTGATTGTTCTCTCCACACCAAACACCACACTTCCATACCCCCCCTTTAAAACCCTCCTCCTCCCTCCTCAGAGGCTCAGCTCAGACTTCCCCCAAGCTTCTCGCAAATTAATTACACATCAATGGCTTCAAAAACTCGTCTTTTCCTGTTTTCGATCCTTTTCACCCATCTCTGTTTCTCCGTTGTTGAAAAGGCGCAATCTTTAATGCTCCCGCTCACCCATTCTCTCTCCAACACCCGATTCGCCGCCGGCCACCACCTCCTGAAGGCGACTGCTTCCCGCTCCGCCGCGCGCCACCGCCAGCGCCGCCAGGTCTCGCTTCCGCTCTCGCCTGGGAGCGATTACACGCTCTCGTTCTCCCTCGGCGCGCAGACGCTCTCCTTGTATATGGACACCGGCTCCGACCTTGTTTGGTTCCCCTGTTCCCCCTTCGAGTGCATCCTCTGCGAGGGCAAAACGACGTCGTCGCCTCCTCCTCCCCTCAACGTCTCCTCAGCCTCCCTCCTCGGCTGCCAGTCCCGCGCCTGCTCCGCCGCCCACTCCTCCCTCCCAACCTCCGACCTCTGCGCCGCCGCTAAGTGCCCCCTCGATCGCATCGAGACCTCCGATTGCGCCGGTTTCCACTGCCCTGCTTTCTATTACGCCTACGGCGACGGCAGCCTCGTCGGAAAGCTCCACCGCGAGACCCTAACCATGGGGCCGGACTCCGGCCGCGCGTTCTCCCTCCCCAATTTCACCTTCGGGTGCTCCCACTCCGCCCTCGCCGAGCCAATCGGCGTCGCCGGCTTCGGCCGCGGGTTCCTCTCGTTTCCCAATCAGCTCGCGAATCTCTCCCCTCAGTTGGGGAATCAATTCTCCTACTGCCTGATCTCCCACTCGTTCGACTCGACCCGAATCCGGCAGCCGAGCCCGCTGATTCTGGGCCGTAGCGCCGGCGGCGAAACAGGGGAGAGGAAACAGAGGAAAGTAGACTCAGGGGTCTCCAGGGGCAAAATCGTCTATCACTACACCCCCATGTTGTACAACCCGAAGCACCCGTACTTCTACTCTGTCGGGCTCGAAGCGGTCTCGGTGGGCCCGACCCGAATCCCCGCCCCGGAGACGCTCAAACGGGTCGATCGGCACGGGAATGGAGGGGTGGTGGTAGACAGCGGGACAACTTTCACTATGCTCCCAACCGCCCTATACAAGGCGGTAGCGTCCGAATTGGGCCGGCGGCTGGGCCGGGCTTATAAACGGGCTGAGGAAACCGAGGGGCGAACCGGGCTGAGTCCATGCTATTACCTAAACGGGCCGGGCCCGGGCCTAAGTGTGCCGACCATGGTGTTCCACTTCGCGGGGAATTCGAGCGTGGCGCTACCGCAGAGGAACTACTTTTACGAGTTCTCCGACGGCGGCGACGGGGCGGCGAAGAAGGGGAGGAAGGTGGGGTGTCTGATGATGATGGACGGCGGGGACGGGGCAGAGGGTGGGCCCGGGATGACCCTGGGGAATTACCAGCAACAAGGGTTCGAGGTGGTTTACGACTTGGAGAACGGGCGGGTCGGGTTCGCCCGGCGGACGTGCTCGGCGCTGTGGAATGAGCTCGGGCGTTGACTTTAGAAGACTACGGTCAACGGGGGGTTTGGGGGCGCTCGTGCGGTGTTGACTGTCACACGTGTGGGGATTTTTGAAGGAGAGGGTGGGGTCCAGCTGTTTAATTTTTAGAGCGCTCTCTCTGGGAGGGAAATTAAAAAAAAAAGGGGAAAGAAATGAGAACCTAGTACAATTATGAAAGGTGAGAAATTATTTTGAATGTTTTTTTTAAGGGAAAATTGTACAGGGGCAAGTGGGTAGAGTTTTGTGATATGTATGAAATGTTTTGGGAAAATGAACGTGTGAAAATGTATCAAGGGGTCATGTTGTTTTTTTTAGTGTATATTCTAGAATGAATAATAAAGGAAGTGGGTAGTGTTAGAGATTCTCAATATTTAATTTCAAATTCTCTTGAAAATAGAGTGGAGTTGCATGTCCTTTTTTAGTCCTATGAATTATTTATGTGCTTGCTATTTATTGGTAGTTTTACTTTTGATATATTATAAATTTAAATTTGATATGCCCGTAAAAAGCTATGAAAGTTTGATAATTGAACACAAATTAGTCACTTTAAATGTATATTAATAAATTACAATAATTTATATTTTACTTACCTTGTAATTTAATATTGTAATTTAGTTCGAGAGATTCAAAATGAGATGTTATATTACTCAATTCGATGATTATGTACAAAAAATTGTGAATATTTAACTTATACATTGTTACATGATAATATATAGGACAACGAGATAATATATAGAACAACGAGACAATTCTATCATAAAACCAACTGGTAATAGAAATAGTAGAGTAGTCCACCGACTTATGCAAGGCTTGAATTCTCTACATTATCAATATGAGACATGTATCGTTTCACATCTTTCAAAGTTTTAAACGATGACGTTAAATCAACAATGAATTGTGTCCCTCTCTGATAAAATTTTGGCTCCACCACTGTTTGGAAATTTAAAATTATTTATTAGTAGAATGATAAATTTTTCAATAAGTCATATAATACCAGATCTAAATAAATATTGCCCGAGCACACTCGAATTGAACTAAGAATTTTTTTTTAAAAATAAAATATTATTTATGTTGAGTAAACATGTTATTTTAGCAACTTATATAATATAGTTTTTTAAAGACTTTATACCATCATTTATTACTAGACTTTTTTATTTTTCTAAAACCATAACTAATGGCATGTTTTGATTACTACAAGGAGTAATACCTTATGCATTTTTTAAAAAAATGATAATTTGTTGGAGACCCTAATATTATAAGATATCCAACTCTCTAACTAAGGGAGGTTTGGCTAAATAAATTCAAAGAAAATCTTATTTTCAATCCAAATCCTTATAGCAACGGTTGAAAATAATGTTGAAAATAATGTTATAATAATAAATAAATAAGTACCAAGAAAAAAAAAACAATGTCATAATAATACATAAAGAAATGAGTAGCAAGAAAGGAATAAAGTTTGGTGTAGGTTGTCAGGAAATTGGTGAGATTCCCATCTTTCAATCCTCTAAAGTCTAACCCATACGCATTGGGCCACTTCCATTATGTATTTATTGATACGATCGATCAAATAACAAGTCGTCAAAGTAATGCCATCTATGATACTATTGAATAAAGTTTTGAATAATTAGAAGGTAATTTTATTATTATCATTATCATCATCATTACTATTACTACTACTATTACTCCCTCCGTTAATTAAAACTTGATGTTTTACTGTTCACGTACGCTTTTTGAGGTGTTAAAAAACATATAAAATATTAACTTTTTTAATATATTTTTTTAATAATTTCATACTTGTTACTATTAAGTATGAATTTATAAAAACAAATTTTTAAAAAAGTTAATATTTCATATAATTTTTATCATTTTAAAAAAGCGTGCATGAATAGTAAACGACAAGTTTTAATTAACAGAGGGAGTATTATTTTGAGTAGTGTCAAACCAAGTTGACCCATTACTTAATTGCATTACTTCTTATAAGGGAGATGGAGTATATTTACTATTTAGATACAACATAATGGTCTTATGGTCGAGAACAAGCTAAAAAATGTCACTTTGTCAACCCCCTTATTAATCTCACGGAAAACATGAGTATAGGAGAATACTCTGTCAGCCCCTGGTTAATCTTACGGAAAACATGAGTATAGAAGAATCCTTCAAAGTGTCGGAGAGGCAAAGGATAATATTTTAGTAATTTTCATACTTAAAAATACACTTATATTCTTAACTTTTTTTAATAAAAATTATAACTGGCATATTTCTAGTTATTATACGAGTATTTTTTAAAAGTGGATTTCAAAATAGCCAAAATGATAATTTTTTTAAACAAGATTTGCAACCTAAAAAGACATGTTTTCTTTTACTTAACGAAGGAAGCATTATTTTATTGTGAATCGGCATTGTTTGAGTTTTAAATAGGCAAAATTATTTAAAATAACCCAATTTTTAAGGTGATGTTAAAAATATATCTCCATAATTCAAATGTAAAAAATTATCCAACCTTTATGGGTGATGGTAATAATATCATAATAATATTTCCAAGAAAAAATGTTGGCATAGTGGCCTATATGGCCAAAAAAGTTAGAATATTAAAAAAAATCAGCATATTAATCCCCACCAAATGTCGACATTGCAGTGTACTAAATGTTTGAATTAAGGGCACCTTGACACCTTCTACCGTGGATCAAATTAGTCATGAAAAATAAGATATTAAAATATAATATTTTATAAAATATTTTCTTTTGACATACCATTCATTATTCTGGTCCCCAAAAAGTCAATTTTGGCCTATTAAAATTCTTAAAACTCTCTATTAATTAATACTTATATTCATTAATTCTATACATCACCAACTGTATTTGATTATGATAACTTTAACCAATTTCAAAGTGAATAACAAGTTACGAGTCATTATGGAACAAGCAATAAAAATTTAAATGAAGATGATCAGAATGATGACCTCGAAATAAGTAATGATTGTGATGTGAGTTAGCAAAAATATTAGATATGATTATGGTTTTGATATGTATTTTTTGGGTTTTTTTTTTAATTTTTAATTGTAGTAGCTTATGCAACTCAATATTTATTTATGAGATATGATTTTGATGACGATATAATAGTAAAAAATAAATGTGTGTTTGTAAAGATATTATTTATACAAAAGTAATCCAAAGATGTTAAATATTATAGTCAAATCAAAGAACTTGTCAATATCTTTACAATAATATAATTTGGAGTGATAAGCCACGACTGACCCACAACCTAATGAGTTTTGGTGTATGGTGGGAGGAAAAAAAAAAAGCCAAAATCCATTTTATAGCGGTAGAAGATGCCTTAACCCAAAAATTGCAATAGTGATAAATTAATACGGAGTAATGGAGTGATTTTTTCTTAAACCATGGGTTTAAATTTGAAAATTTTGATTTAAGAAAATCGGATTAGTATGGTGATATCTGAAAATTTTGATTAAATTTTTTGGGGGGGCATGTATACCAAGATATGAGTATTTTTTTTTAGAAAACTATTGTAATATTGCCCAAAAAAAAATTGCGATATTTTTTTTACATATTTGAAAATTAGAGATATATTTTTAATTTAAAAATTGAGTTTTTTTTTTGTTATTATATAATCCGTATTAGTTTCGCCATTGTGATATCTAAAAAGGGAGTATTTATTTCATCAATTTTGACGACCATTAATACTCCACTGCTTAGGCAGATTTTATACTTGTAGTTGGCCACATTGTCGTAGACGAAAATAGATTCGAAAATGAAATTAAAATATAGTGCTAAAACAGTGAAATATTAGCTGTGTCCAACTCATTCATTACACACACGTCCAAATTTCAAAGTTATTTGAATGAACCTCCATAACGGGACCTTCCTTGCCTTCTAGAGATATGTTTGGGGTCTATCTACTATCTAGGGACGGACCGAGGTATGGAGTGAATTCCGCTCTAAACCAGTCTCATTTTAAAATAATAATAATAATAATAATAATAATAATAATAATGGGTAAAAATTAAAGAAAATTAATAAAATTTATTTATTTATTAAATAAAAGTTAATAAAAATTATATATAAAATGAAAATTTAGCCTACCTAATTTATCTAAATTTTAGTTTTTGGTTTCGTGTCTGGGTGTATCATATAGACAGTATAGTCCTACGTGCACCCAATATTCATCGCTCATTTACCGTACGTTTATATAATTCATTTTGTAGTCAACTTGGCTAAATTCGGATTAAACAAAAAATTCAAACAAGTGTTAGGTGTTATTATAACTAATTTAATGATTTCTTTAACTGATAAATATGAGTAGACTATAGACGTAAGCAAGAGCGAACTAGATGATTCTTACGGAGGCTGATTTTCTTATCTGCTGGTAAGTTTATCCGGAGCATATATGTAATCTCTTTCTGATCAAAAGTAAGTTAGAAATAAATTTAAAAAAAGAGAATTAAAAATAGAGGTAGTAGGGTAATCATTACCGACATCAATTAACACAATCTTGATTCTAACAACATTTAATGTCGGATTAAATCATGCTAATCCTTCCATCCAACGATAATTTCAAATTTTATTCTCCATTTGCATCTGAACGTTTATACTCTTTAAACAGTCGGAAGTGGAGTTGGAAGTGTAGATTGCTCAAGTGAAGGAGTTGAGAAAGGATTCTGGTGACGATCGATCATCTTGACATCGATGGTACTAGGGTTAAGGGTTCCGACATCAACTGAGATTGAACAACCTGCAATCGATTGTTTTCTAATCATTGTACTCGCCGGACGTCGAAGCTTAGACATACATATATTCTCCGATTGATATTCTTTAATTAAGTGATTTTCATTTGCGTGTTGAATCTGATCAAAGCCTATATGTAGTTCGGAAATTAAATTAGAATTTCATATTTCCTCACCATGTCGTTCAATTAATCATATCCTACAGATTTCCCAATCATCATATAAATCATCATATAAATCATCATATATAGTCGTTTGCGTGTTGAATCTAATCAGAGCTTATATGTAGTTCGAAAGTTAAATTAGAATTTCATATTTCCTCACCATGTCGTTCAATTGATCCTATCCTTCATATTTCCCGATCATCATATATACATAGCTAGAATGAGCCAGAATAGAAACTTTGATCTTAACATGGAGTATGAAGTTGTGTCCGCCGACGATGATTCGATTAGTGGATTGGGCTCGCAACACACCTTGCTCGAAATTTCGAATGATGATAACGCAAGCAATTCATCGAACAGTGAAAACTACGTCGAGAAAGCCGCTAATGAAGGAGAGGGTGTGGAAGTGCCCTTGTCCGATGGTGTGGAGCCTCTCGAGAATCACCCAACAATTAATCCTCCCCATGTTGGGCTACCCCCAAGGAAAGAGGTGGTGGGGTTACAAGGGATCCACTTCAACTATAACATGTTGTAAGTTCAGGGTGAATGGAACTGGCGCATGGACTGTAACTGTCGTTTTGTTTGAGCATAACCACGAGTGTGTGCCGGAGTATTCAAAATACCTCACAATTTACAAATACATCATCGAATGCAACAAGAAACGGATGTTGGATATGGATAGGGCCGACATACCTATAGTTAAGAACTTCACATCGTTTGTTTTTGAAAAAAGGAACCATGATAAAGTGGATTTCACTGAATGAGACCTGTGGAACCCGGTTGCCAAGGCCAAAAGATAGGATATGGAGCTAGGGGGCTTCGCTGCAATGAGGAATTATTTCAAGGAAATGTCTTTAGGCAACTCGAATTTTTTCTACGCTTATGATGTGGATGCATACAACAGATTGAAGAATGTGTTTTGGGTTGACGGAAGGAGTCGGGCAGTGTACTTGGAATTTGGCGATGTCATATCATTCGAAATGACATACGTCTCAAACAGATACAAGATGTCATTTGCACCATTCATCGGGGTTAATAACCATGGGCAGAATGTGTTGTTTGGGTGTGCCCTACTCGTCGGAGAAGAAATCGAGAACTTCGTGTGGCTGTTTCGCACTTGGCTCAAGTGTATGTTCGGGAAGGCACCAAAGGAATCTTAACCGACCAATGCGGTGGTGCAAGTGTAGTGTACGGTAAGATGTTGCCCATTTAACTAAGAATTAAGTCCATTATCGATAACATCAACCATCTAGCCTTGTGCTCATCGGTAAGATTATTCAACTAGAGATATTCCAACTCTATTAGAAACTGATTTGCATGCCAACAAGTTTCTTTTCAATATCCACAGGACCAAACACTTAAACCCTAAGCCTACCCGGCCACGAGCACCCACTACCCGCCCGAGACGCTCAATATCTGAAATCAACTATTGATGAACATAACATCAAACAAATCGGACTGATTGCAAACAAGAAGACTTACCAATTTGGAGATTGAGTCGCGGTGGTGCAACCTCGAGGCGACGACTGGCCCGACCCTATGGATATCGAAAGGCGGTTGGAGTTTTCAATTGGGAGAGGCGCAATCCGATTTTTTCTGGCTGCTATGGGAAGGCTTGTGTTTTAGAATTAAAAGTCATTGAGATTGAGTGAAGAATTTGGGAGAGGGTTACATTGTTACCGTTTTCAATTTCGAACAAGCAACTTCAAATTGCATCAGGGTGAAGCAGATGGAGTAGGTTGCAGCTCCAAGGTGAGCAATTGGGCCAGACCGAGTTCATAATTGGGCCGGATTATTTGATATTGTTTTAAGAAGGGAGTAGTTATATGAGCTAGGTATATATTATGAAAGTCCATAGTCTATAAATATGGAAATAATCATTTCATTAAACATAATAAAAATATTTTCTTCATACATATTATATACAAAAAATGGGTGAAAATCACAATACGTCTTTATACAAGCTAATTTAGTGGAGCAAGTGCTTTCCAACTTTATATTATCGATTCCTATATCATATTTGATTTTGACCCCGATTCGGGTTAATGAGAGCTCGAACTAATTAAATTGTATAGTATAAACAAAGTCTAAAAAATATTTAATTAGAAAGTATAAATTGTCAAATATAAAGAAATTATAAACAAAGTATAAAAATACTCCAAATACTACTTAGGAAGAAAGTCGCTGTTATGGAGTACTAATTACCGCCGGAATTAGTTAACACACTACTCAGGAAGAAAGTAGTTGTTAATACCGATAGAAATTAGTTAACACACTCCATTTATTAGGGGGGAGAAGTAAGATAGGGGTAGTAATTATGATAACTTTCATCACCAATCAACCACCCTCGAAAATGATATATTTAAAATATGATTTTAATAGCAATATAGCCATTTATTTTTCAAGGATAAGTGAATCATTGTCTTGTCCATGTAAAGCGGGAATGAACGAATGGGCAAGACGTATACTTGGTCAACATCAAGGGACATGGACCGGTCCCTTTTGCATGGTCTGAGTTACCTTATCAATTATGATTTGCTTGACCCAACCTGTAAATATCCTACTAAGATCAACTTGTAGCAACTAAATAATGAGCTTTTGGTGTGCAACTCTGTGGATTGAATGATCTAAATTTTAAGTTTAAAATATCAATGCTGACATTGTAAAAAATACATGTATTGAAGTACCTTAATTTTCGCTTATCTTTCCTTTTTTTAAGGGAATTGAATTAGAATGGATTTGTAAATCAAAACCAAATCAGTGGGAAGTGGATCAGTAGATCGAGACCAAATCGGTGTGAAGTGGATTTTATCACTACTTAAGACGGCGACAACAATAACAACAATAAAAAATAGAAGTACTTCGCTTCTTTATTGGATTTATTCGAAGCGAAATAGGCAGAGGAAAGAACGAGGCTTGTAGTGAAAGGGAACCAAAGGGAGTGTTTGCTCTCTAGGTCCTCCGCCGCTAGCCAGCCACCGCTCTCACTGGAGATAAAGCACCTGGTACACCACATTTAATCTCCATCCCTGTTTGTCTACAACCCCAAGCAACCAACCTGTCATTGGCAGTGTTCTAAAAATCGCGCCTAGGCACCGCCTATACGCCGCCTAGGCGCTAGGCGGGATGGGACCTAGGAATTTTTAAGCCTAGGCGGCCCTCTAGGCGGAAATCTGCCTAGTCACCGCCTAGGCGCCGCCTAGCCCCGCCTAGCCCGACGATTATTTAATTTTAGCTTTTGGGCATGTAATTAGTCAAATTAGGGTTTTTTTATCCCCCAAGTCGAGATATATTTGCTTTTGAGTCAAACCTATGGTTTTGAATTTTAGGAGTTTTAGAGTCGTTAGTCGAACGCATACTTTTGCGTTTATTTACTTAAATGTTAGTTAAGCACCGCAAATTTGGGTTTATGAGTGATATTATGGATTACTATTACACTATATGAATCATTGACATGTGTTATACGTTAAAAGATGGAAAAATAATCAAGTTTGTTCTAAGTCCGCCTAGGCGCCGCCTAGCCGCCTAGGCGCTAGGCGGTCACCCGCCGCCTAGCGCCTTTTAGAACATTGGCCATTGGACATGATTCCGGAAGAGAGAGTGTTTGCTTTCTAGGTCTTCCGCCACCAGCCCTTCACCACCTCGACTTGGTCCTGCCACCGATATGCCTCCCTTGGCTCTTGTTAGCTCCACTTGTTTCCATGGTTACCACCTCTTCAGCCTACCTCTGACCCAACCCTCAAACGCCAACACTACCTAACGTTGGCCCAACCAGCTTCATCGGCGTCTACCGGTTCCGCCTCCGGTCACCCTCAACTCTAGTCACCCACCTCAGAGGCACCCCCGGCTTCACCCCCTTCTCTTCTCTCGGTTCCGCCCTCTTCGAGGAAACTCTCCGCTCCGACCTCTTCGAGGAAACTCTCCGCTCCGACCTCTTCGAGGAAACTCTCCGCTCCGACCTCGGGCCTTCCCTCTTGGGCAACTCTATCGGCTTCACTCGAGGTTGTTCCACTCTCGGTTCTTGTCGGGTGAGGCCTTTATATTAGGGATGGGCTTCCGGTCCAAAACCGGTGGACCGTAATCTCTAAGAACTTGGACCGTGGATCGGACACCGACCGGAACTTATGGTCCCGGTCTTTCTTGTCCGCAGACCGTAAAGACCGGTTAAACCGAAACTTTACAACAACCCTTGTTCGCCGTTTTACAACAGCCCCCTGTTCGCATGTTGCGTTAAATCAAACACCTGTAAATTGAAAATTCATTCATTGATGATTTGATTTCATTCATTCGTGCTTCATGAATCGACTCAATCTAGGCTCACTTTATGTAGTTTCTCAATTTTTTCAAGCACAAAGCCTAGACTAAAATCAACATTGAAATTTATCTAACCTTTACATTTAAAATCGAATCTAGATCTACAAATATTACAAATTGAAATTTCTTAATCCTAGATCTACAAATATTACAAGCGGATTCAATATAACCCAAAAAATTCATATGGTTGATGCTTACTTTCTTCTGCAGTTCAGAGATAGATTCATGCATGAGCTGGTTCTGCAAAAGAAACACATTGACAGTAATTTAACAAAACTGTACATTACATACCAAACGACCGAGAAGAAAAAAAGGAGATAATATGATTTCAGGCATCAAGGTTAAGTGCTTAAGTAAGAATTACCTTGCGGGATTGGATATGCTTGAAAGCAATATCAAGCTGCTACTCCAGACTATGAATCTCCTTCATGCTCAAGTTGCTCAACGTGTCCAAATCTTGTCCCATGTAGTGCCTAATCATAGTTATGTGCATCAATTATCTCCAGATTGATGTAAAGTAGTGCTTATCCAACCATGTGAATGGATAAAATTGAGAATGAATAGAGCTAAAAGTCTAAAACATGTGGTTTCTTTGCAGCAATTCAATCTTGGCCTTAGGCTTGGCATAATAAAACGTCCAGTGCCCCTTTCTTACAAAACAAATTTAACCATTAAGCTAGATTCCAATAAATAAGTAACTTTAGGAGTTGTTTGGTTATAAAATCAATTTACTCAATCTAGGCTCACTCATTAATGTAATTTCTTAATTTTTTCAACCACAAAGCCTATACTAAAATCGACATTGAAATTTCTCTAACCCTACATTTAAAATCGAATCTAGATATAAAAGTATTACAATTGAAATTTCTTTAACCCTAGATTTAAAATCGGGACGAGATTCTTCAATCTTAGTCTATAATGTTTATGATTTCTCCAAATCTATACTAAAATCGACATTAATTTGTCAAAATATACATAAAAACCTAGATCTAAAAGTGAAACTGAGAGAGAGCGATGTGACTGACCTGAGAGACGAGTGGGTGACTAGCGACGACCAGGGAACGGGAGCGCTGACGATGGCTGGTGGCCTACTAGCGTCTGGCAAGCATGAGGGCAGAGGGGCGACACCGAAGCCCCGCCGAACCTGAGTTGTTGAGAGGCGGTACTGTGGGTGGTGAACAGATGAAGTGAAGAAGGAAGAATTGAAGGAAGACATACGCGTACAGATCTCAAGACAAAACAAAGGCACACCTTTTTTTTTAATTGATAGAATCCAGTGCATTTTCGGTCCGACCTGGAAATTCCGGTCTGGTCCCGGGTTTGGACTGGAACCCGGAATCCAAAATTTCTTGGACTATGGACCGGACCGTAATACTCCCGGTCTAATCCAAGACCGTAATTTCCGGTCTGGTCTCGGTCCGATTACGGTCCAATTCAAAATTTGACCAACCCTACTTTGTATTGGTTACCGATGCTTTTGTTGAACCCTGACTGTGAATTCCAATGGAAAGTCTAGGTTTCCCTTTCTCGCATCATTCCTGGCCCCTTCGTAGTCTTCCGACTCGGTACTTGATGCACCCACTTGTAGTCTTTTAGGTTCTTTTTTCAACCCGTTCTTCTGCCTCTATGTCTTTAATTATATTGTTGTTCAATTTTTCTGCTCTGTCCTGTCTCAACAGGCCACCTCTATTTTTTCTACCTAGTAGTCACTCACAATCTTGTTATCTTCCTTGAGGGTTTGATATGGGTTTGGGGGTTTTATTGGATAATGGTTTGGCTTGGAGTTGGATTTGCGGGTTGATGTTCTGTGTTGTTTTTGTTGTGATACAGACTTCATGTGAAATGTGGTTGATTTGTTGTGCCTAAAGACGTCGTGGAAATGCGATCAACATCTGATGGCTCTGCGGAGTCCATAATTTGAGATGTCCGCTAATGATCTCTAGAGTTCTCTGTGTGCATTTTCCTTTGGATGGTTGATTCGTTTGTCGGGCTCGCTTTGTTTTACAGTGTAGGATAGCTTGCATGTTTATTTTATTTTTTCATTTTTCTTTCTGTTATCTGCTTTGTGTTATTTTCTTTCTGTCATTTGCTTCTGTTATTTGATTTTGGTTGTACGTACATGATGGTTAGTCCATCTACCGGTTTATCCGGTTGTCTAGATAATCGTATTCTTTCCTAATATAAAAAAAAAGGCAAAAGGGAAAAAACCGAGGACATGCTAAGTTTAGAGTTTGTTTGGTACATCATGCTTTGAGCTTATGTTGTAGTTTTAACTTATGTGATAGTATTATAAGTGGATTCATAATTGTGTTGATAGATCAACGAAAATAAGGTATTTTTCCCCAATCCAAACAAGGTATAGCTGCTGGGCTTTTCTTAACTTCTTAAGAGCCACCACCTTGCTGGGCTGGGCCTGCCTAGAGAGGAATGGGCCCAAAAATATATTGTATTGCAGTATACAGTTGAAAATTGAAGTTAATCAGTTAACAAATCAAATAAAATCAAGCAAATGAATTGGTACATTACAAACTCATGATCAATTCATCTTCATCACCATGTTCTACTGCACTGCACAATTGATTTTTTTTGTTGTTGGGTCGACTCTCGAGAGGAATCCGACACCTCCCCTTGACGACCACTTGGTTTCTTGCGATGTCCACCGTGAATTCCTTCACTCCTGCACAAACATGATCCATCAATGGATCAAACAAATCAGCCTTAACTCATCCGACTGATCAATCTCAATCAAATGTGTTCCAAGTTGTTAGTTGTTCTTACCCTTTATCTTAGACATGAGCCGGAAGACTCTCTCTCGGCATGAAGTGCATCCCATGTTCGCATCCACGACTATCACTTGAACCTGCAACACGCACGCACGCACATACACACATGTTCTACACTAATCAAGAACCTATTCAAACCTAAAAAAAACCCGAAAAAACGGATGCAAAAACATAATGTAAGAAACTTGGAAATTAACATACAGAAGGGATGGAGAGATCTTCAGAGCAGATTAGGGGTTGACCTTTTGTTCTTCCTCCCATGATTTTTTAGGTTTCAAGAGCTTTGGTTTTGATGGTAAGATGGTTAATTGTTCTATGAATTTGAGATATAAATGATGGCTTATATGAAGATTCATTTCTTAATTTTTAATTACCCGTAGTTTAATACTTTATATTTTAATATGTATGTATTAACTATTAATCTGTTGATTACTGGTGGTTCAATGTATATAGTTTGGCGTCATGCAAATCAATGATATTGATGTGCAGCCAATATTGAATAGTTGAATGTTTTTGAAAGCATATTAATATATATTTGAATAGTTCATGATTTGAAGATGGCTGACTTCCAAGTTCAGATAACTAACAGAAAAAAAAAATTTAACTTAATTAATTTCGATTAGGTTGTATAAAACAATAGTTGTATCATATTTATTCTATTCGTTTATTATAAGTCTGAGATTTACCTTTTAACAAAAAAAAAACGATTACTGTGATATTTGGTTCAAACTCATTCTATGTGGGATAAAAACTTTTATCGCTGTTAAATTTTTATAAAACACTCTCTCAATTAATTTGGAAAATAATGCATATATAGATCTTGATAGGAGATCCCGATCTCTATGAAATACATTATAACGTTGTTTTGTTTTAATTATTTATTTTGAACTAGAGCCTTGTAATTGAAAAGTAAATATTTGATAATCAAGTTAAAATAGTTATGTTAATTTATTTATTTTGGTCAAAAAATAGTTATGTTAATTAGATATTGCCCATAGTTGTTACTTGTCTTTCAAAGAAATAGATTAAATAAACAAATAAAATAAACTACTCCAGCTAATTGTTTATGCAACCCACGTACACTGACTGAGCTACCCACCATGAAGCATCCAAACAGGTAATTAGTAGTAATTAATTAGCAAAAATTAGAAAAGGAATTTTCGCCAAATGGACTTCCAGATTAAGGCTAATTCGCGTGGTGTACGAAAGTTTGACATATTTCGTTAGATGCCCCTGAGGTTTCCATTTTTTTCGCCAAATACCCCTGAGGTTTTCATTTTTTCGCCAATGCCCCTCTGTCGAATTTGTTAACATTTTTTTATTGAAAATAAAAAGAACATAAAATATTATTTCATTATTATTTTTGTAAGGTATTATTTGCACAATATTATTTAATTATGGTAATTAAATCATCTAATATTATTTACAAAATACCATTTCATATTACATTTTTTAACCAATGGAATTAATTCAAAATTTTTTTTTTGATAAAGTTAAAAGTAACTATACAATATTATTTCATTATGTATTAACTACATGATATCATTTCATGCTATTTTTTAAACAACGGTATTAATTCAAAACTTTCTTTTATAAAAAATTACATAGTTCTAAATATACGAATTCTTTTTTTTTTTCAGAGCAACCAATCTCTCTCTTTGTGTGTATATATATAAGGAAAACTATTTTTTTATATAATAATCTTAATTTTTGGAATTTCACCCAATCAACCTAATCAACATACATTTTCAAATAATAAAAATTTTAAACAATTAGAATAGATAAATCTCATTGGTTAAAAAATGTTTAAAATTTTTAGATTGATTAAAGAAACATGTACAAATTTTATTAGTTTGATTTTTTTTTTCTAGATTTAGTTGATTGGGAGGAAATTGTAAAATTAAAATGATTATGTCATTTAAGCAAAAATATTTCTCATTTAACAATTAGAATAGATAAATCTCATTGGTTAAAAAATGTTTAAAATTTTTATTATTTGAAAATTTATGTAGATTAGGTTGATTGGGTGAAATTATAAAATTTAAGATTATTATATAAAAAAATAGTTTTCATTATATATATACACACAAAGAGAGAGATTGGTTGTTCTAGAAGAAAAAAAGAATTCGTATATTTAGAACGTAACTTGTATTTTTTTATAAAAAAAAATTTTGAATTAATCCCATTGGTTAAAAAATGTAATATGAAATGGTATTGTGTAAATAATATTAGATGATTTAATTACTATAATTAAATAATATTGTGCAAATAATACCTTACAAAAATAATAATGAAATAATATTTTCTTTTCTTTTTATTTTCAATAAAAAAAGTTAATAAATTCGACAGAGGGGCATTTGGAGAAAAAATGAAAACCTCATGGGTATTTGGCGAAAAAAATGGAAACCTTAGGAGCATCTGGCGAAATATGTCAAATTTTCTTACACCACACGAATTAGCCTTAACCTCAAGGATATTCGGCGAAAATTCCGAAAATATTTACACCCATAAATTTTACTATATGCACCACACCTACGCCTCTTGAATCACATCCCTGCTCCTCTTGAGTCACACACCTACCCCTCAAGAGGCGCAAGGTATTTTAATGTAAAATACCTTGTGCCTCTTGAGGGACAAGTGTGTGACTCAAGAGGAGCAGGATGTATTTTAAAAAAAATATAAAAAGTGAGATATGTAGTGTAAATAGTAAATTTTGTGGTGTAAATAACACTGGCTATTAACATTAATACGGAGTAGATAAGAATAAGAGAACATTGAAAATCATGACAGGGAAAGGAGCAACCAACTTTATGAAGCATTTTTTAACGGCTAGTTGAGATAATAAAACGGTCATTCGGTTTTCTTATTGGCTTTTGACATTGCGTCACGTGATAAATAACCTTGATATATGACTTTTTTTTGACAAAATAAATAAATAAGAATTTTTTTTAAAGTAAAATTTTGAAGGGAGAGTTTGCAAAATGTCCAAAAAACATGTCTTAATTTGTGAAATATCCACACCTTTGGACAAATTAGTGAATTGTCCATCTCCTTTCCAAGTCTAGGTTTTTTCTTCTTTTTTTTCTTTTTTTTTTACATTTTGTCGTGCAAATATAACATTATGTTGTGCATGTGCAAATATAACCGTATGTTGTGCAAATATGACCCAAGTCTAGTTTTTTTTTATACATTTTGTCGTGGAAATATAACATTATGTTATGCTTGTGCAAATATAACCGTATGTTGTGCAAATATGACCCAAGTCTAGTTTTTTTTACGTGTCAATACATTTTGACGTGCAAATATAAACATATGTTGTGCTTGTGCAAATATAACATTTTGTTGTGCAAATGTAATATTTTTTTTCCGCTTTTTTTTTGTTTCAGCACTTTTTGCTGTGCAAAAATAACTTTACGTTGTCCACATATAACAATTTGTTTTGCAAATATAACTTTATGTTGTGCAAATGTAAAAATAAAAATATAGTAGATGTGGATCACATAATAAAATATAGATAGTTTTTTTAATTCTCATATTCGTGGGGTAATTTTTGTAATTTAACAAAAATTACTTCTTCTACCTTCCTCCCCGAGGAGATCTCGAATCCACCGAGGATGCACTCGCTCCGGCCGCTCCCTCGATCGCTCGCTCCGGCCACTCGACCTCTGCACCTCCATGACAACCAGAAGGGGAGCCCTAATTGAATTGATTTGCAGAAGAGGAGATCAACTTCAGATCTAATTGAACTGGAACTGGAATTCGACTTCAGATTTGGACAGAGGAGGAGCTGCGGCGACGGAGGAGCTGGACGGAGGAGGAGCGACAGCGGCGGCGAACAGGAGGAGAGGAGGAAGATGGACGGAACGCAGATCTCGGCCTTGCTTTAGATCCGGCGCCGAAGCCATAGATCTAGCGCCCCACGGAAGGGAGGGAGCACGATGAATTTCGCCATAGATCTAGCCGCCTCCGCTTCGCCGCTGCAATATCATACTCCACCGGCGTCATCGTCACTATCATCATCTTCGATTTCATCGGTCTCGTCCTCTCTTCGATTCCAATCGGCACCGTCATCATCTTCAATTTCATCGCTCGATCTCTGCCCCGTTGATCGTGGGATCGGATTCGGAGAGTAATTGGCAATGGAAGCGGCCGTCGAGCGTAGATTGAAGTCTCTCTCCTGAGTCCCAACGCCACCGTCGCCTTCGAAGTTCATCTTCCTCTCTCTGCCGAGCTGTTTGTTCTGATATGCAATGGGGGAGATGGACAGTTTCACAATTTATCCCAAAGGTAGGACAATCCGCTAATTAGGCCAAAAATAGTGTTTGTGGCACAAATTTTCTCAATTTTGAATGGTATTTAGCTTATTGATCTACCACCCAATAAATTAAGAACTCATTTGTGCAAGTTTATTTTCTTCTTATATATTTTTTAAGATAAGTGAGTGGTGTACTTAACTAGATTTTTTTATTAGGTAAGAATTTAAAAAATCAGACAATAAGCTATCTGATAACTCAATAGGTTGACGAATCGGCAGACGAACTAGTCGTCAACAAACAACACACAAATTAACACAGAAGAAAGAAAAACTCAAAAACCCATAAAAGTTATCAGTCAGCGAATAAGTAGAAAAAGATCCAAGGTGAGCCACGAATGGCGAGAACACGGGAGAGTGTGATGACTCACACGGCGTCTCGACGCCAAGAAGGTAGAAAACAATAATCCACCACCTGAAAGGGTGAAACCCGAAGAAGTGCGGATCACCGATGTTGTCCCCAACTAAATGAGAGATCTTCAAAGACCACGAACACAACCACGATTCTTTCGATCATACAGGATGCTCGATAAGGCGATAATGCAACCCAACTTGGAACTAAACGCCCCCACGCCAAAGCAACGACCCTCCGCCAAAAGAGGGAACAAAAACGAGCCAATAAGGGAAGATAAATAATCAGCTGAAAATTTGTGTGAAAAAATCTCGGGACCAAGCAGAACGTCCAAATTCATATTCCAAATCCCGGGTCTTTGAGATACGACATTTGATCACTACAATAGGTATCGTATTCTTCTAGGTTGTTTTAGCGACATCAGTCCAAAATCTGATAGATTTTTCCATTTCCTAATGAGAATGCATGGATTTGGAATATTGATACATTCCCAAAAGTGAAACATTTCTTATGGAAACTAATGACAAAAGGTTTTTCGACAAAGAAGCGATTAGCACAAAAAGATGTGGCAGTGCCCTTAACTTGTTCCTTGTATATTCAAGCAAACAAAGACGCTCAACACCTGTTTACAAAATGCTCTAACACCTTGTACCTCATCAAGAAAATAGATATAAAGACACGTGATGCAATCATTAACAATAGACAAACACCTGCGAACTAGACACGTGAAATCAATGATATCCTCAAAAAGCTGGACAATAAAAGTAAAGCAAGTTTGACAACAATTTGGTGGGAGTCGTAGATAATAAGAAACAAAATTGTGTTTAATGACCAAGATGTCATAGAAGAACGAAGGTGGGAAGGATAAATACGACAACAAATTGGAAATTGGGAAAGCATAAACACTCTTTCAAGACAAAATTGTAACACACCACAAGACGACACGAGCGAATCCTAGAAAGAAGAAAACCATTAGATGGAAGGCTCCTGTCCCAGGAACCTTTAAAATTAATTTTGACGAATCAAAACTTTCATTCAGTGAAGCGACAACCGGCTTTGTTATTCAGGACCACACGAGAACAATTGTTGCTTGTGAGGCCCTTGGACTCCACTTAGGCCCTTGGACTCCACTTAGGGATAATGCTCTTGGACTTTGGAGGTGCCCTTGGGAGATCGAAATAATGCTCTCAGACACACTTTTTTAGTTGCAGTCCTTCGAGCTAGTGAAGTGCCGCCAAACTTTTAGAGAAGTCAATATGGTTGCGGATTGTATGGCATGTCTTCGACATTCACTAGAACCTGATGTATTAGCTTCAAGCTCAGAACTGCATGGTCTCGTCCTTCAGGACGCTCTTGGGTGGTGTTCATGCCGAAGCTAACACCAACCAAACTATTGCCTTGTATCAAAAAATAAAAACATCAATTGATTGGAGGAGCGTTAATGGAACTATGGAAGGAATAAGCATTAGTGGAAGGAAAGATCGAGATTTGTTGTTATAATCAACGTGATTTGAAGAAGTTAAAATATGGACAAATCTGTCATTAAAGAAAAAAATATAATTAACAAAACAAAAACTTGAATGGTATATTTACCCTAAAAGAACTACAAAAGGTGTATAGTTACCTAATTTGAGTCAATTTGACCTAAAAAAATATTTGATTGTCTATTTTATCAAAAGTAAACAAATCAAATACTGTCTTTTAATTTCGAGCCACCACTAATCTATTAATGGTCGAACAAAAGGTATAGTTACCTAATCTATGTTTGTCATTGCAATCGGGGCATGCCCTACGAACATCCTGACATGCTCTATGAGCTTATCTTTGCGCGAGAAAGTGATCTGAAATGAACACTGCCACTTTGTGCTGATCCCCACAGACACAGTGCTTCTCAGTTCTCATGGGTCCGGAGATCAGAAAACACCTCGAATTGCTTCCTATAGTGGTGGCAATTTTGACAGTAATGTGTGTGCTTGACAGGCAATTCAGCAGTGTCACTGTCAATCTCAACTATATCATAGCTAATTTCGGCCTCCATTAGAGGTGCCTCACTTCGTGCCGTGTGTCAGTGTACCAACACAAATCAAGCTCACTTGTAAACTGCGGCGATCCATCTTGCAGTTGATCTGTGGTGGTGGCGGTCTGTTGGCAGGAGGTGGTGACCGTGATTTCTTCGATCAGGGTCGCCATTGAGCTTGCTAATGAGGCAATTTTTAAGGGCATTTCTCAGTGTTGAGATCAGGGTAGCAAGAAGGGTTGTTAGAATAAGGTATCCATGAGATCAAAACCATGATGATCCCAACAACAACAACAACAATCCCAATATATCCTGCTCAAAACTTTGATGATCCCCTTTCACCAAAATGCATCATTGCTGAGATTAAGGTAGCAAGAGCGGAGAATCTTGAGGACGATACCGATCAGAACACTAGAAAGCGTTTATTATAGGCGAAAATGCATAAAACTACCCTTTATTCAAGGTTGTTTGCAAATAACCACCCCTTATCCAAAAATTTGCAAATAACCACCCATTATATACAAATTGGTTGCAACTAATCACCCATACCCACTTTTCTTGTTAAATCTAATTAAGTTTTCTCTAATTCTAAACAAAAGGGTGATGAATGTCTAGAGTCTCCTGCTGTTCATCGCCTCCAGCAATGACGACCTCTGGTGGAACCTCCTGGTGGTCATCGGGTCTTGTTCGTGGTCCTTTATTTGGCTAATTAGATTGAAAATTTGATTTAGTTGAGACTAATATAAAGAAATATGTAAAACATTAAAAAGTAATGGGTATAATTTAGACCTGTCAAAACACGGCCCGACATGAACGCCCGGAAAATTTTGGGTCAAGACCCGAAAAGTTTAACCCGGAAATTTTTTCCGACCCGAACCCGAAAACCCGGTAATTTTCTGGGTCATCTAGGTTTGGACCCGTACCCAATTGACTTGGTGACCAGATTGATTTATAATTATATATGATTAAATTTTTTTTATGGAGATTCCAATTTATTACATTTTATAATTACAATCACTTGATCTTTCATTTTCAAATCAACTTTTTTATTTTTTTTGTTGTGTAATACTCCTTCCAATCGATAGTATTTGATTGTTTATTTTTCATCACATTTTTTAAGAAGATGAGAACTCTATTAAATATTAAAATAATTATATGCTTATTACTAATTGCATGAAATTATTTTTAAAAAAATTATTTAAATTTTTGATATTTGATATATTTTAAAATTTTGTTAAAAATTACGAGAAATAATAAAAATAAAATAATTTAGATCGATATATTATATAATTACAAGCTCTAGAACTTATGAACTACGTCTTTAATTTTAGCATTTTAAAATTATCGCAAAATTACTAAATCATGATTTTTTTAATTTAAAAAGGAAAAAATTGACAAATCCAAAATCGACCCGATTTGACCAGAAACTGAGTCAAACCCGAGTTAGAGTCAACTCAGATCTACCCGGGACCCGTTTTACCCGGAACCCGTTTTACCCGAAATCCGAAACGACCCGACCCGAATGACCCGATTGACAAGTGTAATATAATTGTCCTTTCCTATTAACTTAAGGAAGGTTTAACAAGAAAAGTGGGTATGGGTGGTTAGTTGCAACCAATTTGTATATAATGGGTGGTTATTTGCAATTTTTTTAATAAGGGGTGGTTATTTGCAAACAACCCTGAATAAAGGGTGGTTTTATGCATTTTCGCCTTTATTATATGAACCAGATCACAGCAGCAAACCAAAAATTTGAACCAACTGTTCAGCAAGGCCAAGAATAAATGCTTACAAAAATAATATTCACATATCAACTGCAGGGGAATTTGAGAATGTAGTGGAATGAAATTAAGGCACAACAGGGAAGAAAAAAAATTTAAATAAATAACATGTCTTTTTCCGCGAATGACATGAACTCATGCTATGTATACTTCCTAGCAGATTCTTCAGGAGAGTATACAAATTCAGAGAGCAAGTAATTGTAGAGAACAACAAAAGGTACCTGCCTTACAATCTCTAAGAAACACTCGGTGAAGCAGTTGGCTATTTCTAGGGCTGTATCAAAAAAAGAGGCTGCAACATAAACAGAGAGTCAGTCAGCAGAACAGAAAAGTCGGAACATAAGAATGGTATCGGTTGTCAAGCTTGATAACCAATTCAAGCATACCGTATCAAAGCTGACGGGCTTTTTATCTTCTGCAAGAATTTCAATTATTGTCCCGGATTGATCCGCCTGTAGATAAATTTAAGGAGGGGAAATAAGTGGAAACATCGGAACAATCAGTGATTTGAGAAGATTGCAAGATTATAAACGCTATCGACGATGTCAAAATAAATGAGGACAAAAATACATGGCATGTATCATTCAAATAGTTGGATGACATGACATATAAGAAAACTTACTTCTATTTCATTCATCAGCTTCATGGCTTCAACAATACACAATACCTGTCCTTTCTGCACTTTGTCACCAACCTGCAGGAAGGAGACGAGCAAATTCTAACATAATTTGGCACGGAGAGCAAATCTTTATAATAACAATAGGTCTCAAAGTTTTGAGCGGCTGAGGACCTGTACAAACGGAGGAGCACCAGGAGCTGGGCTGCGATAAAAAGTTCCTGCCATAGGGCTCTTAAGAGGTGGAAGTGATGGCGTAGCTGGCTTGGAAGCAGTTGGACTTGGAGCAGGAGCTGTTGATGGTGCTGGTGCTGGTGCTGGTACGGGTGCAGGGGAAGCCAATTGGGGTGACACATACGGTGCACCATATGGTACATTAGCCATGGGAGCAAGAGGTAAAGTTGGTGCAATGGCCTCCTTTTTACGAATTATAAGTTCACAGTCTAACTGCTTCATTTGCAGCTCTACGATATCTCTAGAATCCACCAGCCTGAATGATCGGAAAATCACAAATTATCACAGCAACCGGTGTTTTTTTTAGGAATTTTAAGGATGGATCAAAAGATGCATAGGCTTACTTCACAAGATTCCTCACTTGAGAGATAAACTCAGAGATTGACTCCTCCGTAGCCAAAGTTGAAGAAGAATCCTTGTTCTCTTGCTTCTCAATTTTGGTCTCTTGGCCACGTGCTCCAGACTTGGCATCTGGAGCAGGAGTAGCTCCGTCGTCTGGGAAAGCATGTACTGCAACCTTCTTTAACCGGGCCTTCAATGTTACAGTGTGTCCTGACCCAAGGCTACCCTACAGTGGAACATCACAACAGCTTATATATGAAACATAGCCACTGGCTGCTTTTTGCAAGTATACTGAGCCTCTACTAAATATACGCCTTTCATGATTTGATCAAAGTAATCATTACCTATCCGATGTGAAGCTGATGTAACGAAAGGGATATAAATATGACCAAGTAGGACACACTGAGCAACGCCTCAATAAACATACTAAATGTACTTACAGCCTGAACTGATATACCACCGATCAAAACATTTTATGTTGAACACTGATATACCACCGATCAAAACATTTTATGAAATAATGTTACTATTGAACTAATCCTTGCACATGTTACTTACAGCCTGAACTGAAGAGGCAAGTAAAAAACCTGTTTCTGTCAGAGAAACTGACCAACATCAAGAATCATATTATTCACAGCACAAATTCCTCACCCAGATCCAAGATGTTGGAGCCCTATAGAGCCATTCAAATCCACCTTAATGAGAGGGAGAGGATAGAGACATGAACCTTGGAGAAAAACTGGATCTTGGGCTTTGTGGATAGAGCAAATGAAACCTTTGAGGGCTTTGAGCGCAAATGGCAATGGCCAAGAGGCACCAGCGCTGTGGCCTTTGCATCAGCTGCTGCTGTTGAAACCGAGTTTGAGGCTGCGGATATGCTAATCGCCATGATGGGGTCCTCCAAGAAAATCAGGCCCAAGCTTTATAAATCAAGAAAGATAGCTGATTAAAGAACCACTGGCAACTAATTCAATAGGCTAATTGCCAAAACAAGATAACATAATCCTAATAAATTTCTGAGATACTGAGATCCTTCTAGTAAAATATGGTGTTTTAAAAACAGGTTTGTCACGTAAGCAAAACTATCTAATCTTACAAACTTCTCAATCAGATGTAAAAAAATACAAAACATCTGGATAATGCAGCTTGGAGAATAAAGCAAATCACTTGCCAATGGAAACTTCATGGATAGATCGACGAATCTTTTGTGTTTATGTAACTTATGCTACAAGTCAACACCATTTTTCACTCCCTTTCGACTCCCCGAACCCCAACCTGACTCTCTCAATAGATAAAGAGCTCACAAGTCACAGTGACAGACGGCATTGTAGCATAAGACCACAGATTTTATGGAGAAGATGGAGGTTGTTGAAATTAACACGCAGATCAAAAGCACTGTAGTATGTGTCAAGGTTTCCAAATCATGAAATTTCCCGCGAGGCAAACGAAATTCAGTCAATTGAAAGCAAAAAAATACTCGTAACATAAATCCAACGGCGCCGAAGCGCTCAAACAAGACAAGATTCCACTGCCAAATAAGCAATTCAAGACACTGCAAACTGAAATCAATTGATCTCGAAATCGGACGAAAATACCTTACAGTAGTTTCTACCAGTCCAATCCGCAGCTCGCTTGGAGAGATAGAGAGTGTAAATGTGGAGAGAGAAAAAGCATCGAAGAAACGGAATCAAAAAGCCCCCAATCGATGAAACCAGTGTGTTGATTTGGGAGTGGGGACTAGGGAGCGTTGGAGGGTGGTTGATGTAGTTAGCTAATTTAGACTCGTCCACACTCGATCATTCCCCCGAATATAACATGACACGTGTCATCCAACTGAAACTGGATAAAGTTGTCCAACGTCGCCGTACCTAATCCGGTTCGGTTTTTAAATTAACATATTGTAACCCGGTTCGCTCTTCAATTTATGAATATTATTTTTTCGGTTTAGTCCGGACCATTACTTTAAACTTGTGAGTAGGACGGTTTGAATGAGTCGATTAGCTTGAGCTCAACTCGTACTCTTTAATGAGTAAACAAGTATAGACATGTTCTTTAGAGTTGTTATATGAGCTAAATAGCTTGAGTTCGACTCGGGATCGCCTCGAAAAAACTCGACTCGAGCTCGTCTACTTACCTAAATAAGCCGAGTCTGAACATGATTTTAAGCTCGGTTGAAAGCTCGGCTCGTTCGATTTAAGCTCAAATAGCTCAAATTTTATAGAATTTCTAAAATTTCCTTTAAATTAATATGTTATGACCAAGTAAAACTACTTAAAGCTCAGCTCGAGCTCGTTCAGGCTCGGCTCTTTTGCAATTTCCTTTAAATTAATATGTTATGAACAAGTCAAGCTTGAACAAAAAAGAAAGCTTGTTTAAAAATCAGGCTCGGCTCGGCTCAAACTCGTTTAACAAATTAACCAAATTTGAACATGTCAAATTTAGCTCATTTGGCTCGAATAACACCCTAATGTTCTTAAACTCAACTCCGAGTTCGTTTCTAAACGAGCCGAACATTCTAACTCTGGACAGAGATTATGTAATTGTCAATGACATACAACAAACTAACAAGGTTTCGATGATGGTATTATTGATATTGACCATCGTCTTTCCGAAGGGGCCAAACCGAGAATCATCACGAAATGCTGCGGATGTTTCAACCGAGAATCAGAAAACTAATGCCTAACACACCGAATTGATCAGTTACAGCATCAAGTGAACGCTAATGTTACAACGAAACACGTTCATATTTGTAGTGCATCAGCAATTGAACCGGCGAGGCTGATCACTTCGAAAGGTGCTTGGTTCGCAATGGCTTTCACGGTAAGGGGGCAGGAGTCGGTAATCCAAAAGTATGTGAACGCGTTCGCTGAGCCTGCATTATGCGAATTCCACTCGTAACGACAATGACACCAATTTTGAGAGAAGACGGAATCAGATAGAACATAGGGTGAGAGACATTACCATCCTTGTGCATAAACCGCTCCCATGAACGCTTCGGGAAGACTCCGTGCGTGACATAGGCGCTGACCTTCGTCGCTCCATGCGCAGCTAGAACTTTCTGCAGGGGAAATGTAGGAGCCTTGACAATCTGACAACGAAATTTACAAACCGATTAATGCCACAATGCAGTACCTGGCATTCGATTAAGGTGCCTCCTGATTGGACCAAATCGTCGACAATAACAACATGACAACCAGAAGGGTTACCCTCCTTGATCCTAACGATCCTCTTATCGTCTTCTCGGACCTTGTTACATACCACCTGGCACTCAACAAACCAAGAAGGTGGATTTAGTGAAGAAAGCCGAGTAGATGGGAGGTGTTCTTGCAACTATACATGGTGATTAAAACGAACCGTGGGAAAGTTGTCCAGCAACTTGTGGAATCTCTTCCATGCTCCATCATCTGGAAATGCGATGACAATCTGCAGAAAAATAACAGTCATGAGGGAAAAGGTTCGAACTAGTCTGAAACTAGTTTGAAAGAGAGAAATAAAAAAAGGTTAGAAGGAAACACATAACAAAGCCGGAGACCTTGTCAGCATCAGGGAGTTGCTGGAGACGCTGTTTCAACAGAGGAATCCCAGTTTCGAAGCAGGGCAGGACATTGTCCCCGAAGTAGAATCTTTCCTGTGCAGGATAACAAGAAAAATATTCAAACTCCGTGTCTAAGTTGAGATGAGATAAAAATTGAAAAGATGTAAAAACTTTAAGCAATCGAAGAAGATGAAAAATCAGGAAGGAACTTCACTTTTTCAAAACAACAAAAATATACTGTGGTTTCTGAATTAGAATCCATACCACTAATAACTATTTAAATTTACTACATCTACTCCAACACCTCCTTAACTAGTTTTATTTTTAGAAGCACTAATCTAGCATAGAGGCATACAACAATACAAAAAAAAATCAACAGCAAGAGAGAGAACTGCATCTGCATGATTTGCAAAATAGCACACCTTAATTGGATGCACATTGATGATTTTGACATACACAAGAGTAAGAATCAATCAAATTTTCTGTTTATCTAGCTTGAAATTTTGATCTGACCATGTTCAAAAAGTTCATCTTACCCAAACTTTGTATCTTTTCTATCTAATAAGAACTTACCACATTTCTCCGCAGAAAATGATGCAAAATGCTAAAAAGCATCTGAATTCCAAACCTAAAAACCTATGCTTATTGCCATCATCAGAACAAACTAAAAAGTGTCACAGAATATAATTTGATTATTAGTAACAATCCCCACATTAACAGTTCACACCCAAAGTAGCAGACCTTGAGACCTTTGATTTCTAAATACACTTGAACCACATCATAAAATCACTCTCAATGAATATAGCATCTTGTTCGTATTTTCTCATTCTCCAAATTGACAGAGCTCTTAGCTTTTTCAGTTCATGAAGACATACGCAATAAGCCGATTACTGTAGGCAAATAACCATAAGGAAAACCCCCATATCAGATTGATAACCATGGCATGGTCTGACACTCTGACGGAAAGTGAAACGAACCTGTAAAGCATGAATGTCATAGATGACCAAGCTGGTTGGACCACCCCTGGATATAGGGATGTTTGACAAAATCCTCGCCATTGTAAACGCTGTTGCAACATCCCCTTCCTCTTCCATTCGCTCAAAGGACCCAGTCGGAAAGAAAGGTAACACCAAAGTAAACGAAGCAACAAACAAGCGAGGGAGTGCAAATATGACAGACAATTGTTCAAATATGACAGCCGGGGAGCTAAAAGATGCCAAAAATGCCACATGATGGCCTCGGATATCTTGTGCATCGTTTATGTAGAGATTTGGAAAGCCGTCATCAAAGCTCCTGATGTGCACAAAAACACCATCAGATTTCTCCTCAAAAGACAGTGTCTTCATCAAGTACCACAGATATTTCATTAGCATAGCATTTCACCTAATCACCTACTTAATTACTTATCAACCCAATGTAATCCCGCTTAAAACAAGGAATTGGGGGTGGAGATGCAAATGAAGAGGGTGATTCCGAAAGACTCGGAGATGATAAGAGTAAGATAGAAAACTGAGTTCAGCCATGTCTAAAAAAAATTACTGAATTTCAGCTAATCAAAAAGACTTTATCAGCACAAACAAGTTCAGTATCAGTAGCAGGAAATTCCATTGGCCTTAAACATGCTCAAAGGCATTTAAAAACTAAAAAATAAATAATAAAAAATAGTTGTGCATGCTCAAACAATCGTACTCACAAAGAACGCAGAAAAAAACAACAAAAATTGAACTTGAAATCAGCGTTTGTGGTCATTCCCTAGTCAACGTTTCTACATTGCTATAAAAGAGGGAAACTCAACCTAAGCACACTCACAAAGGCATTGCAATACTCCATAAAAATCAAGAAAACCCCCAACAGGAACGAACAAATTTCCAAATTCAAGAGCGATTACAAGCCCAATCGGGGAGTAATTGTGGAGCGAAAGCAATAAAATAAAGAATTGGGCACCTCCAGTTGATGGATTGGAGCTGGATGAGGTCGGACTGGGAGGCGATATTTCGAGCGAGATCTTCGGATTCCAGACAGTAAAAGAGAAGCACCTGTTTCTTGGAGGGTTTCTCCATCAACACGTACCTGGCTGCGTGTATACCTCTCTCGCTCTCTGTTACTTACTGGTAGCGAGTTGCTTTACTTTGCTGCAAGGACTAATGGAGGCTGTGCAATGCAGAAAGCAGGAAAGGGAGGGAGGGAGTGAGTGCGCGGGAGATATTCTCTTCACGCGGCGAGGGCTTAAAGTGTCCCAAACAAGGGCATGATTCTTGCCCGCCCGTGGAATATGGGTCGTATTAATTCTTTTATCCTTTGTCACCAATTTTTTTTTAATAATAATAATAATAATAATAATAATAATTATTATTATTATTATTATTATTATTATTATTATTATTATTATTATTATTATGAATACGGATAAAATGTTAACAACTCTTACGGTGCTAAATGTTAACAAATCAATATTCAGCAAAATTTATCAAATATTCATCACAATCACTCAATTATTTATCAAAGTTTTTCGACAACATTTAAAAGATTCATTTCAATTAATAATTATTGCCAATTAAAAAAAATTATCGCCCAAAAAACTCAAACCCTGGCGCGTGTATCCACCCCCAATCCCGTAATTGCGTTACTGTGATGAATATTTCTTAAATGTTGCCGAATATTGATGAATATTTGGGAAATTGTGAATAATTGAGTGACTGTGATGAATATTTGAGTGACTGTGATGAATATGTGATTAATTTTAACAAAAGTTTTGATGAATAATTGAGTGACTGTGATGAATATTTGATAAATTTTGCTGAATATTGATTTGTTAACATTTAACACCGTAAAAGTTGTTAACACATGACCCAACCTCTAATAATAAGAATTTGAAATATAAAGACAACACCTCATTTTGATAAATCACCAACAAATGGATTGACCGTTTTGGATTCCACTTGATTATAATTATAATGTAATTACGGTTATAATCAATTTGAAAGTGTTTATTTAATACGGAGTAAAATTATAATGTGTTCAAAATATTATAAAATTTATATAAAAAAATATCTTATAAATTGTATCAATTAAGCATCCGGTCACTATTACATGAAATTTATAATTATGTTATAAGTTTAATATAATTAATTAATATAATTTATAAGTTATTTTATTTTAAATTTGTATTATTTAAAACACATTTTAAATTAGATTAAGCAAAAGTCTTAAAGTGATTATAATTATAATAAATAATCACTTTAAATGCAAATATACCCAAGTACGCTATCAAAACCTCAAGACTACTGCAATCATGGATTCCGGAAACTAAAATGTTTGTAAATTCAATAAATCATACTCCATCCGATCCAAAATAAGTGTCGTTTGACTTTTCAACATGTATTTTAAGAAGCTAAAAACTATATAATATACGGAGTATTAACTTTTTATTATTATTTTTTTTATAATTTAATACTCCGTACTTATTAGTTATTACTAACAAATATTGAGTTATTAAAAAAATTAATAAAAAAGTTGATATTTTATATAGTTTTTAGCTTTTTAAAATACGTGTTAAAAAGTCAAACGACGCTTATTTTGGATCGGAGGGAGTAACAAGATATATTCATATGACAACCCCACACACACACACACATATATATATATATGACAACCACACATAACAAAGTAGCGAAAACAGTAATTTTTTAAACCATTCCGGAATGGCTCAGTCGGAAAGGACTTGTGAGTAGTATCCATAGGTCCTCGTTCAAACCCCGGATGACCGTTCTTTATTTATCAAAATTGTAAAAACAGTATTTTAATCAAATTAAAACAACATGAATTTCAAAGCCCAAATTGATAGCAACACTCAGGAAACAAGGGAGTAGTGTTAGGTAAAAATTTAAATGATGTTAATTGTGTCACAGTAGTTGATGAAGTCCTCCATCCGAGTTTCTTGTAAAGGCTTTAAACCTTGCTTTCCCAAATTTTTGCAACATCTTCGAGAGCTCGAGTAGACAATCCATCTTTGCTCAATACAGCAGAAGCCGCACGCTTCAACTCCTCCATCCGACTACGAATTCGTTTCCCTTCCTCGCCTTCCATCAACTCCCCTACAACTCTTGCGATCTCATCTCCTCGAATGATCCCATCCTTACCCACCGAGGGCCTGAGACCCACCCTTAGGTCCTCGGTCAGCATGACAGCGTTCATCTTTTGTTCGGCATAGAGGGGCCATGTAATTAGTGGTACCCCATGGACCACGCTCTCTAGTGTCGAGTTCCAACCACAGTGCGTCAAGAATCCGCCTGTCGACCCATGGCTTAAGATATCGACCTGTGGGGCCCACTTCGGCAGGACCAAACCCCTGTCGGCAGTCTGCTCCAAGAACCTCTCGGGCAGGAGTTTCAACGGGTCGATCTCCCCATCGCCGCTGAAATACGTCGCGTTAGCAATGCTGTCGTTTGGAGCCCTAACCACCCATAAGAACCTTTGCTGGCTGCGGGCCAGCCCACCTGCAAGCTCGTTCTGTTGCTCCGTACTGAGGACCCCACCACTCCCAAAATTCACAAATAGGACGGATCCACGTGGCTGCTGGTCCAACCACTTCAAGCACTCCGGACGGGCAGCTGCCCCCTTCTCGGACTGAATCAGCGGTCCGACTGGGTAAACCTGCGGCTTGCCCGGTTCGGGGCGCAAAAGCTCCCTGATCGCTCCCCCCTCCAGACCCTCGAATGAATTTACGATAATACCCTCGGCCAATTTATACCTTTTGCCGTGGTGGAGGAGCCACTTGTAGGCGTCGTTCTTCCTGTCCTGAACCGGGTCCAACAAATCCCTGCCGCGGACCGGAATACACCCGGGGATCTGAACCGGGTCGGGCAGCTCGGCAAACTCACACGACACCGTTTCATCCAGCTTCTCGAGGTGGAGGAAAAGGGAGAGGGCCATGGCGGTGGATGGGAAGAAGATGAACGGACGGATGCCGAGCTCAAGGGCGACGTCGATTGCATCGGTAGCGAAAAGGTCAACGAGGAGGGCGGCGACGCGGCGGCCGGAGGCGGAGTAGGAGGCAATGAGGTCGCGGAGCGAGGCAAGGGAGCGGACGACCATGAGGGACATGACAGTCTCGATTTGGGCGTCCGAGGGGGCGTCGGAGAGATCAACCTCGGGGAGGAAAATGGTGTCGATGGAGGCAGGGAGGGAGGAGAGGAAGGAGCGCTGGGAGGATGAAGGCGGGCCGGTGGTGGGTACGGCGAAGGTGAAGGTGAAGCGCGGGAGGAGGCGCTTGGCGAACTCGGCGAGGGGGATGAGGTGACCCATGCCGGCGGAGGGCATGATTACGACGTGCGGTGGCGGAGCGGTGTTTGGTGGGGCGGCGGGGGATTCCATGGTGGTTGTTGGGAATTTGAATTGGTTGTGTGGATGATGGTGCAAATTAAGGAATCAAAACTATAAATGGGTGGGGCGAGGGGGTCTGTTTGGCAGACAGTTAGATAAGAGCGTTTTAGAGAGTTAGCTGGCGTTTGGAAATTATTAGAGGGTATCATCATAGATGGAAATAGGACTGCTATTCACGTTCTTCCTCAGGTAATAGGGGGCTGTTGGTCTCGAAACAGTTTCGGAATGGTTTAACCGGAAATGACTGGTGATTAATGCTAAAAAATTTCGGTTTGAACTTCGGATGACCGCTTTTTGTTTACCAAATTCAAGGTTGTTTGTTTCGATGCAATTTTGATTTGCATTAATATGACCCTAATTTTTTATTGCTCACGATCTTCGCGGTTTTTTTATATGACTTTTTTTATTCATGCACAAATTGTGTAAAATCATAAAAAATATATATATAAATATTATTTTTTTACATTTTATTTTCTTGTATATATATATTAATACCTAATGGTAAAATTTAATTTATAGACTGGATTAAGGGCATTTAATTTCAAATTTGTATGATGTATTTCATTATTTTTTTCCTAATTTTTTTTATAAAACAAAATTATTTTATCGCTAAACAAAGCAATGTGTATAATGGATATAATATTTGTATCAATCTGCTTTATAAATTAATTATTATGTGAGCAATATTTGCATAAATTTGGTTTAGAAATTAATTGTCTGTTAAAGATAAACACTTATTGATTTAAATTATTTCTATTGTTTAATGTGATTGTTTAAAGATAAACAAAATTATTTGGTACATGAGCAATATAGATATTGATTGATGATTGGGTTGTTGTATCTAACTTTTGATTTTCTTGAGGGATGAACAGAAGGGTAAATTACTTGTGTAATTCTCAATATTTTTCCATTGTTTGGGGTTTTCTAGAGTGATGAATCAAATTGGGGTTTCTAGAGGGATGAACAGAAGGATAAATTGTAGTGACATATATTATATGTGTGTGAAAGAAATTGCTTTAGCATGTTGCTGTTTCTTCACTTTCTTGTGTATTTTGAGCAGAAAGATTACGAAGAGTTAGCTGCAACATCGGTGAGCACTCTTGCATGCATGTTTCCCCATAGTTATATGTAATTTCCTGATCTCTAAAAAATGATTTGCTAATAACTTCTATGGTTTCTTTTTGCTACAGGAGAAAATTGATTCAGCTACTGATGTTCTAAAATCTATTCTAAAGCTCGTCGTTGATGAAGATGTAGAGATTCCCTCTGGCCTCCTAGAGATCCCAAAACTCTCAAATTAATGGAGCAAGTAAGTTCTCTTTCCTGTCAGTGAGCTTAAATATTTATTTGTGGACCTAAATTATTCTTTAACATGCCCATAGGTGTATGTGCATGGATTTTATATTGCACATATTCTGTTTTTCATTTTATTTTTTTCCCCTTTGTCCTTTCTCTCTAAAGTACAAACCTGGCGTTGTGGCTATGTTGCAAAAGGTGTTGCAGTTATATGCGTCTAGAATTCTTTCTAAACATAGCTATGCAAAGAAATGTAGTTTGCAGAAACTAAGACTTTTCTGTGAAAGTTATCTCTTACCAAATTATGGTATTCATGTAGTGATAGAAATTTATATTCCAATGTCTATAGGAAAATAAATATAATTTAATCTCCAAAAAAGTTTGGATAATCAATAGTCATGCCAAACAAGATGACTTTAATCTTAAGTTAGATTATAATCTTAAGCTAGATTAAAAAGTGTGCATGCCAAACATATAAGTGCTTTCTATGCTTGTTTCGTGCATCTAGATCATACCAGAGCTCGGTTTTCCATTAGACGAAATCATCGGTTTCTGAAAATGTAGTAGTGATTTTGACAGGGGAAATGAATCAGGACCTGGAGGAGGAGGTGCTGCAACTTGCTGTTCTGCTGGAACACCAAACGCCCAAGACGAGCGAAGGTAATAGCTTCATCTTACGCGCCCAGCTTATACATTAAGCTCGTTATAAGCAATCAGCACATTGCGCTAAAATAACACGAATTCTGATTTACAAAAGCTGTGATTTTGGTGACTGATTCGACATCGTCTTCTGATCTTAGCAGATTACACAAAAGACCAGTGTTCAGCCCAACGAAGGTGGACGGTTTCCCTGTTTGGGAGAGTGTATCAGGTCGAGAAATGGATGATCCAATATTGGCAGCTGATACATTACATGATACACTTTTTTCCCGATTCTTTTCGTATTTATGTATGCATGTAGTTTCAAGGTAGTCCTCAATCCTTATTCATTCAAAAGTTCTTGTAATGTAATGAGAAAACTGCGTTGCTTTTTTTTTTTATATATTCCATACTTGAATGGCAGTAAAAATGTGAATTTGGAGAACCCAATTCGTCAATTGCATGTGATCACAATCTTTTAACTGTTTGACAAACTGGTTGCAAACAAATATTAAAAAAGGTGGTGTTAATGGTATAACCAAAATTTATTTTGGTGACCCAAAAAAAATTACTTATTGGATCCCGAGCTCGAAAGGTAAATTTTTTTTTTTGTAAAAAAAGGTCTGATAGGTAATTTTTTTTTAAAAAGGAAAAAAACGTCTCTTTTTGTTTATTTGTGTGAAAATGATCCAAAAACACGTTCTGAGATGAAATATGTTTTTGACAAGATCAATTTTCTTCATCACCTCTTCTTATTGCCTTTCACTCATATCTATCTATCTATCTAAACATGAATCCTTCACTTTATTTTCTTCAAAATGTCAAGTTTTCCCATGTAAAACGAGAATTTCTTTGCTTATTTTGTAAACTATCAAAGAAAAATAGAGACAAAAAAACCTTTGTTTTAAAAAATATTTTATTAATTATTTTTTGGTTCATAAGTAGACATTAGGTCCATTACAATAAGGGGAGGGGGATTCCAATTCATAACCTACTAATTATAATAGGTCATTCATATTTTTAATTGAATATTTTTTTTAGTAAACTTTATATCCTTCTCTAAAAATATTTATATCCTTCTCTAAAAATATTCTATTGGATGACCCACACCTAAAATACAATCTATTGTCATAAAAACATGGAAAATGACTCAAAATAATACCATCTATCGCATATGAACAAAAAATAATACGAACTAAAAAAAATCTCAAAATAATACAAACTATCCACCTATAAACAAAAAATAATACAAACTTTAAAATCAACTAAAAATAATACAAAGTATGAACTTTTAACTCAAAATAATACAAACTTTTGAAGTTGGATTAGGAGAAGAATCAAAACAATACATTATTTACCAAAATTACAAAAATATGTGTATATAGTCACACTTTCCACAAATGCATCCCCTTTATTTTTAAATACACCAAAATCACTATTTATTTATTCAACTTTACAAAAAAAAACACTTTTATTTTAAAATTAAATAAAATCACATCCACTTTATCAGCAATTATCATTAAAAAAAAGAATCATATCCTACACTTCATGTAATTTTGTGTAATTTCTAAAAATTGTAATATAAAAGGTGGATTTATGCAAAGTATGAATAATTATAGATTTTTTTATAATTTTGATAAATAAAATATTATTTTGAATCTTATCCTAATTTAAGTTCAAAAGTTTGTATTATTTAAAGTTAAAATTTCATTGATTGTATTATTTTTGATTGATTTCAAAGTTTGAATTATTTTTGGTTTATAGGCAGATAGTTTGTAGTATTATTTTGAGACTTTTTATAGTTTGTATTATTTTTCGTTCATATCTCATAGTTGGTATTATTTTGAGTCATATTTCCTAAACATTGATTTGAAAATATTTGATCAAATTTAAATATATTATTTTTTTATTTCTATCTTAGAGGTTATATATACTATTGTTAGAAAATATTTTGGGAAATTTTCGATTTTTTTTTCAAAATATTCACTAAAAAATATTAATTTACTAAAATATTCACAAGTTCAAAATATTTACAAAAATATTAATTATTTTCATCTTTTTCAAAGAAACGCGGTTTTAAACCGCGTTTCTTGTACAAATAATCAATTTCAACCTTGCGGTAGGAAAAAAAATTATATTTTACTAAAAAACGCGGTTTCAACCCGCGTTTTTTCATAATTTTGGGTTAAAATACCATTTGAGTCCTCGTTTAATTTAAATTAAAAAAAATCAAAAAAAAAATTGTAAAGCGCGGTTTGAAACCGCGCTTTACGTGTAAATTGGGACTTGGGAGGGGTAACAGTTCCGGGGACCCAATTTGTTTTGACCCGGGCGGGATCCAAGTTGCTATTGGCTTCATCTTGTTGCCAACTGGGATCCAATTTGGAGATGGTTTGTCCCATGAATGACTCCGGCGGAGGGGAGAGGGCTAACATCTCCACTGCTGCATATATCCGCCCCTCCTCCCCACGGTATCTGATTCTCCGGCGCGGCGTCGCTTCCGTCCTTATTAGCGCAACCATGCCCCCGACCTCTCCACCACCCTCTTCGACCCCTTCTTCCCCGCCTCCACCACCCTTGACTACGCCGCATTGTTCGAGAGCTTCCCGTCGGAGAGATATCCGGCCGCCACGACATCGCCACCACCACCCTCTTCGATCTCTTTCCTCCCCACCTTGGTGGCCCTCGACCACACCGCCTCGTTCGAGAGTTACCCCTCCTTCGCTTCTGTTCGATCCCTTGTAGCTCATCCACGACGACTGATCGGCTCCGGAGTTCGGCCCCCTCCTCTGCAACCCAGCTTTGCCACTGTTGTTTTGTGATTCAATTTACTGATAAAGCGCGGCTTCAAGCCGCGCTTTACAATTTTTTTTTTGCTTTTTTTTATTTAAATTAAATGAAGGCTGAAAGGGCATTTTATTCCATAATTATGAAAAAACGCGGCTTCAACCCGCGTTTTTATAGTAAACTATAATTCATCCTTGTCGCCAGGTTGAAATTGATGATTTGTGCAAACCGCGTTTCTTTGAAAAAGCTGAAAATAATGAATATTTTTGTAAATATTTTGGACTTGTAAATATTTTATTAAATTAATATTTTTTAGTGAATATATTGAAAAAAATTTCGAAATTTTCTACTCCGTAGTTTATACCTGCCTTTGGGCTTAAATAATATGAGAGGATTGTGAAAAACCCTCTCGTGGAGTACGCGCTGGGCTAAGCCCACGCGCCCCCAAATGTTTCGGTTGCAGAGCAACCCAGCCACCACACACGCAACAATACCGCCGCTTCGGCAGCCTCCCTCTTTGCTGCCGTTGGCTCACCACCATCCCCACAACTTCACCCCGGCCACGCACTTTGACCCATCTCCTATCTAAGTTGCTTCGTTTTGGGTTCGTTTCGTCTGGAGCCTCAATCCTCTTTACAATCGGATTTGTTTCACCTTGAGCCCCAATCCTCGACCCATCTTTGGTTCGGAGTGAGCATCTATTCTCCTACGCCCCCTCCCTCGTGTCTTGCTACAGTTGGCCGTTTTCGTTCGATTCGGCTTTCGCTTCGAGGTCTCGGGTTGTGGGGGCTGCTTATTTCGACTTTAGGGGAGACTTGTGTGTCTTCTTCCTTCCCATCTGTTAAGTTTGGCGCCTCCGTTTGGTTGCCTTGGTGTTGCGTCAGTCCTCCTTGGTTGGCCGGCTTCCTTGGCCCATCTGGTCCTCTTGTTCATCGTCTCCGGCTGCACAGCGGTTTCTATCGTCATCGTCGCCATTGGCGGCGTTCGTCCGGCCGTGTTGTCTCTTTTGTCCAACTGGAGGTCCGTGCCGTGCAAGGATGTTTGTTCTTGCTGTGCAAGGCTTGTGGTACAACATTTTGTGCTTGTACGCCAAGACTGAGTATGACTCATTTCGTACCAATTAAAAACAAATGCTTATATATATATATATATATATATATATCAGCTTTGAGTAAAACCCACCCGAAAGGGTCCGATAAAAATCCCGTGAGGGTCTTGATAAAATTCGGAAAGGGCTGTTTGGTGCGTTTGTACAAGGTGGGTTCTCGGCTGCATTTTCGGTTGTTTCTTGGCGGTCCTAGTCTGCGGTGGAGCTCTGGCGACCGGTGTCGGGTCTGGTTGGGGTCGTGGCGGTGTGCATCGAGGCGACTCCGTGTTCCGAAAATTTCCTTGGAGGTTCGTCTTCATCGCCCACAGGGACTCCTGATGTACCGCTAACCAGCGGTGTCATTGCGTGGTGGCACTTGGCTCCGGGTTTAGTCTATGCTGTCCTCTGCTGTTTTGGGTTAGACTCGTTTGTTTCGACTGGGCAGTTTGGTTGTCACTTTTTATACTGCACCGTTTTTATTTTTCGTTGTATGTTTGACGGTTCACCGTCTGCCAACTTTGTCGACCTCTCGAGGAATCAGGTCTGTGTGGTCCTCGAATTATTACCTAATAAAAAAAAATTATACCTGCCTTTGGTAAATAAAGGGCGGTACAAAACGATTAAAAAAGTTTAATTTTTTTTTGGTGAAATCGATTAAAAAAGTTGAGTACACAAACAAAAAATAAAATACAAAACGAGGAAGTGGGGAGCGAGAAAGAGCGGAAGAGTTGCGATTTCCCGCCATCCCACTCAGTCTTCGTCGGCGACGACGGCGGATGATAAACCTCCGACCAGTAAGCCACCTCATTGTCCGCCGGAGACGCCTTCCTTTCCCTCCTCTCCTTTCCTCACTCTTTCTCCTCCCATTTCTCTCCAAACCTCTTTCTCTCTCTCTCACTCTCCCCCAAACCCCACTTTCCCGCTCGCACCACCACAAACGCCAAATTTCCCGCTCGGCCATGGCCGATAAACCCCCCTCTGCCTTCGATGCTCTCATGTCCAACGCCCGCAAGGCCGCCGCCGCCAACAAGAAGAAGCCTCCCACTTCTTCACCCGCAAAGAAGCGCAAATCCCCGGAGCCGATTTCGCAAAACCCTAATTCCGACGCCCAAAACCCTAGCCCCAAATCACCTGAAAAATTAGTCGCCAATTCGAACACTGTCAACGGGACCGACCTTGGATTGGCGGATTCCGCCGTTCCCAGCAAGGAATTGAAGGCCGGCGTTGACTCCAAGAAGCCGCGAGTGGTTGCTTCGGCGGTTGCTGTTGACGTTGACGCGAAGATCGGTCAGCTGAAGAAGAAGGCCTCAGATTGCGTCCCTGAATCGGTGGCTTGGTGGGAAGAAGGCCAGAAGGTCCCCTTCCTCTTCGTCGCACGGGCGCTGGATTTGATTTCCAAAGAATCAGGTCGGATTGTGATTACGGATATTGTCTGCAATGCGCTACGAACAGTCATCGCGACCACACCTGACGATCTCCTAGCCGTCGTTTACCTCCTGGCGAACAAGATCTCATCTGCTCACGAGGGCTTGGAGCTCGGCATTGGTGATGCTTCTATCATCAAAGCTTTGGCAGAGGCCTGTGGAGGCAAAGACGCGTTCATCAAGAAACATTACAAGGAGCTTGGTGATTTGGGGCTCGTTGCCAAGGCAATCCGTTCGTCTCAATCAACTATGGGTCAGCCGGCACCTTTGACAGTTTCGAAGGTTTTCGAGACTTTCAGGCTAATTGCGAAGACGTCGGGAAAGGACAGCCAGGAGGGGAAGAAGAAGTACATTAAGTCGCTTCTTGTGGCTGCCAAAGACTGTGAGCCTTTGTATTTGATTAGGTTGCTGCAGACGAAGCTGCGAATTGGGTTGGCTGAGCAGACATTGTTGGCAGCTCTTGGGCAAGCTGCTGTGCATTCTGAGAAGCATTCTGTTCCGCCTTCGGGTGTTCAGTCTCCAATCGAAGAGGCTGCAAAGATTGTTAAGCAAGTGTACTCTGTGTTGCCTGTTTATGATAAGATCATTCCAGCTCTGTTGAGTGGAGGTGTGTGGGAATTGCCCAAGACATGTAGTTTCACCCCGGGTGTGCCAATCGGGCCTATGCTGGCGAAGCCGACTAAGGGGGTTTCCGAGATTATAGATAAGTTTCATGATAAAACGTACACTTGCGAGTACAAGTATGATGGGGAGAGAGCTCAAATTCATTACTTGGAGGATGGAAAGGTTGAGATATATAGTCGGAATGCCGAGAGGAATACTGAGAAGTTTCCTGATGTTGTTCTTGCTGCTAGTAGGTTCAAGAAGCCATCTATCAGTTCCTTTGTCATGGACTGTGAAGTTGTTGCAATTGACCGGGAAAAGAAGAAGATTCTTCCATTTCAGGTATATGTGTTATTGTTATGATTTTAAGTTCTTGAAGATTGACTTGATTATTTTGTTCATTGTAGGTTTGGTGTTGTAGATGTTATAAGGGTCTTGACTTTGGGAGCTCTCTAACATCAGTAGTCACAGAATGGCTAAGATTTTACCATGATACAGGGATGAATGATGGGATGTGGATAAATAAGGACTTTACTGGCTAGACTAATGTGTTAAGAGTCAAGATGATTTAAATTATAAAGAGATAAGTCCAGAGTTGTTCTCTCTAAAATGCAGCCCTGATTGTGATATGGTTTCGTTTTATGTTGTGTCCTTTCATCATATGTTTACATATTTTATTTTTAACTACTGCATTTCATGCTTGTATGTACAAAGGTTATAATCGGTAACTATTGGAGAATGAATTGGTGAAGTTTGGTTATTTGATACATAGGTATTTCAGAGTCCATGCGTTTCAGTAATCTTTCAGTTGCTACATATTTTAAAAATCTTTTCGCCTCATAACAATTGCTTTAGAAGCCCTTCTAAACTATTACCATTGCTGTTCATTTCAACCATCTCAGCTAAATATTTGGAGTGTTCTGCTTCCAGTTGTCAAAAAGTAGTGGGAGTTTTGTTTGGAGTGTGGTGCACAGTTCGGAGTATTATTGTTATTTGCACTTCAGAGTGCTGGCCTCTCTTGTATAAAGTCAATGGCAAGCGCATGTTGTATGATTTTTTTTAACTGAAAAAATCACCGGAAATGATGTGATTGGAATGATGTAGTTAGCTCCACTTTTGGCATTGCTAACTACTTTTCTGAAGGAAACTTCTTGTAGGGCCTTTATATTGAAAAATTAGTATCTCTCCATATGACACAGATATGATATTGACAGATATGTCATCGTAGATGAACAATTGGTTGCTTTTATTTTGATTTCCTGTTAAACATTTATTGATTTGCAAAACTAGCTGCATGTATACTTCATGTTAAACGCTGGAATATGCCTGTTAATATTGTAATTACTTGTGTTCTTGTGAATGGTGCATGCACAGATCCTGAGTACTCGTGCTCGTAAAAATGTGGTCATGAGTGAAATCAAGGTAGAGGTTTGCATTTACGCTTTCGACTTGCTGTATCTAGATGGCAGATCACTTCTTCAGGAGCAGCTTAATGTTCGGAGAGAGGTACCACAATACTTGATTCTCTATATGATTCATGATTATATTGCATAATTGACTCATATTGTGAGTGCGTTAGCGCTGCAGCACCAAAATCTGTGTTATTGCCCACTCAGGCTTCCTATCATAAGTCGCATGCCCTGTTATCTACATATAAGTTATGCATTTTAATCTTAATTTATCCCTGCCTGCTCATACCACAAAAGCTGCTTGAATGTTGACTTGTCAATTGTCATTCACATGTTAGGCTTGGATCTATTTATAGACCCCTCACCTCACAGAAGAAGGGGTTAGTGAAGGTTGAGATTTGATTGTGAATAAATATGGAATCCTAGATTTTATCATTTTCACTTAACATTTGGCATTAGTGGTAAAGGAAAGGTTGGCTGTTGGCAGCAGGAGGTGACATCTTTTCAATGTCAGCATATGATAGAACACTGAAAAATTAATTCTTTGTGGTAATATGAATTTGATGCTAGATATAAATATACAGGATTACATTGATAAGTAAGTGAGGAGTGGTGATTTACTATGGTCTAGTATTTCTAATTACATTTTATTTTCTTGAGTCTCAACTCCCACCTGTAGATTTTGCTAGAATGGTAACATACCATACTATATCATTCCTTAGTTCGATGCATCTATGGAAGAGAAAACAATTCCAAACGGAGGAGGGATAATTCTCTGATCATGCTCCTATGTGTGCCTGTACCACCCAGTTTCAATGCATATCATCTGGCTTATACTGAAAAGATACTAATTTTGGTGTTTCTCACAAAACGAATTAATCAAATAATAATCCTGAAAAAAGAATTACAATGAAAGTTCTGGCTTTCCTTCTTTTGAAGGTAACAAGCTAACTAATCTGTACACTCTCAATATTCTTAAACAATAGGAAGTTTCAGTGCCTAGGTTGTTTGGAGACGGGCATACAAGTGACCACGGCCTTCCTAAAGGGTTTTATTCGCTCACATCAGGATTCAGGATGAAAAAACAAGTTGTTAACCTTAAATCTGAAAACTGAGGTTTCAACATATAATGTCATCTTTCCTTCTGTGAACCCATAGAAGTGGCTGGGGGTGTTTTGACAAGACAGTTTGAATCTCGTGTTGAAGAAGAAAATGTGGATTCCACCAAGCTAACCTTAATGGTTCACGTATTCATCCTGTTACTACTTGGTAATGTTTAGCACGTCTTGTAGCTTCATTTTACATCTCTATTAAACACCTTTTAATATCTTTGAGTAATTACTATGTGCATTCCTTGCATCATTTATGTGTTTAAGGAGAAAAAATTATGATGCATTTATAAGCTACATGCTCATGCATACATATGCCACTAATATCTTGATGAGGCTTGATACATACATCTTTCATTTCAACATTGAAGAATTATTAGTAATATGAACTACCCATGCTATAATGCAGCTTCTGTATGAATCTTTTGTGGAAGAGCCTGGGTTTTTTCAGTTTGCAACAGCTATCACATCCAATGATCTCGAGGAGATACAGAAGTTCCTTGAAGCTTCTGTTGATGCCAGGTATACTTCATACCAAATGCTCACCAAATTCTACAATGCTCTGAATTATGAGTACAATGCAACATCCATTACTCTCTCTGGTGTGTTCTATTATATATTGTTTGGTTAGGCATGTGATTAAGATTGATTTGAAACCTACTGTATTTACTAATTTGGTTTTCAAATAAAGAGAAGCTTCTTATTTCTTCTGCAGTTGTGAGGGTTTGATTATTAAAACACTGGACAAAGAGGCTACTTACGAGCCTTCGAAGCGGTCCAATAACTGGCTTAAACTGAAAAAGGATTATATGGATGGGTATGGCTTAAATAATGTTTATTTTTCCTTCTGTTGCTTTAATAGATCTTAATGACTAAAATATTGTTGCCATTTACATTTCAGTATTGGAGATTCCCTGGATTTGGTTCCCATTGGTGCCTTTCATGGCCGTGGGAAGCGAACAGGTCTGTAGCAGATTTAGGACTCTGTTTAATCATTGATCTATGTTTTTTTATTTTCTTTCACTCTTTGCTTTTCAATAGGAAATTGAACACCACGTTCTTGCAGGTGTTTATGGTGCTTTTCTTCTTGCTTGCTATGACAGTAATAATGAAGAGTTTCAAAGCATTTGCAAAATAGGTGATGTATTTGTGTTCTCATTGTTAGATCGTCATATCCTGTGATGTCTTCAATTCTTGAGTACTGATTCTCATCATATTCTTCAGGCACTGGATTCTCTGAAGCAGTACTTGAGGAACGCTCATCCAGCCTCCGCTCTAAAGTAATTTCCAACCCAAAGGTAGTCTCATACACTCTTCTACTACATGGCACAATGCTTTTCACCCCCAAAATAAAAAAAGGTTCCTTGTAACTCTGATTCCCTCTGTATGTTCTTGACATGTACAGTCATACTATCGTTATGGAGAGACTCTTGAACCAGATGTTTGGTTTGAACCATCAGAGGTAAATAATAATCTTTGCTAGCAGTTGTGGTGATTTTACTGCATTACTACACATCCTAGTTTCTGCCATCGGTATTTAGATAGTTCAGCAATTGTTCTTACAACCTTTGCTATTTCAACAATTTAGCATTTGGTGTAGCAATGCAACAGATGTTTGGAAAATGCATGACTGTTATGATTTTAACCGCCAAGAGAATGATTACAAAAGCGCTTTGAAATTACTCTTTGTAGACAGTAGGACTAATTAATCTACAACTTCAGCTTCCCATATAGCTTTTAAGACGAGCTTCGAGTTCAGTTGGGCCAACAGCAGTTTCCTGCTACAACAGTTTGAAGTGGCTTTTGCTTTTGTAATAGAGGAAGTGTTCAAGAGTTGGGTCTAACAAGCATTATCTATTCTATAATTCATCAATTAACATAGATGGAACAAGTAGCCCAGTTTCCAATTTACATGCCTGGTTTTTTCATCTGCAGGTTTGGGAGGTGAAGGCTGCAGATTTGACCATTAGTCCTGTTCACCGGGCTGCAGTTGGCATAGTTGACGCTGACAAGGTTTCATCTTTGTTCAGGACAAATATCAATTGGCGTAGTTGACGCTGACAAGGTTTTTTTTCTTGCTTTTTCTAAACGTTCACTCTTGCTCATGATAGGGCATATCACTTCGGTTTCCACGCCTTATTCGCACGCGAGAAGACAAAACTCCGGAGCAAGCTTCTTCATCTGAGCAGGTGAGGACAGATCAAGCCTTCTTACACTTCAACCGATGGTGCAGTAAGTGAATTTTCATCTGTAAAACAACTAATCTGTTGCAATCTTCAGGTTGCTGAACTGTTCACTGCCCAGAAGAATAACCATCGGAACAACAAGGATGATGCAGAAGACGAGTAAACTCATAGAGCAGTGTCCCCATCAATAGCCCCATTCTCGTAACCTACGAGCCTACGAGAGACCAAGCCGTCCTCGATTTTTAACGTCAAAAAACAGTTTCTTTGCACGAAGTTAAGTTCGATCATCGAGCTGAACTCGTGCATATATGTAAAGCTGGGGAAATTTCTTTCAAGGATGTGTGGGAAATGATAACAAGCGGCTTTCTTTACCTTCAATTCACTGCAAAATTGTTGTTTATCTTGTGTAAGTGATACATACAGATTGATCAAGTCATAGAACAGTCACTAACCTTTGGAATATGATAGTTTCCAACTTGTGATATTACATTCAATCATTCATTGCAGATTTTAACTCTTGCAATTCGGTGGTGACGATTGTTCCGCCAATCAACATGTCCAAACTCCAAACTCCCAAACTAATTGGGTTTGGAATTAATTAATACAGCTGATAGTCTAATAGATGATAGACAAGACAAGTAATCAACCAATCGTTTTAGGGAGAGAATTTTGTTAATAAAAAGATGTCTTTTTAGGTATTTTGGTATTATTTTTTAAAATTGTTCTTGTAATGATTAGAAAAATGGTAGTTGTAGTTTTTGAGAAAAGTGAAAAAATAGAGAAATAAATAGCGGTAAAATGGTAGTTGTAGTTTTCGTTCGACAATTTTTTCGAACGAAGGCCACAAATAATCATCGAATGTCGTTCAATAATCATCTAAGACGATTGATATACCAATTCGAGTCTCGATCAATTGATACCTTGACTAATTTAATCGATTTTAGTCTGTTTTCGATCACAATAGTTCGTTCAAGATATTTAGGTTTCGATTTGTAGAAGAGAGAGTTTTTGACAATTTTGCAATTTTTTGGAAGAAATGAAAAAAACATGCATGCAATTTATTTGAAATTATCTTGACAAAAGTCGTTTTGAGATCTCGTCTAAAGTTGCTATGATTTTTAAAAGGAAAATTTTGTTTGGTGCCTCTGAGTTTATGATAATTACGGTTGGTGTCCCACACTTTTTTTTATTTCAGATGGTACCTCTGAAATAAATAAAAAAACTTAGGGATAAAAAAAACTTGGGATAAAAAAAACGAAATCGCTATATACACCCCAAATCATGCACGTCCTTAAGGACGTGCATGGTTAAAAGGGGTTAATTAATTTTTTGTAAATGTTAATTAGTCACAAGGCTTGCACGTCCTTAAGGACGTGCATTTTTTACCTTGGATTTGTGGTGTATATAACAACACCCAAAAAAAACTAGGGGTATCAATCGGATAAAAAAAGGTGTTGGATAACAATCGGAATTGACAAAGACTCAGGGACACCAAACATAATTTCTCTTTTTAAAATGACGTATTTTAATTAACAGAAAGAGTATATCATTATCATCGTGAGTTGTAAATGGTCCAAAGTTGTACAAATTGCAAATGTTTCCAAATTTTGAAAATTTACTTAGACAAACTTCAGATCGTGAAACCTAATATGAATATGAATGATATACTTGACAAATTAAGAGGCTGAAGATGGACTGAAAAAAAAGAAGTGAAAAAGACCATACAAATTTATTCTCTATTGAATTCTCTATTGAATTCCAAATTAGTAAACCTAATATGAATGTAATTAACGTAGCAAAAGGGACCTTACGTGGTAGTGCATGTGCAACACTATTTGTATACTATTTTATTAAATATTGGATTTAGATCAGTATATGCAAGAAAATAATTTTCAAATCCTAATGCATAATATGATTTAAGGCAGAAGTTATAATAATAATAATAATAATAATAATAAAAAGAAGAAGAAGAAGAAGAAGAAGAAGAAGAAGAAGAAGAAGAAGAAGAAGAAGAAGAAGAATGCTAATTTAGGCAATAATCAATTTGTCTTTTATGTGCATCATTTTGGTCTAAATATTTATATGTTTTTTTATGTGTGCCAAAAAATAAATCCTTTTTAAAACATTGTTTGTTGGACAACAACCCTCGTCGGAACCTGAATAAAGGAGCAAATTTCTCATACGAGATATTTTTGTTCCCGACAAAGATGCAGATCGTATGTGAGATAACGTCTCACAAGGGTAGGAGAAAATTAACTACACAACTCCTTGTTGGCGCAGAAGTGCTTCATGGCTCCAGTGTCCACAATCTATTCAGTGAGGCTTCCAATTGTGTTGATCTCAGAGATAATCACAACAATGACTTCAAAGACTGTTTCAACAATGACTTCAACATTGTTGGCGATGCCCTTGTCCTGTCCACCTTTAATTAAAAAAAAGAATATTTAAATATTTTTCAAAATCATTTATCTATTTAATTATATGAGATTTAATTAATGATAGATTAGAATGAAAAAAACCTTTTATTTTGGAAAAAAAACCTTTTACTTTAAAAATGTGAATTTTATTTATATTTTGAGAGAATCTACATAAACGATATATAGATTATATATAATTTGTGAAACTAATTTTATTTATATCTATATTATTTTTTTGGTGAATTTTTTTATTTATTTTTAGATTATTATTTATATTTATTAATTGGAATATGTTTGGATTATTTATAATATTGTATTAATGTATTCTCCGTACACGAAACGAGATCTATACTAGTAGTTATTATATATCTTAGAAAGTAAGAAACCATCTATCTATATACATATCTTCTATATACATATACTAAAACCGATGCATAGCGTCTTATGTGGCGTGTTGTGGTTGATTCTAGGGAAAAAAAATCCTACGTGGCCCATTGTAATTGATTCTAGAAAAAAATTAATAAAATAATATGTTATCATAGTTTATAGAAAGTTATATAAGCCAAAATTTATATATATCTATATATATGTTAGTTAATTGAAAAAAAAAAAATATTTCATAGTTATACTTACCAAAATATTAATAGATAAATACGTAGTATTTGATAAGTGCTATTTTATTTATATCTAGATTTTTTTGGTGGAAAAATTATTTATATCAAAATTAATTATTTAATAATTGTTGTTTTATTTATATTTATATTATTTTTTGAGACAAAATAATTTATTAAAATATTATGTAGCCACAATCCATCCGTGGATAGATATTTATATCTATATTAATTTTTGCTGGAAAAATAATTTATATTTAGATCATTATTATTTATATTTATTAAAATTTATCTAAATTATTTATAATATTGCATTAATGTATTATCCCCGTACACAGAACGTGACCTATACTAGTATATTAAATAAAACCGATGCCTGAGATCTTACGTGGCAGCGTGTGGCTGATTCTAGGAAAAATATTATATTGTCATAATTTATAAAAAGTTATAAGCCACAATCTATCCATATATATTTTAGTTAATTGATAAAATATAAATCAAAACTATTTCATAGCCATACTTACCAAACTTATTAATAGATAAATATTTGATATGTGTTATTTTATTTATATCTATATTATTTTCGATAGAATAAATTATTTATATCTAAATTAATTTTTATTTAATATTTCCTAGGCAATTTGATTGTTATTAGTTTAATTCTTACCTTATAATTTGGAATATAGTTGGGCTTGTTGAATGGTAGATAAATATAATAATCACATGCCTACGGAAGCGTTGGATTGGATTGAGACTTTAGAGAGAAATGTAACATGCCTATTCAATGTTTTTAGGGTCCGCTGCAACCATTTAACAATAAATATACACATACATTATATGTTAAAGAGACAATTAATTTGTGCCTTGCGTATTGAAATTGAAATACATCCTTAATTCCTTGCATTATATGTTAATTAGAGGAAACGAATTGTTAATTTATATATAGTATATCATGTAGAATTTACTTATTTAGGTCATTATTAATATAAAATTATATTTATTTGATGAATTATCATTCAGAATTTTATAAAAAATATATATAAAAATTATATGTATATCATTTGATTTAGAATTTAATTATTTGAGAATTTAATTAATAAATATAGTTATTTCATAAATCATCATTTTGAATTTTATAATAGAGAAAAAAATATTTTTTTATTATAAAATTCTGAATGATGCATTTCTGAATTTATTTCATAAAGCTACGTACCATTCACAAGGGCTTTAAAATGCATCTCTCTTCAATGATAGATAATGCATTTCATTTTCAGCCTTGGCTACACTTTTATTTTCTATTTGTTTTTCTTATATTGTATTCAGTGGCGAATTCCGAAAAGATTAGTGGATGGGGTAAAAAATTAAACATTAATTTAAAAAAAACCATCAATATATATTATGAATGTATAATTAGAATAAAAACATAAATTGTGCATACTTTATTTCTCAGTTTTTAAATATTTTAATATAACATACTAATTTGAAGGGTTTAATTATAATATTAAGTTATAAAGTTTAACAATCGATAATTATGATAGAAGTATATTAATTTGGTAAATGATGTGAAAACTAATTTAGATCGGTACAGTCTTGAAACGTACATAACTTTTTTTTACTCAAGTGTCGGATTTAAGCTTATAATATATCAAATCGAAGATATCGAAAAAAGAATATTTATATAAAATTTTATTTTTGATTGCGGAGGTGACTACCACCCCTGGCCTCAAAGATGATCTGCCTCTGATTGTATCATGACGCTTAGTCCGTATGCCAATTTGTCAATCTCTTGATCTCAACCTAATTTCTTTAATATTTTCCTGTATACATAAAAAAAATGCATTTCACTCTACCCCCCCAAAAAAAAAGATAATGCATATCTTAAATTGGGTTGGTAAATTCCATTATTTAAAAAGTACATTATAATCAAAATAAATATATTATAATTGAAAGTGAGTGTAATCCCAACAACCCCTATTGTTTGAAGGGGTAATAACTAATACCAGTACTAACTAATAAGCTAGATATCTTCAACAATGTTTTCATTTTCCCTAAAAAAAAACAAACAAACAATTCACTACAACAATTAAAGCTTTAGGTTGAAGGTTGTAGTCTACTTGTCTTAATTTCTTTAATTGCTTCATACAGAAAAAAAAGAGAAGCTTTAGATGGTGGTTTAAAACCGTCATAATAGGTATGAAAATCATTGTTTAAAAATCTTAAAACCGCCACAGTAGGCATGAAAACCATTGTCTAAACCCTAATGTGGTGAGTCATCTATTTTATGCGGCGGTTTAAAGATCTAATGTGGCGTTTTTTCAAGTTATTGCTACAGTTTAATGGGCAAATGTGACGGTTTATTAAATGGTTTTTTTTAACCGAAAAAAATTTGGCTGAAAGGGGAAGCCTCTCTAGCCAAGGGCATCCTTACAGATGAGAAGAGCCAGTTCAGAGTCGTCGGGGATCAAGGATCCAGAGCAGAGGAGGTTAAGGTGCGAGAGATGATCCGCAACTTTGTTGGCCTCCCTATAAACGTGACGGATCTGAACAGAAGAAAAGGAGTGGAGAGATAGAATAGAAAATCCAAAATGAGCATCTCGATCTCACCAGGGACCGTCCAAAGTCCAAGTAGACAGTTAATGACAGTGAGATTGTCTCCTTCAATCAAGATGTGGTGGAGATGAAGCTCCAAGGCCGCCAGAATGCCTTTCCAGAGGGTGAAGGCCTCTTAGCCTAAGACGGAGTGCAGAGAAGAAAGATCAGCTTCATAGAAAACCGGGTGACCAGAGTGGTCCCGAATGATGAAGCCGTAGCTACCCTTGTGTGATGTGGACAAGGCACCATCAAAATTTAACTTATGCCAACTTGTTGGGGGTTTATTAAATGGTTTTTTATGCCAAACACAACGGTTTATACCATTCTAATTCAGTATTTTCTTATAAAAAAATTAAATGCAGCTGTTTACCATGATATTATGCATGCCTATAATAAACAAGTAAATTATATAACTCTTATATCAAAAGCGATTATACTTTATTTCATCTAATTTTAAAATGAAATTACAAAATCTTTACAATGATAACATCATTCACTACACAAATCCCTCTTTGAGGCTGCGGAGTACGTGCAAACAACCATGTGAATAGGAGCGAGAATCCATTCATGGAAGCACAACTCGTTGAAGAAATGACATGATCCATCTCGTCCACAAGTTTAGGGAATGATAGGTTTCATACCGTCTCAGATGAATGGATTTGGAGGCATGATTCATTTATTGATTGGGAAGATTACTCTGACTCAGCTAGTAGGGATTGTTCATTTCCAACAGAAGGACTTTGTTCAATGTTACATACTACGATATAAATAAAGGCACATATACATGAAATATGATCCGATGCTGAACTTGTACCTCAGTAATCATCTTTAGTTATACTTATGCCACGTCATGACCGGTTAGATTTATGTAGAACATGCCTTCTGATTATTAGCTCATCGTATGATGACATGTCATACTTGTCCTATCATGTAGACCTCGATGTTGTAAGCGATGCACGATTAGTTCTGTGAGAGGGTTGCAGTATCGGGCGTCCTGTTTGATTGAGTGGATCGTGGCACTGTTTGTGGTCTTCGAAGATCCATCATTTAGGTGGGGGGAACGTCGACGACCACACTTCCCCAGATGTCGTCCTTTTTGGGTGGGTTACTTCTCTCCGTCTTCTCGGTGTTGTGACGCCGTGTGATTTTTCATCACTCTCCTGTATTCGCGACATTCATGGTCCGCCTTGAGTTTTCTTCAACTTCTCCGTCGGCAGACAGATTTTATGGGGTGTTTGAGTTTTTCTTTCATCGCCGTTAATTTGTATTTTTATGTGTCTTCGGGTTAGTCCGCATGCCGATTCATAGGCCTCTTAAGCTATTAGACAGCTTGTTGTCTGGTATCTTAAATTTTTATCTAATAAATTTTTTTTCACAATGCGCAACTTATAACTAAAAAAAATAAAGGGAGAGATAATTACACATTTTTTACTATATACACCACATATTATATTTTATTATTTTTTTAAAAATAGACTCTGACCCTCTTGAGTAACAGATGTATGACTCAAAAGGCAAATATCCTGCGCCTCAAGGGACAGGATGTGGTGTACGTATATAGTAAAAAAAAGTGAGTGTAAATATCAACACCCAAAAAATATTACAATAGAGAGACGTTCCCGAAGAACAATTTCAATCCCTTAATCCAGCTACTAAAGCCTTCCCATCCACAAAGCAGTATGGGGCTTTGTTTTATCTATCACATAGCAACTACTTTCGTCTTTCGGGGTTTGGGGTGAGAAAAATCTCTCAATTGCGCTCAGATTGGGTATGGAAGGCCTGCTCGATCTGCGTGCCTTGTTTCGACCTGCAAATTGGAAGTCTACCTCTATCCGCCGGTGGTGGTGGTGGCGGCGGCCAAGAGGCTAGGGAGTGCCCTGGCAAAGGCGTAGCTGACTAGCTAGTTGTTCCTTTTGTCTGAGAGTTCCGAGTTTTACGGTTTGGGTTGGTAAACACTCGACGTATGGCTGGTGGTATAATCAATCTATGTTAATGAATGGACAAGCTTTTGTAATGTAGTTGTAAGTGATCAACTCTTGGTATAATGACATAATCTATGTGAAGTTCGTTTATCGCCCTCACACACAAGTAAACAACGAAAAACGAAAGGAAACAACACGAGATTTGTTGACGCAGTTCGGGTTAAACCCTACTCTGCGGGATCTCAAGAGGGGAGATCCGATCCCAGTATCCACTAAGCATCATAAGCAAGTTACAAGTTTGGCTATGGCGGTAGAGCACAAAAACTAGCATCCTAGGAACCTCAAACCAGAAATACAGAAAAGGAGGAGAAGAGATAAAGGAAGGCCCCCTGAAAAAGGCAACCGAGGAACTTCGAAGAAGTTCCTCACAGAGGTAGGGTCGTCAAACACCGGAGACACCCGTCGGACCACAGTCTTCCTTGGAGGAGCTCACAACAGAGCTATCGTCGCCGCTCTCTCTTTCTCTCTGCTAGGGTTTTACAAAATGAGGCTCGAGGACGCTACAGTAACCGGAGGAGGCTTATATAGCCCTCAGCTGAGCTAGGGTTACAAGAGCTTCTCCAACGGTAAGAAGGGCCCAATACAGAAGTAACCAAGCAAGCAGGTCCGGCCCAACACAGATAGGCCCAATTCTGTATAACCGGATTTGAGCCACTCTATGATGAAACAATACACACACATAACACATATAATATATAGTCATCACTCCTATAGGCCAAGTGATCCAAACCTAAACACCAAAGTGTTTAGGGGTTCTTACAACCTTAGAGCAATGTCACAAATATTATAAGTTACTTAGGTGCATATTGTTCCATCACCCAAGTGGTCCTAAAGTTAACATAAGTCTAAGTGCTCATGCCACCCATAAACCTAACGTTACAATATACAAGTTTAACATAACAAATTGCCCTCTTAAACTTGTAATTGGAACTTCAGCTTCTGCCACCTTAGGGTCCTGGTGTGAATCTCCCGTCCGTTCTCGATCCATGGTGTGTGTCATGTGCTAAGGGGCATCCCAAATATGCAGGGCATCCCTGCAGTAAGCAAATTTGTCAGCTGTGACAACCTTGGTGCCAAAATCAGAAGGATTTAATTCACTCTTAATCTTGCACATATTAAGAGCTTTATGCTTGACCTTTTTCCTAATGTAATGGAATCTAACATCTATATGCTTAGTTCTTTCATGATAAAGAGGATCTTTGCACAAATAGATAGCACTTTGATTATCAAGAAACACAGTGGGCAGACATGTATTCAACTTCAGTAGAAGAGAGAGCTACAGTTGATTGCTGTTGAGATTTCCATGACACACAATTACCAACCCAAGTGAAATAATATGCAGAAGTAGATTTCCTATTATCTTTGTTGCCATCATAATCAGAATCTACATATCCAACCAAATCATTTCTAGAGCTGTGTTCAGTATACATCAAGCATTTCTTTTCAGTGCCACAAAGATATCTCAGCAAGTATTTCATAGCATTCCAGTGAGGTTCACCAGGATTAGACATAAATCTGCTCAAAACACTGATAGCAAAAGCAAGATCTGGCCTAGTGCAAAGCATAGCATACATGACAGATCCAACATCAACATCATAAGGCACTTTGTTCATTTTTAAAATATCAGATTGGGATGTAGGGCATTGTTTCTTAGACAACTCTAAGTGCCCTCCTAAAGGGACCACAACAGGTTTAGAGTTAGTCATCTGAAACCTATCCAAAACTTTATGAACATATTCAGATTGGGACAACCACATAAGTTTTCTTTTTCTGTCTTTGTTGATCTTAATACCAAGAATTTTCTGAGCTTGTCCTAAATCTTTCATATCAAAATGCATTTTTAGATCCCTTTTAACTCCAGCAATGAGAATCTTAGAATTTGAAATAATAAGTATATCATCAACATACAGGAGCACATATAAGGGAGTCTTAGAACCAACACTTTTGAAATAAAGACATGTATCAAACTCACTTCTATGGAAACCAAGCTTAGACATGCATGAATCAAATTTTAGGTTCCACTGCCTAGGTGACTGTTTTAACCCATAAATAGACTTTTTCAGCAGACACACATGTTCAGGCTTTAACTTATCTATAAATCCTTTTGGTTGAGACATATAGATAGTTTCATCCAGTTCACCATGCAAGAAGGCAATCTTAACATCCATTTGTTCCGATTTCCAATCATACACATCAGACATGACAAGCAACAACCTTAGAGTTTTATACTTAACCACTGGTGCAAATATGTCATTATAGTCTATGCCCTCTTTTTGAGTAAACCCTTTAGCCACAAGTCTAGCTTTATACCTAGGAGGTTCACTAGAATTAACACCCTTTTTCAACTTATAGATCCACCTGCACTGAATGACTCTAGCTTTTTCAGGTTTCTTAACAAGAACCCAAGTTTCATTAGCTGTCATAGATGAAATTTCTTCACACATAGCTTTAAACCAGTGTTTAGACTCAGCACATTTAACAGCAAGCTCATAAGTCTCAGGCACAAAAGGATGCAAAACAATCTCAGAAGCAAGCAAGCAATACTCAACAATATTGTTCAGAATTTTTTTGTTTGGGATTCTCACCCTAGGGGATCTATCTCTTGTTAATTAATAGTCAGAATTATCATGCTGAGGAATAGAAATCACACCAGAATCACATACATCATCAGCAATAAATTCATGAGCAGAAGAAGAAGAGCTAGGGTTAGAATGTAACTCCCTTTGCTGAATTCCCTCCCTTAATTGTTGAGTATGTGAGCTTCCTGCCTCACTGGATTTATCTTGAGAATTTGTAGAAGCCACAACAGGCTCAACATTCTCATTAGGTTCAGTCCCCTCTTGAAGGGGTTGAGAAGAGGAATCTGGACTAGCTGCTGCAGGACTGTATTGTCCAACATCAAATTCTTCCTCACCATCCACTGGTGGAAGGTCATTCTAATTGTAGAAGTGTCTAGGTGGTGAGATATCTTGTTCAGTATCTCCATTGGTGTTCACCTGCTCAAGAGAAGGAGTTAGTACTGTTTTGAAAGGAAATTCAGACTCATTGAATGTTACACTCCTAGAGATGATAACCTTATAGCCATGAGGCTGAATAAGGAGGATCTTATATCCTTTTACACCATCAGGGTATCCTAACATGACCCTTTTTTGAGCCCTTGGGTGCAACTTACCCTGTGAAACATGAGGGTAAGCTGCACAACCAAATGGCCTAAGATAGGTCATGTTAGGTACCTTCGCAGTCCACATCTCCTGTGGTGTTTTGAATTTCACCACAGAAGATGGGGATCTGTTGATGAGATAGGCTGCTGTTGTAACAGCCTCTCCCCACAAAGAGTGTTTCAAACCAGAACTAACAAGCATGCATCTAGCTTTTTCTAACAATGTTCTATTCATTCTCTCAGCTGTACCATTTTGTTGTGGAGTACCAGGAACAGTAAGATGTCTTTTAATGCCATGTTGCTTACAGAAATCATCAAATTCAACATTGCAATATTCAAGCCCATTGTCAGTTTTGAGACATTTTATCTTCTTGCCATTTTGATTTTCAACTAAGTTTTTCCAGGTTATAAAAGTCTGACATGCTTCATTTTTGGTTCTCAAAAGAGAAAGCCAAACTTTCCTAGAATAATGATCAACAAAGGTAATAAAATATCTCTTACCTCCAATGGTTTCAACTTGTGCAGGCCCCCACATATCAGAATGTATATATTCTAAAGGCCTTTCAGCAACATAAGAAGAAGTACCAAAAACATGCTTAACCTTTTTACCAAACACACATGTTTCACAGAAGTCAAGATGCATGTGTTTATGATCAATTAAGCCATGTTTAAACAGATATTGCATGCCATGATTTCCAATATGACCTAGCCTACTATGCAGCAACTTAGTTTGATGCAAATTCATGAAGCCACTATTACTAGCCACATTAACTTCAGGTGAGGACTGTACAAAGTACAACCCTCCCTTTTTAATGCTTTTAATAATTGTGGTTCCATCTTTGATGACCTCCCTAACACCATTTTTAATTTTTATGTCAAAACCCATATCATCAAAAACAGATTCAGAAAGCAGTCTCCTCCTCAGTTGTGGCACCCACTTAACATTTTGGAGGAGCCTGACCTTACCATCAAACATACATAGAGGCACATTACCAACCCCTTTGATTTCAAGGGAGGTGTGATCACCTAACATGACCTCACCCCCATTGAACACCTGCAATGAACTGAAATCAGATTTGTTAGGAGTAGAGTGCACAGTACATCCTGAATCTAGGATCCAGGAATTATCAAAGGCATGGCAGTCACTAGCAACAAGCAATTCACATGGATATTGAGACTCAAGCACAGCAGCAGATTGAGTTTGACTTTTCTCAGCTTCATCCCTTTGTTTCTTATGACATTCCTTAATATAATGACCATAGATACCACAATAGTGACACTTTCTGTTCTTTTTATCAGAATTAGAAGAAGAAGCAGCAGATTTATCCTCATTCTCAGATTTCTTATCCTTGTTTTTCTGTTTGTTGTTCTTTTTCTTTTTACCTTTGACCATAAGAACCTCAGTTTTAGTTTCACCCTTGTTGTCAGATTTAGTCTTAAGTTTCACCCTCAGTTTTAGGCTTTCATTCTTTTGCACAATAGACTCAAGAATCTTATCCTTAGTTATGGACTCCTGACTGTACTGGATGACATCTTTTAACACATCAAACTGAGGTGGCAAAGAATTCAACAACAGAATAGCCAAATACTCATCTTTAATTATGTCCTTTTTATCACATCTCTCTAAATCCTGAGTCATCCTCAAATATTTATCCAAATTTGACTGTAGAGACTGATTTGTGTCCATTTTAAAGTTAAACAGACGACACAAGATGGCAATATGACTAGGCAAGGATTTTTTCAGGTAAAGAGTTTCCAGAGTATTCCATAGATCTTTTGGATTAGAAATACTTACAACTTGACGAGCCACGTCGTCAGAAAGTCGTATAAAGATCTCTGAATGAGTAGTTTCATCCAGATCTCTCTTAACAACATTAGTGGCTCCCTCTGGGTACTCTCCCAGCACAATCTTCCAACACTTTTCCTTAATGAGTATGGCCTTAAGCTTGAGCTGCCATATAGATAAATCAGTAGTACCATCAAATGGTTTGATTCTCATACCATTATCCGACATTTTGTACCTGTAGAAGACAACACAGTTAAAAAAATCGGAGTATGGAAAAGCTTGAGAAGAAACACACGAAAAACAACCCTAGAACATACAAGTAACTAGGACAGAACACACAGTAACTACAGATGTGGATCGAAGGGAGATCTAGGGTTTCACAAAGCCCACAAATCTATGTTGAATAACGAGAGATTTTTTTTTGTGAAACAAACAAGAGATCACACAAAGTAACAAGCGGAAGCGAAGCAACAAACAGTATTCAAAGCGATTTCTAGATCTGAAACCCTAGGTCGAAGACCACAAATCTCAGATCTAGCGTAACCTCGCTCTGATACCAATTTGAAGTTCGTTTATCACCCTCACACACAAGTAAACAACGAAAAACGAAAGGAAACAACACGAGATTTGTTGACGCAGTTCGGGTTAAACCCTACTCTGCGGGATCTCAAGAGGGGAGATCCGATCCCAGTATCCACTAAGCATCAGAAGCAAGTTACAAGTTTGGCTATGGCGGTAGAGCACAAAAACTAGCATCCTAGGAACCTCAAACCAGAAATACAGAAAAGGAGGAGAAGAGATAAAGGAAGGCCCCCTGAAAAAGGCAACCGAGGAACTTCGAAGAAGTTCCTCACAGAGGTAGGGTCGTCAAACACCAGAGACACCCGTCGGACCACAGTCTTCCTTGGAGGAGCTCACAACAGAGCTATCGTCGCCGCTCTCTCTTTCTCTCTGCTAGGGTTTTTACAAAATGAGGCTCGAGGACGCTACAGTAACCGGAGGAGGCTTATATAGCCCTCAACTGAGCTAGGGTTACAAGAGCTTCTCCAACGGTAAGAAGGGCCCAATACAGAAGTAACCAAGCAAGCAGGTCCGGCCCAACACAGATAGGCCCAATTCTGTATAACCGGATTTGAGCCACTCTATGATGAAACAATACACACACATAACACATATAATATATAGTCATCACTCTTATAGGCCAAGTGATCCAAACCTAAACACCAAAGTGTTTAGGGGTTCTTGCAACCTTAGAGCAATGTCACATATATTATAAGTTACTTAGGTGCATATTTATCCATCACCCAAGTGGTCCTAAAGTTAACATAAGTCTAAGTGCTCATGCCACCCATAAACCTAACTTTACAATATACAAGTTTAACATAACACTATGTTAATGAATATGGTGATTATGACTTTCATATCTCATCTAGCTGGTGGTTCAATTTAGATTATTGATATTCAAACTTCTTATATTATCCTCTCGCTTGTTATACACTTCTCATGGTGCACACACCGCCTCTTTACTACACAAACTTTACTTATACCTCCCTCATGGGACCTAATAATCATCATACTAGTAAGATAATGTGCAATTTATGTCCCCTAATCTCGTCATGGATAGGGGTATTAAGAAACGTAAGGATTCATATGCCTAGTTCTTGAGCATACAACTCTCTGCCTTGTGATGTATCATCAACTCCGCCACTCAACTAGCTACTGGTATAAAGTATGTCAACTTCTGAACAACTCCCCTAATTCGTGCTAGGGTTTTGACTATATCTGTTTCGCGGGTCGAAATCCACAGAAGCAAGCACATGCTATAGGAACGGTTTGAGAAACTGGATTGTGTAGGGAGATTGACATGTTGATTGCAGGAACTGACATCATATGATAAGCAATTATTCTTAGTTGAAGTGGTGGTAGGATTGATAGCCCAGCTGGTGATAAAGTCGACGAGATGGGAGTATCCAATCTTGTTGCTGTTGTATTCTAGGACTTAATGCTACTCACCCACCATGCTAGAGTAAGGGGGTTAGGTGGTGATCGACAGGGACGACCTACCTAATTCTGTACACAAACTGGAATCGCAAATAAAAGAAGCCCGATGATTAAGAAACCAACCATGTTGCGATGGCGGGTGAAGCCATCCATCTATCCTTGTTCTTTATTGTTTGTTACTTTGATTACTTCTTTGCTCTCTGTCATGTCTACAAGATACTCCCTCTGTTTCACAATACATGAGCTTTTAGATGATAATTTTTATTTCAAATTAGATGATCTTTTATGTTTTCTAGGTAGGGAATTGTAATGATCTGTATTGATTTGTGTGTTATTAACATTTTAAAAGATTGTGATTGGTTAAAATTTGTAGTGGCTATTAAAAAACAATAAAATTTATGAAAAAATTTGGTGGAATAATGATTTTTTTTGAAAATGACGTGTTTTATTAAAATTTGTGCAAATATCTAAAAGACCATATAATGTGAAACGGAGGGAGTATGTTCTTTCTTATTCTCTTTTCTCTCCTCTCCGTCTCTATTTTGATATTGTTAGCAAGAGAACCACTAATCTCACATTCTTTGTGGGATTAATACCCGTGCTTGACTGATATACTAGCATTTGAGCTTGGGTTTATTTCTTTGACGAGTTTCAACGACCGATTTATCGCTCGTCAGCCATATGAAAAGAAAAGTACCAACCACTTTAGGACCGATCTCATGGACTCGACCAAGAGTGAAGAGTGAACATAAAAATAAAGATGGCATAGAAAACAAGCAACTAGAAATAAATTTGACACTACTGAGTTCTTGTAATGTTAACACTAAATCAAGAGCATACACATTAAGGATTAATCCTAAAGATAATATAACACTTAATAAATTTGGCTATGATTAGCAGAGAGCATCCATAGATATCGCGATCATCTTCTTACCTTTAGACATTGTCGCCTATTTTCCTTAGCAGCATAGCATATCTACTAGGAGCAGTAACGACAATAACCATGGCAATGTTAATTGAATAGCTCATAAACAAATTTGCAAAGGATCCATTAAATTACTTATCATATAGAAAATGTACAAAGGTTCATAACCCATTCAAACCTTGAAAGCATTCGGTAATGGAATCGACAAGGAAAACAAATGTACCTTCCAAATAGGTATGTGTCCTAGATGTTGCCTGACAAAAGTGTATAAATCTTACTTAGACTTTAATTATTTGATTAGAAAAAGCTCAATTCTTGAGCATATATATACATGGGTGCGTTTGGCTAAACCAAGAGCTTTTCGGAGCTTATGGTTTTGATATTATATAGTATTAAATGAAATAAATATAAGATTTTAGTTTAATTAGCTTTTGGATTCTAAGTTTTTTAACAGCTATTCACCTGAGCTTTTCGAAGCTTTTTGTTTTTTATTCACAAGTTTTCAGCAACTATCTTAACAGTTAGGTTTACCAAACACTATACTAGCTCATTAACTTATATTTAACACAAATAATCCAACAATTTCAACTACCCAACAGATTTAGCTACTCCAACAGCTACCATTTTGTCAAACGCACTCTATAGTAATATGCAGTTTGACACAAATTTAAGAGGAAACTCTTACTTACAATTTAATTATTTATTTGGAAAATGGAGTAGCAACCAGATGCATACTTGTATGAAAAAATTGGATTCTTGAGCAAGGGTAAAGAATACTACTATAATACAAAACTCACTGCAACATAAATTTAAAGAATATATATTCGTGAAAGATTAATTTATAGTAAGCTAAAGAGCATTATCCATATACATATGCTCCTCTTCAACCATACCTTGAATGAGGTTGTTGGGAGATTGGAAGGAATCACTTCATTCCTTTAGTTCTACCATTTAAATGGAACAAAATCACTCAACCATCAACTATAAGGTAGATAACTATGTCAGTGAGGACTAAATAAAATAATAAATGAAAATTTTCTAGAAAAAACATGTGTGACATGGATAGGACTCACTTATTATATTCAATGTGGGACGACTCCGAGGGAAGAAGCGTATCCGAGCATACTGACGGAGCACTTGAGGGAAGAAGCGTATCCGAGCTCCATCTAACCCTCTTAGGTCTGTTATCCTCAATTGAAGCCTGAAAAAAAAAAGAGCTCTTTTGACATGGGAAAGACTCGAATCACTTATAAATCACTTTCAACATCCTTATTATATCCGAAGTGGGATGAGGTGTTACAACTCACCCAAGGTAGATCTTTAAACTAGGGGTTGATAAATAAACCACTAATTTTTACTGAATACACCGATAAACTTCGCCACCCTCTGCGGACCAAGCTCCACTACCCCTTGCGGACATCACCGGGCATCGGGCCAATCACGCTCTAAAAGACCATCGACAAAACGTCCGTAAGACGTTGTGGAGAGAGGTCCGCCTTAGTGCAGACCTTTTTTTTTTGGTTCCAAATTTTAATTGAACATCATTATGTACGCAAAACACCCCAACTACAATTTACAAAAAATTTAAAAGCATTATCCAAAAAAATTGGGAACTATCTCCGATCTCAATTCTCAAGTCATAAATTCAAACTCAATAAAAAATATACTTAGAAAGCAAGATATCGAATATATACCACAATAATTGAGAAGACAAGAATCCATAGCCACAATAACTGAGAAGACAAGACTCCATAGCTACTCCTGACAATCTATGTTACACGGAAACAGAAACGGAAACCGGAAGGGAAACGGAAACGGAACGGGGAAACGACAATCCAAATTTTGTAGGAAACGGAAACGCCGAGGAAACGACAATTAATATGAATTATATGTTCATTTAAAGGTCTAAATAAGAGCAATAAACATATCACCAAGTGAGATACACATAGAATGCATCATTAAGGCTACAAATTTAAATGTTCAATACCGTGATAAACAATGTCCTTACTCCTTAACAGAAATCATTACAGACATGTCAATATATATTAAATGTCTTGCATACCAACAAAATAAAGTAACTTAGTTTTAAAATAACAACATAATCAATAACAACACAAAGTAATCAATCCAACATCAATCTTCTACTTAGCTAATTCTTCCTTAAGTTCTGGCTTATCAAGAGAAAGTTCTACAAGTGAGGGTTTATCAGAAGAGATCTTAGAAGGAGAGAGCACTAAGCAAGTGAGAAGAGGGAGGACCGAAAATGGAGGAGAAGTAAGCGGTAAGGATAGAGGGAAACAGGAGTTTCAGACGGGAGGGAGGGGAAGTATCATTCAGGGTTTGATTTTTTTTATTTTTTTAACTATAAAATTAGTGGAAACGCCATCTGACAAGTTAGAAACGTTTCTGAACAAATGGAAACGGTCAAAGTTTCTGACCATTTTTCGGTCAACGAAACGGTCAAAGTTTATGACCTCTCAGAAACGTTTATGAGGTGTTTCCCCGGAGTTTCGGAGTTTCTTCATATGCAGAAACGCAAAACCGCTATGAAATGGAGTTTTGGGGTATCATAGCTGACAATAGAAACAACAATATCCTCTTCTCTTAAAAAATGAATTCATAACACCATTTTAAAATCCAACAAACAAATTTTCACCAAATAAGCCGAAATCTAACTCAAAATCAGGTCAAGAGGTATGCAAAACGTTCGTCTAATGCCCCCAATCTAGGCTTGACAATTTTCTCATCTAAATGCCCAAAATGTAACTAAGAAACAATGGCAATATCCCTGAAAATACCAAAATTAGAGCATAACTTCCAACCCAAATCACCTATAAATAAAAGTTAATTTAAAGGTTAGAGAAGCTTATATACTTGGGGACGGATTTGACGACTTTGATTGGGAGGTATTGAATTATAGGGTTGATATATGAACTGAACAGCTCGAGTTCGGCTCAGGATTGGATCGAAAAAAGCTAACCTCGAGCTCATGCAGTTGCCTAAATAAGCCAAGCCTGAACATGATTTTAAGCTTGGTTGAAAGCTCGGCTCATTCGATTTAAGCTCAAATAGGTCAAATTTTATGGAATTTCTAATTTTTTTTAAAGTTATATAATGTGTCATGGCCAAGTAGAACTGCTTAAAGCTCGAAAAAAATACGGCTCAAGCTCGTTCATTTCCTAAACAAGCCAAGTTTGATCAAAAAATAAAGGTCGTTTAAAAATTGGGCCCGACTCGGTTCGAGCTTATTTAAAAAACAAACCAAGCTTGAACATGCCAAGCTCAGATTATTCGGCTCAAATAACACCCCTATTGAACTATGGACGCACCTCATAAAGGACGAAGACTTGCATGTTTAAATCCTTAATTGGATCCCAAATTGAAAAAAAAAAGAGGAACATAAGTACCAAGATGGCCTCGACGTACTGTTGGTGGCAAGTGGCATCAAAATCAAGTTTGGCGAAGCTCTAAGCTTTCAACGTAAGTGAACAGAGAGATTGAGAAAGAGAGGGAGGAGAGAGAAATGACAAGGAAGAATGAGAGAAGTGGCGAACAACTAGTAAGGGTGATCAACAACAATCATCAGAGACGGAAGAAAGGGAGAGGGGTGGTAAAGTGATGTGATCCTAATAGTCAGTGAGCTCGACTTCTTTATCTTACAAAGCTTTGTCGTTGGAGCTGAACATCAACCCTCATGAGCACTTGTTGGAAAGAGCACTTATTGGATAAAATCTGATTGAAGCCAATGAGCACTTGTTGGAAAGATATTTTATTTGGATACAACTTCCATGAATGAAACTTCTCCTAAATAAGCCTTGAAGATGCTCGAATTTGACGTTCTTTTCAGCAGTTCAAATCTGGACGCTTTTTCATGCTTTTATTTCTATCAAAATATATCTCACATCGATTAGAGATGCTTGGGGGATATATTTTCACTCTATATATTTCTTGTAAGAACATCATTTTAAGAAAGTCAAGCTGAGTTGAGTTAAAGGTTAAGCCACTAATAGCTTCCTATGATTCTGGGTTAAGGATCGAGTTCTTGGTGAGATGCTAAGAGTGAACCCTTTGGTGAGAGGTGAAGGTGTAAAGGGTTGAGATCCTCCGAGCAATTCCCAGAGGATTGAGATCGAGTGTACAAGATTCTAAGGTGAGAGGCATGCGAATCTTGCTCCACATATCTTTTTTTAAGTTTCCATAAACACCAGAAATTAGTCCCACAAAAAGAGTGTTAGAAAGCTCGAGCCTTGGTTGATCCCAATCCTCGGGTCTCATCATAAAGTATCCAGCAAAGATCGAGGTTAGGGTTAGGGATTCAACCCTCTTTCTAAGAAACTCAACCGAGAATAATTATATGATTAACACGACCGAGAAAGGGAGGCTCATGACCATAGAGCGCTACCTACGAGGGGATGTTCCGATCTAGGAGGATGCACGAGTTCGGGACCTACTGTGGCACCGATGGCGACACCTAGAGGGGGTTTTGGAAGCTCAACCAGAAGCACAACTATGGCAAGAATCTCTATGCAAATGACGACTTCTATGAGGTTGATTGGAGAGGGAGAATTTTCAGGAAGGGGAGGGGAAATACGTGTGGAGGAACGGGAATGTGTACCTCGGAGAGTGGAGAAACAATGTGATTTCAGGTCGAGGGGTTTTGATTGGGAGAACATGAACAAATACGAAGGGTTTTGGGCGAATGAGTCCCCAAGGGGGGAGGGTGTTTACACTCGGGTGACAGATTGAGTACATACGCTGGCAATTGGGGGAATGAGATGTCGGAGAATGAGGGGATGTCGGCGGCAAAGGAGAGGGCATCAGTGGATAGAGGCGGTGGGCACTCAACTGTCTCAGCAAGGAGGGGTAATCGGTGACAAGGAGGGGTAATCGGTGACAAGGTGATTGAGATTGTGGGTTTAGAGAGAGAAAAGACGAACTTCATTTATACTCTATAAAAATAGAATGAAAATTGGTTCATCGCCTCAATAGAAAAAAAAACCTACTATACACTATTCAAAACCGACACAAAAGGATGAAAAAAGTAGTTTGGAACACTACTGCAATATTGTTTCAGAACCGCTACCATAGGTATTATAGCAAATTAGTAATACATAATCAAAACTGCAACACAAACTATCATAATAGACAAAACCACCATATGAACTCCTTTAATAGAATAACTGTTGCAATGAAGTGTTACAATATCCTCTAATTGTAGTAGTGATTTTTTCATTTTAGAGAATTTTAAGTTTTCTTTTTTTCTCTAAAATAAAACAATTTTTAAAGTAGAGAAACATTAATGCATACTCCAAATAAGGGGCACGTGTTTAGTAGGACTGTGGGTTGAATCAATTATATTAGGTTGTGTTTTTCTGCGGGGGGATTTTTAAGGGGTGGAAAGGATGGAGATATATTATACGGGGTGGAAAGGGTGGAGATTAATTTCGAAAGGTATCTCGTATGGTGTTTGGTTAATTGGGGATTATTTAGTGATGTTATGTTATGAAATATCAATTTTACCCTCACTATTAATTGTCAATCTAACCTAATTGTTGTTGCTGCTGCTGCCTCCCCTCCTCCTATACTACTGCTTATCATCCTCCATCTCCTCTACTGTTGTGCTGCTCATCGTCCTCCCTCTCCTTTTTCCCTTCAATCAAGGGTTGTTGCTGCTGCCTTTCCTCCTCTTCTCCTCCCGACAGAGCCACCGCCGACGATGCCATTTGGAGCGGACTGAAACCACCGTTCCGCGCCGTTGAGCTAGGATGGTGAGGAAGGAGGCCGACGACGAGTGGTGAACAACGACATCAAATCGACCCACACCACTGCAGATTCGAGTGGGGAGAAGGTCATACCTGGTCTCCGATGGTTGGATGAAGGCTCGTGGTGCTACTGTTGCCGCCCTTTTCACAATCGCCGGCTTCAGGGGCAATAGGGGGATCTCCTTCATCTCCACCCCGTCCACCTACCTCCCCCAAGGTGGCAATTTTGAGCCATCTCCACCCCATTTCACTCCCGAATCGCACCCCACCTCACCCCGTCCATCTGCTGTCAAACGGTGTGCCGCTCAACCCCTTAAAAAAGGACAGAAAAACAAGAGCAGAGGACTGAAAATCCTCACCCTTAGTGTAAATTACATGACAACAACTTTTACATTTTAAATTATCCATATATCTTGCCCCTGCTAAGATGCATACGTTAACACAATCACTTTGAACTTTGAAACAAAATTGGGGTGGGCTTTTCATGATTCACTATATTTACCCACTTGTAGAAAGGAGGATCGAAACAAATGAACAAAAATCCAAATCTCAACTACTCATTCAAGAGCCCCCAATTTGTTGTCAGATGAATTTAGCAATGAAAGGTACATGCCTCCTTTTACATGTGCTTGGAATATCCACTTACAGAAAGGAGGATCGAAGATCCCCTCAACTTCCCCCACGTCATGAATGAGCAATCGACAAAGACAAGATTCATCTTCTGGACCCGGATTCCGACCATCGAGACTGTTTGGGGAGGATTTCGTTGCCGGTGCGGAGGATCTCGACTTCTAGATTCGGCTGATGGTAGAATTTGTTTCCTGTGGCAGTCAGTTCAACCATATCATCCATCGCCGGCAAGGTCAGGGCTGGTGGCGTAAGAGGAAGGCGAATATGAGATTTTGATCAATGATGGTTTTAATAGAGATGATAGATATTGTTTAGGTGTTTTTTTAATCTCTTTGGCCAAAATGTAATAATTTTATATAAAATATAAAGTATCTAAGTGTATTTTTTTAATTATCAATCTCGTCAATACACAAAGTATATCGATCTTGCTAATAAACTTTATATATTTTTAATTGGGGTATTTCAATCCTAAAATTATATAACGATGTTTTTACTTAGAAATTTCAGAAGGGTGGACAAGGGTGCGAATACTGTCCCCTCTCACAAACTCTCGTTAGTTTTTTTTACTGTTTTAATATATTTTTTATTTTTATTTTATTTTTTTAAATTAATGTTTATGAGGGAGGATGGGAGAGAGGGACAGAGGATGTGAATCCGACAATAACCTTTTCCCCCTAAATATAAACCGTTAAACCCAATGAAAAATATTTTATATATAGTTAAACCAATTATTTAGGAGAATCTTTTTTAAATATAAATACTGAACATATTTAATTTCATCAAGTTAGAAAAAAATGTTGTTGTTATTACTCTAAATTTCTAATCTATGTTATTAGGACATAGGTTAAGAGAACAAATTGAAAAATATTTATAAAATTAATTGTTTTAACTATTTTAAAATGATTTTCTCATAATTAATAGATAAAAATATAGAAAAAAAAATTGATTTTATTTCATAACCTCGTGCTTGTTTGGATCTATATATTATTAAAACAAAATACTTTCTGTTTACGTGTCAGCCTCTAATTCATCCTATCATTTCCATTTTCCACCAATCATGTTTTCTCACCCCTTTTCTCCCTATTTTCTTTATTTCCCTTCTCCTTTCTCTTAATATATAATTATTTTAAGATATTACACATTTTTTAAATCAATTAGTAATATTTACAATATTTTAATGCTAATATCTTGAACCTTGTTATGCAAGATGGGTTAGATGTTATAGCTTCAGGGATTGAGAAAATACGTGGATGTGTCGCTTTTTGGACAACAACTCCTAAACGAGTTCAGATGTTTGAGGACAAGGGTAGAGTTCTTAAAATTGATTGCTCTAAAAAGTTAAATTCTTGATTGCAAAACTAGGTGGAATTCCACTTATCTCATGCTTCAATATGCCTTACCATATAAGGATATTTTTAGGATGTTAAAAACTCAACATCCTCATTTTAAGTTTGATGTTCCTATGGATGATGAGTGGAAGTGGAGTATGAATATTTGTGAAAAGTTGAGCAAGTTTTATAAGGTAACCGAGGTCTTTTCTAGGAGGTCATATCCTACTGCAAACTTGTTCTTCCGGAAAGTGTGCGAGATTAAACTTGCTATAACTAAGTGGCTGGATAGTAATGACTTGATAATTAGGGTGATGGCAGAAAAAATGGTGCTGAAATTTGATAAATATTGGTCAAGTATCACTGGGATTTTGCCCATTGATGCGATTTTAGATCCTAGAGATAAGACGGAAAGTATTGAGCACTATTTCGGGTTGATTTATAAGGAAGAGGCTGAATTGGAAATTGAGAAGGTGAAATCTCTAATGATTTCTCTTTTATACGAGTATCAAGATTCACCTAATGAAATTGAAGGTCAAGAGTATGTTCAATCTACTACTTCTTCACTTCAAAAACGCCAAGCACAGTTTGATGTTAATGGTGATGGCGGCGATGATGATGATTCTTTTAGCAAGGATAAGAAAACTCGAGTGAGGAAGGCGAATGTGAGGTCTGGGCTGGACTTCCATCTTGATGATCGTGTCTGGTTAGATAGCAAAGACTTTGATGTGCTTGAATTCTGGAAGATTGAAGGTAAATATCCAACGCTGTGTAAGATTGCTAAGGATATTTTGGCTATTCCTGCATCAACGGTTGCATCTGAGAGTGCTTTTAGCATTGGTGGTAGAGTGGTAAACCCTCATCGAGCTTCACTTAATGAGAACACCGTCGAGACATTAATGTGCCTTCAAAACTGGATTGTTGGAGAATATGGAGGTAAGCCATTTCATCACCATTGTCTTATTAATCTATTACTTTTCATTGTTTGATTATTTTATTTATATCGTTTTCGTCTTCATTTAGGTGCTAGTAATCCTCAAGTTTATAATGTTTTGGAGGATTTAGATATGGAAGAATCAACTAACACTCCAAAATCAAAAGCATGAGACTTGATAATTTTCTTCTCATTGATTATGCCTTATATTATGTGTTGCACTCATGTCGAGCTATTGTATGTGACTTTCCACTAATTTCTCAGCCCCCACTTTGTATTTCACTTGGATGATGGATAATTTCTCAGCCCCCACTTTGTATTTCACTTGGATGATGGACAATCGAAGTTATCTTTTAACTTATGTTATTTTGGTTTATCTAATCTTATTTTGGCTTCACCCGATTAATCTCCCGACCCACCCGATTACTCGATGAATTGGGTGATGGGTGAAATATTTGATGGGTGGGTGGGTCGGGTAAAATTTTTTAGAGATGGGTCGGGTGAAAAAATAGCCCCACCCATCCATCACCCGATCCATTTCCACCCATAATCTAGACCATTGCTTTAGCTTAAAGTGAGTTGTTTCCCATAATAACTATCGTCCCTAGTTAGAGATTAAGTCGGCCAATATGGAATAGACTAATTCCACCAATTTTATTGTTATCTCTGATTAGACTAAAGAGTACGTAGATCGAGTTCACCTTCACAATAAATTAATTAGGTCCATAATTGTTAGGGGCGGAGCTAGGGAGGGGGTTGGGGGGTCACAATGTCACATGCCCCTCTCTCATTTGACGAACTAACTAGGTGTATTCTTCTCGTAGATAACTTCGTTTTAATATATAACACGCCTTAATCTGACATATGAGTAAAAAGTTACGAATGTTTAAAAATTAAAGGTATATTAATCACTTTAATTTTATTTTAATAAACCATAATGTTGTTATATTTTACTTAAATTAATATTCACATATTATAATATTCATCTCGAGAACTTCGAAATGAGTGGTTATACTAATCATTTCGACAATTGCATAAGAAGTTACCCAAGTTTAAAAATTTTATATCTGCTTATACATTATTATATGTTATGAATGCAACAAGTTATATATTGACTAGAGTTGTTATTTGAGTCATGCAAGTGTAGTATCGCTTGATTATATTTAGGGTCGAGCTCGAGTCGAACCTATATTTGAACTTGATCGACCTCATACTCGGCTTGTTTAGTAATGAACAAGCTTGAGCTGAATTTTTTTTCCAACTATTATGCAACCTTAATTGCTCATGACATAGTAACTTAAAAGAAAATTTATAACTTTCACAAAATTCGTGTTATTTGATCGAGTTTCAATCGAGCCGAGCTTTGAATCGAGCATAAAAATATGCTCATAATCAACTCATTTTGTGAATGATGCTCGAGCCGAGATTTTATTGAGCAAAACTCGAGTCAAGCTCTAGCTACTTAACTCATATAACTACCATAATCTTAACTTAATATTTATTATATTACGTTTCCTATAATTAATTTTTTTTCCCGGATATTTCATTTATATATTTATATTTTTAGGCGCGAAAAAAATGATAGTGTTGTATCATAAATCGATGACATTTTATCTTAAAATAACATCATATCATATTATATATAATTCTTTATGTCAATTTAATCCAAAACGATTTTATACCTATATAATTGTGCCTCTTTCGAAAATTTTCTGACTCCGCCACTTATTCTTTAACGCATCCTTGAACATTGAAAGGTTATCATTTAAGACCTCAAACCAAAAACTAATTCGTTATCAATGCAAAGGAATCCTTAATTATCAACTTGTAATATGACACTTAACCCTCATGATCGATGACAACTTAACCCTCTTGATGACAACTTTTCCTGAGGTTAGGTCCATAATTTTATTTTTGGTCAGAGTGGTTAGGTTCATAATGATTAAGTAAAGTGACCATAACCTGTTTTGGCTTTTTAGGTTACAATGATAATCGATTTGTGTGGACCATTAGATTGAGATCGGTTGCTTAATAAAATAGCATATGCTCTACGTTAATTCGGATAAAAAAAAAAGAGAGATAAATTACTTAAAAAAGTTAATAAAAAAGTTCATACATAGACAGGTTGAAGATTCACATAGGCCGAGTAGTGGTGGATAAAGTTGCACACCTTTGTCACTCTGTCCAAGGTGTCGATATCTACAATAACTCTGGTCTTTTAGACCTCATCCGCAAGGATGGTGCCGAATAGAGCTTGCTCACCCGAATTATTTCCTAATAAAAAAAACATAGGCCGGGTAGTGAGAGATTTTAACAGTTAGCTACACTTCGCAACTTCTTCTTCTTCGATCGTTGTATAATAATTGTTGAGAGATGTGAAAGAAACCATAAAGAGTTCCACATCGAAAGTTGAACACTTAAACATAATGAGTCTTAGTATATAAGTCGGTGGACTATTCCTTTTAATGTCAATTGGTTTTAAAATGGTCAACTTATGTGCTAAGCTATTAGTGTACGTGCGTCCGTGCACACGACGCCCAGTCATCGGTATAAGTCGGACTTTGATAATAACAACTTTGGAAAAAGAAAACACATAAATATCTTCCGATCTAATTTTCTTCGTCTTTGTTCTATCTCTCATGGAGGTTCGTCGAATTTCTTGAATCCGCTCAAACTTTTCAATATAATATGTACACACACATATCACGCTGGGTTCAGAACTCCGAATGATGTACTTTATAAAGCATGTGCAGTTTTGATATTTCAAAAATAAAGTGTATCAATTTTAAAATTGAACTAGTTTTAGGGCGGTTCAATTAAACCGGAACTAAACCGAACCTAAAGGATTAGGTTCGGTTTTCAGTTCACAATTTCTAAAAATTTGATTTTAGGTTTGATTTGGTTCAAACCTAAATTTTACTAAGTTAAAAAAAACATGATACAACATAATCAATTATAAGATACTATATGTATTTAAAAGAAATTTTCTAAAAGATATTTTAAAAAATTAATTTTTTATGAGTTATTGTCAATTAGGTTTATTTAGGTTCAAAATATGAACCAAACCGAACCTAAGGTGTTATGTTCGGTTTTTAGTTCGCAATTTTTAAAAATTCGATTTTAGATTCGGTTCGATTCGACCTGGTTGAATCCGATTTTGAACCGAAGAGCAACACTAACTAATTTATACCCATCGTGACTTAAAAAGTGTATAATATTAATTTTATGCCTAAGAGTATGATGAGACATTCGGGTAGCTTAGACTAACGGTCTGTTACTCTGTTTGGTAGGAAGTCGGAAAGGGCTTTTGAAGCTAGCTTTGAAAATAAATAAATAAATAAAAGCTAGTGTGTAGGGTTTGACAACAACATACTTCAAACTTGAAAGAGATGTAGTTTAGGAGGGTGTTTGGATGAGCCTTATTTTCTAAAATTTTGGATCTGGATAAATAAGCTTTTGGAGCTTTGAGAAAGCTTTGGAATCAATTTTCCTGTTATACCCCCTTTCTCATATATTTATCTTCTCTCTCTATAAATTTGGAGCCCTTTATTGTCATTTTACCTGAAAATAACCATTTATAACCTTGTAAATACCAAACACTCATCAAACTATATATGTAAGGACCAATTACAAGTTGGTGTAGTGGTTGTGAGGCTACATCTCATGTCAAGAGATTTGAAGTTCGAATCCCCTTGGAAATATGGAGTCTCTCGTGAGTGGGAGAGTCAACCCCTTAAATAGATCATACAGTACCCGATCCAGGTGTAGAACGGCTGAGTCGATCAAACTGGACTAAGATCAAGTTTTCGAAAAAAAATAAAAACTACTCCCTCTGTATCTGTATATTTGGCCTTTTGACAAATTTCATACTTTTTAAGAAAACTAAAAATAGAAAGAAGAATAGCTAAAATTTTAGCAAATAAATAAAGTGGAAAAAAATGGACCAATGAAAAAAAAACAGAATAGTATGAGAAGTTGGATTATTAATAGAGCATGTTGGAAATCAAACACAATTAATGAGATGAACTCACAAATTTAGAATTTTTTATCATTAGTGTTGTCCAAAGGGACAAATATTTTGTTACATGAAAAAGTAGTCAAAAGACCAATTATATTGATACGGATCGACTTACGGAGGGAGTAATCTTTAACTCCTCAGCAATCTCCAACTCTAGCTACCAAAAAACCTCGTTTTACCAAACACACCCTGACGGAAGATATTCCTGACCTGGTTTCCTGCTCAACTTGATTTACCTTACCTGTGTTATATATATACAGTTTGACTTAATTAGATTTAATATTTACAGTTCATGCAACCATTTGAACATGGGATTTGACAAATCATTCGATGAGCAACTATAACGGGTCAAACAATCAGACAAAGCAAAAAATGAGATCTTTTCGAAAATCAACACAACCCAGAAGACAAAATTAGCTACTATCTGGTGGAGCTTATGGACCATCAGTAACAAGATTATATTCGACGATGACAATTACACAAATCAATGAAAACAAGAGATATATCTACGACAACAACTGTAACAACTAAAGGATTCTAAAACATTGTATTGGGAAGAGATGGAATCAAAGGAAATGCAATCACAACCTACATCAAGACGTAGGAGAAATCTTAGATAGACCAAACCGGCAATTGAAGCTTTCAAGATCAATTTCGACGGCTCCAAGCTACCATCAGGTGAAGTTACTGCTGGTTTTGTCATACGCGATCACCTTGGCGTTGGCAAAGCTTATGGCACCTCCGCTTGTGGATCTGTTTCGATCTTGATGGTTGAAGCCCTTGCACTCCACTCTGGCCTGATTGTTGCAAGAGATTTGGGCTACCGACGGATTGAGATTGAAGGTGATAGTCTCATGGTGATCAATTCAGTCTCTGGTGTGTGACGCTCTTCATGGGAGATTGAGATGATAATCTCGGACGCTCAGCACTTTCTGCAATGCTTCGAGGAAGCCACTTATCGGCATGTTTTCCGTGAAGTGAATCGAGTTGCGGATTTAGTGGCTAGACTGAGGCATACAATGGACTTTGAAGCTCTCTCTTCACATCATGAGTTTCTTGTTCTCGTTCAAAAGAACACAATTGAGTGGTGGATCAACGGGGTCTATAACACCACCCAAACTCATATATTGTATAAAAAAAATAAAAAATTTATAGGTCAGTTGTTTTCGAATCGGGTCACGGCCTCACATGTAAACCCAGTAAACCTTGTTCAAACAAGACAATTTCCCAGCCAAGCATTCAAAAGTAAAAAACCCACAAAGATTCAATCATCTTAATTTCCACCTCTCTCCATCTCTTCTTTTGTTAAGGTTGCTGCAAATTAATGGAGATCCTGGAAGTTACACTGTTACAAACAATGCAGGTCCTGAACACAGTAAGCAAAGCAAAGCAAAGTGGAAAGTCATGACAAAGACTAGCACGATCAATAATTACACAAATATTGTGTTACATTCCTTATTACACTACTTAAATTGATCTAAATTATAAATTAAATTATGATACGACATCTTAAGATTAAATTTATATATATATCCTAAGTAGTTAACCCTAAAAAATGTATTTTGTATGTATATTTAAATGTTTTAGCTCATTAGAGTTTAAACATCTAGTGCTAGGATATCTTTTTATAAGAAGTTAAAGCATTATAAAAAATATACCTTAAACGTCAAATTTTTTGATGTTTTAGCTTCTAGGGTTTATAGATTTAAATCTAGAGTATTTTTTTCTCAATTTTATTTATAATTCATATCAATTTAACAGATGTAACACGAAAGATAACACGAAAAGTGTAACAGGCGATCCGAACTGGACAAAGAAAGTGATTAAATAAATTTAGGCCTGGTTTGTTTCTATGATAGGAAATGGAAAAGAAAGTGATTAAATTTTTCATATAAAAAGTATATGATCATCATTTTTTGCGAGCCTAGACCCTTCCCTGCCCCCATTGAGAAATAGAACTAACTCATCCTAAGGCAAGGGGTCAAAATATTACTCCCTCCGTTCGGCAAAACATATCACTTTACTATTCACACACGCTTTTTAGGAGATAAAAACTATATAAAATATCTAGTTTTTTAATAATTTTTTCAAACAATTTCATAGTTATTATTAATAAGTACAAACTTGTTAAATTTTTTTTTTAAAAAAATATTTTATATAGTTTTTATCATTTTAAAAAAGCGTGCGTAAATAGTAAACGACATGTTTTGTCGAACGGAGTGAGTAAAACTATGACAACAAATAAGTTTTTTTTTCTCAATGACAATTCATTTATTAATTAACAATCATAATTTTAAAAGATAAAATTAACAGATAAAAAAGTTCTATAAAAATTAAAAAATGTAGAAACAGTTATAATTAATTCAATTAGAAAATAGACAATTGAATTGCTTATCCCCTAACAAAAATACAAGCTCCAAAAACCCCTTATTAGGTATACGGTATACCCAAGACGGGGTGAAGAAAGGAGCAATTAACCCTCTTGATGTGAGTTGGAGTAAACCACATATTTTGAACAAAACCTATATATATATATAATGCACATTGATTTGTAATAGAATATGACTATATGACATGATATAAAATTAAATGCAAGGATAACATATAGACTATATAGTTAATGACCATTTGCATATAAAACTTATTAAATCTGTTAGCAATATTATTTTAGAAAGTTTATATTTGTGCATATCGAGTATATATTTACGATTGTACCCTCAGGGTTTTTCACCCAATGATATATATACAGGAGTAGGCCTCTGAGATCCGGCAAGGACTCAGTTATCCAAACACTTACATGGTAAAAACTCTGAGGGTACAATCATAAATATATACTCGATATGCACAAATATAAACTTCCTAAAATAATATTGCTAACAAAATTAGGTACTCCTTAAATGAGTCGTACAATACCCAATCTAAATATGAAGCAAATGAACCCGATCGACTTGGGCTAATTCCAAAATAAATGAAAATATATATCCCCAAAACTAATATTTTTAAAACAAAATTGGTGAAAGTAATCTCTTTTGTATGTGCATGTTAAACTAAAGTAAAACTAAAGTAAATCAATATATAGAAATTTAGATATGATATTTTTTCTCAATATAATACATACTTCTTTACGATAAAACAATCTCAGTTTTTTCAATATATATTGAATGCATAACAAATTAACAAACTCAGAAGCATAATTACATTTACGTATACTATAAATAAAATAATTGGGTTGCTATATCGACAAAAAGTGTATAGATTAATTTTTCAAAGTTGCATTTTAAAATAGCTATCATAGCCTAAAATGAAATTTTTTTTATCAATATAATATATTTTAATTTTAATTTAAACACTTAACTTATACCTTTGGAACAGATATATTACAAAATCAATAAATTAACACAATAATTATAAAACATGGATAATGGTTATTGAGGGGAACATAAAAAGGTATTGATAATCTTTATAATTATGATGAAAAATATGAATATTTGAATGACATTAGATTCTAATTAAATAATAAAAATCTTAAGTTATATATATATAGGAAATTAATGTCAAATTCAATATAATTTTATATTGATCAAATGCTGGAAATTTGTTCTAAACTCTCGGCCTTCGATAACATTTTCAAGTTCTTGGATCCAAATTCTTCCTTACCTTTATACGGATTTTTCATTTTTTCGTTTTATAAAGAATGATATTTTTTACAAAGTCATATGGTAATCATGTTAAAAAATATAAATTAGAAGAATCATAAAAATGAAAGGAAATTATTTCCTAACCCATGTGAAAAGTAATGACATTTATACGCCTTTCTTCTAACTTTTAAATCAAGCTTAATGGAAAAAAAAAGATATATTAGATTTCATTCCCAAATAATACATAGAAAAAAACTAAAATATCAAGTAAATCAGATTCTTACCAAATTAGGAAAAATATTGACAAATATACAAAAAAAAAATGCGGCATTAGGTGTGTGTATAGATGAGATAATATTATTGGTAAAATAATTGGAGGGAAAAAATTGTCATGTGGCAAATATTTTAGTATTATACTCTCTCCATTCGGCAAAACATGTCATTTACTATTCATGCACACTTTTTTATAATGATAAAAACTACTCCCTCTATTTCAAACTAAAAGTCGTTTGACTTTTCTGCACGCATTTTAAGAAGATAAAAACTTTATAAAATATTATTTTTTTAATGAATTTGTTTTTATAAGTTTATACTTATGAGTATCAAGTATGAAATTATTAAAAAGATAATATTTTATAGCGTTGTTACCTCCTCAAAAAGTGTGCAGAAAAAGACAAACGACATTTATTTTGGGACGGAGGGAGTATATAAAATATTTAATTTTTTATAAATTTTTTTAACAGGTTTGTACTTATTAATAATGACTACAAAATTGTTAAAAAAAATTATTAAAAAATAGATATTTTATATAGTTTTTATCCCCTAAAAAACATGTGTAAATAGTAAAGTGATATGTTTTACTGAACGGAAGGAGTATAAGATATAACATAGTTACCCTTCTTAAATTTAGGGAATGAAATGTGAAAAAAGGTAACAAATTCTATACGAAAAATGGGAGTAGAATGATACTGTAATACTTAGCATAGTGATCAATGAAGAATTATGTTAAAAAAAAGTAATCATTACGTTTTTCTACGCAAAAACAAACTGGTGTTAGTTTTTAAGACTCACTCATCTAACGAATTTCTTCCACTATTCATTAACGGCATTAGGGGTATAGATGCATGGGTAGTATATTTATTGAGTAACTAACGTATATTTTTAAATTAAATTTATTATTTACGTTGAATTTATATTCTTTTATATCGCCATGTTATAAATGAGTTATTATTGTAAAAAGATTTATTATGGGTAAACAAATAATCAAATTTATTTAATCTTGAATTGAAAGGAATAATTTGATTAAAAGAGCAATTTTTTTTGTAATTGTTATAATGACTACAAATAAAAAAAGATATAATATAAAATATTCATATGTTTAAAAAAATTATATTAACGCCCATTTATCAAATTAAACTTTAAATTCTAAGTACTATTATGCATTACTACAATTAGATAAAAAGAAACACACAAAACAAATACTCCCTCCGTCCGGAAAGAAACGATGTTTGACTTTTTTGCACGTAGTTTTAGGAGCTAAAAACTATATAAAATCTTATTTATTTTAATTAATTTTTTTTCATAGTTTAATAGTTATTACTACGTGCAAAAAATTCAAACATCGTTTATTTCCGGACGGAGGGAGTAATAAACATTAAAAGCATGATTGAAAGAAATATATATGATCATTGCTGATGATATTATCATTTTTTCCAAAGCAATTGACACAACAGCCCGCCGTAAGATTTCCACCATTCTCGACCGCTACTATCGCATTTTGGGGAAAAAAATCAATTTTCGTAAGTCAAATTTTCAGGTTTTGCCTAATATACAACAAACCGTCATTTCCACACTTACATCTACACTAGGGATATTTGTGCATACAAAAGCAATTGAAAAATATTTTGGTTGTTTGGGTCATAAATGGTCGGATTAATAAAGATGCGTTTACTCAGGTGCTTTTGAAAACTAAGAAACAATTATCTAATTAAATGGAAAGCTTCTTCATTGTCCGCCAAAGGACGAAGGGTACTTATTAAATCAAAATTTGAATTGAAATTATGGTTAAAGGAGTTGTTATCATATCATCGAAGATCGTGGTCTCCAACTGCATTGACTTCCATAACTCCTTCTTTGACTTGAGGACAGAGATCATTTAGCTGTGACGGATCTCCACATACTCCGTAGGGTCCTGCCTGTGCTTGAGTAACATGAGTAGCTCGGCTTTTCACCAGTTCTGTAAGTCTGTTGATATCATCCTGTTGGATCGGACCGGAGCTTGTACTTTTGACATGATGTATACCTCTGACTCCTTGTGTCCTTCGGCATTAGCGGGATCTTCAAAAATTTTCATAGTCTCGGTTGGAGTCTTATCCAAAACATCTTCTCCATTGGTCTCGTTGATTATTCCTCGCTCTACGTCAAGCAAACTCTCATATAGGTAGAGAATCGAACAAGGACTAATGTGTATGGTGAATCGTTTTATCGAACCCTAGTTAGTCAAAAGACAACTAAGGTCCGAGGAGCTATCTGGTTATATGCAAATCTGGCCACATCTATGATAAAATGTTAATCACTAGTTTGGGCTAGAAATATGCGTCGTGTTCGGGATTCGAACGGGGCAAGCTAATCACTCATGCTCTGTCGTGTCCACAGTGCTCCTAAGTACGGGAAATGTTAAGAATATGGGATAGTATCCCACCACATTGATTATAAAGTGAATCCAAACAATTACATAAGTAGTGAGTGGGTCACCCCACCTAATAACAATTGGTTTTAGGATGGAGCCCCACTTGGCTTGTGTGCTCGGCTAGCTTGGTTGGCGTGTGTTGCACTTGGACATGCGTGACCCCCCTCACGTTATATGACCCACCGTAATTTAACATGGTATTAGAGCCGAGTTCGGCTGGGTGCGGTGTGGTTTGCCTAAGGCATTGAGTCGTCAAGTGTAACTGGCAAATAATGTATGGCCAGACAATTGCACTTGAGAGGGGTGTGTTAAGAATATGTGATATTGGGATAGTATCCCATATTGATTATAAAGTGAATCCAAGACTTGTACATAAGTGAGTAGGCTATCCCACCTAATGCCAATTGATTTGAGGATGGAACCCCACTCGGCTTGTGTGCTTGGCATGTTTGGCGCGTGTTGCACTTGGGCGTGCATGACCCCCCTCCCCCTCCCCACATCGTATGACCCACCGTAATTTAACAAAAAGCCCACTAAGTTGTGAGAAAACCCACTAGCTCACCAAATGGACACGTGTCTCATCCTGATGAACACTTGGCCGGCCTGAAAAACTTGTCGAGCAACATTCAAGGAAGACCTCCAAATTCTCCTATAAATAGGCAAGAGTACTTTAAGAGCCTTTCCGAGTGGGAATAATCTCAGTTAATGTGAGCCGACACGGGATGGAGTCAAGGAAGACATCATGTTTCAACTCGTGTTTGAATTGGCTCGGGATTGGTGCTCGGACGGTATGTCGCTCTGCGACTACCTGCACCTCCTCTCGTGCGTATCAGGTCATATTATTCACTCGAAGTTATCCACACTCTTCTTGATCCCCGAACCCGCTGGAACGGGATTCTAAAATCGGGCTTCGTCATTAGTAATAAGTATCGTTCTCACAAGAGCATTTCTCTATATATTAGGACCGATGATTGGAGGTTGTGTGCTATAAGTTCAGTGAGATTCTATTCTAAAACTAATTAATAATAGGAGGAGTATAGCTCATCGAGTTTATATACAAAATTTTCAAACTTTCGATATAAGACTCATTTTGTCTAAAACTAATTAGCAATAAAAGGAGTAGCTCATCAAGTTTATATACAGAATTTTCAAACTTTCTATATAAGAGACTCATTTTGTCTATTCACATCTCAATATTAAGAGTTTTGTCTATGTTATTCTACGACACCCATCTTAATACAAATGTCACTAATGAGATTTGATCTCTTAACCAAATGTCCCTAAAAGAAGGGATAATTAGGTGAATATACATTTTTTAGTTTTTTTATGAGCAATTATACTCGCGGAGGCTTCTTTGCTAATCGTATATTTTTTGTTATTAATGACTAATTTGCCCATAGAGAGGAAAAAATTAAGATAATAACTTCCTTAATTGAATCACGTATATTGTGACTAGCAATCTCCATCTTCCCAAATCGATTAAAACAATCCACTCAACACACCAACTTCTTCTCATCCATCAATTTATTATAATGCTTCTGCAAGTAGTTACAATAAGAGCATGTTTATTGGTGAGCCTAAGGGCTCACCAATAATCCACGTAGGCAAAAAAATAAAAGAAAAATGAAAGAATAAGTGAGGTGGCCATGAGCCCGGGGAAAAACAACCTTGAAGATGAGCCCGGACTCATTGCAGGGAGGGTCACTGCAGCGCTGCCACATGGCAGCGCTTGATTAATTTTTCATTTAAATCGATTTTTCTCTATTTTTGTTAATGTAAAAACTTTTAAAAAATTTATTTTTGAATGTAATTTCTTTTTATCTACCCATAGACACCCATATTGCATATGTTTTTTTTAAAAAAAAGTGAAGTTAAAAGTCCGGGAGTGGGCTCACTGATAATTTGCTGAAAAGGTAAAAAATTGGGTTGGGCTCTTTAACTGACGTGGCAGTTGAAAAGTAAGTTAAGAGTCCGAAACGAGGCTCACTGATAAACATGCTCTAATTGGGGTTCTTTTAGGATAAATTAGGTCTCAAGAATGTTGTTTCAAGTAAACACTATATGATTCAAGAATAATAAGGTTTCAAGAAATAATGGTTACAATAATATATTAGGTTTCTTATAGGATAAATTAGGTCTCAAAAATGTTGATTGAAGTAAGCAAAATAAGATTCAAGAATAATAAGGCTTCAAGAAATCATGGTTACCATAATTAGGTTTCTTGTAGGATAAACTAAGTCTCAAGAATGTTGTTTCAAGTAAGAAAAATAGGGTTCAAAAATAATAAAGTTTCAAGAATAAGGGTTACCAAACCTATTAGGGATGCCGATACAAAATTAATGATATATATATAAATGCATTGTGAACCAAAATAACTTACAATAAGCTACAATAGGTTACAATCACTACAACCGATGCCCAAATTTCATATGCTGCCTCCTAAGACCTCCTTGGCAATTTATAACCAGATGCCCTACCAAGTTCTAGAAATCATGGTAGAAGCCCCTTTTAATTTGTTGAGGCCTAATTTATCACCGTCCAATAATGCATCAAACATATCATAACATGTCTTTGAATGAAAGGGACTTCGATCTCCAAGTATTGGACGCATCAGAGCAGCAACATGAGTTCCAGTTTAGAAGCTCGTAAGCCTCGCTGAAAGAGGAGACCCCAAGAAGAAAAAACATGCTTGCATACTTTTTCGTTTACAATCTTATCTATAATCTAAACAATCTTATTTATATCTATTTATTTTTAAAAAAAAATTTCAAAAGATAAAAATTATACTTTAAGGATATTTAAGTAAAATCCACCCTAAAAAGATATAATTAAAAAAAATTAAACAGAATAGTTACCAAACAAAACCTGAACTAGAACAATAAACATTGCTTTTTCGAATTTAGGGTAATAAGTTCTCCAAACACATATTTCAAACCTATGCCCTAATCCAAGCTAGTTTATTACTCCCTCCGTTCGGCAAAACATGTCATTTTAGGCTGTTATTTTTGTTCAAAAAAAACTTGTCATTGTAGGTATTTTGCACTTCACTTTACAAAAATACCCTTGAAATGATTGATGGTTTGTTAGTTGTAGTTTTTGATAAAGTAAAAAAGGAGGGTAATAATTGAGGGTAAATTAGTACATTTGTTAATTGCCTTAAAACTTGTGAAATAAGCTAAAATGACATGTTTTGCCGAACGGAGGGAGTATGGAATATGGAGTATTCTAGATCGATTTCCAGGTCAAAAAGTTTCCAAATTAAAACATACTGTATATAGGTATCAAATTCACTCAATGACAGCTCTAAGCACTCTAGCAGTCAATACTAGATCGGAGGCGTTTACTGTTCGCATGTTCTAGTAGTAGTAGTAGTGCTACTTGTAGTAAATGCACGCCTAAATTGTTTCTACCTACCTCTCACCCCACCCCAAAAAACATAGCCTGCAACAAAATAAAATTGCAAAAAAAAAAAGAGTTAATTTTTGGCTTTTAGCCTTTAAAATCGAGTTGAGATCTCCCTGTTGCTTACTGTGCACCCTTTTGTGTAAAATTTAATTATTTGGGGTATAATTATTTGTGTAAAATTTATATTTATATTTTATAAATTATAATAACATATTTATAAGTATAATAACAAATTTATATTTATATTTTATAACTTATAATAACACTTAATGAGTTACACCCTGTGTTACACTAATTATTTCGGGTATAAATTTATATTAAAATAATTTTAAAAATTATATTTATTATACCTTATATACTTATATTAACATGTCTATAAACTTTTATTTTGAAAATATATGTTTTAAGAAAATAAAAAAATATTTTCTAAAATAATCAATCTTTTAATTATCCATAAATTTTCATAATAAATTTTTATAAACATATTAATATAAGTGTATAGAACACAAATATATATATAATTTTTTTAAAAAAATTAATATAAATTTATATATAAAATAATTAAATGTAACAACGAGAGTGTGTACAGAAATCCTCACTGTGTATACAGTATAAAATATAAATACAATTTTTAATTTTTGGAAAAAAAATACGTAAATATTTATCCAAAATGATTAAGTGCACGTTACGTACGTAGGCGAGTGTAGGGAGAATAATTAAGTGGATATCTCAACTCTTTAAAATCCACTGCAAAAACCTCAGTTTTATGTCTGCCACCAAAACCATCTCCAAATACACCCCCAAAATGGAGATCTTCTTGGTGATCCTCTCCAAGCTTGTAGAGTGGCTCATCCTCAACCTCTTTGCCAACTGGTTCTACAATTTAGCCATGAGCATGAAAAGCTATGGGTGTGCTCATCACCTCTTAAAACCCCCAAATCCATACCTCCAATCCCCACCACAATTAGCTCCCCAAAGCCCAATTTACCCTACTTTAAGCAAGACCCATGTGGAGAATTTCATCAAAGGGGGCTCCAAGAAGAGCCTTGCTTGCGACATCAACGGCGCCCTCTTAAGAGCAACTGCCTCGTCGTCGTCGTCTTTCTTTCCTTTCTTCATGCTGGTTGCATTTGAAGGGGGTAGCATTTTTAGGGCTTTTTTGCTTCTTGTATCATACCCTTTGACATGCATTCTTGACCCACTCAAGGTGATGGCTTTCATCACCTTTTGTGGGATGAGAGTGGAGGCCATGCAGAGTGTGGAAAGGACAGTCTTGCCCAAGTTCTACCTTGAGGAGCTCAACCCACTTGTGTATGAGATGTGGGCATCTGCTGAGGGCAAATTTGTCATTACAAGTGTCCCTAAGGTCATGGTTGACTGGTTTGCTAGGGAGTATTTGGGGGCTACTCATGTCTTGGCCACTGACCTTCACTCCTTCAATGGCTTCTTCACTGGTTTGCTTGGGACTACCAAAAAGGGCTTAAAGGACTCCTTAATTGGAGACACTAAATTTGATGTTGGTGTTGGGATCCAATCTTGTGCTCATCATGATCAACTCTTCATCTCTCTTTGCAAGGTACTTTTAAAGTAAGATCTTGTTTTAATTTGGCATATAGTCACGAGTTTTTCGATTTTTAAATATATATATATATATATATATATATATATATATATATATATATATATATATATATATATATATATTGAAGTTGTTTTCATCTAGAATATCTTTATTTGGTGTTTTAAATGATAAATTTTGGTTAACAATAATAGGAAATAAATGTAACTTTGATCTCTTTTGGCTTACTATTATTTATTCTCAACTAATTATATTAATGCAAAAATAATGTGATTAAATTTTATTTAATTTGAAGTAGTTGAGATTAAAATTCAACTTTCTTAATTCCAATACTCCCTCCGATCCATAATACATCTTGTTTGACTTTTCAGCACATATTTAAAAAGCTAAAAACTATATAAAATATCAACTTTTTTTTATTAATTTTTTAATAACTTAACATTTTTTAGTAATAAGTATTAAATCATAAAAAATTATAATAAAAACTTTAATATATTATATAGTTTTTACCTTATTAAAATACGTGTTGAAAAATAAAACGATATATATAAAATTTCTAACAATAATGTAAAAACACAAAGTTTAATTAGTGGTAATTTGTTCTTAAATTAACTCTTAAGGTCAGGAATGTTTATAAATAGTTTGTTAATTAATATAGATATGAATCTTGACATGTTTTAGTTTAAAGGGAAAGTATATGTATTTTGTGTTGGGAGACAGGAAAATTAACAAGAATTAAAGTGCATGGTGCAGATCTAGCTAGCTAGGGTCCATCAAATTTAATGTTTGTATTAAATTGGTGTACAATAGCTTGCATTATGTGTTATAGGGTGTGTTTTACTCTATTTGAATCCGTACGTCTACGTCTTGAATTGCTTAATTTGATTGTTGCCGTAGGCGGCAGTAAGCTGTATATATGCTGGATTAGGTTGGCATCAGCAAATTAAGTTTTGTACGGTTTGAGATGACTCATGACAATATATGTAGCCATCATACATGTTATATATAGATCGACAGAAATTAAAGATTTTATACTTTATAAGTCTCAAAATATTTAATCTTTATTCATTCATTATATCCTTGATTTCGATTAATTAAAAGAAGTTCAACTTTTTAGCATGTTTTTTAACAAGTTAAAAAATTATTATTTTTTTATAATTTTAAATATAAGTGTGAAAGTATTTTAAAAAATTAATTTAAAATTTTTGATATTTTATACTTTACTCCCCTTGTCTCAGATATAAGTGGTTTGTTTTTTAGCTTGTTTTTTTATGTAGTTAAAAAATTTATTTTTTTGAATAAATTTTAATTAGTATAAAATTATTTTCAAAAGTTGTTATTTATTTTAAAAATACGTGTCAAAAAATAAAATGATCTGTGAGACTGTGATCTTTTGAGATGGACGGATTAATTTTTAGTTTCTTACAAAAACATGTTGAAAAGTCAAATCACATATTTTAATTAATTAACTAATCGAGTATAAAAGTTCATCTTTTTTATTATTATTTTTATAATTTCTTATTTATTACTAACAAGTATAAAATTATATAAAAAAATAATATATAATGAAAACTTTTATAATTTCTTATTTATTTATTATTTATTATTTTAATTAATTAACCAATCGAGTATAAAAGTTCATCTTTTTTATTATTTTGTTAATTTCTTATTTATTTCTTTATATATATATAATGAAAACTTATATATATATAACCTTGATTTTTGGATTATCACCCAATCTAATATGCATAATAAAAATTTTAAACATTTTTTAACCAATGGGACTCTTATTTATTCTAACTATGAAATGAAAAATATTTTTACTTAGATGTCATAATCACTTCAATTTTATGACTTTTTCCCAATCAATTGAATCTAGAAAAAAATCCAATTAATCTACCTATATTTATTTATTACATCATAAGTATTTTTTTATTAGGTGTTATAAACACATTTATTTTAGGATTTTCACCCAATCCGTCTATTCTACTTAAATCTTAAACTCAGGTAACTTTTACACATTTTGCATATATATCTTTATTATTTTTTACTTATTTATCAAATCTTTTTTTCTATTTTATATTAAAGTTTGATAATAATTTATTTAATTTGATAAGAGTAATTTTTATACTTACAAAATTTTATTTTTATTTTTTAAAAAGAAAAATATGTGTCATGGCACGGGGATTATACTAGTCAGTAAGAATTGATGGAAACAAATGATGCAATAGTAAAAACCTCAAAATTACTGTACACTTTAAGTGATCAATACCACTCACGTTTATTTATTCACTTCCTTTATACTAACTCCAATGATATATTAAGTATATTAAGTGTGCAAATCTGCACATTTATAGAAGGAGTATAAAAACGCACATCAATTTTTGGTATTTTACTCCATTGTTTAAATGCACATTTTATACATTCTTCTCTAACTAAATATATTTAAATTAAAAAGGGAAAATAAAAACTTAAAAATAATCAATAGATAAGAATCTTACTTAATTGAAGATGTTGTGCTTATATTTGAACAATTTAATTTTGTGCAAATGTGTACATTTTGAACACTCCAAAATAATTATTAAAGTATAATTTGTATCAGAATATGTATATTTAATCATTTGCAAAATATCATTGGAGTTAGTCTATGTTAGCTTGCATTTAAATGATAGATGGCTATCCAACATAAAAGTATAGCTGCATTGTACCTCAACTAATGTACATTTTGCTCATGTTTTATGGCTATGTAGGAGGCTTATGTAGTGAGCAAAGACACTCCCTTACCAAAGCTTCCGATAAATAAATACCCGAAACCATTGGTGTTCCATGATGGTCGCCTCGCCTTCCTCCCAACGCCGCTCTCCACCCTCTTGATGTTTCTCTACCTCCCTCTCGCAGTCCCCCTCTCAATCCTCCGCCTTCTCATGGGTGCCCTCCTCCCAATCCCCCTTGCCTCCGCCATCGGCCACTTTCTTGGCATTCGTCTCATTGTCAACCCTAATCTAGAAGATCGGGCCAACAGGTCAGTGTTGACCCAATCTTCTAGTCATTCACTTGCGCACAAGTCATCACAGGCGGCCTCACCACCGCCCCACCGCAACGTCCTCTACGTGTCAAACCACCGCACCCTCCTTGACCCGGTTGTCCTTAGCTTCGCCCTCCAGAAGTCCCTCACCGCAGTCACATACAGCCTAAGCCGCTTCTCGGAGCTCATTGCCCCAATCCCGACCGTCCGGCTGACCCGTGACCGCGCCCTCGACGCCCGCACCATGCAGCGACTCCTCTCCCAAGGCGACCTCGTCATCTGCCCGGAGGGCACCACCTGTAGGGAGCCGTACCTCCTCCGATTCAGCTCCTTGTTTGCAGAGCTGACCGATGAGATCGTGCCGGTGGCAGTTGAGGCCGACGTGTCCATGTTCTACGGCACCACCGCGAGCGGGTTCAAGTGGCTGGACGCGGTTTACTTCTTCATGAATCCGAGGCCCGCATACTCGGTGCGCCTGCTCGACAAGCTGAGGCCGGAGATTACTTGCGGCGGCGGGAGGAGCAGCGTTGAAGTGGCCAATTTTGTACAGAGGGAGTTGGGGGAGGCGTTAGGGTTTGAGTGCACCGGCCTTACTAGGAAGGATAAATATTTGATGTTGGCCGGCCATGAGGGTTTGGTTGGTGCCTCTACTAATTGAACTTGTGCTACGTACTTTTCTTTTTTTTTGGGTTGAAAAAGTTATGCATGCTACCAAAGTGGTAAGTTTTGGGATGTGTGGATGGTGAAACATGTTAGTCTATATATATATAGTTTGGTGATTCAATTATATATGTCGGTGAAAGGGGGGTGCAATGTGTAAGATACAATTTGATATAAAAATGTATGAACATAATTCATAAAAATGTGTGATTATATATTTGAAAACATTACTACTTTTTCCTAGTTTTTTGTTAGGCTTTTTTTAAAAAAATTTGGTTGTCTTCTCCTTTGCTTGTCCTTTTTTAGATTGATGTGCATTTTTGGTTTTAGATTGTTTCTCGACCTCTCTCGATGTCCTCACTTATCTAGCTAAATTTATAAGGGACGAACTAAATCGCATGCATGTCTAAAAGAACCCATTATAAATGAACATCCAAAACAACGAGTGAAGGGGCTAAATTTTATTTTTGATAATTTTTTTTGTAATAAAAGATTAGAGAAAATTTGCCCAAAAAGTCACTTTAGCTATAGTCTAATAAATTAGCCCAATGTTCATAACGTGGCTTAATTAATTTGCAAAATGTCCATCTCCATAAAATCTATCTCACTTCCCCGACCTCCTCTTACCTTCGCCTGCATCTCTCGCGCACAAACCCCTCTCTCATACACAAACCCCTCTAACTGATGGTGCGAAGCTACTTCGTCTTCTTGAGATCAACATAAATTTGAGCACTCCTGATGTCGACGGCTACGACAGAGTAGATCTGGAGTCGGTGAGGGAGCAGGGAGACCAATCTGGTGTGGATTTGGAAACGACGGCTACAACGAAGTAGATCTAGAGACGGTGGGGGGGTGGGGAGGCCAATCTGGTGTGGATCTAGAGTCAACGACTACGATGGAGTAGATCTGGTAGTGTTGTGGTCGGTGAACCCGAGGGCGGTGACTTGGAGCAATGGCGCGGGGAGCATCTTGCAGTTATTTGCAAATATGCAACCGTCCGAGATATCGGAGTTATTCACCGAAGCGTGTTGCCAATCTATTCTTCGAACTCGCCTCCTCAATTTTGTTCATCAGATACTAGTACAGATTGTGCATCTTACGGGAGAATTTGCTCGGGTGTTTAATAAAACTCCTGAAAGACGAATCTCGCAAGGGGATGTTTATAAAAACTCCCGATAAATGTGGGTTTATCTTTTTTTTTAAAAACGAGTATATTCTCTCGGGAGTTATTAGCTAACTCACTAGAAATACGAATTTCTCTCAGAAGTTCTTTAATAAAACACCCGAAAGAACCCTATCTCGACCTACATTAAGGAGAGTATTTTTTCTACCTGCGGTTTTCAGAATTAAAAAGAAAAACCGAAAGAACCCTAGCAACTGTACGTCATCAATGGAATCGCTCTATCAACTCTCTAGTTCAATCCATGGTTGAAGAAGATCACCATTGGCGTTGCAAATCTGTCAATTGCATAGGAGTAGACCTGTCAAAATGTAATCCGACCCGTACGCCCGAAGTTTTTTGGGTCAAGACCCGAAATTTTATTTCAACCCGAACCGGAAAACCCGATAAATTTTCGGGTCAACCAGGTCCGGGTTCGGGTCGAAATAAAATTTCGGGTCTGATTTTTCGGGTCTTGACCCAAAAAACTTCGGGCGTACGGGTCGGGTTTTCGGGTTGGGTTACGTTTTGACAGGTGTAATGGTAACCATTGAATAAGCTTAAAACTGAGTTACTTGGTTTCCGAAAGGTCGCATTTGAGACCGGTTGTAACGCTCAAAGCTATTATAGGCTTATAGCTGGTGGCGCATCCAAGGGTGGGCAACACAGAGCCATCACCCACTCCGATTCAGAAAAAAAAAATACAAGAATATATCTGTTATATAAAAAAATTAAAAGGTAAATTACAAGTATCTTTAGTGACTTAGTTGTTAAGTTCATCCCATTTTAAATAGAATTCAATCAACTCTTATTCAAATCCCACTAGGCACATTTTCATATACTTTTCCCTCAATTCAGTTTCCATTATTTTAAAATTCTCATAATTTATTTGATATTTTATAATCAAATAATAATAATTTTTCTTACAAATTTAAGATATATTCTCTTCATATATTAAAAAAACTATTTCTAATAAAAATAATATAAAAATTATCCATTAAAAGTTGTGCCCATCCCAAAAAAAAATTTAGATTCGCCCATGGAGTTATAGCCAAATGAGTATCATACTCATTTGCGAGGATATATCATATGTCACAATATCCCCTACAATAAACCACCCTCTTCTTCAACTTGTTTTTTTTGGGCTAAATTAGTTAATTGTACCTTTTTTTTATTTTTTTTGGTAAGTATACCCATTAGGTTTTTATTTTATTAATTGTATTTTTTAACCTTTAATGACATATTTGCAAAACATTGACGCTTTTAATTTCATTCAATCATCTATTTCCTTCCATTGACGCTTCTTCCTTCAATTAACTCGATCTTCTTCCATATGAGCTCCGTAGACATTCCTTCCTTCAAGCTTTTATATTTTGTTGTTGTATTTTTGTTTTGGACATCAATAGTGGGCGACGATTAAGGAATTGAAGGTTACAGTAATGTGTCACAATAATTCGATTGTGCGATGGTTACATGAAATTAGTTATAATACAACCTAATTATTACAAAAATTGCTTGCATGAAATAATTAAGTACTTGTATACAATAACTAATTTTAGGTTAGAAGAAAGCAATTACAAGATATTTTAAATTGCTTGCATGAAATAAGTACTTGCATACAATAACTAAATGAAATAATTTGTCCGACAGGCCATTTATTGGGCCTTTATTGAAGGAGTGTCCACCAAGTGTGGTAAATTGGGGTTTTGTCCACCTAAAATTTTATGGACAAAATTGCTCTCCTAAACCTAAATAGATCTCCGATCCACCGTTGCTCTCAATACCTGGCTGCCGCTTCTCCCAGGTCTCGCTCTCCACAACAATGGCGTTTCCGCATCTCTCCCATGGCTTCCAAGCAGATCTCCGATTTCCGCATCACTCTCATGGCCGTCTCTCCTTGTATAAGGTTTGTTCTCGATCTCCAACGATTTCCGCATTGTCTCCGGATCTGGAGGCGGAGCTTCGACGTCGCCGGCCATGGCAGCCTTCACATCCCGTCTTCCCAAAGCCCTCTCCCTCTCGCTCGTCCTCGCACCTCATTCCCACCACCATATATCCTGTTACAGACGTCTTTTCCGATGAGGAGCAACACCTCACAGCCAGACGACATGAACGACGCTGAGGGCTCAGATCCAGGGCTACGGATTTTCGTCTCGTGAACCGAAAATTCGGGTCGAAGAACATCGAGCAGCCTCCAATCAGCACTCTCAAGGTATTTCTTTACTCAATTGAATTGTTGCTACCTATGATTTGAATGTGAGGAATTTGGTACTAGCAGCATCAGTTACCTGGATTTGAATTGCTACTATACCTATGATTTGAATGCGAGGATTTTGTTTTTCCTTTTGCTGATCTTTTCAATTCACTGTAAGGCTTCGTATCTCCTTCCTTTTTTTCTCTTTTCGGAGGTCTCTCTCTATTCTCCATTTCCAGATCTGTTGTTCTCTTCCCCTCTCAAGGTAACCTTCATTTCGTCTCTTTTTTTTCATCTCTTCAATTGTTTCTGCCTTCTGGTTTTTGGATTTGTCTCTACTGTTACGGATCTGGTTTGCAGATCCTTTGTATTCCGTACTCGTTGGAATTAGATTTCTGTTTTTTCCGTATGTTTCGATTCAGATCTGATACTAAACCCTCCCTCTTTACTATTCTAATTCCTTGGATTTTTCTCCTTCAATTCCTTGAATTGGATTGAGTAGATCTAGTGGCTGTTTAAACCCTAGCAGGTCCGACAGTGAGAATTAAGAAACGCCCATGGCGATTTGTTTTCTTGTTTGAAAGGGATTTGGTTTTGAAGTTGATTGTTAGCGAATCATGAATAATTAAGTGGTTTACTGCGATGTCGATGATCATAACGGATGATTTTGTGTGGGTTTATCCTAAGAATTAGGCAATGTTGTAATAACTATGGAGATTTTGTTCTCCTTTGGTGTTTGCAGCTTTACAGAAATGGCAATGGAGACCTTCCTATTTACCTCCGAATCGGTGAACGAAGGGCACCCTGACAAGCTCTGCGACCAGATCTCCGATGCAGTGCTCGATGCTTGCCTTGCTCAGGACCCTGACAGCAAGGTTCCTATGATTTGGACATCCTTCAAAATCAGTGGAGACTCATATACGATTGCTGAAATCAGAACAACAACAACAGATCCGAGTCCACCGGTCGCTCTCAAGCGACGGCAGCAACAGATCGACGGCGCTCCGTTGAAGATCGACCCCGTTGAGAGCGACGACAGCAACATATCTTCTCCGAAGATGACACCAAAGATGATGACGAGGAAGATCGACGATAGCCGGAGATTCGACCGCACTCCTGCACCATGGCTTTGGCTCCAGATTGACGATGGCCGGAGTAAGAGCCTGGAATTAAATGAACAAATTTGTTGTTTGATTTGACCTTCTTGGTTAGTTATTGATTGGATGATTGCTGGTTGGTGTTTTTGTGATTAAATTGATGGCCGGAGTAAGAGCCAGGTGCACAGGCACTGCACTGAGCATTGCAGCACATTTGTGCGGGAGCTTGTGTTCCTAGGAACGGAGTCCGAATTATGGCTTTCGTTGATCTCCAATAGATCTCTCTCAGTAATAAGATTGATTTTATTAATCAGCACTTCTTTTATACATCTGAATTTGTGAATTGTGAATTTGTGCTTCTATTCACAATCAAGTTTGATTTTTGTAGCATAATTGGTGTTCATCTTATATCAATTGTGCTTGCTTTTGATCATTGAAAGTGAAGTTATGGAAATCAGTATTGCTTGTGCTGAAATTTCATTTTTTGGAAATAAGCAATTACATTTTTGAACATTAGATATTTCCGTCTGCATTTCAGCAATATTCGTTATGCTGAAAATGCAAACTGTTGGAGAGCTTATTAGCTTTCTTTTTTTTTTGTGTTTTGAAATGCTGAAATGTTGAAATTAATTCTTTATGCTGAAATGCTGAAATTAATTTATGCACTACAACATCTTCAGCAATGTCAGCAATAACCATTTCAGCATCAACAACGTTGCTGAAACTAGAGTTTCAGCAATAACAAAGTTGATGAAACCGGGGTTTTAGCATCAACAACAGTGCTGAAATCGGGGTTTCAGCATCAACAACAGTGCTGAAAACTAATTTCAACAATTTCAGCAACTTCGGTTTCAGCAACTCCGATGTCGAAGCGCTGACGCAAAAAAATAAAAAACTAATTTCAGCAATTGCAACAACAATTTAAGTAACTCCGGTTTCAGCAACCCTGGTTTCAGCAACTCCGATTTAAGCAACTTAGGTTTCAGCAACGCGCGGAAAAAAAAACTAATTTCAACAATTTCAGCAACTTCGGTTTCAGCAACGCGCGAAAAAAAAAATAACGCTGAAATAGGGTTTGTTGAAACCAAATGTGCTGAAACAGGAGGGGGGCACAGGGAGCGCGCGTGGGGGGGCAAAGGGGAAAAGGGAGCAAGGGAAGGAAGGTGGACATTTTGCCAATTTGGGGGGAAGGATGAACATTTTCCTAATAAAGGCCCTAATTATGGCATATAACACAATTTCCCCTAACTAAAATATGTCAATTAAAAACTCACTATTCCGTAAAGTTTATAATTATATTGTAAATTTAATATAATTAATTAACATAATCTATAATCTATAAAATATTTTATTTAAAATTTACGTTATTTAAAACACATTATAAAATGAGTAATCAAACACTATTTAAATGTTTATAATTATAATTGGATTATAAACGAAATACATTGGAATTCAAACACACCCTAAGTAAACTTTGGCAAAGATTGATTGACCACGTTGAAAACGAGGAGACTTGTAGTTCTAGCAACATTAATGTTGTTGATAATTAATGATGTAACGTAACTAGCAAGGAGTCGATCCGATTCAAGTTGAGTTTTGAGAGAGAGAGAATTTGACCACACAAAATATGGGGTAAAATATGTGTGACCCGACTTCCGCCAGCACACGCGATTTCTACATTTATGACGGGAGAATTGATATACTCCGTAATTAATACCGACTTTAAATAATGTTTTTTTTTCTCTACAATTTTGGAAAACATAAACACAGGCACAGCTGGATATTCACACACACACAAAAAAAAAAAAAACACTTGAGTGACCTTTTTTTATTATGTAAAAATTCGAGTTTATATATACCTGAAACTCGAGGGTTGATCAAATCGACAGACGGAGAACCGTATAAACAAACATAAAGTGTAAAAAATGGTGCAAACTCAGGCAAAAACACCCTACAAAAGCGAAATCAAGAACATCAACGGGCCAGTTTTATATATATATATATATGAAAATGGGAATAAAATCATATATACACATTAAGATTTTAATAGCATAAGATTTAAGATTCCATTGGCATTATCGGGCCCAAGAACATCAACGGGCCAGTTTTTTATTCATTTGTTTATTTATAACAATTATATACTCACTTTTTTTTGAGGGGAGGGTTGATTTGCCATGGCGTGCAAGGCCAAAAAAAAAATAGTGTTGCACACCAAGGAGATGTTCAGCAACAATAGAGAGTTTGGCATGAAGGGCTGACACACAAACCTTGTACACAAGAATGGAATCCGACCGCCAGTAGAAGAATAACCCAGCGGCGAACCCGCAACCAACAGAGAGACACAGAGTTTTAGTTCAATTATTTTCTTGGATAATAAGAACAATTTCAATTCAATTATTTTCTTTTCTTCAGTCTTCCGTAGTTTGGGGGGATATAGTTGTTTGTGACCTATTCTTACTTTCTTAGATGAGAAAAAGATGCTCCATTTGATTATAATGACCTCACCTAATTAAGCACTTTTGTGGAGGATATGTGTTATACCCATTTGACTTAGAACTAAGACAGTAATGTTTAAACCAATAATATTTCCACAATTCCACCCATAACACTGATTTACTATAACATTACGATTATGTAGTAATAATGTTATCAACACCACAATAAGGAGTGCCGAGATTAAAGTATTTGTAACTCCAGCGGTTGAACTTGAAACCAACACCAGAACAAGTAGAGCCTAAGTCTCAGTCACCCAAACCCGCCCAAGCGCGGAGTGAAGATACACACAGTAACCAGCTACTGTTGTATACATGAGATAGGAAAACCAATGAGATATGGAAGGTTACCATCCGCCATTTGTGAGTAAGAGAGGTATGTATTAGTACACAAAAAAGAGAAATAAACCTAGTGGATTTGTAATTGGTTTTGTTTTCTATTAAAAGGTTTAGCCAGTTATATGCGAATGGGGTGGATTTAGCTCTCAAAACGAACCATTGATCGTCCTCTAGCGGAGTGTTCACTAAAGGGTTTCTAGTGGAACTTTGCCAATGGATGCAATTGCAATAGGAAGATCATGAAGATGTTGCTATCAATAAATATTTTGATTAATCCCAAGCTAATTGATGAAAGCCCAAACCATATTGCCATGGCTAGCGTTTACATGGGGTTTTAAATAGGAGGTTTCTACCACTCACAAAAAAGGAAGAGGGAAGAGCGAGCGGCCGCGGACCGGCGAGGGCCGCCGTGGTGGAGGCGAGCCGGTGGTTAGAAGCGGGTTGGAGGCTCCATAGGAGAAGGTTTAGGGCTCCCGGAGAAGATTTGGAGCTAGCTCCCAGAGGAGAGGTAAAAAAACACTTGAGTGACTATTTATACTTTATAACATTGACTATATAATTTTATTTATTTATTTTTATAAATTTGTGGGAGACCTGCTATTTCAATCAGTGACTTATCCCTATCTTGGCTATTTCAAAAATAAGTTTCTGACATTGGCTATTTTGCTTCTTTTTTTAATATTTTGAACAAAATTATGTATTTATATACATATACTAAATTCGATGCATAACATCGTATGTGTATTTTTATGGTTGATTATAAGGGGAAAAATTTTCCCCAAAAAATTATTAAAATAATGTATTTCTATAATTTATAGAAAGTTATCATAATCCACAAGCAATCTATATATTATTTTTGTTGATTGATAAAATTATAAATTAAAACTATTTTATAACTGCATTTATCAAAAATATTAATAGAGAAATTTAAAAACTAACGAAATAATCACACTTTTGAACTTATTATCAAAATACTCATTTTTATCAGGGTAAGTGAAAAAACACGATTTCAAGTTTTTTTTTATTAATCTGACAAATTCGATCGGAGAGGGAGAAAAACGATGGCTTTTTACATCTAAGTTAAAAATTAAATCCCATTTTATCTGGAGAATATATACAAGACGAAGCTCTTGGCTTTCTTTCTCATTTCGGGTTGGGTTTGCCGGGGTGGGTATGTTGTTCCGCAATCCATGAAACAGGTTGGGGGCTTATCTGTTTCAGGGGCTTCAGATTAGTAATCCTCGCCGGTTTCTGGGCTCTTTGCCACTTGTCGGCATGTGCTTTTGCCTGGTGTTGGGATGCCCTCTAGCTGGCGCCACCAAGATTGTCCTCCTTCAGCTGGGGTGGCCATGAAAGATGGTGCTTTAAGCCCAAGATTTTGTCGGTTTTGCCTTGGGCTCAAAGCTGGCCCGAAAAAATTATTATATTAAAATTAAAATCAAATTATATAGATTCTTGTCATAATTACACACACACATATATATAAATCCCGATTGGGTTGACTAAATCTCGTTAGGGTTTCTGGGTGCTCTTTACTCAGGCAGTGTGCAGTTCTGCAGTGGCGTGGCTTGACGATTTTCTTCGTGGATTTGGTCCGAGCTGTTGGAGTCGGGATAGGTTGGGTTCATAGTAGTGTGTATCATGGCGTCTCCATTATTCATGTTGGCTGCTTCCCTGGAGTTTCATCCTCACTACCCACAGGATGATCGGGTCCTCTAATGTATCGATGGCCTACGGTTCTCTTTCAGGGTGGGGCTTGGATTTGTCCGTCATCTTCGTCCTCATCCAATTTGGTCTAGGTCTGCATGGTTTCATTTTTTTAGAGTGTGTTTGTCTGAGTTTGTACCGATATGTATTGGTGTGTGTTAAGAGTTTTAGACGGTTCTCCCGTTTGCCAGTTTGACCGACCTTCGAGATTCAGATATGTTTGAACTCGAATTCTTATCTAATGAAAAAAATGTCTACTTATCTATACAAAATGGAAGTGAACAAGTAGAACACAAAATGTGAATATTTATCCTATTAAAATGGAACAATTGTTGGTTTAAAAAGGGTAATACAAAAATTGTTGAATTTTGTCTATGAGACTCAAATTTTTAGGTATTTTTTTTGGAAAAATCGAAAAAAAACGAAAATAAGGTGATTCATAATTGCATTAACATAATTGTTTTTCTCTCTAAGTTTTCTAGAGAGAGGAAGCCCAAATCCCGGGCTCGATTGCTGCTACCTCGGCTCCGGCCGTCCTAATCGGGTCTCGTACCCCTCTCCACTTCGGTCTCCCTTCGTCTTAGGTGGGGGTGCCCCTAATCTCCAGCTTTGGTCTTGTGAAAATCCAGTGGCCTCCTTGCTGCTTCTCGCTACTCATCCTATCTCCTTCAACTAGGGTCGCCTATGTCCGGCGGCCGATTCGCTTCCGCCACTTGGTTTCGGGCCTCCTCCCTCCTACCCCCTTGTTTCCTCCTTCAATTTGGGGGTTACGCATCGCTTGTGGTCAAGGTGAGGTTAGGTTTTAGGCTGTCGGGTTCCCCTCCCTTTCCCTTCTTCTTCTTCTTTTGGCCTCGGCTTACCCTGCCCCCTTGGATTTGATCTCGTTTCAATATCCACAGGAACTCTTGATGTACCGTTGATCAGCGGTGACATTGATTGATAGCGCTTAGCGTGAGTCTATGTTGTCCCCGGCGTATTAGGGTTAGGTTCGTTTGTTTGTCTGGATCTGTTAACTTGCCACTATTTGTATTTGCACCTTTCTATTTTAGGTTGTGTGTTTGAAGGTTCGCCGTTTGCCGATTTTGTCGGCCACTCGAAGAGTCAAGCCTGTCTAGCCCTCGAGTTCTTACCTTATAAAGAAAATATAATTGTTTGACTTGTCATTGTTATTCCTTTTTAAAGAAACAATTCTATTTTAACAGGATAAATATTCAGTTTTTTGTATTTTATAATATATTCAATTTATTTAGAATGGATTAATATGGAAAAAATAGTCAAGAACTTTATCACAAAAGAAAAAATGGTATTGTCTAATTAAATAATCAACCCTTTTTTTTTTCTCCATTAAAATTATAGTCACTGGATTTAGGCAGATATAATGCCTCACCATTCTCCCCCATTACATAGTAAGAGCCGTTTCACCGAAAAATCCCTCCAACCAAATAAACCCGATTACTTATCAATATTATATTATTGATAAATAATATAATATTGGTGAATCTTCCTTTCTATCAGTGTTATATTATTTATCAATATTATAATATTTATGTGCGTCTTCTATTTAACTATACCTTTACTCTGAAGGCTTGTGATTTATAGTGTAGAATGTCATATACTTTTCTTTTTGCATTTGATTTTATATCATTTTACTTGTTGTTTTTTTCTTTATGTTATTTGCTTCTGCTTATACATGATGGTTAATCTATCTACTTATTTATTCGGTCTCTCGGTTACTCCAGACATGTCTAGATAATCGAATTTATTTCCTAGACTAAAAAACCTATTATTTTTTACAAATCAACTATTTTTCGTCTCATACAAACTTTATTATTTCATAACTTTTCACCCTTTACTTCACATAATTTTTTCAATTCAACTAAATTATAATTTCAATAACTTTTTTCAACCCCGCTCCATACGTATATTGTAGCATCTTGAATGATGGTTCTTTTGTGAAATTCGCCCTAATTTATAGGTGATTTCGGTTAATTTGCTCGATTGAGAAATTCAGTTCAGGGTCAACCCTTATTAGCTTAACTGGAGGACTACAAGTAGTGACGAATAGGTATGAAAAAAAAAATCAGTTGAGGAACTAAAACCCTAATCAAGTGGTAGCCCTGCCTTCGCCTTTGTTCTTGCCGATTCATTCAACTCTCCAGGTATCCATCTCCGATTTCCCCCCTTCATCTTCATTTGTTCTGTCGTCACACCTTCATCCTCTCTTTCTTCGATTTCAAGCTTAACTTGCAGTTGCCATATTTGTTCGATTTCATTTGTGATGCCAAGGTCAAAACTTTCCAAGGTTCTGTCTTTGAATCTGTAGGCCAGGATTAATTTTTTGTACCGCGTTGAATCCGCTTCAGTTGATCCGAATTTTATTGCAATTTCCGGTTTCAAGTTGATTTGGGCTGTTTTGGTTGTTTCCTCATGATTTGTACTTTTCTCGTTGATTGTGTGTTCTGGATGATTTTGTCGACCATCGCAGTGAATTAAGTTTTTGTAGTGGTGCTTGAACTCGAGCGAAATTGGGGACCTCTCATTTACAATTTGCCTATGAGACCTATCCGATGAACTGAAAAATTAGTCCTTCAATGTGTTGAGTTCTCTTTTGATGACAGGCCGGCCAATTGGCTAATTGATTTGTTCTTTCTTGTGCCCCGCTGTCAATGTTTACGATTAGGAGGAAAGGTTCAGCTAGTATAGAGATTGTAGAGAAGTTGATTGCGTTCCTTTGATCTGGTATATATGAGAAAGTTGATTGAGTTCCTTTGCAGCCAGTTTAGGTGAGATTGGATGAGATTAATTTAGTGCTCCACTATACATGAACCAATTCGTTCTGATACGACATCACCAAGACTTAAATTGGATTCCAATACCGGTTGGGATTTTGAACATCTGATTGCAGTTAGTCGTGCCTGCACTTGAATTGTATTCCTCAAGTGTGCCATCCATTATAGGTTGTTAGAGACTGGAATAGTAATACGGAACCGTGGAAGCGAGCAGTTTTACTCCTTGTCTATAGACCTTAGTCTTGTAATTATGTGTTTTTTGTGATGGCTATTGTTGGCGTGTCAATTTATCAGAGGTCGGTTCTTTCTCACCTTTACACTCTGCTTGCTCTGTCTGCACATCATACTTGGTATCCATTGGTTTTGGAAATATAGGTTTCCATTGATGTGCTGGACGTTACATGGAATACAATTATAAAACAAAATTACCACAGAACTTTCAAGATGGACTTATGACGCGCTTTGCTAGATATAAATGTCATGAAGGTTCTAGCCCTTTCTTTCTCCACTGTCATGCAGCCCTGTATCTCTAGTTCTTGCTTGTTGTTGGTAAGAGTAGAGGAGTCATGAGTGTGAGTCCATGTCTTCTGGCCGAGCCTTTTTGAGTGGCATATGTTGCTCTAGGGGGAATTAGTAGGGTGAGATAAATAAAATAAAATAAAACTGATGTGGATTCTCGAGTATCCATGACATGCGAAGTATAACTTACAGAAGCCGAGGATTTGTTTCTTGTTAGTTTCCAGTGCTTTTTTTTGTTTTGTTTTTGTATCTGTCAAACCTTCTGTTTCACTTTGCCTGCATGTTTGAGGAATACTGAGTGATTATTTATTTTTGTGCAGTTTTTGAAGCATTTCATAATTCTCATCTAAGATGGCTGGGATTTCAGGGTTTAGCACCCTTGCACCTAAAGTTAAGAACATGATTGTCGCAGGGGGCTTGACGTCGTTTGTCTTTGGGGTGTACTTCTACACCATGAGAGCTGTTGGAGGAACGGATGAGCTTCAGGTTGCAATCGATAAATTTGAACATCTCAAGAAAGATGCTGAATCGAAGGCTTAAACCAGTCTCTTACACTTTATCTTACTGCGAAGTTCTAGACCGTTTAGCATCCAAAGGTACAATGAACTCTTCGCTCTTTTTGCAGCTCGAGGATCGCCACTCATGTCTAGCTACCTGAGTGTGGAGTGTAGGCCTGTGAAGCACACACCACTTGCCTTTTCAATATATGTAATAATGCAATGCCAGTTTTTGGATTTCTTGAGCAATATGCCATACATTAGATCTGTTTGATGGTATAGTACATGGAACTTAATATCATGTTGCTGTGCTTTACTTGTTGGCCTGAGCATTGCCCACTCATAACTTGAAGATTTGTAAACACTTGTGTCCTTTTGGATTCAGAAAGCACTTATTTCTTTCACCATGATTTTGCACCCTATCTTGAAGAATACATTTCTATGCTAAAAAAGGTTTTTTTTTTTTTGAAAAAAAATAATCAGTGAGCACAGTGCTGAGTATCTTTCTATCCCTTATTCTGGCTAGTCCATTATCTGGGTTTCCTTGCCTTCATCATCAGTTTGCTTGAATCTTACTTGAATCCTTGATCAGTTGGTTTTGAATTTTTAACTTTTCGAGTTTTCGTTTGTTGTTTCTTTGTAGCATGACGGTTGGTTAGTCTGTCAATTAATTTGGCCTTGCGATACACCAAAATATGTATTGAGGCATCGAATCCCTTTCCCTTTAACCAAAAAAAAAGGCAATTCGAAGAACCATCCTTTGTTGGCTTAATTGATTCTCGGGATAAAATTGTCAAAGACAGTCCCTGAAGTCACTCGTTCGAGACTAGGGAATGACCACAAGACAGCACTTGAGGTACTTGTTCGAGATCAGGGGATGACCAATTGACCACTAAGGTATTTACCTTTGGGAAAGTCCATTGTGTCAACGGAACGGCTGAAAGCATACATTAAAGGGAAACATATTCTTCCAAACACAACCAATCAAGAGCTCAACATCACATTACTTGGTCACACACTAATTCATACACTGATAGAGCACTGCATCATCTTCTTTCATCTACAAGTAAGCTTTCCTATCTCACAACTCCAAATCCAAATCAAGATTCCTATGCTGCCTATTTTACACCACAAGCTTCAACACTATGACTTGGGCATTCCGTTAAATTAGGCATGAGTGAGTTATCACAGTAGTTCTAAGCCGTTTCTACAGAGCAGTAACAGAAGGAAACAAAGAGTACTCCAAAGATGTTGCACGTCGTTTGCAGGCATAGCTGTTGAACTGGTTGGCCCAGAAGGCACCACACCGAAAATTGTTGACCGGTTCTGGTTTGATGTATCCAAAATGGATGAACTCGTGCTGCAAATGTTCGGTGGCAAAGTTAAAATTATAATCTCATTTATCAAGTGAGAAGAACCAGGGCTGGAAGATAATCTTACCTTGTTGAGGGAAACTGGCACGTTGCTGAACCTGAAAACGAGCAACAAGCAAGCAATGAAATTCAACATAAACCTCAACCTCTTCATGAACACAATAACTTTATTTCATCATTTAACTTGCAAATTTTGCAAACAAACACATCACATTTTCATATCAAAAATTCATTACAATGTAATTTCGGTTCATTCTGCACGCCCAACTTATACACTAAACTCACCATAAACACCTTATCAGCACATCGTGCCAAATTTCAATGATAATAAGTCGGAAGCAAGAGACCGAAAAAAAATCCCATTTTGCAGATGAAGATTCAAGAACCATAACTATCAGGATGTTGCTCTGACTAGTTTATTCTTCTTGCTTTGTTTACTTGTTTTCAGACAAGAACTTCTTCATGAAGATATCTAATTTGATTGAGTTCTATATTATTTTAAAGGTCAAGTTCAGCAATATTAAGATTACAAGTTCACAACTTTTGACTGTCAAGGCATCAAAATATTGCCTAGGTAGGGCCTAACATGTTATATAGAAGATTTTTTTTCCTTTTCTTGTGTTGGATACTTGGATTAGATTGCTTTATTTTCAGTTCAACTGCTATAAGTCTATAACCCAATCTGCATACTTTAGAATAATAAGTGAGTTTTTTTATATATATAAAATACACATTCTTTTGCTTTATTCAAAAACAAGTGAATAAAGATTCCATTGAGCCACTAATCTTTATTTAAATACCACTACATACAGTAATTGACTAATCAGAACTCTTGGGAGCTAGAAGGTCCATATTACCTTTATAAAGTTTGAAATTTCAGCTCTAGGGCGGTAGAAGCTATCATTATATGTGAATAAATTTTTACCAAAAGGACTCTGAAGAAGAAAATAAATCACAAGGTGCTAGTGAACATCATGTGATTATGCTTTTTTGATGAATTGTTGCTACCCTACTTGAAAGCAAATCCTAGTAGCATAATTTGTGGTTTTAAAGTCATGTATTGTTTTATCCTAGAGCTCAGTGCAAGCGTTTCACGCGGCATCATTATACATTATAAGCTTCTTATAACAAACCTATATATTATCGACAAAATGTAATCACTTTTTGACCCGTTACTGGTTATAGTTGAGCACCATCTGATTCGTCATTGAAAACTACTCAATACTGGAACACAAAGCAACCAAATGCAAACTGATTGTTCAACAAAAATGACAGTAATAATAGCAGCAGTTTCCATAACTTGTAAGAAATTGAAATGTTAGGCAAAGCATAGAGACAAAGAAGATGACATACTTGGGTCAGTGCTTGTGATGATGGCAGTTCCACCAAAGTTGCAGCTATTTGGAACTGGGTTCTTCTGGTAATAGGCGTTAAATGCATAAGAAGCATGGTCATGAATCGTGTTTGGATAGTAACAATTCCCACCAGGCTGTATACCCGAGCAATCAGCCCTTCCGAATCCACAGGCATAATCAAGCGCAATCTGCAATGCGTTCTTTGCTGCAGTTTGGCTAGCTATACACCAGCTAGCACCAGGGTTTGCAGGTGATGAAGTGCTCGGGGTGTTGAATGGCACCACGGTGGCTGGTGAATCTGGGAGTGTTGTAGGATTTAGGATAGGAGAAGCTGAGATCGTCGGGAAGTTTGTAGTTGGTACTGTTGTTAGTGGTGTTGTTATGTCCTTCTGAGTGGTTGAGATTGACAAGGATGACTCCACATTTTCTTGCATAAGTAGTTTCTTGATTCCAACGGCTCTATTCATTGCACCACCTGCGATCAAATAGGCAAATCTCCTTTAATGTCATCTTAGTTGCAAATGCAAGAACACAACAAATGAAACTGGCAATCCTTGGCCATCCGGTATCCGACCCACAGGCCACCTAATCCAAATAGAGGTACTGCAGAGTCCCAAAGGGGTGACCTTCCCAACCCAGTTGGGTCCATTCATAACGCCAAGATTCAAGCACAGTTCATAAGTTATCAGTTATTATTGAATACATCAATCTTGTAGGGAAAAAGCATCTTGAGTGTTCTCAAGGAAAGGTATCATTACAAGTGTTAAAAACAAAAAAAAAATCCCTAATTTCATTCAATCACTTCCATTTTTGTTATGAACTATGCAAACTGAGCAATAATTGAGTAATTCAACAGACAGCCCCCTAAATCACCATGTTTGATCTTAACTTCAGCAAACAAAAACCTATTTCCAATTCTGAAGCAAAATCTCAAAACCTCGACAATCACAACATACATTTTGGCATCAAATTCCTCTAATCCAGCAAAAGGGTTTGTGACAGGAAAAAAAAAATATCAGTGCCAAACAATGAAGTGGGGCAAATGGGTATCTCAGGAAGATCATTACCTGAACAGACAAAAAGACCAAGAAGGAGAAATGTAAGCCATGGAGCAACTCTTACATCCATCATCATCTCCCCAGAACATATAGCTAATCACCACACCTGGGCTGTCAAATTGATGAAAGCTGCCATTTTGGAGACCACCAAAGCTTTTTAAAGGACACAAAAAGGGTGGAGGAGAGTGAGTGAGTAAGTGAGTGAGGAAGGGAGGGAGGGAGGGATTTTCTGTTTATTCAACCAAATGGGTGTTGATTGGGACTTGATTGAGCAATGGTTTGAAATTCAAAGCCCAAAGAAAAAGAGGGCAAATGGGGAAAGGTAAAAGATGGGTTTGTGAAAGAAGACATTGGGGGATCTGGACTGTGGAAATTGTAAGGCAAAATGGGAGGACAAAGGAAGGGTGGGGTGGGGATAGGGCCTAGGGAGAGGTGGGTGCAAATGGGAAAACAAAGAAAAAGGTTCCAATTTGTAATTTCTTCTTCTTCTTTTTTTAAGGCAATACAATTTGTAACCTCAAGTGCTAGTGATGATGATAGTAATGATTATGATCTTGACTTGGGCGGTATTGCACCCTATGATTGTGTTTTCTTTATAGTTTTTGGATGCGAAGTGCGAACTTATCTTCCTCTTAGAATTAATGCAAAGTATATTAAAATAAAGACAAGTAGTAGGATAATTATGTAATTTACAACCTACAATTGCAATAGTTGTGGGGTTACATCTCATACCAAAAGGTTCAAAATTTGAATTCTATTGAAAACATGGGCTCACTTGTGAGTGGGAGGGTTAATCCCTTAAATGGGTCACACAGTGTCCGATCCAGATGTAGAGCGACTGAGTCGAACGAACTGGACTAGAATAAAAAATATTATATAATTTACAAAAAAAAAGATAATTGTGTAATTAATGGAGGATTTGTTTTAAGGATATTTATGTAACACACTCGGTTTATTTGGTTTGGTTTTGAGTTGGGTCAATATGAGTTTAGATCAGATCAGTTTCAAATTTGGGTTATAATTGGGTTGGATCATTAGCGAATTGGGTCATTTAAATTAAAATATAATTTTAAGTCAAATTAGTATAAATTAATAGATTTTGATTTTTTAAAGTAGGATAAAGATTAGGAAAGACAAAACTAGCCGAGCGTCTAGGCGGACGAGAACACGCAGTTCTGAGTCGGACTCTAAGTTATCATCGACAGAGTTACTGTAGGTCAAACGTGCAATCCTATCAACCACAACATTAGAATTTCTGAAAATGTGACGAATAACAACATTATAAAAAGCAGAGAGATCTAAAATGGTATCAACTTGTAGAAGCTCAATGTTTCAGGGACAAATCCAATCACCCGGGAGAGTTTTAATAGATTTTAATTTGGTGCTCAAAAAATAGATTTTGATTTTAAGTTTGTTTAGATTATTTGGACTTCGGTTTTCTTTTAGATTATGTCATTATGATAATTAGGTAAATTCGGGTTTAATTGATTCTTGGATTATAAATTTTGATAAAGTTTTAAATTGGTTCGGATTTTGAATTGGGTCACACATTAGCATGTGACTTATTCAAAAAAAAAAATTCAATTCGTTCGACAAAATATATCATTTACTATTTATATACGCTTTTTTATGATGATAAAACTATATAAAATTATCTATTTTTTATATAAAAATTTTAAAACATAAAATTATTTTTAAAAAATTATAAAAATTAAATATTTCATATAGTTTTTATCATTTTAAAAAAACTTGTGTGAATAGTAAATTTGTAATTATAAATGAGTTAAAGCGATTTAAGAATGTTAATGTAGTGTTCTCAACTTTCGAATTTTGTTTCATAAAGATGTAATCTAGATATGATTTTGTTTCATTTTATTTTGATAATAATAAAGGGGTACGAGTACGACTTCTAGTTCTCGTGGAATATACGATTATACGTGAATATAATGTCTCTTTAGACTTTTAAGTAAGGACTAATGAGTAATGACTAATCAAAATTAAACTCAGAGATAAATACAGGATTGTTAAATACACCAGTAATTTTTATTGGGTACACCGTTATTGGGTCTGCAATAGGGGTGTTCAAATTTCAGTTCAAACCGAAATTTTGAATCAAACCGAGCCAACCAAACCGAACATAAGGGATTAGGTTCGGTTTTCGGTTCGCAATTTTTAAAAATTCGGTTTTATGTTCGGTTCGGTTTAGGTTTTTTTGATTTTTAACCTAACTTTAATGAATTTAAATAAAAATATTATATGATACTAATTTAGGTTCAATCAATTCTAATTAAAAAAGTTATAACCTATTATAAGATATTGTGTGTATTTTTAAGAAATTTTCTATAACATATTTTTAAAAAAAAATTTAAAAAAATTAATTTTTTAATAATTAATTGTCAATTAGGTTCTTTTAGGTTTGAAACCTGAACTGAACCTAAATAAACCGAACCTAAACCGAACCGAACATAAGGCATTAGGTTCGGTTTTCGGTTTGTAATTTCAAGAAATTCGGTTTGGGAAAATTTGGTAAGTTTCCATATTTTGGGCAAAAATTAAGCCCTAGGATAAAAGGGGAATAAATTAAGAGGGTGTCCAAAATTTCCAATTTTGCCCTTCCTTCCCATTTTCCTCCTTCCCATTTTTTAATTTGACCATTGACCATTGACTGGTCAAAGGCATTGACTTTTGGTGACACATGTGTGGTGACATATAAATTTTGTGATTACAGTTTCGTTTTTATAGTTTTTTTTTACGGTGTCACTGTCACCACTCTTTGACAGTGATGACATGAAATTTTTTTTATTACAGTTTCGTTTTTAGAGTTTTTTTTTACGGGGTCACTGTCACCACTCTTTAACAGTGGTGACACATGTGTGGTGACATGAAATTTTTTTTATTACAGTTTCGTTTTTAGAGTTTTCTTTTTACGGGGTCACTGTCACCACTCTTTGACATTGGTGACAGTGGTGACACGTGTGTGGTGACATGAAATTTTTTTTATTACAGTTTCATTTTTAGAGTTTTTTTTACGGGGTCACTGTCACCACTCATTGACAGTGGTGACACGTGTGTGGTGACATGAAATTTTTTTTATTACAATTTCGTTTTTATAGTTTTTTTTTTACGGAGTCACTGTCACCACTCTTTGACAGTGGTGACAGTGGTCACATGAAATTTTTTTATTACAGTTTCGTTTTTAGAGTTTTTTTTACGGGGTTACTGTCACCACTCTTTAACAGTGGTGACAGTGGTGACACGTGTGTGGTGACATGAAATTTTTTTATTACAGTTTCGTTTTTAGAGTTTTTTTTTACGGAGTCACTGTCACCACTCTTTAACAGTGGTCAACACTTGTAACCAAAAGGAAAAACCCTATGAATAGGGAAGCACAAACCCTAAAGGGGCTGATGAGAAGCCAAAAGAACATGTAATGTACAGTATGGTTTAGGGTTTAGGGTTAAGTCTTTAGGGTTTAGGGCCAAGGCGTTAAACCCTAAATCCTAAACCCTAAACCCTAAAATGTTAAATACAGTACGTCGTTAAGAGATGGTTGTTGTCACCAAATGGAAAACCCTAGGACAAGGTAAGTACAAACCCTAAAGGGGCTAATGAGAAGCCAAAAGACATTAGGTGGACAGTTCTCCTTCAATATATGAATGGGTAGGAGAGTTATAAACACTGTCACCACTATTAAAACAAGGTCATAGATACTGTCACCACTATGAAAAAAGGGGCATAGGCACTGTAATCAAAGGAAAACCTTATAGATGTTGTAACCAAAATATTTTGATTATTTTCATATGACCCTTTTTTTTACGGGGTCACTGTCATCGTTTTTATTGGTGGTGACTTGAAAATTTTTTGATGACAGCTTCGTTTCAAGAGTTTTTTTTTACGAGGTTACTGTCACCACCTTATAAGGGTGGTAACACCTGTGTGGTGACATGAAATTTTTTTGGTGACAACTTCGTTTTAAGAGTTTTTTTTACGGGGTCACTGTCACCACCCTTATCACTGGTGACTTGAAAATTTTTTGGTGACAGCTTCGTTTTAAGAGTTTTTTTTTACGGGGTCACTATCACCACTCTTATCAATGGTGACACATGTGTGGTGACAACTTCGTTTTAAAAGTTTTTTTACGGGGTCACTGTCACCACTCTTATCAATGATGCCATGAAAATTTTTTGGTGACAGCTTCGTTTTAAAAGTTTTTTTTTACGGGGTCACGGTCACCACTTTTATTAGTGGTGACACATGTGTGGTGACATGAAAATTTTTTAATGACATCGTCGTTTTAAGAGTTTTTTTACGAAATCACTGTCACCACCCTTATCAATAATAATACATGTAGTGCCAACTTTAACATTATCCATCCCAAAATGAAGCATCACTCATATATTCGACGTTAAAATCCATTAAAACTACATTCATGAAATCTACACAAATATAAACAACATAATACAAAACAAATAAACAACACCATTAATCACTTATCTATAAACGTGGATGGTACACTATAGTACTATACAAATAAATATAATACAATAGTCAATACACAAAACAAATACGAAGCATCACTCATAAATTGTAGACAGGAAAAAGTTTATAACCACAAAAAAAAATTCAAAATTAAAAATGAAAAGCTACTAGCATTATACGGAGTATTATAGTTGAATGAAGAAGATAAATACAAAGGCAACCTTGGATATTAACCCCACAATATGGGATATTAAGGAGGAGCTCGGTCTACAACGATTCACGAAACTGGCTTTCTCCTGGTGGAGCCTGTGGTACTTTCGGAACAAGGCCTTATTTGACAACGTTACATCGGACATACGCACCATCATATCCTTCACCTCAACTCAATCAACAATCTGGAAGGCATCCCGAGTAGAGGACGAACTTGACGGTGTAACACAACGCCCCACAAACAAAACCGCATCTGGTTCACATAAACACCGGCCAAAAACTAAATGGAAGCCTCCTAAACCTGGACTGTATAAACTCAACTTCGACGGAGCCTTCTCAAATTCTGGCAGGTGCTCCTACGGATTTGTTATCAGAGATAGCAACGGCTATCCAATTTTCTTCGGCTGTGGCATGTGCCCCATTCAATCTGCCGCTGGGGCTGAAAGTATGGGACTCTGGAAAGGTATTGCCGCAGCCACTGACTTACATATACCAAATCTTGTAATAGAAGGAGATAACTTAACTATTATTAATAGTCTTAAAGGTATTGGGAAGCCCTTTGGAGACTCCGAAATGATTGTCTCAGACAGTCTAGTCTCTCTGGGTTTTTTCCGCTCCATTGAGATTCGTCATGTCAGACGTGAAGCAAACCAAGTTGCGGATCGGCTCTCGCACCTGGATCTGTCTTCACACAGTACTGTGGCCCCTGACGATTCTATTCTTCTCAGTCTCGTCCGCAAGGACGCTCTTGGTCTCTAAGGTTTCCCTTAGACCAAATTTTTTCCGTTTCAAAAAAAAAAAAAAAAAAGGCAACCTTGGCCTCTGAGCTTGGACCAAGCGGCTTCAAAGGCCACTTGTCAATTGACCAAACCTGCCCTTATTACAATGGATTTCTCATATAACATGTACAGATTTGGCATTCACAGATCTCCATAGGCCCCTCTACCAAGTGCCAATATTTAAATTATTCAACCAATCTCGAGCATAGAAAAACAGTCCAGTGGACAAATTACGAACAAATCCAGAATATAAATTGCAGATCGGCCAGAAATTAACACTTCCTAGTAATGAATTGATTGAATTCCCATTACATACATCAAATCCAGTCCAGATCACCTGCATCCTCCGGTGCAACCTTCGGTGCATCACAAAATTATTTCGGCTATAAATAAACATTGAAAAAAAATTAAAAAAATATTTTTAGATTCTATACCCTTATATTGATATGTTTATAAAATTTTATTATGAAATTTCACGTTTTAAAAATATAGATAATTAAAATATCGATTATTTAAGAAAATAATTTTTATTATTTTTTAAAACATTAATTTTTATAATTAAATTTTATAAACATATCAATATAAAGGTGTAGATTCTAGAAATATTTTTTAAATTTTTTTTCAATGTTTATTTATACCCGAAATAATTTTGTGATGCACCGAAGTTTGCACCGTAGGGTGCAGATGATCCGGACTGAAATCAAATCACCAAACTAAATTGTTCAGGAGAAGAACCGTATAGGATCAGAACAAGAAAAAATGCAAATCCATATAAGAATTGAACAAGAAAAAATGCAAATCCATATAAGAATTGTCCAGTGGACATTTTCAGCAGCAACTGCGCCTTCCTCTTGGCCCTCTCCGTGCAGTCGCTCTGCACGAGAAGGAGCAACTGCGTCACCAGCCCCGCCGCCACCGCCTCCCTCTTCACCCTCTCCGACGCCGAGCACACCGCCACCAGCGCTCCCGCCGCGTACTCCGTCGCCCTCTCGGAGACCTTCAGTATCGTCCTCACAAGGACCGTAGCGGTGAGCGAGTTTGCTCAATCATCTTCAATCCCAATCATCATACGTAGGTAAGTTGCAGCAAGGAAGCAATTCTCCGATCCCAAATTCATATACGTGCAGACAACGAAGCCAATGTCAATGCCATTCCAATCAACTACAAAACCGAGATCGATTCAGGAGATAATCAGGGCAACAGATAGACGAATATTGAATCAATACCGAAGATGCTGGTGATGATCGACGGCCCAATGATCAACCGATTCATCGAAGACGACGATGGTTTCCGGAAGTGCGCCGACGATCGCTTCCACGAGCTCGACGGCGATGGCGACGGATTCGCCGGCACCCTGCAGAGAAGCTCCACCGTCGCTGCCGCCTTCTCCGCCTCCCCCTTGTCAATCTCCAACGCCAACAGATTCACGAGCACCTCCACCGCGCCGGCCTCCACCGCCCTTTGCCGGTTCTGCTTGTCCATATATATACACACACACTCCTATATATGGCTATAACAAAAAATTCACAAAGCACGAAATCAATTCAATTCAACCCCTCAATTCTCAAATTCACAAACCGAAATTGAAGTTCTATTTTAAGATCTAACATTCTAATTAACTTGCAGTATTTCAAATTGAAGTGGGAAGATTGCAAATACCAATCATCAATTCAATTCAATTAAATAGGCATAAAAAATTACTTTTGAAGTCGAGCGATGAACTGGGAAGTGAGAAAACCGCCCGGCAACCCGCAGTCGGAACTGAGGAGGCCGACAGACAGAGGAGAGTCTCCCGAGTTCGGTTCTGGACTGGTAGTCGGCGGGTTGAGAAGTCAGATTCTCCAAGTACTCCCGAGTTCGGTTCTGGACTGGTAGTCAGGGGCCAGGGGATGACTTGAAGATAGGTATTAAAACAGGGTAAAAGGGGTATTATGAAAATATTTTGGACAATTGCTAGCAAAGTCAAAACCCTAGGACAATTTCTAAATGGACTATTGTAAAAAGGCCTTTGGGCCAAATTTCTTCATTCGGTTTTAGGTTCGATTCGGTTTGGCCCAGTTCGGCTCGGTTTTGAACCGATGAGTAGCCCTAGTCTGCAACTTGTTGAGAACCCATAAGCGAGGTCCACCCATTTCTAAAAAATTAAAAAAAAACACCATTAGCGGGTCCACAACTTATTGCGGACCTATTAGCGGTGTATCCCGTAAAAATTATCGGTGTATTTAACTTTCTCATAAATATAGGGTAAATTACCTCAATAGTTCTCAACCTTATATATACTAGGTAGAAGGCCGTGCTTTGCACGGCGTAGGTGTGGATACAAATTTGTCCCAAGTCGCCAATGGTCGCCATGTTCCTCATCCTGATATCACTCCACTCCCACCACCTGTACTCATTCATCCGGGCGGTCGTCGTTGGACGCTTCCTCGACATTGCCGTGATCGTCATCAAGCACCTCGTTTGGTGCAGTCGACCGGTCTCCAACATAGGAATGTGCATAGCGTTCACCGTTTTATTGATCTTACCTATCAATTGCTGAGATCATCGCCGGTTTGGAGCTAGTGAAGCTGAGAAAGGGGGAGATTGTAGATCGGTGGATTGGAGATGTTGATGATATCGGTAAGATTGTCAATGTTTTTGCATATTGTATGTGTATTTGGGCGATGTTGACCTCGGCTTCTAGGGTTGTGTTTGGGCGGGATTTTGTGTTTCATGTCCTCGTCGGTTGCTGTCTTGATGTTATTGAAGGATTGGTTGCTTACCAGTACATAAGGTTTTAGAGATTCTCTGAGATCCTCAGATTGTACATAAGGTTTAACCAGTACATAAGCTGTTTGTTAAAATGTCTAAGAAAGATTATCCCCAAATTTTCAATCAGTGCTTGTTTAGAATAGTACTTTATGTTTGGTTTATTTGTTTTTCATGTTAGCAAATCAAGAAATTGATCGGCACATGAGTAGACTTGTTGGGGTTGAATTGTAATTTAAAAAAGGAAATTGATAGCGAAGGGAGTAGACTTGTGGAGATTGAATTTTGAACCACTGATGAGACAGGCAAGAAGCTAATTTTTAGTTTGTAGGTAGATATAAGGAAATTGTGAAGTAGACATATTTGAGTGTAAAATTGTTAAATTAAGGTTGCTAATTACTTGTTGGTATGGCTTTTATGCATAAGATTCTTGGGCATGGGGTATTTTATAGCCAAAATATGTTTTATGCATTACAGTCCCTCGCCTTTTATCATAGGGAGCGACAGCAGTATGGTGCGGTAAGTTCTGTTCTTAGATGAATGTTTGTGGCTATTTTGCTTTGATTTATTACTGATTATTGGCTCATTTTGACTTAATGGCTTAGCAGTATTCTACTTAAACTCCATCTGCTAATGTAAAATATATTCTTGATCTAAATTTGTTTAGAATATTCTACTCATGAAATCTCCTCGTCCTTCCTATGGCTTTTTACAAATGAACTCGATTAGATCAGTCTACAAAACTTGCATTTGGGCCCTCTTTGCATAATGTGTTGCTTGAAATCATTTCAGCATGTGTTTATATCTTCTCTCTATTGTTGAGTTACACAATTGACGTACCACTCGGATGTTTCCATGGTCTACCTCTTTGGATGGTGATTTGTTTTTTTTCCCCTCTTTTTCTACGTTATTGTGTATCATTTGTAATTTCCCCTGTAAAAGGAGTTCTTCCCCCTTTCAGAGATTTTAGAAATCTCTGAAAGTTAGCCTGTCTTTGAAAACTTGGATCAGATGTTATCTCTTTGTAGTTATTGTTCACTTCTGTTTAACATTCACGAATATGCTAACATGTTGAGAAAATATGATTGTGATTCTTATAAGAGAGCTTTTTTTTTATCAACTGAAAGCTGGAGAAAGAACAGTAAGTTTTTGGGGAGCGCCATTATGAGCCGTAGATAACTTTATCCATCTCATTTGTACAATCTTTTCAATAAGAACTCTTTTCAATAGAATAAAAACAAGCATAGGAACAATAGAATTTGTGCAATCTCAATCATTCTAACTTAAATTATCAACCTAAATATTCTTTTCAATAGGAATGGGATGGTGGTGAACAGGTGAAGTGGTGGACTCTTCTGTCGCTATGCTGCAGATTGGCTGCAGCTAATGTCTCTGCCATTTTACAAAATCCCACAAACTTAATAAGCTCTGATGATGTTTCAAAGGTGAATGTATTCAGACTCTGTGAGGGGGTAATTTCACATTTGTACAAGTAGAATCTTACTGTATGATTTTTAATATTGCTTTTTCAAATGACGCCCTTTTTTGGTGAGCATTTGAATGAGTTCATTTGTTAATTGTTTCTCCTCCTCTCATGTTATTAGACCCACTGGAGATGAAACATTAAGAGATTTTATTATTGGAGGAAAAAGGTGTCCTTTTCTATCCAGTCTACAAGCTCTTTGATCTGGTTTTAGACTTTTAGGTATCGTAGAAAGGTAAATGAAATACTCTAATTCTCTGAACCAGTCTGTTCCATACAAAATGTCAAGATTCAAACAAGTAAATTAATGTTTTGCTTGACGACATGGATAACTAAGTTTGCACAGCAGTTTATCATAGCTAAGCTTGCACCTATCTACTAAAATTAAAGAAGTTTAGGGAGTACAATGTACCTGTTGTATGCTTCAAGCATATTCTACCATATAAGTTACAAACAAATGCCATGTATAATGAAAGACACTATATAGAAGAATACGTTGAAATAGGGAGAAAAAATGTAGAAGTAAGAAGGAAAATCCCATCCATATCTAATCAGTGGGATCATATGAACTTGTATAAATAACAATAAGGATTAATTTCATGACCTTTGCAATAATCATTGTAGATATACACAAATTTACCCTTGCAACCTCAATTCATTGAAGAAGGGCATTCATATAGACAATCTTTCCACACTTATGTTATATTTTGAATCAAATGAACCAGGCCTCGCACCATCCTGCAGACAGCATCACCTTAAACCTCAGCAAAAAAAATCAACGAATAGTCCCCGATGACGAGAACCCGACAAGCTTTAGGTTGCAAACACAAGTAAAATAGTAACCAATAAGAAAGTAAAAGAAATTGAAATCTCAATAGTTCTAACCGTTTCACTTTAATCTACTGGCAAGCTCCAATAACTTTGTACCTCCAACTTGTACTGAGACATTCAATAGGGCGATTCCTGGCCACAAAAACAAAATGTCTCAATTTGATTTCTAAGCCCTAAACCCTGAGATACCATTACCCAAATCCAAAAAAAAAATATCCCAAATCCAAATTCCAAACCTATCATAAAGAGATTAGAGAGGTCGAAGTCAATAGCGATTAACCAATAGAGGGAAGAAAGCAAAAATCTAACGACAAAAGAAACAATCAGCACTGAAGAAGTAGTGATTGCAGTGGATCACACGGTGAAAGTGGCAAAAAAGAGAGGGCTGGACGGGATTGAGATTTCAGCTTTTGGTGTTGCTGTCATGTTTTTCACTGTAGTTACTTCTGTCTGTTACTATTGGTTTGGGTGATTTGTGCACTATGATGGCTTAAAGTGGGTGGCAGTTTTGCAGGCAGCAAATTGGGGAAACTGGAGGGTGTGAGCCACCATGAGAAGGAGAGGAATGGAATGCTTGAAGGCTTGGAGGAATATACCAGTTTGTTCATTCAGAATGGTGTTGTAGGTGAATGCGCAAAAGATATTCATTGAAGCAGAGTCTATAGAGAATGGGATCATTACACTCATTTTCCGAAACATGATCGGAAGATTGGTAATGGGAGTAGATGTTGATAATAGTTGGTACACATTTTCTTAATACAATTTTTTAAATTGGAAAGGGTTGGAATTAGCTGGTACACATTATTGCATCTGTCACTTTGTATAGGAAAATTAGTAGAGTCAATTAAGGTTTGAGAAATATTGTGAACAACCACTTTGGAATGATAACTATAACGAGATCAGTAAGAGAGAGAGGATACCATTTTGTTACCATCCATTTGCTTGTGGCTCTTTTTCCTCCTCATTTGTTACGTTCATTTTGTTGAAAACTTGGTTTGATCTCGTTTTTTGGACTCGTTTTTTTTAGCTTATATGATAGTTATATTATATAAACTCGTTTGAGCTCGTATTTGATGTGTTTTTTAATGTGAATGAGTATGAGCCGAGTATGAGTCAAATTTGAGTTACTCATGTTTACATAACACCCACATAACACCCCTAATGGTAGATTTATCAATACACATTATTCATTCCGAATTGATGAATAGATAGACTATAGGATCAGTGTGAATGAAGCTCAAGAGTTGCTAGGCACATGAACCTTATGCATAAATGCAGTCACATAACAGAAATTGATGCTTGTTAGTCCACAAACAATGAATGGTTATTTTCACTCTATTTCTATAACAGAAATTGATGCTTGCAACACATACGAACATGTTGAACAAAGTTACAACATGAAATCTGTAAATGCAGATTTCAACCTTTATAACACCTAGAAAGAGCCAAAAAAATCAAAATTACATATGCAGAAATGAAAACATATGTATGAGCAGTAAAATGTTTATGCTAGTAGTAGTAGAGATTCAACATATGTATGTATTTGTACAAAGTAGACATAATCTCTGGCTGGTACAACTATACTTGTGGTTTTCTGTGTTGATAAGTCATAACATACTGCAAGCTCAGTCTTCATAGTCGTAGATCCGGTAGTTGATGTTTCAAAGTAGTCCATCCTATTGAAGCGTTGTAGCACTATTTTGTTGTAACCATTGATGTGGTGTACCATTGTTTCCGGGAGGCTGAGGTTGTATCTTTTTGTCCACGTACGCTTTTGTGATGATGAGGTGGAATCATTGTTTAGAACCCAGAGAGATGAGGTGAAATCACATAATCCTATTGTCGATCCTTCATTAATGACAATGAGCTTAAATTCGTTTAATCCTAGAGCTGCTTGGTATATGATAGGTGGACATAAAGTTATGGTCAATGAGGTTGTGTTTAAATTGCAAGATACTATTGTTGTTGTTTTGTTGTTGTAGTGGTGTTGGAGGAAACACAAACTATCTTTATGAAGCACTCCACTTGTTTTTGAATTTAATGATAGTGTCCATTTTAGGTGGGATTGTTGATAGAGTTTGTTATCCATTGATTGGTTAGAAGGCTATAGGATGCTATTGAATGTAGTTTGTCATTGCAAAATATGAGCTTTAGAACTCTGTAATCCTTGTGTTGTTTTGCGTAGCCTATTCCTAAATCTAAGTGGTCTACTATTTGGGGGGAGGCTAGTGGAATTGTATTTATATGTGGGAGATTGAGAATTTTGTTAATAGATGGGTTCCATAATCGAAGGGGACTTATTGTAGGTGTCGTGATGTGTTGTTTTTGTAGAAATAAGCCATACCCACTATGATGTATATTCCAAGTTCCGATTTGGTTAATCTGTCCTAGAGCTTGAATTGGTTGTGGCTGTTGGGTAAGAGAGGTTGCGGAACGTAGAATACATTGTTGATTTAAGTTTTCAATGGTGAGAAGTGTATGTTCTTGGATATTTGGCTTGTAGTTTTGAAGGTGCATTTGTTGGAAATCAGGGCTTCTAATTAAGTACCTCTAGTGTTGACATACACACTGATATTTTAGTAATTCTTTAACTGAGAGTCTGCTTAGTATTTCTTGTAAAATAGAGCTAGGAATATACTGATTGTGTTGTGTCTGTGGTGGGCGTGGGTCCGACATATTACCAAGAGGTGGATCCATTGTGAATAGATGTATTCTCCTGCAATAGTAAAAGATGATTGTAGTTAGTATTTTGATATATTAGAGTAAGAGTATGGACGGTATTTTAATATGATATATACATTATATATATCATATATATGCATATAGAAATATGGAATATTTAAAGAGTAGCTTTGCTTAAAGATTCAGAAAGGTATGTAATTGTATTGACGTTGTATGATTAAATGATCAGTGAAATATGTTTTTATATAAAAAAATTGAACTTCAAATATAAAGTAATTTAACCTTATAAAGTTGTTGCAGCATATGGATGGAATAAACATAGGTTCATGTCAACTACTTCCAAACCTTTATATTTTCCTATAGGTAGAACAAATTATATAGGCCACAGTAATTGATGTTATTGGTGAAATAATAAGGCAGCTGAATTCGTAAATTGTGAAAAGAAAAAAATAGGCTTGCAAAATGCCAATTAACCAGACAAGGCAAGTTCACATGTATGATTCTGAAAGTGCTAGTGAATATGCATAATTGGTAGAAACTGCTACTCTTTGATACAAAACAAAAAAAAAGTATCTGTGCAATATGTAAACTCCAATTTAAACCAAAATCTCAGCAAGGATGAGTAGGTGATGGAACTTTGAGGACGAAGGGCGTGACTTGTAGAGAATTGGATAAAATTGAAGTTGAATTACCTTGGATGGATGAAACAAGGTTGATGGGGATTGAGGAGGCAACAATTGATGATTTAGTAGTTCGTGCATAGGCTGGATTCGTGCTCAATTTTGATAGAGGTTGTGCTGGATTTGTCTGACAGAAGAAGATCCAGAAAGTAAGGATAACTATGGCGGGCGTTGAACAGGGATAAAGATGAGGATGGATTTGTTGACGGCTATGTGGATGGATCAACAAAGCACAGATGGGCAACAGTAGAGGTGGCGGAAGAAGGAGAGGTGATAACACTTGATGCTGGTCACGAGGAACGGAGGAGGAGGTGGACACGAAGGCGATGGAAAGGTCGACGGCAGAGTAAGGAGATGGTGACACGGGGAACAACTTTGGGCTGCCACGGAGAAAGAGGGAAATACGTACCCTAATAGCAATAAGCATAAAACTATTCTCACAAAAAAAAGGTATAAAACTACTTTATAAAATAATTCAGCACTCCATTCCCACATTCCCCCTGTTTACCACATACAACACCGTTTTATATCAGCAAGAGACTTTATAAAAATGCCTTTGTTTATTTTTTGATTAAATATAAAATATTATCTACTTTATTTATAAAATATAAATCTACTTTATTTTTTTATTTATAAAATATAAATCTGGTAATGGTCTCTATATAAAATATTATCTACTTTATAATATAGAGTATATCTACTTTATAAAAATGCCTTTCTTTATTTTTTGATTAAATAAAAATGCCTTTGTTAAATTGAGAAAGGATAATGACTCAGAAAAATGTCGGCTTTATATGTGAATGAGATAGGAGAACGGGAATAAGGGTCCTACAAGGCAGCTGAATTTTGAACCACCGATGAGACAGGCAAGAAGCTAATTTTTTTTTGTAATAGTCGAGACAATTGATAGGGGATATTTAAAATAAAATAAAGCAAAGCGGTGCAGCGGTGAACAACAATTGCAGAGTAGGCGGCACGAGGAGGCAGATGGCAAAGTTAGTGGGTAATGTGGTGACAAAATAAGAAGCGGCAAGTTAGTAGGAGGTGGAGTATTTATTTATGACAGTTTAAAAAGTGTAGCTCTATAAATACCAAGTGAGTATTGTATAATCGTTAAAATAATAAATATTTAAACAAATGGAGAGTGGAAAAACAATGAGAGTCTGTGTGTGGCAAGGAGGGGATTTTGTGAGAGGGATTCCAACATATATAGGGGGGTATAAAACAAGTGTCACAGTACCAGTTCAAGAGTTTACGTTTAAATATGTTTATAATATGTGTAAGCCTTACAGCGAGTCGGTTTTGCCATATAATTTCTATTATCGTGGTCCTAAATGGTTAAACCCATGTAAACATATTCCTATGATTAGGAATGATGATTTTGATTTAATGAGATATATGAGCGAGCATGAGAAAATCTATATATATGTTTGCAGGACTGATTTACGTTATAAGTATCTTTATTTAGAGTCAATTAGCGATATTTACACTCTTGGAGATGAAAGTATTTGCAATTGTTAATTGTGTAGGTGCGGTATGTAATATTACTGATTATGATGTTGTAGTTTCATGTCAGTAGTTTAGTTTTACAAGGTTGAGTTACTGTAGTTTGTAACGGTTGTATAATTGATATAAGCATGTTTGTAAGTATGTGTATTTTTTTAATCTATCCTTCTGTATTAGTAGTCTTTATTGTCAATTGTATTTGTATTTTGGTTGTAATCAGTATGTATATTGAAATTGTAAGATTTGTTTTGTTTGATATAAATATTTATTCTACCCGTTTGTTGAAAGGAAGAGATTGGGAGTAGTATTTTGTAAATTTAACCATTGTTTCATTACGAAAAATGGTAATATTGTTTGACCATGCCTACAACATGGGGAGTGGTTGTAGACGCTATCAAAAAAGCTTAGTAATTAACGGTTTCGTTGAATTCTGGATCCAACTCTATCAATAATCGAGCCGGATTTTGTATATATGACGAAAAGAGCTTGAATTTTGAATTTAATACCGAACTTTGAATTAAAAGATTTTGGTGAAGTTATGTTATTTGGATTAAATAGTCATAAAAAATGTAGGCTATACTTTATTCAGAAATAAAATTTGGTAATTTGTTTTGGTAAATTATATAAAGGATAAAATAATATAATGTAAAGAAGATTTGGTTAGGCTTAGGCTATATCACAGTAAATATTTTTTCGAAGACTCATGAAGAAGAGGATGAGATGGTCTAAATTGGCGAATTTAATGTATATAGCCAAAATATCTGTCTGCAGTGACCACGAGGGGAGGAAGGTAGGATGAGGCTGCCTACTTGAGGAGGGATTACATTTTGTTCCCTATATATAGAGTGCTTCACTGCTTCATTTACTAATTCAAATTGAGATTCGATTTTTTCTATGTTTGTGGTTTAATTAGGCTAGCTATTATGTCTGAATCTTTTGATGTTAAACTTTGTTTATGGAGTGGTGGGTCTTTTAGAGATGGCATGCCAACTTATGTTGGTGGTTCAAAACTTTCAGCTCGTATTGATTTTGGGAAAATGACATTTGCTTTAATTCATCGTATGTGTAAAAAGTTTTCTAGGAATATTTATTTTTTGGGACCGCATCGTTTCTATCCATCTCAATATATGTTGTTATCAACCAATGATGATATGGATTTACTTAAGCAGAGTATTTTGTGTAATAAACTTGAGATCTATGTTTCGGATGAACAACTTAATCCTTCATATATATATGATCGTCATTGCGCAAATGATTTAGCTGATGTCTCTATTTATGAAACAAACATGGATAATGAAGATGAGACGAATTCTGGATGTTTAGATGATGGAGAAGTTACCAATGGCGATGAGATCTAATGTTAGATGTACTATGGAGGTGTTAGATTTGCCAGTCTTATGTATTTAAATATGAGTTGCATTGTTTAGATAATAAAGTGGGTTTTAGTTATGAAATACAATAGATGGTGTTTTAATAGTTGTGGTATTTTAGAATTATATGTAATTTCTTCCTTCACTGTTGTATAAGTTCTATTTCGGATTGAATAATTCTATTATATTGCTCATCTCTGAGTTTGCTCATGTCTCAAATGGATGTAGAAAAAAATTGATAAAATCTATCGTCTGAAAAGAAAGGAGATAAAGCAAGAAGTATACTGATTTATTTAAAACCATGTCAGAATTTGGGAAGTGTATATCTGAATGATTAAATGCAGAGCGATATAATTTGCAAGTAAAACAGAATCAAGAAAGCTAGAAGATTCATGATAGATGGTCATGGTAGCAGGTGGAAAGGGAGATGTTAAAGTTTTAAAGAAGGCAGCAAAAAAAAACATAAGTAGAAGGACAAAGGATAGTTACGGTATTTGAAGGCCTTGAGCATCCATGCATGCCTACAACATCCTAAGGGCTCGGGAACTGTTAACCAACTCCTCTCTCTGGTGCTCTGGTCTGGCCAGACTTGGAGCTCCTCCTTGATGTGGAGTGTGAGTATTTCAGCCTTGCATAGCCCTTCGGGACCATATTCATCTTGAAGTGTTTTACTTCTGAAATCGTAGACACCCAAGGAAACCTGAAATGAAGCAAACACTTTTGACATTCAACCCAGTTGGATAAGCAGTGGTGGCGACGGCTCCGAGGAGAGGTGATATCCAGGACCTGCAAAATGAGAGAGAGAGAGAGAGAGAGGTGGATAGGAGAAAATAATATTATAAATATCTCAAAAATCTTGGTTCTATTCAAACCGATAAACCTCAGCAACCTATATCTCTTTGTTTTGATCTCATAATTGGTTCATAACTGGAGGCTTTCATTCCCTTGTCTTCGGGCTCATGCATAATTTTCCCAACAATTGGTATCATAGCGAAATTTTCCGTAGAGATTACAGTAGAGCTGTATGGACATCTGATGTTAAAGCAGAACATGAAACACATGATAAGTTGTCTTTATGGACAATTTATACTAATATTTCCCTTATTCTTTTAACGCTCAACTATCCCGATAATTCGTCTAAGCAAATCTCAACTTCGTCAATTTGGGATTCGGGATTTTCCTTGGGAGGTTTCGGGAAGGAATTGGATGGAATGTAATAATATCTATTTGAGAATCTGAAAAAGAGAAGAACCAAAACACAAAAAAAAAAAAAGAAACAAGGAAAAGGAGGAAAACTTAAGCAAGTAACCTTGGGCTTTAAACCAAACATTGGAGAACATATGTCCAGGCAAAAGAGGACCTGCAATTACAAAATCACAAGGTAAACCTCACAAATGACATTAAGAGGTAGGATTGAATTTAGAGGTTTGAACCAATGAAGTTGGTACAATTCCAAACAAAAACCAAATCCAAGTCAGTAGGTAGCTACAACAAAATCGAAATCAACATCAAAAGGAATCCCAAAAGGAAGAAAAAGAACCAGATTTAGAGAGCCATACTTGTAGATTGTTTTAAGATCTACATGAAGTTTGGGTATTTGGTGAACAGATCCCTTCTCGTATATGATCCTGTTCTTCAAAGCTGGAGACCAGAGATCCATCTCAGTCAAGTGAAGGAGAAGATGTTCTTAAAAGCTGGAGATTGTAAAGCCTAAAATAAAGCAAAGTAGGCTGAAGAAAGAGTAAACCAAAGTAGTCAAGTGAATCAGAAATTACCTGTGATATATAGGAATGTGATTTGGAAGAAGAAGAGCATGGTAAGAGAGATAGGGATTACGAGTGTGACTAAGAATTTCCATCAAATTGCGAAAAGCATGAAATCAAATAATATGAAAGATTCAACATATATCAGAGGGAAGAACATTAAAATGAATTGTACCAACACCAATAATAAGCAATAAATAGAGGAAATAGTTATTATGTAGGTAACATAAACGTTGTGTCAAAAACAAAGTTAATTACAAACCACACAAGCAAAAACGAAAGCACTAAGGGAATGGAGATTATACTAAAAACAGCCCTGACTCCAAACCACACACAACCAAAAACTGAAGTTACAGGTGTAAAAGAGATTGTAGTAAATTCACCCCTATCTCCAAACTGTACACAAGGGTAAACTGCTACGCAGAAATTGTAGTTTTAGGTTCAAAATATAACCAAAATACTTAGTGACAAAAGTTATGATGTGATCTATAATACTTAGTTTCCTTCAATATATTTAAGCTCCCATTCCATGTCACCATTGATCAGAGGGGTAGGATTTGGTGTAAGGATCAGAGGGATTCTCTTCTGGCGGAGACTTTCCAAAGCATTAGAAGTGAAGGAGTCCCTTTCCTGTTGAGTAATGAAAATTGGTCATTATAAATTTTTATATATAAGAGCGTTATATGCATTGAAATGATAATGTAATTAAGTACTTACCGTGTCTGATATATTATGAAAGTCAACTGCTTTAATGTTAAGTAATTTCTCAGAAGTTTTGGTCATGGCTGCTAAATCTGTCTTGTTGTCACCTTCTTCAATTGTGAAATCAATAAACATTCTGGGATGCAAGGAATAAGTGTATGATTAGTATTCTTAAAGAAATGGTTATTTTAAATGTATTTGCATTATATTAGAGAGGATATTTACTTGGTGGTGTACAGGGTTGAGTCCGGACAGTTTGTGCACATCTGTTTGTCGCTTGTTTTGCCATAAAACTTTGTAAAACATTTGGGACAGGAGACGGAAGTACGGGGGCTGTTACTTCCGAAGCTAATGATGGAGACAAGTACTCTGATGTTTGTGTCTGGCTGCGTTGATGATGGCTGCAGGTGAGTGTTTAAAGTCATTGACTGTTCTGTTATAGATAAGTAATAACAAGAGCAAGAGTTGACAAGTTTTCTGAGAAGTTAAGATAAAAGATTACATCCATATTCAGAGCTTCAGCAAGTGTATACGTATCAATTTGATGTGTGTGTGTCTGAACATCATTGATACTCATCTTGCGTTTGAGGAGCATATCTTTATTTGCTTCTGCCCAGTTTTTTATTTCCACATTTATGTAGGGTAAGAAATGTGAAATATATGTAATGTTAAGATGTAAGATACCATATCCTAAGAGTTGTAGGTCTCTCATCTTCTGAGTTCACATCAATCTGACTTCCAAAACTTGTTGATAGGATAGTTTTGCCTGTCACCAATTAGTAAATCAGTTAGATAAGTATGGTTATATGAATATAAAGTAAATTGTTTGTTTTGAGTAAATATTATATCCTTACCTTCATATTGCGTTGTACGAACATCATTAAAGACAATGATAGCTGTTGTTGTATCCCAATCTGGAAGGGTTTGACATTCATGAGCATATGATTTCCATGCTGTCAGTTGGATAGTTTCATTGATGCTACAAGAAAAAAAGTACGATTTTAATTTGTAAGTAAAAAGTAGTATGAAATTGTGGTTAATTTGTACATGAACATTTTGGAAGATGTAACCTGTCATCTGTTACAAACAAGTATGCCAAATCAACTGGGTGCCCACTGTTTTTTGATGTTACTTGTTGAATTTCATTAGCACGAAGTACTGCAACAGCAATATCTGGGAAAACAAAAAAAATGTGTGTTAAGATTCAGGATGTAATATGTATTTAAAAGTAGAAATGAAGTGATAAAGTATTTGTACCAAATGTTGGACCATGAACCATTGTGTGAATTTCCGACAATGGGATGTGAATAGGCCTAAATACTGGGTAGTCTGGTGATGGCTTTAGAAGCTTGATGATTGTACTTACTGATAGAATAAGTTGTTTCTCTCTTGGATACATCGAATACTGGACCAGAACATCTCTATATATAGGTTTTGTGATTTCATATGCTTGACCTATGACGAGAAGTTTGTTTAAGAAAGTAATCTGCTTTTCGACTGCTCCTGCTCTTCTTCTTGTTCCCTAGTAATGAAATGTATACTATTAACAATAGAGATCTTAAAGTATTACTGCGGAATTGGGAAAAGATGTATGTACCTGTTCATCCATGAATGTGTAACTTTGGAAGGTTGGTTGTCCTTGATATTGAGTTGCATCTTTTTTACCAAGAAGCTTCAAGATCAGAGTTTTTTCTATTGGTGTATTGCTGGAGGCAAGGTCTTGAAGAAAGGCTTTATTCGATTGCGATGCCATTCTTGTCAATATCTATCAATAACAAAAGGTAGGGGGAAATGACATTAGGTTGTGTATAATTGTTAGTTCAAAATTGCATTGAGAAGCCATTCCAATTTTATTCAATCATGTGGATAATTATCGTGAATGAATCTCAATGTTGTTTACATATTACTGAGGTTATGAACAAAGTCAAAATTTGGTAACTTTTATCTAACCATGAAAATTTCTGTCTACAAGATAAACTGAAGAAAAAAGATTAGTTTCTATATGTTAAAAACTCTTGAGAAACATTAATGTTAATTCTATTAAATTGGTGAGTACTTGGTGTTAATTAGGTGACTTCATTTTGGATATCAAGAGAAGCAAAAACAAGAGTATAGCATACCCAATTATTTTGTGAGCCTAGAAAATATTATCAGTGACAAGCCTTTTTGTTTAGAGCTTTCTGCAGCATCTTCTATTTTGTTTAAGCACATTTAACATTGTGTTAGATGTGATTACAAATTGATATGCTCATGTAGACATACATATGGACCAGTTCATCATATTTAATACATACATATTGAAGAAAGTGTCAGTGATTTTGTAGATGAAGTACATGATTCCTTAATTTGTATAATTGCAGTATTACGGTGTTAAATACGTTAACAAGTTTACATGTTCATCTACAAATACATATGATGGGAGTGAAATCATATTAATGCATGCATATTTAAGAAAGTGGCAATGAGTTTCTAGATGAAGTCCATGGTCCCCTCATTGACAAGTCTGTGTAATGTTTTACACCTTTTGATTCATATATGAAATGCTGAATTTCCTTGGTTATTATATGCCTATTGCTAAGCTAATTATCTCTATAATTATTGATGATCTGCAAATTGTGTGAAAACGATTTGAATTTATACATGCATGGTTCTAATATGAGGAAAAAGCCAACAAAAAAGAAAAGCCACTTATAAAGGGAAAGCAAGAAATAAAGAAGAAAAAATGAATGTTGAATGAAGAAGGAATAAAGACTTAAGAGATTATCAGACTTGTACTTCTAATGAATAATTTGTTTTTCCAGAGTTATCGAACAAAACATAGAATATAGAAGGGGAAGAAGAATGTACTTTAACCTTCAACAGATTTAGGGATTGAAGTGGGGCTAATCTGGTGTAATTTGGGGTTGTAGTGGGGAAGATGAGTATTTAATTAGGTTAGGGATTAGGAAGTGGTATTTGTGGTGACATGTGTTGAGTTATTAAGCATAGAAGGACATGTGTTGCTTCCATATGGTTTTGATGCTTTAAATATTGTTTTCATAGATTATAGTGGGTTTAGTTAAATGGATATTATATATTGGTCCACTAAGTCACGTGTTTTGGTAATGGTTATTTTCTAAATGGCACGTGAGTAATAGCAAACATGTGGAAATGTTCAGCAACAATAATGAACAAGAAGGCAGGGCATTGGACTGCTGTTGTCCTAGGATTAGCATAAAGAAGAAGAGGTTTATCTAACCCTTCTCTTTTTGTAGTGCTCAAAAGTTTCCATACGCTTCTCCATGAACAACTTGTCAAAATTCCGGTGCACTCATGGAAGTTATATGATCATAGACTCTTAATTGTTGTTACCTGAACACCGAAGACAAGAGATCCAGTAAGGACACTAGACAAGTTTTCCAAGCAAAGCAGATGCAAAAATAAAGGAAACTGATTCACAATTTGATTTATGCAGATCAAGCAATAGACGAATTGGGCCTTATCCCTTTCGAAAATGGTGTACTTTGACTTGGATGATCATGGAGGGAGGTTCAAGAAACATACCCTAACCTGTGTTTGTACTGCCATTTGCGAAAAAACCGTTGCATCCTCTCAAGTTAATGAGTCGGTGTATCCTCCGGGGAGAGTATCTTCATGTACCACACATTGTTCACAAATGACCTGCACAGAGAAGTCAAAGCAAGATATAATTTTGTAGGGCAAATATGAACTGAATGGAGAGGAAATTTAATGATCATGAGGAGTTAGGTGATCTTAGAGGGTCTTCTAACTTGCCCTCCATCCCAAACATCTGACCCAGCTCCCCTCGCAGCGGATGATAGCTGCTGAACTGGGAAATGTCCAGTGAATGTCCAACCAAACCTGATTTGTACACCTATCCATGAGAAAACACCATATTGTCTCGTCAGCCTGACTTAGCAGGAGTAAAACATACAAGTGCAAACAGCCGAGCTTGTACCTTGACAAATGTTGGGGTTGATTGAGATCGAATAGCGGCGAGAGAGAACAGAGAGGAAGTCGATTGAAGTTGGATGGTCCGTGCTCAACTCAGATAGAGACTACGGAACTCCGGTAGAGATGGTGGGCTCGTACCTTGACGAATCTAACTTTAAACCATTGAGGTGAGTTAACGGGTCTTTGCCACTTATCGTTGCATAGCTGCAATAGAAAGGAAGAAATGAATGAAGGCAACGTAACAAAAGCAAAGATCAAATCCAATTAAAAAGAGTGATACTAACACTATGAGTGTGTCCTCAATTGTGGGAGCTAAAATTCCAACTGATCCAACCGTCCAATTCAGAAGAAGAACTCTGGTGGTCATAAGAAATTCATTGGACAGTAAGACCTTGTAACAAAGATTTTTATTCATATGAAATTTGGCTGACCCGGAATGGGACACATGTCCAAACGTTGGCTTGAAGCCAACAACACCACATAGAGCTGCAGGCATTCGCACAGATCCTAACAGAAATAACAGTACTGATCAAAGTATTCAGTTTGCTTCAAAACCGAAACATGTTTTTTAAGATGAGATTTTCAAGTAAAAAGAAATGTAGTGAAAACTTACCACCTCCATCGACACCAAGGTCCACAGGACACAGACCGGCACTCACAACTGCTGCAGACCCACTGGATGAGCCTCCAGAGATCCCTTGGTTGAATCTCTTGATTTTACTTTAAAAAATGCATTACGAAAACAGTTATTGGTCAATACCCATAGTGAAGATTTATGCCACTCGTGCCAGCTCCAGGCTCATGCATATTCGTCTTGCCAACAAGTACCGCCCCACACATCTTAAGGTATTTGACATAGGATGCATCTTTAGTGCAAGGCCTGAATTTGTGCAGCCATCTTAAGGTACTTGACGTCACGGACTATGCACGATTAAACACATCTTTAAGCATTCCCTACCTAGAGCAGGCTAGACCAGAAAAGGCTCAAAGAAGTGCAGTATTCAGAAATACCATATTACCTCCAAGTGATTGATATTTAAATGAACCTGCATTCTAAAAGAGGAAAGGGTTAAGGCCAAGTGAAGAGATCATATGTGCAAAGAAATACAATATAGAAAACATTAGAAAGTTAAGGAGCAAACTCATGTGGAGATCAGAATCAAGAAATATCTGCATTAATATTCAGTGAATCATAAGATTCATAACATTTTACTCAACTGTAAAGCAGAAATAAGTTTATATCTTTGGAGATGAAAATCTCAAACACCGAACACTTTCTCCTCTGCATCCAATAAAAACACTTCAAAACCCACTTCAACTCTTATAACAAATCGAATCCCTTGAGGAATTGCCTGAATCGCAAAGATCCAATCAACTCTTATAGACAAATTATCTGACAACGACATGATTTGACAACGAAACTAAAATCTCCGTGACCTAATTCTAGATATATTCACTGGCTTGTATGAAATCTGATGAACAACAGCCACAAAATGTTGATGAAGCTCAACAGACCACACAACCCGTGGCTTCTTCAGAGTAAAACCATCGTCCTTTTCCTCAGCCTCATCATCTGAATAAGCTCCTTAAGAGAACTCCCCATTCGTGTAGGACATTTTACTTTCTAGAGCCGTGAATCTGTTTGCGAAGTCTCTTAATAGGCACAAAACCTATAATCTCCTCAATTAGGCTTGCGATATCAAACTGGAAAGGAATTAAATCTGAGAGAGGTATCTCTAGGTACACAAACCATCTGCATTTGCTGGCTGTTTTTATGAGCTCAAAATCGGTGACAATTTAAAGCTCAAAATCAGTGACAATTTAAAGCTACAAAGATTGAGTTAAAAAAGGGTGCAAAAAAATCTGCATTTGCTGGCTGTTTTGCTATTACTGCCGGTTTTATGACAGCAAAAAAATCTGCATTTGCTGGTTGTTTTTTATGAGCTCAAAATCTGCATTTGATGACTGTTTTTATGAGCTCAAAATCTGCATTTGCTGGCTGTTTTGCTATTACTGCCAGCTAGAGCAAGATAATAAAAGACTAGTGATATGTAGTCTTGATAGACAAAAGCCAAAAACAACCTCAGAAGCTACATAGGTCCAATGATATATATAGAGTAAGCTGAATAACAAAAAAAAAGCGCTTTTGAATCACAACTTTCATTTACTTCAATGTAAATATGATGGTTACACATTGACAACTTCCTGTAAATCAGTCAGAACTAAAAAAAGAGAAATTTCAATACAAATACAAGTGCCACAACACCAAAGATAATTCTCAATCTGCATTTGCCACCGCTCAATCCACTCTCTTTCTCATCTTGAAGCCTTCGGATCTCACTCATATATGCTCGGATGTCATCCTCTTTCACATCTAATACAACCTTCACTTGAATTATCTCATCTCTTAACATCGGGATTAATTGCCTTGTTGGAGCACATAATGGGGCGTCGAACCATTCCCACACTCGACAACCTCCTGACTGTATTGCAATAAGCAAAAATTCAAGTGGAAACAACAACTTAACTCCATCTGTCATAGAAGCAAAAAATTCAAGAAGGAAACATCAATAAAGTGATTACATACCTTGTAATTCTTACATCTCATAAATCTCCTTCCTGGATTTCCATCTGTCATGGAAGTGAAATATTGACACTCAACTCCACATTCAAATATTCTCAGTCTAGAATTTCTCATTCCACTTTCTCATGAATAAACATGAATTTATACCCCTTTTCATTTTCACCTTTCACATATCAACAAAAAAAACTACCGCTTAGAAAGATTTCCCCCAAAATTCTCATAATCGAAAACCCTAATTTTAACAACATAGCATTAGATTGCCACTGCTGCAAGATCCTTGTGAATCAGCCGCCATGAATGAACAACCATCGCTCATACCTCTCGATTGGATTGCTCTCTCTCTTCTTCGCTCTTCTCTGTTTCCTCTGTAAGTATTTTACTTTCCTTTTATTTTCTTTTATTTTTTAAATGAAAACGTTAAACATTTAACCAAGGGGTATTTCACAAAAAAAATACGAAACCTCAGGGGCATTTGGCGAATTATCCCAAACTTTTGTACACCCAACGAATTTACCCTTATTTCAGGGGCACCAGGCAAAAATTCCGAATTTTTTATTGTCTCATTAGCATTTTGGTTGGAATTTTAACAACATTTTAAAAGCATACGTATTATTTATTGTTAATATGAACATAGTTTGTATGTCAATTTAACATTTATAAATTTTATATGTTTTTGGTTGGAAAAACTAATTAAATAACCCAATCTTTGAAGAGTGTTAAAAAATATCCCTACCTTTTAGCTGTTAGAAAAATAACTCAATCATTGGAGGAGGTGGTAAGAAAGTATTTCGATTTTTTTGATGATAAATCTGGGCAAAAACGATGACATATAATTGGCGAAATTAAGATTTTGAGGAATTTTGGATGATATTGACTTGTTTTAATGAGAATGATATTGTTTGACCAATTTCATGTCATTGTTTTAACCCAATTTATTGCCGAAAAAATGAGTCGGGATACTTTGTTACCACCTACCCTAAGGTTGAGTTATTTTTCTTACAGTTAAAAAGTGAAAATATTTTTTTAACACTCCTACAAAGGTTGGATTATTCTAATTAGTTTCGCCTTTTGGTTTAAAGAGGATACTTGTATCAAGACCTGTCAAAACACAACCCAACCCGGTTGACCCGACCCGAATGCCCGGAAAATTTCCGACCCGAACCCGGAAATTTTGACCCTTGGAAATTTTTTCTAACCCGAACCCGAAAACCCGAAAATTTTCTGGGTAATCTGGGTTTCGACCCGGTGACCCGATTGACCCGGTAATTTTGACCCGATTTACCCAATTGACCCGGTGACCCGATTGACCCGGTTGATTTATAATTATATATGATTAAATTTTTTTATGGAGATTCCAATTTATCACATTTTATAATTACAATCACTTGATCTTTCATTTTCAAATCAACTTTTATATTTATTTGTATTGTGTAATACTTCGTCCGATCGATAGTATTTGATTTTTTCGTTTTTGAACAGACTTTTTTAAGAAGATAAAATTCTAAAAAATATTAAAATATTAAAAAAATTATATGCTTATTACTAATTGCATGAAATTATTTTTGAAAAATTATTTGAAAATTTGATATTTTATATATTATTGCATTTTATTAAAAATTATGAGAAATAATAAAAAATCAAATATTTGTTTAATAAAATGTAATAATATGTAGAATATCAAATTTTTAATAAAATTATTTTAAAAAATTATTTGAAATTTATATATTATTACATTTTATTAAAAATTACGAGAAATAATAAAAATCAAATATTTTAGATCAGATGTAGTATATAATTACAAACGCTAGAACTTATGAACAATGTCTTTAATTTTAGATTTTTAAATTTATCGCAAAATTATCAAATTATGATTTTTTTAATTTAAAAAAGAAAAAATTGACCAAACCGAAATGACCCGAAACCCGGTCAAACCCGGGTTCGAATCAACCCGGAAATACCTGAAACCCGTATTACCCAGAATCCGAAGTGACCCGATTCGAACCCAACCCGAATGACCCGATACACAGGTCTACTTGTATCTTATTTAGAGTCATTTTAAGTAGAGATCCGAATATGTACATGCAAAAGGCTAACATCTAACATATATGGATGAGAGCCCAAATCATCTCTCTTCCTTTGTGGCCCATCTAGCAATTGCAAGCCCAATTGTTTTTTTTTGTTAATGTTCTCTATGATTTTACAAGAAATTAAGTTGGATGCCCAAATTGATTTTCAAACTCAAACCCAAATTGATGAATATATTGCATGTTATAATGAAGCTAACAAGTAACAACACATCACCAAGTTAATTAAAATACCTTAAATCTGTCTTATAAAAAAAACAAAAACCCTTGAATCTAAAACATGAACGATGCAACTGCTAGGAAGAGGCAGATCAACAAGATATGGTAAACAACAATTGCAAAAGAGCCTGGAAATGCAACCACAAACACCAAAAGCAATGCCAAGTGAATGTTGGTGGTGATCTTTGACATCCAAAGGCTTCTTTTTTAGTTCGAAATTGTTCGGATCTTTCGAACTTTCAAAGAACTCTTTCCAGAACGATCTAGAATTTCAAGTTCTCATCTGAAAAAAAAAAAAGAAAAATTAACTCAAACACTAATTAACACATTTAAATTTATGCCATGTATAATCAAGAGGCTTTATAGGTACCGATCAAGCTTCGCAGTGATGATCAATGGTGTATAAGCTCAATGAATCCTGCAGACGACGTCGAACATGTAGTGTGGGCGTCTGCAATTGAAAGAAGACATCGATCAAGACCCAAAAAAGCTTGGGATGAAACTATGGAGCTTTCAATTAACAATTAGCATGTTTAATGGCCTACAAGAGGGCTTTTATAGATATATATACCAAAGTCGTATTTGATTATTTGTAACAGTGGTGTTAGGGTTGAACTGTAGAAGTCAACTCTCAATTGCATACACAGATCCAGATCGATATAGGTAAATAATTAAGGTGAACTTAATTTTGGAGCGTGGAATAAGTTTGATGGAGAAAGAGATCCAATAAGAAGATGAATTCGTGCAAGCCAGTGTTGAATTATACTCGGAGTATGATATTAACATGTATAGTGTAATACATAAATTAAGTGTTAAGGATGATTCAATTCACTCTTTAAAAATACGTGCAGACAATCTACTTTCTTAGTGGCAAATCTAGTCTTAATCCAGTCGATCTGAATGTGGAGCTGGTACACCAAAAAATCGAGTATAGACTTTACTATGACTCGTGATTGGGGTTGTGTGTACAGACGCACTCACGCACATGTGTACTAATAAGTTTAGTGAAGTTTCATCTTATAATTAATTGATAATATGAACTGGAGTAGTTTATCGACTTATATACTACTCCGTATATTATTATTTTTATAACGAGATCCAGTCGACAAGAGTACGTCATGTACCAAGTAAATCGGTTTGTGCCAACCGACTAGACCCAATGATAAGAAACAAGGTTAATCTCTTATATACTACTCTCTCCGTTATGAAATATAAGTCCATTGACTTTTTGCACGCTTTTTAAGAAGTTAAAAACTATATAAAATAATATTTTTTATTAATTTTTTTACAAAGTCTTATATATATTACTAATAAGTATATAGTTATGTAAAAAATTTAATAAAAAATATTATTTTATATAGTTTTTAACTCCTTAAAAAGCATGCAAAAAGTCAATGGACTTATATTTCAAAACGGAGGGAGTATATTTTTTTGTAATAAAGTAATAAATCGAGATCAAACAGACCTAATTCTCGCAAGGTCGGTAAACCGGCAAACGGGAACACCGTCTGAAACAAATACAAACAAAAAAACTAAAAACTCGACGATTCATAGTAGACTGAAGCAGAATGGAAAAGAAGTCTTGAATGTAACCATAGGGAGCCAGATGTCAGCCAAAAACGCTAGTGAAAGGCAAGTCTCGAGCACTACTAGAGTAGCACCGCTAGAGAGCAGGTATAACAGGACACGGTCCCTTGGTGGTATGAAGCCAAACTCTGAAGAAGCGCCTCCTAGTCAAAGCAGTTGTCGCGAAGACACAACCACGACCCCGACCAACCGAGACCCAAACTAACAACGAATGAAATACCAAAAACCAATGACATGCAAAAAAATAACACCAACTAAACCCAACCCACGAACAATCAAGCAAAACGAAACAGAGGACGTTGATTTCAATATTACACCATAAATTACCCCTTATTTTTATCATTATAATTATTTGTTATATATAGTTTTTGTTTCCTTAACCCTTGCGCCCCAAGTAATAATACCTTAGGCCCTAAGAATTAAGACCTTGAGCCCAAAGAAATTGTGGAGATCGATAGATGGTTTACCACCGAGATCCAAGAGAAAGGGGTGGATCACTGTCGAGGTCACAAATCGTTGCTCTTTAAGTTGGTTCATGCCCAGTTCAAAGCACGGATCTAGGAGATTTTGTACATGGGGAAAGGCCCTTGTATTTTGTGTCCTCGACACATAACGCAATCTAAAGAAAGTACAACATCGACAGAAACGAAGCAGCTTGAAGACACCCTTTCGGAGATGTGACCTCCCATCCTAAAGAAATAGAAGGCGATACTACCAAAATGAAGTACGTCAATGATAACAAGATAGAGTTTAGAGGGCGGTTTGGGGATTTCAGTTTGTGAGGTCGATGAGGAAACTCTCATCAAGATCGATTTGATAAAGGTGTAGAATTGCAAGGGAAAGAAGAAGGCCTAAACAAAGATTTGGAGAATAGATCAATCCACATGTTCAGAGGCCAGTGATGTGGCAAAAACCTGAAGATTTTGGTGGAGAACCGAGAGTGTTTCTACTAAAAATGGTTTTTTACTTTTGTAGAAAGAGGAGTTCTCACCTCTTTCTAGAAAAAAAAGTTGAGGAAGACTATTGACAAGATCACAAAACGACTATTGACAAGATTATTTTCACTAAATTGCAAACAAGTCATTTGTCTCACATGATAGTCCTCTTTCGCGACACAGACAATCTCCATCTCTCAGTTCGGTTTCATCATGCATAAATGATAAAACCTCTCTTCAAACTTCTGGATGTGGATTTAATCAACCATCAATTTTATAAATCAATTTAATCCACCATTAATCACGTTGACATACATATTTCTATTTAATCAATTTAATCCGTCGTTAGTTTAATACATCGTAGCATTTATACTCGTCGTCGCCAAGTGGTATGCCGCACAACGCCAATGGAGGAAGACGAAGGATGGTGAGGTAGTCTGGAAGAAGGTGATGGAGGCCATAAAGGGTTGACATGCGTCATCTCGGACACAAAACAAGAATGAACCTAATAAAATTCATGAAATTGAAGTCAAAACAAGCAAATATGTCAACTACAAAAGTAAAAAATCGAACAAAATTGATTTGTTTTCATAAATGTGTGTGTTCGTATGATGAAACCAATCGAATAAATTGATAGAACAAAGAGGTGAGGCCTTTGCATGACTTCTGCAGATTTTACCCTATCTACACAAAACCATCACGAATTTTCCAGATTTTTAGGAAGTACTCATAGTGCAATCTAATAAAATTAATCTTGTCAATAGTCGTTTTGACGTCTTGCCCTTATGAAAAAAGTTTGATAAGAGTTCTTTTTCTTATATACTATTTGTTTTCACATATCCACGATAGTCTAAACTCTCCTCAAAATGAGACTTAAACGAAGAACAGAGTAACAGAAACAGCCTTGGATCACGTCCGCGGCTCTGTTACCATGAAGAGGATTAAGTTTCCATGAAAGGAAACTGAAGAACTCAAAGAACACAAGAGAAATCGAGAGAGAAACAAGTTTGTTACAATTGAATTGAATAACCGAATTACAAAGCTAAAGGAGAGTGTTCGGTCTGATGCAAAGAAGAAGATATCAAACCACGTCGTAAGGGATCAAATTATGAACTAATGAACTAGGTACAATATTTTGCCCATACTTCCTGTATGCTCACAACTTAAAACTACCCAAAACATTTTTTTTTTAAAATGCTATTTTTTACAGTATGTAAAAAAACTGTCCACTAACTCAAATGCACACTAAAGTTATCGGTAATAATAATAATAATAATAATAATAATAATAATAATAATAATAATAATAATAATAATAATAAACTTTAAAAACGATGTACTAGATTGCTTATTTTTCGTGAACATTAAAGTAAGCAAAATATTTTTTACAACTCCTCACAATTGACCAAATAGGAACTGTAATAATTAATGTTTTCCCTAAAAAAAGTAGCAGTTAAAAAAAATCATATGTTCTAAGATACGTAATGTAGTTTTTATTTTCTGACCCGCTAAGATAATTTTTATAATTAACCTTGACTGCAATTGAAAATTGAGTAAGTTAAGATTTTTTTCAAGTAAAAAAATTGATATTAAAAATTGTGTAGGGTACGTAGTTTTGTAAAATAATTAATATCCTCCAACGAAAAAAAATAAACTGAATTATAGAGGTGATAGTTGCGTAGAAGTGAATCATCAAAACCTCGAAGTGAAGAATAAGTAGGCGTATACGCAAGCCAACTCTTACTCTAATATTAGGCGTAACGGATAACCTTTATATCATATAGTTTCCAAATTATACAAACATTATGCAAAACACAACACATATGAAGTTTACTAAAGATCACCAATTATATGGGTTTGGCTAATTATATATGTACAACTTTGCTTTATCTTTGAGTCTATTTGAATTCGATATATCGTTACACCTTCTAATTTCTGGTACACATTGATACATTAAAAAAAATAATATACAATATTGTACTATATAATATGATAAATCTTTGTGAGATTCTGAGAAACCTCGTCAGATCGTTTGGAAACGGGATTCATGTTAGATTTTTTTTTTGGTTATAAGATCGGGATTCACCCTTCTAATACAAAATTTTAAGCCATTGTGTAAGGGTTTTCTTCTCTCTTATATTTTGTAGCAGTGTTTTGCTCTACTATCCGATGTGGGAAAAGAATTCTAAAACGGTCTATTAAGTGCAGCCTGCATGGTCGAATTGACATTTGAACATTTTTTTTTCTTTTTGTTTTCTTGTTTTTACGACTTTTAGTTCGAACTTTTTTTTGTTTCTATTTTTCAAATGAGTTTTGACATTCTCAACCTCTTTTATCCTTACCCGAATTCAAGAAAATCGATCCAACTCGGATACGCTGTAATATCATGTAAAACCTCTAGGAATCCCACCCATGAGAAGCGGGAGTCATGGCGGATTTATTTTTATTTTTTATTAAAAGGTCAGGATCCATCATTTTAATACAAAAGTTTAACCTATTATGTAGGAGTTTTCCTCTCTCTTATATTTTTAGTGTTTTTGCTCAATAATCCAATATGGGAAAAATATCATAATAATCTTATATTATAAATATAATACAATATTATACATTATAAATCAGAATGTGCGACACAATATAATCACGTCTCTAATATAATACGGAGTATGACATTATACTCAAATTGAGCTAAACTCGAACCCAATACATTATGGACCTCCTATATAATACTATAGGAAAATTTACAGAAAACCACCAGTTAAATATGTTCTTTTACACTTAACCACCCATTAAATTTAAAATTATAGAAAATCACCTATTAAATGGTTTTTGTTAAAAACTCACTACACATTGTCTATTTCTATTAGGATTTTGTTAAATGCATATGATATTATAATATTTTAAGCTTTAAATGGTCTTTGTTAACAACTCACTACCCATTAAATGGTTTTGGGGGTGGGGGTTTCACTTCTAAGAGGGAGGGGGTTTTGACTCTCTAAGAGAGGGATAGGTATTAGTAGTTTCGAGTCCCATAGGGAGGGGTGTTCATATTAGTGGTTTCGACTTTCGAAAGAGGAGTTACAACTCCCAAAGAGAGGGATTTTGGCTTTCATAGGGAGGAGTTTTAGCTCCCATTTCAGTAGAAGTTTTATCTCCTCTCTTTAGAAAGATTAGAGAGAGATAGTGAAATCCGGCCTGAGAGAGTGAGACGGCTAGAGGGTAGAGTCCCATTGGAGGAGGGAAAATAAGAGGTCGATGGGGGAGGGATATAGAGGCAGGCTGGTCAAGGACAAGGCTAATGAAGTGGTTCCGAGAGAGGTGGCGATTGAAGGGTGGAGGACCGGGAGTATGCGGTGGGAAGTGTTCTAGAGTGCGTGAGAGTTGAAGACGATGGAAGGGGTGAAGGATGAAGAGTTGACGATGGCAGGGGAAAGGCTGAGGAGGAGACGCGGGTGGGGGGAGGGCGGGGGGTATGCGACTATGGGGGGGAGGAGTGGCTGATAGGGAGTGGCGGTGGTGGCAGAAGGAGAGGAGAGGGTGTGGTGGTGGTTGAGGGAGAAAGATATCATTTTATAAAACATTAGTATTATTTTATGATAATAACATTGTCGGTTTAAAATAAAACGCAGCCATAGTATGTGAATGTCAAAATGAGTAATTAAAAAAAACGTTGTCATAGTATGTGCATGTCGAAATGAGTAATCATATATAAAAAAAAATTAAATTTTTGTAACTTCTTACATAATTTTCAAAATGAGTAATATAATCTCTCATTTTGAAGCTCTCAAAATAAATTATAGTACATGAATGTCAATCTAAATAAAATATAAAATGATTGTAGGTTATTAAAATAAGATTAAATTAAAGTGATTAATATATCTTCAATTTTCAAACATTTATAACTTTTTACTCGGATATCAAATTAAAGCGTGTTATATATAAAAACGAAGTTATCAACAATAAGAATATATATAGGAGGTTCTGGGTGGGGCACTTGCCCCTATATGCATATGCCCTCTTTTTTGGATCGATCTGCCTTCCATATATATCTGCAGATTACATGTTATGGGGTTATAGCATGAGATCATGAATCTAAACATATTTATAACTGTTGAGATAATGAAGAATGTGAAGAGATCAAAAGAGTCTCATATTGATAATATGAAAAAAAGAAGTCTTAGTATATAATCTAGTGGGCTACTCCACCTAATGCAAATTGGTTTTAGGATGGAACCCCGCTCGGTTTATGTGCTACGCTATTAGTGCATGGGCGCACGTGTACACACGACCTCCGATCCCGAGTCCCAACGGACTTCAGTAATAACTTTACATAAATTAGTCAATTAAATGGTATTGCTATAAATAGGAAATCACAATATTGGACGGCTGTGATTTCATCAAAACAAACTAATGGCCCCCCGTCGGGCCCCTGTGGCTTTCAGATATCGATGGTTGTTGTGAGACGTGAGGTGAAATTCAGGCTTTGCAACGCAGGCCGGTGACGTTTACACCTTCACCGTTACAACTTCGACTTCAATTAGCGTCACAAATTACGTTTTGGTAAATTCTATATATAATGACTTAAATTTTTATGGTAGAATAGTTAATCTCAACATTATAACCAAAAATAAAAATAAAAAATCTGACAAAACTCCCGTTTTTATTTGATTCAATTGAGTTTATCGGAATTCTTATATTATCAAAGCATGTCCGAGATGTGTCGGTTTTTTTGGCTTCAAGTTAGGCCAAAAGAGATTGAGAATGTCACTAAAAAAAAGATTGAGATGTTCGAACCAATTAAAAAAAATTATTCAAATGTAAACTCGTCCAGACGGGTTGCACTTTAAAAAGCGTGCTGGGATCGTGGATAGAGTCCACCTTCAAAAATAAGTTGAAAATCAAACCAAAATAAAAGGGGAGGTGAATCCCCTACACAATGGTTTAAGCTTTTGTGTTAAAAGATTAGATCCCAACCTTATAACCAAAAACAAAAAAAAAAAAAAAACTTAACACGACTCCCGTTTTCATACAACCCGATGGGGTTTTTCAAAATTCTTACACTTGTTTAGTGTCTTTTTTGTTTATGATATAGGAAAAAAAAAGAAACTATACAAATTACTACCTCCATTTGAAAATATATGTCACATATTTTTTTCAAGAGATAAAAACTATAGAAAATATTTTTTTTAATAATTACAAACTTATTAAAAAATTATATTTTCTATAGTTTTTAAATCCTCAAAAAAATGTATTAAAAAAAGTCAAAGTACATGTATTTTCGGACAGTGGGTGTATATAGGTTTGACTCTGATCATATCATCAACATGAGTTGCTTGAATACTTAAATGATGTCTAGATAGTGTTATTGGTTTTCAATTTGAATAAGTACAAACATAACTCTCTTCTCTCTAGATATCTAGAGAGAGGAAGCCTCAATTCTCAGCGTCGGCCGCCCCATTTTGGTTCCGGTCGCTTTTGATTCGACTTCGGCTCTAGCAAATCGGCTCTCGTCGTCTTCTCGTCGGTCAGTGCACACCCCCTCACAGTCTCCTCTCCTAGCCTCCAGGAGTCCGAAGGCCGGATCCGTCCGCCTCTCGTCTTCTTCCCATCGGTCAGTGCACACCCCCTCAATCCTTTCCTATGGGACCTCTGGCTGGTCTTGATTGGTCTCGCCCTTCCCCTCCACTCTTTCGATTTGGGTGGATTGCCATTATTTGTCCCTCGTCTCTTTCTTCCATTTCCGATCTCCCCTATTTTTGGTTCTAATCGGAGGTCCTGGTGGGTGCGAGCCAGACGTTCAGTTCTGGTTCCTCCACGCCTTCACCTCCCCTCGTGTTTTCTTCATCGCCACTCGACTATTCCTGTGCCTATCTGGTGTTTTTGGCATCGTCCTCGCCCGGGTCGGACTCCAGCAGTGCTTGCGCCGATGGTTCGCCTACGCCTCTGTATCCGGAGGACCGGAGCTTCCCTCCTTGGCATGCACGTTTTGGTGCATCTAGGTGTTCATCTTCTTCGTTAGGATTTTTGCAATTAGATCGAGTTGATACTGACTGGGGTTAAGGTGATGTGTACGGGGCGACTCGGTGTTCGGGAAGGAGCTTTCCTTGGAGGTTCGTCTTCACTTCCCACATGGATTCCTGATGTATCGCTGGCCAACGGTGTTGTTTCATGATAGTGTTTGGCTTTGTCCGTAGTCTACGTCTCCAACTTGTTTGATTTAGTTTGTCTAGATTCATCCTTTGTAAATTGTAGGGTGTGTTCCCGCTTGTTGTATTGCACCTTTTCAGTTTTCTATTTTATTCTTTGACAGTCTTCCTCTACTAACTTGTCGCCCGTCGAGGTTCAGGTATATCTGATCACAATTTTTTACTTAATAAAAAAAATTACAAACATAAGTTATATTTACATTTTATAAATTGATTTATTATTTTAGATGACAAATTTTAAATTCATACATAATCAAGAGTTGTGTGGGTTTTGACCATTTGAACAAATTATTCTTTCGGATTTATCGGGTTACATGAAGGAAGCAAAAATGTTTGAAAATATAGGGATGTATCATGAAAATCTTACACTTTCAACAAAAATGTTTTTTTTTTAATTTTTCTGAGTAGAAAAGCAATAGACTCATAAATCATATAAATTAAACGTATATATACAATGGTATAATAATATACGGAGTATATGTTTCTGTATAAATTGATAATGACTCATAAATCATAAACAATATATGTACACCTTTTTTTTCCTTTTTTTAGAAATTATAATATTATATTAAAAAAATCATATGAGAAATGTAACAAGGCGCTTATCCCTTATTATACAAATCGTCTTGACAAAATAATTCATTAAATTGGAAAATAATTCATTAAAAGAAAAATAAGGCGCAAAAAAAACAAGGAAGTTGTTGTTCCATAAAATAAGATGCCAATTCTATCAAAAAAATAAAATAAGATGCCAACAAATTATAACCTCCACATTTAATTTGATTGAATAATAAATGGCCCACCAAAAAGTATAATCTAGTATTTATTTTAGGAAGGATGAATTTGTGAAGTCTCACTTATTGCCATTTATAAGAACATTTTTAATAATTTATATATTCAGAAAAATTAATGTAACTCTCAAGTTTCATTAATTTGTTGCGTAATTATGCAATCCCCACCGCAAGTATTTATTACGAGAACTCATTAGAAATCCATACATGCCACATTCATTTGAACAATCTATTATTGTAGAGTTTTTAGTGTTTTTCATTTGATTCTTTATTTGGTTTCCTTCTCTTAATTTAAATTATTTAATTTAATTATACGGGAATTATAACATGCCCTTTTTTTTTGTAAAGCCTAATTTCGTTATATATATATTACTCCGGTACTTATTATTCTATCAGTCACACAACAAGAAAAAGAAACAGCCTACACCAACCCATGTGAAAGCTGTGAATTAAAGTGGAACACAACTATTTTTATCGAAATTTTTTTCTAAATATTCAAGTTTTCCAAAATAATTACCACAAAATTCAACCTTTCAAACTATTTTCAAAAATATTCAAAGATTTCAGCTTTTTCTTTTTGATTTTTCAAAAGGTACCCGTACTTTATACTAAATTACAAACTTCGCCTTAAACTTTCTTGTTTTTGACAATAATACTCAAGATGCAATATAGCATACTTATAAATGACTTTTGGTGGTACTAACTACCATAATCTACTGACTATATTATGAATAATGAATTTTCTGTGGTTTCAAACCCACCACGCTCTGCAATTAAAAACTTAAAGATAGAGAGGTTTGACCGATACCTGAACTTAGTTACACTGGACCACCGGCGTTCCTTTAGCTTCCGGTTTTCTAGAGGTGGCTAACCTTCAACCAGGCCTCCCTTAGTCCAAGCACAACACAGATCTGTTTCGTTTCCTACCTCAGATCGTAGTCTCTAACTCTCAGTTTTTGTTTTTGGAGGGTGAAAGGATTGGAATCAAGAAAACTAATTATTCAGAACATAGAGTTCGATTAAGTAGCTTTCCCTTTCTTAAAAACAAACTTTTATTGAATTTGGAAAATATTACAACACACAAGCACTCCTAATTTAAAACTTACAAACACACAAACATACTAGATTCTCACACCAGAAAGATCCATCGAAGGATTCTTGAGTTTTTGAGTGATGGGAAACCAACCTACTCAGAACTCAACAATGCTTCTCTTTCTCTTTCTGTATTACAAGACTTCTCTCTCTTTTCATATGTTTTTCTCTCTCTGGATTTCGATGCCCTTAGAAGTCTGAGGAGAGCTCTATATATAGAGCTGGTTGAAAGGCATTGGATGCCTTTACAACGTCTAAAAGCTAATGGCCGACATATGGACCCCTACGCACTCAGAAAATAATAAAAGCACACAGTGCTGACTCAATAATACAACTCACATGATGAAAAAGAAAACAGAAAGGTACAATAATTGTGCTGGTGCATGATGATGATGTTTAATCATTCAGGTTCTGGACCCCCTCTTCTCCCATATTGGCCTCTAAGTTATCATCATCCATTATCAGATCTTGGAGATTATCAATCTCCAAATCTTGCTCATTATCCAAATCGAGATCAAGCATTAGACCTTCAGTGTATTCTCGATCCCATGTAATTAACATATCAATCATCCTTTCATGGCCTTCCTTGTCCAAAAAGTGACCAGCTTCTATTTGTGCTAAATAGAGCTCAATGGACTCGGACCTGTCTATAGCTTGCTGCATCAATGGCTTGAGTTGTGGGGTTATGATGAAGGTGGTATTCCCAACTTTGAATATTCCACAGTCAGTCTGTCTAAACTTGTTGATGTAAAAATAGATGTAGAAGAACCCTTTTGCTCTTGCTGCCCATGGATGTCTTATTATATTATTATGGCTTCCTACTACTGGATCTACCACGTACCAGTATTCTTCAGTAAATAGCAGGAAGATCAGGTAGTGTGGTAACCGGATTTTCCCCTTGTTAACATCCATGCAAGCACTGATAACACGACAACCATTTATTTCCTCTATCTTCTCAAACGTTGTTGCTCTGAGGAAAACCTCCTTCTGGAATTTAGTGAAGTGGTTGTACAGGAAGCTATGCTCTTCTTCTTTTGGCCATGGTTGCTTGTATTTGTAGAGCCCATTACACATTCCATATTCCCATGCTTTTAGATACTCTGAATCAACATATGCCGTAAGTGGCAATGAGATTCCTCCTAATCCAGCGAAATTGTTTATACTGAAATGGTTACACCATTCTCTGGTCCTTGCTGGAGTATTGTGATCCCTCAAGGTTACTGTCCAGTAGAAATATCTGAAATCTCTCATCCTCCATCTCCTACAGATTTCTTCTTGAAGTTCTATAGGTAGTTGAAGAACTTTTATAATGATTTCCAAAGTTAAAAATCTTTTAAACGTTCTGTGTCTCGTTTCAAGGAGTCCACGACAGAATCTGTTATGAGTAAATCTTCCAAAATCAACACAAATATAAAAACTTGGAGGGGAAACCCATCCTTGATATTCTCTTATGCCACTTAAGAAATCAAGATCCATCTCGCTGGTTGCCCAGCGAGCGTCTTCCCATCGAATCTGCTTTCTTTGGTCCATCAGCTAGTTCTCTAGTTAGGCTGTCTGCTAGAGAATTTTTTGAACCCTGCACATGTTCAACAGTAAAGGTGAATTGGTTAAGGGCTAATTGCCAACGCAGGAGCCTCCCATGCGCTTTCATATTATCAAGATTATTATTTATAAAACCCAATATGCCTTTACAATCTGTTCTGACTGTAAAAGGTTTAGGGGCTAAAAAGATTATAAACTTCTGGATTCCACGATAAATTGCAAGAATCTCTTTTTCCATGACAGTGTAATTATACTCAGATTTGTTGAAGCTGCCACTGATGTACCTGCAAAGCTTGTTATCTTTCTTTAATTTCAAAACAGCTCCCCAATGATAATCACTATCATCTGTTTCAAGAACTAACTCATCATCTTCATTAGGTAGAGTTAATATTGGAAGTTTTTCACATCTTCTTTTTAGTTCTTTGACTATCTTGGTGTCTAGCTGAGTCCAATTCCAAACTTGTTCTTTCTTCAATTTTACCTGTAAAGGTTTTCTTAGTTTGGCTAAATCTTTAATGAAATCAGAAGCATAGGTAAGACATCCTAGAAACCTTTCTAGTTGTTTTCTATCTTTGATTTCATCAGGAAATTTTTCTACCTTTTCTAAAATATGTTCCTGCAACACAATTTGACCTGCTTTTATCTTGAGTCCTGGTTCAGCATAAATGCACTTTTTCTGTCCTAGAATGATTCCATGATCAATGCATTTTTGGGTTATGGCTTTTAAATCATGTTTATGTTGCTCCAAGGTTTTAGAGAAGATTAAGATATCATCAATGTAAACAAGACAACAATGTTTAAATTCTTTGAAAACATTGTCCATTCTTCTCTGGAATATTTGTGGTGCGTTCTTTAACCCAAATGGCATGACTATCCACTCATAGTGTCCTTGTGGAGCACTGAATGCAGTAAGTGGAATGCTGTCTTCATTCATCTTTACCTGCCAATATCCACTTTTGCAGTCCATTTTAGAGAACCAAGTGGCTCCCTGTATTCTATTAAATAAAACTGTTTTATTAGGGATATAGTATCCATCAAAAACAGTATTATCATTAAGCTTTTTATAGTTGATAACCATTCTAGCTTTTCCTCTTTTTTCTTCAGCATGATTTCTGACCATAAAGGCGGGGCTAGAATGAGGACTTTTGCTTTCTCTGATTAATCCTTTCTTTAATAGCTCATCAATTTGTTCTTTAAACTCTTGCTGATCTTTGTAAGTATAAACCATTTGTTTTACTCTAATGATAGTCTTTGGATCTATTAATTCTATGGTAGCAAATGATTTATCTTTTCCCCAAAATTTTAAAGGATTTTCAGAGTATAACTCTTTGCACATTTTTTCTTGCTGTTTAAGAATTTTTTCTTTTAAACCTATTTCACATATGGAGAGTGCAAATTCTCTTTGAGTAGGAAGAATATATTCCTCACCACGCTTAGTGCGCGTGAACTCTATTGCTTGGTGTGTATATGCTTGTTTGATCTTCTTAACCCAAGCATCTTCTCCATTGATATTAAAGACCATCATGTCTAAGTGTTGAGTGACTGGGACATGAAGTCTTTGGAAGTTGTTTCCAATTAACATGTCATGTGAAGGTTGAGTAGTAGCCCAAAGTGTAGGGATTACACACGAGACTCCACCTATCATGATTGGCACATCAGAAGCTAATTCTGAATGAACCATGATACTATCGTCAGCTATCCTGACTTGGATTGGTTTACGAGATTTCTGCCATATGAACTCAGGAAATAATGCCTTTTTACCAAAGCATACCGAACAACCGCTATCCACAAAGGCACATAATTCATATTTGTTAAAACCTTCTAAACAAATACTTATTGGGATATAAATGCTATTGGGATTTGTGATTCTATAATTTTTCTTCAAGGATCCTCTACTGACATGCTCAAGGCTTTCTTCTATCCTCACATTCTCTTCGTAGAGATGCCTAAGATCCATCACTTCCATTCTCATTCCTATTTCTTCTTCACAAAACGGTTCACAAAACGGTTCCTTATGAGGTTCCACAAAATTCTTTGCCCTCGCATCATTTTCAAAGATAGGTTCACTAATGGTTCTAGTTTGATATCCTACTATCTTTCCTTTAGGCTCAGAACTGGATGATTCTCCCCGTCTTTCCTCAATACTTGCGAGTGTTGGAGGATGCAATAGAATTGTATCAGTCTCTCTAAAAGGACAGGAAGGAGTTATACCACTTTCCCTAGAAGGACAGGAACCTAGATCAATACTATGTCTAGATGGTTCTCTTATAATTCTATTTTCTAACCTCTTGTTTAAAGCTGCTATCATGCTAGCTATATCCTCATCTACCACAAATGACTTATCTTTCTTGCTTGCCATAGGTCCTTGGGTTCTTGGGGTAATACTGAGATTAGGATTGAACCTAAAACTGGGATTTCTGGCTAGACTCGGACACCTAGATAGGTTTACTTGTGGTTTAGCATTCGTATGGATTCTACCTTCTTCATCTATAGTTAAAACTTTATCGCTGCTAGTGGCTGCAGAATTTTCGAATGCGTTTACCCAAATGGTCTTTAGTTTTATCTGGTCTGGTCTTAGCTTTACTGGCACAACCTCTTTGCTAGGTCCTACTACCTCGTGTTTCTCGGCTTCTACTATGTGACACTTACGTGGAGGATTTGTCGTGTTTTCCAGTTTATAAACTACCTTCCACTTTAGCTGTAATGGACAAGTTCCCTTGTGCATACTGATACCTTCAGTTAACAATTTTATAGCTAAGAATTTAGATGCATAATGATCTTCTAAACTAACATAATAGTTTGGCCTACAGATCCAAGAAACTGCTCCTTGACTCAGATTACAGACTATTCCACTGATGCATTGGTCACTAAACTTTTTATGCCTAATATCACAAACGAAATTAATGCATTGCACATCCTTACCATAGTCTTGTAATGGAGTTATAATAACTTGAATGCCACATATAAAGATATATTTAAATTTTTTGTCTTTGTTATGTTTTTGAATATTTGCCCAATTTATTAAGTTCACTTCAATTGCTTGATTTTCATTGTTTTTAACTGTTACGTCTCCAGACATCTCTTCACACACATATTTAGCATATTTTGAGAACAATGATTTTTTAACAAACTGTTCTTTGGCAATGATCGGGAAATCAACCCCTGATCTGGTCATTTCTTCTACTTGTTCTTCATCAATAGAAGTTTCAGCTTGCTGAAGTTGAGCTAAGGTGGTCATTTCATATTCATCAGAGAATTCACTAGGAGCTTCTCCTTCCATCATCTCATTAATTTCTTCACCTTCAATTGATTCATTTTCAGATTCTTCATGTTCATCGAACTTTTCTTCAATTATTTCCACTATTCCTTTGTTGTTCCTTAGAGCTAAATCTACTGCTTCATCTTCTGATAGTTCTATGTAATCCAAACTACCTAGGGCTTCTGCTAATCTATTGTTCTTCTTGTTTTTGCATTCATTAGCATAGTGACCGGCTTCACCGCATGCCCAACATTTGCAGTTTTTCTTTTTCTCAGGACAAAATGAGGCTTTCTGGAAAAATCTTCTATTTTTTTAGAAAGGTTTTTTATAATACTTTTTATAATATTTTTCACCTCTTTGTTTGTTAAAACTTTTTCTCTTATAATTCTTTTTTCCTTGATAATCTCTAGTGTTGCATCCCCATTCTGTTGGTGTCTCCCAACAAGTTAAGAATTGTTTCTTCATTCTTTGGGTGCTTCTGACATCTCGACATTTTTTCTCAACCCATTTCCTAACATAGGAAATTCTATTACCAAGAGAATCTTTGCTTCCATTTTTTATTAGCTCTCGATATTCTTCACTTATTTGTTCATTAATTGGGGAAGGAAGTTTATCAAAGAACATTTGAAGATTAGTGCCATTTTCTCCTATCTTATAGTAACATCTTTCGAATTCTGTTATATAGTTATCAACATATTTCATGTTACAGATTTCAAGATTGTTCAAAGTTCTTTGCCATTTTAAAGCTTCCTTATCTTCATCTTCCTTTTCTCCAATGAATTCATCTTCAATTAACTCACATATTAATGTGAACATATTCACTGGACTTGCCAAATTCCTAAGTTCTTGCTTAGCTTCATCACCAATGGCTCCATACCAATCGGCAATACAACCATAGAAATTGTGTTCTATATAATTAAGGAATTGGGAAGAATTCCATCCTACATTCATGTTTAATACGCTCATCATGCTTTTCTTCCAGAATTCTATGATCTCACGCCTGTTCCTTACACCATCCAGGTTTAGTTTGTAACCTGTTTCACTTATGGGTTCTAGGTTAATTTCTCTTTGCCTATGGTTTGGCATAATACTCACTCCAAATCTTTCTTTCTTCTCTAGAAACTCCTTCGGCTTTAGCCTAGGTCTATAATTACTGGTTGAACCATGTTCATATCGCCTGTAGTTTCTTCTGGCTTCATTCTGTTCTACTGGTTCATTCTCCCTCAGCCTTCTTTGTCTTAGTATTTCATCTAGCTTCTGTTGAACTTTGGATATGGGAATGTTTTCCATGTCTTTCAGATTAATTAGTCCCATTTGCTGATATACTGCTTCTTCATCAGAATTTCTGTCGGACTCATCATCGCTCATAACTTCTTGGTTTGTGAAGTTGAATTCAATGTTTTTAAGTTTCTGTAATTTCAACTTCCATTCTGGGTCGTCCAACTTAGTGCTAAATCTCCTTGTTTGTGGAACTGGATGTTGATTCATTTTTAAGGATTTGATTTTCGTCTTGATTTTCTCCTTCAATAATACCTTTTTTCTTTATATTATCTATCTTAGTAGAAAACTTCTTTTTGGATTTTTTAAATGGATAACTATATTTAAAAGGATCTCCTTTCTTAAGTTCACCACCAGATTTTAGGCTTATTTGATGACTAATTTCGTTGATGGCTTTGAGATTGGTTGAGTGTTGCACTTCACCTGTTTCTTTTACTATCTTAAAAATCTTACTGCTAATTTCTAGATATAACTGTTCTAATTTTTTAATTTCAACTTTTAAATCTATAAGTTGGTCTGAAATAGCATTTAAAATTGCTCCAAAGTGCTTATCATTTGTATCTAGATGTAAAGTATGAGGATAAGTCTTATGGAGACAATTAGTAGATACCTCCAGATTGGCATATAGATAAATACAAATATTTTAATTAACTAGGCTCTGATACCAAATTGCAGGATCAAACTAAATTAAGGTTCTGATTATAATATTTAAATGCGGAATACAGAACTAGACAAACAATACTTAAGGATATTAATGCAAATTATAAAAAGATATGGTGATTATTTATGATTTTTGCTTTTTATGGAAAATTATAAAAGACAAGTGGGACCCTAGTGAATATTTTGGTAAATACTTTCAAACTCTAAATACTTTGGTAAATATTTTTTATTTTGTGAATATTTTGACTAACCACTCTTATCTCCTCCTCCATAAATAAATATTTCTCCATATCTTGTCATTCTTTAAAAAAAATTAAAATTGTGACGGATATGTTAATCATTAAAATGAGTACTCATTATTCGGATTAAAAAAATGAGTAATCATTATTGCGATTTTGTTAATATCTAACATAAATTGCATTATTAATTACTCCCTCCGATTTTTAATATAAGTCATTTGACTTTTATGCACGTAGTTTAAAGAGCTAAAAACTATATAAAATATTGATTTTTTTAATTAATTTTTTTACATTATAATACTTTTATTAATAAGTATTATAATATAAAAAACTTTAATAAAAAATCTATATAAAGCTTCTTAAACCACGTGCACAAAAGTCAAATGCCTTATATTAAAAATCGAAGGGAGTATTAATCATAAATACCGCGTATATAAAATTAGGAATCATAACAGAAGTCCCCTGTTATTAGACCAGATAAATAGAACTTTCTTTTGTAACAAGAACCTTCAATATAAACCGTTGATAAACTGGGACAAAATTTGCAAACCAAAAACTAAAGAAGGGTTAGGAATTAGAAAATCACAGCACATGAACGAGGCTTTTCAAATGAAATTGTTGTGGAAAACTCTAGCAGAATCGGATAATATATGGGTTAAAATAGTGAGACACAAATATTTGAAGGAAAATGACATTCGAAAGTATAAAAAAGTCAAGAATGCATCATGGCAATGGAGAAACGCAACTTCACTCATACAAAAGTTCAAAAAAGGACTCATATGGTCAATTGGTAATGGCGAGTCAGTCAACTTTTGGACTGATAATTGGGTATTCAACACTCCATTATCATATAAGCTTAATATGAATCATCAAACAGATATGAATACAAAAGTAAGTGAATACATTATAGGTGGTAGATGGTGGGAAGAGAAGTTAAGGAATACGCTGGATCAAAGCACAGTATAGAAAATAATAGACATCCCACTTCCAATTAATCTAACCCCTGACAGACTATATTGGTGGCCAGATAAAGAAGGTTGGTTCACAACATCAAGTACAATGAAACTGATTACAAACTCAAATTGCTTCTCTGATGATCCTAATTGTTGGATATGGAAGGTGGACACCATTCCGACAATTAAAAATTTCTTGTGGAAAATTTCCCAGAACGGTCTACCCACGAGGGAGAGACTAGCAAATAGGGGCACCCATATCCCAAATTACTGTACATTTTGTGAAGATCATTCTGAGGATGAAGCTCACATTTTTGTGGGATGTACCTTCATACAAAACTCCTGCCTAGAAATACAGAAAGTACGCAAAATTGTGGATCCTATTCTGACATCAACTAGGAATATCAAGATTATTATGGAAAAATTAGCAAAATCACTTAATAGAGAAGAGAAAGTAGAAATGACACATAAATGGTGGACAACATGGTTTTATAGAAATCAAATTTCATTTAGAGATCAAAGAAAACCAACGGCTTCGGAGCTCCAAAATTTTATCCTCTCAAACAAAGAAAATTGGAGAAAGGCTTCTTCCGGAGGATATGACATGGACAACAAGGATAATAGAGTAAGAAAAGACCAACATAAAAAATTGAGCAGGAAAAACGTCAAATGGAGAAAACCAGAACGTGGAATCCTGAAATTTAACTTTGATGGAGCATCATCACCAGATGGAAACACTGGCGCTGGGCACATTTTGAGGGACTAGGAAGGAAATTCGATTAACATTGGCTACAAACATATAGGGAGTCATTCCCCATTAATGGTGAAAATCATAGCCCTTCGAGATGGATTTGTATATGCGAGTAATATTCGCACTAGTAAAATAGTTATTGAGGGCAATTCACAAATCATTATAAACCATCTAAAATCAAAAGGCTCGTGCCCATGGGAAATCGAACTCTTAATGAGGGATATCAAAAGGATTCTCCAATCCTTTCAGGAGGTAAAATTATCCCACGTGCCCCGCGAGGGTAACAAAGTGGTTGATAAGGTTGCACACCTTAGCCACCTTGTTAGCGGGAATGCACTGGCATCTCATAAAGATCTTCTTGATCTTATCCGCTTGGATGCTATCGCTTAGGTTTTCCAACCAAATTCTTGTAACGGCCCGGATATAAATATTCGAGATACGTTTCGAAGGTTGGATACCTTCGTTCGGATGTTGCAATTCAGGTACGGGTCGAGCTTTCAAACCTCTAATGATCAATCAGTATTCAAAGCGGGGATTTTGAACCCCAGTCAATCGAAGTTACAGAAATTCAATTTAAATGAAAGTAAAGCGGAAGTAAGGTTTAGATACAAGAGCCACGGCAAAGCCGGGTCAAAACCAAAACATATATTCTAAAGTTGTATAGCCAATACAGATTCTTTGCAATCGCCCGGGGATATTCCCACGCCATAGAGACAGGGAGCAATCACCTAAAAACAAGTGGTGCGAGCGGGATCAGACCGAGACCCCAACACACCCTGTCCCGCAAGCAAATATACACACACGCTAATATAAAGATGATGCAAAAGCGGAAATTAAATCACACTAACATGATCCTAATTTACAATATGCGGAAAAGAACTGTAAAGGCGCCCAAAGAATGCCAAGTGGCATATCCCTCTCCTACCTCTGCACCCCTTCCCGTTAGTGCAGAGACTGGCCAGTTCGGTGCTATAGCATAGCAATTTCCTCGTGGTGGTGTACTAACTACGACATCATCATATCATATCATCTCATCTCTTGCTCGATGGTGCTGGGCTATCATATCATATCATATAATCTCATCTCTTGCCCGATGGTGCTGGGCTATCATATCATATCATATAATCTCATCTCTTGCCCGATGGTGCTGGGCTATCATATCATGCTCATATCGACTCGATAGACTCAGGGCACCCGATGGGGCTGGGCTACCCTATGACCCTAGCAAAGACTCTAGGACTATCACAGATAACGGCCGTTCTGTTCTCAATCACACAAAGTAACCGAATGCTCATTCATAAGTGCAATCCTAGCATGATACTAAATGGCATGCTTTAATGCTTATGCAACACCTAGTATGTCATATATTCACAAGCAGGTATACTCTTTCGAGTCTGAGTAAGCCCATAAAGGAACTTACCTGAATAAGCCGAACAGCAGAGAAACAAGGCAGAAGCAGAGTCCAAGTAATGAATCATCCAATAGTAGGCAATGTCCAACAAATCACAATCACCTAATAACATACAAATGCATAAGTCTATCTAATTCACACAAGGCGCCCCTAACTATCATACATGTCTTCACATATCTCGTTTCAGATTATTCCATCTTATCTCATTATAATTCAAATATCGTTCCATGTTCATCTCATCTCATCATTTCCAAAACAATCTCTCAAAGAACTCAACTTAGAATCAAACAATCCTTTTAAAATCGCTTATCCAAATCCCGACATTAAACATTGAAGCCTTAAAACCAACTTCCCCAAAATCATATTATAGAAATCATTCCGGCATGTTTCTTATTTAAAAAACATTATATAAATAAATTCCAATATTAAATCATCAAGAAATAATCCTATGTTCCCAAATCGTATTTATAAATCAAAACCACCCATTCACTTAAAAAAATCCTAACTCACATATTTAAATCCTCATAAAATGCATCATATATAAATAATCCAATTAATACGATTTTAAAACAAATAAACAATATATAACGATTAATTTCCAGAATTTATAAATTATAACCACATCCCAAAAATAATAATAATATTCAAATAAGGATATAACATATCATATAATCAACATATAACAATTTAAATCCTTAACCAATTTATAAAATCATACCATTTAAAATAATTCCGGCATAACTTTCTTTAAAATTCATATCTTAAAATCACACTTATAAACATAATATAATAACTTATCTCAATTGAAATTACTTTTAAAATACTTTAAAATATAAATATATATATATATTAATAATAATCACAAAACATATAAACATATACATATATATTTTTCTAAAATCGGAAATAACAAAAAACAAATATAACATATATATATATATATATATATATATATATATATATATATATATATATCCGGATCCCACATATAAAACACAGCTTTAAAAAACAACCCTCAACCCAATAGAAGAAGCCCAGACCCGGAAGAGGATCCGAGCCCAAGACCCGGCCCAACCCGCGTGCCCATCTGGTATTAAATGAACCGGAAAAATCGCCCGAACCGGACCCAAGAAAAGAAAAGAAAAGAAAAGAAATAAGGGAAGCCGGTTCACTTGAACCCGCCTTCAACCTTCACCCGCCCCTCTGTTCACAACGGAAAGGAATCGGAGGAAAAGAAGAGGGAAGGCACCCTCGTCGGACTCCGTTCCCGTCCCGACTCAAACCCAGGCGACCGGAAAGTTTCCCCGACCAAACCCACACAAAGAGAACTAAACGCATGCAAGGAAGGAGAAGAAAGAAAGAGAGTACCGATAGCGTGAATCTCCGACTCCGAGGGCGGCTCCGGCTTCAACGACGACAGATTCGAGGGATTCTGGGCCTATGACGATGGGAAAGGATGTAAAGTTACGTCTTTACGCTGATTTATGCCAAGAACGAAACAAATCGAAGGTTACCTATTTGGATTCAAGACAGGGGAGGGGAGAGGGTGTCTAGCTGCTCCGACGGTGGCTCTGGGGTGCGCTCGGCTTCGTCTTCGGACGTCGAAGGGGGGTAAAGGGCTCGAACTGATGCTGGGCTCCTGTTGTTGGCTCGAAGGCGGAGGCAAGGAGGTGCACGCCCCCTTTGTGGCTTCGAAAACAGGGAGGGAAAGGGGAAGCTCTTGACTTGCTGCTGCTGGTAGGCTACGGCGACGACTTGAGGAGGAAAGGAGGGAGTGTTTGGGTGTGAGCTGTGTTGTTGTGGTTCAAAGAACCGAAAGAGGGAGGGTGAGAGAGCAGGCAGGGTGTGTACAGGAGGGAAGAAGACAAAAGGGAGGGAGGAGGTTGAGCAGCTTCTGAATTGTGGCTACAGCAACAGGAAAGGGGGAGAGAGAGTGATGAGGGATTGGGATATGCAGGGTAAGTGTGAGCTGGGTGAGGGAAGAAGACAAAAGGGAGGGAGGAGGTGAGGCAGGGGACTAGCCTAATGCAACAGGAAAACCGAGAGAGAGAAGAAAAGAGGAAAAGAAAATAGGGAGGAGTGGGCCCCACAACACGAATTTGAAATCCCGACACTCGATCCCAATTCCGCTCCCTCGAACGAATTCCCGACACTCGACAATTCAAATCAAATTTTAAATCATCTCGGAACTTAAATTAATTTTATTAATACAAGGAACTCGAAAGCGAAAATTAAATCTCGTCAAAATCCAAAATTTAAATGATGCCGGAAGGAGTTTAAAATTGAACTCGTGCTCGAGGACGACTTTTTCTCCGCTTTTACAAATTGCAATGAATAATAACATATTTAATTAAAACAATTAAATATATTATATATAAATTATATTCAGTCTTTACAATTCTTACCTGTTCAAAAAAAATAGTGATGTTTTCGCCAAATGCGCGGGCTTTTCACCAACACGGAGAGTCGCAATCAACAAACACCACACACAACACCAAACCAGGCAGATCCTCCATCCACTAACACCTGGTTTCATTGTTGGCAACCCAGCAGCAGACCCTCGACCACTGAAACTCCTCCTTTCTTCTAGGGATGGCAATGGAGCGGGGACTCCCCGATCCCCGCGAGGAATCCCCATCGCGGGGACGGGGACGGGGAAATTAAATGGGGACGGGGATGGGGGTCAAATTGATTCTTCGCACGGGGACAGGGATGGGGACGGGAATAGTAGTCCCCATCCCGATCCCCGCTCCGCCCTAGTTGGGGAACCCTGCAAGGATCCCTAATAGGGAATATGAAATCCTCATTTTTATTTAGATCTTACATAAGTTTTGAAATAATTTTTCTTTTATTTTAAGCTTTTACCTTATAATTTACATTGATGAGATATTATATGTAATATTTATATCATGTTTTTACATAACTTTAATAATATCTTATAGTTTTCTATGGGGGAAAACCATGAGTTCTAAATGGGGAACCCGACGGGGAAACCCGTGGGAAATGCAAAGGGGGAAATTAAGCGGGGAATCGGGACGGAGATTCCCCGATGGGGACGGGGATGGGAACGGGGGCATTTTTTTTATCTCCGAACAGGGACGGGGACGGGGACGGAGGAACTTTTTTCAAATGGGGACGAGACGGGGAGGGTACTCCCCGTCCCATTGTCATCCCTACTTTCTTCTCACAACAGCTCTCTGTCGATTCAAAATGTCAATGTCGACTGACACATAACCGTGTATTTGACGAGATATCGTCATGTGGATAGCAAGACCGTAAAAGAAAAATCCTACAAAAAAAAAAGAATATGTATCATTTTCTCACAATTTTAAACATATTAAATATTAGTTTGAAAAAGAGAAGGAAAAAAAAACTTGTGAGCGACTCGATTATATATCTTAACAAGTAGTTTCAAGTTCGAATCTTGAGAACGAAAATTCATTAGCGAGACAAAAATACAATACATAATGTCATAAATGGATGGACCACCCTCTTTGATCACATATTCCTCCCCAAGCCATTAAAAAAAACCGCTTCCTTATGTCATCAAACATTTCATAATTTCATGCATTCTTCATCCAAAAGTAATCATAAATCTCTCCCTATATATACACACACAAACACCCCTTTTATTCACAATCTCATCACCTCAAACCAATTAAACAAAAACAAGCAACAATGGCAACAAAAGCGTGGCTCTCTCCACTCTCCTTCCTCCTTGCAACCCTCATTGCCCTCTCAATAGTTTCGCCTTCTTCGTGCGGTCGTACCCCTTTAGAGCATGACGAGTTTCGACTGTCATCAAACACCGGCTTCCCGAGGCAGCAAGCTGAGTCGATGATAAGGCGGCTCAACCTCTTCCCTAGGAAACCGGTCAATGTGGCAGTGGGGCCCGCGGGCTCGGAGGCCGGCCCGAGGCTGGTGGAGAAGGAGTTTAGGCTGCAGGATGATGTAGTAGGGGGTGACCCGGGAGCCTCCGTCCAGGATTTGGGCCACCATGCCGGCTACTACAGGCTCCCACATGCCAAAGATGCAAGGTCCGATTTATTCATCTTTTGCTTCTTTATTCCATTTTGTCTTTTGAGATTTAATTGCAATTTAGGACCTCTAAATATATATATTTGCATAATAGTGCAATAATTAAGGGCTCCTTTGAATCTTAATCGATCGATTCGTCTTGTGATATCGATCGATTAAGATTCACTTCCTCATTTTTTTCAAACTATTGAATCTCTTTTTTTTTAAACCAAGCAAATTAAAATTTCAAATTTCCAAAAAGTGGAAGGAATATCATCAAATATATATGTACACTATTTGATATCAATCATATGTTTTATTTTCTAAATATGTATCATGTATGGTAAATATCTCTATCATATATTTAAATTATAACTTACACACTTTTGTCAAAGTTCAATAATATCTTGGTAGGAGGGATTAGGTTGCTCTGAGCTGTAATTTTTTTTTTTTCTTGGTGATCGAATGTAAAATTGATTTGTATTGGTGATTTTTGTTTATATATATATGTTGATCTAATTGCATATAGTTTAGGTCCTTTTCTTGTCTTTGAAGAAATCAAGCACTCACTTCAACAAGATCTAGTGATGAATTGATGCCACATGTAGCCTTTTTGGGTTCAAAAATTATACTCTACGGAGTACAGTATTATTTACATCTATAGGATTATTTATACACTAATTAAAGACTTTGGTATTCATATTCAATCATTAATTATTGGCCTAATAATTTCATTACCATGAGCTAGCTGTAACTGTTTGTATGGAGTTGATTTGATTGGATTGACTTTTAAGCTAATTTTCATTTTGGGCCTATATGACCTATGAATTTGAGTTTTTTTTTTAAAACACTCTATCGACCTATTCAGGGTACAAATTGATATACCTCTCGAACCCTACTTCATTGTGGAATCCACTGGATTGTTATCGACTTATCGTCATCATTGATTTCAACAAAGAAATAATAAAATTTTCATTTTATAATGCAGGATGTTTTACTTCTTCTTTGAGTCAAGAAACAGCAAGAAGGACCCCATGGTGATATGGCTAACAGGAGGGCCAGGCTGCAGTAGTGAGCTTGCCCTCTTCTATGAGAATGGCCCTTTCCACATCTCCAACAACTTGTCCCTCTCTTGGAATGATTTTGGCTGGGACAAGGTTTTTGTTTCATACCTAAATTTATCCAATTTTCGTGATGATAAATCCACAACTACTATATCTTATGTATGCAGTTATAATGTGTTGTTGAGCTAATGTTGTTGTTTGTTTTTTTTCGTATCAGGCTGCGAACTTGATCTACGTCGACCAGCCTACTGGGACGGGATTTAGCTACACTACCGATGACAATGACATCCGCCATGATGAGCAAGGTGTTAGCAATGACTTGTATGACTTCATGCAGGCCTTCTTGAAGCAACACCCCGAGTTTGTGAACAATGACTTCTTCATAACCGGGGAGTCGTATGCTGGGCATTACATCCCGGCTTTTGCCTCGAGAGTTCACCAAGGGAACAAGGCCAATGAAGGCATCCATATCAACCTTAAGGTCATTAAATTGATCTATCTAGATGTGTTAGTTTCTTAGAGAGTTAGAGCTAATAACTTGAGGTTGATTTTGGATTGTTGGTTGATGATTCAAACAGGGATTCGCCATAGGAAACGGGCTCACCAACCCCGCGATTCAGTATGCTGCATACGCAGACTTCGCCAAGGACAATGGACTGATCACTGAATCTGATCATAGACGCATTAGCGCGATGGTCCCTGCTTGCGAACGAGCCATTAGCACTTGCGGTAATCTTTTGCAGTTATCGTCATTATGTTTTTTTGATTATAAGGTCGGAATCTGATGTATTGGGATACACCATCCCTTATAAACCATTGCCTTATAGGTACAAATAACGACGATGACTCTTGTGTATCGGCTTATGTGGCTTGTACCGACATCTTCAACAAGATCATGAGCGTCGCAGGGGACAGCCTAAACGTGAGAATCACGCGTTCTTCGTGCTCTAAACTTGATGACTTCCCATCTTTTATCGCGAAATTCATATGTAAACAAACCTTATTTTTCATACACATTGCAGTACTATGACATTAGGAAGAAGTGCAACACAGATCTATGCTATGACTTCTCACAAATGGAGGCCCTCCTCAACAAGAAATCGGTGCGAAAAGCCCTTGGAGTCGGAGACATTGACTTTGTCTCGTGCAGCTCGACGGTCTACTCAGCAATGCAGAGCGACTGGATGAAGAATCTCGAGCTAAGCATCCCGGCAATGCTGGAAGATGGAATCAATCTGCTCATATACGCTGGAGAATACGATCTTATATGCAACTGGCTCGGTAGTTCCTCCCTTCAGTGATCTTCCATTGGCAAAAATTTCACACCAATCCTATGAAAAAATTTTATGTTCTTGGTTTTCTTGGGCAGGAAACTCGAGGTGGGTCCATGCTATGGAGTGGTCCGGAAAGAAGGCGTTCACAGCAGCGCCTACTGTGTCGTTTGAGGTGGACGGTGCTGAGGCGGGGCAGCTAAAGAGCCATGGTGCACTTGCTTTCCTCAAGGTATATACAAAACATACACTCTTTTTTTTTGTCTTGTTGGTGTAGTTTTCTTGGGAAGATTTCTTTATGTTATGGTCATGAATTGCTTGTGTGGACTTAGGTGCACGACGCTGGACACATGGTCCCGATGGACCAGCCTAAGGCGGCGCTGGAGATGCTGAGGAGGTGGACGCAAGGGAAGCTCTACGCGGAAGAGAAAGGAGATGAGGTTTCAACTCAGTGATGTTATACGAATTGGATGGCATCTAGAGGCGGAGAGACGATACAATGCCAAAAACAATACACAAAACAATTGTAGAGCACAATAGTTTGGGAGTGATGTTATATTGTGTTGAAGCTCAAATCATGGAGAATAATGATATTTACATTTCATGAAGATGGCCAATTTGCATATTTTTTCTTTGGATAGGAACTTTCATTACCATTTTGACCATATCACATTCCTAGCACTTAAGAGGAAACAAAGAAATATGAAGTGATGAAATTCACACAAAAACTTAATGATAATATATAAGGGATGGTGAGGTCCCTACACAGCAACGTGACATGGACTTGTCAAAATGTGATTGATCTGAATGTGTCTTAACTCGACAACTTTAAACGGTTTCGTTTTTTTGTGCGCACCCCTAGGAATATCATCGATTAGATGATATGGAACCAAGTTCAGTTATCTTAACTCCTTTTTATTACCTTTTCTTGCTCAAGTGATCAGCTTTACTTTATTGATCACCTTTGTCCATTTTCTGTTTCTTTTTCTCCATTGATATGCATAAGATATATTCCATCTCAACCATTTTGATCTCTGCAACTCATTTATCATCTTCCTTCACTTTTGCTTTCTTCTTTATATTCTCTTTGCTAATCTTTTTTTTGCCTAATCTAAGCCTACAAACCCTCCTCTTTGCGTAGCTTGTCCTCCAACTAAGATGTTACTACATGTTTAATAACTTTTCATTAAAAAAAAAAGATGTTATCTTTTGTTTTTCAATCTCTCAATTAAGTATATAGTCATTTATCTAATATTTTGAATTCTTAGCTAATAAAAACAATAACTCAAAATAATACGAAGTATCAACTTTTAACCGAAAACAATACAAACTTTAGTTTTCTAATCCATGTATGAATTATGCTCATATTAACCCAAAATAATATGGTTCTCTATTCCATCTATTTTTCGGTGATTTTGCCCGTAAAAAACCTTTTTCTTTAGTATTTTCGATGATTTTTCCCGCCAAAATATCTTCTCTATATTAACTCAAAACAATATGGTTATCAATTTTGATAAATTTTGCCCAAAAAAATAGCCAAAATTGAAAACCATATTATTTTAGGTTAATATGGACATAATTCAAACATAGATTAGTTAAAATTAAATTTCATATTATTTTCGTTTAAAAGTTGATACTTCATATTATTTTGAGCTATTTTTTCTATAAAAAAAAAAATAGGCAGACTGGGTTAAGAGATGGAGGATCTTTATTTAGAGTAGTTAGGAGCCTTATGAGCTGGTTTTTGAGGTATACTTCACACCGGTAGTTGAGGTGTGATATGGCGATTGGCGCCATTTGTTTGTAGCAGGCCCCATTGACTTGTCTTTTGTAATTACGTTTTTTCGTTATCTATAGATTTACCACTTCAAAAAAAAAAAAAGCAGATCGATGTGACGTCCATCCCACATTGGTTACTCAAAATGTTCAAGCCTAGTATATACGGTCGATGGACTATTCTCGTTAAGTAAATTGTTGTTCAGCAATCACCAGCAGAAAAAAATGAATTCAACTTACACCCGAGTGTCTTGCAAAATTGAAGCACTAAGAGATGAAACGGGCTTGAGAACTTCATCTCATGGACCAGCTAAAGCATCACACAAGGCCAGGCCCATTAGTTTGTAAAAGGCGATTGTTGGGCTTTAGGCATTGGCCCATGAGATATAGCTCTTTGTAAAAGGCGAAAGAATATATAGCTCACTTTGTGTCTACTGAGTGGCTCCACTGCCTCCACATGAGATAGCTCTTAGATTACAAGTGGATGATCATATATCCACAAACTATCCATTGTGCAACTTAAATAGAAATAAGTTTCGTTTCTTTTAACACATTTTTAACGACCTAAAAACTATATAAAACATTAACTTTCTTTTATTATTTCTTAATGGAGAGAGTAACTCTTAACACTATGAATTCCTTAAAATGTGTGCACAACTCTAAACTGACACTATAAATACTACACATATAAGTCTCTTTAGATTTTGTATGTTTTTTAAGAATCTACAAATTATTGGTAAATATTAACTTTTTTATTAAAAAAATTAGTAATTTCATACTTTTTACTAATAAGTATCAAATTATTACAAAATTTTGATAAAAAAAAATTAATATTTTTCCGTATTTTTTAGGTTCTTAAAAAATGTATAAAATCTAAAAGGACCAATATTGTTGAACGAATGTAGTATTTGTTTTAAAAAAACTATATAAAATATTAATATTTTTATTAATATTTCTTAAAACTTAATATAGTACTTATTAGTAATAAATATTAGATTTGTTTTTTAAAAAATTAATAAAAAGTTAACATAGTTTTTAACTCTTTAAAATTATCTCTCATCGCTAACTCTGTGTAGGTTTTTTTTCAAAAAAAAGACAAAAATATTGATCGATTTTTCTCCCCTATAAGGGCATAGTATAAGATTCTAAATTTAGCATTATATATATTTTAAAATTTAATTGTTTTACCTTTTCTTTAATTAGATTTCTAGAATCGATAAGTTTTTCATTAGGAAATCTTTCTCAATTTAGTTTCTTATCCTATACCTTGGGCATAGGATAGAAAGACCGAATATTGATATTAGGGCAATTAGGGTGTAGATAGTAAAACTGTAAAAGGTGAGGGTGCAAAATAGGAAATCCGAATCTAATACTAGAACAACACAAACTCATATTTTGAGATTGAATATAGCAATGGGCCAATGGAAGCTTGGTCTGTCAGATTATTAGTCAGCACGCTGAAATCCGGACTCAGATCCTCTCTCTCTCTTTATATTATATATATATATATATATATATATATATATATATATATATATATATATATATATATATATATCGGTTTTTCTATCATAGGATAAGATCCTAAATGGGAAAAGATACCCTACCAAAAATAAACGACCCTAAGAATCTAATTTAAAATTTGGCTAATGTAATTTAATTAAGGATATATTTTTTCTAAAATAGGCATCTTATCCTATGCCCCAGGGGCATAGAATAGAAAAATCGTATATATATATATATATACACACACTATAGAGTACAGACGCGTTATTTGATCGCCGCAGGCAGATGGAACAATCAACTCCGAAATTGATGCTCTCATTTCATTTCATTTCATTTCATTTCATTTCATACCTCCCTTCCTCTGTTTCTTTCTTTACTGTTTTGGGCCTCTCACATGAGTATTATTTATACTTATTTTAATTGCCCTATCATATCATTCTGACTCTTCCACACAGGTCATCAAATTGCTACGGAGCAGTGGAGATCTTCTACTCCACATTTCCTACTCCCCTCCCTATATCACAAAATTATTTTAACCTTTAATTAATCTTAAAAAAATTAAAAAATTATATTTATATTATTAACATCTATTTTTATATATTTATAAAATTTTATTTAAAAAAATCATGTTTTACAATTTTTAAAAATTAAAAAGGCAATAATTTACAATATATAATTATTAAAAATTTTAAAACATGATTTTTCAAAATAAAATTTTATAAACATATAAAAATACATGTTAGAGATATAAATATAATTTTTAAAATTTTTTTTACATTAACTAAATGTTAAAATAAAATAGTGGAGTAGGGAGGGGTGTAGGGTGTGATGTAGAAAATCCGGTTTGGCTACGGAGTACTATCAATTTTGACTTTATAATACTCCTTAAGATTTGATTACACAACAAATGTACTACAAATACAAATCTACTCCCCTATCAATTTCATTTTGACAATTGAGTTCTTCATTAATTCACCCCAGTCTTGTTCAATCTATCTATTTCATTTTCACCATGAATGAGTTCTTCATTAATTCACTCTGTCTTCCATTCACCAACCTTCTACTACAGTATTACACAAAGTTTTTTAAGAATTTGAGTCTAGATTAAAATAGGTCGGATCTCTTGCAAATACAAGAAATATTTTTAAGAATTTGGGTTTTACAAAAAATTCTTTAAGGTATTTTTTTTAGTGATAGAAAAAAAATATATAAAAATCATATTTATATTTGTATATTTTTTTTACAAAATGATATTTTAATTTTTAGATTTTTTTAATCACTCAAAAATAACTTAAAGAATTTTTTGTAACGCCCAAGGTCTTATTGGGTGCTATAAGAGATATTTACTCGGAGAGAATAGGCTACTTTGTAGTTAATGTCGCACTCTATCCGTTAAACTAAATATGTCATTTTATAGTAGAATTTTTTTATGATTAAAAGATTTCATTTTAAGTATTTTGGTGTTTAGTTTACATATTTATATTTGTAAGTATTACTCCGTAGTATATAATTAGTTTTAGTTTTTGAGAAAGTGAAAAAAATAGAGTAATAAACAAGGGTATAATGATATATTTATTAGTCTCCTTAAAAATTATACAAAATACTAAAATAACATGTTTTACTTAACGAAAAAAAATATCATTTCATGTTAGCCTAAGATATTTGCTCAATAATTATATGTTGAAACTCAATATTCAGTTTTTAAAAAATTCAACAGGGCATTACTATTTTGAATCTGTACATTAAAATATTATTTATATCTATAATAGTCCTTAATTAACTAGACAGGCCCAACCTAAATCCAATAAGAAAAATAGACACCTACCTTGCCAGTGAAAAAAATAGGGTTTATATTGAAATAGATATATCTCTCATTCTCTATCTATCTATACATAATAACTCTCATTAATATTGATAAATTAGATCATAAATCAATGCATGCCTCTTTTAAAACTTTTTAAAAAGAAATTACTCCCTCCGTTCGGCAAAACATGTCATTTTAGCTTCTTTCACAAGTTTTAAGGCAATTAACAAATGTACTAATTTATCCTCAATTATTACCCTCCTTTTTTACTTTATCGAAAACTACAACTAACAAACCATCAATCATGTCAAGGGCATTTTTGTAAAGTGAAGTGCAAAATACTTACAATGACAAGTTTTTTTGAACAAAAATAACACCGTAAAATAACATGTTTTGCCGAACGGATGGAGTATAAGGTAAGAATTTGGTCAGAGGACATCAAGACTGACTTGAGCATCATCCAATCACATCATTTTAGACGAGGTTAATTATCTAGCTCGGAGTGCAAAGCAATACTAACGAATATGACCAGATACAATACCATCGATGAGACACAATGTGACGGTGGTTGTTCTCTCGGAAGACAATAATATGCAAGAATAATATCATAGTTTACAAAAAAGATGCAAGAAAATATTTTTGAAAAGACAAGCACCAACCAAAAATCTAAGCTAGCAATATCTGAAAATGAAAACACAATTGCATTCTGTTTTGAAAACATTCAAACATATGTGGCAGTTGTTTTCAGACCAGGCAATATAATGCCACAGTCCACACATTGCATCTTCCATCCCTTTCACATTCTCCCTACTACTTTATATTATTCCTTACTTCACCCCCAATTAAACCTTACTCCAAAATTTTGAAAATTCAACAAATCAACCAAATTTCAACTCAAATTCCATTAATTAACTAATTAATTAATAACACATTATCACACCAAATCCCACTACTAAACACAACCCTAGAAAAAACAGAGGGATTGGATTCAGATCATTCCAGTTTACACCCACAAGAAAAAAATTAAAAATCAAAACCCAGAAATTATATATATATATAGAAAAAAAAATTACAGAAAACTGATTAATTTTCACTTTCATGACTCTATCTGTGTTTCATTAAGAGCTGATCACTACATTAAAGCAGGAGTGTTAAGAAGCCCCCAGGCTGAATTACCAATTAACCCATTCCAGTTGTCTCTGATGGGCTCAAGATCGCCGCCGCCGCTTCCGCCGCCCATTAAGCTCCCGTGATCGCCATTGATCTGCCATGGAAGTGATCCCCAGAATCCGCCGGTCTCGTCCCTCTCCTCCTTCACGGCTTGACCGGAGCTAAGGACGTCATCGTACGGCCCCATGGCTGCAGCAATGTCTTCACTAATCCCGCTGGCGCAGTTGCTGTTTCCGCCACCGGCTTCCTGATCGTAGCTACAGGGGTTCTGGAACATGAGGCTACCGCCGCCGTTCCCGTACTGGAACTGCTGCAGGAAACTCATTTCAGGAAGAATTCTTGTTGACATGGGTTGGTCCAGCTGGTGCTGCCACGAGTCCAGCCCCAGCCCGCCGCTGTAAGCGTGCAGGCTAGGGTTGGAAAAGATAGGGTTTGGTATGGGCCCCGTAGCTGGGACAGAACTGTCCTGGCTATGGGGCCTCTTGATGAAATGGGATGGGGATAGGGACAGGGACGGGGAAAAAGTCCGCTTAGAGGACTTGCGACATCCTCCGCCAACAGGGACGTTGCGGAGGGTGCCGCCTTTGGTCCAGTAGCGGCGGCAAGCCTTGCAGAAGTACCGGGGCTGGGTCAGGCTGTAGTTGTTGTAGTAGCAGAACTTGGTGTTGGTGGAGTCGCAGCGGGGGCATTTCTGGGGCTCGCCGTCCGGCGGCCTCGGCTTCTTCTGGTCCTGGGTCTGGGTCGGGTTCGAGTTCAGGCTTGGGATCCCGGTGTCTAACGACTGAGAATCGGAATGATCGGATGATCCCCGCATCTCCTGAATTCAGGAAAGCACAACAAATTAACACATTAGAAATGATGAATTTGGGGAAACAACAACTCAATTGACAATTGGGATTGAATTGATTGATTAATTGAATTATGAAATTACCTGGTGGGGGAAGTGGTGATGGAGCTGGGCGCCGGAGAGATCCATGTTTCTTGATCGGTAGATTTGATTGTGAAAGAGAGAGAGAGGAGTGTGGATGAATACAAGCTTGAGAGACAAGGGAGAGGCCGGGGATTATATAGGCAGCAACACAGAGGGAGCAGAGAGTAATGATTATAAGGTGGGATTCGGAATTAAGTCTTTGCTGCACATATCTGTTATTTTTATTATTTTGTTATCATTCTTTTTATTTTTTTTTTAATCGGTGTCTCTATCTATATATATGTCATAAGGATATACAAATAATACAATACCCTATAAGAACCAATTCCGAAAATGTTTTCTACCAAAAATAAGCTTACTGTAACAATCTAATTTAAATCTTAGCTAAAATATTTTAATTAAAGAGATGATTTTTTTTCTAAAATAGGAATATTATTTTATACTTCAATAATATTTGATAGAAAAACTGTATTTTTTTATTAATATAAAATTGTGTGGTTGAGTTTTGAATATATATATATATATATATATATATATATATATATATAACTCTATTTGCTACCATAGGGACTTGTCAATTCAATAGAAAATCTATTATATCTCATAGGCTCATAGCGAGGTAGACTTCATAGTTGATATTGATGATATTTAATAATTAGTGTTGTATAGAAATATGTTAATGTGATAGTTTTAAATTATAAATATTATGTCTCTTTGGAGACATCTGATAAAATTGGAATGATACAGAAATTATAAATATTATTATTATCTATAAAAGAAATTATTAAAATATATAAAAATAATACGGAGTAAATTTTAATTATAATAAGAGAATTAAGTTAATAACATGTGCAAGAAATATCAAATATTATTAATAATTTATTCTACTAAAAATAATACTCCGTAGTCCGTATAAAAGAATAGGTAAATCCATGTCATATTGAACCTAAATGAATTTGACAACTTCTCACCGAGTATACCCAATAGAGTGAACTGAATAGTTAAGCACGTCCATGTGATCTCAATTGAACAATGATGAGATTTCATGTGGGTCAAAAATTCATTTTAAAAGTTTTGTTTAAGTGTTTATATATGTTCAATTATACGAGAATTAATTTGCCAAAGAGAACATTTTTTGGGCTTAAATTGGGCAACTGTCCACGAAGGTATCCAAATTAGGTTAAAGTCCACTTTTTCTTTTTTAATCACGCGTTGCCCCCCTCCATCGAAGAGCCTCTTCTCATTCTCTCTGAAGACGCCGGCGAACAACGCTTTTCTCACTCCGCCTCCTCCTTCAGTTGTCCTCCTTCGTCGTCAGGGTTCGTGTTTGTCGGAAATCGCTGAATCTCAATCAATTGCTTAAGACGTCGTCGGGGAGACATCGCTGAAGTTGATTGAGATTCAGCAACGATTCGTTCTCCTCTGGGATCGCGGGAGCCAATTTAGAAGAAATTGAAGAGGAGAAGATGAAGACCAGATCGGAGCGCGCGAGGAGGCCGTCGGTGTGGATCAAGAACTTCTTCCCAGACGCTCCACGGAGATCACCGCGCTCCCCTCGGCATCTTTGCTCGCGCCTATCTCTCGCCGTCTCGCATCTGTGTTGTGCATCCCTCTCGGGCTGTTCAACCGCAATTCGACGCGCTGGTGCCTTCCCGCTCCGACGAGCCACCTTGGAGCCAGATCTGTCCGATGGTGCTGTTGCAACGGGCTTCCTCTTAGCCGGTCGACGGCGTCGCCACTTTCTTCTTTCTCTACAGCCTCAATTTCTCAATTTCAGCTGTGAAAAAAAGGTAGGTTGAACTCGATTTCAGCCTCGATTTCTCGATTTCAGCCTCGATTTTTAGAGAGCAAGGAATCCTCTGTACAACCTGTTTAAGTCGATTTGAGTTTTCAATACTGGCTGATTTGCTGAAATTGGGGCTTTTGCTGAAATTCGATTTTAGTTTTTCAACTGTCAGATCTCATCTATTCAAGTAGCTGCTAACCTCACCTTTATCTATATCTAACCTCACCTTTTGCTGAAATTGGGGCCTTTCTATTAAGTTTGCGATTGTGATTGTAAGTTAATTAATTGCTATGGTTCATCTGTAGAAAAAAAGTTTGTTCAACAGTGAAAAGTGGTATTCCTTATGGTCTTCTAGGCAGTTATGATTTCTAATCTCCTCATTTTGCTTTCCTTTAGGATACATTGGAGAGTTCGAGTATGTTGACGACCATAGATTAGCTGTCTAGTTTCATCAAATCAAGTTTGAGATTAGAAGCCAATACAGACATAATTTTCATATCTATTAAATAAAGCATTAAGTTCTAGCCAAGACCACATATCTGACACGTCACAGCACACAACCCATACATATAGTTAAATTTATAATAAATACATGATTAAATTCAATCATCATAATGCATATAATTAAATATGCATAGGAATTAATCACATGATCCCTATAATACACGTAATAATACCTTATTCTCCATACATTAGTTTATTATTAGAAGAAAAAATAGAACCGGCTCGAATCTAAAAAGCACCTCCGGTTTCAGCAACTCCGATGTCAAAGTGGTGACGCGAAAAAAAAAAGCAACTCCGGTGTCGAAGTGGTGACGCGAAAAAAAAAAGAAAAAAAGCAACTCCGGTTCCAGCAACTTCGGTGTCGAAGTGGTGACGCGAAAAAAAAAAAGAAAAAAAAAACGCAACTCCGGTTTCAACAACCCTGATTTCAGCAACTCCGATTTCAACAACTTCGGTTTTAGCGAAACAAGAAAAAAAATAAAAAATAATTTCAGCAATTACAGCAACAATTTCAGCAACTCCGATTTCAGCAAACCCGGTGTCGAAGTGGTGACGCGAAAAAAAAGGAAAAAAGAAAAAAAACAACTCCAGTTTCAGCAACACGGTTTCAGCAACTCCGATGTCGAAGCACTGACGCGAAAAAATAAAAAACTAATTTCGGCAATTACAACAACAATTTAAGCAACTCCGGTTTCAGCAACCCTGGTTTCAGCAACTCCGATTTCAGCAACTTAGGTTTCAGCAACGCGCGAAAAAAAAAAACTAATTTCAACAATTTCAGCAACTTCGATTTCAGCATCTTCGGTTTCAGCAACTTCGGTTTCAGCATCTTCGGTTTCAGCATCTTCGGTTTCAGCAACGCGCGGAAAAAAAAAAGCGTTGAAATAGGAGTTGCTGAAATCAAATGTGCTGAAACAGGAGGGGGGCACAGGGGGCGCGTTTGGGGGGGGCAAAGGGGGCAAGGGAAGGAAGGTGGACATTTTGCCAATTTGGAAGGGAAGGGTGAACATTTTACTAATAAAGGCCCTAATTATGGCATATAGCACAATTCCCCCATTATACTACTATTACTTTAAGTTCAATTCTTTTGTTTCATTCTTCATCAATAATTTCTAACAAGACTACCCAAATATTTGTCATAAACCCATGTCATTGCAAATAAATGCTTATATATATTTTTTGGTTTTCTACTATATCTATATTTGTACACGACTCTTAGTCATTAATCTCGTTTCACGGGAGTCGAGCTATTGGCGATGTTGACTAGTGAGAAGGTGGTCTTTGTTGGCCGTTTTGGATAGGGATAGGGTTGTTATTTGAACTAAACGAGCCGAGTATGGTTTATTCATATTCATCTCGTTTAAAAACGAGTCTAGTTTGATCCGAGCCTAAATTTGAACTCGAACTTAAAAATGTGTTCATACTAGGCTCATTTAGGAAACAAACAAGCTTGAACCGAACTTTTTTCGAATATTAAACAAATCAACTTGTTCAAAGCATAACAACTTTAAAGAAATTTTAGAAATTTCGCAAAATTAGAGAATCGAGCTTTGCACCGAACTTAAAATGTGCTCATAATCTGCTTATTTAGAAAATAATGAGTTCAAACTAAGTTTTTATCGAATCGAATATAAGTCAAGCTCGAACTACTCAACTCAGGTAGAAAAGGAAGACTCACTCAGGTAGTCGTTTGGATGAGTTGATCAGTTGGGATTTTTCTGGAATGGCGTTGGTTGGTGGGCTATACAGGTACAGTACTTGTGGAGGTCCAGGCAAGGTGGGTGTGGGCCCCACTATCTAGGACTAGCGTGATTTAGAGTAGATGGATGTGGGCCCCACGTGTTTGCTGTTTTTTCTGGTTCAAATTTTGGGTGGTCCCCACCTCACTGTGGATTCACCCACCACCTTCGTCTGCCGTCCCCACACGACCTCGTGCTCGATGTGGGATACTCAACACACTACTTCACTAATTTAATTTTTAACCTATATTTTTATATAAAATACGCCTTAAAAAATTAAACATGTATAAATAATAAATACGCCTTAAATATTATTTTTTTTAAAAATAATATTTAATATAAAAAAACGTGTATAAATAATAAATACAGTAACATATTTTATTGACGGAGTAAATACTACGGAGTATAGATTAAAAATCTTAATTTGAAAAATTTCATATCTAGGAGAGATTAAATTCTACAAAATCAATTTTAAAAAATGCTTAAATAACTGAAAAGATTAAAACCCCTAGAAAACCCGTATCTGAAATGTAATTCTATTTTATAACTTTAAAACCTAGATTAAGATTTTAATTTTTAGAAATTGCTACTCTTGGGTTCGTTTTGTTACACGTAAGAAACATTCGGTTGTATTTTTATGTTTAGAAACTATAAGGAGAGAAAAAAAATTATGTACAAAAAAAGGTGGAAGTGAAACTTACCAGGGTTGATCTGATTGGTAACACGCGTCAGCCTAATTAGTATCATCCATAAGTTTTTATCAGCTATTTAAACAACTCAAATATTTGTTCATTTAATTATTTTTTCTTATTTACTATATATATCTATTTAAACCAGACACATTTTTTCTTTCATTTTTAACACATTTACTAACTAACTATATATATAATTTTAAAGCATAATAATTTCTTCCTAAATGTCAGCCTCACTTTCATAATCTCTTTCCACCAATCACAATTTTTTCTTTTATTGTTGTTTCTTTATATTTTTTAAACCAATCACATTTTCTCTTTATTTTTAACTCAATTACTCATAAATATAGTTATATCGATATCTATATATCTATATATATTCTTAAAATAAAAGAGTTTTAACCTAACTGTCCTCTCTACCTATTTATTTTTTTGTTCATCTCTTTAATTAAACTAATGCATTTTTACTTATAATCCCATGTGGGTATCTTGGATCGGATCATCATAGGGATAAATCCATAACTTTGGGTGGAGCGCGCGTGAAGGTATGTTCGTAAATCCGTCAAACGGTAATTAAAGCATTTGAACGGCTCTTCTCGGAATGGAAGTTTCTTACGAGTAAATCCAGGGTTAATTTAAATTAAATGTCCCAACATACATCATCAACCGTTAGTTTTTAGCGACTAATTAATTGCTGCTCATAAATTAACCTTATTTTTTAAAAATTATAATCCCTCCGTATCGGTATAATTGATCTTTTACTCAATTTCACACTTTCAAAGAAAGAAAAATAACTAAAATTTTAACAAATAAATAATGTGAAAGAACAATGGAACAATGTATGAAAAAAAAAAGAATAGTATGGGAAGTTGAAGTATTAAAAGATTATCTTGGAAATCAAATACAATTAATGAGATGAATTGACAAAATTAAAATTTTTTATCATTAATGTTGTTTAAAGAGACAAATATTTTGTTACATGAAAAAATGGTCAAAAGACCAATTATATTGAAACGGAGGGAGTATTTATATTTTATACACTTATATTCATCATTAAAATTTATATTTTAAAAAAGTAAAAAAATATTTATAATTAATTTTTAAAGCATGAAAATTTATAAACATGTAAATATAAGTATATAGGGTATAAAATGATAATATAAGTATAAAAGTATAGAACATATCACCCATGTACATTTAATCCACCCTATCACCCATATTTTTGTAGATTTTCACTCGTTTTTAAAGATCAGGTGATTTGACTATATAGCGAGTATGGGTATAATTGGGATCCTACATTATAATTAATCTTATGTGCTAGAGTTTACTCTATATCAAAAGTTATGCGATACAAATAAATATGTAACGAGTACTCATCGATCTCACTACAGGAAAAACGGGCCATTCTCAACGTTTTTAATGGTCATTCTCGACGCCATAAAACGTCGAAAAAATCAATTTCGACTTTTTAGAAAACGTCGGTAATTTTTGCGTCACGAATGGTCAGCAGTCAGTTTCGACGTAAATTTGTGTCGGGACCCATTTCGACGCTTAAAACCGTCGAGATTGGCATGCCATTTTCGACGCCCTAGAGCGTCGAAAATGACTTATTTAATATTTACCTTCCAACCAATCTTGACACCTTATGCTATCGAAAATGGCTTACGAGTGCTATACTGTCAGCAATTTTCGACGCCCTATGGTGTCGAAATTGGCACACGTATATATTTTTTTTATTTTTTTATTGGCGAAACTAATTAAAATAACCCAACCTTTAAGGGGGTGTTAAAAATATATCTCAATCTTTCAAATATAAGATAAATATCCCGACCTTTATAAGTGATGGTAATATAATATCCTAATGATTTCTCTCCAATAAAATTCTTATTTTTTGTATTGTACTAATACTCATGTATTTTCAATTCAAATAAAACATAATGTATAAAATTAAATTAGATGAGTTTAAAAGTTTATTTAATAAATTTTCGTAGTTTTAGATTTAATTTGTACCTAACATTTTATATCTTTTTTTAAATCAATATCTATAACAAGCCAAATAAAAAAAATGTAAAGCAAAATAACATATTTTCAATTAGTAAATGATTAGCTAGTGTTTTAACTTATCAAAACGGAAGAATATTTTGCCAATTATAAACTTTATGTTACTACGAAATTGAAATGAAAATTTAATTATTTAGATTATTCAATGGTGTTCATTTATTTATAAGAAGTAAATTATTATTATTAAAAATATATAAAAGAATGTAATTTTTTTAAATCCAAAATAAAAAAAATTAAGATAAACTTAAAAACCAATCTAATTTAATCTAATAAACTTGAATGATATTTTACACAATCAAGATATTGAAAATTATATTTTAAATATTTACTTATTTTATTATATTTGTTTTGATTAAATTTAATTATAATCTATAAAAACGTATTAAATTGAATGATTTTTTTTGTTACAAAAGAGACTTTTATTTTTTTTTAAATTATCATGACAATTTAGACTATATTTGTAAGCATTTTTGTGGGGGAGAAAATTTTGGGATATTATATTACCATCCCTTAAAAAGGTCGGGATATTTATCTTACATTTGAAAGATAGGGATATATTTTTAACACCCCCTTAAAGGTTGGGTTATTTTAATTAGTTTCGCCTTTTTTATTTTATTTTTTTTCTTTCTCCTCTGTTGGCATATATGTATATATGTCACTGCTCCATAGAAAAAATAACCAAAGAGTTGGAGAAAACGATTCTTCCACAATATAATAATCATGCATAAGTATCACAACTTAAACTATTTGGATCAACAACGTACAAAAAGTAGTTGAGCTGCAGTTTCAGTTTGTGTCCAATATGAAAGATAATATGAGTAGCTGATGATCTGCTCTATCCTCCATTTTAGGGATCTTTCCTCTGTTTAGTACAACAACAAAAAGGAGTACTTGAGCTCATCTTGGCGATTCCAAAGAACGGGAACCCTATTTCGACCTGAAAGAAACACCAACCAGCCAAGGGTCAGATCCACATGAGTTTACTGATTTCAAAGAACAAGACCGAGCCAGTGGACAATGTTAAAGGATCATACAGAAAAAGAGAAACTCACCTCAGAAAAAGAGAAACTGGCTTGAGTGAGATACTTACTTTGGCCTGTAAAATATTAAGATTTCACAATGAAATCACACATGTAATGGAAGATTGAGATACTAGTATGATATTGCTCACTTATTACTCCATCATGACAGTACTTTATAAGCTTTAAGATTACAACTTATACCTCTTCAAGGGATATTAGTCACATTTGATGATTGCTTTCCTCCGAATCACCACTAGTAGAAGCGACCTTAATACAAAAAAAAAAAAACAAAAGTGGTTAGAAATGGGAGGAACCGAAATTGGATTGGGAAATATAAAACAAATCATTATGAAAATAAATAGAACCTGAGAATCAGCCACGTCCAATGTAGCAGCCTCCATAAACTCTTTAACTCTACCGGTACGAATTGCATCTAGAGCTTGTAGCATCATTTGGTTAGATTGATCTACCTTTGCTCGAAGCTCTTGATTTTCCATTTTCAGGCTTGTTAAAGCAGCTTCATTCTCCACCTCCATCTTTGTTAATTTTGATTTCAAATGCTCTACTTCCATAGAATTGTTCATGCTCGTGGCACCACCTCTTGTTTGTCTCAAGAAAAAGGACACCCCAAAAACGTCACTTTCTTTCACTCCTAACCCAAATCCGACTGGCCTCTTAGGTTTTCCATCTTCATACATAAGCCTCTCAAACACGACATTTTCAATTTCCACTTTAGCTTTTGACGAGCCCGGTTTTTTAAGATGTTCTTGAACTTGTTCATTTGCTTCCATCTAAAATCATATGAAAACATAATAGTATAAGCAATGCTTGAATACAAAAAAGAAGTAAAAAGAAAATACATACCAAGAACTCCGATGAAATTGTATCATCAACAAACCCTCCATCATGTTTGGTATGAGTCAATTTGAAAAACTCTAGGTGGCTAGGTTGTCTTCCCTCTGATTCCACCTTCAATAAATTAACCAAAAAAAAAACATTATACTCATCATTGACAAACCTGCTCAGACTTCAGGTGGCTGTCTCCGGTGGGCGGTGGGAGGCCGTCTCCGGTGGGCGGTGGGTGGCCGTCTCCGATTGGCGCAATTAGGGTTTTTCGGAAGTGTGAAGCAGAGAGGGACACGGGAGTTGGGAAGAGTGAAGAGTGAACGCCGTCTCCTCACCGTTTTGTTAAATTTTTTAGTTAAGCCATTCTCGACGCTTTAGGACGTCGAGATTTTTGTCAATTTCGACGGTTATAGCTGTCAAAAAATTTCGACAGCTCAGAGCGTCGAAAATTTTCGATGATTTTAAAAAAGCGTCGAAACTAAAGCGTCGAGAATAAACCACTTTTCCTGTAGTGTATGTTCAGTAAAATATATTATTTACCATTCACACGTGTTTTTTATAATTATTAAAACTATATAAAATATCAATTATTTTATTAGTAATAATATATTATATACATAATTATAAAAAATATTAATAAAATTAATATTTTATATAATTTTTACTATTTTAAAAAGATGTGTGTATGTAAATAATACTGTAAATGATAGTATGTTTTTGTCAATGAAGAGATGATCCATATAAGAATGAAGTACGTAATAAAACTATAAATATGTATTTTTAATTTCTCTACATATTTATGGATTGTTTGAATGAATTTATTGAAGACAATTGAACCAAATTTAAAATAAAGTTTGTTTGGAGGGTCCCATTACAAGTAATGATGAACATTCACACAAGTCATACTCCAACAACGCACTGTTTATTACATCACACATTCAACAATTGAAATGGACCACATACTTTTGATAATGTTGGGATTCATATAATTAAACTACATGTATGATGTATATATGATATATCGAATAATATATAATCCACTTATTATGCTTTCGCATATCGGATCACCTTTAAATTTAATGCACAAACATTTCTTCAAGAGAAAAAAGAAGAAGAGAAAAACACATTAACGGGCTTCAAAACTGAGAAATACAAATCGAGCTGATAAATATATTTTTCTTAAACTCCAACAACTTTATCATTTTAAATATTTTGATAAATATTTATAGGAATGGACACAAATCTCGTAAATTATGTTCTCAGTCCGATGGTCATTGGAATTTGTAAAAAAAAATCTCATCACATCCCACATATATATTAAAAAACTATAATTATATATATAAATATTAAAATAAGTTGTAAAACATATATATTATTAATATTTTTAAAATTTAGAAGATTCATTTAAAATTTACTAGTTTTTATTTTAGTGTCTTTTTGTTATTTTACTTTTACATGTTAGTTTCCGCTATACGAGCATATTAATTTATAGTACTCATATTGAGTACTAGTAGATTTTTGGAGTAAATTGCAGCTTCTTCAGTAGGAGTTTGTTTGGGCATTTGGATCAGCTTAGTTTCTTCGACGTCTTTCTATTCGGGCTCTCTTGTTCCATCTTTTCTCATTGCTTGTCTTGTTTGATTTTGTGTATCTTGTTTCATGATGGCATGTTCGTTTGTTGATTTTTTTCAACCTCTTGAAGTATCAGAGTATCAAGTTGTATAATACTTCAAATCTTTTTTTTTTTTTAAAATAGTCATCAATTTGTCATAAAACAATGAATTAACAATTAAACAATGAAGTGTTTTGTGGTGCTTCTGCGTTTATTTCCACTACGTACTAGGTTTCTGCTTCCGTCGTCCCGACATCGGGATATCGCGTCAGTCTCTTGACTCTCTCATGTTCTTGTCATTCACTGTCTTCTTTTAGTATTCCTCGACTTGTTTTAATAGGATTACTTGTGTCTAGTTCATTCCTTTTTCTTTTTGTTTCTGCTAGATTTCTTGATCGTATCATGACGGTTAGTCAATCAGTCATTTTTTGGTTTTCTTTCAGCCTCTCGATTTATCAGACAATAGTGTTGTCTTGGATTTCGAATTATTAAATATAGAAAAAAAACAATGGAGTGTTATATCTACCCACCTACACAAACCAACAAAATATAGATTTCTATAGTTTTAAGTGTTGTTTTCATGGTAAGCATTTCACACAAAAATAACGTTTTTTTTCTTCTAGAAAAAATCGTTTCCAAATAATTTTTGGACAATACTATATATAGTACTTGATCGACAAGATATATACACTGCAAATGCATCTCTTCAAAATTTCAATTCCAAAACATGTTATATTATACACTCCCCTTTCCCTCTATATTGGCGAATCAACGTGCTCTTCATTTCATGTGTTTTTTTATGGACTTAATTAGTTATTCATTTTTCTGAATTTTTACCTAATTATAATATCGCACAAACTGCTACAATGACTAGAAATTAAACAAGAATCCAATACAACCTTGTTGAGAGAATAGACAATGTGAAGAGATCAAAAGAGTCCTACATTTGATAATATGAACAAACAAGTCTTAGTATATAACCTAGTGGGCTACCTCACTTAATGCCAATTGGTTTTAGGATGGAACCATGCTCGGTTTATGTGCTAGGCTATTAGCGTAAGAGCGCACGTGTGCACATGACCGATCCCGAGTCCCAGCGGACTTCAGTATGGTATCAGAGCGGAAAAGCCAAACGACCCGACTCTCAATCCTGGGCTAGCTAAAAAGAGAATGAGATGCTAGACCCGTTGTCCAAGTGTCAACTAGAGGCGAAAAACGACCCTAGTTGCACTTGCGGGGGCGTGGTGAGAGAATAGACAATGTGAAGAGACCAAAAGAGTCCCACATTGATAATATGAACAAACAAGTCTTAGTATATAATCTAGTGGGCTACCCCACCTAATGCCAATTGGTTTAGGATGGAACCCCGCTCAGTTTATGTGCTAGGCTATTAGCGCAAGGGCGCACGTGTGCAAATGACCCCCGATCCCGAGTCCCAGCGGACTTCAGTAAACCTGGAAACAAGAATTAAATAACTATTTGTGCTACAACTTTCTTGTTTGTTATACGTACTCCTTGAGTCCTTGTGAAAGTTTTATCGACATAATTAAATTGGGAGCATTAACCAGTAAACACATTTTATCGTACAAAGTTCTAAACTATAAAGGTATAGATTAAGTAATAAATCTGAAAAAAAAAATTAGTACATAATGAATCAATGATCAATATATACGCTAAAATTACTATAGATTAAATGTATATTGGATTGATCGATGTAACTGGGAAGAGAGTGTTACCCTTCGAGAATTTTATCATACAATTCAAAGTTCTAAACTATCTGACTCATGACTGTGGATATGGATATGGGAGCTATGGAGCTCGGATTGAGAAAGAGAGAGAGGGAGATTGGCAGAGAAGAAGAAAGAGAAGAGGAGATTGTAAGATAAGCAAGATTAAAAACACAACGTACATCATCAGAAAGGTGGCACTGAGATTATCACATAACAGAATCGCAGGCCGAGAAACAGGAAGGGCCCTTTCCCGAAGCAGCTGCTGCAACCAAAGAAGTTCAGCTGAGGCAAACGCAATGGCCCTGTATTCGGCTTCAGTGCTCGAATGCGCAACAACATTCTGCTTTCTAGAAGACCAGCTAATGGGATTACCACCAAAATAAACAGCAACCCATGCTGAGATCGACAGTCATCCGGATCGGGAGCCCAGTCAGCATCGGAGTAGGCAACAAGGCGGTCATCAGACGCCTTGTGAGTTGTGAAGTGACAAGCTTGCTGAGATAGAGCCTTTGAGATACCGAAGAATTCACTTGACCGCAGTCCAGTGGGTCTCTGTGGGTTCATGCATAAACTAACAGACACGATTTACCGCATACGAAATCTCAGGTATGGTGATGGTGACATACTAAAGGGAACCCACAATGCTACGATACAGATGTGGGTCAGAGCACGGATCACCAGTCTGAAGTAGTCGAGACCATGGCTCGGCCGGAGTGGCAATAGGATTCGCTCTAGTCATACCACAACGTTCTAAGATGTCAGTGATGTACTTCTGCTGACTGAGATGAAGAAAAGAGGCAGTGCGATTGACTTCGATGCCTAGAAAATAGCTTAGAACACCAAGGTCCTTCAATGAGAAGGCTCGACTCAAGCGAATAACAAAGTCATCAATGAAAGCAACATGGGATCCCATAATAATGAGGTCATCAACATAGACAAGGACATAGACAACATCACCACCATGTGCTTTGATGAAAAGAGAAGAGTCAGAAACACAACCTCTGAAACCTTGATGAACAAGAGCATCTCTGAGCTTCTGAAACCAAGCTCGAGGAGCCTGTTTAAGGCCATATAAAGCCTTGCGGAGGCGACAAACATGAGTCGGGTGATCCGAAGCTACAAATCCCTGAGGTTGAGTCATGTAGACTGTCTCGTGAAGATCACCGTGAAGGAAGGCGTTGTTGACATCAATCTGACAAAGAGGCCAAGAGCGAGTGAGAGCTAGGCTAAGAACAAACTGAATATTCGTTGGTTTGACGACCGGGCTGAAGGTGTCGAAGAAGTCAACACCCGCTTCCTGATTGAACCCCTTAGCAACGAGACGAGCCTTGTAGCGATCAATAGACCCATCTGACTTCCGTTTGATCATGTAAACCCACTTGCAACCAACAATGTTAGCACCAGGAGGTCGAGGAACTAAGTCCTAAGTCCCATTTCTCATTAAGGCATCATATTCTAGCTGTTTAGCATGTTGCCAGGGTGGACTTTTGGAGGCTTGGTGGAAATATTTTGGTTCGGTAGCAGTGATGAGGGCAGTAAGGAGAGGATATTTAGTGGCATAAAATGACTTTGGCTTAAGGTTGTTGGTGGCAGCTCGAGTAACCATGGGGTGAATGGAGACGTCAGATTGATGAAACCAAGAGGGTGTTGCGGGTTGTGGGGGGTTATGAGGGGTGCTGGAGTCGGATGAGGGATCGAGCGCATAAGGGGGCAGCGGATGCCGAGCTCGAGGTTTCCGAGGGGCTGGCGTCCCCGGATGATGAAGTTGCGGAGCTTGTACGTGTCTTCGAAGGACGTTGAAGGTGTGGAAGGGGATGATGCAGACGACGAGGGAGGCTGGGGAAATGATAGGAGATGCTATGGGAGAGGGACTCGATGAGGGGGGAGGGGTAATGAGAGGCGACGCTGGAGTTGGCGAGGCCGGTGGGATCATAGAGGAGGCTTGATGGAGGAGATTCAGAGGGAGTACCGGCAAAGGAGAGGGTGACTCGGGAGGTATGGAGTTGGTTTAATAGGGAAAGAGAGTCTCGTCGAAAACAACAAACCGAGAAATATAGCAACGTTTAGTGGCGACATGATAGCATAGGTAGCCCTTGTGTTTCGAACTTTATCCCAGGAATAGACAAGGAAGAGATCAAAATTCAAGTTTGGAGTGATTGTAAGGGCGTAAGAAGGGATAGCAGCGACAACCAAATGATTTTAGAAAGTTATAGTCAGGAGACTTGCCATAAAGAGGTTGGAAGGGGGATTTGTGACCCAAATTTGGAGTCATGGTTCTGTTGGAGAGGTACATAGAAGTGTGAAAGGCTTGTTCCCAAAACTGCTGAGGCAAGTTGGCATGGGCTAATAGGGCAAGACCTTTTTCGACGATGACACGATTTTGTCTCTCAGAGGACCCATTTTGTTGGGAGTGTATGGGCATGAAACTTGGTGAATGATGCCAAGGTTGCGGAGCATGGTGGAGACGTTGCGGTACTCTCCTCCACCATCAGTCTGAAAGGTTTTGACAGTGGTGGAAAACTGTGTTTGGATGAGTTTCAGCAATAACTCAAAACTCAAAAATGGAATAAACTTGAGATTTGGCAGAGATAAAATAAATCCAAACAAATTTGGAATAATCATCAATAAAACTTACTCCCTCCATCTTAAAATACATGTCTTTTTAGGGCGGAGCACGGGAATTAAGAAGTATGTTAAATGTAATGATGATTAGATGTAAAAAGTATGTTAAGTGTAATGATTAGACTTGTATTTGTTTATTTTTTTTAATTTGTGAGGAGGAGAGTAGGGGTGATGTAAAAATTAGAGTAATGATTAGATATAAAAGGAGGTTAAGTGTAATGATTAAATCTAAAAAGACATGTATTTTTGACAAAATTTTATAGGCTAAAAAGACATGTATTTTGAGATGGAGGGAGTATATAATAAGAGTTTCCGTTCGTAGATAAAGTTTGGGAAGGACCCCATACATCAGAATGGACAAGATCAAATGGCTTCTCTGCAGTGACCGAACGGGCATAAAGATGAAGATGATGATATGACTTTTGCCAAGCTGACAGGCACCGCAGACGGTAGCCCCTTTATTTGATGACACTGGAAGATGCTGACCGCAAATTAGACGACGCAAAACAGACTCACTGGGGTGGGCAAGGCAATGATGCCAACAATCAAAGGAGGCACGTTCACCTATAAAGGCAACAGATGGACCTAGACGCAAATGACTAAATTGTGACAGACGGGGAAGACGATAAAGGCCACCTTCAACGAGTCCTCTTAGAAGCACTTGCCCCTGCAGATTCTTAATAAGACAACAATCTTTGTGAAACTCAAGATAAACATGATTATCCTTGGTTAATTGAGATACACTTAAAAGGTGTTTAGAAATATTAGGAACGCATAGCACATTGGAGAGATGTAAAGGGGCCGCGCAAGCATGCTTTGTAGATAAAATAGGCGACCAGAATGAAGGCCGGATAAGTCGCTGGTCAAATGGGCATTAGCACTAGTGTCGACAACCCATGGGTCGAGGAGCTCCAATTGACATTTGATTGAATATGCAGACCGATTGGAAGGCGGCGGCGCAACATCAGTCCGATTGAGAGCAGCAGCGGCATGGCGATTGGTGACCGAGAAGTCGTTAAGGTTGAGGCGCCTGAAGCAATTGAAGGCCTCATGTCCTGATTTCCCACAAATCTGGCATGTAGGGCGCGAGGGTCTGTTGGGTCGATCAGCAAAGGAACGACCACGGTCGCGACCTCGACCGCGTGTGGAGGCGACGTTAGCGGAGAACTGATTAGCGTCGGAGAGAGTCTTGGTGTCTTCAGCGAGGCTTTGCTTCTCCTGTAGGAGATAGCCAAGCAGCTGATCAGAAGACACATGCTCAGACTTGGGGGCAGTTGCCGACCGAAAGGAGGCAAACCGAGATTCTAATCCGAATAGGATATAGAAGACGAGTTCCGCGTCGGTGACAAGATACATACACTCCGCAAGCTCATCGGCAATGGCTCGTTTCTTCTCAACATATTCGAGAACCGATAAAGAGCCCTTGGAGAGAGTCTGAAGCTGATGGCGGAGGTGTATCTGGCGAGTGCTGGACTGGGCATGAAACATCGTGGCCAAAATCTACCACGCTACAGCCGCGGTGGTTGCCCTAGCGACATGGCCAAGGAGCGGTGTGGTGAGCGTCGACCAGATCTAAAGGAGAACGAGGCGATCCTTGCGAACCCACGCAAGATATATGGGATTGGGGATGGGCGACGACGCTGATGTGGAGGAATCGGTAGCAGCAGGGGCAGGGATTGTGGAGGGAGGGGGCTCGGTAGGGTTGAGAAATGAGTCCAGATCGAATGCTTCGAGAGCGGATCGGACGGTGTTGCGCCAGAAGGAGCAATTACTCTAATCCAAGCGAATAGCGAAATTGGGTAGATGGAAGTTGGGATTAGACCCATTAGAGGTGGCGGAAAAGAGGAGTTGGGTGGGGAAAAAGATAGGTTCTATAATTCATCGATACGCTGTGCTTACAATCTAATGGTATTTATACCATAATACCCTACTTTCTAATATTTACAATACTAATCCCATATATCCAATTACTGTGTGTATATATATACACACATATACTAAAATCGATGTATAGTATCCTATTTGGCGCGTTGTGGTTGATCATAGAGAAAAAAAATCTTATGTGTCGTGTTGTGGTTGATCCTAGGGGGGAAAATAATAAAATAATATATTGTCATAGTTTATAGAAAGTTATATAAACCACAATCTATCTATATATATATTTTAGTTAATTGACAACAATATAAATAAAAAATATTTTATAGTCATACTTACTAAAAAAAATATTAACAGATAAATCATAAATGTGTAGTATTTGATAGATGCTAAATTTTTTTACATCTAAATTGTTATTTTATTGTTATCTATATGGGTGTCCCTATATACACCGCAAATTCACGGATTAAAGCTGCTAATCAACGTCGGATTCGACGTTGTAACGTTAATTATATTACAATGTCGGATCTAACGTTGTAACATGTGAAGTGAAGGATCGGATCGGACCGAATCGGGCTAACAACGTCGGATCGGACGTTGCTAAGGTAAATTTTACATAATTTTTTTACACACACCCACAACACCAAAAAAACACACACACACACAACGCCCAAATGGACGTTGTAAATAAAAAAAATTAGTTTTTCAAATATCTCATATTAGGCCCGATCTGACCCGTATTAACAACGTTGAATTAAACGTTGTAACAACGTCTAATCAACGTTGTTACAACGTTCGGATTTTCTAAGTGAAATTACAACGTCGGATTCGACGTTGTTATAACGTCGGATTGGACGTTAATTTGCGGTGTATATAGGGAACGCGTATCTATATTTTTTAGGCCAAAATAAATTATTAAAATATTATGTAACCATAATATATAATCACATTCCATCCGTGCATAGATATTTTAGTAAACTAACCTAATAAATATGTACTACTACTATTACATGAGATTTAATTAACGATAGATTAGAAAAAAAATATTTATATATAATATATCGGACTAATTTTTATTTATATCTATTTTTTGTGGGAAAATTATTTATATTTATATTTATATATTATTTATTAGAATCTATCTAGATTATTTATAATATTGTATTAATGCATTCTTTATACACGAGACGAGACCTACACCAGTATATATTAAGTAATCAAATCTAAAAAAATCTAAAGATACAATCTATAAATCTTAAGAAAATTATTTTTTAAGAATGGTTTAACTGATTTATTTTATTTTATTTTATTTTGCCAATTTGATGGACAAGTTAGATTAGACGTGTTTAATCTAAAGTATCCCCACATCGATCTAGATCTAGATTAGTTAGAAGATGGAGAAGAAAACAAAGTTTGTCTCGTTAATGATTATATCCAAATGCCCACAAATCTAGGGGGACCAATAATAGAAATCCCGATGTCCCATTCAAACTAATTGCTTTGGGCATCTTATGATAATGACATATGTTCAATGTACAAATTTATTTGTAATCAAAATCTTAAACTGTTTTTGTCGACTGTTGTAAAGAAAAAAACAAGAAGAAAAAAGCAACTATGTATATTGTTCACATCACGTTGTTGGACTACCCAAGTTATTCACCGGTCGTACATATATTCTTTGCTTAGTGCATCGATCTATCATATACAACTCCCAAGATAGTGTTAGTTGAATATGGGTATGTTCAGTTTTAGTGAAATGAAAAATATGGTGAAATGTCAAGTCTTACTAGCTTAATTGGTAAGGATGACATGTATTGACTAGTAGATCATGAGATCGAATCCCCATTTCCTATATTGTAGTGGACCTAATACCTATCTATGGAAAAAAACACAGTGGAATGGTGAATGCGGTGAAATATTATATTATATTCATATAAATATTATACTCCCTCCGTTCGGTAAAACATGTCATTTTATGGTGTTATTTTTGTTCAAAAAAACTTTTTATTGTAGATATTTTGCACTTCACTTTACAAAAATGTCCTTAATATGATTGATGGTTTGTTAATTGTAGTTTTCGATAAAGTAAAAAAGAAGGGTAATAATTGAGGGTAAATTAGTACATTTGTTAATTGCCTTAAAACTTGTGAAAGAAGCTAAAATGACATGTTTCGTCGAACGGATGGAGTATTATATGAATATATAAGAACATATACAAATTATGTTGTATGCATATGAATATGATGTAATGATGAGTATATGAATATGATATTATTTATATTCACATAGCATAAAATGAATAACATTCATATTTACACATCATAATATGCACATATATATATATTCATATCCACATAATGTAATATTCATATTAATATATCTCAATATTCATTTTTTTTACCGTTACATTGAATTGCATCTTTCATTTCACTATAACTCTTGGCTCTTGCTTATATATATAAGTGGTTAGAGAATAATTAATCACATTAACTAGATTAAATACTCCCTCTGTTCACTTTTATTTGTTGTTTACTATTTATGCACGTTTTCTTATGATGATAAAAACTATATAAAATATATTTTTTTAATAATCTCATACTTATTACTAAAAAGGATGAGATAGTTAAAAAAAATTAATTAAAAAAATATTTTATATAGTTTTTACCATCCTAAGAAAACGTGTGTAAATAGTAAATGATAAATAAAAGTGAACGGATGGAGTATATACTAGTGACTTGTATAAGTTTGCATGGTAAAATATTAATTAAAATCGGTGAGTGGTTTGGTATGGTAGTACCCCTATACTACATCGATTACAAAATTAAGACTAAAAATGATGGGTTATAAAGGAAGAGTGAAACTCAATATATTTACACAATAACTTAAGTTTATGCCTTAAGTTGGTTGATCTCAATCTTATAATAATAAAAATATTAATAATAAATTAAAGTCGACACGTGTTTGTCTCCTATTAGCTGTCCGTCGAAATATTTCACAAAATTCCTATTATAACTAGATAATTTGCAGTGTTTTTTAAATTAAATAATCAATCATATCATTTGAAGTGAACTAGCTAGCTATAATTTAAAAAATATACCAAGTAATTAAAATATTGAACTAAAATTGTAATGAAACTCATCAACTTTGTACTGTATACTAAGTTTCTTTTCATTAAAACTCTCATAACATTTTTACTATGTACCAATTATAATCTTTTTAAAACACCTATATATCCTAAAAGCTATGATTATTTAGCTCAACTTACTCACAATCATTTAATTTCAATTTCTTGTTATCACCAAAACCAAGCTTCGATCAATTGCAATCAAACTAGGAAGTGAAAAAAGGGGCAGCATGCATAATTGGAATCTCAATAATCCATTCCAATGCAACATTGTGAATGGTGGAGAGATTATATATATATTTTTATATAAAAAAAAAGAAGCAAAAATAAGCATGGTTTCAAAACCCAATGACCTAGCTATATGTGGAGACTAGAGCACTTTGAGTTTGATTGCACTATTCAAATATTTAACATGAAGGAGACAAGTAAGATAATGAGAGGTGGGGGCAAAACAACATCATATATATTATTGGGATCAGTGGGAGCATATATATATAAATATATATAGTTGACTGGTCAGAGTTTTTGATGATCATTCCCTAAAGGACAAAACAACAAGAACAAGTGATGTGCAAGAAAATGAAATTAAATGATAGGGACATAGATATTGTATACTGTATTAGAATTTAAAGTGCAAATAGATCTAACATCATACGGAGTAGATTTTTTGTAGCCATGCAAAATATATGATTGTAAATAGAGCTACAACTTACAAGAACTTCTATACATAATAGAGGCTGATATGTACTTGTTAGACTCCGTTTGACAACAGTAAATTTTATTATTTTAAATAAAATAAATATAAGATTTTAGTTATATTAGCTTTAGTTATTTTGTTATCACCTTTAGTTATTTTGTTAAGTTTTATTTGTATTGTATTTTGGTAATTAGAAGGGCCGCGTTCTATCAAAATATTATTGGTCTCAATGTCTGCTATATTATCGATAAATGAGATAGTGTTGATGGATAATTTATAAGAATTTCTGTAAGCAGTATGTGGTCGTCAATCCAAAGACATGCATGATCTAACCCTGGTTATGTAACTGGAATCTAACCCACCCTGTAAACTTTTTCAAATAAAATAAATAAGAAATATATCACAATCTCATTATATATATTACACAAGACAATCAAGTACAATAATCAACATATGAAAATTACAATAACTTAATATAACTCCTTCATTGTTGAAACCGATAAAGGTAACAATTTTTTTTTAAAAAAAATAAACCTATATATAAGATCTCGCCAACCAAATATATGCAAAATATATATGCATAGAAAACTTTTGAAGGGTAAGATTTATGAATGAAATTACTAGTATATTTTATAGCTATAAAGTACATAATATATGTATGGTTGTTGGATTCAACAATCTTGATAGTGATATGATTATGTATAGAAAACACAAAAGAGTAAACATAGGGAAGTGAACCCACAACAAATGAAGATATGGACTAGTAGAAGGTAGCATGGGATTGGTAAGCACAAAGCATAAAGCATACTATATGACATCCTCTTCTATGAAGCAAAGAATCTTCACATTCCCTATCTTCATTCTTCCACATGGCTACTAGTGTTCTCCCTATGCTTTTAAGCCACCTACTCTCTCCATCTCCCCACATGTTGGCAAAGCTCCTAATTCATAATTATCTAGATTATCTTCATTTTTATACAACCTACAAAACTTAAATTTTCATTATATATATATATATATATATATATATATATATATATATATGATTTTTGCATTTCAAGGTTAATTAAAAAAAAGTATGAAATATGGACAATGCTTGTAATTTCAACCACATTTGCTATGCCAAAATAGTTTTATACATACATATACATACATACATACATATATATATTATAGTACCCAATATCAAATTCACTTGTAATGGTAAAAAAAATAATAATTAATTTACTCTTTTTTATATTTCATCAATGTAGGTTAAACTTTTCATTATATTCAAGAGCTCGGGGTTTGAATTTCTGCGCTCCCTTGCTATTTATGTAATCACATTTTCAATGTACACAAATGATGAAAATCTTACCCAATATATTAAAAAAATAAATTTTAAATTTCAAAATATGTAATATATATATATATATTTATTTTTTATAGGCTGGCGTGGAGCAGCTATGCAAAAAAGCCAAGTTCACACATAAGAGTGGTTATAAACAATTAAACATAGTGGATTTTTGGTGCCTATATCTTTGACAAAATGACAATAAAATTTCACCAAATAGGGTTTGAATCCTTAAAGAAACGAACACACCAATAGCTATTCAAGGAGATGGGTCCTACATGTTTGCACTATGGTATATTGCTATGATTACCTTATACACCGTATAAGACAAATAGATCCCTTTTTCATTACTGATTTGGCGTAATGTGTTTGTTGTTTTTATAGAAGCTTATAAGTTATAATGTAGGTTGATTATGAAGTGATTCGATCAACTTAAGATAGAAAGAGTGACCATTTGAACGATACCAATATGTTAGAGGTCTAATAGTACATCCGCGTAATTAAGTAATTGGTTAGGGTGTTTTCAGAGAGGGAGCCTAGGGGAGCTGCTGATGCATAGGGATCCGTATCTGTCTCCCTCTCGTCTTACGAATTACCTATATGTGTTATTTTTGTAGATAGTTTCGTTTTTGATACTATAATTATGAACGTTTGAAAAGTAAACACATATTTATCACTTTAAATATATTTTAATAAATGATGATACTTTTATAATTTACTTAACTTGATAGTTTGATACTAAAATTTAGTTCGAGAGTCTCAAAATGAGATGTTATAATACTCAATTTGAGAATTAGGTAAAAAAAAACTATGCATGTTTAAAGTTTTTATATCTAGTTACACATTGTTACGTGTTAATAGAATAATAAGTTAATTATATATTGACTCGTTATGTTTATGCAAAAGTTGTCTTTATTGCTAAAACAATGCCTCTTAAACTAAAATGACATCATTTTATTCATTCAAAGAGGAAAAAATATAAGACAACGACCTTGTTTTGAACTAAAATGTTGATTTTTGAACTATCTCGTTGTTTTAAACGATAGCGCTGGATCGACAATGAACTGTGCCCCCATCTGATAAAATCCTAGCTCCGCCCCCGGGAGTCTTATAAGGCAGAAATAGATTTATCAAACAGACACTTCGGTCATATTATACTTAAAATGTGTGTCGTTTATATTTGTTTAGATGAAGATTCATAAAGAGGTAAAGTTCCATATTAATGTGATGAATTCATTTAGGTCAGCTGAAAGGGGCAGTTTAAATATAGATGGAGGCCCAAAGTGTAACCATAAACATATGCATTGCCATTTTATTAACCAGGCCCATATAGACAAGTTACTGGGCTCATTAATCAGGCCCAATTTTGTCTCTTAAAAACATCAAAACATTGAATGTAAGAAAGCATACTCAATAAATGAACTTGGTAAGTTAAAACTAACCTTGAATCAAATATGAAAATCGAATATCAATATGGGAGAGTTCCGGTTTCGATTTCTGTCTTCACCCTTTCTCTTTGGTGAAAATACCAAGGTTCATCTTGTTTTTTTTTTATCATTGCGTTTAATTGATAGATGTAAGTTGATTTACCTGATGTGTGACTCTTGTCGATTGAGTCACGTGTCTGGGATTTACCAATAAAGATGTGTTATCTTTGATATAAAAAAAAAGAAAATTGAATTCAATTCATGTTAAAATAGATCAGTCAATGCCTTGTAAGTTATAAGTACTTATAATGGGCAACAATGGTTAGTTGACCTTTTAATTATTTAGTACTTTATAATCGTTTAGTACTTTATAATCGTTGTGTTGACTATTAGAACTTTTAAATGGTTGTTTTCGATGTGTTGTTCGAGGAGGAGGGTAGTGACAAAGCTAGAAACTTATTAAAGGGGGACGTAATATTGTACAAATTGTTCAGTCCATCTTCGATATATTTTTTCTTTAGTTTAGCATATCAAAACTGTTTTAATTCAAAATAAAAAGTTTTTAGTTCCAAAAAATGACATTTTTGCTCAAAACAACAGTTTTTTAGTTCAAAATGACAACATTTTAGTTCAAATTAAATTCTGTCATTAATTGTTATATATTTTTTTTTCTCTTTAAACGAATAAAAGGATGTCGTTTTAGTCTATAACGTCATTATTTTTCTCTAAAAAGACATTGTTTGAAACCTAATGATTCAATAGGTAATTTGTTGTTCTCTTAGCATACAATAGTGTGTAAAAAGATATAAAAAAGTTAATAGGGAATCTTTTGCAGGTATAGATTAGAAAGACCAACTAAAAATCCATAATGTAGAATCATATATTAGGTGATATGGTAATAAATTAGAAATTATGTTCTATACTTCCATTTATTATTGAAATACTAGGGTGAGATGCCCGTGCTACGCACGGGACAATTTTTGTGTCAAATATGTCAATTTAATCGAATTTAGTCTATAAATAACTGAAGAAATAACACGTGAGGTTTAAAATGTTGAGATATTCATAGATTGAAAAAACGACTTGTAGTAATCACCAAGGAAATATGAAATCGCATAATGTCTTATAGTAGACCTTATAGAATTGTCACCATTAACATAGAACATATGAGTTAATCTCTCTGATATTATTATTATTATTATTATTATTATTATTATTATTATTATTATTATTATTATTATTATTATTATTATTATTATTATGGTGTAATTTCAATATACCACACTGTGTATTGAATTGGGGTATGAAAAGTCTAAGTTTGGATGTTTCATTATATGATCAAAAGTGTAGATAATTTTATTATGTATTAAGTGCAAGCTAGGGAACTTAATTGTATATATAGACGAAATAGTAGAGGGGCACGTACAATTTTTTATAAAAGGGTTGGTGATTATACTGGTTACATGTTTGCCTTATTAATAATAATAATAATAATAATAATAATAATAATAATAATAATAATAATAATAATAAAGAATTCTCTAAAAAAATGACATTAAAAAAATATTTTTTGGTACATCAAATATGGTGGTGCTCAAACTAATGAAGGTATTTAGTGGATAAAAGATCTATATTTAGTTTCAAATTTTTTTATTACACATTAATTTTAATAACTAAAATGTGGAGTATTGAAAAGTTGTCTGGCCTTGTAGACCTCCGCCTCCTAAATCTCTCCAAAGAGTTCATGAGATTTATCAACTTATAAAGGTATATATATATATATATATAAAGGTATATATATATATATATAGGTAAGAGTTCCAATGAAACAAAGAATACGGTGAAACGGTGAAACGAATGAATATTGTGTTATACTACAAACCCAATTCCTTTATTAGTGCAATTCATCAAAATGATATTGTGTATTTCACATCATTCTCTGAAGCAATACATTAGTATATATATACAAGGATTTCTTGGGGAAGAGACTATCACTAGTGTGATACAGCTGTAGCACAAAGATCTATCAGACATATGAATGGGCTAGTCATTGGGCTTGTTTGTTGGGCCTTCTCCTTTTGTGTGTGAGACACCAGAAGTGGCCTTTGAGGATTGATCTGCTACGGCAGTGGTTAGCTCCTGGCTAGTACCCCCCTGCGCTCCGATCTGGCGAATGCAAAGATGGGAGCGATTTGATAGAAATTTCGCAGATGACAATGGTTTGGTAAGAATATCAGCTACTTGATCCTTAGAAGATATAAAGGCAACTTTAAGAGAGCGATTTGCAACCCTTTCTCGCACAAAGTGAAAATCCATTGAAAGATGCTTGATGCGGTGATGCAAAACCGGATTTACGGCCAGGTACGTGGCGCCCAGATTATCACACCAAAGAGTGAGAGGTCTGGAAAGACTGATGCCAACAGCGGCAAGTACTGACTGAAGCCACAAGGTTTCACAGGTGGCTAGGGCAAGCGCTCGGTATTCCGCTTCTGTGGATGAACGTGCAACAGTGTGCTGTTTCTTTGAGATCCAAGAAATCAAATTGGATCCATGAAAGATGCAGTACGCACTCGTGGAGCGTCTGTCTTGACGATCGCTTGCCCAATCCGCATCAGAGAAGGCAGAGAGATCATGATTCGGCTGAGCAGAGATATGAAATCTGTAGAACTTGGTGTGATTTATGTAGCGAAGGATGCGCTTTACCGCTTGCCAGTGTACCAACGTCGGATTGTGCATAAACTGACTAACACGGTTAACAGCAAACGCGATATCCGGTCTTGTAAAGCCGAGGTATTGGAGACTGCCCACCGTGCTTCGATACAACCCCGGATCATCCATCAAGGGAGAGGATTCAGTGGGGTCAAAATTTGTGGCCATGGGAGTCGATACTGGCTTTGAAGTTGTCATACCTGTCTTTTGCACAATGTCAGAGATGTGCTTTGATTGACACATATCAAAGCCTTCAGGCGTTCTGGTAATTTCAATGCCCAAGAAGAAGGAAGCGGGACCAAGGTCCTTCACCGGGAAGTGCCTGGACAATGTGGACACAAAATTGGCAGCAAGAGATGGACAAGAAGCAATAACTAAAAGGTCATCGACATATACCAAAATGAATACACAGTGAGAACCATATCTATAGGAGAACAGAGAACTATCGGCAGGGCACTGAGAGAAACCAATGGAGATTAAGACATCATGGAGACGAGAAAACCAAGCTCGGGGAGCTTGTTTGAGACCATAGAGAGATTTATTGAGCTTACAAACATGAGAAGGGAAAGAAGGATTAACAAAACCTGGGGGTTGAACGCAGTAGACATCTTCTTCAAGGGAGCCATGAAGAAAGGCATTTTGAATGTCTAATTGTGTGGTGATCCAGCAGTTCATGGCAGCGAGGGATAGGAGAAGGCGAATGGTGGATGGTTTGGCAACAGGACTGAACGTCTCATCATAATCAATGCCGGGAAGTTGATGATATCCCTTAGCAACAAGTCGAGCCTTCCGACGCTCGATCGAACCATCACTGCGTCGCTTGGTCTTGAAGACCCACTTTACACCCAAGGTGTTAAAAGATGGAGAGGGAGGAACCAAGGTCGATGTATTCGTATCAAGTAGAGCCCTGAATTCAGTTGCCATGGCCGTCCTCCACTCATGATATTTTGAGGCTTCTGTAAAGGAGGTCGGCTCCTCTGGGACAACACAAGTGTGAGATAATTGAGGCCATGGGATGGTTCCATCTGTCCGAACAAGGGGTTTAAAGGTGTGGGTTTTGGAGCGGGTTAACATAGGATGAGGCGGTGGAGGGGCGGCCTGGGTACCCTCAACAGATGAAGACGACGGCTCTGGGGAAGATGGTGCAATTGGGTTTGAAAAAGGTGGAGGTGATGGGGATTGGGCTGGGCTAAATGGGCCATTTGTGGAAATAGTGGGAGATGGGGCCATTTGGTGAAACGGTGGGCCATTTGAGACATTGGGAGGAGGAGCCTGATTAAAAAGAGGGAGATGAGCTTCAGGAAGCACAATCAGTGGAGGTTTTGTTTGAGCAATGGCAAAAGGAAAATAATTTTCATGAAAGATGACATCCCTTGATATATAAAATTTGTGGTTGACCCAATCAAAACAAATGTAACCTCTGTGATTCGGACTATAGCCCAAAAAAATGGATGGGCAAGACCGAAAATTGAGCTTATGTTTATTGTAAGGTCGGAGATTCGGAAAACACAAGCATCCAAAAGTTTTGAGGAAGGTATAATCGGGTGTTTTTTTGAAAAGGATCGAGAAAGGAGATTGATTTTTTAGTGTGGGAGTTGGAAGGCGATTTTGGAGATAGATGGCGGTTTGAAAAGCATAGTCCCAAAACCGAAGAGGTAAGGAAGCATGTTTCAAAAGGGTAAGGCCCATATCTACAATTCGGCGGTGACGGGATTCAACCATCCCATTTTGTTGATGAGAGTGTGGACATGAGAGGCGATGGGAGATGCCTCGAGATTGAAAAATGGTGGAAAGTGGCTAAAATTCCGTCCCATTATCCGTTTGGATAGAAATCACATTTTCACCAAAAAAATTCGTGACAAGGTTAATGAAGTTTGTAATAATAATCGGCACTTGAGATTTGGATTGAAAGGGAAACAACCACATAAATTTAGAGAAGTCATCCACAATTGAAACAAAATATCTATTGCCATTGATAGATTGATGATGGGCTGGACCCCAAACATCAATAAACAGAAGTTGCAAGACTTTAAAGGACTTAGATAAACTGGGCTTGTGAGGTAAGGCATGGGCCTTGGCCCAAGAACAAGAAACACAAGGATAATTGTTTGGGCCAATTTTAGGAAGATAATGTTGATGAACCACAAGGTTTGTGACTTCTTTGGACGGGTGTCCTAACCTCGCATGCCACGTGGGAGAAGACGACAAAATAGAATTCTGAGCAACAATGGTGGAATGAAGGTGGGGTGAGGGTGAGGGTGCTGCAGAACTGCCTGGCCACACATAGAGACCTCCATCAACGACCCCCTTGAGAAGAGGCGCCTGCGTAGAAGAATCACAAACCAGAAAATGATTTTTATGAAATTGAAAAAAGACATTGTTATCTCGACAAAAACGATTGACGGAGATCAAGTTCTTGGTTAATAATGGAGCATGAAGAATGCGAGAAAGATGAAAAGAACGAGAGGGTGTAGAGATGAAAGAGGAACCGTGGTTTTGAATTGGAATGGAAGACCCATCTCCAAGAGATATGGACTCACTGCCTTCATATGGTAGTCTGTCAAACCTGAGATTGCTTATGTCCGGTGTGTAATGGTGCGTTGCCGCCGTGTCAGGGAACCAGGAAGAGGTGTAGTTGGCTTGAAAATTCCGGGGTGGTGGTGCCTGGTAAGCCTGGTCGAACCTACTCCAACACCTCAAGGCGGTGTGGCCGCGCTTGTCACAGATTTGACAAACCGGCCTATTATCCGGAGCACCAGAGAAAGTTTGGTTGTTGTAGGTGTTGTAGCCTCTACCTCCTCTTGAGGACGAGCGTCCTCCTCGATCGTCCCCTCGGCCACGACCGCGGGAAGAGTCCCCACGGCCACCTCGGGTGGAGCCCCTGCCACGGCCCTGTCCAGTAGTCGTGAAGTTCAGATCTGGGTTGGATTCTGTAGAGGTGGTGGAGTTAAGGGAGATTTGAGAGGAGTTAACAGTGGTGGAGTTCAAGCGATTAATCCTGGATTTTTGAAGGAGGAGGTATGTAAGGAGTTGATGGGGTTCAGGAAGCACATGTTGAGTGGTGATAGTGGTAACCATGGCATCATAGTCAGTGCCAAGCCCTGCTAAAACGTAAGCAACAAATTCAGAGTCAGTTACCGGATTTCCGGCCGCCTGGAGTTGGAGAATCAATCCCTTTGCACGATTGAAGTAATCTGTTGCTGATTCATCACCCTTCTTGAGACTCGCCAGTTGGAGTCGGGTTTGAACCGCTTGGGCATTGGAGCGCGCCGAGTAAAGACGGTGGAGCCTGTCCCAGACTTGATGAGAAGTTTCACAATCCAAAACTTGAACCATAACCGGTTCGGTGAGAGAGGCCGAGAGGATCGCCAACACAAGCTGATCCTTCGCTTGCCAGTCTGCGATGGCAGAGGAATTGTCGGAGGATTCACTCGAATCTGGACATGGAACTGAGCCATCAGCAAACCCCATGAGTCGCTGGGAGCGAAGGTATGGGCTGATTTGACGAAGCCATGTCGGAAAGTTAGAGGGAGATAATTTTATGGTGTTTAAGTGAGAAAAGTTTGGTAAGGAGGGATTTTGAGGAGAAATTGAAGCAGCCGCCATTGATGCTTGAAGCTGCTGGGTAAGGGACTCAAGTAAATTTGGATTTTCCATTTGAACGGGAGCTCTTGCAGATGCGACGTGGGTCGTCTTATGCAGGCTCTGATACCATAGTGCAATTCATCAAAATGATATTGTGTATTTCACATCATTCTCTGAAGCAATACATTAGTATATATATACAAGGATTTCTTGGGGAAGAGACTATCACTAGTGTGATACAGCTGTAGCACAAAGATCTATCAGACATATGAATGGGCTAGTCATTGGGCTTGTTTGTTGGGCCTTCTCCTTTTGTGTGTGAGACACCAGAAGTGGCCTTTGAGGATTGATCTGCTACGGCAGTGGTTAGCTCCTGGCTAGTATTTATAAGTCCATGAATCAACTTCAAACTTATTTGTGTTCATGAGACGCCACACATATATACTACTTTGTTTATAGCAAAAATCTATCATGTTTGCACATCTGTTATAATCTAATTATTGAATCAAGTAGTCAATTTGCACCACTTTCTCATCATGCTCTCTTCTCCCGAGCTCTCTCTGCGCGCCCTCCATCATCTTCCTCCGTTGCAATGTTAACTAAATTGAAATAGATCTCAACATACGTTTTAGATTGTACGAAGGAAGAAACTTAACAATGTTATAAATTTGTTTCTTTGAAATTGTAATAATAGGGGATTACAAATCAAAAGAAAAGCTTGCTATTTGGAATCTAAAAATACACATTATTATAAATATATACAAATGCACATTTTAGCTTATTTTGAGGAATCGGAAATTCAAAATGATATTTACAACTTAAACATCATGAATTAATCAACATTGATGTGCCCGTATTGAATCAATTCATCAATTCATTACTAAACAAAATTGAAGGAAGAAAAATGATATCATGAGAATGGTACATACTAACCTATCTCTTAATTAGTTATGGTTCCTCTTATGTTTTTAAAAAATTATTCGTTTTCATGTTCAAGTGGTTAACACGTTCATAATTCGTGGTAAAAAAGTCATAGTTAATCATATAAAAGCATTATAAAAAAGTATGAGTTCAAAATAACATACCTAAAAGTAATGAGGAGTATAGAGATTGTACTTGACCTACATTTGAAGTTGTGAAGCCATGGTTAGGAACAAATCCAGAGCTTTCTCGATTTACTTGACAAATGTGGAGTATTCTCTATACTTAATCATATCCCTTTCTCAATCTACATATTTGACAACGGCAAACATATATACTTATAGAACTCTACCAATGGACTTTTACTATTGTAATTTAAGTCTTATAAATTAATTAGGAAGATAGAAAGTCATGCATATGAGTAGTGATTGTTTTACAACTCTTTGTTTTAACGTTTAGTATGAAGGTAGAGAGTTAGGTCAATTAATTATTTTTTTATAACGGTAGATCTCCTAGTATTCGATAATCCTTTTTTTAATTACTGTCCAAAGCCTCAAATTTGTAAGGGGGTGAAAATTACGACTCAAGGCCTCAAATTTTATAAGTTAATTAGTAAATTGTTAGTTGTGATGTTTTAATAAAGTAAAACAAATAATGTGTTTTTTTAAAAAAGGCTTATAAAATATAACAAAAGTCTAAATGATAAAATAAATATATCCAAAATAAAAAAGAAGTAAATTAAGTGTTTATATATAACAAATGACTCTTGAACCATATTATATATTAGATATATAGATTAGATTATATTAGATTATCTTTAAGTCGATAAAATGACCATGAAAAAATAAAAGATGTAATTGCTAAGGTTCAAACCTTGGATGAAGAGGTTATTTTTTTTTTTTGTTGTTGTTGTTGTTGTTGTTGTTGTTATATATATATAAATTAATTAGATTAGATTAGATTGTCATTAAGTAGAAAAATGACAAAATAGGAAAATAAAATAAAAGATGTACTTGCTAAGATTTGAACCTTGGATGATAGGATTCTCATAAACAACTACTACCATTGGGCTAAAGAAGTTATTTTGATGCAAATTGAGAATATAAGAAAAAATAGAATTTTTTTGTGTGGAGTTAATAATGACAATAAATTGCCCATGAACACAACTTTTAAGGTTTATACTAGGTGGCATGCCCGTGCGTACGCACGGGACATGTACACAAATTTTGTATGTGAAATTAATTCCTGGGTCGTATGGATGCATGTTTCATCATATTCCGATTAAACTGGAAAAAATTATTGAATAAATGGATTGTGTTTTACGTTATATGTGTCAAAACATCAAAACTACCGCCACTTACAACACATTGTGTAATGTTAAATATATGTCTAGTTGTATACAACAAATAAATTTCAATGACCTATTCATCAATCATTTTAATTTTAATAATGAACTCCATAGTTGCTCATCTTTGTTGACATCGATTATAATTGATAAAACATTTTCTTGGTAAAATAATTTAGTGCATTATTCTTTCAAATCTATCAACCCTTCGACTACTAAATTTAATTTAAAGAATTTTATGATAATTTATTAATTATGCGAGTTAATACACAAAATTAGGCAAAATGAATATATAAATTGAGAAAATTATTAAAATTTTGTAATTAACTGGACACATTATCTCTCTCTTATATATATATATACATACACACACTCTTAACTAACATCAATAATCATTATCATATTAAACCAAAAAAAAATTCATTATCATATTGCAACCATATTAATGGAGAACGTGAAATGACAAAGTTTATTTGGAATTAAATCATGCAAACTGTAATCGATAACTCTAAAATTAATCAAATATATTTTGTCCAATAATCTTCTTTGTTGAAGTGTAACTGTTACGAGCTAGTTATAATAGTCCATGACGAGCTTGAAAATTAAGGATTGTCACTCTCGTTGATCGATGCAACTGTAAGAATCAAATATAGATTTCTCATATGTTATAACATTTTTTTTCATTGAAATATCTCAAAAAAATTAACAACCAAGTATTTATCGAGACACAACTTCAATGTTTGATCAAATAGACGTTATAAATTAATGATAGTACAAATTTCTATGCTTGACGTACTTAATATACATGATTTGAATTAAAAAATTATTTTATCTTGAATAAATGAAATCAAAAATTTCAAACTTATCAAATAATGGAACTTTAGGAGGATAAATTTTGGGTTGAATGTCTCTTCCTTTGTCCTTAAAAAAACATAAAATTAGATGATAGTTAATTATATAAACTAATAAACATGCATCTATTAATAAACATGCATCTATGGATACAACATATAAAAAAAAACTAACAATTTGTAGAAAATATGTCGTTCAAATATATTGTAAAAACAATACTATATATGCCTGTGTAATTATTTGATTGTACAATTTGTACTAACCTATGTAATTTTTCGAATGCTCCTTTGAACGAATGCATATATGTTCCCACTTCATATAGCAATTGTAGTTTGTGAAGGAGATACATACAAAAATATGAGAGAATAGAAAGGTTGGAAATTAGAGGTAGTTACTAACCACTTGGAATTTTTTACAAATTCTACCGTTGAGGAAAAGATGATACAAATAAAGATACGATCTTATGATCCATATCTAGACCTAATAAGATGATACAAATAAAATAAATCAAAATGAATTAGTGTAAATCTATATATACCTTGAAATAATAGTCCAACTAAAGATAACATAAATCTTTACATAAATAATAGAAATAGATAAGTTCATGCAAAAAAAAAAAGAATCAAACAAAAAAGAGAAATAGATTAATTCCTACAAAACAAAAAACAAACAAACATGAAGGCCATTGTTAAAATAAATTATTGCAAAACTCAAAGCAATAAAAAAAATTGAAAGATGAAGCAACAAACACAGAAGAGCCTATCACCTCCAACACTTCCACCGGGATCCCGTGGTGGCATGGTTCACAATCTTAAAGAACCAGTATACCTCCGTGGCTACGCATATTTCAATTCGCCCACCACACCCCTGCATAGCGCCAAATCGATTAGCCGTTGTCACCCCGGACAAGTGTTTCACCGGAATCTTGGGCATTGACGGTGTTCGAAATACTTTAGATGGTCATGAGTGCTCTGAGGAGGGCGGATGAATACGTGTTCGAGATACTCAAAATACTTGATGTTGCCCCTCGATCAATCAATATGTTGTAAAGAATATATATATATATATATATATATATATATATATATATATATATATATATATATATATATATATATATATGTTGAATTAACCATTAATTAGGCAATACCTCTTGGTTTCAATCAGCAAGGAAATTAAGAGGGTAAATTTTTGGGATTGTAACCGTTGATATTAATTAGGCAAAATGTTTAATTTTAATGTAACCCCCAAATTTGAATGCTAGGATGACACTAATGGTCTATAACATGAATGACGACATTATACAGTAAATGACTACTTTGTGAAGCAAATTAAAAAAATAATGGCATAAAAATAAGGGTTAAGAAGGTATAATAATGGGTGGACATTAATGAGATTGAACACAACTTTTCTTGTATATTATAGATATATAGATTCTTTCATTCCAATTACATAACTTATAATCCAATTAATATAAATGGTGCAAGACTTTAGCTTTTGTTCTAACGAAAGTTTAGTTAAAATAAATAAACTTTCTTGATAGTAGGGTGAAAATGGGGCAGTTGTGGGTGAAAATTATCATTCTAATACCCGCCCCGTGTATATAAACTTTCACATGCCTCGCTCCATCACCCGCAAACCTTTCACCCGCATCCAACTCGTAAGGGTGAGCGGGTGGTGCGGGTGATTATCGAATATTCACGAACCAAACATTTTTATTTTCGCATATGAAATGAAATATTTGTGTTAGAACACATACTAACCTATCAAGTTTGAGTTCAACAATATGTGAAAAATTCACATCTTATCAAATAAAACATTTTTAGTTCTAATTCATCAATATGTGAAAAATATATACATATCATAGAAATAAAAAAAACAACGGAAATATCTTCAATAAGATTACAATATTGAAACATTTTCGAATTCACTACTGAATCTAATTTTCAAACAAACTATGGAATCTACTAACGATTAAACTCAAATATAAACCACTTTTAAAATATAAAATAAATGTGAGGAGCAAGAGAAAGAAATTTAGGAATTTTTAAGGGTAGAAGGGTAAAGTTGTATGTTTAATTAGGTTATTGGATACTTATTGGGTGATTATTGGGGCGAGTTAATGAGGCAGGTTATTGGAGCGGATTTTGGGTAAAAAATCATCATCCATACCCGCCCCGTCAACCACTTTATTCATTACCCGCTTTTTGCGGGTTTTCGCCCACAAAAATAGTGCAAGTGGAGCTAGTGGCGAATCTTGAGACAGAAAATTGAACCCTATTTTTTTTTTGGGTTAATTGCACTAAATATCCTGACCTTTGTAGATAGTTGCGCTTAATATCCCGACCTTGTAAGATTTCATGAAATATCATCAACTTTGGTGTTAGTTGCGCTCTCTACCCTAGTTGAGTTTCTTAAATTAATAAAATCTTTAACATAATATGAAAATTACACAAAATCGCCCATATTTAAAAAAAAATCAACAATCGCCCATTTTAATCAAAATAAAAAAGAAATTTATGCCAAACATATAAAAAATGCATGCTCTAAAAAAATGAAAATAAGATCAATTACTTAAAATAAATCATATTCCTAATTAATCACCCATATTCATATAGTATTCCTTAAAAATCTATTTTATAATGTCATAGTTATAATTTACGTAAGATTAATATGAAGTACCATATTATGTGCCTAATTAATCAAGTTTTCATGAGTATATACCCGATTTTGCCTATTTTTAATATATGTTTATCATATTTTTATTAATTACAAATAGTTATCATATATTTTACTATTTCTTTTTTAAAAATATATTTTATTTCATTTTTGTAAAAGTATTATATTTCATCTATGTATGGTTAAGATTTCTTATAGAATCTTTTTTTAAAAATGAGAAATATATATTTTCTTAAGATTCAATCACAAGATACCACATAAGATGTAATGTATAATGTATTAGTTTTAGTGTATATAAAATAATATGGACCAAAATGAAAAATATATAAAATAATATATGGAGAATAGATGCACAAATCTACATTTATAGATAGGTATATGTAAATTTAGATTTTTTTAATAACATATGTTTTTAAGAAAAATAATTAAAATGAATTATTTTTAGTAATTATAATAGTTATTTAAAGGAGTAGATGTTATCTATTATAAATGATTTTTTTTGGGGGGGGGGGTTGCAATTTTTTCAATTTTAAATATATTAGGGGTTTATTGAAAATATTTTATGAATAGGGGTGATTTTGTGTAATTTTTCCATTATTTTTGTAATTTTTTAATTTAAGAAACTTATTTAGGATAGATAGCGCAACTAACACCAAAGTTTGAGATATTTCGTGAAATCTTACAAGGTTGGGATATTAAGCGCAACTATCCATAAAGGTCAGGATATTTAGTGCAATTAACCATTTTTTTTTTGAAAAAAATCATTAATATTATGAATGTGTAACCAGAATAAAAAAAAACATAAATCGTGCATACTTTATTTCACTGTTTCAAATAATTTAATATAACATACTAATTTAAAGTTTCCAGGTTTAATTATAGCATTAAGTTACAAAGTTTAACAAGAGATAATTACGATATAAGTATATTGGTTTGATAAATGATGTGAAAAATAATTTATACAGGTCTAGTCTTGAAACATTTATAACTTTTTACTCAGATATCGGATTCGAGCTTATAATATACCAAATCGAAGCTATTGACGAGAGAAATATGTATATTAAATTTTTTTTGATTGGGGAGCGACTGTCACCCCTTATCCCAAAGAGGATTCGCCTCTGAATAGAGCGGATGAATGAGATATCAGTGTCCCATTTCCAACCCTACTTTAGAGATGTTTCCCTTTTACCAGAATAACTCATGAATCGAATATATAGAAACCAATATAGAATCATCATATGGTCAAATGCGAAAAAAAAATAAAAAATAAAAAATAAAATTTGGGAAATTCAAGCAGGAGAATCGAAGAAACCACAACCATACATCCCGTTATGTGTAGCTAACATCTTTACAAAAAAATCATATAATTTACTAATTGCAGTTGTGTAGCAAACATTATTTAAAAAAAAAAGTCATAACCATGCAAATAAAATATTATAAATTTAACAATACAACATTGCTATCAAGGAGAAATTTTAGTGCGTCAAGAAGATAAAATTCCCCTGAAAATTCTCTACAAAAATTTAAGCTTGTGAAGCTAAAATGTAGGGTAATTGAGTGGCATGCTCGATAGCTAAGCTTCAAAACACGTACTGTAGGCAAACACATGTAAATGTAAACAACTACACACCTTTTCCAAGTGAACAATTACACACCTTTTCCAAGTACAAAATCCCATTTAAATACGCTGTGGCTATATACACCCCAAATCATGCACGTCCTTTAATTAATTTTTTTTAAATGTTAATTAGTCACAAGGATTGCACGTCCTTAAGGACGTACAATTTTAACCTTGGATTTGTGGTGTATATAGCAACACCCTTTAAATATGATGGGCCTTGATAATCAAATTAGCATCACCACCCTCATATTAATCCTCCTTCGCACTATCCAAAAAAAAAACACCCATTGAACTCATCTGATTCGATCTGTTGTAATACGAGGGATACCAAACTAGAATAATGTTTCATGAAGAGCAACATGGAGTAGAGACAGGATTCTAATCATGTGTGTCCAGTGGCGGAGCCAGAACCCAAAGAGGGTGGGAGCATACCAGTGACAAACGACAATAAATAACACGAACTCGTACAACATATAACGTCTTCAACACTACAAAATAACGATAAAAAATAAAAGAGTTCACTAGTGCAAAAAAATCTTCATTGCTAATTAGCGTTTTATAATGAAATAGGTCAACTTGAGAGGGGGTAAATCCATTTTATGGGTTTTCATGTCGTAAAAATGTTGAATGATAAACTCATTATCGATGCGCGAGCTTGAAAACATCTTTTTCAACCTAGAAGACAAAACACTCAGAGGGAAAATCTTCTCTTATCTTGTTGCGCAAATATGACCTGATAATACTCATAGCAGAGAAATCTCTTTCCACTATAGTTTTTGTAACCGATAACACTAAAACCAACTCGATGAGACGATATATCAAATCAAAAGTTTTGTGAATTCCTACTTCGATCATCTTTTTAGAGACATCACTAATATATTGCAAAGTAGAAAATCTAGCATTTTTCCTCATTCAAACTTTCGTAATTTCTTACCTAATTGTCAAATTGAATAATATAAGCTCTCATTTCAAAGCTCTCAAGATAAATTATAGTATATAAATGTCAATTTTAAATAAAATATAAAAGCATTGTGTTATAATATATCTTCAGTTTTCAAATATTCATAACTTTTTACTCGATATTGAATTTATGCATATTATATATCAAAGCGAAGCTATCGTCGAGAAGAATACATATATGGGGTTTGTTGGGTGAGGGTGGGGGCACATGCTCCCAAATGCCTCCGTTTGGATCCGCCTCTGTATGTGTCTATCATATGTAACTTACAAGACTGTATATAGACAAAGGTATAAATGTGGCATAAGGGAAGCCTTAAATATAGGAAGATTAAAGGAGGTGAAACATCTACCTCTTAATGGCTTTATAACATCATCCTTATTATAAACCCTAGAAAAAAAAATTCATAAGAAAAAAGGAAATCAACATACACAAATACTAACACCACATATCTTCAATTAAACCATTAGAATAAAAGTCCCCATACTAAGTATAATCTATTTAGTTTTTTTTAACAAAGCAAAGATTTGGAAGGTGTCAGCATTGACGTACGGACGAGAATAATAAGATCGGACCTAGTAACCAACGAGACAACATTACAACTTTACAAGTATAATCTATTCAGTGACCAACAAAAGAAAAAACTTAAAATTGATTCTTATGTCGAGCCCGGTGTTGATGGTGTCGAGGAAGCTAATATCGAGTCCGACGACGAGAGCGGTGACGATATAGTTCACTCAGATAGCGAGGAGGAGGAGATTGAGGCCGAGGGGATGCAGAATCTACGGGACGAGATCGCTCGACAAATTTGGGCCGATAGGTGCCGCCATCGGTAGCTGGTTTATGGCCAGACACGACATCATGGGGCCCCGACGCAAAGCAACACCCTTTTGATATGTGGTGCATCTGCTTGTGCAACATCACCCGACGTGGTTTGTGTACGCTTACGGTGTTGTTGTCATAGCCGATGAACTTTATGGTAGCCACATGTGATGGTTTTTTGGGTAGGGAAGTTGTAGTTGTAGCAGACGAACATACAGAATCGTAACCATTACACCCATTTCGCTATGTGAAAATCAATGACGTTGCACTCGGAATCGAACTTTGTGAAAATGTAGAAAGCGTAGAATAGCCGACAGAATCGTAACCATTACACCCATTTTGCTGGGTTCGTTAACATTGTCGTACAACCTGAACAACATAATAGTTTGCAACTTACATGCACCCATTCAAGTTCGAACCTACCGAAACCGACTACTGTTTGCGGACATACCAAAAAAGCCTACGCCCCTACGGAGATACAAAAAACGACTAGGGAGGGGCCTGCGTTCCGAGACACGAAGTCTTCATACGGTCATAGCTTACAGGGAGGGATTCGAATCCCTTTTGCGACAACAGTGGTATTATACACAAAATACGGAGGTGTGACGTACCAGGACGCTTAAGTCCTCGCCAGGGCCGCTAAGGCGACGGATGTCATAACGAGGAACATCCATTTCTGGGTGTCCTCGCGGGACCTTGTCGCCACTAACTGCCCCCAGAGTCTGACGACATGGGTGGAGAGGCTCGCGACGCGCTCAGTGAGCTCTTCATTCAGTGCAGTCACCCTCGCCAGCTCCTCCCCATTCCTCTCAGCCGTTGCCTCTGCTGCATAAAGCCTGGTTGTCAGCTCTATGGCGATGTCCTCGAGCTGCTGGATCCGTGGGTCCTCTGGAGCAGGTGGAATTTCCTGAGGTATCTCCTGAAGTGGGGGCATGTTCTCGTCACCTGAGGGGACATGCCTTGAGCTTTCCTGAACATACAGTTCCCTCTCCTGCATATTACAGTCACCACACAGATAAACCAAATAAAACCTCACGACAATGTTAAACATTCAAGGTGCAAGTTAATGGACTTTTCAAACATTCAAGTTGCAACCACTAATAAACCAAAACAAACCTCAGCAAAATGTTATTGGACTTGTCAATTACACAAACAATTCAGCACAAATATTTGCAAGTAGAATTGATCATCCAACAACAACATTCTAAGAGGAAATAAGACGTCATGATATTCAGGCTGAAATCAGAGGATGTAACCAAATCATCAACAGAATGACAATATTTCTCAACAAAATATTTTAAAACTGCACCAGGAAATTACAAAATGTAACACTCACAAGTCATAACACTCACAAGTCATAATCACAAGCTATAACACCATCTTATTCTTCAGTTGATCTTTGTTGCACATGTTAACATTCATATTTATATAATATTGATGGGTTTAAAATAGTTTCAGTTTAATGAGAAATGGATCAATGAAGCAAAATTCACTATAGATGGAAAACAAGAAAGGCAATGCAGGTTACCAAAAGGTCCAACTGATTCCAAACGAATAGAACAATAACTCACTTGTGTCACCAAGTGACAGCAAAGTCCTTCCTTGCCCATCATTTTTTTTGACAAAACAGAGACATTTTTAAAACAGAGAAGACTCATCAGCTCATTCACAGTCAAACACACTAGAATTTTGGTGACACATATGGAGTTTATGTAGTTAACAAAAACGTTGTTGGTTTCATACTTGCTCGTACCATGGGGGAAGCCTCTCCTCCCCACCAATCCATGGGTACTTCTTTGGACAACCGCTTGGCCAGCTCCCTGATGAAGACATTTCGTATCTGCAGGGGCAGACATAGGTTCACATGTTACAAGGAGAAAATCGAAACAAATTACAGTCACTACCACATGACAAATAACCCCAATGGAGATAGATAGAGATAGACATAGCAATTAAACATCCTCCAAATGGAGATACTTAACAGAGATACTGAAGCACAATAGCAAATGACACATAACCCAAATGGAGAATGACAGTTGTATACATATCAAGTGTAGACATGCTTGTAATCGGCATAGCAAGTGACAAATACCCCAAACAGAGATACTAAAAATTGAGTATGAAGAGACTATCAAATGAGAAGCAAATGAGTATCAAATTACTCTCCATTGAACCTCCTAATGGAGAATGTCAGTTGAACAATTACCTCAAAACAGATATAAACAATAAGCATACACAACAAGCATACAATGGACGACAGTCATGTGTGAGGATACAACATCAACCTATTCAATATCTGTGTCCTCCCTTTATGTTCTGTATTTTTTTTTTTAAAATACTTAATCTGATTTCAGTCTAGTTTGATGTTGGTAATGCAGCTGAATTCTCAATCTTCAGTCAAACAATAAGGTTCTGCAGTTAAACAATAGCCACAAACTGGAGAAACAATAGCCACAAAGATAAACAATAGCCACAAAATGGAGAAAAAATGACTTCAAGATCCAAGTCGTTTCTTATTGCAGTGGTCCCAAACCCTTCGACGTTGAATCTGACGAACCCATTTGACGGTACAACAACCATGTAATGGACAACTCCATATGTTCAATTTCGAAGGGACATGCCCGATTGAAGAGGGGAAACTGGAAATGGGATATGGAGAACTTGTACATACTCGACGGGAAATGGGCGATTGAAGAGGGTAAAGATACAATGGAGACTCGAGGGACCTCGGTTGCTTTGATTTGGGGGGATTCACGCTACCTACCCCAACAATGGAGGCTTCACCCTCAGCCAGGTCGCTCGTCCCCCAAAGGTTAGGGTTCGGAGCTCCACCGTCGGCCCCCATTACCCACCCCACCGATGACAACAACAATGGACAGGAGATGAGAGGAGACGGAGCTCGCTCGTCCCCCAAAGGTTAGGGTTCGGAGCTCCACCGCCGGCCCCAATTACCCACCCCACCGACGACAACATCAATGGACAAGAGATGAGAGGAGACGGAGCTCGCTCGTCCCCCAAAGGTTACGGTTCGGAGCTCCACCGCCGGCCCACATTAACCACCCCACCAACGACAACAGCAATGGACAGGAGATGAGAGGAGAGGAGAGATTCGAACCTTGGTGCCGGAAATGGCGATGTGCGTCCTCCGTATCTTCTCCTTCCTCGCGCACCTCCTCGAAACCAGATCTCCAAATGAAACCACTGACCACAACAAGGGCAAATTCGGCCCTCTATAAACGAAATCCCCACACAATCTCCGGAATCTACCTCAATGAAGATTTCAAAGTAATCTCCTAAAATCCCCTGAATCTCCATCTCCAAATCTGGGGGAAGCTTGCGCCGAACACCACTTTCACTTGGTAGAAACTGATTTGTATTATGATATAATCCCCACAATCCCCTAAAAACCCACGCCGAACACGCCCTTAGAACTAATGTTGTTGATTATCATTTGAATGTGGCAGATTTTTTTTTTTTTTTGAAAAGAATGTGGCAGACTAGTTGGACCTTGCGAGCCTTTTGGGCCCAAACTCCTATCCTAAATAACTAAGCTGGCCCACCTTCTCTTTCTTAATGGGCTACTGTTTTATCCTTAGGGTTCCTGGCCATCCCTCAATAAACAGCACATCAAATACGCCACGTGTCTGTTTCTGATTTGACACTTGCCGTGCCATTTTATATACTGATTATATAATAAAAAAAATTAAAAAAAAATAGCGCTTCCTTTCCCCTTTCACCTCCTCCGTTCCTCTCTTTCTCCCTTCTCTCCACCAGCCGCCTTCACTAGCCAGTCCGCTCTCACCGCCCACCAGCCACCAGCCCCGCCGTCGACCACCGAGCGCCTCTCCCTGCCTCCAGCAACTCGCCAGCCACTCGACCTCCTAAAACCAACAGCACAGTCCCTAGCCCTTTTAATAGCAAAAATCCCTAATTTTCGCCTTGTTCTTCAAATTTGTGGTAAGTCTCTACTCTCTGAACCCTTTTGCTTTGTTATTTCCTTCTCAATCGATGTTATTGTTGATGATTTGGGAATTTCGAATTTTCTAGGGTTTAATGTAGACGAAGGGAATTTCGGGATTTTGTGAATTGGGGGTGTTTATGAGTTTAGGCGACTGAAAATATTCAATTAGAATTCTGAATAAGCGATTAATATTCGAATTACATTGACTGGTTGAGTGAGGTGTGTTTGATGGGGAATTCTTGTTGTTTGAGATTAGCTGTTGATTGGATTTTTGGTTTATGTATATTTTGTGTGTTTTGAAATTAGGGTTATGTGATGAAGACACATAAGAAAAGAGAAGGTGGAGATGCCGAGGGTGATCAGAGCTTGGCCATTGCGGATGTTGAACAGAGTTACAGAACGAAGGAGAAGAAGTCGAAGAAGAAGATTGTACCTTTGATGGCTTGTAATAGTGAGGTTGAGGAAGATGGAAATGAAATGGATGAGAATGAGGAGATGGAGGAGGAGATGGAGGAGAGGAAGGATGAGAAGTTGAAAAGGAAAGTTAAGACAGCCAATGTAATGGTGTATGATGAGAAGGAAAGAAAGGAAGAAAACAATAAGAAGAAGAAGAAGGGGGAAAAGAGGGATGAGATGATGTTGTCAGATGATAAGGCGATGAAGCCGGAGAAGAAGAAGAAGAAGAAACGGATTGGTGATGTTGAAGTAGAACGAAGTCAGTTAAGGAGTGATGACATGAAAGCTGATGACGAGGAGGATAAGGGAGAGAAGGGAAAAAAGAGGAAGAGGAAGGAAAAAGAAAAAAAGGGTTACAAGGCAGTTCACGAAGAGCAAAACACGACGAATGATGCGAAAGAGAAAAAGAAGGGAAAGAAGGATCAGATGATGGTGTTGGATGATAAGGAGACCAAGGATGAAATCATATCAGCACATGGAAGGTGAATAAATCCTCACTAAATGCTTCTTACATGATCGTTGATAAATTATAACACCTCATTTTGTATATAGTTCCCATGGTGTAATATCTGTCATTCCACTTAGCAGGCATTGCATTGCGCTCTTATTTGAAGGCTAATCCTTCATAGATTGTTGTTTTTAATGCTTTTAGATATTCGATTTGTTTGACAATGTTCTCGTTGTTGAAGTTCTTAGCTCTATTGATGTTAATACGTATGTGTCAGGGGTTCACGTGGATCTACTTTCCAAACATCTTCGGAAGGCGTGGTTTGTTCTAATGGGTCCGTAAAGCAGAAACCCAATGTAGCTAGTGCATCTGTAACATTTTCAGCACCAGTTGCAGCTGGGACACAGACGACTGTACAATCTACCATATTGGGTAAAAATGCGAATGAAATGGAAGGTGGTAAAGCTGGTAACAAGGAGAAGAAGAGGAGGAAGGAGAAAAAAACAAAGGATGATACGGTTGCTGGTCACGAAGAGCTGAAAAAGGTGAAGGAGAAAAAAAAGAAAAAGAAGGAAAAGGAAGCTGGTAAGGCTGAAAGCCCGGAGGTGAAGCAAGATGAAACACAGAAATCCAAGAAGAGGGCTAATGCTGCAGACTCTTCAGAACCTGTGATTCCTAAACGTCAGTCTAAAAAGGTGAAGTTTTTAGATGAGGTGACAGTTTTTTCTCCCCCCGATGAGCGCAAGAAGGTGAAATCCAAATATAAGGGTAGGCCACATAATGACGAAGAGTGCAAGAAAATGCTAGGCAAGCGGTTCACGAAAGAAGAAGATGAATTAATTGTAAAGGCTGTTAATGATTATATAGAAGCAAAGGAGCTGGGCGAAGAGGGTCTGGGTATGGTTCTTCGTTGTAGTGCTCATCCTGAAGTTAAAGGTTGTTGGAGAGAGATAAGGAAAGCCTTACCCTGGAGGGAACAAGAAAGCATTTATAATCGGGCTCACTCCTTGTTAGAACGAGGTGATAGTACCTGGACACCAGAGGATGTGGAACTTGTATTGGAGTCCTATAAGAAACACGGTGCGAACTGGAAAGCAGTTGCTGCGGAACTGGGGAAGTTCAGGATTCATGTTAAGGATGCATTTCGCAGAAACAAATTACCCAATCGGAGGAAAGGGCATTGGTCGCAAGATGAGTATCAGAACTTATTTGAATTGGTGAATAAAGATCTGCAGATGAAGGTTTTTGAGGAGAAAAGATCAAAGTACGGCATGCTGAAGGATGACATAAGCTGGCAAGCAATTAGTGAAACCTTAGGCACTCGAACTAATGCGTGTTGTCTCATGAAGTGGTACAATCAGCTGACATCCTCTATGGTTGCTGAAGGCGAGTGGGCTGACGTCGATGATTATTGGCTGCTGATGGAGCTAGTCGAACTTGATGCTAGTTGTGAAGAGGAAGTGGATTGGGATTGTCTCCTTGAACACAGGTCAGGTGACATTTGCCGTAAGCGTTGGAAGCAGATGGCTAATCACCTTGGCGAGCATGGGACTAAATCTTTTTCTGAGCAAGTTGAAGTTCTTTCAAACAGATACTGCCCAGAATTGCTAGAAACCAGAGAGAAATTGGATGCCAGACCAATTGTTGATTGATTTTTATCTCTCTTCTCTGACGTTTATTGTTCAGATCTTCAGTCCTGGGCTATACCATCTGACTATGCCGATACAGAAAGGACTACCTTCGCAGTTCACAGGAATCTCGCAAAGGTAACATCTTTAACCGAGAAATGTTAGATTATGTGCCATCAAGAACAGGTAGTATATGATAGAAATGTAATCACTTTTTTGAATTCGGCAATGGGTGTGGAAGGCGACGATGGTGAGAGCAGTGATGACTGTGATCTTACCATTTGGAGTTTTTGTTTGGATTACTTGCATCTTTGTTGTGGTAGATTATTAGGTGATACAACTTGATTGTTTTTGAAAGTAAAGAAAACTGGACATTTGAGTCGTAAGAAATTTTTGCCCTCAAGTTTAGCAAATTTAGGGAGTGTTGAATAGTGTTTGAATTTCTATCATTCAACTTTGTATGGTGTGATATCGTTGGATGCAAGTTTGTTCAAATTCAAGGCATCTTCTCGTTTGATTTTTGATATATGTTCTTGTTAAAATCTCTCCGGAATCATTCCATTATAAATGGAACTAAACTCACTTTTTTTTTCCTTTTTGCATACAGTTGCTTCACTGTGCTGTTAGGATAATGTTTCATTGGATCGATCAATCTTAGGAAGGTTGGTATATTGTATGTTGACCTACCGATTCGTCGGCCTCTCGAGCTTCAGGCTTGTCTGAACTCGAATTTTTGCCTAATTAAAAAAAAAAACTCCACACACAGTTTCAATTCAGGAACCACCTTTAAAGAATACAAGCAGAGAAAGAAGAAAGGTATGGGGTCAAAAGCGAACCTGTTCCATCGTTATCGGCCGTGTTGAATAGGGCATCAGGTAGAGGACGCGAAGGGATGCCTAGAGGTCGTTAATATGCGATAAAAAAATGATCAATCTTTAAAGAGATGGAGAAAGAGAAAGAGAAAGGGAATGATAGCAATCAAAAGAAATGGAGAATCATTGAGATCAAAGCCTTAAACTTCATCTGGATAAAGAAACGAAAACAAGTTGTTACAGCAACTACAACAGCTGAAGTTACCTAAAGGGTGCTGTTAAAAATCTAATTATCAAATTCCAAAATCTAATTAGTGCTAACACTTTTTTTTTAATACAAGGAAAGAAATTAGGAATGAAAGGTCATAGCTGGCCTAGCCCTTGTAGTCTCGTAAGGACAATCTCAAAACACACAACCCCTCGACACTGAGATATAGGATCTTTGCAACCTATTTGTTGACGCCAGGCCATCTCGCGCAATCTTCCAGATGAAATGTCTAACCTTAGGAGGGACATCCAACTTCCAAATCCATGGACAACTAAATGTATTTGATTGAAATCCATTCGGTACTAGTGAAACCGCATAATTGGTGGTAAACCACCCAGATGTGCTAGCCCCCCAGTAGAGCCTATCTGTAATTGGATTGACAGGTGAATGGATCAGTTTAAGGTGATCAATCCATTTTGTTGGTAGCAGGATAAGTAATCAGAATGAAGTTGATGATGATCCCATTCATTATTTTATGTAAGGAAGTGATTAACCTTCCACAGCTCCACGCTAGTTGCTCATTCGATAACGGAACCAAAACCTCATCTACAAGAATAGACTCAGTAGCCCATTTATCTGACTAGAAGTTTATAGTAGCGCCATCTCCCACACACCATCGCAGACCTTTGGAGAACAAAGGTTGAAGCGGCGTAAGCTTGAAACGTTGCCACGAAGAGCGGCCCTTCTTTGTATATATAGGAGAGGATGTCAGCTTCTCGTAGGTACTTTTCCAAGATGATTTTGACCCAAATATTATCATGCTCGACTATAATTTTCCACAAAAATTTCATCTGTAAAGCGCTTTTCATAGTCTCAGCTTTGTACAAGCTAAGACCTCCCGCTAACGTATCTGTGAAATCTTATCCTAGCTAATCAGAGGGGTGGACGTTGTGCTCTTATTCCAGAAGAGATGATAAATTCAATCAAGTTCATTAAGAATGGATACATGGACATAAAAGATTGCATGAGGAAAAATAGGTTGAGAACTTAAATTTGATTTAATAAGCCCCTTACGTCCTTTTGTAGACAACGTAGACGCCTTCCATCTAGACAACTGTGCTTTTGTTTTTAGCACAACCTGAGCGTACATTTCCTTGTTAACCCGACCATTTATAACCGGACAATCCAAATATTTTTCAATCAGTATAGTGTATACAATTCCAAATATTTTTCAATCATTTTGTTGCACAACTTCTCGTTGCAGAGTACTAGACAAAAGTTATGCTTAGACGATGAAAAGAAAATATGATAGAGGATTTCCCTGTCTAAAATCACTTTAGGGAAAAAATTGATTTGTGGATTCGTCATTGACAAGAACTAATTAGTGCTAAGACTTTAAGACTTTAAATATCATCTTGAATGACTTCAAATTCATCGAGGAAAAAATTGATGATTTTATTTTATTTGATCTTAAATTAGTAGATTTTGAAACTAATTGAGGCCAAAAACAAATTTCTTCATAGTTGGTTCAAATCGACAGTGATGGTGAACAAACAAAAAACGAGAATAGTTCAAGATCTCAGAGCCGAGCCATCACAAACTCAATGCATCGTCAAGTCTCAAACAAACTCAAGGTATTTTTCAAAAAAATGCATGTCTTCCCCAGTGAATGTAAAAAATAAAGCAATAACCATTTTTTTTTATAGACTTGCTTTTGGGTCGACTATTTTATCGCCATATACACAGTTTCGTTCTCCAACTTTTGGGGTTTACATAGGCTCAACCGACCATTTTATCGCCATATACACAGTTTCGTTCTCCAACTTTTGGGGTTTACAAAGGCTCAACCAACACCTAAAGGTGCTGTTCAAGTTTGCCGGGTACTCCCAATTTGGTCTTTATCTACTTTACATAATCATATTACTTGTGGAACATTACAACTACAAAAAAAAACTCTGAATTAAGTCTGCAAATGGGATAAATAGACTCTTCCATTATCAAATGTGTTGAATGAAAATTTCCTACCTATACAGAGGTTTTCATAAAAGTTTTCTCTAAAATCCAGAGGTTTTCATAAAAAAATTTCAAAAATCAGGTTGTTTATCATAGGTTTTTCAAAGGACCCATTTGTAATTTTCTCTAAAATCCAGAGGTTTTCATAAAAAATTTTAAAAATGAGGTTGTTTATCATAAATTCAGGTTTTAAGCCCAATTTTCAACTCCCCCACCCATAGAACCTCTTTCCGGGAGGCGGAGCGCCTTCAACCTCCCATTCATCAGAAGCCCTAACCGGCGGCATCTAACCCTAGCACCCCCATCCAGCGCCGCTTCCTCTCCGTCGCTACACCGGCCACCTTCCCTTAGCTACTCGCCTTACCATAGCTCATCAGTCGGTCGCTCCGCCGCTATCCGGAGCATGTATTTGAAGCGAGCATCTTACCAATTCTTCAAGTCTTGTGAAATCAGTCCGTCAGGTTTGAACCTTTACTAAATAAGCAATTAGCATAGGTGATTGCGAGTTGAGTTTATATGGAATTTCATCATAACTGGATTCAATTGCACTGCTTATAGATCTAGAATTTCCTTTTCCATGAGCAACTATTTCCTCTACATTCTCGACATTTTTTAAATTTATGCTTTTTTGTTCAGGAAACTGTTGTTCAGCATATGATCTTGTTCTCTACCAGCTTGCTTTCAGAATTGAGTTTTCCCACCGGTTTTTGCTTTGTATGTCTTGTGTTTTTGAGTTTAGTGTCAATTGAAATTGAAGTTGAACAGTGGCAGAAAGGAAAAGGTTGAATTCAAGAGTGTCTAGTGTTGGTAAGGATACTGTCATGGCCATGGCTAGTAGTGGGGAGGTTGAGAAGAGGGAGGAAGAAAGTAACAGTGGCATTGCCGGTGATGATGTGTTAGCTGGCCGTGAGAATGATGGAGAAGTCAAGAAAAGGAAGCAGGAGAAGAGGGATCATATGAAGTTATTCAACGATAAGGAGACGACAGTGGAGAAAAAGAAGAAGAAGAAGAAGAAAGGAAAAGATAATGTCGCAGGAGCTGGTATTGAAGGGAAGAAGGTAGAAAGAAAAATGGAAATGTTGAAGGATGATACGAAAGTTGATGGCAAGGAGAACGACGGGTGCCAAGGTGGTAATGAGAGGGTGGAGAAAGAAACCAAGGACAGCGTAAATGGTGAGGGTGCAAAGGTGAGAAGGAAGGAAACAACAGGTGATGTAATGAGATCGGCTAGGGAGGAAAGGAAGCTGGAAAAGAAAAGGAGGAATAAGAAGGATGGTGTGTTTGGTCACGAGAATGTCGGAGAAGTAAAGAAAAAGAAAAGGGATCATATGAAGTTATTCAATGGTAAGGAGACCACGGTGGAAACCAAGAAGAAGAAGAACCAAAGGGATAATGTCGTAGTAGCTGGTATCGAAGGGAAGGAAGTCGAAAGAATAAAGGAAATGCTGAAGGATGATACGAATACTCATAACAAGGAGAAAAATAGGAAGAGGAAGGTGAAGGAAATTGAGGATATTGTGTTAGCTGAAAACGAAGCTAATTGTAAAGTTCTGAAATCCAAAACGAGAAAGAGGGATTCTTCCAAACTTGTGACACCAGAGAGCAACAAATCTAGAGGAGTCGGATTTTCAGAGGAGGTGAAGGATATGCCTCCCTTTGATGAGGGTGGTTTAGTGCAAGGCAAGCGGTTCTCAAATGTAGAAGACGAATTGATTAAAAAGGCTGTTGACAGGTATATAGAAGTAATGCGGCTGGGCAAAGAGGGTTTGAATATGTTTCTTGAATGTAAATCTCACCCAGAAGTAAAAGATTGTTGGAAAGTGATCAGTTCTGCGTTGCCTTGGAGGCCAAAACGCAGCGTTTATATTCGGGCTCAAAATCTGTTTAAACGAGGTGATCGTAACTGGACCACGGAGGAAGTGGAGTTTGTTAGGGAGTTCTATAAGAGAAACGGTCCGAAATGGACAATGATGGCGGATAAGCTGGGAAAATACCATATTCATGTGAGGTATGCGTTTCAGAGATACAAGCTCGTCAATCCGAATAAAGGGAAATGGTCCCAAGACGAATACCGAAGGTTGTTCGAACTAGTGAATGAAGATCTGCTGAGGAAAGTTTCCAAGGATAAAAAATTGAAGCACGGGATGTTGAAGGATAACATCCACTGGGAGGCAATCAGTGATGAACTAGGTACTCGGGATAATGCAAAGTGCTGCCGGAAGTGGTACAAGCAGCTAACTTCGCCTATGGTTGCTCAAGGCGAATGGGCGGATGTTGATGATTATCAGATGATGAACGTGCTAGTTGGCCTTGACGCCAGCTGTGAGGAGGAAGTGGACTGGGAGAATCTGCTTGTATATAGGTCAGGTGACCTGTGCCGCAAGCGTTGGCTGCAGATGTCGCGTCATTTGGGTGAGCACGGGAATAAATCATTTTCCGAGCAGGTTGATGTTCTCTCAAAGAGATACTGTCCGGAATTTGCAGAAGTTAGAGAGGCCTTGGATGCCAGACCGGTTGTCGATTGATTTTGATATCCCTTTCCTGTAGTGCTGACTTTTAGGGATGACCCCATAAACCGGTCTGAAACCAGCGAGTTGTTTATAGTTCATGGAAACGATTTGCCTTTGCAGTTCGTCCAGAACTGTAATTTGTACATCACATTTAGGCTTTAATTTGATCTGGGTCACCAGTTTCTATCGATATATGTAACCTTTTATAGGTTACTTGCTTAACATCTAAACTAAGCTATCAACCATCAAAATAACACTTAAATGATTTAAATCTTTCAAAAGTTGATTAATCCATTTCTGAATTCCATAAACAACTGATCTAAAATATGATAACACTAAATTTACTAACCATTCTTTCAGGTCATCCAGTGGCCTCAACAGCCACAACTCCGGTTACTCCAGCAAGCTACGGTCAAGATGTGTATCATATAAAGGAAAGTGTGCGCCTCAACTATCTGCATCGATTTGGGTCTTATACTGGTGTTTGGAAAAATATAATATGGTATGATTCAATTAAAAGATTAAAATGCTCATAAAAAATCCCCAAAATCTAAAACCATAAATTTGAAAACTCACAAATTGAGACTGGATTTAAGATCATTCGATAAAACAGGTTGAGTTTACTATTTACAGACATATTTTAGGGCGATAAAACTACATAAAATATTAGTTTTTTTATTATTTGTTTTTTTAAATTTCATATTTAATTAGTAGTAAACATAAAAATAGTTGAAAAAAATAATAATTATAAAAATTTGATATTTTATATAGTTTTTATGATATTAAACAAATGTGTATAAATAGTAGTGAGACATTTTACCGGAACATATTGAGAATTTAGCAAGATGGGAAGAGGAATTTGGGAGATGTTATAAAGATAGCTCACTACCCATGCTTTGCATGGATTTTTCGTTCTTGCTATTCACACGGCCATTTCTCGCCAAACAAACGCACGGTGGGGAGTGCTAACTTCGGGAGTCGGTGTCATCGGTTGGTGGCTCAGGCCCGACAAGGGGTGCTCGTGTGCTGGTGGCTGCTTGGTGGGAGTGTTGTGGAGAGTGCTGACTTCGAGAGTCGGTGTCTGCGGCTGGCGGCTCGGGCTCGGCAAAGGTGCTCGTGTGCTGCTGGTTGCTTGGGGTGGGAGTGTTGTCGGCTGCCGACTTTGGGAGTCGGTGTCAGAGGCTGGTGGCCGGTGGTCATGCGTTTAGCGATATTTTCGTCATGTGAATAGTAGCCCCCTTGATTAAAAAAATATTTACATAAATTCTAAAAATTACAAAGAATAAAAAGTTTTTCATTATTCTATTTGTCAACATTGAAATATAAGTTATAAATATAAGGGGGGTCAAGGGATAAAACACGCTCTCTTCTGAGGTTGGAAAAAAACCCATATTGGGTTGGAAAACACAGTTATATATCACCGTCGACTATCTCCTAGGAGGCAAAAAAACCCTCTTCGGAGGTCAACAACAACTTCTTCAGAGGCCAACAACCACCTCTTCGGAGGTCGTCAACCACCTCTTCGGAGGCTGAGGTCCGCACCACTAGTCTAGCGGACTCTTGGTTCGATAAAACCTAAATCTATTCATCCATTCTCGGATTTTATTCAATCCCCTTAATTGGTTTGGGGCTTTTGTAGATTCAGAGTTTTTGGCCCCGTTTCTATTTTTGCCTTGGTGATTTGCGAGCGTTACCCTCATAGATCTGAAATAGTGAAGCGTTCGTGCTCTACAACCTCATCTCCGGCGGCCACGTCCTTCTCCCCGCCCTCGCCCTTTCCTGCCTTTTCTCTTCCACTCAAATCCCCCCTCTTGCCTTCTAGCTTCGTGGTCTTCCTCCGAACCCGACCAACGTTTTGCTGGGTTTCATCCTCCTCTCGCGTTTCTTCCCCACAATGGTGGGTTTACCTTGGCGGAGCTTTTTCGGCATGTCACTGGCTCAGCCGACCCTTCCTCACCTTTGTCGCTTGTGTTTCCCCTGGTCCTGCTTCTCCAGTCTGGTTCAGCCTTGTCAGCCGTCATTTTTGGTCGGTTGTGCTCCCTTGTGCTTCTTCTGCGTCCTTTGCATTGGGTCTATGTTGGGCATGTTGGAGAGCCAAGGTTGTAAAGGTTCGGAACCCGATTTTAGTGCTACGGACCCAAGCTAATTGCTTTGGGCCCTAGGCTTTGGCCCAATGGAATATGGAATAAACAAAATTAAAAACAATAATAAGAATATTACTAATAAATAACTTAATATAAATAAATCCCGGTTGGATTTGCTTAATCCCGCTAGTGTTCCTGGTACTTTCGATTCAGGCGGTGTGGGGTTTTGTGTTTGGCGTAATTGGAATTTCTTCTCCGAGTGATGGGGTTCTAGCTGTCGGAGTCGGGACATGTCGGGGTCGTGGTAGTGTGTATCGAGGCGTCTTCTTTTCTCCGGAAGACTGTTTCTTTGGAGGTTCGTCTTTACTGCCCACATGTGACTCCTGATGTACCGCTGGCCTGCAGTGCTGCTTTAGGGCAGTGATTGGCTTTGTTCGTCGTCTACGTCCTCATCTCGTTTGGCTTAGTTGTGTTTAGTTTCGCTTTTATCGAGTGCTCTTGATTGTATTTTGTACCATCTTTGTATTTTATGTTTGTTTAGACGGTTATCCATATATCGACTTGTCGGTCTTCGAGGTTCAGGTATGTCAGGCTTCGAATTTTTACCTACTAAAAAATAATAATAAATAAATAAAAGTTATTATTTTAACCAAAATCTAGAACAATTAAAACATGATTGAAAATATCATAAATCATGTAAATAAATAACTTAAAAATATCATAATTCATTCGGCGGGAACATTTGTCTCGGAGACTCGGTTCCTTTTGCAGAAGCTCTCGGCTTCCGGATGGGAGTGTCTCGCGCAAAAGAGTTGGGCATCTCCAATATACTAATTGAACGAGACAACCTCATGGTAGTGAAAGCACTCCTCGGAGACTGGAAATGTCCCTGGAACATAGAGCTTTTACTATCAGATATCAAACTTGACTTTTTTGACTTTCATAATGTTGTTATTCGTCATATTTTCAGGGATTCTAATGCTGTTGCAAACCGGATTGCTCGTCTTACCTACAGCTACCCTGCCGACGATATACTCATCGAAGATCCAGAACTAGTGGTTCTCGTCCGCTAGGACGCTCTAGGAAAAAGGCAGGCCTGCATGCGTCGTCCTCGTTCCTAATTCCTTAAGGAGTATTCAGTACGGATTACTTCCCACATTTGATTTCCTTAATTCTTGTGCCACCCACTACAAAATCAAACAAATTTGACCGGAGGGAGGGAGTATATATAACTATAAAAGATCCAAAGAATGTGCTAACACACACCGCCGATTTCTCCCTCAACCACTTCCAAACCCTAATTCGCACATCCAAATTCACCGTTTTCTCTCCGAATCTCATTACCTAGATGGCTAGATCCGTGATTCATGCTATCTTGAGCCAAAAACCCTTCTTTAGTGTTTGAATCAAGCAGTCTTTCCCGAGTGATGTGAGTCTGGTCTAGCCTTCTTACCACCTCTGATGCGAAAGCTTTGCTCACGTAGTGGTGCGAGTTGGCTTGACCTTCTCTTCCTCGGTGGTGGTGAGGTGTACAAGAAATATGTAGCAATGCCAAAAATAAGAAAATAAACTTGGTGGAAGGGTTTTATTTCCCTTCACCTCCCACCTCCCGTAGGGGCTTCAAAATTTCGGTAATAAAAAAACATCTAAGGGGCTTTCATGCCTCAATGATGAGGAAATACTCTGTTGATAAATCACTAAAGGGTCTGACTAGTCTCTCGTGCAATATATCCAAGCACAAAACAGGATTTGGAACCCAGGTGAAAAAATTGTGCAAGAAACCTATATGTGTATTGTGGCTAATATAATCTCTTTATCGAAACCCTAGCTTTGTGCCCCGTTTCATCTCGTTTCAATCATCTACGAATCATCGGAAGGTTGATTTTTTTTTGTTTGGTTGATTGTCTTTATTTGTGGCGGTGTTTTCATCTGTCGGTTTTACTGGCTGGGATTGTCTAATCTCGAATTATTTACTTATTTAAAAAATAATTTAATGAAAAAATGTTGAAGTACCCATTTGTAATTTTCTCCAAAATCAAAGAGGTTTTCGTAAATTAACGTTTATGAAGGCCAATTTTCAACTCCCATCCCTTCCCGGAGCACCTTCAATCTCCCCCTCACCCAAAGCCCTAACCGGCGGTGGTTAACCCTAGCGACCCCATCCAGCGCCGCTACCTCGCCGTTGCTCCTAGCAACTCGCCTCTCTATAACTCATCAATTGGCCACTCCTCCGCTGCATTTCTCCCGGTTGCGGAATCGGTAGCATGTATTTGAAGCAAGCGTCTTGTCAGTTATTTCGACTCTTGTGAAATTAGTCCGCGAGGTATGAATCTTTACTGGATAAGCAATTACCATGATTGATTATGAGCTGCATTATATGGAATTTCAGCATAATTGATAAAATTGCATTGCTTATTGATCTAGAATTTCCTTTTCCATGAGCAGTTGTTGTGTAATTTCCTTCCCCTATTATAGGTTCTCTGAACACTTTCGAAATTGAATTCCCACCGGCGGTTGCTTGTATATCTTGTGTTTTGAGTTTAGTGTCAGATCATGAAGACTCTGAAAGAATATAGAAATTGAAGTTGAACACAGTGGCAGAAAGGAAAAGGTGATGAATTAAAGAGAGTCTGGTGTTAGTAAGGATAATGTCACGGGCTCACGGCTATGGCTCGTAGTTGGGAGGTTGAGGAAGACAAAAAGGAAGAGACTTCGTTGTCTGGTGACGAGGAGAGGGAGGAAGAAAGTAACAATGGCATTGCTGGTGAGGATGTGTTAGCTGGCCATGAGAATGATGGAGAAATCAAGAAGAGGAAGAAGGGGAAGAGGGATCATATGAAGTTATTTGTTGAAAAGGAGATCACAGTGGAGAAAAAGAAGAAGAAAGGAAAGGATAATGTCGTAGGGAGCTGGTATAGAAGGGAGGAAAGTAGAAAGAAAAAAGGAAATGAAGAAGGATGATACGAAAGCTAAGGACAAGGAGAACAACAGGTGCGAAGGCGGTAATGAGAGGGTGGAGAAAGAAACCAAGGACAGCGTAAATGGTGAGGGTGCAAAGGTGAGAAGGAAGGAAGCGACGGGTGATGTAATGAGATCGGCTAGGGAGGAAAGGAAGCTGGAAAAGAAAAGGAAGAATAAGAAGGATGGTGTGTTTGGCCACGAGAATGACGGAGAAGTAAAGAAAAAGAAAAGCGATCATATGAAGTTATTCAATGGTAAGGAGACCACGGTGGAAACCAAGAAGAAGAAGAACCAAAGGGATAATGTCGTAGTAGCTGGTATCGAAGGGAAGGAAGTAGAAAGAATAAAGGAAATGCTGAAGGATGATACGAATACTCATAACAAAGATAAAAATAGGAAGAGGAAGGTGAAGGAAATTGAGGAGGTTGTGTTAGCTGAAAACGAAGCTAATTGTAAGGTTCTGAAATCCAAAACGAGAAAGAGGGATTCTTCCAAACTTGTGACACCGGAGAGCAACAAATCTAGAGGAGTCGGATTTTCAGAGGAGGTGAAGGATATGCCTCCCTTTGATGAGGGTGGTTTAGTGCAAGGCAAGTGGTTCTCAAATGTAGAAGACGAATTGATTAAAAAGGCTGTTGACAGGTATATAGAAGCAATGCAGCTGGGCAAAGAGGGTTTGAATATGATTATTGAATGTAAATCTCACCCACAAGTAAAAGGTTGTTGGAAAGTGATCAGTGCTGCGTTGCCTTGGAGGACATACGCTAGTGTTTATGGGCGGGCGCACAAGCTGTATGAACGAGGACACAGTAGGTGGGCCACGGAGGAGGTGGAGTTTGTTAGGGAGTTCTATAAGAAACATGGTCCGAAATGGAAAATGATGGCAGATAAGCTGGGCAAATACCATGATCATGTGAGGAACGCGTTTCAGAGATACAAGGTCATTGATCTGAATAAAGGGAAATGGTCCCAAGATGAATACCAAAGGTTGTTCGAACTAGTGAATGAAGATCTGTTGATGAAAGCTTCCGAGGAGAAAAAATCGAAGCATGGGATGTTGAGGGATAACATCCACTGGGAGGCAATCAGTGATGAACTAGGTACTCGGGATAATTCAAAGTGCTGCTTGAAGTGGTACAAGCAACTAACTTCGCCTATGGTTGCTCAAGGAGAATGGGCAGATGTTGATGATTATCGGATGGTGACCGTGCTAGTTGGCCTTGACGCCAGCTGTGAGGAGGAAGTGGACTGGGAGAATCTGCTGGGACATAGGTCAGGTGACCTGTGCCGCAAGCGTTGGCTGCAGATGTCGCGTCACCTTGGTAAGCATGGGAATAAATCATTTTCCGAGCAAGTTGATGTCCTTTCAAAGAGATACTGTCCGGATTTCGCAGAAGTAAGAGAGGCCTTGGATGCCAGACCGGTTGTCGATTGATTTTGATATCCCTTTGATGTAGTTCGACTTCTTGCGATGCCCCCATAAACGGGTTGTTTATAGCTCCGCAACTATGCTAGCCATCAAAAGTGACTATCAGATGGATCAGGTGTATTGAATTCGATAGTACTTTTTATGTACTCACACCATATGCAAACCAGTTGACTTTGCAGTTGGTCCAGAACTGTAACTTGTACATCACATTTATGATATAATCTGATTAATTTAGTGTTAAGTGTTTGGTTGAATATCTGGATCACCAGTCTCTATCGATGTTTAACCTTGTAATGGTTTTTTATGCTGTCTTCGTGCCTGTGCATTTCCATTCACAGGCAAATGAGGTAACAATAACTTTTCCTATGAAAAAAAAATTGGCAGATGGTTAACTAGCCATTCACAGGCAAATGAGGTAACACTAAATGATTTAAATCTTTCAAAAGTTGATTAATCCATTTCTGAATTGCATAAACAACTGATCTAAAATATGATAACACTAAATTTACTAACCAATCTTTCAAAAGTTGATTAATCCACTCCTACTTACTAAAACTCTATTATCACTTTTACTATACATGAAAAAATAAACATTTCCTACAGTCTATTATACCATAAACAATGTTAACAAGATTATATACTACTCTCTCTATTAATTAAAAACTTGTCGTTTACTATTAATGCACGTTTTTTTATAATGATAAAAACTATATAAAATATTAACTTTTTTAAAAATTTGTTTTTATAAATGGATACTTAATAGTAAGAAGTATGAAATTATTTTAAAAAAATTATTTAAAAAGTTATTGTTTTATATAGTTTGTAACACCTAAAAAAGCGTGCGTGAATAGTAAAACGTCAAGTTTTAATTAACGGAGGGAGTATTATTTTCGCATTTAGGCAACCATAATCACGGATTCACGGTCGCAAATAGAGCTGGCAAGATCTGAACCGACTTGAGAAACCCGACCGACTCACCCGAACCGAAACCTGACCGAACCCGAAAATTTAGCGTTATGCATAACCCGAACCCGAAACTGAGCCCAACCGATGTTTACCCGAAACCCGAAGTGACCCGAATACAGAAAAATCCGACTCAACCCGGATCTGACTCAAATCAAACCCGACCCGAATTCCAACCAGACCCGACTCCCAATAAATTTCATTCCCTCCTATATTTTTCTCTCTTCCCTCCTCAAATTTCATTCCCTCCCAATAAATTTTCATTCCCTCCTATTTTCATTTCCTCATATTTTATGAAATTTCTTTTGTAATGAATAATCTAATTAACAAAAATAAAATTCAACGAGACAAAAATAAAATTTTTCTTATGTAATAATCTATTTAACAAAAATAAAGTGATCGATCAAATCATTTGTAATGAATAAAATATAAATTCATAACTTTATTTAGACGTAAAAAATAATGATTTATTTATAACGAATTTTATATCATCTACTTAAATACTTAATAATCTAACATAAATAATTGAACATAGTTTAAAAAAAATATTACGGAATATGAATATATGATAGTTTTATAAGTTGTATACTTAATTTTAATATTTGTATTTAGACTTTTATATTATCTCACATAAGTAAAATTACAAAAAATAAAATAATCGATCAAATCACTTGAAATGAATATAATATGAAATCATAAATTTATTTAGAAATGAAAGATAATAATTTGTCTATAACGAATTTTATATCCTGTACTTAAATACTTAATAATCAAACATAAATAATTGAATATGTTTTTTTTAAAAAAAAACAAGATTACGAGAATATGAATATCCGAAATTATAAATTATGAATATATGATAGTTTCATAAGTTGTATTCGTAATTTTATATTACCTTATTTTCCAAAATTTGATGATGGATGAAGGGAATACTTTAAATGCATCGAATATTCGAATCCATCGAATAATCGGAGATTAATTTATATATGAGGATTAAGGTAACCTTGTTTAGTTATTTTCATATAGGCAATAATTGTTTACTTTATCAGTATTTAAGATTAACTCACAAAAGAGTCGATTTACTAGATTACTCAAAACTCTAAAAGTCATCAACTCATAGTATATTCATATAGATTGATGTAAATCATTACTCGTTTACTCATTTAATGATGAATGATCGACTTGAATTCAAAATTCTCATTTCTCACTAATAAAAGATGAGTACAATGAGTATATTATAACTTGAATCGTATACATATAGTGAAATTTCTTTTGAAAACTACTTTTTGAAAGACATAAATAACAATCACACATAACAATCACACAAATAACGTGAATTATCTTTTAGACAGGGAATCAAGTATGATTTTGATAACAATATATTGCCAAATTTCAATGAAATTAATGATTAATAGAATGAGCTTACGAGCCAATGAGTAGATTATATATTGAATCATATTTAATTTTACTAAAAATACTTTTTGAAATACATAAATAACATGTTACATATTCAATTTAATAAAATTGATTACTCGAAAGTCCCGAACGAACATAATTCAACAAATTCAACCCAAATAATTAAAAGTTTGAAATAAACGTAGACCCACTTCTACTTGAAACCGGAATGAGACCGACCCGAGTCCCGACCCGAAATCCGAACAAGACCGACCCGATTCTGACCGAAAACCCAACCAATCTGAATTTCATTTTGATTGAATCCGACCCGACCCGACCAAGATCGACACAAAAATTTTGACCGAGTTGACCTGACTCGATCATCAGTGACCGGACCCGAATGTGATCGACCCGAACCCGACCGGATAATCCGAATTGCCAGCTCTAGTCGTAAACTTATGTTTTAACATGAACATATTAGATTATTTATATTCTAACGAATATATACCTAACTACTTTTTCATAAATTATCGTCCAACACTTTTTATACTCAAATAACACATATATATTTTTTTCTAAAAAATACGCGTGGTTTCAGAGTACATAATGACTTACCTCCGCCACTAGTGCCTTTCTGGGTCGCAACGTTCTCTTCCGTTGACCCGCCGTCGCAGCTGTCGTAGCCGTCCCCACTCTTTCCTCTTGCGCCGCCCTCTCCAGCGCCCGATCTTCCTCCACCGTCCGCTCCATCTCCGCCAGCGCAGCATCAACCGTCACCTCCAGGGCTGCCGACCGACTCCCTTCTCCGACCTCTCCATCGCCCACGATGAAAATCGTCCTCACCGGACCCCTCAACACCATCATCGCCGACGCCAATGCCCTATCCTCCCTAACCTCGTCCCTAATCTCCACCGTTGCCACCTCCACTGCCCTTTCTATACCCATCGTCCCTACCCCTGCCGTCTTCTCCCTGTAACGGTCCGGGCTTATGATACCCGAGTTACTTTTTAAGGGATAAAACCTCTCGATGGATCTTGCGCTCCGAGTACAAGTCAAAGGTTTGAAATCAAAGAACATGATTCAATTTAATAAAATTGATTACTCGAAAGTCCCGAACGAACATGATTCAACAAATTCAACCCAAGCAATTAAAAGTTTGAAGTAAACGTAGACCCGCTTCTACTTGAAACATGAATGAGACCGACCGAGTACCGACCCGAAATCCGAACGAGACTGACCCGATTCTGACCGAAAACCCAACCAATCTGAATTTCATTTTGACCGAATCCGACCCGACCCGACCAAGACCGACACAAAAATTTTGACCGAGTTGACCCGACTCGATCATCAGTGACCCTACCCGAATGTGAACGACCCGAACCCGACCGGATGACCCGAATTACCAGCTCTAGTCGTAAACTTATATTTTAACATGAACATCGTAGATTATTTATATTCTAACGAATATATACCTAACTACTTTTTCATAAATTATCGTCCAACACTTTTTATACTCAAATAACACATAAATATATATTTTTTCTAAAAAATACGCGTGGTTTCAGAGTACATAATGACTTACCTCCGCCACTAGTGCCTTTCTCTGTCGCAACGTTCTCTTCCCTTGATCCGCCGTCGCAGCTGTCGTAGTCGCCCCCCACTCTTTCCTCTTGCGCCGCCCTCTCCAGCGCCCGATCTTCCTCCACCGTCCGCTCCATCTCCGCTAGCGCCGCATCAACCGTCACCTCCAGGGCCGCCGATCGACTCCCTTCTCTGACCTCTCCACCCCCCACGATGAAAATCGTCCTCACCGGACCCCTCAACACCGTCATCGCCGACGCCAATGCCCTATCCTCCCTAACCTCGTCCCTAATCTCCACCGTTGCCACCTCCACTGCACTTTCTATACCCATCATCCCTACCCCTGCCGCCTTCTCCCTGTGACGGTCCGGGCTTATGATACCCGAGTTACTTTTTAAGGGATAAAACCTCTCGATGGATCCTGCGCTCCGAGTACAGGTCAAAGGTTTGAAATCAAAGATTAGTAATTTAAAGTGGGATTTCGCACCCAAAACCATAAGGACCGTTGGAGTCCCCGGGGTAAAACCCCTGTACCTATACTAAGTCTACGTCGCGGAAAATCCATTTATCACGCAAAACCAACATAAATCTAAAAACGATACATAGGGTGTCACGGCAGAGCCGGGTCAAAACGTAGTCCAGGTAATATCAAATCCTAAATCCATGAAGGTCGGTGAAGTCAGAGTCTCAAGGCGCTCTCTCTCCGTCATGCAAAAGTCCCTCGCTCAAAGAGTCAAACATCATCAGCAATCACACATAAATCATATACCTAAAAAAATAAAGCGGGCATAGGATCGAGGCCCGCATAGGCTGATCCCTACAAATAAATACACATGCACGTTACACCTAATAACATGCTTCTAATACAGGATAGGAATATTAACACACAAGACATGTTCGCAGTTTATATGTGTGCGGAATAATAAATAGGGCCCTAGCATAGAATGCCAAGTGACATATCCCTCTCCTACCTCCACCCTCATTCCCGATAGGGCGGAGACTAGCCATCTCATGAATGCATTTCATTCCATTATAATCGAATCGGGCCCACAAGCCCAACCCGTAACCATATAGATGAATAAAGCCCGCAGGCAACTCTCGTAATCATGCTCATAATACTCATGCTCGCAATGTATGTAAAGGTGATTCCATATGACTAGAATGACTCATGACGAGACCCGATGGGACTGGGCCGTCCTATGACCCTAGCAAAGACTCTAGTTACTTCACAGATAACGATCGTTCTATTTACAAACGCATAAATAATAAGTATGCTCATACGTTAATACAACCTATCATGATACTACATGACATGCTATTATGAAATGCAACACCTAGTACATCATGCACATATATGCAGGGAGAGGTCTGATCAGTCTGAGTAAGCCCCAAGGGAACTTACCTGACTAGCAGAATAGCGAAAGAAGAATCGGGCAAGCAGCAAGCACAATCAAATAATATCACCTAGATACATAACGGAAATATATGAGTCTACATCTAAGATACTCTAAGCATACATAACACACACATCATACAATCGGATAGGTAAATAGATCGCTTTATCCATACTTTTCATCCCATCATGATCAGCAAACTCATCGAATCATAAAATCTCACAAGATAACAATAACTTCCAAATTTATATAGCCAAATTCGCAAACTTATCATACCATACTTATATACATATATATACATATATATACATATATATCGTCTCTCATCATCATGTATAAAATTCGTAAGATATTACTCAAGTCATAACTCAATACTACGATATCATGCCATTAATCACGCATACATGCTATTATTCACACAATTATATCATCATGCTAGTCAGTCATCGAACAAGTTGGATTCACAAATTAGTTCCAAAAACCATTTCAAAATCTGAGTCAATTAGTTAGAAATTTTGATCCTTGAAAACGTTCGTCAAATTCCTTTTCTGATTTAATCCGAAATCATATTTTAAAAAACCGAGCCTTTACATCATCCACCTTTAAAAACAAGTCTCGTCCTCGAGACAAAAACCATTTCAAAGTAAGGGGATGAAGTTTAAAATAGGCGAGTCCAAGGATCATTCAATTGATCCCGTAAGCAACTTATAAGTTCCCCTATTTGATCTTCACAGTATCTTCGTCGTGATCATAATATCCTCAATTGGTCGTAGCAAGAATGTGATATGGGCCCCTACCACATCCTTACTTCAACTTCTTGGCCATATTATAACTCGAATAGCATCATAGCATCTCCACTAGGTCTTAGCAAGCAGTCTACAAGTGCTCCTATAAAATGCTTGTATCCACTTCATGGAGCGTTATAATGTATCTCGGGTTGAGGAAAGTTTAAAAAAGGGTTCCTCAATTTGAAAAGAATTGGCCTCAAAATCGTTGAAATTCTCGGTCGCGTTCGGGGTGATTGGTACGGGTTGGGTCCATCCGTTTAAGCGAGCCAGATTCGATTATAATGGAATGGGATGCATTCATGAGCTGGCCAGTCTCTGCCATATCAAGAAAGGGGGTGGATGTAGGAGAGGGATATGCCACTTAGCATTCTGTACTAGGGCCCTATTTAATATTATGCACATATATAAACTGCGAGCATGCTTGTGTGTTAATATTCCTGTCCTACATTAGAAGCATGATATTAGGTATAGCGTATGTGTGTGCTTATATGTGGGGAACAACCAAGTGAGGGCCTCAATCTGATCCTATGTCCCCTTAATGTTTTTTGGTATATATGCATGATCCTATATAGTGTCGTGTGCTGTTTGGTGTGGGATGCTCATGGCGAAAAACTGGTTGTTAAATAGCCACTTGACCACATAAAATACTAGTAGGATAACCACATAATAAAATATGGTTTTACCCGACTTTGTTGTGACACCTTGTATTTACAAGATTGAGGGTTTAAGCGGACATGTTTTTCCGACTTAGTACGTAGGACAAGTACATGTGTGTAAGTTAACACCAGGTCTCCAACATGCCTCACGAGAATTTTGGGTATAAAATCCCACTTTTAAAAACTGACATTCAAATTTCAAACTTTCGACCCGTACTTGGTGCGTAAGATCCGAACGAAGGTATCCGACCTTCGAAACGTAACCCGAATTAATAAACTCGGGCCATTACACTCCCTCACCTGCTCCGTCGCCCTCTTCATCTCCGTCGTCGCAACTGACTCCCGGTCCAACTCCACCAACAGCGCCTCCAATCTCGTCATATGCGCCTCCTCCGCTGACCTAGTTGGCGGATCCAACGGGCCCCCACCACCTACCTCGCATCCGGCCGCCCACTCTCCACTACTCCTTTGATCCACCATTTTTTCTCCCAAACCCTCTCTCTCGCACTCGCTCGTCATCGCTATTGCTATCTCTCGCCCTTGTTCTTCATCACCGATAGCACTCTCCACCGTCTAGCAGCTTTACCGTCGTCGCTCTCGTTTTCGAAATCGAATGCTATCACTCGAGATCTTGACCGGTTACATACGCTCCGCGTCCACTTGCAAATCTTCCTTCATATGACGGTTTAAGTCCGCAACCCGATGCGGAGTCTTTTCCAATTCCACTATGCCACGTTTGGTTACATTTCAAATGCAGTCTATTACTTATTGCGGACCTTGATTTGCAACTCCTTACGGACTTCTTGTCACATCCCCGTTGGGGCGTGTTTGGCAAGCTATTTATACAAGTTACATAACACATACGTGGGCCTTGGCCTGAAATAATACCAAGCCCAAACTAAACTAACTGTGATGAGTATATCATCGACGTATACGGCAATGAAAACTGTGGAACCACTGGATTTCTTGAAAAAAATTGAATAATCATTCTTCGACTGATGATATCCCCGTGATCTAAGTGCACAAGACAACTTGGCATACCACTGGCGGGAGGCTTGTTTCAAGCTGTAAAGAGACTTATGTAGCTTACAAACCATCTCTGCACTGTCCACCTTCAGCCCGGGTGGAGGGCGCATATAAACCTCTTCATCAAGATCACCGTGCAAGAAGGCGTTATTGACATCTAGCTGGAAAACAGCCCATTTCCTCTGCAAGGCAACTGAAACGAGAGCTCGAAGAGTAGTCATCTTTACCACCGGCGAGAATGTCTCCGTATAATCAACCCCTTCTTGTTGTGTGAATCCACGGACTACTAAACGTGCCTTATACCGCTCGACAGAGCCATCAGCCTTGCGTTTTACTTTGTAAACCCATTTGCAAGTGATAGCACGCTTGCCCTTGGGCAGAGGAACAACACTCCATGTGTGATTGAGATCCAAAGCATCAAACTTGGCTTTCATGGAATCCTGCCAAGCCTTCGATTTAGATGCTTGTGCGTATGAAGATGGTTCAACATCTCTCTCGGTGTGAGGATCCACAGATGCTGTAGGAAAGCATAAAGTGGAAGTCAAAGTATGGTTGCACACATGGGAAGCCTTAGCATGACACACATAATCTCGCAAAAATGCAGGGGGATTGTGAGACCTTTCTGATCGCCGAACGGGAGGCTCATGGCGCAATTGAGGAGAAACATGAGGATGTTGAATATCTGGAGTTGGATCTGTGTAATCAAGATTAGGAACAGGAAATACAATCTGAGGGCGGTCTGATCTGAATGATGAAAGAAGTTGTCGATGCTGGGGCTGAAAAGGGAATACAGCTTCATGGAACACAACGTCCCTGGAGAACAACACTTTCATGTTCACCAAATTCAGCAGCTTGTAGGCTTTCTGACCAAACGGATAGCCTAAAAAGACACATGGCTGAGCACGAGCTTCGAACTTGTCACGACCATGCTGTAAGGTGGAGGCAAAACAAAGACATCCGAAGCTCTTGAGGTGCTCATATGCTGGTGGATAACCAAACAACACCTCGTAAGGTGTTTTGTTTTTGAGTAATGGAGTGGGGAATCGATTGATCAGATATCCCGCCGTTAACACACATTCACCCCAGTACCGTATAGGAATTTGAGAAGTGAAACGCAATGCTCGAGCTACTTCGAGCAAGTGCCGATGCTTGCGTTCGACCACTCCATTTTGTTGTGGAGTAGCAACACAGCTTGTCTGATGCAAAATTCCTTCTTTCTCCAGGAATTGGGAAGTATCTCTGCTTTTCCCTAATTCCATAGCATTGTCGGATCGAACCACCTTGACTCGCTTGCCAAATTGAGTTTTCACCATCTCAAGAAAACTTCGAAGTATAGTGAATGCATTACTCTTTGCCGACAGCAAGTGCACCCAAACTGATCTAGAGTAGTCATCAACTACTGTCAAGAAGAATCTGTACCCATCATGAGTTGGAACTCTATAGGGCCCCCATAAATCAAGATGCCACATCTCAAATATACCCGAGCTCTTGATAGAGCTTCGAGGAAAAGGCAACTTGTGTTGCCGAGACCTGGCACATACATCACAAGCATCTAAATCTGATTTATCTTTGTCATTCAACTGCAACAGTGCAAGTGTTTGAAGTTTGTAAAAGGGTAAGTGTCCAAGTCTATTATGCCAAATAGATACATCTGCCCTGCACGCATAACCTGCTACTGGCTTTGATTTATCGAAAATCATCCTGTCACCATTGGTGTTGTTCTTCTGTGTCGGTTCAAGCAAGAATAGCTGACGATACGCTCTACCAAGCTCCACTGGGACCTTCATCGAAGGATCCTGCATAAGACACCGTGTAGGTGTAAATAAGATATTGCACTGCCTATCTTGAATCAGCTTGCCAACCGACAAGAGATTGCACTTGAATGATGGAACGTACAATACGTCCTTCAACACCAAATCATCAAGTACCCTTATCTTTCCAACTACATTCACAGAGGTATCTTCCCCAGTTGGCAAAGTAATTTGAAGAGGAAATGTCAGCCGTTCCTTGTTGAGAAACAAAGAAAAATCACTGCTCATGTGGCAACTTGCACCACTGTCAATGATCCAGGCTATGTTGTTCAATACACTTCTGAACTTTGGAGAAGTAGATTTACCTGCGAAACCGGCGAAATCGTCATTAAAACCTGCCTTTCCTTGACGATCTGTGGCTGCAAGCAAATTGAGCAATTTTGTCACCTGCTCTGGACTGAGATCCGACTTCGGTTGGCCTTCGGAACCTGTATCTTTGGTCACTGATCCAGCAATACACTCTTCAGAACCTTTCTTCTTGTTTTTGTGTTGCAGGTGCGATGGGAAACCAATGAGGTGATAACATCTATCGATTGTATGATTCGACTTCTTACAATTACTGCAGTACATAGGCTTTTTCTCCTGTTTTCCTTTCGAAGGAGCCTGAGTGTTGGCGTGCATTGCCGCAGATTCCGACACAATTGAGCTTGGACCATGAACTTCTCTCTGTTTCTCTTCCTGAGATAACAAAAAATAAGCATAATCGACGTCTGAAAGGGGTTTTATCATCAAGATCGTCCCCCTAGCAGTTGTATAGCTCTCGTTGAGCCCCATAAGAAACTCCAACAACTTCTGTTCTTCAACATATTCCACAAATCTTTGTGCTCCTCCGCAACTGCAGGTAGGGAAGTCACGAAGACTTGCTAATTCATCCCATAAGGATTTCTTCTTATTGTAGTAGGTGGCGATCGAATCAGCGCCCTGGACAATCGAATTGGGCTCTCGCTGCACGGCGTACAACTGAGCTCCGCTTGATTGACCATATCTCGCCTGCAGTTGCTTCCAGATTTCTGCCGCAGTGCTCGTGTAGATAACACTCTTCCGAATCTCACTGCTGATGCTGGTAACGAGCCAAGATATCACCATATCGTTGCACCGTTCCCACTTTCGGTACTCTGGGTCTGTGGAAGGAGGAATCGGAATGGATTCATCGACGAATCCGACTTTGTTTTTCGCCGACAGTGCAATCTTCATGGATCTTCGCCACTCTCCGAAGCTATGCCCGTTGAATGGTGGTGTAACCAGCACAAGACCCGGATGATCTGATGGATGCAGGTAATACGGACTAGAAACATCGATCGTCGCCAATCTCTCGTCTGTTCTCTCCATTTTTCGAGTTCTGTTCTGGTTCTGGTTCTCTCCTAGTATAAATCTATGTTGTTCTTTGTGTTCTTTGTGATTCTCAAGTATAGAAACAGTTCTCCTGCTCTGATACCATGAAAATCTAAGGAAACCTTGAGACGGTTATGTATGTGTATACGAAGTATCTCAGGAGCAAAGGTTGAAGATGGATAAAAAACTGCTCTGTTGAATACAGTTATGCAAGCTATTTATACAAGTTACATAACACATACGTGGGCCTTGGCCTGAAATAATACCAAGCCCAAACTAAACTAACTACCTACTATTTCTCAGATTTATTCCCTAATATCCAGCGCCGCTACCTCGCCATCACTCGCCCGGCCACCTTCCCTTAGCTACACGCCTCACCATAGCTCATCAATTGGCCACTCCTCCGCTGCATTTGTCCCGGTTGCGGAATCCGGAGCATGTATATGAACAATTGTTTCGAGCCTTGTGAAATCAGTCCGCCAGGTTTGAACCCTTACTGAATAAGCAATTAGCATAATTGATTGCGACGTGCTTTTTATGGAATTTCAGCAACTCAGCATAATTGATTCACTTGCATTTCTTATTGGTCTAGCATTTCCTTTTCCATGAGCAGCTGTTGTGTGATTTCCTTCCTTTACATCCTCTGAACACTTTCAAGTTTCCTGCTTGCTTTCAAAATTTTGACTTTCCGGTTTTTGCTTGTATTGTATATCTTGTGTTTTGAGGTTAGTGTCAAATCACGAAGACTCGAAATAATATAGAAATTGAAGTTGACCACAGTGGCAGAAAGGAAAAGGTGATGAATTCAACAGGGTCTGGTATTAGTAAGGATACTGTCATGGCTATGGCTCGTAGTGGGGAGGTTGAGGAAGACAAAAAGGAAGCGACTTCGATGTCGGGTAACAAGGAGAGGGAGGAAGAAAATAACAATGGCATTGCTGGTGAGAATATGTTAGCTGGCCATGAGAATAATGACGTCAAGAAAAGGAAGAAGAAGAAGAGGGCCCATATGAAGTTATTTGATGATAAGGAGACCACAGTGGAGAAAAAGAAGAAGAAGCAGAAAGGAAAGGAAAATGTTGTTGGAGCTGGTATCGAAGGGAAGAAAGGAGAAAGAAAAAAGGAAATGCCGAAGGATGATACGAAAGCTGATGACAAGGAGAATGATGGGGGCGAAGGTGGTAATGAGGGGACAGAGAAAGAAAGTAAGTATGGCATAAATGACGAGGTTCTGAAGGAGAGAATGACGGAAACGATGAGTGATGTAGTGAGATCGGCTAGGGAGCAAAGGAAGCTGGAAAAGAAAAGGAAGGATAAGAAGGATGGTGTGTTTGGCCATGAGAATGTGGGAGAAGTAAAGAAAAAGAAAAGGGATCATATGAAGTTATTCAATGGTAAGGAGACTGCAGTGGAAAACAAGAAGAAGAATGAAAGGGATTATGTTGTAGTATCTGGTATTGAAGGGAAGGAAGTAGAAAGAAAAAATGGAAATGATGAAGGATGATACTAATGCTCATAACAAGGAGAAAAAGAGGAAGAGGAAGGTGAAGGAAATTGAGGATGTTGTGTTTGCTGAAAACGAAGCTAATTGTAAAGGTCTGAAATCCAAAAAGAGAAAGAGGGACTCTTCCAAACTTGTGACATCAGGCTGCAACAAATGTAGAGGAGTCGGATTTTCAGAGGAAGTGAAGGACTTGCCTCCCTTGGAAGAGGGTGGTTTAGTGCAAGGCAAGCGATTCTCGAATGTAGAAAATGAATTGATTAAAAAGGCTGTTGACGAGTATCTAGAAGCAAGGCAGCTGGGCGAAGAGGGTTTGGATATGATTCTTGAATGTAAATCTTACCCACAAGTAAAAGATTGTTGGAAAGTGATCTGTGCTGCGTTGCCTTGGAGACCATACATCAGTGTTTATCAGCGGGCTCACAAGCTGTATAAACGAGGTGACAGTAACTGGACAGCGGAGGAAGTGGAGTATGTTAGGGAGTTCTATAAGAAATATGGTCCGAAATGGAAAATGATGGCGGATAAGCTGGGCAAATACTATGTTCATGTGAGGAATGCGTTTCAGAGATACAAGCTTGTCGATCTGAATAAAGGGAAATGGTCCCAAGACGAACACCAAAGGTTGTTCGAACTAGTGAATGAAGATCTGTTGATGAAAGTTTCCGAGGAGAAAAAATAGAAGCATGGGATGTTGAGGGATAACATCCACTGGGAGGCAATCAGTGATGAACTAGGTACTCGGGATAATACAAGGTGCTGCCATAAGTGGTACACGCAGCTAACTTCGCCTATGGTTGCTCAAGGAGATTGGGCGGATGTTGATGATTATCGGATGGTAACCGTGCTAGTTGGCCTTGACGCCAGCTGTGAAGAGGAAGTGGACTGGGAGAATCTGCTGGGACATAGGTCAGGTGACCTGTGCCGCAAGCGTTGGCTGCAGATGTCGCGTCACCTTGGTGAGCATAGGAATAAATCATTTTCCGAGCAAGTTGATGTCCTTTAAAAGAGATACTGTCCGGATTTCGCAGAAGTAAGAGAGGCCTTGGATGCCAGACCGGTTGTCGATAGATTTTGATATCCCTTTGCTGTAGTTCGACTTCTTGCAATGGCCCCATGAATGGATTGTTTATATCCCTTTGTTGTGTTCACAGTTCACACCACATGGAAACGAGTTGCCTTTGCAGTTGGTCCAGAACTGTAACTTGTACATCACATTTGTGCTATATTTTGATTAATTTAGTGTTAAGTGTTTGGTTGAATATCTGGATCACCCGTCTCGATCGATGTTTAAGCATGTAAAGGATATTTATGCTGTCTTCATGCCTATGCATTTCCATTCACAGGCAAATGAGGTAACATTAAATCTTTCAAAAATTGGGGAAAGGGGGCGTATATCTCTACCCTCACACCCCACTTGGAGCGGGATGATATGGTATGATTCAATTAAGGATGAAAATGCTCCTACAAAATCCCCAAAATCTAAAACCGTAAATTTGAAAACCCACAAAATGAGACTGAATTTAAGATTTGTTCGATAAAATAGGTAAAGTTTACTATTTACATACATTTTTTAGGACAATAAACTATATAAAATATTAACTTTTTTTTATGAAGGTAATATTTCGGTGGAGAGACTACTAACCAAGAGCATCCTTACTAATGAAGTCTATTAGACCAGAATGTTCAATAAGTCTTTCTCTATCCAGAACAAAGTGAGCAAGGTGTGCGACTTTGTCTGCCACTGCGTTCCCCGAACGACGAATATGTTTGATATCCCAATTTTTAATCTTTTGTAATTGATGTAAGGAATCCAATATAATCATTTCAATTTCTCACGGGTAATTACATTGGTTTTTGATAACTTGAACCACCGTTAACGAGTCGCCCTCGAAGTCAATATTCTTTAGCCTTTTTAATACAACCCACCACACATACACGTTTGCCTGTAAAGCGAGGGCCTCTGTTTTAACTGATGCTTGAATACCGCAATTTTTATGCGCAATGTTTATTATTTTTCCATCTTCATCTCTGGCTACAAAGGTAATTGTGCCATAAAAAATTATTTTAATTCGTCCTCTAACTAGTTTTCTCCATTTGCATTTAACCTTCATCATTAACTTTTTATTATTTATTTTTAAAAATTTCATATTTATTAATAATAAGTATCAATTAAATCTTCAATTTTAAAAATTTCATATTTTAATTAAATTTCTTAAATTATGAATTTTTATTTGCTAAAATAGTTCTTCAATTAAAATTGTATGACTTAAAAATATCATAATTCGTGTAATTTTATAAACACTTTTGTAACTTATAACAAGAGTATGGTGAGAAGATCTCTCATCTAGGTGGGAGAAACATCATTTGGTTCACACTTCTCCAAAAGACGTCACTTTCTCATGTTTCTACTCCAGTCTCTCCAGCAACGAGACGTCGTGGAAGCTTGGTTTCCCTGTGTTCTCGCTATTCAAAGTTTCATCTCGAAATATCCCTCATCTTCCTCATTTGTTTGGCATTTCTTTACTTTGTTCGATTTGAGCTTCGATTTTTATGTTTTAGCGTATTAGTATCATGACGGTTAGCCCGTCTACCTTTTTTTTCTGCCTCTCAATTACCGGTGTTGGGTATTTTGAATATTTACCTTAATAAAAAAGAAAGGGAGTATGGTGATTTTTTTATTAAGTAAGATTTCAAATAGAGGGACCTCTATTTAATAGCATTCTTGCATATGAGGTCACGAAGACCTAGATCGTTGGGTATAATGGGACCCCTGGTTGAGTGGAAGTTTTTAGAATATTGGATAGTTTAATTATAATATCTGACATTATTAACTTGATCTCCCACATGCATGGGTGTTGTTTGTCTAGATGGTTAATGATTATTTGTGAGTCCCCTTACATCAATGATTATATCGAAGCAATAAGACTAGATATTACTAGTCTTATTGCTTCTATTACACCATATTTGAGCGATAGAGCCATAGGGGTTTGCCTTCCAATCTTCATAGAACACATAATGATTGGATTACCTGTCCAATCTCGGATCACAAAACCGGAGGAGCAATCATTATTAGCCATACAAGAGCCATTAAAGTTAAGTTTGAAATTTCCATACGGAGGTTTTTTCCATACGTGTTGTCTTTGGTTCGACAACTTAGCCTTACTATTGATGCTACCTTGATGGAATTTGTAACTGAGGTTGTTATCAAATTCAAGCTTTTTTGTGTCACTCCAGTTATCCAGGTGTATTCATTTGATGTGATCTATGGTTGAGACAGTCGAGGCTTGACGGAGGTTCATTCTTGAATATAATTTGGTTTATCACAAACTAGATAGTCTACCATGCAAAGGTCAGCTCTTATTTGTCATTTGCATTCAAGTTTTTACCCAGAAAGGCTAATATGGTTTTCATATCATAGTTATTATTAGCCATATATTGAATTTCCAACCAAATGTTCTAAGGTATGATCACTGTTCCATTTAGGCAATTACATTGGGTGAAAAGATGTACATCATTCTCTTTAATGCATTCGCAGAAGGCATAAAGCGAAGAAACAGTCTTTTGACATAGTCTCATGGTAGTGGGGATGTCGTTGTTGGCGAACTTCCAGAGAAAGTTTTTAATTTTAGGGGGTCGTTGAATTTCCAAATCCAAAAGTTTGGATCTTCTATATTATCGTGAGAAGTCTACATGCACTTTTAGTTATGAACTAACCATTACTATCGGGCCACCAGTACAGTTTGTCCTCGAAATGATTTGTTAGAAGAGGGATGTTGATGATATTGTCTACAATGGACGGTGGTAAGTGCAGAAGAAGCTTTTTATTCCACTAGTTAACCGCCAATAGGTATTCACTAACAGTCGAATCTAGTTTGGATTCTGCTCGAAAGGCGGAATAATTAATAATCAGCTTGGTTATAACCAGCTATCCGTCCAGAACTTGATAGATTTGTCATTACCAATTGACCAAACTAATCCCTTTTTAAATTTATCAATTAATGTCCATATTTTCGACCATTACCAAGATGCTCCCCTTTTTTCATGTAGTCGAATAGGTGTGTTTGTTTAAGGTATTTGTGTTGTATCGTTTAGACTAGACCCGGGCAAATGCGGGCGCGGGCCGGGCTTGGGCCGGGCCTAGCAGCCCGCATGGGCTTCGACCTATGTCCAAGTCCGCTCGCAAATGCGGGTGGGCGGGGCTGGCCGAGCAGGCCTACCCGCGTTTGCCCGGGTCTAGTTCAACCAAAATTTTCAACAATAATTTCATTTGTAGAGCTTCATTCATGTCTTTTGATTTTCTGATGCCTAATCCCCCTATTTTCTTCGGTTTACAAATTTGGTCTCATCCAATCAACGGTTTGTGCTCGAGATCTTTATTAAAAAAAATGTTTTGTTTATCTGATCCAACTCTTTATGAATATTAATCAGACAGTAACATAAAACTTTGCATTGTGAATAATGATTTTGTGGCAATGTTTGTCCTGAATAGGACAACACGACCCTGCTGAGACAGGGCACTAACTCTTCACTTATTGAGTTGTTCTTTGGACCTACAAACAATATCGTCAAACGCTTTTAAATCAATTCGACCATTAATTATTGGACAACTCAGGTACTTGTCTAAGAATGAGATTGTCAAGCAACCTTCAATCTCCGAAATTCTTGCTCTACTACTACTAATCCCCTTAGTTGATTGGAATGAGAATTAATGGTAGTTAACTTTTTACCTCGAAATCTGACAAATACACGTCTATTATTCATTTCGCTATATGGCAAGTAGAAAAGTTACTTCTCGAGAAGATGATGATATCATCCGCAAACTATAGAAACCGAATACACGGACCATTCCTACCAAACCTTTTCATTTTGTGAGCGGGATTCAGCACTCAGTCTACTTGCTAATACTTCGGCGCACCTTCAAGTACCCATTTGTAATTTTCTCCAAAATCAAGGAGTTTTCATAAATTAACGTTTTATTAAGGGCCAATTTTCAACTCAGCCGTACCTTCCCGGAGCACCTTCAATCCCCCCCCACCCTCATCCAAAGCCCTAACCGGCGGCGGCTAACCCTAGCGACCCCATCCAGTGCCGCTACCTCGCCGTTGCTCCTAGCAACTCGCCTCACCATAGCTCATCAATTGGCTACTCCTCCGCTGCATTTGCCCCGGTTGCGGAATCGGGAGCATGTATTTGAAGCGAGCGTCTTATCAGTTGTTTCGAGTCTTGTGAAATTAGTCCGCCAGGTTTGAATCTTTACTGGATAAGCAATTAGCATAATTGATTACGAGCTGCCGTTATATGGAATTCCACCTTGCTTATTGATCTAGAATTTCCTTTTCCATGAGCAGCTGTTGTGTAATTTCCTTCCTCTACATCCTCTGAACACTTTCGAAATTGAGTTCCCACCGGCGTTTGCTTGTTATCTTGTGTTTTGAGTTGTTTATAGTTCAGGTATTAACCTTTACTGAATAAGCAACTAGCATAAGTGATTACGAGCTGCGTTATATGGAATTTCAGCAACTCAGCATAATTGATTCAATGGCATTTCTTATTGGTCTAGCATTTCCTTTTCCATGAGCAGCTGTTGTGTGATGATACGAATGCTCATAACAATTTAAAAAAGAGGTAGATGAAGATGAAGGAAATTAAGGATGTTGTGTTTACTGAAAACGAAGCTAATTTCGAAGTTCCAAAATCCAAAAGGAGAAAGAGGGACTCTTCCAAACTGGTAACACCAGAGAACAACAAATCTAGAGGAGTCGGTGAAGGATTTTCATCCCTTTGATGAGAGTGGTTTAGTGCAAGGAAAGCGGTTCTCGAATGAAGAAAACGAATTGATTAAAAGGGCTGTTGACAAGTATCTAGAAGCAATGCAGCTGGGCGAAGAGGGTTTGGATATGATTCTTGAATGTAAATCTCACCCACAAGTAAAAGATTGTTGGAAAGTGATCGGTGCTGCGTTGCCTTGGAGACCATACATCAGTGTTTATCAGCGGGCTCACATTCTGTATAAACGAGGTGACAGTAACTGGACAGCGGAGGAAGTAGAGTATGTTAGGGAGTTCTATAAGAAATATGGTCCGAAATGGAAAATGATGGCGGATAAGCTGGGCAAATACTATGTTCATGTGAGGAATGCGTTTCAGAGATACAAGCTTGTCGATCTGAATAAAGGGAAATGGTCCCAAGACGAATACCGAAGGTTGTTCGAACTAGTGAATGAAGATCTGTTGATGAAAGTTTCCGAGGAGAAAAAATCAAAGCATGGGATGTTGAGGGATAACATCCACTGGGAGGCAATCAGTGATGAACTAGGTACTCGGGATAATTCAAGGTGCTGTCATAAGTGGTACAAGCAGCTAACTTCGCATATGGTTGCTCAAGGCGAATGGGCGGATGTTGATGATTATCGGATGGTGACCATGCTAGTTGGCCTTGACGCCAGCTGTGAAGAGGAAGTGGACTGGGAGAATCTGCTGGGACATAGGTCAGGTGACCTGTGCCGCAAGCGTTGGCTGCAGATGTCACGTCACCTTGGTGAGCATGGGAATAAATCATTTTCCGAGCAGGTTGATGTCCTTTCAAAGAGATACTGTCCGGATTTCGCCGAAGTAAGAGAGGCCTTGGATGCCAGACCGGTTGTCCATTGATTTTGACATCCCTTTGCTATAGTGCTGACATTTAGCGATGACCCCATAAACCGATCTGAAACCAGCGAGTTGTTTATAGTTCATGGAAACGATTTGCCTTTGCAGTTCGTCCTGAACTGTCACTTGTACATCACATTTATGCTTTAATTTGATGTGGATCACCAGTTTCTATCAATGTTTAAACCTGGAAAGTGTTTTTATGCTGTCTTCATGCCAGACATAAATACAATCCCAATCAGCAAAGCATATGCATAACATCTAAACTAAGCTATCAACCTTCAAATAACACTTAAAATAACACTTTCAAAAGTTGATTAATCCATTTCTGAATTCCATAAAAAACTGATCTAAAATATGATAACATTGAATTTACTAACCACTCTTTCAGGTCATCCAGTGGCCTCAACAGCCACAATTTCAGTTACTCCAGCAAGCTACATTCAAGATGTGTATCATATAAAGGGAAGTGTGCAATATAATGGACGAGTGCGCCTCAACTATCTGCATCTATTTGGGTCTTATACTGGTGTTTGGAAAAATATAATATGGCATGAGTCAATTAAAAGATTAAAATGCTCATAAAAATCCCCAAAATCTAAAACCATAAATTTGAAAACCCACAAATTGAGACTGAATTTAAGATTCATTCGATAAAACAGGTTAGTTTAATATTTATAGACATTTTTTTAGGACGATAAATCTATATAAAATATTAGCTTTTTTATTATTTATTTTTTTGAATGTCATATTTATTAGTAATAAACATAAAATTATTTGAAAAAAAATAATAAAAATTCGATATTTTATATAGTTTTTATGATACTAAACAAATGCGTATAAATACTAGTGAGACATTTTATCGGAACAGATTGAGAATTTAGCAAGATGGGAAGAAGACTTTGGGAGATGTTATAAAGGAACTAGCTCACTATTCATGCTTTGCACGTCTTTTTTCGTTCTTGCTATTCACACGGCCACATCTCGTTAAACGCACGGTAGGGAGTGTCGACTTCGGGACTCGGTGTCCCGGCTGGTGGCTCGGGCTCGACAAGGGGTGCTTGTGTCCTGCTCGCTGCTTGGTGGGAGTCTTGCGGAGAGTGTCGACTTCGGGAGTCCGTGTCGGCGGCGAGTGGCTCGGGCTCGACAAGGGGTGCTCATGTGCTGCTAGCTACTTGGGTGGGAGTGTTATGGGTTGTCGACTTTGGGAGTATGTGTTGGTGTCTGGTGGTCGTTCGTTCGTGTGAATAGTAGCCCCTTGATTAAAAAATACTTAACATAGATTCTAAAAAATACAACAAATAAATAATTTTTCATTATTCTATTTGTCAACATTGAAAGATAAGTTATTATTTTAACCAAAATTTAGATCAGTTAAAATATGATTAAAAATATCATAATTCCTGTAAATAAATAAATTAAAAATATCATAATTCATGTAATTTTACAAACACTTTTGTAAATTGTACCCAGAGTATGATGATTTTAATTTAATGTAAACTTATACAGTATATAACTATATAAGATCCAAAGAACGCGCTAACACACTCCCAATTTCTCCCTCAAATACTTTCAATCGCACATCCAAATTCACCGTTTTTGCTCCAAATCTCATTTTCAATTTCGACATGATTCAGGCTATCTTGAGCCAAAAAAACCTCCTTTGGTTGTTGAATCGAGCAACCTTTCCTAAGTGATGTGAGTCCAATCTAACATTCTTCCCAACTCTGATGCAAAAGCTTTCCTCGCATGGTGGTCGGAGTCGGCTTGACCTTCTCTTCCCCAGTGGTGGTGGCCTGTACAGGAAATTTGTATTGATGTCAAAAATCAAAAAAATAACTTCATGGAAGGATTTTGTTTCCCTTCACCTCCCACCTCTCGAAAGGGCTTCTAAATTTCGGTAATCAAACATCTGAGAGGCTTTCATGCCTCAATGATGAGGAAACCCTCTATTAATAAATCACTAAAGGGTCTGACTAATCTCTCGTGCAATATATCCAACCACAAAACAGGATTTAGAACCCAGGTGAAAAATCTATGCAAGAAACATATATGTGTATTGTTGTTATTTTATATTATCCCTTTATCGAAACCCTAACTTTGTGCCCCTTTCAAATCTTACAATCTTTGCCTCGATTTTTTTCAATTGGAATGTCAAGTTCAGGTTTGAATGAAAGATCTATGGAAAACCTCCTTTGGGAGACCCGAAACACTCCCTTTAGGGCTTTAGGAAAAACTCAGGCCGTTGGCCTTCTGCTCCTCCTCAGGGAGACCGAAAGTTCCCCCTCGGAAGTCCGATGAACGTCATGCCCATGACTGGTGTGGGGTGTATGTGTATCTGGCTCTATAATTGTGAATTGTCCACTGCGAGTGGAGAATGGGGTTTTTGTTAATCGCGCCACCTCACTCCCGGCCTCCAAGCCACTTCACTCCTGCTGATTCGTTTGCTTAATTATTCTTGGCTTGGTTTGAGTTGGTGCTTTTGGCGTGTCTTCGGTGTCTGGTTTTTCATTAGTTGTTTGTGTGTAGTACAGGTCTCGGTCGATCGGGGTTGTGGTTGTGTCTTCACGACAACTCCATTGTCGGTGAGACACTTTCCTGGAGTTTTGTTCATACTACCCGTGGTTCGTGCCCTCTTGTACCTGCTCTCCGGCGGTGCTACTCTGGTAGTTCTTGGCTCGCCTTCCACTAGCAACTTGGGATAAAGTGCTAAAATCTGACTCCCATGGTTCCATTGATAACTTCTCTTCCATCTCGTTTCAATCGTTTGTGAATCATCAAAACGTTGGTTTTTTTTGTTTGGTTAGTTGTCTTTGTTTGTGGTAGTGTTTTCGTCTATCAGTTTTATCGGCTTTTCAAAGGACTGGCTGATCTCGAATTATTTAATTATTAAAAAAATTAAAAAAAAATTTTGGATACATGTGAGAGTTTGGGGGTATCAACCGCGGTTGTACTACCACCCAAGAGCGTCCTTGCGGACGAGAGTCTGGAACTCAGAATCAAAACCCAAGGACAACGAAGCGGACTCTAAGGCCAGGTGAGCGAGACGATCAGCTGCTCTGTTGGCTTCCCTAAAGATATGAGTAACAGAAGCCACCTCAAACCAGCGAAGCAGTCAGAGAGAATCCGAGAGAAGAATCTCAATCTCCCAAGGAATCGACCAGACACCGTTAATTGCGTTAACAATCGCGAGGCAGTCACCTTCCACAACAAGAATACGGATCCCAAGCCGACGAGCTTCCAGCAACCCAAGTTGTAGACCGACAGCCCCAGCCTGAAGTGCAGACATCCTCTCGCACCGTTTGGCATCACACGCAAAGATCCTCCCCTCGGCGTCCTTGATCACAAACCCTGCAGAGGCCAAGCCAGAAAGAGATTTGACACCGTCAAAATTGAGTTTGAGAGTGTTGGGATCAGGTTTAAGCCATCGAATGACGTTCCTTTTGCGAGGATTGTTTCTAAGTTTAATTCCCATTGTTTTTCCATCGTCTTCATCTGGTTCATCTTGTTTTGTTTTGTTTTTTCAATTTTTCATATGATTCTTGATTATCGCTATGAGCTCATCTATTGTTCGTAGGTTTTGGTTATCAAAGATAATTTTGTTTCTTTTAGTCTAAATGCACCACCAGGAGAATGTCAGGTTGACCTTTTCATCAGGGTTTAGCTGTCGAAAGATTTCATTAGTAATGATCTTTGTGCTTTGGTTGCTTTTGTCAGCATTTCTCACTTGTCGTTCAATTGCGTTGTCCAGAGCTCCAATTGTTCTTAGGGTTGTCGGGCATTCCATAATGAGGTGGAAAGCATCTTCCTCCCTCGAATTACAGAATATACAATCCATGGGCGTATGAATTCCTTTGTTTCGTAGCCTCACTTTAGTTGGTAAACCATCTAGTCCCAACTTCCATAGAAAATTTCTAACATTTGGTGGGCAATCAATTTTCCAGAGAAAAATTCTAGTTCATTGTTGTTGGAGTTCGTAATAAATTTTAAGGCACCCATTTGTAATTTTCTCCGAAATCAAAGAGGTTTTCGTAAATTAACGTTTATTAAGGCCAATTTTCAACTCCCCTTAGCCGTCCCTTGCCGGAGCACCTTCAATCTCCCCCTCACCCAAAGCCCTAACCGGCGGCGGCTAACCCTAGCGACCCCATCCAGCGCCGCTACTTCGCCGGTGCTCCTAGCAACTCGCCTCATCATAGCTCATCAATTGGCCACTCCTCTGCTGCATTTGTCCCGGTTGCGGAATCCGCAGCATGTATTTGAAGCGAGCGTCTTATCAATTGTTTCGAGTCTTGTGAAATTAGTCCGCCAGGTTTGAATCTTTACTGGATAAGCAATTAGCATAATTGATTACGAGCTGCGTTATATGGAATTTCAGCATAATTGATACAATTGCATTGCTTATTGACCTAGAATTTCCTTTTCCATGAGCAGCTGTTGTGTGATTTCCTTCCCCTATGATAGGTTCTCTAAACACTTTCGAAATTGAGTTCCCACGGGCGTTTGCTTGTATATCTTGTGTTTTGAGTTTAGTGTCAGATCATGAAGACTCGAAAGACTAGAAATTGAAGTTGAACACACTGGCAGAAAGGAAAAGGTGATGAATTCAAGAGAGTCTGGTGTTAGTAAGGATACTGTCATGTCTATGGATCGTAGTTGGGAGGTTGAGGAAGACAAAAAGGAAGAGACTTCGTTGTCTGGTGACGAGGAGAGGGAGGAAGAAAGTAACAATGGCATTGCTGGTGAGGATGTGTTAGCTGGCCATGAGAATGATGGAGAAGTCAAGAAAAGGAAGAAGGAGAAGAGGGATCATATGAAGTTATTTGATGATAAGGAGACCACATTGGTGAAAAAGAAGAAGAAGAAAGGAAAGGATAATGTCGTAGGGACTGGTATCGAAGGGAGGAAAGTAGAAAGAAAAAAAGAAATGATGAAGGATGATACGAAAGCTAAGGACAAGGAGAACGACGGGTGCGAAGGTGGTAATGAGGGGACGGAGAAAGAAAGTAAGGATGGCGTAAATGGTGAGGGTGCAAAGGTGAAAAGGAAGGAAACAACAGGTGATGTAATGAGATCAGCTAGGGAAGAAAGGAAGCTGGAAAAGAAAAGGACGGAGAATGACGGAGAAGTAAGGAAAAAGAAGAGGGATCATATGAAGTTAGTCAATGGTAAGGAGACCGCAGTGGAAAACAAGAAGAAGAAGAAGAAAGAAAGGAATGATGTCCAAGTAGCTGGTATTGAAGGCAAGGAAGTAGAAAGAAAAAAAGAAATGCCGAAGGATGATACTAATGCTCATAACAAGGAGAAAAAAAGGAAGAGGAAGATGAAGGAAATTGAGGATGTCAGGTTCACTGAAAACGAAGCTAATTCTGAAGTTCCGAAATCCAAAAGGAGAAAGAGGGACTCTTCCAAACTTGTGACACCGGAGAACAACAAATCTAAAGGAGTCGGAATTTCAGAGGAGGTGAAGGATTTGCCTCCGTTTAATGAGAGTGGTTTAGTGCAGGGCAAGCGATTCTCGAATGTAGAAAATGAATTGATTAAAAAAGCTGTTGACAGGTACATAGAAGCAATGCAGCTGGGCGAAGAGGGTTTGGATATGATTCTTGAATGTAAATCTCACCCACAAGTAAAAGATTGTTGGAAAGTGATCAGTGCTGCGTTGCCTTGGAGACCATACGTTAGCGTTTACGAGCGGGCTCGCAGGCTGTATAAAAGAGGTGACAGTAACTGGACCGCAGAGGAAGTGGAGTTTGTTAGGGAGTTCTATAAGAAATATGGTCCGAACTGGAAAGTGATGGCGGATAAGCTGGGCAAATACCATGTTCATGTGAGGAACGCGTTTCAAAGATACAAGCTCATCGATCTGAATAAAGGGAAATGGTCACAAGACGAATACCGAAAGTTGTTCGAATTAGTGAATGAAGATCTGCTGATGAAAGTTTCCGAGGAGAAAAAATCGAAGCACGGGATGTTGAAGGATAACATCCACTGGGAGGCAATCAGTAATGAACTAGGTACTCGGGATAATTCAAAGTGCTGCCTGAAGTGGTACAAGCAGCTAACTTCGCCTATGGTTGCTCAAGGTGAATGGGCAGATGTCGATGATTATCGGATGGTGACCATGCTTGTTGGCCTTGATGCCAGCTGTGAAGAGGAAGTGGACTGGGAGAATCTGCTGGGACATAGGTCAGGTGACCTGTGCCGCAAGCGTTGGCTGCAGATGTCGCGTCACCTTGGTGAGCATGGGAATAAATCATTTTCCGAGCAGGTTGATGTCCTTTCAAAGAGATACTGTCCGGATTTCGCAGAAGTAAGAGAGGCATTGGATGCCAGACCGGTTGTCGATTGATTTTGATACCCCTTTGCTGTAGTGCGACTTTTTGCAATGACCCTATTAACCGGTCTGAAACAAGCGAGTTGTTTATAGTTCAGGTGTCTTGAATTCGATAATACTTTATGTATGCACCACATGGAAACGATTTGCCTTTGCAGTTCGTCCAGAACTGTAACTTGTACATCACATTTATGTTTTAATTTGATCTGGATCACCAGTTTCTATCGATGTTTAAGCCTTGAAAGTTTTGGGTTAGTGCGATGAAAACAAACACATTCAATAGATAAAGAGCTCTTCATAGCACATCTTCCTGAAACCGTCAATAAACTGGGACATATCACAGTCCCATATAAGCTCATTGAGACACTGATAGAGTACCAAAAACGCATAGGTGCTTGGGATGTTGCCAAGACAACTCAAGAAAACAATATTTTCCATCCAAGGATTAATCATCGAGGTCACTGAATCTTTATTTTCCATCGAAGGAATAAGCGTCAAGGTTCATAGGAAAAACGGCTACTCAAAGAGTTCTACCAGTTCACATCCAGCAAAAAGAAATAACAATCATGCGAAAGAACTTCAATCAAAAGCCCCAACCTAACCCTTGTGCGGAAGATTTCTTAATGTGCATAATAGGAACCACAACCAACTTGATTGATTTCAACTGCTTAAGCATCAGCAAATCTGCAAGGGACGCAACAAACATACAGCATTAGAAATTACAAAAGAACGATTGGACTCTAAGCTCTCATCAAAGAGTATTGAAACTTACCCAAGTTCAGACAACTTTAGGTGAGCCTCGGTGTAGTCGGCAAAGAAAGCATCCTCATCCTATGATAAGAGAGATTATTTGGTTAACTTTCAGCAACTCGCACAACCTTAAATTAAAATATCACGTATAAAAATATATACAAGTTGAAGGAGAACGTACAGCAGCATATTTCTCTACGAGTGGACGGAAGGCAGGGTCGTTAAGGAGAGCCTTGTCAGATGGAAGCTGCAGAAGACCATCTTTCTCTCCATTTACAAGCTCCCTGTCAAGGATTGATAACTTGTTATATTCCTTCGTTGACATTTACCGTGTAACGCCATAGAAAGATGCAATCACCAGCAAGAACTTACTTAAAGTAGGAGTTGTCAAAAGCAAGAGGGTTAGAGGTCCATGCTCCCTCGAATCCAGAACGCTCCTTGTGGCACCTTCCCTGCAGGTTGTTCACAGAAGATGTAATGCAATTAACACCGACTCAAGTCATAGTCAGATGTTCAAGCAAGAATATCAAGAATGTTAAGGAAAGAGGATACAAGAATATAACAGCAACATACCAAAGTGTGGGCTCCAGAAAGAGCAACAATGTCCTGGTCAGTCAGACCCATTTGCTTAACAAATACCTGCCTTAAGTGGTCACAACCTACAACCATGGAACAACAAGGTTCAAAATTCAAATGCCAGAGAGTCTCAAACTTCCTTTAATGATGAAGTGAAGGAAATCAAATTACCCTTGGTGGCATCAGGGAGACGGCCCTCAACAGGTGGCTTTTCGAGGTCCTGGAGAAAGAAAGTAGGATCATCACCATCTACTATGGCTGCTTAGCTCAAGTGATAATGTAAATTTGCATACCCTACAGCTAACGTATTTAGATTCCACCCGCACGTACCCTTTGATTGTATAGATGATTAGACATTCATTTTCATGCGTAAAGCCAGGACTTATTAGGCAAATGAATTACATTTACCAACATAACTTCTTATGTTTTCCAACAATTTAGTCCTTTGTTTACATACTAAGCAAATGAGGTAACAATAAGTTCTCCTATAAAAAAAATTGACAGATCACTATGGCTGCTTTTCGAGGTCCTTGAGAAAGAAAGTAGGATCATCACCATCTACTATGGCTGCTTAGCTCCAGTGATAATGCAAATTTGCATACCCTACAGCTAAAGTATTTAGATTCCACCCACACATCCTTTGATTGTATAGATGATTAGACATTCATTTTCATGCGTATGCCAGGACTTATTAGGAAAATGAATTACATTTGCCAACATAACTTCTTATGTTTTCCATCAATTTAGTCCTTTGTTTACATACTAAGCAAATGAGGTAACAATAAGTTCTCCTATAAAAAAAATTGACTGATCACTAACTAGCCATGCTCCCCCCAGCTTGAAATTGAAGAGATGACTGATATACGTAACCATTTATAGTGTACTTACTACAAACTATTGGTAGATAAAGATTTATTAGGCTAATAGCAAGACATAAATTCAATCTCAGTCAGCAAAACACATGCTTAACATCTAAACTACGCCGTCTACACTACGGCATCAACCACCAAAATAATACTAAATGATTTAAATATTTCAAAAGTTCATTAATCCATTTCTGAATTCCATAAACAACTGATCTAAAATATGACAACACTGAATTTACTAACCACTCTGCCAGGGTGGAAAGGAATTTCAGGTCCTCCGGTAACCTCAACAGCCACAACTCCAGCAAGCTACGTTTCAGTAAACAGAAGGACTTCAGTGCTAAAATAGACAAGAACCAATAATCACCAGAAAATAAAACAATATAGGAGTACTAGTCAAGCTATTAACCTGGTGGAAGTCAGCGTAGCTGAGAATGGGAAATTGTTCCCTGATAGGTTCCAACAACCTGATTGCGATGTCGAGCCCATTGTTGGCTCCATGAGCCAACTCTTCTTGGAGCCTCATAGTCCCGAATGGACCACCAGTCCTTGAAGACACATCGAAGGTACCAGCAGAGTGCCATCTGCAAAAGCAAACAACAAACAAATTATGATTCGACTCAAATCCACAACTACAACAAAACGATAAAAGAGGCTGCGATCAATAGAGAGAGCATACGCGAGACGGAGCATAATTGGAGCACAGTTCTTCTCAGCGATGAGGGCTCTCATCTTCCTCTTGCATTTCTCAACAACCTTCTGGTACTCCTCGCTCACGGCAGGGTAGGACTTCCCCATGACTTACGATTAACTGATTAGAAGCACAAAAATGAAGGAAACAAACAGTCAAAACATGTAGAATTTCGTCCCTTATGAGATTCAATGCAAGCGAGAAAACGATCGAGAAGCAGCAATCCAAACGTCTTCACGCAAATCCGTAACAAGCGCAGCCAAAACAAATCCGCAACGAGATAACAATCAAAATACAACGATCCGTTCGATGCAAACCTCTTTCAGGAAAACACGATCTAAATCTGTCCAGAACAAAACAGCAAACTAACCATCCAAAAACGACGATTCGGACAAAAATCAACAGTAGAAGCCAATGCAACACTCTCACGGTAAATTACGATTAAAACGTGTAAAAAAAAACAGCGAACAACGACCTCATCAGTCGCAAACAGAGAAAAATCACTCGATTCAACGAACGGAAACATAAAATCCGATAAATCAAACGCTTGAAAAGCTCCGCAGATCTGAACCAGAAGCAACAATGATATGATATTCAAAAGAGCAAATGATGAACAACGGACCTCGAGAACGACGCGCAGGGAGAAATGAGACGCGAGATCGTGGAGGGATCGAGTTGGCCACAAGCTCAGCGGATGAGAGTGATCTGAAATATCCTTGCAGCGCTTTATATACGAGTGTTTAGGGCACGGAACTTTCGAGTAGGTGATTGTGGACCGTCAGATTGGCTGGGACGTGCGGGTCCATAACGGGTGGAGAGTAGATCGGACGGCGGAGGTTTGAGTTTGACCCTTCGCGAAATAAAGGCATATTGAGGAACGGATTTTTCCTACTTTATGGACGTCCCCATTTGGTTTTCGATTTTGGTTTAAATGACTGTAATGCCCTCGACACCAGGTTCAATCGTCCACCGTGAAGGAAACATGGAGGGGTATAGTAGTCATTTGTAGGCCAGTGAAAGGTTTAGCATTATTATTTCATGATCGTGAGGTGTGAACACGTCTAGGTCCGTAGATTCCATTTGGAGGCTGTGGCGACTTAGTAGGATTTTTTGTTCTTCTATTCTATGAACGTACAATGAATTGAATTCTATGACCTTACTCTTGCCTTTCATAAGCACAACATCACCACCACTAATATTGTTTTCAGGAAATGGTAGTCAATATACCAAAAAAATCGGTTCATTGCAAAAATGATACTCTTCGTCCCAATTTGCAAAAATTTCAAAAAAACCCAATTTTTTGTATAAATAATCAGTCTCCTCAACCCGATTTTACATGTAATTATTACAATTAAAAAGTAAACATCACATCACTATAAAAAAAAACCCCTCCGTTTTTTTTTAGATAAAAAAACCCCTCCGTTTTCAGTTGGAATTTAAAAGCTTTCCTTCACAAGCCTTCGAGGGAGGAGACCGTCATTGACAAAGCTTGGACGGAAGAGAAGGAGACCTCCATTGACAACGACTCCGGTTGCCCAAAGATGATGTCGGAACTGAGGGAAAGAAGAACACCGTAAACGCCCAAACCGCCATTGAAGAGAGGGACGACGTCCAGTGCGGCCCAAACCGCCATTGAAGAGAGGTAGTCGCACATTCTCTATCTTTACTGAACCTGGTTTTATGAAAATTTTGGGGTTTGAAAGCATGCAAATTTGATTTGGGGTCGGTGGGAAGAATTGGGTGAATGGGGTGATAATCTTTGAATGTAGAAACCCTAACCGTATGGGTAATGGGCGGGTTAGGGATAGGTGTGTGGATTCTCAATTGATGCGTAGTTGAGGATGAAATTGAAGGTCCAAATAGGGTAGAAACGAAATGAAATCCCCCATGAAATAATGAAAATGAGATTTGGAAAACTTGACAAGGGCTTGCGGACTCGTTTGTCTGGATTGGGAAAACGATTGAATGGCTAGGTTTAGTAATTTCTGTGTCGGCTTCGAATTGGGGAAGTAGGGGAGAGTACATACGACTGGGTTGGCATCCTCCATTCTTCAATTTGTTTATCTGCAAATTTGTTTGAGTAGTGAGGGTACAGTTCTAGCCTTTTTGTTTGAGCAGCAACAATGGTGATGTTGGGGCTTTTCATGCGTGTTTTGTTGCCCTGATGAGATGTGTTTTGATTGATGTTGAATGTGGTCAAGGGGAAGGTGAATGGTAGACGGAATGGGTGCGTATTTGTTTGAAAATTGGGAACTTTTATGGATTTTGATATCGACGGTGTTTGGTGACTAGTTGCCTTCATAATATAATGTTAACAATGGCTTATACTTGTACATCGTTGTAAGTTTGTTTCTATGTGTTGAAGTATATTGTCATTGAAACCATTAATGTTACGGTGAACGATGTCATTTGAAAATAAAGTATGATTGTTTCTAGGCTTGTTATATGTGTATTGAATAAGTTTTTTTATGGTTGACACTATTGCGTAGTTGTGTATGTGTGGTATTTGTTTCATTCTTTAGTTGTATCAGTTACCATTTTGATAGTATTTGAACATGTCTATTTGTGGGACATATGAATATGTGAACATTTCTATTCATGGCATTTGTGTAGTTGTGTTATTTCTGTAATGTTATATGTTTTGGCAGAAACATTATTTCGACTGGCTAGACATATTTATTTACTGGCAAGGATGATTGCTAAAATGGGTATTATCTGAACACACGTATGACAGATTAAGGAGTGAATGAGAAAAATGAAAGGAAAAAACGTCAAGACGCCGTCAAGCGACAATGTATTAACTGTAATCACTTCTCGAACAGATTAAAGGCCTTCTTTTTGTGTTGGTGATATTAACCTTGTCGTGTCATGTGATATTTGTGCAGCTGAAATTAGCCCTTTCTGTGGAAAAGTATTTCAAAGGGTGGTCGAACCACTTCTCGAAGATGGGGTTGTTGAAGGGAATGGACGAGGTTCTATCTGCTGCTGATTGGAAAATGTCGAAGGGCAGCGGGCTAGGCGGCATTGTAAAGATCGACTTCAATGTGTTGTAATGTTGCGCCCTTATCCATTGCTTTTTGGAGAGACAGCTGAAGACATTGAAGAAGTGTGAGATATAGTACGAGCTCCAAGGGCGACTCCTCTGGTTCTCCATCAAGGAATTTTGCCTCGTCACCGGCATGAAATGTGCCAGAAGGAATCGGGACTTTGAGAACGAGGACCACAAAGACGCCATTAAAAGCTTATTTTCTAAGGACAAAGTGAAGGTGTCCAACCTTCCAGTAATGTGGGAGGTCGCAAAGGGCAAAGAGAGGAGTGACACGAGGAGGTTGAAGCTTGCCCTCCTCATCATTTTAGAGTGTATCCTATTGCCAAGGGATGTGGGCAGGAGAGTGAAAGGGTGGGTGGTGGCTCTCGTTCAAGACCTCGACCGATTCTTCAAGTACTCGTGGGGTAAGGTCTGTTGCGAGGCCACCCACGAGAGTCTGGATGGAGCACTAGTGAGGAAGGTGGAGTAGGGGGTGCAAGGCGACAAGGCGAGAACCGGCTACTCACTCAATGGATTCCCATTATCGTTCCAGGTACGAGTCCAACTTTCTGAGATTTTATAGTTGGCAGCAAATATGTTTTGAATATCTGTGGCATTACTTAATATGGCAAGTGTTTTAGCAATACTGGCTAGTAAAAATCTCCTCTTTTGTTCGTGTAGATTTGGATGTATAAAGTGGTGTCGGGTGTGAGAAACTACTTTGCAATCAGGATACTCGGGGTTTACTATCCCCGATGCGCGAGGTGGAAGTCGACGGACCCCTACATCCCCTATGATAGGATGAAGACGCTCATGGATATAGAGAATGAGGATGAGATCAAGTGCAAAGATGGTCGGACGACCCTTGTACTGGACGAGGCTGAGCAGAAGATTTACCTGGGTGCTGGATACCCCCACGAGGCCCAAGACGACTTTTTTGACAAGGTTGCTAAGGAGTACGAGGCTTCACTCAAAAATCAACCTCGTCTCTTACTCACTTTCGGTCATGTACATAGGGGGAATGTGGGGTATACTTGATGCGCTTCATCCAAATGCATGCTGACGGCATGACTGATTTCTCCGAGATCGATGACAACTTCATTGGAGCATATAGGTATGCGCTTGCAGTGGACACTTTGTTATGGACTTATTGTTAAGGACTTATGTTGTTATGTACTTATGTTGTTTTGTACTTCATTTTTGAAGGATGGTGTTGGTTAGGAAATGTAGTACTTCGTAGTGTTCGGTTTCCTTGCTAAACGGTTAATTATTTCCACCTCTTGGATGTTGTATGTTGGACGACTGGACAGTTGTTTAAGTTTATTATGGATGGTTGTTGTGAATTATGCATTAAGGTGTTTGGTTTTCTTTGGGATTACTGGTCGATATTCTTAGGTTGGGAAGTCTCTTGGATAGATAAAAATATGTCAAGGGTTATTCTTTGATCGGCTTAGACTGGCTAGAAAAAATCATATACTGGCTAGCAAGCAAAAAACATGTAAAATGAGAAGTTTATGAGATAGATAAAATATGTTAGGGGTTATTCTTTTATTGGCTTACACTTTCTTTTTACTGGCTAGGAATAATCAGATACTGGATAGCAAGCAAAACATCAGTGAAAAGGGAAGTTTTTGAGATAGATAAAATATGTCAGAAGTTTGTTGTTATCGGCTTAGACATTCATTCTATTGGCTAGAGAAAATCATATACTAGCTAGTACCAAAAAAACCTGCATACATTTGTCTTCTGCAACGTCCGCAAACTAAACGGCCAATTATGTACAATCAAAACCACCAAAACCCCAAAGTTTCCATGAGTTACAATCAAATTACGAAAATATTACCGTCGATTATGCAAAAGAAGAGGCATCCCACTAGACATCGATGTCATCACCTAGACACGCCACACGAGCTTATGTCCTCCGACGCCTCCGGCGATAGAACTCTCCATGAGACGGGTACTTGCTTGTCTTCGGTCTCCCAGGCATTCTCTTCACGGGGGGAGGTAATAACCGGATCTGCGCTATATGTTCTGGAGGATCCCAAGTTTCCATGGGGGGAACGGAGTACAACACTCCATCGTAACAAGCTTGTCATATAGCTCCGGTGTAGTACTCATGCACTAGGGTGTACACATCGATACCTAGCTCTTGCCTTGGCCTCGGCAACAACATGACTGCAGGGGTATTGATCTATGTCAAAGTGGCGGTATATGCATGATTGTGCGCTAAGATTGACGAGCCACATCATCGTTCCCTTCATGACCTCGAACTCGTGATCGTTGAGGGGCCTCGCTGCCCTCACAACCATGCATATGGATGCGTTGTAATTAGAGACGATGGCACTCACAACCCAATCACTAACAACCTTCCCGAGTGTGCCACTTGACTTCCTCTGTTAGACAAACCACTTTTGCTTCGTCTCGATGATGCAATCAAAGAGTGTTGCAATTGCCAAATCCCGAGGCTGTTTGAAGACATTGTTGAGGCATTCAGAGTTGTTCGTGGTATTTATGTTTGTGAGAAAGTGAGCACGCGCCCAATTGCGGAATCCCGCCTCACGAAGGTACCTCCCGGCTACGAGGCATTGTGTGGAGAAGTCAACAAAGAGCTCATTGAACTCGGCTTGGGTGGACGCCTTGCTCATCTCGAAGAAGAGGTCCTGCAGTGTGCCACACTTATGGTGGTGCTTCGCATTTTGGAAGAGGTGCCATGTGCAGAAGCCCTGCTTGGCAAAGGTGTAGCTATCACGTATGCCCTTGACGATGCTACCATGCCGATCGGAAACCCACATCAACTCAGGGGTGTCCGGGATGACTAGAAGTATTTATCAGAAGAAGAACACCCAAGAGGCGTCATTCTCGCCATCCACTATGGCAAAGGCGATGGGGTATATTTTATGATCGGCATCCTGCGCGGTAGCACAGAGCAACATCCCCTTCAACTTGCCCTTGAGGAAGGAACCGTCTACAGAGATAACCTACGGGCATTTGACATGTATACATCAATATCATACATGTTTCTTTCTGGGCAGGGTATTTGTTTTCACTGGTATATATTACTACTACACTGGCTAGGAAAATTACCTTGCGTAAGTGGGGGATAGCCCGAATCCAAACCCCAAAGCTGACGAAAGCGTACTTGAACCTGTGGTTCCTATCCCACTCAACCCAAGTGTGTGATCCTGGGTTCGCTTTCTCCAACATGTGCAAGTACGACGCCATTATCCGGTACGAATCCTCGTCCGTTCCATAGAGGGTGTCCCTCGCTGTCAACTTCGCGCGCCGAGCTTTTCAATAGCTGCAACTAACATCAAGCTGGGATTTTGATAAGGCTTAGACTTGGGCAGGAGTTATCGGCTTACTGGTACCGGTGAAACTACATTGCGTAGAATATACGTCAGTTACTAAAGTGGCTAGACTTTTATATTGACAAACTAAGATATTTACTATATTGGCAAGGACTACATTGTTAGTGGATATTAGGACTTAGGACTTAATTTTCACCTTGAGACGAGACTCTTCCCAATAAGCTCGGATGTCGCATGTCGGTCGTGGTTGTGTCTAACATTAATGTCACAGGTGTGCTCCTGCGCATACTTTCGGACTTTCCACAAACTTATTTTCATGTATTTTGATGCATGACACATCCAACTTGCACTTGGGATCGATGCACACAACGATGTATACTGAAGGCGATGACCTCTTGACGTGCGTGTCGAAACAGCCCTCCACATCAGACCGCCTTATCCGGTTTTGCACCTCCTCCTTTGACTTCAACAATAATTCCTCGTGAAGGTCGGTGTTGTTGCGTCGAGGGTCCCTTACATGCGGAAGAGCTTTGTCCAACATCTCCTCCACATCATCGATGAATATCTGTGGAGCTTTCGGCCTCGACACTAACCGTTCTGCCTCGTGCATCTCTTCATTGGATGATATTTCCACACTGCCCATTGATGACGTTTCCTCAACCGACTCCAATTTTATTCCTCTGGTAGTGTCATTCTCCTCCTCCGACGAGCTTCCCAAGTGGATGGAAACAACCCTCCCCTTATGCCCACCCCCATATATGGTATCCTCCTCATCACTACTCACACATATTATCTGTTTCCCACGGTCCACGTCAGCCACTTTACCTTTCATCTCAGAAGCAACGGTTGTCGATTCTGCCAAGGTTTTTTGAATTGTCTTGCCAGTTGTGTGACTTTCTGTGCCAGCATGAATTGTTGTCTTTGTCATCTACATTGTTATCCATGCCATATTCCATATTGAGATCAATATGCAATGTAGACCCATCGACGCCCATATCAACCCAAATCCCCTCATCCTCCACGACAGTTGTGATGTCTCCGTCTGGTGATTTGGTGTGTTGTGACAAATTCACAACCGTCGAGCGACTTCCAATTTGGCTTTCACTTTCTGTGATTGAAACGTACAAAGGAAGTGGCCATGTCACCCCCTTTTTCCTATTCACCTTGTGTGCAACCTGTAACCGGGTACACATATTTTGCAAAACTGACATTTTGCCCGTCCCCTGTAATTTTTACCCCCTTGGTTATTTTTGCAAAGATCATTTTTTTGGTATATTCATGCAATTCAACCTATTGTGTTCCCTTTTAATATATGGTTTTTTTATTAGTAAAAAATTTGGATACAAATTTATATCTGATAGCATTATGATGGATGAGATCCTTAAAAGCTTAATCGATTAAAATGTTTGTTTCCCTAACAGAGCGATAAAGGTGTACTCCGTCACAATGCCGTTGGGTTAGTTCGTCTCGAGTTTTTCCTCTCACCATTTTCCGTCTATTATATACTCGCTTACTCTCTTCTCAAGGTTGATAATAGTTGATATGTCCACTCTGCTAGAAAGGAACAATTGAAATCCAATTGTCTTTTCAAAATTTAATAGATCGTTCATTTCATGCAACTCAAATGAGTCTAGATTTTAATTTCTCAAGCAAAGGGGTCAGTTTAAACCATTGCCATGACGCTCGCTTGATCATTAATTTGTAATTAAAATGTGATATGTTTTAAGGTATTTTCATTAGATGACATTTACCCATGGATTATCATGTTTGGCCAGAACCTTCTAGATGAGCTTCACATGGAGAGTCTTATTCATTTCTTGATATTTCCGAATATTCAGGCCACCCTTCCTTTTGGACCGACATATCTTATCCTAGCTTATAAGTGAACGGTGTTGGTTATATTTATTCAATAAAAATAATATGTTTATCTTATCTAGCTCCTAATGGATCGAGCTTGGTAACATGAAATTTTGCTTTGCGTATAGTGGTTTAGCGGACAGATTTGACCCAGTTAGAGTATCACAACCTTGTTATGTGAGTGTGTTGGCTCTCCATTTGCTTAGTTGGTCCTTTGATTTGCATATAATGTATGTGAAAGTCTCTTTAGACACTCGACATGCCATTATTGATGGGATATCCTAGATATTTTTCCAGTGCTCTTTCATTAGAAATGTCAAGGCATCCCTCTATTTCATCAATTCTCGGGCGACTTATTCCAAAGGTTGCTTGGAATGCAGATTTTTTGAAGCTTACTTTTTGGCTCAATAGTTGACAGTAATCGTCAATGATTTTTTTAAGAATTTGACATGTGTAGATTTTTTGAAGATAATTATGCCATCAACAAAGGCCAAAAAAGAAATATGTGGCCCTTATTTGCCGAATTTAAACCCAATGGGGCCACCCATGCAGGTACTTTCATTTCCAAGTTTTCTCGCCATAATTTCGGCCCCCGAAATGAACAAAAATGGGGAAAGTGGATCGACTTGCCTCACTCCCCTCGAGGGATGGAAGATTTAGTTGGACCGTTTTTATGAGAATGAAGAAGGATACAGTTGAGATACATTCATCGATCCCTTGTAGAAACAACGGGTGGATACCGAATTTCTCTAGGATTTCCCTTGTGAATCGACAGTCTACCCTATTGTAGGCTTTTTTCATATCTAATTTTATCGCTAGCCATCCATCCGGACCTTTGCATGTACAGAAGGAATGGAAAATTTCATGTGTTATAAGGACATTGTCCTGAACTGCTCTATCAGAAACAAAAGCTCATTGTAGAGGATGAATGAGTTTACCCATTACTTTTTTAGGCGTTTTGTAATGAATTTTGAGATGATGTTGTCAATGTTCTAAAAAACGCTTGGCGGATGCTCGCCGGCTAGATAGGGTCAAGGGTCTAGGCAGATTGTACGGGGTCTAAGCGGATTTACTATTTTGAGATGTATTTTTAATCCTAGGCCATATTCAATACGTATATAAAATAATAAAGTTTAATTCATAACATATATAAACAAATAAACTGTAATTAATAGTCTAGGCATTAACATGGGAGTTAGGTCGCGAGCTAGAGGACTATGGGACTGAGGGATCAAGAGTAAGAGAGAGTATAGAGGTGGAGAACTAAGAGAGAGATCGACATGTGGGGGTTTTAGGAGTTAAAACCTCAAAATGGTTTTTTTCACTAACTCGCCAAACCCGCAAGGCTGCCAAGACCTTGCGGGTGACCTTCAAGGGTCAAGGCGGCTAAACTCAAAGGTGAGGGACCTTCAAGGGTCTAGGCGGGGTCTAGGCGGAGGCCCATACCTTTTTTTGGAACAATGGATGTTGTAAATGGTGGAACATAAGCTGGTCGGTTTGTAATGTGTTACCATTGTAGGTGGTGCGTGGTAAAATGTTGTGAGTTCTAACACCCCAAATATGATTCTATATCTTCAACTAATAACGAGTATTAGCAGCAAGTACAAGTCGATCCCACAAAGAGTGCATGCAACTTTGGTCAAACGTAGTAAGAAAGCGAGCAGTTCGTAATAAGAGCAATAGTAATGAGTAGCGAAAAATAGTAAAGAAAGTAATGACTGCAATGAAGATAGTAATATATGAAGAAATATATCTCTACTTATATTTGCAACATTCATAAATCCATTATCATCGGGTGGTTTGGTTATGCTTGGCTATCTTAGTGTCGTTTGCGCACATAGTTGAATAGTTTCCTAATTCGATCACTATCAACTCCCTAAACTCTTGCATGGGGTTCGAGAAGCAATAATTCCCTAATCAAATAAGCATATAATTCATGTAATTCTCGCATATTTGACGTGTCACATGATTGTCAACCCAGCTATTGCACCCGCTAAGAATAACATTAAACTATTTGTCATTACCCTTTCATATTCATGAATCCTAACCTATTCATCAAGATATGTTTGCTACTATGTTGGATTAAGACCCGTAATAGCGGATTTAGCTATAATTGAAGAGTTTTACAACCAGAACGAAGACAAAAATGAGAAAAGTAAGACGATGACCAAGTCTTAGCCTCAGTTAGGACATCAGCCACAATGGCTAGAACCGAAGGGCAAAGCAGTTACAAATCTCTCAACTCAAGTGTTTCTCTCAGTGTTTTGGATGAAAGCTAGGGAGCTCGTTCTACGCTCACAACACAGCTAAGGTAAGGAAACCCTATAAACTGCCATAGGAGACAAGAATAAGGATCAGTAACCTAACAACTCTCTTCATCTGGCTTTAGGGTTTCTCAAACCCTTTCATAGCCAAGGCCTCAAATAAACGACGTCGTTAGCTTTTGACAAAGTGTTAAGAGATGTGTCAACCGTGTGGGCTAAGATCCCACATGCTTTTTGAGATCAAAGTCGGATTAAAGGTCAAGCTCTAATACAATTAGAAAACACACATATACTTAACACATTTACACAAAACACTTAGAATTACAACATAGGCTAAAATATGAGCCTAACAATTGCCCTTATAATTCTAAGTTTACACAAATCATAAATCATTCTTGTTGAAGTATCGGTCTATAAAGCCAGGTAATTATGATGGAAGTGGTGAACCAATGAGGTAAACATGGGATACTATGTTTACAATATTCGTGTGTTGCGTTCATGTTGCTCTATTTTTAACTTTATCTATTTCGAGTTGACAATTGTATTTGAACTTTGTAATACCGGGTTGTACTTTGAATACTAGTGTAATGTTTGTGATTACTTTAGAGTTCAACTATCCAGGTCATTAGGTACTTTGCAAATGGTTGAGCTTGAATACAAATCGAGCTAAACATAAGGTTATTAGGTACTTTGCAATTTGAATACTTTTAAACGAGCTCACGAGCTCGAGCTCAACTCGAGTATAAGCAAGCTCATGAGCTTGATCTCTAGCTTTACTCGAGTGGAAGCGAGCTCACGAGCTCGAGCTCGAGTACCTCCCCTAGCTCGCGAGCCACGCTCGAGTATTTGCTTGAGCTTGTTTTCATATGAAGCTCGAGCTCAAGCTCAACTTGTTTGTAAATGAGACGAGCTTGAACACCAAGTACTCGAGTTCGTGAGCTCGTATATTGTAAAGACCTCGGATTTTCAAATAAATAAATTAATATGGGTTTAATTTGGGTACTTTGAGAAAAAAAAAACTCGTCCTCAACTTGATAAATCGACTTCGAACCTCTTAAAGAGGATTCCAACCTCATTTTAAATCTTGTCGAGCAATTTTGTCCCTTCACCTCGAGATTAAAACGAACTTCGGATGGCGATATCCTTTTCAGGCTTTTAAAAATCTAATTAATTGAGAGAGCGGGAATTGAGAAACTAACTCTCGGGAACTAACTTCGAGGTTCAAAATTCGCGTGTTCAGGATCGAAAATTCCGCCCTAATCCGCCCTCACCCAAACTGAACCAATCACCCAAGCTTGGAGCCATGGGACACATTTGAATTCAAATCAAGATTCCTTACCACAATTGGAGGAACACCCACATTTGTTTTTTCTTCTTCTCCTTCCTTGCACCCCCTCCATTGGGTAATGAGACAAAACAACCTTCAACTCCTCTCTTGCCCATCCGATTTTAGCCTTTAAACAACCCCAATGCACACTCATTTGACTCCATAAAAATCAGATTTGTTGGTCTCCTTACTCACCACAAAAACCAAACACAAACCTCTCCCACAAAGCTCCAAAATCTTATTCCTTCACCTCTCCTTCTTCCTCCTTTTGCCCTGAGATTCTAGGAGTCCAAAGCTCACTCCTTTCAGCTGTCAAACACCACCACAACAACCCCATTCCTCTTCCTCCTTAAACGAGCAGCAAGCCAGGGACCCTTCCTCATCTCCTTGACGTCCTCTAAGCAGTAGCTCAAGCACAGGGACCCGGAGACGCAACCGAGAAGCCCTTGATGTCCCCTTCAACTTGTAACCTATTTATAGCCAGTGTGTGGATTTGGATTAAACCATGTCTTAGTGTCAATGCCTCTGTTTTCAATGGGGTCTCGTTACCAATTCTTTCATAGCCAATGTGTATCGTTCTCCCTTCCCAGTCATGAATGATGTAGCCAATGTGTATCTTTGTTATTAAGTGTGAATCTGTCGAAGTTTATTTTAAACATGCCAAGAGATGGTTTTTTTTTCCATTTAACAGTTTTCCATTTAATAGTTTTTTTTCCATTTAACAGTTTTTTTCCATTTAACATGCCAATGTGTATCTTTGTTATTAAGTGTGAATTCTGAGTATTCCGGATATATATCATCCTCCTTATCATAGAAATAGTTTTTTTTCCTTCCAATTTTCCAAGTGAGTGGTGATGATGTGTTTAACATATTCCTGGTTTGGAATGTATTCATTTTTTAATATCGTTTGATTTCTGATGTACCATATTATCCACTAAGTAACCGCTAATTTTTCTATTTTAGTTTTTATAAGAATGCTTCCGTGACAAGATATAGGGAAAATCTCTTGAAGTTGCAATCATGTTGGCTATAGCATGATTTGTACCTAAGGTTGATGGAAGATGGCTTATAGAAAACTGGTATTCCAAAAACATGTGTGTTTCATATTCGATCGCACTATTGCAAAGTACACAAGTTGTTGGAACAAAAACCCCTTTTTAGGATAGAGGAGTTGCCGTTGAAACACCGAGTTCTTAATTTTGGGTGGTATATCAATTTTTCAAGTCCAAGAGTTGTTGTATTCATTTTGGCTTTTATTTTTGGCCCATTTGCAGAAATACACCAAATCGGTGTTCGGTTTGCAAAAGTATACCAGTTTTCTGAGAATAGCAAAAATAGGATAGGTGGGTCATTTGTGCTAAAAAATAGGTCATTTGTGCTAAAAAATAATGATTGATTTTACCTTTAAATTTAAATGTAAAAATCATTAAAAGGAGATTTATGAATTAAAAGAAAACTTAAAAAAATATAAAAAAAAATCAAATATACATTAAAATAATGTTTTTTAATTTTTTTTCTCAGAAATTTAAAAATAATAAAAGTAGCTGGATGAAAAACATCGCCTTAGTAAGAGAATTATGTTATGACCCTAGCTAGTAGTGGCTAAGCCTTGAGACTAAGGGTTGGGTCCGGCTGAGTCATGTATGGCCTAGGACCAATCCTATAAATAGAACATCTTGTAATCTGAGGAGGGGTATGACTAAAAATAAACCATATCTTCCCTCTCAAATTCTCTCTTGTTTCTTCTACATCTTCTCATCTCTTCTATTCTACTTCTCACCTCCATTTCTTTCTCAAGTCGAAGGAGCTACGCTCCTCTGTTATGGTGAACTTGTGAGGGCCATAACAGATTTGGTATCAGAGCTTTTCCGGGCCAGAAACGCGACGACATGGCAGAAGGTACAAGATCAAAGACATTGGAGACTCAGTTCCAGGAGTTTAGGGAGGACACGAAGGCGTTCATGGCTTCAACGTTGAAGTTCATGGCAGATTCTCAGAAATACCGTGAAGATCAGGCAAGGCAATTTGAAGAATTCAAGAAGATGAATGATCTGAGAATGGAACAATTGGCAGACTTCGTTCGGCATCCTCCGGAAAGGGATACGCGTCAGGAGCAACAAACAGAATCGGATCGGGGAACGAGTTCTCGAGGGGGAACATCGGTTCCAAGAAATGATCATAGGTAGGATTCGTTAAGGGGAAGTGGACCTCCGAATCAAGAAATTTCGGGGTCAAGATGGCACCAGAATTTCAATGGGGGACCACCGAGTTCAAGCACAGGGGGTTGGGATAACAGATTTCAGCGTCTTCCAAAGCTTGATTTCCCAGGATTTGATGGCAAGAAACCAAGAAATTGGATACGAAAATGTGAGAAATATTTCAGCATTTTCATGGTTCCAGCTAATCAACAGGTGGAGATAGCTGCGATGTATCTCACTGATAAAGCGGATATGTGGCTGCAAGGGTATCTGATGCAGAATCCGCGTGTTTCTTGGATGGATTTTTATGACGCAATTTGTTTGAGATTTGGGGATCGTCGGGAAGCTGAGATAGTCGGGGAATTCAACAAGCTCGAGCAGCAAGAGGATCTTGAGGAATACAACGAAAGATTTGAAGAATTGCGGGCAGGAATGCTCTCGTTCAACCCGCAATTGACAGAGTCGTATTTCGTATCGAGCTACATTAGTGGCCTCAAGACGGAGATTCAATCCCTGGTCAAGCTTGGGAGACCTTCTTCAATGGCAGAAGTTCTTGAGCAGGCCAGATTGCATTTTAAAGCGGTACAAGCCTTGATTCGAGTTTCTCGTAATCAGTGGAAGGCCACGACGCCAGCAAACCAGTTCAGTGGATCTAGACCATCTTCTTGGAATAGGGGGTCGTGGAGTAAGGAGAATTTCAAGAATTCAAGCAACGCAGGAAGTGCCAGTGAGAATAGCAGAGGGAGTTCATCTACAGCTTTAGAAAACAGTACAGGGCGCTCAAACGAACCAAGAAAGGGGCTCTGCTATAAATGTGGAGAAAAAATTTTTTACGGGCATAAATGCAAGACACAGTCCTTGTTTAGTTTGATTGCTCAGGAGGTTCAAGATCGAGAAGTGGCAACAGAGGATTGTCCACAAGATTGGGGTCCAGAGGAGGAAAATGAGGAAGAAGTATATGTTCATGCTTTGACTGGTGGAGAATCGGGTAGCACTATAAGAGTGAAAGGATCTGTCAGAGGCAAGGAGATTACAATCCTCATTGATAGTGGAGCAACACACAGCTTTTTAGACTCGAGAGTGGCTAGAGAAGCTGGGTTTGAAGCTTGTAAAGTGGGAGTAATGCAGGTGAACACCATTAGTGGTACTATGTTTAGCAACAAGATCTGCAATGCTTTTGTGTGGGAGATGCAGGGTAGTAGTTATGAATATGATATAAGGCTCTTGAAAATGGAAGGGTGTGATATGATTTTGGGAACAGATTGGCTAGCAGGATATAATCCAGTTTTATTTGATTTCATTGAGGTTCAAATTTCGTTTATAAAATTGGGCAAACAAGTAGTGATCAAAGGGTTCAGAGATGAAAAAGGGAGTGAGACTGCGTGTGTGAAAATGTTGACAGGACAGCAGTTGACTAAGCTTTATCAGGGACAGCAGCATTTGTTTGTAGCTCAGGTGACCCAGGTCTGCAGCATCAGGAAGACTGAGATGCAGATGCCTCCAGAGATATTAAAAGTGATTGCAGAATTTAAAGACATTTTTAGAGAGCCTAAGGAACTACCACCTATCAGAGAGCATGAGCATACTATCAAATTGAAGTTGGGTGCTACTCCAGTGGCTTCAAGACCTTACAGATATCCCTACTTCCAGAAGAATGAGATAGAAAAACAAGTTGCAGAGATGCTTGCTAATGGGGTTATCAGGCCAAGTCATAGCCCCTTTGCTTCACCTACTTTGTTAGTTAAAAAGAAGGACGGGTCTTGGAGGTTTTGTGTGGACTACAGAAGGTTAAATGAGATCACAATTAAGGATAAGTTTCCTATACCTCATATTGAGGACTTGCTTGATGAGTTAAATGGAGCCTGTGTGTTCTCTAAGCTGGACTTGAGGGCTGGGTACCATCAGGTGCGTATGGTAGAGGAGGATGTAGCTAAGACAACATTTAGAACTCACCATGGGCATTATGAGTTTAGAGTAATGCCTTTTGGGTTGACAAATGCACCTGCTACTTTCCAAAGCTTGATGAATGATGTGTTCAGTACATTGTTAAGGAAATCTGTGCTGGTATTTTTTGATGATATATTAGTGTATAGCCAGGATCTGTTGCAGCATGTCAAGCATTTGGAGGAGGTTTTGACAATCATGAGACAACATAGGTTGTTTGCTAAACAATCTAAGTGTGAGTTTGCTCAGCAGGAAGTGGAGTATTTGGGGCACATTATATCAGCAAGGGGAGTGTCTACGGATCCTAAAAAGGTGGAGGCAATGTTGAAATGGCCTATACCTAAAAATGTCAAAGCTCTTCGTGGGTTCTTGGAACTCACTGGGTATTACAAGAGGTTTATTAAGGGCTATGGATGTATTGCTAAACCTTTGACAGATTTGTTAAAGAAGGATGGGTTTCTATGGTCTGCAGAGGCTGCAAGTGCTTTTCAGAAATTAAAGAAAATATTAAGTTCTCCACCTGTGTTAGCAATGCCTGATTTTGCTATACCATTTGTAGTTGAAACTGATGCTTGTGACACTGGTGTGGGGGCTGTGTTGATGCAACGAGGGAGGCCTATTGCATTCATCAGTCAAGCTTTATATGGGAGGCATTTGTTACTGGCTGTGTATGAAAAAGAGTTGCTTGCCATTCTTTTAGCAGTGGATAAGTGGAGACACTATCTAGAGGGGCATCATTTCACAATCAAGACAGACCATCAACCTCTAAAGCATTTGCTTGATCAAAGATTGTCAACACAGATCCAACGCAAAGCTGTAAGGAAGTTGTTAGGATTATCATATGATATAGCTTATAAAAAAGGGGTTGAAAATAAAGCTGCAGACGCTTTATCCAAGGTATTTGAGCAAGGAGATTGTGTTGCTCTAACTGTATTGAAGCCCATGTGGATAAATCAAGTTCTAGAGAGTTACTCAGGGGATCAAGGAGTGCAGGAAGCATTAGTTGAGGCAATGTCTGCTAATCCAGGACCTTTCACAGCGAATAGGGGAGTGATAAGATACAGAGGAAGACTTCTTATTGGTAGTAATTCAGAGCTCAGGAGTAAGCTTTTGAAGGCCATACATGAGGATCCTATAGGGGGTCATTCAGGGATTCATGCCACATATCAAAGAGCTAAGAGCCTCTTCTATTGGCAAGGAATGAAGGGGGATGTGACTTCTTTTGTGACAATTTGTGATGTGTGCCAACGGAGTAAAGCTGAGAATGTGCCTACTCTTGGGTTGCTGCAACCTCTACCTATCCCTGAGCAAGCTTGGAGCCACATAACCATGGATTTTGTAGAAGGTCTTCCTCGATCTCAGGGCAAGGACACCATTGTGGTGATTGTGGATAGGCTTACAAACTATGCCCATTTTCTGCCTTTAGCCCACCTTTATACTGTAGCTAAGGTGGCCTCACTATTCATGGAAAACATTTATAAACTCCATGGGATACCCAAGAGTATTGTATCAGACAGAGACAAGATCTTTGTCAGTCAGTTTTGGCAACACTTATTCAAGTCTCTGCGTACTAGTTTGGACATGAGCACTGCGTATCACCCTCAGTCAGACGGACAAACAGAGCGTGTGAATCGTTGTCTGGAGACATACCTTCGATGCATGACTTCGAGCAACCCAAAGAAGTGGTCACAGTGGTTATTCTTGGCTGAGTGGTGGTATAATACGACGACACAGTCATCTATCAAGATGACACCCTTTGAAGCCTTATATGGTTATCCTCCGTCGCAACTGGGGTTGTCTTCTGTATCATCATCAGGATCGCCAGTGGAGGATTGGCTAAGTGCTAGGCAACAGATGATCAAGCAGTTGAAGGATCACCTACAGCAAGCACAGGCTCGTATGAAAGTTTTTGTGGATGCACATAGAACTGATAGGACATTGAATGTGGAGGACTGGGTATTTGTTAAATTGCAGCCGTATAGGCAGTCTACAGCTGCAATCCGCAAATCAGTCAAGCTTAGTGCTAAGTTCTATGGTCCTTTTCGAGTATTGGCTAGAATTGGACCTGTAGCTTATAGATTGGATTTGCCATCTACTTCAAGGATTCACCCTGTATTCCATGTGTCTCAGTTGAAGCTGAAAAAAGGAACAGTAAAGGAAGTCATTGCTCAGTTGCCAGATACAGATGAGGAAGGGCACATTAGGACCGAGCCTGAGCAGATTCTGGATACAAGAGTGCACAAACTTCGCAATGGGGATCCCGTAACTGAGTGGCTGATCAAATGGAGAAATCTTCCACAGACAGAGGCGACATGGGAGGCTGCAGCTCACATCATCAATCAATTCCCTCAGTTTAGTAATTGACCCTAGCTAGTAGTGGCTAAGCCTTGAGACAAGGCTCTTATAGGGGTGAGCAATGTTATGACCCTAGCTAGTAGTGGCTAAGCCTTGAGACTAAGGGTTGGGTCCGGCTGAGTCATGTATGGCCTAGGACCAATCCTATAAATAGAACATCTTGTAATCTGAGGAGAGGTATGACTAAAAATAAACCATATCTTCCCTCTCAAATTCTCTCTTGTTTCTTCTACATCTTCTCATCTCTTCTATTCTACTTCTCACCTCCATTTCTTTCTCAAGTCGAAGGAGCTATGCTCCTCTGTTATGGTGAACTTGTGAGGGCCATAACAGATTAATACTGACAGGAACAATTTTTTTGTTGACATGATATATATATGTTTTTTATGACAAGGCTAAAAATTAATACTGACAGTATGAAGTTTATAATAGGGAAGAGAATAAAGATACGATTTTATCCTACCATAACTAGAAATTAAAGGCATGTCCAAGATGACAAAGTTATTCGTTCACTACGACATGATTAATGTTTATAGTGACAAAGTTGTGGATGTACATTGACAAGATTGAAGCTATAATCTAGGAGAGAATCACTGAAGATACGGTAAATCATATCTTCAGGATTATTAACCATATTTACAAAAGAATTATCAATATATATCTTGAAATCATAACATTATTACATTGACATGATGAATATTGTTCTTGACAATCCCAAATATGAACATTGACAGGATATGATCAATAATCGGCGGGAGATTGAGTAAAGATACGGTTTTGACCTAAATTATAACCACTAGATTATAATCGGCGGGAGATGGAGCCGGAGCCGGAGGTTGGTCTGCTCTTGGGGTCGAGGCCAGAGCCGGATTGCGCCGAAGTGCTTTCGCAGCGAAAGTCGGGCTGCTCTTGTGTGTTCTGGTTAGGGATTGGGATTGGGTCGGTCGGGGGCGCCGGAGTGTAGGTGCAGCGACGGAGCTGGAGACGCGGGCTTAGGTCCAAGCGCCGGAGACTTGGGGTTGGGGCTGAGCGCCGGAGACTTAGAGTTGGGACTGCTCTTGTGTGCTTTTGGTTAGGGATTGGGTCGGTCGGGGCTAGGCTATCCTGTTAGTAGGGATTGGGTTGGGATTGAGAAATTTTTTTTTTTTTTATTTCAGTTTTTTTATTATGTAATTATTTAAAATAATTTTAAAATATAAGAAAAATGAAAAATACTTAAAATATTTAACTTTTTTTTTCTGATTTTTTGGGGTGGTGGGTAGTTTTGATAATTAAATATGGTATTTTTGCAAATTTCCATATATTGATGTAATTGTTTTCAAAACTAAGTATTTTTGTAAACCAATTATCAAAGTGGAGTATTTAGTAGTAATTCCCTTTATTTTTTGGATCAGTTTGTAGGCCTAGCTGAGTTTATTGTGAGAAGGTGGCCTAAACCACAGTTTTCGAACAGAAAAAAGAAAAAAAAAAGGACTGGTGCATCCCCATTCGCTAACCCTAGTCCTGATCGTTCTTCCGTTCTTCACCTGGTCTTTATTTTCCTCTCGCCCCGCCTATTGGGGTTCGCCGCCATAATCGCTCTGGTTCGAGTTTCCGAACGATTTTGGTTCGACAGTCCCGTGACTGAAAACGATAGGGCGTACCACGAATCCAACTTCAGTGCTACTGCCCACAGATTTGGAGATGAGCCAAATAGAGGATGGTCAGAGTGCCAGAGCAACTTCAACTACGAGTCTATATGTTTTACCACAGAGAATTGAATTCCACTTGAGCAAAAAATCTTCATTCTCTTTCAATGGCTCAAGTTTCACGCCTCAAATTCCCTCTGTTCCAGAGTCTTCTGGACCCTCGCATTCCAGTGCTGAGAATGAGATGAATTCTGATTTCAAATCTCGCATGATTGTCCGAAGGATTGTAAGTTACCACTTCGGAGTTTCTCTGAATATGCTGATTTTCTCTATTTGCTGTGTTGGCATGCTGACCTGTTTTTCGTCAGACCTTTCTTCTGATTAATGCCCTTAGTATATGATCTTGTATTAAATTAACTTCTCAGTTGCTTCTGAAAGTCTAATTTTATGTGTAAATCGTCATTGGAAGCTGTTTAGCTGTCTACTAATTTTTGACCTTGTAGGAGTGTTGAGGTTCTGATGTATTGGTTAATTGAAGTTATGTTGCATTAGCCTAGTTTATTACTCCTGATAGGCTGATACCCATTGTAGTTCTGTAAAGACCATCTGTTGTGTGGCAATCCTGTTAACCATTGGGTTATATTCTTGATTTGAGATATCTTCGATCGAATGTTGCCCAATTGGCTTGGTGTTCTTCGCAAAGCTATTCTCTCATTGTCTTTACTGTGCATGTTTTGGCAAAACTTCATTCCCCACTGGCATCCCCTCCCAAACTCGTGCAGCCCTTTAGGGACGTTTTCTTTTGAATTATGGAAATATTCACATGATCTCCATAGTTATAGATCCTGATACTGTTGGATATTTTGAAGGTCTCAGATGAAGGCTTTTGTATCATTTGCAGGGAGCTGGTTTGGAAAATCTTGGAAATACTTGTTTTCTTAATTCAGTCCTCCAGTGCTTGACATATACGGAGCCTTTAGTTGCCTATTTGCAGAGTGGGAAGCATCAAAATTCATGTAAGTTTTTGTTGCCCGTCTCCTATTATCTATACTCGACGACTTCATAATCTGATCTTATTTTGGTAGCATTGATTCCTTAGAGAGGCATGTTTTTAAAGTAGCTGTAGTTCTTATCTTACGAAGGAAAACCTTGTACGAAAGAATCTTAAGAGTTCTTTGTTCCTTAAAAATATTTAAAATAGAAGTGCTACAATGCCGGTTTGTCTTGTTTGTCTCGATCTAGAATAAAACCCTTTACTGAGTTGCCAAATCAAGTTTTCCGGTTGAATAAAATAGAAGTGCTACAGTTTGTGTTGCACTGTTAAATTTCCCATCATGATGCTGTTTCACCTGTTTGTTGGAACTAGCGGTGCCAAACAGTATTCCTTGTGTCTATCTTTTGACTTTCCTATACCCTTTACCTTGTAATTTGATAGCCAGTAGATCAATGTATCCAAGAAGTGTGCATGTATCAACTTCTAAATTTGCTGGATACGATATAAAAATCACAGTGAATAGACACAAGGTCATATTGAATAGAAAAAGTATTTTATTCATTTGCGAAGATCACTTCTATATACGATTTAAGCCAGTAGATCAATGTATCCAAGAAGTGTGCATGTATCAACTTCTAAATTTGCTGGATACGATATAAAAATCACAGTGAATAGACACAAGGTCATATTGAATAGAAAAAGTATTTTATTCATTTGCGAAGATCACTTCTATATACGATTTAAACACTGTTTACTAAATAAATAATCTAAAAATCTAGCAGATTAACCTGTTAATATGTATTAGTTGTAGAGACTAGAGAGGTTCTGAGAGATATTTATTTGTTCATTTCCTCTCAAATCAAATTGATTTGAATGAATGGATGATGGAAACCCATTATAAGTCATAACATGGCAAGTGTAAGTGTCGTCCTTAAGATGCTGATCTAATCAAATTCAAATCTGTGTTGTAAGTTATTGGTTTTTGGATTGAAAATGTGTAAGAAGATTGGTCTACATGCTGGAATTGTATTTTTTAAGGGGAGATATTGCTCCTAGATAAGATATTGAAGCCTAGTGTTGTAAGTAACTTTGTAACAAGCATTTCTATTTGAAGCCCATGATATTTTCTATTTGCTGTGTTTTTTCTGATAGTTTCTTGTTCTATTTCTGATATTGTCTATTTGCTCATTTTTCAAGGCCGTGTTGTTGGGTTTTGCGCATTATGTTCTGTTCAGAAGCATGTCACACGTGCACTGCAAGCTACAAGCAGGATATTGGCGCCAAAAGATCTCGTCTCAAACTTGCGTTGTATCCAACTTATGTTTAATTTTCCTGGGAACATTGGTGGAATTTGCCAGCTTGAGCGTGTCTTGTTCACTAAAAGATGCTCCTTTTACATACCTTTATTTTATTGCAAACAAATTGTGCTTGCTAGGCTACATGAGTGTTAACAAAGGAAGCAAGTAGGTAGTGCTATCATTCTGATACCTGACAAGAAGAAAAGCACCAAAAATATTTGCAATTGTTTATGTCTCATTTTAATACATTCTGGCTGCAACCATCAGCAATGTCTCTTTGGTTAGGATAGTTTAGGCAGGATGTCTGCCTTGTCTCTATTTCTCTTCTGTCTGGTGCTCTTTCCCAGCTAAACATCTGTCTTGAACCTTCTCTGAAAACTACTCTTGCTGTAAAGAGATCTTTACATTTGCAACCAGATTTTACACTGAGGCTTGAAGCCTGGATCCGTTAGATAAACCAGTGGCTGTGTTGTGTGGTGTTTGGCTTGGGGTAGGGAGATCACAGCCTGTTTGTACTCATGACTGGCATGATGGACTAGGATTAAAATGCTGAACAGGGAAAATATTTTTCTTGGTTGAGGTTAGGGGCTGAAATCTTTTTTGCTGACTGTAACAAGTATTAACTGGTAAGAAGTACTAATTTCAGTGGTCTCTGACACTCTGATAAAAAATGACACTCCAACCCTTAGAATAATAAATAAAAAATCAAGATCTTCACTCTTTCAGCGTTAAACAGTGAACTTCATTTTTGTACCATAAATTGTTTAATTTGTAAGTGATTTTTTCGGTTCTTTACTCACTCTACATGTTATATATGCACATTTTATGTCTAGCTTGTATTTTGTTTTTAAAATTTTGTGGGGTGAGAAGTGTCTTTGATGTCCCATTACAAAGTTCATAGATTTTTTTTAAAGTGGAAAGGAGTTTAACTAATTTAATGAGTTAAAATCTCCTAAATGAAGTGAACATAATTTTGAGAGGGACAAGAAGTAGGATATTCTAATGCATATCGATAAAGTACTTGGAAATAAGGTCAAGAAAATTTTCTAGGGCTCAAAGCGGGTACTCTTTGCTTATTTTTCCCTTGAATATTTTATGCATAATGGTTTGCTTGGATGCAATACCATTGTAGGACAAATTGCCATTTTCTATTTCTAGGCTTCTTTTATTCCTTCTCACACTTTGGGCTTGTTCACTTCATTTTCATGTTGAATTTATTATCTTTTATCTCATTCCTAGGCAAGTTACTGCCCTTGTGGATTTATTTGGGTGACTAGATATGCTATAGCTTGTTTTCTTAACAACCCACTTAGGTATATCTCGGAATTTTCGTAATGCCAGACAAGAGGATGCGCATGAATACATGGTACATCTTCTTGAGTCAATGCACAAGTGCTGCTTGCCTTCAGGAGTTCCCAGTGAATCTTCTAGTGCCTATGAGAAGAGTTTTGTTCACAAAATCTTTGGGGGTTGCCTCAGAAGTCAAGTAAGATAATTTCTTATGCTTGTGTTGGTTTATTTTTCAGCAATGCAATGAAATTGGTCGTCGTATTTGTTTGATTTGGACTACAATTTGTGCAAATTTGCCAATTTTTTTTTCCTTATGGACAAATGGCGTCTTTATCTAATTCATTTTCTCGTAATTTTCAGGTCAAATGCATGCAGTGTTCCTATTGCTCAAACAAGTTTGATCCTTTCTTAGATTTGAGTCTTGAAATAGTGAAGGCTGATTCTCTGCAGAAGGCTCTCACACATTTTACTGCTCAGGAGCAATTGGATCGTGGTGAAAGACGTTATCAGTGCCAGCAGTGCAAACAGAAAGTTCAAGCCCTCAAACAACTTACAATTGACAAAGCACCCCATGTCCTTACTATCCATCTTAAGCGTTTCGGTTCACATATTTCTGGGCACAAGATTGATAAGAAAGTTCAGTTTGGTCCAACATTAAATTTAAAGCCTTTTGTCACAGGGTCCTATGTATGTATTCCCTCTTGTTTTATCAGCACTTCTTTTTGCATTATGACATTCCTTTCTTACACAAATTTCTCCAATGTTGCAGGATGGTGATTTGAAATATACTCTATATGGGGTCCTTGTTCATGCTGGTTGGAGTACACATTCAGGTCACTACTACTGTTTCATTCGCACATCAAGTGGGATGTGGTACTCCCTTGATGACAATAGGGTATTTCATTCATCTTTTCACTTTATTTGTGGTAATCTCTTTTCCACTTTTACCTAAGAAATATGCAAAGATAACAAAATGAATTAAGATCATATAAAAGATTAATTCGAAAGATAACAACACCAAACAACAATATCAACCCAGATATACTAGATATAGTTTATCTGGCGGAGCAAGGTCCAGGGGGTCAAGTTGTATGCACCTCAAAAAGGGACTATACAGCTTTAGGAGTAGTCCAACTGCAAAAAGGGCTCTGTCATAGACTCGCTTCTATTCTTCTTCTCTCCATGAGAAGTATATCTATTTTTCTGTTTATAAGAATGCTTTTTTGCTTATCTCCTGCTACCGAATATAGGTTGTCCAAGTGAGTGAGAGAACTGTCATGGATCAGAAAGCATACATGCTATTCTATTTGCGTGATGAAAAGACTTCAACTCCTGTAAACATTGCCAAGGATGTCCCGAAACATAAGATAGTCCCAACTTCTACACAAAATGGGTCATATTCTATTTCTGCTACAAGTCAGAGATTGGAGAATAGATCCACTGCTAAACCTGCTAGCGCTGTTCTGGATAAGGCTTTACCAACTGCTTTGGAATATGGAACAGGTTCTACTGCTGCTACCTGTCACAGGTCTGAGGATGGATCTGCCGACAAGTCTGTCAAATCTTTTCAGAATGGAAAAACAATGACATCTGTGATGCAAAATGTATCATGTGATACTAACACAGTCAGTCAAGGATTAATTTCTGTTGATGAAATTTCTAAGATTAATCTTGTCTCAGTTGCCAAGCCATTCAAAGGCCCAATAGTTGTTGCTGAAAAGACACGACCCTTGTCCTCTGCCAAGGTAATTGTTGCACACTCCTACCTTGTGGAGTAGCATTGTGATCAGTTTTTATGTTATATTTTCTAGCTATTCATTCTGGAGATGTGAATTTGTTTGTATTTGCAAATTTGCAATGGTACAACCGGTGGAGCTTTTCTGTTTGCACCTAGTGGGACATAATCTGTTTAAAAATTGTTAAAACCTGATTTGATGAATTAATTCATCAATAAATTCTTGACTTCACAACACTCAAGTTTTAATTTATTCGTTTTGACCTTTATTATATATTTAGCATTGCTCTTTTTTTTATCTTTTTTTTTTCCTATTAGGCCGGATGCGCTCTCAAGGAACTTATTCCAGAGAAAAAACCTATCACTAAGTCTAGTTTGAGAAAATCAATCAGTGGAATAGACAGATCCATTGGTTCGACTTCAAATGCTTTCAGCAGTTCCTCTCACCAAAAGTTGAAGAGAAAAGTTTTTGCTTATGGGGTTGCATCAATACATCTTAGTAGGAGGATGTTGTGTAAAGCATCTTTAAACTTGCAAAAGAGGAAGCAACACAAAAAGGTTAAAAGACATCCAAAGTGTGTTGCCTCAAACATAGTGGATGTAGAGATGGAACCCTCTACATCTCATGTAACAAGTGCTATCATGGCTCATATTTCTAGTTCTCCTGAGAAGGGATCCAAATCTGGTGCAAGGAAGAGAGGTGCTGATGATGCTACCAGTGACGTGACTATAACTGGAGTTTCTATTGCTGAAAGTTGTGCTTCAGAGTTGAAAAACCGGATAGCTTCTGGAGATACTATGCCTGTTGGTGATGACCAGTCTCTTAAAAGTCCCAAGATGCATGTTACCTTAAAGCATCAACAAGATGAACAACATTCTCCTTTCAATGGAAAAATAAATGTTGATAACGGCATTGCAGGTAACTCTTAGAGAAACTTCAAACTTACTACTGGTTAGCAACTGTTTGGGCCTTGACGCCATTCTATAATATTTCATATTTTTCTATTTATGATCGCAAATTTTACATTATTGAGTAGGCTGCATTTTCAGTGTATATGGCCATGAAGGTCAACTTTTCACTTTAGCATTTACAAAGTAGTACTGTACTGTCTAATTTAATGGATAGATGTGCTGGTCTTTTAGTGTTTTTGCTAACATCGTAATTTGCATTTTCTGTTTTGTATTTTCATCTTTTTATTTAAAAGAAATGAATGATGTTATAACTAAAAGAGAAGATTTGTGTACGTTCTCTTTTACTCTTTAGGCAAGATTATTTGTAGCTGAAACTGAATCATCGCTAATACATACTCTGTATTCTAATTACTGGTCCCACTTTGCTCTTCCTATCCCACTTTAACTGATGAAAGTATATAGATCTGGAGTTCTTGTATCGAGAATTATAAGGCTTTATATTTGGGCACAAGTCTTTTTAGTCTTTACGACGTGTCCAGTAACTTCCAGTTGCCAGTTTATATGATCTGGGGATTCTTGGATGTCCAAATACATCCTATCTTATTCCTCTTTCTCAATGCCCCATTTGAGTGGGATGTGATTTGTTGACTTGCCTGTTATTGTGCTTTTTTCACATTGTATGCAATTATTAAATCTTTAATATTTTCCGTCTCATTAATTCACATCTTCAATATTTCCCCTTTGAATAACTTTTTTTTTTGGGTTGGTCGTAGTGATCAGCGGTTGTGGCTTGATGTTGCATTTACTAATTATCAATGTTGCTGTTGCTTTTTGTTTACAGTTGCACGTTGGGATGATATAGAGTTGGAATCTTATCCAACCGTGGATGAACACAACACTAACACTGTCAGCATTGGTTATGTACCAGATGAGTGGTAAGTTTTTATTCAAGATTTTAGATGACTTCTTGCTTTACCTGTTTCATTTCTTTCTCTCAACACTGCTTTCTTGTGGGAAAAAAATAAAGAGAAAAGTAAAAACTCCTGTTATGTTTGCACTTGTTTAATGTTTTTTTTTTTTTAAATTTGGGGAGACTAGTAAGCAACTCATTACCCTGTGAATTTTAACACCCTTTTCCTGGTCATACTTATGTATTTTTCTTATATATGTGCAGCATGTGCTATTAGCCTATATTACCTTCTAAACTTGTGACTGGATCTTCATATATGTGATCTTCGTTAAAGAGTGTTTCTTACCTTCATTCATGTTGAGGAAGGCAATAAAAATGAGCCAGTCACTTGGTGGATTAAGTGGGGTTTAGTCAAGTTATATCTATCTATTCCGTCAATAATAGGCTCAGAGGCGGCTTTAAATATCTGTGTCATTGGGAGTTAATTTTTTAAACTGAAAGAAAAAGAGCTAAACAGAAATAAATGGAGATTCAAGTTGTGCAAATCTCCCAGAGAAACACCTATCTTTTCTCTTGGAAAGGATAGGGACCAAAATGCTTGCTACCCTGAACCTCATCTCGGAGCCTATGTGACCCTGGTGTTGGTTTTACATATGCTGATTTCATGCACTTTAATCTGTTTCACAGTCTCTAGACCACCCACTTATAAAAAAGAGATGTGCATGCATTTACCTTGGCACTTACTGTTGCAAGTTTACCCATCTATTGATCCAACTTCTATCCATACTTCAACAGGGATGAGGAATATGATCGTGGCAGAAGGAAAAAGGTCAGGACGTCAAAGATTTCCTTTGGTGGACCAAATCCTTTCCAAGAGATTGCCACAATGGCAGCAAAGTCAAATGAAAGGAGCAAGCGTTACAACCTTGCCAACCCTCAGGCATGAATGGGGCAAACATAAACCACATCAATGAAGAACCGACATCCTTTCAGAAGCGCTGGAATCTTGCCAGTTAACCCTTTCGGCTATTGTTTACAAGAAATGAAAACCGCACTCATGTAGAGCAGAGATCTATGCACAAGCAAGCAGTCCAAGACCGCACCAGCATGATGGATACGCCCGTCCTTGCCCTCAAGGTCAGCAATTTTGTTTGTATAAGCTGTTAAATTATCAAACCCTTGTTATTCCTTTTAATCACTTGAATAAACGGCTCTCATGCATCTATAATATCGCTGTTTCAAAGTGGAAATTGTTTATCCGATTCTTGGGGAGTAATTTTTGGCAGCTAAGAGGGATTCGAACATTTGGTGTATCCCAGTGTCATATAAGGTAATTTTAAAGTTTTGTGTTTGTTGTGCTTTAAGACAATGTTAAGGTTTCATATTGCCCACACATGAAATGTTTAGTAGTGATTGGAACATCAAGAAGCGACGCATTCAGTTGTTGCTGACAGATGAAAAGCGACCCTTGATAACTTTTAAGAGCACCAGACAGCTGTGGCCGTGGGTCTTCTTTGATTTTTCTTTTTGGCCACACATTTCAGCCCCCACCCGTTCCATGATCTTGATGGGTGATTACCGAGTCTTATCTTAGCGTAACCTACACCGTCAGGTAGGAGCCCGAAAGCTGGCAGTAAGTGTAGTAGGGGCCTCTGATCTCGTTAAATGTGAAATTTCGAGGCAATTGGGAAAGTCTCAGTCCTTGCGAGTATGACGGTGACTTCTCTGAGTTTCAGAGAGTGTGGTACTAAGCGGGATGAAGCTCACCAGAGGAGAAAAAAAACCTTATGGCAAGTACATTGAGTCTTTATTAACACACCCTCGTACAGTGTTTGCAATCAACCTCTTGTGCCCATCTTTCGTCGAAAAGCGTCATTCACTGATATGTTCATCCGAATAAATGTTCTTTGTTGTGAAGTCGACAAGATCCAGGCATTTATTAAGAGAACGAATGCCACATGCCCTCAACAGCGGTAGCTCAATGAACCTCGATTACACTTGCCTCAGTACCCAATATGCACGAGAGGGCTTCAAACGCTACACTTGTTAGCTTACATCAGTACACTGTCGTTGTCGTTTTACCTGTGTGTGGGCAGTACATTGAGTCATAGATGTATGAATCGAGCCTATGGTATTCATATAATAAAAATAACTCTTGACTAACGTACATGTGACTCAAGAGGCATAGTGTTAATTTACCAAAACAAAAAAGAAAATTCAAAATTCTAAGTGCTGTGTAAATAGCGAAAATGTTTTATTATCATTATCCTATTTTGTACCACCCAAGCCAATCGACAAAGCTTGATCTTATTTATAGAGTTATAATAGAATCGGAATAAAAAAAAGAATCGGAATAACAAACAACGAAATTTAATCATGTGATTATCCTAATAATAATAATAGAATCAGAATACTAAACAACGAAATCTAAACCTATGATTATCCTAATAACAACAAAATAAATCAAAATAACAAACAACGAAATCTAATCCTATGATTATCCTAATAACAAAAATAGAATCAGAATAACAAAAACTCAAAATCTAAACCCATGATTATCTTAATAACAACAAAATTAACTCTTGGTGGATTGAAAGTGAATAAAATTACTCATAAATCATAATAATAATCACTTACAGAGTAAACCTCAATTTTCTTTTATAAATAAACTATTTTTTCACTTTATATGGATTTTTTAAAAATTATTTTATAACTATTTATTTATCCCTTATTTTAAGGCCATATCTGCCCGTACGAACCCGTAAACCCTAGGTGGACAAACTCACCGCCCCATCGAAGACCGTTCTTCACTACAGTCGCCCCACATACGAACGATGCATCGTATAACATCGGCCCGCTCCCAAATTCGCGGCGGTGGCAAGTTCGTAAATTTACCCAAAATCCAAGGGTATTGTCAGAACCCCATTTTACACCTACTATTTTTTTAACCTATAAAATCTTTTAATTAATGATATCTGACAACGACGCACAAAGGCAGGAAATAATTAATCGTTTTTATTTTTCCCAATATCATAAAAAGGAAAAAAATAAAAAAACACGAACAGAGAGCAGCAACCCGAGTCTCTTACTTTCTCTCTCTCTCTCTAAAAGGGCCGCCTTTACCCCATCTCTCTCTCTCTCTCTCTCTCTCTCTCTCTCCACATCGCTTTGTGCCTCCCTTCCGTTTTCTCTCTCTTCTTCCCCATCTAGCGTTCCTCATCCTCTCTCGCCTTCCTCCCAACCACCCTCTCTCTCTCTCGCTCTCGCGCGCGCTCTCGCTCTTCCAGATTCATCTCCATCTCTCGATCTCATCACTGTGAGTCTCCTCTCCAAGTTCTCCAGCCTCTTTCTGTTGTTCGATTTCATCTGACGGAAGATCTCCCCCAATCTCTAGTTTCCGCGTTTCTCGCTTCCCAGTTTTCTCCTTTTCGGCTTGTTGTTCACTCTCCTTTCCGATATTGATTGATTGCCTGTTGTTTCGATTTGCATGTTTTGAGCGAGGATAGATTTAGGTATTGTCTTAGCCGGTCACGGTATTTATTTATTTTGTCCGCCGGTCTCGATCTGCGATTCTGGATTTTCGGCATTGTTGTTTGGCTGTTCGGTGTCGGTTTGTTCTACTGTTTGGCTTTGCTTTCCGGCGGTTTTGGAGTTGCCTGTTCCTGGACTATTTAGATTTAGGGTTTGATTAATCGGATTGTGGACAATTTAGGGTTTTGAAGTATTTTTGGGCGTTGGAGAGTCTATTGTAGTCTGGCAAACAATTTTTCTCGACTTGAACGTCAGAAGTGGTCCAGTTTCTGTTGGATTAGTGTATAAGTGATATTGAAATTGAGATGCTTTAATTCCAGATATTTAAAATACGCTCAGAATTTGTATTTTGGCTGTTTTCTTTGGTAGTAGTAAGTCAATTTGGCTTTTGTGATTGAAAAGTTGTCTACACTCACAGGTTTTGTTTGGAACATTTGGTGGTATATTATGATTAGTTTTCTCCTTTCCATTAACAATCAATTCTTTTGCAACTCTTTCTTTACCAGGATCAACCATGAGTGACGAAGGTGAGAAGACTTGCCCTCTTTGTGCCGAGGAGATGGATTTGACTGATCAGCAACTAAAGCCATGCAGGTGTGGCTATGAGGTATGCAAAATTCTTCTTTTTTATTGATGTTTTGAATCTACTTTCTTTCTACTATTTTATGGAGGGTTATCAAACATTCTAACCGTTACTCCGGTGCTTCAGATTGATTTTTCATACTCTTGACACAATTTTAATCTGTTCATCTAAATGTTGCTGGACTGTGTTTCTTCATAGACTTCAGCTTTTGGTGCTTCAAATTCTTTTAGGTTGTCGAAGTAGAATTATTAAGATGTATGTTTTACTTGTTGATTACACATCAACCTGTGGATGCAGAATGGTGATTTTCATTTATAAATACCATTGATTCCTCTGTTTATGAGAGCTTACTTGCCTTTCTGCAGGTATGTGTCTGGTGCTGGCATCACATAATGGAAATGGCTGAGAAGGATGAGACTGAGGGTCGTTGTCCTGCCTGTCGTACCCCATATGACAAGGAGAAAATTGTAGGGACAGCATCAAAATGTGAAAGGTTGTTTTTTTCTCATAGTAATCATGATTCCGAGGTCTTGTCTGCTTCTAAGTCATCCTGGAGACTAGGCAATTGGCATTTGATGGCAGTAGATTCCTTCTATGCATGGATTTGCTGATCTGTTGTTTCCACTTTCTGGATAAATAGGTTAGCTGCTGAGATAAGTATGGAAAAGAAGAAGTCTCAAAAGTCTAAGACAAAAACATCTGAAGGAAGGAAGCAATTAAGCAGTGTTAGAGTGATTCAGAGAAATCTTGTCTACATAGTTGGGTTGCCTCTGGAATTGGCAGATGAGGATGTGTGTATTTTTCTCTTCCCTTCGCTCTCTTATTCTATTGGCGGCGAATTGATTTTTTACCTCTTTCAATCAGCTTCTCCTGCACAAAGAATATTTTGGGCAGTATGGAAAGGTCTTAAAGGTGTCCATCTCGCGAACTTCAGCTGGCACTATTCAGCAGTTTGCAAATAATACCTGTAGTGTGTAAGTGCCATAGTCTCATTTTTTTTAATTTTTAGATCGACATTCTGCTTTTGCTTTGTGTTGTATTCTTTCATTATGTTGAGATGGAAGGTATTTATTTTTTATATGTCTAACTGTGATTATATATATAATATATATATTGGAACTGTGATCATATATTATTCACATGGTTTCGTTGCCTTTTTAGTATTATGATTTGTCTAGCAAGTGTATGATTCACTTTTCACAATTGTGATTTTTACTTTGATATTAACTTCCTATTTTCCAAGATAACATGTGGTGGTGTATATGTCCCTGGATTGATTAGTGAAGAAAAATCTGTTGACCCATTCAATCTTCTTTAATCCTTTCAAATACACTCCAGGTGAAGACATATCCCATGGGTTGGGACTTTGGGTTATGTAATTGGTCAAAATTTTAGACTGGATCGATGATGCAGGCTCAGCAGGAAGCAGCTGAACCTTGCATTAGCGTAAAAATTGTTGTCTTCTTTTCACAATGGGAAATTCAAGGAATTTTACCCCCTTAAAGGTCTTTGTTAGTGCATTTTTGTCGTGGTTAGAACCAGACCATTCTCAATCTTTCAAAGCTCTCCTCTGTCATGTGCTATGTAATTAGTAGCATGATTTGGAGCACATGATTGTTTTCGCATGCATTATCTCTGCGGGTTAGATGATTGCTTTTTTATCGATAAATTTAGAACAAATATTCTTTTTTTTTTTTCCGGTAGTGCAATGACATCAGCCTTACATTCATACTCTTTCTTTCATGACCAAATTATGACACGTCTCTAATCCCACATCAAATAACAAATAATGTTTATGTTAATCTTGTATATGTTGAGGGCCAATGACAAAACACAGATGTTTATATGCTTATGGTGCTTGTAATCTCAGATATATTACATACTCAAAAGAGGAGGAAGCTGTTCGCTGTATTCAGTCCATTCATGGGTTTACATTAGATGGCAGGTCCTTGAGGTATGTGTACGTTGAAGTATAAGATCCACATTTTTCTTTGATTCCATAGATTATTTTTATTCCTAACATTTGTATCCATATTGATTTTATGATGTTTGTTATTTTCAGGGCTTGCTTTGGAACTACAAAATATTGTCATGCATGGCTGAGAAGTGTGGTAGGTTTAGATCTATCGATCATGTTGGCATTTTTTTTCAATATGTTTTTCATGGTTGAATTTCTTGACGATTATTTTTGCTGTATTTTTAATGGTTATTCTGAATTCTTTCAGCCTTGCACAAATGCTGATTGTCTCTACTTGCATGAGATTGGTTCAAACGAAGATAGTTTCTCGAAGGATGATTTCATTTCAGCGTATTCAAGGTAAATAGATCCCCATAAATGCTTCTTACATGGTAGTTGATAAATTACAACACCTCATTTTGTATATACTTCCTATGGAGTGATTCTTCTGTCATTGAACTTAACAGGGTTTGCATTTTGCTCTTATTTCGAAGGTTAATCCTTCATAGAGGTTTTTCTATTCTTGTTTTTTTTCTAGATTTATGCTTTGGGCTTTCATGTCACTCTGCGATTCGTTAGTGCATTTGTGTACCTTCTGCTGCACCTGCAAATTTATCCTGTAGCTTATGTCTAAAATTATCCAATCCAAACCCACTTAACGTGTTGTTTCCCTTTTATGTCTCCATTTTGTTGCATTCTTTCATTTTCTATACCCTAGCATGGATTATTGAGAACTGCAATGAAAAAAAGTCCAATTGCAAGTAGGTCAAAGTGTGACTTATTTTTAAGTTGACGTAGAGAGCTCTTGTCACCCTGTTAAAGTGTTTCTCAATGGCTAATAATTTTTTTTTTGTTTATTGGTTTACATCTTATATAAATCATTGATCAAGGTGTTTTACATGAGTAGGGTTCAGCAAATTACTGGCTTAGCAAACAGTGGGCAAAGGCGCTCAGGAAATGTTTTACCACCTCCACCTGATGATTATTGCAATAACAGCTCTACCCCTGGAAAACCTGTTGTAAAAAGCACTCCGATTGTAAGGCTTCTTGAGTCATTCCCGAGAATTATATTTTATATTTTATTCCTCCTCCCTACTGTAGTATTCTACTTCATAGTTCCTACCTTTATCTATTCGAGTAATAGCTTAATGTGCTATGTCTAGTAGCTTACGCTCATTGAACAGAGCTACTCTAAACACGTCTTAGCTGTTTTCCTCATGTTCAGCCAGTTGGTCAGATTCAAAGTACAGTGATGTTTACTTTGTGATTATTTTGAGTAGCATTTTTTGTTCCATTTTAGCTCGTCCGTTTGTTATCCTGATGTATTTCTCTTGTGTGGGTTTTGAAAGCTTTAGTTTCTTTCGATTTGCAGAATTTAGGGAGTAGTGCAAGAGTTTCCCCTCCAACTAGTAGCTCTGGCAGAACTGGTGCTCTTCCTGCTGCAGCTTCATGGTAGGTCTTGTAAACTTTATATTTGTTTGTCAACGTTCTTGTTGTTGAAGTTCTTAGCTCTATTAATGTTGTTACGTATGTTTCAGGGGTTCACGTGGATCTAATTTCCAAACACCTACGGGAGGCGTGGTTTGTTCTAATGGGCCTGTAAAGCCAAAACCTGATGCAGCCAGTGCTTCTTTAGCAATTTCAGCACCAATTGCAGCTGTGACACAGACTTCTGCACAATCCACTGTATTGGGCAAAAAGGTCGTATTGAATGATGATATTCATCCAAAAGAGCCCAAAAATAAAATAAAACCACCTGAAACCAAGAAGGAAGTTACTAAAGATCTCAGTTCCAACTCGTTGGAGGACTCTTACACATCTGTAGTGGCACAGGCAGCTCCCATGGCAACAAGTCAGCAACCTTCAGTGCCTGTGCCTGTGGATATTAATAAGAAAAGTTTCGTTGAAGAGCAGTCGAATGTCATGGAATCGGTGAATAATGAGAGGGTTTTAGCCACTGCTGAGAAGAATCAGAGACTTTGCCCTGATGTAACTTCAGTTAGTGTGGATAAACAGTATTCCAGCCAAAACTCTGCAGTCGCAAGACCCAATGGCTTGAGTTTAGACTGCTTTTTAGTTCCGAGAGAACCAGGCTTTCAGAATTCTTGTGATTCTAAATTACCATATATGGCACCAGCAGCTAGCAAAGCTCCAACATCCCTTGATGGCGCTAGTCTTTTGAGATCAGATTTGCAATCTCCAGCACTGCCACAACCATCTGAGAAGGAAGATGATTTTGAGATGCAGAGATTATCTGATGCTATAGTTACTCAACCATCTTTACCAAGTTCATCTCATTCATTTAATCTCTTCCATCATTCAAGGGGTCCATTGCATCAACATAGTGGTGCTGCTTCTGCTGTCAGGCGTAATGTAAATCCAGTTGTACATAGACAGGATGAAGGACATTTAGCTGCAACTGCATCTAATGGCTTGGTACATAATCAATTGCAATCTACTTCTGCTAATGGTCATTCTTATGTTCTTCCCAATGGAATACATGAAACCCATATGGGAAATTCTGATTATGGGGTGTCCAATTTTGACTCGAATTCTGGCGTGGATGGGATGGAGAGCAGCATAATATCAAATATACTATCATTGGATTTGGATGCTTGGGATGACTCTTTAACATCTCCTCAAGACTTGGTCAAACTTTTGGGTGAAAATGAGAGACATCAGGGTACCTTCAATACATCTAATTCCTGGAAAGCCCAAAACAACAACCAGTCCAGGTTTTCCTTTGCCCGGCAGGAAGAGTCCCGGGCTCATTCTTTTGATGTTGAGCCTTCATATAACAGCGGCATAAATTCACATTCATTTAGTCACAGAGAACCATTTATGGATAGGCTAGGAAATGGTTATGGGTTCCCACAGCATCATGCAGAACAATATGATAGTTTTGGAAGTAACCAATCTGTTTTGTCTACCAATAAACTTTCTGGTAAGTTGATTGTAATCCAAGTTCCTTTATTTTCTGCCAATTTTATTTGCTCCTTTGTTTGATTTGTGTTATTTTATCCACATGGTAGTATCGAGAGCCCAAATTTCAGCACCGCCTGGTTTCTCTGTTCCTAGTAGATTACCACCCCCCGGTTTTTCTTCACATGGGAGAACTGATCAGACCTTTGAAATGAAATCTGGTCAGTTGTTTCAACCCCGCTCTGTTTTTCTTCACACGAGGAGAATAGCAGTATTATTCTCCTTGTATGCAAGCATTTGGTTGTTTGATTTATTTATTTTAAACTTTTATGCCACAGTTTGATTTTTGAATCAAAATATTTTAAATATTTTGTATGTTTTGTAACTTTCAGGAAATCATTTTCTTGAAAGAGCATCATCATTCAGAGATCCTTACAAGGCATCCCCAAGTGTCAACTCAGGTAGTATTGCGGATATTGAGTTCATTGACCCTGCAATTTTGGCAGTTGGCAAAGGGAGGCCTCCTAGCAGCCTTGGCAATTCAAACATAGATATGGGGCCTACTTTCCCAACACAGACTTCAGCTTTTGAAAGTGATTCTAGATTGCAGTTATTGATGCAAAGGTCTCTCCAACCGCAGCAGAACTTCAGATATGCTGATATTGGGGAGAACTACACCCCTAGTGATGCTTACGGGTTTAGTTCAAGACATATGGAGCCATCACAAATGAGTTCAAGACATATGGACCCATCGCAAATTAGTGGGCTTTCCTCATTCTCACAATTTGCTCATCAGCCCAGGAATGGGTTGTCTAACAACAGTCACTGGGATAGTTGGCCTGAAGTTATGTCTGGAAACAATGTGGGAACAGCTGAGCTTCTTCGAAATGATCGACTCAATTTTAACAAGCTATATGGTGGGTATGAAGAGCCTAAATTCCAGATGCCTGGTTCAGGCGATCTTTACAACAGGACATTCGGGATGTGATTTCTTCTCTCTTGCTGGAACATTGTGTTGATGAAGGACATTGACTTCTGCATGATAGCTGTGTGCGCTAAATGGACTAACATTTTGGCTTGGTCTTTGAGACGGCTAGATGGATCACCCATCTCATCAAGCAGGACGCAGGTAAGACTAGGTGATTCTCTATACGCTTGAATTATATTGACATTTTTTACTGTTCTTTGATGTTTGCACCTTCTTGCTTAAATGTGATTGATGGAATAATGAGGTTTATATAGTATCTAGATCTGGGTGTTTTTTATATTTATTTATGGGTACATGATTCTCCGTGTCCACTCAAGATGTTTTCCATTGTACCTTTCGAGTGTTAGGTGAACTAATGTGGTTATCAATGCTTATGTGCCTATGTCCTTTGCTTTATGTCACCTGTGACGTTCATTGCTTTTTTTTTTCCTTCAAAAATAACATCTCAAGATTCCAAACATGATTGTTTGATGAAATTTAACTAGTCTTAATGAAATACTGTTCAGAAGGTTTTAATACAAGTGCATGTCCCATAGTTTTTTTTGTCATTTTTCGTATCCATTGCTGTGCAACATAGTGAAACACCCAATCCAAACTGAACAACTGGTTGCCAATTTATAATACAGGTGAAGCATCACATAATTTTTTCTTGCTTCACATCTATTTCGTACAGGTTATATATGTGGTGTATAGATGATTTAGGTACCATAGATGTAGTTTCATGATACAAGGAGTGAGGATGTTTCAATGTGAAGCGTCACATGAATTTTTCTTTGATTATGGCTGTTACTTAGGGGCGTGCTTGTATTTCAGGTGAATGTGAACATTGCTGGAACAGGGCTGAGATGATGAGATCGTGATAGACACTATCTGACTCCAAGGTATGCTTAAGGGCCTTTAAAATGTTTGTTTGTGCTACCACAGATGTCTGCCGGGTAGTGTCTGTGCTCTTAAACACATTAGGATCTTTTGACCATATGCTCGAAATGGCATAATGCCGTTGCTATAGATGTGAAAAACTGTGAAAATTCTGACCTGTGGGTGATTTTATTAATCCCCAATTGGGAAATAGCATATGAAATATCAAGATATCCACTTTGCCATTTCTAAAGCTTCTGCTGTGAACAGTTGGTGCCCTTGTCTTAATCAGGGTGAATACCAATTTCACGGCCATATATGTTTACCGTTGTAATTACAACAAGCACGCAAACATATCCCTTGTGGTGATGACATGTAGTTTGGGAAGACGGGAGTGCCCGATTCGGTTTGTAGTAATCACCATACCATACTTTGTCTATGATCATTCTTCTGAAGTTTCCTTAGGAAAAGGAAATAGGGTACAATTTCTCTTGTTAAGGGTGTAGCTTGGGTATATTATATATGATCGTATACAGAGGTTGGTTTGCTTCATCCCAAGAGCTTTAAACAATGTGAATACCTTTCTGTTCCTGGCAGTTTATCGGTCCCAGGTGTGTTTTTCCCTAGCAATTGGAAAGGGGAAAAAATTATAATTCCAAATGGATCGGGGCTTAATTGAAAGTAACAATCATGTTTTATGTGTTGTTGATCTGCTCCCATGTATTTGAAAGCGAATGATTTGGATGGTATTGTTGTTAGAATAATCAACAATTTGAGTGCATATTTTCCATGTATTTGAAAGCAAAAACCTTGGGATCATTATATATAGCTATGATAAACCGAGAATTCCTATCAATGCCTGTTTCCCGGACAAGAAAATGGCGTTTTTTTCTATCTACAAACCGAAAGATCCCAAACTTTGAATCAGGTTACGGAAGCCTCAAGAGCTACCGGATCAAAAGCGTTCCAAAGTGGAGGAGGGGACTGTTGTTGTTCGTAAAGGCAAAGCACACCATCAATGGCGCTCATAAAAGTGTTACAGCAAATGATAGTGTCTACGTTTAACAGTGCTACCAGAAAGATTTAAACGGACTTGAACCTCATCCTGATCACCTAATTCAGGAGAAATAATGAAGAAGATGACTTTCCATAATATGTAAAAATGATACAAAACCTTTTTGCTCCACCCGTATTAAATTTACAGGTGAAAACTCGCACTTAAGTGCGTGAGGGGTGGTGCAGTCAGCAGGTGGTAGATGGATTGTGGGTGAACATGTTACAAGTTAAAAAGAGTGGTTTGGATGAAGCTATTTAACACCACCTGTTCGTAGTGTTATATAAACCAACCAACATTGTCAGATCCGGAGTTATAAAAAGTTGGGTGAATTTATTTGACTTCATGTTTTCCATGTGTTTGAAAGCCAAAAAAAAAAGTGTTGATGTATATAATTTTGTATTGAATTAAAGTGTTTACTTGGGGGTAGATTCACAATGATTTGGTCTGCTAAGTTACTGAACCAAAATCTAGCTCACCCACCCACAAGATCCCTGAATCCCTCTACAATATATACTCAAGACCCACAAAGATCCCCGAATCCCTCTACACACACAACAAATCAAGTTTAGTTTTTCTACTTGGTTTCGAGGGGTGACCTGCGTAATAATCTCACCATTAAGTTCAAAGAACCGATTTTGTAATATGCTACAAGTTCGATTACAACAATAGACGAGAGATTTAGATTGAAATCGCTTATGAGTTAGAGAGTTAGAGTTGGAGAATTATAAATCACATATTATGAATTTTTTTTGGCGAAATTCCAACATCTTCTCCATTATGGAGATTATCCTAAAATATATGGAGTATTTTCCGAATTTAGGGAATGATCTCAATTTTTTCTCCTCATTCTCTATTTTGGGGATTGTAATGGGAAAGTTGTTGAGCCAAAATCATATTAATATTCTCCAAAAACTCAATATGGAGAATCTATTGAGGTTGCTCTCATACTAAAAAAGACTTAAATTGGAATTAATTCTGATATCTTTCCAATATTCGATAGAAAATTATTAACAATAAAAAGAAATAATTGTGATATCTTGTCAATATTCGATAGAAAATTATTAACAATAAAAGAAATAACTCATCAGGTTAACTTTTTGTTTTTACTTATTTTAATCACATATTTTCTAACAAATGTAAATCAAAAGATTTATATTCACATGTTTAAACTCAACTCCTCACGTAGGTTAATATGTTACCATCATTCACCTTATATTTGTATTATTAATTCGGGATGGCAGGGAAAGCCATAGAACTTCGTATCAAGAAACTGGAAGTGGAAGATGACTCACAAATTATCATTAATGTTCTCAACAAAAAAGGGAAATATACGTGAGAGATTGAGCTTTTGATAGGGGATATTCTCATGATTTGTCAACAAATTTCTGAAGTAATCTTTTTGCATGTGCCTCGCATTGGGAATATAGTGGCAGATAATGTTATACCTTAGTCGCTCTCTGCGATACAATGCGCTCTTCACTTATGCAACCGGCTAGACTTGACCAGTCGAAATCTTTCTCTAAAAAAAACTTGTATATAATGCATATATTGAATGCTGTTATCATATGTTCGTAACTACGTTAGATAAACCGGCCATATTTAACCTACGTGAGGAGTTGAGTTTAAACATGTGAATATAATTTAAGAGAAAATTAATATATTAATTTATTAAGTCTATCCAATATAGAATGAAACACCATATAAATCAATTTGATTATAGAATGAAATCAATTATGGATAGATGGTCATACACCTCTTATTACTGAAAAAGATGTGCTATTAACTATAGAATAGTATTCACTGTATTTGTATCCTAACAGTCAGTATTTATATAAATAGATCATATATTATATTCAGTGGCAGATCCTAAAATGATTAGTTGAGGGGGCGAAAAATTAAATCCTAAATTTTTTTTCTCGAAAAAATCATCAATATTATAAATGTGTAACTATAATAAAAACATAAATTTTGCATAATTTATTTCCCGGTTTTCAATATTTTAATATAGCATAAATATAAAGTTTTCGGGTTTAATTATAGTATTAAGTTACGGAGTTTAACAAATGATAATTACAATAGAAGTATATCAATTTGGTATATGATGTGGAGAATCATTTAATTATATCGGTTCAGTCTTGAAACGTTTATAATTAACTTTTTACTCAAGTGTCAGATATATTTAAACTTATAATATATCAAATTGAAGTTATTGACAAGAAAAATAAATATATTAAATTTTATTTTTGATTGGGGATCGACCATCACCCCTAATCCCAAAGAAGATCTGCCCCCGATTACATTTACACCCTCTTTGAATTAGACGACAACAACAACAACAACAAATTGCCTAGAAGCCGTCACCCTAGAAAAAGTGCGTAATCTAGTTCATTGGTTGAACACTCTTGCGTCAAAGATAAATGGGACTAAGCGATCTGTCGAAAACAAATGGGTTTCTTTGATCTAAATCTCAAAAAAAAAAGGCTTTATATGCATGAATAAAATCCACCAAAATAGAAAAGGCCATCCACTATGATTTTGTGTAAAATATATACATCCACTATGGTTTTGTGTAAAATATATACATTTGCACAATTTGTTCCATTGGTAAAATGTGCATTTTTTACACACCATTCAAATAAAATTCATTTAAAATAAAAAGGAAAATAAAATCATAAAAAATCAATAAATGAAATTGTCGTACTTCTTGTAAAAGTTTTTGCACATATGGGAGGTGGTGTGCTCAAATTTGCACATTATATGCTCAAATGTACACACACCCAAAACAACCAATAAAGTTAAAAAATGTCTAAAAATATACATTTATACATAACCAATACATAACCATGGTAGAATAACCATGGTAGATGGTCTTACTCATTTGTAGCAAATACGTGCGTAGGAGGAGGTTAGCATTTGTTGACTAAAGAGATTTGGGATCTCCATCATTGAAATTCTGGCCCATATGGATTTTTGCATTTAATTAATCTTTGTCTTATTTGCATCGTTTTGTTGTAAAACTCATCCATCATTTTTGTCAAACTTGTAATATTCCGTAGTTGCATTCCAAAACCTAGCTTTGCAAACTATATATGTTGTTAATCGACAAATAACAATCCATTAACAGCACTTAACCCATATATAGTTTATTTGTCTATTAACAAAACTCATCTCAAATAACCTACTCGTCCCAAATAATCTATTAGATCGTAAGGGTTAAGGGTCGAACAAAGACAAAGCATCAGGCCTTGACAGATTAACCGAGCGAGCGATTAGTGAGCCGGGTTCGATTGGGGTCGGGAGGGCTTCACCCGCATACGTACGAATTCCTAGTTAGATTAGAGTTCTATTTATCGGTATTATAAATGAAACTAAGCTGTTAGCAGTATATATTTTATAGATAGAGTTGTACATAATTATGATTGTACCTTCAGGGTTTCCACCCAATGATATATATACAGGAGTAGGCTCCTTTGAGATCCTTCAAGGACTCAGTTATCTAAATACTTACATGGTATCACAGCCTCTTTGTGAAACCCTAAAATTTTTTCGTTTCACAAATTAATTCGATCTAGCCGCCGCCGCCCACACCCAGCCGCCGCCGCCGCTCCCAGCAGCCGCCGCCGCCGCCCACACCCGCTGCCCCACACCCAGCCGTCGCCGCCGCCACTCCCAGCCGCCGCAACACCCTAGCCGCCGCCGCACCCTTCTTGCCGCCGCCGCTACCTACCTCTACCAATGGGTGACGTTGTCAACCCCCCTCCGCAGCCACAAAACCCTTTCCATTCCGCCCAATCCGTTACCAACATCAAGAACCAAATCCCCCTAACCCTAGACCTCAAGAAGGTTCAATACCACACATGGGCGGAACTCTTCACCACCGCCTGTCGGGGCCATGATGTCCTCGCCCACATCGACGGTTCCGACCGCCCCAATGATGTCCCTGAGCCTCTCTGGAACCGCATCGACTCCATCGTACTCGGATGGATCTATGCTACCATCTCTGAAGATGTGTTGATTACCGTCCTCCAACCCGGATCAACCGCTCGTGATGTTTGGCTTCGCATCAAGGGCCTCTTTCATGACAATCAATCCGCTAGGGCTGCGGATCTTGAAGGGAAATTCATCAACACCCGTCAGGAAAGTTTCTCCACCGTCTCCGACTATTGCCTTGCCATCAAGGCTATCGCCGATCAACTTGGCGATGTCGGACACAAAGTCAGCGAAGAGCGCCTTGTTCTTCAACTTATCAATGACCTCTCCAACAAATTTGACGTCTTCGGCGGGATGATCAACAACACCTCCCCGCTGCCGACATTCATGGTGGCTCGCAACATGCTTTCCAGGGAGGAAAGCCGTCAGGGCCGCCCTCAAGCCCCTTCCCATGTCCTAGTGTCCTCTAAGGACTTCCTACCCACGGATCCTTACCCCCGAAACCCTCAAACAAACCAATCCAGGCCACCCAACCAGTGCGGCGGATGGGAGCAAGGGAGGAACTCGCGACGGGGCCGCAGCGGCGGCCGCAGCAACATGCCGCGGCCGCAGCACTACCCACCGCAGCACCCGCCGCAATACCCGCCGCAACCATGGTTTGCCACCCCGCCTCCCTGCCCCTACCCGACGTGGGCCGGCTACCCACCGCCTTCGATGCTCCGCCTCTACCGCCCTCCACCCCCTGCGGCCCCTTCCCCGGCGCTATACGCCTCCCAGCCGCAGCACACGGATCTCTCCGCCGCTTTCTCCACCATGGGACTTCAGCAGCCGGACGACAACTGATATATGGATACCGGGGCCTCTTCTCACATGACGAACGCACCAGGTAACCTACAAACTGTTTTTAATTATAGCACTTTACCATCTATCTATGTCGGTAATGGCGCCCCTCTATCCATTGTCGGTTCAGGTCGAGCAACCCTCCCCACTGGCCCACCCCTCTACCTTAATAACGTCCTACTTGCCCCTGACATAGTCAAAAACCTCATCTCCGTTCGTCAATTTACCATTGATAATCACGTGACTGTCCAATTTGACCCTTTTGGTTTTCTTGTGAAGGATCTTCGCACGGGGACCCCAATCATGCGGTGCAATAGTTCAGGCGACCTCTATCCACTCACCCCAGCCCGCAAGTCCGCCCCTGCCGCCCCCACAGCCCTCATCACCCTTAGTTCCGACTTGTGGCATGCTCGTCTTGGCCACCTTGGCGATCACGTGCTTCAAAGTCTCCGCTCTAGCAATTTTATTTCTTGTAATAAAGCCTCGGGCGTTTGCACTTCATGTGAGATCGCCAAGAGTAAAAGACTTCCTTTTAGCATTTCCCTTTCACATACTTTTGCACCTTTTGACATTGTTCATTGCGATTTGTGGACATCGCCTATTCCTAGTGCTAGTGGTTTTTGTTATTATTTGGTCATGCTTGATGACTTTACCAATTTTGTTTGGGTCTTTCAACTACGCCATAAATCGGAAACACAGGGCCACATTATTAGCTTTCACAAGTTTGTTCATACCCAGTTTAGTTTGCCTATCAAGGCCATTCAATGTGACATGGGAGGCGAGTTTGAAAACAACATTGTCCGCTCCTTTTGTCAACAACAAGGGATATCCCTCCGCTTCTCTTGTCCACAAACATCACCTCAAAATGGCAAAGCGGAACGCATTCTCCGCACGCTCAATGACAAGACCCGAACCCTCCTTCAACATGCTTCTTTACCCCCTTCTTTTTGGGTTGAAGCTCTTCACATGGCCACTTACCTCCACAATATCCTACCATCAAAGGCCATTGGCAACTCCAACCCAACCTTGGCACTCTACCACCGCCACCCGTCCTACAATCATATTCGAGTGTTTGGATGCCTTTGCTTTCCCAATATGAGTGCCACTGCTCCCGATAAGCTCTCCCCACGGTCCACAAAATGTGTCTTCTTAGGCATTTCTCCACACCATCGAGGCTACTGTTGTCTTCGCTTGGATACCAATCGGGTAGTGACATCTCGCCACGTGATTTTCGACGAACATACCTTCCCCTTGCCCCCCACCATCAACCCACAGTCCCCACACCCCATGAATCCAGCACCTCGGCCTCATTCCCACCCCTCCTACGTCTCCTACTTGGCAGCAAACCACCGATGCCGCGGCCGCCGTCTCAAGCTGTGGCCGCCGCACAACCCGCAACACCATTGCATCATGCAGCGGCCGCCCACATGCCGCGGCCGCTGCATCCTGATGCGCCCGCCATCGCCCCCGCCGCAGCATCCCCTGCTGCGGCCGCCGCCCCAATGCCGCGGCCGCCGCCTCCCGCAGCTCCCGTCCCAACCATGACTACGCGGTCTCAAGCTGGGATCGTCAAACCCAACCGCAAATACAACCTCTTCACCCGATCCACTCCCATATCACCTATACCTAAGTCACCACAAAAGGCCTTACAGGACCCAAATTGGCATGCCGCCATGGTCGATGAGTTTAGTGCTTTAATTAAAAATGGCACGTGGGACCTCGTTCCTAGGCCTCGGGACTCTAATATCATTAACTGCATGTGGTTGTTCAAACATAAGTACAGGTCTGATGGGTCACTTGAACGACACAAGGCTCGCCTCGTTGTTAATGGCAAGTCTCAGGAGGTTGGTGTGGACTGCGACGAAACATTTAGCCCGGTCGTCAAACCCGCTACCATACGCACTGTGTTGAGCATCGCTCTCACTAAGGACTGGCCCATTCACCAGCTGGATGTCAAGAACGCTTTTCTACACGGTAACCTTCAGAAAACTGTGTATATGCATCAGCCCCCAGGCTTCTATGATCACTCGCGACCTTCTCACGTTTGCCTTCTCCGGAAGTCTCTCTATGGGCTGAAACAGGCGTTGGTATCAGCGTTTCGCCACGTACCTCAGTGCAATTGGTTTCCAGAGTAGTCAGTCAGATCACTCCCTCTTTGTCTTCCATTCATGGACCGACACGGCCTATCTATTGCTGTATGTTGATGACATCGTGCTTATTGCATCTTCACCATCGTTATTGTCACACCTGATGGGACTGCTGCGTTCAGAGTTCGCCATGACGGATCTTGGTCCTCTAAGCTATTTTCTCGGCATCTCTGTGACTCGCACTCAGGATACATTGTTTCTTCATCAGAAGAAATATGCCCTTGAGATTATCGACAAAGCTAGGATGACATCCTGCAAGCCCGCTACCACTCATGTCGACTGTAAGTCCAAGCTCGATGCTGCCTCTAGTCCCAAGGTTGATGACCCTACCGCCTATCGCAGTCTGGCAGGTGCCCTCCAGTATTTGACATTCACTAGGCCAGACATTGCTTTTGCCGTCCAGCAGGTTTGCTTATACATACATGATCCCCATGAGCATCATCTACAGGCCCTCAAGCGGATCATCCGGTACATCAAGGGCACCAGTGACCTGGGATTGCACCTATATCGCAGCCGCTTCGACACACTCACAGCTTACTCGGACGCAGACTGGGCGGGTTGTTCGGAAACTCGCCGTTCCACATCTGGCTTCGCCATCTACCTTGGTGACAATCTGGTATCGTGGTCCTCCAAGCGTCAGGCAACCATATCTCGCTCCAGTGCCGAGGCTGAGTATAGAGGTGTCGCCAACGCCGTGGCGGAAACCTGCTGGCTACGCAACCTCCTCTGCGAGCTTCGCGTTCCACTTCGTGCCGCTACATTGGTCTACTGCGACAATGTCTCCGCAGTTTACCTCGCCTCGAACCCCGTTCAGCACCAGCGGACCAAGCACATCGAGATTGACATACATTTCGTCAGAGAAAAGGTCGCTTTAGGCCAGGTTCGAGTGTTACATGCCCCTTCTGCCCATCAGTATGCGGACATCTTCACAAAAGGATTACCTACTCCTCATTTTATTTCTTTTCGTTCCAGTCTTGCTATTCGCTCACCTCTAGCTGCGACTGAGGGACGATGTTAGCAGTATATATTTTATAGATAGAGTTGTACATAATTACGATTGTACCCTCAGGGTTTCCACCCAATGATATATATACAGGAGTAGGCTCCTCTGAGATCCTTCAAGGACTCAGTTATCTAAACACTTACAGTTGTGTGGTGAAACTCACTCAATTTTTTCAACGACGTAGAGGATCTAGAGTTATCAACTAATTATTTATGGGTTCGAGGCTTTGAGCATTCGACTTGAGCATATACTTCTTACAAATGGTAAGAAGATTAGAACTATCGACTTTTAACAAAAAACATCTCTACTTTACCACTAAGGCAAGGAGTTATTAGTTCAACATATTTAGTCTAAATCACAACAACTAGGTTTCAACTTTCATTACTCAACTAAACCGATTTAACAAGAAATCAATTAATAGATTAAGATTATATGGTATACTTTACCTTTATAATGATACATGATGGCTTGTTGTAGAGAGGATGTCAGCTGTTTGATTTTTTTTGGAAGTGAGATAAAAAATTAAAGACGCCAACGACCGGGCTTCCTTCCTAGAGCGTTCGAGTAGACGAGAACACAAAGTTCTGGATCGGCAGCCATGCTATCATCGGTTGGGAAACTGTAGGCCAGACACGCAATCATGTCAACCACAACATTAGACTCTCTGAAAATATGACGAATAACAACATGAGACAACAACTTTAAGTCAATCAAAGTATCATTCATCAAGAGCTCATTGTTCTAGGAACAAGACTAGTCACCCAGAAGAGTTTTGATGACGACCAAACAATCTTTTTCAATGAGAATTTTTTGTAAACCCCGAGATTTAGCACTTGCTACACCCATGCGAAGGCCCATAGCCTCTGCGTAAACCGCTGAACTATTATCTCAGGGACCCGCGCCCAGGGAAATAATGATGCCCGACGAATCCAAAGGAGCCAGTATCTGACATGCCATATGATCCATCAAAATTCAATTTACAGAAGCCTTGAGGCGGCTTTTTCCAAGTCTCAAGGCGCTTTGGATTTGTCCCGCGAGGGTGAGGATGGCTTGTACGAGTTGATGGGATAGCCGCAGCTAGGCTAGAAGTAGTTTTTTATGCATTTTCTGTAGCGGCAGACCAAGTAAGATGGGTAGAATGATAGAGAGCAGCAATGGCTTGAACCGTCGTGGTAGTGATATGCTGGAAAACAAGCTGGTTTCTAAAAAACCAGAGTACCCACCAAGCGTAGGCAAGTTTATTCATATTTAACTGCCCGCATGCGATAAATATAGAATGAAGAAGAATGTTGTGTTTTGTGCTGGCGTCAAATGAACCGATTTAACACGAGCGAGTAGTTGGGCATTCCATAAGGAGGTGGAAGGTAGACTCAATGGTACAGCCGTAGAAACTACAACCCGAGGGAACAACAATATGAGATCTTTGCAGCCTCTCAGAAGAAGGTAATCTATCTAGCGAAACTTTCCAAAGAAAATGCCGGATCTTATAGGGAATGTCAAGCTTCCAAATCCAATTACAACAAAAGTTCGGATCACCCGCGTGATTCGGGATTAATTTGACAGCTGAGTTAGTAGAAAACCATCCATTTTTACTAGGACCCCAAAATAGACGGTCCAAGAATTCATGGACATGCAACTTGATAGTGGGTATATGAGAAATGGTGGTTGGTGTTAGCAACCCTTGTAATTTTGTGTTAAGCTTGGTAATACTCCAATTGTTACTACTGGAGATGAAAGGATCAACCGTCCACTTAGATGATATCTCATCAAGCGGTCGAAGAGCACAATTTGCAAGAGGTGTTTTTAGGGCCCAATTATCAGACCAAAAGTTAACAGATTTTCCATTGCCAATAGACTAGTGAAGGCCTGTCTCAAATAGATGCCTAATCAAGGCTAATTTGGACCATTGCCACGAAGTGTTTCCCTTCTTTACATACTTCATCAGTTGGGATCCTTTTAAATATTTCCGCGATACAAACCTAACTCAGATGTTCTCCGGTTCAGTAATAATTTTCCATAGCAACTTCATTTGTAGCGCTAAATTCATTGTCTCAACTTTGTAAAGAACCATCCCTCCCAAGTGAGTATCTGAGCAAATCTTATCCCAGATGATAAGGGGGGTCAATGTGGCATCTTTATTCCAAAAGAATTGCCTGTAAACTTTGTCCAGCTCATGTAAAATAGACGACGACAGAAGGAAGGCTTGCATCATAAATAACGGACGTGCACTTAAATTGGCTTTGATAAGAACCTCACGACCCTCGGCCGAGAGGAAAGATGCTTTCCACTTGGTCAGTTGTTGTTTAGTTTTGAGGACAACATCAACAAAAGTAGGGACCCGACCGTTAATGATAGAGCAACCCAGATACTTTTCCAAGTTATTAGACCGCGGAATGCCCAACTGTTTGATTGAATGAGGTTGAAAATAGAATATGGGTTGAATAAGAGTTTATCTTTTCTCTCGGCTAGTTTATACTCCCTCCGTTCGAGAAAACATGTCACTTTACTATTCATGCACGTTTTTTAGGGGATAAAAACAATATAAAATATATAGTTTTTAATAATTTTTTAACAATTTTGTAGTTATTATTAATAAGCTAAGTACAAACTTGTTAAAAAAATTTATAAAAAAATATTTTATATAGTTTTTATCATTCTAAAAAAGCATGCGTGAATAGTAAACGACATGTTTTCCCGAACGGAGGGAGGAATTATTTTGTAAAAATAAAAAAGAATTTATGTGCTTTTTTTCTTTCTTTTTTTCTTTCTTTTTTTTGTTATTTGTCATGTCACAAATTGGTTCGGGGATCAAATTATATTTTTAGGGCATCTTCCCCAGGTCTTAATGGCTAGAGGAAATAATAGGCTATCAGACTATTCTATAGAATATTCTCTTGTGACCTATTATACGGTTTTACCTTTCTTTTTGTAGGCCAAATTTTGGCAGACTAAATTTCCTATAAATACTAATGTAATCATGAACTTTCACATCTCCTTTCCGTCACTCGATTCTATCTTTATCCTTTCGATTTGAATCACCAATGAATTCATCTCAAATATCATCATCAGCGCTCACTCTTCAAATGAAACTATTGAGATTTTTAATTCTATCTTTAATTCATTTGAACAAGATTAAAATGTGTTATTTCGTATGTATGTCAATAACAATCTACTCATGGCGGAACATATCAATAATGATTTGATGAATATATAATAGAAAAGATTAATGCCATTATCTAAAAATATTATTTATGCAATGATAATTAAAATATGTCAAATATTATAGTCATATTGAAGAACTCTTGAATATCTTTACAATACTACAACCTTTTATTTTTAATTAAAAATCATAATTATATAATATATAGATTTATAATTGTATTATTTATAGATTTATATAAATATTAAACAATTAAAAATAAATAAATAAAAATAACATTTCGCCTTCTAAAAGAGTAAGCCAAATTTGGCTTTCTTTTGAAAATCAAAAACAAAAAGGATAAATTGAGTTTTGATCTAGGATGAGAGTAAAATTAGACCAAAATCTAATTTTTAGCTTATCATGAGAAATGGCCTTATAAGTTGTTCTCACCACTATTAATTTGAATAGCTTATAGCCTCAAGAGTTAAAGAGTTAAGACCTTGCAAATACCCCACCGAATTGGTAAACTAGCACTCTTTAAGAATCCACATTACCCACGATTGCTATACTAATTAAGTTACGTGTAGATTGATCCTCATGGACCTCATACTAACTATATTCATAATATAGTAGGAATTATTGGAGTACTTAATTACTAAGCTACAGGCTACATGACCTATAAGTTGATAAACACGTTATTAGTTCCTTATCAATATGTATACACTATATAAACTCTATATCGTTACAAGTTATAAACAATCGACACACCGTGTCAAACGAACCCACATTCTTGTTTCATGACCTATAAGTTGATAAACACATATACTCCAATAGCAGATTGATTCCATTAAGCAATCTGTATGATTTTTTGGGTAAAAAAAATTGGACAAGCCTAAAAAGTATTGTGAAGTTTTTGTTAGTAAACAACTGAAACAACTCAACTGATAGCAAAAATCATTTGCACAATCTCTTTATCAATATTAACAGTCTAAACTGTATAGCTCCATCACAAAGCAGTCCTGGCTATAGCATTATCAATGACTACGGCGAATCTGAGAGTTGTCCATTTAAAAAAATTCCCAGTTAAATAGGTACTACCATGCCGAGTTTGATATCATGGTGGTGGTAGATTTGGAACCATCCCATAGAAATACGGAGAGGTGCTTCCAGGTGCCATTTTTGGTGATATGAAACGGACTGTGGAGGCTGCCGAGGTAGATCTTGAAGGCTGAATGGGTGTTGCGATAGCTGACGCGAATCCTGATGATGCTGCAGCAGAGAACGGCAATGAAGACGTGGAAGGCTGACCTTGCAGTTGCCATGACCATTCCGGGGGACCTTGTGACGAACCTGTATACATTCTTCTTTCTCCTGCCCTTGCCTGTCATTTAAGACAAGTGTTCAGGATAGCGAAGCTGATTATTTTGTAGATTAGCATGGTTGTAATGCAAGATGCTTTCTCACAATTTCTTCAATTTAGCATCCCCAAAGAAAATTTTCATATACCTACTGGTTTCACGTTAATGATCTTCAATGAATGCATTCATATAAAGCTAGAAAGAACATGTTTGAGCCATAAAAGGTGATTCATCTCATTAACTTTTAGCACCCACTATATGGATAGAACTCTTGCGGAAAACTAGAATCTAACACATATAGCGCGCTATAGTACATGATTTCAATCTATGAAAACATAAAATTTCAAGACTGTCTTGAGATCTATGTGGCTTCAAGTAGACTCCATGTCGATTGCTTCCCATTTTAACAATTGGCACAGCCATACCAAATTAAATCATCCTTAATTTCTCTACCTACTGAGTTGCATCTAATGTAGGAGAGTTGAGAAATCTAGCAGGTGTATCTTAAATCTGTCCAAGATTTAAATCTGTCCAAGATGGCAATTAAAAAGCAATAAAGATCTGTAATTTGACTGAGCAAATGAGGATACTAGTGTTCATAAATGAGAACGGGATTGAATGAACTATTGGGATGCTGAAGTTACCTCATTACTTGGGAAGCAACCGGGATAATAGCCATTCCAGAAAGAAGATTGTTCTATTGTCATGGCCGGCCCTTTAAGACGGGTATCACTTGTGATGGTGGTGATAGGTTGGTCCTCCTGTAGGAACACAGACCGGTAAAGCATTATCATCTGGTACTCATGGGTTGATTACACACCAGTCCTCTCGGTTTCAAATATCTTTATCAACAAAAGATGAAGCTACTAGCTTAAAGAAGATGATCACTGAAATCAATAATCCAGTAGATTTCATATGCAAAGAACTAGAAGAAAAGCGTACCTTAGGCCTCCTTGAAGTTTGCAACTCATGTTCTCCAGAAGATAATTGGAAATGCCCTAAGCTGTTGGAACCCTTCGTAACATTAGCACAGGCTGACTTATCCATTGAGAGTGAGATTCCAAGGTCCAGATCAAGGTTATCTTCATTGCCTGAAAGATGTACATTTAAAGATCAAGTTTGCATATCTTGGACAAGTTGGATCAAAGATGCACTAAACAAAATGGTTGATATATCTTTTGTATACCTCCACCACTTTCAGGGATAATCTCTCCATATGTGCTTGGATCAAAATTGGTCACAGCATCTCTTCCATTAAACTTGATAGCTGCCTTATCATAAGCCCTATTTTAGAAAATGAAAACGTACGTGTTGGAAGAGGCACTGGTCAGGTTTGGGATTTTCAGGGTAAGCAATCAATGTCAGGAGAGAGTAATTGATGTTTACAACCTTGCAGCTTCCTCTTCGCTGTCAAATAGCCCAAGATATATATACCTGCACCAACCATTGCACTCAATGATAAACACAGTATTTCCAAACAATCTATCTTAGAAAGGAAAGTATCTTGATTAAGAAATATCCCTTTCCGATTCTGAAACTGACACCAAAAGATGTGTTTTCTCCCATTTTTTAATGAACCAACCACTGTAGAATATGTATACACACTGTAGAATGAGAGCTATACTTTTTACCGAGAAACTGCCCCATCCGAGCTTCCCATCTGCCACACTTGTGCAGCGTTACGCCTCTGTACTTTGAGCTTCCTCTCGAGAAACCTGTACTCTGGCGGCGAAGTATGTGCACAAATTCTTCCTTGCTCAAATTCTTCATCTGCAACTGCACCAAAAAATTAACAATTACTATAATCAGCTACCAGCTGAGCCTTGAAGAGGATAAAAAAACACAGTGCATTCCACGCTTGAACTACCTGTTTCATTTCTTCCTCATAATCAATAAGGTTAAAATTGATATCAGCATCAACTCCGCGAAACTTAATAGCAGCTCGATCATACGCCCTACTCGTAGCAAGAAACCATCAGACAAACAAAAACAAATTTGACCTGTAATTTCTCAAATCAGATAAACAGAATCATATATACCTAGCGGCAGCATGTGCAGTGTCAAATCCACCTGATATAAAATTCCCCAAAACAGAAATCAACAGGACAGAAATAGCAACAAATTTCATCCAAAAACTATCAAGTTTCTTAAGAATCAATTGGCCTTACCTAAATACACCTGCTTCCCACAATCCCTGCATTCATCAGATCAATCAATAAATTAAAAACAGTCAGAAAATGGAAGTCAGAACCCCGCCATAAACAGCCCTAAAAAATGGCCCGACAAGGGAACAGCATATTTCCAGTCTACGGATTCTGGCAACACTAAGGCAACTTACCAAATATGCGATTCCCATCGACCAGTTCGCCGGTAATAGGTCACTCCTCGGTACTGCGAGCTCCGAGACCTCGGCCCCCGGCGACTCTTCTTGACCTGCGGTTGTTGTACAACCCTAGCTTCTGGCAAGGGAGGAGCTCTCTGATTCAACGAGAGATCGATCCAATTCGACGCCGTCGCCGACGATGAACTGCCAAGTACTTCCCCTCCGCCGCCACCGATCACCGGGAATAGTTGCCTCGTCAGGATAACAGTGGAATCGGACTGCGCATTCCGTCCGTGACAGTCGGCGACGTTATCGCTCCCTCCTCCCGCCTTCAAGATGCTGAAATTGAAGGGGCAGAGGAGGTGCTCGGTCTGAGCGCGAGTGGAGCAGGAGTCGTGGTCGTCGCCGGCATTGACGATCGAGGAATCGGAGGTTCCAGACTCGTCGACCGGAGTCGGAGAGCCTTCTGGTGCCTTCTCGACCACCTCCATCATCGCCGCCGAGCTCGCGACCTCCTCTCCGTCCTCACCGCTCGTCACATTAAGGTTGAGATCCAGCATATCTTCTCAGAAAACACTTCCGAAACCTCAAACAACGAGATTAGGTATCCGAAACCTCACTGCAGGCAATTTCCTACACCGCACCAACCAAACCTACTTAATCGATCTAGCTTCTCAGCATTGTCGGATGAAATGCCGCAAGAGGAGCCGATCTGGTAAGAACAGGAAGATTAAGAGCATGAAATGGAAGGAAAAAAACACCGTTTGGAAAGAGAATTACATGGTGAGAAGCGGCGACGGGCGAGCTCGCCACAGAAAGGAATGAGAGAGGTGAAACGACGCCGTTGCGGGAGAATCTTGAGAGGTGAAGTTGCCGGAAGTCAAATTAGGTCAAGGTTCGCCGGTGTCAACAGGTCATCGGCCGCCGGCGAGATGAGGAATCCATTGGAGAGGGAGGAGGGGAGATATTTGGAGTGGAATGAATGAGGAAGGGAGATGTTGGACAGCGTCTATTTTAAAGGCCATTTTTCATTTTCCTTTTATTTTTTAAAAATACGAGTATATTTTTGTTGTATTTTTTTTCTAAAAAAAATCAGTTTATGTACGGACATCGGAGTTTTTCTCGACGGGCAATACCTCCCAATCATTGGAATATTGGATAAAAATCAGAAATAAATAAATGGGAAAATGATTCTGATATTTTAAAGGGTAATTTTGATAACAATTTTTTATGTTTTAAAATTTCTAGATAGTGGTATATTTATTTAGTTTTGAATTGTTTTGATTATTTTTCTTAATTAAAGAGTAAGTTTTGATTGGATCAAAAAAAAAAGAGTAAGTTTTGAAGAAACTATTTCGAATGTCTTCTTAAATGAAATCTTTTCTTAATATCACATATAAAATTATTTTTTTAATCTATCATCACATATTGAAAATATTTTAGAATTTACTCATTGATGACGAGACATGAGATACAAGTATACAATCACAACATCTTTTAAATGGAAGGTGGTTCCTAAAGTATTGTAAGTATGGGACGGGTTGAAAAAATGACTAAAATTTATGAACAGGTTAAAGTTAAAAATTTATGTGAAATATAAACTCCGTATGAGGTGAAAAACAGTTTATTTGTAAAAAGTTGAGTTTATTTGGTTGTTATTAGAAGTATACTTGTATTTTCAAATCAATAAACACCAAAAAAAAAAAAAACTATCAAAACCAGGTTTTTTTTAAACTCCCATTTTTATTTAAAACCCACTTTTAAACTACCTCATACACATCTAATTTAACATCTTAATTTTACTAGTTTTTTAACTACTAAAATTGCATCCATAGTACATACACACCCAAATGTGTATATTGGTCTGAATGTACGATCCTCTCAGTTTATTACATTGATTCACCAGACTTAACATAGCATTAAAACAATGGGGATGAGATTCTCTAATACCCATAAGAATTTCTATCAAAGAAATTGGATAGAGAATTTAAATGGAAATAAGGGATAAAAAATTGACTCACTGCGCAAGGATGGGGATCGATGGGAATGGGATAGCCGGATAGGGCACCTCTGCCCCATCCCTATCCCGAATCCCGATAGAGATCCCTAAGAGAATTCCCTATGGAAAATATAATTACTTGTATTTTTTTCGTTTATAGTTTTAAATTCAATTGTTGTTCATATTTAAAAATATTTTATTTTATTTTATACAGTATGTACTATAGTAATACAAGGTATAATTTTAAATACAATATTAACTTTATAAATTTACCTTAATTAAGAATAGTTAAGACATAGGTTTATTCGTATGTGCAGAAACTTGTAAGTTTTAAACAGGAAAAAACATTATAGGGAATCCCATATGGAATATAAATGAGGGAAAATTAGCGGGGAAGAAGATACCCAATAGACAAAATGATTTTTATTCCCACGCGATTAATATATATCCTCAGCTCGTCCCTATCATCTACTTTGGATCCCATAGAGGTTTTAAAGAATTCTACAGATAAACTCCACTTAATCATCCCTTATGACAGATATACATATAAATGAAAAGCCACAATATGCATAGTACTCCCTCCGGTCAAATTTGTTGGATTTTTTAGGATTATTATTTTGATAAAAAAAATGTAAGATTTTGAGTAGCTTTTTGCTATTCTCAATGAATTGCCCAACTATCTAGGAACCCTTAGAGTACTAAGTACGGAGTACAATACAGTAATTTAGAAAAGGGTGAGTCTTTTTATTTACCCACCCTCATCCATCTGATACTCAGGAGGTTTTTTTTTTTTTTTTGGAACCTCCATGTGTTAGAAGACTATGAAGGAGAAATAGCTATTGTGATCAATTAAGGTAAATCATTCACAGGAGCATGTTTTCTTGATCTTATTTTTAGCATTTTTTTAGAGTCGGTGTTTGTTTTTTTAGAGTCGGTGTTTGTTTGATGAACTTGGTTTTGATTGATTTTTTTCCCTCTTGTATTGGTATTTTTGAATGTACTCCAGCTAATTCCCTGGTCCGACATGGCTCTATCCATCGACGGAGGTGACAGTGGTCTTCATTTGAACTCATCACCGTATGACAATGAAGATAGTTGTGAGACATATATCACCAATGCCATTCAAAGTCAATGTTGAGTTGAATGACAAGCACAATTTCGATCTGAACTCGGTACTGAATGAGGAAAAAAGATATTGTGGTGCATCGTGACTTCGACCTGAACAAGTCTAATGTTGTCCTCTATGTATCTTTTGGTATCTTATGGGGTCTTTTTTTAACATTTCTAAGTAATGGTGTCTAGTCTCTCAATATGAACTTATGTATATTGACTTTGTCGAGAACATGTTGTTGTCACTAGTGAAGGTCTTCTTGTGGTTCACTCGACATCCCACATATATGTTGCTTGTTTACTGTCTTACAGTTGTTATCTACAACTTAGCCCCTGAACACAACCCTTGAAATTGGCAACTAAATTGAACTCAGCCCCTGAACACAGAACACAAATGGACTCAGCCCCAGAAACTAACACATTGAACTCAGCCCCTGAACACAGAAAAAAAATGGACTCAGCCCTTGAACATAAACTCAACCCCCAAACAGAACAAAACCGAGCACTATTACCTCCCTTTCATGTGACAACAGCACCAAAAAATACATACATGATTTTAGGCCAAATCTTCAAGAAGGAAAAAACTGATTACCTCTTTAGAAAACTATAGGAATTTACAGAACTCAATTTGGTGCTCTGTAGACAAATTTACACATTTTTCTATCGAAACCGAACGCATATTCACAACTGATTTGCCTTGGAAGACGACCATCCCTTTCTAATCTGTCCTTATTTATATGTTGAAGTTTGTAGCCGTTGGATCCCCCACATTTCATGATTTCTTTCATGCATAATTGAAGCGTTATGAACACACGGTCGATCTTTGATGACGGGTATTCATCGAAGGCCTTCTCCATTAAATCAATGAGTTCATCTACCATGTTTGCACAATGCTTCTCTTGCAAAGACTGAATAGCCCTGAAGAAACCAAGATCAAGAACGTTTAAGTCCGGGGAGTTGGCTGGTTGATACATCAATCTAATGTCGAATCCATTTTGTGAAGCGGCAAGCTGAAATTGCTCATCGTTTGGATGAACATGAGTTCTTGCGTTGTCTTGTTGGATGAAAATCGTAGCCCTTGAATCCTCCCTTGGCCACATAGACTGAATTGCGGGGATAACTTTTTCAATTAGAAAGGTTCGGATAATGTCTTTTGTCACGGATGTAATCGGTTTTGTTTCCAAAGTCCCAGCTTCTCGATTTCGACTTCTTCTCCTGGCTGGCTGCTTAGTGACAAGAGGAAACAATCCTATTTTCCCCGAAAATATTTCATTTCCTGCATCATCAAATCTTGGCCTTGCAATTGCAGCTAGAAATATAACTTTGCCAATAAAATTCTTACTTTGACATGAACGCAACGGTTCTTCTTCTTGAGGCAAGAGGTAGTATGAATTTGACTTTCTTGTCATGTAGAACCATTTCTCATCTATGTGCACAACATTATACATGTCTACAAACTTCAGCTCATGCGGGATGCTACTTCTGTCAAGCATAGATATGCAAAATCGGAGACGTTCTATCATGTTCTCTTCCTTCAAATGAGGTTTGATGGCGTTTGAGTGACGTCAAAATAGACCTTCCTTGTAGCGAGAATATAAGGTGCCATAGGATATATGCAATGCTTTAGAAAGTGACCTTAATGTTGTCCTTCGGTTTAAAGGTATATCAGACATACGAGAAAGTTGCACGTCTAGTCGCTTTCGGCCACAATTTTTTGTTCTTCTATGGGAAACATCAACTGCCAAGCCGTGTGGTGTATTTTTTGCCCTTCTTCAAATCCGTTGAACGGTTTGCAATGGCACCGACAATGACAAAGAAACCTCTTTCGTCGTATAGCGTTTTAGTTTGCCGTTTGCACTTCTAGCAAGTAAGGCATTATATATTGCCCAGCGTTCTTCATTTGATAAAAACCTCCTCCTGTGATGCTGGTCCTCGGAAGGATCTGTTTACAAAAGGAAAACATGTCACACATAATTGAAGTTATACCGGTCAGGAAAACAACGAAAGTTGGGGCAATTGATGGCCTTTATCAAGTTTCAAGTCACACCATGTGTAGTGAAGTGTTGCAATAAAGTCATAACCAAAACTGAACAATTCAATACTTACCCGGATCTAATATTGTGCCATGCTCATCATTTGCATTGAATTGGTCGACTGGAGTAGGGATGATCGAGTCTTCGAGTTGTCCGTTCTCGAATATGTTTCGTTCGACTTCAGCTCGTTGATTTATAAATAGAGTGTCATATTGTTGAATTCAGCAATCTCTTCAAATTCCAAATGAGGCAGGTCGTTCACTTCAAATTCTGAATGAGGCAACTCATTTTCTTCAAATTCCGAATGAGGTAGCTCGTTCAAATCAAATGACTCCCTATCAAGCAGAGCATCCAACCCGTGATCGCCATTGGAGTGTATGAATGGGTAGGAGTGTAGAGGTGGACAATCAGTTATTGTGTGACGCTTATTTTCGATATTCAATTGATCGACCGTGAGAGTGAAGATCGAGTTGGGAAGTTCTCCTACCTTCACCCTGTTTTCCTCAAGCTCTCTTTGTCCCTCCGGGAACGGATTATCATGGACGACCTCTCCCACTACTTCAACCTCCATCACAGGCAACTCATTTAAATCAAAGGTCCACTCCATTTGTGCATCGCTTTCAAAATGAATCCATGATCGAACAGATGGGATTTTGGAGATCAACTAAGATGTAAGTGAAGGTGGCCATGTTTGTACTCCTATATACTCCGTAAATAATCTTGTTAACAATTTGAAGATTTTTAAAATTTGGCTCCAAAAAAATTGTTTATATGGTACTCCGTATTGGTTTAAAATTTAAATGGCTGGTAATCTGAACTCAAATACTCAGTACGGAGTATGGGTAGAAGATTAAGAGTCTTTCAACAGTCTTAATTATGGAATACTCCGTATTCAGGAAGTCATTTGATTTCCTTAATTCTTGTGCCATTTTCTACAAAATCTAACAAATTTGATCGATGGGAGTATATATTAACTTAAACTTTCACATCAGACCATAAATCCCAATTTACAGTAATTTTAAAAAAAAATCAGCAATGAAAAATAAAAACTATTCCCTGATCGGATAATTTACATTTGATTCCAGCGGTCACCGGACCACCACAACTTCAGTAGTAGAGGTGCTTGCTCTCGCACAGTCGTCCCCACTACTTCGATCAATATGTATCTATCTGAACTCTGAATCCAAAAGAGTACTCAACGAGGAGGAATCCAAAACTAAGTTTGTGCAATTTTTACACTTTTTTTTTTTTTTTCATATTTCTGCGATTAGCGGACTATCTAATATCTATCTATCTATATTAAATTGGTCAAAATTAATTAATGAACATTAACAATTAAAATACAATTTTAATAAAAAAAAGTACGGAGTGAAACCCAAATTAAATATAGTATATATATACATTTGAATTTACATAAATAATATAATGATTTATACTCCCTCCGTTAATTAAAACTTGACGTTTTACTATTCACGCACGCTTTTTGAGGTGTTAAAAACTATATAAAATATTAACTTTTTAAATATATTTTTTTAATAATTTCATACTTGTTACTATTAAGTATGAATTTATAAAAAAAAAAAATTTTAAAAATTAATATTTCATACGGAGTATAGTTTTATCATTCTAAAAAAGCGTGCATAAATAGTAAACGACAAGTTTTAATTAAGAGAGAGTATTAATTAGCATATACTTCTTAAAATGTTCAACATTCATATAATGTCTTACACTACTACACTATACTAGTTAAGAATGGCAGGACTTTAGAGATACCAACACAATCACAAAATATTATAGGCAATCTTGAGATGGCTAAAGAAAAAATTGCAATTTACAGATTTATATTTCATATGGTATGCAATCTAAAAAATAAGAAATAGTATCATTTTTAAAGAAACCAAAATAAAACCAATTACACAAATTATTAAACAAATAATCGCGGAAAAAGATACCGGGTTACAAGCCCAAAACGATAAACCCAAATCTAAAAAATGACTTCATATAAATGGAAACGTCAACCTAGAGATATCTATAAACTAAATGTAAATAGTTGAGTTAATACCTCTGGTGCCTGTGGTATCGGAGGTATCATTAGGGCTTTTTGTATTGGCTTAAAGGTAGCGCATGGAAAAGGTATAAAGCAAATCATCATCGAAGGGGATAGTCTTTTTGTTATCAATGTTGCTGGGGGTGCTGGCAAAATACCTAGAAATCCTCATAACGATCGAAGAGATACTAATGTTAAGAAGTCATTTCACGAGCTTCCAAGTCAAACACTTCATAGAGAAATAAATCAGAGTACCGACTTTATAGCTAAGACTAGTTGCATTTGTAATATGAACCCACTCTCTATGAACAAGAAGCTCTGTAGTCTGTACCGTCATCATCCTCCGGGATCATCAAGGATGGTCATTGCTTTGTCAATGCCATAGTACTATTTTCCTACTATAAAAAAAAATGGTGGCAAGGTGCATATATATTCGAGTAGATATTTCTCGTCTTCATCTCCATGAGAGAATGAAAAGTCAATTCTATTGAGTCCAAATCTAACGTGAAAAATTATTTCAATTTGGTAAGCATCTTGATCTAACCTAACCCAAGTAGACCCTTAGAACTAGAGCCTTAGACAAAACTATTAAAAATTAAAATAAAATGGTAATATATTAAAACATTCACATAAATCGAAGTATATATAATAATTTCATAATGATAAATGTAGGGAGAGTTATATTTTGGAATTCAAATACACCCTTATTTCAATTTGATTCAATTTTAGACCCTTTAACAACCTAGTTTTGATACTATACTTTTAGTTGAGATGTCTAACATATAAAAGGGTTGATGAGGTAAAATATATATTGATATATTGACATTTTGTTGATGCCAAACACACCGTTAACTTTTTATTTTGTCCTTTTTTTGGTTCAGGATCGGATTTTGCTTTTCTCCTAAGATATCCAAAAATGCAAAAACAACATTAACAATCCTCACGCGATGAAGGCTCCCACTCCACCTTAACTTACTTTAATAATAATAATAATAGTTCACCATTTTATTTTATTTTATTTTAATTATTAATTAATTTAAGGTAGTTGGGATGAATTTGTCAACACGGGCCCCACTTTCCATATTGATAAATAAAATGAGTTTTATACAGGTAAAAAGTATATTTTCACTTATATTAAGATAAGTATTACCAATGATAGCAATTCTTAATTATAGTTAATTAAATTAATCATGGTTCCTTGTTTTGGTTTAAGGCTTTTATCTGTCGGCAGTACGGTACGAGGTTTTTTTTAACCCTCCTTGGTGAAAACGGGACATCTTAAGTTCGCAACGCTTAGTTTTTATTACGATCTTTCTATCCTATGTTTTAGAGGTATAAAATAAGAAGGTTAATTGGAAAAAAATTCTTATCAAATACTGTATAACATATCCTATGAAAGCAAAATACTAAAATAATTTAATTTTGAGAAATCTTTCATAATCAAACTTTTTTATCATATATCATTATGGAATAAGATAGAAAAATCGTTTTTATTATTATGTAAACGGATTTTCTAATCTTTGAGGTATAGGATACGATTTTTGTTGTGGAACATATATTTTTTAATTGAAATGCTTTAATTATATTTTAATTTAAATTTTTAGGATTGACTTTTTTTTAGAAAATATTTTTCTTACTCTATACCAGTATAAAAATCTCTATATCTATATCTATATACACTCTTAATTTAAAATACTTATTGTTTATATGTCATCTTCTCCTTAATCCCTTTCTTTCCACCAATCAAGTTATTTTTGCCCTTTTTAATTATTTATTTTTTTATTCTTTCCTTTATCTCTTTAAACCAATCACATTTTTTTCTTTTATTCTTAACAAATTTACTAACTGTTGGCTTAATTCAAAATATTGAATTCAATCTAATATAAGTATTGTGCTTAACGCAAATTTATTTACTACTATGGGGTTAATTCAAAACATTGAATATAACTATTGGTTATGACACATCATATTTAAACAAAGTTACAATGATATTGTTATTATTATTAATGAGTGATTTAAAATATCTATATTTATGTATTATACTTTACATGAGATTAAAAAAAATTACAAGAGAATTATAAGATACATTTATGGTAAAGTTTTTTTTTTATGATTTTTATCTTAACTTTTATTAATATTTTATAAAATTATATTTTATATATATTATTAATATTTTAGTTTTAAAAAATCACGCCTTTGTGCGGGAATTATACTAGTTTAACTAAATTTAAACCAATTTGTAAGACAATGTTTGCTTTTCATAGAGATGATTAAGTTGATGTGATGATCACCATTTTAACCATGATTTCCTTTTCCGAAATATTAAGCCTTTTTAAAACACTATATAAGACTATCAAATAGACAATATATAGAAAGCGATTTAATTTTCTTAAGAAGTACAGAACACTATGTAAAATGTTCTAAAAAACTTGCGTATGAGACTCTTTTTTTATTTGTTATCTTAGTCCAGTTTAATTGATTCAATTGCTCTATCTGGATCGGGTATTGTACTTGTGGTCCATGTTTCTTAGGGGATTCGAATTTTAAACTGCTTGATATGGGATGTAACCCCACAACCACTACACCAACTTATGTACAATACTCTTAATTACCATATTACCGACTTTGGGCAACCGCGGGCTAGCCGTGGCCTCCAAGAGAATAGTCGTCTAAATGTAATAATAAGGAATGATGGAGAACAACAACTGGCCACATGTTTTTGGGAGGTGAAACACTTGAAATAAAAGCTGAAAAGACAAGCTACGTGACATTTCCTAAACATATACTCACTCATGTTTCCGACTATACTACTATCAACTTTAATTTCTTTTAAAGAATATATATAACTTTAACAAATCATTATGTCCCATACATTTATATGATTTGCCTCAACTTATTCAACCCAACCATTTACTATTTTATAGCTATATACTAAAATTTAATTAAATACAACTTATTCAACCCAACCATTTACTATTTTATAGCTATATACTAAAATTTAATTAAATACAGATTGTAAAATATTTGATGAGTCGTTATATTATTACTATTAATTATTACGGTTATAAAGTAAAAATCTACCAACTTAATAATTTTCAGTCTTTTATAATTTATGTGGGAGAGAAACTATTATATTAAATCTTTCAAGATTGATTCTCAAATTTTAGTATACTAAAATTTATAGTATAAACTATCATGTGAAACCTTTCTAGCTATCTTAACTACATAAAATGAGATAATTAACTTTTGATTTCTGCCCTAATTAACCAAATGGATAAAATTAAATTGCATTATTAATTATTAATCGTAAAAAATTTGACAATTTATAAGAGTGTTTTACCTACATTTGTGACACCCACCCTCATGGCCCCCACCTATATATTGCATTAATGCATTTACATTAGTTGATTGATTAATTAAGGGGTAAACCCTAAAATGTATTGACTATTATATGCCAAAATAAATGAAGGCTAGGGTCCTTTAATTTGGTGCACGCTAATTAATTCAATCTAGGATATTATATATAGGGATGCATAAATCATGTTCACAAATAGTGCTTATTTAATTAATTAAACTTGAATTATTCAACCAAATGTATACAAATGTCAAGTAAAATACATCTATAACTAAGGCTATATATATCCTATAATCAATTACAAGGAGTGTATAGAAATTATCAAATTAGGCCTAATAAAGTAATTGCTTGGCTTGCACTCGTTATTCAAATAGCTATAGATGGATTACTAGTTAATGGAGTTCAACTCAGCTAGCTAGGGTTTCTTTTAATACTCTCATTTGTTAATTAAAATATATCAGTTACTATTTATATATATTTTTTTTATAATGATAAAAATTATATAAAATATTAAATTTTTTACATTTGTTATTATAAATTTATACTTAATAATAACAAGTATGAAATTATTAAAAAAATTATTTTAAAAGTTAATATTCTATATAATTTTTAACACCTACAAAAATATGTGTTCATAGTAAAATGTCAAGTACTTAATTGATTCATTAGTTGCATGGATCTACTTTTCAACGTAGGATGGAACATCAATGAGAGATCGAACGTATGATCCACGAAGTTGGTGAAAATTAAATATAGTAGAGGATTCCAATTTGTCAATAGGAAATCACTATTAGCATGTTCGGGTTAGACGGGTTTGGGCAGATCCCTTTACCCCAAAATTTGACTATTTTTTCGAGTAAGATTTGAATCGGTTCTAAAATTTGGGTTAACTACTTTGTCCAAACTCGTCTAGGTTAGGTTAAGGTCGAGTTTGGACTACGTACGTTGATAATCGATCTTTTGTTGTGGTAAGGATCAGGGAATTGTCGATTGAACTGACAAAAATATGTTAAATATCTTAATACTTGATTCTTTTCTAAGTATATACGTACTAATTAATCACAGTAAAGGTGAGGTAGATCGATAGTGTTCGAGGTGTGGCTATACATCGAAGTATTATTATTTAGCTTATTTGATCTTTTAATATAATCGCGGATAAAATGACCTCTCCTTTGTGATTAAAAAAAAAGTAAGTTGATCGATAGCAGTATGAATTGTAAATGAGAAGGAGAGAAAATAAGTGAAATATATCATAGCTGTATTTTTTCATAAAATTTTTAAAACAAAGTTACAATGATATTACTTTATTTTTTTATTTGACTGACTAATAAGGGCGATATAAAATATCTATATATATATATTCATATATACTATCTTTTAAAATAATTTTTAAAAAAACCTTTCGTATTTTATGATAAGTTTTATTAATATTTTTTTTAATTATGTAATATTAATTTATTTAATTATTAATATTTTATTTTTTAACAATCGTGTCATGGCGCGGAAGTAGTTACTAAAATTGAAAGGAAAAACAAGTACTCGCTTGGAAAATACTATTGAAATATTTTCCGGGTTTGCAACAACTATTACTCCCTCCATTCTTTTTTATTTGACATTCTACTATTTATGCACGTTTTTTAATGTACTAAAAATTATATAAAATATTTATTGTTTAAATATTTTTTTGTAATAATTTCATACTTATTAGTAATAAGTATAATATTATTAAAAAAATTTGAATAAAAAATTATTATTTTATATAATTTTGACCTTCCTAAAAAACCGTGCAGATTTCAAAATGACAAATATTAAGGAATGGAGGGAGTATAATCTTTTGAGTGATTGCATTTATTGGGTAAGTTGTGCATATATATCAATTTGCATTTTTACCGTTTACAAATAAGATTTGATAATCTAAGAGTTTATGTAGAAAGTTGATTTAACTTAATATATAAAATAATAAAAATAAATATTTACAAACAAAATGAGATAAAACCCTATGTTCTGATAAATTATCCCGTAATTTATAAATGCGGGGTATAATCAACTACTAATTTTTACAAGATATATCACAAATATTTGTAACTTGTTATAGATCTTACTTGTTACGAAGTAGCTTGTTTGAGGTGTCAAAATTTTGGTTGAAAAAAAGAGCAAATTAAATGGGGAGCGAATTGCACAATCTAACCCCCTATCCGAACACCTTTGCGCCCATAACCCACTATCCGAACCAATTGCAAAGGATAACCCTCCACCAAAAAAAAAATTGCACTCCATCCGGTAAAATGCAACCGGGACAGAGGAGAGAGAGAGTGAATGTGGAGAGAGAGTAACCGGGGGAAGTTAATGAGGAGAGAGAGTGAGAGAGGGAGGAAACAGTTTTATAAAAAAACTGTAAAATCAACTGTATCTCACGAGCCTACAAAAGAGGAAAAGAAAAAGAGAAGGAAGAAGAGGAAGAAGCCGACAGTGCAGTGCAAGAGAGGTTCGAAGAAGGTGAGCCGACATTGAACAGGGCGATTTTGAAGTAAGTAAACCCTAACTCGATCGATTAATTACCTATTGCTTGGATTCGTAGGGGAGGAACCGATTGGAAGAACCTAAACTGTTTTTGATTGTGTGAAAATGGGATAAAGGGGTCGAATGGGTTTACAGTTCGCAATTTTCCTTGTCATGTAGGAAGTAACCGGCGTCACGTTAAAAACAAAGGGTGGAAAGTTTGGGAACTGCGGTGTGCGGAGAGAAGGGAATTATTGGGAAAGGGGAAATTGGGGAACGTTTATGTCGAATTCGAATTTTCAGGAGTGGGGTAGCTGTAGATACGTTCAGTTTAGGGGGGAAATTGGCCGGAATGGGGAGAATTAGGGTTAGGGGAAATGTTACAAAGGGTGAGTTTTCATATGTGTAGATTGAAATTGGGCAGGGGAACAGAATATTAATGTCAGTAGGTCGAGATTTCTGACGAAAAAATTTGACAGTCGTGTGCAATTTAGAGATGTACAAATTGAATAAGTCCAGTCCATTGTCATGTATAAATAATAAGGTGTCATGTATAAATATTAACGTGTCATGTATAAATGTTTTGGTGTCATGTAAGATAGACTGCAAGGATGAATATGGAACCACTGTGTGCATTCAATCTTAAGATGAATAAGTAACTGTCATGTACATATTGAACCATTGGGTGCATTCAATCTTGACACTTGATATGCATAGGTTCTGAATGAGTAACTGTCATGTACATATTGAATTCTACAATGTTTGTGGGACTGATGAGAAGGGAAGTGTGGGCTGGGGGACACGAATTGATTTCGAGATTACTAATATTTGGTCTCCCAACATGCAGGATATCTGCTAAATATAAAAAATGTCGCAGCGGCGGAGTGGAAAGAAGATTGTCGACCCTGCATCGCAAACCTCCGGCGCGGTATGATGGGCATTCGTTGAGTAATGTAAGTTTTGATTGTCGTGGTGTAGCATTTCTCACTTGTTGAAGTCTATGCAGGCTGTGTACGCTGTCGAGGAAGACAAACACTTCAAAGCGCGATGTAACCAATACTGTCGGTTGCCCCTCCTAGTAAACATTGACAACCGGTTGAGCGAGTCCCAGTGGAAGCGCCTGATGGACAGCCCGTTGGGGGGCGTTGCAAGACTGGGCATAAGCACAAGGGTCCAGTTCTCCGGGCAGCTTGTACACTACGTTCTCCAACGACAACTGAAGACGAAGAAGAAGCATGAAACATGGTACAAGATCCATGATGCGGTTGTGAGGTTCTCAATAACTGAGTTCGCCCTTGTCATCGGTCTCAACTACGGCTATGTCGACGAACCTGGGAACGACTCGGCATGTGAGACGGCAGTATATGATTTCTTTGGAGTTACCAAGTTGAAGATGTCCGAGTTCGAGGTGATGTTCCAAGTGGCAATGGCATCTCAGAAATCGTCAGCCAAAAAGTTTAAATTTGTCCTGCTGATGCTGGTCGAGGGCGTGTTGTTCGCGAAGGAACCCCGAAACTACATTCAGGGGTGGGTGGTCAACCTCGTCTCAGACATTGAAAGGTTCCTGGCCTATCCGTGGGGTCGGCTTTCCTACGAGCGAACGAACGAGTTCCTGAACCATGCAATCGAGAGGAAGCTCCAACATACTAGCAGCAGCCCCACTGCACCACGTCCGTCGTACGTGCTGGTGGGATTCCCCCTCGCCTTCCAGATTCGTTCACAAATCTCACTGGACGACTAATGAATTAATACTAGTCATTCATATACTTTATACTGGACAACAATTGACCTTGTACTGGACAAACGTTGTTTGCAGATCTGGGTGTACGAAGCCCTCCCTCCAGTGGGCGTCCAATGTGCGAGCATCATAGATGAGAACCTGTACCCTAGGTGTTTGCGATACGAGTCTAAGGAAGGGAACCTCGAGTATTCCGCCATCGAAACCCGATTGCGGGAGGCTGTGGAGCTCGGGTATTTCGATGACCCTGACGCTGTGAGGCCGGTTCTCATCCCCGACGAAGTGGAGGAAGCTACCCGTTTGTACCGCGATGCCCGATACGGTCATGATAAACGGGACCACTTCTTCGACGACATTGTTCGGGCGTTCTTAGCAGCAAATGCGAAACCCTTACGGAAGGAACAACCACAGGAAGCACCTGGGTCAACGCCAGAATCAGAGGAGGGTACGCAGACAAAAGCTGCCATCTTAGAGATCGAGTCAAGATTACTAGCAAAGTTGGACGACATGGCGAGGAGCATAACCGCGGAGTTAGGATCGAAGATGGCCACGCTTGAGGAGTCGATTGAAGACTTGAAGAGGGCATTGAGGGGGAAGGGGACTAGGGAGTCGAAGGAGCAAGGGGAGGTGCTGCCAAAGAAGGAGGTAATGCTTTTGGTGTGTCATGGCATCATATAGAGCGTCATGTAATTATATATCACTGTCATGTCAATATTGGAAGGTGTCATGTTAATGTCAGCACATGTCATGAAAATATCAGTTTCTGTCAATTTAATTTGATGTCATGTGGATAGGTTCATGGAGCAGTGAAGGAAAAGGGAAAGTACAAGGACGAGGAGGAGATACAGCCGACCAAGGAGGACAATTAGTCGGAGAAACCTACTCTGAAAATCGGCGAGGTATGGACATTTGACTGTCTTGTCAAATTAACTATCTGTCATGTTATATGCACTATGGTGTGCTGGGTGCAGGTTGATGTTGAGGCCGAGGTGCCCCTCCAACGGCGCGGTAGGAGGACCCGTCTACATCCTGATACATTCTCTCCGGGGGAAGTAAAGCAGCCAGCGAAGAAGCCGCGTGTGGGCAAGAAGGCATCGCAAGCAGTGGATGCCGTGGACCTAGGCATGACCACGAGGGCAGACGTTGATGCGTTTTCATACTGGATGAAGGACGGAACTGACCCTGTCCGGTCGGTTGAAGGCAGCCTACTGCATAGGGAGTTCTTCACGGTACTCCAATCACCGACAAGTTGGGTCACATCCGAGGTTAGGTTCCCACAACGTGGTTCTATGAATTACCTTCCTCATCATATGCTCTTCCATATGAATGGTTTTCCGTGCGTGCAGCATATCGAGCAGGCATGCGCCCTCCTGCGGAAGGACATCAAGGACGACGACAAGTACGAAGATGTCGCCGTCCTTGATTTCTTCTGGGGGTATCTACTGCAGAAGCATTTTGCGGATGCGAAGGGGAAACTTGATGTGGTCAAGGGGGACGAGAAGCTGTCCCACTACTTCGACGGCAAGTCACCGGAGAGGTTTGCAATGGAGTGGGCCGTTGTCGACCGGCTGTTGGCGCCTTGGAATGTCAAGAACGAGCACTGGGTGGCGCTAGAGATCAATCTCGCGGAGTGGACAGTGAACGTCTACGATCCCGACATCAACCTAGTCGCCGATCGCCACATCTAAAGCCGGTGACCCACCTCCTCCCCATTCTGATGGACAACCATCCCGAACTTCGGGTTAAATGGGTCGGCAAAGTCCCGAAACCCTTTGCATACAAGAGGGTGAAAGGGATTCCCCAAAACAAACAATCGTAAGTAATATTTCCACTTGTTCCAAATATAAACAATTGTCGCAGGTTGGGTGAACATGTTTCGTTGTCGTGATGTAGGGGCGACTGTGGTCCATACGCCATCCGCTTCATGCAGCTCCTCGCGGCCGGAGACACCAAGTTCCGTGGCCTTGACGATGACTTCATTGCGGTGTACCTTTGTGCTGCCATCTTTCACGGACGTCTTACACCCCCATCCGACTCTTAAAAGTACTTCCCGATTGGTTTTAGACTGTTGTGTTTGGTTTTAGACTGTTATTGGTTGGTTTTAGACATTTCTGTTGGTTCGTTTTAGACTGTTGTTGTTTCGTTGTAGACATTTCACTTTGCCATTGTTATTGGTTTGTGGACTTGGTTAGTTAGTGTTAATGTCATGTAAAATTTCTTAGATGTCATGTCAAATATATTATATGTCACGCTATGTTCATTGTCTGTCATGTAAACCAAAGGTACGAATTAGGGTAACCACAGAAAGTAGAACAAAGTAGGACAGACCAAACCAAAGGTACAAACTGGGATAGCTATATACTGAATTGCAAAAGGTGGACTTGGTTAGTCACAATGTCAAGTGAAGTGCATCTTCTGTCATGTCAAATTTATTATCTGTCATGTAAAATTTCTTAGATGTCATGTCAAATATATTATATGTCATGCTATGTTCATTGTCTGTCATGTAAACCAAAGGTACATATTGGGGTAACCACACAAAGTAGAACAAAGTAGGGCAGACCAAACCAAAGGTACAAACTGGGATAGTTACATACTGAATTGCAAAAGGTGGACTTGGTTAGTCACAATGTCAAGTGAAGTGCATCTTCTGTCATGTCAAATTTATTATTTGTCATGTTAAATTTCTTAGATGTCATGTCAAATTTATTATATGTAATGCCAAGTTCATTGTCTGTCATGTAAACTAAAGGTACATATTTGGGTAACCACACAAAGTAGAACAAAGTAGGGCAGACCAAACCAAATGTACAAACTGGGATAGCTACATACTGAATTGCAAAAGGTGGACTTGGTCAGTCACAATGTCTAGTGAAGTGCATCTTATGTACACCCGTCCACTCTATTGGTTCACTTTTGACAGTTGTCGGAAATGCTTCGGACTTCCCTTTTCCGCGTTGGTATAATTCCCCTCACCGCTCGCTCCGCCTCGTGATCCCATGGGCTGACTACATCTTCGACGTCCCTGCTGACACAAATTACATGCTTCCCTCTTGGCTCCAACTAGACACGTGAATATTCTACTTGGACATATGGATATTCTAACTGGACGAGCTGAGTTTCTAACTGGACATCAGTTCGTTGTCCACCGACACCTTGTGCTCCCACAACTTCCACTTCTTCATCCCTTGCCAAGCGGGGGTCCGTATGTGGGTGATCTTCTTGGGTCACGGGTGGCCCACCCCCGACTGAATGGGTCGTTGTGGATCCTTCTGTAGTGACCACTTCTCCACCAAACTTGCGTATCAGGGAGACATGGATGTCGATAGGCCAGGATCGTTCTCTAGATAGACCATTTAAAAACTTAAAGGCCTGCAGGTCTTCGTCATCCCCAATGGAAAAACGCCTGCACCCTTCCTTTTGCGGCTTTGCATATGTGAGTTGGACGTCATGCCTCCTCCCATCAACATTAAACTTGGCCATCAGCTGTTTCTTTAGGGAGACGTAGTCAATACTTTCGTCTACCAGGACAGCCTTCTCGCTCCTGTACCCCTCCACGACCCAAGTGCCCTGTTCACATACCCACCATCCTCCAAACACTACAGTCATACAGACGAACGATTTGTCCCCTGATCCATTAGTTAGAGGGGGACACATTCAGTTTTACAGGAAGATGAATATATTTTATGTAGAAACGTATCGCATAACCTAAAAAGAAGGAATACTTACTCATTTTCTATCAGATGTCGGTGGTTGTCCAGTAAACCCCAATAGGTGTCAGGCGCTTGAATGGGTTTAAACTCTCCCCATCCTCCCTCCTCTCCCTCTTATTCCCTTTTGGCGCTATTGTCTGGGCGGGAAACGGTCTCTCTCTCCCGCTCTCACTCTCTCACTCTCTCTCTCTCTCTCCCCTGTCTTATCAACTGCCCTGTCTGACAGTTTCTCTCTCCTCTGCAGGATGCCCTTGCTTTTCTATCCCTCTCTCTTTGATTTTTTTTTGGTCAAATTGTATTCATTGGTTTGAACTTCTTATCGTTTCAATATTACTGATTGCTACATTTTCCTACAGATTTTCATTTAATGAGTATGAAGTGTGAGTGGGAAACCCAGTTTTATACCAATGTCAAACATTGAATAAAACGCACCGACAATATGTCCAGTACAAAACCATTTTATGGCATGTCAACAGTGACACGTGTTATGTATATACCAACACACTGCCATGTTAAAGGTCACATGCTGAACAGTGTCCCTACTCACCCAAATTCGGTGAAGTTAAATCCCCATTGCTATTTCACCACCTCTCCAACACCCCTTCAATGAAATGGTATCCTCATCACACCACCTTGCTTCCTCATCTGGCCTCCCTCCCCAACCAGTGCCCATCGTTATATCATCCGACAGCTCGGACGATGGGAATGAGGTTGCAGGTTTGTCAAGCATTTCATTGGTTTAGATTTGTGCTACTTGTATGATTATACTACCGTATTTTTATTTTTTATGCAGGACCAATGCCGCCGCCTTACCGACGAAATCAAAAGGTAGAGATCGTCGGCGGTGAGGCTGGGATGCTCGGGTCATTCTACGAGGCGACCCTTGTACGCAAAGTCAATTCTGGCCACTGGTTGGTGGAATATATGACCCTCCTACGGAACAACAGAAGAGACCTGCTGAAGGAAATCATACCGGTTTTACGAATTCGTCCCCGTCCGCCTCGTATTTCATATGACGTCTACGCAGTCGACGACCGTGTGGACTGTCACGTCAACGATGGGTATTGGTCCGGTAGGGTCGTTCGTGTGTCCGGTTATGGGAATGACTGAACTTTCTCGGTCCACTTCCCGCTGAGCAGGGAGACAACTGATCATCGTGCCCGCGATATGCGCCCACACTTCGAGTGGAATGGGTGTAGATTCACCACGCAGCCGCATTTTCGCTACCTGTTACTGTAATTTTCGATTCAATGTCGTGTATTTTTCTACTATTTGCTACTGTCTTTTAAATGTTTGCTCCGATGTTGTATTTGTTTAATGCTAGTGAATCTGTCTCCCATATATTATGTCCAGTATATCTCAATATGTGACATGTCGTATTCCATTGACTGTCCAGTTTAAACGAACAGCTTACACGTCAACCTACAAATTACCTCCCACCCACCTTCTTCTTCGATGGTTTTTCTCTGAAACTTAAGATTTAATTACAAGTATATTTCTGCCCCCTCAATTTCACCCTCACTATGACTCTTACACTTGGACCAGTCACATTAAAGCATAATAAGGTCGACATGAGAGAACAAAATCATGGCATCAAACTATGGGTAAATATTAAAGCATAGTAGATGTCATTATAGTGAATCTGCTTCTCCCACAAATCTTCTCCAGTCGATTCCGCAAGCTGTATTGATCTGTTTCTCCGAGCAAATTTGTCCAGTTAAATGCAATATGTGACATGTTTTTTTGATATAGACGTCCAGTTAACACTTACTTCTTACACGTGATTCTGCAAATAAACCCACGACCCATTCCTACTTCAATTGTTTTCTTTGAAGCTTCAAATTTAATTGACGGTATCTTTTTATGCCCCCTCACTGACACTCTCGATGATCTCTCTCTCCTCTCAGACTGCACTTTTGCTTTTCACCTCTCTCTCTCTCTCTCTCTCTCTCTCTCTCTCTCTCTCTCTCTCTCTCTTCTGTCCTCTGCAACAGCAAATTCAGTGTACTTTTTCCCTCCTCCGTCTCTCTCTCTCTCTTTCTGACTTGTCTTCGCTTTTCAGTAAAGCACTCTCTCTCTCTCTCTCTCACTTTTCCTGCTTTTCTATCCGTGTCCAGCTGTCCCCCATTGGGTTACCTACAATCGGCTGAACCTTGCCACCGGATATCCACTTTTATGCAAATTTTTTTCGGATTAGATCACTCACGCAAACATTCCGGATAATAGGGTTAGTTTAGCAAATGGCCTATTAAATGGGTGGGAAAAGGAGAGCTCAAGAGGCATGAAAAATCATGCAATGGCCAAGTCTGCAACTTCATGCGGTATTGGTTTTTTTTTAATAATATGAGTGGGGATTACGCAGCTAATTATAGAATTCTCATATTAAACTTTTTTTTATTTTAAATTTTTAGCGAATCTGGCAATAGTTTTTCAAGAAATTATAGAATTTAGTAATATATTTATCAAGTAAAAATTAGTGATATATTTATCAACCCTTTTATAAATTTTGTATATTTCATAATAGCGACCCGAATTAAATCTAAGATACATGTGTAATCTAAATTCCCCTAAAATATACGATAACTAAAATTTTGTTGTCTAACTTATGTCGATATATATTTTTAATGGCCAAGACTTAAATTGTGTATAATTAATATAATATATGTATATTAGAATTTTTTTTCGAAATATTTATAGAAAAATAAATATTTACGTAAATATTCAATGGTTTAAACTAATTACAAAAATATTCATTTTTTGCAGGTTTGGCAGAAAAACGCGTAATGGGTCCGCGTTTTATGTACAAACCTCGAAAGAGAATTGGAGCCGGGGTTGGGGCTTGAATTTTACAAAAGAAACGCGGCCTCAGACCGCGTTTCTATTAAAAAATAAAATGAAATTATAGATATATGAACAGATGCTGAGTTGGCACTAGAAACGCGGCCTCAGACCGCGTTTCTTCTCTGGACTTGGCCCATAGTTGCTGACATGATGGGACGCAAGGCAAAAACGCGGTCATAAAACGCAGACCCCAACCCCGGCGCCAATTCTCTTTCGAGGTTTGTACATAAAACGCAGACCCAGTACGCGTTTTTCTGCCAAACCTGCAAAAAAATGAATATTTTTGTAATTAGTTTAAACCATTGAATATTTACGTAAATATTTATTTTTCTATGAATATTTCGAAAAAAAATTCTATATATTATATTAATTATACACAATTTAAGGGTAAATTACCTAGTGTCTTGACCTTTAAACATATATATCGACATAAGTTAGACAACAAAATTATATATATATATATATATATATATTAATACTTTTGAAGTACTAGGAGACTAGGAGTCTAAGAGATGCTCCATAAAAATTAATAAACGTGATTAAATAGAGTTTTAATTAGTGAGACATAAGCTGTACATTATTTAATTTTTAAACTACAGACTTATGATAATTAAGTTTATCTTGGGCAATAATAGGTTAAAATTCTCTGAATATAAATATTTTTATTTGTCATCCATAACAAATAAATAATATTAAATACTAAATAGATGCTCGTCGGTATAATTAATATTAATAATATTTTTAGATGGAATATAATACATATAATTATGTACGTGGATGTGGCAACTGGCAACTTTAAATCCTTAAACAAATTTGGTCCGAGGTGACTAGTTGTATATGATGACGTACAGGGTGACGAAAATGCCCCATATTTTATAATTAAGAAATTATAAACAAACTCCAACCACCTGATTTTGCAATTTCTTTTTTTATATAAAATTCGGAAATAATAATTTATCAGTTGAAAGTTCGAACGAATCAAAGGTTAAAATCCCTGAAACATTAAACAAATCTAAATTTAATATTTCAAAATTCATGTGGAACCATGTAGTTGCTGATTTAACTCTATTTTATTTTATTTTTTTATTTGGAATGGAAACCTAAGGAAGCAATTAGATTTTCTTATATTTTTAGAATGAATCAAACAACAATATATAATGCAACACCCTGTACATTCTCTACAAGTAGAGACTTATCCCATTATTTTAAATATTCCTTTAGCTAAGAAAAATAATATTTGTTGAAAAGTCCAAAATAATAAAAATAGTTCACTCCCTCACTCTCAAATCAACTATGAAATGAGTGTTCCCTCTTCTTCATACCTACGAAACATGATGAATAATAACTACTACATTCAAAGAACAATATGGGTCGGGATGAACGAGCTTGGATCGGACCCAATTCATCCTTCTATGGAATTTGGACCGATTATCTTGTCAAACATGTACGAGGTTGAGTCGAAAATATATGTAACGATTAATTATAAGAGATTTAAATCTTTAACTCAAAATAAATTAGGGCGTGACAATATGTTTATCGGTATGTTTGAACAATCTAGGGTGTGTTTGGATTTCATTGTATTCTAATTATAATGTACTTATATTTATAAGTAGGGGTGTTAACCGGTTCAAACCGGACCGGAACCCACCCTGAATCGGATTTAATCAGAACCGGAATATATAAAAAAAGTTTAAACCAAAAATCAGACCGAAATGTTTTCAGTTTTCAACCGAACCGAACCAAATTATTTGGTTAAAATCGAAACTGAACCGATAAAACCGCTTCTTACTTTTCTTCTTCAAAATCGTAGTTTTTTTTTTTACTTTGAAAAGCAACAATAGCCTAGACCATGATTTTTTTTTTTCAAAATTTACATCTAGACCTTATTTTGCATTTTATGGAGTATATGAGACCGTATATGATTTCCATAATATTTAATTAGGGCACTCATAGGCATGAATATTTAAACTAATAAATTAAATTCCAAGTTTTATGTACAGTATGTTGTTTGCTCTCTTTTCCAAGACTATACACCACTGTCATCATTAAAAAAAAATTAATACAAGTAACTTGTAAAAGTTACTAAAAAAATTAATAAAATATATAAAATCTTTCAAATGCAGTGAAGGTGAAATTTTTGTCATATTAAAAAAATTAAAGGTTATACATGAATACATGATGCATATATCTTGTCTTGTTTTAATTGGAAAAAAAGTGATTTAATGTAGTGTTTAACTCACGATTAGTATGATTTAGGATATATGATTCCGCTTCTTTTCGGTTAAAACTGAAAATCGCCGTTTTTAAATGGAACTGAACCATAATCGTAATTTTAAAATATTGAAAACCAAAAATTGGACCGGATGCATTTAATCCGGGTTTCAGTTCGATTTCAGTCGTTTTTCCCGTCCAAACAGAAATATGCACAATCCTAGTTATAAGCACTTGAAAAATGTTTGGTTACATATTTTATTTTAATTTTTTTGAAGAGGTAAATCAATATATACGATCAAAATGATCCAAATATACAAAAGGAGAGCGACCAACCGACATTCTAGCTAGCTAACCATGTGAATCCGACCCACAAAAATAAAAGGGGGTTGGATAAAGCTCGTATACCTCTCCCAAGTCTCAACTCCTCATCTCTAGCACTATACCTCTCACCCCTCTCGCTACAGGTTACATATTTTACAAAATATTTCAAATAACTTAAATTTTAAATAAAATACCTTGTAAATTAGGTTAATTAATCACATTATTTTATAATATAATTATCCGTTTTATGTAATAATATCTCCGATTTTTAATATAAGGCATTTGACTTTTGTACACGTATTTTAAGGAGCTAAAAACTATATGAAATATTGATTTTTTTTAATTAAATTTTTTTAGATTATAATACTTAGTAATAATAAGTATTATAATGTAAAAAATAATTAAAAAAATCAATATTTCATATAGTTTTTAGCTCCTTAAAATACGTGCACAAAAGTCAAATGTCTTATATTAAAAATCGGATAGAGTAGTAGATATTTAATTAATATAATTTACAATGTATTTTATTCAGATTTATGTTATTTTAAACACATTGTAAAATATTTAACCAAATACTCCCTCCGTTAATTAAAACTTGACGTTTTACTATTCATGCACACTTTTTGAGGTGTTAAAAACTATATAAAATATTAACTTTTTTAATATATATTTTCAATAATTTCATACTTGTTACTATTAAGTATGAATTTATAAAAACAAATTTTAAAAAAAGTTAATATTTCATATATTTTTATCATTCTAAAAAAGTGTGCATGAATAGTAAACGACAAGTTTTAATTAACAGAGGGAGTATTGTTTAAGTAATTATAATTATAAGTAAATTATAATTAAAATATAATGAAATCTCTGTTGTAGATATATACTGCAATTTGCAGAAAACCTACCACATATCTCTCGTGTTCTTTAATGAGTTATTCAATTACAATAGGTAGTTATGTAGTTGCGGTTTATTAATTTAGTTGTAGTGGATAGTTATTTAGTTGTAGTTGATAGTTATTCAATTATAACTGATATTCAGTTGTGTTGTATATTTATTTTGTTGCAATGAATAGTTATTCAATCATAAGAAGTTATTCAAATGGAGTGATATAGTTTGACATATGTGTATTTAAGAGGAAAAAAAATTGGACAAATGAGTATTAAAGAGCTTGAACCAGACATAGTGAGTATTTTAAAAAAAATATGAATTGGAAAATTAGGTTTTTTTTATACAAATCCAGCTCAATTAGTTAAATTTGACTTTTATCATTCTCGACCTATTTTTCTTTCTTTTCGCAAATTATATTTCCCCAATTGAATTTTTAAAACAATTTTTTCAATCTTGTTAAAATTAGTTTTTCATACGTACAATATAATATTTTTCCATAATAAAACGTTTTTTCTTCTTGCTTAAAATTAAAATTTTCAAGATTAAAAATGTCACATTATTCTTTATTGAATGGTTATAAAAATTAATTATATTGAAAAATGATTTAAAAAAATATTAATAATAATTGAGTTTGATTATTATAAAATTTAATTATATTAATCTTAATTGATGATATTGCTTTTTTTAAATGCAAATGGTGGTTTTAGTTTATAATGCAATAATTTCTTATAATATAGTTTTTTCTTGATAACTTTTATACCTTTAATTTTAGATTCATGTAATATATTTACAACTTCAAAAAATATTATTTTAAAAAATCAATTTGGAAAGATAATTACGAAAAAAGAAGAGAAACTTGGTTGAAATTAATTAAAGTCAAATTTGATTTATTGAACCGGGTTTTGGTATAAAAAAAAGACCTATTTGGCCAGTTCACATTTTTCAATACTCATTTATTCAAAGTTGTTTTTTTATGTTTAAAATACCATTTTGGTACTTTGGACATTTAACATTTAACTAGACTTTTTCCCAAACACATCCTTAATATACAAGTTAAATATTCAACATTAACTAGACTTTGGACATTTAACATTCAACTTCCATGGATGTTGATGAAAAAAAAAATTTCCATGGATGAATGAAGCATTGAAGCCTTTGTTAGAGAGCGTAGAGCTCACTCTTAAGTTAAAAAAAAATCAAGTTAAATATGGGCCGATGATTGTATTTCGCTAAAGTTGGGCTCAAATCCTACTTCCTAAGCTGGGCTTTTTGGCCCAATAAATATATTGAAGAAATTCCAAATCTCCCTCCCCCTCTCTTTTTTTGTTTGAAAAAATCAGATGCCCATTTGGAGGCGGCGCCCACTCCTAATAATAAGTTTGATTCATAATTGATAATATTAATATTTATGTTGACAACTTTAATCTTTTTGAATTTTATTTGCAAATGTTTTTATATTGGATTTTAGGATAAGAAGGTCAAATAGGTAAGATTTTGAAAAATCATATTATTTTAGATTTTCTTAAAATTGCTTTTCTAGGGTACGTCGATGTTATGTTTAGTAGGGAATTTACCAATAAAGCTTCTTATCCTATGCTCTTGAAACATTGGATAGAAAGACCATTAATGAAAATTTGTATGGAAGACAATAGATGGATAATTTTGTGTAAAGTGGTGAAAAAATATATACAACACTTAACCAAACAGAGTTAGTTTCTACCAAATAAAAAAATAATCAAATGGAATTATATTGTAATTCTTATAAAATAAGGGTAGATAAAAAGAACATTCTTGTTATTTTTTTTTAAATAAGGGTTGATTATGTTATTTCTATAAATAAGAAGTTTTATATTAGTTAATTTACATAAAATCTGGGTTTGCAAAGCTATCACTTAATAAGGGTATTCTTGCAAAATTTTCTTAACCCTAGGTTGTTTATAATGTGTGAAAAAACCCAATCTTTAGGGAGTGTTGTGATCAATAGTTATACTTTTCAAAAATGTATATCAATTGACTAGGCGGATCAATTGCTAAAAGAAATGCTCGATCGTGTGCTAATTCCCCAGGAGGATCTTGATGAAGCCGGTTGGATTCCTTATGGATGCCGATTAAATAACCGTAGAGTAATTAAATAACAAAGTAGTGCCGCCGCCGAATAACCTTAAACAAATTGAATCACGTAAGCCTTTTTTCAATTTGCCAATGAATTGCCTTCCACAATTGAGTCAACCATTGCGGCCACTTGCAATTGCAATCGACCGACGGTGAATGGAACTAGTGCCCAGTGACGTCACCCACACAAAGTAACTTGAACATGATGATGGTAGCAAGTGGTGGATTTGTAATGATGGATGACGTAAATGGAACTCTCAAACTCAAATCAATTTGGATCGGTAACTCACACACAAGGATTAATTGTAACGTAACGAAGGTAGTAGAGATATATCGGAAACGGCGTAGATTGAATACGAGATTAGGGTTGACGAATCTTTTAATTTCAACCTGTCTTTCTAAATGACAAATTACAACTTAAATACAGAAAGGATGCTTAGTTGAGTTAGCCTCCTATGCAAAGGAGGAAACCCTAATCCAACTCATCTTTATCTATCTAATAATAAAACATAATAATAGATGTTCCTAAGATAATTCCTATAATTTATCTATTTAAAATAAATAAAGATAAAGGTAGATAATGTGTTACTTGATGAGCAAGGAGATAAATATCTCCTCACCTTTTATTTATCTAACTAATACTATAAATAGATAAGATAGATAAAAATAGAAAGTCTAATAAATGAGGCAAAACCGGCCAGCCCTAGAGAACCCTCGGTGCCGATCCCAGGACCCTTGACGTAGACCCTTCAACAAGATTGAATCCATGGTGGCGCCTTCTTCTTTCTCGGGATGATCGGGTCCTCGAACCGCCTTGGCCCACAGAGGGCCAATCTTGATGGCATCAGCTTCCCTTTGCCGACACCCCCCTCTCTCTCGCACCTCTCTCTCGTCCCGATGGCCGACACACCCACTACCAAACCGCCCTTCCACTCCGCTCTCACGATCTCCAATATCAAAAACTGCATCCCCATCATCCTTGATCACGAATCCAGTTCCTACACCATGTGGTCGCACCTCTTCATGACCCATGTTAAGGCTCATAAGGTCCTCTACCACATCGACTCCTCCGTCGATCGCCCTGCCAGTGAAGACAACGATCTCTTCGCTCAAATCGACACCATTGTCCTTCAATGGATCTTCAACACCATCTCCAAAGATCTATTGACAACCATCCTCGACCCCAAAGACTCCGCCTTGGATGCTTGGAATAAGCTTCAGAATCTCTTTCAAGACAACAAGTCCACCCGTGTTGTCTATCTTGAGCACGCATTCTGCAATTGCAAGCTTTCCTCTTTTCCGTCAATATCCGCCTATTGTCAGCATATCAAGACCCTGTCCGATCAACTAGGTGCCGTCGACTCCAAACCCAGCGCTACCCGCCTTGTCCTCCAGGTACTTTCGGGTCTTCCATCTGAATACAACGCTGCTGCTACTCATATCCAGCAGACAGAACCTCTTCCTACCTTCGAAAAGACCCGGTCTCAATTGATCCTGGAAGAGACTCGCCTTCACCGTCAAACCACCGACACCGCCAAGGACAAGACGGCATTGGTCTCGTCAAGCGACATTGACGAGACCTATGCCCCGCAGCACAGCCGCAACAACGATCAACCATCGCTGAGAGGCGGCGGCCGCGGCCGCAGCAATGGTCGGCGACCGCAGCAGTCTGACTCCTCTCGCCCCTCCTGGTATCCCAACCCCGGCTATCCGCCTTGGATGCCCTTTGGCTACCCCTCTGCGACGTATCGCCCACCAGCCCCCTATCCCAACCGTCAGCAGGGAGCGGGCTTGTTGGGTCCTGCTCCTCGTCCCGCAAGTCACCAGGCCTACCCATCTTCGTCTGATCATGCCTACACTCCGACTGATGTGCATCACGCCTTCTCTTCCATGCAGCTGGCACCTCCTGACTCCGCTTGGTACATGGACACTGGCGCCACTTCTCATATGACAAACTCCTCAGGTACTCTTTCTTCTCTTTCTTTTAAGGGTCCTGCACATTCTATTATCGTCGGCAACGGTGGTCGCCTTGCCACTTCGGGCATTGGCCACGCCACTTTACCAACCCACTACACCTCAACAATGTCCTCATTGCCCCCAAACTTGTCAAAAACCTTATCTCTGTCCGTCGGTTTACCACTGACAATAATGTTTCTCTTGTGTTTGATCCGTTTGGTTTCTCTGTGAAGGATCTTACTACGGGGGTTACTCACCTGAGATGTAATAGCACCGGGGAGCTATATCCTGTGTCGTCGCCCTCACCATCCAGCCCGTCAAGTCCAGTCGCCCTCTCGGCATCATCATCCAATCTTTGGCATGCACGCCTTGGTCATCCCAGCTCTGCAGTTTTAGATTTACTTCGTTCCAAGAGTCTAGTCAAATGTAATAAAGAGCTTCGCTCTAGTTTATGTTCTTCATGTCAGTTAGGCAAGCATGCCAGACTCCCTTTTCAGCGGTCTTTAAACACTACTTTTGCCCCATTTGATATTATTCATAGTGATATTTGGACATCTCATGTGCCTAGCAAGGAGGGTCATAAGTATTACCTTTTGTTTCTGGATGATTATACACATTTTTTATGGGTTTTCCCGTTGCATTTTAAATCTCAAGTGTTTCCCATCTTTGCCAAATTCCATGCTTATATCAAAACACAATTTCACACCTCTATCAAGTTTTTCCAATGTGACAATGACCGTGAATTTGATAACAAAGAATTTCACACTTTTCGCTTGTCTTGCCCCTATACCTCCCAACAGAATGGCAAGGCAGAACGAATCATCAGAACCATCACCAATATGATGCGCTCTCTCCTCTTCTAGGCATCCATTCCCCTTTTCTATTGGCCTTACGCCTTAGCCACCACCTGCTACCTCCTCAACATTCTCCCTTCCACTACCCTCCACCATCGCTCACCAACTCAAGCACTTTATTGCACTTTGCCTAGGTATGATCACCTTCGTACCTTTGGGTGCTTGTGTTTCCCAAATCAGTCATCCACCGCCCCTCACAAGCTTCACCCACGCTCCACTCCTTGTGTCTTTCTTGGCTATCCGTCTGATCATCACGGTTACCTCTGCCTCGATATCAAAACCCACAAGATCATTCTGTCTCGGCATGTCACCTTTGATGAATCTCGCTTCCCCTTTACATCTCCTACCCCTCCTGTGTCTCATTCAGAGTCAGAGTCATTGTTCCCTCACTTTCTTCTTCCCCATAGCTCTCCCGGTGCTTCTGTCTCTCCCCCTCCACCCCCACCACCACCCCTACCACCAGACCACACACCCACAGCGTCTCCGGTGTTTTCAGACCCCGTCAGATCGTCTCCATGAACACCACCCATCGCCCCGCCTCTTATTCCCATACATACTCGCCGCCATCCCCTCCTCAAGATGTGATGTCGCGACAACCTCCCGAAGCCCACCCTTCCCCCTTGCTACTGGCGGCGGCCGCAGCATCATGCCGCGGCCGCGGCCATACAACATGCTGCGGGATTGCAGCGCCCGCGGCCTTCCCCGCCGCCTCGCAATCCCCCCTGCATCCGTCCTTCCCGACTCCCAATCCCCCCTGCCTCCACCCCGACCTCCCTTTCCCCATTCCCACTTCCCACAAAACAGCCCTCCTCGATCCAAATTGGCAGGTGGCTATGCTCGACGAATACAAGGCCCTTACAAAGAATGGTACTTGGGTTCTTGTCCCTCGCCATCCTGAGGCAAACGTCATTCGCTGTATGTGGCTCTTCCGTCACAAGTTCCGCTCTGATGGGACGTTGGAGCGCTACAAAGCACGTCTTGTGGTCAACGGTCGATCTCAGCAGGTAGGTATTGACTGTGATGAGACCTTCAGCCCCGTCGTCAAGCCTGCCACTATCCGAGTGGTGTTGAGCTTAGCGTTGTCGCGCAACTGGGCCATTCATCAGCTGGATGTCAAAAATGTTTTTCTTCATGGTCATCTGAATGAGACAGTTTACATGTTTCAGCCGTCGGGATTTATTGATGTTGATCGTCCCAAGCACGTCTGTCTCCTGAAGCACTCTCTGTATGGTCTGAAACAGGCTCCGCGAGCTTGTTTCCAGCGCTTTCCTTCTCATCTGCTACGCCTGGGCTTCATTGGCAGCTGCTCGGATTCGTCTCTGTTCATCTATCGCAGAGGCTCAGACATGGCCTTTCTCTTACTGTATGTCGACGACATAATTCTCACAGCCTCTTTTGATGCTCTTCGGACAACTATTATTTCGCAGTTGAGTGTCGAGTTTGCCATGTCCGATCTGGGTCAGTTGTCCTATTTTTTGGGGGTTGCTGTTCAGCATCATGCGTCTGGCCTGTTTCTCTCTCAGAGTAAGTATGCTGTTGAGATTGTTGCTCGGGCCAAAATGAGTAACTGCAAGCCAGTAGCTACTCCTGTGAATACATCCAACAAGCTCAGTGCTCATTCTGGTCCGCTGTTCGATGATCCGACGTTGTACAGAAGCCTCGCTGGTGCACTGCAGTATCTTACCTTCACCAGGCCTCATATCAGTTACGCCGTTCAGCAGATCTGCTTGTTCATGCATGGGCCCAGGGAACCCCACTTTCAGGCCTTGAAGCGGATCATTCGGTACATCAGCGGCACCCTCGATCTAGGCACCACAATCACTCCTTCCTCTAAACTTGACCTTGTTGCGTAAACTGATGCGGATTGGGGTGGTTGTCCTGACACGCGTCGCTCCACGTCTGGATATTGTGTTTTCCTCAACGACACCCTAGTGTCATGGTCAGCCAAGCGCTAGTCTGTCGTGTCTCGCTCCAGCGCCGAAGCTGAGTACAGAGGTGTTGCCAACGTTGTCTCCGAGTGCTCTTGGCTCCGCAATCTACTTCTTGAGCTCCGTTGCCCTCTTCAGAAGGCCACCCTGGTCTACACTGACAACGTCTCCGCCGTCTATTTGGCTAGCAACCCAGTCCAGCATCAACGAACGAAGCATATTGAGCTCGATCTCCACTTCGTCCGGGACAAGGTTGCCATTGGACATGTCCGCGTTCTACATGTCCCGTCCTCCTATCAGTACGCTGATATATTCACCAAGGGTTTACCTCGGCAGTTGTTCCTTGATTTTCGGTCCAATCTCACTGTACGGGACCCTCCACTTTCGACTGCGGGAATTTGATAGATTACATAGATCTTATATTGTATAGTGGGCCCAAAGGTCCAATACCTTTGTAACCTATATATATATATATGTTTATCAATGAATGGAAACCCTCAAGGAGGATATTACAGTCAATCTCGTGATCTCACACATACTATACGTGGAATGTCACTTCTCCAAAGTATGTGATTCGGCTTCCACATACAATCATTTATCGACTTTCGGTGTAAGTAATTTTCTTTTGCTTCAAAATAGCTTGTCCAGACCTCCTTTTCGTGTCGGTAAAATGTCTACTGGTTTTTGTCAACACAGGAAATCGGTATCGAAAAGTTATTTTTAAGCGAAAAAAAATACTAACACCGAAAGTTGATAAATGACCGTGTATTTGACAAAAAAAAATTAGTCGTGCATGCGTATAGTAGTCCCCTTTTGTTCTACTATTCTATGAAAGTCTATACATATATATATATACTTTCACTTTCCCAAAATATAAATGGGTTATATTCCAAATTTGAAGATTAAACACGAAAATTATAACAAAAAAAGCTTACTGCAATAGTATGTTATATTACATTGAAACAAAAACATATATATACAACAATGTTTAAAAAAAAACAAATATGGGGAAACAACAATTACTAAAAATAATTTCGATCACATAACAATATGGTTTTTCATATTTTCGAGTTCCCATAAAAGGCAGAAACAAAAAAAAAACACCATATGATCCATCATGAGTTTATTCTTAACATTGTATTTGTATTGTATATTGTATAGTTAATTCGGGCACTCCCTCTTTTGGGGCAATATTTGTCAACTCATTATAAATTAGATTGTTTGGTTGATTAGCAAAGCATCCAAACTTTAAGGGTTCTAGAGTTTCAATACTGTATATAGAAAGAGGAATAAATGGAATTGGAATTTGAGGTGATGGCTGACTCACCCCCCATGGCCCCATTCCTACTAAATTTGTGTGCTCTCTCTCTCTCTCTCTCTGTAGTTTCCTGGTAAAACCCCCCCTGGCCCCTTATAAAGACTTTCTTGCATTGACTTCTTCCCTTTTACTTGCTAATTACCCTCTTTGTTACTTCTGCTTATAAACACTTGCTTGAATTGCTTTATTTCTCTCTTCTTCTTCTTCTTCTTCTTTTTTAAAAAAAAATAGCTTCTCTGCCCTTTTGGACAGCTAGATTCAACTCAGAGGTGGTTTTAATTTGAAATCTTCAATACAAATTAATACTCAACAAACCCATATATCCAATATTGCAGTACAGCTAATTAATTAATTAAGATTATACAAGTCAACAAAAATCAAAATGATAAAAATAAAATTGACGCCTTTCAGTGGTTTATGTTAAAAGTTACCACACACAAAATTGATGGAATCTTAAAAAAAAAACATGATTTCCCAGCAAAATATTTATGATTGATTAATTAATGAAAAATATAAATAAGATGAGTATATTTCAATAATACAGCTGGCAATACATGTATCAAATGTTTGGTTTCCCTTTAACACAGCTGAATTTCCTAGTAATTTACTACAATTAATTATAAGCTTGTACTTTACCACTATTTACAAAAACTATGGTGTGCTCTCATTAAATCAATCCCCTATTTAAACCACTTAACCAAACCCTAAATTCCTAAAAACAAATCCCCAATTTCTACTCATCTTCTTCCTCCTCCTCTCTCCCCTACCTTTAACCTAAACCCTACCATGGCCATCCCACTGGTTTTCTCTCAATTCCTTTTCCTCCTCCTCAAACTCAAACTTCTCTAGCATCTTTTTTTTATATATATAAACAAATAATACAGAATTAAATTGCTTTTGAATATCCTTTTCATTCCACTGATTAATCTTTAAAATTTCTTGTTTCTTCAGATTTCCCCCTTTTTGCTTCCTTTTCCAGTTGTTTGAATCTTCAACAAACAGATAAGCACAAAAAGAAAGAAAGGTTTCATCTTTTTAGGTTGATCCTCTGATTTACTTCAAAAAAAAAAGAGAGTTTTTTTTCTGTGGTGTGCGCCCCTCTTTCATCATCATCATCATCCTCAGCATCTTCAATTCATGGCTCCCCGATCTGCATCTGCTGCTGTTAGCTCAAACGGAAGGGGTCTTCCGAGGCGTGGTCAGATAAAAGCTCGCATTTTTAAGAGCATAATCAAGAAAGTAGCTGCAGCTGTTCTTATCGGGAGGATCGCAGCTCCAATGGCTTCCAAAGGCCGGAGATCCGATCTCCCTGTCATCCCCACTACTCCCCCAACGAGCTCCTACAGCTCTGATGGATGACAGTTATCTATCAGATCATATGATCTGAATTGATCACCTGGTCAACTACTCCACCGCAAGTATTATATTATATGTATAATGTATGTTCGTATTTTGAGATTCATACATCTATGTTTGTGTTCAATTTTCCCCATCTCTAATAGTTTTATTTTGGAGATGGGGATGGATTTGGATTTTGTGTTCTCCTACTTAACTCATTTTTGGGTTAGTTATTGTAGGAGTTGTGTATTTGTTTGTTGTAACGTTTTGTACTCTTTTTTTTGTACAATAAGAGCCTCTTTGATCTTCCGGCACCTCTCTCGGGTTTTTTTATGAGAAAGAGGTGTCGGATTCGAGGGGTCCACCTTGTCTAGTGTCTTATGTAAAAATATAGTGTAATATATGTTGGTTCTGTATTGTGAAATTCGTCATGGTGTTTTGTATTGTTGTTTCATTCTTGTTTGTGATGTTATGTTGTTCGTTGAGTTACGAAGAAACTTTTTAGTCTTTTGGGGATGAACACCAAATCAAGTTGAAAGTTCTAACTTGATTTAATTGATTAGGTAATATGTTGGTTGGTTGGGCACTGCCATACATTTTAAATCAACAACCAATCATTAGCTTACCAAATTATCTATTACGGTGTAATAAATTCGATTTCATTATTTGTGATTTGTTTTGTTGCTACCTTATTTGAATATAAACCCAAGGTGCACTTTTTTTTTAATCTTCACACCGTCTTGTTCCCTTATAGCCTTTATTTATTTATTTTTTTTACAAAAGAAAAGATTTGGAAAGTGTTAGAACTTAATTACTGACCCACTATCCAATAACGTGATCTTTTCTCTTTTCGTCTATAATTTTTTTTTACTTTGTAAATATCAATCAAATTATTTGTTCTAAAGTTTTTTGTGTGATGGAATATATAACTTTGAAGGACTTTTGTTGCTTTTTTTATTGTACTGAAGTTGAGACAAATTCGTTTGTAAGACCATGGGCAACGGAGATCTCCATGGCTCCAATTTGCCATCCACATCAGCAAAAAGAATGACATGGAGGAGAGATGAAGATTAGTGTCGAGGGAGGGGCGCGTATATTGGATCCGGTTGCAATGTGATTTTTTTTTTGCAGGAAAATGCGGCGTTTTGGCTAAAATAGGCCCAAAACGCCGCGTTTTGGGGCTGGACGGCCAATTGCAAATGCGCGCTGGCGCGTTGCCATTGGCCAGATTTTGGCCAATGGCAACGCGCCACGTGTCAGGGGTTTTAATTTTTATTAAAATCCCCATTTCACCCATAAAAATATTTTTTTAAAAAAAAATTTGAATAGGATTTTTTTTCTCTATCCAATGACAGCCACTTTGCATATATTTGGCGAAATTTTTTTTTTTTTGCTAAATTTACCATATGTTAAAGATTTATAGTCACATAAACAACATAAACTTACACCATAAAAATACATAAATTTGAACATTAAATAACAATACCCACTACACCCGGAACATGAAAACACACACACATATAATAAAACATAAAAATATACTACCAACTATATTTTTTCGTACAATTTGAACGGGTGAAATTTTAAAATTTCAAATATCAATGTTCAAATTTCAACTTTCAAATTTGAAATTTGAACAAAAACCGGATAGTTGAAATATTCGCCTATAAATACACATCGTATTTTATGACATAACTCACCCTTTCTTCCATCTTCTACTTCTACAAAAGACTTTGTTCACTCTTCACTTCCAAATACTCTCCTCACTCAAATGGACGATTACAATATCAAGAGATATTGTAATCAGCCATGGTTCGATGCAGAGGACAAGTATCAACTCAAGCGACTATGTAAAGAGGAGTTAATTTGAAGAGATTTTATACGATGGAAGCTGCAAAACCATGGACATTCTTCATCGTAGGATCTCAACTTTGCGTGATAAGAAACACCGACTGCAGAAGGATAATTCAGAACTCAGGTAAAAAATTGCTGATAAGGACAACCCTATTCAGGAGCTTACGGAAAAAATGTCGGAGCTAGCAATGGAGAACCACAAGCTGCGAGTGAAGATAGAAAAAATAGGGAAGATCATTGATGACAGCATGGACTAATATGTTTGTTATCGCTCGATTGTTATGTTTCAAGTATCTTTCATTTCGCATCGTATTTTATGTGTTGTTGTTTCATTTTGTCATATGTTTGTTAAATTGGAGTTTCACTTGATGTGTTATCTTAGGTGTAATGTCGTTTTAATTAATCAATGAAGTTCGACTTTTTTTAATAAAAAAAATTAGTATTGGGTTACATATAGTTAGCCTTATTTTTTTCCGTGTTTTTTCAGTTTATCAATTTAATAAAATATTTCTAAATTTAATTGTGTGCCTTTTTTTATTTTAATTATACGTATTAATATTATTAATATTGTATCATTAACAAAAAATTTCAAGTAAAACAAATTAACATTTAGCTTAATAAATAAAAAAGTGTATGAGTGAAATAAGAGCTGCGCGACTCTCTATTGTGGATGAAAAAAGTAAAAAGTTGAAAAGTTAGTGAAAATGTAACGTGGCATGAATAGTTGCTGGTGTGGCTGAAATGTGTTAAGAGTCGTGTGTCAATCTATGCATGGTCTAAGGCAGTAATGCTTTATTGCAGTCAACAACTTTGTTGTCCAAAAAATTATTACATACTCCGTATTTTATAAATTGATAGATGGTGGTACTGGTAAGTTAAACAAGTACCACCCTCAATGGATATGCTTTGTGTTTAAAGCTATCCCAAACAAATTGATTTTTTTTTTTTTATCTTTTTATGGATTAATTAATACTCCGTATTTGTATATTACGAAGTATTTCTTATGGATGATAATTAAAAATAACAACTCATAGTCATAATGACTCATCGGAATACTACGGTTTATACTTTATAATAATTTATATGCATCCCATGTCATCACTATTAGTTTCTTTAGAATTGGCAAACAAAAATATATCTTAATATGGTTTGACGTACGTTGTTGTGTTACTTTTTTCTTTAAAAAAAATTCTAAATATGGTTTGATCGGATTTAATTAACTTCATTTCTATATACATTTTTATTAATATTTGTATGGCTTATTACTTGGTTTATCCTCCAACCTAGGAATGAAAATGGAGGACGGATATCCATTTTACCCACTCCACCCGCACAATATTTTTAAAGGTGAAAATCCGTAAAAAAAAAAAAAAAGATAACGAATAATGCGGGTGATAGATGAAATGGGTGATCCCGCCCCAAATTGTTAATTTTCTTAGCTTAAGGATATGGATGTTCCAATATATATTTACTTACTTCTCAATATTTTATATTATTCTCGCATTTTAATATAGATTTTTTTTTGTACAAATATACATTTTATTTAATAGATATCTAATTTGATCCAATTAGTATCGTCCTAAGCAGCATAAGGATATTGCACGTCATTTTGACAGTTGTTCTTTTAATTTATAGACGATATATATCCTCAAAGGTTTCTCTATTTACTCTTCCGTTTATGATCGAGCAACCAAGATATTTGTCCAAACTTTTTTCATTTGTGATGCCCAGGCAACTCTCGATTTCACATATTCATGCTCTCGTTATGTCGCCGGTTGTTTGAAAGAAGGATTTGTGGTATTTCACTTTATGATCCGATTGTCTGGTATTTCACTTTATAATCCGATATTTGACAATATTCTTCCAATATTGTTTTTATCTTGTGGCATGCGGTGTTGTTTCTTTTTGTGAAAATAATGATGTCATTTGCAAAGGATAGAAAAGGGATACGCATGCCCTCTTTACCAAACTGAAATCCAATTGAACCACTTGGTTCAATGGATTCAAGTGTTAGCTTTCGTGATAGTACTTCTGCTCCAAGGATAAATAAAAATGTGTCTTTGTTGGGCTGGTCATTTAAGTGGGCCAGGTTGGGCCAATATGTTGATGGGCCAGGCCAAATTCACCTCCTAATTTGCTTTGCCAAGGTGTTTCATTTAGGGTTTGTTTGGCTTCCAAAAATACATTAATTATAATAAAGTCATTTTATTTCCATTTATATGAGAGTTTAGTTGTATATCTAAAAAAAAAACTCATAAAACCCAAGATTAAATAGATCAAACACTTGTATAAATCAACTGAAAATAATTGAATTATCAAACGTACGTGGATACAGTGAGGGCTCGTTTGGTTGAATGCGGGAAGTACAATTCCCGGGAACTTACTTCCCATGAATTAAATCCCCGTGAAATGTACTTCCCATGAATTGAAAAAAGTCGTTTGGTTGAATTATGTTTTTTACAAATATAAATAGAAAAATAAAGAAAATTACATTAAAAAGGGGTAGAAGTTGAACTTACCTAGTCCCTTCTAAGTAAGTGAACTTCCTACGATTTGGAGGAATTGAAATTCATGGAAAGTTGAATTCCTGTGTCTTTTTGTCAACCAAACACAGGAATATATTCTACTTCCTAAGTTTTTAAACTTCCTGGGTTTTTAACTGAGTAACCAAACGAGGCCTGAGTATATAATTAATTTAAAAAGGAAATAGAATTAATTAAACCCAAATAAATCACATGTGACAAATCATTAAAGTTAAATATTGTATTCTAGAACTTCCTTTTGTTTTTTTTATTTATTTGTTATTTTTTATGTTGTAATTAGCTATCCAGCTAGAGTAAAGTTGTAGATTCCATTGCTTTTGCGGTTTAGCCCGCCAAAACCTTGTGCGATCTCTGTATTAATTAAAATAAATTGAGTACATTTATTTGGAAAAAGGTCAGTTAATTCCCTAAGATTAATGTTCTAATAGCTGTTTTATGTTTTATGAATTCGAATACAGAATCACTTTTAGAAGACCCTGTCATTTTTTCACGTTTATATTACTGTAGTGTTTAGTGTTTACTACTTTTCTAACCTTTTGATTTTTTATGATTAATTAAAAAAAACCCAAATATAATTTTACATTAATATGAACATTATATTATATATGTAAATATATATGACTATGATATTATCCATTATTATATTTAGCGAATATTAACAATATAACACAAAATTCACTTGTACAGTATATATAGAAAGAACCGAAAGATTGCATAAAAAAAGAAAACTCTAAAACTTTTGCGATTCTCCAATATTCCTTTCTTGTATAAAAATAACGAAAACCATTATATTGATAGCTTGCAAGAGAAGCTCCAGATGCACATGACTATATATAAATATGAAAGCACAACCTAAGCTCATTTGAAGGCAAAGCATCAAAAAAACACTTTCCCAAGTTTGCAACAGACAAAAATATTATATGGAGACCCCAAAGAGCAACAAGTTGGGAAGACAAGTTTCATTGCCTCCCAAGAGAGGTCAGGTGAAGCTCATGATCGCCAGCAAGGTCTTGCACTTTGTGGCTAAACAACGACATCGATCAACCTAGCTAGCTAGCTCGCTATACTAAGCCGCTAGCTAGGCTGATCGAATCGTGACCTACTCCGCGACTTCTAGCTCCCAGAAATCTCTCTTCTGTTTAGACTTTTCTTGTTTTGGGTTTGTTGCGTTTTGATCGATTTACTATTCGATTGAGCATGAATCGCGGGGATTTGATTGTGTATTTAGTTAGGGTGTATGAATTTTAAGCTTTTGGGAACTAGCTATAGGTAAATGTTACAAATACTTTATAACTACTATAGTGTAAGTTATGATCGATTGCTCTTACGTACTTTGTGTAATATTGATGCGATCGGATGTATTTTTTTTACCATATATTATTTTAGGGGTTATTAATGGCACGAGTACGCATGACAATTTATCATTAACTACACAATCACAAATAAGGATGCTAAAATAAGACAGAGAGTCAAGCTCCACAACTAAGTTAAGGGAACAAAAACAATGAACTTGCAGTCATGCGAGTCAAATAGACTCCGCTAAGATTGTCTTACAAGACACACATAATATTTTTTTTTTGAAAGGGAAAAAATTTGGCTGAGTGGGGAAGCCAATCTGTTGGAAATAATGCTTGAATAAGGTTTTATAATGGATGCTGGAATAAAGTTTTATGGTGGGCTTTATTTTACGAAAACTTATCCATATTTAAAAGAAAAAAGAAAATGGTTTTTAAATTGGTTTTGAGGATTTTCCTCAACTACCTAAGTTGGTGGAAGAGTGGGGTGGTTTTTTTTACACGTTCTCTTCCTCTTAAAAAAGGGTTTTTAGGTTTTAGAAGATAGACGTGGTTTTCCACCTTCTTCATCTTCTCTAAGAAACGTTCTGAGTTCCTGGAAAGGTTCCAAACCTCATTTGGCGAGTGCACGCGATCGGAGGTGCTGTGTAACATTGAGGGGCGATGCCAGAAGCCGACTTGCACCGTGGTCGGGGCGAAATCGCTTCTAAGGCCGTGGGTTCGGATATATACCACGCCACAACAATTTGTGTTTTCAGATGAGTTTTCTACTTTGATTTTCAATGAGTTTGATCAATTTTAGAAATTAATTGATGGTTTTTACTAACACAATCTACCCAAGAACATCCCAACGGATGAGATCAGCAAGCTCCGAGTCGTTAGGGATAGACGGACTCGAGAAGACATGACCGAGGCGCCTCAAACGATCCACAACCCTATTGGCTTTCCTGTAAATGTGGTGAATCGGGGTTTAGGCAAATCGACGCAGAGAAAGAGTTAGGTCAGAAATTATCATTTCTACTTCCCCATGGGGAGACCAAATACCTTTAAGGCATTTTATAATAGAGAGATTATCTCCTCTATGAATAAATGGGTGATGTGCAAATTCAAGGCAGCTTGGATACCAGTCCATAGTGCATACATAGCCTTCAATACCAATGACCGAGTTCAATGCGGAAGAACCGGCCTTAGAACAGATAGGGTTTCCCAACTAGTCCCTGATGATGTAGCCAAAGGTGCCATTGTTTGTTGCAGAAAATGCTCTGTCAAAATTGAGCTTATGATAGTTTGAGGGTAGTTTAATCCATTTAGTTTTAGATCGGTGTTTTATGCGCGGATCGTTACTAATTTTTTATGCAAAATCTTCATCTATTAGTTTAGCTTTGTTCCAGTTATAGATTTGTTCATTTGTATAAGCAGCTATGGTTCTCAGGTTAGGTTTTATATTTTCAAAGAGAGCTTTGTTCCTAAAATACCAAACACATTACCAAATTGTTGCAATTTTGGTGAAGTTTTGTTCTCCTATGTCTTTTCTAGTGCTGCACATCATATCCGTGATGTTTTGAGGTTGCGATTGTATTGTTAGGAGTCTAGATGATAGTTTAGGGTCCATTATTTGCACAATTGCTTTTGTAATTGGACAGTCTATAAGGAGGTGTGGTAATTCTTCATAGCTAGAATCGCAAAGTGGACAGTTTGAGGGGACACCCACTCCACGGTTAGCGAGCTTTACGGACGTTGGGATGCCGTTTTTTAATATACGCCAGAGAAATTCCTTAACTTTAGGGAGTGTCTCTAGTTGGCAAATCCAGCTTAGGTTTGAACGAGTATGTTGTTTTGCATGATGGAGCATGTCAATCGCTGATTTTGTAGAGAACCAACCTTTCCTGCTCCATTTCCAGTAGAGTCTCTCATGGTCAGTATTTTGTGGAATTAGTGTAAGGAGGATGATGTTAATAGTGTTTTCGTCAAGTTGATCTTTTAGTTCCTCGTTTAATCTGTGGGTATTCCATGTTTTAGTATTTTGAATGAAGTGGCTTACTTTGATGGAATGAGTTTAGCTTGGTGATATCCTTTACGAGTTCAATAAGAGGAACCAGACCACACCATTGATCTGTCCAAAAATTTATAGCTTCCCCGTTACCAATGGACCATCTGATGCCTTTTTTGAAAATTGAGATGAGGTTTGACAACTTTGACCATTGCCAAGAGGAGTTTCCTTTTCGTTTATATTGCAGAATGTGTCGATTCTTAAGGTATTTTTAAGTGATCACTGTGACCCAGGGGTTAGTTGGTTCAACTAGGATTTTCTAGATCAATTTGAGTTGTACAGCAGTGCTCATGTCTTCGGAGCTATGAAGACCCAGGCTGCCATTATGTTTGGATTTGCAGACATCAAACTTGTTGATAAGAGGTTTGTGCTTAGGCTCTTTATTACAGAGGAAATGCCTATTTATTTTGTCGAGTTCAATGTGGATGAATGTGGAAAGCATGAAACATTGCATTAGATATAAAGATTTATCTGCCAATGTTGATTTTATTAGTGTGCATCGTCCTTGTTGCGAGAGGGCGTTAGCCTTCCACTTACCAAGCTGGGTTTTGGTGGAGTCTAGAATATCGGTGAATGTGTCTTTGGTGACCCGTCCGGAGATAATTGGGCAACCCAAATATTTGCCAAGGTTGGTTGTGAAAGTGATGCCTAGTTCATTGTGGATGATAGTTTTGGTGTGATTGTTTGTGAGACACACCTGATATTTGAAAGATGATCTTTCAAAACGTCTTATCCTAAACGAAGAGAAAATGCAAAATTAGCTAACGAGTACGTGAATCTATTGCCTCCTTGTAGTACAATACAAAATTTTATGATCCAGTCTCGTTTGATGAAGCCTTGACAGCGAGCAACCAGACTAGACAGTAGATGCACTTCATCCACACCCTTCTGCATATGTCCCAGTAGTCAATTTACACGTACTCTCAATCTCCAAAATCCGCACTCCCATGCAATAATCCAAACCCAAAATACACAGTCACTCGTTAGAATTCAGCCATAAGAGCTATAGCAATTCCCACATAAGCAGCATAACCAACTTTTATAACATAAAGTCCATTAATAAGACTAGAAAATAGCTGTCGATAAGATGATATCCGAAAATTTCCAAAAAAATATATTCAAAATGATCTTTCTCATCTCCTCTCACTCTCTATTTTCTCTTCTCATTCTCTCTCATTCTTCCATTCTCTCCAATGACAAATGGCTGCCACCCCTAACAACCATGAACTTCTAGACGAAGTTGACTCTCTAGCATTGAAGATGTAATAGGAGATCATGGAGACCAAATGAGGAATGGCGCTGGTGAAAAAACAAGGTGTTAATATGCCTTGAATCACTATTGACCAACGACGCATCGGGGGGTCCGGGGGGCTCCACCCCCGGCGGTCGGGAGGGTTGGGGGGCAGTGCCACCCCGCCTTTTGGTATGCAATGTTTATTGTAAACGGGTCTATCATCTATTTATTTTGGGCTTTTGGTCCATTGTCTGTTTAGGGTTTCATGAGTCATGAAACGCTGACCCCATGTAACCCTAATCTATTTTCGCTTCATCTAGTACAAAACTGGTTCTCTACCCGTGGATGTAGATAACGCTTTGTTGCCGAACAACGTAAATCTCTGTGTCTTTCTTCGCTATTATCATTCGTTTGATATTAAGGGGTTGAAGTTTGATTCTGGCCCTTCTTTGTTCTCCAGGTTTCAGTCAAGAGGTCCACAGGCTAAACCACTTGCACAAGGAATTTCTCTTTTGATGTTTCTCAATTCATATTCTCCTTTAATTTTTTTAGGACGAGGTTTTGGTGTAGAGATCAATGAGATCGATTGCGTTGCCGAGATTGCATTGATTTCAGCATTTTGAGAATGTGAATGTGTTGATGATTAGCATTTTCGTGGGTAGTAAAAAGTGAATTTGTGGTTAGTTTGCTACTGTGATTGAGTTTCCTTTGTTTAGAGCTTTGGATATTGACAATTTCAACAATATGTCAATCTTGAGTAATATCATGAGTAATTAACTAACCTTGAGTAAAAAAAAAACGTTTTTTTTTATCTTGAGTAATTGACATATATATATATAAGTATTAATGAAACGTTTTTAGTGGGGGGGGGGGATCGGGCTTCTTTGGGCCCAAAGAACAACCCACGGGCTCAAGCTCGGGCCCCTCATGCCCAAGGAAAACCCAACGCCACTGAAGCACCAGATCAAAGAAAGGCGATCAGAAACACAAGGCAAAAGAAACGAGCCACCTCTCCGGCGACCACCACCCGAGAAGGGGATGAAGGGGCGGACCACCAGAGAGGGGAGGGATTCACGGACACGCCAAGAATGCACACCAAGACAAGTGGCACACGCCAACATTCAATCGGTCAATCAGATTGACAGACGTCGTTGTAGGCCAAGCAAGGTCGAGCCAAGCTCAGGCGTGGGAAGACGACGACGAAGATAGGAAGAGTCGTACACCGCTCCCGGAGTTTAGATCGGAATAGATTGGGGGAGATTGGGCGGGATAGAGAATAGAGACCGGCCCCGGCACCGAGCAAAGCCATCGCCGACAGACGTCAAAGCAAGCCAGGGCCAAGAACCGGTGTGGGAAGACGACGGTGGAGATAGGAGGAGCATGGCGCCGCCCCTGGGTTCGAAAACGAGACATTTAGGGGGAGATTGGACTAGATAGGGGGTGGAGACCAGCGCCGGCACCGAGTATAGCCGGCGACGACGAGCCCCACCGGATATAGAGTTGGGAAGACGATGGGAAACGAAGCCATTGGAAGGAGATAAGGGTTTGGATGCTCAAATTGAGCAAAGCTGAAATTGGGACCAAGAACCCAGAAACAGTAGAAGCCCCAATTTGATTTGGGATTTTGATTGAAATCCGAGAATGGGTTTTCAGATTTGATTATTCTAGTTCTTGTTCATCTTCAGTGACACTGGAATAAGGCTTTGACAGAGTCACTGCGGTACTGAAGCAGCCGAAGCTCGGTTAGGGCGTCCGAAGCCGGGTTGGGCCAAACTAAGCCGAAGATGGAGCTCCCTCTCTCTAGATTTTCTAGAGAGAGGAGAGAGTTTTAGCGTAATTATAAATAATAATAACTAGCCATCCAAATGAACACTGTGAAATGTTTTTTTTTTAAATATTGTAAAAGAAAGGAAAAGAGAAAATACTTATGGGACAAACTGAAAAAGAGTAATTTATTGAGACAATATGTAATGATTATATAATCTGACATAAAAAAAATTAAATAATCAAAATATCAAATAATAATGATCAAAGCTTACCTCTTAAAACATTCTATAAAACTGATAAGAGGGAGTACAATTTTTTTTTTAATCCGCTCTTATGAATGGATAGTCGTTTATGCTTTGTGTTTCATGAATTATATAATCGGTAAACTTTATTGTTAATTAATTTTAATTTTAAGATATAACTTCGCCGATGATCCTCAATCCTCAATTATGATCCTTCGTATTTTTTTATTGGTTGAAAATAATTAAAAAATTATTTATTTATTAAGAAAAATAATAAAATAATTTGGCCTATTCAATCAAGAGATATAAACTATATAATGGATTGTAATTATGGACTAGAGTATGTCAACCTAACTTCATCAAACTTACGTGGTAGACATTGAACTCGTCTATATATACGAACTCCGTTATAAGTGCCAATGCATTTCAATATGATTCAATTAAATGACGGGGCATTAATGGTCATTGGTAAAAATCAAACTTCTCACAGTTTGTGAGAATGTGCCGGTGTGATGGTATGTCGCTTGACTTTTCCGATTCAATTTGTAAAAAATTAGTTGATAACCTCATAAGAGTAAGTTCAGTAATTTCTCTACCAATTCTTTGAAATAAAGTAAAAAATATCAAAATCTCTAAAAATTTTACACTTTAACTACAACAATTTTTGTATTTTACAAATTTCTGCATTTATTACATACTACATATACTCTGTCGTTTTGATGTCTTGTATGGGTTGATTGGGTGTTTCTTTCTTCTATGTTGTTTTGTGATGATTGTGTTATGTTTGTATTGACGGTTTCCGTGTGCCGACTTCGTCGGCCCTCGAGTTACAGGTATGCCTGACATCGAATTTTTACCTAATCAAAAAAAAGAAAAATATACTCTCTATTTCAAACAATTTCAATTTTAGCGATCCTTAAACTTTATACAAATTGTTAAATAATTTCATACAACTAGATGAACATAAATTCTAAGTTAAAATTTTCAAAAATGTAAATAAGTTTAATTGAATATGAAGTTTAACATTTAAACTTAACATAACTTCGAATATAAACTAGTATAAGTTTGACATTTACGTATAACATGAGTTTTAACATAACTTAAAACTAACACGTTTAAATTAAATATCGAGTTAATTCTAGCAAAACATTCAATTTAATTTAATTATAACAAATACTCCTAACTTAATTTTTGTATAAATATAACAAAATTGTCCAATAGTTGATGAATTAAAATGAATTTGCATTGATATTGAGAAGAATTAAATTTTAGAGTTTTACCATCGTCCTCTAAATTTATAAAGTTTCTCTATTTTAGAGATGAATATAGAGGAACTGTTGAACCTAAAAAAAACTCATATTTTCTCTAAAAATTTAATTATATCTATTTTACAAGAGCGGTTGACTTGCCCTAACTCGCGCGTAGAAAGAAAGTAAATAAACATAACGAGGCATTAGAGCATCCCCAAGAGATTCCCCATCTTCATTTTTTGGAGAATGTTGGGATGGTTTTTGCTCCAAGAGCTCCCCATTATATTCTCCAAAATAGAGAATGGATGAAAAATATAGAGGTCATTCCCTAAATTTGGAGCAAACTCTATATATTTTGGGGTGAATTCTATAATGGGAAAACTGTTGGAATGAGGCAAAAAAAAAATATTCAGAATATTTGATTTCTCATTCTCTATTTTGGAGATTGTTTTAGGGAAGCTCTTGGGAATGCTCTCAGAACATTGGAGTCACTTTCTAAAAGGGATTCAAATTTCAAACCGGAGTAAAGGTGGGATACACCGACCGACGACGCCGACCCTACTCTCTCTCTCTCCCTTCGCCAACCCGGTGACTGCTGACGTCACTCCTTCCTCTATCACTAGTCACCAACCTCACTTTACGAATCCCACTTTTTTGAATTTGATTATTTGGATCTTCTCTCAGTTTCAGAAATCCCCAAACACAGGGAGAGAGAGATCAGAGAGCTAGAAGAAGAGATGGAGAACGAACCTAGGAGAGTAGAGGTGACGGGGATCCCCACCCATGACGGAGCCTACCTTCTCTACAACATTCTCGGCAATGTCTTCCAGGTCTCCTCCAAATACCTGCCCCCTATTCAGCCTGTTGGTCGCGGCGCTTACGGCATCGTCTGGTACTCTCTCTCTCTCTCTCTCTCTCTCTCTCTCTCTCTCTCTCTCTCTCTCTCTCTCTCTCTCTCTCTCTCTCTCTCTCTCTCTCTCTCTCTCTCTCTCTCTCTCTCTCTCTCTCTCTCTCTCTCTTAGATTCCAGCTGTTTGGATATTGTTTCGATTTGGCGATATTTGATTAGGTTAGTATGCACTGATGTGCTCACTGCTGAATTTCATGAACTTCGAGTTCTTTCACTCTACTCTGAGAAATTAGGGTTTTAGAGTTTTGAGGTTTGGGATGGGAGTATGATTGTTGATAAAAGCCTTTAAGCTTGTGATTGGACAATTGAGCTTGAATATCCTAAAAGATGAAGTCCCTTGAGAACTACTGGATTTCAGATTCTAGGTCCAATCTGAATGTACTTTATGCTTTGTTTGGATTGGATTTTAGTCCTATCCAAATTAATCTCAACTCTATGAGTTATTAACATACCATATTTAAAATCATATGCATGAACAAATTTGTTGTATATCTCAAGGTTGTAGGATTTGGTCCTCAAATCCTATGTTTGGAATGGGAGTTGCAATCAATGTTGGCCCTCCCAACTTATATTGGGAGGGGCCCTAAGACAAATGATTATATCATAGTTTGTCTGTGTAGGAATTCCCCAGCTTATATCAGAAATGGGAATTGAAAAGTCAGTCTGAGAATTCAATTCCTGTGGTTTTGCATTCCCCATTCATTCTCCAACCCATTCTGAAAATGATACCCGAGTATTGAAAAGTCTGTCTGAGAATTCAATTCCTGTGGTTTTGCATTCCCCACTCATTCTCCGACCCATTCTGAAAATGATACCTGAGTATTGAAAAGTCCAATCATCAATCATTCATAATAAGTTCTGCTGATAGTGGGTTCAAATATTGTGGACATGCTAACCATAGTTACTAGTTTCACATTAAGTGGTTATCTCATCTCAATAAAATAGCTGTATTGCTTTTATAAGGTTGTGACTTGAAATTGTCCAATACCTTTTAATCAGTAAACCTATCAATTTTAGTTTTCTTATTTGTTTTTTTGCACCTTCTTTTTCCTTTACCTTGTAAGATGTCATATTAGTTACTGTAGAGTGGGCATAACAGGGCAATATAATCCATGGATTTAACTCCCATAAGGCATAGAATCTTGTTTCTGTAGTCCTTGGACTCCTTGTCAATGTTTTGGAGTTTTGATCTGCTCTCCAGCTCAATAGATTGCTTTCTGATAATCTGATACATTGCCTTTTGTGTACCAAAGTTTAGTTATTGATATATTTTAACTTTTTATTTTTGTCTGGGGATTCCTTGTGAAACAGTCTCTTGCCAACATCATTATCTAGTCTCTACTTGGGCTTTTTTTGTTGTAACTGCGGTTGACATATCTTGTTTTCTTTCTTGCTACATACTTCTTAATGCAAAATTTTCAACAGGGTAGAATGATACTACCTGTGATATTATATTAACCTTATGCTCTAATAAGTAAGATAACTAGTTGCATTGTTGAGCTATGCCGTGAGCTAATATGGTATGCTTCTAGTTTTTTGAATTGACTAAGCCGACCTTTGGATTCTTTTGTTGCAGCTGTGCAAGAAACTCTGAGACAAATGAAGAGGTTGCAATTAAGAAGATTGCTGATGCCTTTAACAACAGGATTGATGCAAAAAGAACACTGCGTGAAATCAAACTTCTTTCCCATATGGACCATGACAATGTAAACAGAGTTCCCTCAGCGAAAGCTTAAATTAGTTGCCTTAACATATGGTTATTGTTAAGGTGGCAATTGTCTTGATGAGATTCATTCACATTGCTTTTTTAGCTTTATGTTTTTATGTCTAGTAACCATTTTTTATTCCATATTTTCAGCTGCTGTAGTATCCATTAATTCATATGATTCTTGCTGTCAATAATTGCATCTCTGTGATATTTGTTTTTTTAATATTTTTGGATAACTTTGATGGTTATTAGTTGTGGATTTCCCATTGGACTTTTTTTTTTACCTAACAAGTAATGTTTTGCAGGTTATCAAAATCAAGGACATCATAAAGCCACCTGAAAAGAGGCAATTCAACGATGTCTACATTGTTTATGAATTGATGGACACTGATCTGCATCAAATAATACGTTCCAATCAGGAGCTCACAGATGATCACTGCCAGGTGATTTGGTGTCCTCTTTGATTTTTATGTTACATGAATCATCTCTTAGTTTGTCATTTGCATCAACAGTACTTACAAACTTGTGGCACTGTACGATGCTTGGTTGTCATTGAATGCTTTACATATTGAGGTTTACATTGGGATTTATTAGACTATCCAGGAAAAAGCTTACCATCCTTTTTTGGGTAAAAGTAGTGATGTCAAGTTATTACTATCATGGCTTTGGTCAAGCTGCAATAAACAGATACTAAAAAGAGCTAGGGACTGTGATACCATGAGGATTTTCTTGTCTCTCAGTTCAATAGTGTTGGAGGGGTGATCATAGAAAGCATAGTTAAATTTGTGCTGAATAAATGCTCCATGATTCTATTCCGTTCCCGACATCTTGTAGTTTAGGGCTGTTTGTGCGTTAGGTTCTTGTAGTTTGTAGTGTTCAACTGAAAGCCATTTGGCATGCTGGAAATGAAGTGCATTTGGTGATTTGAGCTATTCGTACAGGTTTGATTTTTAATATCCGATATTTGTGTAGTTTCTCTCATACACTATGGTGAGCAGTGACATATTTGTGCAGTTTCCATCTATTTCAACAAGTGACTCATTTTGAACACAGTTTTCATTTTCCCCTTGCAGTATTTCCTGTATCAAATATTGCGTGGGCTGAAGTATATACATTCTGCAAATGTTTTACACCGGGATCTCAAACCAAGCAATTTGCTTTTGAATGCCAATTGCGATGTCAAGATATGCGACTTTGGGTTGGCAAGAACAACATCTGAGACAGACTTTATGACTGAATATGTTGTAACTAGATGGTACAGAGCTCCTGAATTGTTGCTCAATTGTTCAGAGTATACAGGAGCTATTGATATCTGGTCAGTGGGCTGCATTATGATGGAGATTCTTAGAAGGGAACCCCTCTTTCCTGGCAAAGATTATCTGCAGCAGTTGGGACTTATCAATGAGGTTGTCGCTCTTCACTTTATTTCAGTGTAAGTTAGGAGTTTTTGACACTTTTGCAATACTAATTATTTCTTTTTATGATGTTTTCAACAAAACAGCTTCTGGGTTCTCCTGAAGATCCCGATCTCGGGTTCTTGAGGAGTGATAATGCTAAGAGGTATGTGAAGCAGCTGCCTCAAGTTCCAAAGGAGCCTTTTTTGCAGAAGTTTCCGAATCTTTCTCCCGTAGCACTTGATCTTGCAGAGAAAATGCTGGTTTTTGATCCCAGAAAGCGAATAACAGGTATGGTCTCTTCTGCTTGGATATTTCGAAATTCTTCTTCTCATGCTCCCTATATCCTAATATTGTTTCCTTTCATGATGATCCAATAATAGTTGAAGAAGCATTGAACCACCCATATCTATCCGGTCTCCACGAGATCAACGAGGAGCCTACTTGCCCATCTCCTTTTGTGTTTGATTTCGAGCAAGCATCCTTGGACGAGGAAGACATAAAGGAGCTCATATGGAAGGAGACTCTGAAATTCTACCCAGATGATAAAATGGCAGAATGATAAGTGTTGAAAAAGGCCCCGCCAAGGCTCGCGCCCTGAGCCTTGGCCTTGAATCTCTGGCTGCAATGCCTTTCGTCACCTTGGCTCAAAGGCCCGTGCCTTTCGAACCAAGGCTATTGGTGTGGATTTTTTTCCCCAAGGAAACCGCGGATCTTTGTAAAGAAGTCACTTTATAACTTTTTATCTATAAATATTAAGACAAACGGATTTGCTATCCGCACGACACTGTCTCGCTAGGCGCACGGTGCCAACCTCCGCTGCTGGTGTCGGTGGACAAAATGCCGACCCCGTCTGCAAGTGTCGATGGACATGACTTGAGCGCTTTCCATCTCTGATGCTGCCCCACTGCAAACTTGAGACCTAGCGTTGTTTTGGCTCCTTGAACTCCTTAGGGGTTTGATTTGGTCAAGTCTTTGAAAAACTCTACTGATGTATCGTCTGACTAAAAAGCTCTTCTTCATGAACAATGAAGACCAGCATGATTCTATGTACTCTATTAATTTATGGATGAAAACCTATGATTGATGAGATTGTCTTGAAAATGCATACACCAATTCCCAATTGATGAAGAAGATAAATAATCTACCACACAGGCTGTGAAATGCCAAGCAACACAATCGATCACTCATATTGCCTCGACTCGATGTGTCGGTGGACAAAATACCGACCCTCGTCTACAGGTGTCGATGAAATGGTCACTGCCTCCAGAGGTCGACGTCAGCACCGCCTCTAGAGGTCGACGTCAGCACCGTGTGGATTGCGATAATATGGCCGTCCATATAACATCCCCTAAGACAAATCACGAATTTTCTTCATTCACCTTCACACATTTGCCTTTTGATTTTTCATATAGAGGAAAACATAACTTTTTTTGCCTTTCAACAAAGCAAATAAGTAATCCTTCTGTTTAAGTTCAAACAGGATTAGATATTTCTATTTTAATATACTCCCTCCGGACTCCGTTCGCGAAAATATGTTATTTTAGAAGTTCGATTTTGTTCATAAAAACATGTCATTGTAGATATTTTAGCTTTTGCTTTACGAAAATGTCTTGACATGATTGATGGATTGTGAGTTGTAATTTTAGATAAAGTAAAAAAATAGAGTAATAAATGAGGGTAAATTAGTAAAAAAAATATATATTATTATCTTTTTTAAAAATTGTGTCCGAGACTAAAATGACAAGTTTTCACGGACGCAGGGAGTATGTAAGTTGATGATTGATCGACGGTATATGAGAGTAAAAACCTACATTATTAAGATAATAACTTGGGTTTACACACCTATCTTTGATCTATAAAACACATGTGACACTTAATTGGTACTTGACTTACTTTGAAGAAACCCAAAAATTTAATTAGTTTTAACTTAAAATGTTTTTAATTTAAATCTTAGAAACTGGGGTCACATGCATAGTTGTTGTTACAAGGTTGGAGTTTTTGGGGTTATGGGAAAATGACAAACATACTAATATTCTGGAATAATGGTCCGACCGATCCGCATTTGTAGGGTGGTTTTTACCCCAATTTTAATTATTTTTAATATTAATTCATAATTCCCCATGTAAACTTCGATAATTTAATTTTTGTCTTTAAATTCTTATTTTAATTAATGGAATCAAAATTGGAGATGGAAACTGGAAATTGAATTGCTTTCCAGAAAGTGCAAGTGGTCAGAGAGTTGACCTTCGAGTCCACAACCATGAGAGTTTTCCTTTTTTTTTTAAAAAAAAAAAATAGAATGTCTCAATTCTCAATATGCATTATTATTAATGTATTATTTATCAATATCCAAACAAATAGTGCCTTTATTTATTGATTAAGACATAGACAAGAAAATTAGAAACAAGGTACCAATTTCAACTTTCAAGTGGATTTTAGACTAAAAGAGTATATATAAAAATACTAATTTTCGTAAACAAGATAATTTTGTTTAGGAGTATAGATTTAACACTTTGTGTAAATAGGTGCCAAACACCCCTTAGCAATTCAAGCTCATAGTTGAATGGAAAACTAATTGATTATGTGACTATTTCAAAAAATATATGTGATTATTAATTTGTTTATTGTAATTGAAGCGAAAACTAATGGAAACATATATTAAAGGTGTATTTGGATTTCAAGTGTTTATAATTATAATGCAATTACAACATATACATTTGAAAAGCGTTTGTTTAATACCGTTATACTATATTTAAAATGACATAAATTTAATAGAAAATGATTTATAAATTATGTAACCATCACTATTTTAATATATAATTAATTAATTAATTGTATTTTATTTTAAATTTATACTCTGTTAATTAAAACTTGTCATTTACTATTCATGTACGCTTTTTTAGAATGATAAAAACTATATGAAATATTAACTTTTTTTTTAAATTTGTTTTTATAAATTCATACTTAATAGTAACAAGTATGAAATTATTAAAAAAATATTTAAAAAGTTAATATTTTATATAGTTTTTAACACCTCAAAAAGCGTGCATGAATAGTAAAACGTCAAGTTTTAATTAATGGAGGACATATTATAAATTATGCTAAACAAATATGTTCCAAGTATTTATATTTATAATTAGATCATTGTTATTAATTATAAACCCTAATTTATTTCACTAAGGACGTTATATATTATCCTACCAATTCAAGGACTGTTAATTTTCTGCAGTACGTATTCCCTTTATCTATCAACTTAATGGAAAATATTTAATTTAATTGGTACATAATTTGAGTTCAATATAATATGAAATACAATTTGTTCTATAATAAAATTAACATGCATGTTGTACGTAAACCAGGGAAGGCAACCATATATATTATACATATATTAATGCATGATTTATATTCAACTTGTGAACGGAATAATGCAGTCAGATGGTGATGCTCCACCTAAATACATGCAGAATAATATTATCTTTAATTATAAATATGATAAGTACTTATAGGTAGATACAAACCATATATATTATTCTAAAATACTTTAAATTCATTTTAAAAATGATGCTATAACAATACCATATCTCTGTGCGGATCTCAAAGAATTATTAAATTGTTGTACATTTGTGTTTTTATTCAAATGACTAATCAATGATATTTAAATGAATTGATCCTTTGTCTATATCTCCAAAATCAACCAAAGCCAAAGGTGCCTTTTGGTAGATGTGAAGGAGAATGAAAACGGATACAATGCAAAGCACATCTTTTATATATCCATCACAATATATTTAACTCTTATTTTTTTAACCATCATAATATATTTAACTTGAATTTACTTGCTAATTGTCTCTACATTGACATATGTCTAGGCAATTTTTTATTTTTTTTATTTTTTTGTAGAGACATGTCTATGAAGTTGAACCAGAATGGACGAGGATCGACAATCAACACCACTACCTAGTTTTTCTGACATGCATGGTGTATGGATAGCTAACAAACTGAGCATTGGATTCTGTCAAAGTCAGGCGTAGTGGCGGAATCTAAGATGTCTGATCGGGGACCAAAAAATATATTTGGGTATTTTTGTTGTTTTATATCAAGTATATAAAAATTTTAAAAAATATTGTTTCATAAGGGAGTTATGGAGATTTGCTCTTTTAACTTGTTGATTAAAATACCCATTAATATAACTAAACTAAAGTAATTAATTGTTAAAATGGTCTTTCTATCGTATGCCAACCAATTTGAGAAAGATTCCCTAACAAAAACAAGTGAACCCTAATAATCTAATTTAAAATTTGGTTAAAATATTTTAATTAAGAAGTTGTTTTTCTAAAACATGAATATTATCATATATCTTAAAGGCATAGGATAGAAAAACCGTTATTAAAATGATCTTTTACTATTTATATATCATAATATATATAGTCCAAGGGATCATGACCACCTCCCGCCCCAATTGAGTTCTGCCCCTAATCAGGTGGGCTAATAAACGTAAGTCGTACATATAAATATAAATTTAACAATCTTAAAACCAAATGATCGATGTTTTTTTTTTATTAAAAAATATTAATGACTTTAAGGTAGTTGAAGGTTTTGAAAATTGATCAATGATGTGGGGGTCACACGCCCAAGCGCAAATGCGCTAACAAAGACAAGCGCACAAGCCGAGTGGGGTTCTATCCTAAAACCAATTGGTATTAAGAGGAGTAACCCACTGACTTATGTACAGAACTTGGATTTCAATTTATAATTAATGTGGGATACTATCACAATATCACATATTCTCAATAAATATAATATAGGACATTAATTAATACATTTACGTACTCTTTATTTTCAAACCAAACTACCATAGTTGAAATTTTTTTCATTATTTTGGATGTTCTATAATGCATCCAGTGTTCTAAAAATCACGCCTAGGCGCTAGGCGGAAAGGGACCTTGGAATTTTGAAGCCTATACATGCCTCTAGGCGGAAATCCCCCTAGGCACTGCCTAGACCCACCTAGATCCGTCTAGGCACCGTCTAGTCCCGCCTACCACGAAGATTATTCGGTTTTAACTTTTAGGCATGTGATTAGTCAACTTAGGGTTTTTTATCCCCCAAGTCGAGATATATTTGCTTCTGAGTTGAACCTATGATTTTGGATTTTAGGACGTTTAGAATCGTTAGTCGGACGCGTACTTTTACGTTTTATCTACTTTAATATTAGTTAATCACCGCAAATTTGGATTTATGGGTGATATTGTGGATTATTATTACATTATATGAATTATTAATATATGTTATAAGTTAAAAGATACAGAAATAATCAAGTTTGTTCTAAGTCCGCATAGGCACCCACCTAGCCGCCTAGGCGCTAGGTGGTCACCCGCCTTTGGTTATAAATCTCGGGCACGTGACCCAGTCGGCAAGAGTCATATACCAGGTAAATCGACTTACATCGACCGGCTAGACCCAATGGTAAGAAGTAAGATGAACTTTGATTTTTTTACCAAAAAAATGGCGGAGGCAGGAATTGAACCCAAAACCTCCCATTAACCCCTTTACTCCTTACCATTGAGTCATCTCATCAGGGGCATATTAATTAATTGCTAATCTGGCCTTACTAAAAGTGGTCAATAGTACAAGGGTATTTAAGCTTTATTAAAACTTGTGTAAACACCTAACGACATCCTACATATTTGATTGGAGGGAGTACTTTTTTTTTTGGATATGGTCAAGGAATAAATATAAGAAAATAACAAAATATTGTTTTATCTACCAAGAATATGTAAATAAGGCTTTTAAATTGTATTGACACGTAATAATACCCCATCGTCAAACATCCCTAAAAGTATAGGATAAGATTTTAAATTGGGAATGATTCTTTACTAAAAAAAATCGACCCTAAAAATCTAATTAAAAAAAACTAAACTAATTAAAATTTAAAATATATATATATATATATATATTTTATATTTTTTTATCAGGAACATGCCCTTAGAACATGAAATAAAAAAACCGTATTATTATTATTATTATTATTATTATTATTATTATTATTATTATTATTATTATTATTATTATTATTATTATTATTATTATTATCATTATTATCATTATTATTATTATTATTATTATTATTATTATTATTATTATTATATCGAAGTTACGTTGGTGTGTTGAAACATCCTTGTAATTTCCTTTAGTGTCACTGTTTCTATTTCCTTTTATTTTTTAGAGTTGCATAAGTTAGCTAGCTGACATGGTCAACCGCTATATATAGCTTGAGTTTAATTAATTGTATTGAAGTTTAATTAATTGTTATTGTTGGGAAAATCATTTGCAACAAAAATATCGCAAATCTTTGAATTAAATACTTTCAAAATCTCTATATGAGATAACGTACGTCTCGATCATCTTCTACTGAAGTTTATCCAACGTACTCAAAGTGGATCATTACGTACGCTATATATACATATATAGCCAGTTTTGATACAAAAAAGAAAGAAATTAGATTAATTCAGACAAATGAATACAGGAAAGTTAACAGTGATAAATCTGAAATACAACGTTTGCCCATCCATTTGAATGAATTTTGATCGAAGGCATCGATTTTTTTTTTATCTCTCTGTATACAGCAAAACATGGATCGAATAATCTTACAGAATCAAGTACACTTAATTTAAAATGAATTCCAGAAAGCGACGTCGTTTCTCTCTCTCTCTCTCAGTCTCAGAATGAGAACTTGATCGATCGTGCTCTGTACCTGTGTCTGACAAAATTCATCTGCTTCGGTAAAAATTTATAGAAATTGCACGTAAATACAGAATCCGCGGCCGGCCCCCATTATGGAATGTTTGAGGCCGGTAAAAAAAAAATCCAAATTACCTTTCTGAGAAAACACAAAACCTAATCCATATATGGGTTATTTCATGTAGTACTAATTATGATTTCTAAATAATTTAAACTATTAATTAAAAAATGTTTTTATCAGATTCACAAATCACAACTAGTGAGTGGCTTTTTCTCTTTTATCGTAAATTTTGTCTCCAAACCCTAAGAATCCTAAAAATGACACTTTTAAGTTTTAACCCGTATTAGGTCCCTTTTTATTTTATTTTAAAAATAAGTTTTGGGATAAGATAGATTTTCCACTTACACGGGGTGTGCAAGCTAGTTAATTATTACCACCCGCCCCGCATATTTAAATTTTTGTTGGGAGATGTGAATGAGACCAAAAGAATCCCGCATCGAAAGTTGAGTAAAATAAGTCTTATTATATAAGTCGGTGGATGGTGGGCAACTTCTTCTATTGCTAATTAGTTTTAGAATGGAACTTCACTTGGTTTGTGTGCTAGGCTACTAGCACATGTGCACATGATCCTCAATTACTAATCCGAGTCGGACTTTGATATGGTATTAGAGCAGTTAACCTAACGGCTCATCTTTCAATCACAAGCCTTAGTATATAACTCGGTGGGCTACTGTGCCTGTGCACACAACCTCCAGTCATTGGTCCGAATCGAACTTTGATAAATTGCACCCACATCCCGTACGGGTGGTGCGGGTGATTATTTGATATCCAATAAGTCGAACCAAATATTTTTATTTTCAAATATGAAATGAAATATTTGTATTAAAACACATCCTATCCTATCAAGTTCGACTTCAACAATACGTGAAAAATACACAACTTATCAAATAAAAACATTTCAAGTTCTAATTCAACAATATGTACAAAATATATACATAACTTAGAAATAAAGAACAATAGAAATATCTTCAATAAGATCACAATATTGAAACATTTTCGAATTCACTACTGAATCTAATTTTCAAATCTAATTTTCAAATTAACTATATATGACCTCTACTAACCATATAAAATCATATATAAAACTCTTTTAAAATATAAAATAAATGTGAGGAGAACAAAAGAAAGAAATTGAGAAATTTTTTAAGGGGCGGGTAAATTGTATGTTTAATTGGGTTATTGGATACTTATTGTGTGATTATTGGTGCGGGTTAATGGGGTGGGTTATTGGAGCGGGTATTGGGTGAAAAAACATCGTCCATACCCACCCCATCACTCACTTCATCCATCACCCGCTTTTTGCGGGTTTTCGCCCACAAAAATATATAGTGTGAGTGGAGTGGCTGAATTAATTGGATATCTGCGCCCCATTTCCAGCCCTATACTAGTTATCAAAAGCCAATATCTAGAGGTGTTAATCGGGTAGGTTAGATTGGATTAAGGTCGGGTCAATTGGGTTCTGATCATTTCACATTTTTTCAATTATTTCAGATATTATTAATACTTCTAGTCACATTGATTTGGGTTTCAATTAATTAGTTCAAATTTCGGATATTTCAAACCTCAATAAATTTTGTTATTTTTATTTAGGTGTGTTGTGTTTTGAGTTTCAGTTATTATTCGAGTTTGCATATATTTTCAGCCGGTTGTGTTTTGGATTTTAGTTATTTCGGATATATTCATGTATGATTTGTGATCAGCTCTCTCTCAAGTTTCATACCACTTGGGGTCAAGTCAGATTTTATATAATGAACTTTGATAAAATTTTGGATCTTCAGTCATCTAAAAGTTTAGACGGATTGGGTTGGGTTTTCAGATTTGATCGAGTCTTGCCAAGTCTATATATGACGGTGTACGTTAAGACATAGCTATAGGTCACACCGTCAGGGCCGGAGCTTCAATTCCATATTAGCTAGGCCAACAAAAATCTTTGTAGGATCGAAATCCATCTTGTTCGATATATCTAGCATTAGAATTATTTAATCAAATATATAAATGAATATATATGATCTCAATTTAATTTAATTGCAGGATTAATATATAGATTGTTTAAGATGACCCAAAAAAAGCAGTGAGAGAGAGGGGTACAGACATTGAGGAGTAAAATGAGCTGCATCTGTTACAAGAATTTCAATGAGAATCTTTTCTTGTTGTTTATGAATATGGTTCCAAAACAAGACAACCTTCAAAAACTCTTGTATTGTATATTTATTGTACAGTACACGTACATAATTGAAATTTACAAAAAGAAAATTATATATATACACTATATATATTTGCTATTTATAAAAGATCATTTTTGTTTGTACGTATTAGGTGTTTTTTAGTGACATGACAGTAGACATACTAATTAATTTCCAACTCTTAATTTTCCATTTTTGTCTGTGTTAAGCATCTACGGATATCCCAACTGATCGATCATGACATGTTAAATCACTAATTTATCATTTTTGTCAGTTAGTTTATCGAGTAATTTTAATTGTTGATTTTTGTGTTGATAAGAGAGATGAATCTCACAACGAATAAAAAAAAGTGATCGATTGAAATGTAACAAAAAAAATCAATAAGAATTAAAGAGGTCATTCAAATATACAATATATGACTATATCTATATCTATCGGACATAAGAATTCAAGTCGTACGATATATATTCAAATATTCCTAATTACTGCCCCAATCGGGGTGACCTAGTGATGTGGAGTAAATGGTTGGTAAGGAGGTCTCGGGTTCGATCCTTATAATTTCCTCCGCCCTCCCTTTTCCTTGGGTGAAAATCTGGGGTTGACGTAAGTCGGTTTACCTAATGCGTGGCTCTTGCCGACTAGGTCACGTGCCCGGAGTTTGCCACCAACTAGCTGGTAAGGATGATATATCCTATGACCAAAGATCATGAGTACGTTCGACCACCCGCCCTCCCTCCCTTTTGTAATGTCCTAGCTTGTAGCTAGATATATAACACCTCTGTCGCATCGGATATACTGATATAGTATAATTGGGATATTGGAAATGATTTAAACTCTACCTATGTCATAAAAGTTGTCTTCTTCTTTCAGATTTCAAGTGAGGACAACAAATCTGAAAGGACTTTATGACATGGGTTGTTGCTAGCTTCTTAAAACCACGGGTTTTATATATGATATTAGACCAAATTCCGGCCTCTGCTAATTTTTCAAACTCCAAGTGAGGATCTGAAAGGGCTTGATGGCATGACACCTCTAGCTTAACACACAAGTCCAGATCTTACAAGTTATGCATATTAATTAGTTAGATAATGGGTATGTATGGTTATGGAAAAAAACAGTTAAAAATTAAGTAAAAGTAGAGGTTTATTTTTTAATTAGGTCAAATGAGTGTATGGAAGCCTAAAAGTAGGTAAAAATTGTTTAAAAACATGAGTTAAAAAATAAGCTAGAAAACAGAGGTTATTTTGGTGTTTATTTTGCAAAAGTACTATTTCACCCCTTCCCTTTTATTTTATTTGGTTTGAAAGTACAACAATACCCCTACTAACAACCACATAAACTCCACTTTTTACAAATAAACTGTTTTCGCCCCATACGAAGATTATCTTGTTGTTTAAATTTTTAACTACTTTTACCAACAGTTTATAAATTTTACCATGTTTATAATTTTAGTCAGTTTATTAACTCCATCCCATACGAACCCAATATCAATGCCAAGATGAATATGTGATCAACATCAATAAAATTGCATGTTGTCTATCCTAAACCCTAAAATTAATTAATTCACTTACAACATATACTATAGCAATAAGAAGAATAAAATGCCTGCATTGATTTTCTTCTCACACTTGTAATATTGGCGCGTTGAGGTCATGAATAATATTTATGATATATGTACACATTTTGAACTAGTAATTGGTAGAAGCTCACCATCCCAATCAACAAATTGAGTAGGGGTCCATTTTATGTTTGAAATTATGTGTGTTTATATATATATATATATATATATATATATATATATATATATATATATATATGGATGTACGTATATATTATAAATCAAGATCAATGTTCATGCTAAATTAAACTAATATCGAACTTTTGTCTATTTATGAATGACTTCTTCTATGTGCCTACTTATAGTAGACTTTTTGAACCCTAGAATTGGCTGGTCTTTAACTTACATTGAATTATCCTTTTTTATAGAAAATATAGAATTAAGGTAGCTGGACAGTTTAAATTTCTAAGGAAAATGGTCAAGCTAGGAGACCTTTAAAATTAACCTAGTTTTTGCATAACTAGTTACACTGGAAATTGAAGGCTATTGTGTTTTGAAGAAAATAGATCACTTTTGATGTTTAAATCGAAAGTCATATTTCATCAGAGACGATTTGGTGTATCAAGCGATGACCGATAATAGAGATATATCGATAACCATAAGCAGTTACAGATGTTATAACAAAGCTTCGTGATCTAAAACACCAAGTTAACTGCCCCCAAACGTTCATGTCAAACACGCTCTAATATCTCAATTCGGCCAACTTAATAGTTGTCCAAAACTTACCCTAAGCTTTGATATATGAGAGTTAATTTCTTGACTAAAGAACAAGTTGGCGTGTTACAAGCTTGGAATATTTAAGCATTGATGAGAGTTAATTTCTTGACTAAAGAACAACTTAATAAAGCAAAAAGAAAAATGGCTTATAGGTGGAGACCGAGAATATTGTGTCCCCCACCCCATCTCATATAACAAGAAGGCCCCTTCTCAAACCTCTCTTTGCTTCTCTAAATCTATGAGCTCTTAAGCTCATATACTAGAGCATCACGAGGTCACGTAGATCGGTCATGGAAGACGAGAATCATGAAAGGAAAGAGTTGCTCGGAAGAGATGGAGACGAAGAGGAGGAAGGGGAAGAAGAAAGCAGCAACAAGAATGGTACAAGCTCAAGCAACAATAGCATAGTCGACGAGAGCACCTCTAATGAGCATGACAAGAAGGGAAACTCAGCCGGGGTTAGGCCCTATGTCCGATCCAAGGTGCCAAGGCTACGTTGGACTCCCGATCTCCATCTTTCCTTCATCCAAGCTGTCGAGAGACTCGGAGGCCAAGAAAGTAAGTTAAATTAATCTTAATTTCCATTCAATCTAAGTTCCTAAAGACTGTTGATTGAGCTAATTCGTTTATTTTGCCTCTTTTTAACATGGAAATGGTATCAGAAGCGACTCCAAAACTAGTCCTTCAGATGATGAACATCAAAGGGCTTAGCATTGCCCATGTCAAGAGCCATTTGCAGGTGATTTCCTATCTCCAATTTTAGCTTCCCTTCATTAAAAAAATTATAATTTTAAGTTTAATTTCTCATATGGGTTTTGGTTGTTGATTCAATCTGATCTTGCAGATGTATAGAAATAAGAAGATTGATGAGAGGGGTCAAGGTGGGCACATCACAACTATCCATGTTTTTTGTCCCCTTTTCCTCTTAAGATTTGAAATTAGGGTTTTTTCCCCCCTCTTGTTCTACATATTTTTTGTTTTAGTTTCCATGGCTTTATTTGTCCTTATGTATCTGGATGTTGACCATTGGATTGGTATGTTTTTAGTGATAAATGATACAAGACACTTGATGGGGAGCTCAGGCCACTTTGTCCCTAACCTTTGGCAGCTTCCCATGCTTCCAAGCTTTGACAATAGAGCTGGATTAAGCTTTTGCAGGTACACATCTATCTACTAATCTTATGTCCAATTCGCCTTCTTTGAACTCTCGTTATCGCATTGAAACTTAATACTCGTCGGAAATTAGTTATCACATGTAATATATTGTAGATTGGATGATGGATAAGTGCTTAAAATTAACCGGTCAATTGAGTTAGAACATTTCTTGTTTTCATTTCCTTTGCTTTTATTTCAAAGCTTTCGACATGGTGATCAAATATCATGGGGTGGACAAGAGAGCTGGAATGCATCTAGGGGCGGAGATATCGGTTATGATATGAAGAACATAGTGAGATCTAGCCTTTGTGATTACTCAAGACCTCAAGGAGTAGCTACCTACTTCAGTATGAACACCAAGGAAGTCGGTATTCCTGATTGCACCGATCCAAACAAAGGGTTAACTCGTGGCATTCAAGAGCTTGGTAGGGTTTACAATGGCAGCCGACACCCAATGCAGCAAGGAAGGAGTGCTAACTACATGGCCGACTTGCTGATGATTAGCACTCCACGTGATCCAATGAGATCGGAAAATGTCAATGATATCGAGCGTGTGTTTGTCAATGACAAGAAGAGAAAGGCCTTGTCAACTGATCATGGTGATATTGATTTGAATCTCTCACTAGAAATCCCTAAGAAAGGCGAAGAAAATGATCAGTTGTCGCTTTCACTATCTCCTCCTCATTGTTCGAAGAAAGCAAGGTCTTCTATAGACCTTAACGCGACAAACTTGAACCTCGGGAGCTTTGAAGGAAAAGGCAGAGATGAAGATGACAGGAAGATCACTCCAAGGGCATTGGCGAGTACCCTTGATCTGATTATATGAATTCGACTCGTATCAAATTCAAAGTGAGATCATGTTGGTACTTGCACAATTTGTCCCGATATATTGATCATGTATCATCTTTCGAAAGATACTATCATCTACCAAGTATTATTTGGCCATTACTCACAAAATCATGAAACCCTTTGTCAAGTGTTGTACACTATGGGACCATGATTTTACGAGTAATGGTTAGACTAAGATATTAACAAGAGTGAATGGAAGATAGGTAGGCTCTTTCTTTGTTCTTCGGGTATATTGATTTGCATCGATTTGTAAGGAATAAGGGTAGCTTAGTTCTCAATAGTTTGATGTAACGCTTAACATTCCAAATGTGCAATTTACGCGTTTATGAATGTGTTTGTCTTTCCCTTAGTATACATTCACTCTACAATATATACATTTGTTCGTTCCCGTTAGGTAGTTATATACTTATATACGTGCGTGATGGTGGTCGATCTTGTGTCTGTGATTCACTTGATCCATATATAACAAGACGATGAATACTAAGAATGGATACCAAAAAGAACTTGGCTAAAAAAAAAGAGGTTAGGTTGATACTATATGACACTTTTTTTGAGAGAGAGACAATGAAACATATATACCGGCCATTAGCTTAAATGGTCACACAATAAGGGTGCAATGTTTTCCGAAAAATGCAAAATAGAATCATAAAAACAACGTAACTAGTCGTAAGCTCCATCGCTTCAAACATACGAAACCTTTGATTATTGTAACACATAGAATTGGGCCAGTATTGGTTATACTTGGCTGGGCGACGGCCATGTATAAATTTGAGGGAAAAAAAGGTAGTCCCGGCGGGGCTCGAACCCGCGACCTTCGGCTCATAAGACCAACGCTCTAACCAACTGAGCTACGGGACTTTGTTCTTATTAGACAAACAATTGTTTTAAAATTCCCCTCCCCTCCCTAAACCAAATATATTTACCGCCCATTGTAGGATGTGTAAGCCAACACAGTATATCTTTAACTATATAAAATGGAGATCCATAAATAGTCATTTAATTACCCATGATTTTACACTTAATTACAAAAATGGCATTCTTCCTTATTCAAAATTATTTTCTCTTGTTATAATACTAGCTAGTTATTACTATGTAATGTTACACCTCTCTTGTAAGAATTATACATATCTTCATGGAGATAAATCAATCTCATCCCCCAAAGTGGATGAAGGTAAACAAATTGATATTATAAATCACTTGAAGTGATCGACAAAATTTCTTTTCCGTGGTGATCAAACGATAAATATCATCCTTGTAGCAATGAAAAATGATTTTTATTTTTATTTTATTTTATTTTATTTATCTATTATATTTTTCAATTCTTCATCTCCCGGAGTAGATGAATAGATACATCTCCCGAAGTAGATGAACATTATCTCCTGAAGTAGATAAAAATTGTTAAATTTATATATCATCCTAGACGATAAGTTTATCTCCCGAAGTAGATAAAATAATTTAACAAATATATAAATATGAAATTTATCACCTGAAGTAGATGAAATTATAAAATTTATAATCATCCTTGTAGCGATGATTCGTATACCTAGAGAAACAAATCAAATCATTATTGTTTCTCCATCGGTCTCCTGAAGTAGACAATATAATTCCATATACCACCTCTTATCGTAGGTGATGAAAATGTCTCGAAGATCTATACCCAACTTTCTTGTCACCTAGAAGTTGACATTAATTTTGTTTTTATTTAATATTATTGTTTTGTTCATACAACAAAAGAGTTGTATAGTCATCCCTTGAAGTGGATAGACTTATAAACAGACATCGTTCTTGAAGTGACGACGATCATCCCTCGAGGATGATGTATATTAAAGGATTCATAAAATGTTAGTCTCAAGTTGTTAACAATAAAAAAAAATTGTCCCTGCAGTGACAATAATCATTCTCTGAAGTGAATGAGCGATAAGTTTGTAAGCTCTAATAAAGATGAAAATCATGTTTTGAAATGCATGAATTTTAGTGTAATGTTACACAATATAACCCTTGAAGTGGTTGTATACAAGTTGTCTAAATTATCTTCCCCGAAGTGAATTAATATTCAAAGTCTAAAATGTTATCCCTTGAAGTATATGGATATATACTCAAATTTGTTCTCCTTGAAGTGAGTAATAATTGAATATATACCATTTCCTGAAGAATATGGTAAAAGTTTTATGACAACTTATCATCTTTAAAGCACATGAATAAAGTATAATAGAGACTAATTGTCACTTGAAGTTGACAAAATGAAACCTTTTGTAAAACAAAAAATATCATTTCTTGAAGTAAATGATAAATTGGTATATACTATCCACCTGAAGTGGACAAATAAATTTTGCTTATATTTTAATCGTTTTTATTTTTATTCTTTGGTTTATATTCCATATTATATTGAATTAAAATAGTATTACCTTAATCCACTAGATTGTGAAGTTTCTAAGCTCAATTGTTAAACAATCCAGTAGATTGTGAGTTTTTATCAAAATCTACACTAGAGCTTGAAGACTCTAGTTTGAGATTCTTATAAACTCTAGAAGAGTATATGGATCTTATTTTTATCATTTGTACTCCCGCAGAAGTACATGGAATATGGGTTATTCAGAACCAACATAATTAACCACAAAGCAGCATCTAGTGTATAAGGCCACTTCCTGACATTCCTCTAAGCATAGCCTGAAGCATGCCCCTCCAGTAGAGGATGTTAAAGAGGTTATGGTTGAGCGCACAACCAAAGTCATTGTTATGGTTTATCACTAGTTCTTTGTTGTGTGGGTTAATTCTAATGTCCTGAAGAACATTATAAATAAGGATAAAGTGTATCTTATAAATACGCATAGTTGGTCATTAGTTTCATATATATAGTATGACACCAACTAAAGTTCTGAAAATATCTAGTTAATGGCATCTAATTAAATAAATGGATCACCATGTACAAAGTTATATGGTTAGAATATTGAATATATATATATATGTGTGTGTGTGTGTGTGTGTGTCATGCCATTTTGACACATATTTAACCCATTGAAAGTTATGATGTCACTAACCAGAAGTTTGTAACGGCTCAAATATAAATATTCGGGTTGCGTTTCGAAGGATTAGATATCTTCGTTCGGATCTTGCAATTCGAGTACGGGTTGAGTTTCAAAACAAAGTGTGAGTGCTAAAAGAAGGGATTTCATACCCTAAATTCACGAGAGGTCCATTGGGGCCATAACCTGACCTACTTGACTAAGTCGCTCAAAATCATTTATAGTACAAAACATAAAGAAAGGGAAATTGAAAATACAACTTGCCTCGGCAGAGCCGGGTCAAAACCAATATAGATGAATATAAACATCCAAAGCGCCAAGTCGGGTGGTAATTAAATCTCTCAGTCTGAACGTCCCAAAAGAAAACCCTCATCATGGAAGCACGAAACAAGCAAGGATCAAATACCTGAAACTATACCACGAGTCAAGGTCGAGCCACTCATGCGGGCCCTGAAGACCTCGCTGAGGACATATAATGTGCCTATACCTAAATTGTAAAGACTCAAAATTTTAAAATATTATTTTAAGAATTATAATTTAATCTCAATATTAAATTTATGAGATTCCAAAAAAAATTTAAAAAAAAAAATCTCCGTCCTCGATCAAAATGAATTTTGTTTTGTTTAAAATAAATTCCGGCATATAATTGAATATTGTTTGAACCTAATGAGATAAGTGTGATAACTTTTATGACATTTGTAAATTATATAGAATTCGTGGGCTGAATATTGTTAATTAGTTTGTGTTAGAAATTTATAAAACAGAAATAACGGACTGAATTTGTAATTTCTCATAATTAAATGTAACCCTAGGGAACCCATATAAATGCTTCATCTCCTCATTTTGCCCCTAAAGAGCCGCTTCCTCCATTTCTTCAGATCTGAGCCGCGCCTCCCCTCTGTTCATCCCTTCCTCCTCATTGCCTGGGTTCCGTCCGCCATTGGAGGACCTCTTCGGAGCCTACTCTCTGCCACTCGACATCTCTCGCGCTCTCTCCTCACCCTCTCGCTCTTCCTCGTGGCTGACCGCGCATCCCATCTCCCTCCTCTCCTCGTCCTCGCGTCTGACCCGCAGAGCCACCGCCCTCTTCTCCTCTCCACGGAGTCCCGCTGTCCGACATTCTCTCCCCGACCCACTCTGAAGCCATGGAAGGCTCTTGTCGGAGCGGAATCATATCGCACCTTGTCTCTCCCGTCCTCCGGCGTGCTCGAGCCCTCCTCCATGACTCCTCACCTCTCTCCTCTCCTCATTCCCTCTCGCATCTGGGCAGACGAAGCCTCACTAACGAGCCCCTCCGCGTGCCTGAGCAGGGCTGCTGCGAGCCCGAGCAACTGGTGCCAAGCTGTACCTCCGACGCCGAGCTCAGTCGCTCTTGACCACCTCCCTCCATTCGGCGACCTTCTCCCCGGATCGGGAAGACCCAACACCAACGAGCCTTGAACCAGACTGTGCTGGGATCCGAACCCTCGACCTCTACGGGATCTCGGTATATCTCCTTGGGTCCCTCTTGGCTTGAATTGCAAATTCTAAAATAACATGTTAAACAAATTTGGTTTAATTAAGATGATTTCAGATGGATTGATGGGTTATGTTTGGCTTCCTTGTTGTTACTGTTTGCGTTGGTTTGGTCGGATTTAATTACTCACTCAATTTGCCATTAATATCATAGTAGTTAGTTTGGCTTGTTTTATTGATCAAATCGGGAATAAACTAAACAAGTAAGAATGGAGAATGTGGACTATAATTAATACTAAATTTAAGCTGAATTGTCCCTTATATTCTAGCACTTTAGGAGGTGATGTTGCTGATTGACTTAATATTTGGCTAAAGTTTAACCCTTGAGTTATATTGATAAAGTGTTATTATGACCAATAATAGGTCTCGTTTATAATAAGAATTTAACTTATGTTGTAAATTTTACGGTTCATAAGTTATGGCCTTAAGTATAGAAGAGACAAGATTATATGATGTGGTTTGGTAAAACAGGTTGACTTGTCACCTAGAGGGTCGATTAATAGAATCACTTACTTGATGCGCTCGTTAGATAAACTTGACTATGTGCTAAAAAGATATAAAAGACTGAATTAATGTTGGTGATATAAGGAACTTCTAGCTAGGTTATAAGATTTGTTGTGAGTTAAAATCACCTTAACTTGAATGTAATTAAACCGGATTTAAGTTATTTTGAGGTATAGACCGACCTAGAATAAGGACTACCTGAGGTATGAATTAATAGCTTGTCTTGATAAGTGAATTGGGGTACTAGATCAAAAGATGTGTAGTTATGCCTTGTGATCTTGTTGAGTAGGTTGGTTTAGTCATATAAATTGGACATAGTATGATCTTGTTAAATTGTAACTTATTACTTAGAAAATCTATAATTAGGATAACCGGCTTGGGTACCCTTTCGATGACCTAACGAAGTGTATAATGGAAAATGGGATAGGATTCTTCGTATAAAGACATACTTTTAAGTGTGAGTGTTTTATTTGAATGTCATATGATTAATGTTCTTGATTAGTAAGATAAGGGTAGTTAAGATATGATCAAATGTATAAGGTTGTATTGTTAGGCTTGTGAGCTTGTTGTTGTGCTTTTGAGTTATGAATTTAGATAGTAAGGCTATATAAAAGATGTTCTTACAAATTATTATGTTCGTGTGCTTTAAGCTTGATTGTAGTGCTTTGATGTTGAGTAGTTCTTATAGTTGAGATTATAAATGAATTCTTGAAATATCAACTTACCTTGGTTACTTATTAAGCATGATTTGTTATGTGAGTTTTGATAAATAAGACTTGTTGATCCTTGGTGTTGAGAACTTATGATTTTGGTTAAGTATTTGAGGATTTGATAAATTATGAATTACTTGAGCAATTGTTAAGCAAAACCTGAGTTCGATCTGTTGTAAGATGTTTGAGTGATGATATTGGTCAGGCTTTGAATTAAGTTTTATACTTGATGAGAACAAGGTTAATTGAGAGTGATGGTTATAATGAAAAATGCGAGGTTACTTGGATAAAATATTATTTAGTCTTGTGATGACTTGAAAGCCTGCTTGTGTGTTAATTAAATGTGTATTGATGAGCCATTCCTTGCTTATTATTTGCTAGGGTGATGGATGATTCTCTGAGTGGCTTGTTTGCTGGCTAATTGGATGTGAAGACTCCAGGTAAGTTTCCTACGGGAGCTTACTCAGTAACCAGGACCTCATGCCTGATGTGTCATATAGTATGTAGGTGTTGCATCTGCATAAAAGCATGTCATGTAGTATCATGCTTAGGAATTGCACTTATGAATGAGCATCCCTATTCTTTATGCGTTTGAAAAGAGAACGGTCGTTATATGTGAGTCCTTAGAGTCGTTGCTAGGGTCATTGGGGCATTCGTGTTTCATATCGATTCGGTCTCAGTCGAGTCTTATATTATGATATGGCTGCGGCGGTGACCGAGCGTCCTACCTCGGAGTTGGGTACGGACATATGATGGTTGCGGCACCGACCGAGCGTCCTACCTCGGAGTTAGGTACGGACATGTATGACCCCGGAGTGGGCACAGATTTGGAGATTGGGGATATGCCACTTGGCATTCTGTGTGGATCCATTTAATTATTTTCTGCATATATATAAACTGTCAGCATGCTTGTGTGATTTAAATTCCGTACTGCACTAGAACATCATTTATATTAGGTATAGGCGTATTATATGTCCTCAGCGAGGTCTTTAGGGCCCGCATGCGTCTCTTGGCCTGACTTCGTGGATAGTTTCAGGTACCCGCTCCCTTTTGCTTGTTGATTGCTTCTATGGTGGGGTTTCCTCATGGGACGAGTGTTAAGAAGATTTCGTACAACCTTGACTTTATAAATGTTTTCGTTTAGTTGGACATTTAAAAGCAATGTATATCTATATTGATTTAAACTCGTTTTGTCTCTTTTGAGTTTTTGACTAGTTGAATTAGGACAGGATTATAACTTGAAGAGAATAAATAAACATCTCGTACTTGGATTGCTAAGATCTGGCAGAGGGATATTTCTTCCCTCTAAACGTAACCCGGGTTTTATAATTTGGGCCGTTACATAAATAAAGGATGTTCTAATGCAATGCGGAAATAAAACACACAAGCATGCTAACAGTTTATATATATATATATATATGCAGAAAGCGATTAAATGGGATCCCGCACAGAATGTCAAGTGGCATGTCCCTCTCCTACTCCCGCACCCATGCTCGTTAGTGCAGGAACCGACCGCGTTCAATGCTATATAGCAACATCTCATCATATCATATATCATGTCTCGTGTCATATATCATGCTTTTTTTCTTTCTTTTTCATAGTATAGTATCAGACTCGATCAGGAACAACCCGATGGGGCTGGGTCGTCCTATGACCCTAGCAAATGACTCTAAGACTCACAATTTAACAGTCGTTCTACCATATGCAAAGAGAATACGGATGCTCGATCAGTGGTGCAACTTAAGCATGCTACTACATGAATATGCAAGATGCAACACCTACACACTATATGACACATCAGGCATGAGGTTCTAACTTGAGTAAGCCCTGAAGGACTTACCTGGAGTGGCAGATCAGCAAGAGGAAAACAGCAAGAGGACAAGCAAGCAGGTCACAGAGCACCTAGCAATTATAAATGATCATGTATAAACATACTGCACAGAACGGGATCCATTTACCACTACACATAATTTATCCATCAATTATTAGTCATAACATGCATCATCATCATTATCTCGACTATCTCATATCGTCATATATCATCTCATTCTCATATCATATTATCTCAAGTCATCATATCTCTTCTTCTCATAATCTCAAGCTATCTCATAACATCAATTTTCTTAACTCATTTTCATCCATCATCTCACATTAAATATCTTATTCGCCATCTTATCATGCATCATTATATAGCATCTCACACTTCATCACTTAATAACTCATATATCAACACATCATGTTTTATAATCATCAACTCAAGATTTCAAATATCACTCATGCTTGAAACTCATATCCATATCATATTCACATAAATTCACAAGTACGACTCTTCAACACTTTACCAAGTTAAGTCCAAATAAGTCGGTTCCAAGGTTAGTCAAAGCCATTTAAATCCAAAGGAAGTCAACTCGATAATCAATCAATTCTTTTACATTCATACTTAGCCAAAGTCCAATATTAAAGCATTTAAACCTTAAACCGACCTCACAATGTTATACTATTAAAATAATCCGGCATTAGTTAGTTTATTTCCGAAATCTTTGCTCTAATATTTTTAGATAAATTCCGACACTTTAGAGTTAATTCAAATAATGTATTTTAACTTTTTTTTAAACCGCCAGATAAGCACACGAGCACTTAAATACTTTAACACATAAGAAAATGGTCAATGAATAAATATTTGAACAATAATTAATTAAATAGTAATTAAATCAGAAATAATTAATTAAATCAGAATAAATTAAATAAAAATTGAATAAATGAATAAACAAACAAAACACAAACCCGGACCCAAACCCTTTAAACCAAAACCGGACCCCTTTATTTTAAAACCGAACTGGACAAACCCAATTAAACCCATTACCCATTTACGAAAATAAAAACCGAGCCCAAACCCATTTGAGTTTTTTGCAATTTAAAACAGGCCCAAACCCTTCAAAATTTCTGGCCCCAAAAGCCCAGCCCAACCTCTCTCCCTTTATCAGATTTTTTTCCGGAAATAAATAAATCAAAGAAAAGAAAAAGCGGGCCCCACTCCTCATCTTCTTCAACCTCCGCCCCTCCTCGGTTCGGGCATCCTCTCCATGCGTCCTCCTTGATCTCCGGCGCCGGTCTCTCTCTCTTGCTACGCCCGACCTCTCTCACGCTCTCTCACTCTCTCGTCCTCACTCTTGCTTGCTCGACTCTCTCGGTTGCTCACTCGGACTCCCTCGGTTGCTCGCTCGGACTCACACCTCGCTCAACCTTGCTCAACCTCGCCTCGCCAATTCCCCGGAACTCGCAGGCATGACAAGAAGAGCTTCCTAAAGGTAGAAAATGAAATGGAAAGGAAGAGGGCTCACCGAGGGTTCCGTCAACTCGTCGAGGTTCGTTGGGGCTCGTTGGAGGCTCCGTGGTGGCTTCTGGGTTCGTCTTCGTCGACCTCGGAGGAAGAGGATGGAGATATTGGTTGTTGTGGGTGCTCGGTAGCTTCGAAAATAGAGGGAGCTTGGCTGATCTTTGGAAGACATGGGAGCTTTCGATTTGGGATCGGAAAGAAACGGAGGAAGGTGACACCGGGTCAGCCTCGTCAAACAGGTGGCATGGTGCCTCGGTGGTGGTCTGGTCGGCAATATGAACGGGTGATGGCGTACGAAGGTGGTGATGATGATGGAGCCTTGAAAGGGATGGAGGAACGTGGTGGGAATGAAAGAAATAAAGGGATGGTGATGGGAAATGAAGGATGCAGAAAGGGAGAGGATGGGTTTAAGAATAGGGGGTAGGGAGTTGTAGGGGTGAGGCCGGCCTTGAAGAGGTGAGGGAGGGACAGACTAATAGCTAGTAGGGGGGTTTTAGGGTGGGTAAAGTCAACTTAAATACCCGAAAATAAATCCTGAAACCCACTTTCCGACTTTAACCCGATGCGATTAAATTAAATTTAAAATAGACATTCATATCCGAATTAAATAACGAAATCGAAAATATTTCCAAGCCTCGGAATAATAAAGCGCATTGAATTCGTTTTAAATTTAACTAACAAGTTTATGCCAGAACTTGTTCGAAAGAATTCAAATAAATCATTTGCTCGATGACGGAAATATTCATTTTTTTAGTCCTATAAATCTAAATAAATTTTAAATTAGAATAAAATCTATAATTATAATTATATTTGAAAAATCTCGGTCTTTACAAAGTTAGTTGATAAAACATTTTTTATTTGTGGTATTTGATCACTCAAGTAAAACGATGATTTGCACGATCATTGAAATTCACATAAATACCCACCAAAAGGACCAGAAGATCCTAGGACCTGAAGATCCTCAATAAGGGTGATCGACCATACATGTACGGCTTGTTCTCTTGACAAAATAATAACAAGACTGTCTATAATAAAGAGCAAATGCAAAGTCTCTTATGTCTCTTGATCGAGTTCAATGAGACGTCTACGAACATAAAACAATGTCATATGGACCAGTGTTATTCCAGTATAGATGCCTTAACACATTGGTCATATGAAAAGGTAGAGAATGTTATCAATCACATTGTTGAGCATAAAGTAGCTCACAACGACCCAGAAGAGTCATCAGTCAAATGGGCCCATGCAATTTTGCATTTTGAATTTGACACAATAACTTCTCCCAAATTATCTCCAGAAGAGAGTATATGTTCCGAGAACTCCTCCGTAGAGACCACAAAAAAGTTGAATGATACATGGGGTTTGAGTCCCTAATGATATCAAATACCTCGAGCTTCATAAAAGTGATCAAATGCTCGATATTTAGGAGGAGATGAAATGAGACTATATTACGAAAGATATTGCATGAAAGCAACTTCTTTATCATTTGGTATCCGCGGATAAATGAAAGGGAACCAGAAGTTCAATACATATGTACACCAAATGAAAATTACATGGTTTAGCAAAAGGCTAACAAATGCATTTACTAAAGCCAAGAAAGTGACAAATTCACATAAATTGCACTAGTTCATTTGGAAGTTCCAGAAGTAACTCCAACTCAATGAATATCAAGTTATTCTCAAATACGTCGGAAGTGATGAAGATCACTAGACTCTTAGTATATCATTTCACGAGAAGTGGAAAGAGTTCATGAGAATATAATGATCTTCAAACAAAGAAAAGATATCGACATTGAAATGATGATTAAGAGCTAGAAAGAAGCAACTTCATGTAAATATGAATTCTTCAAGCATGATAATATTGGACCCGTAGTTCCAATACTGAAAGTGTAATATCAATTGGTTTTAAGTGGATGTTCGTACAAAAAAAAATAGAAAGCCAAATTGATTACACAAAAGTCTATTAAAGGTTATATGAAAATATATTCACCAGCAGTGGATATAATCTTTGGGTATCGATGAACTAATTCCATGTGTAATTGACGAACATAGATGAAAATGATTGAAGTGCCTGAAGCATCAATATAAAAAGTCTCGTCATATGTAAGCGATTAAGCCCAAAGGTGCTTATAGTACTTGAAGGATCATGTATTTGTGAAAATGGTGACATTGTGTATTGAGTCCTGAAGAACCATGCACAAGTTGTACTCTTTTCCTTAATCTTAGCTTTTATTCCATAGGGTTTTTCCAAGGTAAGGTTTTTAATGAGGCAACTTATACACCATCTATACATCAAATCCCACGTATCAAACGATGAAAAACACACGAGGTCCCAAAGTACCTTATATTTTTTTGTATTGAAAATACGTGAAGCATTAATGTCAAAGCCTCGTCACGTGCAATTGATTAAAGATCCTTATAAGAGTACTTAACTGTGAAAGTGGTGACATTGTATTAGGTCCCGAAGTACCATACAAAGTTTTACTCTTTTCCTTAATCTTGGTTTTTATCCCACTGGGTTTTCCAAGGTAAGATTTTTAACGAGCCAACTTACGCACCATTTAATACAATAGATCCTCCTGATCAAATGATGAAGTGCACGTTAGATCCTGAAGTACCTTATGATTGTGCATTGAAAGTAGCTTAATACCAAGACATATAAGTCAAGCGCGCCGATGTCAATTGCAATATATGAAGACATTTCGGCTTGTACACGTCAAAGACAATGTTTAGACTCGACCATGAAGCTCATGAAGTTAGAATTATCAAGAAATTTGATGAGCTTATCGGAATGAGAAAGCTGCAAGGAGAATGTTAAATTCATAGGGAGAATATACACACTGCACTCTTTTTTTTTCCTTTGATCAGGTTTTATCCCATTGGATTTTCCTGACAAGGTTTTTAACGAGGCAGTATCAACAAAGCGTATCGAATGACATATGTACTATCTTTCCCTTAGCCCTAGTTTTTATCCCACTGGGTTTTTCTAAGTGAGGTTTTTAACGAGGCAATAAGCAAACTACGAGGTGCACATCAAGGGGGAGTGTTATAACACTAGCTAGTTATTACTATGTGATGTTACACCTCTCTATAACCTCCACATGGTGAAAAACCAAAGTTTATAACCCCCACATGGTGAAAACCCAAAGGTCCCAATTTATGGCTTATCCTTTGTAACCCCCTCCATCTATGTCTATATAAGGCCTTGTATATTCTCATTTGAGATACACAATAATGCAATAGAATCCACCTTTTCTACTTATTTCTTATCTTGTTTTAACATATCTCTCTTTTTTGGTGTTATTATCCCAACTTTTATAATAATTATATATCTAATACTTCTTTATCTATTTTGAAAAAATTGGCCATTATTTTTCAAGTAATTACAAAAATAAAATTATGCATTATTAAAATCATTTTCATTTCTCCTTTTTTGGGTGTTGTTGTTAATTATTAGTATTTTTTAGTTTATCATAAAATTCATAATAAATAAAAAAATATATCAGTGCTTTATCTAAATTAGTTAGGAAAATTCTCTTCTCGATTATTTATAAAATTATTTGGCAATAAATTTCTAGCTATAGAGCATAGGTACTAATTATTTTAAAAAAAACTATCAAACTCATTTTTAATATTTAGACATTTATAACTTTATATTTTTATTTAACTATATAAGTTTGATTAGGGGTTTAAGTCTACAATATCCAACTATAGTGACTAAAGTGTAGCCTTATAGTTTAGAAGAGCTACAAAATAAGTAGTGATGACAATTATTGTAGTGTTGGTTAAATTATATCCCTGTGTATATTTAGGTAGAGTAATAAAATATCATTTATGGTCATAAAAAATCTCTCTATATTTTTTTGTCGATAAAAAAATCTCATGTTATTGTAGTGACAGAACAATACATGTTGCAAAAGAGGAAATATATGCTTCAAAAATACAAATTGTAAATAGAATATTGTGAATAAAAGGATGTATACCTTGATAAACTATTAAATTTATTTACAATAGGAAAGGTTACAAAGATTTATATGGAAAAAAAGTTCTTTATCATATCAATCTCTTTTTAATTAAATTACAAAGTTGTTCCTTTCATTTTATCTACTAAATATCATTAAAATATAAGCCTTTTATATTAAATAAATTTTAATTACTAATATATTAAATAAAATAAATTTTTACCTACTCACTTGCCTTTAATACAAGCCTTTTTATAATAAATGGTTGAATCCCATAACCTATTTTAAAAATGGCTAAACCAGGTATATCTAAGAAAAATATTTACCAATTTTGTTTCTTATACGACATAATATAGAAAATCCGTATTAAAAATACTAGCAAAAGTTAGCTTGTGTGCGAAGCACACATAACCAACTAGTCACCAAAAAAAATGAGGTCATTTAGTTATGTTCGGATCTTTAATTTTCCATAGCAATCTATTTTTAATTAAATTACAAAGTTATCCCTTTCATTTTATTTATTAATAAAAATTATACTTTGCACCAAAAAATAAATAAAAATTATACTTAATTTACATAAATACCATCAAGTTCTATTTGTGGCCTGAATGTAAATATAATTAAATTTGTAATTAGTTAGGAAACTGCTCTTCTCAATTATTTATAAAATTATTGGGTTATAAATTTATACCTATAGAACATAGAAAGTAATATTTTATTAAAAAACTTTCAAACTGTAATTATTTTTCTTTATAAAATTATAACTTTATATTTTATTTAACTGTATAATTTTGATTGTGTGCTTTATGTCTACAATATGTCTTTACCTATAGTGAATAAAGTCTAACATTATATTTTAAAAGGACTATAAAATAAGTCATGACAATAAAAGTCTTTATCGACACACAACAACACCCAATAATAATCCATAATTTGGAATAATTTATACAAATGATGTATCATAACTGGGAAAAACAAAACGATATCAAGAAGAAGAAGGGGAACACTTGACAAGAACCAGTACACCATTAAAAAGATGAGGAGGAACAAAATGACAAACGTCGAGACAAGACTTTGTCTAAATTTTGATGGTTCTGTGTTAGAACCAGGGGGAGTGCTATTAGATTCATCATTAGAAATGATGTGGGTATTTTGTTTTAAATTTCAAATTAATTAAGGTGTTTTCTTGCATTTTAAATAGGATTGGAGTTTTTTTATTGCTATTTTGGTTTTTTTGGCATTTTGTATAAAGTATTTAGGACATTTTTTCAAATATAGGAGCTTTTTGGCGTGTTAATCGAGTATTCAACACGGATTCGTCTCTCGTATCCGTGTCGAATACCCAGCATTAATCGTGTCGTATTTGGATTGGAAATTTCAACCTATACAGTTTCGGGTATCCGACACGCTTAACCGGGTCATGCCGGATACCCGATTATGCACACCCATATCGATCATGTATCATCTTTCGAAAGATACTATCATCTACCGAGTATTATTGGCCATTACTCACAAAATCATGAAACCCATGTCAAGTGTTGAACACTATGGAAGCCATCATTTTACGAGTAATGGTTAGACTAAGATATTAACAAGTGAATGGAAGATAGGTAGGCTCTTTCTTTAGCGGCAATGAAACATACCATTAGAGCATGTGCAACAATGAGGTTACCTCTTTCCCTTTTCAATTTTTATCCTCTTATTATAATTTGTCACCTCATATATTTTTTTCTTTAAATTATTTTCTACTTTTTCTACCTCTTCTTTAGAGGTTACCCTTGCAACCATGGGAATACCTTGTTCCCCACTTTTTCTACCTCATTTATTTTTATTATAAATAAAATTAATAAGTGCTTGATATTAATATTTTTTTATTTCATATAGATGAAAAATAACAAAAAGAATAACATTACATTATAGGTAAATAACAACTTAATTTCATAACAACTCAAATCGGATCGGAACCATGGAAGAGTAAAAATAAAAGGGAAGAGGTGCTTAAATAAAAATTAAAAAGTGCTTGATATTTATATTTTTTATTACATTAGATGAAAAATAAAAAAAATAACATTATATTATAAGCAAATAAAAAAAATAAGTACATTAGTGTATGAGAATGGAATATGAAAAAAAGAAGTGCAAACAATATAATAGGTCAAGATGAGTATATATAGGGAAAATTATACTCAAATTATGGAGAAAAATAAAATAAAATTAATAGTATAATTATTATTTGAAAATAATAATAATAAATATATATTATAAATACATTTGAATAATTAATACATCAAATAAATATAGAAACAAAAGGGTGGGGGCCACTTATGGTGGAAGAGGTTAACTTAGTAGAAAGAGGTAACCCCTTCCAACCTTTTACCTTAAGGTTTTGCTTACAACCATAAGCTTATCTTATAAAGCCTTAAAGTAAGTAAAATTTCATGGTTGCACATGGTCTGCTTAAATCGTTATTGTATATAATAAGGATGCAATGTTTTCCCGGAAAATGGAAATTAAATAGAATCATAAAAACAACTAGTCGTAGTAAGCTCGGTCGCTCCGAACATACGACACCTTTGATTATTGTAATTTGTAAGTAGGCTGAAATGTATAAAAGGTAAATGAAGATATAAAGAAAAAAGTAGTCCCGGCGGGGCTCGAACCCGCGACCTTCGGCTCATAAGACCAACGCTCTAACCAACTGAGCTACGGGACTTTGTTGACAGGGAATCTATCTTTCAAATTAAATATTAAGTTATTTGGGCTCGATCGCCTTCTGTCCGTCCTGTCGAGCTCGGAAAGGCCGAGGACACCGCCGCCGTTCTCTGCAATTCTAAAGGAGGAAGATGCCAAATTCGGGTTTTGACTACAAAACTGGCCCGGAGTTGTCACAAACTGCAAGATTGGCCCGACCTTTGTAAGTAGTTACAGTAAATGATTCAAACTCTCAAGGTTGCAGATTTCAGGGTTCGCACAGAGAAAGGGGATAAAGTCGGACGATTCAAAATCAGGAAGTGCTCAAAATCCTTGTCTTTCTCTTATTTGCAGTTTGCTTTGTCTATAGAGAATTGCACAAAACCGCATGAAAGACCCCAATTTGGGTCCTCCTGAATTAATGGAAGTAGGCGATGATCTATAAGGGGTTCAATTTGATAGTTGCTAATTAACCTGCCTCTGTTTGTTCTTGTATTTCAGGTCTCCATCAACAATTATTGTGAGCACAATTTTGTTTTTCTGCAACTGTACGTTGTAAGGGTGGATGACTTCTTCGGCAATGGAGGACTACCGCGATCCCACTTCCCACCCACAGAGGTCTCGTTTATTCAGGCTTCATTGGGGTCGAACCTTGGTCTTGAAACTGTAAATATATACGGAGTATAAACTAAGGGACTTATAGAAGAGTAAGGAATCGTTTACCAAAAGGATCCCTCTATGCCCACCAAAATACGCAAAATACTAACCCAATCCAACCAGACTATCAATCACTTACCCATACTCCAGCAACCGAATAACTTCTACCTTCTACCAGGTTGAACCTTGGTCTGTAAATATATATATATATATATATATATATATATATATATATATATATATATATATATATATATATATAAACTAAGGGACTTGTAGTGTTTTCCCAGGATATATAAGGTTGTCGCTCATTGAAACTGATCATCTAAACATGCTTTTGGGAAGTCGTTGTAGAATAAATCATCCATAACAAATTTAGCAATCTTCCGCTTACGACTAGCATCTATAACTAGCCTCCTGGCAAATAGAAATCCACAGGAATTAGTTTATTGATCCCCGAATATCATCGTTAATTGGCATATGAAAGTTTTGGATATTCGTTAATTGGCATATGAAAGTTTTGCTCCAAAAGGGATGCAGAGCCTCTGGCAGCATCGGAATGTTTTTATTCTTGTGACGAGCAGTTGTATATGGTAGCATGGGAATCCATACGGTCAATAGACTTTTACACTTGCAAACTCTTTGAATACACCTTCATAAAACTTAAGCTCTTCCATCGGCAACTCTATAGCCTTGTGTGATAAATTATGGTTTAGTAGGCAAAATAAGTCTTCAGTTGCTGTAGATGACATCACTTTCAGTCGAGATTGATCAAATGATGCTTTAATTTCATCTACATAAATATCAAGCACACCATGCATATTGTTGAAGACAGAGTCAAGACTCATGGCTCTCTTTGGGTTCATGAATTGTATAAATGGGGAATAAGCACCTTCAACCCTACGAAGAGCAAATAAATATGAGCACACAAAATAATACATACTTTATCCACACTATGTTATACACATACTAATATAGAGCATACCAGTGAGTGTTGCTCGTTCCCAAATACACATACTAATATAGGTTTTCTTTGTAAACTACCAACCACTGGCGACTAAAGTAGTTCACCAGCCTCGATCTACTTCTCCATTTCAAAGTCAGACAATCAAATCTAGTGACATACTGCTCTTGGTGTTGGGGTATACACACTCTTACTTGCAGTAATCAATACGAGCTCTCTATCAAGGGCTATGGCAGTAGAAGACTTTTCGACGAGGTTAAGAAGTTTGCCAATGACACCCATAACCCACCTGTAATTGTCAACTTTCTCCTCACTCATAAACACACATGCGACATTGTAATTCAGCCATGTAGACATGAAGCCGACAACTTTAAAGAAAGACATATTATCCCTATTGAAACATCCATCACCAGTACATAAGGAATCGACCGAAACAACCTACACCCATAAAGACAAGTAGGTAAAGTATCACTTTCAATGTTGCGTCCATCACCAGTACATGAAGAAATGTCTTCAATAGTGTGATTGACTTCAGATGTGTACAAATAATTTCACTCAAGACCTTGAGTTACCGGATATTGTTCCACCCCAAATTTTGTATGGTTCAACCAATATCTTCGTCGGTAATTTGATTTGGAATGCCATGATTTGTTTCATCGGTACGGCATTGGATGAACATTTTGAGGGTTTGAATCAACTTGAAGATTTTAATTTTCATGAGGTTTAATTCTTAATTATCTTCTAAAATAAATAAAGACTCATGTGTATTTCATATATCATCTTTTCATCGTCTTACTAATAAACATTCTCAACATATTTACAAGGAAGAAAAACAACCAACAACCTCCAATTAATCTTCCATCCCTGATGTTCCATCAAGTGCTTCACTTCCTTGTTTTAGGTGCAGCTACAATAAAAAGCAATCTGTCCGCCCAATTCACACAGCCGATATGTTTGTAACATCCATGGTGAAGTGGGTAAATAGCCGAAAACCATGGCATACGACAGACATGAGCAGTTTTGTTTATCATGCGCGAGAATGATTTAGGTTGGTCTTTCTAAGAAAAAAACGTCGAGGCAAATCTGCAATGCTATGAAGACGTACCTTTAACACAGTGATGCAGAGGCTGGGTACATTACATGTACTAGAGCCCATACCCTTTGGAACCAAAAACCTGCTAGGTAGCTTACTTTTAAAATATCAGTGCTTCTAGCATACTAGATTCTCCTTCAGGAATTTTCGTTTGTCTCATTCGAATACTCTTCGCCTGTAATGCTAGCCATTCCATTTGTTAACCGCCCAGAGGTTGTGGAATTTGAGTAAGGGGATTGTGCACTACCGCCACGCAAATGGCGAGTATGTGTCGTTGTGCTGCTTCTTGTCACTTTACGGGCTTTTCTACCCTGAAAAAGGGAAGATAAAACACAATGAAGGAAGGATGCCATAATAACATTTCAAAGGGTGGCAAATCATTCAAACTAGAATTATAGCGCTGATATTCAAGAACTTGTCGTTTTTAGTTTTTACTCCTCATTTATCCGAAAACTATGGTGTGTTATAGCTCAACTTTGTTGATAATGTAAGTGTTTACAGCTCAAATAGACAATTTGAATATGATGCAACAGATCAATCAGGAAGTGGGGTTGAAGAATTACCTTGCCCATGCATTTCTCCAAGTGAGGTGCAAATCTCCCAGCTGCAATTGATCGGCCACAGTTCATGCATTCAAACACTTCCGTGGCAACGGTAGGATGATTTTGTCCAAACATGTCAACAACATACTTTCCATTTACTTCACTATTATTGCTTGCATCCGCCCTAGCTTGCGTTGAGAGCCTTAGCTCTTCTTCCTCTTGCTCCAAGTTCCGATCAAGCCCCAACCTAGCTATACGATGGCTCTCAGATGCAACATCAACTATTATAGAATCTAAAAGGTCTGAAAATAGATGAGAAGAGATCTGCAAACATAAAGACAAAATCAAGAAGCAGCAATCAATCACAATAGACAAATTGGTAATCCATAAATAACGGTCAATGAATCAGCAGTCAGTGAAGTAAACTCTTTATCCAGCAAGAAAGATAGCACTATATATCTCTTCTGGAATTCCACTTTCTTCGAATACTCCTCCATTTCAGCAATTTGTGACGAGGTTATGTTTTGCACATTAAGATTTGTCCCGCTGTATTTCAAAATGATCTGATTCCAAAGCCCCTTTTCCATCTAAGTTCACTAATTTTCAAACATGACTTAAGTTGTACTGCCCAGGAAGTTCCTCAGGTCCATTGGAAATACAGGGTTTGATTGCCATTAAGGAGAACCAAGAGCCTCTTGTTGTAACACTTGCACTAAAGGCATTATCTTATCTTCCACACAAGAAGATAGCTACCTATACAAATGAAAATCAGGTGTCTTACCTCCAATCAAAAACTCATATGTATCACACTTGGCGTGTACATAAACCATGATGCAACAACAGAAAAAAGCATGTGAGTGCATGAGCAGACGCAGATCACAACTCAACCATCAGATCACCTAGATTCTTCAGCCAGTAATGACAAGTATGCATCATAATCAAACCCACATAGAAAGGCAAGGAGAGAGAGGCAAATAACAAAAGCAATTGGTTTCAGTTAGTTTGACAGCATTAAAAGATATGTTCACCTGAAATTGTGAAGCAGATGTGTCATCCTCATTTGGCACTGACATGGTTTTGGTTTAAGAATTTGAGCGGCAAATGAGATAACTAACCAGTGGTAAAGTTCTGCAGCATGGCAATCACAGGGGAAAAAAAGAGCATTAACAAGCAATGCAATAGAAGAGAGAAATGTTGATAACTCCATACCTTACTCATGAACATTCAGATTAATTGGAAGGAAGAATACAACTGACAATAAACAGATCTACAAGATAATTTCAGTTAAGCAGATCAGAGCACTTACAAAAACACCAAGAAAGCAACAACAAGGGGATAATCCGAGAATACAAATATTCTTCATCTGTTCCCAGTCATAATACAATCCCCATTTCAGAGAATTCAAATGAAAGTAGAACATTAACATTGTGAACAGACAAAATTATTGAAGCACAATCACACATAAGACTAAATCGATTTAAGCCATTGATAATTCAAAACTCAAGCATGAAGATCAAAGATTTGTTCAGTTTTCAAATCAAAGTGAACAATTTGCAAAATTAAGAAACCAATTGTATCAAAACACGATTTCTTCAAAAAAACAAACAAACAGATGAAACACCGTATCTGGTAAATAGCAAATATACAGTAAACAGGTGCAGAAGGCATTTGAGTAGACAGTATTGTTGGCGAATGCTACTGTCTCATTGTTGAATCAACCACACAAAGACAACCTCATAACTCATAAAAACATATTCCAACACCGATTGCAAATAACAGAGCGATTGCCATTTTTTTTAAGAGGAAAAAAACAAATAAATAAATCCTCAAACAAAAGAAACAGATAAACAAATAGATCCTCAAATAAAGAAGCTCTTGATCAATTTCATCAACAAAACACACTAAAAATGAATCAGCTGATTTCAGATATAACAAGGAAATTTCAATCAGACACATAAACCTCAAGGTATGAAGAGTCTCACAAACCTATAGCTAGGCTTAGCAGTACAGATCAAGTAAGACAAAGTCAGGAAAATGTAATGCCACAAACATCAACAAATCAAAGGCCCCACAACAAAACCAGAAATAGGTGATAGGCAATTTTAACTTTTAAGATCAAATAGACCCAATGGAATCATCACGTATCAAGAGTAAAGGAAATTGCAACACCTAGAACACACTCAAATCCGCATATGCCGAGCACGAACCGAAATTCAGATCAGTAGGTTGGTATAGACCAATTCAGAAGAAGAAAAAAAGAACCGGGCATACCTAAGCAGAGAAGCCGAAGTTATGGCCGCTCTCGGGGTTGCAGTGACGCGCCTGAGGGCTCAGACAGATCCTCGCCACGCTGCCCTTTCTTCCAATTGCTCAAAGTCAGAACTCCGTTTGCCCCCCTTTTCGGAGTTCGCTCGCCCTTTCTGTCGATTTGTAAATTCAGACCTAGTTGATTTTTCGAAGCCCGGATCATCAAAATCAATCCAAATTAAGGACAAATTAAGGGGAAACGAAGGAGAGCAAACCTGGTTTTTCTTCAATTTGCAAAAGCCCCGGATATCCACTCTTCGAAAGCCCTTCGGTTTTGGCCCGCTCCTCCCAGGAGCGTCCGAAGCCAAGCCCCACGATGTGCTTCGGGAATCGGCTTCTCCTCCGAATCGAGCTCTTCGTGGCTGCGGCGGTGCGTTTTTTCCAGCGGAAGCTGCGGCGGTGTGGCACGGGTGGAGGCTGTTGCAAGGCCAGAGGAAAATTAAATTTGGGTTGAATTAACAAAATAAAATAAAATATAAAAATTGGGCTAATCAAATTTAAATTGGCCTTAGAATAGAATGAAAATGTGTTTAATTGCGAAATTAAACCACAAAAATAAAAGAATTATAATTGGTACAAATTAAATTTTTGAGTTTGATAAAAAAAAATACACGTTTTCCGATTAGCACAGGGTATTTTTGTCGTTTAGCGCATGCTTTGGTCGCAACGACCACTAAGCCAACGGATCGCAATGATCATGGTCGCACCGACCATCTCCCGTATTGGTCGCACCGACCATTTCCCGTATTGGTCGCACCGACAACCCCCAACGAATGTCAATTTGTAACTTCTTCGGTTCGTTCAATGGCGGTCTTCAGTCGACAGAGTTTTCATTTCATCCATGTCTGCTTTTTCACAAATATCTTCCCGATCGCTAAAATCCGATTCATTTTTTTTCAAGTGTTAGTTTTGTTAACTTATGCGGATCAAATAACCCTTTTTTGGGTAAAAATGACAGGGAGCAAAGCTCCCCTGATTTATTCAAAGGCCAAAGCAACAACGAATTACAGAAAGTTCAAGTGAGGAGATGCATCTCCCATGGCATCGTTCAAAAACCACTACGATTCAACCCTTGATTTCTCTTTGGACTCTACTAGTTTGAGGACTGTTGAAGAAGGATTTGGGAGTTCGGAGGGGATGAGTGTTGCATGTGCTTGAGAGAGGTGGGGTGACCCGGGTGAGGGGTGGAGTAGGGTAAAGGTAATTTTTTTTTATAATTAATGGGTATTTTTATCCTGTTCTAAAAGGCGTTTTTACCCTGTTAAAATTCTTTTTGGATTTGAGTATATTTTGTGTCAAATGTGTTTTGAGTAGGGATGACAATTTTAACCGCACCCAACTAAGATTCGGATCACCCGATTCGAGAAAGTGGGTAAAAACTGACGATATCCTATCAAACAAACACCTCTCATAACTCACACATACATCATAAATAGGTTACCCAACGCAAAAATAGTAGGTTGAGGGATGTCTATTCGCGATAACTATCATAGGTTCGACACTATTCAAATCGAGAACCTGCTCATTAAACCTTCGCGAATCGCGATCATCAATATGATGTACTCTCTACGTATCATTCGCGATCGTGTTGTGTTAACTACCATAGGCTATGCATTATTCAAACCGGGAACCTAGTCATTAAACCTTCGAGTTCATCATATTAATGTACTGTCTCCTCCTTGTTCGTGATATTTGCTGGTCACAAGACCACTTGCTCATCTCGCTGTCAGACTCACATTGGCTCATATTACACGGTGTCAACTGTCCAGTCAACTTTACTCCATAACCTCGCTGGCATCTTCTTCCAGAACCGCCTACACTACTAATCCCACCCCTACGAAGGTGGATGTCACACATCATCGCACTAACAACTTCTTAGTGGTGTCTGCTTTGCAGTGCCCCCATGAGGTCTCGCCGACTGCTCACACCCTTACCCTATACATACCCCTTCGACTGTAACGGCCCGGATATAAATGTCCGAGATACGTTTCGAAGGTCGGATACCTTCGTTCGGATGTTGCAATTCAGGTACGGGTCGAGGTTTCAAACCTCTAATCAGTCGAAGTTTCTTAAATTCAGTTTAAACGAAAGTAAGCGGAAATACGATTTAGATACAAAAGCCACGGCAAAGCCGGGTCAAAACCAAAACATAATTCTAAAGTCGTATGGCCAGGTTAGCGGGGTTAGACAGATTTCTTTGCAATCGCCGAGGGACTTTCCCACGCCATATAAACAGAGAGCAATCATACCTAAAAACAATGGGTGCGAGTGGGGTCAGACCGAGGCCCCAACACGCTCTGTCCAGCAAGCAAACATACACATACGCTAATAATAAAAATGATGCAGATGCGGAAATTAAATCACACTAGCATGATCCTAATTTACAATGTGCGAGAAATAACTGTAAAGGCGCCCAAAGAATGCCAAGTGGCATGTCCCTCTCCTACCTCTGCACCCCTTTCCGTTAGTTCAGAGACCGGCCGGTTCGATGCTATAGCATATCATATCTCATCATCATAACATAAATTAAAATAAATAAATCATGTCCGATGGTGCTGGGCTATCATTATGCTCATATCGACTCGATAGACTCAGGGCACCCGATGGGGCTGGGCTACCCTATGACCCTAGCAAAGACTCTAGGACTATCACAGATACGGCCGTTCTGTTTCATACGCGTAAAGAAATAGAATGCTCAATCACAAGTGCAACCTAGCATGATACTACATGGCATGCTTTAATGTTATGCAACACCTAGTATGTCATACATTCACAAGCCGGTAATCTCTTTCGAATCTGAGTAAGCCCATAAAGGAACTTACCTGAATAAGCCGAACAGCAGAGAACAAGGCAGAGCAGAATCCAAGAAATGAATCACCGATAGCAAGCAACGACCAACAAATCACAATCACCTAATAACATATAAATGCATAAGTCTATCTAATTCACATAAGGCGTCCCTAACTATCATTTATCTCTTCTCATCATATTATTCCATGTTCATCTCATCTCATCAACTCATTTTCAAAACAATCTCTCAAAGAACTCAACTTAGAAAATCAGACAATCCTTTTTAAAATCGCTTATCCAAATCCCGACATTAAACATTTAAGCCTTAAAACCAATTCCCAAAATCATATTATAGAAATCGCTCCGGCATGTTTCTTCTTTCAAAAACATTATATAAATAAACTCCAATATTAAATCATCAAAATAATTTATATGCTCACAAATCATATTTATAAATCAAGACCAACAATTCACTTTAAAATTCTCAATTTACATATTGAAATCCTCATAAAATGCATCAATCAAATAATCCAATTAATACTCTTTTAAAACAAATGAACAATATATAACAATTTATTTTCCAGAATTTATAATTATAACAAATCCCAAAATAATAATAATATTCAAATAGTTTAACACTTACTATCCTTATAATCTCAAAACAATCCATAAACATATTCATAATCTAATATCAATTAATTTCACTTTAAAATCTTTTTAAATATATTAAAATATTTCAGGATATATATATATATATAAACATAACATTTAACCATATATGTGAAAAATACCGGAATTAAAAGAAATACCCAACCCAGATTCCAAGCCTCAAAACCGAGCCCAGACCATCCGCCCAGCCCAACAACCCAATTATGAAGCCCAGACCCAAACCCGAATTAAAAGCAAGGTAAGGAGGGGAACTCGGATCTGAGATGGGTTATAACCCGTTTCCCCTTTTAAACCCGGCCCAACCGAGAAAACAGGCCCAAGCCTGTTCCTCCCTTTGTCTTCAACCTCCAAACAGAGCAGAGGAGAAGCGGAAGAATCGACGGGGAAGAGAGGGAAGAGCTCTGGCTATGGGGCGCCATTTGGCTCCAAATTTCACCCACAGATTCGACGAGAATTTCCGACCAAGACCCACCCCTAAACGGAGAAGCGATGCAAGGAAAAGGAGGAGAAGGAGGTCACTTACAGTGGCGGCCCAGCGACAGGGGAAAACTCTCCGGAGAAGGTGTTGCGGCTGGCTTCACGGCGAGGAAGAGCTTTTTTTTCGGGTCTAGGACGACGGGGAGGGTGTTAAAAGAGGATCTTTTACATGGATCGAAGATAGAGGACAAGAATGGGAGAGTGTACCTTGTCGGCTCAGAAACAGGGGAATGGGAGCTTCTTTAGCGGCGTTGGTGGCTCCGGCGGCCCTCCGATGCTTCCTCTGCGCTCCTGAGGTGGAAGGGTGTGTTGCCGGCTGCCTGGAGGGGGAGTGTGGATGTGAAAAGGTGGTAGCTTGGTGGTGAAATGGGTGAAGAAGAGCTACGGCAAGGGGATCTCTTTGTGGGTTCCTCTTTGAGCCTTCGGCAGAGGAGAGAGTGAGGGAGCGAGGTTCTGATGGTATGAGGGTGGGGATGTGAGGATGAGGACTGTGGGTTATATAGAAGGTGAGGGGGGTGGGTGCAAGGCAAGGTGAGAGGGTGTGCAGAGGACAAGGGTAATGGGTGTAGGCGGGGTGAGAGTGCAACAGAGGGGGGACCAATTTCAGACATTGTGGAAAGAAGGCAGTGTTGTGTGGAGTGCAAGGTGACGCAGAGATCTGCCGAGAGAGAGAGAGAAGAAAAAAAGGGAAAAGAAATTAATATTTGGGTGGTCCCAACAATACCAATTCAAATTAGCGGAAAAGACCCGAATCCCGCTCGCCCGATCGAATCCCGACTAAAACAATTTTAATAAATCAAAGATCAAATTTCAAGATAATCGGAATTAAACAATTTCAATCAATTCGGAGCTTAATTAAATTTTATTAATACTCGGACTCGAAGTCGAAAATCAAATCCCGTCAAAATCCAAATTTAAATTGATGCCGGAATGATTTTAAATTTTGAAGTCGTGCTCGAGGACGATTTTACTCCCATTTTATAAATGGAAATAAATAATAACATTTTAAATTAAAATACTTCTAATATGATATCTAAAATATATTTGGTCTTTACATTTATCCACCTCTAAAAACAAGTCTCGTCCCCGAGACTAAAATCATTTTAAAGCAAAGGGGATGAAGGTTTAAAAATCGGTGAGTCCGAGGACCATGTCCGAGGATCTTGTAATCGTCTCGGTTGCGTCTTCCGAGATTCTCACAACATCCTAGTCACGGTCGTGACATCTCCAATTGGTCTTGTCAAGTGTGTAATAAGCGCCCTCATTACATCCTCGCTTCGACTTTTCGGAAGTACCACAACTCTAAAAGCATTATAGCGTCCGACTAGGTCTTAGCAAGCAATCTATAAGCGCCCCTATAAAGTGCTTGTATCCACTTCGTGAGACGTCATAATGTAAATCCAGTCCATAAATTCTCAAACCGTTTTGTAAATGGAAAGGTTGTCATCCAAATCATTGAAACTCTCAACTTCTTTAAACCCAAAGTTGGCCATTTTCAAAACCGTTCAAAATTTTCAAATTCAACGTTTAATCAAGCAGCTTACACCAAAACAAGTCAAATCCTTTCAAATCAAGATTTTGTCAAAACTCTTCCGAAAACCAAATCAGCTTTACACATACCAATCAATCAAATTCAGAAGGTAGGAGGTGGAGTCATCCACCTCTAAGGGCTAATCCCATATTCTCTTCCTAGTTTCCATAATCGAATCAATCTATCAGTCTCAATTCAAGCAAGATGCATAAGCCATAAGAAATGCATAACTGTATAACCAACCAATCTCCAATCAACACATCATAAGGCAAGTCTCAACATATACCATCGTAGTGCCACAAGGTCACATCACACCTCCAGATCATACCAAAGGTCATAAAAGTATTTCTCATCACAGAATTAACGAAACAAAACCCATTGTCAACACATCAACACATCAAGGTCAGGTTATTAAGATTCAGCAAAAGGAAAAGTCAGTCAATGTGTGAATCACCAAAACGTCAGCATACTCGCAAAACATCATCTCAACTCATACAATGTCATATCACGATCACTTAGCAATCACGCACCATTATCTCATATATATAAGTCAGATTCATGATCCAAATCAATATTCATCATTTAACATCTCCTGATCATAATATAACATCATGCTCTCACATAGCAACATATCATTATTTCATGATTCATTCAACACATTATAACATGCTTTTAGAACAACACAGTAGGATAGCAATGTATCATTATATCATGATTATAGTTTTCACTACTAATTATGATTCAGTATTGTATATCAACATATATGTCATATCAGGTTTATCATGGTCGCTATCTAACATCATGCCAGTTCATAATCACATAATCAAGAAAGTTTTCACATCACCACCAGGCAAAATAGACGCAACCTCCGCTCACTCGATTTCAATTCCTACATCAAAACCAGCCTCATCTAGATTCACCAACATCAGTTCAGGTAACATCCTCAAAAGAAGTCCTAATTCATTTCAATACCCTAATCTCGCCCCTCATTCCACCAAGAACTCTCACTAGCAATCCACCTCTAAGAATCCAAATACTATCTCTAACCTCACACTCGAGGGCCCTCTCATACTATATCCTTCATACTCTTAAAAGCCATTTCTTACACTTCCACACTTCCCAAGATTTCACAAGCATCATGCCCGCTAGCTACACATCCTCTAGTAAAATTCCTCGATCACCGCCTAGCCGACCTATTCCTAACCATACTCTCACCCAAGATTCACCTAAGAGCTCATCGAAATCATCAACCATTATCTCTTATAATTCCAGAACCAACTCGGTCCAACCTAAGTCAACACCCCTCTTCTGCAACTTTCCCTTACCACCGTCGATTATTCTAAACACTCAAAACCTTTCTCCACTCTCTGACCGCTCAACCAAAGAGGACCTCACTCACATGTTCAAAGAAGAAGCAATCATGGACATTATTGCACGTAAGGACTACATCATATCAACTAGCATCATTAGCATTGCAACAAGTATCAGAAGTCTCAATTTACCGTAATGCTCGAAATTATCACATAACACCATATATGAATAAAGTCAATTCAAACTGGAAAGTTTCATCATGATCTTAGCTAATAACTAGTTCAGATCCTCGGCATTTGCAGTTCATACTATATAGGAAAGGAATTTAGATCATGCTTAGCAACTCAGAATAGCATCACATCAAGTCATCATGGCACATTAGGATTGTAAGGCATCGAATCATATCATCATAATCAACAGACAATCAAGCAACAGTCATCACATCAACACGCAGCTTTCAACATCAAGTCAGTGCAATATCATCATCAACAAGCTCAGAAAGGGTTAGCAATTCGAATAGAGGACGCTCCCTCCTGCAAGTCATATCATAATCAATAATCATAAACCTCGAATCAAGCTTGTTCTGTCTACATCGTCGATCCTGAGGCCCGTGGGTTATGGGCCCACGCTTCCGCTGCGCTGCTCTATCGTTATTCGACTTTCCGATCCCTTTTTCCATGCGGTCGCTCATCCAAGGTAACGCGTAGGAGTTTAAGTTAGCGGAGATAGGGGAGTGACAAGAGCGGACGACCCAATGTTTCTTTCGGAGACGGAATAGACCAAAGGTAAAGACGACATGACTAGAGGCAAGACTCCGACTCGGGAATAGTAACGATGCCCTTAAGAAAGTCTATTAGGTTACGATTTTGACAAACGCGCACGAGTTCATTATGGAGCATATCAATCACGTTAATCCACACTAACATGTACCTATCTCGGGGCAACATTCGTATTCATATCAAAGACACAATCAAGTCTTTCACTGATGTTTGTAAAACAAGCTAACATTCTAGTATTCCATGGAAACAGATATGCCTAGCATTCTTCAAGCAAGATAGACGGAACCAGCAATGATCATGATTTGAAGTCATGCGGAATTTAATGAAGATAACGAGCATCATGTATAGGAACAATGTAGGAACAGGGTATACACATCAACAATTGAGTCCAAATATATCATGGCAATGTATATTATAACAATCAGATGAAGCGTCATACGAGAACACATAAGGGTAGAATAGCAATTATCACATATATGAACAATGTACAAGTTGGTGTATGCATCATACGAGATCATATAAAGGGCAACACAGTAACTATCTCACAATGATCATATGTTAGGTCAAGCATGGCACGGAATCATATGACGAGATATATCTAGAGAGCATGGGTCCTATATGATACTAGCGATATATAATGTGATACAAGCATAGTCAAGAGTCATTTAGAGGAGTTCAACATAATATTCACGAAACATAAGGCATCATCAAAAGTACAAGAAGGACATCATGGGTGCTAGATTATAATCATGCTAGGTACGAACCATCATAGAGTACATATATGGTACGATAGCTGTCACATTATAGAACAAGCATGATATGAAATCATTCAGCATGTCATATTGGAAGTCATAAGCTCCACATGATAATAATAGCACACATCGAACATGAGTACCACTAGAGTAATTCAACTAGGTTCATTCCGATATTCATGCGTCATGCAGGTGCAAAATCATGATATAGAGTGGTGTGTGATCAAGCGGGGTGTCAAGTCATAGGTTCAGGCAAGCACGAGAAGCCATCATAGCGTAATAGACATCTTTACCATGTAAGCACGCTAGGTTTAACTATCACGGAAAGCTAGTCAACATCGAATTCAACATTAAACTCATCAGGACGAGTGAAACATGTTAAGAGAACAGAAAGAGGAACGAGCCACACTATCAGGTACCTAGCTCGAGAGAGAATCAACAACAATGTAGGTAAAGTAGAACTCGCACAAGTCGCAACCAAGGGCCCAACATGTTACTAGTGGTCTAATATAATGCAAGAGTTCATTCAATCACATCTCAACGACATAGTAGCATGAGAGGAAAAACGCAACGAGTTATAGAGCAAGTCTAAGCAACATGGCTAGAATATGAGGACATGAGTTCAAATCGATGTATACTAGGATAGAACAGGTATTTATCAAGACTCGTTCACACTATCATGTACCTAATCCAAGGGAAGCAACAATCATATAGACTCATATCATGTGGTTCATGTTTTCAATCAATCATACAATCAATATGCTAAGTAAACATGCTATAACAACATACAATCATGATAGAGGACAAGACACAACACGAGACTTAAGCAATGGGACAAGCATGGGTACAAAATGTCATACAACTACAAATTCACATTAAAGCTCATCATCATAACATGTACCGGGAGTTACGTAGCATATAAGGCACGTCGACATCAATTTATAACACGTATCCACCAAGTAAAGGGCTCACTCTATCATGATACTAGAACCGAACTACCACACTATCATGAACCTATTCACAGGAAGGACATCAATTAGACGACATCCTAGCATATGACATATTTATTCGTGCTCTAGTACGACAATGCAATATACTAAACAGATCATGTCGGGATGATATGGACATAATAAATGTAGTTCGAACCTATACAATGGTCATCATGAGCATCAAGGCACATAAGCACAATTCACACTAAGGATCAATTGTAGGTCAAGGAGTAGTGCATATAGAATCACACAATCATGAACAGGGCACTCAAGATAACCCGATAGAAGTCCATAAGGGCAATATTGACTCTTCCCAACTGACTCATTACCCATCTTTCCCGTGGGACTCGAATACGACTTTTCGTGACAAGAGGACACCCATAGATTGTCATAAGAATTGATAACGATAGCCTCGTAAACATCTCACTCTCTAGCTCGGAATTTCAACAAGGACCGTCTTCCAATACTCTCTCGGACAACCTCTATATCCAATCACGATTCCCGACACCATGCGTTTACCAACCCAATTCCCGTGGAAGACCGATATTCGAAGGGAGGACTCGATTGAGTTGTCAAAAGGGTTCATAAGGAAGGGGACGGTTCCACAAGGCTGAGCTTAACCATATAAGAAGAAGAATGGTACTCCCGCTATCCCGTTCGCACAGATCGTTCAACATTCATTCAATAGTTAAAACATAACAATCGAATCTTTAGCATATCAAGCACTCAATAATAGAATCAGTTAATGGAAACTGCAACGATCTCCTTGGAGTCTTCCCGACCCATCTGTAAAGAACAAGCTAGTATTTTGCCTACCCATTTCCGACTACATCCAATAGGGATGGTCTAGCGCCTTTTCTACCCGCTCGATCCCTTATTAGTCGGTTCTCCTCTTTTATAACAAGTCAAGTTCATTACTTAGTCCAATTGAGTTAGACATATTAAGTTCATTTTGCCCCTTTAAAACGCTTTCAAATCTTTCGAAATTCATGGGCGGTTTTCCAAAACATACACTCGACCCTTGTGTACCCGAACTACACAACCTGGCTCTGATACCAACTTTGTAACGGCCCGGATATAAATGTCCGAGATACGTTTCGAAGGTCGGATACCTTCGTTCGGATGTTGCAATTCAGGTACGGGTCGAGGTTTCAAACCTCTAATCAGTCGAAGTTTCTTAAATTCAGTTTAAACGAAAGTAAGCGGAAATACGATTTAGATACAAAAGCCACGGCAAAGCCGGGTCAAAACCAAAACATAATTCTAAAGTCGTATGGCCAGGTTAGCGGGGTTAGACAGATTTCTTTGCAATCGCCGAGGGACTTTCCCACGCCATATAAACAGAGAGCAATCATACCTAAAAACAATGGGTGCGAGTGGGGTCAGACCGAGGCCCCAACACGCTCTGTCCAGCAAGCAAACATACACATACGCTAATAATAAAAATGATGCAGATGCGGAAATTAAATCACACTAGCATGATCCTAATTTACAATGTGCGAGAAATAACTGTAAAGGCGCCCAAAGAATGCCAAGTGGCATGTCCCTCTCCTACCTCTGCACCCCTTTCCGTTAGTTCAGAGACCGGCCGGTTCGATGCTATAGCATATCATATCTCATCATCATAACATAAATTAAAATAAATAAATCATGCCCGATGGTGCTGGGCTATCATTATGCTCATATCGACTCGATAGACTCAGGGCACCCGATGGGGCTGGGCTACCCTATGACCCTAGCAAAGACTCTAGGACTATCACAGATACGGCCGTTCTGTTTCATACGCGTAAAGAAATAGAATGCTCAATCACAAGTGCAACCTAGCATGATACTACATGGCATGCTTTAATGTTATGCAACACCTAGTATGTCATACATTCACAAGCCGGTAATCTCTTTCGAATCTGAGTAAGCCCATAAAGGAACTTACCTGAATAAGCCGAACAGCAGAGAACAAGGCAGAGCAGAATCCAAGAAATGAATCACCGATAGCAAGCAACGACCAACAAATCACAATCACCTAATAACATATAAATGCATAAGTCTATCTAATTCACATAAGGCGTCCCTAACTATCATTTATCTCTTCTCATCATATTATTCCATGTTCATCTCATCTCATCAACTCATTTTCAAAACAATCTCTCAAAGAACTCAACTTAGAAAATCAGACAATCCTTTTTAAAATCGCTTATCCAAATCCCGACATTAAACATTTAAGCCTTAAAACCAATTCCCAAAATCATATTATAGAAATCGCTCCGGCATGTTTCTTCTTTCAAAAACATTATATAAATAAACTCCAATATTAAATCATCAAAATAATTTATATGCTCACAAATCATATTTATAAATCAAGACCAACAATTCACTTTAAAATTCTCAATTTACATATTGAAATCCTCATAAAATGCATCAATCAAATAATCCAATTAATACTCTTTTAAAACAAATGAACAATATATAACAATTTATTTTCCAGAATTTATAATTATAACAAATCCCAAAATAATAATAATATTCAAATAGTTTAACACTTACTATCCTTATAATCTCAAAACAATCCATAAACATATTCATAATCTAATATCAATTAATTTCACTTTAAAATCTTTTTAAATATATTAAAATATTTCAGGATATATATATATATATATAAACATAACATTTAACCATATATGTGAAAAATACCGGAATTAAAAGAAATACCCAACCCAGATTCCAAGCCTCAAAACCGAGCCCAGACCATCCGCCCAGCCCAACAACCCAATTATGAAGCCCAGACCCAAACCCGAATTAAAAGCAAGGTAAGGAGGGGAACTCGGATCTGAGATGGGTTATAACCCGTTTCCCCTTTTAAACCCGGCCCAACCGAGAAAACAGGCCCAAGCCTGTTCCTCCCTTTGTCTTCAACCTCCAAACAGAGCAGAGGAGAAGCGGAAGAATCGACGGGGAAGAGAGGGAAGAGCTCCGGCTATGGGGCGCCATTTGGCTCCAAATTTCACCCACAGATTCGACGAGAATTTCCGACCAAGACCCACCCCTAAACGGAGAAGCGATGCAAGGAAAAGGAGGAGAAGGAGGTCACTTACAGTGGCGGCGCAGCGACAGGGGAAAACTCTCCGGAGAAGGTGTTGCGGCTGGCTTCACGGCGAGGAAGAGCTTTTTTTTCGGGTCTAGGACGACGGGAAGGGTGTTAAAAGAGGATCTTTTACATGGATCGAAGATAGAGGACAAGAATGGGAGAGTGTACCTTGTCGGCTCAGAAACAGGGGAATGGGAGCTTCTTTAGCGGCGTTGGTGGCTCCGGCGGCCCTCCGATGCTTCCTCTGCGCTCCTGAGGTGGAAGGGTGTGTTGCCGGCTGCCTGGAGGGGGAGTGTGGATGTGAAAAGGTGGTAGCTTGGTGGTGAAATGGGTGAAGAAGAGCTACGGCAAGGGGATCTCTTTGTGGGTTCCTCTTTGAGCCTTCGGCAGAGGAGAGAGTGAGGGAGCGAGGTTCTGATGGTATGAGGGTGGGGATGTGAGGATGAGGACTGTGGGTTATATAGAAGGTGAGGGGGGTGGGTGCAAGGCAAGGTGAGAGGGTGTGCAGAGGACAAGGGTAATGGGTGTAGGCGGGGTGAGAGTGCAACAGAGGGGGGACCAATTTCAGACATTGTGGAAAGAAGGCAGTGCTGTGTGGAGTGCAAGGTGACGCAGAGATCTACCGAGAGAGAGAGAGAGAGAGAGAGAGAAGTAGAAGAAAAAAAGGGAAAAGAAATTAATATTTGGGTGGTCCCAACAATACCAATTCAAATTAGCGGAAAAGACCCGAATCCCGCTCGCCCGATCGAATCCCGACTAAAACAATTTTAATAAATCAAAGTTCGATCAAATTTCAAGATAATCGGAATTAAACAATTTCAATCAATTCGGAGCTTAATTAAATTTTATTAATACTCGGACTCGAAGTCGAAAATCAAATCCCGTCAAAATCCAAATTTAAATTGATGCCGGAATGATTTTAAATTTTGAAGTCGTGCTCGAGGATGATTTTACTCCCATTTTATAAATTGAAATAAATAATAACATTTTAAATTAAAATACTTCTAATATGATATCTAAAATATATTTGGTCTTTACATCGACCTCATTAAAAGGGACCGATTTTGAGATATAAAAGAAGGAAGCTCTGCAACTATTTCCCGGAGTAAAAATGCAGGAATTTGAGTCTTCAAGTCTCCTAACGGTGAAGAATCATTTCTCAAATAATCCGATCAATTAAAGTTACACTCATAGTGAAAATGAAACAGCTTTCATCGCAAACATTACAAGTCTCATCACAAAACGCATCCAAGTTTCATTGCAAACTTATCATCCCAATTCATTCATGTATTATCCGTCTTATTTCCACAAATTAGGGAACTCGGCAACAAAATGAGGTAATAAAGATAATGATTTTTTAAACTTCAAAAACCTTAAAACAAAAAAAAAACGGGCGGAAAGTGGATGATGGGTCGAGTTGGATGTGGGTGATAATTTTTTCACCGGCACCTGACCCATCATTCATCACCCGCTACCACCCACCACCCATTTACAATATAATTTACTATATGTTTATTTTATTATTATGATTTATGAATAAAAATTTTATTTTAGTATTATAATAGTACATATATACGATTCGACATTCAAACTCGAGTGAAATAATAATTATAATATAATATTCTTCATGTCCGTCAATTTATAATGTTAGATATCTTCTATTGTTGACTTTGTATATGAATCAAAAAAAAATATTGACTTTGTATGTATGTTATACGATTTATATTTTTTATAACAATTTTTTTATTATAGTTGTATGTTGTATACCCCCATCAAATAATTTTTATTTTCCATCACATTTATTATGTACAAATGTAATTTGTTAGACAAAAAAAGTACAAATTAAATTATATTGATATTAGTGCAAAAGTAAAAATAGTATAATTATTACTTTTAAAATATCAAATATTATTGATCAACTTTAATCTCCTAAAACATAAAAAATAATATAGATCTGAGCAGGGACGGAGCCAGAAAGTTTTGAGCGGGGGGTCACCATAATAGTAGAAAATAAGATCGAGAAAAAAGTCGTAAAACACACAACGTGTTCGATAGTACAAACTAGTGTCAAACGATATTATAAACTACTACAAAGATATGAAACAAAAATAAGGATATAAAACTCAATAAATAAACCTTGTATTCTTAACATGTAATAATGTATAACTAGATATAAAAAAATTTAAACTTGCATAACTTCTTACCAAATTCTCAAAATAAGTAATATAACCTATGGTTTTGAAGCTCTCGAGATGAATTTTATTTTTTGATAAGGAAAAAATTCGAGTGTCGGACAAACCCGACTCCTCGATAGGCCGACAAAGTCGACAGACGGCGGACCGTCAAAGCAAACAACGTAAAACTAAAGAAAAAGGTGCGATACAAACGGTGATAAGCACACAAGTTCAGTCGTACAAGCGAACCTAACCCAAAAAAGTTGGGGACAACATAGACTAAGAGTCGACGCCAAGCACCACCAAGCAGCAACACCGCTGGCCAGCGGTACATCAGGACACCCTGTGGGCAGTGAAGACGATCCTCCAAGGAGTATTCCGTATCACGGAGTCGCCTCGATACACACTGCCACGACCCTAGCCAGACCCGACACCGGACGTCAGAGCCCCAACACGGAAGAGGAACGCCAAGAACAACCAGGCTCGCGGCCGAGAACCACCTATAAAACGCATCAAACAGCCCTTTTGGGATTTTATTGGGCCCTTTCGGGATTTAATCAAACTCTTTCGGGATTTAATTTTAACCCTTTCGGGCATATTTACTCAAGGAATGAATAAGTAAAATATAAATCCATCCATATAAAATATGGCGTAAACAGATTTACATTAAACTATTCATACATTTTTTTTTGGGAATTCTGAACTTGATGTGCAAGGAAAAACAAAACCCTTGCACGCCAAGAAAGTCAGGACACAACAGGCCACGACCAAGGATGAGGTCGGCGCCGGTGAGACCGCAGGAAGACGCCGGACGGCAAACCGCCATAGCCCGAGGGAATCAAGGCTAGGGAGAGCCACGAAAGGAGGGGGGAAACGGGAGAGAGAAAGCGGTGTGAGCAAAAAATGCCCAGACCCGCCCAGCTCCGCCGACCACCGCCGCACCACCATGGACCCAGAAAACGACGAGGAGGGACACAAAGACCCCCAAGCCGTAAAAGCCCCAACCTAATTTGAGAGAAAAGGTGACCCGAGCCCACCCCGAACCGAGAAAGCCTAGAACGGAGGAGACCAGGGACCAGACAGAAAAAGAGAGGGGCGAATCAGCACCACTAGACGAAGAGGATGAAAACAGGAGGACGGGCAACCCCATGGAGACAAAAGTGGCCGGAGGAAACGCCTCAAATCGGAGAACAAGGAGGGCGCCGACAGAAACAGTCGAAACCGGTCACGAGATACAGCGGAGAACGAATAGAATAAGGATGGTCCAAACAAAGTGAAGGAGGAGGAGATTTAGGCAACAGATTTGGGTTAGGAGATTTAGGCAACAGATTTGGGTTAAGATAGAGGCTGGAGCGATGATTCAAGCATCCCGAATCGGGATGAGCTGCACAAGGAGAGGGTTTATCCAGATAAATTGTGGTTTTGTTTCTCTCGAGATGAATTATAATATGTGAATGACAATTGAAGTAAAATATAAAAGTATTATAGTATATTGAAATAAAATTTAAGTGATTAATACACCTATAATTTTCAAACATTCATAACTTTTTACTCAGATGTCAGATTAGGGCGTAATATATATCAAAACGAAGCTATCGACGAGGAGAATACACCTAGGTAATTTGTCGGATGAGGGGAGGGTCAGTGACCCCCTAGACCCCCTGCTCCGCCTCTGGATTTGAGGGAGTATATACATGCAGTCATGCACCTTAGGAGAAAATTTTCTTGCCCAACATCATTCGTGCTCATAAATGTTAGTCATTTAAATGTGAAAATGATACCCAATTTCATGCTAGTAGAGATCCCTGTATCATTGCACCAAAAAAAAAAGATCATGTATCACACGCAACGTTGTAATACTTGGTGTATCACTTAATTACTTCATGTATAATTTAACTTTAAAAAAATTAAAAAATTATATTCATATTGCATACACTTATATTTGAATATTTATGCTTTGCATTGGTAAAAACTCTCTCTTCCGTTGGAAGGGGAAAAAAACCCCAGCTTGGGGCTAAAGAACACGGTAGTTCACTATCGCCGACCACCTCTTCGGAGGCCAACAACCACCTCTTCGGAGGTCGAAATCCTACTTTTAGGAGGCCAACAAACCACCTCTTCGCAGGTCACTAACCACCTCTTCGGAGGTCGATGATCTAACCCGTCGGCCAAGCCCTCGGGCCCCTGCCTCCTTCCTTCCCACTGCGCTCAAGAACACGGTAGTTCACCACCGCCGACCACCTCTTCGGAGGCCAACAACCACCTCTTCGAAGGTCGAAATCCTCCTTTTCGGAGGCCAACAAACCACCTCTTCGCAGGTCACCAACCACCTCTTCGGAGGTCGATGATCTAACCGGTCGGCCAAGCCCTCGGGCCCCTGCCTCCTTCCTTCCCACTGCGCTCAAGCGAAGATCAACCCGGGGTTGTCATCTCGTGCCCGTCATTCCTCCTCGACTCCGGCCTCCCGCTAGGACTCCCTCCTCGGTTCGATTTTCCTTCGCTTATATCGCCGGCATGGAGTTCGAGTTTTTCTTCTTCCACACCCTCTGTAATTAAACAAATTGCTCCTTTGTTGGGGGGCTTTGATTGATCCTTGGTTGTGAGCTCGGGTGTCTTGTTTCTCTCACCCAGCTATGAATAATTTCACCACAATTATGGCTTCTTCTTCCTCGTGCTCGCGGATTTGGCTGCCGTTGTTGGAGGTGTCGCCTGATTCGCCGCCGGCTGGTCTCAGTCGCCGTCATCGTTCCCTTTCCCGGGCTGATTTGGTCGACCAGTCCCTGTTACATCTTACTGGTCGAGGTCTACAGCGCCGATCTCTGGTGGACTCTCCTCCTCTGGTTCTGGTGGTTTTGGATATCTCGGTCCCTTCAGACCCTCTACTTGCCACCGTCGCCGGCGATCTGAGTCCTGGCTGGGCACCACTGTCATCCTCACTCACCATCTTTCTCCCCCCCTTCCGGTAGTGTTCGGCGGCGGCCTGTGTCACAGATGCTTGTTGCGTCTATAACTGTTTCTTCACCCTAGACCCTGATGGCCTGAAGTTTGGGCATGGGTTTGGATGCTTAAAACCTTGGGTTCAAAGCTGGCCCGAAGACTTAAATTTAATAAATTAATAATTAATTAAAAGTTTCTACAACTATATATTCCCAGTTGGGTTTTAATGAATATCTATAAATAAATAAATGTTGTAAATCCCGCTTGGGTTACTAGTGCGTTCGGTTCAGGCGTTGTGTGACTCTGCTTTTGGCATGACTGGCTCTCTTCTCCGTTGGATGGGGTCGTAGCAGTGTGTATCGAGGCGTCTCCTTTCTCCGGAAGAAATGGTTCCTTGGAGGTTCGTCTTCACTGCCCACAGGTGACTCCTGATGTGTCGCTGGCCTACAGTGCTGCTTCAGGGTAGTGCTTGACTTCGTCCTTCGTCTACGTCCTCGTCTTATTTCGGTTTAGTTGTATTTAGTTTCGTTGTTGTAGAGTTTTTGCCTGTATTTTGCACCATCTTTGTACTTTTAGGTTTGCTTAGATGGTTATCCGTCCGCCGACTTGTCGGCCTTGTAACCTCGAATTTTTACCTAATCAAAAAACATATTTACATATTTATGAATTTTTATCATAAAAAATCATTATTTAAAAATTACATATAATTAAAAGATCGAATATACTAGAAAATAATTTTTATATTTTTTAAGCAATGATTTTTCTGATAAAAGTTTATAAATATGTAAACGTAAATGTGTGGAATATAAATATAATTTTTTTTATAAAAAAAAAATTCAATGTTAAATTATATACAAAATAATTAAGTGATACAAATATACTCCTACTACGTACATGTAGGAGATCACCACTGATTCCATGGATCAAATTCCAAGCACCATTATGAATCGTAAATAATGGTTTTTTAACTTGATATTCCTGAATGAAGCTTGATTTGTCATTTCAAATTTATATCCCTGCTTTTTTTTTAATGTGGCATCGATACCCGTCATTAATTTGCCAAATTCAAATTACTACCATTGGTAATTTGGTACGTCATTATCATATACATCATATTCTTAAAATATCTCGATTCGAGCTCATTCACTTACCTAAAATAATATGTTATGATCAAGTATAATTATTTAAAACTCAGCTGAAAACTCGACTAATTCGATTTAAACTCGAATAACTTGAATTTTATGGAATTTTTAAAATTTTCTTTAAATTAATATGTTATGACCAAGTATAATTATTTAAAGCTCGAAAAAAATTCTGTTCAAACTCGTTCATTTTCTAAACAAATCAAACTTAATAATAAATAAAAAAGCTCGTTTAAAAATTGGGTTCGGCTCGGACTCGTTTAATAAATGAAATAAACTTGAACATGTCAAACTCGACTCGTTTGACTCGAATTAGGGCCTTACTCTAAACTCAGCCGGAATTTAGGGTCCTTTTCGGTCCAAGTGAATATATACAATTGGGAAGTTTCATGTATGATATATCCAAACAAATAATTCTATCCCCACTATCGATCTCCATTTCTCCCATCAATTGGAATCCGATTCCACTCCCATTAATATCACAAAACTAATCTACTTTTCTTGACATTTAAATTCCAAAAATACCCTTCAACCACACTATAAATCACACCCACACTCACCTCTCTCAACTCAACAACTATCGTAAAGAGTTTGAGGGGTCGAGGTGTACATTAATACCTAGTATATCCCCACTCCCCACTCCCAACTCGAACCCTATAAAAAAGTAACTTTAAAATAATGCCGGTGGGTCGGGTCGAATACTACGCCGGATGGGGCCATGACGCCATCCGGCCACCCTTTCCCGACGAGGTGTGGGACCCATTCTACCCCTTCCCAACAGTCCAGGCGCCGCTCGCCATGGCCGGGTTCGATTGGCGGGAGACGGTGGAGGCGCACGTGCTGACGGCGCGCCTTCCTGGGGCGAAGAAGGAGGAGGTGAAGGTGGAGGTGGAGGGGGGTGGGGTGCTCAAGATCTCCGGGGAGAGGAAGGTGGAGACAGAGGAGAAGACTGACACGTGGAGGAGGGCGGAGCGGAGGAGCGAGACGTTCGTGCGGAGGTTCCGGTTGCCGGATGACGCTAAGGCGGCAGAAATCGCGGCGGTGATGGGGAAGGATGGGGTGCTCACCGTGACGGTGCCCAAGGGAAAGGCTAAGGTGAATGAGGTGATGGAGATATGTATTATGTGATTTAATTTGCATGGAAATTAAGTTAGTTAATTCCCCATGCAGATTGGAGATAAATAAAATACGTACAAATATATACTTCTATGAGATTTTATAAGTTTAAAAACAAAAAAAAAAAAAATATATATATATATATACAGTGACTTTACAACTCAGTTCAACCTAAAAACCGTGCTAAAAACTCCAGTTTTAAAATAACACATGACTTTATATCTCGATTAAACCTAAAAACCGTGCTGAAAACTCATGTTTTAAAATTACATTAGTGACTTTATAGCTCGGTTTTATTCAAAACCGGGCTGAAATATGTGACTTTATAGATCGGTTTCTATTCAGAATCGGGCTATAAAGCTAGTGAATTGCGTTAAAAAGTCGGTCCTCATAGGTTTTTACCGCAATTTTGGTTTTCACCGGAGCGCACCCCTATATATATATATATAGATGTTAGTTCCGGTGTACACAGCCCTTATCGTACGTGTATCATGTACTCATAAATTATTCGTCTATTTGTTCACGATTATTCGTCTGCTTTTTTCACATAATTATTCATCTATAAAAAAATTGTAAAAAATCTAAATTTTATTCTAATGAATAATCGCCCAATACCACCGAATAATTTCATTCCACCAAATAATCTCTCAATACCAACGAATAATCAGAAGTTTCTTTTGATCTCATCTGTTGATCTTCTTAATTCAATGGCCCAGATTTGTTAACAGGATACACAATAAGAGCTGTGTACATTTGATCTATTATCTATATATATAAAACATAGTTTGATAAAGAGTTTATAAATTACTCAAGAATAATATGTGGGGTATATGATGACCGATCGATTGATAACTGTATGATTAGTGATATGATATACATAATAATTATTGATGATCAATTTGGTAAGGTGATTGGTGTAACATATTTAATTTTCAGACAATTTTATTCTTTACCGAGTATCATATATAATTAATCATTATATATTTATAATCTCAACTGATCAATTTTATTTTATTTTTATATTATAAGCTGGGGGATACAATTTCTAACCTAAAGAGTTCTAAGGATGGAGAACAGATAGTTGGATAGGAGATTTTTATTACTTCTTAGACGGGATCTTACTTTGTTACACATGAGGGTATAACGAGGATCGCAGACAGTAGAGAGAGACTAGCTATCAGGGTGAACGAGGGTTAGACTAGGTTAATCGAGATAGTGTCCTTTTATTACGAGTTCTACTTCTCTATTTCTTCTACTTGTATCTCTACGTGTGTTCTTACATGCTTGCTCTTCCTGTCCATGATTTGTTTCGTTTAGACACTTTTATAGATACGGGTCGTACGAAAACTCTCTCTCAGCCTAGTCGGAGAAAGAGAGCGTATACAATGAGACTACCCATACCTTACTCTAAATGGGATATATTGGGTTTGTTGTTGTTGTTTTGATATGCAACATCCTGATGACATCTCCACAAACCCTGATTTATTCCAAAGCCGTGTGGGAATACAATAGTGAGAATCGAACACTAAATGTAGTACAATACTTGGAGTACATGACCACTATACTAGAACAATTTGGCACACCAGGAAATGAATCTAGACCATGCTTTTATTATTATTATTATTATTAGCAAAGGATTCGAGTGTCATGCGCCATCCGAAAGCGTCCCGACGAATGAGGTCTAGCAGACCTAAATGAACAAATACGATTTTTTTTTTTGGCGAAGTCAGGGTATGTTTTTCAATACTAAGCTTGGGGGGTTTTGTAGGTTTGATCTGAACTGGCTCTCAACGGCCTACGACTCACGAATACGATTAACCAAAGTCGAAATTCGGAGGGCTCAAAACGAACAAATCCGATTAACCAAAGTCTCCAAGGATTTCGACGAGGATCCTTCCTCGTCGAGGCACTCGCTTGCCTTGTTCTGCAGAGATGACATCCTAGCCCTCATCTCCTCGCCTTCCTTATCAAGCATCAATCTCTTGATCGCATTCTCGATCGCTCCCCTCTCTACCATCTTCTCCAGATTCTCCCCGACCCTCCAGACATCGCTCACGTATCGAGCATTGATCGTCTGGTCGCTGAACCGCGGCAGGCAGATCATAGGCACCCCTTCGCAGACGCTCTCCAGAGTCGAGTTCCAGCCATTGTGGGTCAGGAACCCTCCGACAGCTGGGTGAGCCAGCACCTCACACTGTGGGGCCCATCCTATGATATGGCTCCGCCCAGCCACCTCTTCCAAGAACCCATTGGGGAACTGATCCTGACCCTGCTCGGACTTTTTTGAGCCTCGGACCAGGTCAGGCCGGACCACCCACAGGAAATGCTGGTTGCTATTCGCGAGCCCCCAAGCCATCTCGGCGAAGTCATCTTCATCAAAGGCAGCCAGACTTCCGAAGCTTACATAAAGGACCGACTTTGGCGCTTGCTCATCAAGCCAAGAAATGGAGCTCCGTTCTTCGGCTAGCAAGCTGCTAGACGACGATGGAGCACGCTTGTGAAATGGCCCGATTGGGTAAATGGGAATGCAGAGGTCCTGGTAAACGGTAGCTAAAGAACCACTTTCGAGTTCTTCGAAGGAATTGAAGATAAGCCCAGTGGAGAGTTTAGTGGCTTTAACCATGTTAGACAGTAGCTCTTCGTACAATCCCGACTTGGTCTTCACTCTAGGAATGTCTTTGATCCTAAGTGGAGGAAGCTCTGGCACCATAGCTTCTGTGTCTATCAAAACCAACAGATTTCGCAATAGAACATATATTGTTAGTAGCAATCACAAGACATACATATATATATATATGAATGCATACCTTGCATATCGAGATAGCCCTTATCCGTGATAAGAGGATAAGCAAGCGAAGAAGCATATGCACTGATGCTACTAGTCCGCAAAGCAATCCTGCGAAGATTGAGGCTATCAGCCACGGCTTGACTGGAGTAGCACATAGCATCCGTGATCAAGCATGCCACTCGCTCTAGATTAGAATCACCTGACAGCAAATCAGATATGTATGCCCTCAAATGCGGGGCACATGTTTCATTGAGCTTAATGGTGAGCGCTATTATGTCTTTCATGGAAGCATCTTCTTCCGACAAACCATCATTGATGGTGTGGAAGGTGAAGTGTGGGTGATTGGCAGGGTTAGGGGCGTTAAAGCGAGTACAAACAACTGAAATGGAGAACCCTTTCAAGTAGAAGATGTCGGCTAGCTGGAACAAGGGGTTTATATGGCCTTGTAAGGGCAAGGGGAAAAACACCAATCTTCGGCCCATTCTCTCTTGCATCTCTACTTAAACCGTATATTCCTTCTCACCGCCGAGGTCTCCTTTTCCTAAATCACAAAGAATACATACCAAACTGCCAAGATAAGAGTGAATTCTCCTTGAGTTTGTAAAAGGGTGAAGCACATATTTGCACAGGATGAAGAAAAGAAGTATTACATGAAAGGCGCAATGTGCTGATTGATGATAAGGAGCTTAAATTCAATTGATAATGAGCTGATATCTTCCATCAAAATTTCTGATTTATTTTTGCAGTTGCTTCATCATAGTCTTTGATCCAGACAGTACATGAAAATACTTGACAGGAAAAATCAAATTGGAAAAAGGCACACAAGAAGCCAATGCCAAAGTTTCAATCATGGAAGCTCAATTCAAATTGAGTTCTTTGTCCATTAATTACTATAGATGTTGATATTGTCCTTAAAATTTCTTCCCATTTGTTGAAACCAACGGACTGAAATAAATTTTTCCCCCAAAATAAATGGGATGATATCATGATATGAAAGTCATCAAACAAACAGCATGAAATTAATCAGCTTCAGTGCATTATCTAATCCAAATTATCCAATTACAACCAGTGATCACCCCAACAAAATGAAATGCAGGAAAGATACTGTAGAACAGTGGATTCATTCAGAGTGATTACTTGGTACAAAACCCCCATCAAGAAAACACCAAACAATACAAGAAAAAGGGCACAGTTAATTTCAATTTTACTTTACTGCTACTGGTATTTTGGACAGTGAAGAAAGACTACCTCAAGATGATGCGATTGGGTTCACCGGCAAGGGGTAGAATAAGGGCTCGTTCTCTGAGGAATTTGGTCGAACAGGTAGTGTGCAGCAACGCGGAAATCGATTCCTATAGTAGATAACAAATACGGAGTATTTGACTGTTTGGTTCCTATCTCAATGATTTCTCTGTAGGTGGAAATTGATTCCACATGGCAAATGCTAAATTGCCAATCCAAATTGAGGTCTAAATTAATTCTTTTGAATTTTTTTTTCACCATATACGCCAAATTTTGACCTTACATCATATATAATTGATTACTTTTTTTATTATTGGATTTGAAATATTTTATTTTTACTATTCCGTGCACACTCTTAAAACCAAAAAAAAATCTATAAAATATTAATTTTTTGAATAATTTTATTGGATTTAAAATAAATTTTTTAAATTAATTAAACATTTATAATGTTTTTTAACTTCTTCAAAAGCATGTCGAAAAATCAAAGATCAAATAATTTAGACCAAAAGAGTACTTTTTTTATATAAGACGAGAATTTAGGATGTATCAACCACAGTTGTAACACAACCCAAAAGTAGATTTTGCACCCTCAAAATTAAGTTTGTAAAAGCCTTCTCTTTGGTTTGGTTAATCTTGTTTTTACGTCTTAATCATCGAAATCCTCTTGTTTGATTTTTTTCCAGTTTTTCACGTGTTGGTTGATCATTGCTATCAATTCGACAGACCAAAAGAGTACTTCATACTCCCTCTGTTCGAAAATAAATGATGTTTGACTTTTGTGCACGTAGTTTTAGGAGCTAAAAACTACAGTATATAAAATCTTATTTATTTTAATTAATTTTTTTCACAATTTAATACTTATTGGCTTATTGCTAATAGATACTCCCTCCGTTCGAAAATAAATGATGTTTGACTTTTCTGCACGCGATTTTAGGAGCTAAAAACTATATAAAATCTTATTTATTTTAATTATTTTTTTCACAATTTAATACTTATTACTAATAAATATTAAATTATGAAAAAAATTAATTAAAATAAATAAGATTTTATATAGTTTTTTGCTCCTAAAACTTCGTGCACAAAAGTCAAACATCATTTATTTCCGAACGGATGGAGTATTAAACTATGAAAAAAATTAATTAAAATAAATAAGATTTTATATAGTTTTTAGCTCCTAAAACGACGTGTACAAAAGTCAAACATCGTTTATTTCCGAACAGATGAAATACAGCAAAATGTTATCTTCATATTCATTCGCAAAGTATGACCTTACATCCGAAATGTTATCTTCGTATTCATTTCCAAAGTTGCCAAATCATATTTGTTGAGTGTAATATGACAAAAAAAAAATCCAAGTCAAGCAACTAACCCAAATTTTAAGAAGTCAAACATTGACCCATTGTAAGAAGCCAAACAGAGATTGGCAAGAAAAATTATCATTTTAAATTTCATTAGTTTCCTTGTTTATATGAAAATGACCAATTACATGCTAGATTTTACTTTCATACAATGGAATCATAAGAATAATACACCATTGTTTACTATACAAATGGCAAAATAAAGGAGAGTTTTATAGAGTAGGAAAATTGCAAAAGAGCTGAAATTGCAGTTGTCATTATTTTTTAGGGGCAATGTAATATAAAAATTAATTAATAAGTACAGATAAAAATGGGACAATCTGCAAAATATTTTATTTTTTTTTGCAGTTTTTCCTTCTTCCAATGTACGTATAAAAATGAAAAATGTGAGGTTAATTAGTGTTCCTCAACATGGATGCAGGGATTCAATCCATGAGTTTGTACCTCTTTTCCTGGACTCCGCTCACTCCCATCTGTATCTCTATGATGGTGTGAAGTGGTATCTGTTACAACACATTTTCAACTGTGTCAAATACTTTTGAGCAAACAAGCTTTACTCACAGAATCTAGATGAAAATGTATCCGAAATCTGAATCGATCACAGCACTATATACGAAACTTGCGACATTGTACTGCTTTTGTGTTCCATCCAACGATAAACATCACACTCGGAGAACTTCTATCCAAGATAAGGACAGTTGTACTTTTAGCTACTAAGATCTAATAACCAAAAACACCTGAAAGCCCTAACTTACTGCGATAGCCGAACGAGACCGAAATGAAATTATGGCCACCCAAAATCCCTCTACTAGGCCACTCAGAAACACCCTTACGACTTAGCCGGAGAAAGGGTGCGGACATCTTGTTCGCCCCGACCCTGCTCCGAGTGGGATAGATTGGGATTGTTGTTGTTATTGTTTGATCTTATATTCCTATTAATATCCATTTCCTACGACAAAATAAAGGTACCCTATGTGTGGAATTACGAAGAGAAGGTCCAATAAGTGTCAGCAAATTACCTCTATGTGTGGAATTTCTTTCAAAGGCCTGTCAGCAAAATAAGCATACAAAGCTCTCAGCACAGCCTGAAAGAAGCAAGAAAGGGCAATGAGCTGACAGATATTGAACAGATAGACAAGAAGAAACGGAAGCAACAAAAGCGTGTATTAACAGTAGACAAGTGCAATACAACCTGGTGAGAGACTACGACCACAGGAGCTCTTTGTCGTTCAAGTTCAATAATCACTGGTTCTAGCCTGCAGATACGAAAAATGTGCTTCTGTAGATCAATATTTGGAGAAAGATGAGTTTCTAGGGTGCAAATTATTCAAGTCAATGAGCAGGCAAACCTTTGGATAACATCCAGGTACGATTCTCCACGAGGGTAACGGTACCTTAGCTTATCCTTCTTACGGGATCTGAAGTCCATGAAAAGAGCAACTTGAGAAACACAGTTAAGACTTAAGACAAACAGGGTTTCACATATCCTAATACAGCGGAAATAACTGATGACGTAAGTGATAATTTCTGCTCAAATAGGCAGTATTTATGACCACAAGTCAAAACAAGGAAAAACACTACAACGCACTCATATTCTTCAGGCATATTCTTCTTGATCTCTTCATAAGTCATTCCATCACATACACCAGCATTAATCTCGTCAAGAGAGCGCCATTGGATCTACAGAAAGACTTGGATCAGAGAACGCATAATCACCCAGGTGGATCTTATTTCTACTCCAATGGCTAAAGTAGACAATTAAGAAACACAAGTCATTGACACGAGAAAAATACCCACATTACCTTTGGAAACCCCCCAATATGTCTTGCTGTCAATATTGATCTCTGTAGAGTACTAGTCCATATCTGAATTAGATAAAGAGTAGAATTACTAATGAGAGTCGGTTTCAAGTACGGAAAACGGCAGCAACATAGTGGGTTGTCATAGTCAAACAACACAGATCTAACCAATTGCCTTTACTTCTGTGGCACCAAAACGAGATAAAAGTACGAGAGTGGAATACCATCTTAGCAATTTAAAAATCAAGGCTTAAAGAACATGGATCTTTTTATTTATTGCAAAATCTCCTCTATTAGGAAAAATGATAAGCAACCAGTGACAAAAATTGGCAGACATTGGCTTTTAGACCTTTTGTCCTTTAGATAGTCCATTATGAAAAGATTGGCTTTTGAATTTTTACTCTAGACAATAGCTATAAATAAGGAGGGAAATATGTAATTCAAAAGAGACAACCCTCTCAAGTGAAACAATACCATCCATGGCCTTATTGTGAATAGAAAAATATTCAAACTGGCGTCATGAATAATGGAAATGATGTGTAACTGTTACAGTTGTGTATTTACAGCAACACTTTATGGGGTTGGGGGCAGAGGAAACTTACTGAAGCAGCTCGCTCAGAGTTAAGCCGTTTCTCAACAAAGGTTTTCAGTTTCTTGGCATAGAGTTCTCCAGTATCACTGCTCAGGCAAAAAAAGAAATCAATTTTTTTAGTTTTTTGTTCCCGTTCAAATTCAATCTTAAATCAGATATATTTTTAATGAAATGAGGACTATCCAATGAAGAAGATATATTTGTAATGAAATGAGGAGTATCAATGAAGAAGACTCGCAAAAAACATATACATGCATAGATACAAATATATGCACATATATATATGTATGCTTAATTATACATTATATAATTATATATGAGCATGCTTATCATACATATATACGAAAAATGATATATGCATGATCATCAAATGCAGACAATCCAAATCAATGCTTAGCAGACCTTAAAACAGAATCACCCCCGATTCTGCTTCTAACATTGAACCGGCTCTCTCCGTGTCTAGTGAGCAATATAGGGCGTGGAGTGAGATGTGTATTCACCTACGGCAGTAAGAGTCAAGAGATTTGAGTTAATATATTCTTTTTTGTGGTCTGAACAGATTAAATTGTTATGTTCACATTATAAGGTTTAACCAGTTAAATCATCTTATCAAATATCCTTTTGTTTACACATTCCCAAAGCCAGCAACACGGCTAGGAAAATATCAAACCATGTCTAATCACGAATTGTGAAGTGATAAATCATCATTCACCAAGATACTGCATCAAAGAATTCAACATCACTTCTAAAACAAAAAAAAATAGCAATAAAATGAAATTATTCCTGGATAACAAAGAAAGCTAAATATGACTTCAGCAATTGTGCCATGCGACTTATCATAGTTCTACTATGATAATAAGGAAAAATGATTAATGGTTTTGACAACACACCAGGAAGGTATCCACTAAGAAGAGAAATACAAAAACACACGGTTCCGGTTTCCCCCTCCATAAAAAAAAATTGAATACTGATTTTGACAACATACCAGAAAGAAAACAATCCGTCCAGGAAGGTATCCACTTATATTGTTCACCTGTACAAATATAGACATGTCAGTCAGAACAGAAGTCATTTGAGTAGTATACATAACTTCAAAGAGAGCTAGCTGCATTCACCCTCTAGACTAATGATTTTCAATTGTGTTATTGCCTGCTTAAATTATCTAGTTTCCTCTACATATCTTTCTTTGTCTTCTCTGTTTCCTCTTTATCCCAGAGGGTGTCAAAAGGAAGAGAATAACTTTCGACATCATAGCCTATATTCAAGCAATCAAGCCACCTATAATGCTTGCAAATTATCAATTCTCAAGTTCTGCATCCTTTTGTGTTAGAAATGTCTTATTTCATCCTGTTTCCTCTTATTATCTTTCATTGTCTTCTTTCTTTATTCTTTGGCACAGAGGGTGTTCCGAACAAGAGAATACTTTTAGACATCATAGATTATATTCAAGCTCCCAACTATAATGAATGATTCATGTTTTTCATCTTTCTTTCTTATCAATGTACAGTATGGTAAATGCAAGGTTGAAGATCACTTGAATATTCTTGTCTTACAAGCAAACCAGTTGAGATACTCAAGGTAAACTAGCTCTCACAGAAAACTCAAAGTTCCATATTCAGTTATTTACCATAGGCATGAAAAAGAAATGTAAATATATTTTACTAATCTAGAGTGGGCACCATATTAAATCGTACATCTTCCACATCCAATGGGGATAAATTTGATACATAGAATAAAATCCCATTAGATCACTCAAAGACGTCCTTGTAGCCAAGTCTTAACACTCATCACATCGTAAAACTTAGATAAAAAACACCTGCATCCAATTTAGAAAGTGATCCAAAACATCACAAGCTTGCAGGTAGGTCTTTCTCATGGGTTATTCCACCTAGGGTCTATTTCACAGAATATTTCAAATAGGATGTGGGGAGATTTAATAACCAGGAGAGTGCAGACTTACTTGAATTTGTCCCCCATTTCCACTGACCATATCAATCATTTTGATGTAAGATCCTTCTTCTACTGGCTCATAGAACTGTTTATAGATGTAAAAAAAAAGTTTATGTTAAATCTAAAATCACCTACTCAAAAAAATAGAAGAGAAAAAGATCATGAGTGGCTACTTTTTCATAATATGCCAGTCGGTTTCTGAAGTCTCTGCAACCAGCTACAAAATCTGGCCTGCATAAAATCAAAATTGTTATAATTAAAAATTCGCTACAATATATACAAGGCAAAGTTCATTTTTTGGTCTTAATAAATATAACAAAAATAGTGAATCTGACTAAAACGCTCACTCTTCAGCATAATCTGGGCTCTGCTGGACTTTGAGACGTATATTTCGCTCAATAATGCGCTCATCATTACAAATTGTTTCCAAGAATATAATCTGCATCAAAACCAGTTAACATAAACCAATTCATAAATAATTGCATTGAAGATTACAAAAGTTGTTTATTCATAAAAGGGGAATCCACTGAATGAAGTACTCAACTAAAAATGAATCAGGAACTAGCAATCTAGCATGCAGGTTATAAAGAAATATAAGCACCTTGCAGTTTCCTTCTGCCAATTGCATCAACATGTTTCGGCGTGCTCTCGAGCTGTTTGTGGCATCAAATATTCCCACCTAAATGAAATGTTCAATTCCCAAAGTATGGGTCAAAAATAGCATAGGATGGACAAATGCAAGAAAAGCTTCATGAGTTGGGCCACAGAAAACAACTTACTTGGCCTCCTTCATGCATCCAAGATATCATATCTTCCATTGCCAAGGCAGCTACCTACTAGAAAGTGAAAATGTCATAGCATGATTAGTTATCCAGAGAAAAGCTTCAATACCAGAAACAATTTTCTAATCAAATAAATTTTCATAATGTGCAAAGTTCACTCAAAATAAAGGCATGAAAATTTTCTAAAACCTAATGTATATGTTTAAATTACACCGCTGGTGCAGTGCAACTGTTCATATCTCTGGACTTCTTTGGTTGGGAAAAAATATTTTAAAACGATAAAAGAAAAAATGACATTGTCAAATTTTCACTACATAGTCTATGTGAACATGGCATGCCCCCCATTTTTTAAAATCTCATCTTCCATCTCTAAAGTTGGAAAGAGAAACAACTACAGTATATATTCACCTCATATATGGATTAAAATTGCTGCACTATCCTTGGATTAGATTTGACAAGCATCAGTCATTACTCTCGCCAAAATTGATTTGTTTTCCAAAGATGAAGCAATGTTTCAATAATAACAAAGGCAAAAGATGTATCCAGTAGGTGAAAACCCATACATAAATGACATAAAGTATTAAACAAACCATTGAATGAGAACGTTAGTTGAAAGAATTCCTGAGCAATAACTCACCTCGTTACGTGCCTCCAGTCCCTCAGGATTGTCACCGCGGAAAAAATCAGCAGACTGCATTAAGAGTTATGCATTAGGAACCCCACAGGACAAGGGAATGGGAAAAAGAAACAAAGCGACATATTTCATATTACAATTCATATTGTTTAAAAATTTGGCCATTGGAAAAATATAACCAGTAAGTGCAGTAACAACCAACTAGGACAGTAGGACCAACCAAACTAACTAAAAATATGATGTGTGGAGGTATTATTGTGGCTACATTTTCACAAAAAATCTCATGCTCAACTGACCCCAATCTTTTTACTGGTATATCTTACTGTTTAAGGAGGATTTATTTTTTTGAAAAAATAGAGTTGAATCACAGATTCATAGCAGGAAATACTGCGAACTTTAGGAGAAGTTCAAATTGGTAGCACAAACCTTTAATAAAGTTGAAATGATCAACAACTTTTGGACAGCACCCCCCCACTCCCCCGCCCGCCCCCACCCCCAAAAAAAAGCAAATTTCATAACACTTAATGCAATTTGCCTGAGAGAAAGTTATTCAAATCTAAATCATTGAATGTAGGTTGTGATTGACACTTATCATCTCTAATTCAATAAGCTTCTCATTTGATATTCAATCCATATAAAAAGACCCGCACCAAAAGAGTCAACTATGTAAACAAGTGAAGGAACAAAGGCACATCTACTCTTAATCAGCTAACCAACACATAAAACAAGTATTTCTTTAATGAAGAACAAATTGGCCCATCCTACAAACAACAGAAGACAAGACAAGCAAAGGCCCAAACTTAAAAATTATCATCTGGAATTATATCTTCCCCTCTATCTCTAACTTCTTCCACTCTTCTACTCAATGAAAAAGATATAAAACTGCTTTGGATTTTGTGACAAAGAATACCGGATTTTTATCGTGAAAAGTTTAACATTAATTTTGTACAAGCCTTGTTCATGCAAACAGATTGCAAACAAACACAGTTTACCTGATTAGTTCCAAGCTTCAAGCGCCTATACTGTTCAACAAAGAGAACAAGTGAGTCTCTTGGAAAATATATGCAGAACTTTGAAATCCTACTGCAATTGGGAAATAGATTTCAGATTGATTAGGTTACCTTCCCAACATTGAAGTGCTTGGTGTCATGTCCCAACCATCTAAGATATCTTGTGAGTTTAGCAGCAGTGAATGTCTTACCTCGAGCAGGCAAACCAACCTACATAGCGAATAGATTATTGGAAATGGCATACCCATATATTTTGAATAATGTTACCTAAAACAAGAAAGAGAAAAGGAGAAAATGCATGGAATGAACTAATACTTGGATGTAGACATGTTAAGGCCAAATAAATGTCAAATGGGAGAAGACAGCAATCTCCTCAAAAACATCCAATTAACAACTTACCAACACAATAGCCAAGTGGCTATCTTCTTTAGGCCCAAGCATTTGATCAGCAACTGCTGCTGCTGCAACAGCTCCAGCAGCTGCTGGAATAGCATTCTAGAAATTGACAGGAAAGGGGACAACGTGGATAAGCTTCTGTAACAAAGTAGAATGTTTTTGACAAAAGAAAGTCTGATCTACAAAGAAATAATGCTGACCTTTCTTTCAGAATCGAGCTTAAGATCGATTGTGAAAGTGCCAGCACTAGCTGATTTGATTATTCTAGGAGAGCCAACTCCTCGGTCTACAAACAGTCCTTTATGAGATTCCTGCCATTGGAATGGTGAAAATGTACCTACTGACTTAGTTTCAACCAGACCGGAATGAGGTTGCACTTTTGACAAATCAGGAATTGACAGCTCCATGTCCTGCACAACATTACCTCTAGCATATCAGGCATTCAATGTAAGTATACGATAAAGTAAAGCACATATGAGTTAGGAATATTATCGAAATTCAATATAATAAGATACAGACAGAAGTCCTAACAAAATCAAGAAAATAAATATAAAAAAGATCCAGCTGAGTCAATTTATATGAGTTAAACCGCCTCTAATTAATACCCATTGCTTTTGTTTTTCTGAATCCAAGTAATACCCTGTTGATAAGCGATGTCTTCTAAGCTGGTAATATTAAAACTTTACAAAAATTACTGATGTTAATGGGTGGAGAAATGGCTTCAAGTGACTGATGATTAATTGTTGACTATTTGCTTAAATTGTTGTCAACTACTGTATAATTTTTAATAAAACACATTTAAATAATATGGCAGAAGTTTTAAGTCCAAAAGGCAAGCATTAATGCAGTCATCCTTTTTTCTCAATATCAACCAATTTTGTAAAAGAAAAAACCCAATAAAGAAAGGAAAGGAAACAAGAACAAGAAGTCGATCAGTTCCTCCCCATGAGGGAGCCATAAACATTACAAGAAGGAAAAAAAAAACTCTCAACTATATTTTCGCAGATTGAAAGGAATCCTTTATATATTCACAAGAATGCATTGGCATACTAAACCTTAAGGGATGTAGGTTGATCGTTAGAATCACCATCACTTTTAGATGAAGATGAAGCGTTGCTCAGGCTGTTTCTGCTGGAAACAATATATCTTGGAGTCGCAGCCAAATTGGCTGCATAAACCGAATTTGCAGCAGTTGCAGGTATTGGGACAAGATATCGTTCAATGTCAAGATCCAAACTTGCTGAAGATCCTTGCTGTTCGGGAAAGGAAAGAGCAATAAACTGGATCAGATTAGATTAGAAACAGTAGCACAGAATGAGCAGACACCCAAATCATTAATGATAATCAATTTGGGTTTTGTATGAAATCCAAATTGAGGTCAATATAAAACACTAATTTGTTCTCAGAGAGCCTAACACATTCAAGGATGGTTGTAGGCCAAAACAAACAAACACACAATTCACCACTTCGTACTATAAATAAGATTATCCAACTTAAACTCACAACTTATGTCACAAGGCAGAACCTCATTTCACGATTTTCACCACAAAGATTCATACTCCCAACATGCACCACAAGGTCCGACTAATTCAACACCCAAGCTCAAACCACCATCCTCTAAATCACATAAAACAACAACAACAACAATCCAGTGCATCCCGCAACGAAGCAGGAAGGGTCTAGTGGGATGGGATGTACGCACCCTCTTCCCAAACTGTATGTCTACACCCTGACCTCCCAGAGTAAATAAAACAGGCAATCCAAAGGACAAATACACCAAAGAGTGACCTCGTAACTGAGCAACAAATTAAAATTTCTCACACTTCCACAAGTCAACTACTAGTCTACTACCCATAGTCGATGGCAGCACTGTGCCATTGTGTACCTCAAGCCTAATCTCTTATCATATTCATCAAATCCCAATCGAACTGTCAAAAAGTACACCTAATAATCTTAATATGGCCTTTAAATCTGATTGTAGCTTTACGAGCTTTTATTAGATAAAGCCATATCAAGGAATGTATCAGTTTTGAGCAATTCAGTAGGGATTTACCACCTTTTCTTACATAATCATCCAATAGTACATATGTATCTAACTGATAAACTTGTTCCAGTAAAAGAGAGCAACATATACCAGATAAGATTAATCAATTCATTGTAAAGTAAAAAAATCATATGCATAATGACCTTATAAGCTACCTGTTATTCCGAAAAGTATAAACACTGCAATTATACTTTCATAGCAAATAAAATAAATATATCCATGAAAATCATGAACAGTTCAGCATTATTGACCAGCTTGTAGAAATTCTACTCCTTCGTTCCAATTAGTTTGTAGTTTGCAATGTATTCAATTCTCCCTTATAATTCTACTCAGGTATTTTTTCAGCTTCATATTCACTTCTCATCACGAGTAAAACCATTCGTTTCCAAAATCACAGAAAGATCTGAAACTCAAAATCATTAACCTCTAACCTCAATACCAGCCTGGGGATCCGAATTTATGCTAATATCAGGAATGCCGCGAACAGTAGAAGGCTGAAGATTCTCCCGGTAGGCTCTCCAACTAGCTGCCAGATCGAACGGGGAAACCCGATCAGCCTTGATGAAAACCGAACACTCCAGCACTTCATCAGCACTCAACCTAAACAAAGCCTGCATTGCATTCCCTTCCAATGAGCCCTTAGTTAACACCCTATTCGGGCCTTCTTCCACAGTGCACGGCGTAATTCCATCTTTTGGCCTCAACAAGAACTTGAAGTCCAATGTCTCTACAGATTCCCAAAAAAAGAAAGCGACTTTAATTCAGAATACTGAAAAATCAACAACCAGTCCAATTTCAAAATCCCTAAACCCCATGCAACCAATCAAATCGATCAATTTGAGATAAGAACCGGAGTTACCATGATTAGGCGGAACTACAAAGCTCAACTCCCACATTGAAGCCGATTCCCGCTCCATAGACAACTATCAACAATCCCCAATCAATTTAGACACTGAAACAATTACAAAGTTCGATAAACAAGAGGGGGATGACTAACGGCTTTGGAGGAGTCCCAGGAGCCAACAAGAGGGGCAGAGCCGAAGACGTGGGGAACAAGCTGGCCTTTGAGTACGGAGCTCTCCATCTTGAGAGAAACATAAAGCTGTCCACCACCGGAGATATCTTCGCGCTCCTCAGCGCCGGCGCCGGCGACGCCGCCATGAGCGCTGCCTTCCAAGCCCTTGGATTGCCCCGTCCCCATTGCTTCGCTTCAATTCAATTCGAATACCCCTTTCTATCTAGAGCTTCGAATGCATGGAGAGAGAGTCGAATCTGAAGCTTCAAGCTTCGATCTTTGTAGTGGTAGCTTACCACCACCAACTACCTCTGAAAAGGGGGATAAGAAGGGGATGAAGAAAATTAAGTGTTGGTTAGGAGTAAACCCATCGGATAGGTTGGGGCCCGCACCTCGACGGTCTGTGATCGTGTGGTTGCAGATAAAACTCACATGTGGGCTCTTCTCCTAGGGCTTTTCTGTGGACCACACAAACATGGGCCTACCGGCTCGCTCGGTTTGTCTGATGAGCGGATATCAACAATGACAATTCGTTAACATATGAAGGTTGTTTCTGCTAATTTAGTTTGAACTCATCGCTCGTATCTATTTGGGGCTTTGGAATTTCAACAAGTATGGCATGAACTCAACTCGAGTTCGGTATGTTATGCTCATGTTTTGAGCTTGATTGTGAATGATGGTTTGAAGGATCTTTGATGTACCGACGGTAAGTTTGTGATCGTATAAGGTGTGTTAAGTGTTTTGTAATAGGGCTTCGAAAGAACTTGTGAAAAAGAGGAGAAATTGGAAAGTAAGAGTTTGGGCCTGTTTGGTATCGATTTTCGAGAATGAAAAATCGGTAATCGAAAGAGTTGATTACGGTTTTAGTGTTTACGATTTTAGTGTTTGGTAGGACAAAATACGGTACTAGATTTGATTATTTGGTAATTCTTTTTATCTCCAATTTCTACAATTTTTCATTCCCCGTAAAAAAGGAGAGGTGTCATCCATTTCTACTTTCCACCATCCCCACTCCAACATTGTTGTTCTTCTGTCTTCGTCATTACCACCACCTTCGACGGTTGTCGCCGCTGCTCCTCCACCTTTGACAGTTGCCGCTACTTCTACACCATTGCTCTCTCTCTATCTCTCTATCTCCGTTGCTCTATCCTCTGCGTCGGGCTCTCCAAATCTGCTACCTCGCCGCCATCATCCTCTCTAGATCTTCGTCCCATGTCGTTGTCGTCCTCTTCCCCCACAACGGGCACTCCAGCTTTCCTCATCGTCGCCTTCCTCCCCGCACAGAGCTCTTTGAATATGCTACCTCGCCGCCATCATCCCTCGACCACATGAGGATTTCAAATCCCCAAATCTGCTTCCATATTTGATGAATTTTTTGGAATGGGATTGTTGAATTTGTGTACTTTTATGCTAATTTTGAGTTAATTTGAGAAATATAATTTGTATTCTTTATAAATTTTGGTAGGTTGATTTTGTAGATTTTTAAGTTCAATTTGTAAATTCCGACATTATACCAAACAATATGCTTGAGAAATGACTTATTCCCAATTTTGATTCTGATTCCAATTTCCATTCTCATTCCGATTACTACACTCATACCAAACGGGGCCCAAAGTTTCGTTTGTATGTTGTTTGTATGTTGTTAAATGGCTTGAAATTCAACCTATTTGTTGCCACAATAAGTCGTCAAGTGTAAAAAAATATTTGAAGTCTTATTGATAAAAGATTTTTCTCGAATAGGATAATGTAGAAAGTTTTGCAATATTGCTAAGGTCCTAATGATGAAAATAAGTCGTGAGAGTCATATTGGTTGCATTCTTAGAAATAACTACGGTCAAGTAGTTTGAATATATAAATGTAACATTTATGCTCTATTATAATAGCAGAAGCTATGGTTGTATATGCAGGTATAAGACAAGCAAATGACTTGGGCATCAGAAAAATCATTATTGAAAGCGACGGTACAATCATCATCAACGCCATCAATCACATAAACAAGATCCCATGGGAGGTGGCACAACTAGTCCAAGAAATCAATTCATTCAGCGAAGACTTCGAATCGATCAGTTTTCAACATTGCTACAGAGAGGCGAATCGTGCTGCAGATTTCCTTACAAAATCTCTCTTGAATTGTAATTTCATCTTAGGCTCTTGTTTTTATGAGTTCCAGAACATCATCTTTTCATATGATCATGGATGTCCCTAGTACTGGGGTATAATATCAATAATTTCGATCATTGCCTACCAAAAAAATAATATCGATCATTTGAGGTTTTTTTCCATGTATCTTCGCGTGAGAGGCAAGATGGATTATGTTGATTGGTTAGTGGGTAAATAGAGGCCGATCTAGAGAGGTTATAATTTACTTTATAACGTAGAAAGGGATTTAAACACGATTTAATAAAAATAATTTTGTGAATAGAGGTTTTGACATCTTATCAATAGCTTTACTCTATTATCACTCATGTGTCAATTTAACCGCATGGCTCATCGTGCTTGTGTCATACTCCCTCCGTTTACATTTAAATGGTTTTTTATCATTCAGACGCATTTTTAAGGTGTGAAAAAATATATAAAATATTAATTTTTTAAATAATTATTTTCAATATTTCCATACTTATTGGTGACAAGTATAATATTATAAAAAAATATTAAAAAATTAATATTTAATATAGTTTTTACCATTCTAAAACTACGTGTTTGACTTGAAAAAGTCATTTAAAAGAAAACGGAGGAAGTACTATTTATACACTTTTTTTTGAAATGATAAAACTATATAAGATATTAGTTTTTTTACATTTGTTTTAATAAATTCATACTTAATAGTAATAAATATAAAATTATTTAAAAAATTATTAAAATTATTAATATTTTATATAGTTTTTAACAATTAAAAAAATGCGTATACATGAATAGTAAAACATCATGTTTTAATTAACGGATAAAGTACTCTCTTTGTTAATTAAAACATGTCCAGAGGCAGGGGCATATGGGTCACGTGCCCCTAACCTCGTCCGATGAACCCCATATATATATATAGGGATACTTTCACATGCATTCACCTCTTAAAATGCATTCTTGAGACCACCATAGGATGATGAAGATTTGGATGGTTGGATTTGAATATATATCCAATAAGAATGGGAAGGAAATAATAGAAATAAATATAAATAAACAAATAAGGAGTTTATCTCTCCAAATTCCTATTTTATCTCCTAATTAATTCAAACGTGGGAGTTGTAAGTATTTTATTCCTATTGGTTAAATTTGGTGAATATCCATTTTAGATGCGAAAATTAAGTAAATGTCCATTTTTTTTACATAATTAAGTAAATGTTCATTTTTTCCAAAAATATCCCTCCTTCCTCATCCCTAACCCTTCCTCCTTCCTCCTTTGACCATTTTTAATTTTAACATTGACTAGTCAACATTGACTATTTTGGTCAATGCCGGCCTTTGGTGACAGTTTTTCTGGTGACAGTTGACTATATTTTTTGGTGACAATTGTTTCGGTGACAATTGATTTTTTTGGTGATATTTTTTTTCTAGTGACATTTGAGGGGATTTTTTTTCTGGTGACAATTGATTTTTTTTTCTGGTGATATATTTTTTTACAGTTGATTTTCTTCTGGTGACAGTTGCCAGTATCACTTTTTCCTGGTGACAAATGATTTTTTTCTGTTAATAGATGATTTTCCTCGTAACAGTTGTTGGTGAGAGTTATTATTGACGAGGTTGATGACAATATATTGTCACCACAATATTGTAACCTTAAAAAATTGTCAACGTAACATTATATATCATCAAGGCATCGTTATCAACCCATATGTTAAAACGTTGAATCATTCATGTTAACAAAAATATGTCAAAATAACAATAAATGTCACCAAATAAAATTTTAAAAGTTAATTTGACTAGTTTCTCTCACCTGAAATTGTCTCCAAAATAGTGTCACCAACCTATTTTCACCAACTACAAAACATTGTCACCAACAACAGAAAATTGTCACCAACTGAAACAATGTCACCAAAACAATTATCACCAAATACGAAAAACGTACCATCAAAAAGCAATCATCGGCACACTACTTATTACAAAGATATTGTCACTTATCATGATTTTTAAATTTGACTATTAACACTCTACAAAAAGCTACCCCCGTGATAATCATTTGTCATCACCCTTGTCACCTGGTATTTGTCATCAACATTGTCACCAAACTAAAACCCTAGCAAAGGGGGGCATAAACCCTAGAGAGACTAAAGCTAAGTCGACGAAATTCGATATTTTGTATGGTTTAGGTTTAAGGTTTAGTCTTAAGGTTTAGGGCCAAGGCCCTAAGACCAAAATTATAAACCCAGCCTAAACCCTAACATGTGTAATGAGACACCTTATCACCAACTTGTCACAAATTATAAAACACTGTCACCAAATATAAAAAATATTTTCAACAAAAATTGCCACTATTTAGAAATAAAATATTATCACCACGACACTATTAACACCAAAAATAGCCACCGCAATATTATCACCAATAAAAATTATTTTTCTCATAATCGCATATAATGTCACCAAAATATTATTATCAATAGAAAACTATGTCACCAACATATAACGTCATTGTTGATAACATCATTATCATCAATATGAGACTATTGTCAACTATTTCTTTTAAGATTTGAAAATTGACATTCATAGAAAACTATATCTGCAGTGCAATGAACACCGAAATTTATTACCACGATATTGTCACCAACAAAAGTCATAAAATGTGATAGAAGCACAGTGTCGCCAAAATGGGGGAAATTTTCACATAAAAAACACGTCATCAAAATTGTATAACACTGTCACCAAACAAATTTGATTAATTGTCACCAGTATTAAATGAAACAAAAAATCCACTTAAAAGAAATGTCATCAAAATCAGTATATGTAAAAAAACAATCGTTGCTTTCTCCTTCCATAACTTCCTGTTTCGTTCAGTTTTGACTATCAAAATAAACCATTCTCCATGAATCTTCATCTTCAATGTCATATATTGCACCTCTTTCTTGACAAATCTTCACTTCCATCTTCAATTGCTTTTGGACAAACCTATTTCTCAACACAAATTCAATCCTCCAAATCCACCTATCATTTCTTCATTCGACCCTTTTCGTAATTTAGCCGACCAAAATTAAACTACAGATCTCATAGCAAGGGAAAATCAACCAACAGGGCAAGAAATTTGCACAATCGATCCAAATCAACGACCTAAATCGAGTACAAATTAGCATAATCAACAATTTCAAATTAAGATTCAAACAGGAAAGTAGAGAAAAACATGTGAACCCTAGTTGAGGGAATTCGAAATTGAAAAATCAAAGAAAGAGAAAAGATGATAAGAAAGGGAAAGAGGAGAAAGAATCAATAACCTGGAAATTGTACAAAGGAAGAGTTGAATCGCAACCAGGGAGAGGAGGGGAGAGACGGTCTTCAAGGAAGAGGAGGAGAGAGACGATCTTCATGAAAAGGCAGAGGATCGACAATCTGAAGCGTTAGAGTTTTGCCTGTTTTGGGACTATTCATGCGAAATTAAAGAAGGTTAATTAATATAGGGGCAATATGGGTATTATTAAAAAATTATGGACATTTACTTAATTGTCAAATGGATGTGGACATTTACTTAATTAACAATCTTAAATGGATATTTCACCAAATTATTCCTATTGTATATTCAATGAATACGGATGTTCAAGTGAATATTCGAATATTCATATTCACAAAGAATATTTGAATATATAATACCTTATATTCAAATGAATATTAAAAAATTAAAAGTGGGAATAAATTAACGTTTTACGTTTCGTCTGAATATTTTCTTAATATTCATCTGAATATATTACCTTATAATCTTATATTCAAATGAATATTCAAAAAATTTGAAAGTGGGAATAAATTAACGTTTTACGTTTCATTTGAATATTTTCTTAATATTCATCTGAATATTTTCTTAATATTCATCTGAATATAATACCTTATATACAAATGAATATTCAAAATTTTTGAAAGTGAGAATAAATTAACGTTTTATGTTTTAAATTACTTTAGTATTTTTTAATATTATTCAAATGAATATTATCCATTTAATTTGACAATAAGATTAGTACGTATTTGACAATAAGATTAGTACGTGGTTTTGCTACAATATTTTAGATGGTGGTTTTGATTTTATTTTGATTTGGGAAAAGAGTTAGAGATTTGGGAAAAGGATATGATTTGGGTTTTTTCCATAAATGATTGTGTGTTTAAAAAAAATAATTTCCAAAAATTATCTTCTAATCACATCCATTCATTTGGTTTTAATCCAATGGTTAAAGATCGGTCTCACCAATGTATTGTAAGAGATGAATGCATTGGAAAACTCTTATATATATATATGCCTTAATCTCATATTCAAGTAAAAAATTATGAATGTTTAAAAATTGAAGGTATATTATCATTTTAATCTTATTTTAATAACCTACAATGTTTTTATATTTTATTTAGATTGATATTTACATATAATTTATCTCAGACGATTCAAAACGAGAGGTTATATTACTCATTTCGACAATTAAGTAAGAAGTTATAAAAGTTCAAACGAGGAAAAATGCTAGATTTTCTATTTGTAAGATATTGGTGATGCATATTTCTAGGAAGATGGCCGAAGTAGGAATTCACAAAGCTTTTAACTCAATATATCATCTCATTAAGTTATTTTTAGTGTTACTAGTTATAAAAACTACAGTGGAAATAATTTTCTCTCGTATTGGTATTATCAAGACATATTTGCACAAGAAGACGAGGAAAGACTTTCTCTATGCGTTGTCGAAAAAGATGTTTTCAAACGCTTTGATAATGAAGTTATCCTTCAACATTTTTAGGGTATTAAAACCCATCAAATGGATTTTCTCCTTTTGTCGTCGAGTTCAACTATTTCAGCATATAACTCTAATTAGCCATGAACAACTCTTTGTACTATTGAACTCTTTTATTTTTTATCGCAATTTTGTAGTATTGAAAACATTATGTGTTGTATGAGTTTATGTTATTCATTGTCATTTGTCATCGGCATGCCCCCACCCTCAACGAGTTCTAGCTCCGCCACTAAACATGTTGTTTACTATTTATGCACATTTTTTAAATGGTAAAAACTATATAAAATATCATTTTTTTTACAATTTTTATAGGTAAATTCACTCTTAATAGTAATAAGTTTATATTTTATATACTACCTTCGTGTCAAAATTAGGGATGTCAATGGGTCGGGTGGTGGGTGGATGATCTACTTTCGCCACCCGACCCACCACCCAGAAGAGCTAGAACCCTTCACCCTACCAGACCCATCACCCACCAAATATTCCACCCGCCCCGTCCACCCATCACCCACCCGTTGATCGGGTGATAATTCGGGTGAAATACACCTCGTCAAATTGAACAACAAAAAATTATAGAAAAGCATACGTCAAACACTTCTATGAATAAACAACTAGTAAATATAGTCAAATTCAGTCAAATACGTGTAAAGATCCACACAACTATCAACATTTCAAGGTAGAAGCATGTTTCATAGGTTTGTTAGCATTTGGGGGTATATTGGTAATTTCATATATAATCTAATTATATAATATAAGTCGGGTGACGGCTCGGGTGATGGGTAGGGTGACGGGTGGGACCTAATCGAATCCGACCCGACCCATCACTCGTTCACCTATCACCCATTTAATATCCGCTTTATATTAGATTTTCACCCACTTTTTCGAGTTGGGTGAGACGAATATCCATCGGGTGCGGGTCAAACTGTTATCCCTACTCAAAATATAGATCGTTTTACCAGTTGACATGTTTTTTTTTAAAAAAAAACTCTATAAAATATTATTTTTTGAAATTAATTTTTAAAATAATATTATACTTAATAAGTATAATATTATTTCAAAAAATCAATAAACAAAATTAATTTTTTTTATATAATTTCCAACTCTTAAAAAAACATGCTAAAAAAATAAAATGATCTATATTTTAAAATAGAGAGAGATTTCTAATACCTAAAAAAATGTTTGTGAATAATAAAATGTGACGAGTACTATGTTTTAAATAATCGAGGGTACTCCCTACCATATAAATTGACTCATACTTTATTTTGAAGGGAAAATAAATAAATGTTTCTATTCACAATTGATCTAATAAGCTTTTATTCACAATTAATTAGATTTTTTTAAATTTATTTATTTACACAATTTATATGGTATAAGGTAGTTTTTGTAATTAATTTAATGATGAATTTAGCTAATAATGGAACTTAAGACTTTTTTTTAATTAATTTGAATTTGAAGGTAATTATTTGAATTTAAATATAGTTTGAGGCTGTTTTATACAACCAAGTAAATACTTGAGGATGTTTTCTGCATTTTTTTTATAGTTCGGACTGTTAAGCGCAACAACTCCTAAAGGTTGAGCTATTTTTTTTTGTAATTTTCCATATTTTGAATTAAAGTTTAAAGTGAATAATTTTTTAAAAATTTATATTATCCCTTTGAATGGATAAGAGAGAATGTGACTCGTGAGACGTATTATTTTTCATGTAAAAAAAATACATAATTAAAAAATAATGAAGATAAATTCTAGGACGACGAAGACACCTAATTATGACGTCCTTGCTATAAAGTCTCGTTGAGTTTATCCATCGTCTTACTCATCTTATCCTCACGTGCATAGGAGCAACCCCAGCCCACCAATAATGCCTCTCCACGTGGGCCCCTGTTTGATTCAGGCACGTGCACCCTACTCGCCCCTCACGTGCTATCGAGTGACGGGGATCCCGTCACGCGCTTGGCTCCTCTTATCAGCTACAGCGTCGCTGCCAACAAGGTGGACCCCGCACACTGCGCGTCACAACACGCGCACCAGCGCGTAGGACAAAAAAATATACGAAGCTGTTTGTTTATCCATTATCAGTCCACTATTCTCCGCCTTCTTTCTTTGCTGTTTTTATTTACCTCTCTCTCCCCACTTTCGCCGCCTCCAAACGGGTCGTTGTCTCTGTGAAAAGACGATGTTGCCCCTCATGCCCTTATTCAATCCCAATGGCATTTCCGGTAATTATCCACCTACTCCTCTGGCTTTCTCGTCAATTCAAGTCCCCTCTTCCTTCCTTCTTCTACCTCCCCTCCACCTTCTCCAATCTCTTTCTCTCTCTGATATCTTTGATTTTCTTCTCCTTGTTCTTCGTTGTCGTGTTCGCAGATCTCTCCGGCTGAAAATCAGGCCGGATTTGGAGTTTGGATTTCTTTGAGGAGTAGAAGTTTCGTTGGTGAGCGATGGGGAATGCCAGCGGGAAAGCGGAAGGAGCAAACGGCGTCGACGGAGAACCTTACGGCAGATCCGATGGGGACTCTGGAGATTTCAGCGCCGCCGCAATCAGCGCTGGTGACGGCTTTCCGACGAGTCTCAGGCAGCCTGGTGATGTTGAGTATATGACGAATTCCCCGCCTGCTAGCCCCAGTCGCTCTCAGTCGCCTCACCTCTTTGCTCCTCAGGTCTTCTCGTCCTCTCTCTCTCCTTTTCTCTTGTTTTTCTTCTAGGATTCGGAGTTCATTTGGATCTCATCTGGCTGTTTTGACTTTTGAGTGATCTGATCCTTTTATTCGTCTAAAGTGAGGTAGTACGGATCGTCCCTCTCTTTCGATTTCTTTCGTTCTACAAATTACATTGTTTATTGACTTATTGTTATTGATTTAGATTTAGATTTGAAGTTCAGTTTTTTAGTCTTGTAATGTTCTGTAGATCTACTGTCATTACCTATTTCATAAGAAGTTTCACTTTGTCATCTTCTGCTTAGCTTTAGAAACAAGAATTAAGATACTCCAATTACTTGCTCTTTCTCTGGTGTAAATGTGGATTGTGTGGTGGGGTGGGGTCATGGGGTGTTCCAATTGCCAATGTTCATGTTGCTTGTGTCTGTTTGAAAATTATTGGTGTGTGTGGGGTTTGTTCTGCTTGAATACAGTTGCTGTTGCCATAATGAACCATGTGAAACATAGAGGAAGGGCAAATTGAGACCTTGGTTGTTGTTGTGCTGATCTACCCTCATCAATCACCATATACAATAATTTGAGATAAAACTTAAAATATATCCTTTCTTGATGTGACAATTTCTTATTCTCCGCCTTAACTTTTTTCTTTACACACTTTGCTGACAAGATCACAGCCCAACCCTGAAGCTGGAGCAATTCTAGAAAGGAGGGAATCAAATGAATATTTAGAACTTCAAAGAACGAGAGGATTGAACTATGAATGGAATTTAATTTTGATTTGCAGCAGCTGCTAATAGAATATAATTTGGTTGCAAATAGCTCATGAAAGTTCTTGCATTTTCATGACATTTATATCACTTAACTCATGGATACAAATTCAAGATGGCCCTAGAATGGAATGAACTCTTTCAATGAGATATGATGAGAAAAAACCACCTTTATAAAGCCAAGGGATAGCAGAAGTCGTTTGCAACAGAGGAACACAAACCTGTGTGTGAACTTTGATTTCATGAAAACATGTTTAAAGTCCATTGCATAATTGTTCCCCTATTGAGTAACTTAAGTGTACACAACTGTACCTTTTGTGGAATAGAAGGCAGAATTTTGGAACTCGTTTGTTTGTCTTCCTTTTTGTTGTTAAGGGGCTCATCTGTGCCAGGTATATGGAGCACCCGTGATGTGGCTCTAGGTAATTGAGGATGAGAAACTTTACCATCTGAAACCCAAGATGAGTTATTGGGGATAAGATACGTGTTCATGTTAATGTTCCCTAATCTGTTGATGTTAATTTTTTTACATGTTTCCTAATCTGTTAATGTGAATTTCTGAAGCATTTAATGGCCTCAAGCTAAAGTTATACTCCCTCCGTCTTAAAATACATGTCTTTTTAGGACGGAGCACGAAAATTAAGAAGTATGTTAAATGTAATGATTAGATGTAAAAAGTAGGTTAAGTGTAATGATTAGACTTGTATTTGTTTATTTTTTTAATTTGTGAGGAGGAGAGTAGGGGTGATGTAAAAATTAGAGTAATGATTAGATGTAAAAGTAGCTTAAGTGTAATGATTAAATCTAAAAAGACATGTATTTTTGATAAAATTTTATGGGCTAAAAAGACATGTATTTTGAGACGGAGGGAGTATTAGATACTGTGAGAATCTCATTTATTTTTCATTACACTGGGAGAAACTCAATGGCTTTATTGTATATGGAACACAAAATCCGTGGGAAATCACATTTTGGTGTGATCAGTACATGGTAGAACCCGGTCAGTCAAAGATCCTGGCTAGTTACACAGGAAGTAACATTTTATATAGTGAAAGTCAGGGATCAATATCTGGCCTATCCTAAAACTTAACAATCAACTTTGACAATACCCAACTTGCATTCTGTAATGAGCTCAATCACCTTGCATGCTTTAAGCAGTCTTCTGAGCATAAATATTTTTTTTTTTGCAGCATCCTGTGACTTCCATGCAAAGGGTGGATGGCATGCCCGTATTCAACGATATAAGGCAGGGTGAAACTCATGAATCTGTCAATTTTCCTTCAGAAAAGGGGATTCCTACCATGATCACGTGGAGTCATGGTGGCAGTAATGTGGCTGTGGAAGGATCATGGGACAACTGGGTATCAAGGTAGCATCTGGGTTATTAATATTGGATTTTTTACTTTTTCCATCTTTCTGAAAGTAGAACGATCTTAATAGCTTATTCTTTCTGCAGGAAAGTTTTGCAACACGCTGGCAAAGACCATTCCTTACTTCTTGTCCTTCCTTCTGGTATCTTTCATTACCGGTTCATCGTTGATGGTGAAACCAGACATTCTCCAGAGCTTCCTTTTGTTTCCGATGAGATGGGAAATATATGCCAAGTTCTTGATGTCCATGTAAGTACCCATTCTATTCCATTCCCTTGTTGTTTAATGCCTCTCCTATTGATGAATTAACTTCCCTCCCCACCTCTCTATCCAACCTTCATTATTAATTCTGTAGCTAGAACTGTTGTTTGCCAGCCCTGAATGATTTATTGAGGTATTTTTTTGAAATGTCCAACAGATTAAACAGTAATCTTTAGGTCTGGTCACTGGTGGCAACCTTGCACAGTTTTTTCCGGGTGTTCCGCTATTGAAGCATTTATTATATATTATGTCAAGCTTTCCTTGATCTAGTATGATACCTGTGTCCATTATTAAGATCTAAATTTGACGGAAATCTTCTTTAATTTTGGTAACAAACTCTTTATCTCATTGTCTCATAACATCTTTGGTGATAGAGGCAAGGTTTAAAGCCTATTCTTGATCCTTTTAAGTTGAAGCCTATGTTTATTGAGAACTTTGATTGTTTTCCTTCACTGTAATTCTATATGGTAGAAACACCAATTACCATGATCCAAGTAAACTTCCAACTATATTCCCTGCTATCCATCTTATATGGTGTTGATGGCCCTAGAAATGTTGACAGCGCTCCTCTTTTCTTTGCTTCATGCAGGACTACGTTCCAGAGAGCCTAGACAGTATCACTGAGTTTGAAGCCCCGGGATCACCAGACTCGAGCTATAATCAGGATTTGCCTGAAGACGATGACTTCTCAAGGGAGCCAGTGATGGTACCCCAACAACTACATTTGACAGTCCTAGAACCGCCCAAGGTTGAAGAGGTTTCTTCTACAAGGCCTCGGCATGTGGTTTTAAACCACCTGTACTTGGAGAAGGGCAGGGCTGCTCAATCTGTAGTTGCTCTTGGCTTGACCCATAGATTTGAGTCGAAATACGTCACTGTTGTCCTCTACAAGCCTGTTATAAGGTAAAGGCATGCTGCTCACTCTCTTTTGCTTTCTTCCTTTTCTATTCTCTTCACTTCTGTAAAGAAAAAAGTGGAAAACTGCTCATTCTTGCTCAGTTGGAAGTGTCGTATTGTTCGACGACCCCTCGCAATATGGATGATCAGAGGCAAGGGGTGTAGTGTGAAATGAGCTGTTTCTTTGAGAATGTAACTTCTAATTTCTGTGTAGTGAAGTTGAAAATTTACTTGATTTTCTTGCCATTCAAGTTGGTGCTGCAACTGCAATGTTATATCCTTCTATTGTGGCTTCTTCTTCTCTCTCTTTTTTGTATTAGCAGGTAAATGATACTCCGTACTGTTAACTATTTGTAAAATTCAATTTTTTTTTTCAAGTTTTCATATAACCATCCATTGAACGAGAAAGTATCTGTAAAGCATTCCATTAGTGGCTGCTAAAATTATTAAAATAACAAAGGGTATTTATTCCTCTTGTTTAATGGCCCACGAATTGACCCTAATTAAGGGTTGTTATTTTCAGAAAGATTGTTTTTTCAGCAATTATTTAGTCTGGCTAGTTTACTTTGAGTCTAAAATAAGCTTAAGATATCCCAAATTTAATTAGGACAGTTTTTCTTTTTCATAGGTTTTCCTATTTAATACTTTCTAGTTGCAAGTTTTGTAAGTTAGTGGACTGAAAACAAATGTCTCAATTAAAAGCGTCTTTAGTAACACTATTTGACTGTAATTTTATTACAAATGACTCCATTAAGAGAGTTTGCAAGAGGAAGTATCACATAAGCTCCACAGGACCACATCTGATGCTTCGTATCAACTTCTTCTCTTATATGTCGGATTTCGAAATCCATGACGAATATTACAAACAACGACTTAGCCTGTTGTGGTGTTATTTTTCACTTGTTGTGATTCCGAAGATACATTCTCTAAAGGATGACACACTTGTCCCTTCTTCTATCCCTCTTGATTTTGCCATTCGAATCCTTTGTATGGCGTCGTCTATCTTCAATCCTTCTCTTGTTTTTTCTGTTGCAAAGAATCGAAGTCAAATCACTCGAAACGTGCAAGAATAGATACCATTTCAGTCGAATCAACAAAAATGATATTCTCGTGACTTCATATTGCAAGTTCGTTTTAGGTACATCCCTCGGTTTTAATGGCTTTAGATCATTTCATAGATCATGGGCATAAAGCATTTCAATGGATTCTTAACTAATTGGGATCGATTTTATTTTTTTTTATAAAAAAACACTTGTAATAATTGTCTACATGTGGTAGAGCTTTTGGCAAAGAAAAGGAATGGAACAACAAAATAAAAATATAACTCACGATTTGAACCCGAGACATTTATTAATCTTTCTTTGTACGTCAATGTTATATTGTTACCCGAAAGAGTTAATTGAGTCGTAAAGGATTAATAAAGACAATAAAATAAAACACCTTGTCAAATTTTGAGAACTCGTAAATTTGTGAAATTCTGTTTACAAAAAAAAAATGTCAAATTTTATCACTTTTTTTTTGTGAAAAGGGCAAGAAATCTACTATATATACCAATGGCCTATATATGTACCATTTCTTATATATATGCTAAAAAAATCAAGCTTTGAATTTGGACTCTCGTCAGTGGCGGCCGCATGATTGGCTAGAGGAGGGGCGAAAGAAGAATTTTTTTAAAAAAATATTGAAAAAAAAACAATAAATTTTGGTATAAATATGGTATTTTATTACAAAAATTTATATAAAAAAATTAATATTAATATATATATATATATATATATATATATATATATATATGCGTGTGTAGCATTATGAATATTTTTTTAAAAATATTGAAAGACAATCATAGATTCTTAAAAAAATATGTCATTTGTAAAAGGAAAAAAATTTGATACGATTGAAAAGTAAGTAAAAAAACTCATAAGTTGTGCTTTAAACATGACATTAATAGTAAAAAAAATTCATAGGAATAAAACTTAGAAGATTTAAAAAAATATATATTTGTAGCAAAATGAATACTCGAATTAAAAATATTAAAAGAAAACTATAAAATTGATTTAAATATACCATATGTAATAGAGAAAAATTAATAAGAATAAAAAATGTTGCAAAAGCTAGAGAATGAGAATTGAACTCATGACCTTTTGTATTAAATGAGTTCTCTTTTCCTTCTCTTACCAACTAAACTAAACATAAAACAACATATGTGTCCCTTTCTACATTTTTTTTACCTTAATTTTTTTTATTTTTTTCCCATAACCTACGTTTTTCCGTCGACGGAGGGAGGGACAGCCGCCCCCTGCGCACCCCCCACGGCCACCACTGCTCCTAGTCGATCAAGCAGATAGACGAAGACACTTGAGATCCCATAGAGTTGGGAAAAAACGCTATGGAGGAGTTGAAAGGATCTAAATCGTTGAGAGGATTAGAAACTCTATTGGATTGGATGCAATCAATTCGAAAGTATTCGATATATCTTGAAAGAACAGGATGCTTTTACAAAGTGTTAGCAAAGAGAATCAACTATAAATGACAAAAATAGGTTCAGTGTTAATGGTTATATACTTGCAAGTTGAATCTAACCTATGCCCTAAGCTTTCCAATTTAAGCTATGCCCTTAGGGGTTATACCTAGTGTTTGGAAACCCTCCCAGATCGGGAGGTTTGGCTTAGTGCAGTTGCGAAAGAACAGAACCAGACGATAATGGAAGTGCAACCATGAAGAACAGTGAGGATGAAGAGGATGAGGGCAACAGGTGTAGTCGCGAGTTAGGGACCAATTAAGGAAGACGAACACAAGCAAACAAGATGGACAAACGAATGCGAGGATGGTCACAGGGTGGTCTTGATGTGACCAATGGTAACGGGCGAAGGAAAACCCTATTCATCTATCGGATTCCAACGCCAGACCTCCCCAACTTGATTCCGCATTCCACCTTCATACCAAACACCCCGCGAAGGATTTTACAACCTTTCATGTGGATGTGAACTGTGAAGGAATAAAATGATTGCACTGATCTTTGTATAGTTCCTTCAAGTAGCTTAAACACTAAGCACCAAGCAACTAAGGGACTCACATAGCACTTTTGTAACCAAGTTCCTTGGCAAACTGCGAGTTTAAAGAGATCAAGACCAATTAATCTTTCACTTGTACAGCTAAGAAAAATCAAGTGATGATCTCTTATTCTCTTACCAATCTGAATCTAGATGCAATGCATTAAAGGTGGAGAAGAAAACCCCCAAAGGGGTATATTAAACCCTTACGAGATGACACTTAACAAAGATACCGTATGTCAAATCTTGCAGGGAAACGAGTCCGAATGGACTTCTATCATTCATAGATGCATATACTGTATTAACTAATGAACAAACCAAGAAAAACAATCAAGGTTCACCAAGGGTGGAAAGATTAGCCAACCAAAAAGTGCTTCAAAGTAAGGTTCCAATTGTTAAAAAAAAAGTTTCATAAAATTCCGAAGCTGCAAGAGATACAGCTTAAGAGTGGAAAAACAGTGTCAACCAAAATAGACCAGGATCAGAGCAAATAAGGAGATACTAGACGCGTAACTACAGCCAATGGAAACATGAAAAACACAAGCCAGCATCAAAACTAAATAGATAATGCCAAATGAAATTTGCCCTAATGGTAGAATTTGGAGTTTGCATCAAACTTATCTGCCCTGGTTCCACTTTTCTTGAAAACAAATTTAGGATTTTTTTTTGGAGTTGATCGAAATCTCACTTGGCCATCATAACCTTGACGAACTCGTCGTAGTTGATCTGACCATCACCATCCACATCAGCCTCTCGGATCATCTCATCGACCTCCTCATCTGTAAGCTTCTCTCCGAGGTTGGTCATAACGTGGCGAAGCTCGGCTGCAGAAATGAAACCATTTTGGTCCTTGTCGAAAACACGGAAAGCCTCCTTGAGCTCCTCCTCAGAGTCGGTGTCCTTCATCTTGCGAGCCATCAAGTTAAGGAACTCCGGGAAGTCAATGGTCCCATTTCCATCGGCATCAACCTCGTTGATCATGTCCTGAAGCTCTGCTTCGGTAGGGTTTTGCCCAAGGGAGCGCATAACAGTCCCGAGTTCTTTTGTTGTAATACAACCTGTTGAAAAATAACTAGAAAATTAGGACAATCATTATACCAATTAAACACATAGCACAACAGCTTCACACCATCAAAAAAAAAAAGAGGGTTGAATCTAAAAATTGAAACCATCCCAAGCTTGACACATATCAACACAACCAGTTACACATAACTACTTATGTATTGCCTTCAAAAGCATGACAAATCTACATTTCTATCCCTGTCAATGTGCAAATGAAAATCAATAATCCAGCAATCAGCACATCCATGTAAAAGTAGACCAAAAGGAGATGTCCTCAGTAAACAAAGATTACGATCCTTAGCATTTCAAAGAGGGATCAACAGCACAACTATTACTCCTGATGCCTTACTGAAGTACCAACTTGATATGAATTATGATCTATGTTGGAAGGACTCGGCAAGAGTAACCCGTCCTCAAGTGCCAAAGCATATTCAATACCAGCAAAACACACGGATCATTGACCATCTTATGTCACTATCTAAGCAATCAGATCTTCTTAAAGACGCAAATTTACAACGAAATCAAACAAATGGCAACCTTGATGGACGAGTTAAATCATACAGAGCCCACAAAACACGAAAATTCCTCAATTTCATGCTATTATTCATCATCCAAACAAAGATCTAGCCATAAGAACTAGAATCAGGGGGAAAAGGGGGTAAAAAAGGAACGGATATCAACAGAGACGCAATAATTGAGGATTCCGAATAAAGCAGATCTGGAAAAGGAGAAGATTACACAAACACAGACAGTGAGAAAACAGATAAACAGCAGTATTAGTAGAGCGAAAATCGCAGATTTGAAGAGCAGAAACTCGAAATCGAGAGGAAAAGATCCGAAAAAAAAGAAAGAGGGAGAGAGGGATAGAGGGAGAGAGATCGGACCATCGCCATCCTTGTCGAATAGGCTGAAAGCCTCCTTGAATTCGGAGATCTGATCGTCGGTCAACTGATCGGCCATTTGAGCTCGGCGGAGATGGAGATTGGAGAGAGAGAGGAAAGAGGGGTAAAGCGTGAGCTGTTGATTGTCTGGAAGTGGTAGTGGTGGAGAGGCTGCACATTCCGACACGGGTATATATAATCGTAGGCATCACTCTCTCAGAATATTCCACGTTGGAGACATGATGGGCCGATGACTCAATCGATCCCTATAGCAAAAATTAGAGGTCAATTAACCTAAATAAATAGCATCCCCAATTTACCATTAACATTGTTTTCAATTTACCACTAACATTGTTTTTACCTAAGTCATTTTCTGACTTTCGGTGTCGATAAAGGTTTAACCAGCACCGGTTTTCAAAACCAATAAAGTTTGAAGAAAATTGTGAAGGAGGTTGAGAAGTGGGTATTTTGTAAGAGAGAGTTTACCAACACAGAATATCGATGTCGGTAATAGGCATCCTCGAAATCGGATATCGGTGTCGGAAAAGTTCATCGGCATTTGCTGATAGTTTTTGCAGATGGAGGTGACTTATTGACCATCTTGTTGACACCAAATGCCGATGACAGTTGGCCAGTTGGCCTCTGCTGTCGCCGACTTTTGAGGTCAGTGCTTCAGTTGTGCCTTTGATTATATAATGGTCGTGCGCATAACATACCTGTAAATTAATAAGTTAATTAACATTTCATATTAATTTGGGTTAGATTATTATAAGGTCAGATTAGGTTTAAAGCGGGATTCACATCATCTGTCCTCCCTTCTTGTCCCCTTCCTCATCCCTCCTCATAAACCCTTATTTAAAAATAAAAATAAATTAAATTAAAATTAAAGACTAAAAGAAAAAGAAAATAGAGTGTTTTGTGATTAGGGATAGGGAAAGAGGAAAAGAACGTGAATAGAGGATTTGGAACCTGCGGCAGTTTTCTGAATTTGAGATCTCTCATATCTTTAGGGATGACAACCGAACTGCTGACCGTCTATCTCACATCGGGATCGATTTCTAGAGCTCATCTCTCCCTCCAGATGCAGTCCTTTGTAGTATCATCCGAAAGGATGCTCTTGGCTAGTTTACTTTGCTTACAACTAAATTCTTTCTTGTTCAAAAAAAAATAGAGGATTTGGACCCTTTAAAGTGTTATTGAGTTGGATTATTTTGGGTCGATTTATTGTTAGGTCCTTTTAAAATCTATAATTTGAAGTCAATTTTGTGCAAAATAATGAACATTTTTTTTTCGAGTTTAGGTTGAAGTCATTTTGAGTATTATAATAACTTAAACAGGAGCGAGGCTCTAATTGACACAACATGTATAGAAAAATAAATGAAAAATATTGCCTTCGTCCAAAACCTCTACACAGGTTAGTTACTAATTCGAGCAAGGATGGTCGAGACATCCTATCAACATCATCTTTTCCATTCGCTCATTATTCACATACTCACGTCGAATCTTCCTTCCTCGCACATTTGGACTTTCGTTTGTTTCATAACTATGGGATTTGTGTTTGTTCATTTTGCTTTGAGCGTTTGGTCCATTTTGTTTGTAGGTTGATTTGTTTTTCAATTGTGTTAGTGATGCGTTTCTTGTACCCCTTGATTTACTAAACCTTTGTTTGATATCTTAAATCTTTACCTATTAAAAAAAATCAAGCAAGTTAGGCTGGTCCTCAATACTCACTATAGCAAGTCAAAGTTATTACACCCTTCCTAGTTCCTACTATCTTACCACTAGGGTATTGGCATGTGCTACGCTCGGGACTATTTTTAGATTAAATTATTTAGTTTGAATTATATATTATAAAATATTTTTATTATAAATTTTCTTAACTTGCTTAAGATAGCTAAGAAAATATATTATAGGTTATAAAAATTATTATAATTAAATAAACTTTCTAATTTAATAATTTTTATTTATCAATTGAATGATGAACAATATATTTAACCAACTTAATGAGATTAAAAAAAATATCTCTATTTATTATGCAAAAAGAATGATTAATATTTCTTCAACTTAAAATTTCTCCTTTATTGCAAAAGACTCTCATATTTATTTTTTTAATTAAATAATATTTCTTCTACTCACATTGATTTTTCTCACTTATTGAAAAAATGTTATATTTCTTCATTGATTATTATGCAAAAAAAAAAAATGTTTTATAGTACTTACTTCTTCATATTTATAAATAGATAGATAATATGTGGAATATTTTATAAGAAATATAAATGGATGGACAAGTTGTTGATATTACTCCTTCAATTTTAACATTATTTTTAAAATTATAAATAGATAGATTGTTGGTATTGTTTTGAATATTTAATAAATGATATATATTGTCAAAAAAAGTTTGTTGTAAAAAGTTTCATTTAAGTTAATTTTATATACATAATTTTTTGGGGCCTTTTCTTAGATAGATGGTTCATATTGCATCTAAATATTTGATAAATGATTTACTGTCAAAAAATTATTATAAAAATATATATTTTATTTCATAAATTTATAACATTAATTTTCTTATAATATAGGTTCTCGAAGATTTGATAAAAGATATGCTGTAAAAACTTATAATGAAAATTTTCATTTAAGTTATTTTTTGTGAATAAAATTATGAGAATTTCACTTATTCATATTATCATGCTTTTTTTTTTTGTAAAAAGAACCACGACTAATTTTTTGGCTTTCAATTATTTTAAAGTATTTGATATAAATGATTTATTGTTATTCTTTTTGGGGTCTTCCCTTCTTCTTATTATTATTCAATTTTTTTGGGAAAAAACACATGATTAATTAGTTTGGCTTTAAATTGACAATAAATTGATCAAAAAGTTTCTTTTGTAATTAATATATTATATAGATAAATGATTTACTGTTATTCTCTTTTGAGTATCCCTCCTCCTCCTTCTTCTTCTTGGAAAGAAACATAATTATTGGTTTGATTTTAAATTGGCAAGAAATTGGCTAAAAAGTTTCTTTTATAGATAGATGGTTTATATTATTTGTTTGGCTTTCAATTGTTTTGAAATATTTGATATAAATGATTTATTGTAATTCTTTTTGGGGTCCTCTTCTTCATATTATTCTTTTTTTTTTCCTTTTGAAAAAAAGGATTAATTGGTTTGGATTTAATTTGCCAATAAATTGGTCAAAAACCTTCTTTTATAGTATTATATATATATATATATATATTCTAAAAAAATTGTTATAAAAATATTTATTGTTGATATAACTTCATAATCTTAATTTTCTTATAATATAGATTCTTATAATACTTGATAAATGATATATTGTGAACAAGCTACTGATCAAACTTTTTACTTAAGTTACTTTTTGATAAATAAAATTTGGGAATTTCTCTTCTTCATATTATTATTCTTTTTGGGGGAAAAATGATTAATTGGTTTGGCTTTAAGTTGGGAAAAAATTATTAATATATAATTGAATTGGCTTTAAGTTGGCAATAAATTGGCCAAAAAACTTCTTTTATAGTATTATACTACCTATAGAATAGATGTTTGGCTTTCAATTATTTTAAATGATTTATTGTAATTCTTTTTGGGGGTCTTTCCCTCTTCTTCATATTATTTTTTTTTGAAAAAAGACGATTAATTGGTTTGACTTTAAGTTGGCAATAAATTGGCCAAAAGCTTTTTTTATAGTGTTACTAGTGAACTACCCCGTGCTACGCACGGGATTATCGACTTTTATATCGATGAGTTTATACATTTATATAATAATTTGAATAAAAACAAATCAAAATTAAATATACAAAAATTCGGTCTAATCTATTTGATTTTTTTCAAAGACTTTTTTTATTTCATATTTTAGTTATTCCTTAAACTAAGTATGCAATGTTTTCATTTTCCATGCATCTCGATTATACTAAAACAATTTTAGTTTTATTTTTCTATACACTATTTTTTTTCTTGTCGGAAATTGAAATCATGGTAGAGATGCATCTTACTGTTATACAGAGTACTTATTTATCCATCAATGAAAATTTTATAGTAGTAAATGTTTTAAAATATATTATTGTATACCAAATTATTTTTATATATGGGGTCTATTTTTGGTACTTTACAATTTAAAAATATTTGATGAAGCTTATGAATATATATTATTGTATATACTAAATTATTTTTATATATGGGGTCTATTTTTGGTACTTTACAATTTAAAAATATTTGATGAAGCTTATGAATATAATTTAATTTTTTTTTGTTTTCATTATATATTATGTTTACTCAAGTGTTGATTTTTTTAATCAAATACTCAATTGTTGTTTTAAAAATGATAATTGGTTTTCTACTTTCAAAATATTACACAAATGATTGATTAGATAATACTAGATTATACTTTTTTTTAACTTCTTATAAAGATTATTTTTACTCAAGTGATGATTAGTCTTTTTTTTAAAAAAATTCTTCAACATTTCTCATCTATTCAACCTCATTTATGACAAAAAAGCTTGTTTTACTATATAGAATATAGAAAGATATATATATATATATATATATATATATATATATATATAGATTATAGATGTAATTTTGAACAAAGTATATCAATAAAAATTATTCTATTTGGTCAAATCATCAAACTAACACTTTATGGGTTACACGTTTCACTTAAAAATGTCTTACAAAAATTGAATTAATATTCAGGATGGTATAAAGATACAACATGAAATAAAAATAAAATTGGAATTTAAAAAAATAAAAGAGAGTGAAAAATAAGATATGGGCCCCAAAATAAGGACTATGGTTCATATTGGGTATCCGATACCAAGCCCAATATGCAAAGCCATCCCTTCCCACTTCCTATTATGCACACCCATGACCCATGTGATACCATATCCACCTAAATTCTACCTGTATATATCTTAAAGTTGGTACACAGTGACACACTGTTATAGGGTCCTACCGTATTCCATTCAGATGTAGTATAAGCAGGTGGAGCTTATACTATGAATCGAACTCCCTCCAGAGGTCGATTCATAAAAAAAAAAAGGAGAAAATGATTCAAAATAATTCCAGCTATCACATATAAACCAAAAATAATACGAACTAAAAAAAGTCTCAAAATAATACAAACTATCCACCTATAAATCCAAAATAATACAAACTTTAAAATCAACTAAAAATAATACAAACTATGAATTTTTAACTTAAAATAATACAAACTTTTGAAGTTGGACTCAACACAAACCATTATTTACAAAAATTACAAAAATATTAGTATATATAGTCATACTTTGCACAAATGCATCCGCTTTATTTTTAAATACACAAAAACCACTATTTATTTATTCAACTTTACAAAAAACCACTTTTTATTTTGAAATTAAATAAAATCACATCAACTTTATCCATAATTATTAAAAAAAAATATTGAATCATATCCTAAAATTCATGTAATTTTGTGTAATTTCTAAAAATTGGGGTTGTATTATACAAAGTTGGACAATCAAATAATGGTTTGATGTCTTTAAAATATAAAAGGTGGATTTGTGCAAAGTATGAATAATTATAGATTTTTTTATAATTTTGATAAATAAAATTTTAATTTGATTCTTATCCTAATTTAAGTTCAAAAGTTTGTATTATTTTGAGTTAAAAGTTCATAGTTTGTATTATTTTGATTTGATTTTAAAGTTTGTATTATTTTTGGTTTATGAGTGGATAGTTTGTATTATTTTGAGACTTTTTTTAGTTCGTATTATTTTTGGTTCATATCTCATAGTTGGTATTATTTTGAGTCATTTTTCCTAAAAAAATAAAAAAAAATCATTAATTTTTTTTCCGGAGGTCGATTCATAAAAAAAAAGTAAAAAAATCATTAATTTTTTCCCCAGCCCCTAAGTATAAAAATAATCCAATTGAACAGAATTAAAGTTGCAATTTTTTTTAGCAACTATATATGAGATATATGGAGCACCAGATCTTTGACCCTATCATGACATCTAGTCAGGTATTTACTACGGAGTAGTAGTATGTTTTGTTGTTTGTCTTGAGACCATTGTACGATGGACATAGATACAAGACATGAATGGGACACGAGGACATGAAAATCTTTACAAACACAGGAGACCGATCGACACGATAAGGAAATTATCTCAAAGACTTTTATTCCTAAACACCAAGCAACACTAATAGTACTATTTCGACAAGTTTGTGACTAAGCGTCTACGTGAGCAACCTTTACTATGTATGATGTGTATGATGTGAGCAAATCCCTACTATCTATTATTAGTAAATAGATGACCAAGATTTATTCAATACTAGGGTTTTAGCCCATACTACGCACAGAAGTAATTTGTTTTATATAAATTATATGTAATAATATTTCATATTATATAATTGATTTTTATAATATATTACCATTGAAAAAGTTTTTATACAAATATATTAAGATTTTTATATAGTTAACATTAACCGCTAAATTATGATCAAGTGTATAGTTTTTTATGAAGTGGCGAAAGGAATTTTGGAGTTTCTCTCTCCCCCTCTTGAGAAAACCCCCAATTTGGGTTCCCAACCCTTCACTGCGGATCGTTCTTCCTCAATCTATCCTTATGGTGCTCTAATTGGTCTTGTTTTAGACTGATCTTGGGGATCCATCCTCCGTTATACCTAAATCATATGTCAATTTGGGGTTTCGGTGTTCTTTGGCCATCAAAGCATCCCCTTGCTTCCGTTTGGCCGTCGCCGACTCGTCTAAGTTTTTCGGCCTGAAGCTCGCCGGAGTTGGTCCCTCTTCTCCTCAGCTTCAGTCTCGTCCTTGATCTGGGTGCCTCGGAGCTTCGCTCCCTCTCACCCTGGTCTCCAACAGCTTGCGCAGCCGCGGTGGGGTTGGGTTTGCGGGGGGGGGGGGGGGGGTCGTCCTCTTCCATTCACCGGCGTCTTCCCCTCTGCTGGCTTGGCTCCGCTCTCCTGCTTTGGTTAGCGTTCACCTGCTGCAGTGGCTTCCCCTTCGTGTCCTTCCCCGTCTCCTCCCTGGCTACCTAATTTCAGTCGGATCTCCAAGATGTCCCCTCCCTAAATCTCTTATTTGTGCCTTCTTCTTCATCTTGCCCCTTCCTTCTCCGACGGGCTGCGAGTCCTTGTCCAATCCCCTGTCCTTCTGGGATTCCTCGTCTTGCTGCGAACTCGGTGTGGTGCTCATAGTCTCCCTTCTCCGTCGGCCCTCGGCGGCGCCACCTTGGTCTCTGCTGGGTTTTCCTTAGATGGCGCCTCCCAGGTTTGGGTCCTTCGGGCCTAAGTTTGAGTCCTTGGGGCCTAAGTTTGGGGCCCTCGGGCCCAAGTTGGGAAAATGTCAAAAAAAAGGCCCGAAAGGGCTTTATTTAAATCCCGAAAGGGTTTGAGTAAACCTACCCGAAAGGGTTTGACTAAATCCCGCAAGGGCTTGGCGATATTCTTGTAGGTAAAATCTTGTTGGTGTTTTGTTCGAACAGCATGCGGCTCTACTCCCGATGTTTCTAGGAGGTCTTTTGCTTGGTTGGGGGGAGTGGAGTCTGAAGTCGGGACTGGTTGGGGTCGAGGTGGTGCGCTCAGGGCGACTCCGTATTCGGGATTGAGTCTCCTTGGAATTCGTCTACACTACCCACATGAGTTAGAGTCCCGCTTTACCGCTGGCCCGCGGTGCCACTATTCGGTGGTGCTTGGCTTCGTTCTTCGGCGACTTCCTCAGCTTTCTTGGAGTTGGTCTTCTTGGGTCGTCTTGTTGTAGAGTTTTCTGCTTGTTTCATTTCGCTTGTTATTTGTATTTCTGTATTTTTAGGTTGTACGTTTGACGGTTCGCCGTCTGCCGACTTTGCCGGCCTCTTGATGAGTCAGACATGTCTGACCTTTGAATTTTTACCTAATCAAAATAAAAGTATAGTTTTTTCTGACTTTATACTCATCTTTATATTTAATATCACAAATATTATACAATTTAACATTTTACTTGTTGCTATTCATTCTTAAAATTTACAAGGCAGTAAATGAAGTGAAGGTTGTTTCTATTGTTCTATATCATGTTCCATTTGGATTGTCATTATTTACAAGGCCAATATGGATCGAGTATTAGTCTATTGCATTTGACGATCATGATTCAAGTGTTTGTGGAACGTATATCCTTAACATAATTATCATGCAAATATTTGGATTATTATGAGTATAATTGTTTGACAGTGTGGATAACTGTAGTTTTTTTTATATATATAAGGTGAAAATTTGGGGGTAATCGGCTGCGGTTGACCCACCGTTTAAGGGCATCATCTCGAACGAGTTCTTCAATATCAGGAGTCAGGAGGAGGAGGATCTACGAGCAAAGATGTTGAAAGACCCAAATGCGCCAAACAATCCGCAACTCGGTTCCCCTCACGAAAAGTGTGAGCGAAAGAGATAGGCTGAAAGTCACAACAACGACGGAGAGCATCGGAGATCAGCATCTCAACCTCCCATGGGCACTTCCACGATCCCTTCATGGCGTTGATGACTGTTAGACAATCACCCTCCACTTTGAGATGAGAAAATCCCCGCTTAGATGCTTCCGTCAATCCATCCAAGAGACGGAGACATTCCGCTTGAACCGCAAACACTTTTCCATGTTGCTGCACACCACAGAAAAGTACGACTCTCGCGCTATCCCGTAAAACGAAGCCAGAGGCGGCAGAACCAGAAGCTATCTTAGCTCTATCAAAGTTTAGTTTGGCAAAACCCACGACAGGCTTCCCCCATTTTACCAATGTCTTTTATCTGACCCTCTTCTGGTTTGTTTTCATAATTGTTGTAGTCGTATCGGCTTCTAGGTCCTCGGTCTGTGATTTTTTCCAATTATCCCTGTAAAGTTTAATGTACGTACTTCACCCATTCAGTCATGTTTGTGTTGTTATTTTCATTGAATAAAATTTTGTTTCTCATTGTCCAAACACCCCATAAGGAAAAGGTTAGGATCGATTTCTTCTCCGAGGAGGCGAGGAGATCTTATAATAAATTTCAGAAATTATTTCAGAATAAGGTCTTCCGTTCTTATTCATATGTCGTATTGTTCTCACAATTTGTTCATTAATTATGATGCTAGTAGGACAGGAAAGTGATAACATTGTTCTACAATGTTACCACTTTCTTGTTCTACTAACATCATAATTAAGCCATATAATTTATCATCCCAGAATCGCACTGTTTTTCCGTTTCCAATATGCCAGATCAGCCCCGCGCATAATTCTTCTTTAATCTCCATCAATTTTATAATGAAAAATAAAAAACAAGGTACCGCATATAGATAATGCTATTATCTTTTTATACTTAAGTAACAGTTCCCTAGAGTAAGTATATAAGAACAATTTTTCATTAGTTTATCGACGGTAGGAGTATGTCCTATTCTTTTGTATTTGATTGATAATTAGGTCAAAAAATATTGGTTTCCTTATGAATGAATAACTGTTCATAAGGGCTATTGACAAGATGTCGAAATGACTATTGACAAGATCATTTTCACAAAATTGCAAATAAGTCCTTCACAAAAATTGGGTGGTGTTATGAATCACCACCTTAGGGTTTTGCCCTCTTTTGATTATGCAAGGGTCTTTTGATTAGATGAACAAATTTTTGGATGGATTCGAATAGATTAAATTATAAGTTTTTTTTTATAAGGAAAGGATTCGAGGGTCGGACAAGTCCGACTTCTCGAGAGGCCGACAAGTCGGCAAACGGCGAACCGGAAAACATACAACGTAAAAAAATGGTGCAATACAAAAAGTGGCAAGCAAACATATCCAGACGAACAAACGAGCCTAACCCAGAAACGTTGGGGACAACGTAGACTAAACCCGAAGCCAAGAGCCACCAAGCAATGACACCGTTGGCCAGCGGTACATCAAGAGTCCCTATGGGCGATGAAGACGATCCTTCAAGGAAATATCCGAAACACGGAGTCGCCTCGATGCACACCGCCACGACCCCAGCTAGACCCGAGATCGTACGTCAGAGCCCCAACTCAGACTAGGACCGCCAAGAACAACCGAAAATGCCGCCGAGAACCACCTTTGTAAGACGCACCAAAAAGCCCTTTCGGGATTTTTATCATGCTCTTTTGGGTGGGTATACCCAAAGAATGTAACTATATAAATTAATTGACATAAATAAAACAAATTTATGTGAAAAAATATATATAAGAAACATCTGAATTTGTATTTTTTATATTTTTCCGGGCATGCTAGTGCCTTTCTTTCTCTTTTCGTTATATTCTAAAATTTAAGCGCAAACAAAGGCCACTCAAGCCCAACACTTGCCAAGCAAGGCAAAAAGAATAATTTAATAAAAATTATTCCCAAGCTTGCCTAGCAAGCACATCCATGGCATCGGAGAAACCGGGAACAGATCCTAGGAAAACCGGGAAGCCGTGGTGCCCAAAGGTGGGCCAAGGGAGTCGAGCGACAGTGCAACACACTCGCCTGCGATGGCGATGAGATGCGAGGAAGCTAGGATGGGACGTCGGACAGAGGGCTAGCCACACCGAGACGGAGACGACACCACCGAGGCCAGCCGGAGATGGCCAACGGTGAGAGGCCGCGACCCAGGCCAACAGCTCGAACATGCTCTGTCAGTCGGAAAAACAGGGTTCCATCCAGCCACAAACCCACGAACAAGTCGTCGACCAAAGACACGGCTCAAGACGGAGGATTGGGGCTAGGTTTGAGCACAAACGGTCGAGGATAGTAGGTGCCGAAAACCGAGAGCAGGGTCCAACCGATGGATTAGAAGATCCAATTGAAGAGGGGAATTGATGAAAAAGGGAACAAATTTCCTCAATTAGCAACACCCCCAAATTAAAATAGGGTTTCGATCAACATCTGTAAATCAGATTAGGGATTTGCCGACGCCAAAGTGGCGTAGAAGCGGCCAAATTCGAAGGTAGGATGGCCGATAGAGGAGGCCGAAGCCGGGATTGGGACGCCCTCACTCTAAATATCAATAGAGAAGAGAGTGCAGGTTTAGATCGAGATTGGATTTGGTACTCTCTCCAAAGAGTAGTTTTCAATCCTCCGAAGAGGGTGGTTTTCAGGCCACCGAAGAGGGCCAAAGAGGGTGGTTTTTAGGCCTCCGAAGAGGGGGGGGGGTTCGGCGCAATTGTTTAGCGGTGGTGGTGTCCTCCAACCCCATATGGGGTTTTTCTCCGCTCTCAAAAGAGAGCTTTTGTTTCTTAAATTATAAGTTTGTGTTTGTTCATTTTAATGTGATTTATATTTGAGATGATGTAATTGCTAGTTGTGTTGCATCTGATTATGACACGTGTTAGTTATTTTTTTCCCAAATAGGAATTTAGGGTTCTTGATGGAGACCTAAATACGAAATTGGAGATTTGTACGTGGTTCAATTCATACAAGATAAATTTGATAAATTGATCATGTGATTGATTTTAGAGTTCTTAATTCCTGTGATCGATTTGTTGTTCAATTCGTGGAGATCTAGCTATTCTCCATTTTATTTGATTTTAAATTGAATTTTAAAGCCACCGTGTCTTACATCTTATTCTAGATGTTCAATTAATGTGATCTTTAATAGTCGATCCTCACTGCAGAGGAGATTGTCGATCGGCCACCGGCATCGAACAAGGAGAAGGTGGTAGATAAGCTACACCAGACGTTGCACCCGCTCGCCGATTGACCAGTTACTTTGATTGGACGATGAGTTTACAATTGTCGGGAGACGTCGTAGTCAAGCGCGAAATAGATAAATGCATGGAGAATGACATTCATGGCTTTGTAGTAAGTCTCTTATGCAGGTATCAACTCCATCCCAAAAATTGAAAAAGTGATTCATCCAATTAATTCAATGAGGAAATTACCTATGTATATATATGACGGATCAACAACCATTAGTTCACCATGGAGGTCGATTGAGATCGAAAGAGTAGATCAATAAGAGATCGAGGGAGAGGGCTATCGGACTTGGAGATGTATGAGTTAGGTTTGTTGACATTGAAGAAAAGGACTTGTGTAAAATTTGAAGATATTTATTTTATCAATAGACATTTCAATATCTTATTAATAGCCTCACTCATAACTGTTCCATCCTTAATTGTACTACATTAAGGAAATTGCACCCATTATTTTAAACAATTAAAAAATAAAAAAATTGCCATTATAATGCTCTCGGTGTAAATTCTCAAATTTGGAGAGTTAACTCCATATTTGCTCACATAATACATAATAAGACTTGCTCTCATATGATCTATCCTCTCTCTATACAAAAAGGGTTATAGGAAAAAAGATAGGTATTTTAAAGCGTCAAAGAAGTGTGATGTTGTGTATGTGATATGTTGTCTCTGTAAGAGTGTTTGTACTACCTAGCTTGTCGAGATTTATTAAAAAAGTAAATGACAAAGTGTATATATATCGTATATTGAATCTAATGCATGACCACTTGCTCATGCAACGCAACTTTACTTTGGTCTAGGGTTGTGTAAAATTTGGATCTGACCAGAATTTACGGTTTTGGGTCGGATCGGAAATATAACGGTCCGGTCCACGGTCCATAAAAATTGAAATTTCGATTTTCGATCCAAGAGCGGAACCGGACCGGAATGTATGTACATGGTCCCCGACTAGATCTCGTCCACAACTGCCAGATTTGAAATGTGAAGCCAGATCTTCTCCTCCGTTGCCATGCCGATGCCGATCGGAGGTGAAGCGGTGGAGATTGGAGGTGAGGCGATGGATCGATGTGGGAGGTAGCAGATTGGAGGTGAGGCGGGGGATCAATGCTTGATCCAGTGCCAATTTGCTTCAAGTCGTGATGTGGTTTTACGGTAATGGAGGAGAGAGAAATAAATGTAAGGAAGAAGATGTAATTTTTGTGAAATTACAAAAATCACCCAATAAATATGAGAATTAAGAAAGTTAGGACTTGTTGCAGCTGTTTAAATTTCTGTATTGACTTGTTGAACTGAATACCAATTTGAAGCTTAGTCAAAAGTCAAAATTGTTGAATAATTTAGAATTCCATTTTATTTTATGGAAAATTGCTGAAATTGTTGTTATAATTGCTGAAATTGGCAAAATTTCAAAATTCAGTGATTGAGCAACTCCGGTTTCAGCAACATCGGCATCAGCAACACGTGGAGAAAAAATGCTGATTCGAAAAAAAAACTGGTGAAACAGGAAGGGAGGCACATGGGGCACACGTGGGGCACAGGGGCAAAGGGGGCAGGGATGAGGGGAAGAGAGGTGGACTTTTTGCTAATATGTATATATTGGTGGACAAAATGCTAATAAAGGCGGAAAATAAGGACGTTCTAGTAAACACTCCATTAAGATATTATATATATTATAAATTATTTTTTAATCTATTTAATTATTTTTAATTCATTTAATTTTTAAACCGGTCCAACCGGTCCGTAGACCGAAAAACCCGAGGCCATATATTACAGTCCCGATCCGATCCAAGATTCAAGGTTTTCGAAATTTCGGTCCGCCGATCGTGGACCGAACCGAAATTTCCGGTCCAATCCGATCCAGTCTAGACCGGTTGCCAGCATTACTTTGGTCTGTGCCGAGAGCGTTATTATATTCAACATTTTTTTTTAACTAAGGTAAATTATTACAGAGACTAAACTTATAACTTATAAGAAAATAGGTCTAGGATGATCTTCAAATTAGGGTTTATCTTAATTGTTAAACACTTAGATAGTTAAATGTTTAAAGAAGAGCTAATTAATCAAATAAAATATTTCGAAGACTAATCTGTGTTCATAACATGTGATTGCTGACTCACGAAAATTTTGCACATCTACAACTATTTTTTTTTTTTGAAAAAGAATTTACAGACACTCTTATTCTTCTAGGGAACAAATTCATGAGATCTCATTTAGACCCGTCAAAACACAACCCGATCCAGTCGACCCGACCCGAACACCTGGAAATTTTCGACCCGAACCCGAAAATTTTGACCCGGAAATTTTTTCTGACCCGAACCCGAAAACCCGAAAATTTTCTGGGTAATCTGGGTTTCGACCCGGTGACCCGATTGACCGATTTACCCAAGTGATCCGGTGACCCGATTGACCCGGTTGATTTATAATTATATATGATAAAAATTTTTTTTATGTAGATTCCAATTTATTACATTTTATACTTACAATCACTTGATCTTTCATTTTTCAATCAACTTTATATTTATTTGTATTGTGTAATACTCCGTCCGATCGATAGTATTTGATTTTTTGTTTTTCAACAGACTTTTTTAAGATAAAAATTATAAAAAAAATATTAAAAAAATTCTATGCTTATTATTAATTGCATGAAATTATTTTAAAAAAATTATTTGAAAATTTAATATTTTATATATTATTACATTTTATTAAAAATTATGAGAAATAATAAAAAAATCAAATGTTTTTTAATAAAATAAAATAATATATAAAATATCAAATTTTTAATAAAATTATTTTTAAAAAATTACTTAAAATTTTGATATTTATACATTATTACATTTTATTAAAAATTATGAGAAATAATAAAAATCAAATATTTTAGATCAGATATAGTATATAACTACAAGCATTATAACTTATGAATAATGTCTTTAATTTTAGGTTTTTAAATTTATCGCAAAATTATCAAATTATGATTTTTTTAATTTAAAAAAAGAAAAAATTGACTAACCCGAAATCGACCCGAAATGACCCAAAACCCAGTCAAATCCGGGTTCGATTCAACTCGAAAATACCCGAAACCCGTATTACCCGAGACCCGAAGTGATCCGACCCGAACCCGACCCGAATGACCCGTTTGACAGGTCTAATCTCATTTCATCTCAAGACTGTAGGTTTAATTCTCTCCTAATTAATATGAGGATTATATTGGCGCTGATCTGTAAATACTCTAAAGTTGAGGTGTCCTCTTGGCCCGTTGTGATAAACGGGGCTGGAATTTAGGGTGTTTTCGCCGAACAAATTGTTTTTGCACAATTTACCCTTTCTTTATAACAATAAGCGGGCGTTTCGATGTGCGCTACTGCGTCTTGTTTGACTCTTACCAGTCTCGTACAGAGAGAGAGAGGGAGAGAGAGAGGAACTCAACTCTCCACTACGCCGATTTCACATCCACCATTTTTTACCAGCTCGAGAGGGAGAGAGGTTGTCGTAAAGGTCAACTTGGAGATACCGAAAAAAGGTATGAATTCTACGGAGATCGCGGTTTTCTACCGCCAAATCCAACGTATACTCGCAAATTCGTTTCGAGATTCCTGAATTATTTGAAATCTCCAGGAGTTCGCGGATCGTTTTGATTGGTGCAGGTGCTTTTGTGCTCAAATTTGAGCGCTTCTGATGGTAAGAAACTGGCCTGTGATTGCGATTTGTTGAACTGCAATTTCGATTGTTGTCATTTTTTTTTATGTTGTTGCTAAAACAAGTGGTTGCGGTTATTGCAGAACTTCTTGGTTGGGGCTTTCAAGCCCCCTTGTACCGTCTCGATCACGTTGGCCGATGTTAGATCCCGCAAGCAGGTGATTCTTCTTGCTATGCCATTCCTATTTTCGTTGTGTGTGAATGGTTTCCGTTGATGCTGAATTGACATTGTCGATTAGTTATAGCGGAATCGACAGTTGTTGTCATAAGATTTAGTCGATCCAATTTCGTGTGTAAAACATAGGCTACTTGCAAATGTCCAACTTTAATTAGGTAATTTCACATATTAGGAAATAGGAAGGTTTTTTTAGGTTTCTAGTTGTGATTGAGGAAGGTAAAGTTTTAAATTTGGGCTCCAAACGAGATGCATGATGCAGATTTTTGGGAAAGGGAGATTCTTTTGGGATTTATTGTTGACTGGATAAAATTGGCGGCCCTTGAGGTGGGTACTGGGTAATGGAATGACCTCGAACTGCCCCATTGGGAAGGATACTGATGTGAATTGGTCGGTATTCTCATTTAAAGCCGCATCATGTTCACTAACCTGCCTTGGAGTAGGTAGATATAACTATGTACTTATTGAGGGCAAGAATTTGCTTAAGTGGTGAATTTTATGCCCAGATGAGCTGACAGATTGCATTATGGTCTTATAAGAATGTATTTATGTATATGCAAGTTATGGTATATGAAATCAGGCTCGACTAAATGAACTGATAGAGCTTGACTCTTAATCATTTGAAATTGCTAGTTATGGGCTGTTTTACTTGCAAACGTTGTATTTCTATAAGAAGTAGCTATTCTACCAATATCTAGATGACCCAAGGCAATAGTGTTGCTTCCAATTGAGTGAAAGATACTTTTTCATGTCCCTTTGATCTTGGGGTTTTTAGCTAAGCAGAAAACTGGACCAAAGCCATGTATCTACAAACTGTGTGTTGAAATCTCTTTATACTAGGAAGCAACGCATATATGGTATTGAGTTTAGAAAGAAATGCCTTCAAGCATCAAACTAGTGGTAAAGTCCTATTCCTGGTCCTGGTTCTGCATTGTTTTTTTTATACCTAGAGGATACAACTATTTCTAACCAGGATTTTGAAAGCTATAATAGCGTAGTTGTATTAGTGCCCTATGTGAGATGTCTAACAGTGAAGACCTCATTATCGTTGCCCCTCTTTCTATATCATGAAGCATGTGTAGCTTGTACTTGGTATTTAGTTTTGTTAACTCAAAAACAGGAAAGTCCCAAATTGAATCAAAGCCTTAAAGCAGTGGCTTTGAAATGCTCTTTGAAATTTTGTATATTTGCTATCCAGAAGATTATGTGCTTCATCACATGTAAATCCCAATCCCATCTTCTGAAATTTTGCGTATTGGAACTGTCTGTACATTTTAGTTTGTAGTAGGATCAAACAGTAGCTGCTGTATTTTTATTAGCATCCTGGAGTGCTGTTATAAGCTGTCTTGTACCTGTAACAGCGCCACCAGATATATCTTTTTCACCAAATGTTTTGCTTTCCCTCAGGTTCCTTTGAAGAAAGAAAATGGTCAAGTAGTGACGGTTCCACTGTTTCAGAGTCAAGAAAACATTGTGGGGGAGGTATTTACTTTGAGAACAAACATTGATTATCTCTTATACTTGTTCTTGCTTAGGGTGTAACATGAAGAACTTGTCAAATAATTCTGTAATATTTAAGCTGCAGAAGTACTAATGGCATTTCTTGGGAAGCTTTTATACCCTAGTTAAGCAGCTACAATTCTGAATTATTTCTTGTGAATAGTTCCCTTAGTTCTTTCTCTATTTATTGTCTCTTTTAGTTGAGATATAGTGGACATATGAAACTTATCCACTTGTGGTGCTTTGTGCACAGGTTCATATAGAGCCAACGCATGGAAAGAAGGTGGAGCATATTGGTGTTAAAATTGAACTCCTTGGACAAATAGGTTTGCTTCCACGTGGTTTATGCTCTTATTTTATAGACCTCTTGAACCATGATAGAAGAGGAAGACGAACATAGAAGAACTAATAACAAAATGAATTTTCTTGTTTTGCTACACATCGAACTTGCCAGTTCCTACATAAAATGGTTTGAAGAAAATACTCTGAAAAACCTTCATTGGCTGCAGGCCGTTTCTATGGACGGGTCTTGCCCATATCTAATTTAATGTTAGTACCTTCTTGTTTCTATGAATATTGTGAAAAAGCAAATGCTATTTGTTTTATCCACTTTCTTTAGTTTCCGAAGGGATATTTCTCACTTTTGATACTTTTTTTACATCAAGAATAGATTTCTGAATGTGGGCCTTCTTACATGCAGAGCTATACTTTGACAGAGGCAACTTTTATGATTTTACCTCCTTAGGTGAGTTTAAAGGCTCTACTTGAATACATTCTTGTACTGTAGGAAGTCAGTTTGGGGCATGCAACTGTGCAGCCAAAAACATGCATATTATTTGTTTTCCATACAAGCTCTCATTTCCTTTTTACTGTCTCACCATAAGTTCCATTATAAGTATCTCAACAACATTGCAGGGTTTTATGCCTGTTTTTGTCATGGACTTGTAACAGGGATTTCTTTTGCCTAATGCTTGTAACCTTTATGCAGTTCGTGAACTTGATGTTCCTGGTGAAATATATGAAAAGAAAACATACCCATTCGAATTTTCTACTGTTGAGATGCAATATGAATCTTACAACGGGATCAATGTGCGACTCAGGTGGGTTCTCTTTTATCCTGCCCTGCCTTGAGATAGTTGTTTTTTTATGTCTCAACTCCATTTAATGAGCATATCAAGTGGGGTGGATGTGGGGAATGTAGAGGAAGGTGATTATTTTCCAGAAGAAGAAATATAAATTACTTGACTAGTTTAACCCTTTCTTTTTATTGCCTCGTCTCCAGTAAATGAGCATGTCAATTGTACTTTCTGTTGTCCATTTCTGTTGAGTTTATGGCAATAATATTGCTTTTCAATAATAATAATGCTTGCCCTTGGCATAATATGTCAGGACACGTGGTTGTGATGCACTGTTTATGTGTTCATAATTGTTATCTTAAATCCATCTTAAGAGCCTTTTCAATTCACAGCAGTTGCCGATTTTATTCAATAATGTTTGGAATAATTTGCAGGTATGTTCTGAAGGTAACAATCAGCCGCAATTATGTTGGCAACATTGTGGAATACCAGGACTTTGTGGTAATAATATCACTCTATGTACTTTGATTGTTCTGTTTTATGCTTCAAAGCTGGTAACAATAGGTAGAGTTGGATTTCTCTTTCCATTATTATTGTTGGCTTAAGACCTTCTTTGCATATCCTTGGACATTCGAAGTGAACCTTAATTATACATTTTTACCTTTTTAGAGTTTGTACATGTTAGTACTGGTTCAAGGCAAAAATTTAGAGCACTCAAATTGAAAAGTTCAAACTATTTTGCATTTATTCCCTTTCCTCATGGAACATCAATTGTTTTGACTTTTGAGATGGGATAAAATGATTTTACAGATTTAGAGTTCTTTCATGGACACTGTGGAGAGCTTGAGACTTAGAAAATGGCTTATAATTTTGTGGTGTTATCTTCTGTTTCAGGTTCGTAACTACACCCCAGCGCCACCAGTAAACAACAGCATAAAGGTCAGAGTTGTCTTTTCCTGCGTTTTTAGACTTGATGTTTTTCGTGTGATGCCAATTTCCACGTTCTTATCTTTTAACAAAACGTTGTGGAGTACCAAAATTTTCTGGGTAATGGTGTATTCTTTGCCAGGGGCAAAATTTCTGTAGGAAAATATTCTCACTTTGATGGATGTCTATTGAGATGTAGTTGTGCTTTGGCAAATCGTTATAATTAAGTTGGGATCTCAGATAGAATTTTTTTGATGTATATGTTGATTCATGTGCTTTTTTAATGTTAATGCTATTTTCCCTAGATGAATATTTGTTCCATGTTTATGTTACTAAACTTGTGATTCCCTCTCTCTTGGCTGCTCCTAGATGGAAGTTGGAATAGAGGATTGTCTGCACATTGAGTTTGAGTACAACAAAAGCAAGTAAGGAAAATACCCGAACGATGCTAAGCTCTGAGATTGTAAACTTTTATCTCTTTTTGTTTCAATCATGCAAGCTTACTTTCAGCAACTCAACCTTTGCAGATACCATTTGAAAGATGTCATCATTGGCAAAATTTATTTTCTTCTTGTGAGAATTAAAATAAAAAACATGGAGCTTGAGATCAGGCGTCGAGAGTCAACGGGATCAGGATCCAATACATATGTCGAAACTGAGACACTTGCAAAATATGAGTTGATGGATGGTGCTCCTGTTAGAGGTATTACCATATATCTGGAATTACTGCTGATTATATAATTTGTTGTGAAACATTTTCTTTGTGGTGCCTTTCACCCTGCTCATTGATCGATTGGATTTGCAGGCGAATCAATTCCAATCCGACTATTTCTTAGCCCATATGAGCTGACACCAACTTACCGGAACATTAACAACAAGTTTAGCGTGAAATACTTTCTGAATCTTGTCCTTGTGGATGAAGAGGATAGAAGGTACTTCAAGCAGCAAGAGATGACAGTATACCGCCTCCTCGAATCCCCTTAGCGCCTGCTTTCACTTGCAATGGTAAACACTGTCTGCTTCCTCGCAGAACATCCAATGACCTCTGGCTATAGTCTGCTGACCAACTCTGCACGTCGAGGAAACCTCAGATGACTGGTGCATTTTCTGGCTTTGGTTCTTTCGGATGCTCTTCTTTCTTTTTTTCTTCCCCTAGGAAAGATATTTTTTTGCAGAGGACATTGGGTCTGTTTCTTTATACTGAAGTCTGTGTAATAATATACAGAAAATGTTGGGATTTTGCTTTGCTTTTTTGTCTAAAAGTGTTTGATTGTGTGCTATCTCTGCAAAACCTACTTGGTTCGTTTGAAAATCAATAAACCCGGGATGTTAAAATGCTTAGCAATGTGATGGAGCAATTGCAATTTGCTAAACCATATCATATCAAAATGGGCATGTTGAATTTTTATGTTGCTAAATATGCTTTTTGCACTGTTGGCTTGTGTCTCGGAACCAAGGTTCGATCATGTATTATCAACAAGTGAACTCTTATGTCTCCAAGATCACCGGCTGCTATCAACACCGCCCTATTACTTTGGAAGATGACACATTTTGCACGTGCCATGCCTCGACTCACTGACCTCTGTGTGTGGGGCAATCCCAGCTCATTGGAACACTTCGTCAGCCACCTTAAGTCACAAAATCGCATTCTAAACATAGGTGTTGTTCAGATTCCTCTCAACTGTCACAAAGAACACACAGTGGAGGACGAAAGTACCATTTTTTTTGCATCTTCGCCACTAACCAGACGATGAAGCTCCATAGTCTTCAATTTGATCAATGATTCCATTAGAATAGATTTTTTGCTTGCCAAGGTACTCTCAATCCAGGAGCATGAAAAAACTGTTCAATGAACACTTCAGCAAAAGATTAGCAAATCGCCAGCAAAAGGCGAAGGGCACAAGGTAAGACTGAGGGTTGCCTACCAAAATTCTGCTCAAAATCTCCACATACACAACAAAAATAACCAACAGATCAAGTAGCAGAAAATTTTATTTGCGACGTCATAACGTACACTAATTTTTACAGAATGACATTGACAAATGCCAAACATAGAGCTGTCAAAACCCGACCTCAAAGGATCCAGACAAGAGAACAAGAGTTTCATCTTCAACCGTTCAATACAAAGTCACTAATACACAATTGACTTCAAAACTGACAATTTCTCAACTGTTTCCCCCCTCCCACAAGCCGTCAAGGGTTCTCTGAACATACCCCTTCAAACCAACAGTACAAATCTCACAAATAGTTTACAGATTGAACTTATTCTACAAAGGATCAATGGAATCATCTACATATCTACATATACATAAATGAAGATATGATCTTGTCCCGACTGTACAAAGTAACTTAACTAGAGTCCCACAAAACCAAACGCTTCCCTTCTAAATAAACAGGAAACAACACTGGACCCAGAATCACACCGAGGATCAAAATCAGGAATGAACATGAAAAGAATTGACGAGGGATTGCTTTGTGACAGGCCTGATCATGCACTTTCTTGCATCTCCTCTTCGGTTTTCCACACAACGTCCTCCAGGGATGATGAAAGGTGCTTGTAGGCCTGCAAAATTCACCACAGAAGCATTGATACTATATATTTGGAGGTGTATTCGATGTATTTGGCTACAAATTTATGAGGAATGATGATACCACTCAACACTGCCTACACATTATAGGACTGTTTCTTGTAACATATTCGGTGATGGGATAATGCAGATATGTGATCAAATCATCATGAATAGACCTTGACTATTGTAATGGCATTGGGGTTTGGGTAATTTATAGCAGTTGTAGTTTCTAGTTAATAGGTAAAAAAAATTACAGAAACCTGTGCTAGTAGTTTTAGGCCACGTTATTCATTGGACCAATTTTAACAGGTTAAATCCAACTCATTTGGATTCAGGTTTACATGATGTGGAAGTGGGCAACAATTGTTGCAAGGTGAATGGTGAATTCACAAAGATGACCTGTCAAAGTGATAGACTACTCCTTAATCTAAGGGAAGATTGAAGCTTTTAGATGGAAAAATACTACCAAGAAGACCAATATCAACATTTGTCAGAAAAAAAGGCAGCAGATAAATGGGAAGTTACCTTGTGGAATTCTAAAGTGTCTCCCTTGGATTTCCGGATCTCAACCAAATGAAGAGAAGGTCCTACTTGGAATACCTATAAAGGAAAATTAAGACATTTAGCAATGAACACAAGGGAAAACTCGCGCCTAATACAGTCAATTGCATCATTCAGGTACCTCTGTAGAAATATTCAAGTTCCCTTTCCGCCCTGCTTTGACAGTTTCAAGCCTCATCTACAGAGAAAAGAAATGTCAGTGAATGAATTAGAACGTCTACACTAAAAGACGGTCCGCAGCACAAGGATATATTTTGCAACCTTATAGTTATTCGTATGGACGTCAAAGCCTAGTGGCTTTGCAGCTTCTGCAATTTTCTTCATTATTTCACGGGGAGGGCATTTAGAAGTGAATCTAGTTTCTTTTTTATAACCCTGCAGTACAAATAGCACAGCTTCAATTAGAGCATAGAAAATGACGTAAATGCAAATATGCAACTCCAGAAGCAATATGTGATCTGATATTCTCTACATATGATCTTTCAGATAAAAAAATTATTAACCTAATGAAGACAAGGATCAATTTAAAAAAAAATGGAAGTATCACCGATTATAGATTAATCAGATGAGACAAATTCCATCAGAAGCATGTGAACCTCAGCCCCAAAAGGGGAAAAAATACAATCCCTACCATATACAAGTTTCAAAGGCACTCAACAATAATAAACTATTATTCCTCACTAACTGAGACATGATGAAGTGTTGTGCCAGAATTATGTCAGAAATTGTCTATACCAATGTTTTGTCTATCTCTATTTTTAAAAATTTTGAATTAGAATACTCTCAGTGTGGCTGAACCATATTATTTATAAACAAAAGCAAACAAAATATTCAGAAGAATTAACATTCATGTTTAGTTCAATCGATCTAAATATAAAAATGACAAGTAAACTCTTGTCCCTATTATTTTTTTGTACTTCTTGCAAACAAGAAACCTCATAAGCCTACACTTATTTGAAACATGTTGTGTTCTTTTCATAACAATCAAGTCAAAATAGCCAAAGGGCAAACCTGCTCTTCGTCAAATAAATTTCGCAAGTTTAATCCCCTTGACATAGCAATCAGCTCAAATGCATTCATCGCTTCAGGGAGTTCTTTCTTTTCTGTCACATGATGTTCCTACAAAATTAGAAAGTGATCATGCAAGAACTTTAATATTAGCCTTTAAAAAAAATCTACTATACATAATAGTAAAAATTTTACAATGTTTTGACTGACCTTCACATCCTCAAAGGCTGCCTCCACATCATCCAAACACGCGTCATCTTTAGCATAAAAGACGGAAGGCTTATAGCCTTTTTTGAACCATTCATCCTCCAAAATTTCAGGAATTGTTATACGCTGCCATGAGAAATATTGGAGGTATTAGCCCCAAAATACAGCTTGCAAAAGAGCATACATTTAGCACAACCAAAAAAACGAACACTTGTTATGCAGAACATAGAAGTTATGTTAGATAAAGGATGAATCAAAGAATAAGTTTTTTATTCAAAGCTATAAAGATGGCAAATTTTGAAACAAAGCACTTGGGAAAAAATGTATCACATTATATTGTAAAACACGAGATAGGTGTGTTTACTATGAAATGTTTTAGAGACTACTGAATAAAGCCCCAAGCTAAAAGAGTTTATGACGATCAAGAAGAAAAAAGAAGCTCAAGATGCAAGTTCACATTTTTTCTTATGCATATTAAGTCTTATTCATGCAAGAGTGTATCAGAGGATAATATATGCTGCTATATGTATCATGATTTCACGAACCCATCATTTCCAGTCACGTAGCTAAGGCTGGAAAAGTATCGTGTCAGAAATCTATGAGGTAAACTTATGGGATACCATGCCAGAAAGAAAGAGAAGAATAACGTATTTTAAAAGAAGAGTGCTAAAGGACGAAGAACTTACAGTCATAGGGTTGGGATCCAAGATTTGAGTTAATAATTTCCTGGCACTAAAGGATAGCCAGGGGGGGGAGGTAAATTCAGCAGCTGAAATCTGCATATTCCGTAACTAAATCAAAAGGAGCTTGAAACCAATAATTTATAAAGTATTGAGGAATGCAAGAAATGCTCACTTTTTTATATAGATTCATAAGATTAGAGTCATCAAAAGGCAAGTAACCTGCAACCAGTACGAACAAGATGACTCCACATGACCATAGGTCTGCTGTTGCACCATCATATCCTCTATCATCAAGGACCTAAATAGAAGAAAGGGACCAGACATATTAACCAAGAGATCAAAAGAAAGAAATATACAGGAAATGAACATGTTTCAATGAATATTTTGGCACCTCAGGGGCAACATAATTTGGAGTTCCGCAGGTTGTATGCAGAAGGCCATCATCCTGTGAAAGCACACATTTTCATCAATTCAAAATAGTTTGGATATTTCCAGTGATAATCCCATAAACATGCAATTGGAATAAGAGATCAAGAATTCTTTCAAGCAATTAGGACAAGCTACACGAATAAAAGTTTTCATCACCAAGGGCATAAGCTGAGTAGACCACGATTAACCTACATAGTCTATATGCTTCAAAAATTGGTCAATCATGTCATATCAAAGTAGGAAGCCATATGCACTTAAAAGAATAGATCTTTCACTTGTTATGAATTACTATAAGTCCGTATACAGACTTTCAGGTTAACAGTGTAAGTGAAACAATGTCACTGGACTGCACATCTAAGAGTATTCAGCAGAACCCTATGACAGATCACAAGATTTGAAGTAAATTACCCGAACTTGTTGGGATATGGCGCTCAGCCCAAAATCAGAAATTTTAAGGTTCCCACCAGCATCCAGAAGAAGATTTTCAGGCTGCAGACCATAAAAATAAATAGACACAAAATAAGAGTTTTTTTTTCGACGTTTAGAAATAAATATGAGCAAAAGTAAACATGAATAGGAGTTAGTAATCCATTTGGGCACCTTGAGATCTCTATGATATACACCCCTGCTATGGCAATAGTCTACAGCGTTTATTAACTGTTGGAAATACCTTCTCGCTTCATCCTCTCTCATTCGCCCATTTTGTACCTACAGAATTGGAAGCCATATAATATTTGTTATTTACATCACTTTACAATAGATAGTCACACACAAGCAAAACCTGAAAAAATCCTAGCAATTCTCATTAAGCAACAATAATATGGTCACAAGAAATGACAGCCAAAAATACAGGGGAAAAAAAACAATTGACAACGCAAAAAGTGTTTATTGGAACTTACAATTTTGTCAAACAGCTCCCCTCCAATTACATACTCCAAGACAATGTATATCTTTGTCTTACTTCCCATTACCTAGAGATGAACAAACCCTTAAAAAAATGAAATCCATTTTATAAAATAAAAAAGTAGATAGCATTTGCATTGGTAGAAAAATCCATAATAGAAGAGGGAGAAATACCTCAAACAAGCGAACAACATTGGGATGCTTTATTCGCTTCATTGTTGCTACTTCTCGCTTTATCTGCAAAACATAAGGAGTTATAGCTGTAAGAGATATAGTAACAACAGTTTTAGCTCAAGATTTGGAAGCTTTATCTGGATCCGCAAATCAGAATGAAGACGCAAGATCCAATAAATAAATGGATTGAGCTATGAGTACCTGCTCAACTAATTTGTGCTTTAGAACCTTCTCTTTGTCAAGGATTTTTATGGCCACCGGTTCTCCAGTTTCAGAATTTCTTGCGAATTTCACTTTGGCAAATGTGCCTTCTCCAATTGTCCTTCCCAGCTCATATTTACCTACAACACGCTTGGCTCTAGGTCGATTCATTCTTTCTTATGTTGCAAGTCCTGTACAGTATATAGAACAAAATCTGGAATGAATATCAAAAGTACAATAACGCAAGAACTTAACTTGAACAATTGCAAAAGAAAAAGAAAAGATGAACAGATTCTCAAAAAGGTCTGAAATAGCATATGAATGTCAGTAGGAGAAAATATGCATAATGTCGTAAATGATACAATGCTTGAAGCTGATGAACCGCTATTAATTTCATTTAGACTAGTTATTATTGGAAAAACTCTCTACCTGATATTCCTCAAGTATTCAAAGTCATAACAAAGATTGATCATGAAATCCAACACCTCCCTCTCAACTGTTAATATCTTTTTTCGAACTGTGAAATATCAAATTCTAAAACCAATCTATCAGAACTCCCCTAGTAAATAAATATAACCATCAAACTTGGTCCTAAGACAACATAGGCAAGTGGCAACCAATTCCAGAATCCCAATTTTTTTTAAAGAGCTTTTCTCAACTCATGAAAATGAAATAAATTCATATAAAAGGAAACATTCAAAGGCTAATAAATAAAACAAGGAATCTAAGAAAGACAGCTAGCAGAGATCAATTGCTCAATAGATCCCCTAATGTGTATTGTGGAGAGCATATTTTGGCCTTACAAACTAACAGAGAGTAGCTCAAAAAAAAAAAAAATCTGTGACTGCTTCCGCTACATTAAAAATACAAAACCCAATAAACCAAGAAATTCCATCCTCAGATAATTTTCCATAAATAGGAAAAGCCCCTTTATCATCAACATGCAGACCAACCCAGAGATGAAAGACACAGCATTAGATAATCAATGGAACCAAAATTCATCTCCTTGCAACTAAAAGCTAAAATCTTAAATCTCAAAGACATCCATGGAATTCACTGAAATCAAGAGACCAAAAACCATAAAAGCAGGAGCAGAACCTGAATTGAAAAGACAAGACTTTCAGCAAATGGGCAGCAAAGAAGAAGAAAAAAACTCAGCTCAGACTCCAACTTTTCAACTTTCAAGCTTCAAAAAATTCTCAGTCAGGCATTTATACAAACACATAGTGCGCAAAACACGTGATCACAAGTGCGAAAAAAAAACTCGAGCAGGCAAAAAGTGATAGAAATTAGATAAGCAATATGGACCTACGAGATTGGGATAAGAATGACAACTGAGGAAGCCGGGAAAATGCGACTCTTGGCTCCTGGAAGAGCGTTTGGGTCAATTTAAACAAAGCAAGCAAGCCAAAGTCCCCCAAACCCACAAAACCAACTACCCGGATCCGAAAAATACGGGTTTCAAATGCAATGATTTTGATGGGAAGTACTCCAAAATCCGATCTTTCACCAGATTGGATTGCGAACAAAAATTCTTCCACCCACTCCCTCTGTCGGTATGCCACGGAGTAAAAGGGCAAAAGTTTCGCTCTTTCTTCAGCTATAGTATATGTTACTCCAGAAATTGGGAAAATGGGGGTTGTTTGTCTCGTTCGTATTTGATTCTATAGGGGTAGTAACCGGATAGGGACAGTCGATAGATATGGGACGATGAAATTGGAAATTGGGGGTTTGGCGTGGTGGAAATTGGAGAGAGGGTGAGAGGGGGATTTGTGGTGGGCGCCAGCTGATAATTCTGAATCCATTCGATTTAAGGCTGCACAGTTTGCAATTTGCAATCGACCCTACCGATTATTTTATTTTTTTCTTATTGTTTTTTTTAATCGCCATCGCCATAGCCACGGAGCTTGAAGATGCGAATATTTCAATATTTGTTGCAGGTTTGTCCAACAAATTCACAAAATATTCAATACCAAACAAAAATAAAAATTGGAAGTTTAATGAATTTTTAGTCCATCAATTTTAATTTTAGTAGCTAAAAAATTTATTGGGTTAACCAAACTATACTTAAATATTTTAAAATAAGACATTTAACTTTTATGCACGTAGTTTAAGAAGCTAAAAACTATATAAAATATTAATTTTTTTAATTAAATTTTTTTACATTATAATACTTACTATTAATAAGTATTATAATGTAAAAAAAAAATTAATTAAAAAATTAATATTGTATATAGTTTTTAGCTCCTTAAACCACGTGCACAAAAGTCAAATGCCTTATACTCCGTATTAAAAATCGGATGGAGTAATATGGAGTATGAATAATGTTGTGGTTTTATGATTTTTATATTGAGGTGTGTTTGGATTTCAAGTGTGTTAATAATTATAGTGTATAATATAATTTTAAACTTAACCATTTCAAGTGTTAAACTTAACCATTTAGAAAGTATATTTTATAATGTTGTTAAAATAATGTATCTGAATGTAAAATAAAAATGTTTTATAACTTATGTCAATCAATAAAATGTAATTTATAATATAATTATAACATTTACACATAGTGGATTTTTTTGTTAACCTAATTTACAAGTCTTTTTTTATTTTAACTTCATTTTATTTAAATACTATGTTATAAATTTATTAACCAACATGTTTAGAGTGTTTAAAATTTATAATTATTATCACTTAATCTGATGTTCAAAGGTTTGACATTATCCTCGGGGCCCCCGAGTCGGAGGTAAAAAAAATAATTGTCCATATAATAAGACCTAATTAATTAAATATTCATTATGTAAGTTTTATTAATTAAATGTCTATCGGACACCCTACCTACCTATCCGCGTATCTCACGTCTTTCTTGTACAATAAGCACCTCTCAATTCTTTCACTCGCGAATTTCGCTCTCCAATTTCACTCACCAATTTTGCTCAGGTATTTATCAGGACACATCAATTAGTACAATTCACTTGTATATCATGATACATGTATTCATACAATTATTTATCAAAATATTCACTTGAATATCGTTTATATAAACAATTTCAATTGTATTTATCAGAATATATTAGAATTCGTATATTTATCAGCACATATTATCTGATGAAATCCTTTGTCAGTATATCAATAATGAATGATAACCTGTTATCAGCCTAAAAAATCGTTTGTCACTATAGATTTGTTAAGTGTGTGTATATATATTTGTTTGCCAATATATTTCTTTGAAAGCATATGTAGATCCCTTTAATTGTCAATATATTTCTTTTGGCAGTTCAAATAGTAATGTCAACCCACATTGTTATAATTATATATGGGGGAGAATGGTTGTTGTTGACAACAGATTATCATTCACTGGTGATACAACATCAAAGTCTTTTATAGTGGATGATTCACTTACATTGGATTCACTTACTACGATAATATTCAGCGGATTAAACATTAATCATTCCATTTTTGAACTAGAATTCAGCCACTTTCACCCATACAACAATTTAAAAACACCTTTTATTGTCAGTTATGATGACGATTTACAAGAATTCATGTCATTAAGTAAGCTGGAGGAAGTGAACTTTGTTGTATCATACATACAACAACTGACATCGTCATACCAGAAATTGAAGACCAAGAAAGCAGAAAGACATTTGAATCTAATAAGTATTTCAAAGATGATGTGTTGTTGAAGACAAGATAGTTGACAACACATATATGTCATTAGAATATGGGTATTACTATGGAGATAATGTTGATATCACTACTGATGATGATGTAGCTAGAAAAGACAACCAGAAAGTTGGGATTACAATGACAAATGAAGAAGACGCTGATAATTTTGATTATAATTAATCAAATAGCAATGGAGAAGACCTACAAATATGGAGTGAAAAATATGCTTCAATGAAGAGAAAAGATAATACAATTCGAAGAATACAGTGTTGATATTTCTTACATACATTGAGAGTTTTGGAAGAAATAAGTCAGCAGGTGACAGAACAATGTATATCGGGAAGATATTTCAATCTAAGCAAGTAGAGTAGAAATCTACTCCTTGGTAATTCAGAGCTAAATGTATAGATGACAATTGTGGATGGAGGTTGAACTCAAAAAAGCTCTATTCAGATTGTCATGAGGTAATATTATACAATGAAACACACACATGCAGCTGGAAGATTAGATATAGACATTGTAGAAAAGCTTCTTACACTATTTTGCTAACTTTATAAAATCAATGTATGTCATCAAACAAATCATTTTTTAGCCTTTTCTAACAAATGGGGTTATTGACTGAATATTTTATTATGCTGAAAGCATAATAAAATATTATACAATGAAACACACGCATCGCAATTGGCACATGTGAAAGAAAAAGGAATCCCAGAGTCAAATTTTGTTGCTTTACCAGCATACTGCCACATGATTACGAAGAAGAATTTGGGAACAATTGCTTTGTTTGCTACCGATGAAGCTGATAAATTTAAATATTTATTTCTATCATTCTGGCAATGTGCACGAGCATTCCGTGTTTTAGAAAAGGTTTGTATAAAGTGTTTAATTCCATGTATAATACCACTTCTTTTTATAGCAGTTGTCAGTTATATATATATATAACGTGGCCACAGGTCATGGGTCAACCCGTGACCCGGCAGGTCGAACGGGTTGGTGACTTGGCGGGTAAGTGATCCGGCGGGTTCGGGTTAAAGGGTCAAAGGGTTAGAGCGGGTTGTAGGTTAGGGTTAGGGTCGAGCATCCCCCAACCCGCCGGGTCGACCCGCCATTCTAAAAAAAAAATTGAAAAAAATATAAGTTTATATTATTATGTATGTTATTCTTTATTTTAATTCATAATATTTATAATAAAACCATAAACTAACATGCAATATGCAATGTGGGACAAAAGACACCATCATTCTTCTCTTTTTATAGCATTGGAAGCCTTTTTTCCATTCCCTCATTCTCGATGTGGGATAAGAGCATTGTCCCACATTTTTTTTTGTAACGTGGGGGTTCCGAGGTTGTCGACAAAGAGCATTGTCCCACATTGAAAATTGAGAGTTATAATAAGAAGGCATGAAGATATATATATGTGTGTGTGTACCTCATCTTCTCATTTCTTTTACTTCACTTGTTTCCTACATTGGAAATGAAGTTTGAAAAAAAAATATATTCTCATATTTCTCTCTCTTACATTCCACATTGAAATTAGAGTGGATGGAAGAATTGATTTGGCGATATAAAATCTTTCCACATTTTTTATACTTCATATAAAAATGAAGTGGGGGATAAAATGTGGTATGAAGATAAAATCTTCACATATAATTTATTTATTTATTTTAATAGTCAATTTAAAAAAATGATTTTTTTAAATAATGTAACCCGCCGGGTCAGCGGGTCGACCTGGGGAGTCAACGAGTCGACCCGAACCCGTCAACCCGTGACATTTTTCGGGTTAGAGTCCGGGTCGACCAACCCTGACCCTTAACCCGACAGGTCAAACCCGTCGACCCGACGGGTCCGACCCGTGGATATATATATATATATATAATGTCAGCATTATTTAAATATTTTTATATATGACGTGAACATCATTTTATAGCAGTTGTCAACACAATAAATACATTTCAATGTTGCATTTTATAGGTTTTTGTTTGTGTTGGGACATTCCTTACTGGAAAGTATGGAGACATATTGCTAGGAGCAGTTGCACAAGATACTAACACAAGTATATATCCGCTTCCATTTGGGATTGTTGATTCAGAAAATAACAAATTCTAGAAGTGGTTATTTTAACAGTTGATAAAGGTGATACCACAAACAGAAGATCTGATATTTGTATCTAACAGGCACACTAGCATATCAAAAGCAATTTATAAGGTTTACCCAAATGGTATCCACTGCATATGTACATGACACCTTAAGCAAAACATCAAGGTGGCATTCAAGAAAAAGCAGCTATGTGATTTGTTCCAACAAGCATCGGAGAGGTACACGATTAATGATTTCAATCACCACTTTTCTCAGATAACAGAAATCAGCAAATAGTTGTCAACTTATTTGATAGGAGCAGAGTTTGAAAGATGGTCTAGAGCACATGTGCGAGGAGACATGTACAATATGATGACATCAAACAATGGTGAGAGCTTAAATTCTATGATAAGGGGTAAAAAATCATACTCTATAGTTGCCCTAATGCACTTGTAAAGTGTTTGACTTGCAAAAGATCATATGCATGCATGCTCTTGCTGCTATAACACACAAAAAGGCCCCTATAAACATATTTCATTGGCAGATATTAAACTAATGAAGCTTGGCAGTTAGCGTACAATGAGACAATATACCTAGTGTTGCAAGAGGATGAATTAAACATTCCTCTACAAATAAAACAGATCAAATCTTTACCTCTTTTAAGAAGGGAAAAAAAAGTGGATGACTAGCTATAAAAAGAAAAATATGCATTGGAGAATTTAGAAGAAGGACAACCTAGAGTACACAATGGCTGAAAAGAGAGCAGAAACAAGAGGACAATCAGCTGAGAAATGATGAAAGAGAGCTGACAAAGGATGACAAATAGCTGGCAAAGCATGACAAATAACTGATAAGGAAAGATGAGAGCAAGTAGCTGAGAAGAGAGCATCTACTTACAAATATCTATTATATAATTACTTTTTTTTACTAAACAACTCTTATATAATTGCCTTTTCAACAAGCATTATGGCTATTCATTTATCAATATATTGCATATTTGAAAGAAATCATCATATATATTAAGTCGAAACAACATACATTATTTTGTAAATAAAATATAAGTCTAACATACATAAACCAATTTGTTCATTACAAATCAACACCCACAACAATATGTTTTAAAAAACAACAACCACATCCAGATGTTTTACAACAGATACTAAAATACAACAACCAAAAGTCCTCATTGTCAGCTCACTCATTGTTTGCATCACCACCAAAATCAACCACTTCATTAGCATCCAGTGTTCTAAAAATCGCGCCTAGGCGCTAGACGGGAGGGGACCTAGGAATTTTTAAGCCTAGGCGGCCCTCTAGGCGGGAATCCGCCTAGACACTGCCTGGGTGCCACCTAGACCCGCCTAGGCGCCGCCTAGACCCCGCTTAGTCAGGCCTAGGTGTTGCCTAGTCCCGCCTAGCCCGATGATTATTCAATTTTAGCTTTTATGCATGTGATTAGTCAACTTAGAGTTTTTTATCACCCAAGTCGAGATATATATATATATATATATATATATATATATATATATATATATATATATATATATATATATATATATATATATATTTGTTTTTTAGTCGAACCTATGATTTTGGATTTTAGGAGGTTTAGATTCGTTAGTCGGACGCATACTTTTGTGTTTATTTACTTTAATGGTAGTTAAACAACACAAATTTGAGTTTATGAGTGATATTATGGATTATTATTACATTATATGAATTATTGACATGTGTTATACGTTAAAAGATAAGAAAATAATCAACTTTGTTCTAAGTCCGTCTAGGCACCCGCCTAGCCGCCTAGCGGCCGCCTAATAACGCCTTTTAGAACATTGATAACACCAAAAAAAAAACACCGTTCGGATTAGCAACGTTGAATTAGACGTTGTGACAACGTCTAATTCAACGTTGCTACAACGTTCGTATTTTTGAAGTGAAATTACAACGTTGGATTGGACGTTAATTTGTGGTGTATATAGGGAACGCGATATAAACTAAAATAGAGACATGAACTCTTCTCTAGTGCAATTCATTCATGTGTCGTTTTCTAGTGCAATTCGTCTATGTGTCATTTTCTAATGCAATCTGACCTGTATTTTTTTGACACATCAATTAATGACGATCCAATATATTTAATCCACGTTAGACGATTACCTCATCTATTTTATACACGTGTCATCCTATGTGTACATCTTATATCTTAAGTGGTTATGAAATCTATCATTTCATCATAAGTTATTTTATAAATATCGTACCTTGAATTATTTTATCTTTATTCATTAAGATTGATTATTTTAGTTCATTATATCTAATGATAAGATTTTACTATTAATTAATTATCTATTGAACAATAAAATCTTATCATCAAAATATTTATATTAATTCTCAACCTTATATCTTAAATCATTACGAAACCTATCATTGTTTGAAATGTTTATTAAAAAAATTAAAATAAACTTTTTTAATCTTCACATAAATGTTAATAATTTTTTTAATATAATAAATATAATAAAATATAATTTATTAACAGAACGCACAAAAATGTGGGAAGCAAATACTAGTAATATACTAAAACATATATCTAAAGTCTCATCTGGTGCAATTCGCCTATGTGTTATTTTCTAGGGCAATTTGACATTGGTTTTTTGACATGTCAATTAATGATGATCCATTATATTTAAGCAATGTTAGAAAATTTATCCATATGTCATCCTATATGTTCATCTCATAACTCAAGTGGTTACAAAAATCTATCATTTTATCATGAGTTATTTTATAAATATTGTACCTTGAATTATTTTATCTTTGGTCATTAAGATTGATTATTGATTATTTTTTTAGTTCATTATTAATTAATTATCTATTGAAAAATAAAATCTTATCATCAAAATATTTATATTAATTATCAACCTCATATCTTAAGGCGTTATAAAACCTATTATTTTTATGATTGCTTGAAAATTTTTATTTTAAAAATTTCAAACAAACTATTTTAATCTTCACATAAATTTTAATTTAAAAAATCATTTTTAATGTAATAAAATATAATTTATTAATAAAACGCGTAAAAGCGTGGATAACAAATAATAGTTTAAGATAAAGATATAAAAAACATGCATTTGGAAAAAAAAAGGTTTTGGCGTTTTGAAAAGTTTATATTTAAATGTGTAAGGTATCTTTTCAAGAAGAACATAATAAGATTGATTGATTAAAAAAAGCTTTCAAAGTAGAAAGTATATCCGGATATCCCTAAATAATCAACAAGCAAAAGCCCAAAGCAATAGCTTGTGAAATTTAGCGTAAAAAGGGAATAATTTAGTGAAGGGAACGTCATATTTTCGTTTTCCCAATAATAGGTTAAAATACAAAAGCGATACCATCAGTCATCAAAATGTTTAATTAATGGATGAGATCGAGAAACAGAAGAAGTTGTTGCAACTAATTAGTAATTACTGCATTGACTAATCCCTACTTACCATGTCTTTACTATGAAATCCAATTATTTGGTAAGTTAAAGACTTCTTTCTAATAATTATTGCAAATAAAAAAAAAACAGTGGAAAGGGCATCATTTCCTACGTAATAGTGATGATTCAATTCGTGTTCAATTTAAATCCACACTTTTATGAAATATTTCTTTTATGGCACGCAATTTAGGAATTAAAAAATCAAATTATATTCTATAATTAAGAAAATGTAAAACTTTGAAACAAACATAAATGAAAGCAGAAGAGCTTGGATCAAGAATCAAAGAGAGAAAACAGAATTCATTCAACTGAAAATCATCTCCAGAAATGGAGTTTGTTACAACAACTTGGTTTAGCTGAGGAAGGAAAAGGTGTATTTATAACCTTCACCTCCGAACTGGAAATTACAAAATTGCCCCTCAGCTCTCCCTACCATATACTCCTACATACCCCCCTCAAGCTGGACTTGGTAAGGGAAGAACAAGACCAAGCTTGAAACATAGAAAATCATGCTGAGCTGCACCTAAAGCTTTTGTAAAAATGTCAACAATCTGGGAAGCAGACGAAACATGAGTAGTACAGATGAACCCTTGCTGAACCATTTCACGAATGAAATGGGATTCAATTCTCACATGTTTTGTGCGCTCATGGAACACCGGATTAGCTGCAAGGTGTTGAGCTGCCTTATTATCACAATGAAGTGTAATTGGAAGAGAGACATTGATGTGCAAATCACCCAATAACCCTTGAAGCCATACAAGTTCACTAGCAGTAGATGACATGCTCTTGTATTCACTTTTTGTGGAAGATTTAGAAACCATCTTCTGCTTCTTTGTTTTCCAGGAAATGAGAGAATTCCCAAGGAAAACACAATACCCAGAAAGTGATCTTCCTGTATCTAGGCAATTTCCCTAGTCTGCGTCACAGTATGCAGCAATTTTGAATGTTGAAGAAGCAGGGTAACACAAAGCCTTATTGAAGCTACCTTTGAGGTATCTCAATAAGTATAATACTGCATCCCAGTGTGGCTTTAATGGTTGCTGTATAAACTGACTTAATTGTTGAACTGTATAAGCAATGTCGGGCCTGGTTAAAGTAAGGTATAAGAGACGACCCACTAACCTTCTATACCTCTCTGGATTATCTAGTTGCTCACCAATTGAAGATGACAACTTGGTTCCATGTTGCATTGGAAACGCAGCTGTCTTACAATTCTCCATTTGTGCATCTTTTAAGATATCCAAAATGTACTTTCGTTGATTAAGAAGGATACCAGAAGCTGATCTAGAGATTTCCATACCCATAAAATATCGAGTTGTACCCAAGTCTTTAATGGTGAATGCAGAATGAAGAGCATTCTTGGTGAGAGAGATTTCTGCAAAGGAATTGCCAAGGAGTAACATATCATCAACATACACAAGCGCAACTGTCATCTCAGATCCCCTCACTTTTACAAACAAGGAGTAGTCATGCTTAGACTGATTAAACCCCAGGCTAACCAAAAACCGAGTGAGTTCATGGTTCCATTGTCTGCTAGCCTGTTTGAGCCCATACAAGGATCGATTAAGCTTGTACACTAAGCCTGGAGCAATGTCATATCCAGCAGGTGGTTGCATATATACATTCTCATCAAGATAGCCATGTAAAAACGCATTATTTACATCAAGCTGATGTAAATTCCACCCTTTGGAAGCAGCCATAGCCAATATAGCCCTGACAGTTGCTAGTTTTGCCACTGGAGAAAAAGTTTGTTTGTAGTCCCTATCTTTAACTTGGTTGTACCCCTTAGCCACCAGTCGAGCCTTATACCTCTCAATCTCCCCATTAGGCTTGTACTTGATCTTGTAAATCCACTTACACCCTATAGCCTTGACCCCTGAAGGCAATTCTGTCACAGTCCAAGTATGATTTTGTTCACGTGCATCCAACTCTGCTTTCATAGCTTGTTGCCAATGCACTGAACCCTTTGCCTGACCATAAGAGCTTGGTTCATATGTATCACACATCATCACAAGTGACTGAATGTACTCAGAAGAAAGATGAGCTAAATTGTGTACTTTGAACACAGCAAAAGACTGAGACTCAGTCACTAGCAGCTCCTCTGTTAGGCAGCTGAGAACAAATGTAATCTTCGAGTCTAGGAGGACGAGAAATGATCCTTTTTGAAGGAAGACATACCTCCTGAATAGGTTGCAATCCATTCTCCTTGGATGACACACGAGAACTAGAATCTGAATGGAAAGAATTATCAGGTGATGAAGCCATATGCTGAGACATACTAGACAAGGATGGAGAATTTTTAGCAATTTGAACTGGTGGAGAATGAGAAAGATGATGAACTGGTGTGACTATATCAGAAATGTCATCATCCATATCAATAAGAGGCAATTGAGCTGATGATTGAGTGGAGGATAAAGGCACCTTGAAAGGAAATACATTCTCTTTGAATGTAGCATGTCTACTGATGATGACCTTCTTGGATTCTAAGTCAAACAATTTGAAGGCCTTCTGACCCAGAGGATAACCCAAAAAAAATGCATCTCCGAGCAGTGGCTTTGAACTTATCCCTCGGATCATTAGGTTGCACAGAGTAACACAAACAACCCACAATATGCAAAGAATTGTAATCTGGAGGCTTATGGTATAACTTTTCAAATGGAGAAACAAAACCTAACACAGATGAAGGCATCTTATTAATAAGATGTGTAGCACTAAGAACACAATCACCCCAAAAATGAATGGGCAATCCTGCATAAATTCTGATTGCACGAGCAGTCTCAATCAAATGACGATGCTTTCGTTCCACTCTACCATTTTGCTCAGGGACACCAGGTGCAGACCTCTGGTGAATGATCCCTCGAGCCTCAAACAACTCAGCCACCCCTCTCTGTGTGAATTCTGTACCATTATTAGTCCTAATAGCCAACACAGATGACTGAAACTGAGTTTCTACAATAGCCAAAAACCCAGAAATTGCCCGAAGCACCTGTAATTTATCCTGAAGCAGATACACCCATGTTGTTCTAGTGCAGTCATCCAATACTGTCAAGAAGTATCTTGCACCACACAACGATGGAGTTCTATATGGCCCCCATAAATCCATATGAACTAATTGAAAAGGAGAAGCAGCAATACTACTACTTCGATTAAAAGGCAAACAATGAGATTTAGACATTGCACATGCATCACAATGAAATGAACTCAAATCCAGATGCTTACAACCATCCAATTGTTTCATTTTTGACACAGACAGGTGCCCAAGACGAGCATGAAGTAGCTCATCATTATTACAACTTGAGTTATTTTTCAAACTAGAAGCATACAAATCCTTTTCCTGCCTCCCACTGTGAGTAGACTACAACACATATAAACCTCCATCTTCAACCCCACGAGCAATCTCTCTAATTGTATGGTCCTGTAACCAACAAGATACTCCATCAAAACTGAACACTAACTGATATGCTTTCAAAATCTTTGATATAGATAACAAATCGTGTCTAAATTGAGGCACAAACAAAACATTCTGCAGTACCAACCCATCTCTCAACTGAATAGTTCCCATTTGAGATACCAATATGGAAGATCCATCAGGTAGACCAAGAGAAATATCTTTATGTAAACTCTCAATATTCAGAAAAATACTACTATCAAATGCTATATGATCCGTTGCCCCTGAATCCACAATCCAGTCTAACTTATTCCCTTTATTAACTCCAATAAAAAATGAAACACTGAGATTACCTGCAAAGTGGACAAAAGCTTGATTTGCTGAGTGGTCTCCATGCTCAGTAGTGCTTTTGCCTTTCATCATCTTAAGAACCTCTTGGAATATGGCATTTACCATTACTGGATCAGGCTTAGACTCACCCTGAGGATGCTCAAAAGGACTGTCATACTGAGCCACCTCCATGTTAGCAGCAAACTTACTATCAGTCCTCTTTGGCTTGTCTCCATCCCTTGGTCCCTTAAACCACTCTGGATATCCCACAATCTTGAAACAAAAATCCTTAGTATGCCCTTTCTCATGGCAATGATCACAGAACCTATCATACTTAGTCTTCTTGTAATCCCTTCTTCCTGAATCATCTTGCCTGCTGTAATCACTCTGTCTGTTGGAAGAAAACCGATTTACTGCATTAGCCTCACTGTCAACATAATTCCCATAAACTGCAAGATTATGGTTGGAAGCTGCAAGAAGCACATGAGAATCTCCTTGTATCACAGACGTGACACCTTTGGATCTTTCTATCTGAGTTGCCATCTGAAACACCTTGCTAAGACTAGGAACTGGTTCCTTGGAAAACACATTGTTCCTCAAAGGCTCATACACATCATTAAGCCCCATGAGGAACTGCATCACTTTCCCTTTCTCCTCACGCTCTACCACCCTCTTTAGAATAGCACATCTGCAATGACTCAAACCTCCACATGTACAAGTAGGAACTGCATCCAGCAACTGCAGCTCATCCCAAATACGTTTACGTTTGCCAAAATACACCCCTACAGACATATTTTCCTGCCTGAGATTACATAAATCCCGATGAAGTTGGAAAATCAAAGGATCATTTGATTCATAAAACCTTTCCATCAATTCATCCCATAACTCTTTTGAAGACTGGACGTACATAAAATTTTCCCTAATCTCAGTAGTCATTGAGTTTATAAGCCATCACATAACCATCGAATCAGCTCTTAACCATTTCTCATACTCTTCAGTATCTTCAGGAGACTTGACACACGAGCCAGTAATAAATCCTAATTTCATCTTAGCTCCAAGCGCAAGCTTAATTCCCCTATTCCAGCTAGTGAAATTTGAGCCATTGAACAGATTCGAGACTAATTGCATTCCAGGATTATCTGAATTCGACAGATACAACGGATTATAATGAACAGAACCAGTACCTTGTGCAAAATCTCCAAATAAACCTCCATTGGCGCCAAGATTGAATCCTATGTCACCTGCTCCTGGCGCAGGAGGTGTCACACTCACAAACGTACCTCGTCCTGCTCCAGTTCCAGAACCTGATGCATGACCGGCCATTCCAGTCACCACGTCAAGATATGAACGGCGATCAATCGTGAAACCACGAAGCATAGATCAACGATCCGCGCTTACTCTATCAACGGAAACAACACACGAACCAGAAATCGTCACCTAGAGCTCTGATACCATTTGAAACAAACAGAAATGAAAGCAGAAGAGCTTGGATCAAGAATCAAAGAGAGAAAACAGAATTCATTCAACCGAAAATCATCTCCAGAAATGGAGTTTGTTACAACAACTTGGTTCAGCTGAGGAAGGAGAAGGTGTATTTATAACCTTCACCTCCGAACTGGAAATTACAAAATTGCCCCTCAACTCTCCCTACCATATACTCCTACAAAAACCAATAGATGTGATACACAGAACCATCACTTCTATAAAAAATTGGATAGAAAAGCATACTAACTAATCAAATTATGATATGAATTGTGATACTATAGTATCAAGTGATCAATCCCATGGATCCCCCCTCTCCCGTTACTAGTGTATTTCGTTAGATATGGTGCAAAGTTGTTGTCAATCTTTCTTTTAGCCATGGATTTTGAAGACCTTTGCCTCTTCCAGATCTTTGCTTTTAATAGATATGAGGAAATGGAAATCCTATTCCTAGATCAAGTGCTTTTTACTCAACAAAAATCTGCACCTTGGGCTTAAGCCTAAACCTTCCATACTTAATTCGACATGGAGGGCAAGTCTGAATGGAAAGGGAATCTGATTAGGAAATACACTCATGAGCTTTGCGAACGGATAGAAAATCTTGTTTAGTGATGGGAAATTGGGAACAATTTAGGGATGAACGTGTGGTTTCAATAGAGATGATGAGAACAACCGGTTTAGGGTTTTTAATCTCTTCGAGACAAAGCGTAATTATTTTGTAAAAAATAAAAACGAACTAAATATAAATAATTTTTTTATCATTCATCTTGTCCATTGACAAAGTCTATCTTACCAGTATGACTTTATGATCCATGAATTGTACTATATGTTTGGTTAAAAAAAAATGAATTATTATGAACCCAATTATCTCATTTTGTTTGAGTGAACGTTAAAATTTCATAACGATTGGAGATTTAGTTATTAAAAATTAAAATAATACTCAGTAGGAGATTGATAAGAAAATCGAGAAAGTAGATCTTACCTACTCGGCTACTCCTTGATAAGTTCAATTCCATAGTTTTGTGCGAATTGGAATTCTATGGAGAGTATTAGGAGAGTGATATGTACATATGGGGGTTAGTTGGGTTAACTAGAGTTGGACGGTTAGAATTGTAGTTAGCCAGTTGTAGTTACGTGTATAAATAGGTTGTTAGCAGCTTGTAATCAGTTGAGAAAATAATACAGAAAATTACAGAAATCATCTTCAATGGTGTTCACTGACTGATCGGAGTTAGATCTCAGGAGAGATCTGATACAACAGTGCTTGATGTGTCTTGATATGGTATCAAAGCCTACACGAACACCTTTCCTGTGATTGTGTGGTTCTGGATCGCAGCTTTTCCATGGAGAACATAGAAAGCACATGTAACGGAGGACATGATGGAAGCAATGGATCGCAGGGAGGTCGGAATTTTGGAGCGAATAAGGCAGATCCGTTGTTCCTCTCTAATTCCGACCATCCTGGAATGCAATTGGTAGGATCACAGTTCACTGGTCTCAATTTTCACAGCTGGAGCAGAGCAGTGAGGATGGCTCTTGGGGCAAAGATGAAGCTCGGCTTCATCAACGGGAAGTGTGAGAAGCCGTCCGAGATTGATGACGACTACGATCGCTGGTTGAAGTGAGATTTTATGGTCACAAGTTGGATAGTTAATTCCATGAGACCAGATCTGGCAGATAATTTTATGTACGTGAATTCTGCGAAAGAGCTTTGGGAGAAGATACAGGAATGCTTTGCTGAATCAAACGCGCCTCTTATCTACCAGATAAAGAAGGAGATCAGTGAAATAAAACAAGGCAATTCAAGTGTTTCAGAGTACTACAGCAAAAGGAGATCGAGTCGATTCCGATCTGCAAATGCGGAGGTCTCAAGATGTGTTCATGCACTATTTTGAAGAAATTGATGGAGAGAGATGCTACGACTCGGCTGATGTAGTTTCTGATGGGGTTATCTGATACTTTTGAAGGTATTCGTAGTAGCATCCTTTCCATGGATCCTCTTCCGTCGGTCAATCGAGCATTTCACATGGTTCTTCAAATCGAGCGACAGAAAGGCATTACTGGAGGTGTTTCTCAACAGCATGAGGTTCTCGCTACTCGGAGTTATGTGAATAACGGTGGAGGTTACTCGAAAGGATCATCAAGTGGTAATCGGGGATCAACTTCTGGTTCTGCTAATACTGGGGGAGGTTACTCTGGTTCTGCGGACACTGGACAATGGAGGAACAATGATCAGAAAAAGGATTACAAGAAGGCGGAGATGGAGCTGTTTTGCAATTATTGCAAATAGCATGGTCATGTCAAGGATACTTGCTTCAAACTGGTTGGGTTTCCGGACTGGTATAATGGTCCCAAACGTGCTCAATCCGATAAAATGATAGCTAATGTGCAGGATATGGTGGAAATTGACAATCCTATTTCATGTGATGATGCTTTTGTGTTGCATTCGAGTGCTCAGGGTTTGGGAGATGGTCAGCCTGACATGTCTTTAGTCAATGCAGTTGTTGTTGAGGTCCTGCGCGCAATAAAAGGGAAAGCTCCATTAGATCCTTCTGCTGGTTCTGTCAATTTTGCAAGTATGATCTCTCACTCTGTTGCTGAACAAAGACGACAGAGCTTGAACTTGACTTGGATTGTGGATTCCGGAGCTTCAAATCACATAGCCTGCAACAGAGACATGTTTGTCGACATGAATCTTCTTGCAAAGCCTATTGTGATTGGATTTCCAGATGGAATCACACAATCAGTGAAGTTTTCTGGCAGTGTGAAGTTGAATTCGCATATTTTGCTCAGAGATGTGTTGTTCATGCCAAATTTCAAGTATAATCTAATGTTTGTTTCCAAGATGTTAAATGATGACAAGTGTTTGTTTGTGTTCTCCAAACGGAAATGCTGGTTGCAGGACATTTCCACTAAGACTGTGGTGGCCTCAGGAGATAGAGTTGGTGGTCTTTACAAGTTTGAAGGATTTGCTTGCTTACCTGGATCATGTGGTGGTCAGAGAGTTGATGAAATTTCTTCAAAGTTGGAAGTAAGTAGTGTTGTTGCTTCTGTTACAAACACTTTAATAAATCTGAATCATGTAAGACTTGGTCATATGTCTATATCCAGATGCATTTGTTTGACTGGGCTAAAGGACCTGGTGTCAGAAAGTTTAGTTGTGATGTGTGTCAGCTTGCTTAAATGCATAAACTGCCATTTCATATGAGTTCTTCTATTGCTTCTAGACCTTTTGAGTTGGTTCACATGGATTTGTGGGGGCCATATAGGGAGGCTTCTATATGTGGAGCTCGGTTATTCTTAACTATTTTGGATGATTGTTCTCGTTCTACCTGGATATTTTTGCTTCGAGATAAAGGGCAAGTTCCAGGAGTGATCATTGCATTTTGGCTCAAGTTGAAACACAATTTGAGTCACAAGTCAAGATGATCAGAACTGACAATGGTTCTGAGTTTGTTAATGCTCAGTTGGGTGCTGATATAGCAGCTAAAGGAATTGTCCATCAGAGGTCAGTTCCTTATGTCCCTGCACAGAATGGGAGGGTGGAGAGGAAGCATCGGCACTTGGTTGAGATGGCCAGGGCCATAAGAATTCATGCAGGTCTACCTATGAGGTTTTGGGGTGAGTGTATTTTAGGAGCAACTCACATCATTAACCTTTTACCCTCTTCTGTTCTGTCATGGAAGACTCCTTATGAAGTGCTCTTCCACAAGAAACCAGATTATAGTTATCTTAGAGTGATAGGGTGCATGTGTTTTGCTCATATTCCCAAGGTTCACAGAGCAAAAATGGAGGCTACAGGTCGAAGGTGCATTTTATTGGGATATCCTTCTGGTTATAAAGCTTATAAGCTTTATGATTTAGATACTCACAAGACGTTTGTGAGCAGGGATGTTGTTTTCAGGGAAGGCATGTTCCCTTTTAAAACAGATCCCAACAGAGAGAGTTTGAGTGACAGGAGTGGTTTGCCTAGAGTTGGTTTTGGAGAGGAGGATATGATCTTGCCAGCAAGGCATATCTCATATACACGAGTGGTTCCTTCTGTGTCTACATCCCCTCAGAATATAGGAATTGGTTCTCCTATAAGGTCAGAAGGTGTGTCTGATAATGCAGTGATTCCTGATTCAGCATCTCCTTCTTTTAGTGGTGAGCCTGCTAATCCAGAAGTTCCTAGGAGGGGAGTTGATACAGAGGTGGTGGGTTTAGAACAACCTCGAGCTTCCAAGAAGATCACTAGGCTAGCTAAACTGCAGGATTTTGTTTGTTCAAAGCTGCCTTCAAGAGGTCATGATGCAGAGGAGTCTTCCTGGTCATCTGTGTTCTCAGTGGTGAATCCACTTGATTTGGGACATCATTCTCCTGATTATATTAGCTCTTTGTTCAATGTGTTGTCAGTGGTTGAACCTACTTCATTTTCTCAAGCTCAAAAGGTGATTGAATGGAGGCACGCTATGCAGCTTGAGTTGGATGCTCTTGAACGAAATCACACATGGATTGTTACTTCATTGCCTCCTGGGCATCATATGATAGGATGCAAGTGGATTTACAAAGTAAAATTTAAAGCTGATGGGTCAGTAAAGAGGTACAAGGTCAGGCTAGTAGCCAAGGGCTACAATCAGGTGAAGGACAGAGACTACAAGGAGACTTTTTCTCCTGTTGCAAAGTTTGCCACAGTACACATCCTTTTGGCCATAGCTTTTGTTCGACAGTGGAAGCTTCACCAATTGGACGTGAATAACGCATTTCTTCATGGATACTTGGATGAAGAAGTATACATGAGTCCTCCCCTGGCTATAAGAAGGCTGGTTCTGGGCAGGTTTGCAAACTTAATAGGTCGATTTATGGTCTTAAGCAGGCACGTTGTCAATGGAACTTTGAACTTACTAAGCACCTCAACTCTCTGGGTTTTCAACAGTCAAGACACGACTATTCATTATTTGTGCTTAAGAAGGGCTCGATGATTACAGTTGCTCTTGTGTATGTTGACGACATGCTCATATCAGGGAATGATGAGGCCATGATTGCCTTGGTGAAACGGTCACTTGACAGAGCTTTCACTATAAAGGACTTGGGTCTTGCTCGTTATTTTCTTGGGATGGAAATTTCTCGATCTGATAAAGGGATTATTTTGAATCAGCGCAAGTATGTCATGGATTTACTGTCAAATTCGTCCATGGTCAATTGCAAACCAGCTAAGTTTCCTATGCAACGAAATCAACACTTGAGTGTACATGATGGTGAGATTTTGGAGGATGCTGAGTCATACCATCGACTGGTTGGTCGACTCTTATATCTCACCCTTACAAGGCCTGATATCGCCTATACAGTTCAGCAATTGACGCAATTCATGGCTTCTCCTAGGACTCCTCATATGCGTGCTGCTCTGTTTCTGCTCATATACTTGAAAAGCACAGTTCATTGAATTGCTATCTGTTTTATCCTTGCTCTAGTTCCTTGAACATTCGAGCTTATTCAGATGCTGATTGGGGGAGCTGTATTAATACGAGCAGTTCACTATCTGGTTATTGTGTTTTCCTTGGGGATTGTTTGATATCCTGGAAAACTAAGAAACAGAAAACTGTTTCAAAATCTTCAGCGGAGAGGGAATATCGGAGCATGTCCAAAGCTGGGAGTGAAATTGTTTGGGTGACTGGGGTTATTGAGGATTTGTTTGAGTCAACTGCTCGACCTATTCCTTTGCATTGTGACAACAAATCCGCCCAGCAATTGGCTATCAATCCTTTGTATCATGAGCGCACTAAACATATTCGCATGGACTGCCATTACATTCGAGATTTGGTTCATGAAGGGTTGATTTCCACGGTTTTTGTCCCTTCTCATTTGCAAATTGCAGACATTTTCACCAAACCCCTGGGTGCTGTCCAACATCTAAATTTGTCTTGCAAGCTGGGACTGGTCTTTCATCCTACCCGTCCACCTTGAGGGGGGGATATGGAGAGTATTAGGAGAGTGATATGTACAGATGAGGGTTAGTTGGGTTAACTAGAGTTAGACGGTTAGAACTGTAGTTAGCCAGCTGTAGTTACGTGTATAAATAGGTTGTTAGCAGCTTGTAATCAGTTGAGAAAATAATACAGAAAATTACAGAAATCATCTTCAATGGTGTTCACTGACTGATCGGAGTTAGGGGTCCGTTTGGTAATGCATGTAGCTTTTCGGAGCTTTTGGTTTTAATAAATTATAGTTTTAAATAAGTTAAATATAAGATTTTAATTTAATTAGCTTTTGAAATTGGATTTTCAACAGCTACTAACCGCAAGCTTTTCAGAATTCTATTCATTTTCTCCTATCTGATCAGCTAGTTTGTATCAGCTACTCTATCAGCTGGGTTACCAAACACCTTACTAGCTTATGAAAACTCCAATTTAACATATATTTAACACACTTAATCCATCAGCTTCAGCTACCCTATCAGCTTCAGCTGCCCCATCAGCTCCGTGTTACCAAACTGACCCTAGATCTCAGGAGAGATCTGATACAGCAGTGCTTGCTGTGTCTTGATAAATTCTTAGCAATTGTTATTCCTAAATTTTTACATTTATAAAAAAAAATATCAAACACATATATATATATACTATACACATCTATTTCATGAGATTACTTCCGATAAAGTAGATGTGAGTTCTGTGAAACCCCGATCGGGTTAAAAACGAGAATTAACTTTCAATACTATACCGGACTTGGACTTGTAAGTTGAATAAACACGGGGAATAACGGATCCGATGAGGAATGTTAGTTGAGGGATACATTTGAAAGATTAAAAAAAAAAAGGAAAAGTATTGTGAGGTGGAATTTCGAACTCGCGAAGAAGCATTTTAGTGTTTAATAATTTTAGTGTTTAATAATGGTGGATGTAGGCCTGCCCAATTAGACCATGTACACAATCCAAATCATTTGTCCATTAATTACTTGTCATTTTTAAAATCAAATATCAAATAATTATATTAAATAAAATTAAGTTTTATAGTTGTGATAAATAATATTAAATAAAATTAGACCATGTACACAATCCAAATCATTTAATTTGTCCATTAAGTTTTATAATATGTTAATTATAATGTAATTATTTTATCCGTAAATGCAAGTTTTTAAAGTTTGTTTCAATTTTATATATTGAAAATTGGTGTAGTGTCTGTATAACACATGCAAGTTTTTAAGTTACTATTTATCGACATGCAAATTTTTAAAGTTTGTTTCAATTTTATATATTGAAAATTGGTGTAGTGTATGTATAACACATGCAAGTTTTTAAGTTACAATTGTTATTTATATAAAATTAATATTAATTTGATCGTATATTTAATATATCTTGTTTATCATAAATAACCACTATATCTTTTATTTCTTAAAAATTTAAATTTTCCACTTAATTATTATTTATCAACACCTCCTTAATTTAAAGCTTTTCAACTACTCGCAATTTTCTCTTATTATTTCTTTTTTTTTTCTCTTCATCTCTTTCATATATTTACGTTTCTCCCTTTTTATTTTTTTTTCTCTTTCATATATTTATATTATTATTATTGTTGTTATAATAATAATAATAATAATCTATATCAATATAATATCTTAATTTAAAAACCTTTTTAGTGAATTTTAACTTTATGATAAACATTTTTACCATTTTCTTAAAGATTTCAAGTCTACTTTTATTATGTTATCCTAACTTTTATTAATATTTTATAATAATAATTTGTTATGTTATTAAAATTTGATTGATTAACAATCGCACCATGACACAGGGATTGTACATTTGTACTAGTACTATCTTAAATAAGAAGACTTTTGCTTACATGTCTTCTCCATCTTCATTTTAGCTATTTCAACCAATAGCGAATTTCTTTTTTATTTTCCCTCCTATCTTCTCTTCCCAATTTCTAAAACACGTATCTTATCATCGATCCCCAAACAATAATGTTGCATTTAACTCTTTATAATAGATAATAGATTTGTTAACATAATTCACTATTTGTAATTTTTTTCATTGTTTTTTGTTCATCTTATAATAAATATTTTATTTTTTATTTTTCTTTTTTATCCCCACAAACGCGTCATGACGCAGGGATTATACTAGTTACAATTATACTAGTGCACATCACAATTTTGAAATCGTTTAAACTAACTATAAATGAAATAAAACTAACAAATTAATAGATTAATTATATAGAAAAAAAGGTTCAACTAGCTGTGTAATGTTAACCCCGTAAAACATAGTTTAATAATTAATAATAAAATATTTCATTTAATTATAGAAAAAGTGATAATCGATATAGACATATATGGGGCGTTGAAATTGGGAATCGGGTACGTGGATTTTATGGATAAAACATTTTTCATGCATATGTTATAGTATTACTTATATATATATATTTTTTTTTTGACGCAAGATAAGAATTAGGTCGGGTTGGCCGCAACAGAGGCCCTTCTTAGCGCATCCTTCCGGACGAGAACTAGCAGTTCTGGATCATCCTCACAGCAAACGTCGGCAGGGGATACATGGGCACTACGAGCAAGGTAGTCAGCCACAACATTCGATTCCCTGAAAATATGACGAATAGCAACATAAGTAAAGGACGAGATATCAGACAGAATATCAGCTTGTAGCATCTCTATTGTCCAGGGGCATTTCCAATCCCCCAGTAGAGATTTTATCACTAGTAAGTTATCTCCTTCGATCAGAAGTGTAGATAGTTTCAACTCCTTTGCTCGTAAAAGACTCATTCTGAGTCCGAGATTTTCGGCATAAATCACCGAGATATTTGTGCAAACAGATCTCCCAGCAGAGACAACTAAACCAACAGAGTCACGGATGACAAAACCATAAGACGAGTTGCCACTCGGGAGAACCGAACCATCAAAATTGAGCTTATAGCAATTTTGGGGGGGTTTATCCCACTTCCCGGCCCGATTCTGAGACCTGGCAGTCGTAGTACTACCCCTAAGAGCCTGGTTGTGTATGCTGCTATGAATGCGACGATTGGGGATCAACGGTCCAGTCGGATCGTCGTCTAAAAGCTTTGATTGTTTCCAACAATGTGTAGTTGTGCTGTGGAGCAACAATATTTCATTGATAGTTACCTTGTTAGTATGATCGAAAACGAGTTGGTTCCTAAAGAACCACATGGCCCACCAAGCTGAGGCTAGAATGGCAAATTTATTGGACCCAATCGCACATTTTATCGCAGTCAGTGGAATCCCATTGCCCATGCCGACAGAAGCAGTGATATACCCCGGAATGTGGATTTGTAAAGCTTTAAGCAAATCAGTAGCCATGGGGCATCGAAGGAGAAGGTGATCACCCGATTCATTTGTATTGCCACAGAAAACACAACCAGCAGGTACAGCCACGTGCGACTTCTGTAATCTGGTTTTAGTCGGAAGACCATCACGGGAGATTTTCCAGAGGAAGTGTCGAACCTTAGGGGGAACATCGAGACACCAGATCCAATTGCAATCGAAATCTGGCAACCCGGTGTTTTCTGATAAGAAGGAATTGGCAGAGGCGGTTGAGAACCAACCATTTTTGCTAGGCCCCCAATATAGACGATCCGTGATTGGGTTACTTGGAAAAGTTAAACCCATGATGTGGTCGATATCATCTTGTTTCAGAACATTTGTTAATGAGTCATTTATAAATGTTTTGTTCCACTGGCGGTTGGTGATGAAGTGAGCCACCGAAACGCCCTTGAGATTATCCGGGATGGGTCTCAGTGTTTTGGAACTCAACGGCTTCTGGAAGGCCCAGTTATGGGACCAGAAATCAATGGTTTCCCCGTTTTCGACCCGCCACTGTAGAGCTGGTAGGAACTGAGGTCTGATGGACATAAGGCGGGACCATTGCCATGAGGTGTTACCTTTTTTGTTGTAACTGGAAAGATCGTGGCCTTTAAGGTATTTTTGTGAGATGACATGAACCCAGATGTTGTCTGGTTCAGAAATTATCTTCCAAAGAAGCTTCATCTGAAGAGCTATATTCATAAACTCCGCCTTATGAATCCCCAAACCACCTTTCATTGTGTCCGAACAGATTTTGTCCCAACTAATCAGCGGTGGTGCTTTAGATGTTTTGTTCCAAAAAAATTGTCTATACACTTTGTCAAGTTCATGAAGAACATGAGAAGGTAGCAGGAAAGCTTGCATAAGAAAAATCGGTTTGGCACTAAGATTTGCTTTGATAAGCACCCGTCGCCCTTCGGCAGATAGATTCGAGGCTTTCCATTTTGTGAGTTGGTTTTTAGTCTTGAGAACCACATCAACGAATGTGTCCCTATTGGTCTTACCGTTAACGACAGGGCAGCCCAAATATTTGTCGAAATTGTTTGCCTGAGGAATGCCAAGCACTGCAATAGTAGACGCTATGGCGGTAGCAGTCGTGTTAGGAGATGCTTGGAAGCTAGATTTATGCAGATTCACCTTTTGTCCCGAAATTAAACAGTATCTGTCTAAAATGGACAGTACAGCTGTGCATGCCGAATGGGAAGCTTTGCAGAAAATGAGAATATCATCAGCAAACGCTAGAAAAGGAACCTTGATACCCGGACGACCGAAAGAGATACCCAGGTCCTTACTTACTAGCCCTTGGTTATGCAGTGTACGTGTTAATACCTCAGAGGCTAAAATAAAGAGAAAAGGGGAGAGGGGGTCTCCTTGTCTTAAACCTCTAGTGGGTTGAAATACTGTGGTTGGTTCATCATTAACGAGGACCGAGTAGGATACAGTTGAAACACATTCCTTTATTCTGTTAATAAAGAGGTCATTGAAACCAAACTTAGATAAAACTTGGAACAGAAAAGGCCATTCGATGCGATCGTATGCCTTTTCCATATCTAACTTAAGAGCAACCATGCCCATTTTGCCTTTCTTCAGCCGAAACGAATGCAAAGCTTCATGAGCAATCAGAATATTGTCCTGGATAGATCTCCCTTTCGTGAAAGCTCCCTGGAGGGGGTGTATTAGTTTGTCAAAAATTTTGGTTAACCGTGCTGAAATTACTTTAGCTATGATTTTATAAATTGTAGAACATAAACTGATAGGTCTGTAGTGGTTTACTACAGTCAGGTCATCGCATTTCGGTAGAAGCGTAATGAATGTATGGTTTGTCTGACGCAGTAGTCTGCCACTGGTGAAGAAAGCTTTGACGGCTTTTGTTACAGAGGGGCCTACTATAGGCCAGAACTTTTGGTAGAAACCAGCTGGGAAGCCATCAGGGTCCGGAGCCTTATCCGGGCTCATAGAAAACACAGCCGCTTTTATCTCATTGTTGGTTACAGGAGCAGAGAGCATGTCATTGTCTGCTTGTGAAACTAAGGGTGGAATGACCGCTAGATCAGGATACAGATCCGAAACAGGGGTCGAAGAGGCTCTGAAACGAGCTTTGAAGTCGCGGACAAATTCTTGTTGGATGGTATGGAAATCAGCTGTGGACTCCCCACCGGGAAGTAGGATAGACTTGATCATTTTTCTGCCTCTTTTTGCAGTAGCGATTTTATGGAAATAGCCTGAATTGGAGTCATTAAGTTTGGTATGTTTAACTTTAGCCCGCTGGCTCCAATAGCGACGGTGAAAGTCGAGCATACGTTCTCTCTTGTTGAGTAATTGTTTTAGGGTTTGAACATCCTGGTTGTTATAGTTTGAGATAAGAGATGTCTGTAAAGTAAGGAGCTTTTGATCCGTTACTAGAATTTGGTTATGAATATTGCGTACAGTATTCTTATGCCAGGTTTTGGAAAGTTTTTTAAGTACTTTTGCCTTCTGAAGCAATTTAAACATCAAAGAACCTTGTGGGTTCGCTCTCCAAGCTTGCAAAACTAAGTTTCTGTAATCCGCCCTTGAGGCCCAAGCCAATTCGAACTTAAAGGGTCTATTCTTAGGCTGAATGTTGTGACGAAAATCTGTGGAGATCGGAGCATGATCAGATCTAGTAAAAGGATGGATCTGTGTACGAAGTGAGTCAAAAATGGTAAGCATGTCCGTGTGGATTAATAGACGATCAAGTTTTTCCAGACATATGACCACATCTTTCGATTTACGTTGCCAAGTAAACTGACCACCGCAAGATGGTACTTCTAGGCTCCTCCAAGTTTATCAGATGGGGTAGCTATTTCGTTAAGGTCTCTCATAATACAGAAGGGAATAAGAAGTGATTGTATATAAAGGGAGATCGTATCCCAGAAGGCTGATTTGCGACGCTCATCCGGTGGGGCGTAGACCACAAGAACAACAAAACACCGCTTAGTAGCGTAGTCCGAGTAGTTAAAGTGAATAAATCGGTGACGAACCGAAATAAGTTCAATGGATCCTTGTGAGGCAGGGATATCTTTCCACAAAAGACAGATTCCCCCAGAAAATCCGATTGCCGGATCAAAAGCAACATTAGAGAAATCACATTTACGCAGTGTGCTTTCGGTAGGAACCTTATCAGTCTTAGTTTCTAAAAAGGCCAGGACGTTGATATTATTATTTTGACAGAAAATAACGATATTTGTCCAGAAATTTGAGCTCCGGATGCCGAGGGAGTTCCAATTACTTATATATATTAATTACTACAAACACTATGGATTTTTTTAAATGTATTTTTCCGATTTAAATTCTGTCACATTACTTAATTTGCATTTGGCCCCTCTATTTTTTTTTAATATTTTTTTTATCAAGGTCGTTGTTCCAAGTCACACTCCAAAGTTTAATTATATGAGGTTTCTATATTGGTCAACCTATACTCGATCCATATCTTGTATGAAATAATTATAAATTCCCCTAGAGCAATGTTTATAGATCTCATCCCTTTCAATGTGTTAATTAAGATTAATTTCAGTGTATTTTAATTATAATATATTTATAAATGTAAATAATTGAATAGTGTTTGATTAACTTATTTTGTAATGTGTTTAAAATAAAACAAAAATTGTAAATAAAACATTTTGTAAACCCTTTTGATCCGTCTCTTCTTATCTTGGTTTAATTTTTCCTTCAGAGTGATGTCGTTCTTTGGCGTAGTTGCGTTTAGTTTAAGATAAAATTGCAGTCTCGGGCGCATGGTTAATCAAGTTAATTACGGTAGTGTTCGTGGTTTTTGAAGATAACTCATCTAGGTGAGAAGAGTGTTGTTGATCGATCCACATTTCTCCAGGAGAAGTCTATTTCCGTTGTTGGGTTTCTATTTTTGTCTCTCCGGTGTCGAGAGGTCGTGTCAGTCTCTTGACTCTCCCTGAATATATAGGTAAATAGATAGATAAGACGGGAGAACCCAGAAATTACAAAAAATAAGACCAAACTATGGGTCTTATACAAAATCAGGACTCTTGACTCTTCCATGTTCTCTGCATTTGCAGTCTCCCATGTTTTAGATAATGATGCTGTTTGAGATTTTGAATTATTACCTTGATAAAAAAATATCTAATATTGCATACAATATAAAAACTTAATTTAATTAATTGATACAATTGCAATGTATTTTATTTAAAATTTATATTATTTTAAACATCAAACATTATTTAAGTACATGTATTTAATTTATAAATGTATTATAACTAAACTAACATAATTATGAAAACCATTTAATCTAATGGAGCATTTACATAAGTTTCTATGTTATAATTTTTGGAGGCACCTTGGTTAACTTTAGAGGTTATAAAACCATCTTTGTAATTACAGAAAGGAAAATTAAAAAACCATTTCATTTTAGTGAATTTTTCCTTCCAAAAAAAACAGTTTACGATTTTTTAATAGATTATACGATTTTTCTATCCTATGCCCCAATGATATAGGATAAGATGCCCATTTTAGAAAAAATACATCCTTAATTAAATTCCATTAGCCAAATTTTAGGGTCGCTTATTTTTAGTAGGGTATCTTTCTCCATTTAGGATCTTATCCTATGCCCTTAGGGCATAGGATAGAAAAACCGTAGATTATAATATGCATACTCATATTTAATTACTATATAATAAAGAGGATCAAGGTGGGTGAAATGACTATATTCTTCTCATTACAAAAAGTGTGCGGGTTGAGTTGAGGTTTACTCAATCTATTCCATTTATTTCATAATAACTAGTTTTATTACTCGTCGCCTTGAACTGTGTTATTTTTTTAGAATGTAAACACATGTTTAAGTCTAGATCAATCATGTTTGTTCTCTTATTAAAAAATAGTTAAAATATATTTTTATCTTGAGTCTTCATTTTATATTTTTTAATAAAAAAATATGATTTGTGTAGTTTAATAATGATAGTGCCGTTTACAAATTGTTGGTGCAGAAGAGATCTACAAAACCCTAATCTCATCCCCAAATCAAAGTCATATTTTATTAAGAGCTCACCTTCATTAATCAACATAAATAATTAAATTGAATTGAACATAATAACTAAAATAAATTGTTATTGGATGAAATTTTATTTAATATATTTGCAATTTTATAATATAACGTCATTAAAATGTAAATTGTACCCACTTCCATTGAAATTATTATGCTTCTTTGTTGATTTTGATTTATCTATTAATCATTTAAACTTTAAACCATACTTAGTAAATAAGTTGAAAGCTAAATACATTTTTAGTGTATACGTATTTAGCGAATATTAAGGATAATTTCTTAAAGATTAAAATTTAATTTAATTAATTTTACGATACATTAAGATTCTTTATCTTATCAAAACCACGGTACGTGAAAAACTTCACAAAGATAAAAATTGTTTTGACAAAAAAAAACATATTTATATATAGATATATTATATTTAATTTTTACCAAGTATTGGATAGACTATATGATCTAAAAAGATAAGTTTTCTACCCAACTATATATATTGGGTTATTAATTGATGTGGCCCAAAAATATAATACCACTTTAATCCAGAAAATGACAAGTAAGCAAAAATAATCCCGTTTTAATCCAGAAAATTCCATGGATGCGAGATCGCATCAGAGCCCGTTTTTGGCTTCTGCTTTAGTATTTTATATAGATATATAGATAGATAGTAAGTAGAAAGTGTACGCATCTATTAATTAATAAAGAATTATCTCTCTATTTATTAGTACATGAGATAAAATTTAGCATATTCAAGTTTTAATTATTAAAGTAGTTCTATTTCTACTCATTATCAATTTGATTAGGGTGTATTTGACAACACAAGTAGCTTTTTACAGTTTTATTGTAATTTAATACATACTATTATATAATTTTAAATCAAATAAAGCTAAAATTATATTTTAATTAGCATTTTGTAATTGAATTTTCAATAGTTATATCCTCCAGACTTTTCGTAGCTTTTCTTTTTATACATATACATCTATTCATTTTTGCCCATTTTCAGCAAGGCACATACTCAAGGGTGGGCTGGGTCCGCTCTAGTTTACTCCATTTTTTATAAAATAAAATAATAGGTAAAAAAATTTACGCAAATTAGTAAAAATTATTCATTTATTTATTAAATTAAAGGTTTTGTTAATGAATAATATGCGTATAAGAAAAATTTCGCCATCCTGGTCCATCCAAATTTTAATTTCTGGTTTCGTGCATGTTATCAGCTAAGGTTACCAAACACATTACTAGCTTATCAAGAGTTTAATTCAACATATATTATACACAATATAGCTAACCATTCAACTTCAGCTACATAATCAACTTCAGCTACCCGAAAAGCTCCAGTTACCAAACACAGTAACACACCCTTAAGCTAAAATGTCACCAATATAAAATACAGTATCGATCAAAAAATTATTTAATCAGAGTTTGAGAGTTTGAGATGATATCAAAACTAATTTTGATTCGAACTTAAGTCTTGTTTGTTTGAATAATAGGGAATAGAAAGGAAAAAAAATCAAATTTTATGTGTAAAACTTGTATAATCATCACTTTTTTTGAGTCTAGAGAAGGAAAGGTGGAAATGATTAGAGCATTTAGGGGATATGATTATCCTATACTCAAATTAGGTAATCAAATTGGGGAAATGAAATAAATTTTATGTATAAAATGAAGGAATGGGGTAATGATTAGAATATTGATAAATGAATCATCAATTTAATAATACTAAAGGAGAAGTCGCCTAACCCATGTGGCGGCTTCTCCTTTAAAGTAGGTTTTTTTTATTTTTTATATAGAATTTGTTAATTAGATTAATTGCAAATTAAATTAATTAGATTAATTATAAAAATGAATTAGATTAATAATAAAAATAAAATGCAAATTAAATTAATTGCTTGCCAAAAACAAAAAAGATATGGCATAAAATTTGTGGTAGTTAGTTGCTAAAAAAAATGAAAGATATGCTAGGATTTGTTTGTTATTAATTGATAAGAATTGTTAGTTGTTAATTGATAAAAACTAAACAAATCCCATGGGATGCCGATATATATAAAAGTATATTCCTACGGAGTTAATGAGTATTGGGCAGTGGACACGCACGCAAACATTTTTTTATAAGGCACTCATAGAGAAGAATAATAGGAAGCTTCGAAAAAAGGTATGTTAAATATTATTTAGTTTATGCGTTTGTGCGATTCATTTCGGTTTGATCGAGTTCAATCAATTGATGATGAAGTTCATTAATCACGTTTGTGCGGATTAGTTTAATTTCGATCGTTTGATTAAGTTCAATCAACTGAGTTTTTTTTGTCAATAATAATTACAATAATAATCTAAACAAGCATGATATACATATATAGTGTTACATATACTGATACACATATAACTATTTTAAACTAAAAAAACGTCCGCACTAGGTGCGAGTACTGAACTAGTCTTAATTTAAAAATGGACTAGATTTGAAGAGTTAAGCATTATCCTTTCTTATTTAAAAACAAACCAGGGTTAATCTAGTATGCATTTTCTATAATAGAAAATACAATTTTTTTGTTGTCGGTACAAATAATTAGCAATTTAATTATAATATAGGTATAGGATATATGTTAGAAAACCCGTTTAATATTATTAACAGATTAATTATAAAAGATAAACACGAAATCATCTTCACACCTCGACAATTTAGTCAATGCCTACGTGTTTTTTTTTTTTCCATTTTTTAAAGCAAACAATAACTATGTAATTTACGTAAACACGGAAAGACCATAATGTATTATATATTATAATATAATATAGTATAATTTAGTTAATGATGAGTGTATTTAAGGGATATATTTGACAAAATTGAAACAAATTGAGAGGTGGAAATTCGAACTCGTGTAACCGTGCTGCAATTTCTTGTGTTCAATAATTACTTAATAATGCAACGAAAAATAATAATGTTCGACCCAAATAAAGTAATGAATAATAGATACAACAGAGAAAAATGGACCTACCCAAATTATAATCCATATATAGCTCTGATCATAATAGATAAATAGTTCAAAATCACCCGCTAACTATAGAATATGAAAAGTGTTAAAAAAAAATAAACACATAATACCTTTAGTTTAAACACCGTTAAATATTGTAGATATTATAGAATATGAAAAGTGTATAGATATTTTCCAAAAACAAATGAATAGAGAGGTTTAGAAGATAAAACAAATCTGTGAGTAAATTAGATAAGAATTTATTTTATAGATTTTTTCTTTGTAAAGAGGGTTAAGCTCTTATTTTATTACAACCTCCGATCCAAAATACACGTCGTTTGACTTTTCAACACGTATTTTAAGGAGTTAAAAACTATATAATATATTAACTTTTTTTATTATTTTTAGAATTTAATACTTATTACCAACAAATATTAAGTTGTAAAAAAATAATTTACAAAAAGTTAACATTTTATATAGTTTTTAGCTTCTTAAAATACGTGTAAAAAAAATCAAACGACATGTATTTTGGATCGGAGGGAGTATAAAGATGGTTCATCGTCCTATAAAGAGGTTTGAACGGGAGTGTAGAACTACAAAATAATTGGAAAAAGAACTAACTGAACTAATAACGCAATTTGCTAGTGAATAAGTAGTAGTGGGTACTCAAGTCTTTCCTGATTTGAGTGAGTCTGTCTGTTGGCTTGTTGTCACAAGCCAACAGACAGATAGGTCCCTATCGGTTATTGGCACGAACCTGAACCTCCCATTGCGGATCTTCAATAATCCATCGATGTGGTTATTGGCACGAACCTCCTTCATTGTTCAAACAAGTAGGTCCCTATCGGTTTCCAATATGAATTCACTTTAAAACAATTATTATGAAAGATTTTTTAGTTTATGAACATATAGGGGGTAAATATTGAAATAGATTTTTTTTCCAATTTAAAATTGATAAAAAAAAAAAAAGTCGCAGTTAACAATTTATTAAAATACATGGATAAACAACATTTTCTACTTATATTATTAAATCACGTGTTTCGTGACTTTGTGATTTTGTGATGACGAAAGAATTAGCATTAAAATCCATCTTACAAGCTAGTTGATTCTTTATTTATTATTTATTCAGTTAATTAATTGCCTACAATTCACGGAAAATAACTTAATATTAGGGTTCATACGAGGCACCCCATGATGTGGAGGAAACTGATATTTGCAAGTTCAACCAAGTCATGCAATCCACTTAGTTTTGGTTCAATTTCGGTAATGCACACATGTGCTCCATTTACTTTCTAATTAATAATAATAATATTTTCTTTTGTTTCACATATAGAAAGAGTTTATGGGGCATTTGTGGAAACAGTCGTTTTAGATCTTAATCAATCTAAGCAACAACATGAGAGGTTGGAAGACCCAAAGTTCCTACTACAGGTGTTCTCAAGTTGATCCATGTAGGTTCATACAGTTGGAAAATGAGGCGCAATAAGGTAGCTCACGGCGCTGTTGATTGCAAATAAATGCCGAGGAATCCATCTCCAATCAACTGAGGTTCCGATTTAGATAAGAGGGTCTCACCTGTTGTTAAACCTACGAAACAACCCAGTCCCGTGTGTAAGAAGCAACTGCTTCTAGCAGGTACATGGAAGGCAAGTCGCGTCTTTTAGTCTGCGTCCATTTCTTCCAAAGCAGCGGTAGCAGCAGCCTTGGCAGACTCCAGAAGGTCATCCGGGACCTGAAATCCAAACAAAACAACTATGTAGGGGAAACTACTGATGACTTGTCATGGCGTATGGATCAATTGTATAATTTGTATTACATCTGTTAGACAGGATTTATAGGCTGCTCAGTCCAAAACAATAAACATGTTTGACAGTGAATAGGGGTGGCAAGCTCAGTCCGGACAGGCACTGATTGAGGGGCGGGCTAGGGTCCACTCCAGCAGTCCAGCCCATCCCATTTTTTTTTAAAATAAAGTAACAGGTAGAAAATTAAGGAAAATTAATAGAAATTATTCATTTATTTATTAAATTAGGGATTTTGTTAATTATGTGTATGAGAAAAATTTAGCATACCTAGCCCACCCGAATTTTAATTTATGGTTCTGTGCCTAGTCCATATGCATTTTGCCATATGCTTAGATACTTTCAAGTTCACCTAAGTTAATATGACAATTCATATCCAGAAACTTCATTTATTCACTTCCCCATTCATATTTGTACAGATGGTCAGCGTTCTTAGCCTTTAGTTACTACTTCCATGTCTCTTGTGACACAATTAAGATTCTAAATGCAGCCAATGTGCATTAGATTTTGGTATCATATCACAGTAGATCTAGGATCTTGAATATTCTCTACTAGCTTCTTATTTCCCAAATCCACATGTTCCTTTTATGCATTTATTTGAACATCCAAAGATGCAAGGTTATGTGCTTTTCATTTTCAACTCGTCGAGGAACCTCTGCTATTGTCATTTCCGCCATCAGAAAAGAATGGAGTTTTATAAGCCTCTTTTTTACCTTAAACATGGTGGAATAAATGCTGGAGATATTACCTTTTGATGCTGACGGTTTGACTCATCACATACCCAACTCAACTCTAGCTCAAAGGCCTTGTCCTTTGCCTCATCATGCACCTTGTAGATGCTGCATTTTCACAGAGCAACTAGTCAGCTAGCTATTGACAAGTATAATGAGGTAAAAAAAATATCATCTAGGATGCAACAAAGCCGACAGTTAGAATTGCCAACTTCTTAGAAACTTCCACGGTTGGTCTCAAGATATTTACCCATTTGTAATTTAATGCAAGGACAGGAATAAAAAACTTACATCTTTGCTACTTCGATCACGCCTTCTCTGCAGGTCATTTCAGAAAGCTTCAACTTTTCAATCTCTCTGTTAAATTGAAACAATATATTAGAGAAGTGCATCTGAACATATTCAGTTACAAGCCAGCATAGAAAGGAACTACCCAGTAAAAAATGTGCAGTACAACTTCAGATATTCAAAGCTATGTGTTTAGAAAGCATATTTGATAATATTACATATCATCTGAATGCTATTCAATTCATCATCCAACGTTGCTTCCCTAACAATATAGTCAGTGATAGAGCAAACCAGCTTACGTTTTGGCAGCCTGCTTCCCCTTTCCAACAGCAGCACCGAAATATCTCTACAACAGAATTGAGAAGCAACAACATAAAATGAGAAAATTCCAACAAAAGATACCTGAATAAACTACCTAAATTAAATTGAACCACTAGACCAAAAACAAGCTACTAAAAGTAGCAACCTCTAACAACCATAATTTACTTACATAAGAGATCCCAGATGGCTCAACCATATATAGCTGTGGTCCATCTCTGTCATAACCTCCTAGAATAACTCCACATCCAAAAGGTCTGGAACATGCATCACAATTAAGTCAATGAGAATACATATTGTAACAACACCTAAGCAGTGTTTCATATGGTTCACTTGGGACGAAGAAATATTAGTCTGCAGAACCTGAGCCACCAATAGAGTGTGCAAAGATGAACATAGCTAGCAACGCGTTGAGCAAGTTCCTTAGTAGGGATAGGTTCACCATAAATACTGCCACAAAAATATTAGAAAAGAACAAGCTCAGAAGAATCCTATAAAATGCAATATGGGACAAGTTGGACAACAGGCATATTGCTGAAGACACAAAACATGGGTGATAAAAACTCAAGGACACATCCTCTCTAAACCACCAACTTTTATGGTAAATGAAATAAAAGTCAAACAATGTAATATACTCCAAATCTCACACCTGCACACCTTTATAGGCTTCCACCTCCCCTGTGCACATTGCTAGGTGGTTTGCTTACCAAGTCAAGTGTAAAACCTTTTTTTATACACATTGTGCATTTTCTTACCGAGAATGAGTTATTGTGGCCTTACATTAGTCAATGCTTCAAACAATGAAGCCAAGAATCTCTATAATATCTATGATTATTAGGATTTGATGTAGCGTGTAATAAGTTCTATCATGAGAACACAACTGCCTTGTTCATCTGATGTAGCAAAAAAATGCAATTTTATGACATCCTTTCATATAATATCAGTAGATTGCATGCAATGCATGAAATAAAACACAGTAGCAGTCACCTATGTTCTATAGATAAAATGTCAGAGTTGCTATTCCTTAAATCTTCGGACACTAGACATGGTGCCCAGGATTTTTTTCTCCTCCAACAAGAATAACCTTTTGGTTGAATTTTCCCATTGATTGAACCAAATGTTGTACTAGAAATTTAAACCTCAAGTGGCAGTATTGGATTCAAATTCAATTCCATGCAGTGATGACTATGAAAAACCAGTATAGACTTAGAAGATAGTAACGAGGCAAATGAAAAAAGTATGAAAAAGAGCATTCTACCGCTTCTTTAAAGGATCTACACAAACCTCTCATAGTTAGTGGCTTCTGACTTAGCACGGGCAACTATTTGCCTTCCATCTGCAGCTAATCCGGCAACAGCCTGTAATTGCAGACATCCAGCAGAGTTTAGCAAGAGTTCCGGAGAGATGACCTGAGTATCTTTGAGTAGTTGAGGTGAAGGTTATGGAGGCATATTTCGAAGCAGTATTTTCCTTTATGGATAATTAAGTACAAAACAGAGGAAATAACAAAAGCGAGCAACATGTTTTTACTACAACTTCCTGATTACCACATTGTTTTTTAATTACAATCAGATAAATATCCTTTCAATTCACTTTCAATTTTCCTTCAAGTACTCCACAGTTCACATGAGATGATTTTAATCAAATTGGCGTGCCAAAGAAGAAAATTCCATCCTTCTTTTCTCTTGGAATAAACTTGTTGAAGAATGATGCAAAGAAAATTTCTTCAATCATAACTTGCCAATACTAACATACTATGCTGTAGAGTAATACCAACATCCTTTCAGGATATTTTGCATGTTGACAGCATATATGGCTATTAAGCTCCATTTTAGATGACACATCAATATTGAATGTGCATTATCATCTCAACCATGCAAAATTAGAAAGAATCACTTCTTGCCAGCCATGTCTTAGCAGACTATGATCAAACAAATACTGAATGATCAGCCATGAATATTGATATTTAAGATTCATGCATCCCCTTTTCTGAGAGTGTGACACCACTCTATTTGATATTCATTCATACAAAATATTCATCAATTGTAGCTAGATCTTTTCCATCTGAATTCAGGAGTTAAGCTCAAGAGATCAGAAAAAATATTTCGTATAATGAAAACTCGTACTACCACAGCAAATGCAACAGAAAATTTGTTCTACAAGTCCTGAAAACTCAAAACGTAAACACAATTAGCTGATTGTAAACCATCTTTGAGTACACATGAGAACAGAAACAAATCGTATCAAGTTACTCCATATTCAGGAGTACCAAATCAATTAGGCGGAGCTGGTAACTTTATTAAAAAAGATAACCCTTTTTGTTGAAGACAAGTATCATGAAGTATCATAAAAGCTCTAGGGTTTCTCTTTATCCACTTCACCAACTATAGAACTATAAACCACAAGGAAATCCATAAATGAGCAAAAATACCATGCCAGAGTGCCGGTGAACGGAGTGAATTCGCCTATTAGAACCAGGCAACATCATCTTAGACTGAATCAGCTTCTCGACGCCCTTCAAATGCAATCAATCAACAACATTATACATCAATCGACAACGACGTACATAAGGAAGCGAGAATCGAGATAGTCGAGGGCAGAAACTTCACCAAAACGATGCCGTCCTTGCATTTGATTCCAACAACAGTGCTGAAAAAAAAAAATTTCACACTCAATTCAGCTATAAATACACAAATTGAGGAGTTCGCAGATAGAATAGAACACAAACCCGCTGTTGTCGACGGCTTTGGCGGCATACTCGATCTGGAAAACACGGCCGTCGGGGGAGAAAGTGGTGACGGAGAGGTCGTAGCCAGTTCCGATGCTACTCATTGTTCTTCAACTTGGATCGATTTTCTGTGTGTGTTGGTGAAGGGGAAGTAAGAAAAGGGAGATCGGAGGAGCCCAAAATAAGAGAAGGGTATTTCGTAGATCTCAAGCCAGAAATTAGCCCAAACATTTTTGGTATTGTAATATTATGCCCCGAACTTCTGCATAATTAAAAAAAAGCCTCAAAACTTATACCTTCATGTTAAAAATATTATCTCAATTCTCAAAAATTGTCAAAGGTCTAACCCAATTAATACGAGATTTACCCCAAACAAATTTGAAAAATTAATTGGATATATTTAAAAAAAATGATTCAATCTGTATTTTAATCTAAAATATATATATATATATATATATATATATATATATATATATATATATATATATATATCATGGTCAAATAATTAGGTATTACTCCATCCGTCACACAATAATTGTCTTTGGACTATTTATGCACGCTTTTTAAGGAGCTAAAAACTATATAAAATATTCATTTTTAATTAATTTTTAAAATAATTCTATACTTATTAGTAATATGTATGATATTATTTAAAAATATTTAATAAAATGTTGATATTTTATATAGTTTTTAGCTTCTTAAGAAAACGTGCATAAATAGTTAAAGACAATATGGTGGGACAGAGGGAGTAGGAGTTACCAAAATCCAACATGCATTTTATTCTACCCGAAATCAATCTAATTCAAATTTTACTAGAAAACACATTTTGTAATTAAATATAGTCAATCGAATTTCACACAACTAGTTGATAAAAAAAATGCTATAAAAACAAAATTTCACATGTTTTTATCTTCATGGTACTTAATACTTGTAATTAAATAACGTGGGATTTGAATTCTTGATCTCATGTAGTGAGGCACAATGAAGCACCTCACTCTTACCACTATCACAAAGGAAGCACCTCACTCTTATCACTGGGATAAGAGATCATTGGTTTATTTTGTTTTTTTTTTGTTCATAGGAAGGTACTTAGAGGTCATTGGTTTATTATAACAAGATTAAAGTACTATATTGTAATGTTTTCTCAATTATGAAAATTCATTTTTAACTTTGAGAAAAACACAGAACGAAAAAAATAATGATCAATTACAATTATAAGCCTTTTATTTTGCGAAAAAGGGCTTAAATTATGCAGATTATAATACAGTACACCTTTCAATTGAATTGGGCAGAACGAAAAAAGGGGAGATAGATTTCATACGCCAGACGCCATGAGCACTACAATTTCATTGGAAGCGGAGGGCGGCGTTGGAGCCGCGCCACCAGCAGCGGCGTTTCCGGCAGCTTATCAGGCGGGGACGGCGAAAGCAAGTGCTCAGTACTACACAATGTTGAGCCCACTACCGACTTGATTGAGGTTAGTCTTCGGATTTTGATTCGAAATCGTGGTCGAAACTGGTCAAATCTTCTTCCTTGCTACCGTCAAAACCCTAGCTTGACAATGTCCACAGCCGCCTAGGTTGACGACATCAGATGGTGGTTTTACTATTCAAGTCACCCCACTGAGTCAGTTCTAGGTCACTCCACTTCTGGAACAAGAAGCACCAGCATCAGCACAAACTCTTGAGCAAAGATCACTTTACCACGCCTCTTCTTCTTGCTGCTCATCCCTCTCTCTCCTAATGGGTAATTGTCCTTTTAATTTAGTTCTAACCCTAATTGATTTGTTTTTTATTGAAGCTTTGTCTGTGAAAATTTGTTGAATTCCTGCTGCCTTTTTGTAGTCTATACCTTTGCATATTAGTTATTTGAATATCTGGATGAGGAATTTCCGCTATGTGAGCTGTGTTTGCAGAATTTGAGATATATGACAATCTACATGTTATAGGTTCAGTATGCTTATGATCATTCAAAATCCTTTCAAAGGTATCCAAACACCCTAATTCCCCAACCTGATTCCTGGAGTTTGGTTGAAGATTTTTCAGATTTGATCCTAATCCCTCACACCCCCAGTGATAATTTACATCTTATAGGATTGAGTTTGGAATCCAATTCTTGAGTTTTAACTAAACACACCCTTGGTATGGGAATCAAGTTTCCGATTTCAAGCTCACATCAGCGTATTTCAGTTGAAGTCATTTTGCAGGTGGGTGTATTTCAAGTGGCCTCAGATGGTTAACTCTAACAGTCTAGCCCTAAAGTTTTCAAGTTAGGTTGATCTATTCTGCCAAATTTTGTAGGTCTAACTTTAGGTTGTTTCGAGTTTTAGGGTTTGTTGGTGGATTGCTTCAGGTTTGGGTCATTTATGGGTTGCTTATTTATAGTTTAGAAGTCCAAGAGTACTAAAACCTAAACGCAAAATTATCCAGTTTGGCAGGATGGAGTTTCGGGTCACATGTTGACACATCTAACAGTTGTTATAAATTATCATGTTTTGGTGCTTGGATCAATGGTTAACTATGATGAAAATAAATATTTGTTTGCTTTTGAGGGAGCTGAAATCCAAGGTTTATTTGGTTCCGAATTTAACATTTTGGATCGTCACTCATGTAGTTTTGGTGCTGAGAAGAATGCGAGAGTACATCAACATTGTTGAAGCCCACGATATTTGAAGACCTTTGTTCTTTCCTTTTGGATTTGATTCAGACGTTCAATGGCTTCTTCTATAAATCGTATGCTGTGGTTTTGTTGGGCACTGGTTTCCTTGATCCTCTTTGCCTACACCTGCCATGGATTTCACTTCCTGGGCCCATACTTGTACAGGCGCACGTTCTGGTCCGGTGATGAAATGTTTGCCAAAGTTAATCCTCTAACATCTGTAGACACTATGCTTCCTTTCAGCTACTATAGTCTCCCTTATTGTAAGCCACAAGGAGGGATCAAGAAGAGTGAAATAAATATTGGACAACTTCTGCTGGGAGATCAGATAATGAACTCACCATATCGGTTCCGGATGAATGTTAGTGAGACAGTTTATCTGTGCAACATGGGTCCTTTAACTGCAGATGAGGTCAAGCTTCTGAAAAAGAGAACCCGTGATATGTATCAAGTTAGCATGATATTGGATGACCTTCCAGCTAGGAGGTACTCGAATTTCCATGGCTACAAGTACCAATGGACTGGGTTCCCAATTGGATACACGAGACCACACAGTGATGAGGTTTACATCTTTAATCATATCAAGTTTAGGATTTTGATTCACGAGCACAGAGGAAGTGGTGAACTGATCGTTCGCACTGGGGAAGAAGGTCTTGGTATCATCACACAGGCGGACTCTGGATATGAAATCGTTGGGTTTGAGGTTGTACCTTGCAGTGTGAAATCGTTGGGTTCAAACGTGTCTAAACTTCACATGTATGAAACCGTCCAACCTATCAACTGTGAAATGGTGCTTGAGAATGTCATACAAGAAAACAAGACTGTTGCATTTACTTATGAGGTGGAGTTCGTGAAAAGTGAGATCAAATGGCCTTCTCGATGGGATGCTTACTTGGAGCTGGGACATGACGAAATTCGCAGGCTCTCCATCCTCAGTTCTGCAATAACTATCTTCATCTTGGCAGGCATTGTGCTTGTAATATATTGGAGGTCTGTGAGGAGAGAGCTGACACATTACGAGGAACTCAACAATGAACCTAAAGCACTGCCGGGCTGGAAGCTTGTTGTTGGTGATGTCTTCAGGGAACCAGGATGTGCTAAATTGCTTTGTGTGATGGTTGGAGATGGCGTTCAGATAACAGGGATGGCTCTTACAACTATTGTCCTTGCTGCTCTTGGTTTTGTGGAACCAGTTGCGGGAGGAGTGCTATTGACGAGCATGATAATCCTTTATCTTCTCTTCGGCATTGCAGCAGGCTACGCTGCTGTTCGCCTCTGGAGAACCATCAAGGGTTCTTCAGATGGGTGGAAGTCGGTTTCCTGGTCCGTCTCGTGTTTCTTCCCCGGGATGGTTTTTGCTGTTGTGACATTTTCGAATATCCTTCTTTCTGGCACCAAGAGCACAAGGGTCATACCTGTCTCATTGTTATTCAGCCTCATATCCCTCTGGCTGTGCATTTCGGTCCCACTCACGCTCCTTGGTGGCTTTTTTGGGACCAAGGCAGAACTTATTCAGTACCCTGTACGGACAAATCAGGTACCGACAGAGATTCCTGCGCGCAATTACTTTCCATGGTTGCTTGTTGTCGGAGCTGGGATCCTTCCCTTTGGAACCGTGTTCATCGAACTCTTCCTCATCCTCTACAGCATTCTGTTCAAAAGATTCTATTTGGAATTCAGTTTCTTGCTCGTCGCCTTCCTTTCGCTTGTAGTCGTCTGTGCTATAGTGTCAGTTATCTTCACTTACACACGCCTCCGTGTGGGAGATTGGTGTTGGTGGTGGAAGGCTTTCTTTGGCTCCGGGTCAGCTGGAATTTATGTGTTCCTTTACTCACTCTTCTTCCTGGTCGTAAAGTTGAACCATTCGAACGGACCCATCTTGGTGGCCATCTATGTGGGCTACTCACTGGTTATGGCCATTGCAGTTATGTTGGCCACCGGCACCATCGGATTCCTTGTTTCCTTCTACTCTGTGCACCATCTATACTCTTCGGCTAAGATTGGTGATTGATTGCTCTCAATTCGTTGTTTGGGGCCAGGTTGATTATGTCTAATGTGTAGTGCCTTTATTCGAGCCAAATGAGCCGGTGATTAACTGGTGGCTTATGCTTAGCTCGTTTATAAATAATAAATAAAAGAAGTTCGAGTTGAATTTAAATTTGGAATCAAGTTTAAAAGTTTGGTTATATTTTGTTTCGTAAAGTGAATGAGTCTGAAATGAACATTTTTCAAGTCTGAGTCGAGCTTGAGTGACCCAGCTCATTAAGTAGCCATGCTTGTTCTTTGACATAATAACCTATGAGAAATTTTATAAATTTCACAAAATTCGAGTTCACCGAGTTAAAGTTGAGTCGATTATTATACGGGTTAGTATCAAATCCAATATAACCCTACTAATGACATTAATCATGACATAACAAGTTATTACGAGAAAGTTTTGCAATCAAATATAACCCTTTTATCTTTCCCACATAATACTGTAGTAATAATAAGCAATTTCATCATTTATGTGCAAATGATGTAATAAATCAAAATAGCATGCCTTTATCGGTTATTCGGTTATATCTTTAATTTTTTTTAAAAAAAAATATTTGTAGTACTAAATTATAAAAAAATCTATAATTATGATTTTTTTTAAAAAAAATAATATATTTTATATAATTTTATTTATCTTTAAAAAAACATATTGAATTGTACATGTTGACTCAGTTGTTAAGGATGCCGCTTTCTGTTAAAAAATTGTATCTTTGATTTTTGCGGTCGATGAAGCAGTTTTGATTGGTGATCTACCATTCTATAAATGTAATCTTCGATGTTACACTTAGTTATTTCGTATATAATCTTCGACGAATGAAGCAGTTTTGATTGTGGGTCAACATTTGTTGTCCAACGGGTTTGATGGTCCATCCACATTTGTATTTCTGCTCTATCTGATATATGTTGCAGAATCTGGAAAATGATAAGCTAGTACATTATTTGGGGATTTCCTGTTCTTTAGTAGTTAGGTTTTTAATTAGTGGATTGATGATTAACTCGAATACTGTAGTTTTCTATGTTTAGATCTTCTGAAACCCAAATTTCAGTTGACTGTCAAGCTTAACATTGTTGAATGATTGCTTTGTCTAGATTTGATGCGTGAACTAATACCGGAGTATATCAGCAACGATGACGCCCGCTGTAATTGAATTTTGAAGATATCTGTCTGTTCTTTGTCAATTCGGTTCAATGGCGTCTTCTGACAAGAGGATGCCACCATTTTGTTGGACATTCGGTTTTCTGATCGTCTTTGCGAATACCTGCGACGGATTTCACTTCTTTGGCACGTACACGAACGGGCACAGATACTCGGTTGGTGAAGTGATATCTGTCAAAGTTAGCTCTCTTACATCTGTAGAGACTCAGCTCCCCTTCAGCTACTACTAGTCTTCGTTACTGTGAGCCACAAAGAGGGGTCAAGAAGAGTGCAATGAATCTCGGACAACTTCTAATGGGAGATCAGATTGAGATCTCGTCGTATAGGTTCCAGATGAATGTTAATGAGATGGTTTTCCTGTGCATCAAAGGCCCTTTAACTGCAGCTGAAGCTGAGCTTCTGAGACACAGAATCCGTGATCTATATCGAGTCAATATGATTTTGGATAAACCTTCCGGCCATCAGCTTTGGACCGATTGGATTTCCGATTGGATACACAGACCTCAGTGGCATTGATGACTACTACTATAGTGTTTTGATTCACGAGCGTGAAGGTATTGGCATGGAGATTGTCGGGTTTGAGGTTTTTCCTTGCAGTGTGAAGCGCAGTCCTGATGACATGTCTAAGCTTCACATGTATGAAAACGTCGAACCGATCAACTGTCTTCAGGGGCTTGAGAAGGCACAGCTCATTCAAGAAAATGAGACTTTAGCCTTATGAGGTGGAGTTTGTGAAAAGTGGAATCATAGGTGCTGATAGATGGGATGCTTACTTGGACAACGGATTTGTCAAGTTTCGCTGGCTGTCCATCATCAACTCCGTAGAAACTATCTTCATTTTGGCAGGCATTGTGTTTTTGATATATTGGAGGAGCGGATTCGAAACAGGGAACTCGTCAAAGAGATCCAAGCACAGATGAACAAGGAGCTCTTAGGCTGGAAGCTTGTCATCGGTGATGTCTTCAGGGAACCGAATTGTGCAAAATTACTGTGTGTGCTTGTTGGAGAGGGTGTTCAGATTACAGGGATGGCTCTTACGACGACTCTCATGGCTGCTCTCGGTTTCATCTCGCCATCTTCCAGAGGAACGCTGCTGATGAGCTTGATAATGCTTTATCTCCCTTTCGGCGTTGCTGCTGGCTATGCCGCTGTTCGCCTTTGGAGAACCATAAAGGGTACTTCCGAAGGGTGGAAGTCGGTTTCCTGGTCCGTGGCATCCTTCTTCCTTGGGATCGTTTCGGTTATCTTGACGTTCTTGAACTTCCTTCATTGGCACACCGGCAGCACAATGGCCATACCCACCGCCTTGTTCTTGACCCTCCTATCCCTGTGGTTCGGAATTTCCGTCCCTCTCACACTCATTGGCGGCTTCTTAGGGACCAGGGCGGATCCTATTCAATACCCTGTAGAGACGAATCAAGTTCCGAGAGAGGTCCCTGCACGCAGATGTTGTTCATGGCTGCTTGTCCTTGGAGCTGCATTCATTCCCTTTGCAAGCTTGCTTAACGAGCTCCGGTTCATCCTTTCTTGCATTTGGTTCAGAAGGTTCTATTCGGCATATGGTTTATCGCTCATTGCCATGCTTTTGATATTAGTCACCTGTGCTGCTGTCTCGGTTATACTCACTTACACACGCCTACACGTTGAAGACTGGCGTTGGTGGTGGAAAGCCTTCTTCGCCTCGGGATCAACCGGAATTTCTATGTTCCTCTACTCAATCTATTACCTGGTCTTTGATCTCCAGGGCTTGTACAGAAGCGTCTCGATCATGCTCTATATGGGCTACTCTCCGATTATGGCCATTGCAGTTATGTTGGCCACCGGCACCATTGGCTTCCTTATGTCCTTTTACTTTGTGCATTGCCTATACTCATCCTTTAAGATCAGTTAGCCATTACACTTCTATTTTTGATGATTTTAAAGGATCGAAATCGGGACCCCCGATTAAAAATTTACCAGTTTGAGAATCATGCGAGTAAACAGATCAAAAAGGCTGAGCTAAAAATCAACTCTCAACTTTGCAAAGATGAACAAAATGTCAACTCATAACAAAACTAAGAATAAGTTCATATGTAACACTTGGCTTACATTCCCTTGAGCCTCAACATTGAGAGCAACCCTTCCAACTACTCGCCAAAGACTTCCGATTTTTCGACGGTTAAACTCAAAGACTCCTGTTCAAGTTCCTTTACCTTGTTGGATTTGCTGAAGCAATGCCGCTGCAAGCTGCAGCGTTGCCTGGAGGCGCTTCTGTGGATCAGTTTCGGTTTCCTGAACACCCTGGGCTGTCAGAGTCGATGCGTTACTTCCTGCTTGCTGTGGCTGATGCTGTGGCTGTGGCTGCATTTGAAACTGTTGTTGCTGAAATTGAGATTGACCCGAAAAACCGGGAGGTGCCTGACTAGCTTGCGCAGGGGCATATCTCTGTGCTAGCGCGATTTCAGATTGACCCGAAAACCCTGATAGTCTTTCCGCACTTGCTGTAGCAGCAGAGCTGCTCCCCGGGTGTCTTTGCTGCTGCCCAAGAAGTGAAGAAGCCAACTGTGCCAGCTGATCATGCTGGAAAGCACTGAAGGCGGTGGACAAAGAAGCAGGTGGTTTGTTTTCGTCCACCATCGGCTTATTGAGAGAAGCTCTGCTGCTATTGTACGGACCACCAAAGTTAGCGTCTTGGCTAGACCTCTGGAAGCCAGAAGTATAATCTGGATTTGGCGGATTTACAAGACCTTGTTTTGCCAGTGAAGCTGTGGCAGGACCGGAAGCTGCGTTCAGGAGGTGGGGAGACGGGTTGGATTGTAAACCAGCAGGATGGTGATTGGGTTCATAATCGTACCCGCCATCTGCAGAATCATGCATTCTTTGATGATCATAGCCGGAAAACCGAGCAGCTTGAACTGAACTGCTTCCGAAGCCTGACTTTCCCATGTTTGGGGAAGAGAAGCCAGGAGGGTATGCTACTCCTGAAGGTGGTTCTGACCTCGGATATAACATATCGCTGTGAAAAGACACAGTGTTGCCATCTCTCCTTTCCTGGATTGGAGGGAGACTGTGAACAGTGGGAGTAGGAGGTTCCAATCTCAAAACAACTCCGGAGATGCTGAGCTTCCCAGGCACTTTCAACACTTCCTCCGAGAAATCCGAAGGAGGTACAAGAAATAAGGTGTTTTTATCGTCTAACTTGGCAACAGCAGCTCGCCGCTTTTCCCCAAGATAATTCATGAATTCATTGTAGTAACTCATGTCAGCATCACTTTGAGGAACGAAAAATACAACCCAAGTCGCAGAAGCTTGATAATAATGTTTCGCAAGCATGTCCAAGCCTGTCCTAGCCGTGCAATCCAAGAACTCGGGCCTGCAAGGCAAAGCTCATCAATGACAGTGTGAACCATGATAAACAATGGGAACAAAAGGAACAAATGCAGCCTAGGAAAGAGATTGCCATCATTTCAATTTCAATTACACTATTTTTGTAGAAGAAATCAAGAGCCACAGTGAAATCCTCAAAAGCGACAAAGCATGAATGCAATTACACAAGGTTACAGGCTTGGCGGAAAACAACCTAATCTTATCATTGTGATTGAAAGTAATGCAAGGATATAAAAACAATCCACAAAACTAGATGACAGAAATTCATGTTGTCATGCTGGAATAATCCAAATCCAGGGTATGAAATTTTCATCTGCCAAAGAGCAAGTGAGTAAGTGATCTAGAAAAAGCATTTGCACAAATTTAATCAAGAATGGACAAAATTTAACTGATTCAAATATCAGCAATTGACAAGGGAAGTAAATTACTTACAGTTGAATATCCAGAACTTTTCCAACTGGAAGACAACGTGCCCGGCAGATTGCATTGCCACCCTTTGCTATAGTCCCCTCCCACTTCCACTCTTTATGCTTAGATGGGTGAGGCAGATCAGGAGAAATCCTTTGGTGGTCGAATAGATTTGTTGAAAATCTACCTGAAGCTGACTGAAAGGAGTCGCGGGGTGGCATCTGATGGTCATTCCTCTCGACAAAGGATCTGTTTACATTCACAGGATAATCTGGCATTCTTCTAAAATGCATGTGTGCAGGCTCATCTCGCAAGGGAATGTCAGAGCGTACTGGTCTAATTGAATGTTTACCCCTATCTGAATCAGAGAAACGATACTCAGGGAGCTCATTCTCTGCAGGAAGACCAGTCCTCAATTTCTTCGCTTCGCGATAAAGTTGAGGATCCTCGGGCAAATCCCATGGCTCTTCGGGAAAATGAGTTCTTTTCGGAAATTTTGGAGGGGAAAACTCGTGAAATTCAGGACCATCTCTGTCGGGACCATTGTGATATCCTCGTAAGTCACCTGATGCACTCTCAGGCCCCATATCATGGAACCTTCTCTGCTCGAAAGCAAGATTGCCACCAGTACGCAAGGGTTCATTTCTTCCAAAGCTCATAACATCAGGATCTCCATAATCCTGTTCCAGAGGCAAATAACCTAATCCAACTTCAGCTGAATTCCTGAAATTCCTATCCAGTTGGAAGTCATCAGAAGATGCTGAGCGACCAGTACTTCTGAAGTTTGGAGGACTATTGATCCTTGACAACTGCCTCCCGTTGCTTGGCGGACCACTTTCACTCCTTGCAAAGCAAATATGTACCCGAGGATTGCCGAACAATTTTCCCTGGAGAGTTTCTTTTGCCCTGCAGGCTGACATCAAATTTCTGAAATGTACAAACGCGTAGTTGCGACCTTGAAACGCAATAATCTTCTCAATTTCACCAAATGGAGAGAAAGCCTTCCTTAGTGCTGTTTCATCTACCTTCAAGAAAGTTGGATAACCTATCCACAGAACCTTGCTGGGAGATTCCGTTGTATCATCACCTGCCCTAGAACCCTCTGGTGATAAAGCACCATGATTCATTCTAGATTCTCTTTGTGAAAATGGAGAGTTTCTGTTTGTGCTCCGTTGTGCATCTCGACGATGCAAATAGTTATCATCACGATTGGCTGCTACCATCTTATCCTGGGAGTCAAATTCTTCTCTTATCAATTATTGGAAGTAAAAACATGAGATTAGTTTTTAATTTTTTAAAGCAAAAAATGTAAACCTTTGGTCATGCGGGAAGCAATGTGTGATAAAAATACGTCATGCTGAAAAAAAATGAGCATATTAACTGCTGTTGAATCAATCAACTACATGCAGGTTTCATCAGCTGCATAATTAACATGATTTCCTAGGTCTCTCTTGAGATAGTCCGACGTTTACTATCCTCAGTCCAAAAACAAAATAGCAGTGTGGATTTAATATTGCATCGACACAACAAGGGCACAAGAATAGCCCAATGCCATCCAACAGAACCAGGTATACATTCCAAAGACTGGCACAAATCTTCTTATTAGTTGATCTGGGAAATTTTCCCAATTACATGTACTCTTACATCTACTCAACATGTACTTGGGATTCCAAGGCAAACATACAGAATGTAGGATATGAATATCCAACTCTCTTCATATATGCTCACTACTTGTTGAGAGAATAATAAATGGATACTGGTCTGACTTTCTACAAAATATAGGCACGGATTTTTTTTCCCTTTTCCTGGCTAATGTTTTGGACCAGAAAATAAAGCAAATGCCTTCCTTCCAAGTGAAAAAATGGTTGGAGTAACGAACTGCTATCAAGGACAAGCAAGCCAGTTCAAATAATGAATGCTGATTCATATCAGCAGTTCATCAAGACTTTCACCATGATGAGCTTTCAAGAGCTCTACTCCATCAACATAGAAAAGGACTGCACTTATTTTGAGTGCACATAGCTGTCAGGACACTTACAAAGAATATTTTACAATTCACTGAAGTATGATGTTTTCAAAAACAAGTACTTTCTTTTTTATAATTAACAAAATATAAACAGAAAGAAGATGCAAGTTGGGTCCCCATGCATAAAGATTTAAACAGACCCAACTGTTTAAGAGTCTCAACAGTAAATATCATGAACAACATGACACATTGAAGACAAACCACTATGTTTATCAGGGGCAATAAATACACAATCTAGTGTAAATAACAACTTGAACCCCTTTCAACTGGAAGGAGAAACTTCTAATGATTGTGTAACATTCTTTTCCTTCACTCTTATTTGCATGGAAAAATATATACAGTCTTGTGTAAAGTATAAAGTGTGTGATAACGAGAGGTAGAACTACAATATCTGGTGAGAAACTTCCAATATTTTTTCACCTTTTGCTTTACTATTATTTGCAAGGGCAAGAGTGTTCCCAATGGACTGACATAAAGAAAAGGTTCTCTGTGCTGAATTTATGATTTAGGTTTTAGTAATTTGTATATCAACAGAAATTGATTGAATTCTAGAGAGGGGAATCGGAGATCATATAGTTCATATATTTATGGTTAAGAAGCTCAGCAAGGGTGGTTTTACCCTTTAGATTGCAAGAAGTAACTACAGAAGTTATTTAGTGGATACTGTACAAAAAAAGATGTCATTTAGTTTTTGATACACATTAAAGAAGCTATTAATCCATATGTACAGCACCGAGTTCCACTAGTTAAGCACATGGAGGCCAATAGTACTTCCTTATTCCCAAATCATTTGAAGAACGGATACTGCCACTGTACTAGTTAATCTGGACAGAATATAGGCTTTGACAATAGTCCGAATTTGGAACCCCGGCTGAGCCTTAAGTAAAAGTTTTGTTCAGTAACAGGGCAGTAGAGAATAACTTGTAATGAATTTGCCAACCCCACAGGGGAGATTGAAATTTCGCAAGGCAAATCAGTTGAGATACTCATGAAACTATTCTGTCATTTTGGGTCACATTTAGAATAATTTACTCTTAATAAACAAAGAATTTACGTAACCCTGATCCTAGTCATAGAACAAACTACCGACTGGATTGTTGCAGTCTTGCAGATGTAGAAATAGTTGAACCTCTCTCAGTAGTTGACAGTTCAGTCATAAAATTATTTCTGGCATTTTGGAGTCACGTTTAGATCCATAATCCATTACGTTAACCCAAAACATATATGGAAGCCTGAACATAATCAAAACATTAATTTTAGTGGAGCAGATTGTTTGTAGGTTAAATAGATGTAGCTGTTTACTTCTGAAGGGCATGAACTGGGTTGCATTTATACTAGTTATGGAAATAGCTACCCAATGGATCTCTCTGGTCATTTGCATGGGATCCAGAATGATGTATTTGTTTACCGAAAGTGTGAAACCTGTCTTTCTTCTTGCAATCACTAATATTTTGTTTCAAATTCATAAATTTCCTATGAACATCCAAATTTTAAATGTTCTGTATCTTTATTCAAGTTTTGGGAAAGGAAAGAAACACATTAATCATCTTGCAAATGATCTGGAGCACCACAAAGCTTCTCGCTTAATGGGGGAGAATATCAACACAAACTAAATAATGTCATTACTGTTAATTTGTTACTAATGACAACTTTCCGAGCTATGAATACTTTTTAAAGGCAAAGCGACTGGAAATGTAAAACCTCTGCCTGTTTGATCAACTTGCAAGGGCTACAAAACTGTAATTGAAACTTTCACATGTCATTATTGTTGTTACCATCAACTTCGCAACATTATTCACCGTGAAACTTATTATCATTTTTAATATTAAATAGTTTGGCGGTGTCATTACTGTTGTTCCCATCCAGAGTAAATGTAAAATCTTGCTTTCGAGCAGAGAAGATGCCATGATGTTATGAGCTTGGATTAAATATTTTGACGGTGTTTTCATTATTGAAGTGTATATGTATCTCTTTCATTTTTATTGAAATGTTTCACGGTGTTTTCATCACTAGACTAGACATTTTTGTATCTCTGTTTGGGATAGCTTGTAAGTGCCCTTCTTTCCAAGGATTCTAAAAGGCCTGTGAAGGAAATTTGGATAACATTTTCAATTGGTAAGAATTTATCTAATTTTTCCATCTCAATGCTCATTTGAACTTCTTGAAACCCGAAGGCAAATGTAAAATCTTCTTTAGTCTAACTTCCTATGTTGGAAGCAAAGTTCTTTCAATCTTGGAATAGAAAATCAGTAATTTTGCAGAGATGGAATGGAATAAATGAGCACTGCAGGGAGCCTTTAAGTGAGCTGTGTAAGGATCCTCTATTGTTAATGATATTCAAGTATGCAACAAAAAAACCATTAATAAGTCCCGGGGCTGGGGTTGATTCTATGCATATCTTGTACACGATTTACACTTCGTCCTAGCAAATGCTTCATAGTTTTGTACGGCAATGAAGTTCTTATGATCTGCTATTAAAAAAATCTCTTCTTCACTTTGGGATCCTCTTCAAATCACTTATTCTAGTTCAGACAAATCACTTATTATAGTTCAGACTACAGCCTTTTTTCAGTTTTTATGATTACCAAATGTCACTTTTCCTATATTTAGGTACAAAGGATCTTGTCACTAAGTGATGATATAATTTGGTGAACAATCCGATTACCTTTAATTTGAGCCAGCCATTGAATTTAATTTCCTCTTTACTGGCAGCAGCTCAACTGCATCATCCTGATTGATCTATGGATTCTAACATCCTAATGTGGAAGTTTTGAGTTTAGGTTCCATCAATTTATGTCTTTTAATAGTGGTTAGAGTTCAATTTCAATAATCAACAAAAAAAAAACCCTCCAATATATCTATCAAGATCCAAGGAAATGTACACAGGTAAGCAGAAAATACAACACACAGATTGTGCGGATATAAGACACTAACCGCCTTGGCAAACTCAATCCTAAGCGCAGCACCGGCGACACTAGCCCCCTGTAGGGTATTGAATGCCTCGATCGCATCCTCGTCCCTCCTGAAGTTCACAAAAGCATAGCTCCTTCCAGGCTGATACGACAAACCGTCAAGGTCTCCAAATCGGAGGAACTGATCGGCAAGAAGCGTTTCGTTGACATGGCTGGACAAATTTCCTACCCATAGGTGTCTGGATGGCGGATTCACCGGCCGAGACTTATCGGGAAATCTCCCCGACGAGGAAGACGGCGAATGCTGCGGCGGAGACCATCTCCGAGACCTATCCCTCCCTCCTCTTCCACTCTACTCCGCATCCGCAATCAAGTAAAGAGTTTGATCAAATTCCGAGGTGAAATTAGAGTTGCAAACTGGATTTTTGAAAACCAAAGAAATTCAAACAGGAGAGATATAGGGAGACTGACCATTGCGGAATTGCGAATTGCTGAAGTTTCGAGGGATTAACGGCAGCTGAGGAGAGAGGGTGAGTGAGGTATGAGGAGATATTGAGGATTTGGTGATTAGGGTTTGAGGGGACAGCCTCTGACGATTGAGATTTATCATCGATTTCACAACGCAGCGTAGTATCCTTTTTTTTTAAAGGAAAAATATACGCTATATTTCTTGAAATAAAATTATTTGATAATTAAATAATAATATGATGTGTAAATTTCTTAATGTAAATTGTAAAGTATCATACAAAATAAGATCATCTTCTCTAGTTTGTTTGTGGTGTGTAGGTCTATGTTGTTTGGTGTTGTTTTTTCGTTTCTTTTCATAACGGCTTGTCCGTTGCCGATCTTTTCGATCTCTTGAGTCTAGACTCACTAGGCATGTCCAGTAGTCGAATTCTTTCCGGTTCAAAAAAAAATACAAAATAAGATCATCGAAAGAGCATGGGTTCTTCTTTAAGATTGATACCTAAACACGAATTTTTTGGTATTCTTTGCTTTTATTTAAGTCGGATCTAATTGAAATTGTGTGCTTTTTAAATTTTCATTTTCTAGAAAGACTTTTTCTAAAGTCTTATGGTGTGTATAATCACTCAACTAGGAAAGTTAGATGGTCATTTTTGTAATTTGGTCAAATAAGAGGACTCCCAGTTTTGAGTGATAAAAGAGGCGGGAGAGTTTGTTTTGCAATGTAACAAACATTTGACAGATTTGAGAAGCTCTCAAATGGAGGTTTTCCAGTTTTTCTCTTTTTTTATTGTGCTTGATTTCCACATTTGATCAACAATTTTAGTTTCTTCAAATGGTATCAGAGTCACTGTGTTGCGATCGTCGAGTTCGTTTGTCTCTGTTTTGAGATCGAGGTGTTCGATCTGTGATTTTGCGATTTCTGCAAGTTTTGCTGAAGTACTGTCGTCGTTTTCTTTGTTCTCGTTGATCAATTATGGTTGGGAGAGGTGCTACGAACTAGTAGGGGTAAGGATCTGGTGTTGGAGGCGACACAAGTGGTAATGGGAGGGGCAACTTCGTCTCTGTCACACCTCCTGGACCAGGTGCTGGTCGGGGTTGGAATTTTGCGAATCCAGGGATTCGGTTTGGTGACATGATGCAAGGTATGACAAATACTCATGTTAATCCATTGTTTTTGTCAAATTCAGATCATCCGGAAATGGTGCTTGTATCCACTCCATTTAATGGTTCTAATTTTACGAGTTGAAGTAGATCCATTAAAATGGCTTTAGGTGCGAAGGTTAAGCTTGGATTTATCACTGGTAGCTGTGTGAAGCCGTTAGAAGGCAGTGACGACTATGTAAAATGGATGAGAGCCAATCCAATGGCTATGTGTTGGTTGATAAATTCCATGACAAGTGAAGTTGCTGAAAGTTTTATGTGTGTAGAATCTGCAAAAGAGTTATGGGACGAAATTAAAGGGAGGTTTTATGAGTCCAATGATCCGTTAGTTTATCAACTAAGAATGGATTTGGCTAATCTCAAACAAGAAAACCTGTCTGTTGGAGCATATTTTGGAAAATTAAAGAAAATTTGGGATGAGCTTCAATTGCTAGATGCAGTTCCTGGATGTAACTGTGGTGGAATCAACCATTGTGCTTGTGGTTTATTGAAGAGAATCCTTGAGAGGGAAGAGAAGGCAAAGGTTATGCAGTTTATGATGGGTCTTAATGATGTTTATGAAAATTTGAGAAGCTTCTGTCTAAGGATCCAATGCCTGGAATTAACAAGACTTTTCAAATGGCCACCCAAATTGAGAGGTCTAAGGGTGTCACAGGTGTATCTATTGGGGATTTGAATGCTCTTGCTGTTTCCAGATTTGGTCAGATTGATGTAGAAGCTAATTCTGTTAATAAGTTCAGATTTGGTGATCAATCAAAGCAGTTTGATCAAGCCAAGAGAGACTACAAGAAAGCTAAGTTGGACAGGAAATGTGATCACTGTACGGTAGGGGCAGAGGGAATTTCCAGTGGAGCGGTGAAATGCGTAGAGATCGAAAAGTATAGGTCATACTAAGGATTACTGTTTTAAGATCATAGGGTATCCAGAATGGCTTAAAGGCCCTAAAGATGAGGAGAAGCCTAGGCAGTCAAGTAGATTTGCTGCCCAGATGGAGTGTGTTCCACAAGATAATCCTTTTGATGAATATGCTAACACAATTGGCAAGTCAAACCAAGCCATGTTTCATGCAGTCTTTCAAGAAGTGTTGAACTTAATGAAATGGAAGGCACCCATGGAGAGTGGTGATAGCTCTGCAAATCAAGCACTGATTCATTTTGCAAGTACACTAAGTTTCTCTTTTCTAATTGATGTCAATAAGGCACAAAATGATCTATGGATTGTCGACTCATGAGCCACTGATCATATTGCATTTGATCCTCTAATTTTTTTTTCTAAAATATCTGATTTGTATCCTCATATTAATCTTGGATTGCCTGATGGAAAATGCATTCTTGTCAAACAAAGAGGTACTGCCATAGTGAGCAGTGAATTGACTTTGAACAATGTGTTGTTGGTCCCTCAGTTTAGACACAATCTATTATCTGTGTCAAAGTGTTTATCTGTTCAGCAGTTAAGATTCAGTTTTGATGATCAGTCTTGTTGGTTACAGGACCTTACAACTAAGGTTGTGCTAGCTAGAGGGGTTGAAGATAAAGGTCTATATGTGTTGAAGGCTCATGGAATTATGAAGAATCATCAGTTGATTTCTAGTTCTGTTAATAATGCTTCTTTCAGTTGTAATAACATGCATTTGTTGCATGCTAGACTTGGACATATGTCATTTTCTAAGATACAACATATTCCTGATTGTAAGGTGGTTGATGTAAAGGATTTGTCTTGTGATACATGTGCTATGACTAAGTTTCCAAAGTTGAGGTTTGACAGAAGTGAATCTATTGCTTCTGGTCCTTTCCAGCTTGTACACTTGGATGTTTGGGGACCTTACAAAGTTCCTTCTATGTGTGGAGCCAAGTATTTTTTGACGATTTTAGATGACTATACCAGAACTAATTGGGTTTATTTGATGCTGCAAGTTTTGAGGTTCAGGTTACTTACTTGTTTTCTGGAATTGGTTGAGACACAGTTTCATCTCTCTGTGAAAACTATTAGAACAGACAATGGTACTGAATTCACACAACGAGGGTGTATGGATCTTTTGGCCTTTAAAGGCATTATTCATCAGAAATCTACTCCTGGGGTTCATGAGCAAAATGGAAGGGTTGAGAGAAAGCATAGACATTTGATTGAGACTGCCAAGGCTATTAGATTGCATGGTGGTTTACCAATCAAGTTTTGGGGTGATTGCATTTTGAGTGCAACTTATGTTATTAACAAGATGCCTTCATCTATCTTAAAGTGGAAATCTTCTTTTGAAATACTTTACAATGTGCCTCATCAGTATGATCAATTAAGAGTGGTTTGTTGTTTATGTTATGCCAATCAACCAAATGATCTCATAGATAAATTGGGGATTGTTGCTAGAAGATGTGTCTTCTTGGGGTATCCAGTTGGCCAAAAGGCTTATAAACTCTTTGATTCGGATAGACAAAATGTTATTATTAGCAGGCATGTGAAGTTTGTTGAACATATCTCCCCTTTCAAACAATCTACCTCTCCTCAAGCTCACAGAGACATGACAGCTCCCATAGCAGATGATGATGGGATTGAGAATCTGAGTCCTATTCAATCTACCTCTCCTCCTATTTTTTTTCCTTCACCTACATCATCTGTTGGTATTGGTTCCTTATCTCTAAATTTGAGTCCTATATTATCATCTCATGCCAGCAACTCCTAGTATGACAATAGCTCCTTGCCTACTATGTCTGTTGATAATTCTCCTCGAGTGAATGCTCTTCCTCATCAACCTTTGCTATTGAGAAGACACATCACTAGACCTACTAGGAGGTCTAGTGATTTTGTTTGCTTTGGTTTACTTGTCAGAGGTCAGGTTGATTCTTCCTCTTCTGAGTCATTTGTTGTCTTCTATGTGCATAATCTTGCTCATCTATCTTCACAGCATGTGCAATCCTTAGTAAATGTATGTGAGGTTTTTGAACCAAACTGTTATACTCAAGCCAAGGGGGTGCCAGAATGGGAAGTTGTTATGGCTTCTGAGTTGGATGCTCTTACAAGGAATAATACATGGTGTGTCACCCCTCTTCCTCCTGAGAAAGAAAGCTATTGGGTGCAAATGGATCTTCAAAATCAAACACATGCCTGATGGATCCATAGAAAGGTACAAAGCTAGATTGGTAGCTAAAGGGTATAACCAGGTAAAGGACAAGGATTACAAATAGACTTTCTCCCCTTTCGCCAAGCTCTCCACTATTAGAATCATCCTAGCTCTAGCAGATTGCAAAGGGCGGATCCTTCATCAACTTGATGTAAATAATGCTTTTTTACATGGTTACCTTGATGAGGAAGTATATATGACACCTCCACCTGGTTTCAGTGTTCCAAAAGGGCATGTGTGTAGATTTACAAGATCCTTGTATGGGTTAAAGCAAGCAAGTAGGCAATGGAATCATGAGTTGACTAGGTTTATGATCACCTTGGGCTTCACACAATCTAGTCATGATTTTTCTCTCTTTGTTAAGAATCAGAAAGGGTCATTCACAATTGGTATGGTGTATGTTGATGATATGTTACTAATGGGAAACTCTGATGTGGAGATCGGGGTCACCAAAGAAGCTTTGCACATGAAATTCACCATTAGAGACTTGGGAGTTGCAAGGTAATTTATGGGTATGGAGATTGCTCGATCCTCCTCTGGTATTTTGTTGAATCAGAGAAAGTATGTGCTAGATATCCTCACTGATGCACATATGGAAGGTTGTAGGCAGGCCAACTTTCCAATGCAACATGGCATTAAGTTGTCTGCTACACTTGGTGATCCTATTGACAATCTTGAAGACTACATACACCTTGTAGGGAGGCTCCTTTATCTCACACTGACTCGACCTGATATTTCTTACACAGTGCAACAACTTAGTCAGTTTTTGCAGCAACTACTGAAACCACACTGGGATGCCCTCATGTACCTGCTCAGATACCTTAAGGGAAGTTTCAATTTTGCCTTATCTTACCCTTCAACTTCTTCTCTGGCAATCCAAGCATACAGTGATGCCGACTGGGGTAATTGCTTGGACACTAGAAGATCTTTATTTGGGTATTGTGTTTTCCTTGGTTCTGCCTTAGTTTCATGGAAGACAAAGAAATAGAAAGTGGTCTTCAAGTCGTCGATAGAGAGTGAATACAGGGTCGTGCCGCTACAACAAGTGAACTTGTGTGGATTCAGGGTGTATTATCTGATCTGGGTATTGACATCACACTTCCTATTGCATTACACTGTGATAACAAGTCTGCACAACAAATGGCAATCAACCCAGTTTTCCATGAGAGAACAAAGCACGTCCGAATTGATTCTCACTTCATCAAAGAAATGATTCAGCAAGGGTTCATTGCTACCTCTCATATCCCCTCTGCTCTTCAGGTTGCTGATATCTTTACCAAAGCATTGGGAGCCAAACAACATGAATTTTTCAGGGCCAAGCTTGGGCTCGTCTTACCTTGCCTCGCTCCAGCTTGAGGGGGGTACGTGAGTGAATGTATAATCACTCAACTAGGAAAGTTAGAGGGTCATTTTTGTAATTTGGTCAAGTAAGAGGACTCCCGGTTTTGAGTGATAAAAGAGGCGGGAGAGTTTGTTTTGTATTGTAACAAACATTTGACAGATTTGAGAAGCTCTCAAATGAAGGTTTTCCAGTTTTTCCCTTTCTTGATTGTGCTTGATTTCCACATTTGATCATCAATTTTAGTTTCTTCAAACTTATTTTTACTTTTCATATAATTTCGAGTTCTGATTGATTTATTTTCCAACGGTGGTGTTACTAGGGCTTGGTCATGTATACCATGCCTATTATCTAGAGGAAGATTAGGTAGAGGTTGTTTATCGGATCCTTCAAGCAAAATCATAATGAATTTATGAATGTTATTGTTGAATTTGCTTTCTCGATATCATGAAATCCTTAATGCATAGTTTGTTCAATTTTCTCATGTTTTAACTTTTAAGTGTTTTTAAGAGTATCGTGGTGGAGCTTTGACACTAGTTAAAATCTTAGAGAAAAGTGAGTTATATTAGAGAAAAGTAAATTATTAAATGGAAAATGCATTTTTTTTTCATGTGGGTTCATATTTGATTGGCAATATGATAACTAGTCTACCAATCTTATACATTTTGGTTCTTTAAAAGTTCCTTTTGTGCGTTTTTCCCATTGACAATCAAGTCTTAGCTCTGTTGTGTTCCTTCGCTTGTTTTGTTTCGATTTCATAATGGGTTTTTCATCTACCACCTTGTCCAGTCTCTCGGTTTACCAGTCATGTTAGCCCGGTATACTAAATTCTTACCTCAAACATCGATCACTAATTCACCATATGTATTGTGATCAAATAACTTTCTTTGTTTAATAGAAAAACCAATGAAAGGAAGTACTAAACTATTTAACTCCATTTGTAGGCAGCGGTTTCCATTTTCTAGCCCACCCACTACACTTGTATGAGCCCCTTAATCGGGCTTCGAGCATGCCAATTCAGCAACGACGAAAGTTTCGTTCGACATCTCGGTTTCAACTGAATCGCGAGCTTATGAGCCCCTTAACCGAGCCAGCGAAAGCCATCAAGGATCCGAGCAAGAAAACCATCTTAAAAGCCTGGAAAAGGATCCAGCGGTTTGTCCAAGGCCTTATGTTCCGCTGTGCAAGGTGCATCTGAACCGGAAAATATATGACCAGCGGCCAGAAGTTTACCGCGCCCAGCACACCCAAGACTTCATTGAAGTATGGAAGGAGGATGGCAAAGAGAGTTGTTGACGCGACGTATGCTGTCCTGAAACATAGCCGGAGAGGGCTGATGGTGAAAACAGGCAGTATGGGAGTGTCGACAATGTAAGTTCTGTTCACAAATCGGCTGTTGGGGAACCGGCTGATAAGCCAGCCCTCGACTGATGCATATAGTGGCTGACTGAACACCTGCAAAACGTATGATGTGTAGCGAAAAAATGATTCTTACGCGGGTACATTGTAGTTATCCCTTATGATCGTCTGCAGAAAACTACTCATAAACTTGCGCGTTTCTACAAAATCACGCAGAAAACCACCTGTGAAACAAACCTTCTTCGCAAAATACCAACCATGACCATGACTTGATTGTAATCTATTTGTAGACCTTTAAAATGGAAGAACAAGATGAAATTTGCCCTTTCTAGTTTTAACTTATGTTAACGTCTTAATGGCGAATTTTATGGCAGGCGTTGTCGTTGGCTAATAGAGAGCTCTTTATGTGTGGGTTTTTCAATTTTTGTTTAATCTTCTATAGGGCGGTTTTGTGAAAAGTGTGTTATAATTTCTGCAAAACAAAAAAAATCGAAGTGTAACCAAACATGCACATATCGAGTGGTTTTGGGACAAATGTGTTATATCTAGGTAGAAGAGAGTGAAGCAAGTTGTTACCTGGTATCCTCCTACAAGATGAGCAACTATGCAAGCGTTAGCAAAGTCGACCAGCCAATAAGGCTCATAGAATCCAAAGCCCGTCAATAGGTTTCCAGGGGTATCAGCACCAAACGCAGCATATCCGAAGAAACCACAGCAAAGATAGCAAATGGCAGTGACAAGCATGCCCGCTGTGGAAGCCTTCTTCATCGTTACATTCTCAGGCGGTGGTGTTTTCAGCGTATCCTGCATTTCTCCAAGTTATCATGAACAAGCTGACCGAGAAAGCTATGCTCAAGTAGGCACTATGCCGCACTAATGATAAAATAAATACCTGTATCTCAAAAAGGATATTGCCAAAGTTGAATGCAAAGGCTACATCTCCAAAGGCTTCAGAGACGAGCCATACTTTTTCAGCTGTCGTGGATGCAGAAACTCCTGTGATACTGCCTTTTATTTTCCCATCACCTAAAATCACATAGATAAACATAAACTGCTCAGCAATTCAATCAGAGAATGTATATGTTGGCAATCGACAATAGAGTCGTTAGGCAAGGCCATACGGCCATACCTATAACTTTTGCAAATCCGAGTGCAGTTCCTATGGTGGAATAGGTGAAAGACATGGCTGCCGCAATGAATGAAAGCCATTCAAGCTTATGAAAATTAGGGATTTGAGACAACACAACCTGGAAAATGCCAAAAATTAACATGTATAGAGTGTCTCCATACGTGCATGACGCGCTGTGCCCTTCCTTGTGGTAGCAATTTGATTTTTGTATTGCTCTGTCATTGGAAGGAAAGCAACAATAATCCATATTTGAAGGACTTACGAAGACAAGAGGATGATTAGCAAAGCCTCAGTAATGAAATGCAGGCAGGAAATGACTAAAATTTCACGCATGATAGTGCAGAAAAACGCTGGGTCAGCAAACACAAAATCATACGGATTCATTGCTGATAAGTACTCTCCCTATAAGGCTATACCTCATGCTTATTGCAGAAGTGATCGTGTAAGCAATTCCAAAACCATAGAAGGATTCATGGACAATGAAGCTGCAAACCCGCATGCTGTTTTCTCCTGAAATGCATCGCATAGGTCAACCTCATACACTTTCTGCAGCAATCAACAACAAAAAAAGGGAAGGAGTTCTAGTAATTTCGTACTTTAATTTTCCATTGAATGATGTACGCAGAGAGAGCCAATACTAGCGTAAATCTTTCTAATAAAAACTGAAGACTATGTGTCCAGTTTAGGACCTATTTGGCATAACTTTTTCAAAGTGGTGCGGGAAAGCTTTTCATGAATTCCAAGGAAATAGTTTTGCAAAACGCTATAGAATTTGTCATGCCAAATAAGATTTTTCTCATTTAATCGATCCAAAACGGTTAAAAATTGAATCTATCCATAGATTTTCATCTAGATTATAACCTTCAGGCTTGAGCTAGATTAATCGCTGATATGCCAAACATACACTAAGCAAGGAACAAATTCAGCAACAGCAGTTCCTGATTGCAGTGAGATACTTACCCAAGTATGTTTTGACAGCTTCCTTGTATGATCCGTTTCGAACGGGTCCATGCTCGGGATGAGGGCATCTGTAGCAGTCAGATAGAAGGTAGGAGGAGAAAATAGTAACAGACCCCATAATGACCATTGACAAGGGACCAGCAATCCATCCCAGCTGAGCTACACACCACGCCAGCGACAATACCCCGGATCCAATTACGCCTGTTATTATGTGTGCAAATGCAGTCCACACACTCCCTTCCCATGAAAATCAGATCCAATTCAAAGATCAGCACAGGAAATTATCAGGAACCACACACATTTAAGCTATAATCTTGACACTGATCACATAGGTTCGTTTGATGTGATATACTACTGATTGCGCTTGTTTGCGATGGTAATAATGCATAACTCCTTGCGACAAATAACAAGAACAAGAACAAACAAAAAATGAATAATATAATATTTTATATATAGATACATAAATTACAAGATAGCAAGAACAAAATCTGAATAGTTGAACTGAAATGATTGATTCCTCGTTGCATCCTTTATGCTAAATTGTACCCAAAAGTGGAAACTAAAACAAAAACCCATGAAAAAAAATAAATTCTTTGGGGATGACAGAAATAACTTCAAGGTCAACTACGGCTGTAAAATCCCATCATCAAGAAGCCCAAATTTCCCCCTTTTCGTTTGTTGAAGGGATTGAAAAATTGCAAAATTAGATTGCAGTGACATGAGAAATAGAAAGAGGATACCTGTTCTCTTGAAAGGGGAATCTAGGTATGGTGCAACGGAAGCTGAAGAATATGAGGAATCGCAGTTATCTTCAAGTGGGAGCAAAAATTGGGTTCGATCCTCGTCTTCGGTGCCCACCATGTCTGATTGATCGTTCAAATTAGCAGTGTCCGAGGACGATTGAAGCAAAATTGAAAGCAAAAATGGGGGAATTGTGGTAGACGATCGACGAGGAAAACTGGAGACTGGAGAGGGAGAGTAGAGAGAGTGGCCCGACGTGGACCCGCCAACGCCAATATATTTGGCAAGTTTGCAAGTTGAAACTAAGCAAAAACTATTCCATTTTTGTTTTATTAAATGCTAGTGAAACATCAACATGGGCGAGAATGTTATCGTAAATTAATTAGCTTTCATAAATTTGCATTGACAAAAAAAAAATTACAAATTTGAAAAAATGTCCTTTTACTTTAAAAAGAAAGGGTGTTGCTATTGACATGTCTATATCTCGTCAAACAAGACTCCGATTTCTGAAGTTAGTAAGGTTTGTGTTGACATGACTAGTTGGTGTCGGTGAAGTGTTGTGTGTCAACTGATTCAACGCAATGTTGTTTACAATCAACACAGTACGTCGGTTGACGACTCCGGGAGTCCGTCTCGGTTGCCTTGAGTGAAGAATCGAATCTTCAGCTTTTGCAGGTTGCGACTTGCGAGCCAACATAGTACACCAGTTGTCGGTTGTCAATATGGCCAGTCGGTTTCGGCACTATGGTTATACTTATTAATAATAATATTATACTTATTAATAATAAGTATAATATTATTTTAAAATTTTAATAAAAAAGTTAATATTTTATAAAGTTTTTAACTCCTTAAAAACTTTATAAAATCATTTTCTCATTAATATTTTGAGACGAAGGAAGTAATATGCAATGGCGTTTGTCATGTATATACAATCATTTTCTCATTATTGGCATACCGATGCCGATTTCCTAAGTCGACAGCTAGGGGCATAATGAAGTTGCATCTACGAGTTGGTCACATCTATGAGCATGTCAGTATCGATCGACTCCCTATATCTGCACCATCTCTCAGTCCACCAACACAGGAAGTCGACATAGGCATTGTACGAGTGGCAATATTTCACCGTGCGAATAGTATGTTCGTTTGCAATGCCTAGGGCTCGACTTTATTTGCCTAATTTGTGTGATAGACGGCCGCCGAGCCTGTTGTATATGAGTGTGATTTTTACACCACAAAATTTTACTATATACACCATATATCTCATTTTTATATTTTTTTAAAATACACCCTACCCCTCTTGAGTCACAAACTTATCACTCAAGAGGAGTAGAAGTATGATTCAAAAGACACGGGTGTGGTGCATAGTAAATTTTATTAGTGCAAATATTATCTCCCGGAATAATTTAATACCCGCGTTAATATCAATCCGACTTGTCTATTATTCTCGGTATTTTCGATCATATTTATCTATTTTTTTTTCTCATTGATCGTTTATCTTTCGATCAAATTAATTTTCCCATTTACATCAGTCAACTCGTACATAGGTGACAAATAGCATTATCATTTTATTATCTCATTGATCATACAAATCATCAAACTATTTGATCCTAAAAAAATGCATATAACTAATTATATTTAAGGATTTTATAATCGTAACACCCAATATTGGGTGGGCATGATATATATATAAAAAAAACATCTAGATTCAAATACTTAATTAGGTATATATGTAATTATGCCGATTTGTATAAATCTTCAATTGTATTAAAATAAAAAATGGCAACATTACATTACAAATTACACAATTACCGCAATACATCTTCTACAACTTGTTTTATAACATACAGTATAAAACGTTAATCACATAAATATAAATATATATATTTATTTGGGGAAAAAACAGGCCTATCTACCGCCTAGCCTCCGCCACCTCCGGCGCCACTAGCGCCGCATCCTCCGCCACCACCAGCAGTGCCGCAGCCGGCCCCACCGCACGCAGCCGGGCCACCGCCCAGGCCACGGCCGCTGCGGCGTCGGCGGCCGGGCTGGGATGAGCCAACGGAGGGTGACTCTCGGCGGTGGCTGCCGTGGTCCCCGCAGGCCAGGATGACCACGGTCAAGATTGATACTGACACCACCACCGTGCATAGCAACCAAAGCAGGCCGCCGCCAGCGCCTCCGTAGATCGCCGGGATCCGGAGGAGGAGAGGTGTCGCCGGAGATAAATCGGGTCGGTGTGGATTGGGATTGGGTAGATCTCTTACCATGATGCCTAAATTGATCAAAAGATATCGTTAGGATATGAAGTTAATTAATATGTTTGATATAATATATATATATATTGGTGGAAGTGAGCAATTTTTATTTTAAAATTTTAATTAATAATTTCCCTCAACTTATCAACAACTAGGGAGTAATATTTTAATTATAACTTTAATTTAATAAAAGTATAGTATGGATTTAATAAATAAGGTGGGGATTTAGCCACCTATTGCAAACACACACTTGTTGAAGGCTAGGGATTGACTAGTGCACTTCTCTTGGTGCATGTGATTTTTTTTAAAAATAAATAAATTTATAATCTTAAAGTTATTCATAATATTCTCCGGGAGTGAGGGATAACTAGATGAATGGCCTACAACTCTTGCCATTGTCCATCTTGATCTTGATTTATATGGTCTCTTTATCTCCGTACATTCGTTTAAAAGGACGCTATCGAGTGCTGAATAGCTGGTTTTACTCATAATAGGGTATTTGTCTTGTATCAAAAAGAAAAAATCTGATTAAACTTAATTTGTATCATATAATGTAAATAAAAAACGTATTTACTTAAACTAAGAGTCACTCATTTAAAATTTAATCTATAAAATCAATTACAAGTAAGTGTAGTGGTGTTAGTACTATATCTATATTAATGTAGTTTCGAAATTCAAATTTTATTAAAAACATTGAGTCATTTGTGAGTAGTAGGATTAACCCCTTAATTAAATGAAAAACAATAATACTACGTACTTAATTTAAATGTAGATCGGTTGAGCCAAATCAAATTAGATTAAAAACAAAAAGAAAGTAGAGTCACAAATCTAAATCATCTATTACTACAATTATTAGACGACTTGTGAATTTTGATATAAAAATATATTTAATGGCAAATTTAAAATAAATTTTTTTAAAAAAAAACTAGAAGTATACCTATGAATTTCTTTAACGTACTCATCTATTGAAGCGAAATTGATATTGATTCAAGTGTTTTGCTCATTGATTAGTTTGAAAAATGGAATTTTACTAATGGACAAAATTGTTTAAGCAAAAGTACATAGTCAAATTAAACTTAACCATGAAAATACATGTATCAAGTATAACCAACTCACATTTATCCTTTGTATTTGACAATTTTTAGATATCACAGTACTTAATATATATTGTGGATTTTCTCAAAATAGTTCAAAGTTTCATGCATGCATATTGTATACTCCCTCTGTTAATTAAAACTTGTCGTTTACTATTCATGCACGTTTTTTTAGAATGATAAAAATTATATGAAATATTAACATTTTTTTAATTTGTTTTTATAAATTCATAATTAATAGTAATAAGTATGAAATTATTTAAAAAATATATTTTATATAGTTTTTAATACCTCAAAAAACGTGTATAAATAGTAAAACGTTAAGTTTTAATTAACGGAGGGAGTAGTATATATACTAATTACTGACCATTAAATTTATACATACATGTAATTAACTATGTAAGTTTTAAAAGAGTTAGTTTTTTTATTTAAAAAAGGATAGAAGTCAAGGAGAAAGGTTTGGGTATTATTCCCAAGTCCCAACAGAGCATATGATTATATGAATAACATTGCCGACCGTCACATGCACACATGAATTTTGCAACACTACACAGGAATCATAATATATGAGTTGAAAAAAATATATATATGAGTTGAAAATAATGCCAAAATATAAGAAATAGGGTAGACCTATATAAACATCACGGTCTTTCTATCCTATGTTCAAAGTATGTTATAAGATGAGAAGCTAAATTGAAAAAGATTCTCTACTAAAAAACGTAGATCTTAGAAATTTAATTAAAATTTGAAAAATAAGAGTCGTAATAATTAACTTATTTTTTTAAAAAAAACAATTAGATGATCGAATTAGGTTCTATCAATAGTTATTTTAGAGCATCTTTGTTGTGAACTTAAAATGTAATTAAATAGAGGGGTTTTCTCTAAATAGAGAAGTAAGAGGGTAGGCAGTTAGAAGAAGGAAGTGGCTCTTGTAAACAACTTAAATAGTTGAATGTGTCCAGTTGTAGATCATCTTTCGAAGCAATCAAATTCCATTTTCTGAGAGATAAGTTTTTCTTCTCTTCCTTGAATCTGAGTGTACTTGAGTGTCTTCAGTCTTCACCATGATTGGTTAAATCAATATGGTATTAGAGCGTCAGGAATGATCGACTCGATTCATCATCCTCTTTGGTTGATCAAATCGACATGTTCTCTGCATCTATTTGTCATCGTCGTTTATGATCTGTCGAAACGATCACCATGGTTGAAGAACGATCATATGATCGAGAACGACAACGAAGCAAGCTCATCACTGCTACAGATCTCCAGAATCCTCTTTTCATCCACCCGTGGGATAATTCTGGTATGATCTTGACTTCAGTTCAATTAACTGGTGATAACTTTCGTAGATGGAAGAAAGCTATGTCAAAAGCTTTGTTTGTCGAAAATAAATTGGGATTTGTCGAACGATCAGTTGTTGAAACAGCAGAAAACTCAAATATTTGGACTAGGTGTAACGATATGGTCTACTCTTGGATATTGAATACTTTCTTAAGGAAATCTATGCAACTCTTGATGAATTTGATAGTGTGAAACATATGTGGGATGACCTGACTGAGAGCTTCGGTCAAAGGAATGGTCCTTTGCTGTATCAACTCAAAAAATAGCTGCAAAATTGTGAGCAACAGAGCACTAGCATCACAGAATATTTCACAAAATTGAAGGGGTACTGGCAGCAATTGTCAGGGCTTATACCTCCAATCAGATGTACTTGTGGTCAATGTGAATGTGAGCTCAATGCCAAAATTGAAGCTGCTGAAAATGAGGAAAAAAACTCATGAAATTTCTAATGGGTTTAAACAATCAGTATGCAGCTGCAAGAAGACAGTTCTTGCTTCAAACACCCTTTCCGCCGGCGAGTTAGGCTCATTCCTTGCTTTTACAAGATGAGTTAAGCACCAAGACGATGGAACTTGAAGTGAAGTCAGATACCACAACATTATTGTCGAAGAGAGATGCTAAATAAACCGAGAAGGATGGATCTGATCAGTCCAAGAGGAGGAAATGCAGTCACTGTGATGGGACTCATCCAACTGAGAAGTGTTGGGAAATCATTGGCTACCCATCTTGACATTCAAAGAGTAATTACAAGCCTCAAGGAGCAAAGCACACTACTAAGTCAAAGAAGGGACATTTTCGTGTAAATGCTACAACTAACCGTTCTCATGAAAGCTCCATGAAGATGTTTCATGGTCTATCTGAAGATAACTAGAAGTTAATGACCTCCCTTCTTCAATTGATGGGCCAGTAGAAGGATAAAGGCTCAAATGTCTATATAGTAGGTACGACATATCATTTTTGTTGTAATGTCTCTGGCTTTGATGATGCTTGGATCATAGATAGTGGTGTCACCCATCATATGACTCATACCAAAACAATCCTGAAAAACTTAACCCCAATTTCTTATCTTTCTACCATTCATTTTCCTGATGGGAGTACCAATCTCATAACTTATAAAGGTGCTGTCTCATTGTCTCAATTGACCTTATCCAATGTTCTTTACATACCCAGCTTCAAGCTCAACTTAATGTTTGTGATCTCTCTTATTCTTGAATATAAGTTTGATATTAACTTCAGGGATAATCTGTGTATTATTCAGGACCATGCAAGGACGAGGGTGATAACTGTTGGTAAAGACATTGGAGGACTATACTACCCTATCAACGAGTCATAAAGGAGGAAACTTTTATCCATAACTTTTTCTACAAATTCCATACCACATACTCTACCTTTGTTTCTTGAAAATTCAAATTGTAAGTCTGATCTAAGTGCTCTCTGGCCCATTAGACTTGGTCATGCTCCTACAAGCAACCTTCGAAATGTACCTTGCATTCAGAAAGACATCAATAACATGTTTGATTTTACGTGTATTGTTTGTCCTTTGACCAAGCAAACTAGAAAAAGTTTCAATTCTAGTACATCTCTTGTTGCACACAATTTCGGATTATTGAATTGTGATCTATGGAGGTCTTATGAGACACCTACCTGCAATGGTCATAAGTATTTCTTGACCATTGTTGATGATAGGAGCAGAAATGTGTGCTTTGCTCATAAAATCCAAATCTAAAACATCAACTCTTCTCTAATGCTTTATCACCAGAATTGAAACCCAGTTTGATGCCACTGTAAAAAGGCTCAGAACAGATCAAGACACTGATTTTTTCAATTTAGATGTCACCTCTTTTCTCACCTCAAAAGGCATCATCCATGAAAGCTCTTGCACAACCACACCTCAACAAAATGGGAAGGCAGAAAGGAAACAAAATTTGGATGAGAATTTGCAGGTCTAGATATGTGGTAAGGCTGAGAATAGTGGTGATATGGTCTAAAAAGACTAATTTGTCTACTATACATTGTTAACTTCCCTAAACGTGTAATGAATATAAACTGTCTGAAAATGACAATGATATTAGGAGTCAAAATATATAATGCTATCAACTTTAATACCCTTAATTGCATTATTTAATCATGCAAAGGTTGTCACATTTCATTTCAATATTTTGAATATTAAGTTTTAGTGTTAAAAGTATTTCAGTTCTCAAAGTGGTAAGCTATAACCGAGCATGATGAGATAATAACATCCTTCATCAAAACATTTGTTTCATATAATACCAAATCACAAAATCAATTGTAGAGTTCCGCTTAATCTTTTTTTTTTTTTTTTGCAGAAGTTGGGCTAGTGCCCTTTTATTATAATCAGAGAAATAAAGTTATTCCCTTATATTGGGTACATCCATGGCAATGTCATAAATAGTAATTGGGTACATCCACTTAATCTTTTGTGCTAAAAAAATACAAAATAAATCCAATATAATAAGTTAATTCGACCTTAAACAAAATTCCGTAATCATAGATATGTTATGATTAAAGAAAAATGGTAGTTATCAGTCAGGAATTGGATTCCATGAATTTGACCATTAAATTCATGGGTGAAGTTGAACAAATCTCAACCGTAAAAAACATAACTGACGGTTAAATTTGCCCCCTTTCTTTACCCCACTCCATCCCCACCTTTTTTTCTTTTAATTATTTATTTTGAGTGCAAAATTTAACTTTACCTTGAATTTAAACACCAAATTCATAAGATCCAAACCCAATCAGTTATGATATTACATACATTGTAGATTGCATGTGAATCGTGATACAACTAGTCTGCCATTTAATGCCGACAATAACCATACACTTATTTTGTTTAGAGTTCCACAGTGTATACATTTTTACCATCATGATATACTTTTGCCATTTTTTTCCTGCTCATTTGAAAATGATTCCGCACACAACTCCTAGTTGATTCGAATTGGTAGAAAATACTGTATTTTTTTTTGGTCGAAATTGGTAGAAAAGATTTAAATATGAGCGATTCTTTTAACTCAATTTATTTCGTTTATAACATCAAAGATCGAATATGCATGTTGATTAATGGACCTAAAATCTCATAAAAAGAAAACATAATTATATTATTCTCGCCTTTCTACTAAAATGAAGGGGATGAAGGCGCAAGAGATACTAATTTTTGGTGTGAGTAATACGTACGTATATGGAGCTCGATCGATGGCTATAAAATAGGGTTGTTGTTCGAGCTGAACAAGTCGAGTACTCCTTTTTCATATTCAGCGATCTTTTATAAATGAATGTGATCATACTCAGGTTGTTTAGCAATTAAATAAACAAGTTCGAACCGAGCTTTATTTTAAATATTAAACAAATTTACTTGTTTATGATATAGTAACTTAAAAATAATTTTATAAATTCCATAAAATTTGAACTTGAACCGAGCGGAGCCAAGATTTGAAACAAGCTTAAAAATGTGCTCATATATACATCTTAACTATAAAGATGCACCACATTAAACAATGTCATATCTTAGGGATGCTTGTGTAAATGTGTTGAATTTTATTCATTTTCTGGGATCAAGAACAATGAAAGTGAGTTGGAAATTGGAATCTAATTCTTGAAATGAAATCTAGTGTTGATTTTAGGGATGTTGGAGTAGCACAATTCATATCAGAATATTATGACTTGAATGGAATCTTATTTCTAAACTCTTTTTTTCAAATAAATAAATATTTTTTTCATAAGATTAGAAAAAAAAAATCTAATTACAAATGACACCTTTATTTGATAAATTGTGAGGCTGAAAGAGCAATAATCAAGCAATCCAAAGCAAAAAAAAAAAAAAAAAAAAATCTAAACAAGCACAACAACAACAGGTTAGCCCAGTGTACATGAAAGTCGAGGAAGACTTGAGGATGAACTGAAGGTTGTGAGACTAAGGGCATGTTTAGCGCGCTAGAGAATAATCTAGTTTAAGATTGTAATCTAGATTAAGATTTAAATCTAGATGAACTTTTTGATGAAATTTTAGCTTTTGTGGATAGATTAAAAGAGTAAATATTCTTATTTGACATGATCAATTACATAGAGTTTTGTAAAATTGTTTTTTCGAAAATAGCAAAAACTTTGCTACAACTCCTTAAAAATTCCAATAAGTTTGTGTCAAACAGACCCTTATGCATCATCATCTACCATTAGCGTTGGGAGAGATGGATAGCATAAATCCAGAAAGAAACATCTCTTAGGAAATGGTGGATACTGGATACTATTTTTTTACTTGAAATTTTTTTTTTTGACAAATATTGCTGTAAATAAAAAATTTGAAAGCGAAAATCGGTTTTGAGCGGAAACAAAGACGATCAAAGCTAGAAATCAAATGAAATCGAGAAACATACAAGCGAATATGAACATAGAGCGATTTTACGTGGTTTGGCTATGCCTACATCCATGGGGCCTCAAGAGTGGGTCAAATCCACTAGAAAGAGTTCGTACAAGGACACATCAAGCAGAAATTAATACAAGATAAACCTAGATCTAAGCATGTATGTGATCAGAAAGTAAATGAGAAAGGAAATCCCACTGTGTGGGAACCAGAAGATCGAAAAAAGTGTTCGATCCTCAACCCTAGATCGCCTGGAAGGAAGAGCGGCCACCCAATGCTCGAGCGTTGGAACTCACAACACCTCCAAGGGACGCCGTCGGCCACCTTCTTCTTGTACCTTGCTCGAAATCGCTGGTCAATGAGATGGAACACCAAACCATAGAAACCCTAGCGAAGCATTCTGAGAGAACTGAAGAGGCAAGCTAAAGAAGTGAGGTGAAACAAGCGGTTCTCAAGCTTTTATAGCTAGGTCAACCATAGAAGCACCCAGCAAAGCCAAAACGCAGTGTTTCATCAAATGAAGGAATTCGAGCTTGAAGGCGGCTACCAGCATCTTTTTCATCAATCATATGGCTTCCGTATGGGCGTAAGCCCAATCAAAATATAACCTCCCACACACACACATAAATATATATATAGACACACACGATGTATTATCACACCATATATTAGTTATAACTTTGTTAGAGGATCAAGCTCGAGCTCAATTCAACTCAATCAAAGTTAAATCTGATATATGCATCCATACATAACATATACATATTATAGGTTATATCTTTATGTGTATGATCATCATATGCACATACATGTTAGAATCATACACACAATATTACATGCAACATGCAAAACAAGACATAGGAAAGTATCACATATCATTACACTTACTCTGGTTCAAATTGGGTTGAATTGTTGGAAGTTGAAACTCCACACATACCATCGTTCAACTCAATGAAAAAGCAATAAAAGGATGGATCAGATCATGATACAACAAAGAAAAACCAAGCATTAATCCAAAGCAAAAAAAGTTGCAAAAAAAAGATCTAAACAAGCACAACAGCAACATGTTAGCCCACGTGAAAGTCGAGGAAGACTCGAGGATAACCTGAAGGTCGTAAGACTAACACGCATTGTCATCAACCGTTAGCGTTGGGAGAGACGGATAGCATAAACCCATCCAGGAAGAAATATCTCTTAGAAAATGGTGGATCGATACTATTTTTTTTACCTGAAACCTTTTTTCTTTTTTGACAAAAAATTGCTATTTGGTTCAAATTAGGTTGAATTGTTGGAAATTGAAACTCCACACAACCATCCCTCAAAACTTCAACTCAAAGAAAAACAAGTGTATTTTTTTTCATCCCTTTGGAGTTGAAATGAAAAGGCCAAACCGAGATAGGAATGGAGGGTGAGAACTTTGATTCCTGAATCTGACTTCTTTATTTCCCAAACAAGTCTACCAAATACCAATTCAGTGTCCTTTTCATTTCACTCTTATTCCTTGACAAACATGATTACCTCACACCTTCACATCCAGCTATCCTCTCTGGGTGCCATCTCTCTAGTGCTACCACCAAAGTAGTTATATACGCTGCAAAGTCGGGGGGATGTCTCCGAGATCTCGCTTCTAGTACCATCCTACCTAGCTTATGAGCCTAACGAACTCGGAAACCTGTCTGATCCTTTGGCTTGTTTGGTCTCCTAGATGATGGTGCCACTCGGGATCAAGGCATCCTTGATGATGGTCACAATCCCGCTCTTGATGAAGTACCCGTCGGTCTCCCTGGCTGCTTCCTGCACGTCGTCGCTATTGATGATCTGCATTGGACATAGATATGTGGATGGAGTTAATACGAAAGATGAACCGAACTGCACGAGTGAAGGAAGTTGCAAAGAGAAACAAACCTTGACGTTGTCCCCAATACGAGCATTCTTGTCGATTATTGACCTCTTGATGTGAGTGTTCTTGCCAATGCCGATTGGCACCCCGCCCTTTGCAGCCAGGAATCTCTTGTCGGAGTCCGTCTGCAATACATGACCGAAGAATGTTGATACATTTGATACATATAAACTTTACATATCGAGAAAAGAATGTGGCAAACCTCGTAATAATCCGCTCCCATCAGAAGTGTGTCCTCTATGATCGCACCCTCCGAAATGCATGACCGAAGCCCAATAACAGAATGGTGGATTTTGCAGTTCTGCAAGCAGAAACATTCAAATGATTCTCAAAGATTGTTAAAAAGGTTTCCTTTGAAAATTTTAAATGATCATCTGAAAGGGATGATTTAGGCTGAGATCCTCTATAAATCATTGATATTCTTGGAGAATCCTTTACCTTTATCACACAGCCTTCGCCGATAACAGAATCGGTAACATCAGCATCAAGCATCTTCGAAGGAGGCAAGTACCGAGGTTGTGTGTAAATGGGAGCAGATCGGTCGTAGAAGCTTAGAAATTGCACCAAAACAGAACAGCATTTTAAAGTGTCAGTAAAATGGGAAATAGAAAGAACAACAATTGACTACACGAAACCACAATTGAGTACCTAAAGTCAGGGACGGGCTTCTTTGTGATACCGAGGTTGGCATTGTAGAAGGCCTCAATGGTTCCGATATCTTCCCAGTAGCCATCATACAAGTATGCTTGAACCTGGAAAAATTAGGTAAGAGTTTTATACTTCCACTGTGGTTAAGAATCAAGGAAGTGACGAAACGAAGAGATGCAACATACTCTCAACCCCATGGAAGTCGCGCCAGGAATAACTTCGCTCCCAAAATCGTTTGCATCCGGGAATTTATCTCTGAGCAAATCTAGCATCACATTTTTGCTGATGACATATATGCCCATACTAGCAATGTACGGCATCTCTTTCGCCCTTGCATCGTCGAGGCCTAATATGGTTGTATCAACCTGAAAAGCAGCTCAGCAACATCATTCAAGAAGCCGAAAAAAATATAGCAAAAAATACACAAAATCATACCTCCATAGCTTTCAATTGGTCTCCCTTTGGTTTCTCCGCGAATTCAATGATCTGACCTTCCTCGTCGATCTTCATCAACCCAAACGCACTTGCGCGTTTTTCGTCTATTGGGAGCGCAGCAACGGTGATGTCAGCATCTGTCTCGCGGTGAGCTTGGACAAACCTCTCGTAATCCATTCGGTACAAATGGTCACCAGCCAGTATCAAGTATTCAAGGACATTGTGCTCCTCAAACAGCCACAAGTACTGCCTAACCGCATCAGCGGTGCCCTGTGATCATCAAACAACATTACGAATGATCACATCATTTTCTTCCAACAGTAAAAACATCGATAAGTACTTCAACTACCTGGAACCAATTCGGGTTTTCCGGGCTCTGTTGAGCAGCCAAAACTTCGACAAAACCCTCATCCTTGTACCCGCCCATGCTATTAGCATACGAACGCGAGAGGTGGCGGTTAAGAGACGCGGAATTGAACTGCGTCAGCACATAGATTTTGGAAATGTTGCTGTTCAAGCAGTTGCTCACTGGAATGTCAATCAGCCTGTAATTCGCCCCAAGAGGAACTGCGGGCTTTGCTCTCTTCTTCGTAAGAGGGTAAAGGCGAGTACCCGCACCGCCTCCAAGAATAATACCAAGAACACTCTGCATTGTTATAAAACACAGCTCAGATACTCCATTCAATTTCAAGATGCATACACATTTGAGTAAGAAAACAAGCACAATTAGGCTAATCATAAAGTGATTGTGTGGGATGTAAGTTAACTCATGGATTTAAATTTGTTAGCCATAAAAATTGAGGGCAAAGTAGACATTGGACAACCTTATTTAGCACATCGAGGCATAGAAACGTTGGAAAAGGTGTTCATGATAAGATATGATCTCCATCTTGAAACGTTACATAATGCTTTTAACAAGATCTTGAAGTAATGGCTCTCAATTTTTAAAGACTATACTATGAGTAAGAAAAAAGGCACAATTAGCGTAATCATAAAAAAGGCAATTTTAGGGTTTTTTAGCCCGGGGTAGCTTCGCATAGTAAGGAGGTACTCATCACTTAAAAAAAATAATTACTCTTAAAGAGAAACATGAAACTTAAGGGCCTAAGGGGGTCTGCGGGGTCCATCGGCCCCCTTGCCTCCTGGACCTCCTAGGTATCATCTAGGCATCCGAAGCTGACCTCGTTTAAGTATGAAACGGTGTCGTTTAGGACCAAAACGGCTTCGTTTGAGGATCTACCGCTGTAAATGGCATCAATTGAACTGTAAAGTGTAAACACAAAAGCAAACTACCCCCAAAGGGGGAGAAATGGCAGAATCACACAAACACGTAAACACAAATCGAAACATGAAACGAAATTGTCATTTATGCGTTAATCACAAAAATCAAATCAAACCAAAACAAGAGATCTGAATCCGAAAAAAAAAAAAACAAATTGACGATAGAGATTAATCGGATTAAGAGATTCTCACGCGGCTAGCGTCGGGGTCAAGGCACGTCTTGGAGTTCTTCGAATCGGAAACAGCCTTGGGAGAAACGACGATCGGAGCCATCCGGTGAGCGCTCCGGCTCGAGAACGCCGAATTCGACTGAATCCTATCTCCGGTGAGGCTCGACGACGAGAATGCGAGGCCAGCGTAGGTCGATTTCGCCTTAGAGGTGGAATTGGTCGGGGAGGAAGACGACGATAGGCTCGCCGGCGCCCTCAACGCTCCGATCGCCGCCATAGCTGCCATGGATTCTCACTCTCCCTCTCTCTCTCTCTGGTTCTCTTAATTGGATTGATGGAGAGTGTTGAGAAATGAGAGCGAGGGAGTGGAGATGAGAGTGGCGAATAGCGAGGGGAGATCCGTGGGGAGAGTGAGAGGGGTTGGAGTATTTATGCACTAATCTCTACTAGCCCTCCACGTCTCACGAGTATCATGCATTCTGGTTTGGCTTTTACCATGGGGTTTTTTCGGTATTACGATTTTGCCCTTTGAGGATTTCTTGTACAAGTCATATATCATCACCATTATTTTTTATTTAAACTAAAAATTAAATGATACGTTCCAATATTATAATCTTAATAATAATAATAATTAATTGATATAACTCGACACACGTTTGCTGGCCTCTATTAACGACTCGTCGGATATTTCTCATCTTCTAATGAAAATGTGATTCGGTAGAATCATTATACCTATTTGACAGTATTTTTCCAAAAAGGTTCTATTGGAGCTTAACTGATCTAATCGACTCTCGATTGTATCAATTATATCTGACAAAATCATATCAGTTTAATTACTTTATTTGAAAAAAAAAAATGAACAAGATTTTCCTCATCTTTGCTCTAAAAATGAATAATTTTTGTTCACTAAACTTTAACCATTTGTAAAATACTTTCATATGCTCTCTCATCAGCTTACGTTCCTAACTCGGTCTAGCTTGATACTATACCTAAATTCCAAAGCCTTATAAATCATTAGTGTAAACACTTTATCTCACAACAAATACAATAATGATGTTGTGAGCGATTTATACATAACTGATTCAAACTCCGCTCATATTGTCAAACGTTTTTTTTAAGATCCGTGTAAGGATAACAAATCTAAAAAAATGTAGGTGACATGACACGGGTCTTAAGAGAGATGAGGTGGGGTATTTATATTTTTTTTGGTTCCGTTATCTTTACTTAATTAATTGTAATTAATGAACATGTACAAATATTGGTAATTTTTTTTGGGTTGGCCAAATTTGATACATGTAAAAACATGCACTTAATTTAATTGATTCAAAATATGAGAATGTCCAAAAGGGTTAGAGAGGAATATGCCCCTGAATCCGTTGGAAATTACACAATTAAAAATGGAATGGTCACAACTGACAAGTTCACATGTAATTTGATCTTCAAAGATGATAATTCCAAAATAGGGAAAATAGGGAGTTGTAGTAACTTTTAATGGAGTACTCTATTTTTTTAATACATAAATAAAATCATTTTCTTGTGGAACTGTCAAATGAAACTTATTGGTTTTCCTATTTTTTTTTTAAAAAAAAACTTATTGGAACAATAAATAAAACATTAGAAAGGGAAAATAAATATGAAACCGTGGACGTCACTTCATGCGTATAATGGAATATTAAAAAAAAAATTTATAAGAAAAGGATTCTAAGTCGTTTAATTTTTTATACTCCGTATAAGAAAAAGATTCTAAATAGTTAGAACCTTATTTATTGACTCAAGACTTTTGAGTGCATCCTTATAGATAAAGTCTAACAGAACTAAGTGATTTCAGAGTTCCGTCAGTTGGATGTGGTAACTCAAGTATGTGTGACCTTATCAGTCATTTAATTTTTTTTGTTGAACCTTTTTCTCTTGAAGCTTTGTGTTTTAATCCTTTTATTTTCTTAAAGCTTTGATGTGATATATTTTGTTTATGGCGATTTGTTCATTTTTTTAATAAGGAAAGGTTTTGGATTGTGTTAGACTCTGCTGACCTACCATCTAATAGCGTCCTTACATACGGGATCACATAGCTCTAGATGAGAGTGACGATAGATGCAGAATCCATCGAGAACCTAAGATGTCCAACCTTGTCCGCTACCTGGTTGACTTCTCGAAATACATGGTTGTAGGAGACTTCAGTGAAACTCTAGATCAGGATCAAAACATTCGTCATCACCGTCTCGATTTCGCATAGGCAAGTCTAAGATCTCTTGATTGAGTTGATAATCGGCAGGCTATCCCCCTCAATCGTGATCTTCGTAAGCCCTATCTCCATAGATGCAACTAGTCATGAGTGAAGTGCCGATGCTTCTGTCATCAGTGCAAAAACAAGCCCATACAAAAAGGCGTCACAACTCACAACCCTTAACATATAAAATTGATCTTGAAAACCCTTTCAAGGGTTCAGTCGCTTTCTAGGGTTTGGGTTAGTTTCTGATTCTTTGATTTCTTCTTCATCGCAATGTATTTGTTTCGATTGTTCCCAATTCTTCAATTATTGTCCCAAGAGTCTTTCTTGCTTTTGTATGTCCGTAAAACTTTAATTATCATATATTATTTTATTCCTTATAGTACAAATTCACCACCACCAGGTTGCTAGAGAGGTTTCCTGGACTTAGCAAGTTTTGAGAAGATTTATGAAGTGATTTGCTTGTGATGCTTTCCTTATGTGTCTGATGTTACTATAATTCTTTCTACCTCTCTATCCATTTTTTTGTTATGAGATCAAGTGTATGCTTACAAAATTTGTTCATCATTTGATTCTATCGGTATATTTCAAATCTATTTTTGTTTTTTTAAATAATTTGTAATCCCTCTATTTATTTTTAAAAATTATAAAAATATATATATAAATATATTAATCTTTTAATTAAATTTTGAAATAATTTCATATTTATTAATTTATATAATTATTTTATAAAATGAACTAAAATTTTTAATATTATATATATTTTATTATTATAAAAAATACTCCATCTGTTCGGCAAAACTTGTCATTTTAATATGTTATTTTTGTTAAAAAAACTTGTCATTGTAGGTATTTTGCCCTTCACTTTAAAAAAATGTCATTGATATGATTGATGTTTTGTTAGTTGTAGTTTTTGATAAAGTAAAAAAAGAGGGTAATAATTGAGGGTAAATTAGTACATTTGTTAATCGCCTTAAAACTCGTAAAAGAAGTTAAAATAACAAGTTTTGCCGAACGGATGAAGTATATATAAATGATAAATACTCCGTAACTTATTTAAAAAAAAAATTAAGGGAGTAGGGAGGAGTGTAGGGTGCGTAACTGGTTTGGAAAAGTGACAGGCGATCCATCCCGACACCGTAAGAGTAAACGACAAAACGTTAAGCGCCGTGGATGTCTCCTCGGATGTTCATTTCCCCCATCCCCGTTGTCACTCTACCCAGCTCATCATGCTCTCTCCTCCCTTCCTTTTTTTCTTTCTGATTTTACGTTATTATTATTATATATTATTATTTTATTTTTTTCCGTTTGTTTGGTACTTGGAAATTTGAAGGGTTAACTTCACTTTGGGGCATGTTGTATCCCAACAGAAACTCGTGTCGTTGGTGCCTATAGGATATAGGGTGGGGTGGAGATGGCAATATAATGTAACGACAGGGGTATTTTTGTAACTTCAACTACCTATAGATGCATGCATTGTACTACATCCGTTCGGCAAAACTTGTTCTTTACTATTCACGCACGTTTTTTTTAGAATGATAAAAACTATATAAAATATTCATTTTTTAAAAAAAATTTTTTAACAAGTTTGTACCTATTAATAATAACTACAAATTTGTTAAAAAAAATTATTAAAAAAACTAGATCCACATCACCAAACACAGTGGCACTAACTCTCAACATAATTTACCAATGACCCATTTCTCCAGTGGTAAGGGAGAGGTAATCCTTTCAAAAGGTCAAACATAATTCAAAATTTGTCAAGTGAGAGTAATTAAATTTAAACCATATTTATTCATCAGTTCCGAGTTTTTGTAGTATTAATTTACTTTTTTTTTATCTCTCGAGCTCTATTTTAATCTTTTACTATTTTTTTCACTTTTATTCGTGAGTCCGAATCTTAGATTTTTACCTTTGTATTATATATATAATATAAATAAATTATTCATATTAAAAAATAAAATAATTTAATGCTATTATTAATATTATTCATCAATAATAAAAATATTACTGTATGAAATAAATTTATTGTTTTAACGTTCAAAATATAAAATATGAGCATCTATCGAATCAATTTTTTTCTTAAAACATATCCATAGGGTGTCTGTCTACATATTCAAAATTAATTTTTATTTTATTTTATTAAGTTTAGATGGTTAAAATGGGTAGCAAGTTACAACATACTACATTGTGTAGCATAACCTCGATAGCTATGGTATAAGCCCCATTTTATGGTCCCTTGTATAAGGTTCTTCTGACTCGGCTCATAGTATTTATTTATTTTTCCCACTTTTTATCATAGGTGGCACCAGAATTCAAAAGACGTTATGCAATGAAAAAAAGACTAGTAGGAAATTAAAAGTGTAGCAGTTCCCTTGACTTGTTGTCTTTGTAACCGAAATGATGAAGATGTTGCACATGTTTTGACAAAATGTCATCACACGATGATGCTCATACAACATGTATAGCCACAGATTGAGAGTATCATACACACCACGCATACGACAGACAAACATATGAACGAAATCATTACTGAAATCTTTGAGAAGCTAAGTGCAACCCAAAAAACAAAATTGACAATTTTATGGTGGAGCATATGGACAATTAGGAACAAGGTTATATTTGATAACCAAATATTCAAGAACAAAAAACAAGAACAATACTTGAAGTATCAATTACAACAATGGGAGGAATTAAAGAGGAAATTCTAGGAAGAGATTGATCACAAAGAAAAAAAAAAGAAACCACAAATACAAAGGAAAAGGAAAAACCTTAGTTGAAAGAAACCAATGGTGGGATATTACAAGCTTAATTTTGATGGTTCCCTCTTTCTCTCAAGTGAATCATCGACGGGTGTGGTTATTCGAGACCATTGTGGCAGGGTCGTCTATTGTCGTGCTTCTATTTGCAGCCGAGTCTCAGCTTTGAAGGCTGAAGCGCTTGCCCTTCACATGGGGTTACAAGATGTTCGCCAGATGGGGATTGCTAGGATCGAGGTCGAAGATTATAGTCTTGTAGTCATCAACACCATCAACAACATCCAGAGTTGTCTTTGAGAGATAAAGATGATCCTTATGGATGTCAAAAGACTTCTCTTAGGTTTCGACAGTGTCTCCTGTTCCCATATCTCCAGAAAGATCAACCATGTTGCTAACAAGTCCGCCCAACTCAGGCACTCTCTTCATCACAATTTCCTTTTCCTCATCCCGCGCTACATGATCTCGTTCGGAAGGACACAATTGGGTGGTGAATCAGCATGGCCTGAAACCACCCGAATTCTATAAAAATAAGTAAAAAAAAAAAAAACCTCACCAATAAATTTGCTAGTAGGCATATTATTGTTAAATTTGTAACCAACTCAAATCACAACAAAATTAGGCGATTCAAACCTGAGAAATTTTAGGGTAAAAGAACCTTCGGAATTCGGATTGGGGTTATCAGGGAGAGAGGGAGAGGTCGTATAAATGAAGATCCTTTGGGGATGGCAGTACATATAAAAATCATGGTAGGATTCAGGAATCTCAGGGTATGGGTCACCCTTCCCTATGTCTTTTTATAAATATTCCATGCTCAAAATTGACTTCTTTTGAGACCAGACCATATGATATATTATGAACCAACGGCTCTCCTTTGCTATGCTTTCATGTGATGTGGGGCTTCGCTCTTCACTCTTAAGTCACTCACAACTGCCAAACATAGCCTAAACAACACATCATCTCGTTTAGGCTTTTTTTTGCTAGGCAATGAAAGTTTTTCCAACCACTCACAACAGATTAATACAGTATAATTTAATTTTGAGGAAGGATGAGTTGGCATTGGTGAACCCAGTAAGGTCATATAATGGTGAACAAAATGGCTGATGCCATGGATGGCTATACGATCGGTAGTCCGACACGATGACGGCTGAACCATCGAAGTGCTACTAGTGACCAAAAGGGCTACCTTCTCATATCATATGAACTCTCTACAAGGCACACAAATGAAGCCATCCACAATGCTAGACCCGATACACTTGAGAAAAACATGTTAAGAGAACCAAAGTAATTCAATGAGGCTGCAGTCTCGAGTTTCCTTTGCTACTTACAAGTTTATGTTTCACGCCTTTGAAAGAAAAGGGGGGAAAAAACGAAAAGAGTGCACATTTTCACAGATTTTTGAACCATGGTGATCACATTTAACCAAGTAAAGAAACACGGAAGCTGAACACAAACAGCATATGAAGCACAGTGGAAGCCTTAGATGTGGTGGGCTTTCAAGAACAACAGCCACCTACTTGAGAAGTCGCGGTTTCCCTGCCTGCCGAGGATCCTGGAGCTCCTCCATATCCGACCTTGATGCCATAAGACTGCAAAATGGTATACAATAGTAATGCTGGTAACGAAAGAATCAAGTGTGATATGTTTCCATTAATACAGTATGGTGACTTTGTGAATGATGATGCAGAATATGCATTCGGTCCAGTGTAAATTCCATTCCTTCCGATACAGTTAACTGGGTTTATGAGTCTTCTTATTGTTCCAGAATGATAGCAAAGAACATCTGGCTTTATTGGCCGCCACACACTACTACAAGATTTTAAAGTGGAGCTTTGAAAAAGGAAATAAGCATGAATATAGACAGATTCATAAAAGTAGAGCATCTAGGCATATAAGCTAGTATCTATTTTAGCTGTGAGTAATAGATGTGACGGTGGATAGTTGAATAGGGCATTGGCTGCATCATTCAGCAACTCATGATAGCTGACAATGATAAGCACATGAGTTTCGGACTGGGAAAGCTGTCTCATCCACTTGGTGTTGGATAATTGGACACAGCGTTCCACCCCAACGCCTGTCATGGTGTTGCTTAAAAGATTTGCAGTGGAGAAGTTATCAGCCATTTCAGACACGATGCTACAGCTGAGAGCTTATCATGATAAGGATTGAGGAGACCAAGAGGACAAAATCATTGTAACTCCATAGTTCACTATTAGCTAGGAATTATGTAAAGGGTAAACGGAGTTTCAAGGTTGCAATGAGGACGTGGGTAGGTAATACACAGGACTATCTCCGAAGCAATCTCCCCATCAGATTTGCCAGACCAGACCCAGGTACCGAAACCCAAATGGTAATGGAGGGCCAGCCAATTTGTTCAAGTCCATGAAGTAGTCAAGTTAAAGCGCAACAATGTTCCCAAATTACTAATACAAGGACTATCATAACCTCATGTAAGTAACAACCAGATTAAGCTCTCCTGCCTATCCGAGCATGTCTTATTAGCCCAACAAGTGACAGGCAGACCTGAGCAACTTGGCCTGTCATCTTTTTGGGTTGCTGTTGTAGCAAATCACTTCCCTAGTTATCAGGCCCCTTGATGAGCTCCTGTGTGTCTGACCTCAGATTTGGTGGCACAAAAGTGAATTTGAGATTTGAAAGATATATGCAAATGGAATGGAAGAAAGGCAGAAACTTGAAAGACAAGGATGAAGAAACAAGAAGAATAATGACAGCCGGAGAAAGTGAAACAGAAGATAGCCAAAAGAGGATCGAATGTGGAGACGACAACAGAAAAGGATAGCGTCTGGGGATAATCAGACACTGTCAGGGAAAGATAAATGGAAAGTTGTTAGCAGAGGGAAAATATGTGCAAATTTCCTTGAGGCCAGAGCAAAGTAGTCATGTTGGGCCAACTCAACAGTTTACCCTATACAATTAGGTGTAATCCCATTCAAATTTTATAATGTTGATCCCTTGACTCTAAATATCTTTGCAAGGACCATTTGGCAATGTACCAGCAAACCTAGAAACCAAACCACATCTTACAAACAATAAGTGAAGTCCCACCACCAGTAGAAGCATGGTATCAGTTAGGTGATCACTCTACAAAATGCCCTTGCCTTGCAGATAATTCAAAATTTGCAGGACGTGCATGAATGAAATGCAACCACCATTTCTAGATGTAGCCCAATTGTAAGATTAAATGTTAACATGGGCACTTGGCACAGGAAATGCATGCAAATGAAGGAAAATGGCAGTCCAATAAGTCCACTGCTTCAAGTTTTATACACCATATTAACATCATGTAGCACACGGCAGCAAGGTAAAGAGAGCTTACCTCATTGGAAACGTCAAACACCCCATCCTGGATCTTCTTGTAGATTGCCCCAGCAGTTTTTATAAAAGCCTGTCAGGTAAACAATCAGGTTGGATAACTAGGTTCAAATGCATGTTTATCAATCAGAAACCCAGCTAATATCAAGAAGTATCAACCAACATAAGAAATTCTCCTTTGACAATAAACATAGTAGTCAAAATACCTCCTCGACATTTTGAGCAGTTTTTGCAGAACACTCCATGAATATCAATCCATGTTCCCTGGCAAACTGTTCTCCTTCCTCTGTGCTTACAGCTCTCCTGTGAGCAAGATCGCACTTATTGCCTACAAGCATAATTGTCATATTGTCATTTGCATGTTGTCTTGCATCCTCCAACCAACTGGCAAGGTGATTGAAAGTCTCTCTCCTACACAAAGACATGAATAGTTAGCCATAAGTTATAACTGTCACTTGCATACGAGATTCATATGAAGCAATGATCATCATGTGTAAGCAAAGCTAAATATTGAGTCAACTATGACTTTATGTATATAGCATTGAGCAAAAACTAATTTCATCTCCTTTTTTCCTAGCTGGGGGGGCAGGGGCAATAAGAGTTGGAATTTTAACAAAATAAGGGCCTTACCTAGTGATATCATATACCAAAAGTGCACCTGCAGCCCCTCGATAGTAGGACCTTGTAATAGATCTAAATGACTCTTGACCAGCCTAGAAAACAAAAGGCAAGCCTCAACATCTCAAGTTGCAAGGTTGGCAATAGGCAGACCAATGACTATATTTGAGCAATAAAATGATAAAACGAGGTGTAAGACAAACCGTGTCCCATATTTGCAACTTAATTGGCTTGTTATCAATTGTGATCATTCTAGCCCCAAATTCCACACCAATGGTTAAGTCATGCACAGGCTGAAATCTCTTATCAGTAAATTGCAATAGAAGACATGACTTCCCAACTCCTGCAAAGCCACAAGTATAATCACATGAATGATGAATGGCAAGTCCCTGTCTCAAACAAAACAAACAGCACTCCAACATAAGGTAACACAGAGTCACTTAGCATGCAGTAAAAAAGGGTGACAAATTTAGAAAAACAGTTGATATTGGAAAATCTATATTAATATGAAAGGGATAAGAAGTAGATCAGATCACTAAATTGCCCAATAAACATTGAGGAACTATCCTAATTTCCTGACTCAAGATTGGGGAGTGGCGTTCATCTTCCGACCTTCAAATGAGAGTAGCCAATAGTAGCTCCATAGGAAATCCACTTCCTCGTTCCAAAAAGATTAAGTGACAAAGTCACAAGCAAAAAAGAAGTTGTTTGTTAAATCATCTCCTTTAGCTATAATTATGCCTCATTTAGACAAATGTTCTACAAGTAGTTAGCTTGATGCAAGGAAAAAGAATCCAATAAACAAGAAATGAAGCCAACAAAATGATTTTTTCAACTGATATGCTCTCGGACAGTACTGACTTTTCAGCATCTCAATGACATGTTCACAAATGGTCCACAAACTCCACATGGATTAAAACAAAATTTAGACTGCCAGGTTCATTAATATCTTCCCCTACAATCGTGAATTCAATCTAAAATGTGTGCACGAACTAAACTTCTAGAGTTCCAATCCAACCAACACAAACGACGGCACCTGAAGCAGAATTAAATTCACCATAACTGTGAAAACCTTGAAAACCCCAGGCCTGATCCAAACATTATAATACAGTCACTCCCCGAATTTAACAAGAAAACTCCAATCGCTAACTAATTTCCGGATAGGAAATCAATTTGAACACAACCGATCAACAAAATTCCCCGCAGCATGATAATTCACATGAGTAAAGCGTAAAATGTCACCAATATCAGTACATCATCAAAGCGACAAACTCGAAATAAATCTTAAAAAAAAAAAACCCGAAGCGATTCCGCAAATTCCTCAATCACAAAATCGAATGTTAGGAAACACAAAAAAAGAAAAAAAGGAGAAGAGATTACCGGTATCACCGATGACAATATACTTGAAAAGGTAAGCGTAAGACATGGCCGCCGCTTAGATCTGCAAGATCTCAGAAAACAATGCGCCAAATCTGATAAGGATGGAAAGGAGTAGGAATTCGAGAGGCTAGTTTCAGTTTTGGTTGTTCTTCCTCCTCCTGGCGATTGAAAGGGGGAAGAAGCCCTGCGAGCGAGCGAGCGATGGAGCGATGGAAGGAGATGGGGCGCGAAGGTGCGATAGAGGAGGGGGAGGCTTCCAGCCTTTTCCAGTTTTTTTAATTCTCTCTTTTTAACCCCAAAATTTAAACCAATTTTTTTCTCTTTGTTTGATGATCTACTTTTTTTTTTTGGTTCAAATTTGATGATCTACTTAAAAAAAATTTTTTGTTTTTTTTTAAATGCGATAGCATGAGTTTTTAACCTCTACAACATAGTTAAAAGACACAGCAAGAGTCGTCCGTCGACTTGTCGGCCTCTCGGGTTTTAGGTATATCTGAGCTCGAATTATTACTTAATAAAAAAAAGTACAGCAAGGGCTGGTGCAAACGCATCATTGAAAATATTTTCAACCAAATTGCAAATATAGAAAGAGACCTTCAGCGATTACAACAGAAACAATGCTATAAATTCACCCCTACACTCGATGAGAAACATAAAAGACTAATAAAAAGGCACGCTAAATTGATCAACTTTCAAAAAAACTTACTAGGACAAAGAGTGAAAAGAGTCCATCTTAGGGCGATCGACACAAACACTAAGTACTTTCAGACAATTGCTCCTAGTAGAAGAAATAGAAACATTATTAAAAACATTCAAACACATGCTAGTACCACCCTCACATCGAAACATGACATTCAAAGTGCAATCAAAGATAACTTCACAAAACGTTTTGAGTGCCCTCCTAGGCCTCATAGCTCGAAAAACTTGCTAGATAACATTTCCCCACAAATTACCCCTGCGGACAATGAAGGACTAGTCAAGTAGATCACCAACAGTGAAGTAAAGAACACTTTATTTAATCTGGCGTATGACAAATCACCTGGTCCTGATGGGGGCCGATGGCTTCCCTGTGGGCTTCTTCAAAAAAATATTGGCACATCGTGGAGCCTTCGGTCACGAAAGTCGTTAAAAGCTTTTTCCTTAGCGGTAGAGTTCTAAAACAAATAAATCATACCTTCATAACTCTTATACCCAAATGTTAAAAATCTTATTAACACGACTCAAAAAGGTTATCCCTAAACTTATACATCTACTCCAAAGTGCTTTTAGAGCCGGTAAGGCTATACAAGATAATATATTGACAGCAAATGAGATCTTCCACTCTCTCCAAAAAAAAGAAAGGTAAGAAATGTCGGATGGCGGTCAAACTGGATATGGAAAAGGCCTTTGATATGGTCGACTGAGAATTTCTATTAACTATTCTTGACAAATTCGGGTTTTCTGCCCGCTTCACCAGCTGGATTAAGGAATCCCTCACTGCGGTTTCCTATTCCGTTTTAGTAAACAACGCAAATGAGATCACATGTACCCAAATACTATGCCCCTGTTTGTCCCTCCACGCCCCCCAATTTTAAAAAAAATAATTAAAATTAAAATAATAAGTTAAAAAGAAAAAAATTGAAGAGATTCAGTATCCCTGCCGACGAAGGTCTCGCTGCTGATCCAGAACTCCGTGTTCTCGTCCGCTCGGACGCGCTAGGAAAGAAGCCCCTCTCTAAACAAAAAAAATAATCTTGGCACAGCAGATGCTCTCTCTAAACAACGAACCAACATAACTCTTTATCCCACAGCGAAGTCTTCGCCAGGGTGACCCACTCTCCCCTTACCTTTTCCTGCTTATTTCATAAATCCTCACCCATGGTCTTATACACGAATCACAAAAACCTCAGAGCCAGCTTGGCATTGCGATCACTTGCCCAGGGGTGAGGATCCCCTTCCTTGCTTTTGCGGACAACATCGTCATCTTCGCCTCTTCAACCAAAAAAGCATGCGACCAAATCAACAGAGTACTCATGGATTACTGCTCCCTCTCTGGGCAAAGAATCAACATACTCAAATCACTATTCCAAACAACTGCTAACACTAGCTCACACCAAAAAACCTTAATACATAATGAATTAAGTATTCCCTTTTTAATCAACCTAGGAAAATATTTGGGTTGCCCGATTATCAACGACAAAGTTACCAAAAACACGTTTAGTGATATCTTAGACTCTACAAAAGCCTAACTACGTACACAAATGGAAAGTCAACGCACTATTTGAGCAGGGCAGATGTACACTCATTAAAATAACCCTTACTGCCAACTTCTACATTTAATGCAATGTTTCATGCTCCCAACATCTGTGCACACAGAACTTGACAAGATTAACATAAATTTCCTTTGGAATAAGGGTCCGAAACATGAACCTGTTATTAGTTTGTTTGAAAAATGCAAATTCAAGCACAACAGTGGCCTTGGTCTTCGTAGCTAAAACAGATAACCCCTGGGTCACGATGGCCTTGGTCTTCGTAGCTACAACTTAAATTATTATGGAAAATTCTTTCAGAACCAGATAACCCCTGGGTCACGATTGTTACACAAAAATATCTAAAACATCAACACATACTACATTATAAATGAAAGGGCAATTCTTCTTGACAATGGACTAAACTCACAAACCTCCTCCCTGTCTTCAAAAGTGGCATTAAATGGTCCATCGGTAATGTGGAAACAATTAATTTTTGGAAAGACCTTTGGTGTGGTAAGAAATCTCTTATCACCTTGGCTGATAACGCCTCTACAATTAACCCATCTTTAAGGGTTAGTGACTTTCTAAATATCGACAAAACATAGAACAAAAAAAAATCCGCGACCATGTTAAAGAATATATATTGACGATAACGCAATCAACGTCATCCTCAGAACTCCTATTCCTAGGTTATATTGAAAGTGGAGCTAGAATGGATGGTTCTCCACTAAATCGGCAATCGACATGCTACATAACGCTAAACAACATGCCAAGTCCGACTTGTCTTGGATTTGGGATCTCGATACGCAACCAAAAAATTAAGGAATTCCTTTGAAAAATATCCAAAAATGGGATCCCTACTTCGGTTAGGCTCGAACGTCGGGTAGTTGGTGTTCTAACTAATTGCGCTCTTTGTGATTCCAGCTATGAGGACATTGAACCCTCACTTGCTTTTTCATTGCCCTATAACATGCTCAACTTTACAACTAATTGACGCTAGATTATACACTAAATTGAGCTCCTGCCAACTTGGCTCCATTGATATTAAAGAAGCCTTAAATACAATCAAACAAAGTACCGGGAAAGAATATTTCATAAAACTCGCCACCAGGGCCGTCCCGATGATTTTGGAGGCCCGGTGCGGAATTAGAATTAGGCCCTATAATTTTTTCACATTTTTATATGATCATAAATTCATATTTATATTTATAAACTACCATATATGATAAGGTAAAAAATGGACGGTTTAGTATTTAGATGAAAATAATGTATTTTTTTTGTATTACTAGATACATATTTTTATTATAAAAAATATGAAATTTAAAGGATGAAGAAGGTAACAAAAATCAAGGATTTTGTAAAAAAATTGTTTAAAAATGAGAATACTTTTTTAAAATGATAAATAATTATATATTGTTTTGACATTTTATTTTACTCGTAACACATTTTACACTTACAAAATATATAGTCTGCATTAATTTATAGAACAAAAATTCCTTAGGATAAACTAAATTTGGCATATAAAAATAAGGTGTGATTTATACAAATTAAGAGAAAATAAAATTTGGAAAGAATATTGAAAAAATATATTAAGGTAAAAATAGGAAAGAGAGTGTGATTGACCCTCGTTGTATGTTTAACATATAAAATGAAATTCTTAGCATGTTACGTTAATCCAAGTGAACCTCGTTGACTGTATATATGCTTAATGAGTATTGCTAGTATCATGTAGGACGTATACCTTCCAATGATAGGTCCTCGCATGACTATGTACCCTACTTGTCATACTATGTGAACAATGATTGTACCTGATGTGATAGTTGCTATACGACCTAACCATACCCTCTAGCATGAGTATTAGGGTGCCACTCAACATGCTTGCATTGATACCACATTGTCCTGACCTGCTCACGTGTGTACCTAAAATGAGTGATGAATCATACATATGAGATTCTATAATGTTTTCCATGGCCTACATAACTCATGCTGCATATGTCTATTGTCGGTTCACACATACAAGATCTTAATGTGTCAAACATGATTAGTGAATGAGATAATCAATTGCTAGCTTGTTCCGCGTGCATGTGAAGTTGATTATATGAACATGTTATAAATGCCTAGGTCCCTATTCTTGATATAGGTACATGCTAGTGTGAAATAATATGATTTAGATGCTTCGTGATTGCTATGTGTTGCTTGCCGCTGTTATAACCTCGTAGAATGACCTAAGGGCATCGTTGTAACTCTTGGGTTAGGATCTTATCTCTGGTCTCATTGTCTTTAGCCCTGGTCTATGTCTGAATCCGTAAGTAAGTCGTGTTGTTCACCCCCGTCTCTCCCCCACCTCCGTAACTTCTAACCCTTATGATTCCTTCATGAGCGTCGACATGGAAGAAAGAGCAAACAGCCAGATAGCATCAGAGTAGCGCAGAGGAAACGTGATGGGTCCATGGCCCATAGACTCCAGGAACGACGTCACCGATGGCAAAAAGAACGAACATGCTTCGAAGATGGCAGTCGTGAACAAGACCCTTCCAACTGACTCGAGGAAGAGCATTCTTAATTCAAATCGCGGTGCTTCTATAGTAATCAGAATTGATGTTGTGTGATAGGCCTAGAGCTGACCTAATTGAGTGTGCGATGATGAATGTGATGAATTGGTAGTGATTGATTGCTTGTCCGATTTGTGCCTATGATGATGTACCTTGATGCTAGTATATTGACTTGCTGGTAAGTAAGGTATATGACCTATATGTTGATGGTGCTTCCCTCTTGAGTACGAGTCATGAGATTGTTCGGCAAGCTAGGTCAGAAAGTGGTAGGTTGATTTGAGGTCTTCAGATTTGGTCGTTGGTCGTGTGAGATGGGGTACGAGAAGAATGCGTTAGCTTAGGTAGAGCCGAGTGAGTTTTAAGACTCATAGGAGATGGTGATTATGAAGTGTGTCGAATGAGCTTACAAGTAGATCTTAGGTGAGGATTAGGGTTAGGATGGCGAGGTTTCGAGGGAGAGGTCGCATTTAGCGGAGGTAGTGTAGGTGGGTAGAGTAGGAAGAAGTTGTTTGTAGGCTTGGTTAGTTCATTAGGATAATCTTGAGAGAGGGTGTGGGTATAGGTAGTTAGGATAGTTCTGAAGCTGGTTAGGTAAGCTAGAAGTTGATCGAGGAGTTCTTGTAAGAGAAATGTCGTTAGACAGGTTAGTGTGCTAATGATGGTATCTAGGTAGACTAGGAGCGGGTGTTGGAGAGCGTTGAGGACGATCGAATAAGGAATGTGTGAGAAATCATAGAATTTTGGGACTAGACTATATGTGTTGTGGCTGGGAATGATTTCGGTAAGGAATGAGGTTGATGAATTGCTTAAGATGAGTAGTATGGGGTTGCTCGGGAAATCGTAGGTCTTGGGGATTAGGTTGTGCGATATCGGGACTGTATGTGAGATGAGTATTTGAGGGTTGCTTAGGTGAGATTGGAAATGTTTGTCGAAATTGTGAGTGAAGGACTCTAGGTGCGTTGTTGGAGGATTTTAGCATAGGACAGGAATCGAGCATCGTATGTGGGAATTGTTTTGGCTATCGACATATTTGAGGATGTAAGATGAACCTTCGAGGAAAGGCTAGCAGCTAGGCGAGAATATCGTGGAGGTTGCATGTAGGATTGATTGCTTGAGGCTCGATATAGGGTAATTTTGAATATGGACTGGGAATGCTAGGAGAAGATGGATCTTAGAGGGTTGGTGAAATTACGGTACTTGGAAAATTCGAGTGAGGATGATATAGAGATTCCGTGGACATGATGATCGGTAAAAGAAGGCTTAGGGTGGTAAGATGTCAAGGTTCGAGGAAACGTGATTTGGAGAAATTAGGAATATGCTGAGATGAGGATTTTAGAGTAGGACGATTTGAGGATTTTGAATGGTTAAGGTTTAGTAAGATTCGGAATGGAAAATCGGTATGGTGCACATGTGGCTTGTCTTGATCTTTTGGGAGATAAATGGCTATAGTTTGGATCGATTGGGTCTTGAGAGCTAGATAAGTGGGATGTGATATGGGTTACCTAGGATAGATGCGGGTGATGAGGAACTTGGAGATTTGTGGTTAGAAATTAGCACTAGATGGTCTTCTGTGTTAGAGCTTGTCGGGAGAAGGCTGTTGAGTAGATGCTAGTGAGATAAGATGCTTGCGTTGTTTGGGGTACGAGAGTGGCTTAGGAGGTGAACCCTTTTTGGAAACGTCGAGGATATAGGGGTGAGAATGTCATGTGTAAAGCTGGTCAGTAAGAGTTGGATTCTTAGAGGTGGATGATTTGGTGAGAGTGTTTAGTAGGGTGGGAAGTGTGATCAGGGTAGTAAGGTGATTCGAGATGTCTCTTGAGAGATTATAGTCAGATGGATTCTTGAGAACCTAGGAAGAGTAAGCGATTGTTAAGGGACACCTAGATCGATCGTAATAGAGGTTTAAGTTGAGGACTTGAGTTGAGATAGTGAGGCAAGATTTGAGTGTTGAGGCGAATTAGGAATTCTCTTTAAGGGTAATGGATGGGACTGGTAGGGAACCCCTAGGACGAGGTTGTACTTGATAAGGAGTCTTGGTAGATGGTCAAGTTAATGAGCTTGGCGAATTAGGGAATTTGGGCGATTGGGAACTCCAAGTTATGGGTCTTAGATGGCTTGATGGAATAAGAGTTGGGATACCTAGTATTTGGCTTTGGATTTAGGCCTTGAATTGCAGATAGTTATGAGGCTAGAAGGTTCGTATATGAGCAGGATGAAATAGTAGTTAGAACGACTATCGGATTCGAGTTGGTAGACCTAGGTGAGGTTAATCTTGATGAGAAAGGTGATGGATAATGGTCGTCTCTTGTTATGGTTGGTAATTATAGGCAAGTGTTTTTGCGGATGTGATCTATGGATATCCAGTAATTGAGACCGAATGCTGTGCAATTCCTATGTTATAGACGATGTTGATTCTCCGATGAATTACCATATACAATAGTGAGGTATTAGTACTAACATAGTTCCTCCTTGAGTTTGATGGAATGTTGATGTGCAACGATAACTTGTATGACTCTGACAATTAGTGTAGGTATGAGGTGATTTATCTGAGTGTTAAGGCGTGCAACTTCTGTGATGTGATGTGATAAATCCTTCTATGGGTGATGGTGTGCTAGATGTGTTATAGTGCATGATTATTATCGATGAAACTGGGGCATGCTATTGAATGTGCTACATGATTGTGATATTTTATGAGGTCTAGAAATCGGAATGTTGGAAATCATGAAACTAAATTATTAGAACATGATTCTGATGTGGAATCTAGGAAGAAAATATGGGATTAGCCCTTAGAGGTGGATGGTAGGAAGATTGAGAAGTTGGGAATGCTTTTGGCTAATGTCGAACTTGAAGTTTTGGAATGGTGCTTTATAAAGGATTAATTTGGATTTCTGGGAAAACTAAAACAACCCGAGCTTCCATTATAACGCCTCACGAAGTGGATACAAGTATTTTATGGGGGCACCTGTAGATTGCTTGCTAAGACCTAGTGGGACGCTATAATGCTTTTGAGTTATGATATGGCCGAGAAGTCGGAATAAGGATGTGGTAGGGGCCCATATCACATTCTTGCTACGACCTATTGGGGATATTATGATCACGACAACGATATTGTGAGATCTCATGGGGGCACTTATGAGGTTCTTACGGGATCAATGGCCTGATCCTTGGACTCACCAACTTTAAACTTCATCCCCTGTTTTAAAATGATTTTAGCCTCGGGGACGAGACTTGTTTTTAGAGGTGGATGATGTAAAGACTCGGATTTTTGAATCATAATTTTTCGGAAAGAGAAAATTAAAAATGAATTTAAATCAGATTTAATACTTGTTCAGCGGATTCCGACCTAAATTTAAAATTTTGACGAACGATTCCATTCTTTCACCTCAAGAATTTAAATAATTATCGAATGGCGATATCCCTTGTTCAATTTTAAAAATCTAATCAATCGAGAGAGAGATTCGGAGAAACTAACGTCCGGGAATTAATTTTGGGATTCAAAATTCTCGTATTCGGGATTTATTTTCGGGTATTGGATTTAACCAATTTCACACTCAATCTCCACCCACTTCCATCACTCACAATGCCCCTTTAAACCACTCCTCACCCCGTCATTCATTCATCATCATCACACTCACCTACTCTTTCCTTCACCATCCTCTCACCATCACCTTCCCGCCGTCACTTTCATCACCTTCACCTGCTCACCATCGTCCATGGCGTCCACCTTCGCCCGAGCCCCGACACCAGCATCCCTCGACGCCCCAGCCACCAGCCACCACCACACACCCGCCACCATCACCTTCACCACCGCCAGCAGCCACCGGCAACAGCTCCCACCTTCGGATCCCTTTGTTTCCGAAATCAATCCGAACGCCTTCGACCGAGCTCCACCAACAGCTGCACCACCTTCCTCCGACCACCACCGAGCCCAACAGCTGCCTAGCACCACCCCGGAGCCGCCCAGGAGCCGCCAGCTCCGCCGACGAGTCGCCGAAGAGCCGATTTCCCTGTTAAACGCAAGCCTCATTCCGGTAAGTCGTTCTCCTTCGTTTTCGATCGAAACCGCCCTCGGACTTCACCATCATGCTCACCCACATCCGGTGCAGGTCCGAGAAGCCATCGCGAGCCTCCGACGATGCCCAGACCTCCGATCGAGAGCTCCGAAGTCGCGAAAAAACCCATTCGGTGAGCTTCCACTTTCTTCCTTGCTTCAATTCGATTTCGAGCCTAATTCGATGCTTAGACTAGGTGGGAGTGTGCGTGAGCTGAGTGCGGGATGATCGGGTGAGCTCGAGAGCTCCGGTAGCTCGAGAGCAAGGCCGAGAGCGCAAGGCGAAGCCGGTGGGGGGCGAGGCTTCATAGGCGGGAACCTCCGTTTGAATTGGTTTCCGTTTGAATGAAGAGGAAGAAGAAGACTTCCAGGCGGGCCCACCTCCAATTTATTTATTTATTTATTCATTTTGGTTGGATTTGGCTTGAACCGGGTTTGGGGTTTGCGGGTTCGGTTCGGTTCGGTTTGGGTTAAAAGCATTGGTTCGGTTCGGATTTATCCGTTATTTATTTATCGGAGTTTATTTAGTTATTACTTATATATTTATTAATTATGATTTATTTGGTATTTAATGGTTAAATATTATTTATTTAACTACTTATTTAAATATTTAACCGATTTTCGATAAATGATTATTTGAAGGTTGATTTATATGTGTCGATGTTTTAAAAGGGGTCGGTCTTAAATTAAAGTATATAAATTGAATTATTTCTTAAGTGTTGGAAATTATTTAAGCCCTTAGAATAAAGATTTAATATAGTAATAGGTCATGATTGTTTTAATCAGAGGTTTTGGAAATAGTTTTAAAGGTTACTATTTCATGATTTGGAAATGGGCTAAGAATGATTTTGGGTTTAATTGTTTTGACTAACAACTTGATTTGTGAGGTTATGATATAACTGCAAGTAAACATGGATTGAAAGTATGATTGGGTAAGTTAAGTAAACATGGATTGAAAGTATGATTGGGTAAGTTATGGAAATGATGATATAAGATGTTGAGATAAGTTGAGATAAATGATGAAGATGATGCTATGATTAATATGTGATGGTGATGTGTAGTGATAAATGGATCCCGTTCTGTGCATTATATTTATACATGTTGTTTAATAATTTCTAGGTGATCTGTGACCTGCTTGCTTACTCCTACTACCTTATTTTGCTGCTCTGCACCTCCAGGTAAGTCCTCCGGGGCTTACTCAAGTTAGAACCTCATGCCTGATGTGTCATATAGTGTGTAGGTGTTGCATCCCGTATAATCATGTAGTATCATGCTTAGGTTGCACAATTAATCGAGCATCCGTATTCTCTTTGCGAATGGTAGAACGGCCGTTAAATTGTGAGTCCTAGAGTCATTTGCTAGGGTCATAGGACGGTCCAGTCCCATCGGGCTTAGTCCTCATCGAGTCAGACTGTTAAATTGACGAGCATGACTATTGATACGATTGATGGTGTTATGATATTGAACGCGACCGGTTCCCGCACTAACGAGCATGGGTGCGGGAGTATAAAACGCGGTCGGTTCCTGCACTAACGAGCATGGGTGCGGGAGTAGGAGAGGGACATGCCACTTGGCATTCTGTGCGGGATCCCATTTAATCGCTTTCTGCATATATATAAACTGTTAGCATGCTTGTGTGTTTAATATTTCCGTACTGCATTAGAGCATCCTTTATCTAGGTATAGGCATATTATATGTCCTCAGCGAGGTCTTCAGGGCCCGCATGAGTGGCTCGACCTTGACTTCGTGGTTAGTTTCAGGTACCCATACCTTTGCTTGATCATGTGCTGTTATGGCGGGGGATATCCTATGGCGCAGTGAGAGGGAGAGAAAGACCGACTATGAATTCCACACTTTTGCTACTTATTTTCCTCGTATTTGGTTTGACCCGGCCAAACCGTGGCAAGTTGTATTATGAGATTTCTTTCTTTATGCTTTTCGAACTTAAAACGTTTTGAGCGGCTTAGACAAGTAGGACAGGTTCGGTGTACCCAACGGTCCTATAGCGAATTTAGGGTGCGAAATCCCTTCTTTGAGTATAAAAAAACTTTGTTTTAAAAACTCAACCCGTACTCGAATTGCAAGATCCGAACGAAGGTATCCAATCCTTCGAAACATAACCCGAATAATTATATTTGGGTTGTTACATTGGGCCCCTAAAATATTTGGGCCCTGTGCAAACAGACCAGTTGCACCGCCCACCAACCGGGCCTGCTCGCCACCATATGGTGGAGCACTTTGTTCTTTCGAAACAAGAGTCTTTTCAACAATATTTGACCTAACTCTATAACCATTGTTGCGTAAATAAGAGAACAAATCCACAACTGGAATAAATCTAAACTACTAGATCATGACTTCTCGCTAAAAAACACCAACACCATAACAAAATCAAAACGACCACCTGCCAAATGGGAAAAGCCTCAAATTAACTGTCATGAACTAAATTTTGATGATGCCTTATCATCAACAAACAACAGTAGCTATGGTTATATTATTAGAGACCATGAGGGTGCCCCTATCGCTGTTGGGGCTGGACCATCACCGCTGAATTCGGTTATTGGTTCCGACTGCTTCGCTCTTTGGAAAGGAATTATTGTTGCTTTGGACCTAAACCTAACTCACATTTACATTGAATGCGATAATCTCATGATTATCAACTATCTCAAAGGGTGTTGGGCAACCACGGGGGAAATCGACATGCTCCTTTCTGACTCTAGACTCTCCCTTCAACGATTCATCTTTTCTCAAATTAGCCACGTTTATTGAGAAGCCAACCAAGTTGTTGATCGACTCTCGCACCTTGATTTTGCCTTCTCCTATGTTTCACTACCTGACGACGCAGAGCTTGCTCTTCTCATCCGTAAAGATGCCCTTGGCTGATCTGGAAGTTCCTTCCCAACAAATTTTTTTTCGGTTAAAAAAAAACAAAAAAACTCTACAACATCAAAAACCATGTGATTTTAAAATACTGTTTTTACTATGAAAAGGCTCACGCCAGTTCTAAAATAAATGGTTTTTAAATAGTACTCCCTTCGTTCGGAAATATAAGTCAATTGATTTTTTGACACACTTTTTAATGAGTTAAAAACTATATAAAATAATATTTTTTTGACATAACTATATACTTATTAGTAATATACTCCCTCCGTTCGGAAATAAATGATGTTTGACTTTTGTGCATGTAGTTTTAGGAGCTAAAAACTATATAAAATCTTATTTATTTTAATTAATTTTTTTCATAGTTTAATATCTATTAGTAATAAACATTAAATTGTGAAAAAATTAATTAAAATAAATAAGATTTTATATAGTTTTTAGCTCCTAAAACTACGTGCACAAAAGTCAAACATCATTTATTTCCGAACGGAGGGAGTATATAAAACTATGTAAAAAAATTAATAAAAAAAGTATTTTATATAGTTTTTAACTTCTTAAAAAGCGTGCAAAAAAGTCAATGGACTTATATTTCCGAATGGAGGGAATATGTTTTTAGGTAGGGATTGTGTGTTGTTAACTTTATAAAAGATTTTAATAGGTTAAAATATGTAGTGGGTATTCTAAAATAATAAAATTTATGAAAAAATTGGTAGAATGATGTTTTTTTAAATGAAACGTTTTATTAAAACTTGTTCAAATGACTAAACATGATTATTAATCATTAGGTCGACCAATAACCATATGTTACCAAAAACTGGGAAAACAATGCGTCATCAAAGCTGAAGCGCTAGCCTTAAAATTAGGAGTCCAACACGCTATCCGACTCTGAATCGACAAACTTCATATCGAGGGTGACTCCAGCATAATCATAAATCATTTAAACAACCGCGCTAAATGCCCTTGAGAAATTGAGCTCATTATGTCAGATGTTAAAACTTTACTATCGACTATGAAAGAAGTTTCCTTCGTTCATGTTCCCCGGATTGGCAATAGAGTGGCTGATAAGGTTGCACACCTTGGCCACTCTGCAGGGGGTCGATATCTACAACAATTCTGGTCATTCAGACCTCATCCGTAAGGATGCTGTCCGGTAGAGCTTGCTCACCCGAATTCTTTCCTAATAAAAAAAAAATGATTATTACTCCCTCCGTTCGGCAAAATTTGTCATTTTAGCTTCTTTCACAAGTTTTAAGACAATTAACAAATGTACTAATTTACCCTCAATTATTACCCTCCTTTTTTACTTTATCGAAAACTACAACTAACAAACCATCAATCATATCAAGAGCATTTTTGTAAAGTGAAGGGCAAAATACCTATAATGACAAGTTTTTTTGAACAAAAATAACACCCTAAAATGACAAGTTTTGCCGAACGAAGGGAGTAATCACTATCCTAAAAAAAGGAAAATGGAAAGTGGGATGAGCTCGAGCAAAAAGGGTATTTTGTGGGCCATGATCCATAGTTTTTTTTTTTGGCCGGAAAGCCACAACCAAAATGACGTGTTTCGTCCTTTATATGATGCAACACGTCGTTTTGACATTGTTGGGCAGCCGCTTCAGCGATGCCATGTGGCTCCACCTGGGTGCGCCACGTGGCAACACTTTGTTATTTTTTAAAATCCAACTAGTTATATTCCCGCGCCATGGCGCGTTTACATTAAAACAAATAAGAAAAGTAAATAATATATTTGCAGATACATTATATTATATTGTATATTATAAGTATATATTATAGTTATAATGATATCTACAAATAATAATAATAATAATAATATTATTATTATTATTATTATTATTATAACAATTATAAGAATAAGAATATGAATGATAAGAATATAATAATTATTATAAGAATAAACAAATAGCAATAACTATGAAAGTTATCCCAAATATTTATAAAATTTATAAAAAATTTAATAAAGGTAAATAAATGAAGCGTCTATTGTGATGGGCAAGAAAGAGGAAGTTTCACATGGACCCTTACAACATTCAAACGTCCATAGTTGTATTCCAGATGAAACAAATTAAAAAAAGAAGTTATGGTCAGTCAATAAAGGATACATGCAGAACTTGGAGAATTCAACAATCGCAGGATGCTCTTGGTCGATAATAAGTCGTGAACCCCACCTCGCGTTTGATACACTTAACTTATCTGGTAAGGGTAATAAAGATGAGTCAAAATTTGTTCACAATTTTAATGGTACCAAAAGAAGAACATGTTATAAAATAGGGATGTAGTTACCTTCAAATATTGAGGACGTTGCAAATTGTAATATAAAAATGAGTCTAGAGCCCTTAAATGAGGAAAGATGCGTAGAAAGTTCAATAGCAAAGTCCTCCCAAAGAGTGCAAGGTAGAACCTCTTTGCTACATTAAAGAACATGTAAATCAAGTTAAAAAGGTTAATACAATGGTGGAAGACAAATGTATACAACTTGATAGGATGCACCTGTGATCCTCCAACTTAATGGTCATCCGCTTGGTTATGGAGTTGTCTTTATTTTCAGAAGTGATAATATCGCTGTATTAAATGAGTTCTCCAATAACATCTAAAAAAATAAAAGAAACGTGAGTAGGAGTAAGGACATTAATAAAAAGTTGTGGAACTAATCTATAAAATATTAAAAGTAGAGAGTAATAATTACCAAACAAAAAGCTAGATGGAGTGCTATTTGATAAAATAGATGAGAACTCTTTAAACTCCAAACCATTAAGAGGTAACCATCACATGACTTGATGATGATTGTTTCATTGAAAATAATCTTCTTCGGATGTTGGGAGAACTTGAATGAACCACGATTATCAATAAGGACAAAGTTGGACATAGTTATGGTACCAAACTCCTTGACATGATTAACACTTCTCCAAATCAACTTTCCTCGAATGTATGCTTCAATTCGACATCCCTACAAAATAAAAAAAATGGAATTAGAGCAATGGAGTAAGAACTCAAACATAATGGGATATAAAAATGGATAACATAGACAGAATATGTGATTGAAACATGGAAATGTACAAACCATTTCATCAATGAGAACTAACTCCAAGGCTGGTTTTGTGTTGGATCCAGGATAAGGTGCCTTAGAGAACATCTGCATTATGAACACCTTGATTGTAGAGCCTTGATGAATTTCCTTAACGCTAGAAACTGTGGTTATTGCTCCTTTCATTGCCATGGTGAACAAAAGTGAGTGAGTGTCGTTTGATGGGATGATGGGGGAGTGGATTAATAAGGACCAATATTTATAAAATGGAAGGGAAAATGGATAAAATCTAATCAGAAATTAAGATGTTTTGAGAAAATAGGAAGAAATTAAAAACACTAACAACTTCTATAGTTATCTGAAATAAACAAAACAATTAAAATCCGATCGAATCACATAAACAAATCCAAAAAAAAAACAAATCAAAAGGGGACGGAAAATCGATAAAATCAAATAAGAAAATAATCAAATTAATCGAAACTTTAGTAGATAAGAAACAAATCAAAACAGAATTTAAGATATTTTTTGAGAAAATAATTCGAAAATAAAATAATAACAACTTCTGAAGTCATCTGATAAAAAACAAATCATTTGGCAGATAAGTAACAAATCAAATTCAATCATACAAAATAGAAATAATAAAAAAATTAGATAACCTGTAAAAATCAGTCCGTATGTATATATGCAATACCAAATCAGTCCATATCAAGCTATATTTTTTTATCTAATCGGCATTTAGGATAGATTTAAATTGCATAACATGAAATTAAGAACAATCTTTCTCTAAATAACAAACCTGAACAAATCAGTCCACATAATATATAGTTTGAATTCAGATGTGTTGATGGGTTTGTTTGAAGCCATCTTGTTTGCCGATTGCTATATTCCCATTCCATCATTCAATAGTCATCCGAAAAAAACAAAAAAATTAGCAGATTAAATTCAAATCAAAATCCAAATGACGAAAACTTTAGCAGATAAGAAACAAAACAAATTAGAATCTAAGATTTTTTTTGAGAAAATAATTCGAAAATAAAATAATAACATCTTTTGAAGTCATCTGATAAAAAACAAATCATTTAGCAGATAAGTAACAAATCAAATTCAATCATACAAAATAGGAATAATAAAAAAAAATAGATAACCTATAAAAATCAGTCTGTATGTATATATGCAATACCAAATTAGTCCATATCAAACTATTTTTTTGTATCTAATCGGCTTTTAGGATAGATTTAAATTGCATAACATGAAATTAAGAACAATCTTTCTCTAAATAACAAACCTGAACAAATTAGTCCACGTAATATATAGTTTGAATTCAAATGTGTTGATGGGTTTGTTTGAAGCCATCTTGTTTGCCGATTGCTATATTCCCATTCCATCATTCTATAGTCATCCGAAAAAAAAAAAAACAGTTAGCAGATTAAATTCAAATCAAAATCCAAATGACGAAAACTTTAGCAGATAAGAAATAAAACAAATTAGAATCCAAGATTTTTTGAGAAAATAATTCGAAAATAAAATAATAACAACTTCTAAAGTCATCTGATAAAAAACAAATCATTTGGCAGATAAGTAACAAATCCAATTCATTCATACAAAATAGGAATAATTAAAAAAAATTATATATCCTATAAAAATCAGTCCGTATGTATATATGCAATACCAAATCAGTCCATATCTAGCTTTTTTTTTGTATCTAATCGACATTTAGGATAGATTTAAATTGCATAACATGAATTTAGGAACAATATAAAATAAATAACAAACCTGAACAAATCAATTTATAACAAACCTAATCTGTTTTCAGTGTTTCATAATATTCTCATTCTAACTGCATTATTTGTTTTCATAATTCAAAGCAATTTATAGGAAAGAAGCAGCAGAAAGAATTAACCGAGGATATTAAATCGGAGAAAAATTAGGAAGCAGATTTTATGCAAGTTAACTTACACATCAGTTCATGAGGTAGACCAAAATCATAATCATTCCTCCTCTTTCTAATGTAGATGTATATGCCTAACAACAATAGGCAAAAAAGACCCCAAAAGATGCACCAGCTGCAAATTTTCCGTGATTTGATAGCCGGCCATTATGCCAAAAGAGTGGACAATCTGGCAAGGGAGAAACACCACACAAACCCTTAAAATCCTGTCAAAAGATGTAGTAGAATATGAGATTTTACCCTCTTGCCAAATCAAATTGAAATCCAATTAGATGTTAAGATTGTGACAGGAAATAGGAACAATTTAAAAAAAAACAGGAAACCTATATCAGTCATTCAATCTTCCCTTTTAAATACAAAATCAATTTGTATCTACTGAATCTTTTATTGCAACTCATAAGAACTTCGAGAAAGAACTTAAAAAAATGGCGAGCAACTCATAAGTAGCCTGAGATAAGAACATTGGAATGCATAAGAACTTACAGAAGAACAAATTAACGGGAAAAGAAGGAGAGCAAACCTATTTTTTCTTCAATTTGCAAAAGCCATGGATCTCCACCCTTCGAAAGCAGTTCGATTTCGGCCTAATCCTCCCAAGAGCGTATGAGCCCACGCCTCGACTTTTGGAATTCGCTTCTCCTCCGAATCAAACCCTTTGTGGCTGCGATGTTTAGTTTTTTCCTCCGAATCACACACTTTTGTTGAGAGAGAGGACATGAGTGTTTGAGTTTTCTTTCGGGGTTACGAAATGAAATTGAAAGCAAAGGATATGAAAAAGGGGATGAATTAGAAGAAGGAGATGGGCAAGGTGTGGGATCTTTGACGATGAAGCTATGGCGAACTGCTCATCCAAGAGTCCACCGAGGGATTGCACTGAGCAGGGATGAAATGGGCAGGCGGTAGCTATGATGAGGGTATGGAACGAAAGGGGCTTTCAGTTCAGAATTCAGATGATTAAAAAAAATAAAGAAAAAAAGAGAATTAAAGGAAAAAGAAGTAAAAATGAAAAAAAAAATTAAAGGACGAAAAAAGAAAAAACATAATTGGCTAAAACTCCTAAGATCCCTCTAAGGTTGACACATCAGCCTTAATTCTTCTAAATTAAGAGTTTATATAGATATAGATATAGATTTGGTGCAAAATTAATATAAAAAAATTATTTTTAAACGTAATTTATTTTTATTTACCCATAAACATCCATTTTGCATATGCTCTTTTTAAAAAAAAAAATCAAAGACATCAATGTCCACAATTCATATTTCACTTTTTACCCATTAAAAAATTCATTGTTTATGACTTTATTCTATTTTCCCCTAAAAATAACCCTCTCCCTATTCATCAATCCTCACACCAATCTCTTTCATCTTATCTCCCTTCATTTAAAGTTTTATCATCTTGTCAGTATGTATCCCAACAAACATCCATATTACCCTCATCAAGCAGGTTGAGATCACATAGTATGCTATTATGGTCCATTGTGTAGATATGTTGGTTAGCCAACTTACAAAACGTTTAAGACCATATAAAAGGGTCTCATGTAAAATGGGAAAACTATATCCAAAAAGAAAATGGTCCCTCAATACTCCACCCAAAAAATTTCCACCCCAACCACTCTAAGACACACCCACCCTATGTGCTCTAATGTCGTACGAGCCTATATTTTCTTCTACTCTCCGATGCATTCTTGCACTTCCACATTCCGGAGATATGACTTACAATGCTCTATAATCATAGTGGCACATGACAAGGAGTTAAATGATTCATTACAAAAAATTACCTTGTTACGGGCCAACCAAGTGAAATAGATCAATGCCTCAAATGCAAGTAACTTCTATTTCATTAACTTAAGGTTTAAGCTACAATCAAGGATTTACTTTATAGTTATTTTAAAGTAATGAAAATAATTGGTTGTAGATGCTCTAAATCCCATATCCTGTTACATCTCTTCTAACAATCTATCTTTTTATAGAAAAACAAAAACAAAACAAATTAAAATAATAGAAAAAGGAAAAAAATATTATGGAAAATTCTGACAGAAAGATTTAAAATAATCATCGGCAAATTGATTCATCCCCTTCAAGGGGCCTTTGTCTCGGACAGAGCCATCCAGGATAATGTCCTTATTGCCCATGAGATATTCCACTCTTTCAGAACTCGTACTGGCAACGAGGGTTGGCTAGCAATAAAACTCGATATGGAAAAGGCTTATGACAGAGTCGACTGGTACTTTACGAAAAAAATTCTAGAAAAATTTGGCTTCCATCCTACCTTCGTCTCATGGGTCATGGAATGTGTCACCACAGTCTCCTTCTCAGTTCTGATAAACAACAGTCCCTTTGAGATTTTTACACCCTCTAGGGGCCTCCGTCAAGGTGACCCTCTCTCTCCTTTCTTGTTCATTCTTGGAGCTGAGATCCTGTCGCGTAAACTATCTCTGGAAGCCAGCTTGCCAAACAGTCCCATTGGCTTCAGATTCGGGAGAAATGGTCCTCAAATACCCTTTTTGGCTTTCGCTGACGACATTATTATTTTTTCTAAGGGCAGTATCTCAGCTGGGCAAAAAATCAAAACAATCATTGACAACTACTGTAAAATCTCTGGCCAAAAGATTAACTACCATAAATCAACCTTCCAAGGTACCAAAGGCATATCGAATTCCAGAATCTAAGAACTTTCAACTTGCCTAAACATCACAAACGAAAAATCATTGGAAAAATATCTTGGTTGTCCTATTATCAATGGAAAAGTCAACAGGGCTACCTTTGAGAATATTATCTGTAAATCTAAAGAACAATTAAGTAAATGGAGAGCCAATGCCCTCTCACAACAAGGGCGCACAATTCTTATTGGAACAAACTTGGCTGCTAAACCGCTCTATACGATGCATAATTTTATGCTTCCGGCTTTGTTGCACAAAGAATTAGATCAAATAAATAGGACTTTCTTTTGGAATAAAGACGTTCAACACCGCCCACTTATCCGTTGGGATAGAATTTGTAAACCTAAAAAACACGGGGGCCTCGGATTGCGGAAATCTAAAGAAACGAATGAAGCTCTTCAGATGAAACTTCTATGGAAAATCCTAGCTGAACCGGACAATGCTTGGGTGAAAATAGTAACGCATAAATATCTCGGTTCAACCGACATTTTGCACTACTGTAGGAAGGGTGGTTCATCGTGGCAATGGGCTAAGCTTACCCCCCTCCTAGGAAAATTCAAGTCTGGACTCATATGGTCCATCGGAAATGGTAAATCAGCAAACTTCTGGTCAGACAATTGGTTATCAACTTCACCCATCATTGATAGGCCTGACTGCCCGAACTCTTTTGATGCAAACGAGTCTGTGAGTGATTACATTCTGGGTGGTCGCTGGTGGACGGAAAAACTAAACGAAAAATTACCTCAATCCATTATAAAGGAAATTTTGGACATTCCATTGCCTGTTAACGACATTGAAGATCGATTATATTGGTGGCCCGATAAAGAAGGCTGGTTCACAACGTCAAGTGCTTACAAGTTAGCGTCTTCGCAAAGCTCCTTGAGTGTTGACTGCAATGCTTGGATTTGGAAGCTCGACACCCCTCCCAAAGTCAAGAATTTCTTATGGAAAATTTCCCCGAACGGTCTCCCTACTGCGTCTCGCCTAAATCAACGTGGTGTTGGCGTCCCGTGTACTTGCTGCCTGTGTAACCTTACAGTTGAAGATGACACCCACCTTTTAATTGAATGCCCGTATTTGAACCAACTTCATTCCTTCTCATCTCACATTAGATTGAAGATATCCACCCTCATTGCTCAATCACGTGAATTTAAACCTATCTTTGAAACTTTCTCAAAAACCGACAAGGAAAATCTAGTCCTTTCTTGGTGGATAGTATGGTCTTCTAGGAACCAACATCTATTCAAACAAGTGCCAATACCTAGTATAAATACAATAAGACATATTATTAATACTCACAGTACAAACTGGAAGAAAACTGCTAGGTTTATGGATGACCTTAACATGGGGCCCTCCCCCTCTTTGCACACTGCTAATCAACATTGTAAACACAAAATCAAAAAATCGATCTCTTGGCGTAAACCCCCAACAGGTACGTTCAAACTCAACTTTGACGGATCTACCCTAGCAAATAATAACAACTCTTCTGGGACTATTATCCAGGACTGGAATGGAAAACCAATTCACATTGGCTATCAACTTCTGGGTAGCCAAACACCTCTCAAAGCTGAAGCTTTAGCCTTGAAACAAGGAGTTACAGAAATCTTGCGGCTACGCATCAACAAAATACATATTGAAGGAGACTCTCCCATCATAATTAATCACTTACTGGGCAAACATTCCTGTCGCTGGGAAATTGAAATGATTATGACTGATATTAAAATCCTTTTATCGACTGTGAAAGAAGTCTTCTTCTTGCACGTGCCTCAATTAGGCAATAGAGTGGTTGACAAGGTTGCACACCTTTGTCACTTTGCCCGGGGCGTCGATATCTCAAAAAACTCTGGTCTTCTTGACCTCATCCGCAAGAATGCTCTCGGGTAGAGTCCTTCTCACCCGAATTCTTACCTAATAAAAAAAAAGAAATGCATAACATCATATATCTAGTAAAATCGATGTATAAAAACTACCTTCACATACATTTTACATTATAATTTGATAGCTTGTTATCGGATCATCCTAGTCTCCTACAAAACAAACAAGTAACAGGCATAATTTAAAGCGGGTCGAGTTCAAATGGGTCGACCCGTTAATACTACTATTAAATATTTTTTATATGATTAAATTAAAATTTTTATAAAATATTTTTTTTATATAATTTCATAATTATTAATAATAAATTTATAGAGAACTAGATTCTTAAAAAAAAAGATTATTTAATTATGGACGATTGAGTTCTAGTTTTTTTTTTTTTGGTCCAAATGGTGGGATTTTAAATCCCTATATTAGGTTGAAACTTGAAAGATTACAAACATATAGAGCGAAGAGGAAACCCAATCGGAGCTTGCTAGGACCCTTGAGCAGGAGGAACTTCTTTGGTTCCAAAAGTCGGGGGAGCAATGGTTATGTTCGGGGGATCAAAATACTACCTTCTTCCACCTATCCACTATCATTCGACGGCAGAAGAATAGAATTGAAGTGCTGAAAGGAAGGAATGACGAGGAGATCTCTGATAGCGAAACTATTGAAAAGGAAGTCTTGGCTTTCTTCCATAATTTGTACACCATTCCGACTGAAGAGATGACGCCTGTAGGAATGCGGCCAGGAGTGTTTCCGCCGATTCCAGGAGCTGATTAGGACAGGATCACCATGCCGATTTCGGATGAGGAGATCAGCAGTGCTATGAGAGAGTTGGGTCCTTCTAAAGCACCAGGCGTTGACGGATATCATGCGATGTTTTTTCATAGGTGCTGGGATGTCGTCGGGCCCTCGGTTAAGGACTGCGTGCGGAAATTCTTCGACACTTCTGAAATGCCCGAGGGCTTGAACGATACCCTTATTGTTTTGCTAGCCAAGGTGGCCAAGCCGGAGACGGTCGCTCAGTTCCAGCCTATAAGCCTTTGTAATGTGATCTATAAATCCATTACAAAAGTGCTTGTTAACAGGATGAGATCCATTCTTCCCTCACTCATTAGTCCTATGCAAGGTAGCTTTTTACCGGGTAGGCTTATAACGGATAATATTGTTGTACTGCAGGAACTTGTTCACTCAATGAGGAAGAAGAGAGGCTCTAAAGGATGGATGATTCTCAAGATTGACCTTGAGAAAGCTTATGACCGCTTGAGATGGGACTTTGTGATCGAGATTATGCGAGAGGCTGGGTTCCCGGAGATTTGGTTACAATGGGTTGCCGCTTGCATAACCACAGTCTCGACTAGAGTTCTGGTGAACGGCGAGATGACAGAGGAGTTTCAGCCTACGAGAGGCCTACGACAGGGAGACCCTATTTCCCCTTACTTATTTATTCTTTGTATAGAACGTCTTAGTCAAGCTATTTTTAGGGCTGTTAACAATTGGGATTAGGTGCCAGCTCGGCTCACGAGGAATGGCTCGAATGTCTCACATGTTTTATTCGCAGATGATATCGTTCTTGTGGCAGAGGCTTCGGTTAGCCAACTCCGTGTGATCCAAGGTATTCTGGATATTTTCTGCTCGGCGTCCGGACAAAGAGTGAGCATCTCGAAATCCAAGCTGTTTATCTCGCCCAATGTGAGGTCGGAGGTGGTGGCGGATCTGAAAAGGGAATGCGGCTTTGAGGTGACGAGCGACCTGGGTAGCTACCTAGGCATGCCGGTCTTCACAAGCGTGTTAATAAGGACACCTTCGCCTCCTTGATCGACAAAATTGGATCAAGGCTCGCAAGTTGGAGAGGAAAATATCTAAGTCTTGCAGGGAGGATTACCCTAATTACTAAATCTGTCCTTTCGTCTATTCTTGTGTATACTATGGCTTCGGTTGTGTTGCCTGCGGATACTTGCACTAAAATTGATAAAATTTGTAGGAATTTCATACGGGGAGATAGTGAGGACGGAAGACGGATGCACCTTGTCAACTAGGAGGTGATCTGTAGCCCTAAACATCTCGGTGGAGTGGGTGTTCGGGCTATGCGAGAGCTCAATCTTGCCACCACAGGGAAGCTGATGTGGAGGTTTTTAGCGAGTAAAGATGGTGCTGTTTGGAGCGATATTCTTCGGGCCAAGTACACTAGATCTACGACAGCCGGTACCGTCGCTACGTCTCATGTTTGGTCAAGTATGCTCCAAAGTTCGACCGCGGCGGTTGCTGCAGGGGTGCGTTGGATCATCGGTGATGGTACTCTTGTCCGCTTTTGGACGGACATTTGGATTGGGGACTATCCTCCCCGTGAAGAGGCGCTTCTGGGCTTGGAAGAGGAGGATATGCAGAGGACGGTTCGGTCTTATTGGAGAGACTATGGAGGTTGGGATTGGGAGGCTTTACAATCTCTTCTCCCGGCCATGATTTTGATGAAATTGGCGGCGATTGGCATCGATGAATGTGGTGGGGAGATTGACAGAATCAGTTGGAAGGCCACGTCGGATGGGAACTATTCTATTAAGTCCGCATATGAGTTTATTCGCGGCACTCGTGAGGTCTGTTTCAATGATTCCCAGGTTTACAAACGTATATGGGCTCTGAAGGTGTCGAAAAGGGTGAGGTGTTTTGCCTGGTTAGTCATACATGGAGCCATCGTTACCAATGAAGAGCGGTGTCGTCGACATCTTGCTATGGATCCCGACTGTAGCGCGTGCTCTGGTGCGCCAGAATCTCTAATCCACCTATTCAGGGACTGCATGGAGGTTAGCGGGCTGTGGGAGAGCATGGGCTCTCCTCTTGCAGCCTTCTTCGACAGTCCGTTTGCAGCCTGGGTCTGAGGCAATCTGATGAGATCGGAACAATATGCGACTGATGTGGATTGGGCGAGTTGTTTTGCCACGGCTCTTTGGTGGATTTGGAGGTGGCGGAACGATCGAGTGTTCAATGGCAAGAGATGCTCGGTGGATCAGGCGCAGTTTATTCGCACGAAATCGATGGAGTACGCGCGTGCTTGGCTGAACAACAATGGTAGTGCTGTCACCAAGGAGGGTCGTCGGTTGGAGGTTGCTTGGGAAAAACCTACAGAAGGCTGGGTTAAAGTCAATTCTGACGGATCGGTCTCGGCCGATGGGAGCGCAGGTGCCGGAGGAGTTGTCCGTGATGACAATGGTTAATGGATCGCTGGGTATACTCGACGCATTGGGTGTTGCACGGTTCCTACCGCTGAGCTTTGGGGTGTTCTTGATGGGCTCCGGATGACTTGGGAGAGAGGCCATCGCAAGGTTATTGTGGAAACCGACTCGATGCTTATTGCGACATTGGTCAAGAGAGGAGTCGATGATTGCCACCCACTTTCGAGCCTGGTTCGCCAATGCCAGAGCTTTATTGCCCGAGACTGGGATATCCAGTTAAGGCATGTCTTTAGAGAAGCGAATTTTGTTGCCGACTCCCTTGCTTCTTTTGCTTTTTCTTTTCCGATTGGGTTTCATTACTTAGCTAGTCCGTCGTTAGATGTTGACGCTCTTTTTGATGAGGACACTAGGAGAAGGACTACTCCCCGCTTGATTCGTGTGTAGCCCAGTATTACTTTTGTAATTGGGAGTTGTCTCCCACTTTTTCCACCAAAAAAAAAACAAACATATAGAGCGAGGGAAAGATCCCTCTTATATTATCGTAAAGTAGATTACATGAGTTCTAGTTTTTTTTTAATATCCACCCGTTGAATTACTTTTCTTACTTAATTTGGACCAATTAAATTAAAACAGATCTGATATATATAGTTGCTTTTCTTAATTATGAAAGGGAAAATATGTTATCCTTAATTAACTCGTGCATCAGCTACACACACTTTATGGCTTTTTTGCCACCCCGCCGAAGAGCCAACTAGGTAGCTATTATTATGAAGTATGAACTACATTAGTGTTTAGTACTCATTTTATTCCATAAATAAATATAGTGTGGTTGTAAATTGCCATTAAAATCAATCTATATTAAATTAAAATGTATTCCCTAGCATATTCTATATATGTGAAATTCCGAGAAACTCCGGTTAGGTCGTATGAAAACGAAAGTCATGTCGAATTTACTTTTGTTTTTGGTTATAAGGTCATGATCCACCTTTTTTAACACAAAAGTTTAAGCCATTATACAGGGACTTCGCCTATTCTTATATTTTGTTTTGGTTTTCACCTATTTTTCAACGTGAGACTCTACCATCAAAGCCCAACAATATACTAGCCCATTAGCATTTTATTGCTCACTACTTATCCATGACACAATTTACAATTTTTAAAATAAAAGATAAAGACTGATATATCATATATCAATGGATAGTATATATACACGCCAACCCTTAAAATGTATCATATTAATAAATTTGGGTTATTAAATTAAGAAGATTAATGGATAATTAATTTGCGATTTTTCGTTGGCACTAGTGATTATTCGTTAGAATAAAATTTGTATAGATAAATAATTACGATTAATTCACGTGTACACAAGTACACGTTAAAGGCTGCTCAAACCTATATATATTAAATGCAAAATATAAGCTAAAATGTATTTTTCAAAACTTAAAACATTTTGATCAATCATAAAAAGGGAAGATTACTTGTAATCTATTATCTATTATAATCCTTATTAATGATCATGATCCGATAGATGTTATATATAAAGTAATTAAATTTGTGTAGAAATGTAGGCCTACCAAACACACTCGAGAATATAAGCTACCATAGTAATTATGTAGAAACTAATGACTTCTGGTTTACAATTTCCAGTTATGCCAGATTTAAACAGTAAGTCATTATAGGTAGAAGATGTTTTTTTTATCGTCCTTATTTCGTTTAATTCTCATACCAATTAATTAAATAATCTAATTAGTGAGTTTTTCGGTCTATTAAATCTTTTTTTTATATGTATAAGGAAAGAAATTCGCTTCTCTAGATAATCATACAGAAAACAAGAGACCGTGCAAGCTGATAGATAGACTCACCATCATGTACAACAGAAGCAAATGACATAATTGATCGAAATGACAAAGTAAATAAAATAACAGCCACACAGGGCAAACAACCAGGCCAAAAAAAAAAGATACAGGAAGACAAACTGCTCAACAACACAGGATAACCTGGGGAAGAAGCTGTGGACACCTCAAATTATGGACTCTCTAAGAGCCTTCATATATCGATCACAAATCCACTACTGAAGCTACTAAACAACCAAATCTATCAATCTTTATACGAGAGAATATCTACCAAAAGAAGCAGCGTAACAACAAAATATATAACTAAAAAGAATACCATTGCCACCTCTCAATACTACGATCTATCAAATCTATTAGAAGGGTCTAAGAGCATCCCCAACAGCTCTTGTAAAATAGAGAAAATGGACAATTTTAGAGGAAATATGAGTTTTTTAACCCCAACAGCTCCTCTAAAACAATCTCTAAAATAGAGAAATTGGAGGTGAGAGAAAAAAAATCTCTAAATTTAGAGGAATGGTTAGAATCTGTAAAATTTAATGTGTTCACCCCTTTCAATGCCTACCTATTTGTTCATGGGTTGTTGCCTATTGAATTAATGAAGTTATTGGAATTTTATTTATTAAATTATGAATTTATGCATCTATTCTAGTGTATAATAAATGTAGCAATTTGTATAATAGAGAATATGTTGGAGTTGTGGTGTAAAATTTTTAGAGATTTTGTTATTTTGTTCTCTATTTTAGAAATTTTTTAGAAGGGCCGTTGGAGATGCTCTAAATGTCTAATATATCAAATTGAATTCCATGAAATAATGAAAATTGAAAAAAAAAACATTATAAGTTGTAATACTATATTACAATTTCAATTAAGACAATAAAAAAAAAGCAAATCATGCTCTCACAATCTCACATATGAAAAAAAAGCAAATCATGCTCTCATAATCTCACATATAAACTTAGTCTTTTTTTATATATATATAAAAAACGTCTTCCCATATCAGAAATAAAATGATGGAATGTTAATTATTGAAAATATATTATTTTCCATATTTTTTATCCTAGTTGAAAATAGGGTGGATTAATGAAGTGTGATGAAAAATATATATCTTTCTACATTTTTCATTTCCCACTGTTTCTACACCACATCGAAAATGTGATTAATTTTTTGAAAAATTCAAATTCATTTTTTTTAAATTTAGTGACCCAATGGATCCAATGGGTGAACCCGTAATCCAACAAGTCATATAAACCCATCGACCTACTTAAGGAACGAGTTAGGATTGGACTGAGATATCACAACTAGGGGTGGGTGAGGGACGAGACGGGATGTGGGTCGTCCCACGTCCCATCCCGCGTATTTTTTTAGGGAAGAGATTCACTATTTTTTTTTATTTCCACACAGGCCTTTGTCCAGACACGGAATCAGAAAATAAAATTTGAGGGCCAGATAGACTAAATTTTTCATATATTCTTAATCTTGATTAACAAAACTCTTATTCTAGTAAAATATACATAATTTTTATTTATTTTTTTTTCTTATTTTTTTTACCTATTTTTTAATTTTTTAAAAAATCAGACAGGTTGGAGCGGATCTCAGCCTGCCCCTAGTTACGCGACTGGCCTTGTCCCTTGCGGGATTGGACCATTGGGACGGGACCGGAACGGGACGGGCCCTAGCCCTGAAATAAAAAAAATATTATAAAAATATTTAAACAACTTGAAATCTCACCAATACAAATCCATACATGATATTAAACACCAAAGTTCAAACAGCTTAAGATCTTAAATATTGATCACTTCAGTTTAGTATGTGTTCTTTACTTATTTTAAAGTATTGAAAAACAAAAACTACCCACATACGGTGTAATTACAGTAACAATGGGAGCCTGATAAAATCAATGTCAAAGCTTCATCAGCTGCTGAAAATAAGTTTTTTTAAACCTCTAAAACAAAGGGTTTAATGTCAGTGGTTAAAAAGGAACTGAAAATCCAGCTTGCAGAAGAACAACATTAAACAAAGTTGCAATCTTTATTGATGATGGTAGATAAAAGAATCATTATCTTGCTCTAAACTAGCTTATACTACTAGCCCCGCGTCCCATCCCGCATAATTTTTTACGGAACATGACCGAAACTAGATTCATTTTTTTTTCCGGAGGGGTCCAAGATTTACGGAATTTATGCACACCACAACTCATAATCCAGCGGGTCCAACCCGTGACCAGTCTACACCCGTGTATCTTATATGTGAAGATCTGGCCTATCATATGCAATGCATGGAGGTGCAGTGTTTGCATATGGCAAGCGTGTATCACCTGCATACCTACCCCTAAACAGGCTGCTACCTCTTTTATGTACTGTTAAGGCCTAGCCTGCCCTTTTGATTCCACTTTCCAAGCCATGTCATCATCAGCTTTACTCCTTTTGACCAAGCCTTTTGTCTTCAACTCACTCTAGATCAGTGGTTTGTTTACCTGGTAAGTTTTTTTCCTTTGTAGAAATTGGTTTGTTTATCGGGTAACTAATTTTTCTCGTTGGGTTCACTTTGTATGAGTGGTTTTTGTGTAACAATGTGTGAATTATGTATAGTAGGAAGAAATTGAAATCTCTTATGGAAAAGTTCATCAGAAGAGCCAAGAACCCCACATATGTTGTCGTTTAATCTGTTTTGCTTCAATACAAATTTGTTTTATACTTCAAATCACTTCTTTTCATTCATTTACTTGAAGGGTTTTACTATGTAATGGAATAAAACATGTATATATCAAGAGATTATATATACTTTAGTTGGGTTTATAAAATAGATATATGAAAAATGAATGAATTTTGATAGAACAACAATTTTCAATTTTTATAAATATGCTTATTGTTTAATGTTAATTCAAATAAACTAACAAACCCTTGAATTTGAGTTGTTGAAATTTTGAAATGCCAAAGAGTTTTGATTAAGTCAAGAAGACATGGTCCATTTCCTACTTTAGCTTTACTGCAAAACAAAGGATGAACACAAATAAAAAAAAAGAAGCTACAAGCACACTCTCTCTTCCTCCTCAGTCTCCAGTCTCCACACCCACCACTTGCTTTTCCTCCTCCTCTCTCTATATATACCAATTCAAGTCTCCATAAGTGCATTCCCAAGCAAAGACACCTAAAAGAACCCACCTTGCTTCATCCATGGCCACTGTTGGTACTTTCTGGCTCCCCATTTGGGTGGGTTTGGCTTTGTTTGCTCTGGGTTTCTTCCTAAACCACTACCTTCCACTGATTTCAAATCATGGGCTTGGCCTTCCTAAGGGAAGCTTTGGGTGGCCTCTTTTGGGTGAAACACTTAGCTTCTTGAAGCCCCACCCCTCTCACTCCATTGGGGCTTTCCTCCAAGATCATTGCTCTAGGTACGTCAACATGGCCATCTGGGTATGAAAGATTTGAGTTTTTTTTTTTTGCAATAAAGATGGAGGCTTTTTGATTATGGGTATGAAAAATTTGAGCTTTTTTGCCAAAAAAGAAAAGAAAAGAAGAAGATAAGAGGCCTTTTGATTGGCTGTTCAATTTCAGGTATGGGAAAGTGTTCAAATCCCATTTGTTCTTATCCCCCACAGTGGTGTCCTGTGACCAAGAGCTCAATTACTTCATCCTCCAGAATGAAGACAAGCTGTTCCAGTGCAGCTACCCTAAGCCCATCCATGGCATCCTTGGGGAAATCTCCATGCTTGTTGCTGTGGGTGATACCCACAAGAGGCTTAGGAATGTGGCTCTCTCCCTTGTCACTGCCATCAAGTCAAAGCCTGAGTTTCTCACAGACATTGAGAACACTGCAGTCCAGATTCTTGATTCTTGGAAGGGTAAAGATCAAGTCTTTTTTTGCCAAGAAGCTAGGAAGGTATGTAGAAACAATCAAGATCACTGTATATTTCATTTATGTTTGCGGTTGATGACTCATTTTTCTAATTGAATACAAAAAAAATGCTTTTATCCCCATTAATTAAGTATTAAAAACCATACAAATAGCAAAAACAAGAGTTTATGCTATGGGTTTAGCATTGTTTTGTCATGTTTTGGGAGATACGGAGTATTAATCAAGCAAAGACAAAAGATGATTAGGTGGGAAGCAAACAGTATATTTTTTGTATGCAATCTATACTGAAAAGGACCATACCCAAGTAGCATAATCTGGAGATCTTACCAAATTTGTCTTGTTGCATGTACAGTTCTCATTCAATGTGATAGTGAAGCAAGTGCTTGGCTTGACACCAGATGAACCAAAAACAGTTGAGATCCTTGAAGATTTTTTGACTTTCATGAGAGGGTTGATCTCTTTGCCCCTGTACATCCCTGGTACTCCTTATGCTAGAGCTGTTCAGGTGCCAGCTCTTCTTGTATTTTTCTTGATATCCCATATTTGTTCAACTTCTCAATAGAAAGAATCACATGTTTGTAAATAACCTTATCTAGAAAAAAAAAATTTTGCTAGAGGATATCATTTTTATTTTTATTTTTTCGTCGAAACCAGTGAACTAGCACATTATTAGCATAAATGACTAAATGAGCATCCCGATAGCGCTGGAAAATGAAGGGGGCCTTTTTCTTTCAACACACTCAATAGTGCACATAAGTAACATAACATAAGATTATGCTACAATAGTACAAAGAAAGTGAGCATGCCTTTATGATGACTTATTTATCTTTATAAGTTATGCACTAGCAAATTGTCAACACAAACGAGCATCTTGATAGCGTCCGACTAACTCAAGGCTATGTACTGTTAAAGAGGATATATGTTGAACCAAAAAAAAAGGGGCTTTTTCTTTCAAAACAATGAATCAACAGTGCACATAAGTACCATAACATAAGATCATGCCACAATGGTACAAAGAAAGTGAGCATGCTTTTATGATGATTTGTTTTGCATAGCACTTATTTTATCTTTATATGATGTGAGGGGAAAAAGAATGAAAGCATGTGATGTGACCAACTTTATGCTAAAGCCCTTCTTAACCCCTCCTTTTATTCATTTATTTTGTTGTGGTGGTTTCTTTACAGGCTAGAAGTAGAATATCCTCTACTGTCAAGTCAATAATAGAGGAAAGAAGAGAAAGGATTAATGGTGGTGATGATGACAGGAGTTGTAATAATAAAAGGAATGATTTCCTTGACACTTTGTTGTGTGTGGAGACCCTATCTGAAGATGAAAAAGTCAGTTTTGTGTTGGATTCTTTACTGGGTGGCTATGAGACCACCTCTCTCTTGATGGCCATGGTGGTGCATTTTCTGGGCCAGTGCCCTCTTGCACTTCAACAGTTGGAGGTAACATTTTTTTTTAATTTGAAAAAAAGTCATTTAGTCTTCATAGCTTAAAAACTGAATCAGACAGCATTTAGTTGATGTGTTTGGGAAATGAGGAATCAGGGCCGGAGCTGGACCCTGGGGATTAGTCGAGTGTAAGCGCGAAATCTTTGATTATCAAAAGGGAAAAAATGTTTCCTTAAAAATTGAAAGTCATTTTTATCAAATCCTCATTCTAAAAATATACCTCTAATTGAGTTTAGTTGATTCTCAGTGGTGAAAAGATAGTTCAAATCTAGATACATCTCAGCTTCAATTATCATCATGGGTTTAAATCATATATGGGTCAAACTGACCCTACCTTTGGGCAATTGAGAGGACAAAATGAGAATTGATTGTTTAAACCAAACCATTATTAGTTATGATATTCCAGTCATCCTATTGTTTGCCTACTGTAAATTTTTTTTAAAAAAAAATAAGGTTCAATTAGACATATATATCTTATGTTTTATAGCATTGTTGTTTGAGCAATTAAAGGGATTAATGGATTGTTCTACAAAGCAACCCTTTAGCTTATCTTAAGCTCAATTATCTTTGTTATTTTAAATTGTCAAAGCTAATGATCACCTCTTTCTTTGTGCTTTCTTCCAACCCATATGGACCAATTAATCTCCTCCCTCAGCCCCTTAAACAAAGCAAGCTGCAAAAAAAAAAGTGGACAGAATGATCATTTTTTAGCATCCCATATGAAATTTAAAATTAAAAAAATGCAGAACACTTCAAATTTGAGCTTCATTTTCATGGCTTTTACTAACTATTTTTCTCCACTTTCATGATGCTTTTTGAAGGAAGAACATCAGAAGATCAGAGAAATGAAGCAAGGAGATGAGTTTCTGACATGGGATGATTTCAGAAAGATGGATTTCACTCAAAATGTAAGTTGGAAGCTTAACCACAATGAGTTCTTTTTTTTTTTTTTTTTTTTTTTTTGCACTTAAGCTTGAAATTGAAGCCTTTATAACCCTTTTCCTTTTTGTTTACATTGAAAAATAAGCTCTCTCTTTGGGGGGGGGGGGATAATGTTTTTCCCCATCTTTTCTAATGAGCATGTTTGGAACCTTCTTTGTGAAACTGCAATGATGACATGGTGTGTGCATTTTTTTGTAGGTTATAAGTGAAGCTCTTAGGTTTGGCAATGTTGTGAAATTTGTCCACAGAAAGGCTCTCACAGATGTCAAGTTTAAAGGTAAGGTTCCCTCCACTCATCACCTCCAAAAGTATACATCTACTTCTTTTTACTCTGTGCTTTCCCTAGTAAAACTTAGGTTCAATTTTTACTCATTTTAGCCTTTTGGTTTCTTTGTTGAATTGCCTGATTATCGACTATTTAGTCTCTCGATTTACAAGACTTGTCTACTATTTCGAATTACCCTCCTATGATTTAAAAAAAAAACGAAAATCAAAGCTATATGTACAAAAACATCAAATTTTGTTATAAATCTAAGAGTTTTCACTTCGATTTTTTTTTGGTTCTATACAAAATTTCAGATTATTTAATACCATGTGGTTGGAAAGTCCTACCAGTATTCAGTGCAGTTCATTTGGACCCATCTCTCCATTCAAATTCCCTCGAGTTCCACCCTTGGAGATGGGAGGTATCATTTCATCATCTTCTTCCTCTTCCTCATTTGTTTTTATATCCACTCCAAATAATCTTATTTGTTTATTTTTCCTAGGCATTGGTAGGGTATATTGTTATGTAACAAATATAGGCAAATATCTCATCATAAGCTAACATGTTATGGACTATGTTCCATCATTAAGAAGTAATAGTTTTGGAATTCGTAGTTCTTTGAGTAGGTCTTGTTATTTCTCGAGGATATTCAAACTCGTGATCTAGGACTATATATATGGTTTTTGGTTAGCATAAGCTTCTTGTAACATTTGAACAAAGAATGCGAGTTCTTGAAGGGCTATTCGTGTCACAGAGCGAAGATCAAACGTGCAAGAAATTCACTCCGTTTGGAGGAGGAACGAGGTGTTGCCCTGGATCCGATCTTGGCAAGGTGGAGGTAGCATTCTTCCTCCACCACCTTGTTCAAAACTTCAGGTACTTCACACCAACTCACACACATTTTTTTTTTTTGTCTTAAAACAACTTTTGAGTTTTAACATTCGTCGTTTTAATCGAGTCTATCACTAAACTTGAGCCTTTGTTTTTCCTCCTACATAGTTGGACAACCAAGGAAGGAGATCCACCAATCGCGCATCCATACATCGAATTCCAAAACGGATTGGTTCTAGACATACGACGAAGATCCCAATGAGTCGTTCTCCGCCCATTCGTTCGTCGATCTTGTTTACGATAAACCGGGTCATGGAGAGTGCAACAATCTTGGGTTTGGCCTGTAAAATTCAATGTAATTTTTTGTGTAATTGTTGCCCTTTTGTTTTTCCTCCATAATTTTTCTTGTTTGCTTACATAAAAGAGGCCAGTGATTAGCTGGTTATTTGCACAGGACGGGGTATATAATATATAATATATAATATAATATATGGAATTTGAGACACCTATTTTTTTTTAAATATTACCATCAAGCCATCATAATGTAGTTATTGTAGTAAATTGCTATACATTGCTCAATCGTGACACAAAACATACATGTTAATGAAGATAACAATAGTGTGATATACATTGCTCAATAGTGCACTATTGTTATCTGAGGTTATTCAGGAGAGGTCATTATAGTACACTATGCTATGTGGTTCAAGGTCTGATTTGGCGATTGAGATCGAGATGTTGATTTCCGACGTTCTCATTTCATTCTAGTCTTTGAAAGTTGTTCTGTGTGTCCATGCTTTTTGGTAGGTCAAGCAGAGTTGTTGACATGATTGCATGTTTGCAATACTCAATAGATCTGCATCTTCTCCTCTTTAAGGGCTTTAGGTTATAATCCATAAGGATGTACATGGATGATGGTCTAGTAGAGATTATTTTTGTCCAAATGATCGTCTTTGTTTGAGGGAGACAAAGAATAAGGTAGCACTATTATACTATCATTAAAAAAAATATTTTGAAAGCAGACAACATCTCCCAAGAAAGGAGAATAACGCTTATTAAGGCTAACCTTGTGGTCAAGCCTAACTTTATCATGTAAAACTTCATACTCCTGACCAGAATCCATATGGAACTTGATCAGGTAAACAAGAATTTTTTTCTAGAACAAAAACAAAACTTATAAACTATTGAAAGGATGAGACAAAATTTGCAAACCAAGACAAAAGGGGAGTTTGGGAATACAAAAGACAAAAGATAATAATCAAGCAGTTAAAATAAAACTATTATAGAAAATTTTAGCAGAACCTACAACTTGTGAGTGAGACTTATAAAGGAAAAATACTTGAAAAGATACTTTTTTTTTACTCCCTCCGTTCTAAAATATAATTCGTTTTGACTTCGTGTCACTTTTTTGTAAGAAGTTAAAAACTATATAAAATATTAATTTTTTTAATTAATTTTTTTAAAATAATATTACAATTAGTATTAATAAATAATAAGTATAATATTATTTTAAAATTTTAATAAAAAATTTAATATTTTATATAGTTTTTATCTCCTTAAAAAATGTATCACAAAGTCAAACGACTTATATTTTACAGAGGAGGGAATATTATAAAATAAAAACAAGCACATCTTAACAATGAGCAAAACTGGAATTTTTTTTCCAAATAGCCAAAAATCAAGAAGATATTATGGAAGTAGCCAAAATCCGAAACAATTTAGCGATTTAGCCAAAACAGGGTAAAGTCGTTGTTTGTAACAGCGACTTTACCCAATGTTTTAAAAAAATATTAAAAAACGTAAGTCGCTGTTTATAACAGCGACTTACCTGTATTTCGTTTTTTTTTAATTTTTGGGTTTAAATTAATTTATTTTAACCGAAATGGAAAAAAATTACATTTTTAGGGAGAGTCGCTGTTACAAACAGCGACTCTTCGTTTTTTATTTTATTTTTTAAAACATTTGGAAGAGTCACTGTTTGTAACAGCGACTCTTCCTTTTTTTATTTGTTTTTTATACTTTTCTGTCATTTAAAACTGAAAAATGGAAAAAAAAAAACCACAGAGTCGTTGTTACTAACAACGACTCTATGGTCAACCAGATTGGGCAGAGCACCCCTGCCCTGCTTGTCTCGTCTGCCGAAGGGAATATATTCCCTGGTCGCCTCCTCCCTAAACACCATAAACTCCCAGAACTTAGTGTTCGATTGCAAATTTTATATATATATATATATATATATATATATATATATATATATATATATATATATATATATATATATATATATGTGTGTGTGTGTGTATGTATATATATATATGTATATGTATGTATGTATGTATGTATAAAAGATGTCTAAGTAACTGAAAATCCAAACCAGAAATTAGTGAAACTAATAATATCCAAACCATAATACTAAAATAGTCCTATCGCATATGACTACTACGTTGTAGATGATCCTCCTCCTAACTGTCATCGTCACCCCCTATTCGTCATCTCCACTTGCTGAATGATCCTCCTCCTCCTCATCTGTATGGTCCTCCTCACCCTCCTGGTTACCCTCTTGCTGGTTGTTCTCCTCCCACACCACATCCTCGGCTAATGTAGGCGGGTAGGCAGGTTGTCGGGGTCGTATACAGGAGGCGGGAGATTCTTGCACATTCTGATTGCCCGTTGCAGTAGAGGGCGGGAGTGGACCCATTGACTGTAACGGCATCGAGAGCATCGCTGTAAATGAGGAGCTCGGATCATATGAACGGCCGACATCTGCAGGCATATGCGATGGTGCACCCCAGTAGGAGGCAGAAAATGTCTGTTCTGCCCACTGGGAGAGTGAAGAAGGAATGTACTCAGAAGCTGATGGAGGTGTGGACCCGAACGCCGATGCGAACCCAGCACTCGAAGGCTGAGCATATACAGATGGGTGCACATGGCCAGCAGATCCCGTCGATGGACCTAGAGCTGGCAAGAATTGACCCGACCCGAAAAAACCGATCCGTCCGATCTGAAACCGACCCGACCAATATTTGATAAGAGTGAAAATTTGATGATCCCCGAGACCGATCCGATCCGAACCGATTTAGACTGAAACCTTCAAAAACCCGAATTTGTGATGTACCCGAATCTGATTATAACCGAATGGATCAATTCGACATTAACCCGAAACCGAAACAGCCCGAACCCGGTCAAATTTGAAATCTGAAACAGCCCGAACCCGACTGTATCTGAAATCTGGAATAACCCGAACCCGATTGTATTTGAAATCTAAAATAACCCGAACCCGATTGTATCCGAAATCCGAATTATTAAATAATAATATATTTGGATATATTATTTTATTTTATTAAGTTTTATAAAAATTAGTTGCAACACAATTTTGTTTATTTTAATTTTATCTTTAAATTTGTGAATGATGTTATTTATTTAAATAATGTATTTTAATGGATTGTATATTGATTTCCTAGAAAGTTTTCAAAAATCAAATTATTTTTTTTGTCTTTATAATTTATTTATAAAAAAATCAAGGATAATATATATCGTAAAATAATATTTATTAAAATACCGCATAACACGCGAGTAATAAAACTAGTTAATTTTTAAAAGCGCGTGTTAGCTCTTTGGTATTTTTTGCATTTTGACTTATATATAGTCTATCCTATTTATGATAAAAAAAAAAGGAAAGCCCAATAACTGAAAAAAAAATGATGAAAGGTGTGAGAAATATATGCCCCACTTTTTTTTTCTTTTTTTCTTCTTTTATTATTTGTCTGGATTGTAATACTACCGTATACCATTTTTTTTGGGTAAATAGAGAGCATCCGGGAATTAATTAAGTCAAAATCTGATTAAACTAAAACCCAATTCATCATACTGAATGAAGTTGATATTCAGTTAAATCGAAACTTGATTCATTCGACCCGATTATCCCGAAATCCGATTAATCCGAACCCCGATTCATTCAACCTGAACCCGATCTTGTGTAATTCCAATTCAATCGAAACCCAACTCCACCGACCCGATTTTGTCGAAACCCGATTAAGTTGAAACCCGATTAAGCCGAAACCCGATTTAACTTAATCAATTTTTTCGATAATCCGATTTTATCCAATCCAGTCAAACCCCGAATTGACCCGACCCGATCCGATACAAACCGAATTTCAGTCAATCCGGTAAGAATTCAAGTTCGAAACAACCCGAAACCAAAACGTCCGACCGAGACCGATCCGACTTGCCCGATTGCCAGCTACCATTCCCGGACCACTCAGCATATCCCGGGGCCGAATCGAATCCTGAAGGACCAGCATACCCAGACTGGCTTCCATCTCCCAAGCGATGGGTCTGGTGCGAGGTAGATTGCGAAAAAGATGCGCCCGTTCCGTTGAAACCACCGCCGAAGTAAGCCTGGTCAAAAGAAACTCGACCTAATACCTCCGAGCTTTGTGAGGCTACGTACTCCCCAAAAGATGCCACGGTACCGACTAGACGAGAGTAGTCGCGCAGTTGGGATGCTTGTTGCACGATCTGACCTACTTGGCGCCCTCGATCGCCAACGTCAGCTGCGTAGTGCCCCTAAAAATAGATGCGAGTATACATGAGTAACGGTGACCCTAGGCCATGGTATTGCAACAATTGATATAAACTACTCACTCACCAGAGAGTAAATGTCAGGTGCGGCCGGCTGGTATCGTGCGGGCGGAGCAATAGCTTGTCGGCTGATAAACAAGCGGGTGCGCGCTCTATACCAACGCATGTACTCATCATGCGCATATGAGGGAGGGAACCCCTCGACAGGCTACACTGTCGACTCCTCCCGGTTGTTCCAGGAATTGATATGCTCCTCAAACAGAGTTGCCTAGTTCGTCGTATGTTTGCCACGACGATCAACGGCGTGTAGCTGCACATCATACACTGCAGGCCCTGGGGGAAACTGAGTGTGGCCGAACTGGCGCAACACACGACCAAGTTGGTGCGCCTCAACCACGTCAAAGCAGATCAGCGGGACCTGCGCCATCCAGATATGGGCACCTTCTCGACAGATGTCCCCGAGCTGGCTCAGGATCGCCTCTGTGTATGGCTCCCATACGAACTACATTCATTGTAAGTGCCCGTTAGCAGAAGCAAGAAGAATATTTTTTCAAAAATCACAAGGAACTCGTTATTTAAATGAACTTGAGTCTCTTGCTGTCTGTCGAGGGCGTCACGAAATTGTCGCAACTGCATCCTTTCGTGCCCCCAGTCGTACATGCAGTGCATCCACCTGCATATTCACCCATAAGTTTGTTTGCAACGTCACGAAATACGGATAATAACGTAGGTTGAAAACATTACCTCACCGCCAGAGAGTCTTGCCCCACTTGAAAGTGAGGCCCAAGAAGGGGTGGTTGGCTCCCCTGTACCGATGGATTCCTTTGCTGCATTCTCCTTGCTCTCCTGGCCTGCTGTTGTGTCATGTACGACACGGGGGTGCAAACTGGTCGGCCGATTGGGATGTGTTCCCATGCCCATATCTGAATCACATGATATTCATCGTTGTTATCATGTCATTTGAACACACTTCCCCATTGAAAGCATTTGCCGAGTAAGTTTAAAGATTACCTGAAGCAAGATAACTGGCCCAGAGATCTCCATCTTCTCCTTGTGTGCGGCTCTGCATAACTGTCGGTACAGGTACGCCAGAGTCGTTGATCCCCAGCTAAATTGCCCTGCCTGCTCTAGATTTGCCAATAGTGGCAGGTACAGTAGCTGAACCTTTCCCCCCGCTAGCGTCAGAGAACATGGCACCTGCCATCAATTGCAATATGTATGCCCTGACATGACATTGAACCAATGCATCGTCAGCGTCATCGGGCAGGTGGCCGAACGCATTCCTTAACCAATGCACTTTGACGGACGAGCCTCGTAAGTCCGTGGGTGGTGGCTCAACCCCAAGTAGATCTCGACAAACCCTGCGCTAGTTGTGGCTGGCGGTGCCCGTAACTGCCGCTCTATCCACCCGTAGGCCCATTATAACCGCCACATCTTGCAGTGTGATGGTGGCCTCCCCAACTGTGAGGTGAAATGTGTGTGTCTCTGGCCTTCATCTCTCTACGAGGGAAGTGATGAGATGTATAGCCATCTCGAACGTCGACCCCAACCGATGTACGCAGTAGAACCCGGCCACGTGCATGTAATGAAGGATCCTGTCGTCGACGTGTGCCCGACCAAACGTCCGGAGATGCAATCTGTTCGTCAACAACCTCAATGTCTGCAGGAGGTTTGAGAAAGAAATATGTCAGGAGGAGTTTACAAAGGAAGAACTTATACATATGCATTAATATCTTACATATGGGGCATCGTTCCACACATCTGTGGAACGATGATGGAGCTGTCGAGTAAGAACATCCGCCACCTGTGGTCCTGGATCCATGATGACTGATGTACATGGGGATACATGAAATATCTCGTCAAACAGAGAGAAAACATAACAAACTAGTCATGTAGAGAGAACACATAATAAACTACTCATACAGAAACCATTCAAGCTGAACATATAATACCATCAATTCAGAATACATAAACCATCAATACAGAATATTCAGAAATACATAACCACCTAAGTTAGACAAGTATAGAATACATAATGTCTTCTGAAACTACAAACAACAAACAACCTCAGACCCAGAAAGTAGCTAGACCTACGACCCCGATGGCCCGACGCGGTTCCCACAAGTGCGCATGTTGTGCCCCTCCTGCTTGCATAACCGGCAATGAACTCTTGATGGGACAGGCTCATCCATCTCGTTATGAATACGTCCTGACCGTGGTCTCCCTGTTTCTCTCTTTCGCCTGTCATTTGGAATGAGCACAGGATAAGTCAATGGAGGCCAGTATTGCTCATCACCAAGTGGTCTGAAATGCGCTTTGTATGTCTCCACCTGAGCCTCGGAACTAAACCAGGGGGACACATATTGCAAGAACGACAATCCCCTACCACGACACACGGCGAGGACATGGGCGCACGGAATATGGTATAGATGCCACCTCTGACAAGTGCAAGTCCTCTCCTCGAGGTTTACAGTAAACCTTCTTTGAACAGTTCTAACGTGTCCCATTGGGGCGAAGACAGCAACCTCAAACCAGAGGGAATATGCGGTTGTCAGCATCAATTGACATCGCCATCAGCAACACTCCTTTGTACTTCCCATAAAGGTGGGTTCCGTCAATGGAGAGCACCGGTTTGCAGTGATTGAACCCGGTAATTGCCGACCTGAATGCCCAGAAGACACGATGGAATACGCGCAATGACCCAGTTGGCTCCGATATCGATGACAACTCATATACCAACCCTAGGTTACTAATGACTATTGCTTCCAACAAACTTGGCAACTCGGCATATGATTGCTCCCAATCCCCATAAATTTTTGCTATTGCACGCTGCTTTCCATCCCATACCCTGAAGTACGATACCAACACATCGTACTTCAAATTGATGATCTCTATGATGACATTTGGTCGCAGTGCTCTGTCAGCACGAATGAGTGGGATAATCTCACGGCATATGAACTCCGCAGTGATAATGCGATTATCCATAGCCATCACATCCTCCGTGCATGTATCATCGTGAGGACCTGCATAGGATACTATCATCCATAACCCAAGGCCATCAGCAACATGCCTCGCCGTCAGTTTCCATGTACATCTACTTGAAGCAGCTCGACTACATACTGCTGCATACCTCTCAGTATTGTGCTTCACAACTCGAAACGATTTTTTGTTGGAGATGGAGTATACTTTCATCTGGTATACCAACTCTTCTATGCTATTGAAGAACAACCCCTTCTGGAATTCCATTCCGCACTTGAAAGTGGTGGACGGGTCCCATGTTGTCCAGCTCTTGGGGCATGGGGTTGTGCACATCGTTCCATGATGGAGTTATACCCCCAGCTGCTTTCATAATAATCTCACTGGCCTTCTCCCTTGTCACTTCGACATCGTCACCCTCCGGATCGTCAGCGCCCTCCTCTTCTTGATCCAAATCGTCTTCATGGTCGATCCCAAATGCATCAGCTCGAACATCTTCACCGATCTCAGAATCCGTTATAGTCGAATGAGATGTGCTAGTTTGACTCCCATGTTCAACGTCGGCCAAGAGACCGGTGAATCCCCCCGTACCGACGTACGGTATATATTGTCCGTTGCTGTCCATATCTATATGTACATGTATTATGTCTTGTTAATAACTCATGTACTATATTAATCATTTTTCACTTCTACTATTTCATATACTCCCTAATTTCCCCAATTTTTCACTTCTACTATTTCATGTACATGTATTGTGTAGAATGTACTATATAATTCATTTGTCACTTCTACTCATTCATATAACAAATCTAAGATTACAACTTCACAACATAATCGACAACATATAAATTTGAAATTAGATTTCTAGTTTTCTAGTTTTCTTTGTCACTTCTACTCCCTAATTTCATCCTTATTTTTGTCTTCTCAAATTTGAAATTAGATTTCTAGTTTCTTAATCTAAAATTCCACCATTTCATATAAATTTATTTTTCCAATTATTCGGCTCATATTTTTTTTTGATTAGGAAAGAATTCGAGGTCAGACAAACCTGACCCTCGAAGGCCGACAAAGTCGGCAGACGGGTAACCGTCTAAACAAACATAAAAATAGAAAGATGGTGCAAAGTACAGGCCGAAACTCTACAAAAGCGAAACAAAACACATTCCTATATACCATTTTTAATTATTCGGCTCATATAAATACATAACTTCAAAGCATAACATTTTTAATTGTCATTAACCTTTCAAATAAGAATTTTAATTTGTCTAATTATTCGGGCCATATAAAAATTTTGTCACCCCATTTTTTTCAAACATTCCTATATACCATTATTTATCCTACAACATTATTTCATATAATCTTTATTTATCATACAACATTATTTCAACAACTACATAATTTCATCATTTTCATACAAATTAATGACTACAATTTTTCTCACCACATGAAATTATATATTAGTTGCAACTATATAATACTTCCAAATTCAAGATTTTCCCGTACATATCGATTATACAACTAATTATAAAAATAAATCAATTATAAAACTATGTTTTTCGATTATAATATTTTTCCGACAACATACAAAATGAAGATTTCGTTACTTACCTTTTTGTCGGGATTGTCGGGGTCTTGTGGGGTCAAGGTCGCTGTTGTCGCCTTCCGGAATGCTCTGTCGGGCCCTCTTCAATGGCGGCGGTTTCCAACTCCAAACGGCGTCGGTCTCCACTTCCTGGCGGCGTCGGTTTCCGTCCGGATTTGGGACGAATCTGGGCCACTTGGAGGGTTGTGGGTTGTGGGAAAGTTAGAGGAAGGTTGAAGGTTAGAGGAAGGTTGGTGTTCGTCGATGATGGTGGTTTCGTTGAAGATGGGTTAGGGTTAAATAGGGGGGACGGTTTTGTTTTTTGTGGAAGAAGAGGGGTGAGTCGCTGTTTATAACAGCGACTCACCTATTCCCACTGCACCGCAAAGTACGGGGGCAGAGATTCCCTTTGACCGGGGCCCAGAGTCGCTGTTTGTAACAGCGACTCTAGTTTTTTATTTCCTTTTCCACTGACAGAATATTATAAAAACAAATAAAAAAAAGGGAGAGTCGCTGTTTGTAACAACGACTCTCCCAATATATGTTTTTTTTTTCAATTCGGATAACTAAACCCCAATTGTTTAAAAAAATAAAATAAAAAAGGGAGAGTCGATGTTACAAATAGCGACTCTCCTTAAAAATGTATTTTTTTTTCATTTCTGTTAACATTAATTAATTTAAACCCAAAAATTTTTAAAAAAAATGAAATACATATAAGTCGCTATTATAAACAGCGACTTACGTTTTTTAATATATTTTTTTTAAACCTTGGGTAAAGTCGCTGTTTGTAACAGCGACTTTACCCTGTTTTGGCTAATTCGCTAAATTGTTTCAGATTTTGGCTAGTTCCATAATATCTTCTTAATTTTTGGCTATTTGGAAAAAAAATTCGCAAAACTCATGGAACTAAAAGACAACTTTTGTAAAGGATGGAGCTGACAAGTGAGAATTAGTTGAAAAACCATTAAATTATGAATTGATAGATGGGTTGACAATGAACCGCTTATGGGAAACCAATTGATATAGAAATAGTTGGAGTTGAGCATGATAGAGTCGACAAATATATAAAGAACAACAACAAATGGAATCTAGATGCATTGAAACAAGTCTTACCAACAAATTTGGTTAGTAAAATCTCGAACATCAAAATCCCGATTAACAACTTTTAAAAAGAAGCAAAGATGGATGGTTCATTGGTTCTCCACTGCCAGCGTCATGAACTTCCTTACCAAATATATTGGTGGAAACCAATACGACTTCACATGAATTTGGAATATTGACACACATCCGAAAATGAAAATTTTCACATGGAAACTCATATTTGACGAATTACCAACAAAAAATCAGGCTCACTTGTAAAGGAATAGATGTCCCTCTTAGCTGTGAAATGTAAAACCAATCACTAGAAGACCCAATCCATCTTTTCAAGAAGTGCAACCACACGTTACAACTCTTAAGAAAAATCGAGCCTAAAATTGTGAGTATGATTGAAGGCACAAACACTGTAACGGCCCGGAATTATGATTCTCGGGTTACGTTTTGAGGGATGAAACCCCTTGATGGGATCTTGCGACCCAAGTACAGGTTGAAGGTTTGAAACCAACAATTGCGTTTTGAAAGTGGGATTTCATACCCAAAAACCGAGAAGGACCGTTGGAATCCCTAGGGTAGGTCCCCTGTACCTGCCCTATGGCCTAAGTCGCGAAATTCATTGATCATACAACCAAGAAAGATTCCAAATTCATACATAAGGTTGCCACGGCGGAGCCGGGTCAAAACATGATCAAAACATCCAAAACCAAACCGTTAAATAATTGGTGAAGTCAAAGTCTTGACTCTCTCTTTCCTCCATGTTAGACCCCGCAGTCATGGAGCCAAATCAGCAGCAATAATGATAAGCATAATGGATACCTAAAAACGTTAATAGTGGGCGGGATCAGATCGATGCCCACTTTGGTCTGTCCCTTCATTAAGGGTTCTGCCCCCGCAATATGTACACACATACGCTATACCTAATAATCATGCTTCTAGGTGCAAGGCGGAGTATTAACACACTAGCATGCCCCTAAGATCAAGTGCGGAATAATAATAATAATAATAATAATAATAATAATAATAATAATAATAATAATAATAATAATAATAATAATAATAATAATAATAATAATAATAATAATAATAATAATAATAATAAGTGTGCATTGTATTGCTCTGCTAGGGCAAGCGATCGATCGGCGATCAGGGCGATCAGGGGATGTCGTCTTCTCCGGCTCATCCCGGCGCCCGGAGTCGTCCTCTCCTTCTTCAGGTCAGTGTCCCGCGTCTCAGCGACTATCAATAGTCTGTCCGGGGTTGCGTCTTGGTGTCCCACATCTCTTCAGGTTTGCTTTCTTCATCTCGGTGTTTGTCGGGTCTTTTTGATCGCGTCTGTCGTCTTGGTCTTTGCTTGCTGGTCCGGCTATTGTTCAGTCATCTCGGGGCCAAGATTTGGTGGTCTGAGCGTTTCTTGGGATCCTTGGTTACTGTTGTTGTGTTGTTGTTGCTGCTGTCTGATTTGCGGTGGCGTCTTGGTGCTGCTGTAGTGATTTGTTGAGGCGCTGTTTGTTTTGTGGTGTGTTTGTGCTGGGTACGTGCTACACCAAAGCAATTCCTCTCGAATTGCTTGTGAATACTTAATTAGATATCTTCACAATTCTAATTAATGATCGGTGGAATTCATTTCTTCTTATGCTCAAGTGGCTGCATTTTCATTTGATCAATTTCAAGGTGCTTGAAGGTCTTTGTGTAGAAGTGGATTGATTTTCTTTGATTTTTGATCTAAGTTGGCGTGTTTAATCTAATGTCGGATCTTGTTCGGTACCATTTTCCTTTTGTGGGTCTTTGTGGGTGCCTTGATGGTGGTGGTAGAGGTCTTGTTAAAACCTCCATGCTCAGGCATCTTCGTGATCGACATTGCAGTGGTGATGCTCAGACACTTACTCGTCAAACTCTTTCTAATAGTTTGACTATTTATTCTGATGTTGAGATAACTTTCAAGCGTATGGGGGTTTGGCTATGTGGAGTTTGTCTTAAAACGCATACCTTTTGTGCTCGGTGTCATCATACTCATGACGATTCTATGGAGCCTCCAGACTGTGGTGATGGCCTTGTTCGCTTTATTATTTATGATATTCCCAGACATCCAGCTCCGTCTCCGTCGGTTCCTTTGTCTGATGTGGGGGTTGTGCATGTTGGTTTGTCTATATCTTCGCTTGACCGTTTGTTTTCCATGGGGTTACGCACTGTGAGATCTATCCCTCCTAAGTGTCGCTTAGGTTTTTCGCGGGTTTTAAAAGAGGCATTAGATGTTGTGGCTGACTCTCCGGGCGACCTCTCCTGCTGGATTCGCTTGCTTGTGATGCCTCTTTGTATACTCAAGACCTTTTCCCCGCGGAGTAATCTTGAGTGTAGGACTGCCGTCAAGCGGCAGCGTCAGGAGGAGAGTATTGCCAATGCTATTCGTGTTTGGGGTGTGCCCGGCGGCAGTTTGCAACTTCTACAGGAGACCTTAGCTGAGGTTCCCCCTTCTTTTCGTGTGGAGGAGGACCTTGATTTGAGTGAGCTTAACCTACGAGAATGTCGGAGGAAGATTTGTGATGGTCACTACACTGCCGCTGTTCGAGTGCTTTCTTCATCAGGTATTGCTCCTTATTCTGATGCCACTCTTGCGGCTCTACAGGAGAAGCACCCCATTGCCCCATCTCCCAACTTATCGCCTTTACCTACGGATCACCATTCTCTCGTTGCCTCGTCGACATGTGTTTTGGATATGATTCGGAGCTTTCCGCGTGGGACGTCATGTGGGAGGGATGGGTTTCGTGCTCAGCATCTTTTGGATTGTTTGGGTGGAGCAGTTGTCGCTGTTTCGGATGATTTGATCGCCTCTACTACTCGGGTTGTCAATCTTTTCCTTGAGGGTCGTTGTCCGCAAGCTCTAGGTGAGTATATTGCTAGTGCTCCGCTCACCCCGCTTGTTAAGCCAGGTGGAGGTATACGTCCTATTGCTGTTGGAACTATTTGGAGACGCCTTGTCTCTAAGGTTGGTGCTTGTTTGGTCGGTCCTTTGTCTGGTTATTTTTCAGGCCTTCAGTTTGGGGTCGGGGTATCCGGTGGAGGTGAGGCTATTCTACATGCTTTGAATCGGTTCGTTGAGGCTCGTGGTGGTGAGGAGGGTCTCTCCATGTTGTTGGTCGACTTCCAGAATGCGTTCAACTTAGTTGATCGTGTGACCATGTTAGAGGAAGTTCGTCGTCACTGCCCGGTTCTATCCCGATGGGTGGAGTCTTGTTACTCTAGTCCTGCCCGACTGTATTATGGGGAGCATAGCTTATGGTCTTGTCAAGGGGTCCAGCAAGGAGATCCGTTGGGCCCTCTGCTCTTTGCTTTGGTGTTGCATCCTTTAGTGTGCAAGATCAGAGACTCTTTTGACCTGAGTCTGCAGGCTTGGTACTTAGATGATGGCACTGTTGTTGGGGATACTTTGGTTGTGGGGAAGGTCTTGGATCTGATTATGGAAGATGGTCCCCGCCTTGGTCTTCATCTTAATGTGGATAAGACTGAGGTTTTTTGGCCTACAGAAGACCCTAGGAGTCGACTTCCTGGTGTTTTCCCCCACTCTATTGCTCGGCCATTGCGCGGTGTCAAGGTTTTGGGGGGGCCTGTCAGTGTATGCTCTGATTTCAGCAACGAACTTGTGGCAAGGAGAGTGACTAGGACCATAGAGCTTATGGATTCTGTCGCGAGGATTGATGACCCTCAGTGCGAGTTGCTTCTGCTTCGGGCTTGTACGGGTATTTCTAAGCTTTACTTTTCCTTGCGTACTTGTTCTCCGCGTGTTTTTGGGTCGGCCCAACTTTCCTTTGATGAGGCACTCCGTTCTAGTTTGGAACGTATTGTCACTGCGTCTGGGCCTGGGTTTGGAGATTGGCAGTGGAGGCTCGCCACATTCCCTTTTCATTTTGGTGGGCTTGGAGTTTATGCTGCTGGGGATGTCATACATTATGCTTTTTTGGCATCCCGTTTGCAGTCTGCTGAGTTACAGGCTAAGATCTTACGTTCTTCTGGTATCATTGTTGCTGGGCCTACTTTTGATGATGCTTGTCGCTCTTTTAATGAGGTCACGGGTTCTGATCTTCTACGCGATCCTAGTGAAATCGATGCCCCCAAGCTTATGAAGAAACTGGCAGATATATATTTCGCGAAGATTGCTGCTATATCAGACTCTGTTTTCTCATTGAATCCGCGACAGGTGGCATTATGGAAGTCTCAACAGGGTGCTCACTCATCTGATTGGTTGCGTGCAGTTCCTATTTCTGGGTTGGGGCAGACTATGAATGGAAGGACCTATCGTAGTGTGCTTAGCTATCGATTGGGAGTTCCATTGTTCGCGGTGTCCAGACCATGTTCCGCTTGTTCTCGGGTCTTTGATGGTGATGTTTACGGTGACCATGCTGTGTCTTGCGCTGGTTCCGTGGGCATTAAACATCGACATAACCTCGTTCGCGACACCTTATTGGATATCTGCTACAGGTCTGGGATTTCTGCCGGTAAGGAGGTTGATATTGGTTTGATTGATGGGCATGATAATCCTCTTCGTCCGGCGGATTTGCTACTTTATTCCTGGGACAGAGGGCGGGATGTTTGTGTTGATATGACGGGATCCTCCCCTTTGACTACGTCTGGGATGTCTAACTTTGTGCCTGGTCGTGTTGTTGTTGATGCTGCTCGGCGTAAGTGTGCCAAGTATCGAGATTTGTGCACGGTGGCTGGTTATGGTTTCATACCCTTCTCCTTCTCTTCGTTGGGGGAGTTAGATATGGATGCGGTTGCTTTGCTGAAGCGGATTCAGAAATTCTCCGTATCTCAAGATGCCGGGGCTCGTGCTGCTGCTTATATTTTCACTAGACTCAGTTTTATTATCGCTAAGGGAGTGGGTGCCTAGATAGTATCTCGGCTACCCACTAATTTTTTGTAAATAATAATAATAATAATAATAATAATAATAATAATAATAATAATAATAATAATAATAATAATAAGGTCTTATCACAGAATACCAAGTGGTATATCCCTCTCCTACCTCCACCCCTTCCTGATAGGGCGGAGATCGGCCAGCTCATGAATGCATTCCATTCCATTATAATCGAATCGGTCCGCATGCCCAACCCGTAACCATATATAAAGCCCGCAGGCAAATCTCGTAATCATGCTCATTATATAAGTAAAGGAAGCTCCAAATGACTTGATTGACTCAGGATGGGACCCGATGGGACTGGGCCGTCCTATGACCCTAGCAAAGACTCTAGTTACTTCACATATAACGGCCATTCTGTTTACATATGCATAAAGAAATAGAATGTTCAACGATCAATACAACCTAGCAGGATACTACATGGCATGCTGATCATGAATGCAAGCACCTAGTATATCATGTACATAAGGCAGGGAATATCTATTCGATTTGAGTAAGCTCCGTAGAGACTTACCTGGTGGTGCAGAACAACATTGTAGCAATCACACAGTTCAAAGTCACCTAGTAGTCATAATGGAAGTATAAGTCTATCTATTCAAACATACAAGCACACACGAGTTCATCACCTATCGAAAGTCTCATCATCACATTCCATATCATCATCGTCATTCAACTCATCTCATATTTCATTGCAAAGTCTCTATATAACTCATCAAGATCATCTCAACTCATCATCTCAATATCTCATCATGCTTTAACTTATCATCATATCATATAATAACATATAGTGATATGTCATTGCCTCATATATAGATCATATTCATCATAGTTCATAAGGCATAAATCAAACGATACATAACTCTAACATCTCATCATGCCATTAGTCCACACAAGTCATGATATTAGTCAATCAATCATATCAACATGCTAGTTAGTCATTGATCACATAATTCCCCTAGTTAGTCCCGAAAACCGTTTTGAAATCCGAGTCAAATAGTTAGAAATTCCTACCTTAGAAATACCCATCAAATTACTTTTTGAAAAATTCAAGTCTTATAATATTATATTCGTTCTAAATCACCATAATATTATATCTTTAATCCCAGAATAATATTTTACATTTTAAATCCCAAATAATATTATATAATATTTCAAATACAATTTTCTTTTAAACACTTCCATAAATATTTCGAAATCCCTTAAAAATCCTAACTATTTCATTTAATAAAATCAGCCCTTTCTAATTTACCAAACCGACCTTATATTTATAAAATCCAAAATTGACCCTCCTTATTCTATTAATTACCAAACCGAGCTCTCATTTTCTTAAACCCCAACCGAATCCCCTTATTCCCAATTTTTCTTAAGACTTCTAGGAACATGTTAGAACAAGGATTGAACATAAAAATCGAGGTTTTAAGGGATTTCTCACCCAAGTTCCTTCTTTTCCTTCGGTTTGCTCGTGAAGCTTCATCCGGGCTCCGATTGGACTCGTTCTTGCGCGAGGGTGCCTAGGATTGTTAGAGGGTGTTAAATGTGTGAAATTTGAGTTAGTATGAGGTGGGAGGAGGGAAAAAGGAGCTATTACCTTCTTGAATCCGAAAATAGAGAGTTTGAGTCTGCTAGGGCTTCTCGGGGCTTCTCCGACTTCTCCGGGTTGTTGGAGCTTCTTCTTCCACTTTGAGGACCTCATGGAGAGGCTAAGGGAGCTGTTGTTGCTGCTCATGGAGGAAGGAAGAGCAAAGGAGCTTGCTTTGGCTTGCTTTGAGCTCAAGAGGTGGAATGGAGCTCCTTTGGCATGGAATGGAGGAGGGAGTTGAAGGGGATGATGAAGTAGGGATGTTATGGTGATGATTTGAGCACAAATGGTGTGTTTAGGGCTGCTGGAATTCTCAACAATGGAGGAGGAAAATGGGAGGAAGAAGGGAGATGGAAGAGGGCTTGAAGATAGGGTTTTGGAGTCTTGTGGCTAGGGTTTGTCTTTGTGTTTTGTGGTGAGGAAAATGTCTCCCCAAATCTGATTTTTAAAGGCCAAAGAGGTGTGTTTGGGTAAGCCAAAAACATGAGTGCTTCAAGAGGGCAAAGCATGGTGTTTGTCTCCTTTGAACATTTTAGGCAAGGTCAAAGATGGAAAGAGAAAAAACAAATTGTGAGTGTCTCCCCTTATTTTGGCAAAGAATATTTATCTTTGAATTCAAATGCTCTTGGCTTTACATGGCTAAGGTGTGAGGTGTAGGGATTTTCGGCTAGGCTTGAGAGAGTGAGGGCGGGAATCTTTGTTTCGACGTTGCGAGCTCAAATCCCAAGGTTGGTCCCGAAGTTAGTTTCCGATGTTAGCTTCCCAAATCCTGCTCTCTCTTTCACGCAATTAGAATTTGAATCCGAAAATCAAGGTTGCCATGTTAGTTCTTAAAATTTTGTTTAGGTCGGGAATCCGCTTCATGAGTTCAAAATCCGAGTGAGTGAGTTTTTCGTTGAAATTCCGCTTTTAAATTCATTTTGATTTTCCTTTTCCCGAGAAATTAGGATTTAAAAATCCGAGCCTTTACCAGCCCTACAAATAATTTTTCACAAATCTTATAAGAAACAGAAAGTAGAATTAGCCACAACATGGTGGACAATATGGATTTGTACGAATAAGAAAATCTTTGAATCCGGAAATAATATAGACATCACAAAAATAGAACATCATTCCAAATTGGAACCTCACAAAAGTCCACCTAGAAGAAAATGAATAGGGAACTCAACAGACACATAAATCGAATAGAAACTAGAAAAGAAAAAATACCAGGTGGTGTAAGCCATGTTTATCATGAAATTATTTTTTTTTTAAATGATATTTTGTTTTGTTTTTATTATCTTAAAAAATATGCGTGAATATTAAACAATATGTTTATCAAAAAATAGAGTAAATTATTAAAATTAAACTAATTTCTCAAAAAATAAATTTAAAAAAAAATGAAAATTAGCCATTCTATTGAATGGACTAATATGTCCGGTTAAAACAAGGGTTTGATTTTGCGCTTGGCTTTATTCTTAGTCTATGTTGTCCCCTGTTTTGCTAGGTTTAGGTTTGCTTAGTTCGTTCTGATTCTGTGTGCTCGCCATCTTTGTATTGCACCTTTTCTTTATAATTGTATGTTTGACAGTTCACCGTCTACAGATTAGTCAACCACTCGAGGTGTCAAGTATGTTTGAGTCTCGAATTCTTACCTTATAAAAAAAAGGGTTTGATTTTGTTTCAATTAATTATTCGGCTTTGATTATTACAGGTGGGATGGGATCCAATAGAATTAAGGTGGACCAATAAAAAAATCGAACTAGTGAATGGAGTAATTTTATATGAAGATTTTTCGGCTCTGAGAAAGATTTTTGGGAAATTCCGGTTGGTGTCCATGAGGTTTTGAATATTCCGGATGGTGTCCCATAATTTTGGTTTTTTCAGATGGTGCCCTTAAAGTTTAGCAAAAGATCGTTTGATGCCCAAAATTAATATTTTCACTTTTTTTATAAACGAAAATGAACCTTTATTATTTCAATATTGCACAAAATCACCCTTTACTTTTAAATTACATATAATTATCTATATTTTTGTCAAAAATGCAACCCAAAAGTATACTCATTTTAAAATTACACAAAATCACCAATTATTTAAAAATTTTCAACACAAAACACCCAAAATTTTTAAAACCGGATAACATATCAATTATTTGAAAAATTTTGCACATAACCACCCATTTTTTGTGAACAAAATGGTTAAATAGATATTTAATTATGGATTTGTTTATGAAAAAGTGAAAACATTAATTTACCTTCAATTATTTTATCTTAGTCATAAATACTTTAGTATTAAATAGATATTTAATTATGGATTGAGGATATAATATTCTAATTCCTATATATGAAAATTATTTTTTAGCCACATGATCGATGAGCTTTAATTATTTTATTCAAATGATTACAATAAAGTTTTTAATTTATGAGGATATCGTAGTTGGGTTTGAAATTTATTTGATCAAATAAATAGGAACATTATGTGAATTCGCACACTTGAAAGTGTTTAAATGAATTAATCACCAATACAACTGGTCGAAAGAAAATGAATTAATTAAAATAATTTTTAGGAGGATTTCTCACCTAATTGAGCCAACATTTATATCATCTATGATTTTTTTTTTAAATTAAGTAAGTCTCATATGCATCCCCCATAAGACATACAAAGGATGATTTTGTAATAAGTATTATTTTAATATATATTTTTAACATTTTATAGCTTAACCATTTTGTTCACAAAAAATGGGTGGTAATATATGTGCAAATTTTATTAAGTAATTCATATGTTTTGTGGTTTTAAAAATATTGGGTATTTTGTGTTGAAAATTTTAAAATAATTGGTGATCTTGTTTAATTTTAAATATGAGTATGCTTTTGGGTTGCACTTTTGGCAATAAATATAGATAATTATGTGCAATTTAAAAGTAAAGGGTGATTATGTGAAATATTGAAATAATAAAGGTTCATTTTCGTTTATAAAAAAGTGAAAACATTGATTTTGGGCATCAGACGAACTCTTACAAAACCTTAGGGGCACCATCCGGAAAAACCAAAATTATGGGACACCACCCAGAATAGCAAAAACCTCAGGGGCACCAACCGGAATTTCCCAAGATTTTTTTTATGTCTCAAGGTATAAAGTATAGAAAAAGCATTTTTAAAATGACTAAAATGATTTGATATTTCCAAATAGGATCTCTTAACCTAACTTAACTACTCTGTAAATTAGAAAATAAAAAGTCAAGTGAAAGCATCCAAATTCCAAAAGAAGAGTCACATTCATCTCAACTTAGCAAAACCGTGTTTTAAGGAGTTTTTTTTGGTGGGGCACTTTACGTGGTTTAAATAGGATGCCTTTAATCCCATTCACTTCTCATGAAAATATTTCCAAATAGTTTTTTTTATTAAATACAACGAAAGGAATTAAGATAAAGCTATCCTAACGAAGATAACACAATTTAGCTTGTCCTTTCGGACAAGATCTTGAAGAACCCGATCAGTAAGTAGCAGATTGTCGACGGGAATTCTGTAAGTCAGGTGCGCGATCCTATCAGCAACAACATTGAATTTCCTTGACCTGATAATAGATTAGGCATCAGGACAGGAACTTGGGGCTGCAAAGTGTACTCAGCAAGAAAAGGGAGTTACGAATTAAGGAAGACACAAAAGTTGATCGTTCTTGTTGTACACATGTTAGGTTCTTTTTTGTTGCTTGCAGTTTATTTTTAAAATTTTTATATGAAGTATATATTTTTTTAATAGAGGTTTGTAAGTCATGCTTGTTATATATACAATCAATTTTTAGTTAAACATATAACCAATTTATCAATTTTTTATGCCGACAAGTGTTTTTATTTGAAAACAATTTGCTGTCATCGATTTCCCGTGTTTATAAAATGTCCGTCGATACGGAAAGTCGGTGTAGACAAACTGTTATCAGGCAAAAAATGTTTGAAGTGAAGATGTTACTAAACTTGCTACTGATCCGAAGTATAGTAGTTAAGTAAGAGGTCGATCCGACAGAGAAACAAATATTTCACGCAATGTTTTTTATCAATTAGGAGAAAAATGAGGTTTTTTTTTATGAAAACTGAGAAATAAATTATAAACAAGTTAATGAGAGATAATATTAGAGAGATAGTTTCACCTACGAATTTGCAACATTGGTTGGTTAATTTACTCGATCACTGAATCTCTTACTAGTTATTTATTTCCTATCGATTACTCTTGATATTGGTTTGAATATTAGAGTATTAGTCTGAATGAATCCTAATAACCCTTTACACTCCAAAGCAATATAACCAATGAAAAGATTTGGCAGAAAAATAGCACAAAGTCCCAATATCCCTAGCATAAAGGCAATACCAATTCCATGAAGAATTAATATTTACTCGATATATATGTCAACTTCCAACACATTCAAGCTTCCTAAAGATGAACTCTACAAGAACATGTTTCTACAATAGATTAGGCTTCACAGAATGCAAGATTGCAAGAATTAAAACCCTAGCACATGAGATTCTACCAAGTTGATCAGTCAGGATAAAATCAACAACATAAGCAATTAGCACAAAGAAGTTGGAATAAATTATAGGAATAACTGTAAATCAAAACTCACGATCCAACCAACCAAGTTTTGAACCACAGGCAAAACCAAAAGAGTTTAATTAGTTGATCATGACTTGCCAGAAACTCAAGCCTTCAATCTCTAAATGTCAGTGAATGAAAATCTAGACCTGAACATGTCTATTTATAAGGCTTAAGGTCGGTCGAAACCTAAAAAATATTGAACTAACAAGATAGAAATTATCTAGATTAGATAGAATTTTATTGGATTCTACTCGGAGTATGTCGATCCTATACAGCCGTGGGCGCGACTCCTCAACACCTCCATTGCGGGCGTGACTCTTTCAGCATAACATTTTTCTTGTTTTGAATTTGGTATCGACATCAACACAAAAGTTGTAGCTCTTAAAAATATTTTTCCAATGCATACTTATAATAATCAATCGAAACATCGAGGCCTCTAGAAAGTGCTTTATAAGTTCAGCTTGTTGGGCGATAACTTTTGTTAGCTTGTTCTTCACTTGTTTTCCTCTTCTTGACTCTTCTTTCATCCATGAGTCTCCTCTTTCGTCAGATCCGCATCTACCTGAAATAATCAATAAAAACGTGTAGATCATGACTTCACTACTAAAGAGAGTATAAATATGTATCAAAACATGCAATATGGACATCTAAATTACGCTAAATGCATCCTAATATGTCTACCTAAATACGCATTATCACCTTGCAACCATCTGAATACAAACATAGAAAATAGTTAATCAAAACTGAAAAATTCAAAAACAAAAAAAAACAACATAATCAAACAATTTGCAGCCTAATCGAAATCAATTGTTTGATTGTTCAAAAACAAATTGAACAAATTGCAACCTAAGTGTTCCGATTGTTCTGGTGTTTTGATTGGTTGAAACCAACTGATTGTTCTAAAAAAAAATAAAACCAATATTTAGTAGCAGCAACTCTTGAACATGAAAAAAAAAACACCATCAGAATAGTTAATTGCAACGAAATTCAGAAACAACAAAACAAAATCCTAAATATATCGAACACAAGACATACGTGAAAAAATTGAAACCAAAATTGAACATGAAATGAGAAAAAAAAGTTATTTTTTGTCGATCAAACTGCAACAACCTTATCCAGTAGCCACACCAAGTCTTTTATCGAACATTGGGTGAAAATTTAAAGGTGAAGTAGACAATTTGAAGGGTGAATGAATCAACTTTCATGGGGATCGATCATATAAAACTAATTTACTAGCCATGACTGGTTTTTAAACTCCAAAGAAGACCAAGATCAAGCAGCAAAGATTGTCATATTAAAATCATCACTGTTGCTATTAAAGTCATCATAGAAATAAAGCCTATTAAACTCATCACTCTCGACCTAGAATAGTAGAATCTAATATGAGAGATTCAATCCAATACTTTCAAGTCAGATTGTCATCCTTAATACTAAAATCTAATAAATTCTTGTGAGAAAATTGAGAATAGATATTTGAGTGCCAAGGGGTTGTTTGGTATCGATATCTAGATATCAGATATCTGATATCAGCCCCGATATCTGATATCTAGTGTTTGGTACGAGTAAATGTCGATATCAAGTACTATTTTTGATATACTCCTCCTCCCATTTTTTTGACCCAAGTGATATACTGATCTGAGGAGTGGTATCACCTGATATCTCCATTGGCAAGTGGCTCTATTCTCTGCCCACTTCTCTTCTGGCAAGCGGCTCCTTCTCTTCTCTTCCTTTGCGCTCTTCTCTTCTTTGCCCTATTCTCTTCTCTTTCTCTGCATTTTGCACTCTTCTTTTTCCTATGTGATTTTATTTTTGGATCTAGGTTTTTTTTGTGTTATTTTTATGTAGTGATTGAGCGAGTATCTGAAGAAAAATGAGAGATTGCTATTCTTCTAGGGTTTTTTGTGCTTTTTTTTTTTGCAATTGCTAAATTTTGTGTTGCCAATTTTGCATTGCCATGGCTTTGCTTTAGTTCTGCTGGTTAATGTCAAATTTTGTGTTCTTCTAGGGCTGTTGGTTGTTGCTGTTGTCAATTTTTCGTTTGTGTTGAATTTGTGTTTTCTATTGATTTGTGTATGTTGAAATTTGTATTATTTTTATTTTCATTTGTGTTGTATGTGTATGATTTGTTTTGAATTTCTTTTATCAATTCTCATGCTTAGCTTTGGTATATTTCTTTTATACCAAACAACAAATATCATATATCAAGTTTGATACCCGATATCCTACAACATATACTAAACAAGGATATCAAGATATCATCCAATATTGATATCGATATATGGATATCAAGATGTCAATACCAAACGGGGCCTAAAGCGGTAACGTCATATTTGAGAATCTGAGACCTATCTCATGAACACAAAAATCAAACAATCAGAGGGACCATAGGAGATTGGGAAGACAAACTTTCAACTCAAGAGTCGAGAAACGAGGATTGATGGATAGAGAGACAAAGTTGTGGATGGGATGATCGTTAGGGCCTATAGAGAAAAACGTCATCGAGTCCCTCGCCACCAGCAGCCTCCCAACTTTGAGTCCCTCATCGCTATCAACCTCGAATCTTCAATAAACGAGATTCGGTTGGGGTCTCCGACTCCGTATCCCCAGATCTTCGATTCGACTTGTTATGAGTCGATTTGTCTGGTGCATTGCTCTTCAGAAACTCTGAAACCTCTCATCAACCACATAGCAAAATAGTCGGCATCCATTGATGGTGAAGGTAGGGTGAGGGAGGAGACTCATTCATTCCAATCAGAGAGAGATTTGTCCATAGATTGGGAAGGGTTTGAGGAAAGAGAGGGGTATTTCTGGACACTCTTAGTAATATGAACTTTTAGCTAATATTTACAACACCACACGTTTTTTTTAGATTTATAAAAACTATATCAAATATTAGTTTTTTCATTAAAATTTTAAAATAATTTCATAATTATTAATAATGAGTATGAAATTATTTTTAAAAAATTAATAAAAAAAACTAATATTTAATATAGTGTTTATCATCTTAAAAAATGTGCATAAATACTAAATGATATATTTTTCTCAACGAAATGAGTATGAAATTATATTAAAAAATATATATGTTATATAATTTTTATCATTTAAAAAAATTAATTAAATAATAACTGACTTATAGAAAAAGGGTGTTGTTATTTACACCCATAAATTTTACTATCTACACCCATAATTAAAGTTTTTTTTTTAAAAGAGTGTTGCTATTTTATATAGGCCGGAACAATTTTTTTTTACTATCTACAGACGTGTGACTCAAAAAGGACGGGGTATATTCATATATATATATATATATAGAAAAAAATAGTTGCAGATCTTGAGTCACGTATTTCCATATGGATAACCCGGTGGGCAACATACACAAGGCGGCGGAGGAGGAGACTCCTCCTCCGGCTTCTTCTCCTTCTTTTCCACCGGAGCTAGGGAGATGATGGTTGCGCCGCCTAGCTTCTTCCTAATCAACTTGACTACCTTTACGATGTCGACACCATTTCCGACCAATTCCACCGTGTCGTCCGACTCTTTCCATCCTACCGATTTGATTCTGCCACATGATTCTGTAAACGCCAACAAGTAAGAATACTTAATTATTTGGAATATGAATGTAATTTTTAAATTTAAAAAAAATAACTTTAAAGCTAAAACAATTTTATGATAAACTGAATTATAGAGGATTTCTATTGTATCCGAATTGATTAGTTTGAGCATATTTTGTGATTTTAATAGTAATGAACACGGAAATATAAAGCTGTAATAAATTAATTAATTGACTACATAATACATACGATGAGCACTGACGACCACCTTCAAGGCTTTTGAACGATCCTTCTCCTTCTTAAATTCGAGCTTAATCACTGCCTTTTGCTGCACAAATAATTGTAGTAGTAATTTAAAAAAAAATAAGTAAATTAAACCAGCTCAAACAATCCCTCAGTTATAATTATTAATAACATTAACTAAATTAATTAAATTCTGAGCAAATAACCTGAATAATGCAAATTAAATCTAGTGGGCAATATATAACATCAGTTACATTAAAATTAAACTGAAATAAATAAATAAATAAAATTATCAAGGGTATATATATATATAATTATATATGATTATAAATTAAACTCCATATATATATATCCTTGCAGGTTTTTGTGGTGTTCAAGTTTATTTGAGATTGTGCATTTTATAATCCTTTTTGGAGAGATATATAATACCGAGAGTGAGAATAGAGATTGAATGTATATGCGTCAATATCTACCGGTCGCAATCGGTAGGGTTTCTATAAACAATACAGTTTGATGATTTGTGAACAATTTTTTATTGTATAATATGTGAATAAAATTTCAACCATTGGATTAACAAATCAATTGATATATATTTATAGGAAATTTAATTTGAATAGAAAAATGATTCACCTATAAAAATATGATTATTAATATATAACTCATACGAATAAGTATGAATAATATATATCATGCTACAATATGTGAATAATTTTCATATAAAAATACTATTAATACATGTAAATAATTAGATTACGCAAAACGGATAATTAATTATAATATTACATATAAATAATCAGTTTGTTCACAATTCACATCATACGAAGTGTTGACGTATACTAGATCAATCCCTTTTCATTGTACTATTGTTTTGTTTTCAGTTCAGATTCCCTAACTTCCTAAATTTGAAATTATTACGTACCTTGACTTTTCATTTGAAAAAAAAAAAAGACTTTTCATTTGAAGTTGAGTGGCTAACACATTTGATGGGCAGTCGAAATTGATAGGGTAGCTGAAACTGGTGGATTAATTAAGTTAAATATATATTATATGTTAAATTCAATTGTTCAAGCTAATACAAACTATCTAATAAGAGAGAAGAAAATAAATAGATTTGTGAATAGAAAAAGAAAAATTATGAAAATCTTAAGATAAGTGGCTATTGAAATGTCAATTCCAAAAGTTAATTAAATTAAATTCTTATTTTTCTCTCATTTAAAACTTTATAATATTGAAACTAAAAGATCCAAAATACTATCTGTGTTACCAAACAAATCTTTTTCAAGTCTATGTAAATTTATTTTCAATTTTTCAATCCATTTTGACTTACATGTCATTTTTATATATTTTTATATATGCGCTCTTAGGTTCTCGATGGATGGTGCTTCTCTTGTCGCTCGTCCAGAGTTTCGTACTCTCATCTACAAAGACGTTGGGTGATGGGTGAGTTAGGATGACGTTAGACACGAAAGCATAAAATAAAATTTGGGTGGGTTAAATAGACTAAAATTTTCATATATTTATAATTTTTATTACGAGCATCTCCAACAGTTTCCCCATTTTGGGATTTTGGAGTTTTTTTTAGAATTTTAAGGTATTTTTTGGTCCAACAGATTCCCCATCACATTCTCCAAAATGGAGAAGCAGCAGAAAAATTAGAGTAGATTTCCTAAATCTGCAGCATTCTTTAAACTAAATGATTCTCCAAATCTTCGAAATGGGGAATTGTTGGAGTTAAAGCAAAAATAATTTGAAGAATATGTATTTTATTTCCCTATTTTGAGAAAATTTTAGGGAATCTGTTGGAGATGGTCTAACAAAACTTTTATTCTAATAAAAATACATAATTTTTATAATTTTTTTAAATATTTTTTCCTATTTTTAAATTTTTCGAAAAATAGGGCGGGGTAGAGCGGATATCAGCCCACTCTCCTAATTACGTCTCTATGTGACGTCACCCAAATTTTTTCTTTATTCAAAAAAAAATTATATATGCGTGCTATTTTGATGGAAAATTTGGACACTGTGTGCCGTGTGCGTACCCCTTCCCTCCCTCACGTCAATGACGTCATATACCTCCCCCATTCCCCCTATTTTCTTTCCCTTCTTTTTTTGGGGGGGGGTGGGGTTAATTGAAGGTGAATATTGTTGATGAATTATAGTACTCCTTCCGTTTCAAAATAAGGTATTAAGTACTCCTTCCGTTTCAAAATACAGTAAGTTATTAAGTACTCCTTCTGTTTTAAAAGAAATTTTGTTTGACTTTTTGTACGTTTTTTAAGGAGTTACAAACTTTATAAAATATTAATTTTTTAATTAATTTTTTTTAAAAACATTTGATTAAAAAAGTAATATTTTATTGAGATTTTATCTCATTAAACAACGTGTAAAAAGTCAAGCGACATTTATTTTGAAACGGATGTAGTATTTTCTTTTGTTCTTGTAATTCTTTTCTAGATATATATGAGTGTCTGATTTAGTTTCTTGTTGGTAATATCAATTTACTAGCTAGTATCTCTTTTGCTAATTTACTGATAATTTTCTCAACGACGACAAGTATGAGAAGGCATTTGAAGAAGAGATGCAGAAAACCTTCGAGTGTACAATCACACAAAGAACAACCTAGTTGAATAAATACTATAGTTTTAAAAAACAAAAAAGGTTAACAATACTACATATGTGAATATGTGATAATTGTTGACAAACTATCCCTACCTTATTGACTATTGACAAATACTTCAACCTAAGTTGTTGACAAATCATTCAGAAGTTGTGAATAAATAATTCATTATGAATTTTCTCATAAATAATTCATTCTAGAGTTGTTGATAATTTTTTTTTCATAAATGATTCATCATAAGATGTTTATAAATATTTATCCTGAAAAATGACTGACAAATAATTCATCTATGCTCCCACTTTCCAATCTAAAGAATGAATTGAAAGTGATTGAGAAAATTTTACCACACCCTTTCAAAACATTCAAACATGTCTAGAGAAAAAAAAAACAGAGAAATTTGATAGTGAAATGGAAAATGACTAGATATATTTATTTGATTTATTTATGCTTTGTTGAAATTTAGGCATATATCATGTGAAATGAAAGTCGATATTGAGTCCTAAACATATATTCAATATTGAATCCTAAATGAATGGTTAGTTTAGGATGTAAGCTTCGTATGTGGAATGATAGTAGAGTCTTAATAGCTCTAAAATCGATAGTTATATATTCCATTCCGACAATTAGATATAATGTTATAACTATACGTTTAAGAGACAACAAAAAATATGGGTATATATATAGAGACTCATGGTTACCTAGTCAATTTCTAAAAGTATAGAGATGAGCTCTATTTTGAAGAGAAAACTTCCTCGATTGTCCTCCAGGCAGTCTAAATTAGTTTATTGTCCACCCGGTCAATTTGCTTTTTTTTACTGTATGTAATTCTTTCTCAATCTTCTCCCTTCCTTCTCTCTTGCTCTATCTATCTGGTTTGAAATGATCATGTTCTCCCCTCTTACTATCGATCATTGTTGACAATTTCAATGGTTGAATCAAGTATGGCATGCCAGAGGTTAGTGTATTTTCAACGTGGGTTCTTTTGTTAGGGGTTGGTTCATTTCATGAAGTGTTTTCTTTAAATTGTTTAACTCTATTTTAATGTCTTCTATTATGCGTAGTAGCTATTGTTTCTGATTTGGAATCATATAAAAATCTGCTCAATGTGAGTATTTTCTTTTTATTTTTCCAGTTTATTTTTTGTCAGTTGTTTTTATCTTTCTTGTTATTTATCTGGGTTATATATGTTATGTTTGTGTTTTGTAGGAAAATAAGATATTGGTTAACTGATGAAGAAGAAGGTTCGTTCACAGTGTAATTTGTATTTTTTATTCTGAAGTGTTTGAAATTATTGAGAAGGGGGTGTCCGCTTCAGATTTTCATCAGCTTAAGGAGCTGACAAGGTATTTGAAGAAGCCAACAAGGAGGGGGGAGGCGGATAACGTACAATAGCGTTGAAGAAGCTGACAAAGTGTTTGATGTAGCTGATGACAATGGCGTAGATCAAACTGACAAAGTGTTAGAGAAAGATGCTGAAAAAGATACTGATTATAGGGATTCAGACAGTGGGAATTGTGAGGTTGGTGGTTATGATGACATGAATTATGGGGCTAATGAAGTAGGGGTGATTTTGGTGGTGATGCAGACAATGAGAGACCTGACAATGAGGGGACGAGAAAGATTTTATTGGTATTTATTGTTGATTGTGAACTCATGTGTGTTAGATCTTTTGTTGGAGAAATGAGTTTCGTTGTTGTTTTTAAAAACATATAATTGTGGAGGGGTTGTTTGTGTGTGATTTGTAATGAACAAATTAGTTTATGTTTGCTAGGCTTATATTTTACGTACAAAAAAAATATATATGTTGTTTATACTTAATTATATATGCTGATTTTTTAAAAATATGTAGTATGCTGAAAAATAAATAGACATAATGCTTACTTAAAAAATAAGTATATAATAGTTGTTTAGTATTGACATGTGATTATATAATATATGTATTTGTGAGTATATGGTCTTTTCTCAACTACTTGCACTCATCTTTCTTTATCAGATATTTTTTCATGCTTTGTCAACTATTTGTCATGTTTTGTCAGCTATCTATCATTTTTTCAGCTCTTTTTTATCTTTTTTCAACTGGGTGTCCTATTGTTTCTGCTCTCTTCTCAACCACCGTGTACTTTGAGCTGTCCTTCTTCTGAATTCTCCAATGCATATTTTCCTTTTTTGTAGATGGTCGTCTGCTTCTTTTTCTTCTTAGAGGGGGTAAATATTTGATCTGCTTTATTTGTAGAGGAATATTTAATTCATCCTCTTGCAGCACTGGGTAAATTGTCTCATCACTAATCACCAAACTTCATTAGTGTAAAAGCTTCCAATGAAATGTGTTACAGGGGCCTTTTTGTGGTCTATAGCAACAAGAGCATATATGTATGCATGGGATCTTTTGCAAGTCAAACACTTTATAAGTGCGTGTCTTTGCTGAAAAATCAACCATTGTTGTTGTCTCTTCTCCCACAACTTTAAATTAGAAACCATTCATTTTCTGAACATGGTATGCTCCATCTTGCCGTCGCAATGTTTTAAGCATTTTCACAATTGTTGGCGACATCCCTTATGTGTTTTCAGTGGCGGAGCCAGAAAATTTGCGAAGGGGGGGCACAATTATACATGTACGATATAGTTGTGGATTAAATTGGCATAAAGAGTTATATGTAAGATGATAATAAATTGTGTTATTTTAAGATAAAATGTTATCGGTTTATGATAAACGCTATCATTTTTTCGCGCCTAAAAAAAGAAATATAAATATATAAATGAAATATCCGAAAAAAATTAACTAAATAAGTATAGGAAATGCGATCTAATAAATAGTAAGTTAAGGTTATGATTGTTATATGAGCTCAAGCTTGGCTCGAGTTTAGCTCAATAAAAGCTCGGCTTGAGCATCATTTACAAAATGAGTTGATTACGAGCACATTTTTATGCTTAATTCATGATTCAGCTCGGATCCATTAAAACTCAAATAGCACGAATTTTGTGAAATTTACAAATTTTCTTTTAACTTACTATGTCATGAGCAAGTAAAGTTGCATAATACCTGGGAAAAAAAACTCAGCTCAAGCTCGTTCACTTACTAAACAAGTCGAGTATGAGCTCAAGTTCAAATATAGGTTCGAATCGACCTTGACTTGTTTCTAAATGAGCTAAATATAATCAAACAATACTAGACTTGTTTGGCTCGAATAACAACCTAGTTAATATATAACTTGTTGCACTTATAACATATAATAATGTATAACCAGATATAAAATTTTTAAACTTGTATAACTTCTTATCTAATTATCGAAATGATTAGTATAACCTCTCATTTCGAAGCTCTCGAGATGAATTATAGTATGTAGATTTTAATTTAAGTAAAATATAAAAACATTATAGTCTATTGAAACAAAATTAAAGTGATTAATATACCTTTAATTTTAAAACAGTCATAACTTTTTACTCAGATGTCGGATTAAGGCGTATTATATATCAAAACGAAGCTATCGACAAGGAGAATACACATAGGTAGTTCGTCAAATGAGAGGGGGGGCACGTGCCCCCTATGCCCCCCTTCAGCTCCGCCCCTGTGTGTTTTTATCAGCCTTCTCCCTTCTTTCTTGAAACCATTTTGTCAATTTCTCTCTAAGATAATTCAATAGGGCAACTATAGGGTATGGTTTCTTACTCACAATAGAATTTAAGCTCTCAACATTGTTTGATGTCATCATATTGTATCTATCTCCCCATGCATGTGCTCTAGACCATCTTTCAAACCTTGCTTCTATCAAATAAGCTGACAACTCTTTGCTGATTTGTGTTATCTGAGCAAAGTAGTGATTGAAATCACTAATCGTGTAACTCTCTGCTTCTTATTAGAACAATTCACATAACTTCTTTTTCTTGAACATTACTTTGATGTTTTGCTTAAGGTACCATGTACATATGAAGTGGATAGCATTGAGGTAAATCTCATAAATTGCTTTTGATATGCGTGTGTGTTTGTCTAAGACAAATACCAGTGGTCGATATCACCTTTTTCAACTGTTGAAAGAACCAATTCCAGGATTTGTTATTTTCTGAATCAACAATCCCAAATGCAATTGAATATATATACTTGTGTCAGCATCTTGTGCAACTATACCTAGCAATATGCCTCCATACTTGTCAGTAAGGAATGTCCCATCAACAACAATAACCTACATAAATGCAACATTGAATTGTTTTTATTGTGCTGACAATTGGGTTAAAATGATGTTGACATATATATATATATATATATATATATATATATATATATATATATATATAGGGATTGACTCCGGTGAAAACCTCAAATTGCGGTAAAAACCATGAGGACTACTTTATAGCTTGGTTTATTTGAAACCCGTGCTAAAAAACTCAATTACATAGTGACTTTACAACTCAGTTCAACCTAAAAACCGTGCTAAAAACTCTAGTTTTAAAATAACACATGACTTTATATATCGGTTAAACCTAAAAACCGTGCTGAAAACTCATGTTTTAAAATTACATTAGTGACTTTATAGCTCGGTTTTATTCAGAACCAGACTAAAATATGTAACCTTATAGATCGGTTCTATTTATAACCGGGCTATAAAGCTAGTGAACGGGGCTAAAAAGCCGGTCCTCACAAGTTTTTACCGCAATTTTGGTTTTCACCGGAGCGCAACCCTATATATATATATATATATATATATATATATATATATATATATATATATGCTGACAAACGATTTTAATCAGACAATATGTGTGGATAAAAGCAACTCTATGTTGATAATTGCACGAATTATGCTTATAAATACACGTACGAATATCTAGGATCGTGATATACAATTGAATTGTACTAAATTGGGAGGAGACAAAATTGATGATAAATACCTGAGCGAAATTGGAGGAGAAAATTAGAGAGGAGGAGCGAGAGAGAAAGTGGAGAGCGAAATTGTGTAGGTGTGTTTATTGCACAAGAAAAACATGAGATATGCATGCAGACAGTTAGGGTGCATATATCCGTGTTAAGTGGATATCTAATTAATTAATAAAATTTTCATAATAAAATTTTAATTTACGTTAGCCTACCAAAAAAGACTGAGTTGCGAGAATGAATCGAATGTTCGTTTGCGAGTTTGTTTTTGTCTTAATTTTAGGGTCTGTTTGGATTCCATTGTATTATACTTATAATACATTGTTTTAGTTTACAATGCATTTAAAAAATGAGCAGTGTTTGGAAGACCCTTTAAGAAATTAAATTATAATACAATTTGTGTTTAATGGTTTTATTTGATTCATCATTGCTGAGGACTTGGGAGAGATGGAATTGGTTGGCAGGGACAAAGAGGTTGCCCACCTTCCGCCGCCCCGACTTTGGTGTTGCTCTTCACACGCTGCCACAGATCTTCTCTAGGGTTTGAAGACGCAAGTCGCTTCGACTGCCATCTAGACGTTGAAAAGGTGCAGTGCTATGGAGATTGGCAATGAGTCCAGATCTGGTGGATTCTTAGACCGGAAAATAGTTGGCGATGGAGGCTACTACGATTCTGGATTTGGCAAATAGTTTCCCTGGTTCGGATTCAGCAAGAAGAATTGGGCGGGGAGCAAGAGAGCAGGTGGTGTCATGGTGGTGGGATGATGAATTGATGGAGGACCAGGACCACTAGGATGTGCTAAACTCGATCGGAACTCTGGCGCGAGCGAAAATGCCGAGGAGCTTAGAGAGGGAGAACAACGAGAAATTGATCGAAGATATGAGTACAAGATTAACCCAATTTCATAAAAAAAAAAATAATTTCCTTTGAATTTGGTGATTGGAGTTACTGAGAATGAGATTGAGGGAGGGGTTTAGGGGGAAGAACAGAGGGTGGATTGAGGGGGAAGAATCGAGAGCTTCCCAAAAAGTACGGAGTAGTTATTATGTTTTTTAATTATTTTTATCATTAAATCACATAAATTATCCTTATAATGAACTTTTTAATTTAATACATGTATTTTAATTATAAATAAAATGCAATGGAAGTCCAAACAGACCCTTAGTTTATACTAGTATAATAATTTTTTTCTTTTTGTTAATTCGTTGATTAGGACGTGACTTTCAAGTTTCAAATTTGCCAATACCGTGTGGAAAGGGGCAAAGGGCCGTGGACTATGTCCGTTTTAGGTCAATATAGGCCCACGGCATAATTACAGGGAAAAAAACATCCTTTAATTTTAATTAGAGTTACCGGTAATTTTGTGTGGCACACTCGTACATATTAAAACATGACTCGATCCGAAAAAACTCGATCTGAACGTTTATTAATTTTTTGGATTTAAACCCGTACCGGTAATTTTTTGGATATATCGAGTGATACCTTCTCTAAATTATTACATCAAATAGAGGAAAATTTGATATCAAAATAACAAGTGATATCGATGACAAGATATATCAAACACTAAAACAGATGCCTGAAACAGCTTTTGGTGCGATTTGCATACGTGTCATATTCTAGATTAAAATTGTGTCAATATCACATATGTGTCATATTCTGGATTAATATGATATTATCTTTTTTTTTATATATCCATTAATAACCAATCTAATTTTGCCATCTCAATTAATTGTCCCATTTATTTTTATAAATATTCAACCTTATATTTTAATTAGTTAGAAAACTTATTTTTTAGATCAAATAATCTACCAATATTTGGTTAATTATTCTATATTTTAGATCAAATTGAATATAATATCAATTTGCTCTTTAAATTCCAATAACTGTTTATCAAATTAAAATTAGGTTTCCACTTGACAATGAATTGGTAATTCACTGTCATATATACTCTGTACATCTCAATTAGATAGAATATAAAATTGAATTTTTATTTCTCCAATTTATATAATTTATCTTTCCTTTTCTTTGTTAATACCTATCATTTATTTGAAATAGGTACCAGATAAAATCTTTTCCATTTATAAAATCTTATCGAGAAATTAGTTTACATTTAAAAAAGTATTAAAAAAAAGTTCTTATTTTATATGACTATAAAATAGTCAAATTTATGTTAAATATGTAGATTGTGATCTACAAAAAATTTATCAAAAAAATTATAAAGATTAAGAGAAAAGGCACCTATATTAGTTGTCTACCGTTAGTATTTTTAATTCCAGAAAATTATTCACCATCTCCATTTACAATGTATATATATATATATATATATATATATATATATATATATATATATATATATATATATTACATTTAATATTTTTTAAATGCTAATTTTTTTAATAAATAAATAAATTATAAAATAAATAGGGTATTAAAAGTTTTTGACATGTGTATGATATATTATAAAAATAGATTTTAACTATTTTTTAATAAGAGAATAAATATAATTAATCTAGATTTAAACATATTTACATTTTTAAAAATATAACACAATTGAAATTTATATATTTACTAATTTATATTAATTCATGTTTTATATAATAAAATTTATTAAAAAAATCACACAAGCGATTAATAAAATTAGGAAAAATGTACATTTACACTCAATGTAAAACTCAAATTTTACACTTCCAATCATATAAATACACGTGTAACTTATTGAAATAATTAATTTAAGTAATGAGACCCTTTAGATTCTCTCTCCTCTGGTTTTGTTCCACCAGTCCATTCCCATCTCTATGCTCAAATTCAAACCTCTAAACCCTTTAGCCCCCGTTTGGTATCCATATACTGATATCAGATATGGGTATTAGATGTCGATATCGAATATATGGGTGTCAAATCTCATATCTGATATCTAATATACCCGTTTGGTATTAGAGGATATGTGTATCAACCTAAACCTAATTCCCCTTTCTCCCTCTCCGTTCTTCAGGCCACAACCCACAAAGCTAATCTCAATTGCTGAGAAAACCCAAAATCCTCCCTTCAAAAATCCAGTAGCCACCAACGTGCACTAAAAAGAAGGAAGAGAAGCAACATTTCAGCCCCATTGCAAACAAAAAACTAACCAAGAAGAAGGATCGAGAAAATTCAACTCCAAAATCAGCCCCATAAACCAGATCTGGACAGGTGACCCACCAAACCGTCTCCAGAAACCAAGCCAATGAAAGGAGAAATGGACAGACCAACCAAGTGCCCTCGTTGAGGGACTTGCGGCATTGAGGTTATAGATCCCCTCCCATGGATTGTGAAGAAGATGGAAGAAGAAGCTTTTTGATATAAAACCCATATCCCAATTTTTTGGGGTATATAGAAGTGAGAATATTTACAAAGGGATGGAAATATGGGTATATGGGGGTATATCAATTTGATATCCATATACCCACATACCAAACAAGGATATGGATATCGGTGATATCCATGCTCATACCTCATATCAAGACAGGGTATTTTGCATAACTAACCCACTTTTTCCACAACTTTGCAAAAATGTCTCACTTTTGTGAAAATGGCAAAAGTAGACCATGAGTTACTTTTGCAAAACCAAAAATGTGACCCGGCTGGCCGGTTGCAAGTTGCAATGGGGGAGGGTCCAAGTGAGGGAGGGAAGGGGTTTTTGTGGGATTGGATTTTGGCGCCAAAATTGGTGATATGATAGGAGTGATGTGATGTTGTAGTATCTTTTACCATGTGGATGGTATAAAAGGGGAGATGAGAGAATCTTTTCATTTTCTCACTTCTCTCAGATTTTCTCAAACATAAAGACATGAAGAAAGAGATTGAGAAGGTTGCATCATGGAAGAGAAGCCGAGAGCTTGCAGTTCCAGATGCAAAGCACTTGTCACCTTCATTCTGTGCTCCTGTCAGTGATCAAAATCCTCGTGTCACCCTGGTTTTCCAGAAACCTATGTTCTCAGCCGTAATGGGTAAGTGTTTTTTGAAAAAGAACTTCTCATCTATGACGACAACTAGATACCCACGAACCTTTCTCCTCGTCCCTCGTTTCATTTCCAGGTGAAAATGCCTTGGTATATGCGTCACCCTCATTTTCGAAGGTTGTTGGGTGTTCGAGGGAGGCGAATGGGTGTTTGCTACTCACTTTCTTCCTCCCCCTGCATAATCTAATACAAAAGAGATGGAGAAGATGACCACATGGAAGACAAGCTATCAGCCTGAAGTTCCAGTTGCAGAGCACTTGTCGCCTTTAATCTGTGTCCCTGTCAGTAATCATAATCTCCCGTGTCACTTTGCTTTCTCAGGAACCTTTCTTCTCAAATGAAATGGGTAAGTGTATTTTCCGTAGTACTTCTCATATATGGCGAAAAGTACAATCTCAGGAACCTTTCTTCTCATCCACCGTTTCATTTTCAAGTGGGAAAGGCTTGGTCTGCATCACTCTCACTTTTGATGGTTGTTGGATGTTCGAGAGAGGCGGATGGGGTGTTTGCGGGTCGAAACGCGTACAAGAATGTAGTGATACAAGAGAGTGTCAACTTCGCATCTCTAAAAAACCTGATATGATCAAGGTCATCGACGGTGTTGTATGTGAAGAGGTGGTGTTATCTTATGTTTTTTATTCTGTAAATCGTATATGTCAGCAATATGAATTATGCATGTCACCTGTTTGTATGGCCGTGTCACCTGAAGAATTTACCGTGTCACTTGTTTGATTTTGAAGTTTCACCTTTCTAAGTGTGTTTGCCAATTTGTTTATGAAATTACTCATGTCACCTGTTTGTATGGCCTTGTCACCGGAAAGAATTACCATGTCACAGTTCGGACTTTCACATTCAATTTGTTTTCGAAAAGAATCATGGCACCTGTTTGTATGGTCGTGTCACTTGAAGGACTTAACGTGTCTGCATTTTCACCGAAACATTTGAAAACCAAGTACGTTTATAAACAAAGTTTTGAGCATAAAAGACTAATATTTATTAACTAACCAATGTCATAAAATTCTACAAGTACTGACAAACGGAGATCATAAAGAGAACCCCCAAGTGCACAAGATGTTCATAAACGACTAACAACTATTGACCAACCAATCTCATAAAATACTACAACTACTAACCAACAGAGATCATAACATCATACAAGTTTTGAGCAACAAAGTTCACAAAATATAACCCCAACAAAGTTCATAACAACCTAGTGCAAGGAAAAATACGTCTTGTCCACCCCTGCCCACGAAAGCTCCATCATTGTCGAAAACGGATACAAGTCACAGTTGAGTGGCGTCCACGTTGATGACATTGTCCTTCCCTTTTTGACCCCATGGTTTCTTCGTAGGGGGAGGCATGTGTTCTCAATCACCTCCTGGAGCCTTCCTAGTCTTCTTACCTCGCACGCCCTCCACTTTTGCAGCCTTAGAGATCTGACAAACGTTTAGAAAGGTAATTAAACTCTCATTTCTAACTTTTGATATCTCGTGTTACCCGACTATATGATCCCTGTCACCCAACTGCAATAACCATATCACATCAATTAATAGCAAACAAATTCATCTAATCGACATTTCTAGATTTTGTTATGCCGTGTCACCAAACTAAATAAACCCCATCACCAAACTACATTACCCTTGTCACAACAATTAATAGCAAACAGATTCATAATCGACATTCCCAGAATTTTTTATCTCGTGTCACTTGATCATAAATACCATGTTACCTGACAGAAAACTTACCACCTCTACATCATTGTCCGCATCATTCTCAACTTGCCCCTATCCTTGACAACCCCTCTCATGTAACGAAGCCCAAAATGTTTCCATAACGATAACCCGGCGTCCAACCTCGTTGCCCCTCTTCGTGATCTGTTTATGCAGAAGATAGCATGACTGTTCCATGTGTTGCAACAAGGGTTTTAAAATTAAAAACCAAATCAAAATCCACTAAAAATGCACTAACTACGTCGGGAATGAAAAATCTCAAGTAATAGCAAAAGTTTCAATTCATAGGAGACGGAGGACCTTACCTTCATTGCTTCTCCTTATGGGAGCTTCTTCCCGCCTTGAGTTACTCTCACTAACCACCTCAGCATTACCGACCTGTAAAAAACCAGTCTTTAAACTGGAACACAGATTCTCTGTGTCACCCAAACTTAAACACCATGTCATCTAAATTTACACACCATGTCACCCAAAATAAAACTGGAACCCAGATTCTCCTTCCTTTTTACATCCACTTTCCTTTTTTTCTCACATTTCATTTGATTTGACGTGCATTAAATGTAGCAGGCTTTTTCAGTTTTCCTTTTTAGTTTTCCTTTTTATTTTTTTCCTAGCATTTAATGCTTCACTCTCCTTTTCATTTTTTTGCCCGCTTTTCTATCTTTCTTTTTCTTTTCCTTTTTTTTTTCGTGCCTTTACTCTCTTTCCATTTCTTTTCCCTTTTTTTTTGGGCGCCTTTACCCACTACTCTAGGTTGCCAAACCGGGACATTTTTGCACTTTTTTTGGTTTTTGGGTTAGTTATGCAAATTTTCAAGGGTATGAGTTAGTTTTGCCAAGTTTGCAAAAAAGTGAGTTATCTACCTCTATTCTCTCTATCAAGACATGGGTACCAAACAAGGCGGAAAAAAGCACACATTCAAAAACATCAAAACAGGAACAACACAAAAGCACAAACTTCATAAATGGCAGCAACGAACACATAATTAATTCAACACTCTTATGATTAATTCAAGATCCAAACCTTCATCAAATCCCCAATTTGGTCTTTACCCCTTCTTATTCTTATCTAAGGCCATAATCAACCGCCAAACCAAATTAAAATTAGGTCAACACTCTTAAAATTAATTCAAGATCCAAACCTTGATCCCCAATTTGGTATTACCCCTTCTTATTCTTATTTAAAGGCCATAATCAACTGCCAAACCAAATTAAAATTAGGTTTTGGATGTTGAGGAAGGTGTCGAGATGTGTGGGGGTTTCGTTGATGTTGGTGTGTTGCCGGGATGGTAATTGACTGGAAAGGGGAGATGGCGGAGAGATCAGAAGGGGAGGGAGAGAGGAAGCGAGCAGAGGTCGAGGCGGATGTACCAGATGGAATGGCATCGAGTTTCGTCGATCAAGGAGATGCTCCGCCTGGACACAACTGTCACGCTGGCGGCGTCGTCTATCGCCGATGAGGGAGATAATCGAGCGACAGTGAGGGTCCTGACTCCTGAGGGAGAGTAGCAAGAGACTTGGGCTGAAATTTTTTTTTTTTTTTTTGGGTGAACACTTGGACTGAAATCTTGATGTACGTGCAAAACTCTTCCACTTTTCAATGAGTATAACATAAAGATTAAATTAAATGGGAAAGAGAAAAATTAAATAGTTTTTCAGAAAAGAAAAAGAGAATGCAGATTTTGCCAATTGTTTACCTTACTAGGCGGTGAAGCGCGCTTTGCGCGCGGTATTTGTATAAAGAAGAATTTAGACCCTGTCTCAACATGAATACAAAACAAGCTTGAGTTTAATGGAGACCTAAAAAATGGAGACCTAAACACATCCATGTGAACCAACAACTTCCAGCAAGCTTCTTCTTGAGCCTCGTCCTTGGTTTCCAACTGGTTGTAGATGGCTATGTCCATATTTAATGTTCTCATCATGATCATGGCTACCATGCAAGACAGGAAGAGGACAATCATCAAGGAGTTGATAATTCAAAACCGGTGAATTTGATCGTAACACCCTAATGGATCTGTAAGCATCTTTGATCTCAAAAAGTCTAGAACTTAATTTTTCTCCATGTCTAAAGCACACAGAGATTTCATGCGTAAAATTCAAAACAGAATTATTACAGTAAGAATCTAAAAAGGAGAATCAAACAAATGAAAGCAAGATTAGAGCAATACATAATTCTTTTTGCTCATAGATGACCAAGAAGAGTCTGATCTACCTTATTCTTTTTGCTCATTGATGAACAAGAAGAGTCACCTTCATCTGATATATTTGGATGATCTTCACTGGTTTAAATAGGAAAGCCAGGAGACCTTGAGGAACACCTACCCAACTTCGTCAAACTATTGCTTGGCCCAGCGGGGAAAGTTCATACAAAGCGAGATTCAGAAGATAGAAGACAAGTTTAAAAATCCCTCTTACATCATATATAATTGACTTAACTACAATAAAGAAAAGATGAGAGGACAAAACATGTCAACCATTAAGAGTTATAATAGAGTTATTACAAGTAATTCAAATTTTCAGTTTGAATGAGATATTAAATTATTATGTCCAATAGCTGATGATCATTTTATATGCTTAAAATTACTTTGATCTGAATCAAATAAGAGCACTAAATGGTTCTATATATAAGATGAGTGGGTGGTATTTAAAATCAGTTATTTGCAATTTAAGATAAATGATTATGCTTACCAAAAAAGTACCACCCAATAGCAGTGGTTGACAATTCATGATTGTGATTGAACAATCTACGCAAATCTAGCACAGGGACGCAGTTTACTGGCAACCGAAATCAGCTACTGACAAGCTAAAGTGGGAAATCATGAAGGTAATTTTCATAGCCCAAATAGAACTCTCATATATATAGTATAAAATAATGAAATCAAAGTGGAGATTTAAGGGCTAATTATAAACAAAAAGTGGGAAATCATGAAGGTAGTTTTCATAGCCCAAACAGAACTCTCATAAATAGTATAAAATAATGAAATCAAAATCCTTGAACAACACATGATATACTAATGAGTTTCATTATACTTCTAATATAAGGTTCAACAGAATCAGAGAAACAGGAAATAAAGGCATGTTAACATTGGGAAAAGTGTCCGAAGAATGCTCTAACTTGTTAAAGAACTGATATCCTCAAAGCAAAAAGTTACCTGTGTTCCAATGACTGTTGTGCAGTAATTCTAACTTTTGGATCATAAGTGAACATCTTTGATAACAAATCTAAAGCATCATCACTGACCATTGAGAACAAGGAAAGCAAATGCAATGGCGTTCCAACTGAATATTGGAATTCAACATAATTAGGAAGGAATAGAATATGAGGCCACTTAGTAGACTTGTCCCAAATGCTAAAAATATTTTCCCTAATTTATCAATATATATCACTTGAGCCCTGAATGCCAAACATAAACAGTTGGTCAATAAAATAACACAATGGTTCAAGCATGGACAAGGTGGACAAAATCTACTGAATATAATGAGAAGGATACTTAATCTCAATAATTGGATATACATCAACCTATAGCAGGGTCCCAAATACAAAATGTCAATGTAATTTCTTGCTAGGTAGCGTCCAATTCAGAACTCAATGTTCTTTTGCACTGTTGCACAGTATAATGTCCTAATTACTTTGCTATACATTTAAATGGTGTATCCTTCCCCTTTTTTTTCTCAAGAGTATATTGTCCTAATTACCTTGCTATACATATCCTTCCTTCTTCTCAGCCTAGGGAGATATGTTATATATAAATGGAGTTGCTCAGGATACAATTTTTGAATGCACAAAAGAGCAGACTAAATTCATAAGCATGTGTTCAAAATGAGTGTTCTCTAAGAGGTTGGATCTACTATGATATTATATGAAAGCAAGCTTAGTTTGCAGATGAGAACAAACGACATAATTGAAAGGAAACATCCACTCTATAGCACTTGTGCACAAAGAATCACATCTATCAAGTATAGCAAGATGAACAAATATTAGATTTACTGTAATCATTGTTATGCTTTAGAAAATCTTATCAGAACATCCAGCAATTATCATTTATGAGACATTTAAAACAGTAAAATCATTTATATATGCATTGAGCATAAAAAATAAACAACCGAAATCATGTTAAGCGAGGCTCCCTCTGACTTGCATCCATAAAATCCTTCAAATATGAGACAAGGGTCAAAAGCAGAACCCACCGTAGGTGAAAAAGTATAAGGCAATTCTTCAAGTATGAAATTCAGAGACAATTTTAGGAATCAAATAGGTGTGTTCCAGGCAGATGTATGACATTCTCATGCCTGTTCAGAGTAAGAATATATAGCAGCTCAAAAGTTCCTTGTCTGTAGAAAAGGTCTTCGCAGTAGAAGCTCTGAAAATACAAATGCAGCACCCTAAACATCAACTACAGCACCAGCCATATTGCTTAGTGCCAAACAACAACTCAGGTGCTCTATACCATCTGGCAAAGAACTGTATGTGGGAGCCTAAGTTTTTATGATCACAACATCAAAGAACGGAATTCCTATCTCCCTCTGTAAGACTATCAGATCAGAGGACTAAATCGCAAATGAAAAACCCTTATTTCCAAGCCTAAACCCCCAAATTGAAACTTAAATCATAGCCCGATGACCCAAATCAAAACCTGATTCTAGGAAATAACTCTAAAATAAAATTTTAGAAGCATACCTCTTCAAATCTGAAAATTCGGCAACTGCAATCGCGAATCGGAGAAGCAGACAAAAGCGCATAAACTTGTGGAGGAAGGAGGCAGCCTAAAAGACAAAGAACGAAACCACCATAGATTAGGACTATAAATTAGATTCCTGATTCCAAAACCCTAATTCATAAATCCTAAGAAACATGCGACTTATAAGTTGCAGAAGAAAATAACGGAAATTAAGTTTCTGATTCCAAAACCCGAATTCATAAATCCTTTATTTAATTTGTTCTATTTGAGGTCAAAAAAACATGGCAGAATACAAATAATTGTTGAAATAGGAATATTTTTAAAAGGTTGAACAAAACAGAAAAATGTTTCACTATGAGATATGCATGAATTCTCATCTTAAATTAGAGAGTGATTTATATATAAAGAAGACACAAGAACAAAATGAATTATAGATTCCAAATAGGATTAGAGATGTTTCTGCACCATCTCCGCAACAACAAAAGAGTGCATGAAGCCAAAATTAAGCACTGAGAGCGAGAGATGATGAAATTGGGGGAAAAGCATACCTGAACAAGGTCAACAAACGATACGGAACTCAAAATTCTGGAAAACCTAGCAGCAAACCTCCTTGCTCCTCATGAAAGTGGAATATCCCGCTGGCCATTGGCAACTTCCTTGAAGGCAAAGAACATTTCAACAAGAGAAACAACGGAAATCTTAATTCGGAGCCAAATCGAACATCAACCCTAGAAACCAAACAAAAAAAAAGGAACAACACTCGCCGGAAAAAAAAATTGAACGATCACATAATCTCAAGACCAAACTTAACCATGTGTGAAAAATGCAAGCATAAAATCAACAAGAAGCTGGATATCATTAAAAAGACTGGCAACTGTAAAAGAAAAATCAGAAACTACAATTGACGCCTGATAACCCCTAAGATATCCCATATCAAAATCAGAATGACTAATTATTTGGCATTAATACAGACAAAGGCTGAAATTGAGGGCATAAATCATCTAATTAACCAAATCAAATTTCCAATTCGGAGTTCAAATTTGCAAAAAAAACGAAAGAGAAGGCGAGGTCGAGCACACCTAATCAGTCCCGACCCTAGGTTTTTCAGCCCCCGTTGTCAAGTTGGCATCCTCTTACAACGGTTGTCCTAAATCAAATCCCCAAAATTATAAATTTCAGACAAGGAAGAGCAAATTAAGTATTCAATCAGAAGAAGAGGTGATTGAGAATCTGAAATTTGGAGGAAGAATTACCTAAAAGCTAGGCCAAATATCAAATTTGGGGGTTTCGAGAAAACAAGAAATTGTAGAAATCAAATTAGAAGGAGATGGAGAGGGAAAGGTCGCATAGGTGAAATTACCAGTGGAAGAGGTCGTGGAGAAGGGAAACGAATGGTGGTGTATGGCCTAAGCAGAACGCGGCTAAATCTTCTCCATGGCGAATCGGCTCTGAATTGAAGACAGCGGGAAGAGATGTCGACAGATGCGGCCGAAACAAAGAGACATGGCGGTGATTGGAAGGAACCACGAGGAGAGAGGATAAACAAATGATTATCTGAATCAAGAAGGTGGAATCATGATGTGGTGGAAGATCGACGGGTGAAGCAGGAGGTGGAGAAAGGAAGGCGGCGAGATTGAGGAAGTAGGAGGTAGATAAGAGGAAGAACGAAGCAGGAGGCTGAACGGAGCAACCATAGCCGTCGATCTCTGATTTTAACAATTGGCTATGGACGGTCTGATAGTGTTCCCTTCCCTCTCTTATAGAATACTCCGTAGTAAGGATATCTGTGGTGTAAATATCCAACCCTCGTATCTCGTGACTGTCACGCTCCTTCCCACCTACACCCATCCCTTTTTGTAAGAAGCTGACACGTGGCTCTTCCTCCCTTGTCTTTCTGCCACGCCACCCATTAAACGCCACGTCATCATCCGAGCAAAAAGCATAACTAAAAAGAGGGAAGTGTAATTAAAAAGAAAAAAGCTTTAAGCAAGCAAGCCCATCAATGGAGGTGCCAGTCAGCTTCCCGGCTAAGCTCTCCAGCTTTCTTTGGTTCTTGCCCTATTTCTTATTGCTCCTCACTCTCGGCACTCTCAAAGGTCTTCTTTTCCCCCCTCTATTTTCCTTTTCCTTTTTACTTTTCATCATTATGGGACTATGAGAGTTGTTGGTCAATCTTGATTTGTGGTGGTGTTAAATCATGTCCTTACATCTACTAGATTATGATAGTGTAAATTGTTCTTGTACATTCATTTATAGAAATATAGTTGGAGGAGTGATGAAACAATAAACTTGATCGATGGAATTAATGTTCTTGTACATTGGTTTAGATTTTGATAGTGCAAAGTTTCTATTTTACTTTATTTTATTTTTGCACTACAACTTTGCAAACAAACTTAAGTTTTTGTGTTAGAAGAGCGATTTGGTAACATTTGCGTTTCATGCTCAATCGAATCGAAACTCCGTCGATCAGCTATTGTGGTTGCCCCTCCAACTATAAAGTTTTTATTTTATTTTTGTACTTCAACTTGCAAACAAACTTTGTTGGGATTACAAAAATAACAACAAAATATTCAATGATCTAAGCTTTTGTGTTAGAAGGGTGTATTTCACATACTCTGGCTTAGATTTTGATAATCAGGCACTTGCTAAATTGTTGGAATACGATTTGTAACATTTGCGTTTCATGTTCATCGAATCGAAACTCTGTCAGCTTTATTGTTGGAGGGGTGATGAAACAATAAGCTCGATTATGAAGCAATGGTAGATTATGGTAGTGTAAAATGTTCTTGTACATTGATTTATAGTTGGAGGGGTGATGAAACAATAAACTCGATGGAATTAATGTTCTTTTATACATTGGTTTAGATTTTTGATAGTGCAAAGTTTTTATTTTATTTGTGCTTCAACTTGCAAACAAACTTTGGCTTAGATAATTTTGATAACGAGGCACTTGCTAAATTGTTGGGATAAGATTTGTAACATTTGCGTTTCATGCTCATCAAATCGAAACTCTGTCAGCTATTGTGGTTGCCCCGGTTGTGCTAACCGTTATCGGAGTTGGGAATTCTGCCGTGATCATTGGGCTTTGGCCTGCTCACCTTATATGGACATACTACTGTGTGTTAAAGTATGTCTCTTTCGATATTGTTTCTTCAACATTGCTGCATTCGCCGTATGATTGGTCTTTCTTCTAATGTTTCGTTTTGGGAATCGCTCTAGAACGAAGAGGCTTGGAGTGGTTTTGAAGAGCCTGGCGGCACTTTTACTGCCAATTCCTTTGGTGCTTTGGCCTGCATTCGGTATCGTCGGTAGTGTGCTAGGAGGAGCAGCATTCGGCTACTTTGCACCCTTGCTTGCGACATTCGAAGCAGTTGGGGAGAATGTCAGCGACAAATTCTACCATTGCTTCATGGTGAGGACCTCTGTATGACATTCTCCTAGTTGTTGTTTTTTTTTCGATTCCGGTGAAAAATACATTCATACAAGCTTACTGTAAATTGTTAGGATGGGATTTGGTCGACTCTGGAAGGAAGCTGCACGGTTGTTAGAGACTTCACTGACATTTCCTTCCATTCGTATTTTTCCTTCATGGATGAGTTGATGGACGAAATCCCTTCGGATGCGAAGACTATGGATATCAAGTGAGACAGTTCTCTGCTTATATACATGAGCACAGTTAAGATTTGAGGACTTATATACAGATGTTTTCAGGCTCTCGAGACTACCGGCCTCTTTGCTCGTCGCTTTGGTTGCTTTGCCTGTTGATGTGCTTTCAATTACAACTGTCGCCGTGTGGAAGAGCCCGTACATGCTGCTCAGAGGATGGAAGCGGCTTCTAGAAGACATGATCGGAAGAGAAGGTCCATTCTTGGAGACTGTATGCGTCCCGTTTGCAGGACTCGCTATCATACTTTGGCCAGCAGCAGTTATCGGTTCGGTGATTGCTGCATTCTTTTCGAGCTTCTTCCTTGCGTTTTACGCTGGAGTCATCGTTCATCAGGTTTCTTATCCATTCGTTGTTTCGGTATAACATGCTATGATTCACACCTAGTGTATGCTGATGATGAAATAGCTCTTCCTTCCAGGAAGATTCGATTAAGATGGGATTCGCGTACATTGTGGCGATCATTTCCCTGTTCGATGAATACGCAAATGACTTGCTTTACCTAAGGGAGGGGTCGTGTGTTCCGAGGTACTCCATGAACTTATCATCCTTTATAAGCTACTTTTGTAAGAAACATCAATTGGTGCGACCGAGTTGATTCGATAACTGAATATCCTTTGGACAGCCAGGCCAAGATACCGGAAGAATATGAGTCATGCTTTACTGGCTAACCCTCGGAAAGAAGACGCTTACGACAAGGACGAGGCGGATATGAGGGATAGTAAAGAAGGGTCAAGTAGTTTAAAGTTGGTGTCCGAACGATCTAGAACGCTAAAGGGAAAGTTCCAGCATTACAAGCCGATTCAAGTAAAGGAATTCGATATCTTGCACAACTTTTATCTTCCAGTTTGTTCTGTACGTCGAAACCTTGAATTCCGGTTATGCCTTTAGGTTTTGGATTGGCTGTTCAAGTCTTGTGAGGTGGAAGGCAGGGAGCTTCTCCATGATGGACTAATCGAGGTCAAGGACATCGAGGATTGTGTCGTAAAAGGGAACTGCAAAAAGCTCGGCGTTGTACTCCCTGCTTGGTGCATCTTGAAATGCTTGCTCGCTTCAGCAAAGTCCGACTCACCTGGGCTGGTTGTATGTATGTCATTCGGACTAAACTCTGTCGTATTTTTCGGTTCATTTTTACAAGATATGTTCTAATGTGTGCGCGTTTGGTTGGGGTGTGCGTCCTTTCAGCCGAAGATGTCGAGCTGGTGAAGAGCAGTTGGCCGAGAGACCAAATGTGGCAGTGGTTTATAGAACCGCTATTGATAATGAAAGAGCAGATAAAAAAGCTAAGCCTGGAACAGAGCGAAGCCGAGTGCCTTAGGCAGCTGATTATGAAGTGCAAAAACGAGAGGCCGGAGGATTGGGACAGCTTCGGATTCCCATCGAGCAATAGTGTCCGAAGGGCACAGCTGCAAGCGATAATGAGAAGGTTATAGTTTCATCCATCTCTGTTGATTCCTATGGACCCGTTTTCGTGTTCGTTGTGCCTTAGTTTCATGATGTAAAATATGTGAAATTGGAACTGATTTAAGATGTTTTGTTGCAGATTGCAAGGCATAGTAGCATCCATGTCAAGGATGCCAACCTTCCGACGTCGTTTCCAAAACTTGGTGAAAGTTCTCTACCTTGAGGCTGCCAAGACCGGCGTCTTGGGGAGCTACGTCGTGGAAACCTCCAGAAACCATATGGATGAGAGTGTGTCCTTCGGAAACCATATGGATGAGAGTGGAGCCTCGAAGGACACACGTTGGAATGGGTCGGGTGGTGAAAACATGGCTTAGAAGTTGGAACTATAGGCAGGTTATATCCTTCTACCGAAGACCGACTCACCTGAACCCCAAAATCGATGACGGATTTGGTCCTTTTGGGTCGTCGATGTAGGTTTGGGCGCCATTTTTTGCGTCGCACTCTTCGAAACCTTAGGCCCGAGATGAAAGGACTAATCTCATCGTGTGAGTCTAACGAACAATGCTCATATATATGTACGGTCTAATGTGTGTTTGTGTGTGATTTTTTGGCTTCCTTCACAACGTTTGATTCATCTGAAACCGGTGAGGAAATAAATGATCTACTTCTTTTTGTGCTATTTAACTTAGTCAATGTTATTTACACCACAAAATTTACTATTTACACCACATATCTCACTTTTTATATTTTTTTTAAAATATACCCTGCTCCTTTTGAGTCACACACCTGCCCCTCAAGAGGCGTAGGGTATTTTACATTAAAATACCCTGCGCATCTTGAGGGGCAGATGTGTGACTCAACAGGAGCAGGGGTGTGATTCAAGAGGCGTAGGTGTGGTGCATATAGTAAAATTTATGGGTGTAAATATTATCACCCTTTTTTTTTAACAATTAACCCAAAACTTTACATTTCTTTTTCAAAAGATCACCCTGTTTTGTTTTCGTTTTTTCACAAAGCTACCCATATTTGTAAAGCCATACCCACGTTAATAAAGTTAAATGGTGTTGTTTTTTACACCCATAAAATTTACTATTTACACCCAAAATCCAAGTTTTTTTTTAAATAAACCCTACGTCTCCTGAGTCATAGACGTGTGACTCAAGAGGGGCAGGGTATGTATATAGAAAAAAATAGCTGCGCCTCTTGAGTCACACACCTATGACTCAAGAGGCATAGGGTTTATTTAAAAAAAAAACAAAAACTTGGATTTTGGGTGTAAATAGTAAATTTTGTGGGTGTAAAAAACAACCCTTAAAAAAAAACTCGTGAAGTAGGAGATTTCTTACATAATTACCCATAAAACTTTAAAAAATTGTACAAAAGTACCAATGAATTGTTATAATACTTTTTACAAACATTCCATGATCATTTTTAACAATGGAAAAGGTTGAAGTTTTTTTGAAATTAATTTATTTTGAAATAAAATTAACTTTATAAATAAAGATGACATTTTAGTTCTTAAACATTTTACATAAAATAGTTATAACAACAATCTATTAGTGGTTTTTTAAAAGTCAAAATGTATTAATTATAATGTAATTATTTTTTCTCCATTTATTTGATTAACTTATTACTTTTTCAATTTTTACAATTTTTTATAGACATACAACTAAACAATTGCATAAACAAAGTAAAATAAGGGTCTTGTTAGATACACCGCAAATGATGATTAAGGATTTGCACGTCCTTATTAACGTGCATGCACGTCCTTATTAACGTGCAAGTGTGGAACTGTGCACGTCGTTAGCAAACTAGGGTTTGCACGTCCTTAACAACGTGCAAATATTGCACGTCCTTATTAACGTGCATGCACATCATTTACAATGTGCATGCACATCATTTACAATGTGCATGCACATCATTTACAATGTGCAATAGTGCACATCATTAACAATGTGCATGCACATCGTTAACAAAGTGCATGCACGTCATAATTAACGTGCGGATTTGCGGTGTATATATATCCGAAGCGTAAAATAATTGTATTTTGGAATCCAAACCCACCCTTTTGTTTATTAAGTAATAATTTGAGATACAAAATAATTCAACAAGTTGTTTGGTAACTCAAGAGGCCGATGAATCGACTTCCGTCAACTTACAATACATATAAAACACCAATCAACAAAGATGAAAGAAAAACTCAACACCTCATAAAAGCGGACTCACACGGCGTCTCGACGTCGAAAAGACGGAAAACAGTAACCCACCACCAGAAAAGACGACTGCTGGGAAAGTGCGGATCATAGACATTCCTCCATCTAAATGAGTGATCTTTGAGAATTACGAATATTGCTACCATCCACTTGATTAACAGGACGTCCGATACTGCAACCTCTCTTAGAACTAAACGCAACCACATCAAGGCAACAACCCAACACCAAAGACGGGACAAATTATGGACAAAATGAAGAGAAGATCAATCATCAAATGAAAATTTTTGCACAAAATTTCCAAAAACATGCTTTGATTGATCGGGGTGGAATTGTTATTACTATGGAGTATTATTTTTACAGCCCCTTTCGGAATTTAGAAAGTGAAACATTGTCCACCGCTAAAAAAATCATTTCCAAATTTTATTCAAACTCTTTTAGAATTTTTTAACGCCCCATTCGAATTTGTACGGAATCCAAACCCACCCCCTTTTATTTTTTTTTTTGATAAGGAAATAATTTGAGGCCGGAAAGGCCCGGACCTCGAGAGGCCGACAAAGTCGACAGACAACGAGCCGTCTAAACACACAACATAGCAAAAGAAATACAACATAGAACAAATACCTAATACAACAAAAGAGCTACACGAAACAAACCCGGAAAACCCCAAACCCTAAGCAAACTAACGGACACAACAACGAGAAGATGGAGACCCGACGTGGTGAAGTGGATAGCGAGCGCATGGGACAGCACAGCTGACACGATGTCTCGCCGCCGGGAAGACGGAAAGCAGCAATCCACGTAGGGCAAAGACGACTCCTGGGGAAGTGTGGATCACACGACGTTCCCTTCACCTAGATGAAGGATCTTCGGAGACCACGAACACCACCAACACGATCATTTCGATCAACCAGGGGCGCAGAACTGCTCCTCAACCGAAACTAACCACGAACCAACAAACAGAACTCCAACCAACTCGAGAAAATGAAGCACGACCGCGAGAGGGCAAAGAGCGCAAGAGTAATCCGGAGGGCATTTCCGTAACTATTTTTACATATATATACACATAGATAAATACGGAGTACAAGTTTAACCCCTTTTTTTCCTCTTTATTATTATTATTATTATTATTATTATTAAATATTTTCGGGCCAGCTTTGGGCCCAAGGATAAGCCTTGGGCCCAAAGTACCAAATCGGGCCCGGTCTCACGGGAAACACAGCCAGGGACACACCATGGCCAGCAACCCTAAAACAAAGCAGAGCGTGAGCAGCCATGGTAGCCGCCAGCCATACGGCACCGGGAGACCGACCAGGGCGGATCGTCGGCGAAAGTGACACCAAGCGGCATCACCAGGCGGAGAAGAGAGACCGCGGGGGGGGGGGGGGGGGGGAGCACTCCGACCGGACAAACAACCTCCAACCTAGAATCTGAACAAATTCCGGGAGTTTCGGGTCAAATCGAACAAAAAAACTGAAAATTGGAGGTTGATTGTTCGAATTGGAGTAAGACGGTAATGGAAAGGAGAACCATGATCCTGAGTCAACAAACGCCCTAAGGAAAAGGAGCATTTAGCAGCGAAACCGGGACCGCAAGAGCGGCCAGAACCGCGAGATGGGAGCTCGGAAATCACCAAGGCGGCGCCGGAGTTGCCAGAACCACAACACCCCGGACGAGAGAAAGGATTCCGAGGTGGGACGGGAGGAGAGGGTGCGGGCGGGGGAATCACGACCCGGAGAAATCAACGGGGGGCCAAGCCAAGGCCACACCCTGGACTGCACCGGGAAGACCACAACCCCAAGCCGGAGTCGGAGGGAAACCGAGGAGGCCGGGGGTAGGAAAAATTGAGGGCGGGAGAGAGACCCCGAGAGCCGACGGGGAGAGGCCGACGGGAAGAGGTCAATCGACTCCCAGGCGGTGTCGGGAGGATCAGGTCCAAGTCCAGGACGGGAAACCGTCGTGGAGGGGGAGAGGAGACTGATGGCTAGGGATTAAGACCCAAGGAACCGACGGGGAGGAACCAGTCACCACCCGACGATTCCGAGGACATATTGGGACCAGCACCACCGCGGACCGGCAAGGCTGGTTTCAAGGCCTCCGAAGAGGATTTAGGGGCCTCCGAAGAGAATTTAGAAGCCTCCGAAGAGGTGATTGTAGCCTCCGAAGAGGTTTCCGATGTCGTCGGAGTGTTTGTCGTTGGGGGCGGCTCTCTCTCTAGAATGATAATCCAAACCCACCCTAATTTCTCTAAACTCAACGTTCTTTTATAAACTAAAAAATAAAACAAAATGACAAAAAAGCCCCCCAAAAGTCACCTGTTCAAAAATTCACATCTTCCCGCACAAGAGGCAAAACTCTGTCTTCACTCTCCTACTTCCTCAAATCCACAAAACCCCCCAATTCAAAACCCTATCCCTCCCTCCCAAATTGCGTCCCCAAATTCGAAGATTTGGTTCGCCTACATCGAGGAAACCAGGTTCACCAATGGCGTCCAAGGATCCTGACGACAACTGTAACACCGAGACGGAGGAGGAAACCATCGCAGCTACGAAGAAGCGCGCCCGCAGAGTTAGCTTCGCCGAGACCACCGCCGTCCACTTCTTCGACCGGGATGAGGAGAGCGATAAGACGCCATCGGGCGCTGGATCCGCCGAGGACGAACTCCTGCGGAGGTCTGAAAACGAGGAGTTTCGGGCGCTTCTCCAGGCTAATGGCATCTCTATGGAGGACGAGGACGATGATGATGTTGTGCCTGCCAGGAAGTCGTTTTTCAGGCCTTTTGAATCGCCGTCGCCTGCTAGTAGTACCTTTGGTTCTGCTACCTCTAATGATGGTCAGTTATCTCTCTAATGGAAAAAGATTTTTCGTTTCTCCATTGTTGCTTTGTTTATTGAACTTAAAATCCAAAGTGCGTGATTCAAATTGAGCTGTTGAATTACGTCAAAACGAAACTATAAACTCGGAGGTCGTTTTTTAATAGCTTAAGAGAATCTTTCAATTTGAAGTGTCTGTGAACACAGCTGTAATTGGACTAGGCTTCCATTAGGTTAAACAGGCCGCAATTCACTGGTTTGCAGCAAAATAGTTTAGTACTACTGTTTGCAATTGGCCGTGTTTGCTTGTCTTCTGAATGATAGAGAATTGATGAATGACGTTCTGGTCTGAGGTAATTGCCAGTTTCAAATCTTGTCTGAATAGAATTGTCATCCATCTATACTTCAACGATCATGTATAAAAACAAGAAATGCTTTGCTTATAAATACAGGAAAGAAGTTATCAAGTTGAACCATGATAATACTTATTCAGTAGAAGACTAGTTTGTGGTATTTAGGAGGTACATTAAGTGAGCGCACAAAGAGGGGGATGGAAATGCTAACCTTGTATGCTGGCTTGAGTGCTTGACTAATGATCATTCCCAATTGTTGGAAGATCACCTCCGAAGTACATATCAGACAGTAGAATTGCTACTAGTCTATCCAGCATGTGCGTGGGAGCGACAGACTGTCTGGTTTTAATGGTGAAGAGAACATCAGCTCTCAAATACGTGGTGTTGGGACGAATCTATATTTTTAACCCTTAGAAATTCCTTGGAAAGTTCTATGCATTGCAGTTTTATCCTTATGCAAATGCACGTGTTTTTCTGAGGGATAGTCTTATGCTGGGTTAGAATTCAGTAAGAGGGAATAGCATGTTATTGCTAAATAGATCATGCATGTCAGCTTTTGTCAATACCTTCTATAAAGAGGAGGATAAATTTTGCATGCTGTTACAGTTTACAAATTATTTTAATGATACTGGTCATGGTACGCTTTTAAGGAGAATTACAATATTCACTTCCTTAAGTTGCTAATAGCCTAAGATACATGCTGAAGGATGTTTTATTTATTTATTAAGGTCAGGATTAGGATTTGGGTTAGCTCATACTCATGTAGCATGAACCAGCCGAAAGAGTTATTCTGAATGAGAAAATGAAAACTGAAGGGTTCAAATTGATGACCAGAATTAGATCAAAGAGATGAAAATATATTTTAAAAAATGCAGAATAGCATAAAGTATGACATGCTACTTGTTGTCATGCTTTCAGGGAATATGATTTTGGCCATGAACATACTTGCATTGTTTCCACTTCAAAGTGTTTCAGCTGGAATAAATTGTTTTTAGTTGGTATTGTGTTCTCTTACCATTTTTCCACTGTATTGTTGTTATATGGAAGAAACTGATGTATCTATTCTTCTATCTCTCCCCCTCCTTGTACTTTTGTCTCGTGCAGAAGAAAACTTTTTTGGACCCATCTCAGCAGATTTCATAAAAAGTGGACTATCAACCTCAGCAGGAGATGATGAAATTCATGACCTTACAATGGATTCAGCTACATTTTCGATGCATTTTCGTAGTCTAGCAAGGTCAGATTCAGGAGGAGAAATTAAGACTCCTACTGGTTTTAGACTTGCATTTGGAGAGAACTCTCAGACTCAGACTACGGCATCTCATATTGGAAATTCGATGGTCCTGACCATGGTGAAGAGCCCTATTGTTCATTCATCTCCATCTGTTGAGAGAATCGCGGGCAGTTGCAATTCGAATGACATGAGCCTTGTTAATGAAAATTCAGATAGATACGACTATGGGCAATTGTCTCCACGACTGGATGCACTTTTAGCTGAAGGCCAAGAGGATGTGAAAGCTGTTCCTTCGCCCAACCAACTCGGAGGTTCGATCTCAGTTCATTGTCACAAGAAGGAAAATAAAGCTGACGGTGTCTGTCAGAATGGTATTCCTCTAAAGCTGGTGGACCATACCCCTACTATACCCACTGAGCCAATTTCTCCATCTCATGTTCATGAGGAGGAAGCAAATGTGCCCTATCCACAATCTCCTTCTGATCAGAGGATGCAAAATATCTCATTTATTCAAGAATGTTCTCCCATGAATGAGAATCTCAACATTTGTACTAAACCTATTCAGATGGGAGTAAGTATTCTATTTAGATTGTTGAATGCTTATTAGCTTCAAACTACTGGATAATTTACCTCGAATCCCGCAACATCATCTCAGTTGATATATTTTTTCTTTTGCTTATTTTGTAACGCCAGAACATTTTCACACTTAAAATTTCAATAGCATGTGATAAATTCTTATTTCCTTTTCATATACTACGTAGTTTTATTTTGTCATACCTACTTTACCTAGTTGATAAGATCTATTGTCTTTGCAGGATCTCTCTGCTGGCCAAGAATCTATACTAGATGCTGAGAAACTAAGAAAGAGGAAGGCAGAATTTGATCAATTAGTCACTCTTTCTGATTTGAATTCTGAGAATCAAGTTGGATCTCTCTTGTCAGGATCCATTTCTTCACTCAATGCTAAAAGGAGGGAAATCTTTAAGGATTTGACCAGTTTGTCTGATCATCGCTGGAATTCAACTCATTTGCAGAAACAAGGGCCATTTCATAAGAAGGGAAGCGATAGAATCATTTTCAGTTTGCCGCTGGCTGAGAAAAGCATTTCTAGGTTGAAAAGGCTAAAACCTTCGCCCTTTGCTTCTCTGTATGAGGACAGAATTAATCATATAAGAGCAACAATATCAGGCAATGTTTCCAAGTCTTATTCTAAGAATAGTATCTTGGATGGGGAAAGATTAAATCACCAATTCAGGCATCTGGATGTCCCCGTGGCATGTTTGGAAGAGCAATTCTCAAGCGTGGGTAGGGATTGTGAAAAGAAAGACGTGGATAATACGAATATTAGTGATTTCTCGATGCTGGGAAAACATGTAGCTATGAGACAAAGTGTAAGGGTTGCAAATGTAAGCCAAGATGATAGACCATCAATTCCAGCTACTGGGTCCATGAGTTCTAAAGAAGGGATGGTTGCAGGAGCTTCTCCATCTCACATCACAAGTTTGGCGAAACAAGAATTTGAACATCTCTCGTCAGCGTATAATGCTGCAGAAGTAAATTTGTTTTCTTCAGGAAGTGATTCTTCATTGATCAACATCACACTGAATGATGGAAAATATGATAAAGTTCTTCCAGTGGAGAATGGTTCTATTTATAATTTTAAAACTCTTTTGGAGACTCCAAATCAATCTTATGCTAACAGCTTGAGCAAAGACAACCATTCTATCGCAAATCCCCACACTGCGTTTGGTTCAAGTTCAGTGACAGAAGAGGAACTGGTACCCTCAGAAACTATAGAATTCCAGCAAAGTCTTATGGAGACCCCAAAACAGCCACTTACTGTCACTTTTTGTGACGGTGGAAAGTCAATTGAAAATGTGAAGGTGACAGACAATGCAACTTCAGTATCCGAAAATCCTGGTTTGTTGATTGACTGTGGCATGTCAGAGTCTGTTTTAGCCTCTAAGCTTAAACAGTTTGTAAATGTCTCGTCGGAAATTAAGATACATGGTCAGAAAAATGTTATCAAGAATCCGCAATTAAATGTTCAAACTCCAGTGACGAATGGTGTCTCTGAACCGTGCCAATTAAGTAACTCTGTCAAAAGCATCAGAACAGCTAGCAGAACAACCCTTGGAGAGGAACATCCTATGGTAGGCCTTTGATTTTCCCTGCAGGCCATAATTATCGCCAAGAGTTCTGGGTGCTCCAAAGTTACTGAGAATCATTTCTAATGCTTATGTGTCTCCTTTATTTTGCATTCTCTAAATTAGCAATAATGCCAATGCGGCAGCATGAATATGACACGATAATCCATGCAAAAGGCCAATCTTTCTCCCTTTAGTGAAATTTCTTACGTGAGTACAGTGGCATATATGCTTAAATGTGTATTCCTTTATGGGCAGTGACGTGTAAAAGGTTCCGTCATGATTGCCATTGTTGAATGAACCAACATTCTTTCATGTCGGTTTTGGATATGGGTGTTTTTTTATATGCATTGCTGATCTTCACTATTTGATGAAACAGTGGTCTAAGAGTCATCAAGAAGAGCAATATGTCCAGTTGTCCATGGATGAACCCTGCATTTCAGCACATGACAATGAGGTACTTGAACTGCGAAGGACAAGAGACTTAATTATTGATTCTGATCAGCTCAGACTTCAAGATGCTGACAGTAACCTACAGAATACACTTGACACACATGATGATTACTATTCCTCAAAGATAAGAAGCTTGGGTGGGAAACTAGGTGCAGATATGGAAGAAGCAGTTGGCATTCTGCATAAATATCAGAATCCCCTGAATGGTTCTAATCAAGCTGGCAAGTTTCACAGTGGATGCGATGGGAGCAGCAGTATTATGCAAAATACTAGAGGTGACAAAGGACCACGGAATTTGACTGATGTATGCATGATAGCTCGCTTAATGATCAACCAGTTCCTTCCTTTCTTTTTCTTGCTGATAAAACATTCTTAATATGACTTTATTTCTCCATTTACTTTGCAGATTTTCAAAAACTTCAACCTACTAAAGGATAAATGGTTCTCTTCATCAGTTGTGAAGCTTGATACACATTCGGCAAGTTATCTTCTGAATACTTGTTTCAACTGAGAAACAACCCGAATGTACCACAGTTGCTGAAACTGCTACTTATTTATTCTCTCTCTCTCTTGTAGGTTGAGAAATTGCAGGATGTCATAGATAACCAGCTGCAGGTCGCAGCTAGCAAAATTATATGTTCTGAAATTTACTCTCAGGTTGCTGTATGCTCAAAATTTTAAGACTTTCTTTGAACATTCTTGTATTTCTCTATGGTGCCTCAATATGGTGGGTTTTATGCTCATGCAGTATTGCTCAACGAGATCTGTCTAATGCAAGTTGTACAGTTGTACTTGCCAGCCTTGCCAATAATGTATAAAACAGAGAAATCATACTTATTGTGCTCATCATATGCACACTTCTAGAGCTTGGAGCTTGATTTGTGGGCGCTTCAAATCAAGAGGGGATACTGAGAGAATATTAGAATTCCATGGCAGACAATCGAAGTGAAAGAGGGGTCAGATAATTAGAATGATGTGGAATTATAGATGCTTGGTATTGGAGATATTTTAGGCAGAAAATAATTCTTGAACAAGTATGGATGTAGAAGATTAAATAGAGTGAAAGAGTTGCATGATAACTGGTGAAATTATGCTGGGTAGTACATATGGAAGTCACTAGTTGATTGCTTAGGGGGGCAGATGAGTTACCTTATGATGTGTCTGTATTGAAATCTGTATATGAAAAGTTTTGGTGTCGTTTGCCTGTTTGGCAGCTATAAATGATAAATGAAAAGGCAAGCATATGAAGCTATATTTGTGGTTAATTTAATAAATTATGAGAGCTATATGCTACTCCCAATTTCTTTTCCTTTGCAAAAGCTCTAGGGGAAAAAAAGTTTTCTAGGATGTTTGTTTATAATCTTTATTTTCTATATGTTTTATTTTGTTTCATGAAATCACATTTACTTGCTTGTCAATTGCACTTTTTGGATCTGGAGAAAAACATATTTATATCAAACCGGCTTTATTAGTGAATAAATTAATGCCCAAATTAGTAATGAGTTAATTGTGCTTTCTTCTGCAGAAAGTGTCAGAAGAGTTTGATCAAACTCAGCTGAAAAGGTGAAATTGGACTAGATTTAGATCTCCTTGATGCAAACTCTGTTTTTAAGCAGTGGTAATGTTAACATTCTCATTTGGTTGCAGAGTAGCTGATACAAAGTTGTTGATGTATAAAGCTATGTACAGGAAGGTGAAAACGGAATTGATGCATCTTAAGAAGACGAGACTAATGGTAGTTTTTGTCATGCAATTCTTCAGTTCCTTTTTCATATTGTAGTTGGAAAACTGAATATTTTCTGTTTCCCAGAACCAAATAGAGTTTTTACAATCTGCGGTGCAAGAAAGTAGACTACTGAAGTCAAAATGCTGCTGTAAATTGCAAGGTTCTGGTCAACAAGATATTGAGGCTGGGGGCTGTAATTCACAATCTTGCTCTACAGTTCAAGATGAAAATAAGGTGAGGTTGCTACCTCTAATGATATTATTTGAAGTTCTGTAAACGACTGTGTGTTTTTCAATTTATCTACAGCTGGTCAAGTCTTTGGTTTATTGAAAGCCGGTGAACCATAGTCCATAAATATGAATGTAAATGAAATTGAGTGCTATGTGATTCAGCTTTTAAACATCTACGTCTTCAGTATAAGCAGTTCTTGTATAGTCTTTAGGCATGTCTTCTATGGATGTCTAAAGACTATATGGAGTTCTTAACTTCCTTGAGCACGAGATTATTTATATGTTATTGTGCAGGTTTCTTCTTTTGTTATTAGTGATCTTTTGACAATGTTTTCAGTCTCTATGCTCATATTCGAACTATGTTTTATTCTGCAGGCTATGGGTGGCAGCATTGCTATACTTAAACAAGCCCTTGAAGATTTAGATAGAAAGAAAGAGAGTTTAATCAACTCCTTCCAAACTTCTTTAAAGATTCCAAGAGAACAAAGTGATGACAATACAATTGTCTTTGTTATGGATCATCTCAAGAGAAAAGCATCCTGCTGGTTTGTGCAGCACGAATTGCAGGTAACAGTTATTTCACTATTTTCTGAAAGCTACTCCTATTTCTCTAGATGTTCATCGTCTTTAGTTGTACGCTTAAAGATTCTTACTTGTTTTTTTTTTGTAGTTGTGGCAAGTTGATAATGCAGAAAACAAGAATGGGCAGCTTGATCTTGTCCTGAATTATAATGGAATTATCTCTCAGAGGTTTGTCTGCTGTTACATAGTCTCTATATGAATGTCATTTTACCTTCTCTGTTTGATTTAAATCTTCAATGTATATGAATGCCATTTTACCTTCTCTGTTTGATTTAAATCTTCAAATTGCTGATAATTCCTTTATTAATGACTTCAGGTTTAAACGAAAGCACAAACCTAAGACTAGCATTTCCATCTCAACTGAACTCATCAATACTAGGATATCAAAGGTTACAACACTTTTCCTTGTCTAACTTGCAAGTAAATAATGATTAGCTTACTAATTTCCGATTGTTTATTTTCTGATGTGTGTATTTCTCATACCAGACATGGCCTAACATGAGTGCTACCACTGCTTTTGAATTTGCTTTGAGTGGTAAAACTACCGTGAAGTATACTGGCCCTGGCATTTTCGCACGAGAAACACAAGTATCTTCCTCAACTGTTTTATATAGCAATTGAATCTTGTGTTTGAATGTTTGTTCATTTTTATGGTTTTGAACATATCTTATTGAAAAATTGTTGGCCATTCACAATTCCCCTCCAATTTCGATCAATTGCTCCTGCTAAAATAAATAATGTTTGAGCTTCTTATGTGTGGTGTTATTGAGGGAAAGAAACAAGTGAAACTATAACCACTTCTTTGTTGTTTGATGCCCACTGCAAGTCTGCAACTACTGTTTGCCTAGTTTTTGTATTGTGAGTTTGTTGATATGTCTTGTTTATAGATTGAGGTAGTATGCTCTTTTTAGAGGCATTTCTTTTGTATAACTAATGGTTAATTGGGGAGTGTCATATTGTCTACATGTCTACGTTACTTTCTGTGTTTCATTGTATCCCTTGCTCTTCCCATTCATGAAGGAGAGAGGAATTATCTTTTATATGTTGAATTGTTATTACTGACCAGCTGCAGATCTCTAATATGCTGGGCTTCAACCTTATAAAATCCCAAGTATCTAATCATTGTTATCTGTTAATAACTTATCAACTGTTGTATAGTTCCCATGTATACAGCAACATACAAGTCCTAAGTTATTCATGCATGTGCTTCACTCTATTTTAATTAACGTTACGGAACATTTCTGTGCATCTACTGCAATTTACCATTGAAATTTTTGTCATGCCTTATGCAGAGGATCAGTTCGCTCTTGAGTAACTTGTATGATGTTCTTGAAGAAACAAAGTTAGCGCAAATAGAGCTAAGTAATTTGGCCAAGTCAAGCTTTCAGTTAATATCTGGTAACCTGCATTTCTTACTCTACCTTTTCATCAGCTGGCTTGGGTATATGTTAGTACTAATTACTCATCTATATACTATGCTTGATGGGCCAACAGGAAAATAAAATTTGCTTTTTTATTCTGTTGGATACATAATCAATTAATATGTTAGTAAGTTATTGTTTCTGTAGCTGTATTTTTCTAGTAAGTTGTATTAGATGTGGGGATCATGAACCCCAAAGGTTACAATCACTCGAGTTATGGTACTGGTGGTTCTCACTTCCTGAGAGGAGCATTTTTCTTCATCTTATGACTTGTGAGATTTTTAGATTATGTGGGCTTATGAATTTCTGATTTTGCAGTTGGGAGGCTTGATCTCCAGCTTACATTTATCGACTACAATGACGGCAGGAGAGTAGTACTGAGTTTTGACATGTCCTGTTTAAGTTGGTAAGAATTATTGGCTATAATGTTGCTCGTTTTGCGTTTCTGGTTAATTGTTCATCTCATCTATTCAATTCAACTTACTACTAACAAAGCTCGTCTCAGTAGAATAAGTAGATCACTAATCTTAAACCGTTTGATCAAGAGCTTGTGTTCTGCTCACATGTTATTTGAAGATGTCTATATAAACTTGGCAGCCTATTAGCAATCAAGTCATCAACCAAACAAAGACAAAAACATCAATTGTGCAATCTCTATCTGTGATTTTAATTTCCAACCATGCCAACAAAGAAAAAAATGCTGTTTTATATCGGTTCGGATAATGTATTTTCAAGAATTCGAGCATTTATGTAGATGTAGTAACATTAAGCTAACGCTTACATCCATTTGGGGCCATTTGTCAAACATGAACTGCGCTACTTATGGTCCCCGAAACCCCGGGGACCATACAGAATATTAGGTCTGACCTCCTTTTACAATCTGCATTTATGCTTGCTTGGATGTGCAGCACAACATATAGCCTGGCATTTGGTTTTGGAAAATCTGTACTACTGTCGAATATTTTCCTTTCTCCCTTTAGTTAAGTTGATATCTTTTGTAGATATTTTCGCCCTCCTGTAGTTACGCCGAAAAGATAAATTTGTACCTTATTATTGTTAGTTTGAAATATTGATTGATGTCTTTGTGCATTATGTAACAGTGGTGTGTATCCATCTGAGATCATCCCATACGAAGTTCGCGAAACACTTGGTGGAAAGCAAACTCGAATCACCCAATCGATGCTGGACGAGATCAAAGCTGCCATAGCTGGTTTGCGAGGCGGGTATGTGAGGCTCTTACGCCTTTGTCGTTGCGTTTCAAACGCGATTGAAGCTGGTGGTAGAAGGAGATGAAACTGATTGGATCACTGCCAACATTCCCATTGGCAAATCGACCAATCCCATCCTCCGAATCCGGTGTAGATTTTGGGTAGCTAATGTAGCTTTGTTTGTAAGTTGTTTGGACTTTAGAGCTTAAAATGTACTAGTATTATTAATAATATTGTCACAAGATATTTTTTTTCTCGTATGGATACAAAATTGCCAAATATTAAGTGTGAAGTTGATTATTGAAAATATCTATATGGTGGGGGCCCTCCCACAAGCCCATCAATCTTTTTGGGAGATTTCAAAAGATATTTTTGTATGGATTGTAAAGCAAACCAAATTAAATGTTAAAAGTTTGTCAAACCTCCCCTCTTTCATTCAAATGCATATCTATATTACTATATAGCTCATGGTTTGGAGGACGTCATATGAAAGCTAGAACTACTTTTATTGTGGGCTTGCAAAGTCACTAATTCTCTAAATAAGTAATTATAATCACATTAATAGGCACAAAATTAAGAGGGTAGTTGGACACTACTATATGAATTGATTGAAAAAGGTAAAAAGGGGAAATTGTCAAATATAGTACCCAACTAATGAGTTAGCTTCTTTTATTATCCTCATAGATATTTTATTTATTATCATTATTTTAGTTAAACACTGTCAAACAGTTTTTTTTAATGTTTTGCTTTTGATATTATATAGTTTTAAATGAAAAAATATAAGATTTTACTAATGACCTCTTGCTTTAGTGGTAAGAGAGAAGTGACCCTTTCAAGAGGTAAGAGTTCAAATATTCTTGTCGCCTGACATATCGGTTCGAGTACTTTATAGACTCGGACTCGTGGGTGCTCTACTTCTTCTTTATATATAAAAAAGCAAATAAATACTTGGTATAACAAAATTATAAAGGGGTGACATGTCTATGTTGTAAGTTGATAGTATGACTTCGAATCTCCCATTACTTAGGATTTTATAGGAGAGTAGGGAGTGACCTATCTCGTTTCTGATTAGTTATAGTTTACATAGTTTGTGCGCGCTTCTATCTAATGGGACAACATATCTGTGTCTAACACTCGAGCATGAGACGACATTTATTGGAGGCTTTGAGACATTTGTCCATTTTTCCATGATCTTCTTTCTTTAAATTTTGTATTTAGGTCTAGACTATCTAGTGTATTATTTAATTTTGATTTTAGGTTTATTGTTAATTTTATTAAAATCTCAATTTAATTAGTATATTAGGTGTAACACTTGATCACAAACTAATTAAAATATATGGTAGTGACAGTTTTAAGATCACAAATACAAGCTTAGAATTAATTTATTTAGAGTTAATTTTCTTGTTATAACTATCTTTTAGAATTGTCATATCTTGTGTCATGCTATGTGTAATTGTCTATGTCCCATACCCATGTAAGTATGCATGATACATAGATTGTAGCAGATTGTGTGATTTTACCATGGCAACGTGAGAACTCCATCATTGTCAATTACTAGGGTAAGTTTCGAGAATATATATATATACTCCATCCGTCTCAAAATAATTGTCATTTTACTTTTGACACGTTTTTTAAGAACGGTAAAAACTATAGAAAATATCAATGATTTTATTAATTTAAAAAAATAATTTCATACTTAATACAATTGTCTATAAAATTATGAAAAAAAATTATTAAAAAGTTTAATATTTTATAGAGTTTTTAGCTTTTTAAAAAACGTGTCAAAAAGTAAAACGACAGGTATTTTGAGACGGAGGTAGTATTATATATATAGTTCTGCCAGGTTGGTGAGTGGGGAGAGAGAGAGAATCATTGAAGTGAAAGAGCTGGCATCCAAGCACATGACTTTTCTACCTTCTTTTTTTTAATCTTCATCCAAACAAGACCTTATGGAATAGACAGAACTAATATAAGTACAAATTTGCGCCTGTGATTCGTCCCACGTATAAATTTAGACCAAAGTATTTTTTTTTTACTCTTCAGTGATCCCGGTGAGTTAATTGGAAACTCTCCATCCTTAGGTATTTGAAATTCGAGTCATGAAAATAGTTTTTTTATATAAGAAACGTGGACAAAATCACTGCTTTCGTAAAAAAAAAAAAAACTCATTTTTTTACAGGATATCAAAGAAAAGTTTTATTTAGGTGCATCTAATATATTATTTTATAAATATTCAATTTAATAATATTTTATATTGATGTTTTTGATAAATGTGATTCATTTAATATATATACACACACTAGTATTATTAATATATTTATAATATGTATCCACTAAATTTTATGGACCACGACTTTATTTTCAAGTAAAAAAAAAAATAATTTCTCCATTTATATTAGCTGAAAAATCACTCATAGTAAAACCTAGATTTACCTAATATATAAAAATCGAAAGTCATGTATATGAAAAATTACGAATGAACCGGCCATGTGTCACGCCTGGATAATTTTTTCCATTTCTTTTATTTAATGTAGAATGAAGGTGGTGATAATATTTTATTCTCATTTTAGTTTATTAGGAATTTTCTGTTTGAGTAAATTTGCTTTTGCTTTTTTCATTCGAAGGAAAGTTGGAAATGGAGTGGGATTCATGAAACCATCAACAAAACTATGGCCTAACTTGGGTAGTACCAATTCATCGTGTTCAAACCACCATCAACCTCCTCGAAAAAGAAATCAAATAAAGAAATGCCAAAAAAAAAAAAAACAGAATCAAATAAAAAATCTCAAAGTCTTAAATACTACACCAAGTTCTACCTAATTTAACGAAAAAGTGACAGAAGGCCAATCCCCATAATATATAAACGGTTTTTTACATTTATACTTTTAGGTATGGACTGAATATTCAAATATAAATGAGATTTTCTTAAATACAACAATTTAACAATTTTAAAATATTTTTATGATTTCAGACATTGTTATTTAATAAAAAAAATCTCCAAAATTAGATTTATAGCCAATGTTATCAATATATAAAAGCTAAAACAAGTCTCTTTTTTTTTAAAAAAAAAATTATCATGCGGTGCAACCACTCCAAAAAATTAACTCCAAAAAATTAACCATCTTCTATTTTAACCTTTTCAATTGCATTAAATGCTCCTCCTTTTTTCAACCATTAACGCTAGCGCTCTTAAATACTCCATCCGTTCGACAAAACTTGTCATTTTAGCTCATTTCACAAGTTTTAAGGCAATTAACAAATGTACTAATTTACCCTCAATTATTACCCTTCTTTTTTACTTTATCGAAAACTACAACTAACAAACCATCAATCATATCAAGGACATTTTTGTAAAGTGAATGTCAAAATACCTACAATGACAAGTTTTTTTGAACAAAAATAACACCCTAAAATGACAAGTTTTGTCGAACGGAGAGAGTATTATTATACGATAGAGAAATCCTGTAAACGGGTATAAAGTGTAACGTGCTATCCAAACAAGTTAGTAACGAAAAAAGTGTTCCTCATAAGGACTAGCTACAAGCTAGTAATGCCCCTTTAGTCTATATATGGAGACAATAATACCCCATATTATTTGAATAAATTTGCGTCACGGGCCATTTTTTCAGACCAGCACAATAGTATTTATAATGTTAAAATCATTCATTTTTAGGTTTATCTACTTTATAAAACTGCTCTATACATATCCGTAGTGTTTTTTTTTTTGTTTATTTTAACTCCATCTACGTTTTAAATTTTTACAATACTTATGGATCATGTGTTTATAATGATTTCATTTAGTATCTCAATGTAACTAATGTACATATATTATTTTTTTGATCTAATAAAATCAGTCATAATGTGAAATGCATACATCTTTTTTCATATTGTCGCATTACCATTTAAAATAAAAATGAAACTGCATTTTACAAATCACTTGAATCACATATTAGCACTGGATTAATTAAAATAAAAATTGAATTTAAAAAAAAAGTCACCATAATCTTTATAACATAGCATAGAAAACCACCGTTCGGAGCCCCTATAACATCAAGTGTTACATTTAATTATTTTGGATATAAATTCATATTTTAAAAAAAATATATATATTTATATTCTATACAAGTTTATTAACATATTTATAAAATTTAATCTTTAAAAAATTATTATTAAAAATTATGGATAATTAAAAGATTGACTATTTTAGAATTTTTTTTATTTTTTTTAAATATATATTTTAATAATAAAAATTTATAAACATATTAATATAAGTTTACATAGTATAAATATAATTTTTAATATAAACTTATACAAGCTACACAAGAAAGAAGTGAAGAAAAGGCAGGAGTTGAACCTTTTTGGACAGTTTAGGCTTTTTATTATCGAAAGCAAATATATACTATATTAATATTAATTTTATTAATATAATAATATCACTTCTATCACCCTGCAGATATTTATGCAAACCCATGCGAAATTACATAAAAGCCCCCCAAAAAGCCCAATTTAGATGCTTCCTTTTATCTATATAAAATTCATAAATATCCTCAAAATCCGACGTGGCACCCTACATGGATCGCCAAAGCCAAACGGGATGAGCACGAGAGAGAAAACCCCCCTTACATACCTTTTTCACTTTTCCGAAAGGGCGTGGGCCCCACTTACCCCCACCCCCCAAAACCCCTTTCTCCATTTCGCTTTTTATCACTTATTTTTCAATCACAAATTCCTCCTCACCCATTTCCTTTTTTTTTCTTTCTTTTTTTATTCTACCTTGAGCGAGCTGTGTTTTTTTAGTTTCCCCCTTCCTGCACTCTCAATCTAAACGGAACTGGAGATTTCTGCAACTGTCTCACAAAGGGGGGTTTTTTCAGGGATTTGCTGGTATTTTTCTCCGTTTATTAGTTTTGATTATTTTTTTCTCAGCTCTTTAATTGGTTGTTTTTTTTTTGTTCTGTAATTTTGCTGCTCAATTGGAGGCTTTTTTTTGGGGTCTGTCGTCTTTGATTTGGTGTTTTTGCCAGGCTTTTACTCCTGGGTTTGCTGATTTTAGCTTCAATTTTTGTTGGATTTTTTTTTTTCCATTTTCGAAATATTATCTAGTTTAATTTCGATTTTTTTGCAGGGGGTAATTTAAGAAACCAGTTGATCTTTTGAGCTACTATGTGGTTTTTCAATTTTGTTTAGATGGTGAATCTGAGACCTGTTCTTGTAAAATATCTGCTACTTGGCATGCTCTAGAGCCTGTGTTTTTTGGATAAATCTATTTTTCTTTTCTTTTATTTTTTATTCTATTATTTTCCTGTGTGCTCACGTGATTAATTATTAATTTTTTTTTAATTGTAATTTGAATATACCTTCATCTTATATTGCTGTGTGTATATATATTATGATAAGGTAACCTTAGCTTTCATGTTTTTTCTTTCAATTCTTGATCTAGTTATCTTTGAACTATCAATTCAATTGAGCTTTTCAGGCCTCATAGTTCTGATCTTGCACTTGCTTACTCTACGATTCGTGTTTTATTTTGTGATATGGATAGGGCTTGAATCATATTTTGGAGATCTTGATCCCTAGGAGAAGTTGTGTATTTTGGTGATCTTGGAAGCTTGGGATTGATAAAAATGGGATATGCTTGTGATTACTGCGGGGAGCAAAGGTCCATGGTGTATTGCCGATCGGATGCAGCCTACTTATGCTTGTCGTGTGACCGAAACGTACACTCCGCAAACGCCCTATCGAAACGCCACTCGAGGATCCTCGTTTGCGAGAAATGCAACTCACAGCCTGCTTGTGTTAGGTGCCTCGAAGACGGGGTTTCGTTGTGCCAGAATTGTGATAGGCTAGAGCATGCTACTACCAAGTGTTCTACACCACATAAGAAGCAACCAATAAGCTCTTACTCGGGATGTCCTTCGGCCACTGAGCTGTCGAAAATCTGGTCATTCCTCCTGGATGTCCAGGCTTCTGCGGGAGCTGGGTCCAACTGCGAACGAGGATTGGGCTCGTTGAGCATCGCGGAGAGCAGTGCAAAGAAACCTTGTGGGAATGATGATGTTGAGAATTTAGATAACTCGGATTCTTGGATGGGATGTTCATCTGTACCTGAACTTGCACCACAATGCCTGTACCAGCCTCTCGGGTCTGAAGATCCGTCTTCTCCGAAGGTAGATTGTTGTTGTTGTTGTTACATTTCAGGTCATGTTTAGATGCTTTTTCTGTTACTAAATGTGTTTCATTTGAGTGCACTGTGCAGAAGTACTTCCTTGGGAGCAAAACTGTTGGGATGTATGGAGATGATGACACTTATGCAGATATCGACATGGATGAAGTTGACATAAACTTCGAAAACTATGAGGAGCTCTTTGGTATGACTCTCACTCATTCGGAGCAGCTCCTTGAAAACGGTGGACTCGAAAGCTTGTTTGGAGCAAAGGGCAAAACTACCACTGATTCTGATTGTCAGGGTGGAACTCAAGCTAAGGTTTGTTCGCGATATCTGAAACTGCGAAGTTTGATTGAAAGAAAAAACATAGAAACATACATATATGCCTTTTGAGGCACATACCTCAATTGCGGTTTTGGGAATGTGCTCTGTGTGATCTTGTTGATTGCTTTGGCTGTTATTGTTCTTTTATTTGATTCTGATAGACGAATAAGAATGTCGAGTTTTGTCAGTCTACTAGGTTGTCTTGTTTAAGCTGTCGTAAAATAGAGCTCGTTTAGTAGCATTCATGTCGTAAAATCAAGCCACTTGTTATGAATACAATTGTTCTTTGTTTATGAAAATGTTGTCAATCTTAATGATAGGTTTCATGTCAAATTTGGATCACCGAGTTTTGCTTGCAACCTACCTGGTTAATCTCGTTTGTTGTTGTTGTTGTTGTTGTTGTTGTTAGACGACATATAACCTGATGATCCGATAATATTGCGATACAAATGCTTACTTTGCTACAATCACATTGCTAGTAGACTAAGATTTTTAACAATAAATTGTTCAGGGATCATCAATGCAACCAGCGTACAGCAACGCAGCATCTGCCGATTCAATATTGAGCATCAAAACTGAGCCAGCTATCGGTGTTGGAGCAATGCAAACTCTTTCTGGAGTTTCTTTTTCGGGTCTCACCGGGGATAGTACTGGAGGAGATTTTCAAGACTGTGGTGCTTCTTCAATGGCTTTACTTGGTGAGCCCCCTTGGTGTGCTCCTGAATGTTCCTATCAGTCGGCTAACAGGACAAATGCTGTTATGCGATACAAGGAAAAGAAGAAAACCCGCAAGTAAGCGATCTTTACTCTTCTATAGCCCTTTCATTGTTTCTAATGTCTGTTTGAATTTGTGTTAAAAATGGTTTAATCATGGAATGGATTCATTTGTGTACTTGATGAGTTGATCTCTTGCTATGTCTTTCTTAATAGATTCGAGAAGAGGGTAAGGTACGCATCTCGCAAAGCAAGGGCAGACGTGAGGAAGCGTGTCAAGGGCCGGTTTGTCAAGGCGGGCGATGCTTATGATTACGATCCTTTGAGCCACACCAGGAGCTTCTAAAGAGTAAGACTCTCACCATCCTCCTAACACGAAAGCTTCCGAGTCTTTGATTTTAGCCCTCACATTGTTTTTTACCCGCGTGTCCTGACAACACAGCTGCGTTGTATCCAGACGGGTTTGGCTGGTCGGAACTGATGGGGCGAGAGGACCGATTCTCCCCCCACGAAAAACGGAAAACCAACAGCTGACGGCAAACAACCAAACAAGGTAAGGAGTCCAGAGGTTATTCATCTAAAGAAGACTCTTTGCTTCCATTCATGTAACCGTATGCTTTCAACGCGATCACTCAACAAAAGACCATGGTTAATAGCATTGTTGGCTCACCTAGTCGCGCATTCATGGCACCAGATCGACGGGTGGGTCTTGTATATCTATAAATTTTTTTCCGAGGAAACTGGGTGCCGAAGATTGTACATGTTTCCTTGTCTTGCTGCATGATTGGGAGATGTATAGCTCTAGATTCATCGCATAAATGGTTTTGGAGCGTAACGACTAACAACTGTATGCCCTCGTATTTGATGTGTATAACATAAGGATCGAACCCGTGCATCGACATTCGACGGCATGAAGGTAGTAGATCCATATTTTTGTAGCGGAGCTCTCAGTATGTAAATTGCTTATTTTCGGATTGAATGATCATTATAACTCCATTTTAAGTCCAACTGGTTTTTTCTCTCTATTTTTGGGGAATTTGACTGACTTTCTATTGATGAAGATTGAGTTTGCAGTAAGGTTTGGTTTTGTCTCTCTTTCCATCTTTTTTGCCAAGTAACGAGGATCAGAGAGATCCCATTGCCTTGCAATTTTTCGACACTGCCCTGAAGCATCGAACATATGGCAACAGCTCGCAAACAGCAGGGCGTGTTAGAGTGCTGGTCCACGATTTTCTCAGTCGATTTTGAGCTGGATGTGCAGCTAGCGCGAGACTCGGAGGGCCCCACCTAACATGAGCATCTGGGTGGGTCTAGAGTGTCTCTGCTAAACTCGTGGAGTTGGAGGCCCCTTGCCCTTGGGTAGATAACCCAGTGGCCACCACTGAGACTCGAACCAAAGTACGATCATAACCAAAATTCGAGGGATCAGCTCCTCACAAGCATTAAACACATTGTGTCGAAAAAACTCTCATACACTTCGTAAAGAGTTCGAGGGCATGAGAGATTGGGCAAGCTTGTTTTAGAATCTGTTTCTCTGCTATAAATCAAACAAAGTACATACTTGTAAATTTAGAGGGATTCAAGTCATTACACTAAACAAACCCTAGATTAGTGATGAACACAAGTACAAAAGCAAGAAAGAGGGAAAGGGCCAAAATCAAATTCCAAAATTTTCAGCCTGCATCAGATGGGTATGTTTAATAATAACATTGCAGGCTGCAATCTAGGAGGATTCTGTAAAGTGCTGCAATCTTATATCTAGTACTGTTACTATCAAGCACTGAATACAAATGCATTTCTAGGAGGATTCCAAGTGATAGAACATATGCAACTTGAAGGATTGAGATTGGATCAAAGTTAAAGTGGCAGCACCCGATGCTACAATGTCGTATTCCTTGTAGAAGTGTTTTGACTGTCCTTTGGTAAAATTTGATCAGTACATTCTGATCACTCATCATCAGAACTGTCCTCGGATAACATTCCAATGTCATCTGCTGCCGTTGTATCCTGGGAAGCAATCATGTATTTAAAAAGCCAGTGTCAACTGTTGCCCTCCTATTCCAGTATAGAAAATGAAGAACAAATCAAAAGAATATTTCTAACCTCCATCTTATCCCAGTTTTTCAACTTCGGATTACTCAGCATATATGTATCACGCAATGGACCCCAGCTAGGTTGTTCACTCTCCACCTTACAATTTGATGATGAACCCTGTTTTTCAGAAATACGAAGATAGCACAAGCTCTTAATAAACATTACATATGAATGGAAAAAGGAAATACAATGAAAGAAAGGGGAAGCTTAATGCATCGCGCAGCCCCAGATTTTGTTGACGAAATTAATGGAGAAGCAAAGGCCTAATTAGCATTAATGAGTAACAATAAGAAATACGTAAATTCCGGATGCTGGGCATACAAAGACAATAGAAAGACTTGAACCAAACCTTAGATGCTTCAGTTGACCTCCCTGTAGCCTTGCCCAACTCATTGTAGAAGACTTGTTTCCTTCTTTGCCTCAGAACTGTCAGATTCAAGACAAATCATCACACAAGATCAGAATGATGCACATATGAACCATGAGTATAACAGAAGAAACATTGCTTTACAGTTGCATAAGCAATTAAGCAGAGCGCCATAAGGTAAAAACAGCAAACAGCATCTTCATTCTGAAGGAGAATGTAGGACTAAATAAATGAAAATACAACGACTTGATAGCCAAAAGATCCTGTATTTTAGATATATCAGTAAGGTTGAACCTGGAAGGCTGCAACAATCAATGAGCCATCTGAATACTCACTCAGATTCTCAGCCAGGCCATACTAATTTTTAGATATCAAATAAATGAGTCCAAGACTAAGACTTCAAGCATCTAATACCTGACACACAACTAAAACTCCTAATATTTGCAGTTTGTAAGGGAGTGAGGCTTCTGAATAAAATAAATAACCTATCACCTTTTCTGGTGTATCAGCAAAATTAAACAATTTCTGATATAGGGTGCTATCATGGCCATTAACTTTACATTTCTAGGGTATGGAAGAATGAACCTTATGACTCCTAAAAGAAAGACTGAAAGACAGATGTAGTTTCATTATGTACCTTTAGCATCTTTAGCTCTTGAAGGATTAAGTCCTTTCTGAGCATTTTGGGCCTTGTTGACCTGGAGAAAGAGCAAATCAGGTGAGGCTGAGAAGAAGGAATATTGAGCATGTAGACTTACTTTATATCAGAGGGGACTTACAGCATTAAACAACTTGACCACTGAACCAAAAAAATGTGTTACTTATAGAGGCATAGAAATTAAAATAATCAACACGATTAGCTTTGATTGAATATAGGCATAAAACATTGTACCTCCTTTGGTTGCAACACCTATCAGGAACTTCTCATGAGAATCTAAATAGTTGGCAGGCTTCACATGCCCCTTTTCTGCAACCTAATAATTTTCAACATTCAAAATCAAATGCAGATTGAAAATAAGAAAGCACATACAGGGTGTTCAAATAAGCTTCTGACGTACCATTTGTTTTTCCTTCTTGATTTCAGTTTTGACCCTTTTCTCATTTTCTTCTTCGGCAAGCTTTTCTACAACAAGCTTCTTATGAGCTGATAATATTGGACCCTGCGAAGACATGATGACATGACTCAATTGACAAACCCAACAAAGAATCTCGCAGATCATATTAAGGTACATTTACAAACCAGATCATCGTCTATATGCTTCTTCATTATCTGCACAAATGCCATCCTAAATGCTCTGCACCCATCAGAAAATTTTGTGACCCCAGGTAGCATTTCAGTGTCCTCATCATCAGATCCTTGTTCTCGTGTCAAAGGATCAACATCGTCATCTTCATTCTCATACCGTTTTCCTTTGGATTTATTATCATCATCTTCATTTTTATACGGTTTTCTTTTTAATTTATTCTCTGGCCTCATTTGGCGAGTCTTAGCTTCTACATCATCTTCATCATCTGAATTGTACTCTCTGGCTCTCTTACGAAAGAGTTGTTTCATTCTCTTGTCAATCTTTTTCCCCTTGCTAGGAAATGGTTTATTTCTCTTGTCAACTTTCCCCCCACTCTTTTGCCCATTCTTTCGTGTCTTCATAGCCAAAGATCGTTTCAAAGCACCAGCTTCACCCATTCTGGTTTGTCTAGCCGACATCCCTACATATGATCAAACAAAAATGCATCATTGTTGTAGGCATTAGCACTAGGGTATGTGTGAGGTGTTTATGACAAGTAATAAAGCACATGTGATCATTCTTCTTTTTTCATTCAGAGAGGTCACTTACGATTCAAATTTCCCCAGGAAAATCTTCTTTCGATCAAAGTAAATCAGAAGATACTTAAGAGAGTACTATCTGCACTTCCTTCAGTGTTCTGAGAGCCCGTTTGGAAAGGGTATGTAGATAAAAGATAAGAGATATAGATATCAAGATATGGGTATTATATATGGGTATGAGATTGATATATGATATCTTATATATGTTGTTTGGAAAGGGTATATAGATATTAGAGGTAAAGAAAAAGAAATTGTAGTATAATGAACCCAAAAATTCAACAAGAGCAACAAGAGCAAGAATATGTTACGAGTACCATAAGATTTAAAAAATCACAAGCATATGTTGCAAATATCCAAGTGTAGACAAAAACTCAGACCAAAATTACACAAATTTGGACCCTAATCGCCCACTAATTAGCAACATGAAATAGAGCACTACAAAAATCAGACCCTACAAACAAGCCCTTAGACTACACCATGGAAGAGAACTCGCACACTACACCCTACAAACATGGAAGAGCACCCGCAGACTACACCATCGGACCCTACAAAAATTAGACCCTACAAATAAGCCAGTACCATCGAACCCTCGACCTACACCAGCACAGACCCGAAGAATTGAACATAACAACATATTACACATCTAATACCCAAACCCAAACCACCAACAGCATTAAGATAAAGAATGGAACACAACAACATATCTAATACCCAAACCCAAGCCAACAACAGCATTAAGATGAAGAATCGAACACAACCCAGATTGAAGAACTGAACACAACAAAAGCATCTTGATAACACAACCCAAAACGAAAACTCAGAATCGAAATTGTAAACCCTATACCGAAAAATAATTAACCAAAACGAAAACCCTAGGTCAAGGAGAACAAGAGAAAGAGAGAAGAAGAAGTACCTTACCTATGGAGAAGAAAGATGGCGTCTGGAGAAGCGGAGCAGCGAAGAGCGAAACCCAAAATCAAATTCTTCGGATATCAGAAAGGTTTTAAAAAAAAAAAAAAAAAAAAAAAAGGCCCAATCCGTATATCAAATCAGGATATCAAAACGGATACCCATAATATGAAAGGCATATTCATACCAAATGACCCCTAAATCTTGATTGGTTCATTGTATTGAATCATTAGCACATATGCTTTCGAACAAAAAAAAACATTAGCAGATGTCAATATCTTATATAGTCTAATAATGATCCAATAATAGCATTCATAAACACAAAATTCGTGGTTCTTAACCAACACTAATGTAAATAAACTAAAAATGATGAGTCCGTCCATCTTTTGGATAAAAAAAATGATGAGTCCGACTGTAAATGAGACATGGTAACACGCAAGGGAGCAAATGGATTTCAAAATTAAAACTAAATAATTTAGGCAGTTGCAAGCATATACAAATTGATTCAAAGAACAAAAACTAATTTTTAATCTTTTATAAATTGGTAAGCATAATTGGGATTCATATAAAGAATTTATTCAGAGAATCGAGAGATGACATTCAAGAGTTCTTCTATGTCAAATTTGAAGATAGAAAGAGGAAAATACGATCGGGGGGAGAAGAGGAGGCTGAGAACATGATAAGGAGTCAGGTAAATAGAAGACGACTTCTCGAGGAGATACTAGGGTGGTCTGGTGCGAAAAAGAAGAGGAGACGAGGAAGTGGTGACCAGCGTCGGCGTTGGTGTCGGGCTTGGTCTAGAATAAGGAGACGAGGTGATAAGAAGGAACTCGACGTCGAGCTTCATGTTTGTTTGGAGTATGGAGGTAGAGAGAAAGAGGTTAAATCCTAGCCATTGACCAAATCAAAATTTGGTCCAATTTAATATGAATATACAACAACAAAATATGTGTAGAACAAAGAGTAATGAATTAATCAAAATGCATAAACCATATATTAACTATGAAATAGTATAAAAAAAACTCATCACATGTCCTAAAACAATGCATTGAATATAAGCAAAATTATATAAAAGGTTTAGCCGAGCATGGCTTACCGAAACCTAAAAATCGATGAAAGAAAAGAGAAGGTTTAGCCAAGCATGGCTAAGATTAGAGCTCTATTTATAGTGCTTACTGTTTAAGAACCCGAGGAGTAGGCATTCTTCATGTGCAAGCAAAGCCCAATGGACCGGATTCGACTGCTGAAGAAATCTGATGAGATACGGGATCGGCGGACGCCGACTCCAGCGGGTGCTCAGGATCTTCCAGGGGGCGCTGATGATCGGTGGGCACCTCTTGTGCGGAACTCATTTTCTCTTTATTTCTCTTCGTCTTGGCTTCTTAGCATCGTCGCTTCTCTTGATTCTTGACTCTTCTAGACTCTTCCATAGCTCCAGAGTGTAGCATCACTCCTCTCTTTATGCTTGGTTTCGAGAATCTGCATAAATAGACATAAAATGCGTAGATTCTGAACTTTGCAAATAAAAGACAATGAATTAATGTGCTTTATGCTTAAAACGTGTAAATATGCAACCTAAGCTACCTTAAAACTACCTAAAATGTCTATACAAAACATGCATCATCAATAAGTTGCAAAATTAGGAACAAGAAATACTTGCCTTTCCTAGGTAAAGATTGTAAAGTTTCTCTTATATTTCTTCATATGCCTCCTCAAACCGATTCTTATTATTATGACCATTTTATAGACATCAACATGCATGGAAGATGAGTAATAAATATTTTTCAATCTTGATTCTCTTGGGAATAATATGGTGGTGCTCTCTCGGGCTCAATGTTCTTAATTTCTTCAAATATCACATCATCAAATTGAATCTTGTAAATTATTATTATTATTTTTGATTAGGTAAGAATTCAGAATAGGCGAACCTACCCGATAGCATCCTTTCGGATGAGATCCTGTAGAACAAGATCATTGAAAATCGCACTTCCCGATGCAAAGTGACAAAAGTGTGCAACCTTATTAGCCACTAAATTGCGATCGCGGGGAATATGAGAGAGTGATATTTGTTCGACTCCTTGGAGGAGCAATTTAATGTCTGACATTAGCATTTCAATTTCCCACGGGCATCTAGAGTTATCACGAAGGTGCTTTATAATGATAAGGGAGTCACCCTCAATTTGTATTTTGGATATCCCAAGTTCCTTAATTCTTTGAACACCCAGCAACAAGGCAAAAGCTTCCTCCTTGATAAGGGTTTGCCTTCCCAACTATTTATATCATATACTAATCGGGCTTCCTTCCCAGTTTCTTATAATGAATCCACGAGAGTTATTTTGATTGGATAATTAGGACCCATCAAAGTTTAATTTGAATGTGCCAATGGGCGACTTCTCCCACTTGCGTAAACGATGTCGAGAATTTGTAAAAGTTTCTACCATAACTGCTTTTCGGGGATGATTATTCTGGACTGATTCTTTATTGAAATTATGGGCGTGTTTCCAGTTATCCAAAACCGTTTGAGTCATAAAAGACAATTCTGCGCAAGACGGGATCTCCTTGTTAGAAAATGCAATCTGGTTTCTATGGTACCAAATGGTCCACCATCTTGTTACCGAGCTAACCTTGTTAGTATTGCTTATCCTATCTCCAATGAAACATAGAATTGGTTCTATTTCTCTTGATTGTTGGATGAGACACTGAATTTCATGTTGTTCAGACAGTGTGAGGATCCCTTGCAGGGCATATGCTTGACATTCTAAAAAAAGGTGAGTGTCGTCTTCCACCGCATCATTACATAATACGCACGTATTTGGAACGGGCACACCCCGTTGGGACAACCTAGCTTTAGTTGGGAGCCCAGAGTGGCAGAGTTTCCACGAGAAATTTTTAATTTTTGGTTGGATATCAAGTTTCCATATCCAATGATTTATGTCATCCTCCCCTGCCTTATTGTGGGTAATAAGTTTGTATGTACTAAAGGTCATGAACCAACCATGTATGTCCGTCTACCAGTAGAGCCTATCCTCAAGTTGATTACCCGGGATTGGGATTGAAATAATATCCTCAATAATTGACATAGGAAGGGTGGACTATAATTTCTCAACCCACCGTTTCCCACCGATGAACAAGATGACATCAATTATGTATAAATGTGATTTGAAAAAAAAAAGTTAGTCAAACATTGTCTTCATTAGAGAAGAAATATTGATAAATTAAAAAAATTAGAGAATTTGAGTCCCAAATGGTGTTGGTTCTCATGGCGGATCTCGATAACACTAGATTCGCAAACTATCTCCTTGATACTTTTGTTGATGAACTTGTTGAACAACTGAATTTGATGAAAAACAATATTGTGCTCAAAGTAAAGGAATTCACCACTCACCAAATATCTTCATTACTAATCTTCTCATGCCTATTCAATGTGCTCGATCACTTGAAATAATCAAAATTAAAATATTTTAAAAAATGGAAAAGAAGAAATAAAGTTATTAAACTATTACAATATGATATAAGCAAATTGCATTCATATAACAATCAGCCTATGTTTCTACAAATGTTGGGAAAAATCAAATCTTGAGCATACCACAAACTGATATCGTACTTGTCTAACAATTATTGATGATGTAATTGTTTAACAACTTTCAAACAGATGGAAATCAGCTATATGAAACTTTCCAGATTAAATTTTCAACAGTAGACTCATAAACTTCAGGTCAGGAATCAAATATGCAAATGAACTGAAATTAGACGAAAAATTAGACTTATGCAGAAACAATTAATCAGAACGTGCATTTATGCACTTTTATTTTAACTTGTCACATGAACTGTGTTGAGTAATTGGCATTCATAATAGCAATTAAATATGAAGATGACAAGAAATCAAAAGAAACGCTCTCCAGCCAAGAGATATCTGATTTCATTGAAATAATCGACACAATACTCCATAATTAATATGTCAACACCATCACTATCAATCAAATTTTTAGTAACAAAAAGCAGAAGAACATAAAATTAAAAGTGAGAAATCAAAGTTCAAAACTGACACTATTGAAGATGAACTCTATTGAGCATCGATTCAAAACCAATTTTGATGAAAATATGAACATGCACTTATACACTATTTCTTAGAGGAAATTGAGCCGGCCCAATTTCCTATCCCAATTAAAGTATTATCCATGGGGTAGTCCAAATTAGTCGATTGTCATGTCGAACAGTTTTACTTTACGTTTCTCTTTCGTGTTCTCTCTTTCCCTCCGCTTTACTTCTGTTTATCATTTCTTCTTTGCTATTTTTATCTCATTCGAAATGATTATAGTCTCCCTTCTACTCTCTTACTACTGATCGTTGTTTGAATCTTACGATGGATGAATCTAGGAATGCACACCGAGGTTAGTGTGTGTGTTTCGGTGATATGGGTTTCTTTGTTTTTCATTAATTTGTTGATGAACGCAGGCTAATCCCTTGTATTCTATCAAGTGTAGGTTCTTCCTTTTCTGATTTAGAATCCTATAAAATGCAGTTCAATGTGAGTATTTTATTTTTTATTTTCTCCAGTTGTGTGTTTGTCCATTGTTTCTTTGTTGGCTCTCGGTGTTTATTTGTCTATATTCGTTCATGTTTATGGGATATAGGAAATAAGGTACTGTATTGGTTATGTGCTGAAGAGAGGTTTCACTCTCAGAGTAATCTTTACTTCTACCCTGAAGTATGCGAATTTATCAAGCAAGGTTTGCCAGATTATGATATTCAGCAGCTTAAGAATAAGTGTTTAGGGTTAGTCTTTCTTCAAGGGTCAAAATTGCGTTTTAATTTTCAATTAGTACGTCAGATGTTATTGCATGAAATGTAACAAGTAAAAAGATGGAAATGTAGTTTAAAATTGATGGTCTGATTGCTCGTTTTTCTTTACTTGAGTTTCATGTTATAACTGGTCTTCCAGTTATTGAATATGATACTTCTCTTCTCAAGGTTGTTACATTTAAAGAGTCCTTTGCCAAGAATAGGGTCTCTTATGCGGATATACTTAAGATTTTTGAAGTTGAACCTAAAGAATCTCCAAAAGAGGTAGTCATGGAGAAGCTTTTGATTATTGGAAAGGTGTTGTTATTTAAACGTTATGAGGTTGTGAGCTTGGATATCATATAGCGCTTGTTTGTGATGCTGAAAAATTCAAAAGATTTCATTGGGGCCGCGAAAGTTATCGTGTCTTGTTTAAATGTCTGAGAAAGGTTTGCTCTATTAAGAAGAGTGTGAAAGCTAGGGAGATGTATGAGCTGTTTGGATATCCTCTAGCATTCCAGATGATTTTTTTCAACTTCCTTTTGGGATTTTAGTAGCTAATTTTATTTGTCAGTTGGTGCTGACAATCGATCAGCTCGTTGTTGTGTGTATATAAAACAAGTTTGGATTTTGGAAGATTTTCCTTCTATTGCTCAAAAATTGGGGTGTACTTTTAATTATGTTCATAATGACACAATCTCTTTACATTGGGTATGTAATGACAAAACTAGTTACGAACAAGTCGTGTCACTATTCAGTGGAAAAGTGAGCTTGTTATTTTTCATCCTTCATTATTTGTCAGCATTATTTTATGTAATGATCATTTGTCAGCATTTTGTTCTTTTCATTTTATTATCAGGATTCTTTGTATTTTCCGAACAGGCCCTCGTGTATCCAAAGTATGGAGAATTTTCAAGGAAGGCTGAAATGGATTTTGTAGAAGTTGTTAATGAATTTTTTGACTATTTGAGTGAGCATGTTTTTTTCCAACCTCGGGAAGGCCCTCATTATAATGTGAAGAATGTTAGGAAGGTTTTGACATGTTGAGGGGTGGAGCGGCTGCTGGTGTGGATTCTGCACGTGTTTCTACTTCTCCTCCCATTGATTCTGCTGATTTTGAAGTCCTTGTTGAAGTTCCTTTTAGATGCTCTAGTATGAAGCAAAAGGCTTCTGATATCAGTATTTCTGAGGAGGACAAAAAAAAAGACAAGAGTAAGCCTCTCTCGGGTGCCATTTTGAGGAGGGGTCTCTCTAAAAGAGAAGAGGCTGCTATTAGAAAGGCTAGGGATGGTTCTAAAAAGGCCGGTAAAAAGAAAGAGGGAGCTGACAAAGGGGAGAAGGGAGCTGACATTGGGGGGGGGGGGGATGCAAGCAATTTTAGAGCTGGCATCGAGGACATGCCTAAATGGGTGAAGGATTTGTGTTTAAAGTGAGAGAACATGTTTGAGATGGTTATAGTAATTTTAGAGGAAGGGATTATTGATCTTAAGGAAAAACTCAGCGGAGTTGCTGATGATATCCGGTGTGAAGGAAGTGTTAAAAATGTTGTTGTTGGGGGGGGGGGGGAGGCAGAGGCTAATATTAATGTCAAGGAGAAAACAAATATTGGTGATGAGGTTTGTGGGGATGCTGACATACATGAGTCGAAGTCTTCACTTGATGCTGATATATAGTGCTCCAAGGGATGCTGATAGTGTAAATGGATCTACTGAAATTTATGGGGTTGGTTTGTGCACTGGATGCTGATAGAGAGAGCACTCGATATCATGCATGCTGAAAATGGAGCTTCACAATTTTAGTATTATGTCAAAACATCTACTTTTAGTCATGTCTGGGTGTATTTTTGTAAACATCATTGGTGGTTATGTAATTTTGTAACATACTCATTGGGTTTCTGTTAAATATTTCATAATGTCTATGCTGATATCTGTCATTTTGGAAATCAACTATCTGTCATGGTTGCTCAGCTTCGGTAAATAAGCTTATAAGCTGACATTTGTTTCGTCGTTTGTCAACTATCTTTCATGTTCGGAATTTGCTCTCTCTCAAGTGTTGTCAACTATGTGTTATGGTGTTTGTCAGCTTCTTATATGTCATTGTGTTTATCAGCTTAACTTTTCAATTTTCATTAGTGCATATACATGTATGCAACTATGAATGGTTGTATGTTATCTGTCATACTCTCTCCGTCCCACAATAATTGTCTTTAACTATTCATGCACGTTTTTATTAAGAAGCTAAAAACTATATAAAATATCAACATTTTATTAAATATTTTTAAATAATATCATACATATTACTAATAAGTACATAATTATTTTAAAAAATGAACATTTTATATAGTTTTTACCTCCTTAAAAAGCGTGTATAAATAGTCCAAAGACAATTATTGTGGGACGAAGGGAATATCTTTTTATGACAAAATGTCTACACTATCAAAGTTTGTCATCTATTTGGCATAGGTTGTTAGCTTACTTTTTTATGGCAAAGACGCATATAATGTGACACTTGATTTCATATATTTTCAAATAAATATGATGAGGAAATCGAATATATATAACAATGCTGTTAAATATGGGAATACATATATATGCTGACAAGCGATTTTAGCCAAACATATGTGATGATCATGCTGACAAGGACATTTATATAGTCAATATGTGCTGATATTATGATGTCAAAAGATTTTATTAGAAAATATGATAAGCAAATTTATTTAAAAATATTGGTATACATGTGGATAAATATGCTGACAAACGCATTTAAAAGAAAATATGTGTTGATTACGGGGAAACGAATATATTATGATGACAAACGACATATAATTAAAATTGTTTGCGAAATTGGGAGGGGGAATGGGGAGGCTGACATTTTCGAGGGGGGGATTGGGAGATTATTGAGTGAGATGGCGGTCGGTGAGAGGCACGGGCAGGTGTCTGGGATGACCGATGGACATTTAGCTAATAAATATCGGATAAAAAAACACAAATCAACAATGTTGAAAGAAAAACTCAAAACCCCATAAAATTCGCCAGCCAACAGATAGGTCGAGGAAAACCCAAGGCGAAACACAAATGCCAAGAACATGGGAGAGTGCGAAGACTCACACAATGTTTTGACACCGAGAAACGGAGAGCAGTAACCCACCACCGGAAAGGAGAACACCTGGGGAAGTGTGGATCATCGACGTTCCCCACCTAAATGAGGGATATTTGAAGACCATGAACACTGTCACAATCCACTCGATCAAACAGGACACCCGATACTGCTCTTGGAACTAATCGCAAAAGCAACTACACCAAGGTAGCAACCACTACCAAAAGATGGGAGAAATTATGGACAAAATAAGAGAAAATCAATCATTAAATGAAAATTTGTGCACGAAATTCCCGAGATCATGCTAATAGATAGAAATTATTATTATTATTATTACTACTATTACTATTATTATAATTTTTCAGGCTCTCTCGGGATTTAGAAAGTGGAACATCGCCCACAATTTCCACCAACAGGTATCACCCATCGCCAAAGAAGTTTGTTCAATCTCTTTTGAGATTTTGGTCAAGCCCTTTCGAGATTTTGAATAAGCTACCATTCTTTTTATGTGAAAAAATACTTTACTATTTTTTTCACTTTATGTATTAAATATTTTGGTTAATTACTTTTTTATAAAAGGCTAAATTTGATAAATGAAGTGATAATTAACATTTATAAACATAAAGAGCACTATAAATAGTTATTTGAAAGGAAATCAAATTTATAATTACACTAGGGTTTTAGCCCGTGCTACGCACGAGACTAATTTTTTTTATATATAAATTATATATAATAATATTTTATATTATATAATTTATTTTTATAATATATTACCATTGAAAAAGTATAGTTTTTTTTACTTTATACTCATATTTATACAAATATATTAATATTTTTATACAAATATATTAAGATTTTTTTATAATTAACATTAACCGCTAAATTATTATCAAATGTATAGTTTTTTTTGACTTTATACTCATATTTATATTTAATATCACAAACATTATACAATTTAACATTTTACTTGTTTCTATTCATTCTTAAAATTTAAGATATCGATTTTTTAAATAAAGAAAGACAATGTTTATGCAAAATTGTAAATTCTATAATTTATTATATTGTGTGCTATATTAATTTTAAATTGGTTAATCTGAACAGATGTGTAGTGGTCGTTGTTGTTAATCTAAAATTTTTTCTAATTGTTGAGGAGATATTTAGTTAATAAATTTGTTGGGCAAGAAAACCTATTTTATAAGATCATTCTTACAATTTAAGATATTTTTTAATAAAATAAATTATCGATGTTTATACAAATTTATATGAAATATTATGATTTATAATATTATTTCTAAATACAATGGTTATTCTATATATTATTCTAATTATATATTATTATTATTATTATTATTATTATAAATTAGGTGGTTTATCTCTTTTTTTTTTAACAAAGGTGGTTTGGATTTCAATTGAGCATTTTTTTTTTTTTACAGTAGGCAAGGTTTAAATTTCAATTGAGCATTAAATGGACAAAGAAAACTCTTTTATATGATATATAGATTTCTATAATTTTCTAATTTTAGGGTGGATTTTAAAAAAAAAAAAAAAAATCAGTTTGAAGGGTGGTTTGTGTAATTTACCCCAACCTATATGCTAACCTATATGCTGTACAAGTACAAACGAAAGTAACCCTGGTTAAATCTAAGATAGGGCACTGATAACCATGGTTAAAGCAAGTAACCCTGGTTAATGGGGCTCTAGATGTGGGTGGGTTTTTTGCTCACTACTTGTCTCTGTAAAGCATTCTCTATAAAGCTTCTCCTGCCAAGCCCCCTTTTCCTGTGTGTCCATAATCCAATATCTCATCTCTCCCACCTCCCCCAAATTACCCAAATCCAAACCCAGTTGTTGGTTCTCTCCCCTTTGATGATTCCCACCTCTATTTGCTTGATCTGAATCCAGAATCAATTTTCCCATCCCTTTGGATAATCTCCATGTAAGTTTCAATAATCCCTCTCTCTCACCCTTGAACTGGGTGGATCTGGTTGTTTATCAATTGGGTTTCATTTATTTGTTTTTCCCCTTGCTCCTAATTAGGGAAATCTGAATCTGCCTTGGTAAGGTTGTTTCTTTATCAATTTGGTTCATTTGCTGGAAGTGCTTAGATCTTTAGTGCATTGAGCTGAATCCATTTCTGGAAGAGTTTCAACTGTTTTTGTTTGTTTTTCATTGTCTTCTGTTGATTATATATGAATTGGGTGTTTTTTTTTTTGAGATTTGGTTTCCTTCAGCTTATAGTTTGTGAATTGTTTGAGCTACCAATCCAAACACCCAAAAATACTAGAGATTCTTGGATTTGACCTTACCAAATTGGGTTTTGTTTCAGCTGCATCATCATGATAATGATAAAGTTTTCCCCTTGACCAGATGACATCATTCATTATATTTTTTCTCAGGAAAATTCTTGATTTACAGTGATTTTAGTATTTCATGTTTGTCAATTCAGTTTGAAAGCATGATATTATCTGTGACCTAAGATCACGAGTTCGAATCCCCTTTTCTTTTGTATCACAAAATTGCAAAATATTTAAGTTTTACTGGGTCTGCTGAATACCACTGGATGATGATACCACTGGATTATTTACCCTGCTTAGCTACTTTCCACAGATTACCCTTTCTTACAATGGGGCTAGCCACACTTCCAAGCCCATCGGAAGGCGTTCTCTGCGTAATCTTGGTGAATACCGCAGTGCCATTCACCATTTTCGGATACCTCATCCGCGCCCTACTCCTCATCCTTAGAGTCCCCTTGGATTCGGCCTTCACGTCCACGGACAACACAGACGAGGACCCAGCTTCAAGCCGAATTGCCCCATCCGATTCCTACCTTGATGAGTTCAGGAGCAAAACACCAGCTGTTAGATTTGAATCAGTGTGCAAGAAGGTCAAGGGGGAGAAAGAAGAGCAGGAAGATGAGACTGAAGAGCAAGACTGTGCAGTCTGCCTTAGCGGGTTTGACCCGGATTCGGAGATCAATGACCTCTCGTGCGGGCACGTCTTCCACAAGGGGTGCTTAGAGCAATGGATGGACTACTGGAACATCACCTGCCCTCTTTGTAGGACGCCTCTAATGGCCCCTGAAGAGGACACCCATTGCCATGTTTGGTGAGGGCTTTTTGATGCTTTCCACTATACAAAACCCACTTGAACTGAATCGAAACAATGTCAATCTCGACGGTCTTTTGCCTGTGTGTGTAGATGGTAGATTAAGTAGCAGTAGTGATGGTTAGCATCAGCAATGTACAGAAGAGATGGCTAGTTTGGTGGATGAGCCCTTTTGGTTAACGTGTAAGCTCTTGTCTGTATATATAAACTGCAGCTGAAATGTGGTTTTCTTTTCATCTTGACCAATGCCAAATCCAGGTGCATTTTCTGATTTCTTGGGGAAAATCGACTTGCGTTTGGCTCTGTAGGCGCTGTTTGGTACCAAACCGCATCATCAGCTAGCTTTTCGGAGATTTTCGTTTTTTTTTTCTATTAACAAATCTATTCATTTTTTTCCTATCTCGTCACCGAGTTTGTATCAACAATCCTATTTGCCAGGATTACCAAACTCCTTACTATCTTATGAACAGTTGAATTTAATATATATTTAACACAACCAATCTATTAGCTTGAGCTACATAACAACTTTAGCTACATCATCAGCTACGTGTTACCAAACTAATCCTAGGTTTATCAAACATTGTATTAGCTTATTAACATAATATTTAACACAAATAATTCATCATTTGCCTTTTTACCAAACATAGTAAGTTGATGGGGTAGCTGAAACCGATAAAGTAACTAAAGCTGATGAATTATTTGTGTTAAATATAGGTTAATAGGCTAGTATGTTGTTCGGGAAATCTAGCTATTAAGGTAGCTGATGAAAACTTGTGAAAAGAAAAACTCTGAAAAGCTTGAGTGAGTAGCGATTGAAAAACTATAATTCCAAAATCTTATATTTGGTTCATTTAAAACTATATGATATCATAACATAAGCTCTGAAAAACTATTTACCGTTTGCCAAACGGAGCCATATCACCGAATTATTTGTAATTTTGTATTATCAAGAAAAATACACTTGAAACTTTTTCAACTTCAGCTAGATTATAAATCATCAACCCCACGAGATTTAAAAAAAAAATTCGCGGGGTTAATCAATTAAAACAGTATAGAACGTATTTGAAACAATGGGCAAGCATAAGTACATTACCCTGATTTAAAACTACCCATCCAGTCCTTCAATCACTGTATTTAGATTCTCTTACTGTATAGGTGTTGTAGCTGGGATGGAGGTGGGTGAAAAGTGTGTATAGACCAGACCCCCCTCAAAGCTGAAACTGGAGGTAGGTAGGTCAGATTCAGATTTGGTATTATTATCTCAATTCCCATGTCTGAAAAAGGGGAAAGGAGTGATGATTGATAATCAATCACAATTTCACCACCAAAATGTGAGCCTTTCTAGTCTTGAATTTAAACAAATTCAACTTCTGATATTCTTACATATGTCATGTGTGTTAAATATAAGAAATTCAGATCCCATGGAGTTACAAATTCAGCTTCTGTTGGTTCAGCCAGAAAGAAAGGAAAAGAGAAGAGGTGATTTCAGATTACCCAAAAAAGAAAGGGGAAAAAAAGCTATTTGTATGATAGCTTTTTAACTAACCCAAGGTTTTATATGAAGTCAAATACAGAAAAATTCACTGTCATTGGGTTGCTGTCAAAACTTACCAGAAGCTTATGTTAAACGAATAAGATGCACACATAAGGAAAGGTCAATCCCAACGAGAGTCACCGTAGTTTGATGTAAGGATACATGTGTGATGTGTCTGTGTTCTTCCGTTTTCCCTAGAAATCGGAAGCGAAAACTTTTTGTTGTTCCATTGGAGTTTCTGGCTTCAGCTTTCAATGATATGAGCTTCATGATGCATTGTATGCTGCAAGTTTTAATATTTCACAAATTTTGATTCACACAAATGCTTTAGCTTTTCACAGGTGATAATTTTAAAAATTGTCACTGGTGGTTCTCCCTTTTCAAATGAAACTTCTAGTTTAAATTGGCAAAAAAAAAAGGAAAGAAAGAAAAGGTTGGGAAGTGTCAATTTCACTTGCTTTGGATAACATGAACATGGGGTTTGGTATTGGTAGGTTTAGAGAAATTTGATCAAACTTCATGATTAGTATATATATTTCCACACTACTTTTCATGTTTGAACCACAGATTATATGATGCAAGTCAAACACAGAGAAACAGATTGGAGAAAAGCTGTAAATTTATCACTAAAATATGGAATGATTTATGCAGATATGGTCAACTTTAAAGCACTTAATATATCACTAAAACATTAGGTAGTGCATTTTTGTGTAAATAAATAGAAGAAGTTAAAACATTCACTAATGCGTAGTGACAAACTGATAATACAACAAGTTCAAAGAATCAAATGGAAGTGGACCCTAACAACATCCAAATGGGAAAAGCATCAAAGTAATTTCTACAGGACACTTCACAGTTTGTTCTTCAGTGTGGATCTTCCATCAGAACTTTAAGGTAAATGTGAATAAAAACATTCAACCAGCTAAATAAAAATGGTTAAATCTAAAGAGTAGACGGATGAATTTCTAGCAAGCACACCTTGTTTCCTTGTGTAATCACCGCGATGAGCTGGTGCTGCATGTGTTTACTCCATCTTTGCAATCGTTTGTCAGTTCGTTGAAAGTCTCAACCTGCTTTTTACCCCTCAGAAACACCTCTGTGTCAACAGATATCCTCATGTAACCATCGAATTCAGCTGGAGACCCGTTGATCTTTGCAGTATCTGAGTGCCATTCGCTGTTTTCATCCCAAAGATCCTTGTACTCGTCAAGAAAATGAGTGGTATACTTGTCTTTCAAGGGATCAAAGATGGATGTGTCGGGCTCATTTGTTGCAATGTAAAGATTCCTTCCTTCTTCAACCTTATCATGCAGTTTCAATAGAAGGGCATCTGGTGAGGTATCCCTGTCAAGATTCGGCCACAGGTCCTTGTTCCTTGCCTTCTCGCCTCTAACGATATGGACAGAGTCATAGTCAAAATTCAACTTAGCTGCAATGGTGGAAACAATATCCATTAATCTCCTAGATTTCCATAGAAGATGCCATGGTCTCTGGATTACAGATTCAGCCTCCCCTTCACAGACTCTATACCAGTAATTGTCAGGTTCAACTGTTCCGAACTTCCTCATTATCAAAGCACTGTTTACATCCTTCAGCTTCATTGGCGTGATCCTAAAATCTTCCACTAGGTGAAGAGCTAAGTCATCTTTCCTCTGCCACCTATTCCAATCCACCCAGAACTGAGACTGGTCGAGCACAGATGCTGACTGCTTCAGGTGCTCAAAATCGAAGTAATACCTGAAATCTTTCCCTTCCTCGTCCCGATTGTTCTTGGTATAGATTGATGATAGACAAAGAGACATATCCATAACCAATGTCCTGTTCAGATACTGAGCCTCCCCAAGTGCACACAGGAAGCTCCAAAGATAATGATTCATGTTCTTGCACCGGTCACCTCCGCCCGAGTAAATCAAGTACTTCCCATTCTTGAATGCATCCTCTGATTCAATAACAGGGAGAGTATCATTAACTATTTCTCCAAGAACAGGCAAGTTGTCTGCACCCTCCTGTCCGGCCTTCTCAAAAACCTGCTGCTTCTTCTTCCTCTTTCTTGCATTAACCCCAGTATGGTAATCCCCAATACTAGTAACACTAAGAGTGCAATTTTCCGACCTTGAAATCACAAACCTCCTATAGTCCTTGTAAAATCCCGCCGCCTTCCCATTCGAGGGCCTGAACCGCCACGCCATGTCGCAGTTATAATCATCGGATCCACGAACTGGCTTTCCAAATCGATAAAAGTGAGTGTCCTTGAACATCTCAATAGTGGCTCTCATCATCATATGGAAAACTTCCGGGTCCTTACAGTCAATAGGCTTCCCCATTTCACTCTCACAGTCAGATTTCGACATCTCACCAGCCTCATTGGGCCCGGCAAGATCAGTTATGTTGATGAAAGTGGTGAATGCCGTCTGATTAGCAGCCATGAAGTCCTCCCCCGTCCTCACCACCGTGTTGTCTGATTGAAAGGTGGCATTGGAGGTTGATGACAGGAAACTGGTGATCTTATCAGAGGGATGGAAAAGTGGATCCTCAGGCTCATAAGTGGCAGCGATAATCGTGACAATCAACACTCCAACAACAAAAACCGCAAAGCAGAGATTCCCAATCATAGCGAGAGCATGTTGACCTAGATTCTCCGGCCTCAGGTTCGGAGGTCTCAAAAATGGCGACCGTCCCTGCATCTTCAAAACTCCACACCTCTAAACCTAATTCTGAACAGCGAAGCAAAATGCAAATGAACAACAATTTTAGTTCGACATTCCTCGATGAGAAACTCAAATTAGCCAAAAATGAAAAACACACTATCAAGAGAGTATCTGACCAAATCTCACATAGAAAACTTAATCAACAGAATCCAATCGCGAACGCGCAAAGCAAAATGCAAATGAATAACAATAGAAGCACACAATACAAAAGCAGCGCATGATGATGAACTCGGATCAACCAAATGAAAATTTTGCAATCAATAGAGCATCTGAAAATGTGAAGAAGAAAAAATCGCAGAAAGACAACTGAATCCAATCGCGGAAGTGCAAAACGCGATTAGGTTGATACAGATCCGCATTTCCAGATGCCTATTGTTCGATCGAATTAGGGGAATCCAAAGCATCAGGAAAAATGTAAGATCTAGGAAGCAAACTGTTGCATTCGAAGCTCGAAAACCTGAAATCTCCGTCTTTGTGATGTGAACTGTGCTGAGTGAAACATTGATTTTGCAATTTTTCTTCTTCGCTCAACGCGACAATGAATTTATGGATATTTCGCGTGGTGAACTCCAGTTATTGAGTTTTTCGTGAGGTAACCAAAGTTATTTGATATTTCGCATGGTAACCCTATAATTTCTTACTTTTTCGTGTCGCGCCCTTTTGGGTTAAAATGTGTAATTTTGAACTCTTTTGGACAAAACTTGTAAATTAAAAGTGAAACCCATCTTAAAGAGAGAAGATAGCAGAGGAAAGCCAAAGGCTCGAGGGTGATGAAGGTAAGCGACCGAAGGCGATGACTACAAGAGGTGGCGATTCTGACGACAACGACGTCGACGACGGCTACTGGAGACAGGTATATATGGAATATCTTGGTGTTGAGAAATTAGGGCTAAAATGGGGTTTGAATTTGGGGTTAATTAGGGCTCCAAATTTAGGGTTGAATTGGGGTTTGAACTGAGATTCAAATTTAGGGGGGAATTGAGATTCAAATATAGGGATGAATTGAGATTCGAATTTGAGACTGGTATGGATTATGTTGTTGGTGTTTGTGGTTGAATTGAGATTCAAATTTAGGACTCAGTTAGGCTTCGAGTTTTGGAGTTTGTTGAATGTAAAGTTCCAATTTGAAGTGTTATATTCATATTTCTTTCTTATTTTAACACCTTACTTTAATGTCATAGAGAGCAAACTATTTGTCAACCTAGCTACAGTCTTTATGTGTGTGAGAAGTGGACAATCTTACAGAAGCTCAGAATCAAAGAAGAAAAATCTGCGATTGGCGTCTCCCCATGCTAACACTTCTGGATGGCTGCTGTCAAATTCAGTTGTCAATTTATATGCTGGGGGTTTGAAGATATTGCGAGATTTTGGCTTTAGGTGTTGGAGTTTTAAGATAGCGAAGGAGAAGGTTGCCATCACACTTGGTGTGAATTTGATTTAAGCATTGGTGTGATTTAAAAGTTAATTTCAAACTAAAGTTGATGTCATGTTCACCATTATTGTAAAATTCAGCTTCACATGTGAATTCAACATGTAAAATTTTACTTGTATTCAGCTGTCAGATTCATCATGTAAAAAAATGGAGTTTGAAGATATTGAAGAAGAAAGTTGCCATGAGACTTGTTGTCAACTTGATTTAAGTACTGTTGTATTTTATAGTTAAATTCATACTAAACTTGCTGTCATATTCACCATTATTGCAAAATTCATCTTCACAACTCTTAGCTGAATTGGGCATATTCAGCTTGTAAAATTGAGGGGTCAAATTAAGCATATTCAGCTTGGTTAAAGTTGTTGTAAAATTCAGCATGTAAATTTCAGAAATCATACAAAAGTGCTAACAAGTCTTAGCTCATTTTCCCACAAGTTTGGCAAAAAGTGCTAACAAAGAAATCATACTAAAGTGCTAACGAAACCAAGTGTTTTTGTCTCCAATGCACATGATAATTAGCCTACTCTTGACTTCCAACTATCCAGGGTGCTGAGCTCATCACATCATCCATTGATTGTAGTTGATCATCACTTTTCATTTTTTGTGCCTTTCGAACTTGTATGGGTCGTGATTCCTTACGTTCTCTTGCAGTCATGCCACCTTTACATGTTAAGCTATTATACCCGAATTCCTTGCACACCAAAAAAGTTTACATATAAGAATAATCGCATAAATTCAAAAGTGACAAGATAAAAAACTTTAATTAATGGACAAATAGGTCAAGAATGTTGCTTTCATCTGTATCGTCCACTTGCATTTCTACATATTCTGATTGGTTATAACGCCTTCTCACCACTTTATTATCTCCCATTCTGCAAAAAGCTACAATTTATATATATATATATATATATATATATATATATATATATATATATATATATATAAAATGAAATGCGCAAAATAAACCCCAAATACAAAGCATGAAATCAAATCGCAATTTTAACCCTAAAATCAGATCAAATGTAGCCCCAAATTTGATCAACAATTCAGCCCTAATTTAACCCTAAAATCAAATCACAATTTAGCCTCAAAATTCAAACCCCCAATTTTGCCCTAATTTCTCAACAATTAGAATTTCATACCTAACTTCGATAGGCGTAGCTGAAGAAGGTGCCGTTGCCAACTACAAACGTGCGCTGCCTCTGGTAGTCATCGTCTTCGGTCGCCGCTTACCTTCATCACCCTCGAGCCTTTGGCTTCCCTCTGCTATCTTCTCTCTTTCTTCACATGAAAGTATGAAACGGGAGATTAAAGATGGGTTTCACTTTTAATTTACAATTTTTGTCCAAAAGAGTTCAAAATTACACATTTTAACCCAAAAGGGCGCGACACAAAAAAGTAAGAAAGTACAGGGTTACCATGCGAAATATCAAATAACTTTGGTTACCTCACGAAAAATTCAATAACTGGAGGTCACCACGCAAAATATCCGATGAATTTAATTACTCCGTTACCGTCATTCAACGGTAAGGTAATAACGGAGTTTTTACTGGTTGATGTTGAAGCCTTATTGATTGAGCGCGGAAACTAAATTCACCGCAAATCACCCCATTGCTTTGGACGTGGACCACGTCAGTTTCGACAGAACAACACCCATAACTTAGTCGATAAAAACGATAATGAGCAAGTGTGTTTTGTTTAACACTGATGGCTTGAAAATAGCTGATTGACATCCTTTATTACATTAAAGTATCTTAACCCTAAATTTGGATTTAATGAATTGAAGAGAAATAAACATGAATTTTCAACTTATCGATTCAAAACCCAAAATCATAAAAATGTGTTAGCAGTTCTAAATTAGGTTGATGGAGTCATTTTAGGTCAGCCGATCCGCCACATCTTTTAAGGTAGTGTTCGGATGAGAACAAACAAGGTTGGTAGTGTTCGGATGAGAACAAACAAGGTTGTGTGGACTCATGGGTTTCATACATCAGGTCTACAGTTCTCCCACTCAAATCAACCAAAGACTTCATCTTCAATGGTATCATGAGCAAGAAACTGATGACAGGGGATCCGATATCATGGCTCAACTCGTATCATGATTCAGAAAGCATCCAAAAGAGCAGAAAAACATCCCATGATAGGCGACGTGCAAGAGATAAATCGCTACATATGCAACAACAATACCATGAAGAAGGGAAAAAAATCCATGCTTTGTCACTAAACGACGTGCACTGAGTTCAGAACCTGCAGAGGGCGCTGTCAAATCCAATTCATCAGGCATATATGAACTATTACACCTACAAACAAACCATTCACTTGGTATTTTTCATGTAATCTATGCTAATTCTAAACCAAATACAAGCACACAGAGACACGATGACAAGTACGCAGGAAGACGTTGCGAATACTGTCAGATTGATCGTGTATCCGACACCACTGTGTAACTGCCAGGATTAGAAAATGCAGAGAGATAGTTGAAACACTGCACTTGATATCAGAGTTAAATCACAAATAAGCACCGCTGCTTGACATATCAAGGGAGGTAATAAAACTGATCAATCCCTGATTCCCCGCAACATTATAGGTAAAAGGCATCAAGGAAAAGAGTGCATACTATGGTTAGAAGTTGATACTTTCAGCTAAAAAGGCAAAAATCTAGCACTAAGGATACTTCATATTACTGCAACACTTCAATGATCGAAACAGTTCACGAACATCTTCATTTGGTATCCAGAATTTAACCTTACAGGTAAGATGGGAGAAAGAAATAAGAGAAGCTAAATTCAGTGAATTCTTTCTACCCTAGTATACTTACCTCGTTGGAGTCCTGCAAACCTTGAAAAGAAGATAAACACATCCTCGCACTAAACCAAAGCTTCAGCTTAGAAACCATATAGCAACGGAAAGAATGAAAAACTGAGAATACCTACTTCAACTCGTTTAACATTTGTCAAATCAGTCACAGGTGAAGAGTGTTTCATTATATAAATCTCCGCACCCATGTAACTGGAAGATATCATCAGCTAATTTTCCAGCCTCCACTGTTTGGTCTCAACTTTACACTCTCACCATCCAACCCCATGTATCTTCGCCAAATTTCCAACCACAAAACTTGCTTTCAATTTCCCAAAACTTACCAAGACAGCTTGGATTCATAAGTTTACCCACTCTGGTTTACAAGAAACGGATAATACCCAACTTCCTTTTTAGTAGTTATTCGGCCAGTTCATTTGTGTTGCATGCTGATGCTGATGCTGAGGTTGTTGATATACACTTCCGGGTGCTGCTCCCCCCATATCACCAGCCCCGGACATTGCTTGAGACTGTTGAAGAAGAGGGTGAACATTCGCGGCTGCCACAGCTTGTGCAGGGTGGTACATACTAGCAAAAGAGCCGTGACCAGCCTGTGGGGGTGTGAAAGCCATATGCTGACCCTGAGGCAGATTGTAGAAAGAATTGGCCTGCAAACCAGACATGTCACGACCAGGTGCGGTAATCCAGACAGCGGAGCCTTCAGTCTGCACAGATAATGAAACACCAGTGTGTCAGAGAAGGTATCCATGAAAACAGATCCATATATAAAAACCAGAATAAATTAGGCAATTGTGAGGCGCTGGTCAAATGAACTGAACATCAAAACCAAACCAAGAAATGGCTGAGAAAGTACAATAACTTAACTAGGCTTTACTAAAATACGCTAGACTGCAAGTGAACGAGACGAAAGGCTAGTTCAACAAGTATAACAACAGCGAGAAGCAACAAAACATGCCAATAAAATATGGTCAACCTAAAAGCTTAACTAATGTCAAAATTCTAAAAGACAAAAGTACCAGCACTAAAACATTAGGAATTCATCCACCAAAAAGCAGGCATACATCTCTTATTATAGAAACATCCTGTCATGTTTGTCTTGCTTCATTTGAGTGCATGTCTTGTCTTATATATTCTTATATATCTTTATCTATTTTTATATACTTCTATTATCTGAATAATATTTTCAGGTGCCACGAAAACACCCTCTCAACTTTGTCGGGAAAAGGGTGCGTACTACTAGACCCCCGACCCTGCTAGGTAGCGGGATATACTAGGATGATTGTTGTTGTAGGTAGAAAGTGCCTAGCACACCTAAAATGCCAAACGACAGCCTTTGCACATGATGCACATTCCCAAGCAGTCTTCTTTGTAAGAGAGTTTTATTCCCAAGTAAGTTATTAATTATTATATCAACTTTATAAGTGGACTAGGGCATTTACAATATTGGCACCAGACTAGTTTTTAGAATCCAACAATGACTGGATAAACCAACACGCAACATGTGTCTATGCATGTACACGTCTTTCCTCTCACCCTAACTCTTTTGTTTGTTTTTTGTCTTCTTTCCTTCTTTTTCCTTTTTTTTGAGGGGAGGGGGTTTATAGAAAACTAACCTGCTGTCCGGCGGTGTACACATTATGTTCCTTGTATTGTGATCCAGCAAGATCCTCATTAGTTGAGTTTCCAGCAGCTGCAGCTGAACCTGTATTGTACCCAACAGGAGATGTCCCATACGGCCCATAGTTGGTGGTGACACCCATGTGCGTAGGATTCCCAGAGTTGTTACCAGGCTTGAATTGAGCAAGCGGATACTTTACCCCAGCAGCGGCTCCTGTTGGTGGACCCGGATAAACACTTCCAGCCTGAGCTTGTTGCAGGAATGCATTATTACCCAAAAATTGGTGGATGGCTGGGGGCTGAACATAGTAAGGCGAAAAATAGTGCCCATATGGCATGTAGTTGGGAGGGTAGTGAGGCATCGGCAGCCCAGGTGGCTGACGAAATACAGGGAGTGCTTGTTGAGCCAAAGCCACATTGCTTGGCATTAGACCAGCTTGATTTGCAGGAGTTTGTCCTGTAGTAGACATTGCCATTGGGTCTCCTCCCTGTTATTGGAGCACATAAATTAAGATAAGGGGAACATTTTGTCAACGTCGAATATAAATCTATTAAGAATACTATTAAAAGGCATCAGTAGAAGATCAGGAGCCTTGTGTCTACTTTATATTGTCCATCAAATCATGTGTTCACCTAAATCAGAGTTCAACATTAATAGCAGTCAACAGCGAAGTTTAACCCTGAGCTTGCAAGGAAAATGTTTTGGGTATGTGCAAGCATTTAGTATTCAATGGCAATCGTAGCAAGGGCATAATGGTCAACACTGAGCTTGCAAGGAAAATGTATCGGATATGTGCAAGCATTTAGCATTCAATGGCAATTGTAGGAAGGGCATAGTGGTCAACACATCTTTTAAGAATGGGTTTCAAGACAATGCTAAATGCAGCAACAGTGCAATATGGATACACTAGTGGCAGCGCAGTAAAATTAGGTTCAGCAGCAATGGTGTTGGCAAGGTTGCAGCAACACTGACTTTGGTCTTGCCGCCTTGGTAGTGAAATGCGAATAGTAGCAGTGCAAGGAAAAGAAACAATGTGGTATTGATGATGTTGGTGATAGTGATGGCATGGTCGCAAGAAGTAACAGGAATGATATTCAAGAAATAGTGAGAGGGGCAGTGCAAAGGTTAGGATAAAGAGACATAAGTCTCGAATCATTCAGTTATGGAATAGAGGAATGCGGGTATTAATGGTGGTAGATTCAAATAGTGGTAGAACAGGGCGTGTTCAAATGTTGTATTTATATATACATGAGTCGGCTATGCCAAAACATAGAAAACCTAAAGCCTTACACTAATACTCCCTCCGTCTCAAAATACTTGATGTTTTGATTTCGGAATGTTTTTTAATGTTTTTTAAGAATGATAAAAACTCTATAACTATGTTGCTAATTTTTTTTTATAATTTCATACTTAATACTATCATCTAAAAAATTATTATAAAAATTGATATTTTATACAGTTATTAGGTCCTTCAAAATGTGTCAAAAAGTCAAACATCAATTTTTTTGATATGGAGAGAGTATAAAAGCCAAAACATCAATTCTGAGCATAAAAAAAGTCACCCTATCTTGATGCCCTGCCAGTCACTCTGGCATTGACCAGAAGCAGATCAATAATTATACTAGGAAACGTCACTTTCCAAAAGCCAGCAAAGTTGGGATCAAAAGTAGATAAACTATTTCGGTTTCAGAAAATCTGTTGGGATCAAAAGAAGATATACTATTTCAATTTCACAAAAGCTGAAGCACATGTGCTGTACCAAGTTAATAATACACACCTCTTGTGTAGACTCGGAGGTTTGTGCAGATAACAAAGCAGCATTTGCACTGTTCTTGGTGGTAACTCCAGATGAGTGAAAAGGAGAAATGCGACCATCACCCCGATAGAATTGTGCATAAAAGCTAGCAGTAGCAGGATCAATTTGTTGCTGCACATGAAAAAGGTCAAAATACATGAATACGCAGAAGAACCCAAACAAATCAAAGGATAAAACTTAACATCTTTAGAGATTCAAACAGATTATCTAGTGTTTGAAGGTAAGAAAGCCAATGATAACTTACAACAAAGCTAGGAGCTCTAGAAGCATCACGTGCTTGATTATCTGAGCTATCAACTGGTGTTGTGTTTTCCACCACTGGTGCTGGAACAACAGGAAAGCTATAAGCAGGAGTTGTCTGGACCGCAGTATCCTGAGGGAAGCTAGACGTCTCTTTTGAGTTATCAAAGCCTGATACTGAGCTAGATGGAACATCAGTTTCAACAGATACATTTTCTGGTACATGAGTAGACTGTGGATGATCAGTAGAGTCTTCTTCCTCAGAAGATGGCTCTACATTGTCATTGCTGGATCCCACAAATAAATAAAAATGATTTTATCAATACATTAGTGCATAATAATTGTTAGGGCTTATCAACCACAGACCAGTGCTAAACCAGTACTACTATATGGAAAAACAATATCCAATAACGAACTAATGTGTACTATGAATAAAAATGTGATTTTTCCAGCAATCTGTTCCAAACCAATTAAATGGCATAACAACCCACTAAATTAGTCCACACAGGCAAGCAGGACAGTTTGAACATATGAGCAAGAACATATCACACAAAAGACACGTCATCCTTTCAGACATCATCCAATGCCTTAATAATATCAATTCTTAATTTCTGGCTTAGAGAGAAAAAAAAAAGGTTATATAACACAACTCCCTTGGTAAGGGACTTGTATTTTTGTAAGCAACACCTTTCTTTCAGTATATTTACCTTTACAAGTAAATCTCATGGTCTCTTTTAAATACCCCCTATAGCATCAACACACAGGGTAGTCTAAACATTTTCAACTAACATCCAATTTGGTCCTGCAATAATGTAGACCTAAAAATAGACATCCTTTAGCCCTAAATGAAGGAACTATGATCTCTCGAATGAATTACTCTATAATACCAATGATGAGCTGGCCTTGAATCCCAACCATTGCTTCGGTAGAAGAAAAAAATGCCAAAAATGGTTGCAGGACAAAAATGGACCCTCTTATAGGTGGAAATGATGGGGTATGTACCGATTGAATACTTACTTATCAACCTACTGTAATCCCGCTAAAAGCAAGGTTTGGGGGTCGAGATGTAGGCACCCTTCCCCTAAGCAAATCATAAGAGTGTTTCCAAAGTACGTTCATCACCTAAAACCTTTCCTTTGAGAAACCAAAAATATGAACCCTAAAGCATAACACCAACATGAACGCCTAATATGAGAACTGCATTTATAGTTGTCCTGCCTTAGACAAACATTATCGACTACAGGTGCAATAAGGAATAGCTGAATAACAGATGATCAAATTCCATGAAAAGCCAAAGCCACAAACCTGACAGCCTGCTCAACTGCTAAATCTTCAATAACTTGACATGAATCAGAAGTATGTTCAGAACCCTTTAACATACCAATCACCACAGCAGCTTCAAAGCTTCCAAAGGTTAGAGTAGTCCTCACAGCTTCAGGAACATGGATATGATTTGGAATAATAACATGCTGAGCATCTCTGATATGCAAACCTTCCAGCTCCTGTTCTACTTTGGAGGCAGGTTCCTCTGAACCAGATATGTCATCATGTACTGCAATGTCCTGTTCACCAGTTTTGGCTGCATCAGCTGGAGACTGCTCAGGTGCAGCACATGATTGCTCAGGTGCAGCAGAGGTTCTTGACACAAGAACATTGCTTGAATTGATTGGCTTGGGCTTCCACTCTTTGTTGACCCCTGCAGAATGCATGCATGAAAAAAGGGTTTGAAACACTCCAATTAGAATGTAAGCTATCTAGCACAAAGCCACAAATAGCATACATAAATTGAATAACAAAAAGGAAAAAGCTTTGCCCTTTCAGTTGATTTAAGTTCACACAAAATATAAATTGTCTACATTTAAGCAGAGCATAAGTCCAGCAGTGATAAAATTTACTCAATCCTCCTAAAAGAGTAAAATGACCCAAGGTGATTATCAATCCCAACAGAGACAGACCTAAGAACTTGCTACCAAAAATGCACAAATGTAAACAAAAACAATATACAAATACAAAAAAAAAGAAACTTCAAGAAAAATTATTGTTATCAAAATACCAAGGAGATACCTTTAGGAGGACCAAGTACTTGCTGTGAGCGATTACCATAATTTGAGGAAGGGCGACTGGATGAACCAGCATGACCTGAGGAGGAGGAGGGTCTTGAAAACTCTGCATGTTGGTTTTTGCCAGCTCCGTGCGACTTGTTGCCCACTTTTGCATGTGCAGAGGAGCCTCTCATGTCATGAGCCGCTAAATTTTAAGGGAGAAAAATATGTGAAAAATCAGCTAAAATGAAAAGAAACAACCCAAAAACATTTACAACATTAACTTGATGCTTATACCAGCATTCAATTTGCTTTCAGCAGAAACATTAGAGTTTGGTTCAACACGAGATCGTTGGCTTCCAATTTCATGTTTAATAGAACCGATTGCTCCTGGGGGCCTAGACTCCTTTGACCGTACAAGTACAGGATCCGAAGTTGAACGGTGACCACCTGAGGTCCAGGCTGCAGGATCTAAGCTCTTACTGGAGCTCGGCTGTGGCTGTACGTTATCATTGGTAGTTCCGGGTCCTGATGCCACCACATAACTTTCTGTAGCACCACCGAGTGACTGCTCTGCTAATGAAACCTCAGGGTGCTTTGCACTGGTTATGCTATAAATGCAAGAGGTAAGTTAATAAGCATCATTGCCTGAAGCAATGTGAATTGGACCATTAGACAGCAGAGACAGAAAGATCAAAGAGCAAACTGTCCGTGAACACAAACTACTAAACAAAACAATCATAAAACAATAATGGGAACCGGAACAGATAGAACAATACCTAGCAGAAGCTGTCTCTTTAATCTTGACATCCTTAGCAGCAGGGGCAGGTAAGTTTGACACAGCACTTTCTGAAGCCTGCTTAATCCCATTTTCAGTTGAAGAAACGGAATGTTTTCCTCCACCAGCATCTAACAGATACATGTAATTGTCAAAAATTTAACAGAAAAATAAGAGATATTGTAGAATATGACCCATGGAAACTTAGCTGAACAGAAAGAAGGGATGCCAAAGAAGTGAAGAACGAGAAGTCAAGAAACAAGCCCTCATTGCACAAAGAGCATAAAAACAGAAAAGAAAATCTCGAGAACCTGGGGACACTTGGTGTATAAATTTTCCCAGAGTAGTCATTTTATATTAGCTGATTTAAGAATGTTACTGACAGATGATTCAGCATAATTGATAATTTAAGATAAAATATGTCAGTAAAATTCTAGCAACAACATCTATCAACTCACCAGGATGATGAACTGAAACATTTCCATGACCTCCTCTACCAACCCGTCCAGGAGGACCAGACCTCCACCTTGTATCCACAGTCTCCCGATTGTTCAGATTCTAAAGCAATTCAAGCAAGCGAGATGCCGAGATATAAGAAATAAAATCTCAGGTCTACCATAAAAACACTATCAGGAAAAGCATGTTTACCCACTAAAAACATCATTTTTCTAGAAGCACAAGCATAAAACACAAGAAGAAAAGAGTACCTTCTTGTCCCGCTTCCTCTTTACTTCATGGAAGGTATCTGTAACAGCATAATAGGCCAGCCACATTACCATGAGTCTACTGAATAGTGTTCAGTATTCATAGAAAGTAAACTACAACACTAACACACACAAAAGCCCCATCTACAACCTACATAAACCATTTTACAATTCCCGTTCCTGAAAACTGCAATTGAAAAAGAAAAAAACCCTTCTCTGCTTTAGCAGATGAATGATCAAAGAAAACAATAAATAACAAAATTAACCAGAATATTCTTTAATTTCATCGTGGTCCTGGATGCCATTGACAAGGTTACATTCAATTGAAATGGAGGCCACCTTTATCACCCTAAATCCAGTTTCCAAATCAAAAGCTAGTACAAAAATTCTAACACTAATGAAAGAATCTGATAAGTAATAACTACCTATTAGGTTATCTAATCAGAAGCAAAGAGGAAGAGAAAAAACAAACAGATTCACAAGCCCTAAGTTACCATGAACAGGGCAGTGAAATCCACAAGCCCTAATTAGGAGTATCGATTCCCACAATTAAAGTTCAAGTAGAGAACAAATCGCAATCAACGAAAAATCAACAAAATGAGACAGAAGATCGAAAAAGGCATCAAAAGAAGTCAAAAGGCGGATACACTGAGAGGCACCGTACCTTGGAGGAGGAGCTTCTGAACGGTTTCATTAGGATCCATGCCGCATTCCTTAAGCATTGCATAAATCTCCTCTTCACTGTGATTGCAGCTGATCTCCTTAATGTTCTGGATCGTCTTCCTCACATTGCTAGGGATTGTCGAAACCCTAAACCCATGAACACCGCCACCGCTCATCTTCTCCTCCCCCCGCAAAATCCGAGAACCAACAACACAGACCCTCCCTACGAGAAATTCAACCCAGAAAAACAACAAAAAGGCGAAAGCTTGATCGAAAGAGGAATCACACACAGCAAAACCTAGAATTGATTTGAACAGCAAAAGGCTCTGAAAGGGAGAAAAAAGGGGGAGGCTACAATGAAATGGAAATGGAATGAACTGCTGCATACAAATTGAATATCATTTATAGACAATCAATAGAAAACAACAAAAGGGGGAAAAACCATAGTTTTTAGGCCTCAATCAAAAACCTAGTTTATATAGTAATCAAACCAAAAAAAAAACCAAGAACCCACAAAACACTGAGAAAGCAATGGCAAATTAATAATTTTAGTAATCAAACCAAACCCTAATTTTCTTCGAGATGGGTGTATTCAAAGTCTGAAGCCAAAGGCAATGGAGTGAATAATTTGCAATTTTAATCCACATTAAAACATTTTTAGGTTGTGTGAATAAAACATTTTTTTAAAAAAAAAAACAATTTCAAAATTAGTCTTTTAATTTGTGATTTTTTTTATCTCATGGATATAATATAAAGTTGATTTGATAATAAATTGCATGTTTAGTAGTAAATTATTTTTAGTCATTGTTTTCAATTTGCTTAGTCATTGTTTTCGTTTGTATTTTTTTTATATATAAAATATGTACTCGTAATAATTTTAAGATGAAATCTATTTTCCAATTTCAAAAAATAATCTTTGCAACGTCTAGAATGTAACGTATGGAGATTGAGATTTCCATATGATATGTATATTATAACAATAATAATAATAATAATAATAATAATAATAATAATAATAATAAGTTTAAGTTTATTATAACATTTTCAATTATCTTATTGTCAGTGTGACAATGTAAGTACTAGAAACTACTATTAAAAGAATACCGTGAAGAGATCGAGGTTCCTTACATGTATCTATTTATAAGAATACCGTGAAGAGATTAAGGTTCCTTACATGTATCTATTTATAATGTTACGTTTATTATAACTTTTGAATTATTATAATGTCATTTAATTATAATACAAATAATTATAAGAATAGTGTAAGGAATTAAGATTCCTTGCATGTATCTATTTATAATATTACGTTTATTATATCTTTTTTAATTATTGTATTTTTCTTTTTGAATTATTGTATAAAAAACATTATTGTATTTTTCTTTTAAGTGTTTATGTTGGCGTATTTTTAAGGACATTGGCATTTATTGTTAGCATTTTGAAATTTAACGTTGTTAAAAGGGTTTAGAAGTGTCCAAGAAAATTTGAAACGGTGATCTCCGACGCCTAAGTTATCTTGTATTTCTTTGATGTGGTATTGTGGTTGTCTTACGTGTATCTATTTATAATGTTACGTTTATTATAACTTTAGAATTACTATATTGTCATTTAATTGTAATACAAATAATTATAAGAATAATGTAAGAGAATAAGATTCCCTGCATGTATCTATTTATAATATTACGTTTATTATAACTTTTTGAAATATTATATTTTCTTTTAAGTGTTTACAGTGGTGCATTTTTAAGGATATTTTGTCATTTATTGTTAGCATTTTGAAATAAAACGTTGTTAAAGGGGTTTAGAAATGTCTGGGAAAATTTGAAATGGTGATCTTCAACGCCTAAGTTATCTTGTATTCATTTGATGTCGTATTATGGTCGTCTTCCATGTATCTATTTATAATGTTACGTTTATTATAACTTTTGAATTATTATATTATCATTTAATTGCAATACAAATAATTATAAGAATAATGTAAGAGATTAAGATTCCCTGCATGTATCTATTTATAATATTGCGCTTATTATAACTTTTTGAATTATTATATTTTCTTTTAAGTGTTTATGCTAGTGTATTTTTAAGGATATTTTGTCATTTATTATTAGCGTTTTGAAATTTAACGTTGTTAAAGGGATTTAGAAGTGTCCGAGAAAATTTGAAACGGTGATCTCTGACGCCTAAGTTCTCTTGTAGCCCTTTGATGTGGTTGCCTATGCCCATGTGTTCCATGAAATCAACAAAGCAGCGAATAAAACATCATACCTTCATCATTTGATGAACTAGGGATTGATTTTTTCTCACTAATAGTTGTTAGCTCTCGTCGTAGGGTAGTGGGTAACAAGATCTAATACATCCAAATTCTTGTATTTTTCAAGATTTTTTTTTCCGAAAATTTCACGAGGTACCCCTGAGGTAAGGGCTGATTCACAAGGTGTACAAACTGTTTGACACATGTCATGTGGTACTCTTGCGTTTAGTTATATTTTCGCCAAATACCCTTCTCCCGTTAACTCTAACATTTTTCGTCTATTTTTTTAAATTAATTAAAATACAAAACACACACTAGAAGCTTCGTATACTCCCCCTCATCAATGGCGTGGAGGCATGAATGAAGTGCAATGCCTCCGGCAACACCGTCTCCTCTCCCAGCTTGGACCTTCTCTACATCCGCTCATGTAACTTGATGACCGGCTCGTCGAAGTCCCTAGTCAGAATCGTGTGGGCCATGAAGTCGAGGAACCTGAGCGCGCCCCTATGCAGGGGACTGAAGAACAAGGATTCGCTGGGATCGAGCGGGCCAGACATGAAACCGCGCTCAATTGGCTCAGAGAGGAACCTGTGCTCGGGGATTGGGTCGGAGAGGGGCAGATTGCAAGGGACGAGCTAGAGAGGGACGGAGTTAGGCGAAGTTGGAGGTCTTGAAGGAGGATGAGATGCTGGTGTTGTTTGTGATGGAATCGAATAAGGTGGTGGAGAGAGGCGTGGAGGTGTTGGTTGAGACAGATTGATCGAAATACAACGGTTGAAGTGATTGCCGTAGAATTCTTCGCTCAACAAAATATTCAATCTTTCTATGGGCGCTGCACTTTGGGAGAGATAATTAGATAAATAGAGATTAATTAAAAGATGACAATTTGTTTATATTGGAATTGGATTGTGCTATATACATTTGAGACATCTGCTATATACCCTCCATAGAACGGATTATAATTCCATCCATTGTAAATTTTAGAAAAAATATACGGACGGATCTAGGATCCGTCCAATATAAAAAAAATTACATAGGTCGGATCTATAATCCGTTCTATGTAAACAAATTAAAAAAAAAAAAAAGGAGAGAACAAAGGTTTGAAAAACAAAAAAGATGCCCAAATGTGCAGCAACTTTTGTCCTTTTTTTGTTTTTTAATTTACATAGGATGGATCAAGGATCTGTCATATGTAATTTTTTATTTTTTATTTATATCAGACGGATCTAGGATCCGTCCTATTTAATTTCCATATGACGGATCCTTGATCCGTTATAAGGAGTGCATATAGCACATGCGATGAGTGCATATAGCCACCCCGTTGGAATTCAATCTTTTACACCTTGACTTTTTTTATGAATATTGATATCAACTGATACAAAAAAGGGGGGGGGGGGGGGGAAGAGGTGGAAGAGGTGGGGAAGAAGAAGGTGAAAAATGTGAAGTTTAGATAAATATCCCTTCTCAAAATTTCCCCTGTTACTTTCCTTTGTTGTATCTGTGTTTTATTCAAGTCATTTTCTTAAGAAAATCAACATGACAGTTTAAAATTAACGGAGAGGGGTATTTGACAAAAATATAACTAAGCTCAGGGGTACAATGTGAAATATATCAAACAGTTGTACACCCCGTCAATTAGCCTTTATCTCAAGGGTACCTCATAATTTCTTTTTAAGTATGGAGATATTTTAGTGCAACAATAGATTACACTAGTGCATAATTTCATATTATAAAAAACATGAATAAAATTATGCAACTTTTTTTAAGTAACTAGCTTGTTTAATTTTGTACACTATCCCTACACTAATTTTTCTTCGCACCTTTTACCTGTTTTATTTTAAACCACCCATTTGACAGAGCCAGCCATCATTTTTATTTTAGAAGAGTAAAACTCTAATGTCACAACACTTATCTCTTAATCTAACTATTAGACACGAAACTAAAAAAAAAACATTTTATAAATAACACTGTATTTATTTAAACAACATCGTTTTACATTTTGTTTATTTGAAGGATGAAAAATTATACAAAAACAAACGACTTTATTTTAGATTAAACGCTTTCATTTTGGTCCGTTCAAAGAAAGAAAAAATTAATCGAATAGTGACTAAACTATACAAAATACAAATGAACAATGGAATCCAAAAAATCATTGTTCAGCTATTTAACAACATGAAAAAAAAATCCTCTCTCTATATCTTACTAATGGATGGAAAGATATAAACAAAAACTCTATCCTCTCTATATCTTACCGTGTAAATTTCATTATAAATAATTAAATTTACATAGCTTATTAGTGTTGAAATAAATAAATAAAAATATCTCATTTCGAAAATCCCACGCTAAATTATTGCAGAGAATATTAACTTAAGTAACATAAAAGCACTCTAACTAGTTTATTAGAAGTCGTTTGAAGTAATTGATAGTATAAGTCTAACCATTCAAATGTTTATAACTTTTCGTATAAACATTGAATCATAATGTATAATATATTAAAAAACAATGAAATAGAAAATCTACTAGTTGCTCATTGATTCTAAGGAAGTGCTATGTTAAAGATTTTGTTATTTAATATCCACTTTAAATACTTTAACCTTAACACAATATGATCTATGATAACTTCTTTCTTACTTACGTAGTATAAAGTATTTGATTCTCTGGTTCTCTCACAAACGAGTCACAATAACATTTTGTACATTTTATTCACTCACCCTCCTTAAATTTGAGCACCATATACATATTATTGTTCCTAATTTAGCTAGACATGAATCACATGGTCATGATTTGTGTAGGGCATTGTATAACCATTAGAGCATGGGCATTGGAGCGACAAACAGGTGCCGCTTGAGAGCCACGTCAGATGAAAAAATAATAAAAAAAAAAGGAAATGGCAAGCGGCAGGTTAATTTGCTTCTTGCAGAAGCGGCACACTAGCGGCAACACATTTCGCTTGAAGAGCACTTGGCACACACTTCAAGTCCCTGGAAGGTGGACACGTGAGTCTGCAATTTTTTGGAATAGTAGGCTACATCATTGTTTATTATATATTTTGTTGTACAAAGCAAATTGAATTGTAGGTTGTACAAAGCGGCAGCACATTGAATTATTTTGATTAATAACAATTAACTTGTATTTGTTAACTAGTTTTGGAATTGTTTAACATATATTTTTTTTAAATAAAGTATATATTTGAGTGGAGTTTAATTTTAACTATCCAAAAACACCCATTTTGCACATGTTTGAGTAAAAAAAAAAGAGGATAAAATTATATATTAATAACTAAATGAAATTATTCATATAAGCTAAGTGTGATTATTGGTAATGAAAAAAAAGTCTATAAATAGACGTATCCAAGCGGCAACTCAATACATCTCTTCCATTTTGTTTTACCTATATTCAAAGAAAAAATTTCAGCCTCCTCTTTGTTATGGACCCGAATCAACCGCCGTTCAACTTTCCAGAAGGGATGTTCAGGCGACGGTTTCGGATGAGGCGACATGTATTCTTGCGTGTTTTCAATGCACTATCTAGTGCATATCCGTACTTTCAACAACGTCGGGATGCGAAGGGGGAGCTAGGGCTATCTCCGTTGCAAAAATGCACTGCGGCCATACGCGTGATTGCATACGGAGTTGCAGCTGACATGGTGGATGACTATATCCGTATTGGTGCTACAACAGCACGAATGTGCTTGTTAGGCTTTGTTGATGGGATCATCTCCTTGTTCGGAGCAGAGTACCTTCGAAATCCCAACTCAGCGGACATGCAACGCCTACTCCATGTTGGGGAGCAACGTGGTTGGCCTGGAATGGTAGGATCTATTGATTGTATGCATTGGACTTGGAAGAATTGTCCAACCGCCTGGAAGGGTCAATACGCCCGCGGGGATAAACCACCAACCGTTGTGCTAGAAGCAGTTGCATCGTATGACCTTTGGATTTGGCATGCATTTTTTGGGACTCCAGGTACGTGCAATGATATAAATGTTCTTGATAGATCTCCTGTATTTGATGAAGTCTTGCATGGAAGAGCCCCAAAGGCAAATTTCGTTATCAATGGGCATGAGTATGACATGACATACTACCTCGCGGATGGAATTTACCCGCCATGGCGAGCGTTCATCCCATCGATTCGACGTCCCTTTGGTGCGAAGGACACGTTGTTTTCTCAAGTCCAAGAGTCAACTCGCAAAGATGTGGAGCGTGCATTTGGCGTTCTACAACAACGTTTTGCTATTATTCGTCGACCAGCTCTTGTTTGGGACTTGAATTTGCTTGGAAAAATAATGATGGCGTGTATCATATTGAACAATATGATTGTGGAAGACGAACGTGAAACCCACCATCTACATATTCATACTGCCGAGTTTGATCATTTACATGAGCCAGAGCCACCCCCTACAAGAATACCAGCCGATATGAACGCCTTCTTAACAAATAGGGCCGCTCTGCGAAATTCGGGTTCACATCATCAATTGAAGTCCGACTTAATTGAGCATATATGGCAAAAATTTGGGCGTTGAATAAATGACGCTTCAATTCCATCAATAGCTTTTGTTTTCCCTTTGAATAAGCGTTTTGAATTTTTTTGTATGCTCATTTTAATCTTGTACCTGAATTATTGCAATTTGATTATGTAGTTGTTTTTTTTTAACGTGTATTGTTATTTTTATTATTTATATAATTGTTGGGAAAAATATGATTTCAATAATATTTAAATAATAATAATAATAATATTTATTGTTATTGTATTTATTATTATGAAATATTTATTAAAAATCAAAATGATTAAAAAGTGGGTGAAGGGCTCGGAAGTGAGATGCACGGATGTGGGTAGAATTGCTGAAAAGGTAAAGGGGTGTTCTTATGCTGATGTGGCAGGGAAAAGTGAATTAAGGGAAGAGCAGAAGTGTTCTCGGGTGTGCATGGCCTTACCCATTCAAAAAAGATTTGGGTCATGCTCCCACTAGGCTGATTAAAATAATAATGTCTCAATCCGGCCTCGGCCGCTAGAATCCGGCTTTGGCCGTCTCACTCCGGCTCCGGCCACCGTCGATCAGGGTCGCATCCCTCTCGCAGTCTCCATCCGTCTACACACCCACGCATCCCCAAACCCGACTTCTTATTCACTGCTTCCCGGTGTTGGAGTGTTCTCCGTCGCCGGCGTTTATATCTTTGGGTCGAGTTTTCCGAACCATTCCGAGGATTAAAGCATGTGGCATGTCCGTGGGTTCTGTTCATGATCAGCCACCCAATCTATTCACTCCAATCTATTCTCTCTGTTTTGAGTCGATTTGGTCGCCGTTGTGGAATCGTCTCTGTCGGGCTCTCGTTCGCCGCTTCTACTTCGCGATGTCGCCGCCAGGATTGGCTGCCGGTCTTGCATCTCCGCCTGGCTCCTGCTATGAGCTCCATCTTCAATCGAACTCTCCTTTCGTTTTCCCCCTCTTTTTGATTTGGGGCTTTTCGCCTCCCCTGTTATCCTCTCCTTTTGTTGATTTTGTGTCCTCAAATCTGTCCTTGCCGGGTTGTTGGTTCGAACCACTGGTGCGTTTGGCTTCTTGTCGGCCTCAGTGGGTTCTGAACTTCCTCTCCGGTGGGCTACCGACAAATCTATTCCTTCCCCGCCTTCGTTTCCGCCGGCATGGCTTCCGCCCCGCCTGGCCCCGCCTCCGTCCCCCCCGCCGGCGCTCGGACGGGTTGCTGGGCTGCGTGGTGTGCAAGGAGGATCCCACTTGTTGCTTTGTTGCAATTCCGTGACGTGCAAGGATGAGTTTCTGTCTTCCACGCCGCGTCTAATCCTTCGCCTGCAAAATTTGGCCTGTGTTTCCTTGGGCCCCTAAATCAGTGGCATATTGTTACAGTGTATCGATTGATTTGAAAAAACATTTAAATAAAATATTTTTTCACATAAATATTTTATTTATGTCTTTGAATTTATACATATATCCTTTCATATTTTGTGTAAACCCACCCGAAAGGGTTTGTTACAAATCCCGAAAGGGCTTTCTGGTGCGTCTTACAAGGTGGCTCTCGGCTGCGTTTCCGGTTGTTCTTGGCAGTCCTAGTCTGAGTTGGGGCTCTGGCGTCCGGTGTCGGGTCTGGCTGGGGTCGTGGCGGTGTGCATCGAGGCGACTCCGTATTCCGGAAATTTCCTTGGAGGTTCGTCTTCATCGCCCACAAGGACTCTTGATGTACCGCTGGCCAGCGGTGTCATCGCTTGGTGGCGCTTGGCTCCGGGTTTAGTCTACGTTGTCCTCATCTTTTTTGGGTTAGGCTTGTTTGTTCGGCTGGGATTGTTTGTTTTCCGCTTCTTGTATTGCACCGTTTTTATTCTATGTTGTATATTTGACGGTTCGCCGTCTGCCGACTCTGTCGGCCTCTCGAGGAGTCAGGTTTGTCTGGTCCTCGAATTATTACCTAATAAAAAAAAAATGATAATAATGTCTCACTTGCAGATTACAGGCTCATTAAAAATTGAATAATAAATCTCATTTAGATAGTTTGGGTTTTAAATTATTATTTTTTCTCTCAAAATTTACATTAGAAATAAAATATTATTAAAATAAATAAATAATTCTACGTCAGGTGTTAAATACATTTCTATTTTTTGAGAATAACATAGAATTTTTTACTTAGATTATTATACATGAGTGCCAATTATTATTAATATTGCTCCTATCAAATGAACATTTATTGCAATAGTATTTTCAACAGCATTTATTTATGCAAGAACCTAAAATTGGTATACTTCTTCTAGATGGAAAAGACTATGCCTAATTGCTTATATCTTACATTTATTAAAACAAAATCTAGTTGTTCCTTTCAGTTGACCTATGTCATTCAGTATAATTTTTTTTTTGTTTTTATGTTCCCTTTAAGATATTTTGAACATATCTTGGTTTTTCTTAACATTTTGATTTAAGGGAGTTTAAAGTAACAACTCTGAATAAACTCTGAATAAACTCTGAATATATGATTGAATATATTTTTTGTGAGGGTGTGGCAATGTGGTTTATGTCAAGTTACCTAAATTACAGGCTTTTGTGTAGTTAGTTCTCTTCATAAATTTTGCAACTAACAAAGTAATCATATCTTGATTGGAGAGGGGTTAATTAACACTATAAGAGAAAAAATTATATTAATAAAAACCTTTAGTGTTCCTTTTTTATCAGAAAAATAGTAAAATAAATGTTTTTATTTTGTGGGGTATTTAGATCTCTAATATTCCTTTGCAATTTACAAGTAAGCTGTTATTACATATACATTACTTCAACGCAAGGTCTAAAGATTGTCTATTTCTCTCTACTTCACCAACCCCTCTCTCAAAAATCCCAAATAGCTAAAGCCTGAAGGGTTTGAAGATTTATTTGCTGCTCCTGAAAGCTGAAGACTTTGAAAAGTAATCTCTAGATTCAGCTCTTTTCCGGGCGCAACACACCGATTTCACCAAAACCCACCTCCCCAAATCTCAGATCTTCAGCTGCTCACAGCTCAGCTGAAGCCTCCATCAGAGCAATCAGGCATAAACCCAGATCAGATTTTGGGTCCTGTTTGAAGATTTTACCAGTTCCTGGTATGGCCGTTTTGAGATTTTGAAGCTGCTTGTTTGATTGCTGATTTGGGTATTTGCCCCTGATTTGACTTTCGTTTCTTCATCTGGAGCTGATTTGGTCTCTACCCACATGGTAATTTGAAGCTCTTTAGGTTGCTAATCCCTTGAAATTTTGTGGGTTTGTTGAGTTAAGATTTGGGTAATTTCTAAATTTTGCACCTGCTATCTCCAATGGTAGTAATTGAGAGACTCATTTAAGCTGTATCTGTCATGGCTCCTAGTAGGAAATCCCATTTTAGAAATATAGGTTTGGGCAGATTAATATTTGCTATTTCTGTGGCTGTCCTCTTTGTGTTCTTGTATTTCCCCATCTTTAGACCTAATTTAGGGTCAGATTATGCAGCTGTGTCTGATGTAGATGGTGATCTGGCTGTACATAACCTGCATTTCCTCAAGCAAAATGCAATGTCTAGGAGATTAGAAGAGAGAAATCAGTTGCCCCCTAAGAATTTGGAACTTTATCCTCAGCTAGATAAAGATCACATTGTGATTGTTTTGTATGTTCACAACCGCCCTCAGTATCTTAAGGTGGTTGTCGAGAGCTTGTCGCGAGTGGTAGGGATAAACGAGACCTTGCTTATAGTCAGCCATGATGGGTACTTTGAGGAGATGAATGAGATTGTTGAAGGCATCAGGTTTTGCCAAGTTAAGCAGATTTTTGCACCTTACTCGCCTCATATCTTTGCCAATAGCTTTCCTGGGACCTCCCCAAAGGACTGCAAGGATAAGGATGATCCGGCTGAGAAAAACTGTAAGGGAAACCCTGATCAGTATGGGAACCATCGGTCTCCGAAGATTGTGTCGTTGAAGCATCATTGGTGGTGGATGATGAACACCATTTGGGACGGATTAGAGGAGACACGCCACCATTCAGGCCATATACTTTTCATTGAAGAAGACCATTTTATATTTCCGAATGCCTATCGCAATCTGCAGCTTCTTGCCAAACTGAAGCCGAAAAAGTGTCCCAGCTGTTTCGCTGTCAACCTAGCGCCGTGGGATGTCAAATCTAGAGGAGAACATTCGGAGTCTCTGATTGCCGAGAGAATGGGCAATGTGGGCTACTCATTTGACAGAGTGGTGTGGATGAAAATCCATTTGAAAGCTAGGGAGTTCTGTTACTTCGACGAGTACAACTGGGATATAACAATGTGGTCTACTGTCTTCCCGTCATTTGGAAAGCCTGTATACACCTTACGAGGGCCTAGGACGAGTGCTGTGCATTTTGGAAAGTGTGGCTTGCACCAAGGCCAAGGAAAGAAGGATGCTTGTATCGACAATGGCCAGGTTGACATTGAAGTCGGAGAGATTGACAAGGTTCCAAACATCAACCCGAACTGGGAGGTCGATACTTACTCGCATCAACCAGGCTACCAACCTGGCTTCAAGGGCTGGGGTGGTTGGGGCGACGAAAGAGATCATCAGCTGTGCTTGATGTTTGCTTCCATGTATCATCAACCCCAACGGTAAATCAACTGTGCTTGTTTTGTAACTTCCAAAGTTTGACGGTATTGTTGTTTCTAGTTACACGATCACATACCATCCATTGACTGTCGTACAACTATACGAGGTGCTTTTGTTCTTCGAGTTCTTATACAGATACTTGTGCGCTATTGACAGCGAAAATCTCCCCAGGTTTCTTCGCTACTCGCTAATGGCTACTGGTTTTAAAGGATTGACAGAGGCTTAGTGTTTTTGCTTGCTGATTACTGTCTTATGAGTTATGAGTTTAGAACCATGATAGCTCCGAGTCTATCAGCATTGTATGCGTTTTCCTATTGTTTTTTCCTCACTGAATTAGATTTAGACAATTTGTTTCGAGTTGAGTTCGGGTCAGATTTCTTTCGAGTTCCAGGCAATTTGGGTTTGGACAGTTTCAGTTTCAGCTATCGGGTCAACTTGGGTTATGTCGGATCAATTTTCGAGTCAGGGTGAGTTCATATTGGGGTTTACCAGGCCAAGTCGGGTCTCTGGCTACTCGCGACTCACGAGTCCTTAGAAAACCCTCTTTTAACAGAACATGAAGTTATTTATAAAACACAATGCCTTGTGTGCAAAGCAAATAGGATACAGGATAGCTTCGTCTTACATGGGACACGAAAACATATAATCAAACTATTAGTGTTCATTTGTCGATATGACATACGTTGGATAGCCATTCGAGTCCTAGTATAAAAGCATGCACTCAAAAGAGCTCGACAAGCAACGAGACCCATAAAAAAAAAAAAGGACCATAAATCAGGTATAAGGGAAAAAGGCAGTGATTTTCACTTGTAAAAGTTTACAGGCGACTTAGTAGATAGCCCGGGTATGTATAGAACATGCTGTGAAGTTCAACTATGCTATACCATTCATTCAATTCTATATCAGCATCAACCCAAAAGAGTATGTGAACACAAATACTAAGAATAGTCAATTCTACAAAAAATCACTTCAACTACGCAGCTACGCAGGCATGGCTTAACGAACCTAACCTGTTACGTAGGAATGCGCCATGGAAGCTTTCAAAATTGGGAGATGAAAAGATTCTCCGGAGCAGCAAATGTGATATGCTTCACAGATGCGTGCGACTTCAAAAGGCAAAGCTTTCCAACTACAAAAAGGGCATTCCGGGTCTAGACGACCTTTCAATTGACGAGATATGAAAGAAACTGAAGTTAGTTGCACCATGCCGGGCTGTGAAAGATGGCAACCAAAAAATGTGATGGAAGGAGTTTCAGACATGGGTTGGAACCTTCATCTGTATACTGAGAAACTGGTTACTGACAATTTCTACTGGCGTGAGTCACATTTTCACTCGCTTTCTCTTGGTCAGTCAAATTTTCATCACCGTTTGCTCCTTCCATGATATCGCCTTTTACATCAGCTAGCACATCTGGGAGTTCAATTGGTGCAGCTGCTGGGTCCAACTCCATGCAGCCCTTGAGAGCATCAGAGGCCTCTTCAGCGGTAAGCAAGTGCCTAGGAACCTGATGAGAAAGCCGAAACATCTCCTCTCTTGGAATTCTCCGGATCTGACTAAGGTCCAAATGTCGATATACCATCTTGAAGCCAGCAACTTTGACTAATGGAGTAACAACAACGCCCACTTCCTCATCATAGTCTTCAAGTACTTCTACCATGTCATATTTGTGAATAACATCAGCTGGCGTATGCTTATTCCAGTCCGGAGACCAATTCCGATATAAGGCCCAAACATCTCCCTTCCTTGGGAATATATGAATTACTCCTCGTGCACCTTTTGTCCACTTGACAGTATGCGAAAAGGAATTTAATGAATCACTTATCTCATATCTGCTCACCCTGAAATCACCGCAAGTTTTTGCAAATCCTGAACCAACCCAATCTAGTGAACCCAGCTCAGTGTTTGATTTCGGGTTAAACCAGCTGATTCGGACCTTGAATGGATCCCGGGATAGTACAGATTTAATAATTGCATAAAATCGAGGCATCCCATCATCAGTATCATATGCAGCCCACACCTGATTTTCCTCAAAAGACTTCTCAGTTCTATCTTTATCAAAATCATAAAAATCAGAATCTGGTACACTGATTGACAATGATTCCGAGGTTGCCTCATCAGGTTCATCAGCAGCAGCTGAAATGTCATTCCCAGGCATGGCATTACTACTTCTACCTATGGAAGTTAGAATTTTTTTCTGATTGAACACTACTGCATGTTTCTTTCCTTTGTAGTCACTGTGACCCTTCTCTTCTGCTTTATCTCTTAGGGTTGCATCCTTTGTCATGATGTTTGACATCTCCCCACTGATCTTCTTGTGAATCATTGCCCTTGCTTTTTCTATTAACATTTCATGAATTTGGTAGTGGGTTAACTCCCTTATACCATAAACATTTTTTGTTCTGTTCATCTGAAAGGTTTCAAATGATCCGTGCCTAATCGAAGTAGTTGATGTGCTAAATCCAGCTCCTAGGGATCCCTGGCTCAAACTATTCAAACCAGCTTCTTCAATGCCTCTCTTCTTGTTAGCAAAATTGATGTACTCAGTGGATGCATTCTCAGAAGCATTATACTTCCTTTTGATGTCCTCATCTCGCCAATTAGCTGCTAATGCCTCCTCACGTTCTCCTTCAGCCCTTCCATACTTTTGCTGGACAGGACTTGCAGTATGAACAAATTTTGTAGTGGTACCTTGTGAGAATGGAGCCTGCTGGAAACTAGCTTCATTACTGCCATCACCGAAGGCTCCTGACATAGCATCCGATCTTCGCTGCTGAGAAGACTTCAATGAACTGCTTGAAACCGGTGCAGGTGTCTCCGTTGCCAAAAAGGCCTGTTGACAATTTGGGCAAGTCAAGTATTGATTAAGATATTTTCTGAGATACTCATATCGCATATGGCATTTGCAGCAAACAGTCCAAAAAGAATCTGGGTTTGCTTTCTGAGCTGTTCCAGAAGTAGACGAACTACGGGCCCAGGTAGTGTTATTATCGACTCTAAAACGGGAAGCTGTTGATTTGCTGAACTCGTTAAAGCCTACAACCCCAGGCGGTGCTGTATTGCCCCAGGAAGCTTTATTGTCGCCACTTCCACTGGATGCAGCTGATTTGCTGAAGTTGAAATAGCCTCCAGGCGATGCTGTATTGCCCCAGGAAGCTTTATTGTTGACGCTTCCACTGGATGCAGCTGATTTGCTGAAGTTGAAATAGCTTCCAGGCGCTGCTGAATTGCCCCAGGAAGCTTCATTGTTGACTCTACCGCCAGAGGCAGTTGGTTTGCTGAATTTAGTAAAGCTATTAGCCCCAGGTGGTGCTGTACCAGCCTGGGAAACAGTTGATTTGCTGAAGTCATAAATGTTAGTAGCTGCTGTACGTTCCTGACTAGCTGGTGCGGATTTGCGGTGGCTCACGTGTGAGCTCCTTGTCTGATCATTTGATGCTCTCTTAGAGTTGTCAGTTGATTTGCCAAAGTCATTAACAGTAGTAGCTGTTGTACGTTCCTGACTAGCTGGCGTGGATTTGCCGTGGCTCACTTGTGAGCTCCTTCTCAGATCATATGATGCTCTCTTATATTTGTCAGAGAGCAAGCTCCATGCTTCTGAAATAAACTGGAAGGCCCCCTCAGCTCCAACTGATTTGTTCTTATCAGGATGAAGTGTGAGAGCCAACTTCCTGTATTGCTTCCTGACTATTTCAACATCAGCTGTAGGGGTGACACCAAGCATACTATACCAATCAGCCTCACCATTTGTTTTTGTGGAAGCACACACATACACATCAAAAGTTGCCACCATTTGAGAAATGCCATCAAGCGAAGGATACAAGCTTTGAGCCTTCAGTGCAAACTTCTTTGCCCCTACAAAATCTTTAGCATCAAATTTCCTCTCTGCAATCTCTTTTGCTCTTACAGCCTCGTCTTTGTTGCACTCCATATCATATAGAAATAGACCTTACAATCTGCTATGTTTTTTGCATAGAAAGACTTCATGAACATGTAAACCAAGAGTCAGGTCCAAGAATTTTTGGCTTTTTTGTATCTGCTAGACCCTGATTCACATAAAACAGCTTACTTTAAAACCTGAACAACTGAATACAGAACTTGAACCAAAATGTATGTGGGACAAAACTGTGTTAAAAAAGCATCACAATCAACTTTCAAAACATCAAGCGATGCCAATGCTCCCAAGATACACCAAAACTAGTTTGCTTCTTACTGAAACATCAAAATATGATATATGAGACATAAAGGTGCATCTTCTGTGGAAGCAAGGGCACAGGGAAACCCTAATAAAGCTTGAATGTTGAGCACAAAGTTCACAGTTCGAACAGAGTTAAAGTAACAACAAAAGAAATAATGCCAAACTGGTGCACAAAATCACATTAGTGTGGTTTTATAAGAAACCTTGGGTTAGTATCAAATCCAAGACCAAACTGTTCTATTACCATTTCAGCCCATTGAACACCCCCAAAAGCTACAAAAGTCCACATAAATTTTACAGTAACTGTCGACTATAATCTGGATTCTGCTTTCAATCCATTCAAAAGTACACAATCTTCTTCATATTACCTATAAATTCAATGCCAGCAAAGCTACATGATCAAGTGAACAACATATTCATATAGCAGATACCCTGAAGTGCAAGAATCCGTCTCCTAAGATGTGTGTTTCCAGTCCAGTAACAAAATATTTACAGAATTCATTGCCAGCAAAGCTATAGATCTACCGTAAACATCCAAGTAACTGATAGATTACAACCTTCAGTTTCAGAAACCAAACCAGTTCAAAAACCAAGCTCTTGCTCCAAGTGATAACTACTGCATAAGCTACATATTCCAAGTTTCCAACACAAATCTTAATTAAGATTTGAACAATATGCTCGCAAAACACTCAACCATGCAAAGTCCAAGAAATTACTCCAATATCAATGCTCATGCTATTACTAAAATCCGTCACAATCAAATCGACATTTCAGTTCAAAAAACAAGCAAACCAACGATAATTTCTCAGAGCTACGGGAAGAACTTCGTCTTTGTAAGATCAAGAACACGGTCAAAATCAATTTAAACACGAATCAGCAGACCACAAACCCTAACAAATAAAACAGCGACGAGAAAACCAAAGATACAAAATCGATTCACTAACCTGAACGAAAAAAGAACCGCTCCTGAAACCCTAACCGCTGATTTCCGCCCCCAAAAGTGGAGCATAAAAAAAAACTGAAAATGGAAAGGCGGTTTTAGTTCGTAGATTGTTCAAGAGCTCCAGCAGTGTGGAATCAAACAGATGAATCTGAAGTCGGAAGTAAGATTACAGCGGTGGATTTGAAGAAGGTAAGCGGAGAAAGAAGAAGGAAAGTTTCGGTTCTTTCCCTCTGAATCGAATTCAAATCCACCGGGAAAGAGGAAAAGACCAGATGAGAGAGAGAGAGAGAGGGGCCGCCGAATTTGAGGGGGGGAGATCGATGGGAATACGGTGCGTTTTGGGCAATGAACGGTCATTTTGTGATTTTGTGGGTGGTTTTTATCATTTTTTATTTTTACCAATACAAGGGCAAAATTGGAAATTTCTATTTTGCACTTTTTCTAGAGCCTTCCAAGGGTTTGGTATCCATTTTTTTATATACTCCTATAAAAATAAAAATTTGAGTAGGGCTAACTCCTTACGGATGAGAATACGTAATTTAGAGTTGTAACTCTGTATCCATTTTATAAATTAAGAATACATATAATTTAAGAATTGTTTGAATGGCATTATATATAATACATAATATTATATTATAGTAATATATATTATAGTGCATATTATAATGTAATATTTTATATTATAATTTATAAGTCATAACACATAATTGAACATGTTTTTATTTAATCATCCTTATATTTGAAATTATAGAAATTCACTCGTTAAAACATGTCACCTCGAGTTTTAACGAGTCACATTCGCTCGTTCATTTCGAGAGGGGAACCAAGTGGCTTATAGCGTGGCGCATATTGACTTTTCCTTGCAGTTTGTCGTTGATTGTGCTCCTGCTGAGATTGTAGATATCGTCCATCTAGACACTTTTGGGCGATGGTTCAACCGTGGTTGACCATCCCCAAATCATCGCCTTGTATAAAAAAAAAAACTTGACTTCCTTGTAAGTTGTAACACAAGTTTTGACAAGAAAACCAAATCATATTGAAATTTTCAAGGAATAGAAATAGAAAAAGAAGAACAAGAATTAAAGGAAAACTAATAATTATGATAAATAGTACGTGAAAAAAAATGAAACGAACTAATCTGAGAGAATAAGTGAAAAGAAAATCAAAGTCTTCCGGGAATTTCGTTCAAGCTCAAGCCCTTACAAGAGGTTTCAAATCCTTGCAAAGAAAGGGATTTATGATATTTCCAATTACTCCGTATTACTTTATCAAAAAAAATTGCATGTCACCTCACTTCTATAAAATATGACCTAAGTAGTGGTGACATGTATTAGAGTAGTACATCATGTTTTACATGAGCTATATCTGTACCTTCTAGTTTGAATTGATATTTAATGTATAATGATAAGTGATCTTGCAAAGTGTGAAGGTTTTGGTTGGCCGTTTGGGATGACAATAGTAAAGGAATAAGTGAGAGTTGTAAGAAAGTTAATGACATAGTTCGCTTCCCTGAAAACATAGTCGCGAGGAAGAAAGCTTTAGCAATGTTGTACCATACTAAAAAGTGTGATGCAACTTTCCTCCCAATCAACATCGATGTAAGCATCGAGTTAGTCTCCACTCTCGGCCATCACCTTCGAAAACCTCTATCCCAAACCAATCGAAGACCATCTAGTATCCCCCATAACTTGGCCGTAGGGACTCTTGTCATGGACAAGCCACCGCACACTCCATTGAAAATTAAACGGAATTTTCGCGTGTTGCCCCTGTGGTAACGCTTAATTCACGAAGTATATAAAATTTTAGGATATTTCGCCAAATACCCTTGAGGTTTTGTAAATTTTGGCCACTATATGCCCCTTCCGTCAAGTTGGTTAAAAAAAGGTTATAACGCAGTTAATTAATTTGTTAAAGGCAAAATAAGAAAGAAAGAAAACACTCACCCCCGTTGGTACAGTGACTGCAAGGCGAGCTTCATCAATCCCAGGAGAGAGAACTCATGGAGCTTTTGGAGCCAACGTCATTGCCTGAGATTGCCAGACGATAGTACAGGTGAGGTGATCGACGCCAACAATTGCTCTAGAGGTAAGTGTTTACTCTCAATTTTAACTTTACGATATACAATTTGAGGATTTAGATTTTTTTTTATTTGGAATATTTGGAGGATTATCACATGAGAATCTTTAAAATGGGGTTTGTTTGTTGGTTTTATGGATGAAAAGGTATCTAATTTTGTGATATGTATTTGATTTTGATTCCCTTTAGTTATGAGATTTAGGGTTTGGGGATTTAAGGCCCTATGAGTTTTGGAGATTTATACGAGTTAGTTATTTTTATTAGATTTCTATCAATAAAACGAACAATTTCTATCTTTAGTTTAGGGTTTTGTTGTATTGCTAAGATTTAATCTCATAATTCGAAGTCAAATTTACTGTCTTCGGTTTTTGAAAATATATGGAGTTAGATTTAGGAGTTGTTTAGTAATCCTTCGTTGAAAAATGAAATCATCTTGAAACTCTTTTACATCTAACACAGTCTTCACTTAAATTATCTCATCTCTTAACATCGGGATTAATTGGCTTGCCGGAGCACATAATAGAGGGTCGAACTATTCCCACACTCGACAACCTCCGGATTGTATTGTAATAATAAGCAAAAATTCAAGTGAAATTTTGTCACTCAACTCAATTTGTCATAGAAGCAAAAAAAAAACACAAGAATTAAACATTAAAAAACAGATTACATACCTTGTAATTCTTACATCTTAGAAATTTACTTCTTGGATTTCCATCTGCCATGAACGTGAAATATTGACACTCAACTCCATAGTCACCTATTATTTGTCTAGAATATTTTGTAGTATCATTCCAATTTCTCGTGAATAAACATGAATTTAGGCCCCATTCATCTTCACCTTATAACAATAAATTGAATATAGTGATTGAGTTTTTATGATTTGCGCACTTCTTATGCTCAGATTGGAAAATCTTCAATATATGACCATAGGATACCTTGTTCTTGCAAAAAAAATTATGATATGTAACGATCTTTAAAGGTACATGAATACATGATCATATTCAATAACTGGAAATCCAGTTATGACATGGAACTCCAATAAAGAAAACCTAGCAATGAATTCATCAACCTTGAACTACATTTTATACTTTTTTTTTGTTTTAACCTCATCATTACCATTTGATGAATTAACTTAAAACTAAAACGCATTTTTGACCCATGTACTAACACTAACCCTAAGGAGCTAAAGAGTCTGTTAATCAGATGCCGACAAACCCTCCTTAATAACATCACATACTTCGGGGTGGAAGTAGATATTAGCTCGAGCATCAAATCTTTCCTCCACAAGGATCAAGTACTCTAATGTCTACAAAACACAGACATGCGCCACATAAACACATAATAAACCGAGAAAACTTAAAACAACGAACAAACAAAAAAAACAAATACTCACATTGAATTAAGATTTGTAAGATTCCAAGTCAGACACACAATGGCAACTACACATAGTAGAAAACATTACAACAGATAAAAAAACATTAAAATCGAATTCCATAGTACAAACAAACCAGTTATTAACACGGACAAACCCTAAGAAAGAGAAGTAGAAATCGATAACGAATCGCCATGAAAGTATACTAACCTCCGTGTTCTGTGCTTGATTCAGATATTGTTAGTTTGCAAATGAAGATAATGATCAAGAGCAAGCAGGAAGACAATGATCAATTGAGTGAAGGCGAAAATAGAGAGAAAGCAACAAGTCGTTGAAAAACAGAGAGAGGGAAAAGGGAGAAGATAAATCGTACAAAGTAACTGATTGGGTGGACATTTAACTAATTTGGACTGTCCGGTGGACATTGGCTTAATTAGGGAAGGAAATTGGGTTTGTCGGCTCAATTTCTTTTATATATATAAAGAGAGATTATAATTACATGCCTTGAATTAGAGGTACTGTTAGGCATCTGGTCTAGACCAGATCGAAAATTCCAGTCCAGTCAAAGACTGGTGGACCGGAAATTCAGAAACCTTGGACCATGGATCGGACCCGCACCGCAATATATGGTCCTGAGTTTTCTGATCCATGGACCGGTTGGATCGGATGGATCAGATTAAAAATTAAATGAATTTAAAAATAATTTATAATATATTTTAAAGTTATTTATTAAATTTGGAAATAAACTTAATTAAATTATTCTTACTAATATATGAATAAAAAATAATTTATAATATTTTTTTATTTGATCATTTTAATTTTATTTTTAAAAAATACATATATACACGCACACATTTATATATATACACACACATTCCGATCCAACCGGTCTTGGACCGTAAATTCCGGTCCAATCCCGGTCTTGGATCGGAAACCAGAATTTTAAATTTTATTGATCGTGAATCAGACTGTTATATTTCCGGTCCAATCTCGATCTGATCCAAAGTTTGCCCAGTCCTAATTAGAGGTGGCAATTAGATGGATATGGTTGGGTTTGATCAATGGATTAGATTAATATAAGGTATATTACGTGTTCGTGTAGGATAAGTTCGGACCAAAATGAATTTCTTGTTTGCTTGGGTTTCGAGTTTAATCAATAAGATTTGGTGACATTTAATTTTATTATAAAATATTTTTTTTAATCTTAATTGTTAACTATTAAGTTTCATTTAATTATTTGGTTATATTAGATCTCAATATATATAACTCACATTATTGGCAGTGGTGAACCTAGGGGGCTTGGGGGTGGTGCCAACCTCCCATCCTGGAATAAAACCATAAAAAAAATTTTGGATTTTTTTGGCAATTTTTACTAATTTTAGGGATAAAAGAGATTAAAAAGAGTAAAAAATCATAAAAATAGCTTAACTTAGTTGGTAAAGAGGTGTAGTTATTACCTTAAAGTCTCGAGTTTAAATCCCATTAGCTTCATTTTTTTCATAATTTTTGTTTCTCTTAGGGCTTGTTTGGGATGGGTATATAGATATAGACTATGGGTATAGAAGGCCCAATATCTATATACCATGTTTGGTATATTTATCCAAATTGGTATATAGATATCAATCTTATATCTCTATATACTAATTCTAGGGCTTTTTTCACTTTTGGATATCCCCAAAAATTGGGGGCTATAGGATTTACAAGTGACTGAGCGACAGATACTTCTCCTCCTCCTCCTTCTCTATAGCATCTGTTCGATTGCTTTTCGCCATTGCATCTGTTCGACATCTCTTCTTCTGTTCGAAATTTTGTTGCATCTGTTCGAACTAGGGTCCAAGTTGTTCGAATTCTTGTTGCTTCTCATAGAAAATCTCTGTTTGAAAATTTCTGTTCAAATTGCTGCTGTTCGAAACAGAAGATTTCTGTTCGAATTCCAAGCTGTTCGAATTCTTGTTGCTTTTGTATTGCTGTTGTTCGAAAATTTTTGTTCGAATTAGGGTCCAATCTATCCGAACATTTCTGATCGAATTATATAGGCTGTTGTTCGAAAATTTACACCAGTTGCTCCTGAATTAGGGTTCTATTCGAATTAGGGATCGAATTAGTTATAAGGGTTTTGGTTAATTTTTATTACATTTTTTTATTTTTGATATCTATATACCCTTTCCAAACAGCAGATATAAGATATAAATATCAATCCTATACCCATACCCAATACTCATAGCCTGATATCTATATCTTATACCCATAGTCTATATCCTATATCTATATACCCTTTCCAAACGGGCCCTTAGTTTTTTCTACTAAAAATGCCTAATTAAATAATAAATTAAAATTTTTCTCCAATATATTTAAACAAAATTTTTTTTCTCCATATATATATATAAATTTCTCTTTTTTTTTGATAATTTTTATTTTTTTAATACTAAAAATGACTATTTAAATAATAAATTTAATGATTTTTTAAATATATTTTTCTATTTTTTTTCATATATACATGTAAAAAAAAAATTCTCGAAAATTTGTTCAGCCCCCCTAAAAAACTTCCTGGGTCTGCCACTTATTATTGATATGTTTAAAAATGACAAAGTATAGATTACTAAGTTGAATCACGTCTTATTCGGGTTAGGTTGAGGTCGGATTGGTTATGGGTCGGGTTGGGCCGTGTTTGTTAGTGTTCAGGTCAATTTAGATATCGTATCAAAATGGGTAGGGTTCTAGTTTGGGTTGCGATGATGCTAGATTTTCGGTCGAGTCGGATCAGATTTCTCGAGTCGTGGCACATCGTACCGGCTCTACCTTGAATTGATTACCTTTATCTATATCAAATTATCAACCATGTGATGTCGACACCTATATCAATACCTATGAATTTCCTTATTTTGCCATTTTCTGCCTGTTTGAGCTTGAATTTGTAAATGACTTTCTATCAATCGAAGTTCATCAACTGTGTACTGCCATGACAGATCAAATTGGTTATTTCACTGCACTTTTGAAGAAGGGGTTGTTTCAATCTGAAATGTCCAGATACAATTGTTCAACAAATGAATCATCTTCACTGAAAGTTTTAGTCTTGGTGAAGACCATTTGCCCTTCTTTATTGCCAGTTAAACTACACTTGTTTTTTTTTTTGTCAGTAATCTGTTGTTTTTGCCTTTTGGGTTCATCCTTACAGTCTTTATCTCTGCAAATGCACCCTTTGTTGCTTATCCTCTTTGTTTAAGCCTTGTTTGGATACAAGGAATCAAAAGCCCTGATCTTGATTCGTTCAATGTATGTATGAAACAGGAGAAATCAAGATTGGATCAGACAAATGAAGAACAACCAGCTTTCAAGCTGTGAAATTTATCAATCCCCAAACAGATTTGTAGAAATTCCCTGAAAAATGATATGTGCTGATCATATTCCCCCTCTGTGGATTGGCCACGGGTGTATTCATATTGTCTGAACTATGTTTGTCATGTGACACACACTCACAGGATCTCTCTCTCACCCACACACACAACAAAGAGGGTGACTGATGATTTGGTCTCTTACTGAGCCAGTCTTTTTTGCTGTTTCTACTGTGGTTTTCCCCTTTTTGTAAAGGACATCTCCAAAAGCTTTGCTTGGCATGTTCCAAAGTGCCTAGTGCTTCATTTGTGCCATCTGCTATGCAGTGATTTCCAATTTAAAGTTCTAGGTCGAATTATTTTGGATTTCGATTGCCCGGTTTAAATTGTTTTTTTATTAGGTAAGAATTCGAGGGTCTGACACCTCGAGAGGCTCACAAAGTCGACAGGCGACGAACCGTCACAAGTTGGTATAGTGGTTGTGGGGCTACATCTCATGCCAATAAATTCGAAGTTCAATCCCTTCGGAAACATGAAGTTGCTTTTGAGTAGGAGGGTCAATTATTTAAATGAGTCACACAATACCCGATCGCAGATGTAGAGCGACTGAATCGATCGAACCCCATACTTGTTTGAGAAAGATTCAACCAATTTGTCCTTGCAACATTGAAATTCAAGGTGAATTTTGAAGGGGGAAAAAAGAGAGACCAACTTCAAATACTAACTACTAAGAGGAGGCAAGGTGGGTCCTCTTTGTCTAGAGATAGCAAAATGGCTCAACGAATAATCAAATTGCACGCCACCTTTGTAAGGCCTTTGAAAGCAAAGGTTTTTGACATAAAATCAAAAGGCTATGTAACTTCAATCATCTCATTTTCTTCACTCTCATGTTCTTTTGCCCCACATATAGTAACCTTTTTTTATATATCATTATATATGATCTTAAATTGATGATAAGATTTTTGAGTGACTTAAAAATATTTTAGTATTTGGTATTTTTGCCAATGTTACAAACATAGCCCAATAGCTTGTTTGCAAATGAGTTATTGATGCTTTATAGACCTTTTAGCACCAAAAAAAAAAAGATACTTTATAGGCTTTATAGATGCCTAGATTACAAGTACATGACTTCTCATGGTTTGAGGTCATGTATCTCCATCACCTTATTCAATTATATTGCAATTGTCTACAATCTCTTGGGGAAAAATAACATAGATTTATAAATTTATTTAGCACATAATTAAAACATTTTCGCAAAAATTGATTCGATAATATGACTTCGCAGTTCGCACTCAATCTTTCCTTTCATAGATAGATAGATCTTGATATAGCAAATATATAACTAACTTTATACCATCAAGCTTCATAGAAAATGTAGCTTCACATCCATACTTGATAGAGATATCACTTTACATAACAATCTAAGTTCTCTATTGGAGATAGAATAGAAATCAAACTCTCTCCCTTACTCACAAGCCAAAAAAATAAAAAAAAGAGCCAAAAAAAAAAAGGCCAAAAGCATCTCACAATGACATATTACCATTGGAGATAACTCCTCTCATTCTCCTAATAAACTCATCACATTTCTTGTTTAGTTCCTCCACACTCAACTCCTCAAATCCATCTTCTTCTTCTTGTTGTAAGTTTTCTTGATCTTCTTGAACTAACTGCTGATGATCAATCTGCACTGTTTCAGCAATCAAGGCACACCCAAGAGCAGCTTCATCCTCCTTTTCTTCAACAATACCCACAACCGATTTCTCCGCCTCCAGAGATTTCTCCGCGGAGGAAGACTCATGGCTCTTCGGTTTCGTCTGCTCAGCAGCTTCACCATCCTGATGATGATGATGATCATCATCATGTGGGTCTGCAAGGACTGAGCCTATGACAAGAATGGCCACAATCCCATTGCAGAGGATGAACATGTGGGTCCTACCCAGGTTGAGGCTGAGCAAGGAGATGGAGAGTGCAGAGAAATCCACCCTCAAAGACAAGAAGATGAACAAGAAGAAGAACACAGAAGCTGCTTGGAGAGCTAAAACTCCCCTATTCTTTGAAACCCAGAAGCTGAATTGGCTCTGAGATTCAAATCTTGTGCTCATTTGATCTTGTTGATGCCTAATCACATCCATTTTTTTTTTGGGCCTTTTTTTTTTGTTTGTTGGAAGGAGATAGTGAGAGGGTTTGATGGTTTGTTTTGATCAAATGGAATGATAGGGGAGATAGTGAGAGAGTGATAGGTCTAGTGATCTATTTATAAGTGCAAAGGTTGAATGTTTCTTGGGCCCTCTAAAAAGAAAAAAAAAACAATATAAAAAAGTTAGATAATTAAATTGATAAAATTAGTTGGAAAAAAAAGAGATTAGAGAAGTGAACTTTTGGGGTGACATAAGGAAGCAATGTGGGAAGCTTCAAGTCATGTGAGGTTTGGGGGTTGGGTAGAGAGGGGAGACCCATTCAACTAACTTGACCATGTCTTTCTACTGTATTTTTTTTAAAAGTATTTTTGAGTTTTTTTAAGTAATCTTGCATTTTATTAGCTTGGTAACTTGAATTATCAATGAAGGTTTTCATGTTAGTTTATGAAATATCTTTTAAAAGATGCCATCTCTCTTGAGAATATATATATGTGTTTCTTTCCTAATTCCATGTCACTTTGTGTGTCACCTTTCTTCCTTTTTATAAGTATTAATGTATTATAGTATTTTTATTGTTTTTTATTGGGCGAGTGGGGAAATTTGGAGGACAATTATTTCAAATAATGTAAATTTAGAAAGGTCTAATGGAAAATAGCATGGAATATATTTAAATCAAAATAATTTTGATTTATTTAGGAATAAAAATATTAATATGCGGTTCATAATCACCAAAATGAACCAATGAGCTAAGTTCTTATTAATTTTAATTATCTAATATTACTTTGAATTTTATGTTTTTATTTGAAAAGATCCTCTTAATTTGTAGGGGTCTCAAAGATGATAAATGGGATGATATTGACATGTTTGATATCATTTTATTTTCTTACCCACGTTCACAACTCAAAAGTATTTAAAATTTTCAGACCAAAAAAAAAGTATTAAAAATTTACCATGAACCAACAATCTAATACAGTGTATTTCTGAAAGTGTTAGATTGTGTAACATTTAATATAGTAATATATATATATATATATATATATTTGTTTTTTTGGTCGAAAATATATATTTTTTTTTGTACAAAAGGCAATGATATACAAATCCACCATTTAAAATATGAAAAAGAAAAAAATAGGTGGGACATGGGTATTTGTATTTTACTCCTCTGTTAATTAAAACTTGTCGTTTACTATTCATGCACGCTTTTTTAAAATGATAAAAACTATATGAAATATTATTTTTTTAAATTTGTTTTTATAAATTTATACTTAATAGTAACCAGTGTGAAATTATTAAAAAAATATATTAAAAAAGTTAATATTTTATATAGTTTTTAACACCTCAAAAAGCGTACGTGAATAGTAAAACATCAAGTTTTAATTAACGGAGAGAGTAATATTTTTGGATGGGCATGTTCCAAGTCAAGGTGGACTAGCTTTATGGGAAGTTAATTACAGTAATTTGAATAGTACAGACCCCTTGCTTTGCTTGTATTAGAGTGTGACTAATAACTACTTTAATTCCAGTCAACGAGACGTTTCGGGTCGGTCAATTTGATTCGATGGCAATTTGGATCTAACACGTTCTTTGTTTAAACGCGTACGTACTACTTTTGTTGAATTTGGTACTCCCTCCGTTCGACAAAACTTGTCATTTTAGGGTGTTATTTTTGTTCAAAAAACTTGTCATTATAGGTATTTTGCCCTTCACTTTACAAAAATATCCTTGATATGATTGATGGTTTGTTAGCTGTAGTTTTCGATAAAGTGAAAAAGGAGGGTAATAATTGAGGGTAAATTAGTACATTTGTTAATTGCCTTAAAACCTGTGAAATAAATTAAAATGACAAGTTTTACCGAACGGAGAGAGTATTTAAAAACTTCAAAAAGTATCGATCAGTTTAAGTTTAATTACCAATTACTAATTGGTTCAAAGTAAGTTTTCTAGATGTAAATTATTTGCGTTGATATCAACAACAATACCTTAAATTTAAGAACAAAGTTCTCCAAATTAAGTTTTTTTAAAGATTATGGAGGAGGCACGAAATTCATGGGTAAGACTTATGATCGAAAAATACCTTAAAGGGAAAATAATACTAGAATATGAAAGACAATAAAATATGTCATGGCGATGGCGAAACCTAATGATGATAAAGAAAGAATTAAAAAAAGGATTAATATGACAAGTAGAAAATGAACGAATAATAAATTAAAATTCTGGAAGGACGAATGAATTTTAGGTAACTAAACTTGGAGAAAAAGTTGAAAAACGGGTGAACATATACATAACAGAAAACAAAGAATGGGACACAGAGAAGTTACGAAAAGTACAACCACTAAATATAATAGAGATTATTAAGAAAATAAAAATACCAAGAAACCAAATAGAAGACCGCTTATACTGGAAGGTGAGTAGAGATGGTTGGTTCTCAACCGCAAGCACAAGAAAGCTAATTACAAATAACATTGAGAAAACCAATGTTAACCTAAGCTAGATATGGAAACTGGATACACACCCGAAAATAACAAGAAAACTAATTACAAATAACATTGAGAAAACCAATGTTAACCTGAGCTAGATATGGAAACTGGATACACACCCGAAAATAAAAAACTTCATATGGAAGCTAGTCATGAATGGAATCCTGATGAAAGAAAGGCTGAGCCAAAAAGGAGTGATTGTGCCCCTTCGGTACCCTTTTTGCAACCATGCAACGGAAGATACAATACATCTTTTTATGGAATGTGCGAAGTCCCAAGAACTAATAAAAAATAAATGACAAAATAGGAGAAATAATTGAGTGCATATACAAGGATACTAGACAAATAAAAGACATGGTAACAGAGATATTCGCTAAAAGAGACCACAAACAAAGAGTCGAACTGGCCACATGCTGGTGACATATATGGACAGATAGAAATAAAATAATTTTAAAAAACAAAAATGGATGCTCCATACAAACATTGGAACACCAGGTTAAGACTGTGTTTGACAACAACTTTGGTATGAGATTTTTACCTTTTTGGGGGTGTAGGAGGTTAAAAAAAAGCTGATTGGGTGATGTTTGGTGGGAGGTGTGAATGGAGGTCCCGAAGGTGGAGGTGGGGGTTATTTTTCACCGATTTGGCACCTCGGGGAGGCAAGCTTCGGGAGTTTATTTGGGAGGTGCCAAAATTGTTCACTATTTTGCCCTTACAATTGCTTTCAATGGTGGGAAGAAATCAGGCCTGTACAGCCACCGAAAACGAGGGTCGGAGGAAGATGGCGGTGCGGAAGGCCACGAGGAGTGAGAGGAGGAGGAGGAGGCGCCGGATCTGAGGAGGAGGAGGCGCCGTGCAAGCATCAGCGGGGATCGAAGTCCTCTTTCGACCATAAGAGAGCAAGGTTGTGAGAGCTTGGTTTCAGGCCTCCATGGCGGCCGCAAGAAGTGAAAGAAAGAGAGGGAGGGGAGACGAAGGGTCCGAGGGAGAGAGAGAGGTCGGACAGTTGGTGATGGTAGAGTTGGGTGGACTAGGGAAGAGGAGGGGGCGATTTCAGGCATCTGGAAACGGCGATTGGGAAATTGGAGCAAGAAAGGGGAAGGAGAAGGGGTAAGGGAAGGGGCATTTTAAACATTTTTACTCAATACCCATTTATAAACCTTATTATCACCAAACACCCAATTAGTTTTTTTTCAAAATAAACTCCACCTTTCACATCTCCAACTCCATAACCTCCACCTCCATAACTTCCACATATTACCAAACACGCGCTAAAAGCCATCTACACAACTAGAAGATGGCAAAATGACGAGGAGGCGAATAACACCACAAAAAAAAAAGACAATAGTAGACAACATAGAAGAAAAAAATATAAGGTGGCATGGTGTAGACCACCGAAAGGAGTTTATAAAATTAACTTTGTTATCTCCGTACCTTCTTAGGTGAAGCCAATGCTCGATACATCATACGATATCATCTCGACACTATGGTGGATTGTGGAGGATCAAAGTGCGACTTCGTCCCAGCTGTTGTCGTTGAAGCCACATCCCTTCATATGGGCATCAACGGAGCGATTGAACTTGGCCCTCAGAGTCATTTTTTAAGGCGATTGCCTTACTGTTATAAACAACTCGCCCGACTCCTGGACTCCGCCGTGGGAGATATATAGAGATCCTCATCATAGACTGATGATTTATGCTCCATTCATTCTCTGAGGTCGGCCTGCAATGTACGCATTGTGGGAAGTCAACTCTGTCGCGGTCCAGGTTGCTTTCTTGCAGCACATTGCTGATGAATCCCCGTATCGCTCGGATCCTCTGCTTTGAGATCTCATTCAAAAGGATGCTCTTGGGAGATGATCATCGCGATCTCGCCCAAACTATTTACTTGTGTCAAAAAAAAATCCGTTAATATCATTTTGATGTATAAATGGATTGAAATATCTCAATCATGTAGACTGGGATGAGAACAATCGAAGAAGTCGTGGATATATTACGGAGGATGTTATGCTTTTTGTAAATACCTAACTTATACATTATAAATTATTCAAGATATATCAAATGAAACAAATTTATTACAACATTGCCACAAAAAAGATATACTATGTTTTTCTAACTTATAAATTATTCAAGATATATCAAATGAAACAAATTTATTACAACATAGCCAAAAAAAGATATACTATGTTTTTCTAACTTGCATATTGCAATCAGTGGAATAAATATGTTTTTCTAAGGTAACTATATGTACTTAAATTAGAAAATAAATTTATAATTACGAATATCCATCTCGTTGATCTAGTAGTAGACATGATTGTATTTGTATGTTATCATATGGATAATGAGAATTACACGGTTCGGCCCGGATACCATACGATGATGGAGAGGGAACAACTGGAGATGGAGGTAACCAATGTTCTTCATCGACTTCTGAAGGGAAAGCTTGGAAGTACATGTGGAGCTGGAAAATAACTCATAGAGTTAAGAACTTGCTATGGCGGGCGAGTCGTGAGGTTCTCCTTTGCGGGAGCAATCTACACAAGCACAAAGTTTTTGACGACCCTTGGTGTAGTTTTTGTAGAAGGGTGGAGATAATATTTCATGCTTTATTCAAATGCATAGGTGGGCGAAGTAATAATCCTGATAGTTGGTGTTGAATTTGAGGGAGGAAGAGGAAAGCGACTATAGGTGTACTTGAAATATGACATGCTCGAAATAGCGACTATAGGGGTACTTGGAGTAATGAAATATGGCATGCTCGAAATAGTCGAGCATTTGAGGGGGTGAGGAATGACCCAGTGAATGAGAGTCGTCGAGGAGGCATGGAAGGAGACGGGGAGAGGCACAAGTATGGTTTTCTAGGGCAGTGTGGAGGTGGAGGTTGGCTAGAGGGTTAGATAAAGAGTATGCACGTTGGTGGCTTTCGGATTGAGAGTTTATTAAGATCAATTATGATACCTTGTGGGTTACTGTGCCATTGCTAGGAATTCTAAGGAGGGAGATGGTGTGGGATAGTGGGATACTACGAAAATTATACAAAGACGTTTGGAGGCGCTGGTGATGGAATGTGAAGCAGTTGTTTGGGCACTCAAAATGGCTTGTCAAAGAGGCTCCCACTCTATGATGGTTGAATCTAATTTGTACAACTTATCCACTAATTGTAAGGCATAGTTAGCCATAAGGGGTTAGTAGGCACATTGCCAACTATAGAAAAGCGACTGGCTAGCGGGTTTTAGGATTGTAGATGGAGCCTAATCCTAAGAACGAGAAACCAAGCGACACATTTACTAGCACACATGCGACCTTCTTCTTATATTGTTTTTTATTTGGAGTTTGAGTTACCTGATACTTTGTTTCATGTTATTTTTGGGGACTTGATGGTTTCGAATTAATAATGGTGTTTTTTCATAAAAAAGGTATAAAGAATTTCAGTTTGGTAAAAATTTTCTTCGATTTGGTTTATTAACATTTTTTTAAAAATCGATGTGGTTTATCCTTTTGAATTTAGGAAAATATTTTCTAAATTTTATATCATATATCCTTAAATTAAAAACTAAGAAAACAATTTTCATTAGGTGGCACAACTTCGACACTTGTTGGATTAGGAAGTGATTTTATCTCACTTAGAGTTTGTTACGCTCGTCCATAGAAATGCAATTGGATGGTGAATCAAAAGAGGCCATAAAAATGCAATTGGATGATGAATAAAATAAGTCTTGACGTCATAAAAAAACTTTCATTATTTTTAAAAAAAAACTCCACAAAATATAAAGAGAAAAGATAAACTTATAAACATGTCAAGCTATTATTAACTTAGCTGGTAAAGTTGAGATAGAGTGATCAATAGATCACGAGTTTGAATCTCCCCTTCTTTTATTGTAATGATCTAAATACCTAACTATGAACCAAAAAACACTAGTGCATGTTATATCATAATACTTTTTTTTGACATGTATAGAAGTAAGTATTACTCCGTATGATAATAACACAGAAAACAATAGTGTTATTTACCGTTATTTTAAAATCTCAAGCAGCATACACAAAATGCAAATATGTTCTCTTATACCTTCATTTATTACATTAATTTTCCAGTTTCTCAAAAACTACAACTATAACCATTTACTATTGTATTAATTATAAAGACAATTTTATAATATTAAATTGAGAATTATACATTTCAACCTATAATAAGTTACGAGATACTATAATTCTCAATTTTAAATCTAATATATCATTATCAATTTAACAAATACGTATACGTAAACTAACCATATTCGATATACACACATGAAAACAAAATTTGTTTATTCTAAAAAATAATCCCCAAAAATAAAAGAAAAAGAAAAAGAAAAACCACCAGAGCCTCACATAGAAGATGAGGTACAATAAGTGACATTGAAAGGAGAGCAACCTCACTTGCACCCTGAAACCAAATCAATGAACTGCAAATTGCGCATACATTATTAATCATCCATATCCAAATAATAATAATAATTATTATTATAAAATCTCTCAAACTCTTAAGAAATATCTCACAAAAACCTCCAAAATTCCCAATATAGAAAGCAACATATTTCAAAATTCAACGCATTGATCTTCAATTGCACTTCAATTTGTGCAAGATTGGATTCTATGGCAAGTGGGCATGTGGGCAATTGTTCATCTTCCTCAGCCAAAACCCTTTATCCCTCTCTGAGATCAGCCATTGCTCCTTGGAGCTCCGGTTCTTGCAGATGGGTCTCCCGGATTCCTCATGGGTCAATCTTTTCCACGCAGTTCAAATTGAACTGCACAAATGGGCATCCTCTGAAGGCCATTTCTTCCCGTAATGGTGAGTTTTATCCCTTTCTTTAGTTGATAAGATACTCGAGATTAATTGCTGAATAAGTATTAGATAAGAAAATGCAAGAAATTACTAGCAAGTTATTTGCTAACTAGGTCTATTTTGTAGATGATCTTTTGCTATTTAGCATTATTTAGGGAGATTGGTCTTTGATCATTCTAGATTTGTAGAATCAATTTGTATAACTCGACAAGGGACTCTGATCTGAGCAGGATATAATGGGTTTGTTGTTGTTGTAATTGAGTTTCATAGGCAAGTGGATGAGATTGGATTGATTGACAGATTCTATAAGAACTGATGCAAATCAAGAAATTCTGATCCAAGATTTATTTCTTCCTTTTATTGATGTGGGTTGAGATCCGGTGGAGTTGTCAAATAACTCTATCCAAACTTCAATTAATTTTTCCAATTATAGACAAATCGTCCGGTAGAGTTGTTTTTACGACTCAATCGGATTCTAGCCCGTACTGGACCGTGGTAGGATTGCTCTAATTCTAATGTTGAAGATTCTGTGTGTTTGGCAGTGTGGTAACACAAACATAATCATGCTTATTGTGTCATTAAGGAATATGATATGGTGCTGATTTGCTGGTCCTAGGAGCATCATGTATTCATGACAGCAAATATATTATTTATCTTTGTTGGGATTGTTGTGATACCTGACAATAAGCAATGTAATAAAATAAGCCCCTAATCAATTAATTATTTGCTTAATCAATCAATTTATTTTCCATGTTTGTGGGGCACTTTTTGTTTAGTAATATAATAAACCAAGTTAAGCTCTTAATCCTACTCAATGGTTAAACTAAGAATTGTTTGTGGCCAATAAGTTGTAGTGTGTCTGGTGCCTTTATATTGTAGCAGACTATATATTATAAATAAATAAGGATTACTCAACTAATTTGTTCAATGACAGGTTGAGACATGATTAAACATTGTTGTTTTGTCAAAAGGCGACTCCTTAATAAGTTATCCTTATGGACAAATATTTTGTTGTTGAAGATTAATTGTAAAATGAATAGATACTGGATTCTCGATTTCTATTCTTTAGAACTTGCTGTTGCAAAGCTGTGTTAGTGATTTGCTAAAATTGTCACCACAAATCAACTAGTGGTAGAAGATCTGTTTGTTAAATGTGAATTATATATTGAAGATTTGATTTGATTTGATTAAAGTAAGTTTAGTTCATAGTTCATACTGAATCATTCTTGTTTTTTTGACAGCTCTAGTTGCTACGAGTGTAGCTTCAAACCTTTTTAGTTCCGAGTCCCTTTTTGTGTTAACGGAATCGTTTTCTAGTGGCAAACTTAGTTCCTGTCCTTTAGGTTTGGAGGAGTTCGGGATGAGATAGTTGGCGCTAGAAAACGATTCCATTATCAACCTGAGTAGATAACTTTGTTAATGCAAGAATGTTGAATGGAGAGTAGATGTTTGAATTGTGGAAATCTGTTCCGACAAACATAGAGAAAATGAGGGTTTATAAGGGCCGGATGAAGCCCTACACAATATCTTACGCTTTTGTGTTAAAAGTTGGATACCGACTTTAAAACCACATTTGAATGAGGACAATCTCCTACATGTTATTGTAGCAACTTTACTCGGAGCACAACTGTATTTCATAGCTGCTGAACTATTATGTTGGAATTATCATGGCCATTGCAAATTTGTGATCCTTCTGTATCATCTTTCACCTGCCTTGATCCTTCCACGGAGAGCGGATACTCGTTGATCAATTGTTGAACTTCTGGCTCTATTCAGATTTGCCTGGAAGCCCTCTGGCTAGCGAGCTGATTAAGCCACAGAAGGAAGACGGGCTTCCTAGTACAAATGACCCGGGTAAAGGAGACTCGACTCTGAGCATAACCGTAGTTGGAGCATCAGGAGACCTGGCCAAGAAGAAAATCTTCCCAGCACTTTTCGCTCTCTTTTACGAGGGCTGCTTACCGGAGGTGTGTGCATTAGTACCAATAACACGATCCATATGTACTATATTTCTGTATATCTCTGAGCTAGTTTTTTTTCCCTTATGTATCATTCAGAATTTCACAGTTTTTGGCTACGCACGAACTAAAATGAGCGACGAGGAATTGAGAAACAGGATCAGCACAACCTTAACCTGTAGGATTGACAAGAGGTACTCAAACACTACTAGTGCCTTAACTGTTTATTCTCTGCGCTATTGGTACTCATTGCTACATAGTGAAAACTCACAGGGAAAACTGCGACGACAAAATGGACCAGTTCTTACAAAGATGCTTCTACCACTCTGGACAGTACAACTCTGAGGACGACTTTTCTGCACTTGATGTCAAGCTTAAACAAAAAGAGGTAACCCATAGCATTCGTTGATTCCCAGTCGTTGCGTAGCAATTGTTTTATGAAGGACCTGTCAAGGAAAGACGTCCTTCAGCGAGAAGTGATTGTCATTCGTCTTGAAATTGCTTCCTTATCTAGGCTGGAAGACTGCCAAATAGGCTCTATTACCTATCAGTCCCCCCGAACATTTTTGTCGATGCGGTAAGATGTGCTAGCCTGAGAGCTTCTTCGGAGAAAGGGTGGACTAGAGTCATAGTTGAAAAGCCATTTGGCCGCGACTCAGAATCGTCCAGAGAGCTAACACGAAGCTTGAAGCGGTATCTCACCGAGGAGCAAATATTCAGGTATCCACAGCACTAAACCATGCCATGCCATGAATCTTTTACTCTTTAAGGGATATTGCTTTGATGCAGACAATGCATATGTTTAGGATTGATCACTACTTGGGGAAGGAGCTCGTCGAGAACCTATCTGCGCTTCGCTTCTCAAATCTCGTATTTGAGCCTCTTTGGTCCAGGAACTACATCCGCAATGTCCAGCTCATATTCTCCGAAGATTTTGGCACAGAAGGACGCGGAGGGTAGGTATATCCGTATTACCAATGTGTTTTTCTTGCTTGACACTTGAAATGCAACTATAATTTTCCTGGCAGATACTTTGATAACTACGGAATCATTCGGGATATAATGCAAAACCATCTGCTGCAAATTCTAGCGCTGTTCGCGATGGAGACTCCCGTCAGCCTAGATGCCGAGGACATTAGGAATGAGAAGGTTTTTTTTCGTCTCTCTTCTTCGAGTATGAGTTATACACACATTATCGTGTTGTCAATGACAGTTCTGTCATTCGGTATAGGTTAAAGTTTTGAGGTCTATGAAACCATTGCTACTCGACGATGTGGTTGTAGGCCAGTACAAAGGCCACAGCAGGGGCAGTAAGTCATACCCGGGTTACACAGATGACCCAACTGTACCTAAAGGCAGTATAACTCCGACATTTGCAGCTGCGGCATTGTTCATAAACAATGCTCGCTGGGATGGAGTACCGTTCCTAATGAAGGCCGGGAAAGCGCTTCACACGAGAAGGTACTCTTCTCCAACCTTTGCAGCTGAGTTTCGTCATTCAATCAGTTTTAAGAGTAACAGAGTGACCTGTGAATACTCTTGACAAAAACTGCAGAGCAGAGATCAGAGTTCAGTTCAGACATGTCCCTGGTAACTTGTACAAGAAGAACTTTGGAACCGATCTAGACAAGGCCACGAACGAGCTTGTGATCCGAGTGCAGCCGGATGAAGCACTGTTTTTGAAGATCAACAACAAGGTCCCGGGCTTGGGAATGAGATTAGACCGCAGCGACCTTAACCTTCTCTATAGCACAAGGTGAGCTTCCGAAAAACGCAACTGCATTCATTTGGGTCCGGTTCTAACCATCGGTTTTCTGCAAACCCCAAAGGTATGCAAAGGAAATACCAGACGCATACGAGAGGCTGCTCCTGGACGCGATAGAAGGAGAGAGACGGCTGTTCATTAGAAGTGACGAGCTTGATGCAGCTTGGGTGCTATTCACGCCATTACTGAAGGAGCTCGAAGAGAAAAGGATCGTGCCTGAGCTCTATCCTTATGGCAGCAGAGGCCCAGTCGGAGCTCACTACCTGGCGGCTAAATACAATGTCCGATGGGGAGACCTCGCCGGTGATGAGTAACAATCCATCTCTGCATCTGCATCCTCAAGGTGTAACACTTTACATCAAAAAAATGAATCACACATACCATCTGTGTAAGAGTAACGACGAACGATTAGTTTCTGTATCCTCGAGGTGTAAGGTTCCATCAAAATGCATCGGTTGCAGCCTTTTGTTATTAAGAGGACAATTCCATATCATCAACTAGAAAACACATACAAAGATGTTAAAAACTAGCAACACTTGATAAATAATTTACTGATAAACCAAAGAAACATGCCAAATTATTTCTGTTCTGAAGAACCCTAATAAAATGAAGAACCCTAATAAAATTCTACCCAAAGGGATTAAACAAGTAATTTCCTATGTCTTTCTTCCCCTTTCTGTATATAATCTGATGTACTGGAAAGATTAGCATGGTGCACAATATTGTTTACTTAAACACACTATCTTACAAGGCTGCAAGCCGATGGAGATGGGGGCGCGGATCCAATCATGGTGGAGCTATTCCTTTCTTCACAAGCATGTCGTAAACTCGGTCAAGTTTTGCTGGGTCAACCTTGAACAAGGGGTATGCATCTGATTTCTTTGTGACATTACCCTTCATCACCTCCACAGACAGAACTTGCAGCATGTTCAGATAATGTGAGGGCAATATCCTCATTTCTTTGCAAAGTCGTTTCTCCTGCATTCAAGCGACAGATTAGATTCATCCTGATTCCCGAAGCACCCAAATTCTTGCACATAGGGATCTTGAAAGGAGTAAGTGAACCAATGAAGAACTAAGCTATGTATGAAAACTGCACTAATAGTCTAATAGGCATGGTTTGTTTCTCCATAGTTCTCTAATGTAGAGCTGTCTTCGACAATTAAGATTCCATCCTTGAATGTAAAACTTATTTCCAAGGCTCCAAAGTATGCGGCCAGCACTTATTGGTGGATAAAGTGTTTCATTCTGTAATGGATGGACCTTTTGCACTGAGAATATAGGTTGTGGTATTCAATAATAAGAGGAATTTTTTATACTCACATTTTCGGATAGTAAATCCGCTCCTGGAAAGCCAGTGATATCCCACTCATCAAGGGGATTCGGAAGTGCATGGCTAGTGGTGGTTGATGAGGAGTCCTTGCCACCAGACTCCAAGAAGGGTCCAGATCCCCTAACACCATGTGGGCTCGGTAAGGCTTTACCCCCAGAGCCGGCCTCAGTGCTCTCCTTTGCACGCCGTGCATATTCTTCTGCTTCCCTTTTCCTCTTGAGACTAATATATTGTTCTGCTTCAGCTGAGGTGTGACAACCAGCAGCTCTCGCATCCTGTAATATTATTAGCCAGTGTTGGCTTTAGGGAAAATTTGACTATGTAAACTCATTCGATTATTATATTTGCTTAATTAAATTCCTCTATGACATGCTATTGATGAATGGTCTTCATCTTTAACCATCACTATGCAGTCATTTCCAGTTTCTTTTTTCGGTTCTTAATAAAATCAAGGCAAGCAACAGATAAATGTAGTCAAACATGAGCACAGATTTCACAATACCTTCAGATCTTGTATTCTTTTAAGAATGCGATGCTCCTCAACGACAGTTCTAAGGAGCTCTTCATGCTCCTCTTTTGAATGGAATCTCATGAAGACTCTGTACCGCTGACATAATTCTTTCTCTTCAGGAGATAGGCCTTTCTCAAAAGGGTCTGGATACAGCAAGTTCCTCTCCAGAATAAAATCTTTTCTACGCTTCCTCTCTTCAAGCCTAGAATCAAGTCCACTTTACAATTAACTTGTGCATATATCACATGGAATCCATTCGAAGAAAACTAAATGTAGATATTCTTTGTGGGATATGAAAGCAATTCCGAATTCTTAAGTTCATAACAGATGCATATAACTAGAATCATACATTTCAAAAGTACAATATAGGAAGAAAAAAGCCTTACTACGCCAACATTACATCAGATAACAGTCAAAGCTTGTCTGTACTAGGAGCTACCCAAGGATGGGAAATTTCTAGTCTTGCCCCAAGCCTAAGGTATTACGGCATGTTTGTCCCTCTTGTTTGCCTCTGTTTCACATCATTGATAACCCACTTCATTACCTCTATGGGATCTCTAACAGTTTAGTTTATGCAATTTAGAATTTCCTAAGCGACATGCCTTTCTCAGAAACTATAAATACTGCTTTTTATAAACATCTGTTTTGGCTTTTACTCCATACAGTTGCATAATGCTTCTCTATCTGCTGCTATTCATTCATTCATTCATAATCTTATCCAATTGTTTCAACTTTCATTCGAGATAACAACCATTCTTCAGACATTAAGATTAACAAATGTTTAGCACCAAACCTAATTTTAAAGAGAAGAATGTAATTATAAACCTTCTCCAGTAGATGCGCAACACCCGGAGTTTCAATTCACGTTCAGCTTCGGTGTCTGTTTCCTTGAATTCCATATCAGCTAATAGTTGCTCAGCATCATTATCGTACTCAGTCTCAAACTCCTGTCTCTTGGGATTGTACCCACTCAACTCTACGAGTGAAGGCCCATCTGTGCCTGATATCCTAGGTTTCTTCTCTCCGATGCTTCGGTCTGCCAGAAGTTATGAACACATTTCTATTAGATGAGTCAGGAGTGCATAGCAAGTGTTGCAGTTTCCTAATCTCAGATACTAATTTGAATGCGAGATTCGTTCTGAGAAAACAGCAACAGTTGGTTAGAATAGGTTATCCTGGTCAATTTTAAAATAAGACAATAAGAGTCACTTAAACATGTGAGTTTTTTTTTTTTTTACAAAGCTAGACAGTAATACAGCACCTGAGGTGTCAATCATACCTTCAGCTTTACATCCATCACCATCATCTTTTACATCAGCAGCGTTAGAAGCCTTTGCTTCAGTAGCCATAGAACCCGCCCCAAGACCCGCCTCTGTCAAACAAACGAAAAAACAGAAATCCACATTCAACAAGTCCAGCAACTAAAAAATGATCCATTTTAAGGAATTGTACATGCCACAACGTAATACCTGAAGATCTACCAACTGACACGTCTTTTCGAAGCTCTTCAACCCTAATAATTAATCAGCACCACTAGTTTAGTAAATAAGCAACATTACCAAGAAATTGCAACCATCAAAATAATGTCAAGAAGCCACACTTGACTTTTGCAGGCAATGCAGGATCTTCCTTTGGCATGCCTTCTCCAGCTGCAGCCCATGTGACGGTTGGAACAAAGAACAGGAAGAACAATCAGCACAGTGAGATATTCATAATATAAAGAGCAAAGTTACAGCATATAAAATACAAAATGAAGAATTGAAATGGATTGTAAGACATACTTCCACTAAAACCTTTGAAATATTGAGCAGGCCATACAAAACATAAGTATCATTAAATTTTTTATTTTCTACCTACTTTGTCCAATTTAAGTTTTATCACTTGACATCTTGAATGTACGAAACCAAATGACAAATTAATTATTCAATCATGAACGAACCTTTCTTTAGATCACCCTGTTCTTTAGCCATAGCAAGGAGTTCCTCTCTATTCTTTCCGACAACATGAGACATGTCCTACCAGCATACAAAATAAATAATGTGAGAAAATTAATTCTTCATAGGGGCCCGGAACAATTCAAGAATAACATTCAACAGTACCGGAAGAGGGAAGCATGGAGAGTTCATATATATCGCATTGTAATGGTCAATGCATGAAGCTTTGCTTTTGGTTCCAACATGCTCTGCAACTTCAGCCCAGTTACCTAGTCCATACATTTCAATTCCCTGAAAATGCAACCAAAGCGAAGTCCATGATCAAGAATCTAATGCACTATAGTCTATATCAAATCAAGAAACAGATGCAACAAAGTATGAAATATGATGTTTAACTCATAGGAAAACATGAGTTCGAGCAACGAGATGGATATACCTCAAGAAGTAACATTTCCTCATCTGCATTCCAATCAGGACAGAAAAGAGGAAAGGACAAATTATCCTGCAAAATAAATACAACCCTTCAGCTGTTCTATACCCTCTCTTTTTTAATCTCTGAAAGGAGAGCTGCTCAACATCTGACAATAGCATGAAATGACAATCTTCCAAAAAGAACAGAAAAATGTCGAAGAGATCCAATATCAAAGCAAGAAGGAAAAAGCCAAGAGCCATTAGGGGGCAGAGCTAGGGAGGAGGACGTTCCCCCTCCCTCATCTCATGAATTACCTATGTGTATTCTTCTCGTCGATAGCTTCGTTTTGATATATAATACGTCAAAATCCGACATTTGAGTAAAAAGTTAAGAATGTTTGAGCATTATAGTTATATTAATCACTTTAATTTTGTTTTAATAAACTATAATTCTATTACATTTTACTTATATTGAAATTGACATATTATAATTTATCTCGAAAACTTCAAAATCATAGGTTATATTACTTATTTCGGCAATTAGATAAGAAGTTACAAAGTTTAAATTTTTTATATTTGGTTATACAAGATTGCATGTTAAGAGTACAACAATTTAAATATTGACTCATACGTTTATTCTATTGTCTTCGGATGAGCAGGCTCTACCCGAAGGCATCCTTACGGATGAGGTCTAAAAGACCAGAATTGTTATAAATATCGACACCCAAGACAGAGTGGCAAAGGTATGCAACCTTATCAGCCACTCTATTGCCAAGACGGGGTACATGAGAGAAGGAAACTTCTTTCATAGTCGATAGTAAGGTTTGTACATCGGACAATATGATTTCGATTTCCCAAGGACATGTGGACTTATTGTTAAAGTAGTTTATGATTATGATGGAATCTCCCTTAATCAGGATTTTGTCAATACGGAGTTGAAGAGCAAGTTGAACCCCAAGTTTGAGGGCTAGGGCCTCCGCTTTCAGCATGCTTTTTATGCCAAGCTTTTGATATCCTATATGTATTGGACTTCCATTCCAGTCCCTGATTACCACACCTGCCGAACTAACGTTATTTGCTATTGTTGATCCGTCAAAGTTGAGTTTGAAAGTACCATTCGGTGGTCTGCGCCATATAACTTGACGTCTTTCCTATCCTTATTTTGTTAGCTTTCTTTTATTCGGCTATTTCATATATTTATTTATATTTCTTTTTTTTAACAGGAAAAAATGATGACGTTTTATCATAATCTGAAGATGTGTTATTCTAAAATGACATCATTTATTATCATATTATATAGAGATCTTTATGCTACTTTAACCTAAACAACACCGAACATATAAAATTGTGCCCCCCTCCCCCCTCTAAAAAATTTCTTGCTCCACCAATAGGCATGATAAATACTAGCAAAAAGCTGCAAATGCAGCCACTAGTGCACATCGTGTGGTGGCAAAGGGTGGACCTCATTGCCAACGGTCACAAGTTTTGATTCCTAGCAATGTCATCGTATATACCATGATTTACCTCCTCTTTGTAGGCGTGCATGATTTGCACTAAATAGATGTGGAAATGGAAAGAAAATCCCCCCGCCATTCCATAATAGTTGGGTTTTAGATGTAAGTTTTTGTTTCAAAATAGATGGCCTTTTATATTTTATAGGTAGGGTATTGTAATGATTTGTATTGATTTGTGTGTTGTTGACTTTTTAAAAGATTTTGATTGGTTAAAATGTGTAGTGGGTATTAAAAAATAATAAAATTTATGAAAAAGTTAGTGGAATGAGGATGCTTTTTTTAAAGTGAAGTGTTTTATTAAAACTTGTGCACAAAGCTAAAAACTCAGTTATTTTGGAACGGAGGGAGTAAAAACAGTTCTATATAATACAAATCACATATAAAGAGATAAATGAAAGTTTTCGACCAAAAAAAAGAGATAAATGAAAGTTAGCATAGTTTCTTCTTTAGGTAAATATATCCAATTTCATTATGCCTAAGAGAAGAAAATGACTACCAACTAATCAACTGTGCACAAGGAAAATCCAACTAAAAAAGAGTCATATTACCAAGTTTGACAGTGGTTAGAAGTATTTCTAAGTTTGACCCTTTGTTTTTTTCTTAAGAGAATATTACCAAGTGAGACAGAAGTATTATTTTTTTCTTGAGAGAAATATTACCAAGTGATATAGAAGTATTCTTCTATCTCACTTTTCCCTGTTTCTCTCCCATCTCTCCATTCTCCCTCTTCCATCTCCTAAAGAATATTTTACCCTCTCTCTTGGATGAAGGCAAGCTTTTGTGCTCTGGTACCAATTCGGATCAACAATCTAATCTACGCAGATAAAGATCAAACAACATGCTCATGTAATAACAATCTCTTTTTCTGTATTCAGATAACTTACCATAACTCGGTATGGATGATTGCTTTTGTGAGGCTTAATTTCAGCTCCAACAGAGAAGCACTCAACACAGAGGTCAAAATCAGGACACATCACACACTTAATCCGAATCTTTCCTGATATGTCTTTGTTGCAGTAGTTACAGTGGTACAAAGCCTTCTTACCATCACTCATGACTTGACCAACTACATCAAGTAAGCAGTATACAATCTAAGATGTGGTACACATGGCAATTAAGAGCAAGAACAGAGGTAAAAGATCAAGATAACAAATAACAGGTATGCTAAATCATGAACTATAACAAATTAAGTTACAATGAGAAACCAAAAAAGCAAACACCACACAAATAGAGGCAAGGATACATCTATACTCTACAATATAAGGGCTAGTCAATAAGTTTCACCATGCATCAAAAGAACAGACATGTCATTCCAAATAAGAAAGCAAAACAAAAAAAAATCCAATCATGCTTCCACTTTGGTTTCAAAGAAGTAGCAAGAAATAATAATAAATGAGAGAATTCAAGCAAATGACGAATACATAATGTAAAAACAGAAACAACTGAATGGAAGTATAAAACCAACGACGATCAAAACAAACAAATTAAAAATGTTGTAACCATAGAAAACATGACTTCTCTACAACGTCTGAAGGACAAAACATGTTATTTCAACTAATCTTGAGTCACAGAACAATACTTGCTGTTGTAGAGTCCATGTTATCTGCACTTGAGGCTGTCCTTTTCCTTTTCGACCTACTGCAGAAATAAATGCAAATCACATGAAAATCAAATAACCAGGTTCCAAAAATATTATATCTCTACAAATCATGGGTAAAACCATGGAGAAATGAGATGATCACCAGAAAAAGGAAACACCTAAATACACAAGATGGCTAAAAAAATGCAGCATTCAGTTGGAGGCAATAAATGGAAAAAGTAACAAACTAAAATCAACAAGTCCCTTAGCCATACTGAACAGCATTCTCTTCATCAGGATATACAGCAAAACATGTTATTTCAACTAATCTTGATTGCAGCACATCAATTTCCAGAGTAAATCCTAACAATCATCATTAGATTTTGAACTTAGACCAATCACATAGGCTAAGAAAGGAGTATGGAAGATATAAATTAAAAGATAAATCTAGCACAATGTGTCCATTGGCAATGAATAGATCAATCCAACATGTAAACCAAATTCATGAGCTCTAGCTTTCTTCTGTCATCAACAACTTCTACCTTGTTATTAAACATTCTGAGATAGATAGCACATACCAACAGCATCCAGATCCGATAAGCAGCAATGAAAAATTGCTAGAAGCCTCGAAAATAATGTTGCATATAATATCAAGAAAAGCGGCAGAACAAAGAATGACAAGGGTACAATCCCTAAAATTTCACAGAGGGTGAGTGGATGTATCTAGGCATTTATATGAAAAATAATTTGAATAAGGAAAACCGAACATAGCAATAAACTCTCAGCACTTTAAATATCTTACCAGGACAGTATCACCACAAACAAAATGAATAATAAATTATATGGTAATCAAACATCCCTAAAGGTTCTTCTAGAGTTGATTACCCACTATTAAAAATGAAAATTGAATCTTCCTCAACCAAATAAAATTGGCAAGCAGGAAAGGAGGTAGTACAGAAGTGTGAAGGTTCTTAGAAAACAACATTTCATGATCGTCAACCAAATAAAATTGACATAGATGCTACATATATTTCAAAATTTCTATTCTTGATCTAATTGCAATGAGCATCTGCCTTAGGTATTTATACAATCTATGGACACATGAATAAGGACTAGTTACTCGTTTAGCAAGCCCTGTAAAGGGGCAAAAAGAAATTAGCAGTGTCACAGGAAAAAATGACAAGTTTGGAGTTGCTGGTGTTATTATTGTCATCAAGTTGATCAAGCTAGGAATAATTGATATGTTCGATTACAAACTTGATCTCATAGCTCACAGTGTCACCTCATTTAGCCCCAAATTGATTTAGTTGCTGAAATGTATGACCAAGAATCACATTTTAAATCTCTCCTTCTATCATGTATAGAGATTCTATCTTTCAATCAATACAAGAAGAGGAACCTTACTATGTCCTCCATCTTCACCGATTTCAGGTGAAATTCTTTTTGTCAACTGGTATCATATGCTCAATCAAAAAGGAGAAAACAATTTCCAAGTTTAACAAACCTCTGGCTGGAGTCATCGTCGGCCGAATGATTGACAGCGCGAGAGCGACCCATCGATTCTTGAAAGAAAAAACCTTCTCCTCGAGCAATTCAGCAGCAGACGAACAGAGATTTATGTCTGAATTTCGTATTCCCGATTGGGCGAGTACAGATTGTAAAATTGATAAACCCTAGATTGGAGATTTTGGGGCTTTTTTCCCCAAAGTGAGATAAGAGGAGTGTACGGAAAATATTTTTTTTCCTTTTTTCTTTTTTTTTTTTGTTGTTGTTGGAGGGAAGAATCCTCGTGGCATTTTTTTATCGGTAGCAAATAGCAATTGTGGACCACAATTGTTTTTCGAGTCGAACGAGTCGAGTTTCTAAGTGTTCATGTTCCGTTCGTTTTTTGTCGAGCCGAGTTCTAGCTGAGCCTCTCTTTTTTTCGAGCCTAAAACTCTACTCATACTTGGCTCGGCTCGCGAGCTCCAAAGGAAGCTCGAACACCTGACCCAACCGACAAGAGTCACGTAATAGGTAAACCAGCTTGCACCGACCAGCTCGAGCTACTGGTAGGAAGCCAGACAAACCTTGAATTTTCACCAAGGAAAGGTTATGAGGTAGGGATCGAACTCATGACCTCTTTAACACCCCTTGCTCCACACCACTAGGTCACCCCAACCGAGGCATTCAGTGATTAACTTCAAAGCATAACAAAAAACGCGCATACTCCATGTTGGATCTCAAGTGAATTCATAGGTTTGTTCAAGCCATTTCTGAATTTTGTTCAAGCCATTTCGGGAGATTTATATTATATAGTTTTAAATGAAATAAATATAAAATTTTAGTTTAATTAGCTTTTGAAATCGGAACTTTTAAGAGCTACTCACCCAAACTTTTCGATGTTTTTTATTTTCTTTCACAAATTTACATCTGCTCTAACAACTAGATTTATCAATTATCATACTAGCTTATTAACATATATTTAACACAAATAATTCATCAAATTCAACTATCCAATCAATTTCAGCTACCCCATCAACTACTCTTTTACCAAACGTAGCCTTAATAACATTAATAAGAATTTGGATGGTGAATTACTAACAAAACATCTAGATAATTGGTAATTGAATACAATTTTCTATAAGTGGTTATGTTGTTTGTAGGGTGGCAAGTTTTTATTATACAAAAGCACTATTGAAATACAAAGAGCCAAATTGGTACAAAGGAACTTTGCTACAAGCAAATTCCTTCATTCATAGGAGTCCCGTCAGAAATGTATGGCTAAATGAAGCTGAATCCGAACCCGCCGAGGGATCATTATGAACTGAAATCAGGTCTGCGAGTTCATAGTTCGGATACATGTTATATCAATCAATCCCGGGAGGTTGTTTCGTATCATAGGTTCAGAAGAGCAAGCTTGCCCAAGCGCCGATAAATGCAAAGCCACCAAACGGCGCCAATCTCCCATATCTTCTGTCCTCTAGGTATGCCACAGCATAACACCTGCAAATACCGTTTCCCATCAGTATAACTAATAACTCTTGAAGAAACCCAAACAGTTAATTGAAGAGCAAGTTTTTATTGAGTACTTCAAACTTTTAACTGATAGATGGTACAAGAAACGCATTCACAATCCCGGGATAAGGAGGGAAACCAAAACCCTAGTTCGTTGTCACTTTTATTTGAGAAAAGAAAACTTCAGCTGAAGTGAACTCAATGCATCATCCTAAATCCAAAGTTCTAACGAGTTCTTTACTTCAAAAGAATAAATGGTATTGAAACCCTAACATTCGAATCAGCACATGGATGGTGATAGGGTCCATCACTCCATTAGCAACCATAACCACACAGAGGTACAAACACAAAGACATGATGATAAATACTCAGCTATTCAGCAAAGAACAAGTGTGATTATCCATTGGAACTTCGAAGCTCAAATGACCCAAAAAGATACTAACTTTTAGAGCTTACAATATGAGTTTGGGATTCGAATTGAAAAAAAAATGTGCCTTTACAAGTTCTTAATAAGCTAAGATGATATGTAGAAACACTTGAAGCTATCGCCACTCTTTCTTACAAGCTTGTTTTGAGAGGATTTTAATTGAATTTCAAGTCTGTCTCTCCCACATTTTCAAACAACACATCAGCTTCTGCAATTGTATCCAAGATTCTATATAATCTATACGAATCAAACTGATCAAGATAAGCTCTTGTAAAATTCGATTACAACAATGCCGGAATTGATACTTACGTTCCAGAGAAAGCGAGAATCCCAGTTGTCATAAGCCCTCCAAACTACAAACACAGCAAACAAAAGGGGCAAAAAAAAAAATCAAACAAAACGGTAAATGTGGAGATTAAGCATCACCGCCAATGAATCGAACAAGGAAAAGAAAGGTTCACAATGTTGGGATGGCGAGTGATCGGCGCAGATAAAAGTGCCGCCGTATGAACCAGATGGTAGAGCGAAGCCGTTTGCCAAACCTGGATACAACCCCCCGCCCCCAAAATCAAAATTAGGTGAACAAGAGTATCAAATTGCATTCGAACACCCGAAATTAGAGGGAAAACGAGATCGGATTTGCTAAAGATGGAAAATTTGAGAGAGGACAGGTTAGGGTTTAATTGCCTGCTTGTAAGAAGGGTCTTGGGGCTTGAACCCGTGGGCGCCATAGGTGCCCAATCCAAGAGCTGCTACTCCTGTTTTCGATCAAGCAACGACAACGGATCCAGTTCAGATTACAATTACTGTAGAGATCGAACAATTTGGGTGGAGATTAGAGAGATTTTACCAGAAAGAGCGGCGACTTTGTGCCAGAGACGAGGATCCATGGCTTTCGACATCTCCGAGTAGAAACTACAACGACTGTCGACTGAACGAACCTACAAAGTTCAAGGACGTCTGAACTCTGAAGTAAAGGATAAACTAAAAGGGAAAATTGCCAAAAATAGTAACAATTTGGGTTAGTTGCAAAAATCAACCCAAAATTTCAAAGTTGATTCGTTTGACAAAATATATCATTTACGTAGTACTATATAAGTGTTTTATGATGATAAAAATTATATAAGATATTAAAATGCATTCAGGTTTAGAAGATATCGCATCAGGCTATCTCAATTCTCCAACTCAAGAAACCTTGTATGAACCTTGCAACTGTATCTTTTAAGTATTTCATATTGCATCGTGGAATTCCATTCAAACTCTGTATCTCATGGAAACACTTCCTCGGTTTTGTATAACATGCAGTCACATTCAACTCTCCTTGTGTGAGCTGCGTCATTTCTTGTTTTAGTCGAAAGATGACAGGAGCATTGCTCTTATTGTATCTCTCTACGATGTCCGCCCAAAGCACTATAGCTGAATTTGCATATATGAACGAATTAGCGAGATATGACAGGACTACAGGAGCATTGCTCTCTACGATGTCCGCCCAAAGCACTCGATGTTATGAACTTTTCAAACATCTAAATTTCACACTTTTTTATGATAGTAAATTATATAACTGGTCGTCTAATCTATCTCAGTCATTTTATCTCTATTATGGATTTTTTTATCTAATTTGAACTACAAGTTTTCGTCCAAAATAATTCACTTAGATGGACTACGCGTAAGACTTTGTCTTTCCAATTAAATCTCTATTTTTTTAAAAGGATTTTTTTTTATTGAAGGGGTAGATCCCCGACCTAGATATATAATTAATAATTATACTATATAAGCCTTGTTAGTTGTTGCATAGAACAGACAAAACGGGACAAGGCCATTCCCCGCATGTCCTCCGTTAATTAGGATAGAAACACACCCCAAGGGTGGAGATACAACCTCATGTGAACCCATAGAAAGAGTGGATGCATATATAGTTGGCCAAAAGTCAGCTACTCGATTTGCTTCCCTAAACATATGTCGAAACTGGATACATCAATTTCTATGCAACAAGCCTTGCCAAGAAGAAACCAGGTTATATAAGGGGTGTATCGAAAGAAGATCTTTCCGAAGCAGATTGACCACCACCTCCGAATCAACTTCTGCTTCCACAATACAATATCCTTTTTCCTATGCCAATTGTGGACCATGGATGATCCCCCATAAGTCAGTTAAAAGCATCGTACAAGCTCCCAATCAAATTACAGGCAAAACCAGCTAACCATAAACCATTTTGAGACACACAACACACCTCTCATTGTAGCAAGAGATAATTAAACTACATGTACTAAACCTTCAGAATTTATTTTCACCTTTCCATGCTATAAATATTTGTTGTTTAGGACTGATTTTAATGGCGAATACCTAGGAAATTGGTTCTAGCACTTTTGAAACTATTTGTTTAGAACAACCAAAAATTGTATTTATTTTTCGGTGCTATTCTATCTCTAAAAAGACGATCATTACACCATTATCAGATCCACCAAACTATGGTGGCTAAAAGAATCATCCCATCTTCGTTTAAGACAAAAGTGCCTTCAAGACTAGTAGATAACCATTCATTATTTGAAATGGTATAGAAGATTTGAGTATATAGACGCGGGTGAAGTAAGGAGTACCAAACCTGAGATGCATGAACACAATCTCGCAAGACAAAAAAAAAAAATGGAGATTGGAGACATTACGGTGGTACACTTCAAACTAATGTAATAAATTAGATATAAAAAAAAAATCCAATGAACCAATCAAACCTCCTCCTTGATTCCCAACTCCAACAATCACCAAACTATATTATATATATTAAAAAATAAATAAAAATCAATAACCATTAATCAAACATTCACTGGCTTGCAGAGGAACATGAGAGATAGCGTGGACGCGTCGCTGCGGATCCCAGCCGCACCCCCGAGCCGCTCATAGTAATCCACGCAGAAAAGGGAGAGGGAGAGCTGGGCGCCGTGGCGGGTCCACACTCGGCGAGTCAGCTCGGCGTCGGCTCGCCGGTGTCGGCGCCGCCGCAGGGAGGTCAGCGCCGGCAGGACGCAGCGCATGTAGAGGCGCCTGTATCCGCCGAGGGAGATGACGAGGGCGCGCGCGGCTGGGGACGGCGGCGGCGCGGCTTGGCTGAAGCATAGGTGCTCCCAAACGACGTCGTTGCGAGCGAGCGCGCTCCAGAGGCGGCACACGCACGCGGCCACGCCGAGGGAGCGCGCGTCGAGGCGCTTCAGCACTTCCAGGAGCAAGTCGGGGTGGTCGTTTATGTGGAACGGCGTCGTTTCGGGCCTCGTTAATCTTTTCCTTCTTGTTTGGGGTTCTTCCATTTGTGAGTGAGGGAAGAAATGAGGAGGGTGGTGGGTTTTTGTAGGAGGGAACTTTTTTTTTTATTTCTTTATTTAAAGAGAGTAATATTATTTTTATATTTTAATTTCTTCTCTTTTACTGCGCGGAAATTAAATAAATTTAAAAAACTACGAGCCCTGAGAAGTCTACATAGGCTAAAAGGAACGGTGTCGTTTTGCGCATGAAAAAAAGTGAAAACCAACGTTCACCTATATATGCTTCAACTCTATAGCTATAAGTTGCATGAATTAGGTAAATTAGTTACTAATTATACACAAATATATGTTTTTACCCTTTTTAGGGATTTTTTTTATGGTAAGGCTAGCAGTACTATTAGGATTTTTAGTTGGCGTAATTCATTTGCAAAAATATACTTGTTGGCATGTTTTGCACTAAAAGTCTATACAACAATGCCATTACATACTAAAATGACATAGTTTCGAACTAAAAATGAGATCAACTTTAGATACATATGTGGAACACGCAAGTAACAAGGGGATCGATGGATTTATGTATATCCGTCTCTACATGTACAGACACGGAAGCAGAAATTAAAATTCGGATAAGCTAAGTAGGCTAATTTTTCTTATACGCATAATTTTATTAACAAAACCCTTAATTTAATAAATAATTAAATAAATTTTATTAATTTTTCTTATTTTTTACCTATTATTTATTTTTGTAAAAATGGGACGGGGTGGAGTGGACCCCAGCTATACATGTAATTTATTTATGTCAAACATAACAAACAAAATGTTTGCTAGTTTTATATTTATTTTGAGAGGTTGATTTTATAGAAATTTTCATTTACTATTTGAAACTAACACTCAATCCATTCATTTACAATTTTTAGAATATCAATGAATATGCTATTTTATTCTTATTTATTATACTATTTTCTTACTTTATCTAAAACTACAATTAACATTCCATTAATCATAATAACGATATTTTTGTAAAGATCAAAATATTTAAAATATGACATATTTTTCTAAAGAAAGTTAATATTCTAAAATGACATATTTTGCGAGAAACAGAATATACTCTCTCTGTCTCAAAATATAAATCATTTAACCTTTTAATATATATTTTTAATAAGTTAAAAAAATCAATAAAATATAAAATTCTTTATTAATTTTTAAAAATAATTCCATACTAATTACAATGATAAGTATGAATATAATAACAAAAAAAATTATATAAAAAATGATATTTTATATAGTTTTTATTTTTATAAAAAAAATTATCCGCCTATATTTTGATTAAGAGCGTAGTTGTAGTAGTATAGAATAAGATGGAATGATTTGACTTGAGAGTGGAAATTGAGGGGAAGAGAAAGAGGGCATCGAGAGAAGGGGAGAAAGGGCCAACAACAAACCCTCCAACTTCAATTTACTCAATTACCGATGCTCCTGCTGCACTCCTCTCTCTCTCTCTCTCTCTATTTTTACAAATATATGCATTTAATTCATTTTAATCTCCTCTCATTTTTTATTCATTTATTTATTTACAGTATAGTTTTTGTCAGTACGTTTTGGAGCTGTTTATTCCCCGCTGTTCTTGCATACTGTACCTGTTTAATTATTTCGTGTTCAGTTAAAAAAAAAAAAAGTCAATCGACTCTGCAAAGCTAAAAATTAATTGAACATAGTATAAAGTTTTATGTAAAAATATTGAGCACCTTTTTTAGGGTGAAAGACAATGTGGTTTCAAAGTCAATCAAATTGCTAATATGGTGTTTGACTCTTTTGTAGTAGTATAAATAAACTACTCCCTTGATGATGCTCCCTCCGTTCGGAAAAAACATGTCATTTACTATTTACGCATACTTTTTTAGAATGATAAAAATTATATAAAATATTTATTTTTTATAAATTTTTTAACAAATTTGTACTTATTAATAATAAGTATAAAATTATAAAAAAAATTATAAAAAAATAGATATTTTATATTGTTTTTATCCCCTAAAAAAGCGTGCGTGAATAGTAAAGTGACATGTTTTGCCGAACGGATTGAGTATAAAATAATAAAATGTAAAGCATTTAATTTTTCGATATATATTTTTAAAATTAAAAATTATCTAAAATATGAATTTTTTAATTTAATATTTATCAATAAATAAATATCAAATTATAAAAAAAAATATTTTATATAATTTTTAATTTTTAATTTTTTTATAGTGTATGTCAAAAGTCAAATATCATCATAATAATATTATAATAATAATAATAATATACTTTCACGTATTACTTAATTTTAGGTGAAAATATCATACTCATGTCAGTCACCTTTTTGGGGGCCACAATCAATCCTAAATTATATTGAAAGATTTGGATGAAATTAAGATTTTGTGTGATTTAGACAATACTAGTATTCGTTACCCGCGTGGTTGCGCGTTTTGTTAATAAATTATATTTTATTATATTAATTATATTAAAATATTATATTAGATAATTAATTGACGTGGCTTAAAAAAATAAAATCAAATTGACGTGACTCACAAAAATAAAACTATATATAAATATATTATATTCAATTTGATCTAAAAGATAGAATAACGCAGCAAATATTCCTTCTTCATCTTTTAAAATAATAAATAATATAGTTTATTAACAAAAGCATGAAAATAATAAATATGTATAACAACTAATTCAAGTTATATTGGATAGATTATTGATCTAAAAAGATAAGTCTTTAGCTAACTATATTCATTTATTAATTGATATGGGCTAGAAATATAATACCACTTTAATCCAGAAAATGTCACGTAAGCAAAAATAATCCCACTTTAATCCAAAAAATTCCGTGGACGCGAGATCGCACCAGAGCCCGTTTCAGGCCTCTGTTTTAGTATTTTATATAGATTAAGTTATTTTAATAAGAATTATTATGTTATTTTTATCGATTTTATGTTAGCAATTTTTTTATTGGATCTTTTAAATGGAAAAAAATTAATAAATTATAGAGTAAATTACACATAACCACCCGTAAATTATAGTACTTTTCACATAACCACCCATAAAACTTAAATTACAATAAACCACCCATAAATTAGTTATCTTTTCATAAGACCACTCATCCATTAAACCTCTATTTGTTTTGTTTAAAAGGATTAAAATAACCTTAATTCAAGCTTATTTGTATTTAATGCAATGATTTATTTTCATAAGACTTCCCATTTGTTAAATAATCCGATTTTACTTTTATTTTAAAAAAGGATAAATTATAATAAAATTATTCGTGTTCGGCTAATTTGTCAAATGATATATAGAAGCTTAGCTTATTTTTGTTTACCAAAAAAAAGCTTAGCTTATTTTTTCAATGATATGGTTTGTAATTTAAGATGTGAGCTAATTTACCCTTCTAAGCAATAATCTTGTTTTATTTGAGAGTTTATCCCTATCTTATTCAACATTTGAAGCAGGGGAGACTATTAGGAGCTATTGCAAGTATCGACTCTACACATTGCAAATCCAATTTAGATATATATTGGTGGAGTATTTAGGGTGGGTTTGAATTCCATTCCATTTTAATTATAATTCAATTATTTACCTCGGTTTATGTGAGCCGTTGGTTGTATAGCTAAAAATCTCATAAAACTGAGGTAAAATAGTAATTTAACCAAATAATCACATACATCGGGATAAAACTATTACATTATATATAATTAATAAATCGTGGAATCCACACCCACCCTTAATTTACCTTAAATTTTTTGTCTACCAAAGACGACCTTGTCTATTTTGCATTATAAACATAATACAATCGGAATCCAAACACTTAGGGTCTGTTTGAATTCCCAAGTGATTATGCTTATAAGCATAATCACTTTAAAAGTGTTTGGCTAAAATAATTATAAGGTATTTAAAATAATAGAATTTTAAAATAAAATACCTTATAAATTATGTCAATTAATTATATTGGGTGTGTTTGGATTCCCCATGCATTATGCTACTTATAAGCATAATCACTTTTAAAGTGTTTGGTTAAAAAAATTTATAAGATATTTAAAATAACGTAATTTTAAAATAAAATATTACATAGATTGTATAAATAAAATACTAAATATTGTGTTAAGTTTGTAATTACCTTATAAACTTAATATAATTAATTGACACAATTTATAAGGTATTTTATTTTAAAATTCCATTATTTTAAATACCTTATAATTTTTTTAGTCAAACACTTTTAAAGTGATTATGCTTATACTTGGGAATCCAAACAGGCCCTTATATACATGCAACATCTTTCCTTTACAAAATACAAACAAATAAGTTTGAATTAGGGGTATTTTAGTCGTTTTAAACAAAATAAATAGAGGTTTAATGTGTGGGTGGTCTTATGAAAACAAGTCAAATTTATGGGTGGTTTACTGTAATTTAAGTTTTTATTGGTGGTTATGTGAAAAGTACCATAATTTAAGGGTGGTTATGTGTAATTTACTCTAAATTATATGTAGCTGTAGTTAAAAGATAGAAATGTAAGTATAAATAACTTTAACCTATGAATGTACCCAACGGTTATATTTCTTGAACTTGGCATGAAAAATGATAGAAAACCCACAAAACCAAATAAAATCTACCTAGCTATCATAAAGATCATGTGTACATGTAGATAGCTAAGTCCTATTCAATAGTCAGAAATTTGTCTTATGGCGTTGGATTTTGGCCTTGAATTGGAAACCCTTTTTCATTATTTAGATCCATGAGACAAAAAGTGACTATATATATATTTCTCTTTTTTTTTTTTAAGAAATGATATAAGAAAAAAACCCCACAAGAACGTGTTTGGTTGGGGAGAAAAGAAGGAAAAATTGTAAGACTTACAAATCATGGATCATCTATCTATATATTTGGATTAACTAAGTTGAACCAATCTCAAATGACATCCGTTTGAGATTGTCCGATGATCACTACACATATGACATATGTCATTTAGTGGTGTGTTCTAATAAAAACTAGTATGACCCCGCGCTCTATTTTTTATAAATAAAATCTTAATAATATGTTAAATTAATATTATAAAATAATAGTAAAAGTTAAAATAATTAAATGTTTTGAATATATTAAACCCATTGGCTAAAAAAAAATTAAAGTAGTATATACAGATATAGATTACTGATATTAATTTTATGTTTTCCTATTATTAATTTTGTGTTTCGAATTAATCCCATTGTTTTTTTTAAAAAATTTACTAAAATTATAATTTAGGCTAAGATCATTGATTAATTGAATTTTTTTTTTAAAATTGATTGAATAACCTACTTTTAAAGAGAGAGTGACGCCTCATCAAAAATGATTCTCTAATAATAGGTAACTATAGATTTTTAAAAAAAATGATTGAATAACCTACTTTTAAGGACAGAGTGAAACTTCATCAAAAATATTCTCGAATATTAATTAACTATAGATTATCGCACACCATATATATATATAAAATAATTAAAGGATAAAGTTCCTTCACAAATTGTAATAGTTCTCCATTTTTCAGAATTGGAACTCATGTATCTGATCAGTAAAATATGACACTTATTGACTTGCTTTGTTTGCAATTAAATTTCAAAAGTACATAATCAAGTAAAGTAATTGAAAATTTTTGTGTGATTTTTTCTCTCGTTTTTTATTCAACCAAACATATTTTTACACTTCAAACTAAATAATTCAGAAGTTTTGAACCTCGTTCGGTTGAGAAGATAACATTTACCCTTTTAAAGAGTTTAATTTTTGAGAGGTGAAGTTGTTGTAAAATAGGCCTAACTTTGGCACCATCTATCCACACTCTCCCTAAAAAACAAGAAGAAGGAGAGACTCACGTTGCTTTCTATAGGTTGGACTTGTCTATCGCATTGCAGCACATTTTGAAAGCCACCTCTCGGAGGCCTCATCTAACACCATTATTGTGTCATTGACACTATTCCATCTGACTCGAATACAAAAATGACCCCGAATATGTCAAATTTATCACAACTCAATCAATCGATCTACCTTTCAATCCGAGATCTAAATAGATCGAATATTTTCAACTCATTATATACCCACAATATGTAGTCATCGACACCATTATTTCAATTCTGAATATTAATGTGTTGTGTTTTTTCGCAAATGAATAGCGTTAAAAGAGAAATCTTCTCTTTTTTTTGCTAACCCTATGCCTATAATTTGTCGACTATCTTAGAGATTACATAATCGAACACTTTTTTTTTTATTTAGTCATCTTCCAACCCATCATCCATGCACCCATTAGCTGAATCGTCACCCATTCATCACCTGTTTGTTTTTTTTGGAGTTTCACATGTATAATTGGGTCGAGTGAGTCGATCACCTATCAATGATTTCAAGCCCTAGTCCACCTTAGATTATATGTCAATCAATTATATATATATATATTGAATCTCGGAAATTTAATACACCATAAATCAGGGTTTATCTGCACGTCAATAAGGACGTGTATTTGCTAATTTGGAATTGTGGTGTATCTAATAACACCCATACCGAATTGGGTGCAGATGGTACCCGATCGAAACTCGACCCATATATGAAAGCCGATTGATTGGTGTGAATAATGTAGTTGGAATCCGAGGCCGGGAGGAATGAGATAAACTGCAAGGATACAAGAACAAACGAGCTCCGGTGTAGCCGCGAAAAAAGAAAGAACAAACAAAAAGAAAAGAGAAACTGTAATTTTCGTCTACTGTTTTCTGTTGCTTCACATATATATACAGAAACTGCAATAACAACACAAATCAGAACTGACGCCCTTTTTTTTTTTTTTTTTTGCCTGTGATCAGTTAATTAATTGGTTTTGCAAGATCACTCACTTTCTAAACGTCTTTCATCCTTGTTTTCTTGCAATTTGTTTTTTGGTGGTGGGAAGCTTTTGTTTGTGTCATATGTGTGCATTTATTAATTTATGTATTTATTTGATTGATTTGTTGCTTGCTTAACTATGTACAATTGCTAAAGTTTCAACAAAGAGCTTTCTTGTTACTAGAGACTTTAGAGAAAGTGAGATCACTTTCACTGTATAATCCTAGTAAAGAAATTAACTTGTTTCTACCAACATAAAAGTTTAAATAAAAATTAACTATTTGTTATGATAAGAAATTTACAATGTACAAGTTAATTGTTGTCGGTAACTGAAGGATTATGTTAGAATAATTCACATGTTTGGTCCTTAATCTTAAAAGCGATACATTACCTATATTTTGTCACTCCCACACTTATGAAACCCATTGTACAATGGGTTCCTATTTCAATTTACTACATTAAAAAAAAAAAATTTCTTCCTAAAATCATAAAGTAAAACAATTAAACTACAAGTTTTGGGCTCGAAATAAAGGGGATGTCTTCAATTTTTTTATACAGGTAATAATTCGAAAGACTAGACATAACGGTGTTTGTTAAATCGAGAGGGCGCAAAGAACATTAGATGGACAAACTGTCATGATACAACACAAACAAACGAAATCAAGCAGAAATCAAGCCGCTCGAAGTGGAAGACTTGACGAAAGAATGTGAATAGTGAGCTCATGGGCTAGCTCACAGCCGGGGAGATGAAAAGCAGAAATCCACAATTGAACAAAGTCGACTCCTGGGAAGTGCGGACCAGATGACGCCCCCTCCCCCAACACACCTAAATAAGGGATCTTCGTAGACCACAAACATTGTCGTGATCAACTTCATTCTACAGGGCCACATGACTGCTCCTCATCCAGAACTAAACACGCCCTACAAGTTAAACTACAAGAACAAAAAACTAGAAGCCCAAAGACCCAACCGGCATCTAATCTTATGATTTTGAAAGGTACAAAGATTTCTCCAACCACATGCTAGATAAAACACATATAATTCATTAGTCATATTGTCCACATAAACAACTTCATTTGTGTTTTACAATAATTTAGTTTCACTGCCACACTGTTCTCTTAATTTCATCCTTTTTTTGTATTTGGTATTGTATAATTGTTTTTGGATTCACTCCAATCCATCAAGCAACAAATGAGGTAACATCATGTGTACAAAGACTGGTTTTAAAGCACCGATCATGGTTAACTCCCATACTAAATTTAATTAACCACAAAGGGGTGGTTCAGGTCTCCGAGAGGAGAACTTCTAGTTCCACGGAGATTACTATCCCTTTGGAATTGGATGACTATTCTATTTTCAGTGTTTTTTTATCACATTGTTTATAATCCTCCTAGATTGTGTCAACCGTACTTTCCGCTATCTCGGACTTACCACAAGTAAAGACCCGAGAGAAGTGCAAGTGTAAAGACAAAGAGAAATGGGGAGAACAAACGTTCGCCCATTTCTTGTCAATTTAATAAACCAATTTGGGTAGCAGTACTAACGCATCCTCCAAAACCATCCTTTCTTGTACAAGGAGGAACACCAACAACATAGAAACGAAGAGAAACCCGCCGAGAAACCAAAAGCAGACACCATAAGCTTACACAGTCTTAGAGGAGGGAGAACTCATCCCATTAGTTGTACACCACCACCATAGTCAGGATGATATCCAAGGAAACCAAAGGTCACTCGCACCCCTTTGCTATCTGAGAGAAGACAATGACCAGCCTCCCCCGATAGCGGTTCGTACAATTTTTTGGGGATTCTTGTGATTTGAGCCCACATAACAACAATATGATAACCAACTCTGACATATTTTCCTTAACTCTTTGGATATGGGGCAATGGTGTTGATCTAGGGTTTGGAGAAAGGGGTAAAGGGATTATATGCTTCTCCATGTAGGGGCTTTTGCCAAATGTATGGCCAGGGATCTGATTTGATACATATTTTTAAAGAAGACGTCTTCGAGGAATGAGGAGATTGTTGAGATTAATTGATTTTTAGCTATATTTGGTTTATTGGGGAAATCATATTTTGTGATGGTAGACTTAATAAACATTTTATATGAAATGTGTCATTTTAATAAACTTCTAGTATGAGTATTGCGTTTTTATGATCGGATTGGTTGAAATTTATCAATTTAACTTCGATAATATATCCTCCTATGAATAAAAGGCATCACTCAATTTCAAGGGGGTCAATATTTTTAGACCGGGATTGGTTTCGACCTTTCCGATTAGCTTTTTGGTCTTTCTCGGAGCGAAATTTGTACCAAATTGCATACACTGTATGAAAAACCGGGCAACTTCAATGATAATTATTATAATAATAAAGTGGAAGTTACAACAATGGAGTGGTTAGTGTGATAGTGTGGATTGAAGAGAAAGGGAGTGGGTGATGTGACAGGATGTCATGGATTAACTTACAATAGAGATAATTTTTATTGGTGTATTTAATAACAAGGAAGTAGTTGAGGCTGTATGTCCAAAACTCTGTCATATAGAACAGAGACTTCTGATGATACCATGTGAGATGAAAATGCTTTGGTTATTAGAGTAGAAATAGAATTTACTTGTCCATTATAAGTTAGGAGGAAACACTCTTAAACTATTTTTTTAATGGAGTTTTCAACTAGTTGTTGGTGCTATTAGAATGTAGGCTTCAAAAACCAATTAGAAAGGTTGTTGTTATATGCACCTATGACAGGTACTATGTACACTCAGATAGAATGGATCTATGATTCGTTTGACTTACAATTTGACACGTGTTCAATAATCATCACAAAAATTTTAAAAAATAACACAAACGGATCCATAATCTGTTTATACAATTATTTTTTTTCAAAACTTATGAAATTGGGAGGAATATATATAATGCATTATATATAATGCATGCTTAATTGCTTGTTGTACTAGTTTTGCTCAAAAGATCACCCTAAATCACTTATTAGATCAATTATGAGTAGAAGCTTAAGTATTTATTGACTTTTAATGACATATAAATAATCTAATTAATTTTTTAAAATAATAAATTTAAGTTATATTTATATGTTTTGAGATAGTTTTTATAATTAATATCAGTTATGAGTTTAGATAACAACAATTAAGTGTAAAAAAAATTATATAAGAAGTGATGATTTTTTAAAATAAAAATTATTTTGGAGAAATTTTGTAATTAATTTAAATTTGAAGCTCGTTATTTGAATTTGAATATACGCAACAATCTCAAAATTTTACTTGAGCAAAATAAAAATAAAATAAAGTACACCATAAACAATCGATTTCTAAGAATATTTTACAAGTGGTAGCTTCGTTCTTCGCCAGAATCATCAATTTATTGGGAGTAGTTCTGCGTAGGTCATCTTGTTGTAGAGTTTGTTTCTACTTATTTCATTGTGTCTGTTTTCTGTTTTTACTACATGTTTACGCGGTTTCCGTCTATCGATTCATCGACCTCTCGAGAATAAGACTTGCCTTTACTTAATCAAAAAAAAAATTACTAGTGATAGACCGCAATTGAACCTATCCCCTTGGAGAAAACGATTCTAAAAATCGTAAATTAGTCCTTTGATCAAACATTACACCACACAACCAAAACACCAGATCACACACCAACCAAACTCATTTTATTCACAACTGCAAACACCTAAACACGATCCGCTTTCATCCTCTTACTCGCACCATCGAGCAACTGTCGATGAAGAACTCGCTGCTCTTCCGTCATTCCCGAAGTGTCCTTGTATATGATCTGCAGGTCCATCTCCCTTTGCTTCATCTCTAGCTCCTTCCTCTTCATCTCCGCGCGTGTGCTTTTGGACTTCCTCCGTGTGAGAGCTCTGGGGCGCTTTACCCTTCCTCTTTGCTGCATCGGCATCAGAAGTCACACCTGAAGCTTTCGTGTTTGGCGAGGCCCTGTACGCCCCAGACTCGTTCACCTTTGCCCTCTTCAAAGAGCATTCTCCATCCCCTCCTAAGGCATCATCAATCCATCTTGGCTCATCTTTGAGGAGCTGCCATACATGCTCGTGCCTGAAGTCTGCGTTTTCTTCTTCATTATACACTCGATAGGCTTTAAACACGATACCATTCTCATCCAAACCGTCGCTGTGTAGCTGCCACAGTCTGCTGTAACAGCTATGAAACTTGGATACCGCTTTGTTGACATTGGCCCAATGTTTCCGCAAATTCCTCAATCCTCGCTTCTTTCCACCTCGTTGATGCATCCAGAAGTAGGCCTCTATCTGACTCCAAAAGGGCTTCACTCCTTGATCCTTCGAAAAGTTGAGCCATGCCCTAGCAAGAAGCTTCTCTTCTTCATGGCTCCAACGGCCCAATTTCGTAATAGGACCGTCAGCTGAAACAGCCCTCACATCATCAAGCAGCACGAGGCTCTCGGTAAAGGGCTTCATATGGAGCATAGCCACATCTCCACGGTCCTGAATAGTTAGCTCTGAGACATTGTGAGTTGCAGGATCGAACCATGACAGTTTGCCTGAATTGTACTCAATCAAGATCCTGCCATTGCTCCCAATGCTCTTAACCCTAATCGGATTGTTTATTCCGTCACCAGAGATCACACATTGCCTGGTCCAGGAATCAACCATATCATACTCCGTCATCACCCATAGGCAAATGTTAGGGTTTTGCAGTTCAAACAAAGCAAGAAACCCACACCAGGCTGCAATCGCCACATCTGTCATCCTCTTGTCTTTTAGATCAAAAGGCAGTTTCAGAACCCTAAATTTCTCAGTTCGCAGATCGAATCCTACAATCGTTGAATCATGTGCAAGCCAGTGAACAACTCCGTTCAAATACGCCTGGCGAGGGAAAAGGAGAGGGAGTTTGGTAGCTTCCGGATTCAAATCAATCATTGACCATGAACGAGTGCTAAGCCTGTAGATCTGAGCATAAGGATCAGTAAAACCGCAATCAACCCTAACGGCCTTATAATCGTTAGCCGAAGGGTCGAATCCGAACCCGAACTGAGGGGAAGTCGAGAAGGTGGATGGACGGGGGAGATCTAGGGATTTTCGAATCGCCGGATTCCAGAAAATCAAATCGCCCTGATTCATCAGACAGACTAATCCATTGACAGACCCTAGAATTCGGGGGGCCGCATGAGTGATCAGCGGCGGGGGATCGAATTGGGCGATCTGCGTCAAGGAATCATCGTCGTAGTTTAGAGTGTACCTTGCGTTTGCGGAGGGCCCGCCGTGCAACTGGCAGCGGCGGACGAGGAGAGTGCGGCGGCCGGCGGTGGATTGATGGTCGCGGTGGGAGGAGATGAAGAGAGGGGTGGCGATGAGAGAGCGCCATAATCTGCAAACACGACGGCATCGGAGGAGCGACCCGACTGGCAGCCTGATGAGGATACTGACCAGTAGCTCTTGGGGGAGATCGGGAGCGATTGGCTGAATTTCTTGAGCTTCGTTATCGGGATAACAATGGAGGATTGACGCCATTGGACTATTGGAGAAGAGGGTGAAGAAGGTAAGAGATTGGTTTAGCTATGAATGAATGAAAAAAGATGGTTAGAAAAATCTGCAAGGGGTTGACTGTTGACTTTGTTTTTTGTTGTAAAATTTTGTTTTAATTTTTTTTAATTACAGTATCAAGATTAGCATCAAATTTCATTACATTATCAACAATTGGTAAATCTCACTCGATATCCCAAACTGGTAAATATATAGATAAGGTGGGAAAATCCCAGCTTATAAAAGAAATAAGATCATATCAAGAGTCTATGTAAGACGAGAATTGTATACCCAAAAGACAAAACTATCCTAATATAATATAATACCTAATATATGAGATCATAACAAATCGGATATCTCAGTCTATGTAAGATGAGAATTGTATACCCAAAACTACCCTAATCTAATATAATACCTAATATATGGGATTATAACAAACCGGTTTATTAGATATCTCTGAAGAGACTGGTAAATCTCACTCGTCTTTTGTGAAATTAACATGATGCTTAACAAGATTATAAAAATGCATGCTTCAATTGATCATTAAATCATTAAATTTTCATCTTCAATCTAGAGCTTTGGGTTTTAATTTGAAATAATGCATTTGGATAGTGGTATAAGCTTTTTATTGAAATTGTTGTATGAAAAAATAGTAAATTTCACAATTTGGGATGGGATTGCATATTATGAGCTAACACGTGCCAAATTTTATTAGAAGTGTAAAAAATGAGGTTTACATCAAGGGTAAATGTATAATGGTCCTTATTGATATGTAAGATTTTAGATTATTAGACCTAGGGGTGGGCACAAATCCCGTAAATCCCGGGCCCGTCCCGGTCCCGTCCCGATCCCGGTGGGATTTGGAAAAAAAATAATGAATCCCGTCCCGGTCCCGTCCCGCAAAAATTATGCGGGACGGGACGCGGGACGAGCATTTCATATCCCGCAAATCCCGTCCCGTCCCGCATAATATATATATATATATATTATATTATATAATACAAAGTATATCAGTGTACATGTATATATACAATATATATAAACAGTGTATATATATACTAATATACACACTGTATAATCTTGGTATATATATACACCTTTGTTTACAGTATACATTTGTATACACTTATATATTCAAACGTATACACCTACATATTAATTTATAAGAATGTATATATACTGTATAATTATATATATAATGTGAAGGAAAATCATAAAACAAAAAATATTATAAATTTATATAGGTTACGTCTTTAAAAACCGCAAAATATATAGGAAATTTAGATTTTTTATACTGTTTTTTATTTGAGGGACAAGGCCCGTCCCGTCCCGTCCCGTGAGGGACAAGGCCCGCGCGGGATTGAAAAAAGAGTAGTGAATCCCGTCCCGATCCCGTCCCGCAAAAATTACTCGGGACGGGACGCGGGTCGACCCCCATCCCGTCCCGTCCCGTCCCGCGCCCACCCCTAATTAGACCATTTTTAATGGTTGTCTATAAATGTATGTTTTTTAAAATACTTTTTGGGTTTTATGAGTTGATTTTGAGGCGTTTTTCCCTATGTGTATAACAGTATAAACTTTTATAAAAGTTAAAGACAATTTCATTAGTTCATTTCTAATTTAATTTAAAAAATATTTAAAAAATACACATTTTACCAATAAAATAAAATAGAAAAAAGTGATGTATATTTTTAGTAAATAGGTATATTTTATCTAAAATCATTGTGGAGTGTGAAATACAAGTCCTAACCTATAAATATAACTACCATCAAAGTTGAGATATTGCATCAAAGTTGAGATATTGCTGGAATTGACCCATTTTCTTAAAGAGTGAGAGTGTTTGGATTACATGACATAATGTATTGCAGTAAGTGTATAATGGAATGCTGTTGGGATTCAACCGCACCTTAAATATATATGAGAGGGAAATAAAATTATACTCCATCCGTCCCACAATAATTGTCTTTAACTATTCATGCACGTTTTCTTAAGAAGCTAAAAACTATATAAAATATCAACATTTTATTAAATATTTTTAAATAATATCATACATATTACTAGTAAGTATAGAATTATTTTTAAAAATTAATTTTAAAAAATGAATATTTTATATAGTTTTTAGCTCCTTAAAAAGCGTGCATAAATAGTTTAAAGACAATTATTGTGGGACAGATGGAGTACTATATTAAAATGTAGAAAAGTGCATCTCTAACTAATATCATGAAACTAAAATTGACATGTTATATATCTATCATAAGAATAAAACTAATACATTTCTCTTGCCATTTCATGATTTTAAAAATAAAATCACCATAATATAATAAATTAATATTATAAAATTAAATAAAATATTAATAAAAGTTAGCATAAGATTAGAAAGTTATAATTTTATTAGCTGAAAAATCTACAATTAATGTGGTGATAAGACCTTATAAAAATGGTTCTCATTATAACTTACAAGAATACATTGGCACTTCGTTCCCAATTTTAGTAGTATGTTGTTCATAACTTCATATAAATGGTGGCATACACGCCCATAATCCAAAATCCATAAGCTACTTCCTATTTTTAGAGTTAATTAGATTATTTTTTAATTTTTTTTTGCGAGAGACAAGTCCCATCCCGTGAGGGATAAGGCACAGTGGAATTTGGATAAAAAAACTCAATCCAGACCGATCCCGTTCCACAAAACATACGCAGAACGAAACGTGGAATTACTCAAATTTTGTCCCGTCCCATGCCAAATACTAGGAGTGGGCATGGGAAAGCTATTCAAAATTTTAATAAAACTCAAAACTTTAATAATTTAAAGATGAAAATTATTTGTTCAACTTCAACAATTGTAAACTCGTTTTTGTACATGTTAATTGCTGTTCATCGGCCTAAAACCGAACCGAACCGAAAATCTCAAAATTTCAAATCGAAAGCCGAACCGAAAGTATTAGGTTCGGTTCGGTTATTTACCGGTTCAGTTTGTGTTCGGTTCGGTTTTAGCCTAATTGAACCGAATTCATAGTTAGGGTTGTTCATTGGCCTAAAACCGAACCGAACCGGACCAAACCGAAACCGAAAATCTCAAAATTCCAAGCCGAAAGCCGAACCGAAAGTATTAGGTTTGGTTCGGTTATTTACCGGTTCGGTTTGTGTTCGGATCGGTTTTAGCCTAATTGAACCGAATTCATAGTTGCATAATAAACTTGCAAAATCTGTAAAACTTGCAAATAGTTGCTAAGTTGCATTTGCATACTTGCTAAGTTGCAAATAATACAAATACAGTAATAAGTAATAACAATCCAAATATCTATTTTATGTGATAAAACATTAAAAAAACATCTAAGTTGCAAATAATACAAATACAGTAATAAGTTGCTAAGGCTGTAGACATAAGTTTATATTTTTATGTGATAAAATATTAAAAAAACAATATGTTTTATATGGATTATATATTTATAAGTTTTATAAAATCATAAAATTATAAACCTTTGATAAAAAAAATTAAAAATTAAAAAAAAATCGGTTTAACACAAACCAAACACAAACCGAAAATTGGGAAATTCTCGAACTGAAAGCCGAACCGAAAAACATCGGATCGGTTCGGTTTGTGTTGGTTCGGCCCAAAATTTCGGTTTGGGCCGAATCATGCACAGCCCTACATGTTATATCGAAATTTAATCTCCATAACCAAATTGGGTGATCCACTTAAAAACCCCAATTTAAAACATTCATAGTTTCATCACGCAAAAAGCCCTAAACACTAACCACACTCCCTGCATTAAACCCTTTCAAGGTGATCAACAAACCAACGAACTCTTATCATTTTCTTCGTGGGTTATCTACTCAATCAACCAACCTCCCATCGAAAACCCGGCAAGCATTGCATTTTCGCAACACAATACATACACTCGCTACATTTCGCATTCTCTCCATCTCTGAGAAATCAGCCATGGCCACCCGAGTCCTCGTCCTCCTCGCACTCATTGCAGCTGCGGCCTCCCAGGAAACAGCTTCGGTCAACCAGACCGAGCTGCTCTTGGCCATGTCCGACATGAGAAGTAAGTACTACTTCGGATTTGTCATCCTCCTCAAGCTTCTCAACACCAGCTCCATCCCTCTAAAGAACGGGGACATCACATTCTTGGTACCTGATGACCGGGAACTGTCAGAAGTAGCTGTTGGTGCCGAGCATCTCCAGGAGTTCGTCCTCAGCCACACCATCCCCTCGGCTCTGCCATTTGGAAACCTCCTTCGGTTCCCCTCAGGAACTCTCGTACCCTCCAGTGCATCCAGCAGGGTGCTTTCGTTTACCAACAGTGGGAGATCAAGCCTGGTCATAAACAATGCCAAGGTGGTCAGGCCGAATCTATGCAACACAACTAACCTGATCAAGTGCCATGGCATCAGTGCAGCTCTAACATTTTGAGACGCCTACCGTCACTGCCACCTGTCTACTGCAACTTATGCACCAAGCTCGACGAGGAGCTAGAATGATCTTACATGTATAATAAGTGTTAGAATGCTTATGTATCGACTATAAAAGAGGACTACTCTCCATTTCCAAAACCTCTCTTTTCAACAGGATTCTGAACTCAAAATCTCTTTTATACCAAAAGCAACCGAAAACAAACTACAGGTGAAAATACAACGTACCCAGGTAAAATTCGAGATAAATAAAAGACATCAGTACATTACCACCAAAATTACAAGCCTTCAACACTAATTCAATTTCATCAATACCTGTTTTTCGTTGTTTCTGGGGTTGGGAAATGAAGAAGATAAGCAAACAATTACACACTAAGGATCAAGGCGATACTGTGCTTCAACAGTCAGGTCTGAAATGACTGTAACTTCTATGCTGAACGCATTCTTTGCTGTACCCGGTTCCTTGATGTCTTGGTAGACCACCAGAACCCTGGAATAGCACCCAGTTCAACTTGATCCTTCTTCAAATATGTAGGAACTGAACAAACAAACATTTCATAAAGGCGGATAAAAAAACAGCCTCAATCACTCAATCAGTTCCCTCAGGTGCAGCGTTTTCTACAGGTTTAGTCTTGCTAATGATCCCCTTGCCAAAATACTCAGCAATCACGGAAAACCCATCTTTTGAATTCTTGACTTTCTGAAAGAATTGGTTTTGGTCTTTGGAGTTTTGCTCCAAACTACGCTTCATCTCCAAGACGGATCTGTACTCAGGAGCGCATTCTGGGCACTCCTTCTCGTTGTCACCAAGGCATCGCTGGTGGAATGAGTGCATACACATGAAATGGACCGCTGGAAGGTCAAGAGTGAACGTGCATGCAGTGCACTTGCTTAGCTGAAAGATTCTTGCATTCGTCCTCATCTCCTGAATTTCTTTTCTCATTGCCGATGTCTCTTCCTGCACAGAGAACATAATCAATCTCGTGTACAATTACTACAGCATTTTTTCCTAAATGAAGAATTCTAATGAAAGAAGTAATCCTTTGGGGGGCATAAATTACTACAGCATTCGTCCTAAAATTTTGTTTTAGCTTCTTTTGATATGGTCACTGTTAAATGTGGTCAATTCAAGAAAACATGCTATGGTTTGTGATGCTATCATAAACTATTCTTCTTGGCACAAAAGTAAAAAAAACTGGTACAGAAGTGGACACGGAACATTAGAGCAATAATTTGAATGGAAAGTACCACTTCAGTAAGTATTAATCCTTAAGAGCATGTATCCTGAAAATATTGATCAAACTTGCAGAATAAATGGAGCAAGGTAAGGCAGTTAGATGCATAAAGAAGAGTTTTCTATATCCCAAAGACATGAATCCATTTGAAATGAATTCTTTCTTCACTAAAGTTTACTCATGGTCTTGGGCCTTGGTTCAGGTAAGGGTCACGCATGCAGAGATAAATATCTGAGATAAAGCCTGGTCTGAACATCTAACCATGAAAAATGTGACCTTTAAGCGTATGATGTATCTGTAACAGGTTATGGAAATATACCTTAGCCCAAAAAGTAAGATGTGTTGAAGGCCTACAAGAAACTATTAGACATGATCATGTGCTTTTGAATCCTATAGAAGATATGGCATTGAGGTAGTCAGGTAGAGCTGATGGATTGCAAATAACTCATGCAGCTAAGCTGATGGGCACATAGGGAAGACTAGGTTTTAGTTTTGGATGGTCCATTAAAATTGAAAAGTTTTATTTCCATCAATCCTATATTGATAACAAAAGTTACGTGTTTGCTTGGATTGGAAAAATATTTTTTTTATTAAAGCAAATTCAGTAAATATTTCTAAAATGACTAAAAAGTTGTGTCGCTTCCAAAGTGCCAAAGAAGAAGTAAAAAACAACGTAAACGACCATAGAGCTGAAACTAAAGAAGAGATATGACATAGAAACTCACCTGATACTTATCAATGGCCCGTCTGTCATCCTCAATCAACCTGGACTCCTGCTCAAGCTTCCGGGCAATGTAATCCTTAATGACAGACAAAGTGAGGCATGGATTTTGAGACAAGGTTTGAAGAACAACTATGGGAGGCAAAATGTCATCCCTTTCAATGTAGGTCAAAACTTCCTTCACTTCTTTGGAGCAATCTTCTCCAAGTTCACCAAAATATTTAAGCAGATCTGCCCAAAGTGAGGCGTCTCCACCCTTGCCAGAATCTCCTAGCCTCTTGCAACATGCAATCAAACCCTCATGGTCATGGGCTTGCATGTAGCAAGCAATAACCTCCTTGTAGAGTTTCATTTTCTCGTATAAAAACAGAAGTCCATCCTTAAAGGTATTCATTTCACATAGGATTATGGCAAGATCAATATCATACTGTGGCTGCTCCTGATCGGAAGGCCATGCATTTCTAAGCAACTGCAATCCCTTCTCGTGTCTTTTAGCACAATCCGCCTCATCAGCAATTAATTTTCCATTTGACACAGAGGCTCCCATTGACCTGCTTGTTGATTCACTATGATAGCCATTGGAGGTACTCATTGAGGGGAAGGCCAAATCATTTGACAGATACAACTCCAAGAGGGTGTTGTGAATTTCCACCTGAGCAGGAGATTCCTTTACCTTCTCAATGTATCCCTCAAAAAATGTCATTAGGGATTCCGGATGATGCACAAAAATGTTGAGAAAATCGACAGGGGATGGCAAAACTGTTAAAGAACCTCTTTTTGCAGGTTTATCCTCCTCTGTGCACAACTTAAGCAGTATACGTATAGTCTCTTCTGGCTTATGTTCTATGAGAATTTTTCCATACTCCTTTACTGTCATCCCAGCTTGGTTTGGTTCTAAGCTGGAAATATACTGTAGAGCTTCGTCATATCTTCCAAGATCTTCAAGCAGAATCTTCAGGTAAAGCTCATGCCTGCCAGCCTTTTTGGCAACAAACATTGCATGCTCATGATAATTAGCAGCACGACAGACCCTGATGACAGTTTCAACATCAAACTTATGCTCCCCACCGCCATCACTTCTGATGAAGAAGTTGAGCTTTTCAACATCTTTCAACTTGGTGTAGCAATTCAACAAAAGAGTAGTATGGTCCTTGTAAGCAACACCCTTCTCATGTAGTTTCTCCAAGTAATTAGTTAAGTTATGGATTCTTTGGGCATCCAGAAATTTCTGGATCACATATGAAGGTTCAAGGTAACCAATGGTGAGGATGTATTGGGCCATTGCCTCGTCATAGTCTTGCTTGCCATATAAATGATCACCATATTTTCTTAAGACTTCAGCAGTAGCAGCCGCATCCGCTTGCTGACTTTGAACAAGATTGATAGCTACGGTGTAGAGATTCTTCTTGAAAAGTAAATCTAGCTTGCTCTCCATGTCCTTCTCCCCAACACAGAGAGCTGACTTATCACTCATGAGAAGAATTATATTACCCCATTCACAGAGCACATGTGATACTTCATCAACCACCATACTGTGTGCAATTAAGCGGTTCTTTAAGTCATAAACATTGAAAGTATTTTTTCCATTTCTTTGATCTGCAACTACACAAAACAGATATCCTCGGAAGCAACCAACAAATTTCTTCTCTCCCTCAAACGCCCAGCAAGGACCACGACCGTCATCTTCATAGAAATAGACAGCTTCAGGTCGCCCAATTATTAGTTCCTGAGAATAGGCCAACCTTGTTTAAGTTTGATAACTAAAAATGCATGTAAAATTCCATTATATGATACAGAAAAAGAGTGCTGATAATTTCAATAGCATACCGAGCGATCACTCATTGCAACACCATTAACATGGCATCCAATATGATCCAGCGTTTCCTTTCTGAATGGCTGGTGTTGTAAGTTGAACAAGCTGACAGAGGATGGGGTTACTGCAAACAATTGAAGAGCTTGGCCATCAACTCTGAACCCTAGGCCTGTAATGGCACAAAGATTCTTGTCTGAAGCAATATCCACCTGAAGCTGAAAACGGGTAATTCTCTCGCGCGCAATATCTCCTTTAATACAGTAAATGCTACCATTGTCCAACCCAATGGCTATGAGTAATATTGGTGGGGATTCCTCCAGAACCAAAAACGATGTTACCTGAAAGGATAACAGAAGCTGTTTCTCCGGATATGTAAAGTAAAACGTCCATCTGGATGTACAAAAGTATAATGCAGTACCTTCGCTTCTGGAAACTGGTTGGTAAATACACGTAAGGTCTGTATGCATTCAGGGATTGTTCTGCTTGTACTTTCAGACTGTGTCTTATCAAGATCAAACACTTTCAGGCAAGTGGGTGATATCTGTGGTGACATTTGCTCATCTTCGCCAATGGTAATAAGAAAATTGCGTTGCTGTTCAGTAAAGAAAATAACAGCTTTCCCTCAATTCAGAATAAAAAATTTTGGTTAAAAAGTTCTAATGAAGTTAATAAGAAAGATCTGAAGCAGCAAAAAAATAATAGAAGACGGTAAAGTTCTACATGTGCTAATTGATTTTTCCTTCCATTCTTTGTGACTGTTAGTCACTAATTTCCAACAACATAAACATAAAAAACCTTAAGTGCAATTATTTGAAGCACCATTTAAGGGCAGGTAGATATGAAGGGCCTGGAATTGGATCTTTTAGTTCAGTTATTTTCTCCCATCGAATTGTATACTGATTGCACGGTTGATAATGGAAGCTATTTGAACTACTGAAGCACTATAGATCATATCCCCAAAGTGGTAGAAGAGATCATACACAGTATAACAATCAAAATGGCGAATACTGTGTGGAAGTAAATTCTGAAACTCAAAAGGCTAAGGGTTATGACAATAAAAAAGAAAAATGGTTTCTTTGTTCCAAGTAGATAATCTCTGGTTGGATAGTGCAACTGAAAACCGTCATATACACAGGTTCACAAACAGCGATTCCCTTCCAAACAAATATCTTCCATGATTCAGACCATCAACTTCCTACTCCCTATTAATCAGTTCCAAATTATAGCGGCAGAAGCCCAAATACCACCACACATCCTGAAAAACCAATCTTAATCTTTCCCCTTCCCAAAGTCTCCGGCTTTCCGCGCAATCAAACACAAAATCACTACCAAACCACATTCATTCCGATTGCTCAAAGAAAAAACGGGGAGAGAAAGGGAGAAAGATTGACCTTGAGCTGCTGGAGAAAGAGAACCGAGAGAGAGTGAGCCGAGAAGTCGTAATTGAACTTAAGGCCGCGATCGAATAGGCTAACAGTTCCATCGTCGCATCCAACGGCGACTTTGCCTCGGCCACTGGAAGAACAGTTGATCTCCCCCTTGATCTCCTCCGGGATATTGCGTTTCCCACCGTACTTCTCTTCGAAGAACTCGAATTTCCTCCATTGGTACATTCTTCCACCAATCCACCTCCGGGTGGATGGAAATTTCTCCGAATTGTGATTTTTAGGGATCGGAGGTTTCTCCGGCTGCACGATCACTCGCCAGAGAGAGAAAGAGAGAGACTCTGTCGATTTGCTAAAGCTCCGGAGGTAAGAGAGGGGAGACGGGAGAGATGCGACAACAGAAATCGGACAAAAGTCTATAGGCCAATTTTAGATATAAGCCCAATAGTTTGGGCTTTTTGGCCCATAACTTTCTTCCAGATCCAGGTTGGAGCCCAATATGATTTTTTTTAAAATAAAGTATTCCGGTGGCCTCAAACGAAGTTGCCGCCATCCCTACATATTAGGTCTGGAAATCACAAAAAAAAGGGTTGGAAATCATCCGTGGGTGACCGATTCACCCGATTCGATTATTAGGGTGAAAACCCGAAAAAAACCGGGTGATGGGTCGAGTGAAATGGGTGATGGGTCGGGTGATGAGTGATATAGTTTCCACCCATTACCCGACCCATCACCCGACCCATTACCCGATCCGCTTAACCACCCGTTAGCCCACCCGATTATTATAAAAAAAAACGCTAGTGTATAAATAATATAATTTAACATAACTAAAACAATATATTTCTCATTTTCTACCTCTAGTTTCTCCATTTTTCAAGTGTTCTTGTTAAAAAAGGTCTAAAAAATATATATAAACTTGCATTATTTAACTCCATATCTTTTTAAAATTTCGTTTATTTGTATTGCATATATCGATAGAGTTTAAACAATTTGGCTCTTTTCAACGACTTTGTTAGCATTTACTGTATTAATCCATGATTAACCAAATCGTATGTTTTCAATTTGTCATGAGATTTATAACAATAATCCTCTTTATACAAAGATATTAAAGAAATGAGACATGAGTCAGATTTCTAAGGACATAGTTTTTCTATACTTTTTTAATTTATTTTAAATCTAGTAACCAGGTTAAATTCATCTCATTTAGTTTGATATATTAACCTTCAAATACTAATTTTGTAAGTTAAGGATAGTGATATAATGTATGAATAAGTCTTTTATTCATTTAGTAAGATTCATACGTTGACATGGTTTAAAAAATTATCGAATATGAATGATTTTTGGGTATTTCTTATGACTCATTTTCTTTAAATTTCCTTCACCTGATTAACCACCCGATTCACCCGACGGGTCGGATGATGGGTGAAATATTAGAAGAGTGGGTGATGGGTCGGGTGAAATTTTTTTGTGATGGGTCTGGTGAAAAAATGGGTCCAACCATCCATCACCCGACCCATTTCCACACCTACTAGTACATATGATGTTTGTTGTAGTTTTATGTACATTTTTGTAGTGATATTATATAGTTTTAAATAAAATATAAAATTTTATTTTAATTAGCTTTTAAAATGTAAGTTTTTCAACAACTATTTATTCAAGCTTTTCAGAGTTTTTAATTTTTATTCACAAATTTTCATTGGCTATCAAACTTTATTCATTAGGTTTACCAAACATCATACTAACTTATTAACAAATATTAAACACAAATAATTTTATCAACTTCAGCTACCCAATCAACTTCAGCTACCCTTTTACCGAACAAAGCCAAAAAAAGTCAATTATACATATAAGTGATTCTAAATGATATCGATGTGAGTCTAGACTGGGCCGATTATTGGGCGGTGCAAACGGTCTGTTTGCACAGGGCCCAAATTTGTTGGGGACCCAATATATAAAAAAATCTATATACTATATTAAAAGAGAAGCATTTATGCCACATGTCCTCTCCATGTTGAAAGTTATTTTTGAAAAATTATTTACATAATATCATTTATTATGGCAACTACATTTTCTAATATTATTTTTTGTGGAAAATTTTCTAATATTAATTACCCAATATTATTTGATGTTACATTTTTTAACCATCTATATACTATATTAAAAGAGAAGCATTTATGCCACATGTCCTCTCCATGTTGAAAGTTATTTTTGGAACATTATTTACATAATATCATTTATTATGGCAACTATATTTTCTAATATTATTTTTTGTGAAAAATTTTCTAATATTAATTACCCAATATTATTTGATGTTACATTTTTTAACCATCTATATCTATATACTATATTAAAAGAGAAGCATTTATGCCACATGTCCTCTCCATGTTCAAAGTTATTTTTGGAAAATTATTTACATAATATCATTTATTATGACAACTATATTTTCTAATATTATTTTTTGTGGAAAATTTTCTAATATTAATTACCCAATATTATTTGATGTTACATTTTTTAACCAATGGGATTAATTCAAATCTTTTATCTTTCACTATTTATTATTTAATTTTCTCTTTATCTCTTTAACCCAATTGTATTTTTTCGATTATTTTTAGCACACATTTACTAATCAATGGGTTTAATTCAAAATATTGTATTAAATTTAATGTCTATGATTAATTTATATCTAAATATTATTTATAAAAAAAACCGCAGCATGGTGCGGGGATCGTACTAGTTAGTATATATATAAAAACGTGTCCTGTTAAAACAATTAGCATAAAGTGGTGTAGTAGTAATTGTTTTGCCGGGAAAAGCAATAGTCCCTACCCCTCTTCCAATACACTCTACTCCAGATTATTTTACTTTTTGACCCTACTCCCCCCACTTCCGTTCCAATCAATGTTGGTCTTAATTTTTTTTCCCTTTAATTACTTAAATTTAATTTAATCATTGTGTTATTACCATGGCTTTTAGGATCGAGATCCTAATGTAGGATCGATGCAAGGGTCTAGGATCGGATCGTAGGATCGGATCGTAAGATCCTAGTAAAAAGTGAAAATCAAATAAAAAATCAAACATAAATAAGTCATACCAAACAAATACCTTAATTTTTAAACAAAACTAGTCATTTCCTCCTTTAAATAAACTAACTAACATATGCCAATAATAACTCCTTAGCATTCATAATTGGTCAAGGATAATATGCCAAAAGGTATAATATGATACTTAAAATGTTTAAATAAGTCACTTAACATCCATAAACCAAACTAAAAATTGTCTACGAAACAAGATTAACAAAAAATAAAACCGCACATCACATGATTGTTTCTGGTATGTCATATGTGATAGGTGCTAACACTAGTAGACATTAGAAATTCCTCCTCTCATCTCTAGTTTGTAATGTCATCATAAACAATTTCAGCATCTCTCTCAATTAAATCATCAACATCATCACCATCTTCACCATCATTTATCTCGATAGCTTCATCTTCACTACAAGTTATTATAGGTTCAGCATTACCACCACCAATACCACTTCCATGGGTTGATTCATGGGTGCCACTTTCAACATTGTCACCTATGCAAATTCAAATAAGGAAAACATAAATATATAAATACTTATGTATTGTAAATTTGTAAGTTTAAATAAACGTAAACTCGTAAAGGATAAATGAGAAAGAGTACATGGAAAATAGTGATTACGTCTAGAACTTGAATAAGTATCCTCGTCTTCGGTGCATAAGGCTTTCCCAATGACAGCTTTCCACTCCTTTGTGAGGGGTGCAAGATCTTCATTAGCCCCTTCGGTTAGCCACTCATCATCCGAGGATATGTCCTCCAATTCCAAGTTCAAATTATATGACGACTCAGTTTTCCGTGTTTTCTGATGTTGCTTATTCTTTAATTTCAAATTGTGCATCACATAAACTAAATCATTTAGTTTATCTTGCCGTAGACGATTTCTCCTTTTTGTGTGCACCTAATAATATAAAAGTTGCTTAAGTAATGTAGTAGACTACTAGACTATAAGCAACTCGGGAAGGCCATTAAAAATTACAACATGATATTAATTACAAGATAGCTTACCATCTAAAACACACTCCAATTTCTCTCACAACCAGAAGAGCTGCAAGTTAAGCTTAAAATTCTTATAGCAAATCGGCTTAGCTCTGGACATTTAGCATCATAAGAATCCCACCATTCAACTGCATGAATTGTAGACATTCAATTATTATTTTCCTAGTTATAAATTGAATAATGAATGAATATACACATCCAAGCAATACAAGATACACCTGACCTGGGGGTTTTGTAGTTCTTGTGTCGATAGCTAGTTCATAGCCAAAAAGACCCCTTGCATTTTTGAAGTCGTCCATTTGCATATCAATCTTCACCCTTTCAATTCGATCTGGAACCATTCTTTGCAAGCATTCATACAAAACAACCTTGATTTCTGGATCTGGATTGAATTCAGAGCTATAGTGAAAATTTGGATTTAGAAAGTATCCAGCTGTGTGCAATGGTCTATGCAGCTGAGAACCCCAACGCTCATCAATTATATCCAAAATCGGCTTGTACCTATGTAAATAAAAAATAGCTATGAGTAAAATCAATGTTAAATTACAGAAACAGAAAAAATCAATACTGAATTACAGAAATACAAAACTGAAATCAGTATTGAAATACAGAAATTAAAAAGAATCAGTAATGAATTACAGAAATGAAAAAAAATACAGAGATGAAAAAAATCAGCGTATAAACACTGAATTACAGAAATAAAATAACTATTGAATAAAAAAATCAGTTTTTCAATTGAACCAACATTCAACTGAATTACTGATCTCATTTATGAATTACGAAAACAAAAAAATTATAGAACTGAATCAACGGAACTGAAAAAAATAGTGATGGCAGAACTGAAATCAGTGTTAAATTACAGAAGCAGAAAAAATCAATACTGAATTACAAAAATACAGAACTGAAATCAGTACTGAAATACAGAAATTAAAAAAAAATTAGTACTGAATTACAGAAATGAAAAAAAATATAGAGACAAAAAAAATCAGCGTATAAACACTGAATTACATTAATAAAATAACTACTGAATAAAAAAAAAATCAGTTTTTCAATTGAATCAACATTCAATTGAATTACTGATCTCATTTCTGAATTATAGAAACAAAAAAATTATAGAACTGAATCAACGAAACTGAAAAAAATAGTGATGAAAGTTTTTCAACACTTACAGTTTTTCATCATTATCGAAGTTTGCTTTGATCTCATTTCTTGCTTGTTCCATTGCATGATAAATGAATCCCGTGACTGGTTCATCTGAATCCACCTTTCGCAGCACCTTGACAAGAGGGAGAGATGCTTTCAAACATGTCTCAATTCCCTTCCAAAAACTACGCGCATCAAAAACATATGCTTGCACTCTTTTCCCTTCAATTGTCTTAGCAAATTTACTTGATAGCCACTTCTTTGAGTTAAATAAAGACACCAAAGCTCCTCTTTGCTCATTGAGGGATTTCAAAGTCAAGTAGGAAGTAGCGAGTACGTTATTTTTTTAATTATCCTTTTCAAAAAAATCATCTAGTGACACTAAAATTAAAAAGTATATATAACATTATTTTCATGTGATAAAGATTTTTTATAACATCATTTATGTCATATACAATAAATACACGTGAATCACTACAAAATAAAATATATTTATGATTGTAACAAGCAGGAAAAGAAATGCCTAATTTTAATTATCGCACCGGGTCTCCGAATAGTGGCTAAGATATGTAACCTTATCTGTCAACAAATTATCTGCCAACAAATTACTATCGCAAAATATGTGAGTGGCTAAGATATGTAACCTTATCTGTCAACAAATTACTATCGCAAAATATGTGAGTGGTAATAATCGTGACAAAGGATAACAAACACTAAAACACTCATGTGCCCGGATAAGGGTGCCTAAAATAATCACCTCAAGTAGCACTTGCAAGTATCATTGAATCAGTTAATCACATTACGGTTTTCTCTCTCTATTTCAATTCGGTTAAGTCCTAGTTTTTTTTACAGAAGAATATATAAAATATATAGTTCATCTATTTACCAAAATATTTCATTTTAATTTCTTCCACAATTTTTAAAGAAGCCTATAAATATATTATTATAGATTAATTTTTATTGTAATTCTATTTTTTTTATTTTATTAAAAATTATAACTAAGAGCACCCACAATTAGACCTGTCAAACGGGTCATTCGGGTCGGGTTCAGGTTGGGTCACTTCGAGTTCCGGGTAAAACGGATTCCGGGTATATCCGGGTTGCCTCGAACCTGGATTTGACCGGGTTTCAGATCATTTCGGGTCGATTTCGGGTTTGCCAATTTTTTCCTTTTTAAATTAAAAAAATCATGATTTGATAATTTTGCGATAATTTTAAAATTCTTAAATTAAAAGACGTGATTCATAAGTTCTAGTGCTTGTAATTATATACTATATTCGATCCAAAATATTTGATTTTTATTATTTCTCGTAATTTTTAGTAAATGTAATAATATATAAAATATCAAAATTTTAAATAATTTTTTAAAAATAATTTCATGCAATTAGTAATAAGAATAAATTTGTTTTAATATTTTAATATTTTTTAGAATTTTTATCTTTTTAAAAAAATGTGTTGAAAAATAAAAAATCAAATACTATTCTCGGACGGAGTATTACACAATACAAATAAATATAAAAGTTGATTTGAAAATGAAAGATCAAGTGATTGTAATTATAAAATGTAATAAATTGGAATTTCCATAAAAAAAATTAATCACATATAATTATAAATCAATCGGGTAAATCGGTCAAAATTATCGGGTCACCGGGTCGAAACCCAGATTACCCGAAAAATTTATGGGTTTTCGGATTCGGGTAAGAAAAAATTTTCGAGTTCGGGTCGGAAAATTTCCGGGCGTTCGAGTCGGGTTGACCGGATCGGATTGTGTTTTGACAGGTCTACCCACAATAGTTATAGGGTGTCTTAGAATTTTTTTTTAAAAAAAATCAGAAAAAACTATAAAAAAAATTGAAGGATATTTGCATTGGGAGATGGATGAGTTAATGGAAGACGAAACCCCTTTTGCATTAGTTCTAACAAAGCATTTCACTTTGTTTTATGCTTTATTTTTTATTTTTTATAGACTGTTATTTTTTTTTTTTTTTTGACGCAAAATAAGGATTAGGTTGGGTCGTCCGTAGCGGAGACCCTTCCTAGCGCGTCCTTCCGGACGAGAACTTGCAGTTCTGTGACCTCCTCAAAGCAGTCGTCGGCAGGGCATGCATGGGCACTTCTCGCGAGATAGTCTGCCACAACATTAGATTCCCTGAAAATATGACGAATAGCTACATTAGAAAAGGACGAAATATCCATTAAAATATCCGATTGCAGAAGTTCAATTTCCCAAGGGCACTTCCAATCCCCTAATAAAGCTTTTATGACCACTAGGTTGTCACCTTCAATCTGTAATTTAGTGAGAGCTAATTGTTTGGCACGCTCAATGCCCTTCTTAAGGCCTAAGTTCTCAGCGCAGATAACGCTGGCATTTAAACAACGACCTCTACCAAAAGAAGTGACGGATCCTACCGAATCGCGGATAACGAAACCGTAAGAAGCATCACCGTTAGGCAGTACAGAACCGTCGAAATTTAATTTATGAACTCCATGGGGCGGTTTTTCCCAAAGATCAGAACGTTTTTTCCTAATGGCAGAAGAATTACCATTAGGAAACGATCCCGTGTGGAGGGTTGTGGAACTATCTGGTTTTTGGTTCGAGTTATAGTAAAGGAGATCAGAATCTAGATTCTTGGACTGAATCCAGCAGTGCTTTGTAGTTTTGTATAGCAACAAAATGTCCGTTGAATTCACCTTATCTGTGTGTTGGAACACTAGTTGGTTTCTGTGGAACCACAAGGACCACCATACCATAGCAAGTTTAGCAAAAGGTTGTACCCCAAGTATCTGTTTTACATCATCTAGTTTGAAAATCGTGCTTCCTCGACGAAGCGAGCCGTTACGAGGAATTGAAATATTCAAAATAGTCAGCATTGTAGTAATCATAGGACAATCTAGTAGCAGGTGGGTTAAAGTTTCGTCTGAGTTGTCACAAAAAGAGCAGCCCGATGGAACCGAGAAATGTGATTTTTGTAGTCTAGAAGTGGTAGGCAAACCATCGCGAGAGATTTTCCACAGAAAATGACGGACCTTAGGGGGAACATCCAAATTCCAAATCCACCGGCAGTCATAATTCTCTAAACCAGTATGTATTGCCAAGGTAGAATTAGCCGATTTAGTCGAGAACCACCCATTTTTACTTGGGCCCCAATACATACGGTCAGACATAAGATTCGTAGGTAGGGGGATATCCAAGATATGATTAATATCTTGGGGCGACAAAATGTTATTTAAAGAATCAATCATTAAAGAACGATTCCAATTTCTGTCATTAGTGATGAACCACGAAACTTTATTACGTAGTTGGGAGTCCGGAATAGATTGGAGAAGCCTCTGATTAAGAGGTTCATTGAAAGCCCAATTATCCTCCCAAAAACTTATAGAATTTCCATCCCCGACAGACCATCGTAGAGATGGTACAAATTTTTCTCTAATGGACATTAAACGCCCCCATTGCCAAGAGGTACTGCCTTTTTTAGTGTAAGAGAGCAGATCGTTACCCTTAAGATATTTTTTTGAGATGACTTGGACCCAGGTATTGTCCGGTTCGGATAAGATTTTCCACAGAAGTTTCATCTGTAGAGCAATGTTCATATTCTCAGCTTTGTGTATACCAAGACCCCCTTTGATAGAGTCGGAGCAAATTTTGTCCCAACTAATCAACGGAGTGGTATTATTACTTTTGTTCCAAAAAAATTGTCTATAGACTTTGTCCAACTCATGGAGAATATGAGATGGTAGTAGAAAAGCCTGCATAAGGAAGATAGGTTTAGCACTTAAATTAGCTTGGATAAGTACTCTTCGACCTTCAGCCGACAGACTGGTGGCTTTCCATTTGGTTAACTGTTGTCTTGTTTTAAGGACGACGTCTGCGAAGGTATCTCTGTTGGTTTTTCCGTTGATAATAGGACAGCCGAGGTATTTATCGAAATTATTAGCTTGTGGAATCCCGAGTACGGCTATAATAGATGTAATTGCAGTGGATGTAGTATTAGGAGAAGCCTGGAAGCTCGATTTGTGTAGATTAACTTTTTGTCCTGAGATTGCGCAGTAACCATCGAGAACAGAGAGCACAGAGGTGCAAGCCGTATGAGATGCCTTACAGAAAATAAGAATATCATCAGCGAATGCCAAAAAAGGAATTTTAATGCCAAGTCTACCAAATGAGATTCCTACGTCCTTATTAACACATCCTTGATGATGTAAAGTTCGAGCTAGTACTTCCGCAGCTAAATTAAAAAGGAAGGGGGACAGAGGATCTCCTTGCCTTAGGCCCCTGGAGGGGGTGATAACAGTAGTAGGTTCATCGTTGACTAAGACCGAATATGAAACTGTTGATACACATTCCCTAATTTTGTTGACGAACCGTTCATCGAATCCAAATTTAGATAGAACCTTAAATAGGAAGGACCACTCTATGCGGTCGTAAGCCTTTTCCATATCAAGCTTTAGGGCGATCATGCCCATTTTTCCTTTTTTCAGTTTGAAAGAATGCAAAGCCTCGTGAGCAATTAAAATGTTATCTTGAATTGATCTACCCTTTGTGAATGCTCCCTGTAATGGATGAATCAATTTATCAAAAATCTTTGTGAGTCTAGCAGAAATAACCTTCGATATAATTTTATAAATAGTCGAGCATAGGCTAATAGGCCTATAATGATTAACCTTAGTTGGATTGTCGCACTTTGGGATAAGAGTAATAAACGTATGATTGACTTGTCGTAAAAGTCTTCCAGAACTAAAGAATGCTTTTACAGCCTTGATGACAGAGGGACCTACCGTAGGCCAGAATTGTTGATAGAAACCGGCTGGGAAACCATCAGGTCCCGGAGCTTTATCTGGGCACATTGAGAAAAGGGCTTCTTTTATTTCGTTGTTGGTGACATTTGCAGATAGCATTGCATTGTCTTCAGAATTGACTAATTGGGGAATAATCGAAAGATCTGAGGTTAGGTCCGAATTTGTGTCAGAATCCGATCTAAATCGTGCTTTGAAGTCAGTTACAAATTCCTGTTGTATAACATGGAAATCAGCAGTTGTTTCCCCGTTAGGAAGAGAGATAGATTTGATTATTTTCCTTCCGCGCTTCGACGTTGCAATGTTGTGAAAATACCTAGTGTTAGAGTCGTTTAGTCTTGCATGTTTGACTTTGGCTCGTTGGCTCCAGTATCGTCTATGAAAATCCAAGATTCGTTCTCTCTTGTTAAGTAATTGCTTTAAAATACGCAGATCGTTTCTGTTATAATTTGTTAATAACAAATTTTGTAGCTGTAATATCTTCTGGTCCGTGAGAAGAATTTGGTTGTGAATATTATTAAAGTTTTTCTTATGCCAAGTTTTGGAAAGCTTTTTAAGTAATCGCCCTTTATGTAAAAGTTGAAACATAAAAGAGCCACTGGGGTTCAATCTCCAGGCCTGAGTTACAAGATTTCTGTAATCCGCCCTTGTCGCCCAAGCGAGATCAAACTTGAAAGGTCTGTGTTTTTGCTGAACATTTTGGCGGAAATCCACAGAGATCGGGGCGTGATCAGATCTCACAAACGGATGGATTTGGGTACGAAGTGAACAGAAAACTGATAGGACATCGGAATGAATTAAAATTCGATCTAGCTTTTCCAGACAAGTGATGTTACCATTACATTCCCTTTTCCAGGTAAATTGACCGCCCTGAGTCTGTACTTCTGTCAATGAAAGTTCGTTCTTAATATTCGTTAATCTGGTGAATCTATTAGGTGCAGGTTCAATGCCACCTAACTTATCAGACGGTGAGGAAATTTCATTTAGATCACCCATGATACAAAAAGGAATTAATAAAGTTTGGATATATTGAATTAGTGATTCCCAAAATGGAGTTTTCCTTCTGTCGTCCGGTGGAGCGTAAACTATTAATAACGCAATAGTTCGGTGAGAGGTGTAGTCAGAATAATTGATATGTATGAATCGGTTATGTATGGAAATTAGTTCTATATTTCCCAGCGATGGAGAGATGTCCTTCCAAAGTAAGCAGATGCCTCCCGAGAAACCCTCGGCAGGGTCGAAAGCAATGTTAGAGAACCCACACTTTTTCCAAAGAAAATCTTTTGGTTGTTTATCAGCCTTAGTTTCTAGTAGTGCTAGGACATTGATATAGTTGTTCTTGCAGAAAATATCGATATTTGTCCAGAAATTGCGGGTCCGGATACCCCTTGAATTCCAGGAACAAATATTCATAGAAAACCTTTTAGGCGAACCGTTTGGATTATAAAGATAAAATTGTAGGTGTCTTCATTCATGATTAAAATTAGATTTGGTATCGATTGAATTGTATTATTCTGAACAAGTTCCTTGTGAGATTGGTGTTGAGAAACCAAAATTGCCCTTGTGTATATGGACATTTGTTTGATAGCTTGGTCAGCAATGGAGTCCAGTAAGGACTGTAAAGTACTTTTCAGTGTGAGATAGGTTTCAATAATGAACCTATGTACAGTATGAAAAACCAAGGTAGTTGGTACTGAATTGTGATGTATGAAATAGCTATAAAAAATTTGGAAAAACCACCATGGAAAAATTAATCTACCGAGCCAGTAAAATATGAAGGGATACTTTACATCCAACAAACCCGACAGCAGTAGGAATTTGAATTTAAGTAATACAAGTATAATACTAACTGACAGTAGCAAGATATTGTAATAAAAGAACAAGCTGGGCCGCTTCTTCATCAACCACCACAGCTGAAGCAGAAAGAAAATGAAGGAGGTTGGGAAGATCTTCCAACAGAAAGCCAGAAGAGAGCCACGAAGCTGGAAGTCCACATTGAGTTGGATCTGATGGTATGAGCAAATGAACCTGCACCAAGAAACAAGCAGCCGAGAGTACTTCGAAAACACAATAAAGCTAGCTATGCAATAGATAATATACTTGGTAAGGACAAGACACATGAAAAAACATGAGTATATAAATATATCAATAACAGTGGCCTCGACATACACTGAAATAGTAGTAAAGCAGATAATATTTTGAAAGCTAGAACTTAAGAAAACAAGGTTTATAGAAAGCAAAATGCGAGGCAAACAACCACACCCTTCGCAAAAGCCAAAAGACTGGGCAATAAACCCAAGTCCATAGTTAGTATAATAGCACCAGTCTCGGACATAAGGGATAGGTTGTATCGTCATCGACTAGTTTTTGCGCTTCTTCGGATGGGACGACGCAGAGTCATCCAAAGGTTTGTGGCCCTGACGCATCTCCAACACCGCTGAACCACCAGAGGATCTGATGCCGAGGTTTTTGAAGCGCCTGATCTGTGATTGGGTCGGACTCATCTGAGGGATGTCAATGTAGGAGTCATCCATTGAAGTTAATATCACTGTACGACCTGTCACAGGATCCACAATAGGAACAGGCAGATCAATATCCATCGCGGGATGCACATCCTCCTGGTGGGCAGCAGCAGTAGGGACAGCAGAAGGGCCGACAGAACCCTTGACATCCTTGCACCATCCCAAGATTTCGTCATCAGAAGGCGGGAGTTCCAAGTCAGCTCCAGGGGGAGGATTATTAGTTTTAGCTGGAGGAGCATCATCCTTAGAGAGGTTTGGATCCCCGACAGACCCAGTGAAAGAAGGAGCAAACCTGACTTTCACCGAAGCCATTCCCATCATATAAGGTTTGTGGCTGACCTTATTGGAGGAAGACTCCGCGGAGCCCCCCTTTTTAGACACACGAGTCCAACCATCATCAAAGGGGGTGACCTGAGCAGAAGGGGAATTCCTGATTACAACCTCACTAACAGGTTTCTCAAAGACAACACGATTGGGACAATCTTCATACAAATGAAGGAGCTCCCCACAGAAACCGCAGCCCTGTGGAAAGTCCTCATAGTACATTCTCAGCTCAAGAGGTTTTCCATCCTCATCAATCACAGAAACAGACCCACAAAGATTGTTAAAATCGACATTAACAGCAAAACGAGTATAATCTAAACGAACTCTTTGATGAGAGAGTTTATCCAACCGAATTAGAGACCCCCCATTGAATTCAGCAAGAATTTCAATAATGGCCTCCCTACACATATACTCAACAGGCAGTTTAGGAATTCTCACCCAAAGATCAAGATGAGTAACATAGGCAGTGAGTGGATCAAAGGTAGGATACCACTTCAGTAAAACAAGTAATTGCCCAAAAATGTGATAAGGGCGTTCCTCCCATATTTTCTTAAGATCAGCAGCAGAGGTAAAGCGGGCATCAAACCAACCATCCTCCCTTTCCACAAGCTCATAGCTAACTTGACGTCGACGCCATTCACCACGAATTTTAGTACGAAGATTGTTGAAATCAGTATAACCCCCAAAGAGAGAACATAACAATATGTGACTATTGGCAGCAAGGTTTTTGTCCCTTAACTCAACAAGCCGAGTATAGAAATTGGTATGGTCAACCGAAGGGGCAGAAATGATAGGAGGGACATTAGCAGCTGGTGCCTCAGCGGCCACCTTAGCCTTCCCCTTAACAGAGGCCGACAAAGGAGCAACCGAGGACGACCCAACCCTGGCCAAGGATGGCTCAGCGGAGTCCAAACCCGAACCAAGCGGAGAAGATGTGGGAGGATTTTTAGGATCAGCTTGAGTGTCAGAGAGAGCAGAGAGGAAAGATTTGGAAGCCATAAGGATATAAAACAAGCGAAGAAGATGAAGCAGAGGATTCAGACAGTAAGAAAGCACGAGACTGGTGTTAATAGAGCTGTAAACTCGATGACCTTGTGAAGGCCTTAAATAATCCAAGCGCTTGTGAGCGAAATCAGTACTCAAGTACAAACTTAAGAGAGAGAGGGAACTTACAGAGGATGTTAATGGCCGATTTGAGAGAAAGTAGCAAGCCAAGGGAAAAGGCCGACACCGCCGAAGCCACCACAAGCAGATGCGACAGCAACCGTCCGAACACCGCCGACCGATCCCATCCCACATAAATACCTCATAATGAAATCTAATTATCCACTGTAAAAGTGGGTTCCGCCTACAATTAGAGAAATCCGGAGAGGCCACCTCTCCTAATTGAACCTTTCGCAGGTGAAGGATAGCAACAGCAACAAAGGGGCGTTTAGTAAGTTCCGGATTTGACAAATTTGGGAACAGTGGAGATAAGACAGGGTAAGTGGGGGGTTTATTTGGGCCGGTCTTCGGCAAATTGAAGGTGTGAGAGACGGAGGTAGGCGCAGGAGATGAAGGCGGCGGGTCGGCCTGAGGAGGGAGAAGAAAGGGGCGCGTCCTCGCGCGTTCTAGAGGGAGCATTAGGGTTTTTTTTTAAACATTGCCTTTTTTATAGACTGTTATATACTCTATCAATATCACCTATAAACTAAATATATAAATAAAATAAAATAAAAATTATTTCATTAAATATAAAACAATATTATTTATCTATATATACCCATTTTACATATGTTTAAAGTTTATTTGGATTAAATATATAGTAATGTGCATTATTTTATTTTATTTCAATTCATATATTTAATATTTTTTATATTAAAATAATTAATAACTTATTATTTATAGTAGTATTATAATATTAATGTAATAATAAATGTTTGATTGTTTATTATTGATAAATGTGGTAAGTTATAGGTTGAGTGAGATGATGCAAGCATGAGAGTTAAAGAAATTTTGAGTAAATATGTGGGATATGTGAAAAAAAAAATTGAAATGAGGATACAAAAATGATGCGGTAGAGAGAAAAATAAAAGGTGGTATAAAATATATGTTGTGGTCTTGTGAAGTTGTGATACTCTAATATAATCTACTAATAATTATAATACTTATATAATAATATATTTTATATTAACAATAATACCCATATTTTGATGAACGAGGGAATCATAGAAGCTGTAGTTTTGACCCCGCGTTGCATACGATCTACGCAAATGTGTATTTGATTGCCTAAGTTGACTCCATGAAGTTAATTAATAAGCGATCTTGTAGTTGTAGGTCCTTTTTTGGATGCATCAAATATCTAAATATTTAATTATTTTCTTTAGAAAAAACAATGATTTGATATACCAGATAGATCTGGGAAAAAGAGAGGCCGAAATAAATCAACCACGAAACTAAACATTATGGAATTAAATAAAACATAAGGAGCGATTTCGGGTGTGTTTGGATTCCAAAGTGTTTAATGTTTATAAACAATTACTATAGTTGTCTTAAGAAATTGAAAAATAACTATAGTTTGATTCATAAAAAATTAAAAAAATTAGAGTAGTTTGGTATATTAACGGTAGCAATTGCCATATTTTGTTGCATTCATACCTTCAGTTGTAAATTTCTTAATATATTTATCACGAGTTTCCATATTAATTTATGATAGTCAACGCTTTTTTGTTGTCTTACATTACAGGTTATGTCTGAATTTCCAACTAGTTATTTGAATCGATTTTTCTAATATATACAAAAAGGTATAAGAGTAGCCCTAACAATTATTATAAAAAATCTCTAAAATAGAAATTAAAATGTCGAAATCTCTATAAAAAAATCCACCGCAACTCCAAAACTTTTCTATTTTACAAATTTTTACATTTATTATACACTATAATAAATATAGAAATTTAGAATATATAGATAATTGATGGTTAGAAAAATGATAGAAGTGATGGTTCATGTAGAATAGGGGTGTCAATGTGAAGGGTAATAATTAAATTTCTATATAGAAAAGAGTGAAACAATAAATTATAGAGATTACTTCTCTTCCTCTTTTTTTTTTATTAGATTACTTCTCTTCCTCCAAATTTAAGGATTTTTTCTCTCTCAGAAATTCCATTTTTTTATTTACAAATGGGTTTGAAAAGCTGTTGGGGTGAAAAAATGCATTTTTTCTCTAAAACTTTCACTTTTTTTCTATTTTACAGATGTTGTTGGACTTGCTCTAAGTTAAAATTTTTGATTAAAAAATATCACTCAAATTTAATTATTTTAACTATTTTTTTAATTTCCAAGCAGTATATCATAAAAGTATAAAGCCAAATTGGGAAAAAAAAGGATTTTTCTCTATAAATCATATGAAATTTATCTTATAAGATGGTTACATTTATAATATTGTAAAAATGATTAAAACTCAATCTCTTAAAACTGTGAAATTATTTCGACGGCGGGTCGTGTAAGAGTAAGTGTTGGGCCATTTGTCTTTGTAGTTATAAGAGATCGAGATTAAACTTTTAACCCAAAAACTTAAGCCAAGTTCTCTCTACCTTATTCCTTGTTTTGTTTTTTCAAATGTAGGACTCAAACTATCAAACACCCATATCTTAATATAAAAAAAAACCATCTGTTTTTTAAAGTAAAAGAAACTTATTGTGTTGTTTACCTCATAAACGTAAGAAATAATTTTTCTATATACCCTGTAAAAGCAATCAAATTTAAAAGAAAAGTGACTCGGTTGCGATTTATTGACTCTAGTCGTAAATGCAAAAGATGATGAATTAAACAAGTTAACGACAAAATTAAAGAAGATGCAATTAACTAAACAAGTTGTCGATATTCAAGACTCGTATTGGCTTTGAATTGACCTCAACAAACACCGAGTTTCGATCATGAAAGCATGTCCATTGTATTTTTTTTTGTTTAGAAAAAAACATGAACCAAAGTGAAAATCCACCAAATAAGATTAATTGTTATTTTTTTCTAATCCGGGTTGCATCAGAGCAGGTTATTGGACTTCTAGTGTTGGCAAAGGTCCAACCGATATTGGCTTTTAAAGCTAATAAAACTTGAAAAAAAATGTGAAAAGAGCGGCTGAGGTGGGTGGGCATTTTGCAAAAAAGGTAAAAGGCATTATCGACACCGAATGTCGATGTTGACAAAAGATATCATCAATACCAAATGTCGATGTTGAAAGAGTTATTGCAAGAGAGGGTAAGGGATATCTATTGGAGCATTGTCAACACTACATGTCGATAATAGTTCAATCTTTATCGTCATCGTTTTTCAGAATTGAAATGTCAATCATACATATGGCTATAGAAGGATTGTCCCGATAGCCTGACCATTTTTTTTTATTGCGATAAACATTCATTTGTTAAATAATGTATCAATATATTTGGATAAATGTGATACCAACATTTTTTTTTATAATTAAGTAAGGATTTGGGTGGGGTCAGACCTTGCTAGACCACCGTCCAAGAGTATCCTTTCGGATGAGGATACACAACCCGCGATCATTCAGGAGGGCGTGTTGCGAATGTGGGTTAGCCAGCGTCAAACGGGCAATTCTATCCACCACTGTGTTGATCTCGCGAAAGGTATGTAAGATGGAGACCGAGAGGAACTGCTGCAATAGCAAAAGAATGTCCGAGATAATAATCTCAATTTCCCACGGACAGCTTCAACATCCCTTAACCGCGTTGACAATCGTCAAATTGTCACCCTCCAATAGGATATTGTGAACTCCAAGCTCCCTTTCTCTTAAGTTATCGAGTTGAAGGCCCTTTGCTTCCGCGACTAGAGTCGAACTATGTTCACAAGGGACTCCGCCACAATCGATAACCTCGTCAAGATGATCACAGATGATAAAATCTATAGCAAAAAAAAGCATATGAACTTTTAATTCTATCAAAATTGATTTTGAATGTGCCAGTTGGTTGGTTTTTCCATCCCAAGTTTCTTAAGTTACGTATACATTTATATTATATAAATAATTACTTAAAATTTATAACTACTTAAAATGATTATGAGTATATTACAGTATATAGTTTTGACTTTCTACATTGTCAACTCAATGAAAACGGGAAAAAAATTTCTCCATATTAATCTTCTTTATTTTAAATTAATGCATATCCCTAATAAGTGATAACATTTAAACTTCTCAATACAATGGGTATAATATAATATTCGAAATAAGAATTGATTAATTTAAAAGACTAGCTAGTTTTATGGGCAATCAAGATCAATATTAGATAGAGGATAACATGTAATAATGTAATAATGATTAAAATAGGTTAGAAGTTCATTTTTTTCACCTTATTCCATAATAGGTTTAAATAGATTTTATTTGACTTTTTAATATGTTTTTAAATAGGTAAAAACTATATAAAATAACATATAATGATTAAATAGATTTCATTTGATTTTTTACATTTTTATAAAAAGCTAAAAACTACATAAAATATTAAATGTTTTATTAATTTTTTTTAGTAATAAGTGTGAAATTATATAAATAATTAATAAAAAAAATTAATACTTTATATAATTTTTAACTCATTAAAAAATTCTACATATAATAAAATTGTAGGATCGAGATTTATTTTCCTGAACATTTTAACGGAGGACCTGATAATACCGACTAATTAAACACATTTTATTTATAAGATATTAAAAAAAGTGAAAATAAATTGCTAATAAGGTGAGGTGCTATATAAAGGGTGTAGTTTTCGTGTAGTCCACCCAATCTTCATTGACTTGTATGGTCAACACCCACCATCTGCGCTGGTACTCTTCCACTCTCCTCCTCCTTATATACATCTCTGTGATCCTCCTTGATTCGTCGTGTTCATCATTCCTTCGATCCTTCTGATTTCAGATCCAGAGAGCAACTGAGGAGAGCTTCAAAGGATCCTTTCACGATCCAATCGGAATTAGGTCAGCTGTTTCTCCAGCAATTTTCTACTTTTCCGTCCTCTATTTGATGTTATCAACTGCGGATCCTCGCTAGATTTGCAGTTTCGCCTTTGATTTCCGGTGGAATTCGAGGTTTTTGGATTTCTGGTTTTGAATTTTGGAGGTGCTCGGTCCTGCTTTGCCGTTTAATTCGTCTGATCTGTTCGTATTTTTTATTGTTAGGTTTTGAATTTGTCTGATTGGAATGGATTTGAACCTTTTTTTGCTGCAATTTGATGAGTCGATCTTGTTGCAATTTGGAAATGGTTGATTCTCAATTTCTCATGAATATCCATAATGCCATATCCCAAATCCTAACTGTTAGGAGTCGATCTAGTACGATTGATGGTGTTTTATAAGGACTCCCCCAATTTGTGTATTATATATGTGGATTCCAATGGGAATTAAGTCCCCACGACATCTGAAGGCTCCCAAACTAAGGAATGAAGATAGATCATAGAGAGAATCACAATTTATGTTTTTATTCATTCATTAAGCACGAGCATCAAATATTTCTCTGCTAAATTTTCAAGAGTAGGAGTTGTTACCTCAAATGAAGGAAAATAAGCAGTGTTTGATTTTCGAGGGAGCAAAGAACCTAAAAGTTTGTTCAGCTGCAAGCTCATCTAGCCAGTTGTTAATGATTATTGCTTGTGTCGGTTCTGTTAGAAAAACAACCTTGTGGTTAGCTACTCTTCAATTCAAGGGCATCTTTTTCTACATTGTATCATGAAGCTGTAAACCCTTCTAAGCTGGTGTTCAATTAACAGGAAATTATAACCATTTGAAGATCATGAAGGCACTCATTCTTGTTGGTGGGTTCGGAACAAGGTTGAGACCATTGACGCTGAGTGTCCCGAAGCCACTCGTGGACTTTGCTAACAAACCCATGATACTGCATCAGGTATCCCATCATTTTCACATATTCGATCGGGGAAAAAAATTCCTCAGACAGTATAGATTTCAGAATCAATGCCTGAAACTGAAAGTGGTTGTTAATTTCCCGATTTAAAATTACTTTCCACGATACATGCTTATGTTGGAAGTGCGATGTTTGCATTTTATGTTGGAATGCTAAACGTTTATAATGTGCTGTATTCAGATAGAAGCTCTCAAAGCTGTTGGAGTCACTGAAGTTGTTTTAGCTATTAATTACCAGCCAGAGGTATATTTGATTGATTTCAATCCACTGTGGTATACAAATGCTGTCGAACTTTCAAAGTATGTTTTTATCAGTTTATGATAAAATCTCTGTTTCGGCATGTAGATGATGATGAACTTCTTGAAGGAGTTTGAGGTCAAACTCGGGATAAAGATCACGTGTTCCCAAGAGACTGAACCTCTAGGCACCGCTGGCCCTCTTGCCTTAGCAAGGGACAAACTGATTGACGAATCTGGCGAGCCTTTTTTTGTCCTCAACAGTGACGTGATAAGCGAATACCCACTTGAAGACATGATAGCATTCCACAAAGCTCATGGTGGTGAGGCTTCCATTATGGTGACAAAGGTATTAAGAGAGAAAAAAGCACCTGCTTTCCTCCTCGTATTGTTAGTTCCTCGTCATTTTTTCTTTGCAATATATGTTGATAGCTATGTATACAAGTGGTACAAACTATTTTTATGGATGGATAATAGGTGGATGAACCATCAAAGTACGGTGTGGTCATCATGGATGAACAAACTGGAGAAGTTGACAAGTTTGTGGAAAAGCCTAAGATATTCGTAGGCAACAAGATCAATGCAGGAATCTACCTACTGAACCCATCTGTTCTTGATCGGATTGAGCTAAGGCCGACATCCATAGAAAAGGAGGTCTTCCCAAAAATTGCAGCAGAAAAGAAGCTCTTTGCGATGGTGTTGCCAGGGTTCTGGATGGATATAGGGCAGCCAAGGGACTACATCACTGGCCTGAGGCTCTATCTTGACTCCCTGAAGAAGAAGGCGTCGCCTAAGCTGGCGAGTGGCTCCCACATAGTCGGCAATGTCTTGGTGGACGAGAGCGTTGTGATCGGCGAAGGGTGCTTGATTGGACCCAATGTCGCAATTGGGCCAGGAAGCGTGATCGAGTCAGGAGTACGCCTCTCTAACTGCACAGTGATGCGGGGTGTGCGCGTGAAGAAGCACGCCTGCGTCTCGGGGAGCATCATCGGGTGGCATTCGACGGTTGGCCGATGGGCTCGGGTCGAAAACATGACCATCTTGGGCGAGGATGTTCATGTGGGTGATGAGGTTTACAGCAACGGGGGTGTGGTTTTGCCTCACAAGGAGATCAAATCAAGCATTCTGAAGCCTGAGATTGTCATGTGAATTTGTGCTCAGAAACAGCATTTCTTATTCTTCTTCACACCCCTTGTCATTTGGGTTGCAATTGTAAAATTTAATTATTATTTTTTTCATTTAAAAACAAAAATTGGCCTGCATTTTGCAGGATCAGCTGAGGAAGATATACTCATAGTAAGTTTATGAAGTAAGATGGAGTATAATTTATTGGTTTGAATTTGTTATCTTTCTCTGTACTCTTTAGCTACAAGGTATTATATACTTGTATTTATATTTGTGTTCGATTGTTTATTTTCATTTTGTTTGTTTTTCCAGAATAAAAATTGACAAAATAACCAAGTTTTCATGAACTTTTTCAAATTTGTGTGGTAATTTTTACTTTGAAGAGAGCATGAAAAATGGCCAAATCATATTTAAAAAAAAAATCTGAAATCCTATAAAGAATATTGTCATAAAATAAAATTGTTAAATTCAAAGTAGCATTGATATAGTAAAATAGTCACACATGTATGAATTTTCATCAACAACAAGCCTTTAAAAGGTTTAAAACGTTGTAAATAGATGATAATCGTTTATGGAAACTTTGGTAGAGGATCTTATAGCTTGATTTTGGAATAGTGATCAACACGTTGGAATTTTTTGGGGCTAACGATTTGAAATGTTTGGTCAATCCCAACTGATCACCCTCCTAAATTATATGGAATTTGAAGGCCCAAAAATATCACATTTTGAATGTCTTATCCCAATTTGAAATTTATCACACGTTACATTTTAACATTTACATTGGCTCCATATGCATCATTTCATCATTTTCATTTCTAGATTATGGGTTTTACTCGTGGACAATGATACCTAAACTACCATAAGTAATTCACCTCTAATGTTAAAATATTTGTGAAATTAATATACTCTAGAGTAGCAATGGGGTCAGATAGGTTCAGATCGATTTGAATTCTAGTCAAACTAGTATAATTCTCGCGCCATTGCACGCTTATTTTAAATCAATAAAATAATGATGATATAACATCTTACTATGATAAAGATAAGAAATTTATTCATAAAAGTTAATATAAAAAGATTAGTTACTTCAAATTAAGGAATATTTATATTCTATGAGATGATTTTCTTAATTAGTTAAAATATTTTTATTTTAAAAAATAAAATAAAACATAATTAATTATATAGAGATTACAATTACGATTTGAATTACATTAAGTAGTTGCTAAAGAAAATTAATATCTTTGTTACATTAAATAATTATATTTTGAAGAAATCTTATTAATCACTAAAAAAATTAATATCTCTATAATTTTTTGCTAAAAATTATGTTTTTAATTAATCTAATTGGTTGGTAGAAAAAAATTAATATATTCTTAATTTATTTAAAAAATATATTTTAAAATAATCTCATTGGTTTCTAAAAAATTATTTTGAAATTATATTTTAAATTAATCCCAGTGGTTAATGGTTAATTAAATAATAAATGAAATTAATAAAAATGGAAAAGAATGAAAATTAGCCATTGGTTGAAATAGATAAAGACAAGATAAGAATGATGTAACGGCCCAAATATAAATATTCGGGTTACGTTTCGAAGGACTGGATACCTTCGTTTGGATATTGCAATTCGAGTACGGGTTGAGTTTCAAAACAAGGTGTGAGTGCTAAAAGAAGGGATTTCATACCCTAAATTCGTGAGAGGTCCATTGAGGAACATAATCTGTCCTACTTGACTAAGTCGCTCAAGACCATTTATAGTTCAAAACATAAAGAAAGGAAATTGACAATACAAATTGCCTCGGCGAAGCCGGGTCAAAACCGATATAAACGAGTATAAAACCTTTAAAGTGTCGAGTATGGTGGTAAATCGGTCTCTCGGTTAGTTGAACGCCCCAGATGAAACCCTCGTCATGGAAGCACGGAACAAGCAAGGATCAAATACCTGAAACTATACCACGAGTCAAGGTCGAGCCACTCATGCGGGCCCTGAAGACCTCGCTGAGGACATATAATGTGCCTATACCTAAATAAAGGATCCTCTAATGCAGTGCGAAAATATTAAACACTTAAGCATGCTAATAATTTATATATATGCAGAAAGCGATTAAATGGGATCCCGCACAGAATGCCAAGTGGCATGTCCCTCTCCTACTCCCGCACCCATGCTCGTTAGTGCAGGAACCGACCGCGTTTTATACTCCCGCACCCATGCTCGTTAGTGCGGGAACCGGTTGCGTTCAATATCATAACATCATCAATCGTATCAATAGTCATGCTCGTCAATTTAACAGTCTGACTCGATGAGGACAAAGCCCGATGGGACTGGACCGTCCTATGACCCTAGCAAATGACTCTAGGACTCACAATTTAACGACCGTTCTACCATAAGCAAAGAGAATACGGATGCTCGATTAATTTGTGCAACCTAAGCATGATACTACATGAATATGCAGGATGCAACACCTACACACTATATGACACATCAGGCATGAGGTTCTAACTTGAGTAAGCCCCGGAGGACTTACCTGAAGTAGCAGATCAACAAGAGGAAAGGAGCAAGAGGATAAGCAAGCAGGTCACAGACCACCTAGCAATTATTAATGAACATGCATAAGTATATTGCACATAATGGGATCCGTTTACCACTACGCATAGTCTATCCATCAATTATTAGTCATGACATCATCACAATCATCACAATCATCATCATCATCATCATCTTCATCAATTTCAATAATTCAATTCAAGATTCTACCATATCCAATCATGCTTCAATTCACATATATTCATTTTCATGTCATAACTCATAAGGTTTACAAGTAACGTTCATTAATAAATTCATCAAGTCAACTCCGGTAAATTGGTTCCAAAGTTCCTCAAGTCATTAAATCTCAAGGAAGTCAATTCAATAGTTAAACAATTTATTCTAAATTAATACTTAGCCAATTCCGATATTAAATACTTAAACCTCCTTTTAAATCCATTTCAACAAGTCAAGTTATTAAAACGATTCCGGCATTTAGAAATCTTCATGCATTAAAACAATATAATTAATCAAATAACTAAATAATACTTAAAAATCAGATTTTTAATAACTTCTAATAATAATTTAAATGATCAGAATATTCATAATAATATTTCACTTCAACTATTTTTAAAAACACATAAAACCACCATATAATAATATTTCACTTTAACTATATCCCAAATAATTCTACTTTTAAAATAACTTATAATATATATATACAAAAAATATTAATTATGCCAATAAATCAGAATAACATGTAATACTAATAATAATTTAACAATCAAATCAACAATTTATATACTCGCTATATATCATAATATGTAACAATTTAACAAATTCTTAAAACAACCCAAAAGGGCCAGCCCAAACCCGGACCCAAACCCAGCCCAGAACCCGGCCCAAACCTCACAAGTTTTCAGATTGAGATAATTAAGGTGAACCAAACCCCTTTTTAATTGAACCAGACAAAATTTAAAAGACCCGCCGAACCGAACCAAAACAAAGAAAAAGAAAAACCGGACCGGCCCTCTTCCCCCAAAACCCAGCTCTGTTCGACAATGGAGGGAAAAAGAAATAGAGGAGGAAGGTCCTCGCCGCCGGTGTCCCAGCCACCACTCCGAGCTCATGTCCCCGCCCAGAAATGAAAGAAACAAACTCAAAGAAGAGGAAAGGGGAAGCTCACCGAGGGGATTTAATTCGAGCGCGAGGGCTCGCCGGAGATGTTGGGAGCTTCGTTCGGCCTCGCTTTAGTTGTCAGAGGAACGAGCTCGGTTGTTGGCTGCTCGACAAAGAGGGAAGGGGAGCCATCACTTGAAGGTGTGCTCGGCTCTTGGAGCGCCGAAAACAGAGGAGGAGGGAAGGCTTCGACATTGATGGAGGAGATAGGAGGTGACTGAGTGGTGGTTGATCGACGACGACAAGGTGAGTGTTGGACTAAGATTGCTCTCGGTTTCACATGAGGAAGAAGGAGGAGGAACAAAGTGTGGCGATAGGTTTGAGCTCGGAAAACAGAGGAGCGGAAAATGAAAAGGTTTGGTGCTGCCGGTGGTGTGAACAGGTGATGGTGGTGATGAAGAAGGGGAACAGAGGTATGGTGATGGTGAGGGAGGCGTAGCAGAAGTGTGGGTGGTGATGATGATGAAGTGTCGAATGGTGTAGGAGAGTAGGAGGGTGGAATAGGATGGGAAAGAAGAGGGTAGGTGTGGGCCGTGTGGCTTAACAGCTGAAGGAGGGGGTAGTAGGGGTTGTAGGGGTGTGGGAGAGAGTGAAAGTAAAAGTCAAACTAAATACCCGTGAATAAATCCCGAAATCCGTTTTTCAACCTTAACCCGACGCGATTAAAATAAATTTAATATAAACATTCGAAATCGAATTAAATAACGAAATCCGAAAATATTATCAAGCCTCAGAGTTTTAAAGCGGAAATGAATTTATTTTTAAATTTAAACAACAAGTTTATGCCAGAATATGGTCCCAAGAAATAAAATAAATCGGTTACTTGAGGGCGCAAATTTTTAAAATTTTCTAGAGTCTTATGACTTAAATGAAATTTAAATTACAACAAAATATATAATTTATAAATAATATTTTTAAAATCTCGGTCTTTACATCATCCACCTCTAAAAACAAGTCTCGTCCTCGAGACAAAAATCATCTTAAAACCAAGCCAAACTTTCTTTCTTTTAAACCAACCCAAAATCTTTCAAAATCTCAAGTTAGTCAAGCAAGTCTCAGAACTCAAGAGGTGGAGTCATCCACCTCTAAGGGCTAATCCCATATTTTCTTCCTAATTTCCGTTTGCACACATCATACTTTACACATCATCACACAAAAGGGCCTATCACACTCATCACAAAATCTATTCATAACTACCAATCAAAGTTCAAGCGTCGAATGTCAACATTGCAACCATCGTTCTTAATAGAAACTCAGTGTGGCAGCCTTAGTTCCATTAAGAGTTCATTCTCATCACAAGGGTAACGTCATCAACAAATAAAAAGAAAATCAAGAAATCTGTATATCGTCATCAATCAGAACAAGACGACACCACCAACTCCCGAAGTCAAGGTCAAGTCTAAGCTAGGTTCATCAACTCAAACATGCTACAGTCTCCAAATACAACTGCATCCTGCTTCCTTTAGAGCCAAAACTCATTGGCATCTTCCTCAATTTCATTCACAAGAGTCTCAAGGTCAAAATCTAGTCCCAATTCATCCACCGTATACTTAAATTCTCAGGCCAATAAGTTCTACAAGAGTCATCTCACACAAGACCTCAAGCTCACAATCCCACTTTTCAATCTAACCAAGTTAAGCCCATATATTGGAACTCATAACTCTCTAAGAAATCATAAATCGAGCCCAATACTCCAAACTCTCATCAAAACCTATATCAAACGCGCGAGTAATCTAGGTGTTTTCTTCCGAATTTAGTCATTCTACCTATGTCCTTAAGAATCCATCCGATCAATATCCCTATGAGAGAACTACTAAATTGCTTCCATACCCTGATCTCACTTCACTTACCAATAAGCACAGTCACTGATAATCTACCTCTAAGAACCAACTCCTACTGCTAACCTCTTACAAGAGCACTCTTACTCTCTATTTATCCTCAATATTTAATGACAAGGTTCATCTCCCAAGCTATTCATGCATCCCAAATAACATAAGCACCTCACTCAGCTATATCAAAAGGCCCTAGTAAAATACAATCGTCTGCACTCCTCAAACTCTAAACCAGGGAGCCGACTAGTGATAATCCTGAAATCATAAAATATCAAGTTTCTCCTCATCAGCACCCATCCCCAAGTAGTCAAGCACACAAGTGTTACTCAAGCAACTCATCAGAATATCTCTAAACCGAATCACATCTCCTCATTTTCCAAGGGTCACAACATTTTCACTTACTCCCAATACTAATTCATCGCTCGAAATCCCACCATTTTCCCAAAACAGTCACAATCTCCCAAGGTGTCATATTCTAATTCCTTATTTTTGCCCATTCTCAATTACCCTTAGACTACAATCCTCAACCAACGACAACTTACCTCTAATTGACCATTATTACCAATCATGTCCTTAGAGAATCTCTACGCTATCCTTTTCCGAAATTACCCAAGGCATCACAAGCTATTTAAATTTCCCAAAGTTCCACAACCATTGGTATTCCCATATTCACCATTCAAAGCTTCTATCTCTACACCCAATCAAATAGTGATCAACCCTAACGATCTCCTTTACTCAGCTATAGCCCATTCTGCGAAAACTCCTCTGCCCTTCCTTAATACCTCAGCGCTCAAATCACTGCTACTCATACCAATTACACTCGCCTTCATATTTTAGAATTCTTCCGATTTCGCTTCAAATGATTCTCCAATTATCTTCTAGCAAGTATCGTCAATACCATACGAGTCGACCTCCAAGTGCAGATTTCATATTCTGTCGTCTATCATAAGAACAACCTAATTCCCAAGATCTACTAATCCTCGACAATCCTAGCCACTCAAACCCTGACGATATCCACAAATCATTCCTTTATCCCTAGTTGTTCCTACTCACAATACGTATAACCTAAATCCCATAGTCTACATCTCCTCAAACAAATACTATTCATCCAAACCTTAGCACCAATCAAAACCAGTTCCTCGACAACATTATTACCACTCCTAATATGACAACCTACCTTTCACCACATCCTTTCGACAAGGTTCCTTGATCCATAAGCCCTAGTCCATTCATATATTATTTTTTTTTCAATGATACCTAGCCTGATTTACCAGATTCCTTCATCCAAAGATACTAACCTATATTACAACCTTACTTCCATAATCTTGCCATTCTCATCCTATGCCCCCACCTAAGGCCCACCTAGAAGGCTCATATGAAAATTCCTACCACCATCTCCTACCAGTCCTAAGAACTCTCTTGGTCCTACCTAAGCCAATGCCTCCTTCCTATGACTCCATCTCACACTATCATCGAACAAAACATTCGAATTCTGATTCTCCTATCACTCTCCATACTATACCACAAAAGAACCTCAACCCTCATGAATAAGAAAAGTAAGCAAAAGAGAAGGAAAGGGAAGAAAACCATCGGGCATACACACTACATTATGACTAGTCTATTAACAACTACCAACTCATCAACATCAGTAACCACCACATCATCATCAATGACTACCAAGACATGATTCCAGCATTAGAAACATCAGTCAATTTAGTTAGTCTAAGCCTATTGCGCACAATCATCATTCTCAATCATCACGAGGAAGGTTAGTAGCTCGGATGAGGTACGCCCCTTTCATAAGGCATATCTATGCATCCACTGCATACTCGTCCTCCAATGTTGCTAACGACGTCAATTCTGAGACCTGTGGGTTATGGACTCACCATGCTTCCGCTGCACCACTCTAGTGTTACCCGGCTGAAAGATATCATGCTTAGAATGCTTCCTTTCATAACCCAAAATGAGTCCTTAACTCTAAACTTTCATTAATTAACTCATCAACATCTGAAAGATATCATGCTTAAAATGCTTCCTTTCATGATGTAAGAACATACGCCAGCTTGGTGTTGTTAATGGAGAAGAGCTGGTGGATGGAGTAGAGAAGGAACTAGTTTGTTTACCAGGCCTCATCTCAAGCTCTCTTATTTCCTCTCTTTTTTCACCCCTCACTTTCTCATTTCAGTTTATGTCATTGACAATTGAGCCTACATTTTGGTTGAATTTGGTTATTTTTATTTGCATATCCATTGGTTTTATTGTCATAATCAGTATACAGACTTTAAGACAATTCCTTTAATCAAATTATGCATCTGAATTCTGTAACAAATTTCACCGCATAATGATTTGAAACGTGTAATGGAAAGTTTATTTCATTCAGTTTTTAATTTTATGGGTAGGAGATAATTTTACAGTAAATTAGTAGATAATAGCAATTAACAACCTAACAAAGGGTGGAAGTAATGGTGTCTCTAAACCTCAGTGAGACCATATTAGATATCCAATTATATTTTGTTTGTTGTTTTATTATTTTATGTGTACTAGCTATTTAAAAGCGCACATTTCTATTGACAGATGAAGAGACCCCATCAAAATCAGCCAAAATGGATACTCCATCCTCCAACATTGTTGGTATGATGCCGGGTGTTGGATTCCCCCCACAGCCATATCGAATGATGCAGCCTCCATTGTATGTACACTTTGTTCCTCCTAGTCCACTAGATATAATTGTGTTTGGCTTAGTGGTTAAATTATTTATTGAGTTATTATCCTCATATTTGATAAAGATTATGCAATGAATTGTTAATATGGTTTCAAACCTTGCCAACATTAACATAGAAAATTCATGCACAGTTCATTTTCTGAACTCAGTATAACTCGAAACATGCTAGAAAAGAAGGAAATCATTAGTTGTTGTTGTTGACTGGGTACATGCTTAATGAGGGCCTAGGTGATGCGATGACATCCTGAGTGTTATTATTGATTTTCCACCTGTTTCTGCTTTTATTTCTTCCCAATTTCTTCTCCTTCAGTAATTCTTCTGTCTTCTGCTTCTTCAGTTCTTTGATCCTCGACTCTTTTCATTTCTTCTTTTGATCTCCTCACAGTCCACCTTCTTCTCATCCTTATCTGGCAAACGTTCTTCTCATGCATCGTTTTTTGCTCGTGTTCTGATTTGCCACTGCCCCTGTTGCCAACCCTCATTTGGTGTTTTTGATGTCCTTGTTTATTTGTTGGTTTCTATGTGCTATTCTCTTGGAATAAATGTGTTAAATTTACGAAGCTCTTAATATTACATGTATAAAAAGGATTTTGCTAAGAATTGTGTTTTTATCTCTCGAGCTTGCTTTCATTTTCATAAGGCATATTGCCAGGCAATAGACAGCGATGCCCAAGTTGCTTTTTTACATCTCATGCCTTTTTAACCAAGTAGAATGATAACACACTCATTCCCGAGAAACAAATTTTGTAGAGATAGTCTTTATAAGATGGTGCTAGTACTGTATTGTATGCCTGTGTCCTACATCCTTTAGCCTGGTTCATTTTGGATCTTTCTTCCCAATTTTCGTGTTTGCCCATTTTACCTTTATGGTCTTATTAATGACTAACATGGATTTTTTTCCCTTGATTTTTTTATTAAAGGTATAACCCAGCAGTTCAAGCTCCTCTTGGTTGGCAAGTTCCTCGTCCTCAACCCTGGTATCCTCCAGCAACAGGTTCTGTGCCACCTGCACCACCTGTCGGTTTACCTCATCAACCTTTATTTCCTGTTCAAAATATGATCCCTCTTTCAGGATCATCTCCTGTACCACCACAAATGCCATTTCAAACAAACCCTCCTGGTTTAAATTCATCTTCAGCTCCTCTCCCTGTATCACAACCTCTATTTCCTGTTGGAGCCACAACTAGTATTCCTAATCAAAACTCGAATGTTACACCGCCTCCACTTGCTGCATCAATGTCTGCCAACCCATTAGGAGAACATAAAGCCCCTGCTGCTGTTGGATACCCCAATGCATACAGTAATGCATTGCACAATTTTTAGGTATATGCAACCCCAGGTATGGATTTATTCTATTCTTTTGTGTTCTAGTGGGATTTATAAACTTTATTGTATTACTGTAGCAAGGAAGCCAGTTGTTTTTGTTATTGTTTGTTAATTCGTAGTAAGATAAGACTAGATTTTTTTTAAGTAGAATAATGATCAATACAATGTAATAGTGGCCCAGTATGGGGTTTTAGGGTCGCTGTATTACAAAAATATAAAGAATCGGAAGTTGTGGATTGTCTAGTTTTTATTTTCTTTTCTAGTTTATTTCATTTTCCGTTGTGATCACTTGTTAGAGACAGGTATTCAATCAACAAGACATTCTTTCTTTTGTAAAGTGAAATTTGGCAATTGACATGAATTTGATCTCTCATTTGTACCTCTTACAAAAGCTCAAACTCCTTAGAAGCTCAAAAACCTTCTCCCTTTGCTTCTTATTGTTTCTTGTTTAGAATTTTCCAATTTCATTGTCAGTAAAAAAGTAAACCTCTTGGATCAAATTCCAACTGATCTCTTTAGTATTTATAAGGATTATGATTTCATAGCAGAAGAAGGAGATGGATGGGTAGCTCCGCCCATTTAAGAACTTCATGCAGTTGCTTTGTTGTTAGTTGTGAGTCGATTCTGGTCCAAATATTGTTTTAAAAAAAAGGTTGTCCAAATAACATTTTTTTTCCTTGATAATCCGGAGCCATTGGCTGACCCCATTAGTTTTATCCTTTATTTACCTCATCTAGACAATGCATATGAGCATCTGATTACTTGGATCACTCACCTCCCTTGTTCTGCTGCTGCAACAGGGAATACACATTCATATGCTTCTGGTCCAAACACTGATGGTCCATCAATTGGACCACCTCCTGTGATTGCGAACAAAGCTCCTGCACCCCAACCAGCAAGCAATGAGGTTTATTTGGTGTGGGATGACGAAGTTATGGCCATGGTTAGTTTTCTTTACTTAGTACCTGAGCTATAAGATTTACAATATCTCTGTCATGGAGGTATCTTACTCTGCTGAAACCTCTACAGGAGGAAAGAAGGATGTCACTGCCAAAGTATCAGGTGCATGATGAAACTAGCCAGGTAAGTTTGAAATATCTCATGCTGTTTAAATTAGGATACTGTTTTCAGGCTTCTTTCTAAAGTTTGTACGACATGGTTTTTGTTACTGCTTTTCTTAAATTGCTTTCAAAGATACTCTTTTGTTTGGTTAACATACAATCACGGTCTTTGTGAACATTGATAATTCAAAAAGAATGGTCACAGCTGGAGGTTAAAGACCCTTGTGTTTTTATATTAAAAACTCTCTCCCTCCACTCTTATTGCTTTAAAGTGTTAAAGCTCCCAATTATAAGTGCCAATGTCCATTATCCGCAAATTCTGCTGCTTTTGTGAGCATCAAAAAGGTTCAAGTAGGTATCCATTCAATCTTTTGTTGGTTGGTATTACAAGCCTGATAATATTGTGACTGGTTCAAGGTTACCTCTATCTTGCTTAAAAACCTTGTATATCTTCTTGATTATTTATCCGTGATTACAAAGTATTGGGGGTATGAATGGTTGAAAAAGCGAGCATGGCCAAGAGGCTTTCCCCCCTTTGTAGCATTTCTTGTTAGCTTTTATGACATTGCACTGCCTTCCAGGTCAGCATCCGCCTTGAATTTGGCTACCTAATTGCACAAAAAAACATGTCCCTGTTTATATCCTTTTGCAACTTTGCTAACAGGGCGATTTTCTTCCTCTATATTCAGATGAATTCAATTGACGCAGCCATTGATCGTCGGATATCCGAAGGCAGGCTTGCTGGTAGAATGGCATTGTAAACTCAAAACACCCGTCAAGGTATGAGATCCGTATAGAACTCCTGTGCCAGACATCCCCTTTTGACGGTGGAAAGATTTATCAAACCATCTTGCCTGCGAAGCTTCTCCTGTTCAAGCTTGGGTGAGTGCGTCGCGTATTTAGACATTGTAGAATAGCTTACAGAGCAAATCTCCCTTGCATGATTTATGCCTTCAAGCTTCTCAGTTTTTCCATTGTACCCTATTATTAGCTCTTGAAATTTTTGTATTAGCTTAATTGAGTTAACTTCAAAGATTATTCAAGTCCCCTTTCCTTTGAATTACATTTATTCTCCTGTAATTCGGTTTCGTTTGCAGTTGCTATGAATACATAATTTCCAAAACACTTCCAGATCAAGTCAATATTGCTTCATGGAGTCCTAAAAACGTTTTTTTCCTTGCATGATTTATAATGCATTATAATGGGAAAGCTTGGTTTATAATTAAAATACACATGGACATCTAAACAAACCTATAATGCAATTCATACCAGGGCTGTCTTATAAAAGCAATTCACCATTCCAGGCTTCCAGCCTGTGAACAATTTGGATGGCACAAAACTTCGTTACGTAATTCATTTATGCTTTTACAACTTAGTGCTATTCTTTATCTTGCAATTGAATTTTCTTGTCTTCCTTGGCTTCTTCCTCATCGTCATAGTATTCCTCTTCGTCATCGTAGTACTCTTCATTACCATCATCATCATAGTAGTACTCTTGATCGTCTTCATCATATAGCCCACTGGACAGTAATCGCGATGAATGCGGTCCCATCAGCGACTCTTGAATCTGATCCCTGATGGTAGTGCCCTGGCAGGAAAGAAACTAGATGAGGATGGTGTTAAGTGTGAGAATTTAATCAACTAAATGCATAGAAAAGATTTGTATTCAAGCACGAACCATCTTATGGCACCTCTCTTCAAACATCTCAAGAAATCCAACAACCCAGCGATCAGCGTTTTCAACCCATTCGTTGCGATGTATACCAGCAGTTTTTGCAACAGTTTGAATCTGCAAATATACTAGTCTTACAACCTTGACAAGGGCATGATCATCCAAAACGGCCAAAGAATAATCTTAATAACATCTATAACGAATTGAAATATCGCTTTTCCAACTATCATCCATGACCAAACATTATGCTGACACTAGCAGAAAGTTTTTAAAATTTCCTTGAAGAACTTAATCAATTATACCCTTGAATATGAACATGAAAGACGATAAAACATGCTAAAATCTTCAGGACAGAAGGTTGATCATTATCCTGGAAGGCTTTCTCACACATTTGTTTTATAACATATGAGAACCTCAATAAAACAAGGATAAAGTTCCACTTCTAAGTTCCTATAATGTGTGACATTGATGTATTTATCTGAAAATAAATTATTGCTGATAAAATGACATATGATATGGTGCATCATATTTCCCTTTTCAGACATATGAAATGAAGTATCTCCAATAAATTGACATGCCCACTTAATGGGATACATCAGGAAGTGTTCAACAGAAATTTTATAAAGAAAGCAAATCAGAGGAAAATTAAGAAAACGAAAAGCACTAATGAAGCCCGTTATTTTGCTAACACCATATTCCCTTCTAAATAAGTCCTACAACTTGCCTTTTAGAGAATTACGGGTTAAGCTGAGTTGAATGGTAAGTCCCGTATCACAGTATCAGAAGTAAGAAGAATCCTCAGCAATGCCTTTTCTTATTAATCAAACATTTCCTTGGAAATCAATTATAATTTCATTACCGTATGTTACAAATCAAATTATTTTCATTAAATACAACACAGATGGGAAAAATTCTAAAGCAGTAAACATTTTTTCGGACTAGATTTCTTTTATGGAGACGTTTTCTTTAAGAATATTTACTATAAGAAGACTAAGGTTGTAGAATTCACCAACCTTTTCCTGATGCTCCTTTACTTTCTCATGTAGCTTCCTTAGCCTCATATTAACCCGCAGACGTTTTTCCTAACCATAAGAAAGAGTGTATCAAAATATCCACTCGGAATAAATATTAAAAAAATGTATGAAGTGAGAAGGCACTGCTGAAAGGTTTACCTTCACATAGCTAAGATTAAGCTCTTTTCGAGTATATCCTCTATCCAAGTTACGCATGACATACTGATTATAATCCTTGACAGTTCTCATTATGATATCAGATGTTGAAATGCCCTCAGTTCGTTGGGTTTCCTTGAATTTGCCAATGGATTTAACCTGTAATTGAAGAGAAAGTTTAAAACGAATACAGACTTGATGCATCGAAGGTAGAGAGCAAAACAACAGTATTACACACAACTCACAAATTCATAGACATCACTGCCGGCTCCACTGGTATCTGCATAGCTGTACAATACACATGACATAAAGGAATTTTGGGAATATTAAACTGATTTAGTTGCAAACATAAACAAGGCATGTTGGGAATATTAAACTGATTCAGTTGCAAAACTCGTAGTAGGTATTGGAAAGAAAGCAAATCAAATTGGTAGTTATAACATTTCATAGGTATTAAACTGAACAACATTTTGGGTGTTTGGGAATAGTTGAGCTTACTGAAGAGCATCATGAGCCACAAAATCAATCTGATGTTTGTCAAGGAAATCTTTTGAGAGGACCCAAGGTGCATCAGGAATAACTTCATCAACCCATCTGCACTTAATGATGGACAAACATCAAAAGCAATCAAAGAAGAAACTTTATACTGCTAAAAAAAACTCTCATTTCTAATTCCGAATCGCAAGATAGCAATTACAGTTCGTATTCACGAGAGAAAGGAGAACACAATTGATAAAAAATGGTGGCAAAACCAGACTTGCAATGTCGAAGAGATTCATATCGTTCTGCATCATTCATAACAGTTTTCCCCTTGTACTTGTGCGTGGACTCATCGTTACAACATCCAACCAACAAATAAGTGTTTGGAAATCTACAAAAGCAGAGTCTTCACATCAAAATTCAATTCCAAACCGCCACAACATCCTCTCAAAAATTGCACAAACCAAAGTGAATCACATATAATCAATTTTCCCTGCTGAAATCCTTAGATCCCTTTCATACGCAAAATTAATCAATTCGACAAGTAACTGGACAAAAAATAAATAAATCACAAAAAACCTAAAAATCGGATCGAAGCGAAACCAGATCGCGGCAAATATGAAAGCCTATTCAGACAACAAATCCAAAAATTGGAAAGGGAGAGGTATGATTTTTTGGCTTGCTCGAGGGAACGAGCGTGGCCGAAGTGGAAAAGATCGTAGATTCCGTCGGCGTAGACTCGGATGGGGCGGTCGGTAGGCGGTGGATTGGAATTCGAAGGGCTGGTCTGCGCCTCCATTAGATCTTTGTCGTCGTCGTACTCAACTCCGACGACTTCTCTCCGTCCTTCCTCTCCCGGTCGACTGAAATCGACTTTCCTTGTGGTTTTCGTTTCAACAGAAAGAATATTTGTTCGGACCAATTGACCAAAGTATAAGAAGAAGAGAATCATTTGTTTTGCGACATTGGTTAAATAAAGAGAAACGTTACTTTATATTTGGCTAAATTACATAAAACCGCCCTTCAAATATTAGACTTTTCACAAAAAAATTCCTATAAATGTGGAAATTATAGAAATTACCACGTTATTTATCAAAATGAATCTCTTTATAAAATAATAAATTTTTAATAGACTGACTATTTATAATGTTTCTTTACATTTTTTTATACATAAAAAGGTTGTGGGTAGTTTTTGAAATATATTAATAGTTTATCTTCATCAACAACTCAACATTAGACGTTATTGTATAGTGGTAAGTTTTCCCATTTTTCACTTGGGTGACCCGGGTTCGATCTACGAAAAAAGGTGTCCTTTTTATTTTTCACATCTACATGAAATACACGAGTTTATGAAGGGATCGGGAAGTGAATATTTTAGCTTTGTACATTGTAGGCATTCTCTTTATTCTTCACATCTACATGAAATACACAAGTTTACGAAGAGATCAGGAAGTGAATATTTTAGCTTTGTACATTGAAAGCAAGATGGGTTGGCAAATTTTCATTGAGTTTTATTGGTCCGGTGAATGTTAACCTCACGATCGTGAAGATTATTATCGAGGTTGATGCCATGATTGAGGTAGGAGTTTGTACATTGAAGGCAAGATGCCATTATTATCCTCATCTCAAGTACCCAATTGTAGATTCCAGTATGATTCATGTTCTTATTAAGAGAATGTTTGCATTTCTTTATCTCGTCGTACCGAAAGGATACATGTCAACAAGATTTTACCCTCTTGTTCATTTGTTGGTGATGGTGATTGGAGGCTGATACTAAACTTAGTATACTTGTATAAAAGATTGATGCATGGTAAATATCTTAGTAGTAATTTTGAGAGCGCGTCTAATCGAAGAGTAATAGATATACCGTTGGATCCTCCTTTTTTGAAGCGGTAAATCTGTAGATATGTAAGGTAATTAAAAAAAGTATAATTAGTCATGATATATCTCCAAAATCACTTGACTAAATTTTGATAGAAATTTAAGTCATATAAAATTCTACAAGATGAGCTCGATGTAGTCTTTTTTTGTTTTATAGACAAAAAAAAGCAATTGTATGTTGGACTTTATTGATATTAGCTACCAAGATAGATTGAAATCTGATAAAATCTTCAGCAATACTCTATAATCTGTAATCCGTATTATTTAAGACATTGAATATGCGTACTTTCAAGGTTTTTTTTTCAATGAAGATCTTCTTGTGCATTGCTTCATGATTTGTGTTGGTTCAAGATTCATTGACCAATGTTCGGTAGAAGAAATCTAAAAGAAATTTTTTTTTTATAAAAAAGTGAGGTTAATGAGATTTAAACATAACATAATCCTTCACAATTAAGCTACACTATCTTAGTGATTCATTGTTCCTTTTACACTAGTTTATCTAAAAAATTAGTAAATTTTCAAAAAAAATCTTGTAAAAAATTTCTCCTACTTTTTTTTTCCCGAGCTAGAGGGGTTTCAAGAACGATGGTTAAAGAAGAAGTTTAACGAGGCATTTACGTCTTTTTCCACCATATTTAACACCCTCTTGAAAGGGAAAGGGTCATGGGTATCTAAAAAAAGTTTGAAAAATTGTATACAATAATATTGTTCGGAGATGACATAGGTGATCACAAAAAGCACAAAGGTGGTGCTCGAGGTCTCGTCCATGCAAATTCCGGAGACAAAAAGTCAAACGACACTTACGGGCAAAAACAATTTAAAAAATAATAATGATGCACTTATGGCTATAGATTGATGTATCAATCTCTATTCTTTAGAATCTTTCACAAGATTTGGACCATTATGGTGAATGATGATTCTTGCAGTTAAGGATAGATATTCAGAGATTCACCTTTCCATAGATTTCATGCTTGATCGGGCCATCTAGCTGAGCACCTAAAGCCATCAGCTTGGTCACCATTATATTCATGTCTGGTACAGTAAATGATAAAAGTGAAGAAGACCCCGTTTCAATCCGATGCTCACTGCACTACAACCAATTTACATTTCATCGTTATATTCCTCATGTTTGGTCTTAAAAATATGGGCAGTGGGCAGAAGCTCATAACTTCATGACGAAAAGTGTCAAAAATAACAGATATTGAGCATGAATAGGAAACTACCAGATAAATAATTCCAATGCACATAAAACCATGTGAAACTAAAGAGTAAAATATCCGCACTCAAAACAGAACAATTAGCTAGGGTTTGATGGCCGAATGGAGAAAAACTAAGACATTAATTATTAAGAAACACTTCGATGACTCCAAAGTTCCACATTCACTACAGCAAATTCGACGCTAATAACCATAGGAAAAGTACAACTCAATTTGAAATTCCAATGAGCACAACAGATTAATTATCGCAGGTAAACTCCACATTGAATCAGAAATGAAAAAATCCTCCCAAATACAAAGCAATGAAAGCATCGGTACAACATAAAAAGTATTTTTCGAAAATAGATATTACAGTCTGCTGGTTTCCTGAGGAGAACAATAGGCCAAGTTCAAGCTACTGCATTTTTCAGGTGTATCTTATTGTGGACGGATAAAGGAAGCAAATAGCTAACCTTCCAATGCTATTCAATTCAAATAGGTGCTAACATTCTAGACTGTCCATTTCAAAATTAAGTGAAATCTCATCGTAAATAGCTAACATTCCAATGCTAAGATGATATGGGTTCATAAGGATATGAAAGCCATGGGTGTTTCAAGGCCTTGGATGCTGATGGGCGCTTCTTTGGATTGATGTCCAGCAAGAAGGAAACAAACTCGGCAAAGCATTGGTCTCCCATGTGCAACCGATGCCTCAAGGATGTCTTCTTCGGAATTAGATATTCTAGTATGGGTGATTTTAGGTAAATTTCCCTAATTTAAAACGGACTCAAAACTACAGTGACTAACGGACTTGGTGAAAATTTCTCCTAAAATCTGGGCCAGCAAGGAAATTTTGTCCTTTGTTTTTTGCCTTGGGCTCCAAGACTTTCAATTTCTTTTCCTTTTATTTTTATTTTAAAAGTTACTCCACTTTTTGTCTTGCTCACTCTCACTCCTCCATACTCCAGTCCTCCGGTTCCACTCCCGACTAAACCTAAAACCCCTTTCTGATCGAGGAATCGAAAAACCTGCAATGCACAGTTTCAATCGTCGAACGTTCCATGTCCTTCGCCAACAGCTGGTGGTCGCACGGTGGAGGAGGAGGAGGAGGGCTCTCCGAGCCATGTACCAGCACCAAGTCGCTCCCGGCGAAGAAGCTCCCGGCGACGATGCTCCCGTCGAAGAAGCTCCCGGCGAAGATGCTCCCGGCGAAGACGCTCCGGGCGAAGTCGCTCCTGTCGATGAAGCTCCCTTGGAAGACAATCCCGGCCAAGAATCTCCCTTGGAAGATGATCCCGGCCATGAATCTCCCGTCGAAGAAGCTCCCGGCGAAGATGCTCCCATTGTAGACGATCTCGGCCAAGAATATCCCGGAGAGTACGCCAATATGTTCGATTACCCCCCAGACCTAGAAGAAGCTTGGACGGTTAGCGCGCAAATTTAATATTGTTTTTTCCTTCAATTAGGGTAGGCTTTGATCTTAATCCTGAAATTGCATTGGTGAAACCCCAATTTATTAATCTACCTCTGGTCTTGGTTGTTTTGTTTCAGGCTGCTCGTTCTCTTGTCCCCGTCAAACAACGTCGAACCTGGAATCGGGACTCTCGCCTCAACCCCCAGGTAAGTGTTAAGAGTTCTGTCTATGGAAAATTATTATATGCCTTACCAAGAGCCTTGTTGGAGTTCTGTCTATGGAAAATTATTTAATGCCTTGCCACTAGAGCCTTGTTAGAGTTCTGTCTATAGAAATTATTATGTCTTACCACTAGAGCCTTGTTCCTGAACTGAAAAGGAGGGAGGGATATACGGGGAGGTATCCCCAAATGTACAAAAAAAAATGTGATTCATAACAGGAACTCACTTGTAAAATACACAAACATGTTAGGTTATTAGCCTATTTCTCCACTCCCTATCCGCCCTTCTGCTGGGTTTACTCTTGATTCTCAATCTATCCTTGCGCTCTTGAACAATCCTACTAGCACTGCTATCATACTAGCACTCCTGTACAATCATACTAGCACTCCTGTACAATCATGCTTGCACTGCTATCATATTTGTAGGTCATTAATGGTGTGCCACTTGATGTTATCCTCGCTCCCTGCCCCGTTAGATCTTTGCTGAGATTCGAGAGGGTTTGTCGAGATTGGTTCAACCTCATACGCTCGCCTGCCTTTATCCGCCTCCATCTCCACTCCTTCTCCAACAATGTGGACAACGCCCGTGTTCTTGTCTCGCATGGCCCTCCAACTATGTGGGATGAGGAGCTTGACATTATTTCAACCTCAACGGTAACCTCTCTCATCCGTTTCAACTTATTGAGGTTACCATTGAATGAACCTCAAGTAGAGAGAAAATATTGGGAATCAAATTGTGGCCTCAAGAACTGGATCTGCAGCCCATTCCGAGGAAGAAAACCCACATTAGCCCTAATGTGAAGATGGGGTTCTATGTGGCCGGCTCGCTTGACGGTCTTGTTCTACTGGATGTTTTTCGTTGGGGGGATTGGTCAATGTATAGGGATAGGGCATTGTTCGCGGTGAATCCATCTACACGATGGACTAGATTATTTCCTCACCCCCCGCAGTGCTACAACAACTTCCAGAAAGGCCATTTATTTGATTATCCATTCGGTTTGGGCATTGACGGGAGCAATATTTACAAGGTTGTTCGATTTGTCACGGTCTTCAAAAATGTCAAGGTATCTACGTCAACAACTAACTCTTATGGTTGCTACGTACCGCGGATGGATGATCTGCGCTATATTGCTGTATACAACTTCTCAACAGATTTTTGGACCTTGCATCCGATCGAGAGGAAAGACTTCCCCCATATGTTATATCCCAAGCAGAGATCATTGTGCCACAATGGTATTTTATATGGGTTGGCTGAACCAACGTATAATATCTTGAATCTGATAAGTTTCGACTTGGGAGAGAACCAGCTTCGCTCTGCACATTTGCATGGAGTGCCATTGACAAAGGCATATCTCACCCAGCTTGGTGATTCATTGGCCTTGGTTAGACTCTCATTTCAGACGGATGAGGTTACAATATGGGCCGGGCAACGCCCTCTTGATGGCCCCGAAGGTTGGGATCTGATGCACATAATAGAACTCCCAATGACCCCAGGGCGCAAATGGGATTATTTCTACCTCACTAGTACTGCAGTACTTTTGTTGTTTGATGGCAAAGTGGTTTTATCACGCAATATTTGGACTGGGGAGGAAAGGATGCTGAAGAGGGGATCATATGCTGATTGTCTTCGAAGGGCTTCAAGGTTTGGCTTAGAGTTTTGGGGTATTGTGGCATGGCCTTATATGGAGAGCTTACTCGATCCTTGAATGCTGATCAATACACTGCGAATAGGAGGTAAGTAACTGAGTATTCTCGTTTTGATGCATTTGGTGTTTAACTATTAATCTCGATCTGGTAATGGTTGGTTTGTTTCAGGATGCTAGTTCAAGAGCACTAATTGCAACTGCAAGTGATCTTAGTAACACGGACAGGAGGATAGCTTCAATGGAACCATATTGAGAGAAATGTCGTTCTTCGGCTTATTAGTCCCACAAAAACGTGCTGCTTCTCTTAGTTGAATGTTATCAAACTGAATATAAACTTCTTATCTAGCTGAATGTTATCAAACTCTGAATATTTGGGTATTCTAGTAGTTTATCTAGCTGAATGTTATCAAACTCTGAATATTTGGGTATTAAATCTAGCAGTTTACCTAGCTTGAATGTTATCAAACTCTGAATATTTGGGTATTAAATCTAGTAGTTTCTCCGTTATTTGTAACCGTTGTTTACTTTGGGAGGCTGGAATTTCCGTTATTTGTAACCGTTGTTCGACAGATGTTTGATTGTGTTGGGAGACCTAACTTTGCTGACTTCTTCCAACATGATCAGCCAGAGGTTGCCAGGTTCAGTTGAAATGGATGATGATGATGTGTTGTAAACTCTTCTCGACATCAGCAAAGAGGAAGGTTCCGATCTTAGCCATAATGACAATATACATCTGCTTCTGGTGAATTATGCCTTCTTTTTCTTTCCTTTTGCTCGAACAGACACTACCTCAAGCAACCTTAGAATGAAAGGCTATGACAGAGCTTCTCTGCAACCCATGAAAAATGGATAAAGCTAAAGCAGAGATTGACAAAATCGGAGTTCTTGCCCAGCGACTTGGAAGAGGCCATCTGAGTTCTTTCCCGAGAGGCCATCTGAGCTCATACCATTTGGGGCTGGATGAAGGATATGTATAGGAATCTTCACCTTATGTTAGCTGCAATGATTCATTGTTTTCACTTTTCACCGGAGACTCAGAGGATGGGTTGAGAAAGGAAACGTACGTCGATATCAGCGAGAAGTACAGGCTCTCCTTAGAGAAGAAGGCCACGCCCCCAATGGCAGTCCCTTTGCCAAAGTGATCGATCATGGCACTGAGGGAGAGCTCGAGGGATTACTAGATAGATCTCTTCAACCAATAAAATCAATTCATTCATCACCTTAATATACATAGTTAGATTTTTGCTACATTTAGAAACAAATAGTTTGGTTACAATTACCAAAAATAAATAATTCAAAGACCGCCTGCCTTGATTACAAATACAAAATATAAAGGTTACTCGTTGTGGGCATTACTAGCATTTGCTCATATTGCTTGCTTTTTCTTCCGGCTTAATCGTCTCACAAAGCAAATGAAACCCCATTTGATTCAACCACGTACATCCTGTTGTTTCCTCTTCCTACTACTACTCTTGTACGAGAAGCGATCCTGTGGTGATAAAAGGACTTGATGATGCATCTTTGCCCACAGCTTTCCGAATTGATACCCATCCTGAAACCAGCTTTGAAGCTCCTCATGGAACTCCATCGGATTTTCCATCCATGCCACTCGCAATTTCTCGCAGTTGTAAATGGTTCTGGATCGAGAATTTAGCTTGCTCAGCAAATTCCCTACTCGTTTCCCCACCCAACACTCTGGCTTCAATACGATGCTCGGCTGGGCTGCCATGAATTTCCTCGCGGATTTCAGGCATGGCAAAACTTGGCCATCCAGAAGAGCATACGCAAATACAATGACTCGTGGATCAAACAAGTAATCAACCTCTAAAGATGAATCCTTTTTGATGGTCCAAGACCAAAATGGAGACCTAACTTCTTCAATAGGGATTTTATGGTAAGGTAGCTGCCACGAATGGGGACCAAGACCAAACTGCGGAGTCACATGGCAGTACACTTGATCGGTAAGATAGTCATAACCAGGTTTTGGTTCAGTGAGTGGTTCAGAAAATGTGCACTGAGAACCACCATACTTAACCAGCCACTCTGACTTCACGCTAGATGCTCCTTGGATGTAAGTTCGTTTCGTGTGTAGCAACTCACTGCACACAAGAAACTCAGGCGCTGATTTCGATACAGATGACCAACGATGCAGATACACCCTTTCATCAACCTTGAATGCCTGGTAAGAAACTGCATTGACCTTTCCGTCCCCCTCTGAGGATTGCCTTGATCTGTTAACATGTCTGGCGACTCTATCTACCCAACCTGCACAGATAGCTTCCAGTAAGAGGTTCTCCTCAATCGGAGATAAGGGGTTCCTCTGAGAGGGAACCCTCCAAGCATTTTCAACTGCATCTCGACTTCCTTCTGACCATAAATACTCCTCCGGCAGACCACTGACGGAAGACTGAAATACTAACTGGAGTAGCTGCTTTCTCAGCTTTGACATTTCCTCCATTGTTTTAACATGCAGTGCGTTGTCCGTGCAGAACTCTGATGGGTTTGGAGAAAGCTCGAAACACTGCAGAGCATAAGCTGCAGTCAAGGCATCACTGTTGATGTTTGAAAACTTGGCCCGAGAAAGCTTTGCAGTCTCTTTTAGTTTCTTTTTCATCAACTTTTGCTGCTCATCTGCAGTTTTCCCATCCTGCTTCTGGCTGTCTGAATTACTAAGGCTTCCTTCAAATTGTAAGCAAAAGGGATTTGACACAGCCAAGGCAGCAGCTGCTGCGATGGCATATGCTAGAACTAGATCTGATCGGACATCATTTTTCTTTTTATTCAATACATTTATAGCAGCGAGAAGCATCCGTGAATGCCTAGGGTTCATGGGATATCGTGCCATGGTTTTCCCTAGAGACGTCAGCCTTCCCTTTTGATCCAATGCTTCAAGAGCCATTAAGCAACGCTCTGCTTCTTCCAAGGAAGCAACATCAGGGGGAGTGGGGAATGGGAAATTATCCACCTAAAGCATATTGAAATAAGTGATAGGTTAGCAAGGTTGTAACCACATGATGATAGGAGATGACGAAAAAAAATAATAATAAATAAGTTATTGTAGAATAATATCCGTATGAACTCATGAAATAAGGAGGTCAGACATGCTACTCTTACATCAATACTGAAAGCCTAACCCCTAACTGAAAACCAAAGCTCATAACAGTAAAACATGTAATGCAAGTAGAAGAAGATGACTACACAGAACAACTCCAGTGAGGACAAATCCTCTTATTCGTCATCAGCAGATAACAGGACTTCATTTATGTGTGGTTATCCTCGTTGAATATGCATGAAATGAGTCACAAAAGATCTGGACTATTGATAAACATACCTTGCTGATGCCCATGGATTTCAGTAGAAGCACAACACCGTCAACGGGTGTTTTTAATATCTCTGCACATGAGAAATCAGAAAATATATTACTGAAGACTGCCGAAGAATAAAGGCGATAACAGTGGCCAGGTCCTGTTCTTCCAGATCTTCCTGCGCGCTGGGAAGCTGACGCTTTACTTATCCACTGTATTTCATATGATTCGATACCACTGGTTGAATTGTACCTCTTCACCTTTTCCCTTCCAGTGTCAACCACATACTTGATTCCAGGTATGGTTAAGGAGGTTTCTGCCACATTGGTAGCAACAACAACAAGCCTTTCTCCCGCTTTAACATTACCAAAAACACGAAGCTGAGCAGCTGCAGGAAGCATAGCATAAAGAGGAAGAACAGACATTGGACCAATGTGCTTGTCATTTTCCCCTTTTTTGTTGGTCAAGCTTGGCACAGGCTCATTGCAGCATCCATCTTCAGTCATTGGACTTTGCCTATCCTCAACCTCAGGCTTTGATGCAGTTTTTCCAGCCAATGCAGAAAATGCAGCGTTGAGAGCCTCAAGGCTACCATTTTCTCCTAGAATTTCGGCAACATCATCATCAGCCCTGATATTCTTGGCTTGCAAATTTTCAGTATCACTTTCAAATTCTAGATCCGTCTCCGACTCAGAATGGTAGGAGAAATCCGATTCTTCATCACCTACTTCTTCGTGAGATTCATCATACAAACTGAATCTGTCACTCCGCCGTTGGGATGATTTCTCTTCGACTTCCAGTGCATCATTAATTTCCACCATGTCATATCCATCAATCACATTCAAGTTTGTATCTACACTGAACTCATTCCCATCAACTCTGCTCTCATCAATGAGATCTTTTGATGCCCGACGGAGCTTACCACATAGGTATTCTACTTCCCGCTGACCAGTGACAAACACTAGTATGCCACCAGGAGGCAGCTTCTTGTGAATCGACAAAACTTTCTTATAGGCTTGACCTATGTAGTCTATAGTCTCCGTCCTCTTTGAGAAGTGAATGGTTACTGGATACTGCCGAGTAGGAACTTCTACAACAGGCGGGGGTTTCCAGAATATCCCTCCACCCGAGGTGAAGTCTTCCACTCTCAAAGTAGCACTCATGAGTACAAGTTTTAATGGAAAAATTCTGTCTTTAGGATCAATGACCTCTCCTGAAAGCACCTTATTTTGCTGCTCCTCATATATAGCCTAACATGAAGACCAATATTACATTCCAAGGAATCAAAAAAGAACAGAAAATAAAACAACATGATAAAAGGGAAGAAGCGGGGATACTAGATAAGCATCATGATAAAAAGAAGAAATTCAGATAAAGCTTAAAACTATTACCTGCCTCTGCCTTATAACCCTAGAAAGCATCCCAATAAGAATGTCAGTGTTTAAGCTTCTTTCATGAGCTTCATCTAAAATTATTACAGAGTAACGCTTGAGTAAGAAATCACCCTGCAAATAAAAAGAGACAAGTCAGTGTAGATTAAGCGAGTTTCGTTGGTAATCAGGTACTAGGCCCATCTATAGTGGTAGGACTTCATGCCAAAGTCAAGGATATGTCAATATGAACAAATAGGAGAGGTCAATCAAAATTTCATCAAGAGCCATTAGCCTTAATAAATAAATAAAATTGGTTGGTTTCTGTTGGAGACAGTGGGGACACACAGCAAGCTGATAGCATCTATTTATACACATTTTAAGCATGCACTGAATACTAGATTAGTTCATTTTTCATGTATATTTTGCATATTCTATAGTTAATTTATTTATATTAGATCTTCAAAGTCTACACACGTGTTTTCAGACATTTTCCGGTTAATTGGAGAGGATTTAAGGCAGGCATCAATTTTATTGGCAAAGAGTAAAGAAATCACGTTACAAAATTGAAGCCAAGGTTAATTTGTGCAATCAAATTGGGCCAATGAGCATGCAAAATTGAAATCAGGTTGCAATATGGAGTCTAGCCCAAGAAATCATGTTGCAAATATGGAGTCACCTAGTTGTTGAGGTGGCGTGGGCAAGTCTCACTTTTATTAGATAGAAACCATTTTAGAAAGACATAGGTATTTTTTTGGCCAGAAGTTTGGTTTTTATGGTTAGTTTTAGGGTTTTATCATCCCTTTCTCCTATAATTTATGTGGCCTAAATGGCCGATTTTGTGGTTAGACTGATATTCAACTTAGGCCCATATGATTAGACACTCTATTACTACAATCGGCATCATATGCTTGCTGGGGGTTGATTTTAGACGACTCACAAGAGTATGGAATGGCAAGTGGTGGAATATTGTGTAGAGAGATAGATTCTAGTTTATACTCTATTTGGGTGAATTACAGCAATTCACATGCTCCTAGCCTCCTAATAAAGCATTTCAACATTTCATCCCATTCCCTACAGTTTGAAAAGTTCCAATATTGAATCCAGATTTACTCACTAACATGTCCTCCTAACTAAATAAATTGAAAATACGAGGAAAGATGATGTAACCAAAACCTGGACTTCCCGTAGCAGAATTCCATCAGTCATGAACTTGATGGCACAATTTTCTCCAATCCTCTTGTCATATCGGACTTGAAACCCAACCTCCCTACCAAGACGGAAACCAAGCTCAAATGCTACCCTTTTGGCAGTAGCAAGCACAGCAACTCGACGAGGTTGGGTCACGCCAATAACACCACTGCGTTCGCGGCATAGTTTTGAACCAAAGCCAGCTTCATAGAGGAACTGCAATAAAAAAGTAGAGAGCAAAGTAGAAGGCAGTTCTAGAGGATGAAATACGGTCAATGTATCAGCTTTCTAGACACAAAAGAGACCTACCTGTGGGACTTGAGTAGTCTTTCCACAGCCAGTTTCACCACATATAATCACACATATTTTCATTTATAGCTTCCATTATCTCCTGCTCCATCATGACAATAGGCAGATCTTTCCTCTTGCTTTCCACCTCTTCTGGTCTCAGTACGTGTACTACGGTTGGTACACTCGGTGCTCCCTGGCTTGAATGATTTCCAGCAGGCTTTGTTCTTCCAAAGTCATCCACTTTATCCTAAAACAAGCCCAGTTATCAAATATTAATTCAATAAACTACCTAGGATCCACCGAGAAGCTTAATATAACTTTCAATTTCCATATTAAATGGAGGATTTCTTACCACTCCAGCAATGTTTTCTTTCATTGTGCACAAAGACGAATTTGCAGATAAAGCTGATGGGTCATACTGCTCTTCACTAGTTCCCTCAGTTAAGGACACATTACTAGAGATATTGCCCTCTGTCTTATGTTCACAATGTGGCTCCACGGAAGAATCTAGCAATCTGCAATCTTTGTTTATAGTTTCCTCTTGCACAATCAAAGGTTTCAAGACATTACATCTATCCTCATAAACCTGTGTTAGGTGAGCTTCATCTTCAGGTTCGTTCAGCCTAGAATCATCACCGAAAAACTTGGTTTTTGTACACCTATTAGTGCATGTTATTTCCCAACCAGCCTGAGAAAATGACATTATCCTTCTCCGTTTCTCCTCTGAAGTTTCAACCTAGAAGTTTCGGATAAGACATATTTTAGGGAAACAACTTCCTGGGGAAAACTGGACTACAACAAAAGACTACAGTGAACAATAACCTGACCAAGCTTCCGTGAGGAAGACAACAGTTTGTAAACATCTTCATTGATCTTACATTTCCTAAAAATGCACACTCAACCACTTTTAATCAACAAGATACATCATACTAACTATCAAGAACTGGGGATTAATGACTTACTCTAAAATTTTAACACTTTTTGAAAGCAGTTGTTTTGTTGCCTTCTCTTCCTGCAGGATGCAATACAAGTTGTTTTAGCTGTAGCAAAGGTCTACACAAACAACAGGCACATATAATGGATACAGCCGAAATCCAAATAATGTCAGCTCTATGCAAACAAATGTTTGAACACCTTGAATTAAGGCAAATTCAGAAACACCCACCTCCAACATTTTCAACTTCCTTTTCTGGGATTTTGTCCAGTTTTTCCCCTTGCTAGTTTGAATTTTTGCGGAATTCTGCAGAGAAGAATGAAGCATTTCAGCAGAGTGAATGACAAATATATGGTACATTAAAATTAAAGAACCATGGTTACATTTCTATAAACCTGAGTCTTCTTTGCATTGTTGTTCTTCTTCTTACAGGGCAAAATAAATGCATTACTGTCACCACCACTGGTGCTAAAGAACACAAGCAGGAGAAAAATGTTAAAAGGCAACAAAACCAAACCCTTTACAGAAAGCAGTTTCTAAACGTGAAAATTAAACAGAACAAGAGCCCATTGAATTGCAATAGAAGCTTAAAAAGAAAATAAGAGTTGCTTTTTCACCTTAAATACATGGATTCTTCCAAATTCTCTGAGCTAACATCCATAATCTCCTCTCCTTGATGAATGAAGGTCTATTAAGATTTAAGATAAATTATCTCAGCAATCTACAAAAAGGAGAGGGAAAAAAGGAACCTAGATTAGCAAAACCCAACCAAAAAGTAAACAAGAAACGAAGAATCCAATACACAAACGATGCCCACAAACGCCATCTTCAGAGAAACATGAGAGAGAGTTCAAACTGAAAACATAATAGTGAAAAACAGGAATACACAAGAGATGAGGCCGAGGAAGACCACGCACCAGCAGGGATGGCAACGAAAGGCCGTGTTGGAGATGCTGAATTTGCCACGGGCAACAAAAACCACCGGAGTGATTGCCGACAGAACAGTTTCGGCGCTAAGGTTAGGGTAAGAAAGGCATGAGCTCGTCTCAAAAAAGTGAAATATTTTGGGTCAAAAATATATAAAGGCGTTTCACTTCTTCTTTTTTTCTTTTAATCAATTTTTTATATAGTTTTTAATTTTTTTAAAAACGTGTTAAAAAAAAATCAAACGATCTATATTTTGCATAGTCAAAATCTCCTCATCAAAATCTTTCAAAATCTCAAGTTAGTCAATCAAGTCTCAGAACTCAAGAGGTGAAGTCATCCACCTCTAAGGGCTAATCCCATATTTTCTTCCTAATTTCCGTTTGCACAGTCAGTGTTAATTCTCTCAGTCTCAATCATGTCATGGATCATACATCAGCAAAATGCATAATCTCTAATACCAGATAACTAATCATCCCGGAGGGTACATTATAACAAGAACCACATCAGATATAGCAAAATACTATCATACTTTACACATCATCACACAAAAGGGCCTATCACACTCATCACGAAATCTATTCATAACTACCAATCAAAGTTCAAGCGTCGAATGTCAACATTGCAACCATCATTCTTAATAGAAACTCAGTGTGGCAGCCTTAGTTCCATTAAGATTTCATTCTCATCACAAGGGTAACGTCATCAACAAATAAAAAGAAAATCAAGAAATCTGTATATCGTCATCAATCAGAACAAGACGACACCACCAACTCCCGAAGTCAAGGTCAAGTCTAAGCTAGGTTCATCAACTCAAACATGCTACAGTCTCCAAATACAACCGCATCCTGCTTCCTTTAGAGCCAAAACTCATTGGCATCTTCCTCAATTTCATTCACAAGAGTCTCAAGGTCAAAATCTAGTCCCAATTCATCCACCGTATACTTAAATTCTCAGGCCAATAAGTTCTACAAGAGTCATCTCACACAAGACCTCAAGCTCACAATCCCACTTTTCCATCTAACCAAGTTAAGCCCATATAATGGAACTCATAACTCTCTAAGAAATCATAAATCGAGCCCAATACTCCAAACTCTCATCAAAACCTATATCAAACGCGCGAGTAATCTAGGTGTTTTCTTCCGAATTTAGTCATTCTACCTATGTCCTTAAGAATCCATCCGATCAATATCCCTATGAGAGAACTTCTAAATTGCTTCCATACCCTGATCTCGCTTCACTTACCAATAAGCACAGTCACTGATAATCTACCTCTAAGAACCAACTCCTACTGCTAACCTCTTACAAGAGCACTCTTACTCTCTATTTATCCTCAATATTTAATGACAAGGTTCATCTCCCAAGCTATTCATGCATCCCAAATAACATAAGCACCTCACTCAGCTATATCAAAAGGCCCTAGTAAAATACAATCGTCTGCACTCCTCAAACTCTAAACCAGGGAGCCGACTAGTGATAATCCTAAAATCATAAAATATCAAGTTTCTCCTCATCAGCACCCATCCCCAAGTAGTCAAGCACACAAGTGTTACTCAAGCAACTCATCAGAATATCTCTAAACCGAATCACATCTCCTCATTTTCCAAGGGTCACAACATTTTCACTTACTCCCAATACTAATTCATCGCTCGAAATCCCACCATTTTCCCAAAACAGTCACAATCTCCCAAGGCGTCATATTCTAATTCCTTATTTTTGCACATTCTCAATTACCCTTAGACTACAATCCTCAACCAGCGACAACTTACTTCTAATTGACCATTATTACCAATCATTTCCTTAGAGAATCTCTACGCTATCCTTTTCCGAAATTACCCAAGGCATCACAAGCTATTTAAATTTCCCAAAGTTCCACAACCATTGGTATTCCCATATTCACCATTCAAAGCTTCTATCTCTACACCCAATCAAATAGTGATCAACCCTAACGATCTCCTTTACTCAGCTATAGCCCATTCTGCGAAAACTCCTCTGCCCTTCCTTAATACCTCAGCGCTCAAATCATTGCTACTCATACCAATTACACTCGCCTTCATATTTTAGAATTCTTCCGATTTCGCTTCAAATGATTCTCCAATTATCTTCTAGCAAGTATCGTCAATACCATACGAGTCGACCTCCAAGTGCAGATTTCATATTCTGTCGTCTATCATAAGAACAACCTAATTCCCAAGATCTACTAATCCTCGACAATCCTAGCCACTTAAACCCTGACGATATCCACAAATCATTCCTTTATCCCTAGTTGTTCCTACTCACAATATGTATAACCTAAATCCCATAGTCTACATCTCCTCAAGCAAATACTATTCATCCAAACCTTAGCGCCAATCAAAACCAGTTCCTCGACAACATTATTACCACAACTAATATGACAACCTACCTTTCACCACATCCTTTCGACAAGGTTCCTTGATCCATAAGCCCTAGTCCATTCATATATTTTTTTTTTCAATGATACCTAGCCTGATTTACCAGATTCCTTCATCCAAAGATACTAACCTATATTACAACCTTACTTCCATAATCTTGCCATTCTCATCCTATGCCCCCACCTAAGGCCCACCTAGAAGGCTCATATGAAAATTCCTACCACCGTCTCCTACCAGTCCTAAGAACTCTCTTGGTCCTACCTAAGCCAATGCCTCCTTCATATGACTCCATCTCACACTATCATCGAACAAAACATGCGAATTCTGATTCTCCTATCACTCTCCATACTATACCACAAAATAACCTCAACCCTCATGAATAAGAAAAGTAAGCAAAAGAGAAGGAAAGGGAAGAAAACCATCGGGCATACACACTACATTATGACTAGTCTATTAACAACTACCAACTCAACAACATCAGTAACCACCACATCATCATCAATGACTACCAAGACATGATTCCAGCATTAGAAACATCAGTCAATTTAGTTAGTCTAAGCCTATTGCGCACAATCATCATTCTCAATCATCACGAGGAAGGTTAGTAGCTCGGATGAGGTACGCCCCTTTCATAAGGCATATCTATGCATCCATTGCGCACTCGTCCTCCAATGTTGCTAACGATGTCAATTTTGAGACCTGTGGGTTATGGACTCACCATGCTTCCGCTGCACCGCTCTGTGGGTTATGGACTCATTTTGGGTAAGGGAAAAGAGCACTCAACTGTTTCCCAAATAAGGATGGTCAAGCTCTAGATAAAGTTTTATGACAAAAAGACACTTGTGAACCTTTACAAAAATCGAAAAGGATGGCTCTCCAAAACAACATGTTCTATAGACTCAAAATCATGTCGAAAATCTTAGATCATTCGATGTTGATATTCAAGTACATTAATTAGCTCGTGGCATGACCTATGGTGTCAAGTACCATACTCCATCACACACTCAAGTAATCAATGCACCCGAACAGAGACCCCGAATATGATTAGATTCCCAACCCAATTTCCCGTGGAAGACGACAATATGATAGAGAAGACTCGATAAAACATCTATGGAAGAGGATAAAAGAAAGAGAAGAAGAAGAAAATAATAGTAAAGGAGAGAGAAGGAAGGAAATGAAAAGGAAGGGGAAAAAAAAGAAAAATGAAAGGATCGATAAGACATCATTTAGAGGCATCAGAGATGAGGAAAACGAAATGAAATGAATACACTCCTCGACAATTGTCAACCTTAGAAATTTGTCGAACAGAAGGCAAAATGAAAAGAAAATGACATAGATAGTTGAATAATGGAAAAGATTGCTTTACGAGTACTGAAATTCTGACTACAGAGTAAGGAAGGGCTCTCCCGCTATCCCATTCTCATAGAAGTTCAACTCATAGCCATCATAGGGTAAACAGATTAACAGAATTCTTGCTCAAGGAAGGCAACACTCAGCACAGAATCAATCAGCAGTAATAATCTGATCCTCTTCGAGGAGGATCTCCCTCATGCCCAATTTATATAAAATCACATAATCTATCTAGAAGCTGTCCTTCGAGGGGCAACTGACCGGAGGGGCAACTATCCTCTCGGCCTCTATATTCTAACCCCGCTACTCCAACCGCCGCGATGCAAACTCCTTGAGTCTTCTAGGCCCTCTGTAAAGTATAAAGCTAAGTTTTGCCTACCCACTCGGTTTCCCTTTATCCGATTTTCCTTACTTTAAGTCAAGTTTATTAAGCTATGTTCATTAATTTATCCATATTAAATTCATTTTGCCCTTTAAAACTCTTAAAAATCTTTTAAAAACATTGGGCAATTTTCAAAATCATACTTCAACCCATTTGTACTCGAATCGTGCAACCCAAGCTCTGATACCACCTTTGTAACGGCCCAAATATAAATATTCGGGTTACGTTTCGAAGGACTGGATACCTTCGTTCGGATCTTGCAATTCGAGTACGGGTTGAGTTTCAAAACAAGGTGTGAGTGCTAAAAGAAGGGATTTCATACCCTAAATTCGTGAGAGGTCCATTGAGGAACATAATCTGTCCTACTTGACTAAGTCGCTCAAGACCATTTATAGTTCAAAACATAAAGAAAGGAAATTGACAATACAAATTGCCTCGGCGAAGCCGGGTCAAAACCGATATAAACGAGTATAAAACCTTTAAAGTGTCGAGTATGGTGGTAAATCGGTCTCTCGGTTAGTTGAACGCCCCAGATGAAACCCTCGTCATGGAAGCACGGAACAAGCAAGGATCAAATACCTGAAACTATACCACGAGTCAAGGTCGAGCCACTCATGTGGGCCCTGAAGACCTCGCTGAGGACATATAATGTGCCTATACCTAAATAAAGGATCCTCTAATGCAGTGCGAAAATATTAAACACTTAAGCATGCTAACAGTTTATATATATGCAGAAAGCGATTAAATGGGATCCCGCACAGAATGCCAAGTGGCATGTCCCTCTCATACTCCCGCACCCATGCTCGTTAGTGCAGGAACCGACTGCGTTTTATACTCCCGCACCCATGCTCGTTAGTGCGGGAACCGGTCGCGTTCAATATCATAACATCATCAATCGTATCAATAGTCATGCTCGTCAATTTAACCGTCTGACTCGATGAGGACAAAGCCCGATGGGACTGGACCGTCCTATGACCCTAGCAAATGACTCTAGGACTCACAATTTAACGGCCATTCTACCATAAGCAAAGAGAATACGGATGCTCGATTAATTTGTGCAACCTAAGCATAATACTACATGAATATGCAGGATGCAACACCTACACACTATATGACACATCAGGCATGAGGTTCTAACTTGAGTAAGCCCTGGAGGACTTACCTGGAGTAGCATATCAACAAGAGGAAAGGAGCAAGAGGATAAGCAAGCAGGTCACAAACCACCTAGCAATTATTAATGAACATGCATAAGTATATTGCACATAATGGGATCCGTTTACCACTACACATAGTCTATCTATCAATTATTAGTCATGACATCAGCACAATCATCATCATCATCATCATCATCTTCATCAATTTCAATAATTCAATTCAAGATTCTACCATATCCAATCATGCTTCAATTCACATATATTCATTTTCATGCCATAACTCATAAGGTTTACAAGTAAGGTTCATTAATAAATTCATCAAGTCAACTCCAGTAAATTGGTTCCAAAGTTCCTCAAGTCATTAAATCTCAAGGAAGTCAATTCAATAGTTAAACAATTTATTCTAAATTAATACTTAGCCAATTCCGATATTAAATACTTAAACCTCCTTTTAAATCCATTTCAACAAGTCAAGTTATTAAAACGATTCCGTCATTTAGAAATCTTCATGCATTAAAACATTATAATTAATCAAATAACTAAATAATACTTAAAAATCAGATTTTTAATAACTTCTAATAATAATTTAAATGATCAGAATATTCATAATAATATTTCACTTCAACTATTTTTAAAAACACATAAAACCACCATATAATAATATTTCACTTTAACTATATCCCAAATAATTCTACTTTTAAAATAACTTATAATATATATATATATATATATATATATATATATATATATAAAATATTAATTATGCCAATAAATCAGAATAACATGTAATACTAATAATAATTTAACAATCAAATCAACAATTTATATACTAGCTATATATCATAATATGTAACAATTTAACAAATTCTTAAAACAACCCAAAAGGGCTAGCCCAAACCCGGACCCAAACCCAGCTCAGAACCCGACCCAAACCTCACAAGTTTTCAGATTGAGATAATTAAGGTGAACCGGCCCCCCTTTTAATTGAACCGGACAAAATTTAAAGACCCGCCGAACCGAACCAAAACAAAGAAAAAGAAAAACCGGACCTGTAACGGCCCGGATATAAATATCCGGGATACGTTTCGAAGGTCGGATACCTTCGTTCGGATGTTGCAATTCAGGTACGGGTCGAGGTTTCAAACCTCTAATAAGTCGAAGTCTCAGAAATACAATTTAAACGAAAGTAAAGCGGAAGTACGGTTTAGATACAAAAGCCACGGCAGAGCCGGGTTAAAACCAAAACAAAGTGGGTGATTGCCATTTGTCAAGTTAGAATATATTAGCCGGATTCTTCGATTCGCCAAAAGATTTCCCCGTCACAAAAGCATGGAGCAACAAGGGCGGTACCTAACACTATCCACGAAGTCAGGCCTGGTGATCGTCTGCGGGTCCTCTGACCGCGCTGAGGCCACATAACATGCCTATGCCTAAATAAAAGATGACTAATGCGGTACAAGATTTAAATCACACTATCATGCCCCTAGTATATGTAATATGCGGAAAAGAACTATAAAAGGGCCCAAGACAATGCCAAGTGGCATATCCCTCTCCTACCTCTGCACCCCTTCCCGTTAGTGCAGAGACTGGTCAGTTCGTTGCTATAGCATAGCATATCCTCGTGGTGGTACACTCACCCACGGTATCATCATCATAACAAAAATTAAATATAAATTAAACATGCCCGATGGTGCTGGGCTATCATCATGCTCATATCGACTCGATAGACTCATGGCACCCGATGGGGCTGGGCTACCCTATGACCCTAGCAAAGACTCTAGGACTATCATAGATAACAGCCGTTCTGTTTCAAACACACAAAGTAAACACATGCTCAGTTCAATGCAATCCTAGCATGATACTACATGGCATCCTTTAATATGCAACAAACTACACATTACATGACACATCAGGCAGGAGGTCCAGGTTACTGAGTAAGTCCCGTAGGATACTTACCTGTTGATGCAGAACAGCAAGATAACACAAGCAAGGGCCCAAATACAAGTCCAAAGTAATCCAAAAGCAATACACACCTATCATCAAACCATTTCCATAAGATACCAGACCAACATTCATACACACGAACTCAAGTTCTCAACATCCTCAAAACCGACTGATAGTAAAACCGTTTTCCAAAATCTTAAATCCAAATTAAGTCAACTCATATTCCAAATAATACTCAAATCATACTTGGCCAAATTCCGACATTAAACAATTTAAACCTTAAAACCAATCTCTCAAAATCATATACTAGAAAACATTCCGGCATTGTATTTCAAACAATATATAAATAAATCCCAATATTAAATCATCAAAATAACCTATGCTTACAATCATAATTATAATTCAAAACCAACAATTCACTTTAAAATTCCTAACTCACATGTTTAAATCCTCATAAAATGCATCAATTACATAATCCAATTAATATTATTTTAAAACAAATAAACAATATATAAAGATTAATTCCCAGAATATTACAATTATAACCAATTTCCAAAACTATAATAATATTCAAATATTTCACACTTACTATCCATATAATCTCAAAACAATCCATAATATATTTATATCTCCATACCAATTAATATTACTTTTAAAACCTTTTAAAATAGAAATATTAATAATTCCAGAATATATAAATATATATATATATATATATAATCATTTTCCTAAAATCAGAAATATTAAAAACATATAACATATACATATATATATATATTTATAAAACATAACACAACAACATATAAAATAAATACCCAACAAATTTTAACCCAGCCCAACCAAAATAATCCAGCCCAACCGAAAGCCCCAACCCGGAAGAGTAAAAGAAGAAAAGAAGGAAAAGGCACAAACCCAGAAAAATAAAGGAGAGACCCGAACAATTAAAATGGAGCCAACCCGACCCGGTTTTCCCATCCCGGATCTAAGCCAAAGCCCATCAAAATTAGGCCCAAGGTCCGGAGAAGAGTAACAGGGTCACCCCCTACCCTGATGGAACAGAGTCCGGCGGCGACGGAGAGGCAAAGGAGGAAGAAGAAGAAAAGGGCTCGCCGTAGCTTCGGTCTCGACCCTACCCACCCCAGTCAGGTCGACACTAATTTCCGAACACAACCCACTCAGAAGGATTCAAACGAGAGCAAGGAGGGGGGAAGGAGAGAACCTTACCTTGCTTGAACAGAAAGCAGGGGTCTCGGCTCTCCGGGGTGGCTCCTGGGCTCGTCGGCGCCGACGGTTGGGAGCTCCTGGGTGGCTCCTTACTGCTGCTGCTCGATAGAAGTTCAGGAGGTGAATGATGGAGATGAATTGGTGGTGGCGGCTCGGCATTGTTCAAGGAAACAGGGGAAGAGGGAGGAGATGGACGGTGGCTTCAATGGTGGTCAGCGACGGTGGCTATTGGTGGTGCTGAGCAAGGAGAGGAGGCTGGGGTGTGGTGTGTGCGTTGTTAGGCTGCGGAAATCAGGAGGGAAGGGAGTTGTTTTGTGGTGGGTGGTGGTCTACAGAACCGAAAGAGGGAGGGAGTGAGAGGAGGTATGAGCTGCAGGGGGTGTGCAATCAGAAAAGAGGGAGAGAGGGAGGAGAGATTGGTGAGCAATTTGTGTTGTTTGGGATTCAGAATTAAGGAGGAGGGGTAGGAGGCAGGGGTGTACAGGAGGGAAGAAGACAAAGAAGAGGGAGGGGACCATGCCAATGCAACAGGAACCGGAGAGAGAGAGAGAGAGAGAGAAATAAAAGGAAAAGAATAGAATTGAATTGGTCCCCAACGAAAAAAATTCAAAATAGCGGAATTAGACTCAAAACCCGCTCACCCGATCGAATCCCGACTAAAACAATTTTAATAAATCAAAGTTCAATCAAATTTTAAGATAATCGGAATTAAATAATTTCAATCAATTCGGAGCTTAATTAAATTTTATTAATACTCGGACTCGAAGTCGAAAATCAAATCCCGTCAAAAATCCTAATTTAAATTGATGCCGGAATGATTTTAAAATCAAACGTACACTCGAGGACGGGTTTTCTCACATTTCCACCGATTGAATAAAATAATCATTTATTTACTCAAATATATTAATATAATAAGATAAAATACATTCAGTCCTTACATTTATCCACTTCTAAAAACAAGTCTCGTCCCCGAGACTAAAATCATTTTAAAGCAAAGGGGATGAAGTTTCTTTAAAATCGGTGAGTCCGAGGACCGTGTTCGAGGATCTTGTAATCGTCTCGGTTGTGTCTTCCGAGATTCTCACAACATCCTAGTCACGGTCGTGACATCTCCAATTGGTCTTGTCAAGTGTGTAATAAGCGCCCTTATTACATCCTCGCTTCGACTTTTCGGAAGTACCACAACTCTAAAAGCATTATAGCGTCCGACTAGGTCTTAGCAAGCAATCTATAAGCGCCCCTATAAAATGCTTGTATCCACTTCGTGAGACGTCATAATGTAAATCCATTTCGTAAATTCTCAAAGCGCTTTGTAAAGGGAAATGTTGTCATCCAAATCATTGAAACTCTTAATTTCTTTAAAACCCCAAGTTGGCCATTTTTAAAACCGCTCGAAATCTTCAAATCCGATGTTTAATCAAGCAACTTTACACCAAAACAAGTCAATTCCTTTCAAATCAAGATTCCGTCAAAATCTCCCAAACACCAAAACAGCTTCTCGCATACCAATCAATCAAATTCAGAAGGTAGGAGGTGGAGTCATCCACCTCTAAGGGCTAATCCCATATTCTCTTCCTAGTTTCCAGAGTCTTTTATCATCATCCTCAACTCAACATGCACGTAAGTAAATCAACTCATCGACTCATAACATCATCAACCACTTCTCATATGGCAATCTCAACATCATTCATGATAATCTCAACCAATCGACATCTCAACCGTGTAACATGATTACCCATAAAATAAATCATACCATCCTTTCATAACACGTCAAAAGCAATAACAAAGTCTTAATGTCATACCATGAGCCATAAAGTATATCTACCTCATACCGAAGGCATCACAAGTGCATCATCGAATTCTCATAAATCACGCAAGCACACATGTCAAGAGATCAAAGAGGTTAGGTGTTATGGAGTCAGTACACTACTTCTAGTCAAATCTCACGATCGCATCTCAACATCGCACACTAGTGGAACCAGTCATAGCAAGGGATCTCATGTAAAGCATAAATTCACATCGTCATCCTATCCAATCTCTATCCAGCATTATCATAACATATTATCACATCAATCCAACAAAATCATGCTATTAAGATTCAACCAAAAAGGGAAGATCAACAGTATATCAACATCAAAATGTCATCATGCTTTCCAGACATCATCTTAGCTCATCACAATGTCATATAACGATTAATAGCAGTCATGCACCATCATCTTATATATACACATAAGTCATACCTATGATCCAAGTCATATTCATCACTTACCTATTCATAATCAGGTTTATCAACCATATAGGATAACATCATGCTTTCACATAACAACGTATCATCATCTCATGATTCATTCAACACATTATAGCATGCTTTTAGAACAACATAGTAGGATAGCAATGGATCATTATATCATGTTCATAGTTGTCACTACCAATTTTAGCTCAGTATTGCATATCAACATGTAATATCATGCCATACAAGTTTATCATGGTCGCTATCTAACATCATGCCAGTACATATTAACTAATCACATACTCAAGAAAATTTGCACATCATTCAAGTTAAAATAAAACGCAACCCCGCTCGCTCGATTTCAATTCCTACATCAAAACCAGCCTCATCTAGATTCACCAACATCAGCTCAGGTAGCATCCTCAAGAGAAGTCCTAATACATTCCAATACCCCAACCTCGCCCCTCATTCCACCAAGAACTCTCACTAGGATAGAACATGTATTTATCAAGACTCGTTTACACTACCATATTCTCACTTAGCACAATTAACGCATAGCAGTTACTAGAATAATCAACAACAATTAATCACAGAATAGGTGGGCATTAGATTCTTGTCACAGAATGAATGATAAGCATCGAGGCATAATCGGCTAGCATGCTAAAGAGTACATCTTATGAGGCATTCATATAAAGAAGAGTCGATCACACTATCATGAACCTATTCATGGGGAGTACATCAATTGTACAACTTCCTAACATATGACATCTATAATCGTGCCCTAGTATGACAATGCAATATACTAAATAGATCATGTCGGGATGATATGGACATAATAAATGTAGTTCGAACCTATACAATGGTCATCATGAGCATCAAGGCACATAAGCACAAATTCATACTAAGGATCAATTGTAGGTCAAGGAGTAGTGCATATAGAATCACACAATCATGAACGGGGCAATCAAGATAACCCGATAGAAGTCCATAAGGCCAACATTGACTCTTCCCAACTGACTCATTACCCATCTTTCCCGTGGGACTCGGATACGAATTTTCCATGACAAGAGGACACTGATGGATCGTCATAAGAATTGATAACGACAGCCTCGTAAACATCTCACTCTCTAGCTCGGAATTTCATCAAGGACCGTCTTCTAATACTCTCCCGGACAACCCTTACATTCACTCATGATTCCCGACACAATGTGTTTACCAACCCGATTCCCCGTGGAAGACACTGACATCCGGGAGAGACTCGATAGAACCGTCAAGAGGTCAATATAGTGGAGGGGTTTTTTCACACAAGCTGGCTTAACCATAGGGGAAAAAAGGGTACTCCCGCTATCTCGTCCGCACAGATCATTCAATATTCATCAAATAGTTAGGACATACCAATCAATCTTTAGCATATCAGACACTCAACATAGAATCAGTCAATGGCAATTACAATGATCTCCTTGGAGTCTTCCCGACCCGTCTGTAAAGAACAAGCTAGTATTTCGCCTACTCATTTCCGACTACATCCAATAGGGATGGTCTAGCGCCGTTTCTACCCACTCGATCCCTTATTAGTTGGTTCTCGTCTTTTATCATAAGCCAAGTTCATATTCAGTCCAATTGAGTTAGGCATATTAAGTTCATTTTCCCCCTTTAAAACGCTTTCAAATCTTCGAAATCCGTGGGCGGTTTTCCAAAACATACACCCGACCCTTGCGTACCCGAATTGCACAACCTGACTCTGATACCAACTTTGTAACGGCCCGGATATAAATATCCGGGATACGTTTCAAAGGTCGGATACCTTCGTTCGGATGTTGCAATTCAGGTACGGGTCGAGGTTTCAAACCTCTAATCAGTCGAAGTCTCAGAAATACAATTTAAACGAAAGTAAAGCGGAAGTACGGTTTAGATACAAAAGCCACGACAGAGCCGGGTCAAAACCAAAACAAAGTGGGTGATTGCCATTTGTCAAGTTAGAATATATTAGCCGGATTCTTCGATTCGCCAAAAGATTTCCCCGTCACATAAGCATGGAGCAACAAGGGCGGTACCTAACACTATCCACGAAGTCAGGCCTGGTGATCGTATGCGGGTCCTCTGACCGCGCTGAGGCCACATAACATGCCTATGCCTAAATAAAAGATGCACTACAAAAAAAAATTGTTTTAGCAACGGCACAATTCCGTGGAAAAAAATAAGATTGCCGTCGCTAAAAAATTTTGCGACGGTTATGCAACGGCAAATCGTCGGTCGCTAGCACTGGGGTAGCAAATAATCATTTGCGACGGCTGAGACCATCGCAAAATAATTCCCAATTTTTTTGTTGTTTTGGGCTTCTTTTTTGCGACGGCAATTTTGCCGTTGCTAAAGTTAATTTTCCAGCTTTCTTTATTATCACGCCATTACAGCCATGACCATTGAGCTAAATGTATTATTTCAATTGCTAGATCCTACCAATAAACGAAAGACCTAACTTTTATACATCAAAAGAGTATTTCACAACTTCAGTCGTTTCAAGAACATACATAACATAAAGAAAATGATCTTAAGAATTACATTTCGGATCCGCAAAAACAAGTATGTAAGTTCCAAACTTGACCCTCTTTATCCTGCTGATCGAATCTTTTGAGCAATCTCATAGCAAGAGTTGAACTCCATCTCCAATAAACTCTTTTCGATGAACACTTCACGCATGCTATAACAGAAAACCAAATGCTTTAGGGAGACATGTAAAATATAGTCACAGATCAAATACAAAGGGAAATATAAGAGAATGGGAAGCAAAGGATGAAATCACCTATAATAACTATACAAGAATGTCATTAACATTTTATGTAGTTTTTTTTTTTAAATATGATAAAGAGTAAAGGAGTGTTTATTGTTGACAGGAAGTAATAGAGTTTATAGCTACCAAGTAATATAGAAAGTTAGATGAATATTAAATTCCAGACTAAGTACTATAGAATTTACATTACTTTTTTTATGATACTTCTTTCACTTCTTCTGTAATGTGAAACCAAAGAGATATAAGGACAAAGTTGGAGTATGTTTATAAATATATATAAAAATAAATAAATTAACTTGATGCTAATTTCTCCAATGAAAAATTGCTTTGGAGGATATTTTAAGCATTTTCCAGTTTCAACTTCTCAGGTGATGATTAAACTCTATGAAAATAAATGACAATGATAGGAAACAGAACCTATTATGCAGGGTTAGAAGTAGTGTTTAATCAATGAAACAAATAAAAAACACGATGGTAATATGCAAAACAAAAAGTTGGACTATAAGAACTAGAGAGAAACTAATGCAAACAAAATTTAGTCTAGAGAAGCAATGTAAAGATTATATCCTGTCAACATTCATGCTTGATTTTAAAACCATGAGAAGGCAAGTAATTAATATCATGCCAACCTTTTTTGACAGAAAATGCATACAAATGAGGTTCTCTAACAATGCTGTCATGATTTGTTGCTAAATATAGTTTTTCTTTACCTTTGAGAGTGGACCCGAGAGTTGAGTTTTCAGTCCCTTCGCATGCTTCATAAGACCTCCTAGCTGAAAATGCAAATAAAATAACACATTTCAGTAATAGCATGACTAACACACCCTAAGTAGATGAATTAAAATGTCAAGTTTTTTAGCTCAAGCATTAAACAAGAGTATAACATGTCATCCAAATACATAAAAAATGTACAAGGCCAAAGTTACAGAAAAACATTAATATATGCATAGTAATGTCCGGAATCTAGTGAAAATCCTGAATGTACAATTGTACCAATACCTCAACTCTCCTTTCCACCATCACCGCATCCTGCCAAAATCCTGTTCTGAAAAATCCAAACTCATCAGCATAAATTTTATTGATCTATGTTAATAGATTCCTCAAATAGAAAGAAAAAAGGATCTTACAAAATGTTGAGTTTGCTAAGCTGATTGAGCTCCGGAGAAAGAGTGCCAGTGAGCTCTCTATTGTAAGAAAGGTCCCTAAGAGTCATATTAATTCAATCATATTAGTACTCCTTCTTTCTCATTTCAAATGGTTTCCTCTTCTTTTCTTTTTTTTTTTAAAAAAAAAACTCAGTGATTTTGAGCTATGTTAGGCCTTTAATATCACCTCCTAGCTAACCTTTGAGCCCCATAGTCGACAATTTTCTGACAAGCAGTAGAATCAAAAGGCAAAATTGGATGTTAGGGACACTCAAAGGATAAAACAAGAGTGAAATGAACAAAGGGAAGAGGTTATATATATGAAGCCATGAAAGGAGCTACCAAGGAACTTCCTACGGTAAAAAAACTAATCAAAGGAAGGACCTCTTGTAAATCAGCCACTGAAGTCAATTTATCCATCAATTAGGCACAAGTCATTGATGATAGCTTGCAAATAAATAAAATTTAAATACATAATCTTTATATTTCTTTTCAGTTATATATTGTTATACCATAACATAACCTAAAGTAGTGGTATTAATGAAGATCACATTTTTCATTCAAGCATTTTTGCAAACATCTGATGGGCACGGTTTCGACAATCAATGCAGCGGCCATGGAAGGTGCTTTAATGGACAAAGATATAAGAGAGGGAGAAAGAGAGAACCTTCTTGAAAGTCTGGGGTGCAGTCGCAGGAGATCCCGAGGTCACCGTTGAGGAAAACCCTAAACCTGCGAAGAACATCACCATACCTACAGCTAGTACTCTCGCATATCACCTCGACGCAATCTTTTTCCTTCTTCAAATCGCTCATCTCTCTCACCTCCTCCTCATTGAACATCACCATCTCTCCCTCTCCTGCAACTCTATTCTCTCCATTTCCACAACAGGCCCATTCATCGTCCTCGATCCCTTCCTCTTTGCCCTATTAAAGCCGGCCAGACCCCTCTAAAACAACAAATCCAGGCCATAAATCAAAGAAAGGAAGCAAATTGAAGGACGGGAGGGAGCAAATCAATCCTAAAGCACTTACGTCTCTCATTCGTGGAGATCTGAGAGGGAGTTTGATTCGGAGGGAGTGTGGAAATCTGAAAAGGGGAGGGACATTTGACGGGGATTGCGAAATGGAGATGTAAACAGCGGCGAAAGAGGAGGGCAAAAAGGAGAGAGTAGTTGGGAATGCCCTAGATCTGAGATTTGAGATCTGAGAGTGAGAGATGTGAAAAATGAGTTTGGTGGATTTTGGCAAATGGGAGGCGGAGAGTGAGAGATGAAAATGGTCGGGTAGGTTTTATTTTATTTTATTATTCCTTTTTATTTTTCTAAATGAGTTGTAATTGTGTCAGGCAATATATGCGTATTGTTCAACTCGACTTTGCAAAATTGGCAACGGATAGGTCCTGCCGTGGCGAAAAAAACCACATTTGCGACGGAAAAAATCATGCCGTTGCTAAGTGGTGTAGCTAATACATTTTTTTTGGGTAGTCGTAGCAAAGCAGTCGCAAAAACCTATCATCTGCCACGGCAAATCTTTGCCGTTTCTAATTTAGTGTAGCTAAAGGAATTTTTTTTTGTAGTGATGACTAATGCGGTACAAGATTTAAATCACACTATCATGCCCCTAGTATATGTAATATGCGGAAAAGAACTATAAAAGGGCACAAGACAATGCCAAGTGGCATATCCCTCTCCTACCTCTGCACCCCTTCCCGTTAGTGCAGAGACTGGCCAGTTCGTTGCTATAGCATAGCATATCCTCGTGGTGGTACACTCACCCACGGTATCATCATCATAACAAAAATTAAATATAAATTAAGCATGCCCGATGGTGCTGGGCTATCATCATGCTCATATCGACTCGATAGACTCAGGGCACCCGATGGGGCTGGGCTACCCTATGACCCTAGCAAAGACTCTAGGACTATCATAGATAACAGCCGTTCTGTTTCAAACACACAAAGTAAACACATGCTCAGTTCAATGCAATCCTAGCATGATACTACATGGCATCCTTTAATATGCAACAAACTACACATTACATGACACATCAGGCAGGAGGTCCAGGTTACTGAGTAAGTCCCGTAGGATACTTACCTGTTGATGCAGAACAGCAAGATAACACAAGCAAGGGCCCAAATACAAGTCCAAAGTAATCCAAAAGCAATACACACCTATCATCAAGCCATTTCCATAAGATACCAGACCAACATTCATACACACGAACCCAAGTTCTCAACATCCTCAAAACCGACTGATAGTAAAACCGTTTTCCAAAATCTTAAATCCAAATTAAGTCAACTCATATTCCAAATAATTCTCAAATCATACTTGGCCAAATTCCGATATTAAACAATTTAAACCTTAAAACCAATCTCTCAAAATCATATACTAGAAATCATTCCGGCATTGTATTTCAAACAATATATAAATAAATCCCAATATTAAATCATCAAAATAACCTATGCTTACAATCATAATTATAATTCAAAACCAACAATTCACTTTAAAATTCCTAACTCACATGTTTAAATCCTCATAAAATGCATCAATTAAATAATCTAATTAATATTATTTTAAAACAAATAAACAATATATAAAGATTAATTCCCAGAATATTACAATTATAACCAATTTCCAAAACTATAATAATATTCAAATATTTCACACTTACTATCCATATAATCTCAAAACAATCGATAATATATTTATATCTCCATACCAATTAATATTACTTTTAAAACCTTTTAAAATAGAAATATTAATAATTCCAGAATATATAAATATATATATATAATCATTTTCCTAAAATCAAAAATATTAAAAACATATAACATATATATATATATAAACATAACACAACAACATATAAAATAAATACCGAACAAATTTTAACCCATCCCAACCAAAATAATCCAGCCCAACCGAAAGCCCCAACCCGGAAGAGTAAAAGAAGAAAAGAAGGAAAAGGCCCAAACCCAGAAAAATAAAGGAGAGACCCGACCAATTAAAATGGAGCCAACCCGACCTGGTTTTCCCATCCCGGATCTAAGCCAAAGCCCATCAAAATTAGGCCCAAGGTCCGGAGAAGAGTAACAGGGTCACCCCATACCCTGATGGAACAGAGTTCGGCGGCGACGGAGAGGCAAAGGAGGAAGAAGAAGAAAAGGGCTCGCCGGAGCTTCGTTCTCGACCCTACCCACCCCAGTCAGGTCGACACTCATTTCCGAACACAACCCACTCAGAAGGATTCAAACGAGAGCAAGGAGGGGGGAAGGAGAGAACCTTACCTTGCTTGAATAGAAAGCAGGGGTCTCGGCTCTCCGGGGTGGCTCCTGGGCTCGTCGGCGCCGACGGTTGGGAGCTCCTGGGTGGCTCCTTACTGCTGCTGCTCGATAGAAGTTCAGGAGGTGAATGATGGAGATGAATTGGTGGTGGCGGCTCGGCATTGTTCAAGGAAACAGGGGAAGAGGGAGGAGATGGACGGTGGCTTCAATGGTGTTCGGCGATGGTGGCTATTGGTGGTGCTGAGCAAGGAGAGGAGGCTGGGGTGTGGTGTGTGCATTGTTAGGCTGCGGAAATCAGGAGGGAAGGGAGTTGTTTTGTGGTGGGTGGTGGTCTACAGAACCGAAAGAGGGAGGGAGTGAGAGGAGGTATGAGCTGCAGGGGGTGTGCAATCAGAAAAGAGGGAGAGAGGGAGGAGAGATTGGTGAGCAATTTGTGTTGTTTGGGATTCAGAATTAAGGAGGAGGGGTAGGAGGCAGGGGTGTACAGGAGGGAAGAAGACAAAGAAGAGGGAGGGGACCATGCCAATGCAACAGGAACCGGAGAGAGAGAGAGAGAGAGAGAGAGAGAGAGAGAGAGAGAGAGATAAAAGGAAAAGAATAGAATTGAATTGGTCCCCAACGAAAAAAAATTCAAAATAGCGGAATTAGACTCAAAACCCGCTCGCCCGATCGAATCCCGACTAAAACAATTTTAATAAATCAAAGTTCAATCAAATTTCAAGATAATCGGAATTAAATAATTTCAATCAATTCGGAGCTTAATTAAATTTTATTAATACTCGGACTCGAAGTCGAAAATCAAATCCCGTCAAAAATCCTAATTTAAATTGATGCCGGAATGATTTTAAAATCAAACGTACACTCGAGGACGGGTTTTCTCACATTTCCACCGATTGAATAAAATAATCATTTATTTACTCAAATATATTAATATAATAAGATAAAATACATTCAGTCCTTACAGGACCGGCCCTCTTCCCCCAAAACCCAGCTCTGTTCGACAATGGAGGGAAAAGGAAACAGAGGAGGAAGGTCCTCGCCGCCGGTGTCCCAGCCACCACTCCGAGCTCATGTCCCCGCCCATAAATGAAAGAAACAAACTCAAAGAACAGGAAAGGGGAAGCTCACCGAGGGGATTTAATTCGGGCGCGAGGGCTCGCCGGAGATGTTGGGAGCTTCGTTCGGCCTCGCTTTAGTTGTCAGAGGAACGAGCTCGGTTGTTGGCTGCTCGACAAAGAGGGAAGGGGAGCCATCACTTGAAGGTGTGCTCGGCTCTTGGAGCGCCGAAAACAGAGGAGGAGGGAAGGCTTCGACATTGATGGAGAAGATAGGAGGTGACTGAGTGGTGGTTGATCGACGACGACAAGGTGAGTGTTGGGCTAAGATTGCTCTCGGCTTCACATGAGGAAGAAGGAGGAGGAACAAAGTGTGGCGATAGGTTTGAGCTCGGAAGCGGAAAATGAAAGGGTTTGGTGCTGCCGGTGGTGTGAACAGGTAATGGTGGTGATGAAGAAGGGGAACAAAGGTATGGTGATGGTGAGGGAGGCGCAACAGAAGTGTGGGTGGTGATGATGATGAAGTGTCGAATGGTGTAGGAGAGTAGGAGGGTGGAATAGGATGGGAAAGAAGAGGGTAGGTGTGGGCCGTGTGGCTTAAGAGCTGAAGGAGGGGGGTAGTAGGGGTGTGGGAGAGAGTGTAAGTAAAAGTCAAACTAAATACCCGTGAATAAATCCTGAAACCCGTTTTTCAACCTTAACCCGACGCGATTAAAATAAATTTAATATAAACATTCGAAATCGAATTAAATAACGAAATCCGAAAATATTACCAAGCCTCAGAGTTATAAAGCGGAAATGAATTTATTTTTAAATTTAAACAACAAGTTTATGCCGGAATTTGGTCCCAAGAAATAAAATAAATCGGTTACTTGAGGGCGCAAATTTTTAAAATTTTCTGGAGTCTTATCACTTAAATGAAATTTAAATTACAACAAAATCTATAATTTATAAATAATATTTTTAAAATCTCGGTCTTTACAAATGACACATAAGCAAAAACTCTTCTATTTTAAGAGTTTATATAGATATAGATAATCAAAGAAAATAAATAATTAAAAAATGACAAAAAAAACTTGATTGGTGGAAATAAGATGATTAAGAAGAAGATGACACACATAAGCATTAAAAGTATATATAGATATCGATATAGATATATACAGTTAGTAAATAAATTTGAGTTAAGCCCAATAGTTATTATATTAGATTGAATTCAATGTTTTAAATTAAGCCCAATAGTTAGTAAATATATAAAAAAAAATAAAAGAAAAAAATGTGATTGATTTAAAGAGATAAAGGAAATAATAAAAATAATAATAATTAAAAGAAATAAATAATTAAAAAAGGGCAAAAAAAAAAACTTGATTAGTGGAAAGGAGATGATTAAGGAGAAGATGACCCATAAACATTAAGTATTCTAAATTAAGAGTATATATATGTATAGATTTGGTAGGATTATTATTGAGTTTGGTCAAGTTCGAATCCATATCGGATCTAATTAAGTTCAAGTTTAAGGCAGGTTAAATTTTATATTTGAAAGATAAATTAATTAGATTTTAAAATTTAATTTTTATTTCAAGTTTGGGTTATTTTCAATCCAGATTTCTTTTGGGTTCTGGTTGGATTCATGATTCGAATTGTATTTTATATTTGGGTTAACTCGGATCAGGTCAAATTAAACTTTCATCACATGAATTTTGATAAACGGTGTTGGGGTCAAAACTTTTTGGTTTGGAGTCAAATTTTTTCAATTACAAGAATTTTCCCAAAAAAATGAGATATTCGTATGAATTTCCATTTTCAGTTTTTCAAATCAACTATTTACGTGGGTATCTGAATACGTGTCAAAGGGGTTACTATTCACACATTTAAATATTGCTAAATAGATGATTTTAACTATGGTTACAAAAATGGGTTTGGATTTCCCTCAATTTAGTTTTCCTCTCACAAATTTTAATCATTGAAGTTGAATTGGGTCTCCACTGTTTTGAAAAACGAGTTGATAGAACTGCATACTTTGACGAATTTTAATTTGAAAATCGGCCACCTAATCTCCGACAGATCCTGAAACTATAGCCACTAAAATTTGCTACGACTTCTAAATCCGTAACGACTCCCGTGCATTTTACGAGATTTGCACTGTCCCTATATCAACTCAGATGTTCAATCATCCAATGGGACTTGAATCATTAAAACTCAATTGCACATCATTCATTTTAGGACAAGTTCGAGTATTTTAGGGTTGAGATAGTCAATAAATTCATAATTAACCACAAACATGGTCGGCGCAACATCCGCAAACAAGTGCATACAAAGTCCATGTTTCATCATTTTCATTCTATTTTGTTTTTCCTTTTTCCTTTTTTTTTTTGGCCCATGGATTGGAGTTTTACCAAATAAAGCTTAGATCAATTATAAGGAATGACATTTTATATGAAGTATATATTTATATAAGTCTATATTTTTGTTATAAAAAAAAAGTGGCACGATTTTTAGGACTATTAAATGTGCTCTTCATGCGTGTTAGTTAGTGTGCTTCCATTGAGTTATAATATCCAAACTATATAATTTCTTTCAAATAATTTGGTCGCACGTGCAGGTCCTTGTCGATGTGGGCCCTTTGTAGAGACTATATATAGACTATAGAGTACACATAATTATATTTTTGGGTAAATTATAGAAAACCGTAATTTTTCATAAACCTGCCCTTAACATAAAATTTTCAGAAAATTATTCACAAATTTGTTTTTTTTTTTTCCAAAAGTGCTCAGTCGGATGCCCCTCACCCCTGACCCGAAGGGAATTGTGAAAAGAGATAAATCATAATGACTCAACCGATCACAGAGGTCGAAGGAGATTGTGAGAGGAGGTAAATCATGATGACTCAACCGATCGATCACAAAGGTCGGGATTAGTGTTCACTGCGCACAAGGAGCCCCCTGATTTCAGAGATTGCTCCCACACTGTCGTTGGTGAGACTTGATCCTTAGTCTCTTATTTCAAATGCCACCACTGTGACCAGTTGAGCAAAGCTCATACGAGCACAAATTTGTTTTTTTTACATATAGAGTTGTGGAAGGTTTTTGAAAAGAAGAGCAAGTTAATGTGTAGTTTTTAAATTATTTTTTTAATTTATGTGCGATCATTGGCGGCCATAGAAGCATAGGAGACGACCACCCCTCCAACGACGGAAAAACGTAGTATTTTGATATATAAATCCAATAATCAATTCTTTTTTTAGCAATATATATAATCTGAATTGTTATTCAGATGACCAATTTATTGCAAAGGGTATGACGACGGTCACAGTTCTAAAAACTATGGAAGTTCTGCAAGCTCAATTGTTTCCATGTTTGCCAACCAGTGGCCGATTGAGTTTTTTTTTTTTTTAAAGTTGAGATTCTCAAGATTTGTGAAACCGAGATAGATGAGAGTTTTTTTTTAAAGCTGAGATTCTTACAATTTGTGAGACCATGACCGTCGAGGGGGTTTTTTTCCAAAAAGTTGAGATTTTCACGGTTTATGAAATCGCGATCGTCACTGTTTATTTGATGAGATTTTTCTAAAAATTAACAGAGAAAGTGACTTTTAAATTAAAAATAAAAATACCACTCTGGTGACAATTTTTCTTGTTTGGTGACTTTGGTCAATGAATTTGACTACTACTAGTATCGTTTTTCTTCGTTGATAAGAGGAAATGTTGCAAAAGAGGCCTGCAAGTTTAGCTGTGATCGGAGCAAGTGGACTTCCATTGTTTTTCCTCGCCACAGAAAACGCGTTCCATTTTATTTTTTTCATCTAAATACTTTCCTTTGGTTCTTGTAAAATAATTTAATCTGGGGATTTGATCAGTGAGAACAGATTTCTATTCGACAACAATAACAGTAGAAACCCAAAAGAATGAATAAAAAATATAGAATAAGTTAGAGAAAAGTAAAATCGGAGGAACAAAAAGATGACTAGTCTACTACAAAAGTAATTAGCCACCAAAATAGAAAAAAAAAACAAAAAATTGTAAAATGAAAAAAAAAACCATTGACGACTTTATCAAACTCAATTTTAAAGGTGCAATGGCTGATTTGGGCTTTGCTGCCTATGAGTTTGTTATTCGTGATAGTCAGGAGTCAGTTCTCTCTTGTGGTTCTTGGAGCCACTTTAGGGTGCCCGTTGAATGAGCGGAGTGTCTTTGTCATCTTTTTGGATTCCAGGAAGTTATGAAGAGGGGCTTCTCTCGACTTGAGGTGGAGGGTGACTATTTGATGCTAATCAACGTGAAAGGGTTTTGGCGGTGCCCTTGGGAGATTGAGATGGTGATCTCGGATGTCGTCGACTTATGTCACACTTTCGAGAGTGTCGTCTTCTCGCACACTTTCAGAGGGGAATCAAGTTGTTGATAGGTTGACGCATATTGGTCTCTATTTGTCATTTATCACTGAGCGAGCTTCTATTGAGATTGTTGACATCGTCCGTCTAGACATTCTTAGGTGATGGACCAACCGCAGTTGACCATTCCCAAATTCTTGCCTTGTATAAAAAAAATTTACAAAAAAAAATGACAATTTATAAAAGTATAAAACCATTAAACACAAATTGTATTATAATTAAATTTCTTAAATGGTATTCCAAACACTGCTCATTTTATAAATGTATTATGAGCTAAAATAATGTATTATAAGTATAATACAATGGAATCCAAACAGACCCATTATGATGCAAGATATTTAAATACGGAGTACTACGTATAATTTTGTCGAAAGAGATATTCAAATGACTGATATTGGGAAGAGCTCTTTCACAACGGGACCAAGAAATGTCAATCTAGGTGTGTTTGGATACAAGTGATTATGATTGTAATACAATTATAATTATAAATACGGTATTTTTATTTTATACCCTAAGGATATAAAATAAGATTTTAAATTAGAAAAGATTCACTATAAAAAATCAATCCTATAAATCTAATTAAAAGAAAAGTTAGACTTATTAAAAATTTAAAAACATTTTCAAATTAGTAATCTTATCCTACGTCCTTGGGGTATAGGATAGAAAAACCATTATACATATTTTGAAAGTATTTGTTTAATACAATGATAATATGTTTAAAATATCATAATTTTTTGTAAATGATAAGTTGTTTCAATCAAACACCTATAATTAAATAAAGTTTATAATTATATTATAAATTTAATATATTGATTAACATAATTTATAAGTATTTTATTTTAAATTTTCTTTATTTTAAACATATTATACATTAGGTTTAATAAACACTTTTAAAGTGATTATAATTATAATCAATAATTACATGGAATCCAAACAAACCCTAAATTATGTTTGGTTGAAATTTATACATAATCCATTAAATTTTAAAATAAACTAACAGATCAAAGCTTGACAAATTTAAAGGAAAAAAACAAACAAAATCAAACGGTGTACGCAAAAAAACCTAATTTTGGAGTCTATAGAAAATTAGAAACAAGGGGGGCCCTCTATCGCCATTTCTTTTCATTCTTGTAGCAGAAGTCCTTGCCAGGACCCTAAGTCGACAGGCTACAAGCTCCAATGATATTGGCTTCTGCCTGGGAAAACCGGGAATTAGATTTCCGTTTCTGGCCTTTGCAGATGATATCTTGCTGTTTGGAAAAGCAAACCAATCAACTTGTAATAGTCTCTTAAACACAATTCAGCGATTCTGCCTCATTTCGGGCCAAAAGGTAAACCTACATAAATCAAGTTTTCAGGTATCTGCGGGTACCACTGCATCAGCTATACAAACTATCTCTTCTACTCTTGGAATTCCACAAACAAATAATTTGGAAAAATATCTGGGTTGCCCGATCATTAATGGAAGGGTCAATCGTGATACTTTCGCTGACGTCATTCTAAAAGCTAAACAAACACTTTCTAAATGGAAAGCTTCAGCACTATCTGCTGAGGGCCGTAAAATACTCATTAAGTCAAATCTAAGTGCCCAACCTCTTTTTCTTATGCAAGTTTTTATGCTTCCACAGTCAATCCTTAGGGAACTTGACAAAATTTACAGACGATTCTTCTGGAACAAAGGTCCGATGTCTACACTGCTTGTCAGCTGGGACAAAATATGTGCAGATACAATGCAAGGTGGTTTGGGTTTATACAAAGCAGAAAATATGAATATAGCACTACAAATGAAATTACTGTGGAAAATTATTGCTGAGCCAAATAACATATGGGTTAGGGTCATTTCGGCTAAATACCTAAAACAATCGCCACTGATGGACTATCAGAAGAAAGGAAATACTTCTTGGCAATGGTCAAAATTGATGGCTATTAGACATCTATTCAAACCTGGCCTTCGCTGGTCTATTGGAAATGGAAGAACGGTCAAATTCTAGAAGGACAACTGGATTCAAACAGCACCCTTACTACAATCAATATTGACTCCTATCAATGATTTATCTGCTAATTGCTCGATAGATAGGTTTATTACGGCTGAAAATAAATGGGATATCCAAAAGATCAATTCAGAACTGCAAAATGTGCTTCCACCGGCCGTCATCAAGAATATTATCGAAACACCATTACCTGAAAATACTCTATCCGACAGACTCTATTGGGGCCCTAGTAAAAATGGTTGGTTCTCGACGTCCTCCGCTAATTCCATAATCAAACCCATTGACAACTCAATTAAGTTCGATTGCCACTGGTTGTGGAAGCTAGACGTACCACAAAAGATAAAGCATTTCCTTTGGAAAATCTCTAGGGATGGACTACCAACGACGGAACGATTACAGAGAATTCATGTTGTGGTCCCTTCGGGCTGCTGCTTCTGTAACTGTACGACAGAATCTACTTTTCACCTTTTAACCGAATGTCCCATGACAATAGCGCTTTTATCGGAACTTCGCATTGCTCTACCACCAATGCACGAACTGGACCACCAAGCTAAACCAAACAATGTTCTCTGCTATATATTCGAAACTGTTACTAAGGAGAGTATGATCAAGTTTGCTACCGCTTGGTGGGCCATCTGGTTTTATAGAAACCAACGGACTTTCAATAACAGTACTTCAACTTCGTGCCGAGAGATTGCGATCTTCTGCCAGACAAGCCTTTCAAACTGGAAAGAACGCTTCGATATTACAGCTGGGAATACTAGTTCGAAGTCAACCAAACAAAACTCGAGAGAAACGAGTAGATGCAATAGACATGGTGCAATCAATAATAAGGTCGAATTCTGGACCAAACCGCCGACTGGGCATTACAAACTTAATTTTGATGGTTCGTATCTTCAGTCGGGAAATAGCACCTACGGATTCGCTATCCTTGACCATCAGGGTCATCTCGTATCTTTAGGCTCGGGCACTTGCAATAATACATCTGCGGTGTTCGCAGAAGCCTCGGGACTTCATAAAGGAGTTTCCAGGGCTAGAGAACTGGGTATTCAGAACCTTCTAATTGAAGAAGACTGTTTGGTTGTCATAAAAGCTCTCCTAGGGGACTGGTCGTGCCCTTGGAACATAGAGTTGTTGATAACTGATACGCTTTTAAACTTACAACTCATCGCTAATGTTGCTATTCGTCATATTTTCAGGGATTCGAATGCAGTTGCGGACAGGATTGCGCGTCTGGCTTACTGCTACCCTGCCGATGATAGCTTGGCTGCTGATCCTGATCTTCTTGATCTCGTCCGTTTGGACGCCCTAGGACTGAAGGCTGATCGTCGCCGACCGTCCTAATTCTTATCTGGCTTCAAAAAAAATAGAAAATTAGAAACCTAATTTAAAAATAACTAGTATAATCCCCGCGACATGGCGCGTGTGCGGGGGGGGGAAATAAAAAATAAAATATCTATTATAAGGATGAACAAAAACAATAATGAAAAAATTATAAATAATGAATTATGTTAACAAACATATGAATAATATATAAATAGATGAAATCGCTACGCTAGACTTCGTTCATAGGATGACATACCTATGATCTTCCAATTTAATGGGCATCCGATTAGTCATAGACTTGTCTTGATTTTCTAGACTTGTCTTGATTTTCATGTTTGATAATATCAGTGAACTCATGAGTTTACTGATAACATCTACAAATGAATGAAGGTGGGTAGCATTAAAGTCGCATATAATTGAGGATTGGTAATCAATAATGACTATATAATATATTTAAGAAAGAATAGGTAATGACAAAGATGAATAAGTGGAATTCATTACCAAATAAACCTTATGTACGTGGCTAGGCTATTTGACAAAACAACACTAAATTCCTTAAACTCCAAACCATTAAGGGGTATTGAAAGAGTATATATCCCCAGCAGAATTAATGATGGTATCATCACTGACAATGATTTTTTTTATATGATTGGCAAACTTGAATGCACCCGTGTATTCAGTGAGTTTAAATTTCGACACTGTAATGGTGGCAAACTCCCTCACATGAGTAGCACTTTTTCATATCAAATTTGTCTTGATATTTGCCTCAATTCGACATCCCTACATTTCCCAAAAATTAAACAAATATGAATATTAGATGACAAGATCGATAAGAAAACCACAAAAAAGGAATGAAACATAAAAGAGAACGGAATATTCATTTACAAGAACCAAAGGAAAGTATTTAGATGAAAAGATCAATAAGAAGATCACAATCCTTAAGGTGCATTCAAGAAATTGAGACTTGAAAAGTACCCTAATTACAAACACCTTGATTGTAGAGGACTCATTGATATCCTTAAGGATTGTGAACTCAATAATAGAACTTGCCATTGTGCAGATAAAAGATAAAAGACTTAAGTTGCTATTTGTTGTTGATGTGTGAAGAGATGGAGAGAAGTGGTACGTAAATATAATAGCTTAGGGGCAAGAGGATAACCCGAAGCAGGAGAAAGATCCATGCCCTCGAAATCAAACATCATCATTTGCTAAACTGATTCAATCTCTTTAATCGAAATATGGAAATTTCAATTAAGAATCCCCAATTCAAATAACAAAAACCAGTAAAGAAAAAAAAATGAAATCTAGCGGTGAGAAAAGAAAAAATAATTGCAGAAGCTCCTACCTTTGATCGATCGATAAGTGTAGAAATTTGTTGAGGTTTGTCGAAGAAATGTATAACCTCAATTTCATGGCATTGAACTCCAGTCAGAGGAAGGGGAAGAAGGTAACTATTCCGGAATGATTCAATCGGAAAGGACTTGTGCGTAGTACCCAAAGGTCCCCAATTCGAACACCGGATGACCGCTCTTTATTTACCAAATACAAGGAAGGGGAAGAAGGTGAGTGGATCGAAGATCCTCTTCCTGGTTGTCTTGTCAACATCGTTGCGCTGGTGAGGAGCTTGTGGCGGTGTGAAGATGAAACCAAAAGCATCGGGGTGCTAGAGGAAGCAAGAGATGTTCGGAGGCGGTGGTGTTGGGGAACCCTAAGCTGAGTGATGTGGGAAGATGAAACTTAGGAAGGGAAGGTAGGAAGGTAGGAGAGGGAAAAAAAACTTAGGAAGGGAAGGTAGAGATAAAAAGGATTTTTTAACAATTAATATATAATGTTGAATATTTTTATTATATATTAATGATAAAATTTTATTGTTTAATAGATAATTAATTAATAATAAAATCTTATTATTACATACAATAAACTAATCTAGTCAGCCTTAATGACTATAGATAATTAATTAATTATAATAGACAGACATGTGAATAAATAGATGAAGTCATTATCTGACATGACTTAAATATATCGGTTAATTATTAATTACTTCCTCTGTCCGGAAATAAATGATGTTTGACTTTTATACACGTAGTTTTAGGAGCTAAAAACTATATAAAATATTATTTATTTTAATTAATTTTTTTCATAGTTTAATATCTATTAGTAATAAGTATTAAATTGTGAAAAAATTTAATTAAAATAAATAAGATTTTATATAGTTTTTAGCTCCTAAAACTACGTGTACAAAAGTCAAACATCATTTATTTCCGGATAGAGGGAGTAATTGACGTGTTAAAAAAAGTTAGGAGTCAAACTGAAGTAGATAAGGACACATAAGCAAACTGTCTTATAACTCGATACATAGGAATTCATGTTTCTATTTTAATATTATATATTGATATATTGAATGATTGATAATGATGATTGATTAATTAACTTTATATACTTTACTCTAATTCATGTGTAATAAACCTATGTACCGATGTCTTTGTGATTACAAAGACAACGATTATAGCTAATAACTGTTGTGCGTCCTCCAAAACTCTATTTTTTTCCAACATAAACAACGTATTTAGAAACCGTTATATATAAGGCGTTGCATAAGATGATTTTCGAAGTTTTTAATTTAAAGTGGATTTAAAATAAAATATAAAACTTAACTGTACAAGCTAAACAATATACTAATATATATTTAGTTAATAATTGTATTATAAACATAATAAAATGAAATCCAAACACACACTAAAGTGCCCGACAAACTCAATATTTTATTCTCCAACTTACAAGATAATAAATGGATTGAAGTTTTTTTTCGAGAACTAGCTTATCGACATTGATTTTGTGTGAACATGTACAAGTATGTGATCCAACATATGCATTTACAATGCATGTACACTTTTTGTCATGGCGGGTTTTCTTTTATTCCTTTCACTTTGGATTCTTTAGATAGTCAAGGCACAATTGTTTAGCTTTACAATGCAAAGTGACACATCTCATCAATGTGCTATATATGTTAAAAAAGAAATTAAACGCATTGGGACATCACTTTTTACCTTTTAAGCCATGGTATGTACTCTCATTCTACGTGTCAATTCCGACAATAATGAAATTTATAGTAATAGGAAAATCTATCGACTTAAGCTAAACTATTTGAAAAATGTGCTTGAAACGACGACAATGAGTTCGTAGCATGAGTCAAACTTCCTGATCGAACAGATTGAAAGTTGATTCCGAAAGTGAAAGATCGATGATTGATGCTTGTAAATAGCAGCTTATTCCTAAATCATGCATGTTTCAGCTATTCAAGCTAGTTTTCATGAGCATTTGCTATTGAGTTTCTTAAGAAACTCCTCTTTTTGAGTCCACACATTTTGAAGTTTTCATTGAGGTTAGATTAGTTGTTCGTGTTAGAGAGGTGAGGTAAATCCACATAGGGTAACATTGATGCTAAAAGAAATAATCTGAAAAATAACATATTAGAAGGAGGGCAAATCCGGAATGATAATTGAATTTGATGGGATGTGGTTCACCCAAATTTTCACCCAATCTACCCGATTATCCGTTAGATGTTGAGTGGATGAGGCGGGTGAAACTAAAAGCGGGTTATGCGTCGAATTGGGTGAATGATTCTGGGTGAATTGAGGTGAAAGTAGGAAAGAGAGAAGCCTTGGAAAAATAAAATTAAAAGAGATGTTGCTGGGAATCAAACTCACACCCAAATATCCACACTACATTGCTACAACTACAGCTGATAAAATTTGACCTGACCCGAGAAACTCGAACCCGAGGCCAAATCCAAGGTCGAACCGAACCCCAACCTAACCCGATTCAAAATAAACCCAAACACAGACAAACCTGATCCGACCCAAACCCAACCCGATCCGACTCCCAACCAGACCCGACTCCCAACTCGACTGAGTTGGAGAGTTGGAGAGCTACTTTGGATATTTTCAGTTTTTCACATTTCTTTCCTCATTTGTTTAAAAAAATCATTTTTCTCTTATGTGCTAAATAAAATTTCATTTCCCTCCTTTGATAAAGAAAAATAAAATAGCTAGGTGTTAATCATTATTGTATATTTGTATAAGTTAATAAGTGTATAATATTATACTCCAAATTATAATGAGAAATCATAACTTCATTTAGTATAAGTGTACGTATAATATTTGTACACAAGTGTACATGTCAATAAATGTATAATATTAATATATTATGTATTATGAAGTATAAACTAATGAATATTCAATCGAATAATTTAAAATGAATACAAATGTGAAATGAGGGAATTGCAGTGTCTAGCACCCTATCCGAATTTCTTTGCTGGACTAATAGGTTGGCCCACATATTTGCAAAGGGTAACACTCCACTTCAAAAAAAAATTGCTCACTCACCCGATAAAGAGTAGAGGTTGACTGGGTAATTAAAGAGGAGAGAGAAGATGGTGTCAGTTATGGGGAGAGAGAAAGAGAGATAAGGACAGTTTGAAAAAAAAAATCCTATCAAACTGTCACACGGGTGGCTTCTTAAATGGGAGGGATAGAGAGAGGCGGTTCGACAAAAAGGAGAAAGAAAGTGCAAGAGGGAGGCCAGCGACAACGACAAGGGAGAAAAGAACAAAAAGAAGAGACGCAGAAAGAGGGAAGAAAAGTTAGACATGATATGGGAAGATTCCTATGTTGTCCATGAAGCCATCGACAGCGGGTCTTACAAGCTAAGAACACTAGAATGAGTGACCCTTAACAAAACATGGAACACATAACATTTGGAGATGTATTTTATGTAAAAAGACTTGTAGTATGAGAAATAAAGTTAATCGCCCCCACTCATTGAGTGGTCAGTTATGGGGAGAGAGTAAGAGAGATAAGGACAGTTTGAAAAAAAAACGTCCTATCAAACTGTCACACGGGCGGCTTCTTAAATGGGAGGGATAGAGAGAGGCGGTTCGACAAAAAGGAGAAAGAAAGTGTAAGAGGGAGGCCAGCAACAACGACAAGGGAGAAAAAGAACAAAACGAAGAGACACAGAAAGAGGGAAGAAAAGTTAGACGTGATATGGGAAGATTTCTATGTTGTCCATGAAGCCATCGACAACGGGTCTTACAAGCTAAGAACACTAGAATGAGTGACCCTTAACAATTAATCGCCCCCACTCATTGAGTGGTTAATGGGCGTTCCTGTAATTTTTTTGACTTTACTTGTAAACTAAGCTCCTCGATGCTATAGCTATCCGCGGAGGGCCTTCTAATTATAGCTGCAAGCTCTCGGAGTAAAACTCTAAACAAGTATAAACTAAGCCCCTTGACGCTGGAGCTATCTGCGAAGGGCCTTTTGATTGTAGCTGCAAGCTCTCATAGAAAAACTCTAAACGAATATAAACTAAGTCCATCGATGTTGGAGCTATATGTGGAGGGCCTCTTGATCGTAGTTGTAAGCTCTCAGAGAAAAACTCTAAACGAGTATAAAATAAGTGCTTCTTGACATTGGAGCTATCCCCATAGAGCCTCCCGATTGTGATCGCAAGCTCTCGAAGCAAAACTATAAGTATAAAAGAAGCCTCTCTCAAGGCTGGAGCTTGTCCGCGGAGGGCCTCCTGATGCCGCTATTAGCATTCGGAGCTCGACTCTAGTATAAGTTAAGATAAAATTCTTCATTACATTCAAAGTAAAAATTGAGTTCCTCCAACAAAAATCCCTCTACGTATATGTCGTTAGCAAGAAAATCACAGTTCAAAACGAACTATCAAATATTTCTAATACGCATATAAATATACTCTTGTCATCTTGTGCATGTCGCGCATAAAGGAGAAATATATTTCAAGCAAACTTGTCCTAAAACAGTTAAACCATCAACAAACATGAAAATAAAAAATGTTCAGATAAAAGGATCACAAGTTCATAGGTTGATGTTATAGACGATGTATAAAATTTTGATCAATCATCTATGAGTGGGTTGTCAGGCAAGCCTCAATCGTTGGAGTTATTACTTGGCTCAAATATCTCTAGAGGCAGACCAGGATTCTTTGCAGATTTTTTAACACTTTGAAAAATACCAACCACCATCCTCTATCGAAAGTAGTCAAGAAATTTGTCTTTAATAAATTCCAGGCCCTCCCCCTCCTTCAACCATTCAGGCACAGCCACATCCATAAATTGCAAGCTTGTTTTCTTTGTAGCCCAATCCTCCACCAAAGAGCTCTGGTTGCTTAGGGAGGACAGTCAAGACATGGTAACATCTTTATCAGACCGTGCTCTTAAAATATTAATATCTTTTTTTAAGGGCGGAGGCATGCTTGGCTAGTTTCTTGTTATCCATATGCACGGCCTGAATTGACTCATCTGCCTTCACTAACTCTTTACCCTTCAAAGCAAGAAGAATTTGGGCTTCATCTTGAGAGGACTATAGATGGCTAACTTGATCTTTCAAGAATATCTCTCCACAATGTCCATTTATAGTTGGTCTTCGATGATGTAGAGCTGATGGAGGATAAGGTCGGATCCGCGTAATCTTCCGAAAGCTTATCCATTAGAGATTTATTCCTATCCTCTAAGATACATTCTTATCATGTTTTGCCGAAAAATCTAGGATTTTGAGGCCAACCCTAACTCTATAAATAGGGTAGTTTTCTAGGGTTTTACACAATTGAGAAAAACATCAATTTACAGTATTTGTTAGACAGTTTTGAGGTTTCGAGGTAAGCCATGAGTGGTTAATCTCTTTGTTAGTTTTGCGTGCATTTCAAGACATGGTTGATGGAATGTGAGGGTTGGTCCAAGTTTAATTTTATTAAGTTATTTCAGTTCTCTTTGTTCTGATAATGCTTATATTGTTGACTTTGTCTTAATTGGCCACTAAGATATAATCACATCGCACTAGGATTATAACTTCATTCTGCTTTACGAGCCTTAGTCCATAAGCATCCTCGCACAAAACAAACACTAAAGAACTAGGATACTACAAAAGTACTTGATGATCAAAACAGACAACAACAATTTTGACAGAACCAGATGTTCTGATGACTCCTCTACTGCAGGTTTCATCATCCATGACCATCTTGGTAGGGTGATCAATTTTTTTGGATCCCCTTGTGGACAGAGGTTTGCTCTGTTCGTAGAAGCAAGGGCCCTACAACTTGGATTTTCAAAAGCGAGAGAGTTTGGACTCAACAATATCCTAATGGAAGGCGACAATCTTAAGATTGTCAACGCGGTCATCGTTGGAGTTATCTGTGGGAGGTGGAGGTCATCGTCTCAGATATTTTGTTCTCTCTTCAGCAGTTCCATTCGATCTCAATCTCGCATGGATTTCGCAAGATCAACATCGTGGCGGACAAGATTGCTCGTCATACAATTGGCTTCCCCAATAGTTGCCCTCGTCCTTTTGAATGATCGCAAATTATGTATTCTCATCTGAAAGGATGCACTTAGATAGTGGTCTAACAGGACCTAATCCCACCAAAATCATCACCTTATAAAAAAACTATGACAGGCAATTAAAAATATCCATTTTTACCTGCTTTGAAGAATGAAATCAAGATGCCTGTTTTTAGTTACCAAGGAGTTTAACCTTTTTACAATGGTTATAACTGTCTATTTAGATATTTTTATACAATATATTATCTATAAGGATGATCTAGATTTGACTTTTATTTTTAAAAAAAATTGACTTCATCTTCTCCTATTATTAAAAAAAAGGTTAGAGCCAAACAATGATCTTGCCCTAGTGGCAAAAACAAGGTAAGGAGTGATTTGAATTGAGCTAGGTGTCATGGTTAAATCTTGAGTTTGAGTCTCACAGGTTGCGCTTTCCTTTGGGTTTGTATTCGATTGTTTTATTACTCTTCATCGCTTGTCTTACTCTTACCTTACTTTATTCCTTACTACGGCTCTGTCTGAAGAAAAAAAATCATCAGTTAGCTTAGTGGATCTTTTGATTTTGATATTATATAGTTGTAAATGAAATAAATATAAGATTTTAATTTAATTAACATTTGAAATGGGGTATTTCAACTGCTACTCCCCGAAGCTTTTCGGAGCTTATGATTTTATATTCACAAGTTTTCATCAGCTACTCCAACCGTTAGGTTTATTAAACATCATACTATATTAACATATATTTAACACAAATAATCCATTAGCTTCCACTACCCCCATCAATTTCAGCTAGCTTGCCGGAGCCTACATGTTTAATTTTCTGAATTAAGTACTTTACTGCATGCTAGTGCTTCAACTTAAAATATATGAGCTACTAAAGTGATCTATGCATAAATTTATGTTTATTAAATTATAATTATAATTAATATATATATATATATATATTAATTAGGTGAAGATGAAAAAGGAAAGAGGAAGATGTTAAAATGTGAAGATGTTAAGATGTTAGATGTGGGTTCCATGATGCCCTTTTTTCCAAGTTTGAAGTTAAAAAAAAAAAGCATAACTTTTTAGGGTATAAATAAACAAATTAAACCACCTATTTAATGTTATTTTTTTTAAGATAAATTTTGGGAGGACTAATCACTGTTGGATTACATGCGTTGGAGTTGTTAAACTTCTTTCTAATCAAATCCTACGACCTTTATTAGTTTAGTCCATATATTGAGGATTGAAAGGTAGGTTAGTCCTCCTCCTTTAACTTGCAATTTGATTTTTGTCGCCACTCTTTATATATATTATTATATATATAGGATTGGTGAAGTTTTAAAGTGTGGATATAAATATTAAATTATTATATTACTGTATTATTTATTATTTTCGCCATGTTGGAATTGTATAGATTAATTTGGACGATCTTGAATCTAAGTTATAGCCAAAGATTGTGACATCTTTTTTATTGCGAAAGATTAATTTAGATGTGCTTTAGTCATGTCTTAAAAAAAAGATATACTTGAATCATGTTTTTTAATTAGGTCAACAACTTGTTAAAACTTAAAAAAAAAAATTGGTATAATTGTGAAATGAGTGAGAAAAGCAAAATAATCTGTTTTGAAGATTAAATTTTTCTAAATCATTCTCTCGACTTAGCCAATATTGGATGTATACCTCTTATTTTTAAGATCTCGAACTAATATTGATGTAGTTGTACCTTATTTTCAGTGATTGAAATTTTGAAAATTTTAGATGAGAACCACTCAATATATTTTTTGTATCTACCCTCGATCTTATATATCTATATAAACTCTTAATTTAGAAGAGTTTATGCTGAGGTGTCAACATTAGAGAGATTTTAGGGGTTTTGACCAATTATAATTTTTTTTTCTCTTTAATCCTCTTTTTTTTTTAATTCTCCTTTTTTCTTCTTTTTCTTTTAATTCTCTTTTTTTCTTTAATCTTACTAACTATTGGACTTAATTAAAAAAATTGAATTCAATCTAATATAACTATTGGGCTTAACTCAAATTCATTTACTAACTATCTATATCTATATACTATACAATATTAATTTATGTCACATGTCCTCTTCATGTTCAAAGTTATTTGTGGATATATTATTTACATAATATCATTTTATTATGGTAACTATATTTTCTAATATTATTTTTTTTTGAAAAATATTCTAATATTAATTACCCAATATTATTTGATGTTGCATTTTTTAACCAATGGGATTAATTCAAAACTTTTATCTTTCACTATTTATTATTTTATCTCTATAACCCAAGTGTATTTTTTTCTATTATTTTTAACACATTTACTAATCAATGGGTTTAATTAAAAATATTGAATTAAATCTAATGTCTATGATTTATCTATATCTAAATATTATTTATAAAAAAAACCGCGCCATGGCGCGGGAATCGTACTAGTTTCATCTCAATTTTAAAGATAATAATGTGTACAATATATATGAGTGTAGGAAATTAAATTATGATTTTTTATTAGATAAATATATTTTCAAATAATTATCCCTTATATACTTTGTGGGTGCTTATCTTGATGTAAACGCCAGAATGACTATATTCCAATTTATATATTTCAAATAATATTTGTACAAAAAGAGGGTGAAGATCTTAATAGTTGCTAACTTGCTATTATTCCTATTAAGATCCCATGGAGTTAACTAAAAAGGTAAAAATAAAGATTGAAAATAAGAATAAAATTTAGTCTATTTGATCATATTTTAAATTTAAATCACTTTATATTTTTTTATGGAGCATAAAAACTATATAAAATATGTTTATATACAATTTCATATTTATTACTAATTTTATTACTAACAAGTATAAAATTATTTAAAAAGGTATAAAATTACTTTTAAAAATTGATATTTTGTAATAAAATTTTTTTTTAAAAAGTATACCAAAAAGTCAAACTATCTAAATTATCAAAGGGAAAGAATAACTTGTTGGTGAGTTTAGATCCCCTGTAACTCTATCTAATACTATGTGACTGTGTTACACTAAATTATTTGGACTATAAATCCATGTTACTATGTGTTACACTAAATTATTTGGATTATAAATCTATGTTAAAAAATTTTAAAAAAAACATTTTTTTATATTAAACAACAATTAGTATAGGTTTATAAAAAAAAATTAATGAAAATCATGTTTCAATTTTTTTAAATAAATTATACAATATTCGATCTTTAATTTATATAAAAATTTAAACCATGATTTTTAATCAAATTTTTATACAAACATATATATATTAATACTGTTTAAAACTTAAAAAAAACTAAAAATTTTTAACTTTTAATAATCTATACAACTCAATCAAATTTACTCGGAGTAAAACTCTGTTATGACCTAAAAACTCTCTTCGAGAGTTTGGCCGCCGCTGCCTCTGTCCAACAGTCACCAGCTCACTGGCTTGCTTCTAACGACAACAGTCACCAGCTCACTGGCTTGCTTCCATGGGCAAGTTGCCACCCTCCAACACCTTGCTCGTTTCAGCTTCCAACCGGCCACCACCAACCATCCACCGTCCTCACCGGCTTTCTTCTCCTTCAGAAGCGCCTGGTTTACCGCCGCCAAAGCTCTACTGGCCGCCACGGTTACCGCTTCCCGTCGCTGACCCAAGCGTCTCCACCGGCACCCCCGGTTTGCTTTCGGTTCCTCCTCTGGCCTCCCTCGGCTCCGACTATCTCTGGGCATCCACGGCTCCGCCCTAGGCTCTGCTTCCGGTTCCACCTATCTCGAGTTCAACCTCGACCCTGTTCTACGCTCCGGCCTCGGGCCTGACCTTCCCGGCGGCTCATCCGGTTCCTTGTGAGTCCTCTGTTTCATGTAATTTCGTCCTCCGATGCAGTTTTCCGTTCCATTATGTTCTTCCTTTCCCTTTGCCTTTGAATTGTTGTTCAATTTCTTTGCTCCATCTTGTCTCTGTCGCCTCTATTTTGACTACCTAGTAGTCTCCTACAATCTCGTTATCGTCCTTTGAGGGTTTTGAGATGGGTTAGAGTTTTTGTTATTGACCAATGGTTTGGCTTGGGTTTGATTTTGCAGTTTGGTGTGATGTGTTGTTCTTGTTGTAATACATGCCTCATGTGAACATTGTTTGATTTGTTGTATCCGAAGATGACGTGGATTTGCGATCGATATCTGATGGCTCTTCAAAGTCCATAATTTGAGATGTCCGCTAGTGTCCCTAGAGTTCTCTGTGTGGGTCCTCCGTTGGCTGATTAATTCATTTGTCATTGTGGTTTTGTTTTACGGTGTAGGATAGCTTGCACGTTTATTTTATTTTCGCATTTTCATTTCTGTTATTTGCTTCGTGTCATTTCCTTTCTGTCATTTGCTTCTATTATTTGATTTGATTGTACATGATGGTTAGTCTATCTACCCACTTGTCCGGTCTCTCGATTTCTCTAGACGTGTCTAGAAAACTGAATTCTTATCTTACTTAAAAAAATTACTCGGAGTAATAGTGAAGATTTTAAAATTCATTTAACTTTTTCTATGCTTTCACCCATTAACAAGTACAAAGAGGCACTTTTTTTTTATCACACAAGGAGGCACTTGATTAAATTACATAATACAAACAAAATATAAAGTATAAACAAACAAATTAACCCTCCCATTCAACTTGATTAACAAATCCAGGCCAGATCAAAACACTAAAACTAGGCATACGGGCTAAGCTAGTAGTTACTAGTTAGTAGCTACTCATCATCTAGCTTGACATAACAACTAACAAGACACCATACAAGGTAATTAATTAATTAGGAAAATATATTAATCAATGATTAATGAGATAAGTAATGAAGGAAATTAAAATAAAGAAAGGTGCATGTACTTAGCTGAAGTGGAAAGAAAAAATTCCCACGTCACAAAAAACTGACCACTCTCCCTCCATAAATAACAAACAAAATTGTACTTAAAGCTCAATCAACGGTCACAATAGCTTCACTCCTCTAACTATGTAGGCCCCATTTTTATGCTTCATCTCGCATCTTTTTTTATATATAATAATATTTTCTTTTTTAATCATTTTTTTTAGTTCACTCTTTGCCCTTGTATTTATTTTTATTTTATTTTTTATTTTTTATAAAAATTGTTCTAGGTAGGTGGTAGCTAGCACACTCATGCTAATTTATAAAATCATGTTAAATGTTGAGATTTATCTTAATAAGGATCCAACCGAAAGACGAAAATTTAGGTGTTTTTTACTAAAACACAAGGGCATCAAACGGAATTCTGAAGAAAAAAAAAGTCGTTGATTATGCGAAATTTGTAAAAATACAAAGACCAAATGAAATATTGTGTGGATTGTAAACGAGATGGTGACTAAATTGATGAGTAACGGATATGTGCAAGAAAGAAGGAATAGGGCATGCCAACAAACACCACAAAAAAAAGTTTAGCCACCGACTATAATCAAGCAAGATTTGATCCATGAGATTGTCTTATGGAGATGAGATGCCCTTCATTTCACCTTAGCTTGAATTGGGTGTTACTTTGGGCGGCCTATTATCAATGATCTTGTTCTTTATGTCCTTTTCTTTTTGATGCTTGAATATGATTACAAGTTCCATATATTTAAAATAATATTTATTGGGAATAAAAAAACACCAAACAAATAACTTGTAACTACATTACTTAGATTTCATCTTATCTTGTAATCCTATAATCATGAATATATCCATTATATAAGATCAACATGCACTCAAGAACACATAATTAACAAAGCATCATTTTTATCTTATAAATTCTCTATCATTACATGTTATTTACATAATAGTAAAGATTTTCTTGTTCCTTTATTTCATGTTCAATAGATCCTCATGACTAAATGAATTATATTCAAAAAGTCCTATTTATATATATATATATATATATATATATATATATATATTTGTGGTTCAATACGTGATCCACTCGTTTTAAATGGTAGAAAATTAACATAATTAAATAATGAATTTTATTCAGAGATGACTCATCTGGTAAATAGAAAATAGAAAAACAATAAGATTTTAGAATGGTAAATGGTTGGATGATGACAGAAACCTTGTTGATCATTAGTTGTAAAATCAAATTAATGAACAAGAAAAAGTAGAGATATACAACCAAACAAGACATGAAATGTGGAAAACCAGACCAAGCAAACTCATGAATAACCCACGCCAAAGAAACATTATACGATGGAGGAACATAAGGAAGGTTTCATGAAATTCAATTTTGATGGCAGTATGATCCCTTTTGGTTTTGCGTCAGCAGGTTTTGCGATTCGAGACGAAAAAGGGAGGATGATTGCTTGCGATGCCAAAAGATACGGAAAGGTATCGGCATTGCAAGCCGAGGTGGTTGGTCTACAGCTTCGCCTAGTGGAAGCCCAAAAAAGGGGATCGGAGGACTTGAAGTGAAAGGTGACTGTCTAGTGGTTATTAACGCTATCAAAGGCGTTTGAAAAAGTCCTTGTTAGGAGATCGAAATGCTTATCTCAGACTCCCTTCTCCTTCTCCGTTCTTTCGAGGTGGCTTTCGTCTCTCATATATTTAGGGAAGGCAACAAAGCGGCAGATCGTATGATGCATTTGGATCTGGGCTCCAACGCTTCTACTTGGAGTACCGATTCAGAGCTTCAAGCTCTCGTCCGAAAGAACGCTCTTAGGTGATGGTACAATCGTGGTTGATACGTCCCGAAACAGCGCCTTTTAATATAAAAAAATGGTAGAAAATCATTAAAATCTAATAAAAGTGATCTCGATTTATTTAAAGACATAATAACAAAATCCATCATAGGGTTTATAACCAGTAGATAAATTGTAAAAACGGACCATATAAATAGATTAGAGGATCTTCGATCAGAAACCAAAAGGGGTAGTTTGGTAACTGATGTCAAAGCCAAAACCTGCAAGTCAGTTCAAACAATCAGGAGAGTGGCAATTCTATATTTAACCCTTTATTTCTTTCTTCCCCAATTTCCAATTGAATTTATACAATTTATATAAACCTTACTCCCACCACCACCTCCCCTCATCTTCCAATCCCAGATATTTTTGTTGTTTAATAATCACAGGTGCTTTTCTTGCACAGAGGTAGCCCATCTCTCCAAAATTTCACTATCTTCCTCGCTCGCCCAACTTTAGATTCCTTAAAACTTGCATAAAGAGGAGTGATTTACAGGTCAGAAAACCAATTCTTTGTGAATTTCAGTGGATCAAGTATCTGGGTATTCTCCAATTTCTTGCATTTTCTCTTCTTGGTTTTGAGTAGCTTTGGTGGATAATTTAGTGATATGAGTTCTTCAATTTCATGGTTTGCTTTTGTGGCTTCCGAAGATGGAGTAGTTACAGATCCTTTTTGGTGTATGTTTTGCCCTTAAGGTGTTTGTTGTTTTGCCTCATCAGAAAATTTCTTGTTTGTTTTTATTTATGATTTATTAGTTCCCTGAAAATGAATTTTTATTTATGATTTATTAGTTCCCTGAAAATGAAGAGCTTTGCTTATGATTGGTAATTTGGTATATGGTTTTTGATGAATCTGATAGGTGCTACTGCTGATGTATACAGAATTTGAGTTTTCTGATTCTAGTGATGATGTTAGTTGATGATAATTGAATCATGTCAAACACTCACTCATACAAAAACAATTGATTTTTTATGCTTGTTGAGGTGCCTCGTTTGGCAAAATTTCTTGCTAAATCTTTCTTATGAGTGTCATCCTTGATTAGAATTGATGATCTGTAGCTTCTGAATCCAGCATGAGTTTCCTGAGACTTTGTTTCTACTCTATGCAGATGATGTAATTACCATTGATTCGCCGGAATTTTCGAGTTCATCTGAAGTAGTCATACACAATGCTGTTGGATCTATAACCTGCCAAGTGTTAGAAGAATCCCTGTTAGAAATTCGCGAGCCAATTTTACGAGCAAGGTGGTTGTAGCGATTGAAGCTATGTCGAATAGTTTGTATTATCAGCCCAAGCAAGAGGTTCAGACTTGCTTCCTGTCACAGTTTCAGCCCTTAAATCCGCAGCTTTTGGACAATCATCTAAACCATGGAAGTCATTTCTCCTCTAAGATATCCCTCCAGCAGTATACGCTGGAGTCGTCTTCGACAGCAACTGGAAGTTGTAATGTATATGACGGTGCATCACAGCTTGATCCGCTTTCATACCCGTGTGAGAAACACCACTGGTCTCCTGATAACACCACCTATGGTTCGCCTGTGAGCGGCTCGTGTGTGACAGATGATGTGAGTGACCTGAAGCACAAGCTGCAGGAGCTAGAAACAGCGATGCTAGGACCGGATGCTGATCTAATAGATAGCTATGACAGTGCCTTTAACGGGGCACAGAACTCGTCAAGTGAGATGGACAGCTGGGCCCGAGTGATGGAGATGATTGCGCGGAGGGACTTGAAGTGTGTTCTTATCGCCTGTGCTAAAGCGGTGTCGGATAATGACCCTTTGATGACCCAGTGGTTGATGGATGAGCTGCGCCAGATGGTGTCTGTCTCTGGGGAGCCAATTCAGAGGCTGGGCGCATACATGTTGGAAGGGCTCGTCGCAAAGCAGGCCTCCTCTGGAAGCTCAATATGCAAAGCCTTGCGGTGCAAGGAGCCCGCGAGCTCTGAGCTGCTCTCCTATATGCACATCCTCTATGAGGTGTGCCCTTACATCAAGTTTGGCTACATGTCGGCAAATGGAGCCATTGCGGAGGCCATGAAGGACGAGAACCGAGTTCACATAATTGATTTCCAAATAGGCCAAGGGAGCCAGTGGGTGACACTGATCCAGGCATTTGCAGCCCGCCCTGGTGGCCCACCCCGAATCCGTATAACCGGAATTGACGACGTGTACTCGGCCTATGCACGTGGAGGCGGGCTTAGCATCGTGGGCCAGAGGCTTTCAAGGCTAGCCCGGGCATTCAACGTACCATTCGAGTTCCACGCAGCAGCCATGTCGGGGTGTGAAGTCGAGCTAGAGAACCTCAGGGTTCAACCTGGCGACGCCCTAGCGGTGAACTTCGCGTTCACCCTCCACCACATGCCCGACGAGAGTGTGAGCATGGAGAACCACAGGGACCGGCTGCTGAGGGTCGTGAAGAGCCTGTCACCAAAGGTGGTGACGCTCGTAGAACAAGAGTGCAACACGAACTCAGCCGCATTCCTCCCTAGGTTCGTGGAGACGCTGAACTACTACACAGCCATGTTCGAGTCCATGGACGCCACCCTGCCCCGAGACCACAAGGACCGGATCAACGTCGAGCAGCATTGCTTGGCCAGGGATGTGGTGAACCTGATAGCCTGCGAGGGGGCCGAAAGGGTGGAGCGCCAGGAGCTGCTCGGAAAGTGGCGATTGCGCTTCCTAATGGCAGGGTTTAAGCCGTATCCTCTGAGCACATTGGTAAATACTACCATTGACATGCTGCTGAGAAACTACAGTGATAAATACAGCTTAGAAGTGAAAGATGGTGCCCTTTACCTCGGATGGAGGGATCGGAAATTGGTCGCCTCCTGCGCGTGGCAATGTAGGTGACGGAGAGAGTACTGCTCGCCCTGTTCTCGCCCCGTTTACATCCTTATAAGAGTGTAAGCATCTACACTCTTATAAGGGCGTAAACGGGTGGATGGTGTTGCCCGTGTCGAACCCGACCTCATGAACCATACCCAGTTCAGTGTTAGGCTCATTTTCATTTGGCATATTTAGTTTCCTAACATGCTGTTCAAGTTAGCAACTCAGCTGTTGGATGCTGTACTCTTTTTCTTTGGTGTCGTAAACTATCGAAACCGATCACGTTGTAATCCTTGTTTCCCCAAAAAGGAGGAGCTCTTGTAAACACAAATCGTGTTCGAGAACAATCAAGTCGAATACCCTAAAATGAACACATCTATGTTGATCCGAAAAACGGAAGCAGTGTTTCTGCAGGATGACCTATGCAGCATTAACACTGGAGGAAACGATCATATTTGCATAATTGCATTACATCAACACAAACACTGCAAGATCTTCCATTCACCTTGTGGCGTTCTCGGCAGGGTTACGATGCGAAAGCTTGAACCCGTACTTGGCTCTGGCTGCGCGTAAATGTAGAAAACCGAAAACCAAAACACGATACACAATGGCCATAAGAAACAGCACTACCAAGTTATCCCACTTGGCATTGCTCTTCGAAGAGATATCATACGCGCTTTGTAGCGCTTGGTTCCCGGATATCGCCCTTACCTGCCCAACGGCAAATGTGGTTCCGAGATACTCGTTCTCCAACATTCCCTGAAAAACACAGCAACTTGAACACTGATACATTTGTAGAAACAGCACAATTGTCGTATCATGACTCGTATCATCGTAGCATACTTGCCTGAATGGAGTACGTGTGGAAAGCGATATAGGATAAAGGGTAGGTCCAAATCGGTCCAGGCAGATCACTGCGAATCCTGAAGTAGCCAGCGGAGAGCATCATCGCCACCTACAAAACACAATGCATCAGTAAACCGGGCCTAGACAGAATGCAAATGCGACCAGATTCATATGCTTACATGTATGGACACTAGCGTCAGCGTACTCCAGAAGGTATCTAGGCACATGGACGTGACAAGGAGCATTAAACCTTCGTTAACAAGAAGGCACATGAAGAAGTTCAGCACGAAGTACATGAGCAAACTGAACTCGTCTCGTAATCCTATCAGGAAATAGAAGACGAGGCTCGATGAGATGGACATGAGGAACAAAAACGGGATGCTGGATAAAAGTTGCCCTAGGAGGAACACTATAGCTCCAGAATGCTTGTTCGACTCCTCGCTGACATAAATCTGCATATTGTCAAAACATAGATAGATATGAAGCTTGAGGACAAGTTATGGAACAAAGATGAATATCCGAAGTCGAAATGCAAGGTACCTTGATCTCCTTGATATGTGCAGGCACTCCACTGATGCTCAGAAGTGATGTAAATGATATAAACACGAATATTGCTGCAACTCTTGTCTGCAAGTACACGAAGCCGTTGCTTGGTAACATACAAGCTCTTGCAACGAAGAAAACGGTATGAAGTCTAACAAATGAAAGATCATTTTCGTCACACTCACCACAACAGATGACAGCGAATGCCCTAAGCCTGAAAAAACTGTTCCGATACATAGTGTCAAGAGCATATAAAGAACAAGCCGAAGCCAGAAATATTTCCATTCTCTTGACATGATCAGCAATGATCTCCATGTTAAAACCACGACTCTTGTTACACTGCTAGCTTTTCCCTTGGTTTTAAGAAGTGGACCGTCCTGTAAACACATACAGATGCAAACATGTACGATATAAAACACATTAATCCGCAGCTCAAATACCAAGTGCTTGTGACTTGTTATGATCTTTACCTTTTCAATGAGTTGTGATATGACTGCCTCAACTGAAGCAGCATCCGCAGATGACTTATAAGTTGCTTCAAGGGTGCGAATAGCAACAGCAGTATCCATATTCACGGATGACATATCCCCGCGATCATCCTGTTGAATTTAACATTCAAGATTTTCAGATTTCAATGCCAACAAAAACGGAGTATAAAGTATATTTCAACTGATAAGATCCCAGAAATATGTTTCAGCAATTGTGAAGTACCTGTAAATTCTTACACATTGCAATTATCCTGTCAAAGTCTGTGTTAACCGCTCGCAGGAAATGATCAGAAGGGCTTTGCATAATCGGGCATGGAAATCCAGCATTGGAGAAATGCTTCAGAGGACAAATAGGAGAGATTCAGTTGCAGAATCCAATTTTAAATGAATGCATTGTCAAGAAGACACGGAGTCACAAAGGCATTTAGAGCGATAGGAGACGCTTAAGTCCCCAGTGTACTCACCTGCAAACAGGCCAATGTTTCACCAAAGAACAGTGTGTTTCCATTGGAGAGCAGGCATATACGATCAAAGAGGCCAAACACTTCCGTGCTGCTCTGGTGTATCGTGAATATCAAGGTGCACCCTGTACTTGCAAGTTTCTTCAATGTCACCATCATAAGAAGTGTAGAGACACTGAAGGACCATAAGACATCTTGATTAGAAGGTTGCATACATTGCAAGACGATTCACATTTAGACAGTGACCTTAATATTTTAAAGATGGCAGATTTAGTAAAAAATTTAGTATTGGGACTCTAGCGTGAACGACGCAGACCTGTCGAGATGATACAGAGGCTCGTCTATAAACAAGATATGTGGTCTCATCAGAAGCTCCCTGGCAATGCTAATTCGCCTTCGCTCACCACTATGAAGACCCTTCATGTAACAGTGTCCTCCTATCAATTTGTTCGCATAATCACCCAACGACATTGCAACAATAGCATCCTCCACGACACTTTTCTTTTGACAAAAGAATCCAGGAAGTTGAAGTAGTGCAGAGTAGTACAGAAACTCCCTAACAGTTAATGACCCAATAAGCGATGTTTCTCTCTCAACATATCCCTGCATATCAAAATCAGACCTGTCATCTTCCGCATTAGAGACCTCCAAGGACTGAATCATAACATCTGAACTCCATACATTCACTGGTATCAATCGACCACGATTACAAGTTAGCTTCAATTCTCACCTCCCCTACTATATGACATACATAAGGTACTAAAATGGCGCTAAGAATCATCATCCAAAATGGCAGATCAACTAAAACACACACTTATCTGAAAACGTAAAGAAGAAAAAAAAAACAGTTGGAACTTACACAAGTCCCGTATGGAAAGCGAGAAGTTGCACCATTCACAAAGATTTCCCCAAACACGCGAGCTGAGTGAGGCAACCTCCCTGAACATAAGGAAACAAGATGTTAGCAACTTAAGATTTCAGAAAAAGACCTCGAATTAACCAACATTTCCACATCATCAAGATCAAGACCTGCAAGAGCTCTGAGCAAAGTCGATTTCCCGGACCTGGCAGGGCCCATGATCACAGTTATAGCCCCAGGCAATGCGTAACCAGTCGAACTCCTCAGCACCTTATCCGAGTATTTCCTCTTACCCTTTATGGTAACAGTCAAATCCTTCCAAACAAGGGACGCACCAGCGATCTTCCTGGGCACAGCAACGGCTTCGGGGAGACGAGGAGAAGGCAAGGAGCTGCTGTTGAGCTTGGAGAGTGAAGGGGAACCAGGGGTGGTTGCCACGTGGATAGAATCAGCACCCTCATCCCCCCTGACATCCACATCAGTATCACCCCACTCCGGTGAATCCTCAAAGGAAATGGGTTGCCTAAGAGACCCTGGCTTCCTAAGGTAGAAGAAGTTACTAGAAGGAACCCTACTGGTTGCTGGGCTACTAGCAGATGAAGATGAAGACCTATAATTGTCTGATTGGGATTGAATTTCTTCCATTTTTTATTTACTAATCGGCTAATCCAAAATTTCTTCAAGAACCCGCCAAGAAGTTAGAAGTAGTCACCGTAAACACATATCCATTCAACAATGTAGCCAATCAGTCATGCAATTCAATGAAACCTGCATACCCAAAGCACAAATTCAAGAAAGCAACCAAATTGGTTTCGAAAAAATGAATTACCAAAAGAAAAAGCAAGGGTTTTTAGATGCAAAAAAACTGTTGCTTTCAATGAAAGACAAAATGAAAGAGAGGGAGAGAAAGGTAACCTGGAAGGTGGATCTGAGGGCAGTAGTAGGAGTGGAGGAGTGCAATATGAGAGGCAGGAGGATAGAGTTAAGGGTTTTAGGAAGACAACAAAATGAAGATAGTGAGAGGGGGTTTGAAATTGACACACCAACAGTATCAACAATCAAGAAATTAAAGCCGAGCAAATATCTTTTGCCCCTTTTGCCGGATTAATGCTTCTTTTTTCCTTTGCAATGTTCCTCCTTTAAACAAAAAATTCTTGGTTTTCCTTTGCAATGTTCCTCCTTTAAAAAAAATCAATTATTGATTTTCTTTTTCATGGCCATGTTTTGTGCCCTTGTAAATTTACAGAAATTCTCAACGTCCATTTGTTGCTTTATTCTCCTGGTGATTAGAGAGGAAACACAAATGCCCCCCCCCCCCCCCCCCCCCCAACCCGCTTTAAGATTTCCCAAAACAGCTTGAATTAGGAAAATTTATGCTCAAATTTTGGATTTATTACCTAAATCATGTGAAGCAGTTTTAACTGGGTTTTAAGTTTGAATGATCGTAACTATGGTGATTGACAAGTGATGCTATTAAGTACTAACATTCAATAATGTAAATTGCTACTCCGATATTTTCCTCTTTATTTGTGATTGTTGTCATTGTTGGAGAGGGGAAGCACATTTCTCTATCATGAAAATCTTTATTTTGTCGTTTGTGGGTTGGTACTTGGTACCATTAGTGTTCTTTTTAATTAAATCAATTAACTCTAATCTCACCCATAACAATCTTATAAAATCAATTAACTCTAATCTCACCCATAACAATCTTTCTATATAGTAGAAGTTTTTTTTTTTGGTCATAAATGAGGTTAAATAAATGAGAAATATTGAATATTTAAAAAAAATCATCACTTGAGTAAAAACAAACACTTAAAGTAAAAATCATGGCCAACGAAGAATGTTTGATGAGTACAAGGCTCTTATTAGCAACAACACCTGGGTCTTAGTTTCTCGGTCTCTTGGCGCCAACATTGTGCGGTGCATGTGGCTCTTTCGGTACAAGTTTCGCTTTGACGGATCTCTTGAGCGCTATAAGGCGCGATTAGTCGCCAATGGGAACTCTCAGCAGGTGGGGGTCGATTGCGATGACAGATTTAGTCCGGTTGTCAAACCGGCTACCATCCATACTGTCTTGCATCTCGCTGTCTCCAGGGATTGGCCTATTCATCAGTTGGATGTGAAGAACGTGTTTCTACATGGTCATTTGAATGAAATTGTGTACATGTTCGAGCCGCCTGGGTTTGCTGAAAGGACCAAACCAGGCCATGTCTGTCTCTTGCAGAAGTATCTGTATGGCCTCAAGCAGGCACCTCGGACATGGTACCTTCGCTTTGCTACTTATCTACATATGCTTGGCTTTGTTAGTAGCAAGAGTGACTCCTCTCTATTTGTGTTTCGCCGGAGTAATCATACTGCATATCACCTTCTATATGTTGATGATATCATCTTTACTGCATCTTCAGAGTCTTTTCGATCTTCTATTATTACACAGCTCATTAAGGAGTTTGCTATGACTGATCTCGAGCCACGTTGCCTTTCGGATGTCTTGCTTGAATACTCCGTTAAAAAGAAATTGGTGAAGGTCATGTTGCCTTCACTTTCCAACCCCTCAAAAGGGAAATAATCAAGCATTTAGATTAATGGTGTTGTGGGTTTTCTTCTCTCTTTGTTGCCCTACACCCATGGTGTCGAACTCCATTAGAGCCTTGCGCTTCCTTTTTTTTTGTTCCTGTTTCCATAGTCGATCATTGTTCTCAACCTTTCGGCTTGATGACTTCTCTGGTGGAGTCCTTTCGGTCGCTTCCACCATTGACCTGGATTCCTTGTGTTTCGATCTCCATCATGTGTGTTTGATTGTGTTGGATTTGCCCCGTCCTTGGTGATATACTTGCATCGGTGTTTCGTCAAGTGTCGAAAATCGGCATGCAGCTAGGTTGCCTCTCCATCGATTATGTCTCGCTTTGGGCCCAAGCTTGTTGTAACGGCCCGGAAAATAAGGATCTTCTTTCCTTTATTTTCCCTCCCTTGGGCCTAGGAAAGAAAACCTAATTATCCGAGTTACGTTTAAGAAGGCAAGGTTACCTTCCAACTAGATCTTACAACCCGAGTACGAGTCGTAAGTTTTCGCAATAAAAAGAAGCAAGGTTTAAATCAAAATACAATCCAAAAGAGTGCCACGACTGAGCCGGGTCAAAACGATGCAAAAGATTTTAAAAGAGAGAAAGTTTAGTGGTCTCTCAAGTTCTCGATCTAACGCCAAAAGTCTGAACCCGCCAAGCATCCATATGAGCAAAGATAGCGGCTAACGGTTACCTGAATCTAAAAAAAAAGGGGGATTTGGGTCAATCATCGGGTCACTCCTGCGCGTGTGTAAACACTCTGAGAGGCATATGATAAGCCTCCTATTCCTAAGATGAAATGCGTAATGCAAAACGGAAATTAAATAGATAAGCATGCGGATAAGTAAATGCAGAAATAAACAAAGAAGCGCGCCAATTACAAGAAATGTCAAATAGCATGTCCCTCTAGGCTCCTAAGAAATCCTATAGCAACTCACCATCAAAGGAGCTACCTCACCCTACGGTGCAGGCCAACCCCACGCAATGAGCCTACTAACTATGAAAGGAAGGCAAGCAACGACACTTATATAAGGCATAAGGCTCTAAGAGTCCTATGGCACTTATTAAAAAGCCTACCGCATCATCGAGTGCAAGCAACTTTCATACCAAAAGCCTACCGCATCACCGAGTGCAAGCAACTTTCTATATAAGCGCCAACTAGGATGACAAGAATAAAGAAAAAGGTCCCAACCAATAAACACCTATAACGACCGTTTTCTAGCAAAGACAGATAACAAGTCATATGGTTTCCGTTTTAGATCCTAAGCTTGATTCTAAGTCGTATAGTGTATGAACACTAGCCTACTATATAACACCCAGTGCATAAAGCGCCCATCATGAGTAAGTTCAAGGAACTTACCGGGAGAAGCGCATAATCCAAAGCAAGAACAACAATATAAGCAAGCAGATCCAACATGTCATATATCACCTAGTAAGCAATACATATGATGCATAAGTCTAAGTCTATGCACATAATAGCCATTCAGATAAATCACATAAGTCAAAATTCTATTCCCATAAATTTTGGCATATTTCCATCATCGTCAACATCATCTCAACTCAACATCTTATCTCATCTCATCTCATCTCATCTCATCATGTCTCATATCCTTTCATAATAAATCATGATATAACATTTCATATATCATTTCATCATCCTCCATAATCATTTCCATAAATTAACTCGAAATTCCAAAATATCAAATCATCAGGTCAACTCAAGTAAATCAATTCAAAGTTTCTCAAAAGCCCTTAAATTTCCAAGAAGTCAATTTAATAGTCAAACAATTCTTTTAAAATCATACTTAGCGAAATCCCGATATTAAACATTTGAATCCTTAAACCAATTTTCCAAAATTATATTATCATTAAAATAATCCCGACATATTCCTTTCTCAAAAATCATTATCTAATTAAATTCCGAAACTTAAGAAATATTTTAATCAACCTATATCTTTCAAATCTAACCATTTAGATGTCAAAACATAACAAATAAATTATTCACATAAATAATTCTCAACAAATCAAATTAAATAACTAAATAAATATTTTAGAAAAATATGAGCAATTTAATAAAAATAAGGACTCAACAATTTAGTTGTCATAGATATCACATATACATATAATCATACAAATAACATTTGAATAACATATCTAACATTTAATCACCAAGTAGACAGATAACTTTTAAAATAAATACTTAGCAATAGATCATGTCAAATAATATATTTTAATTCCAACCATTTAAATACCATATTTGACCAAAATAAATCATTAAATAATTTGAATAAATTATAATTAATTAATTAAATAAATCCGAATTAATAATTAATAATAATAAACATATAATAATGAAATAATAAAATAATAATTAAACTAACATAATAACTAAATAAAACCACTAACACAATTTAAACCCCAAACCATCCAAACCAAATCTGAGGGCCCAACACAAAAGGAAAACCCAGCCCAACCCATTTCACTCAACTCGGACCCAAACCCGGATCCAAATCCCTACCCTAAACCGAACCCGTTTCCTCCCAAATTAACCCAAACCGGCCCAAAATTTCACCCCTCCAAATTTCAAAATCCATAAAACACAAAAAAAAAACAAAGGGCCCACCCGCTAAGACAGTCTCCATCCTCAACCTCCGACTCCCGCCTGGTTCGCCCCCGCTCGACGTTGCCCGGAGAAGGAGGCTCGCCGGCGACTGCTATGCCTCCCCGTCCTCCCTTCAATCTCTGTCCTCCCTCTCCGACTCCACAGCCCCGCCCAGGCCGCTCGCTCGCTCCCCAACTCACGCTCGCCCTCCCCACACTCGCGGCTTCGCGCTCGACCTCGCCGGACCTCTCTCCGACCCTATCTCACAAACTCTCTCTCTCTCTCTCTCTCCTGACAACCACTAACCCAGAAAAAGGCCTAGAGCAAAACCAAAGAGAAGGAAAGAGGTTCGAGCGCTCACCGAGGTAATGGTTCGATGCTCGTCGGAGGCTCGGGTGGCTTGGTCGGCAGCTGCGGGGCATCCCAGGGTGCTCTTGGCGGCGTCTGCAACGGAGGAGGATGGTCGGAGACGTTGGGGCTGGAGTTGTTGGTGGTGTTGTGGTGGCGGCAAGGTGGAGGCAGAGCAAAGAGGGAGGTGGAGGGATGGTGGTGACGAAACGGTGGTGGTGGTGGTGATGAAGGGGTGTGATGGTGGTGACTGGAATGGTGAATGCAGGAGGTGGGGGGTGTGATGGAGAATGAAAAGAGGTGATGGAGAGATGATGGAGGGATGGTGCATGGTGACAGGGTGGGTGAAGTAAAGAGAGGGGAGTAGACTTGAGAGTAGAAGTAGGGGGTAGGAGGGGTTGTAGGGGTGAGGGAGTGAGTAAGTGTGAAAGTTTTTATAAAAGTCAAAATGAATACCCGGAAACAAATCCCGAAACCCGCTCTCTCGACCTTAACCCGACTCAATTAAAATCAATTTAATATAAACTTTCGAATCCGAATTAGATAATGAAGCCCGAAATTATTTTTAAGCCTTAAATTAATAGAGTGAAATGAATTCATTTCAAATCAAATATCAAGTTCATGCCGGAATTCATTTCGAAAGAATAAAAATAAAATCGTTTGCTCGAGAACAAAAAATTTCAATATTTTTTCCGAATCCTTAGGAATTAAATCAAAACTAAATCAATATTAAATCAAAAATTAATTCTTAATTTAGAGAATAATATTTAAAAATCCCGAGTCTTTACACTTGTTCTCCTTTGGGCCCAAGCTTGATTTCTTTGATCCTAAGGCTGTTCCTTTAGGGCCAAGGATATTAATTTTTACTTGAGTAAAAATAGAAAGATAAACATATATATTTGGTTAAAATACCAAACACCGCTCGTTTAGGCGTGTACTCAATCCCGTTAGGATTTTTTAGTGCACTTTACTCAGGCGGTGTGCGACTCTGCGAGGACGTGACTTGGTGATCTTCTCCGTGGATTTGGTTCTGGTTGTCGGAGTCGGGATATGTTGGGGTCATGGTAGTGTGTATCGTGACGCCTCTAATACTGAGGTTGACTGCTTCCTTAGAGTTCGTCCTCACTGCCCACAAGATGTTCGGGTCTTGATGTATTGTTGGCCTACGGTTCTGCTTCATGGTGGGGCTTGACTTCGTTCGTCGTCTTCGTTCACATCTAGCTTGGTTTAGGTCTGCTTAGTTTCGTTTTTTTTTTGTAGAGTGTGTTTGCCGTTTGGCCAAGTTTGAACCGTTAGTTACTGTTGTTTGTTATGGTTTTAGACGGTTCTCCCGTTTGTCGGCCTGACCGGCTTCGAGATTCAAATATGTCTGAACTCGAATTCTTACCTAATAAAAAAAAGAATGAAGATGAAAAAATGTTTAATAAAAATGTTTAATTATCAAAGATCCTTTAAATTTTAGGGATTAATTAGTTAACTATTTAAAAAAGAATGAAGATGGGAAAAAATGTTTAATTATCAAAGATCCTTAAAGTTTTAGGGATTAAGAGCATGAACATCACCGGGCCTTCAGACCCTTAAACTTGCCAACTAGGAAAAAGAAAAAAAGGAAATGGGAGTTAAGCTAAGGCCCTGCAAATTTGCCCTTATATAGGAGGCCGGGTGCAGTGAGCCCATAGCGCGAGAAAAGAGGAAGCAGGAGGAGCACGTGAGCTTTTGTCACCCGTTCACACATAAAACGATGTCGTAAACCCTTTTTTTATATTTTTTTTGTAAATAAAAAATATATAAAAAATATTTTCAAGTATGAATTAATTTTATCTATCTATAGACACCCGCTTTGTATATGTTTATTTTTAAAAAAAAATTATGTCAATAATAATCATATACTATTATTTTTACCATATGAAAAGCCAATTTTCCTATCAATAATAATAATAATAAAGATAATACTCCCTCCGTTAATTAAAACTTGACGTTTTACTATTCACGCACGCTTTTTGAGGTGTTAAACACTATATAAAATATTGACTTTTTTTAACATATTTTTTAAATAATATCATACTTGTTACTAATAATTATGAATTTATAAAAATAAATTTAACAAAATGTTAATATTTCATATAGTTCTTATCATTCTAAAAAAGCGTGCATGAATAGTAAACGACAAGTTTTAATTAAGAGAGGGAGTAATAATATTAAAATAATAATAATATATTAATAATAGAGTAATTGAAAAAGATAAATAGTAAAAAGTAATTTAAGGGCCTGAGAGTCGGGCTCACAAATGAGGGTGCAAAAAATAAAAAGTTAGAATGGAGCCCCTAAGCTGATGTGACAAAGAAAAAATAAGTTAAGGGCCCGGGTTCGGGCTCACGAATGTGCATGCTCTAATAAATCAACTATTTAAAAAAAGAATGAAGATGGAAAAAAAAGAATGAAGAGGGAGAGAGAAAAAAAAAGAATGGTATATAGAAAAGGGGAAAACTGAAGTGGAAGTTGGTAGTGGGGGATTCAAACTTGGACCTACTCGATCTACTCCCCTCTTACCTCTCTACCAACTGTGTCAGCTAAACAACATGTATATAATACACCTATATTACATATAATACTAGTAAAATGGGTTAGATTTGTCCCTAGCCGAAGGGTGTGGCGGTCGCCTACACACGCCACACTCTGGGGCTGCCCATGACTCGAAGGCCAATAGTAAAAGAAACAGATTTGTCTTCCTACTTTTCCCTGCAATTTTCATCTAATTTCAGATCGTGGAGATCCAGATCAATTCGATGTCGCTCGGAAACCTTGAAAGCTCTTGCAAAGAGAAGAAGAAATAGGTTTGTCTTCCTACTTTTTCCAGCAATTTCTCTCTAATTTGGATGATTTGGATCTTGAAAAAAATTAAGGCTGATTTTAATTTGCTATTTGGGATTTTTTGGTTTGGGAAAGTCAAAAGAGGAAGCAAGAGAGGCCGAGAAGAAGTCCGAAGAGTCTCGACCTTAAGCAATTAGAGCAAAGAAAAGCATGGCCTCGTTTAAGTCATCAGGCCCGTTGTTGCAACCTTGTCTCCTCTAATTAGGTCAGTTCAGTTCTTGCTTTTTCCACTTTTCTAAATTGCTCTAAACCTCCCAGTTTCTTAAGATTTGTTTGCTCAGTGTAACTTGACACCGATGCTGAACCTACTAATTTGAATTTCGGTTCGTGCCCGATATATGTCGATTTGATTATGTTCTAGTTTCTAGATATTTTTCTTAACATCCAATTTGCGTTTTTCCCTTTCCCCATTTCATGCCACTGTCCGACCTTTGTCCCATATCATTGTTTCATGCTGTCGTCCGACCTTTGTCCCATATTCACTTTCATTTGTGACAGTCTATGGAATTCAATATTTTCTTTGCTTATGAATTCCGATCAAAATCCGGCAACGTTTCTTTCTCGTGAACCGATCCACGCCGGGATCAAGTGTAGTAGTGAAAGTATTGACTTTCGAGCCAACTACTAGTGGGTATACTCACGACCTACTACGTGGTATACTCCATAAAAGAAAGTTAAATATTTCAAACCCCTAAGGAGTGCAACAACAGGCGAGAGTATGTGTAACCAATCCGCCATTGAGCCTGTTTGAACAATAACAAATTGATTAGTTTTGCAAGGAAGTTAATAAAGCAGTTTAAAGGGTAATATCCTCAAACTCTCCTTGTCTTGCTGATGTTTCTTATCTCGCTTTTCAGTTGCTTCCATGCTTGCACTGCAGTTCAACTCTCTTTTCTTTCTATTTATGTACCTAATTTTGTGATGAACTTGTGGGGAGGTTGCAGGTTTATCTCCAAGATCAGGAAAAACCACTAGGGAGAAGAAAGCCAGTCTCGTAGATTGCAACAATAGCTTTATAGGGTAAAGTTAGGGAAGTTACTTATTTAAACGACCTTACCCACGTACTGCACAACTGCACTTTCATTTTTTTTTCTTCTGTGTATTATTTTTCCCCTTGTTTTCAACTGCAAATGAAGAGAGTAACATGTTCCAACCGTTCTGAATTCAGATGTAACACCCCCGTCCCACATCGGATATTATAAGGATATTGGGAGTGGTTTATAAGTGATTCAAGCCCTACCCATGTCACAAGATATCTTCTTTTTCAGGCTCCAAGTGAGAACAACGGACCCGAGAGAGCTAGGTGACATCCTCTTAAGACCCCGGATCTTACATCAGCCTTGTAATAACACCTACAAAATCATTGAAGCTTAGCAACAAATGCATTGAAGCTTTTTTATAACACCTACAAAATCATTGAAGCTTAGCAACAAATGCATTGAAGCTTTTTTGGTAGTTGGAAAATCATGTCTTCGCTCCTCATAATCACCAAATGAAAATTAAGTATTAAATTAAACTCTATTATTAAAATACAATGTTATTTTCCTGAAATATTGAAACTAGGTTGAATAAAACCAATCAATACTGTATTAAAATACAATGTCATTTTTCTGAATAATGGACTCAAGAATGACCTTTTTATCCAGTTTATCAGTACTGTATTGAACAACATCCTTGAAATTATCAAACTGAGCAGGCAAAGAGTTCAACAAAAGCACACATTGTTGAGTTTCCTCAACTTTATCACCACATCTTTGCAAATCTTGTAAAATAGTTAAAAACCTATCCATATTTTCAGAAAGAGGGCAAGAAACATCCATTTTGAAATTGAACAGCTTATTAAACAGGTTGACACGAGAAGGGAGAGATTTTACCATGTATAAACTTTCCAAACCTACCCATAGCTTATCAGCTGAGTCAAAAATAAGCACTTGTCGAGCAACCTCATCACCCAAGCGAAGCATGATCTCACTGTGGGCTTGCTGATCAATTTCCTGGATTTTTTCCTTAGATATGTCATCTGGGTACTTGCTTGTTATAGCAACCCAGCATTTTTCTTTGATAAGAATGGCCTTCATTTTAAGTTGCCACATAGCAAAATCTGTGTGGCCATTGAAAAGGCCTTAGATATGCACCCTTATCACCCATTTATACACACTGTACCTGCAAGTGACAAAAGAACACCACGAAGTCAGTAAATAGGCAAGGATTACAGTTAAAGATTCAAGAAAGGCTTGAATCAGAAGTGCAGAAAGCAGATCTAAGTGAACTAGCCTAGCACAAGGCAGTAAAACTAGCAGATCTGAAGCACAAAGAACGATCTAAGCACAAAGAGACCTAGATCTATCAAACAAGGGTGTGGTACGTCACGCAGGGGGGGTTCGGACCAGCGATGTCGCCTCTTTAGGTCCGTCCGAGGCCCTACGTCCAATCCCTATCTTTGAGAATCAAGAATGATACAGAGAATCGAGAGAGGGACACCTAAGCTCTGATACCACGTTGTAAAACCTAAGTTTCGAGAACTAGAAATCGGTTTAAGCGGAAGCGAAGGCGATCGTAAACGATAAACGCAAGATCGAAACAGAGAACACATGCAAGATCAAGAACACAGCGATTTTACGTGGTTCGACAAAATGCCTACATCCACGGGGCCTCAAGAGATGACCAAATCCACTATCGAGAGTTCGTACAAGGGATGATCAAACAATGAAAGTAAACAACCCTAGATCTAACATGCATGTGAATCAGAAAGTACAAAAGGAGAAGAGAAATCCCCCTGTATGGGATAACCGAAGATCGAAGAAGAATTCGATCTTCAAAACCCCTGGATCTCAGAAGGCAAAGAAGAGCGACCACCCAAGAGGATGCCGGAGCTCGATCCACCTTCCCAGAGATACAAACAACCACCTTCTTCTCCGAGCGCTCTCAAGCCGACGGCAAGAGCTGAGAGAATCTCAAACCCTAGAAACCCTAGCGGAGCGTTTGTGAGGAGAGAGAGTGTGTAAGCTGAATGGTCGCACCAGCAATGAGGATATGAGCTTATATAGCTAGGTTAAGCCCGGTCCTCCAAAACGCAGCGCTTCATACAAGGTAAGGTAAGTGGCAAAGCTCGGCGTCCATGGGCTACCAGGCTCAATCCGAGCTGAGACGTTTGGGCCAGATATTGGGCCTAAGGCCCAATCTGTCATCTTCCCTTCATTATACTTCTATACATATACTATATATTATATGTTATATAATATGTGTTAACTCCACTATTATATAGTTAATCTCGTTAGAGGATCAAGCCTAAATGGCTCAATTCTACTCAGTCGAGACCAACTTAAATAGTGCATCACATATATATAGCATACACTATATAATACTTGTATAGTCATCATACACACATACATGTACATACACACATAAAACAATATTACATGCCAAAGTAAAAGACTAGGAAAAGTAACACATAACATTACAAACACCCCTCTACTTTTCTAAGTCTTGCACTGGGCAGACTCAGACTCTACATATAAGTGGATTCTTCATGCCATGTCCATCCTCAGCCCAAGCACACATCACACAGAGATCACTGAAGTTCCTCCAGGTGGAGGAAGTTCCTGCAGAACACAAACTTATCATGAGGAACAATCTTTGTGCCAAAATCTGCAGGATTAAGTCTACCATCAATCTTCTTAACATGAATGATGTTATCTTCAACCTTTTCACGAATGAAATGATATCTAACATCAATGTGTTTAGTTCGTTCATGGTACATAGGATCTCTACACAAATACAGAGCACTTTGGCTATCTATATGCAACACAGATGTATAATGCTTCATTTCTACTTCTTTCAGAATACCTTGCAGCCAGATAGCTTCTTTACAAGCTTCAGTAGCTGCTATGTATTCTGCTTCAGTAGAAGATAATGCAACTATAGGCTGTTGTTGGGATTTCCAGGAGATACAGTTACCTGCCCATGTATACACATAGGAAGTAATTGATTTCCTGGTATCCTTATTACTAGCATAGTCAGCATCAACAAAGCCATGCAATTCAGATGCAGAAGAATGCTCAGAATATAGCAATGACAGATTAACAGAGCCAAGTAAGTATTTCAACAGATATTTCATGGACAACCAATGCTTTTCAGAAGGATTAGACATGAATCTACTTAGAGTACTGATAGCAAAAGCCAAGTCAGGTCTAGTGCAGATCATAGAGTACATCACAGACCCAACAGCAGCATCATATGGAATAGATTTCATAACTTTCATCTCAGCAGAAGACAACACATCTTTGGATTTAGTCAAGTCAAGATGAGGACCTAAAGGAATATTATTCACTTTATCACCAGAAATATGAAACCTATCAAGCACCTTATGAATGTAATCACACTGATGCAACCATAACTTTTTATGCTGTCTATCTCTAAGAATGGACATCCCCAAGATTTTCTTGGCAATACCCAGATCTTTCATATCAAAATGCTTCTGTAAATTCCTTTTAATGTCTAGAATGCAATCTTTAGATTTAGAAATCAACAGGATATCATCAACATATAAAAGAACATAAGCAGCAGGACCATTTCTTTTAACACCTTTAAAATACAAGCATGTGTCAAACTTACTTCTTTTAAAACCTAAGCTAAATCTCATGCATTTATCAAACTTAATGTTCCACTGTCTTGGAGACTGTTTAAGTCCATAAATGGATTTATTTAGCAGGCAAGCACAGTCAGGATGCACAGAATCAATAAAGCCCTTGGGCTGTTTCATATATATAGTCTCATCCAAGTCACCATGCAAGAAAGCAGTTTTAACATCCATTTGCTCTAATTCAAAATCATGCACAGCAATCATAGCAAGTAAAAGTCTAAGAGTTTTATACTTAACTACTGGAGCAAAGATTTCATTGTAGTCTTCACCTTCTCTTTGGGTGAAACCTTTAGCAACAAGCCTGGCTTTATATCTAGGTGGATCAGATTTAGACACACCATCTTTAAGCTTAAAAATCCATTTGCAATCTATAAGTCTTGCAGTATTAGGTTTAGCAACTAAAGTCCAGGTCTTATTTATCTTCATAGACTCAATCTCTTCATTCATAGCCCTTTTCCAATCCTTAAAGTGAGCACATTTTATAGCCTGTTCATAAGTGTCAGGAGTAAAGTGTTTGACAACCTCAGAAACTAAACAAGCAAACTCATCAATGTTGTTAATGAACCTTTTATTGGGAATGACAGCTCTAGGACTCCTATCCCTAGTTAACTGCCAATCAGTGAGATCGTGTCTTTCAGCTACTGAAGTACTAGAGGAACCAGAACCAGAAGCAGACACAGATTCAGCAAAAGCATCCTCATTCTCAGAAATAGGAGAGGGAGAAGAGGAAGAAACAAAAGATTCAACAACAGGTTCATGCACTGCCCCACCCAATTGGTGAGGTTGCACAATCACAGAGGAAGGAGGGGGAGGAGAAACAGAAGTAAGAGTCATAGGAGGGGAGGAATAACCAGTATCAAACTCATCATCAGACCCAGGATCACTGTCCTTAGGGACATAGAACTGATCACCATTATGTACCTGCAGGTTAGAGTCATGCACAGTAGGAACAGGCAATTTAAAATGAAACTCATTTTCATTGAAAATGACATTCCTACTCACAATTGTTTTATACACACCAGGTTGAACAAGTAAAAGTTTATAGCCTTTAACTCCTTGAGGGTACCCCAGAAGGACACACTTTTGTGACCTGGGGTCCAGCTTACCTTGGTTGATATATGAATATACAGTGCAACCAAAAGGTTTAATGTGATCAAGGTTAGGCTTTCTTTTATACCATAGTTCATAAGGAGTTTTAAAATCAATCACAGAAGAAGGGGATCTATTTATCAAATATGCAGCAGTCATAACAGCTTCACCCCATAAACAATGCTTCAAACCAGAGGAAAACAGCATACATCTGGCCTTTTCAAGAAGAGTCCTATTCATCCTCTCAGCAGTACCATTCTGCTGAGGGGTGCCAGGAATAGTCAAGTGTCTTTTGATGCCATGTTGTTTACAATAAGCATCAAACAGAGAATTGCAAAACTCAAGACCATTGTCAGTTTTAAAACATTTTACAGACAGACCAGTTTCCTTTTCAACCATGGTTTTCCAGACTTTAAAGGTTTCAAAAGCTTCATCTTTAGTTTTAAGCAAGTAAACCCAAACTTTCCTACTATAATGGTCAATTAAGGACATAAAATACCTTTTAAGACCAACAGTAGAAACCTGGGCAGGGCCCCAAAGATCAGAATGAACATAATCAAGAGGGGCAACAGAAGTATGAACAGATGACTTAAAACCTTTTCTAGTATGCTTGCCTAAGACACAATTTTCACACAAGTCAATGGAACATGGTTTAGCAGGTATGATGCCAGTTTTATATAAATGCTCTAAACCTTTATTACCAATATGACCTAGTCTAACATGCCACAACATAGAATCATGCAAGGACAGAGACTTGTCAATAGCAGTAAAGGCAGTAGCAGAAGAATTGATGATAGGAGAGGCAATTAGTTCATAAAGGCCAGATTTTCTCAAGCATTTAATCACAGGTTTACCATCCTTAGACACAATTCTAACACCATCAGAACTGAACACATCATAATGCAATTCTTCAAGGGCACTTTCAGACAGTAAATTTCTTCTTAAATCAGGAACCCACTTAACATCCTTTATAACTCTAATGACATTGTCAAACATTCTTAAAGCAACAGAACCAACACCTTTAATCTTAAGCACAAAATGATCACCAAGCATGACAGTACCCACATCATAGCACTTAAGGTCAGAAAACCAAGATTTGTGGAAGGTAGCATGCATAGTACATCCTGAATCTAAGATCCAGGAGTTACTGTCACCAGAATTTAACAAAGCAAGGACCTCATGAGTATAGTAAGGATGGGATTCAAGCACAACAGACACATTGGGTTTTTTTACCAGCAACTTTCTCATCTTTTTTCCTCTTAAAACAATGTTTTTCTATGTGACCAGTTTTAGAGCAGTAAGTACACAACAAGTGAGATTTATCAGGTTTATTATTTTGATTAGTCTCAGGTTTACTGGAATCCTTTTGAGGGGGCTTATTGTTGTTGTTATTATTCTTATTGCCTTTGAATCTGCCCCTAGCAATAAGGACTTCATCCTTATTGTCAGGTTTGTTCACAGATCTAAGCTCATGTTTGTTTTTAAAAACTTTCAAAGATTCATTTTTCTGAATAATGGACTCAAGAATGACCTTTTTATCCAGTTTATCAGTACTGTATTGAACAACATCCTTGAAATTATCAAACTGAGCAGGCAAAGAGTTCAACAAAAGCACACATTGTTGAGTTTCCTCAACTTTATCACCACATCTTTGCAAATCTTGTAAAATAGTTAAAAACCTATCCAGATTTTCAGAAAGAGGGCAAGAAACATCCATTTTGAAATTGAACAACTTATTAAACAGGTTGACACGAGAAGGGAGAGATTTTACCATGTATAAACTTTCCAAACCTACCCATAGCTTATCAGCTGAGTCAAAAATAAGCACTTGTCGAGCAACCTCATCACCCAAGCGAAGCATGATCTCACTGTGGGCTTGCTGATCAATTTCCTGGATTTTTTCCTTAGAAATGTCATTTGGGTACTTGCTTGTTATAGCAACCCAGCATTTTTCTTTGATAAGAATGGCCTTCATTTTAAGTTGCCACATAGCAAAATCTGTGTGGCCATTGAAAAGGCCTTAGATATGCACCCTTATCACCCATTTATACACACTGTACCTGCAAGTGACAAAAGAACACCACGAAGTCAGTAAATAGGCAAGGGTTACAGTTAAAGATTCAAGAAAGGCTTGAATCAGAAGTGCAGAAAGCAGATCTAAGTGAACTAGCCTAGCACAAGGCAGTAAAACTAGCAGATCTGAAGCACAAAGAACGATCTAAGCACAGAGAGACCTAGATCTATCAAACAAGGGTGTGGTACGTCACGCAGGGGGGGTTCGGACCAGCGATGTCGCCTCTTTAGGTCCGTCCGAGGCCCTACGTCCAATCCCTATCTTTGAGAATCAAGAATGATACAGAGAATCGAGAGAGGGACACCTAAGCTCTGATACCACGTTGTAAAACCTAAGTTTCGAGAACTAGAAATCGGTTTAAGCGGAAGCGAAGGCGATCGTAAACGATAAACGCAAGATCGAAACAGAGAACACATGCAAGATCAAGAACACAGCGATTTTACGTGGTTCGGCAAAATGCCTACATCCACGGGGCCTCAAGAGATGGCCAAATCCACTATAGAGAGTTCGTACAAGGGATGATCAAACAATGAAAGTAAACAACCCTAGATCTAACATGCATGTGAATCAGAAAGTACAAAAGGAGAAGAGAAATCCCCCTGGATCTCAGAAGGCAAAGAAGAGCGGCCACCCAAGAGGACGCCGGAGCTCGATCCACCTTCCCAGAGATACAAACAGCCACCTTCTTCTCCGAGCGCTCTCAAGCCAACGGCAAGAGCTGAGAGAATCTCAAACCCTAGAAACCCTAGCGGAGCGTTTGTGAGGAGAGAGAGTGTGTAAGCTGAATGGTCGCACCAGCAATGAGGATATGAGCTTATATAGCTAGGTTAAGCCCGGTCCTCCAAAACGCAGCGCTTCACACAAGGTAAGGTAAGTGGCAAAGCTCGGCGTCCATGGGCTACCAGGCTCAATCCGAGCTGAGACGTTTGGGCCAGATATTGGGCCTAAGGCCCAATCTGTCATCTTCCCTTCATTATACTTCTATACATATACTATATATTATATGTTATATAATATGTGTTAACTCCACTATTATATAGTTAATCTCGTTAGAGGATCAAACCTAAATGGCTCAATTCTACTCAGTCGAGACCAACTTAAATAGTGCATCACATATATATAGCATATATAATACTTGTATAGTCATCATACACACATACATGTACATACACACATAAAACAATATTACATGCCAAAGTAAAAGACTAGGAAAAGTAACACATAACATTACATGAGTGAATTGCGAGAGTGATTTATACATGCTTGCAAAGTTGCAAATAAGAATTGCGAGAGTGATTTATACATGGGCTGCGGGACTCGTGGATGATTTTTGGAAAGAAAACCAACTATGTGGGTGGTTTTTTGTAATTTCCTTTTTTTACGGAATAGTTTGTGAAAACCCCATTTGTTAAGGGCGGTTCTATGTAATTTAGCCCCCAAACTCGGCTCTTCGAAGGAAAAAAAAAGGCGGGAAGAGTTTTTATTTATATAAAAAAGGTAAAATAACAAAACCCTAAACTAATCTCTCTCTCCCCTCTCTCAATTCTCAACCTATCCTCGTTTGCTCTGCGGCTCAGTGGATCGCTCCGACAACTCTCTCTCAGCCGGCGGCGACCCACCGGCAGCCACCAGGCACACCACCACATTCACTGTAGTCGCTCAATCTATCAAAGCAGTTAAATATCTGCATCTGCGTTGTCTCAATCTGATTTTGTTTCCTTCTCTCTCATCTGGTTTTTTCGTCTTCAATCTCCGTGCGTTTGTCTCAGTTTTTGGGTTCAATCGACTGGACGAGCCTTTTTCTGTACTAAGTGGTGAGTGGTGAGTGCGATTGCTACTGCAATGAGGCTTTTCTCTAAGCTGTAGCTCCCGACCAAGCGCAACTCTCTTTCCCAGCCGTTTCCTCTGCATATCGTTTCTGTGTTTCATGTAATTTTTTGGGATTGATGTCTCCCTATTTTTGTGTATGTGTAAAATAGGCGTTGATGGTAAAATGCCCACTTACAAAATCAGAGGAGTCGATGTGGATTTTCCATACGATGCATATGATTGCCAGATTGCATACATGGAGAAAGTCATACAATCTCTTCAAGAGGTAAGCTTAACTGGTTAGGTTTCTTCCACTGATCTATTTTTTCAACAATGATTTTGTTAAAATTTTATTTTGGGCGGTTTTTGGCTTTGTAGTTCGAAGTTTAAATTTAGATTTTGGTGTGCTATTTATTGTCATCTTTAATTTCTTGCCGCTATTTTTAGGTATGCTTAACTTGTTGAATTTTATTTTTTTTGCGGAGATTCGTTTCTCAGTGGATTGCCGAGTCATGGTCACATCTTCTGAATTGTATATATGTGTTTTGAATTTTAGTTCTACTAGTGACTGAGTCGATCATATATGCATTTATGTAATATGGACTCATAAACTTAGGTTTGTTCCTCGGTGGTTAATCTTTGCAATTATTTTTGGTGGTTGTTGGTTTCTGAAAATTCCATTGTATTTTATTTTGGTCAAATTCCATTGTATTGTTGTAAGCTTGAAGTAGCGATTCTTGACTTTTCTTTCTCAAAGTTCTGATTTGGAAGGGATGGAGGGTATTATAAAGGGTGTTTGTGGATGTAATACATTGAGAAAAACAGATTTTGGAAGAGGCTATTTGCTTTAACCCTTTAACCAATTCATATTTATTCATTCATGCAATATATAAGAAGATTTCCATTAAATAATTTCTTCTGAAGAGTTATTTGTTGTTAGTATGATTATACCTTTCTTTGATGTTTTACTCATTGTCACCATTGTGAACTCATGTGGAAGAAATGCAATGCATTGTTGGAAAGTCCCACTGGAACTGGGAAAACTTTGTGCCTTCTTTGTGCTACTCTAGGATGGAGGAGAAGTTTGGGTCCATTTTCAACCAGCAAAATTGAAAAGCAATCTCCAAGTCAAGATCACGAGGGCTCCATGATGGCTTCATCACAACAATCAGGTGAGACAAAACTACCAACAATTGTGTACGCATCACGCACTCATAGCCAGATCCGACAGGTTGTTCAAGAGCTGAAGAGAACTAATTACCGGTGAGCGTATAGTGCTGAATTCTTTTGAAAATTATGAGTGGTTAATATAAGATGTGATGAATTCAGTGAAAAAAAAATAGTGTCAAGAGCCAAAAGTGATATTCAATGCTAGCAATATAATCTATTGCAATGATGGAAAACTAACATACAGATTGAATATACATATGTAGTCAAAATGCAATCAAACATAGTTATTGACATGTAATGTAATTAAGTGATTTCATTTTTATATTAATCTAATATAGCAAATGGTTACATTATAGATTGCAAATACAGGTTTATGAAATAACAAAATTTCTTAATTCAACCTTGTCCATAAAATTCATCTGTGGTGCTCAAAATTTAAGAAACTCAAAGAATAAAGAGAAAATAGATGGTTCTATGATTATGCCAAAATATAAAATGACGGTGAAATGATAACTAACTTGCAAGAAAAAGAGTACTACGTAGTTACTACTAACATAATTTTATAGCTAAAAAATTTAAGGTTAATGCCCTTCTCTATCCATCTATTACTCAGGTCCATTACCATAAACCTAGCACTTTTTAGTTTTGAATTGAAGCTGCTTTCTGTATATTCGTATTTTTTCTCCATGTACTCTATTAAGGGTAGACATTATTATGTTATTTTCAGACCTGATAAGCTCTAGCAAGTTACATTTCAGGCCCAAAATGGTTGTCTTAGGATCTCGTGAGCAATTGTGCATTCATGATGATGTTCGACCCCTTCGTGGTAAAGCTCAGACAAATGCCTGTCAGTATCTACGAAAAAGAAAGGGAAAGCGCTATTGTAAACATTATCCGTTGGTTGGAGGTAAAATGTTAGCACTTCTGTCCTATGGATGTAAATTTGTGATAAAACATAGATTCATGGTGAATATACATGATAGTAAAGAATGTTATAGACATTTGACAAGGTCCAAGGAACTTGAATACAATGTGCAAGCATTTCTCTGATTTTAGCTCTTTTTATAGATTTTGCTTCCGAAGTGTATATCTATTTTTCATTGGTACAAACTTCATTTCCTAAGTTAAACATGGATTCTGGTCCAAGGGCTCGTCTGGACCGTGATTGGTTCATTCCTAAACTTTCTTGTAACTTGTTTCATTGATAATAATTGTTATCGTAAATAGACGAGTATCTGTACTCTTCTCTACTTATACTCTCCTTTCTGCAGATTTTTTAAGCAAAAATCCCCATCTTGGAGTTGAACCTATTGACATTGAAGATTTGGTAAACATCGGGAGAAGTTGTGGACCGTAGGTTATCACATTTGCTTTTGAAGTTGTGGACCTATTATTTTTTAAATTGGCTACCCTTCAATTTCTAATACAATTGGATTTGCTTTCTTCATTGTTCAGCAGTATTTCAGATGCTTGTTCATTTTTAACTGCTATTATGTTGCATGTAGGTGCCCTTATTATGTATCAAGAGAGCTACACAAGGTTGTCGACATACTATTTGCACCTTACAACTATCTTATTGATCGTGGATATAGGGATTCACTTAGTATAGCATGGCCAGACAGTGTACTTATATTTGACGAAGCTCACAATTTGGTGAGTAGTAAGCCTTATACTTGCTGAATACCTGTGATTCATTGTTATTTATTTACACTGTTCATTGTCTTTGCAACATCTTTCTATTCATATTGTGCTCCTTGGAGACCGCAATAACTCCTTTTCTAGATTTGTTTCAAGATTATCCAGTAGAATCCAATTTTAAAAGACATGTAATTTCTCTACTTTCAGCCTCAAACACCTCTGGCAATATCATTTGTTGTTTGCTTCTGTTACCTATGTTTCTTTTTGGTTGGTTGGTGTGTATATGTGTCTGTTTTCTATGAAAATACTTGGGTCAATCGGAAACACCCTCCCAACGTTGTCGGGGAAAGGTGCGTAAAACACGACTTCAGACCCGTTGAGCGGGATATACTGGGTTTGTTGTTGTTGTTGGCTTCTTGTCCGGAAGAGGTGATCCTGTACAGGAGATGATCATTCTCTCATCTATCTTGTGTTTTGCTTCAAATTAGCACTTTTGGCTCTTTTGTGTCCTTCTCTCTTCCTTGTTTACAAAGTTTTGATTGCTTCATTCGCTTTTGCCTAAGAAGTTTACTCGACTTTCAGGAATCATGATTTCACTTGCATTGGGATTGGGGATTCTATTACTTTGACTTGATTTTTATTTTTCTTTTGCCTTATTTCTGGCTGGTAGTAGATTCCTTTTTTCTTCAAACAGCATAGTCCACTCTCTGTCCCAGTATTCATGCTGATTTTTTGTATGGATGTGAAATATTTGATTGTTGTTTTAAAGTAACTGTGATATGGCGTGCGGCGCAGGAAAGCATTTGTGCAGATGCAGCCTCCTTTGATTTGCCTTCCACGCTCTTGACAGCTTGCATTTCAGAAGCAAAAAGCTGCATTGATCTCTCTATCAAAAGAAGGGAAATAGACAACTCAAACGACAAGAAGTGTAACCCAGATAATTTTGCTATTCTTAGAGGTAAATTATCTAGTTGATTGCAAGGTTGAGCTGTGAAATAACTTATCATACAACTTGACTTGTCATTTGTCTTGATTAGGTTTTAAATTGTGTAAATTCTGTACTTATATTGGTTATTTAAAAGGATTCACATTTGATTCAGTATATAATTGCTTTTTTCTTCATCTGTTACTCTTCATTTGCAGCGCTTCTGCTGAAGCTTGAGAAGCGAATTGCTGATGTGCAAATTGATTCGAGTGAACTAGGATTTACTAAACCTGGCCCATATATATATGAATTACTTGGTGATTTAAATGTAACAAGTAAGACGGCGAACAAACTGATGGGCATCATTGAAGAAGCAGTATTGATTCTTGAGGAAGGTGAGTTAACATGTTTTACCTTTACTCCATACTAATAAAAAGAAGGGAATGAGGAAAGAATCTTTGTCATATAACATTCTCAAATTTCAGTTGAATCATCGACAAGAAAAAAGAAATAAGCAGTAAATATCCTCAAATAGAATGCCTTCTTCTCCTGTAAATATCCTTATGCTCCAAAACCTATCAAGAGAGTCCAAAGTGAATTTAGAATTACTTTACCATCAGGTTGCTTAATTCAATCTCTGACCCTGACATTCCAGAATGATTGGGGCATGTGCAATGCTGTTTAATAATATGCTCTTTCATTAGGTGAAAATGGTTCAGGAAGTAAACAGCCCCAGGAGGTGAAAGGTAGCTCCTGCAAGTTGAATAGCATTGGTGAAATTCTGCGGATAATCTTTAGAGACGGTGGCAGTTCTCATGCACACTACTATCGTGTAAGTTCTGTTCAATATAGTTCAACGTTGGTGTAGTGTAGTCTGTTTCCCTGTATTACTAATACTGATGCCATGTCATTATCTTTTTGCTGTACATATTCACAGTACAATGATATTCAGCTGAATATTGCATTCTTGTTTCTGCTGGTTTCAGGTTCATGTGCAGGAGTCTAAATTCAATGGTATATATCTAAATACATTTTCAATCGGAGTACAAACCTTCTTTGGCTTTTCTATTTGAAGATTGTTTAGTTTGACTTGGGTATTAGATTGTGGTGACTTTCCCAATTTTTATTTTTGGATACAAAACAGAATTAAGTGATATGGTTCATGAAAAGTCATTTTAACTTTTTCAAATTTCAACTCATTCATGTTGAGAGAAAAGAAAGCCTAGCATGCTGCAGGAAATGTAGTTTAATGTTTTCAACCATTATAGCATGCTGAATGACTTGAATCCATTTTGCAATATATAGTTTTTCCTCATTCTTGACTCCCTTTGATGCTCAGGCAAAATGTCTAGGACGCTGAGTTGGTGGTGTTTCAATCCAGGAATTGCCATGGAGGACTTTTCCAGAAAGGGTGTTGGGTCTATAATTTTGACATCCGGGACTTTGTCTCCCATGGACTCATTTGCTCAGGAACTGAAGCTGTACTTATCTGTACTCTGCAGCATCATTGTGTTATATTCTATCAACATTTTCTGCCTTACTGAAAATTGCTAACTTTGACCATTGTAGGGATTTTCCAATACGTATTGAGAATCCTCATGTTATCTCCTCAGATCAGATCTGGGCTGGTGTTATACCAGCTGGACCATCTGGCTACTCTCTGAACTCATCTTTCAGGACTCGTGATTCTCCAGAATACAAGCAAGACCTAGGCAATGCTATTGGTAAGTATTATTTGGTCAGAAGTGATTGCAATCTTTCTAATGCTAACTTTTACTGTAGAAGTTCTACCTAATTAGGGTGATTTGTGCTAGACCGAAACCTGTTTTTTGTCAAATACAATGAGGTCTGTTTGTGTACGTTCTTTGTTGCTGCAACCATCTGTAATCAGCAAAAATTGAATCAAATTTATTTTATGTACTTAAATATCCAACACCTTATCTTAGGCGTACATGGTTACTTTCTTCAATCCTTGGTTACTCTGACATGGAATTATCTTCATATTCTGTAACTCGAATAATTTTATGAGCTTGCTCTCTGAGCAAGATTTAACAACTAAATATGAATATTGAATGGAACTTGGCGACTTGTGAAATGAATCCAGGAATAAACCCAGTAATAATCCTTTGGAGTTTACTCCCGAAACCAGTTGGGAAAACCCTAACCAGTCCAAAGGCTTAAAGCTAAATACAAAGAAAGATCATAGATGATTCAAATGCAGGGCTATTTCCCTCTATTTATTTAGTCTCCTACTCAAACTAACTTTCTGTGACATAACAAAGCTGACAATCACTCTAACAACCCACCTCACAGCCATGTAACCCCCTCAAACATAACATATTTTGATCCTGTTGGTCTTACACTGCTGTTCCGTTTCTTTAGTCTTATTTCTGTGTCTCACTTGCAGTCAACTTTGCCAGAATCGTTCCTGATGGGCTGCTTGTGTTCTTTCCATCATATTACCTCATGGAACATTCTATTAATTATTGGAAGGACAATGTAAGCATCTAAATCCACTTTTACGTTATCTTTGGGACAGGATCTGTATGCAATTCATATGGCAATTTTTGTGTGCAGGTTCATATCAGTTCAGCCACTTCAAGCACAATTTGGGAAAGAATGTGCAAACATAAGCTTCCTGTTGTTGAACCTAGGCAATCTTCACTTTTTCCTGCATCCATTGAAGTAGGCAGTTTTTTTTTCTTTGCAATTTATGGTTTCCATTTCAGATGTCAATGCATTGCCAATTGATAGTCTGACTGCTAAAGATCAATTTCAGGACTACATGTCAAAGCTGAATGATAGATCTACTTCTGGAGCTGTCTTTTTTGCCGTTTGTCGTGGCAAGGTAAAGTTGTACTTTGGCATAAAATTCAGATTGATTGAAAGGGCTGTGAGTGGTTTTTTTAATCCAAAACATCAAAATTGGTGGTCGTGTAATTTAATAATTTATGAGTATTTTTATTCAATTTGCCCATAACTTGTAACATAGATTTGACAAGTTGGGTTACACAAAAAGTGTTTGTCAAAACCTTGCGGTTAAAATGTGAGTTCTCTCTAATGCCTCATCAATAAACCGTGTCTATATTGTTCTTGCTATTGTTTGTTAGGTTAGTGAAGGATTAGATTTTAGTGACCATGCTGGAAGAGCTGTCATTGTCACTGGGTTGCCATTTGCTACGAGGACTGATCCAAAGGTTTGATAGCCTACTCTTTTCTTGCGAAAGAATTAGCCATTGTCACTTTCTGTAGCATGAAAACCTGTATCGTCCTTGGAGCTTGGATTCTAACAAGGAAATTTCAAAACAATTTATTCAGACCGAAAGATGCTAAGTTAATAGAATACTTAGGTTGCATGATATGAGCTCTTTTGAAATTGATGAACATTTGGAATGCATAAAGGTCAATATATGATAATAATTGAATGTCACCAGCTTTGTGGAGAATGTTGCTCTTAACTTGAGTGAAACTCGGGCACTGACAGTTAATGAAGCAGCTGACCCTGACAGTATATGTAGTCAACAATCCTTATTAGGGCATTTGCTATCTCCTACCGCCACTTCATTGAACTTAATAACTCTACGCCCTAAGATTAATAAACTGTTGCCAGACCTTTCCTAGCCCTAAACCGGATCGGGAACTTTCTTGGCCTCAAATCTTTTCTGTGTGCCTGACACTTAATTTATGCAGAAGTGCATATTTTAGGTAATCTTGAGTGGGAGTGCATCATCAGTGGTTAGCCAACTTTATTTCTTTTGTGGGCACGTGGAGTTCTGAAAAACCTCAAAAGCACTTTTATTGTAAGTAGGGAAAAGATGAAAGTGAATCTGATGCAACTCATACAAAAAGGTAGGTCATGGAAAGTTGAATTAGATACCTTTTTGTATTAGATGTATGCTGATTATGAAAAAAATGGAAATGTAACAAAATTATAGAACTATCTTAGTAGCTGCCATAGTTGACGTTTACTAACCATCTCACTGTTGAGCTCAACTGAGTTGATCCACAAAAATAAGAGAGCTATTTTACTAGCAGTCCTTAGGAAAGATGGTGAAAGAGAGGAATTTATCTTAGTTAGACATTTACTTAGCATAAGGTAACTTGATGAAAATATCTAATTACCCTAAAAAAAGATGCACTCAATTATACTACCCGATTGAAGATTTCCTTATCCAGTTTCAGATAGCCAATCCCTTCTCAAAGACTACTAAATCGAGGAGTCTTTTTTAGTTGGCTTTGTTAGTGATGATCCTTACATCCGATTTTACTAGCTTAGGTTGAAATATAAATTTCTATTGGAAATGTCTTCTTTATAATTTGGTTAGACTTGCAAGGTGTTCTTTTGATTAAATGCCTTTTAGCTGATCCTTTCTCCTAACAAATGCCATCACCATGGCCATGTAAAGGTTTCTGCAACATTAAAAGATGTTTCTTATAAGACAGAATAAATGTTCCTAAAATTGAGTGCTTCCTGTTAATCTTCTTTCTTGTGTGAATTTGTATTCTTTTTTATCCATTGTGATTTTGATTGGTTTGCACTTGTGAACAAAGGTTCGCTTGAAGCGTGAATATCTGGATGAACTTGTTCAATCACAAAAAGGAGGAAATAAGGTATCTTGCTAGTGGAAACAGCTTTGTTAAGGTGATTTTCTTCAATATCATGGAAGAGTTTTCCACTGAACTACAGATGCTCGTTTACAGAGTTTAACAGGAGAAGAGTGGTATGATCAACAAGCATCTCGAGCAATTAATCAAGCTGTTGGACGTGTCATTCGACATCGCCATGATTACGGAGCAATACTATTTTGTGATGAAAGGTTTGTAATTGGCGGATCCATTACAATATCTACTATTGTATGCTTGATTGTTTTCTCATTTACATGCCCATGCACTTAACTGCTCATGCTTGTTTCTCAAATACATACCCAGATTGTGATTGCGCTTGCATGTATTCACTTCAAGTTTTTAGAATAGTTAAAAGTCTGCTCCCAGACCATGGCTATATAGTTACTATATGAATGTGCATGCACGTGTGATGTAGATACTTAAGTGATGTTCACTTGAAAAATCTCTCTTTTCCTGCTGTGTAAAGGCCTTTCACACACTCAAAACACTAAAGTAGAATTTTGTGGAAGGACTGAAGGAATTTATCTCATCCATGAAGTCATGGATGAGTAGTGTGAACAGTGTACACAATAAATATATTAGAAAAGATGGTATATTAATTATTCCTCTTGTTGAATTTCTTATGGTTTCTTGGAGCTGTGAGCATTTTTAAAGCTTAAGTTGCCTGCTGGATTCAGTGAGCCCATATTGCATGCCCAAGTTCTTTCTCTAGGCAACAGGACCTTGATTTGTAATGTGTAATTATAACTCATGCCTGAACTCTAAAGATTTGGTCTTATGCTTTTCTTCAACTACTTCAGGTTTGCATCTTCACGTCGTCAATCACAAATTTCTCGCTGGATACAACCACATATTAAGGTATGAATGTCTTGTTGGCTCAGTCTCTTCGAAGCTAACATGGCTTTATCTTCTTCACCTTTTCCCATTCTCTTCTCTAGCTTAAAGATTATTTGTACTTCATTTGCAGTCCTATTCTAAATATGGGGATGTAGTTTATTCACTAACACGATTTTTCCGGGATAGAGAAGCTCAATCTGTTAAAAAGAGCGAACCATCCAGTTCTACATACAATGGTACACATTTTGCTGCTAAATCTAATTTCTGTTCTTTTACATACTATTTTTACCATCAATTTTTTTGCGGCTTTTATGTTTAGTCACAGGCATTTCAATTGTCAGTTAGTCGTTTAATCTTTTCTTGGTGTTGTTAACTAGAATACTTATTATTCTAATTTCTGAAACAGTTTTGGTCAAAATCCATTTTCTCAAGTACCCAATTTTGGACTGACCACCTTTCTAATCCTGGACTGTCGTTATAGTCTTCATCGATTTAACCACCTCAAGGCATTCTATTTGTGAAAAAAGGATATAAGATGACTTAAATGTTCCCACTCAAAACCTAAGAAATTCTGTATCTCATGAGATAAACAAATTTGTGTCCATTATGACCATATGAATAGACAACAGGAGATATGTCACCAACTGTTCCCTATCTTCATTGAGAATCTTGCCATCATTGCAATCTATGCTATTTAGAACACACTATCATAGATCTATTATCCTGCATTTTAGCCTATACAATTTTTGCCAGTGCTTACCTTTTAAACTTAAAAAAAAAACTTTTCACAATTCCTATACAATTAAACATCGTTAAAAGAACCATCAGTTGATCAAACTATAGGTTCGAAGTTCCTGAGTCCCATTTCGGCTTATAAATTGGGAAATCAGATGGTTGGTTTGACATTTGGCACCTACTCTGCAGTTAAATGTCATTGTTATTCAGAATCGGAATAATGTGTGGTTTCGGTGACAGAATCCCTGGTGCAACATACTGTGTCAAGCTCTGCAGATTGTTGAAACTCTTGTGCAAGAGATTGAGATTAGTTTGTGCTAGTAATAAAAAGCAAAAGCTGCTATGATTGTTACCGGATGAAAATGATTATTTTCTTGGCATATTTGTTGCCCTTTACATTTTTGTATTGGCTGCGGTTAATGCTTGCATCGTTTTGTAGGAAAATGCAGTGCAAATTCATTTCCAGCTCTAGATTTTGTTCCGGCAAATAGCTCTCCTCTGGTAACCGAATCTAATTCTTTTTAGTAACTCCATATTCCGATGCCTGTGTGTTTGCACAAACTGTTGGGTATCTAAATTAAGCATTATGCATCCTTGCAGGATATGAAAGTGGAAAACAAGACTTGTATGCTTTTATCGTTGTCTGAAACTGATTTCCAAACAAGCAAAACTTCTAGTCGCTTGGCAGATATTCTTCCAGCTAATCGTTCATCTCTTGCACTAAAATCAAGTCAGTCTCTTGCACTGAAGCACAGAAATCTTCTTCTACAAAATGCTGAAAAGTTGCGCCTTAAAAGAAATCTATCTGAGCATAATAGGTACCCAATCATTGACCTGACTGTCGATTCGTCTCTTACTGGAAAACCAAAGGCAGAAGTTATTGCCCCATGCTCTTCCAAGAAGGCCAAGTTCCTAAAGTCTGAAACTAGTAACACCCAGTCTGTAACTGATCAAAAGTTGGCATTTGACACTAAGCCTGCACAACAAGGAAACCTTTTTCAAGCAGCTAAGTTGACACAAGAAACACCTACAGTTTCTGGTAGGAACACAGAAAATGCACATGGTAATTCTATGGCGACTGGTTCAAGTGCCATGAATGCCCAAAAAAGGGATTCTAGTCAAGCAGACAAGCATGTTCCATATTCCCATGCATCTAGTCAGGGGCAAGAAGCACAAGGATCTGCATTCCTAGTTCAGGTAAAGTATCATGGTCTGTTTTCTTATCTTTCCCATTCCTGATGGTTCCCTGACGTTAATTGTAGATTCTTTTCGCATCCTCGTATTATTTTCAAGAGATTGCAGTTTGGAACTGGTGATTTTGTTGCTTACTAGAACTAGAAGAAGATGAGAGGATTGAGGAGCATATATTGGGTTTGGGAAGGGGATTGGGATAGAAGAAGAGAAATTACAAAGATGGTGCATGGTTTGATTGGTTTCTATCTGAAGATTCTCACCATTCAGATGCAGCCTTTATATAGATATTCTATATCTTTTCAGCTCTATTTCAGGCTTTCAGCTGATCTTGTGTTTATGCTACACATTTGAAAAAGGATCGATTTAATGTTAACTGGTATGTTCTGGTCCTTTCTGATGTTTCTGAGCTTAAAAGCATAGAACTCAACAAACATGAGCATGTTCTGGCTTCAGCCGGCCCAATGCTGGTTTGCAACTCAGTGAGGTCCAGCAACAAGCCCAAGTGCTCCTGTTCTTTGTAAGGCAATACCAGATGACCCAACTAAAACCAAGTCCCCTGAACCTGTTCCATGGTCATGAATCATGATGTCCAACCAAGCCCGTTAACCGAGCTTGGGGTTCCATGAACCAGTTAAGACCCCCGGGTTTACGCATTTTGGTATGTTGTGACTTGTTGTGTCATACTCATACCTAGTTTTTAACCCGGTTTCTACCTTGGTCTTGGTTGGTTTGTTATTCACTAAAAACATATAGATAAACTAGTTCTTCCTGATGCACAAAGTAACTCTTGTCTATATATATTAAGCTTGATGTGATAACTCAGTGGGCTTTTCTGATAAGAATTCCGTAGATCTTGTTCTGTGTGTAAGTACCTAGTCTTTGTGTGAGTATATGGTTTTCAGTTTCATTATCAATGGGTTCTTGACCTAGAAGGCTAGAACCCCTGGAAGTTCAGAAACGGAGGATTTCTGCTTGTGCAAGTTCCTAGTCTTTTTCTTCATGCTTCATTTTGAGTGTAATATTCTATATATGTTCTTCTTCAGGTCAAGGAAAAGCTTACTTCAGCTGAGTACGGAGAGTTCGTTGGCTACATGAAAGCATTGAAGTCAAAAGCAATGAAGATTACCTCTGTTCTGCAGTCCATCATTTGCTTGTTTTCTACTGCCGAGAGGCTTCCACTTCTTAGGAGGTACTATTGTCCTGAATTCATAGCAATATCTAAATATGCTAACAATATATATGATCTATTCATTTCCATTGTTCCGATGGTTTTTCTTCACAAGTATTCTGTCTGTGGAAAGCTTTTGCATACTATTACTTGTGTGTTCAGGCTTTGATATAGCAATTAGAAGTAATCTTCGCTATCGAAATATTGTCATATGCTACGTTTGAATGTTTATGTTAATGCATTAGCGCGGCACTGTTACACGGTTATAGCTGTTGCTGCATTAAATCACTCATGTTCTTGGTATTTCTGACAGATTCAAGGATTACATCCCTCAGAAATACCGTCCTTTGTATGAGCAATATTGTGCCTCAGCTGAGGAAGACGTAGGGCTAAAAAAGTAAGTATTTTTTTTTTACAGGTGCTGTATTATGAACTTGTTTGCGGAATATTGCCATGCTTCTTGATAGATTTTAGTGGCGAGAAAAGCTTGTTCAGAGATGGACTTGTATGTTTAGAAGAAACCATTGCCCTTAATCCTAAGCATAAAATTGCCTCCTTTGTTTGGGCATAACATCTGAATTTTGAAGTTGATTAGCATCACCTCATGACAGGTTTACCTTAGCGTCAGCTTTCAATAGTTAACACAAATAAGGAGTCATGACAAATGACATATGATTAACTCGTCTTCATGCAGGGAACTTGGTGTTTAAAGAGCTTTCACGACAGTTGACAAAGCAAAGGGGCGGGCGGGCATCATGTCTATAGAATGGTTTGTATTACTTCTTCCTGCATCAAAATAAGGTATTCAACAACCTACTTCCATTGAACACATGAACGGTAAAAGGACTCTCGGAGTAGAACCCCTGGAAGACCGGAAACATATGGATTTCCCTAACAAAGTGCATATGCTTTATCATCTATAAGAAGTATCATATGGTTTGTATATTTTATACCTCAATAGATTGATACTTTCTCAGATCTGTAGCAAATGGGCATGGAACTTGTCAGAAATAGCTTGATCGCTGGGAGCAAGGAAAAAGCTTTGGAGCCCCTTTTTTTGTGGGCATGTAAAGTATTTAAGCCCCCCCTTTTGGACTAGCAAGTACTATTATCTTATTGAGACAAACGTTGTATATTTGTATGCAAGTTCTTTTTATTATTATTAAGTAAAAATTCGACGCACCGGATAGACTCGGTGGGTCGATAGGCCGAAAAATCGGCGGCGGACAAACTGTCCAATATGCTAAAGACAAATAAGTAACAATACAACAAAAATACCAAATTACAAGGGTGTAAGTGGTTTAATTTCCATTCACCCGTTGTTCTTTTTTCTTTTTTTTTTCTTTTTTTCTGAGTCTAAACAGGACGGATGCATCCATGGGAGGATATTAGTAATCAACATATTTAAGAAAACGTAGGGAAAAGAAATCATATTTTGCACAGCAGGTCTTTAATAAGAAAACTTTGGGAGTATTACCTTTTGGATGTTCTTATTTATAGTTGCAGGAGCCTTTCTTGTCATTAATGTGTTTACTACCTAAAAATGAACAAGAAAAAAAGGGGGTCAAAAAGAAGAAAAGAACTGCTATTGCTTGGAATTGTGAAAGAGTTTAAAGAGTTTGATTCTGTGAATCTGTGATGCATGCCCGTTGTGGGTATGTATCAGTTTAAAGATAAGATAAAGCTGACTAATGGATTCGTACTTTCTCTCTTAAATGATCAAAAAGGCTGAATTTTTATATATATTTTGATAAGGGAAAAAATTAGAGATCAATTTTGGCTCGATTCTCGAGAAGTCGATAGACATAATACTCTTGAGTATACAATATAATTAAAAAACAGGCGCAATCAAACAAGCACTCAAATAGTACGCGTTGAACAACAGGGTGAGGCTAAGCAAAACCTAAACATAGCCATTGAGGATGTAAATTAAGAACGAATCTAGACAATCATACAGCAGCACCGTTGACCAACGATACATCAAGACCCTAACTCCTGTTAGCAGTGAACAGTGAAAACGAAACTCCAGGGAAGCTCAATTCCGTGTACGGAGTCATTCCATACACACCACCACCTCAACCAAGAAGAAGATTGCCCAGACACACCAAAAGCAAAGCCGCACACCGTACGAACAAAAAACACCAATAAGAACTAGCCTAAACGGACACGAATTTTAATATTTACGAACGGTTTTCAAAACTTGCAAAGTACGGAATTAAACATCGTAATTTAATTTTGTAACGTAGATTATGGTCAAGCTATTTCGGGATTTGTTCAAGCCCTTTCGGAGTAAAGTCTTATTCAAATCCTTTCGGGATTTTTGTCAAGCCCTTAAAAAATTTGACTGGATTTATACATGTTTCAAAAAGGGGTTTTTTGGTGATTGTCCATAATTTGGGCAAAAATTAAGCCATAGGACAAAAGAGGGGTGAAATTAGGTGAGTGTCTACAATTGACACTTTTACCCCTGCCTTATAATTTTTTTTCCTCCCGTACGTCTTCTTTTAGATTGATATGCCTCATCCCTGCCCTGCGGGCTAATCGGAGAGAGAGCAAGAGCGGGGACGGGATGACGAGTGCGAGAGCGGTGAGGACGAGAGCGTGAGCGGCCGAGGTTGTCGCCACCATTGTTCGCCGTCGCCGCCGCCGTAACCACCAGTCGCCGCCGCTTCTCCTCCACTGGTCACCGCCGCTGCTCCTCCACTGGTCGATAGATTCGATGAAGGTTCGTCTCTCTCGGCACCGGGCTCTCCAGATCTCCCCAAACCTGCTCCCCCGCCGTTATCCAGATCCGTTGTCCTATCCTCCCCCCCAGCACCGGACTCGCTTCTAGCGCCGCCACCAAATTGATCCACCTAGCTGTCCGGTGAGTAATAGCTGTCCGTTTGAGATGATGTTCACTTATGGATCTATTTCATCAAATGAGTATTTGTTTACGGTTGAATTCACTTATGGAGGGTGGGCAGTGACGGTATGTATGAAGGAGATGGAAGAGGTAGTGACAGTATGTATGAGGGTGGCGCCATTGTAGGATTTAGGTGTTGATCTGTTGATATTACCATCAGTGAAATGCATTTGCTATATTACCACATATTTCATATGAAATGGGCATAGAATTAGTGATTTTTGTGTCACCCACTTCTTATTTATTTTTATTTTAAAATGTTGATCCACCTAGCTGTGAGCCTTTCAAGGTCACAAGCAGACTAAAGTGGGCATGATGACAATCAACATAACTTTGACTCATTTATAAATCATTATTAGTTATTTTAAGATTGAGATACATGTCATGTAACCAAAATAAAAACAGTGTCATAGACACTGTAATCAAAATAAAAGCAGTGTCATAGCCACTGTCACCACTATAAAAACAAAGTCATAGACACTATAATCAAAAGGAAAACCCTATAGATGTTGTAACCAAAATAAAAACAGTTTTATAGACAATGTCACCACTATGAAAAAAGGTTCATAGACACTGTAATCAAAGGAAAACCCTAGGAAAAGGGAAGCACAAACCCTCTAGGGGCTAATGAGAAGCCAAAATACATGTGGTGATAGTTCTCCTCTAATATATGAATGGGTAAGATGGACATAGACGCTGTAACCACTGTTAAAACAAGGTCATAAACCTTGTAATCACTATAAAAAAAAAGGGACTAAAACATTGTAACCACTATTAAAATAAGGTCATATACACTTGTAACCAAAAAGAAAACCCTATGATTAAGGAAGCACAAACCCTAAAGGGGCTAATGAGAAGTCAAAAGAACACGTGACATACACCGGCAATGAAGGTTTGCAAGTGGACAACGGTATGTCTCTTCCTATTACGCATTTGGGTTCATCATCTTTGCCTGCACACCCTCGACCGGTTCAATTTCATAATATTCTTTTTGTTCCTGATATCAAGAAAGACCTTATCAGTGTTTCTCAATTGACTCGAGATAACGATGCTTATATGCTCTTCTTTCCCACTTGTTGTTTTGTCAAGGACAAGCAGGGACGAACACTCCTCAAAGGAATCGTTGAGAACAGCCTCTACCACCTACAGCCGTCCTCACCCAACATTCACCCACCCCGTGTTTACCTTGGCGAAAAGACCACTCTTCAGACATGGCATGAGCGCTTCGGTCATCCTCATGAGTCAGTTTTTAGGCGTCTTATTTCTAGGTTTCAATTACCGGTTTCCAAAAATGATCTTAAAAGTGTTTGTGAGTCTTGTCAGCTTGGGAAGAGCCATCGCCTCTCTCTCAATAGTCCGCATGAGTCTAGTCAGTTTCCCTTTGATCTAGTTTACTCAGATGTTTGGGGCCCTGCCCCTGTTCCCTCTTTTCATGGCAATTCATATTTCTTGGTTTTTGTTGATGATTGTACGAAGTTTGTCTGGATCTATTTTCTCACACAAAAGTCTCAAGTTTTCTCATATTTTCAACAATTTCAGAAGATGATTGAGACTCAATTTTCCGCCAAGATCAAACAATTTCAATCTGATTGGGGGGGGGGGGGGGGGTGAATACAGAAATGTGTCTACTTTTCTTGAATCTCAGGGCATTGTTCACCGTATCTCCTGTCCTCACACTCAATCCCAAAATGGTGCCGCTGAACGTCGTCATCGAACCATTGTTGAAAAGGGACTTGCCATTCTCTCCCATGCCAAACTGCCACCCAAGTTCCGGGAACATGCCTTCCATACCTCGGTCTATCTGCACAACCGCACCCTCACCCCTATTTTGCATCACAAGTCGCCTTTTGAGGTCTTGTATGGCAACATCCCAGATTACAAATTTCTCAAGTCCTTTGGTTGCTTGTGTTACCCCTTTTTGCGTCCATACAACTCCAACAAACTAGAGTTTCGATCATTGCCCTGCATCTTCATTGGGTACAGCTCTCGCCACAAGGGTTACATGTGTCTTCATGTTCCTACGAATCGGGTCTATATTGCTCGCCATGTCATATTTGATGAAACCATGTTTCCATATCCACATCATGCCAAGGCTCCGCCTGATGCCCTGCCTAACACCCCATCTCCGACCTTACCCACTCTCTCCCTATTGCAACAGGTAGCATCTACTTGGCCACCATCGCCTCCCACCCCTACCGATGACTCAGTCGTCGCACACCCTCCCTCACCATCAGCCACCATTTCCCCCATGTCGACACCAACCCTACCCGTGGCCTCTCCTGCACCCTCAACTCCTCATACCACACAAGGCTCCTCTGCCCCTCACCTCCAACCCGGCTCGGTCTCAGCGCCTTTAGAGGAGGTTCCCTCGGCTCTGTCCACACCAGACACAGGTATGTCCTCCACTTCTTCTCCTCCACAGCCCATTATTCCATCATATTTTCGTCCGGCTGCTGGTTCCCGTCATACTATAACTACCCGAGCTAGGACAAATGACCTAAAACCCAAGGCCTTGACCACCACAAAACATCCCTTGCCCTCTGCCAATGACCTATATGATGAACCTAAAACATATCTTCAGGCCTCCAAATCACCCGAATGGAAACATGCCATGCAGGTTGAATATGATGCTCTTTTGCGTAATGGGACTTGTACATTAGTACCTCGTCCTAATCAAGCTAACATTGTTGGTTGTAAGTGGGTCTACAAGATAAAGCGCAGGGCAGACGACTCCATTGAGCGCTACAAGGCTCGCCTTGTGGCCAAGGGTTTTCATCAAGAAGAGGGTGTTGACTACTTTGACACCTTTAGTCCTGTGGTCAAGCCTGCTACCATCAAGATTGTTCTTTCCCTTGCTCTCACAAATGTGTGGTCTCTTCGTCAAGTCGACATCAACAACGCCTTCTTGAATGGGGACTTATCAGAACAAGTTTTCATGGCTCAACCCCCAGGTTTTGTTGATTCCTCCCGTCCCTCTGATGTATGTCTCTTACGCAAGGCTCTGTATGGCTTAAAGCAAGCCCCCTGCGCCTGGTTCACCAAGCTTCGTCACTTTCTCCTACAGAATGGATTTTGTGCCTGCAAGTCTGACACTTCGCTTTTCGTCAGGCGACAGGTCACTCTGTTCTTTATATTCTAGTGTATGTTGACAACCTTATTATCACTGGCTCTGTATCAGCTGAGATCGACAAGTTTGTGCTCCTCCTCAATCGCGCATTCTCGCTTCGTGACCTTGGTGATCTGCACTATTTCCTTGGCATAGAGATGACGTGCACTAAGGACACTATTCTCCTATCTCAGCAGAAGTATATCCGGGATCTTCTTCTGCGCAGCAAAATGCAAGATGCTCGCCCTATCTCTTCTCCGGCAGAACCGGCCTCTCGTCTCACTAAGGATGGTGATCCATTTCCTGATCCTTTTCTATATAGAAGTATTGTTGGGGCTCTACAGTATGTTACCATCACTCGCCCGGAAATCTCGTATGCCGTCAACAGAGTCTGTCAATTCATGCAGTCACCCACAAAGACTCATTGGTCGGCTGTCAAACGAATTCTCCGCTATCTAAAGGGCTCTCTCTCCTCCGGCTTGATTCTTCGCCCCACTCTAGATCATCGGCTTGTTGCCTTCTCTGATGCTGGTTGGGCTTCTGATGGCGATGATTGTCGTTCGCAGCATGGCTTTGTCGTATATTATGGTGGCAACCTTGTCAGCTGGGCCTCCAAGAAGCATAATGTGGTTGCAAAGTCTAGCTCTGAAGCTGAATATCGTGCCATTGCTTTCACGGCCACCGAATTGATATGGCTTCAGCAGTTACTGCTCGAGCTCCGAGCTCCTCTTGTTCGGCCCCCCATCTTGCTCTGTGACAATCTCAGTGCTACATACATGTCTGCCAATCCCGTCTTCCATCAACGTTCCAAACATATCAAGATTGATTATTATTTTGTTCGTGAACAAGTGGAAGATGGTTCCCTCGTTGTCCGTCATGTTCGTTCTCAAGATCAGATTGCAGACATCTTTACCAAAGCAGTCGGCACTGCCAGGTTTCAGACGCTTCGTTCCAAGCTCCATGTCCGAAACCCTCCATGAGCTTGCGGGGGTATTAGGATAGAATTATATTTTTAGATAGAATTTATCATATCCTTATTCTATCTTATCATATCTTTGAAAAGTCTATCTTTGTGTATCTTAATCCTTGGAGAGCAAGGAAGTCATGTGTACAAATACATCATTCAATCAATGAGAAAAAACAAGAAAACAATTCATCACATCATTCAAACGTTTACAATAATGAACCGTTAAAATGTGGTTGCTCGGTTGCTATTGATCGATGTTCTAAGGTTGATAATTTTGTTAATTCTCATCTTGAGTAATACGTACATACAACATATTATATCAAGTAACATATGTTATTCATTTTGTTTATTTGAAAAAGTATAAACAAAAATAATGGACTTACAATGTATGGTGAGATATATATATATATATATATATATATATATATATATATATATATATATATATATATATATATATATATATATATATATATATAAAGTTGATAAGGTAGGAAAAAGAGTGAAAAAAATGAAGTATAAAATTATTGTGAAGAGAAATATATAAAATATATTATCATAAAACAAACACCAAGATATTTTATAGAGTTTAATGAAATGTATTTTTATATAACTAATTTCAAAATAAATCCATCTTTCAACTTCAAGTTCAAATATTCTTCAACCCATTCAACTAAAAATAGTTACCTTATTCATTATATAATAAAGTAAATGGCATCTCATGGATCTCATATGAGACAAAGATGAAGATGCATGTGAAAATTGAATACCTCATTTGCTTTAATTTATGTGACATAAAATTGGATCTGAATTCTGAAGAGATCCAATATCATCAGACATCAGTACATATATATACCCGGCAGTTTCCTTACCCTTCAGACAATACTCAAATATTGTACAGTTCATAAATATATGCAGCTGCTTTTTTGTTCCAAAGAAACCAAACCTTCCAAATAAGGCAAACCCCAAATATATGCTCCATCATATATATATAATATATTACGTACTTTATCTGATTTTGAACGTTTCTTCCTTCCTCCTTTAATTTATGGTCTTGTTTTTACTAATTGGCCGGTGGCCTAACATTAATTATCTCATGACTATGTATTTTCATACATAAAAAAGAATAACAGAATCTCCAAAATGACCAAAAAAAAAAAGAAGAAGTAATTTTGACTTGTGTGAGTTTCATTGTGTGATATCTCATACTGTTATAATCTGACTTTAGTTTAGAGATGAAACTTTTTAAGTGTGTATACATATATTTCAGGAGTGTCATAGACAATATATGTTTCCATAAACAAAACACACACACACACACTCCCATTCCACTCTCTGAGCTAGCTGCCTTCTCCAAGTGGACTACATCTCACCGAGCCCACTGGTCCGAGCCGTCTTCGCCTCCTTCCCGAGCTCGGTTCCGCTTTGCGCATTGTCCTCTTCGGTCCCAAGTGGCCTTCTTTGTAAGCTCTTAACTCTTTCTTTTCTAGATCCAGATTGACCTGTTTGGAATTGGTTAGGATTTTGATCAAAGTTTGTACCTTTTGACAAATCTTTAAACTTTTATTAAGCTCCTTTGAATCGACTTTTGTTTGTTAATTTAAGTCATATGTGAAAGAGAGAGTTCATGTGTTCTTGCTTTTACAAATTGACCAAAATATATGGCTGCAGCTGTGAAAACCCACCCATGTAATTGCAATTTTTTTTCCCCTCATTTGAGATAGATTTGTAAATTGTCTTAGAAAATAGTTAATTATATATATATGCATAAATTAAAGATATAATCAGAAAACAAGTAACCAAGATTACAGTTTTGAAGCTAAATAGTCAATCTGCAAATGGCGAGCTCTTCTAATGGTGATGCCATGAAGCCCCAATTCTTCACCATCATCCTTTGTCCTCCCCTCCAGCTTCACCAGCTCGTAAGTCGATATCGATCATCGATCCGATCTCCTTATCTACATTTATCCATCTATCTATCTTCCGGTTTTGTGATCAATTAATAATGTTTTTTGTAGAGGATTCCACCTGCATTCATAGAGGAGCATGGGAGAACCTTACTAGACCACGCCTTCCTCGAAACTCCAGAAGGCGAAGAACACAAAGTGGGTCTCACAATCGACGACGAAGCCCAATTTTGGTTCGACGACAGGTGGGAGGAGTTCGCAGCCCGCTTCTCCCTCGGACTCGGATCCTTCCTCGTGTTCCGCTACGAGGGCAACTCCCGATTTAATGTCCTTATCTTCGACAAATCTTGCTCCGAGATTGACTATCCGGAGTTCAACCCCACTGATGAGGACAACAATCCAGGTAATGAATTACCATCAATCAAGATTTTAGTGATGCTTAATTGGCTTAAAATTTTTCCTCCAATTGAATAATGCAGGTGAAGATGAAGAGATCGTCGATCCTCTACAAAGAGCACAAGCTTTCGAATCCGACAACCCTTATTTCGTCGTTCCAATGCACGAATCATATCTGAAGGACCGTTATCGTATGGTAAGCATTTGTTCACAAAATCGACATGATCCAACTTTCAGTACGTTACATATACATTGATTTGCACATATATATAATGTAGTTGGTGCCGTCTTCGTACTCAACCGTGTACATGGCGTCGTACAAGAACAACACAGGGATACGACTTGAGCTGGAGGGAGTGCCAAAGGGCAAAACCTGCCAGGTTAATGTCCTCACCAAATACGTCCCTAGGAGAAAGATTTTGAAAGCAACACTCAGTGCCGGATGGAAGAGCTTCGCCATCGAAAATGGCCTGTCAGTACGAGACGCCTGTGTCTTCGAGCTCATCGACAACGAAGCCAATGCTTACAGGGTCCACATCTTTCGTGGTAAGCAGCTCTCGGATACCGACGACGAAGATGATGACACCGATAATAACCCAGGTACGTACATAATACATTGCCATTATAAGAGATTTAATTATTAACTATCATATAAAATTAACACCCTTTATTAACCAAATGATTTTTTTTAGGGATTATTGGACCTAAAGAACGAGCCAAGGCTTTTAGGAGTGTCAATCCTTACTTCCTCGCGAATATATGCAAATCGTATTTTAGTAGCGGATTCCTGGTATATACTCCTAACAATGTATCTTGAATTAAAAATAGATTATATTCATCTCGTTTTTGTGTAATATTTGTAGTGGGTTCCGGCAAGACATGCCAAACGATACTTGTTGAGGGCGAGGAGCAACACGTTGCTCCTCGAGCCAGCCGAGGAACATGTTATGGGTGATGATGGTGAGACCTGGGAAGTTAACTTCAGCTCCGAGAAACCGCGACCTGGAATTGTTACCGCCGTGAAGATCACAACCGGTTGGAGAGACTTTGTGCTCGACAATGACCTTCAAGTCGGGGATGCCTGCGTGTTTGAGCTCACTGACCGGAGCTCCATGACTTATCGTGTCCACATCTTTCGTGGTAAGAAGCTCTCGGATACCGACGAGGAAGATGACGACGAAGATAACACTGATGATAACCAAGGTACATTGCCATTAATAGATTTAATTATTAACTATCATATAAATTAACACCATTAATTAATGATTTTTTTTAGGGATTATTAGAGCTAAAAAAAGTACCAGGGCTTTTAGGAGTGTCAATCCTCACTTCCTCGTGAATATGCACGAAACTTATTTGAGTGGCGATTTCCGTCTGGTATGTACACTCCTAACAATGTATCTTGAATTAAAAATAGACTATATTCATCTCGTTTTCGTTAACCTTTTTAACATTTTTATGTAATATTTGTAGTGGGTTCCGGCGAGGCATGCGAAACGGTACTTGTTGGGGGCGAGGAGCAACACGTTGCTCCTCGAGCCAGCCGAGGAACATGTTGTGGGTGATGATGGTAAGACCTGGGAAGTTAACTTCAGCTCCGAGCCAGCACGTCATACAAGGGTCACCGTTGTGAGGATCACCACCGGTTGGAGAGCCTTTGCGCTCGACAATGGTCTTCAAGTCGGGGATGCCTGTGTGTTTGAGCTCATCGACCGGAGCTCCATGACTTATCGAGTCCACATCTACCGTGAGAGCTCAGCAGCTCCATGACTTGCCGCGCAGCAGCTTGATCCAACATCTACCAAGTCTAGTAGTTATGTAAAACTTTAGCTTTCTATGAAAGTGTATTATTGTGTTGATTTCGGCTTTATGGAGTTTGACTTGAATGAAACTAGCTACCAAAAATTATGTGCTTATATATATATGAGATTTGAACTTTGAAGTTCATGTTTAAAATGTATGTTTCTATATGGCCAATTTGCTTCAATTTATGTTTCCCCTAAATAATTAATCTTATTCATAGTACAATGGGTGTATTTTCATGTAACTAATTTGAAGATATAATCCATTTTAATTCCAACTTCAACCCATTAAACTATATACTTCATTTGTTTTCATTTGTTTTAAAAATACAAGTCGTTTGACTTTTATTTGATACGTTTTTTAAGAAGTTAAAAACTTTTTAAAATAATTATTTTTTTTATAATTTTTTTAAAAATATATTTATACTTATTAGTAATAAGTATGAAATTATTTTTAAAAAATAAAATAAAAAAGTAGTTATTCTACTAAAAATTTAAACGACTTGTATTTTACTATGGATGGAGTATATATTTACATTAGATACCCCTTTGAAGACGATCTTCTTCTTCATTGGGGTTCTGACATCCGAAGTCATAACTAGTTAGGGTCGAGGTGGTGTGTACGGGGTGACTCTGTGTTCGGATTGGTGAGAGCTTTCTTGGAGGTTCGTCTTCACTGTTCACAGAAGATTCCTGATGTATCGCTGGTCAGCGGACAGCGGTGTACTTCGAAGTGGTGCTTGACTTCATTCTTAGTTTACGTCCTCGAATTGTTAGTTTTAGGTTTCCTTAGATTCGTCCTGTTGTAGAGTGTGTACTGCATGTTGTATTGCGCCTTTTTTTGCGTTCTGTTTGTATGTTTCGACGGTCTTCCATCTGTCGACTTATCAACCTATCGAGATTCAGACATGTCTGATCTCAAATTCTTACTTTATATTAAAAAAATAGATACCTCTTCAAGTCATCTCATCTCATCTCTCATTACTGTATTTATTCATATAAAGACAGAGATGAAGGTAGTGCAAATAAGGGTATTGCTATATACACCGCAAATCCGGATTAAGGATTTGCACGTCCTTAAGGACGTGCAAGTCTGGGACTCTGCACGTCCACTAGCAAAGACTTGCACGTCCTTAACAACGTTCTTGCACGTCCTTAAGGACGTGCAATACTTGCACGTTGTTAAGGACGTGCAAACCCTAGTAGGGTTTTGCGTTTAGGGTTTAGGGTTTAGGGTATAGGGTTTAGGTTTTCCGAGGGTTTTGTAATGTTAATTGATAAAATTGAAGTGTTAGCTAGTGGAGTTGAAGGATTTAGGGTCAAATTAAATAGAAAACAATAATTGTTAAGGTTTTCATTTGGATAATATGCGAATAACGTTACAAGGAACGGAAAAAAAGGTTTACATTCATAATTTTAATAAACTTGTGGAATAAAATCTAGGAAAATAGTAAAGGGCGGCCGGACTCGACACGCAAGGCTCGAAATCTCTCAAACTGAGCTTGAAATGGAGCATCCCATCCTTCGACGCTCGGATGATGATGTGCGACCCATTCTGGCGGAGGCGGCGGAATAGGAGCGTTACGACGCAACCAGATCTATGAGAACGGAAAATTAGAGTTAGAGTATTGACATATATATATGAAAAACAAGAATAGGTAATAAAAAAAGACGTTTGAAGTCGTACCGCGGCAAAATGGTCTTGGTTTCCGATGCAGGCTACACCAAGGGTTGCTGATTGAGGGTTGTTAGCAGGTGTCGGCGAGGTCATGGGGAGACATGTGAACGGATGATGCCAAGCTAGGACGACGAGAGGAATCTGATATACCGTTGCTAATACTAAACCCATAATGGGTAGCTCTATCCACCGTCTCCTATCACCATGCACAGCTCCCGCCCATCTCTGGTAGTCGACGAACTGCTGGAATTGGTACCCTCCCGTATAACAATCGGCGTACAGATCGGCGTGATCCTCCAAGTGATTGCATAGTAACGTTTTGAGTTCCGGGAAAGCAGTCTCGCCGATCGGTGATGTCAAAGCCGCCAAAGCACGGTAGCCACAATGACCATCTCCAACAGTGTCCCTCACCGTCTCAATATGACCGAGAATGAAGGGATCAACGTTGTTTCGACCCCAATTGAACCCTCCGAACACATCATCACGTCCACGTCGAGCTGAGGTCGCTTGTGGACGATGCCGAGCAGCACGTCGAGCAGAACGCGCTTCTTCTCTCTCAAACCTTTCCCTTACCTCCTCGTATGGCAACGGGTTGGTTCTGCAGGCATTCCTCGACCCCGAGGCCTCCCCTTCCTTCGGACGCTTGCTGATGAGGGTGGGTGCAGCTCATCCTCGCATACATCGATGGAAGCCGTATATGAAGATGACAGCTCATACGGCAGTGGGGTGTCGTCGATGTCAGTCCATGACAAATCCATCTAGAACGGGTGGATGTCCTCGGAGGGTATCGGAGTACCGGAGTTGACGTATCCCTGAATCTCATGGACACATGGGATCCCGTAACAAACCCTCCAATGTCGGTCCGTGCATACCAGAGGAACCCTTTGGTTCACGACGTCCTGCCACATCTTGTACAGATAATCGAAGCACTTTTTGGAGATTAAAGTCTTTACCTCATCGAAAAGGTTGACTTTATACGCCGCTGTTGGCCATTTGAAGCGGTCGATCTCCAAAGCAGTTTGCAGCTCATGCAGTTGACAATCGTTGACTCTATGGATTGCATCGATCACGATGCGAAAGTCACCAGTCGATGAGTGAAGGCTCGGCCTCGTGGGTGCCGGATGTAGAAGCCTCTGCAACGGCTGAAGTAGAAGTCTCCGGAACGGCTGAAGTAGATGCCTCCGGGATGGTGGGTGGAACACGAGAGGCGGTCTACCCATGTCGCCCCGTCGCCCAACGACTACGTCAGTAATGCAGCTACTCAAAACATCAGCGGTCTCTAAAGAAGGCTGCAACCCCATCATCGCATCGCCAGAAGGATCCCAAGCTGGCAGACCCTTCCAGAAGCTGTCGTGCTCGTCTGCCGGGGGGTACCCATCGACTGTTGGTACCGCTCTACAGACGCAAGCAGATCGTCGACTGTGGCTGTCGGAATGTCGGGTACCGTCTCCTCTGGAATCTGGCTGACCGCTGCCCGGCCGGCGATCGTAACAGGCCGGAGGGTACCATCACCCCTCATGAGCCTCCCTGCCTGTTATTATGAAATGTTGAGATCCTGTTACTTTTAAGGTTTTTTATTTTATCCAGTTAACTATTTTTATGTATTTTAATATATTTTAATGTTTTTATTGTCTTTAAATTAGAATTTATTTCTATGTAGTTTGATATATTTTAATATATTTTAATGTTTTTTTTTAAATTTATTTTAATGTCTTTTAATGTCTTTTAATATATTTTAATATGTTTTAATATCTTGTAATATATATTAATCATTTTTATTGTTTTTCCATGAAAACTATCAAAATATACAAACTATATAATATCTATCAAACTATATACTAAAACTATATAATCTATTTTTTATTGTCTTTCAATTAGAATTTATTTCTATGTAGTTTAATATATTTTAATATATTTTAATGTTTTTATTTTAATGTCTTTTAATGTATTTTAATATGTTTTAATATCTTGTAATATATATTAATCGTTTTTATTGTTTTTCCATTAAAACTATCAAAATATACAAACTATATAATATCTATCAAACTATATACTAAAACTACATAATTATATAGTATCTATCAAACTATATACTAAAACTAATTATAATCTATCAAATTATATTATAAAACTATATTAAAATCTAAACTATATTATAAAACTATAAAAATAAATCAAACAAAATAAATAAATCAAAGAACATACCGGTGGGGTCGGGACCGGCGAAACCTCTACAGACCGCCGCTTCCACGGCGGTAATAGGTCTGCCTCCACCACTCCGCCGCCATCACCACCACCACCACCACCGGACGCCGCCGCCGCCGCTGCTCCACCACCACCACCGTCACCACCACCACCCTCCTCAACCTCCATGGGCGCCGCCCCACCACCACCCCCGGCCACAGGCTCCACCGCCACCCCCTCCCCCAGTGCTCCACCCCCACCACCACCCTCCTCAGCCACCGGCTCCACCACAACCTCTCTTCCATCTCTCTCTGTTTCTCTCTCTCTCTGTCTCGATCTCTTCCTCTCTCTCTCACTCCGGCAATCTCTCTCTCTCTCACACTCCGGCGAAGACGAAGAAGACGATCTCTCTCTCTCGTTTTCTCTCTGACAATGTAGATGAAGACGAAGGGAAGACAAAGAGGCACGTCCTCTTCGTCTTTTGTAGACGGGCTTGCACGTCCGGGCTCGGGTGGCTACAAACTCCCTTGCACGTCCTTAAGGACGTGGGGATTTGCGGTGTATATAGCCGAAACGGAAAATAAAGACAAACCAAAGGCACCCATTAATTGCTTTATCTGATTCTATACCTTAACTTCCTCAGCCTTGTGTTTCCCATGTATGTGAAAGAGAGAGTTGGTACTTATAAAAAAAAGAGAGAGAGAGACAGTTGGTCCATTAATTTTGTGTTTCTTGCTTTTACAAATTGGCAGGTGACCTGATTAATTCTCTCATTACCCACCCATGGCCATATTGTAGAGTGTATGCTAAGCTCAAGTGTGACGTCAGTAGTGATGTGGGTAGTTAGAATCTGTAGGGGTAATAAGGGGTGCAGCGTGTCTGTAACAACCCGGGTCTATAAATAGCTTGTAGATCGTTCATCTCTGAATAACAAACTAAGACAACAACAGAGAGTTTCATGTAACTACCTTCTCTCCCTTCTTTACAATTTCCCTTCCACCATTGTTGAATATTGAAGGTCTGTGTTCTGATTGAGTTTAAACACAAGAATCAACACCAGTAGTTGAATCTTGTGATGGTATCAGAGCGAGTGATTTCACAAGAGCTGAAATCGAGAGGTTTATCTTGATCGTTGCTCCACTGGACTGATTTCTCGTTTTTCCTGGTGTTCGATTTCTGGTTTTCTGCGATCGCTGATGTGCGATTCGCGGTTCAGCTTATTTCATGCTTATATTGTTGCTCTTTGTTCGATTTGAAGATCAGTGATCTTAGATCTGGTTTGTGCTTTCTTGATCTGTGGTTGAGCGTTCTCAATTTCACGATTCTGCATTTTTTTACTTCGTTTATTTTCGCTTTGCATGTTACTCTGTTTCCAGTGATTGTGTTCACTGATCTGTGTTTGTGTGCTGGTTTGGTGATTGAATCTTGGATTTGCTATTTTGTGAGCATCGCTGAGTTGTTGTTGGTTGCAGTGAGGCTTGGATCTGTGTATATGTGTTTTTGTGACTCTGTTGTGTCTTGACTATATCGTTTGCTTGTAGCATGTCTGAGCACACAGGATCCAACATGAATGTTGATTACCGAGGAGTTGCTGCACCTGTGACGTTTACTGATCCCTTGCATCTGACGAATTCCGATCATCCAGGAATGATTCTTGTTGCCGTGCAATTCTCTGGCAATAATTTCCTGAGTTGGAGCCGTGCCGTTAAGATGGCACTTGGTGCGAAAGTCAAGCTTGGCTTTATCAATGGCACTTATTGTAGGCCTGAGGAAGGATCTGAAGATCTTGAAAAGTGGATTAGGTGTGACTTCATGGTAATGTGCTGGGTAGTTAACTCCATGAAACCGGATATAGCCGAACAGTTCATGTATGTTACGTCTGCCAAGGAGCTGTGGGATGAAATATTGGAACGATTCTCCGAGTCGAATGCTCCTCTTGTCTATCAGTTGCAGAAGGAAATCAGTGATATCAAGCAGGATAATCTCTCTGTTTCTGCGTATTATGGCAAGAGGAAGAGAGTTTGGGATGAGCTTCAATCTTTGCAAGGGATTCCAGTGTGTATGTGTGGGGTTCTCAAAGGATGCACCTGCTTGATTCTGAAGAAGCTTCTTGAGCAAGAGGCAACTACACAGCTTATGCAGTTTCTCATGGGACTCAACGATCCTTTTGAGAACATCCGGAACAGTATTTTAGCCATGGATCCACTACCATCTGTAAACCGTGCGTTTCATATGGTGGTTCAAATAGAAAGACAGAAGGAGATTACCTCAAAGCCACCACCACCTCAACATGATGTCTTTGCTGCTGGTAGGTTCCAAAACTCAAAGTATGAGAAAGGCCAGTCGTCTGGCCAGTCGTCTGGAAAGAACATGGATTACAAGAGGGATTATAAGAAGGCCAAGATGGATCGACAGTGCTCTTACTGTAAAGAAAAAGGTCATCTCCGGGAAACTTGCTTCAAATTAGTTGGAATTCCCGACTGGTACAAAGAGCTTAAGGCTCAGGGAGGTGGTAAGTCGGGATCTGATGGAGGTAAATTTGTGGGGAATGTTGAAGACATGGCTGGCAGGAGTCAGATGGAGCATCCGTTGATGGATGCTGAGTCTCAGACAACTGGGGCTGAGAGAATGATGCCCGATGAACACATGATCAATGCCATGATCGCTGAAGCTGTGAAGAAGGTCCGTGGCAAGGGACCCGAGTTCAATCATGGTTCGGTGAATTTTGCAGGTAATGTCATTGCTACATCCTTTAATAATCGTGGTATAGATATGGTACAAATTTGGATTATCGACTCAGGGGCTACTGACCATATCACCTTTGATAAGAGTTTGTTTGTGGATCTCAAGCCCCTTGAGCAACCGATACACATCAGTTTTCCAGACGGTGTTGTGCAAACGGTTCAATTTGCAGGGACTGTGGTTCTTACAGAATCTATTACTCTCCTAGATGTGTTGTATATGCCTTCGTTTCATCATCACCTGTTATCTGTGTCTAAGCTACTGGACAATGATGGAACAGCCTTCTTATTTTACAAATCTCATTGTGTGCTCCAGGACATTTCAACTAGGAGGACTATTGCAACCGGGGTTCGGAAGGCAGGTCTATATCATTTTGATGGCTTTAGGTGTTCCTCTCAGCATCAGGAGATTCACAGGGTTGCTACCTCGAATAATGCAGGCTTTTCTAATAATAGTGAGTCTTCTTTGCACTCATTTGTTGGTGTTTCAGACTCTGTTCGTATGCAACTGATTCATGAGCGTTTGGGTCATTTGTCAGCTTCTAAAATGATGCATTTAGATGGTTGTAATCGTGATGCTTTAACTGGTTTTAGTTGTGATACTTGTGCAATCTCTAAACATCACAAACTCCCGTTTGCTAAGAGTACTTCTCGTGCATCTAATATCTTTGACCTGTTGCATATGGATCTTTGGGGACCGTTTAAGGTGCCGTCTTTGTGTGGAGGAAAGTACTTCCTTACCATAGTGGATGACCACTCTAGATGCACTTGGACATTTCTTATCCGCAACAAAGAGCAAGTTTTCCAGTTGATTGTCAACTTCTTTACATTTGTAGAAAACCAGTTTCATGTGACTGTTAAGCAGATTCGCACAGACAATGGGTCTGAGTTTATTCAGTCCAAGTTGAAGGATATTCTCTTGAAAAAGGGAATTGTGCATCAACGTTCTGCTCCTTATGTTCCCGAGCAGAATGGGCGAGTAGAACGTAAACACCGTCATTTGATTGAGACTGCAAGGGCGTTGAGATTCCGAGCAGGGTTACCCATCAGATTTTGGGGTGAGTGTGTACTCACAGCCACGTTTCTTATCAACCTAATGCCTTCGTCTGTGCTACATTGGAAATCTCCTTATGAGTGTCTCTTTCACAAGCCTCCTGATCTTACTAGTCTCAAAGTTATAGGGTGTCTTTGTTTTGCTTTGGTGCCAAAGTCTCATAGGACTAAGTTTGATGCTACTGCTAAACGTTGCATCTTTTTGGGGTACCCGCCTGGTCAAAAAGCCTTCAAGGTATATGATCTTGAAGATGAGTGCATCTTTATCAGTCGGCATGTTTCTTTCAAAGAGAACGTTTTTCCTTTCAAGGATGATCCCTCCTTGTCTTCTGTTCTTTTGCATCCCATTTCTCCCTTACCTTTTGTCCAGTTTGGGGATGATTTGGTGACAGGGTCTTCATCTCCGTTGGTGCCTACTGGGCACGTTTCTCCTGTTGTTTTACCATCATCTGAGGTTCGGGTGTCTGATTCTCTGGTATCCCCTGCTGACAGCCAGTTTGTAGCCACTGATCATGTTTCTCCTCAACCTTTTGTTGCTCCTCCTACGAGGTCTCCTCGTCCTATTGTTAGACCGTCGAAGTTAGATGGGTTTGTTTGTGATTTGTTGCCTCATAGGACTCGTCGTCCTGCTAAGTCCTTGTCTGATGTCTTTTCTGTCATTAAGGTTGAGGATTTGAGCCATTACTCAGATGGGTTCATTCATTCGCTATATAATGTCTTGTCCATCCAAGAACCCTCTACTTTTGCTCAAGCTAGTGCTGATCCTGCTTGGGTGGAGGCCATGAACAAAGAGCTCCAAGCACTTGATGATAACCACACATGGGAACTTACTCCTCTCCCACTTGGGCACACGGCTATAGGATCAAAGTGGGTATACAAAATTAAATTTCGACCAAATGGGGAAGTAGAAAGGTTCAAAGCTCGGTTGGTGGCAAAGGGCTACAATCAACTCAAGGATCGTGATTATAAACACACATTTTCCCCCGTTGCGAAGTTTTCTACTGTACGAACTGTCATTGCTCTAGCTGCATGTAGGGAGTGGCCGTTGCACCAACTAGACGTTAACAACGCCTTCCTCCATGGGTTCCTCGATGAGGAGGTGTACATGGTGCCTCCTTTGGGGTACTCTAAAGCTCAACCAGGACAGGTGTGTAGGCTTCGAAGGTCGTTGTATGGCTTAAAGCAAGCGAGCCGTCAATGGAATATTGAACTCACCAAGCATCTGGTTTCCCAGGGGTTTGCACAATCAAAACATGATTACTCCTTATTCACTTTTGTACAAGGATCTCTCATTGCTGTTGCGTTGATATATGTTGACGACATGCTTATTACTGGAAACCATGAGCGGGCAATTGCTAATCTGAAAAGTTCATTGGACAAGGCCTTTACAATAAAGGACTTGGGGTTAGCACGTTATTTTTTGGGTATGGAAATTGGTCGATCACCTGATGGTATTCTCTTAAATCAACGTAAGTACATCACTGATATGCTTCTTGATTCTGGGTTTATCAATTGCAAACCCACTGGATTTCCGATGTAGAGGAACCTTCAGCTTAGCATTGATAAAGGGGAGTTGATCGCTGATCCAGAATCGTATAGACGGCTTGTTGGTCGGCTTCTCTTCCTCACAATGACTCGTCCCGATATTTCGTATGCTGTCCAACAACTCACCCAATTCTTGGCTTCCCCTCGAGAACCGCATTTGAAAGCTGCTCATTTCTTGCTCCGATATCTCAAAGGAACTGTCAATTGTTCTCTGTATTATCCTCGGGTTTCTTCACTGTCGATTCGGGCTTATTCAGATGCCGACTGGGGAAATTGCCCTTTCTCAGGTCGGTCTCTGACAGGTTATTGCGTCTTCATTGGTGACTCATTGGTTTCATGGAAGAGGAAGAAACAGAAGACCGTTTCTAAGTCGTCTGTCGAGAGTGAATACCGAAGTATGTCCGCCACTGGAAGTGAGTTGGTATGGTTAGCTGGCATCCTTGATGATCTTCGAGTGCCTGTGGATCGTCCAATTCCTCTATGTTGTGACAACAAGGCAGCTCAACACTTGGCCGCTAACCCGGTGTTCCACGAGCGCACCAAACACCTTAAAATTGATTGTCATTTTGTTAGGGATTTGGTCCTAGATGGGTTTGTTTCTACGGTTCATGTGCCTTCCCATTTGCAAATTGCTGATATTATGACTAAAGCATTAGGCACAGAACAGCACATATTCCTGGCTTGCAAGCTGGGCCTTGTGTTTCACCACACACGTCCACCTTGAGGGGGGGGGTGTAGAGTGTATGCTAAGCTCAAGTGTGACGTCAGTAGTGATGTGGGTAGTTAGAATCTGTAGGGGTAATAAGGGGTGCAGCGTGTCTGTAACAACCCGGGTCTATAAATAGCTTGTAGATCGTTCATCTCTGAATAACAAACTAAGACAACAACAGAGAGTTTCATGTAACTACCTTCTCTCCCTTCTTTACAATTTCCCTTCCACCATTGTTGAATATTGAAGGTCTGTGTTCTGATTGAGTTTAAACACAAGAATCAACACCAGTAGTTGAATCTTGTGACATATGAGCCATGTATGAATCAATTTGCATGGTCGATCTCTTGCATTTATTGAATTATTATTTACAAATTAATTAAGAAAATGTTTATTATATGCATAAAATAAACACGTCCCCTAATTCCACCACAAAAGATTTCGGATGGGCACCCAAAAAGCTTTATACTTCCGTACCCTAAAAACGAAAGTATAATCGGAAGATTAATTTATACCCAAAAAGATTAATTTATAATTGGAAGATTAACACCAGCCAAGAATAATATAAACTTCAAATTTTATTTAGTCCATTCAAACAAATGATAATAATTAAATAAGTGATTTTGACTTGTTTCGGTTTCGCGATAGAACTCTTTGTTGAATGGCATCCGACGAGGGCCAACTCTAAGAATTTTAGGGTTCAAGATGATGTAAAAAACAAGTAAATATATTCATAATTTTTTTTAAAAAAATATATGAAACAATGCAAAATTTCAATTTATTTAACTATTATTAAATTTGGATTTTATTTTTATCACTAAAAAATAAAATCAAAAATTTCACGAGGTACCCCCGAGATATTAATTAATTCACGTGGTGACCAATTGTTTTACACCTTTCACGTGGTACCCCTAAGGTTATAAATCTTTTCACCTCGTGCCCTTATCCCTATTTTTTAACACTTTCTGTTAGTTTAAATAAATAAAATAAAATCAATTGAATTAAAACAAAAGGGGGAAAGAAGACACGCATGCGATTAGGGCAATTTGGGAGCTCTGCTCGGATTCCCGTTCTCGACGGCGTAGCTCTGGCTCACCGCCGACATGGACAAGAAAGACTCTGCTCTCCTGAAATTAAATGCTTCTGAAAACGGAAAACAGAAAATTGATGAAGGGTGGGGGTGAGGGTTCAAATGGAAAACGAGAGAACTGTAGCGATAATCCAGATTCAGAAGCAATGCACCGAAGAGACACTACTACAATTAAGGCCTAAGGTAGCGGCTATAAACTGCCACAATAGATAAGAAAACCGCTTCCAAAGGCCTATTGTGGCGGTTTTTACCCGCCTCTGTTGCTCGGGTTGCATTAGGTCTATTGTGGCGGTTTTACCATCAATTGTGGCGGTTTATTATGAAAACTCAAAACCGCCACAATAGGTAGATAAACCGCTACAATAGCCCTGTCTAATGTGGCGGTTTTTTCAAACCTATTGTGGCGGTTTTGTGATCTAATGTGGCGATTTTTTGATCTAATGTGGCGGTTTTGTGAATTCTACTGAAACGGTTTTAGAACTAATGTGGCGGTTTTGTGAATTCTACTGAAATGGTTTTAGAACTATTGAAGCGGTTTTTATTTATTTATGAACCGATTATATACGCTATTCTGGCGGTTTTTAAATTTTATTTTCATGCATTTTATATATTAATGGTAGCAGTTTTGGCTATTTATGATTTATGAAATTGAGAATAATAATAAAGTATAAATTATCATTAATAGAAATGAACCACCATATATATACATATATAACCATAGTATAATATATCCATTACATATATATATATATATATATATATATATATATATATATATATATATATATATATATATATATATTCACTAATAGATATTTACAGCCCATGTCATATGCTAGAGAGGGATGCACATACAAATACCTAGTTATATAAATAGACAGTACATCTGTTATACTCAATGAAGATGATGTCGCCAGAGCTATGGCTTTCCAAGGGTGTGCATCTACCCAACATGTAGTCGATGGAAGGTGATTACTTCTCAGTGTATGTACTCTTGTCTTTTGGCCTACTAAGAGTATATCAACTCCTCACAACATATTCCCAACGAAGATATGTTCGTCACCCCATCCCCATATAGCTCGATCTATTACAACCATTGAAACAAGACGTTGTATTGCTTTAGTCCAATCAATTGCAAAAAGCGTATAATATGATGGCATTTATTTGCAAATTAACAACAGGGATTGGTTGGTTTTTTAACAAGCAAGAATAATTTAGTACCTGAAATAAGATGTCTCTGCTCTTATAGACTTATCGTTGTTGATCATTGATTCATCCTCGAAATTTTTACCACTTACCACGCCAATGTTTCCATTAGTATTGCCATTAGAAAAAAAAAAGAAACACTTGAATGGTTGGTTTATTAACATCGAGCAAAGTACAAATATCTATACAAAACATCAAATTGACATATCAAGACTTACCTAGGCAATATTAACAAAGTATCTGCAAGTCTAATCAGATGCAATTACTATACTCAAATAACTGCTCCATGCTTATGAACTATACACACTGGCTTTTTATTGATAAAGAAACCATACTAATTTGTAAGTTCTTAAGGTGGCATAGATGATGAAAAAGCACATTTTTATTAAAACTGAAGAACATAAAATGAAAAGCCACTTGGTAAGTACTAAGTATACACAAGGAAACTACTTCAGAGTGTTATTTTGATGATCTCAAGCTATTTACTAAAACCCTTATATTCTTCAAACTACTTACAATACCTGGACATTCATTGTTTGGCTCTCAAGGAAAACCAAGCCATGAATCCAAAACTAATCACAATTGGTCAAGTTAACTTCAGTAGCATGTGGGTTCAAAATTTAGAAGCTTTGTCTATGGTGAGGCCGATCAGCAGATTAACTCTACAAAATTGAGTAGAGAACTAAATGTTCACAGCTCACAAGAAAACTCAACATGAGACAACATACAAATTTCTCTACTAAATATATAAAAGATTCAAGATATAATAAATACCTTTTAGTTGCCAGGTGGATCCAGAAGGTGAAAAGTAGGCAGAGTATACTACATTTTTGTGTTGAATTGCCTTGAGCATCACAGATTTTTCGGCACTCATCTTCCTTAGATCCCACATGCAATGTTTATATCTAATAGAAACCTTTTTTGTGACACCAATCAAGTAATGTTTATAGAAAAATAAATAGAAATATGCTAGTTTAAATAGCTTTGTATATCATATAGTCGAAGCAAACAAGCTTTTTGTATAAAGCTTATTATGTTTAGAGAGATGCATAACCATACATAAAAATGTATGGTTAGCTGGTTAGATTGATCTTGTACTCCTTCAAACATGGCCCTCTCCCTCAAATCGCTAGCTAGTTAGATTGAGTTAAAAATCCTCAAAAGTCTAGCTAGCTACTTTAGCACATAGCTATATATTGTAATTCAGATTTTATTTGAACTTTCAAGAAAACTGACTTTCAACCAGGTTATAATTAACAGATAAGACGTATTGCTCAAGTAGGGGCAAATAGAGTTGATTAAATTTTTAAAAAAAAAGTCCATTTACCTACATAATTAAAATAATGATAGCAACATTTCATACAGAGAAGGTCAACAAAATGTACGAGAGCCTTTTAACTCCGAACAAATTTCATTTTTAGAAATAGATATTTTGTTCTTACAGAAGAGCTCATCATATGATAAAGAAAGTTTATCAGTTACCAATAGATCATATGTCGGAATTCCATTTTTTCCAAGTTCAGATATTGGCATAATTTAAACCAGGAGGAATCAAAATTTGTGAAACTGATAAACCCTAGCCTCAAAAGCCATTCAAATTGTTCCTAAAAACACAAATTTCATCAGTTGAAACCAAATCTCTTATCCAAATTAGGTCCAGACAGATATGAAGATGATTTAGGAGCATGATCTCAACTAATTCCATAATGCATTTCATGACAAAAAAAATCACGACCACAAGTACCATATCTTAGCTCAAACATCACAAAGAGAAAAATAAAAGGCGAACAGTGTATGAAGAGAGAATAACCTGAAACGATGCTTGAAGGTTTTCCAATCAACCTCCACAGACCAAAAGAGCTTATCACGATGAACGAAGGCTGGGGAATTTCGCCTGCAATATGAAGAAGGGCTAAGCAAAGAGAGGTGGTGGGAGAAAACATAAATGTCTAATTAAAATTTTGTTATATAAGTTTAATAATGACAAGAAGATCAAAGTACGTGTGGTTTCATTATGACAAGAAGATCAAAGTATGTGTGGTTTCATTTTTCCCATTGAACGACCTCAGTCAGTTCAGGGGCTACAAATGCTAAGCCTAGCCTAGCTAGTCAGCTCATATAACAACCATCGGAAAAAAACGGGAAGTAGAACCCCATTTTAAATTCAAATTTGGTTAACTATTACCCTATGACAATGTATAATCCTCTTCGGATGAGCAATACGTATCCAGATGGATATGATATAGATATACGTACATGATGTGTGCTACCCAAAAAAGTTGACAATTATAATTGATATGTAAGATTTTTAATTAAAGATGAAATTCGAGCTATGACCCAAATATAAATAAAATAAGTAATTAACACACTCACAGTGAAGCAAGCTACAAACTAAAGAAAATCATACAGTTCACTTTGTTATTTATGTATGTCGGCCCTCAACTACAATTTATGATCTTATTTATTTATTTATTTACTTATCTCTGCACAATGAGTAATTACCTATTTTATTTATACAGTAACTAAAGAAAAGCCAAAGCAAATACTAAACTCAATCAAGCATGAAAATCAAAGTATGAGATTGAGCTATGGCGTTTTTACTTTCGACATAAAGAAAGAAATTCCACTTGGCAACAAAAGCACGTTGCAAACTAAAGAGTATGAGCCATATCATATCATGTTTATGTAGAATACCAATGACAATGCTTATGTTAGGGCTTTTTCCGCTTTAGAAAATAGTGTAATAGTTAAGTAGAAATTAAAATTTTGTATACCTTTATGTTTGTAGAATATGTTTATTCTTTACATGGCTTGGTTAATGCTTTGACATGTGACCTTGACTTTATTCTATCTGTATGTTGTAGCCTGCAGATGGAGTGTATTGTTTCTAATACTGACTGTGAAATTAAAGCATGAAAACCCCAAGGCCTCAGAAGGGTTGAGTGCAAATATAGTACCACTTTTCAAAGAAAATCAAAGAGCTAGTGACAAGAAAATCAAAGCAAATACTAAACTTGAATTGGGGGGAATACACTTAAACTTCTCAAATTCAAGAAAATCAATTATCAAAACACCATTAAACACTCATCAAACAAAGCCCCAATTCAATTTTCTTAACCCTAATTTAATCTAAAAGTAATTGACAAAAATAGAGTAGGAAAGGAACTAAATCTTCAAATTTAATCACCAGCCCTTCGATTTCAAATACAATTACCAACCAAGCCACTCGGTCTATCACTCGAAAGGAACTTACAGTTCAAAGTATCTGCACCACACCCTCTTCGAAGTGTTCAAGTCACTCGGTCGCTCGACCGCTCGCCCTATTTGTGTTCAAGCCGCTCAATCGCTCGGAAGGGTTGCGCTTGCTTGCTCGGTCGCTCGCCCTCTATGGTGATTCTAATCTTGCCCTCTTCCCCTCTTGCCCAGAAGATCGATATTGTTAGCCCTCTTGCCCAGAAGATGGAGTTTGTGATGGATGCTATAATTTTTAGAAATAAAACTAATTAAAGAAAAATGAAAAGCTTTTTAAAAGTATTTAGCTTAATAAAGGTGCGTTTGGATGACGTGAGATCTGAAAATTTCTAAACCGCCTCATTAGGTCCGAATATGCACTTCAATAGGTTGGGAAAAAAGTGTTTTTTAAATTAGGTAATAAAACCGCCACATTAGAGTCTATAAAACCGCCACAATAGGTATTATCATAAACCATTATAAAAACCGCCTCTAAAACTGCCACAATAGCTTAATCCGCTTCAAAAACCGCCACATTAGATTAACCGCCGCAATAAAGTGCCACAATAGGGCTTAATTGTAGTAGTGAGAGTAAGTTAGAGGCTCCGATGCCGAATCTGGATAATCAATTGAAGGAGAAAACCCCATTGTTTTTCCTAGCTGCTGTCGAACGAAGCTTTGAAACTCGTGATAAGAGAAATGTGGTGAGACAGACCATAGGAGTGAAATTCGGGTGAGAAACCCTAGGAAGTGAAAATTAGAACAGAAGAGGAGAATTTGAAGGGGGGAACCTGTGGAGGACGGTGGAGAGGGTGTGGAGGTGATGGGGTTCAACTTCACCGTCGGGCTTCTCTATGTAGACGATGTAAACACCGAAGAATCCGAAGGAGAAGATTTTTCCGAGTTGAGTCCGCCACCAGCACCTGCACCGGCGAACAACAGCTCAGCCTTCTCCCGATGAACACCAGGTCGACCCTTCTTCTGTGCGTCTTCCTTCTGTTCGCCCTTCTTCGGTCTTGATCGGGCAAAACTCGAGCTTTTTGCTGCCTACGAAGGATCCAAGTCAAGCACCCGATTTGGGATATATTGGATTTTCTGTGGGGATTGAAGGGATTGAACAATCTCGGAAATACTTGTTTCATAAATTCGGTTTTGCAGGCTCTTGGACCGAAGAAGAATGGGGATGACGAGAGCCTCCCAGATCTGAGCCACATGAAGAACCCTAGCGACCAACAACTCCGACCACCAGCCTCCGTGCGTCTTCCATCTGCTCGAGGGGTTCTTCTTGTCTTCTTTTCTTCCCCCGTTTCTTTTTTTTAATTCAATTGATTTTTTTATTTTGTTTTGAACTAACGGAAGTTGTTAAAATAAAAGGAGAAAGGCACGAGGTGAAAGGTTTCAAAACCTTAAGGGTACCACGTGAAAGGCGTAAAACAATTGGTCACCGCGTGAATTAAGCGATACCTCAGGGGTACCTCATGAAATTTTCGAAATAAAATTTACGGAGTTTCAATAGTATATGAATATGGCTAATTCGACAATCTCTCGGTACAACACAACAAAAGACTACGATTATATTTTTCAATATACTTATTTATTATATTTTATTATATTTTCTTACAAGTCCTAATAAAAAACGTTAATTTTCTAGTAAATTTTATTATATTTTCTTACAAGTCCTAATAAAAAACGTGAATTTTCTAGTGAGAAATAAAGGTGATTTTTTTTATTTTCTATTTTTTTCCATAAATGTAAAACAACATGGTTAAACACTTCAAAATATATCATTACTTTGCTAATTTATCCAAATAAAATACTATAATCACTTAAATAATTTTATCAAAGTAATATAAGTTGTTACCTAAAACCACCCATTTTTGCATTTACACAACAACTTAATATGCATATCACAAATGATTTTTTTTGACGTATAAATTTTAGAAAATCTTTTATTACATGTAAATATAATAATACATAATTTATTTTAATAATTTTGCATTTATTTAGAGAAAGTGGGTTTTTTTTTCCTTCAGGAATTATTGAGATTGATTTATTTAGGAGCTAGTCACATACTCTCTCTCATGTTAAGTTAAAAAGGTAAGGATATGGTAGATATTTTCATGGGTTCTAATTTCTTAATAGGGCAATATTTTTTGATAAGAATGAAATAGGGCTTGCACAAATAGGGTAATTCATTAATTAATGCATGTTTCATTTAAAATACATGTTCCCATAAACCAAACACACAACACACAACACACACACACACACTCTCTCCTCTCTCATTCCCCTCCCCCATTCCACACTCTCTTGTTGGATAGCTGGTACCCAGAAGGCCTCTTCGGTCCCAAGTGGTCTTCTTTGTAAGCTTCTTAACCCTATTTGTTTGGTAGTTTGCCTAAAGTTTATATCTTTTGAATACATCGATAATCTGTCAGCTCCTTTTGACTCTTGTCTGGTATATATGCGCCATTACTTAGTTCATCTTCTTGTTTATCCTTAATTACAGGGCCGATCCTAATGTAATAGAGGCCCGGGGCAAAAGAAAATGAAGGGTCCTAATAACTTGAAATTTCGAATCATTGATAACACATTTAAATAACTTAAAATCCATATAATTCATATTGGTGTTTTGAATTATTTTTTTTTTCATTTCAGATAGATTTGTAAATGAAGTTCGAAAATATTTTTATGCATAAAAGAATACTACAGTATGTAGTAACTACAAATATTCTATCAGAAACCTTTTTGATTGGAGTAACAGACACGAGATGATCATTTTCATTGGATTTTTCTTACTACATTAATAATAAACAAAGCAAAAACACAATCTGTGACATATTAGAATCAGAAACTTTTATTTTCTAATTAAAAAAAATTACTTTTATATGCCAATAAAGTATTCCAAAACAAGCAAGTTTAAATTCCTGATAACCGGGAAGATAAACTATGGTGATATATTGTTCCATGCAAATCTGAAACCCATTTAAAGCATTAAATTAAAATTATCTGTCACTACAACCACCCCTTATACTTTTTCATTCTCATGTTTGAAGGCAAGATGAATCAAGAAATGGAAGTTGAGGGTATTCATTTTGGGCAAGGTAGAGACTCCAATGGTAACATCAAACCCCAATTCTTCTCCATCATTGCTGATCCTTCCCTCCAGCTTCATCGCCTCGTAAGTCATCGATCGATCGATCATATATACTTAGAAAGATTCTTTTTTTTTTTTGTTACAAAAAATGCATGTATTTTTAGATGTTAGTAAAAAAAAAAATCTTGAGTTGATTATTGCTTTTGCAGAGGCTTCCACCAAAGTTTAGCCGCGAGCATGGAAGCTCGCTGCTCGCGCACGCCTTCCTTAGGGCGCCGGAAGGTCAAGAACACAAAGTGGACCTGACGACGGAGAGGGATGGCCACATTTGGTTCACCAATGGGTGGCAAGACTTTGCCGCCACCTACTCCCTCGAATTCGGGAGCTTCATAGTGTTCAGATACGAAGGGAACTCCCACTTCCATGTGTTCATCTTCAACACATCCTGCTCTGAGATCGACTACGAGAGCTTTGCCATCGACGAGGATCCCGAGGAGGAGGAGGATGATGAAAGCGATAAAGATGACAACGAGGAAGATGAACACGATGAGAGCGATGATGATGACACCTATGGAATCCAAGGTGTTGCTAATTCATGACCATTAAGAGATTTAATTATCAATTATCATATAAATTAACACACTTAAATGGTTTTTTTTTAGGGATTAATGGAGCTAAAGAAAGAGCCAAGGCTTTCAAGGGTGACAATCCATGTTTCCTCGCTAATATGCACAAATCTTATTTGAGAAATGGTGATTTCCGTCTGGTATGTACTCTAAATTGAAACCTTTTTTTATGTACAAAAAAAACTCGATTTAACTCACCTTTGTTGTAACATTTGTAGTGGGTTCCGGCGAGGCATGCCAGACGGTACATGTTGGGGGCGACGAACAACGACCTGTTCCTCAAGCTGGCCAAGGAAAATGTTGTGGGCGATGGTGATAAGACCTGGCCAGCTAACTTCAGCTCCGAACCAGCACGTTATGGAAGGAACACCGTTGTGAGGATCACCGCCGGTTGGAGGGACTTCGCACGCGACAATCATATCCAGGTCGGGGATGCTTGTGTGTTTGAACTCATCGAACAGAGCTCCATGACTTACAGCGTCCACATCTACCGCAACGATCTGTAGGCAGGGTTGATATTTGGGTTGGTTTATCGTATGTCGTCGAAGACAATTTATCCGTCTATGTGTCTGTGTTGATTTCGGTTTCACGGGGGTCAATTTGGTGCTTGTATTAAGCCGCATAGTCTATGTATGTTGATTTTGGTTTTATGGAGTTTGATTTCAATGAAGCTACCAAAGTTACTTTTGGTCATGTACAGGCAACGTTTGCATCAACCGAACAAAACAATGGACTCTCTCATCCACTGAAACAAGTAATAGATCCAAGTATAACACATAAATCAAGTTAATTGTGCCAAAAAACACCCTATCAAAGGCAAATGTAAGCAAATTTCAAAGGAAGACGCAGAAAAGCACACAGAGACAATAGCTGAATTAAGGACCGAGTGATGAAATTAGAAAGGGGCGACGATGAAATAGCATATCCAAAACCGAGGAAAGATAAGAGGGATAGAGGGAGTACATTGATTTTCTGCTCTTCAAGGTGATCGAGCAGGTAGAAGCTCTTCCTTCGTGATTATCTGTAATCTGTAGCAATGCACTTTATTTTTGCCTTATCGTGTGATGAAATAGCAGATCATCACACAATAACCCCATCAGGCCAGGAACTGAAGCTGTAATTATCTCTAATCTGTAGCAATGCTCTTTACTTTTCAATTTGCTTGTGGCTGATTAGCCAAAATTTAACTGTCTTATATTTGCAATACCAATTTTTATGATGATGTAATTTAGCAGTTCTTTTCTAAATTCCCCCCAACAGTTATTTATCATCAATTACAGATTTACAGGTAGTCTCAAATCTCAATCAGTCACGATCAATAGACAAGCAAGCATCAACCAGACAACTTATACAATATACATTCTAACCTGTCAAACTACGTTTTAAGATTGGAAAATATCAAGCCTATGTGGGATTCGAACCCACTCTGTGCATGAGCACGTTGCTCCACCATTTGAGCTAATAGGCTAAAACAACATTGTCAAGAGCCATCTTCATTTACAAAGTTTATAACTTGCAGCCTTAAATTCAATTCAATCCCAAGAAATAGAAATGTTAAGTGTTTCTTGAAGCTAAGCTGCAGCTGGTTTGTATTGCCATTGTCGATCATCCATTTTAAACCTCTAGCACACCAAGTTCCGGCAGTTTCTTCTTAAGTGCATCTGTAATGCAAAGGATCAAACAGAGGCACTATCCACCCTCGATTTCACACCACCAGCAAAAATCAAAAGTCAAGACCAAAACAAAACAGCAACAAAGCTTCAAAATTTAACAAGGAAATGTACCTCTTCACACAGATAAGATACACAATCAAAAGACTTTCTAAGCTACTTCAGGAACTCAAGAAAGAGGAACTAGAAGCCATTTGCCTGGTTCGTACCAAAGTTTAACACACTCGAGTAACAAGTCCACAATACGACAATGCCCAAGCAGGATTGAAATCCTTTATAGCTGCCAGAAGAAGTTTGATTCACCGTTTAGAGTATGAAAGTAAACCAACATTAGTATCAACTATCAAGCAACAACCCAAACCTTCTTTAAACAAACCATCAATCACTTAATATGAAGCAACAACACAAACCAAAATTCGAATTCAAGTAAATACACTCGGTACAACATGAGGAATTTCCTAGTAATAAATGGCATATCAAAAGATCGACAGCCCGAGAATCTAAAATCTTGCTGTTTTTTCCCCCAAAATTGCTTTGAACTGAATCAAGAACCCCAAATCTACAACCTTAATAACCCTAGACATACAATTCAGAACAATTACTACCAAAATGCTATAAATCATCTCAAATCTTACCTTGAATGTTGGTTGCCGACACATTTCGGTCGTAAATCGCCACCCACCAACCGGAATTTTGGACTCCGTTTCGGTGAAGAGAGACATTGAGGCCAAGAGATCGGCATTGTCGGTAGACATAGGGGTATTTTTGGAAATTTGAACGAGCCATTTTTTTTAAAAAAAATTAGAAAATTAGATAACAATAAAACGCGTCGTTTGATCCCCGCCCACCGCCACCACAAAACAAATTGCTTCATCTACATCCCCGATCAAAATCCCCAATCTGAAAACCCTAATTCCATCGATCACCCAAAAATCCCCAATCTCAAAACCCTGAAAACAGTTCGCATCAAACCTAAGGAGAAGTTCAAACCCTAATTCGATCGCTATGCTTCTTTCTCCGGGGAATTCCCCTCGCCATCTGTCCTCCCCAGCTCCTTCTCTCTCCTCCGACCCCACCGCGTCCTCGTCTTCCACCAACCCTAACGGAGCACCGCCATCGTCGCGGAAGCAGCCGACGGTGCTCGATGAGGACGCCTATGTCGCTGCAATAGAGAAGATCATAGAGCGGGACTACTTCCCTGACATCCCCAAGCTCCGCGACCGCCTCGACTGGCTCGAGGCCGTCCGGAGCGGCGATCCGCTGCAAATCCGCGACGCTCAGTTGAAGATCATCGAGCGCAGGCAAGGGAAGGTCTCAAGCGCTGATCTTGAAGGTAAGTTTCGAACGCCTGGCTCGACTTTCTTTCGTAGTTCCGTTACGCCTTTCGAATTTCAGAAAACGCCTGCTGAAATTGATAAGAATTTGGATGGGGGTGAGACTGTTGAGGTGGGCGACGGGGTTGATGTGTCGTTGCCGTTGGATCAGTTCTTTAGGAGGTATACTAGCGAGGACAATGATAGTTTTTCGAAGATTCTAGAGAAGGTGAATAGGAAGAGGAAGGAGAGATATGGATTTCTGTTGGAAGGGGAGAAGCCGGAGGATGTGAGATCCATTGAGGATGTGAAGAGGGATCGAATTACAGATGGATATGGGACATCTTACCAGCCCCCGAGCACACTGGAAGGCTGCAAATTTACAGCCAAGAATCTGTTGATGTACCACCCGGCTGATCGGGGCGAAGTTCCGTTGACGGATGAGGAGATGGCAGAGAGATTGAAGGGCTTGACGAAAGAGATCAGCAAGTCCAACACTCGGTTTTGTGGCAAGATTTGGGATTCAGCCTCGAAAGAGGAGTCTGCTGATGTAGTTTATGCTCCGGTTGCTGGGGTGACGCCAATGCGATTGACTCTGTCTGAACGCGAGATGGACAAGGGGAGGAAGTATGACTTGGAGGATCTGAGGAAGACTCCGAACAAGTTTTACACGGAATCGGAGAAGAAAGCGCCAAATGGTTATAGTTTCGTTAAGACTCCGTCGCCTGCTCCTGGTGTGGATGAGTCACCGATCATCACTTGGGGTGAAATTGAGGGTACGCCATTGAGATTGGACCCCGAGGATACACCTTATGACATTGGTGGTAGTGCTGAAGGGCCTCATTTTAAGATCCCGAACATGCCTACAAGAGACGTGAAAGCTCATTCGTTGTCAAGGGAGGCTGCTCGTAAGCTCAAGGAGAGGTCTAGAATGTTCCAGAGACCGCCCCTGCCTTCTCCTGTTAGGAGCGGGAGCGCCAGCCCGAGTGTGAGGCCCCTTTCTTCTGCTGCGCAGAAGTTTGTCAGGAATGCAATCGCAAAGTCTTCTTCCAAAGTTGATGAATCTCTGCGCGCAAGCTATCGTGGCTCAAGCCCATCACTGAACACTCCAAAAACTGTGAGGAGCGAGTCTAGGCTCGGGAAGCCCGGGAGTCTTACTCCTCGGTCACCTTCTGTGAGAGAGGGGTCTAGTCCAGCTTGGTAATCCCTTGATCTTTCCAACTTGTGCTTGTGAAATGTATGATCTGTTATGCATATTTCTTACTCCAGAATGTTTTATTTGATGTGATTACTGATGATGAAATTTCAGCATCCATGATCATCAAGGTTGCCTTACTGGGCAATTTCCTTCCTTTAAATTGGGCTTTTTGATTCAATCAAATAGAATCTTATTTCATCGAAGGTGAAAAATCAAAGAAATTTTCCCTATAGATTCACTTTGGTAGCTCTTGATATTTCACATTCTTTCTTACGTGAAGCAAAATAGAAGAAAACAAATGGCTGAGTGCCACGACGACTCAACTAGCCATTCTTCAACTTCTTTACAAGAGACACATTACATAGGCTAATTGGTTATAAATCCTTCCCACCCTATCACTGGGCTCTCCCTTCAAATTAGAGGGTTTGATTTAGAGATCCTCTTTCGATTTAGAGATGAGATGTGTGGGTTCCTTTACCTGAGAGTGCCTAGAGGTATTAGCTCGAATCTAACTAAACTTAGAGATACATCTAGGAAGGTTAGAAGTGTGTTAGGGGAGGAGGATTGGATAACGGATCAATGTCGATGATGGACTTTCCTCTGATGGCTCACAGTTAAATTAAGGAAGACGCAACACAAACATTGGCTCCATGAGAGGGGATAGATGACGAATTTGAGTTGTGTTTTGTGCGAGGAAGAAGCACCTTAGGTTTTCATTTTCATATGTGAAAAGGTGAGGGAAGTTATCTTTGGACATTACTCATTGGAAGGAAGATTTGGAGGGGATATTGGCAGAGTTTGAACCAACTGTTGCAGAACTTGAAAAACATCAGCTAGATTGCATCCATTCGATTCGTAATTTCATTCAATTTGTTGAGAGTTATTGTCGGAAATTCAGTCGTGTCGTGACGGGTTTTGGACACAGTTGTGGTAGCCTCTTACTTGGACTATTAGGTTAAAAGAAACACCATGATGTTATAAAATGGACTTGTGTGGTAGTTGACTCATTCTTAGGTGGTGTGGTGGTTTCTACACGCCGAGGTTGGATTATTTGATTTAATTTTCTCTTAAAAATCGTATCATATATTTTTCTAGATTAGATTAAGAAAAGAACGACGTATAAGTTTGATGGGCTATTCGAAGTACTCTGACATCGACTAGTTAGGAGTCTCACTTGACTTGGGCATGTAGCCCCTTTCGCGTTCTAGGGAGTCGTTTGTGCGAAATGACAACTTGAAGATGCTTATCTTTCTCCCCGAGGTCACGTTGGTCCACCAAATCAACTAACACTCCATGAAGGTATCTGAATTTGAAGTATTCAATCAAGAACCAACTCCAAAACAAGTTCAAATTCAAGTTTGGTGGCACCGGTCAAATGATAAAGAACCCAAGCTAGGGCCATGACTTTTAAAGGTTATGGGTTCGAATTTTCGTACTCATTCTCTCAAAAAGATTAATAAACCAATTATTTGTTGAGCATCGATCTTAGATTGTTGATCGAGCAATAAAGTAGCATCCATTCAAGAACAATAACAGAAAGGGAAAAAAAACGAACTCACATTTTCTTTCGAAAAACTTCATATCCAATCATTTTCTCGTATATTTATGATCTAGGACATATCTAATCAAAGTACTGATATGATATGATATCTTATGTTTTTGAAGTACCATTTAAACTTTTCAAGAGCTTGTGAGAGGAAAAAACATAAGAATTGTTCGCTCAAACTCTTTATTCAACGTGTATCACTAAGAAGTGTTGCGAAAGCTCTAGAGGAAAAAAGATGAATAAACAAGGACATAGATGGGTGGGATTAGGTTATGTAATATAAAATTTGTAAATAATAATAATGTTTTTTTAGGTTGATTGAAACCAATGTATATGATTACGTTAAAGGGGTAATTAGCAGCCACATAAGGCAAAAGAGTTAGGTGAAATGAAGTTGGATGCCTTGGGAAAAAAGGAGGGATTAGGTGATCATTTGCTTAATTAAAACTCTCTTTGAGCCATGACCTTTTTTACAACCTATATTGAAGGCAATATACATTGTGTCATTTGAATTGTGCCAAAGTAAATAGTTTTGAATTCGAGGCTAAATAGGAATGTAAAATCTTAGCCAAAAAAGGCCAAAAGATAATATAAACCATTCGATTTAAATTTAATGGTTTTCTTATTAAAGATACTATAAAATAAACGTTTTTTCAAGCATATAGTACTAATTTGGCAATATTTTTCAATTTTTAATTAGTTTAGTTTTTCATTTAATTAGATTCATTGGATCAATTTTTTTTTGTTAGAGAATCTTTCCCAATTTAAAATCTTATCATATACTCTTAGGGCATATGATAGAAAGATCGTAAAATAAATTGACCAATTAAAACCTGATCTCAGAAATCTAAATAAGTACGTATTTACTTGACCCTAACTCAACTAATAACCCAAAAACCAACTCGATTAATCTTACCCATGTAAGTTGATCTAATAACTAATGCTTCGTATAATCTAAACTCCAAACAACTTAAACCCAAACTAACACAACTCGAAAAAATGTACTTAAATGCAAAATAACATAGGCACAACAAAAATAATGATCCGATTTGAAAATGGTCAAACTTGATCAATTAAAATGATCCAACCTAGCTATATATTTGCTTGATTCAACCTTTTTTTCCTAGCTACTAATGACCCGACTAAAAATTATTCGTTCTAACATGATAATAATCCATCCAACTAACCCGATTGACACCTCTAATCATTCCTCGCACATTGCCCTAAAAAAAATACATCCATATACGAATCTGGTGAGCCAATGACTGCGAGTCGTTCATGCATCTACTTTTTCTACAATACACCATACCTAGATTGTATAGGTTTGCTTTAAAGAAACGAAGAAGAAGTTAAAGAAACGGACAAGAAGGAGAGGTGACCAAAGTTAAATTGGGGTGGAAAATAAGGAAGTTCGTTGAATTGTTTGAGTGGAAGTAGTTAGGAAGGAAGCAAACCATCCATCCCTCTTTCCTTTTCAACTTGCGATTGGAATTGGAAGCTTCTCCTCTCTTTCTAATTGTTTTCGATCGGTGCTTTCTTTTTGCCAATTTTTTTTGACTTCCTTATGGAACCTTCTAGATTCTTCACCACGGTCTTAGCTAGCTACCATGACCCGAGTTGACGCCAATGCGTTTAGCTACTATTACTGTATCGGGCTGGTGCACACGAAATCTGTGCGACATTGATCCCTATCTCATAGGAGGTGTTTATGATCACAAACTGATACTAATGGTTTCATCATGCTTTAGACTCATTAGGAGAGCATGCAGCTTCAACCCATTGCTAGTTGGATACCGTACGTTAAGTTCTCGACTAGCAATGGGCTCTCCGTTGAAGCACTTTTGCCTTCATATCGCGGAGATCTACCAACATGCATGTGTTCGAACACGAAATCATAGACTTTGTCACTAGTACATATAATAATCAGTCCGAACGTAGAATGGTTTTTTCAATCAATTAAATTACAAAATTACTTGTAACATACATAAAAAATACTCAAAAGCTATAGTGTTTTTAAAAAAATAAATGAAAATTTTGTAAAGTTGCTTCAAATAAACCTAAAGTCACCTTTATATATGCAAGGGAGGCCCTAAGAAGTTATACATCAATTAGGGTGGTTAATTGACCAGTTGGTTAATTCGGTTAAAACATGATAAAATCGATTTTAACCCACTGTTTATGACACTCGCATAGTCACACACAGATTGACTGTGTCCATTTTAACGGTCTATAGTGGGTTTTCTCGTCATTAAAAAAAACTACTACTATACTCCCTCCGATTTTTAATATAAGACATTTGACTTTTGTGCACGTGGTTTAAAGAGCTAAAAATTATATACAATATTAATTTTTTTAATTAATTTTTTTTACATTATAATACTTATTAATAGTAAGTATTATAATGTAAAAAAATAAGGGTTAATTGCACTAAATATCCTGAACTTTGTAGATAGTTGCACTTAATATCCCAACCTTGTAAGATTTCGTGAAATATCCTGAACTTTGTTGTTAGTTGCGCTCTCTACCCTGGATGAGTTTCTTAAATTAATAAATTCACTAACATGATATGAAAAATACACAAAACACCCATATTTTAAAAAAATCAATAATCCACAATTTTAATCAAAATAAAAAAGGAAATTTATGTCATACATATAAAAATGTGTGCTCTAAAAAATTTAAATAAGATCAATTACTTAAAAATAAATTTATGTCTTATCATATCTTCTTTTCCTTAAAATTATATTGTATAGAGTCATAGTTTTAATTTACGTAAGATTAATATGTAAGTACCATATTATATGCCCAATTAATCAAGTTTCCATGAGTATATACCCGATTTTGCCTATGTTTAATATATGTTTATCATATCATTATTAATTATAAATAGTTATCATATATTTTAATATTTCTTTTTAAAAATATATTTTATTTTATTTTTGTAAAAATATTATATTTCATTTATGTATAGCTAGCATTTTTTATAGAATCTTTTTTTAAATGTTATGGAATTTATATGAAAAATATTTTCTTAAGATTCAATCACAAGAAACCACATAAGATTTTATGTATTAGTTTTAGTATATATAAAATAATATGGACCAATATATATATATATATATATATATAGAGAGAGAGAGAGAGAGAGAGAGAATAGATGTACAAATCCACATATATAGATAGGTATATATAAATTTATATTTTTATAACATATGTTATTAAGAAAAACAATTAAAATTAATTATTTTCAATAATTATATTAATTATTTAAAGGAGTAAATTTGCTATTTTCAGTTTTAAATATATTGGGGGTACATTGAAAATATTTTATGAATATGGGCGATTTTGTGTAATTTTTCCATCATCTGTGCAATTTTTTAATTTAAGAAACTTATCTAGGGTAGAGAGCGCAACTAACACCAAAGTTCAGGATATTTCGCGAAATCTTACAAGGTCGGGATATTAAACACAACTATCTATAAAGGTTAGGATATTTTGCGCAATTAACCCAAAAAATAATTAAATAATTAATATTTTATATACTAGTTTTTAGCTTCTTAATTTACGTGTACAAAAATCAAATATCTTATACGGAGTATTAAAAATCGGAGGGAGGATTAAACAAACTACAGTGTATAGTACGGAGTAATTGATTAATTGGTATGTAGGTCTTATGTACGTTTGTTCTTGTGGGACTCTGGCTTGTTGCACACGTGGAAATTAGTTGTATCAGTGCATGTGCGTGTCACGTGACGGGTAGTTTTAAAATAGTTTATGTGTATAACGTAGCAATTGCGGGTCTACACATGAAAGAAAGTGTTCCCTAACGTGGCTGCACTGGCCGCCCCGCCCCGCTCCGGACATTTTGCTTTTACATGAGCCCACCTCATGCTTACATCACTCAAAGCTTCCAATACCTGCTCAAAGACTCAAAGCTTCACCATCATTAGACCATGTGCAACCATGGTTTTACTTATCTTATAGGTCTTAAAAGGTAAACTCATGGTTGTAAGTCAAACCTTAAGGGAAGAGGTTAAAAGGGATTACCTTTTTCTACTAAGGTAACCTCTTCCCTTTTATTTTTACTTTATCTTTTTTTTAAACACAAAACTGAGTCACTACATGTTATTTTATATTTTTTTAAACACACAAGTGGGGAACAAGGTAATCTCATTGTTGCAAGGGTAACCTTTAAAGAAGAGGTAGAAAAAGTAGAAAATAATTTAGAGAAAAAAATATATGAGGTGACAAATTATAATAAGAGGATAAAAATTGAAAAGGGGAAGAGGTAACCCCATGGTTGCACATGCTCTTACGCTAAGCGTGTGAAATCTGTCTATTTTTTTATTGGTTTTTTTTTATTGTGTGTTACAAATTAAAATCATAATTTGAACGTATTAATTTTAGAGGTTAACACATTAAAATTAAGAAATTGGACACACATTATAATTTTTTTTTATTTGTCTTTCTTACCAAGGTCATGTTTATCAGGGATACGAATATTAATTTTTTACTTCAAGATTTAAGTTTTAAGCTCATCAATTATGTCATCATATGGGTCATATGATATCTGAATTCTCGATTATTCCAATTTTTTTATTGTTTTTTTCAAGCATCGACTATGCTTGTTTTTATACTGATTAAAGTGCCCTAAGACACGTTAATATCAAATTTCGATGACTATTTAAATAATATTTATAAGATGATAATTTGGAAGGAGTCTGACCACAATCCAAAGGCATTCTTACGGATGAATAAACACAAGTTCATATATAGGCAAGAAGATCGGGGGGGGGGGGGGGGGTGTGTCGAGTGAAGAAGGTCAACAATCTTGTCGGCAATGTACCATATATTGACCTCACAAAAGATGTGGTTGACTTGGACCCTACCAAAGTGCCGGAGGACGAAGAGAATATTTGAGATCAGAATCTTAATGTCCCATGGGCATTTCCACAATATGTGTATACAACTGACGGCAATGAGGTTGTTGCCCTCGATCAAGATGTTAGAGAGTCCGAGAGTCTTCACTTAAGTGATGCCTTCCTTGAGTGTCACGGACTTCGTGACAAGGGTGGATCTGAGTCCACGTTGAACACCGACATAGGTCATTGTGGCACCTTCATGGTCCCAGATGATGAAGCTTGCAATTGCCCCACTATAAGGTAGACATGAACCATCGAAATTGATTTTGAAAAACACTTTTTTCGGTTTGCTCCATCTCGTGTTTTTCGATCCCTCAAAGAGTGATATTTTTGTGTTTGGTGCTGTTGGGGATCTTTCTCAGCGTTTTTCTAATTTGTTGGGGACACCATCACACCATCAGGCTGTGGCTAGTTTTCCTTTTTGCTTATTATCTAATTTGTTGAATATTTCATTTATAATTGCTCTGATTATTTTGTTTTTGGTGTCGGAGCTGTGGATTTCATATTCAAATTTTTTTCATCTAATTTAAAATATGTATGAATATAATAATAATAATAATAATTTTCAATTCATTGAGTGTCTAAATTTATAAAACTTTATGTAGAATTGAAATTTAACTTAATGGGATCCACTTTCAAAATACTCACTATTTCTAACCTATGTAGTAGTAGTAATAATAATAATAATAATAATAATAATAATAATAATAATAATAATAATAATAATAATAATAATAATAATAATAATAATAATAACCTTTGTAAGGTATAGGGTAAAAAAACTTAATTGATTAATATTTTTTAGGAAATAAATCATCAACTCTGATCGACTAAAAAACACTAAAACAATTTAATTTGTGAGATTTTTTTTTCAGTTAAAACCGTCAAAATAAAAGGTCGCCATCAACAAGGATCTTCTTTTCTTAATTTTAGTGACTTTTATGTATTTATTTCCCTGTTTATAATAAGATACACGGATCATACGTACCGCTATTTATATTAGTTAAATTTATAAATCCAGTTGAAGTTATTTAAAAGACAATCTATTTAATCTACTAAAATCTCACCAATGGTTACACGGTGCTCCGTATTTTATTATATTCTTAGTTTGAGGCTACAAATTAGAGTACGTTTACCCTCAAACAATTTGAATATAAATTTTTCCAATGAAAGTTTTTAATTTCAATATTGTATTTGGAGATTTAGAAGTTAATTGAAGTTGATATGTTTTTCATCAAAAAAAAAATTTAAAATTTTAAGACAAATTCATAACAAAAACAAGAAGACGACAAATTAACATGTTTTTTTACATACTCGGATCTAAAATATAAGGTAAAGATGATAAAAAATATATACAAATTAATTAAATATTAGTTTCTTAATTTTTTTAATATAAAATTCATAAAACACAAGTATGAAATTTCTCTAAAAACATAATTAAAAATTGATATTTTTATATTTTAAAAATATTCTTAAAAAAACCTATAAAAAGTTAAAACGCCTTATATTTAAAATTGGATGAAGTATAATAGTTTGCAATACTTGCATAATAGACTTGTCAATCGAGTCATTCGAGTTGGATTTGGGTTGAATCACATCGAGTTCTGAATAAAACATGCGCTGGGTGTCCGGTAAAACATGGTTGAAATAAACTTGAGTTTAACCCAGTTTTGAGTCAATTTGGTTCAATTTCGGATTTATCGAAACAACTTAACATTAGTTGTTTCGTGTTTAAGCGGTCTATGCTCTGCTTTAACCCTGCAATAAGCCAATAAATAAAGGATGGTATTCCAACAAGATAATAAATTATTGAATTTATTTTCTTATTATTATATGCGAGTTAATAAAGTATATATGCATTTGTAAACTTGGTAAATAGTTTCATCTAAAATAAAAAATGGAAGATTCGTAAGCCGTTGGATATGAATATTATTAGCAAGAAGCACTTGCTTGGTTGAGCCGTGTGAAGGACGGCACGTGGGAAAAACAAGTCATACCAACCATCAAAACGGCGTCGTTTTGTGGACAAAATTGCATTTTAGTTTCCATTTCCAACACGCTAAATAATATTTTTGAATATATATACATCACTTTTGCAACTTGGGTGTGTGAAGTGTGAACACTTCAAATATTCAACACGACTTCATTTATCGAATTATTTTTTTACAACTGGAATTTGCTTTTGTAGGTAATTAACTGCCAATTGTGACATTTAGCCCTTGACTCGTTAAACTTGTACTTACAAAACTAGTACTTCAAAATGTACTAGAAAAATCTCATTTGTGTTTTACTCCGTATAGTCTATATAAATAACCCAACGTAACTTTTAAAATGTGAAAATATGACAAATTCAGGTAGGATAAGAGATTTTTTTAGGTGAAATTAATTAAAATAATTAAAATTTTGTAGGAGTGTAATAAAATATTTTTAATTGTAAGAAAAAGAACAAGATCTTTGGGAGAGGTGGTAATTAGAAGTGGTAATTGGACGAGTCGGATCGGGTTATTCGATTTCGGGTCATATGGACTCTGATTAATATCGAGTGTGATGACAATTCGGATTGGGTCGGGTCGGGTTCATTCAGACATTATTTTATCGGATAATTAGGTTTTTGTGTCTTATTCAGTTCGGGCAAATCGAGTTTCGGACAAAACGGGTTTGGTCCAATCGGGTTCAGTCAAATCGAATCCGCATGAATCAGATTGGATAAATCAAATCAAATTTAAGTCTAAGCAAACTTAGATTTCATTGAAATTTCAAATTGATTTTAAAATTGGGGTTATAAGTTTTCAATATGATTTTTTAGTCATATTTATATAATGTAATATTTTTTTTTTACCTATGAGATATTTATCTTTTTATATAGATTAAGTTAATGTTTATCAATTTTTTAATCAATACTAAAAAATGTAAGTCTTTTCACTTTTTAAAACATTTTTTTAAAAGGTCAAAATTATATAAAATATTAAATTTTTTTATTAATTTTTAAATATTAATTTCATACTTATTACTCATAAATATGAAATTGTAAAAAATAACAAAAAATTGATATTTATATAGTTTTTAGCTTCTTAAAAAATGTTAAAAAGCCAAATGACTTATATCTCTTAATGAAGGGAGTACAAAATTATATATAAGTATATTATACGCATGATAATATTAATATCCATTATTAAGTAATCAAATACTTAAGTTATTTTGGGTATTTTAGGAAAAATGCTAAGATTTTTATTAGTTTGATATAATCGGGTGTGAGTTATTTCGGGTGTCGGATATAATCGGGTTTTGGTAATTTCGGGTTTCAGATATGTTCAGGTTGGACAATTTCGGGTTTTGAGTTGATTTGGGGTCATTCTATTCGGATATAATCGGGTTCGGGTTGTTAGTGGGTTCGGATTACTTTCGAGTTCGGGCTTAAATCGGATCAGGTTAGTTGGACTCAGATCCAAACTATGATTTATTTATTTGGGTGTCGGTAGGGTTCGAGTCGAACCAATCGGATCGGTTTTCTTGGATTGGGTCGGGTACGTATTGCCAGCTGTAGTGGTAAAAAAGTATACCGACTCATTTTCCCGACCATAAATTGAGCAAAAACAATGATATAAAATTGGTTAAATGATATCACTGTCATTTAAACAAATCAATATCATTCAAAATTATAAAAATCTTAATTTCGTCAATTATATGTCACTGTTTTTTCCTAGATTTATAGACGTAAAAAAAGAATCAGAATACTTTGTTACCACCTTTCTCAAATATGGATTATTTTTCTTCCCGTTGAAAAGTGAAGATATTTTTTTAACACCCTTAAAAAATTGAAATATTTTAATTAGTTTTGTTTTTTTAATAATGCAAATAACTGTATTCGTCGTTGCAAAAATATTCAGTCAATATTGAGCAATATGCTAATGTGATAGGGAGATGTCAGATACGTATACAATCCTTCACAAATACTACCTCCGATCCAAAAAGGATGTCGTTTGACTTTTTAACACGTATTTTAAGGAGTTAAAAACTATATAATATATTAACTTTTTTATTTTTATTTTTTTATAATCTAATACTTATTACCAACAAATATTAAGTTGTAAAAAAATAATTTAAAAAAAGTTGATATATTATATAGTTTTTAGTTCCTTAAAATACGTGTTAAAAAGTCAAACGACATCCTTTTTGGATCGGAGGGAGTAATATATAAGGTGTCGTTTTATAACACAGAATCACGTTTTTGTGTTGTTGGTAATACCAATGACCTCTTGCCCTAGTGGTAAGAGTGAGGTGCTTCCTTGTGCCTCACTACCATGAGGTCAAGGGTTCAAATCCCACTAGGAGCAATTTGTGCTATAGTGGGTACTCATGCCTTGGTTTTAAGGCATGGGTGAGCCTGTCTTGTGGCTTGCCAAACACAGGCTAGTGCTCGACCCGTGGAGGATTAGTCGATAACCTCGGAACCTCCACGTCATCAAAAAAAAAAAAAAAAAAACACTTCCTGAAATGTTGGATTGATGTACAATTCAATCCCGAAATGTTGGATTTCAACAAAATTCATAAACATATTTGATAAGTTTGTGAATCGATTCCCTCAGCTCTCGTATGGCTATCAGTGAAGAAGGATATATATCGAATTTATACATACAAAAGGAAATAAACGGCATACACATATTATGTTTGGTAAGAAGAGACAAGTGTCTCAACTCGATCTCAAACACTTCCTGGTTTTGAAGCGTATGACTTTGATGATTAAATTAACGTTCAATTGGATGGTGTTTTAATGTTGAATTCGACGTTGTACACCGTTAGATTTAATGTTGTTGAGTAGAGAAATTGTTGACGTTGCTCGATGGCTAGTGAAAGATTGGGTCGGGTTGGGCAACAACGTCGAATTGAACGTTGCTAATACGGCTCAGATCGGACCTAGTATAAAATATTAAAAAAAAAAAATTTTGATTAAAACCGTCCTTTTGGACTTTTTTTTGTGTGTGAGAGAGAGAGATTGTGTAATATTTTTCTAACAATGTCCGATCCGAAGCTGTTAGCCCGGTTCAGCCCGATTGACGAATTACCCTCTTTAGCAGAGTCCCGTTTTAATGTAACCTCGACAAAGCCCTAGGGTTTATCCATGGACCACATAGGCTTACCCGACTCGCATGATTGTAGACCATGGGGTTTGACTTGCGCCGTGTTGCTGTGGACAAAAAGAAACCCTAGGACCTCCCCTTAAGGGGTTTCGCCTTACCCACAAGAGTTTAAATGCATACATGTGCCGCGAAGCGTCGCTTCGATTTGGACTTGCGGTCAAAGGTTACCTGGTTGAGATGGGGGCCTCTCGAAATCGTGTGATTTTAGGATGTGGATAGGTATTGACAATTATCCGCAGAGCTTTCTAGTTACTTAAACGGCAAAGATAGACGCCACTTCAGTTTGCAACTTTATTTCTCTCTCTCTTGTCTTAGTTCTCTTTAATTTTCAAAAAGCCATTTTCTTTATGCCTTCGCAGCACTTATATAGTGGCTTAGTTGTACGGACATAAGTATGACAAATGTCCGATGGGTCGTCACACGTGGCAGGTTCACCATGACTTGTGGGTGGTAGGCATGTGTGACACGTGGCTATTATGGCGGGGTTTCTTAATTGTTCGCGGGTGTTGCTATATACACCGCAAATCCGGATTAAGGTTTTGCACGTCCTTAAGGACGTGTAAGTCTGGGACTGTGCATGTCCACTAGCAAAGACTTGCACGTCCTTAACAACGTTCTTGCACGTCCTTAAGGACGTGCAAACCCTAGTAGGGTTTTGCGTTTAGGGTTTAGGGTTTAGGGTATAGGGTTTAGGTTTTCCGAGGGTTTTGTAATGTTGATTGATAAAATTGAAGTGTTAGCTAGTGGAGTTGAAGGATTTAGGGTCAAATTAAACAGAAAACAATAATTGTTAAGGTTTTCATTCGGATAATATGCGAATAACGTTACAAGGAACGGAAAAAAAGGTTTACATTCATAATTTTAATAAACTTGTGGAATAAAATCTAGGAAAATAGTAAAGGGCGGCCGGACTCGACACGCAAGGCTCGAAATCTCTCAAACTGAGCTTGAAACGAAGCATCCCATCCTTCGACGCTCGGATGATGATGTGCGACCCATTCTGGCGGAGGCGGCGGAATAGGAGTGTTACGACGCAACCAGATCTATGAGAACGGAAAATTAGAGTTAGAGTATTGACATATATATGAAAAGCAAGAATAGGTAATAAAAAAAGACGTTTGAAGTCGTACTGCGGCAAAATGGTCTTGGTTTTCGATGCAGGCTACACCAAGGGTTGCTGAATGAGGGTTGTTAGCAGGTGTCGGCGAGGACATGGGGAGACATGTGAATGGATGATGCCAAGCTAGGACGACGAGAGGAATCTGATATACCGTTGCAAATACTAAACCCATAATGGGTAGCTCTATCCACCGTCTCCTATCACCATGCACAGCTCCCGCCCATCTCTGGTAGTCGACGAACTGCTGGAATTGGTACCCTCCCGTATAAAAACCGGCGTACAGATCGGCGTGATCCTCCAAGTGATTGCATAGTAACGTTTTGAGTTCCGGGAAAGCAGTCTCGCCGATCGGTGATGTCAAAGCCGCCAAAGCACGGTAGCCACAATGACCATCTGCAACAGTGTCCCTCACCGTCTCAATATGACCGAGCATGAAGGGATAAACGTTGTTTCGACCCTAGTTGAACCCTCCGAACACATCATCACGTCCACGTCGAGCTGAGGTCGCTTGTGGACGATGCCGAGCAGCATTTCGAGCAGCACGCGCTTCTTCTCTCTCAAACCTTTCCCTTACCTCCTCGTATGGCAACGGGTTGGTTCTGCAGGCATTCCTCGACCCCCGAGGCCTCCCCTTCCTTCGGACGCTTGCTGATGAGGGTGGGTGCAGCTCATCCTCGCATACATCGTTGGAAGCCGTATATGAAGATGACAGCTCATACGGCAGTGGGGTGTCGTCGATGTCAGTCCATGACAAATCCATCCAGAACGGGTGGATGTCCTCGGCGGGTATCGGAGTACCGGAGTTGACGTATCCCTGAATCTCATGGACACATGGGATCCCGTAACAAACCCTCCAATGTCGGTCCGTGCATACCGGAGGAACCTTTTGGTTCACGACGTCCTGCCACATCTTGTACAGATAATCGAAGCACTTTTTGGAGATTAAAGTCTTTACCTCATCGAAAAGGTTGACTTTATACGCCGCTGTTGGCCATTTGAAGCGGTCGATCTCCAAAGCAGTTTGCAGCTCATGCAGTTGACAATCGTTGACTCTATGGATTGCATCGATCACGATGCGAAAGTCACCAGTCGATGAGTGAAGTGCCTCCTTCAAAACCTTGTGTTGACCCTCAACTCTGTACACATTGAAGTGCATACCACTAAATATTCGATGTTATATCATATTGTAATGGGAGATATGAAGTAAGGTTGTACCTGTTTGTCGTAGGGGTGCCGAGATGGAAGACATTATCTACGTAGCATCGTACGATGCTACGTAGCGCCCGACGACGTCGGTTGAATGATTCCTCCGACCTCGATTCGAACAGCCCCCAACAGTTGCCCTTAAAGATGCCAGCGTGGTTTAAATTCTTCGTGATCTTCAGAGAAGCTTCCTCGCATCTTCTCGTCACGTGTAACCAGCAAAGGAGATGCTGGACGTCGGGGAAGACAACATTCAGCGCCGCCAAGAGACCTAGCTCCCGATCAGTCATGATAGCTTGAGGCTGAACCGTCCCAATCAAGTTCTGAAGCTGACGCAACACCCAGGCGTATGTGTCTTCGTTCTCTTTCGACGTGGTCAACGACGTGCTTGCACGTCCTTGACCACGTGCAATTTTCGTAACCCTACCCTAACCCTAAACCCTAACAACCCTAGCCAAACCCTAAACCCTAACTAACCTAACTCGTCCTTAACGTTCATTTTCGTTCTTTATGTTCATCCGTTCTTCACATTTTTGTTATCGGGCAACCTTATCATATTAACGTTTTCGTTTTCGTTTTCGTTCTTGATGTTTACGCTTAATATGACTCAGAAGAAATGAGAGGAGTCTACTCGAGATAGAAATATAGAGATAGATACAAAATCCGTATTATAAAAGTATAATAATATAAAAGTAATAATATAGAGATAGATACTGCAAAAGTATAAAAAAATCACTGTCCAGGTGGGTTGCTGACAGCCTGATGCAGAATACCCGTCACCTCGTCTAATAGCTCCTCAAGGCGAGGGTCGGTAGACAGGGCCCTCCAATAGCCCTCTATCTCATGCAAGCGGGCCGCCAACGCCGGAGGGATTGCTGGAGGCTGAGGGAGGTCCACCCGAGCCGATCGGGTGGACGGGCGCCGGTGGGTCCGGATGGGGTGGCTTGGTCGGCAGCACGTACGGTCGGCTCTGTGACGCGTACCAAGCCATGTAATCTGCAGTGACACCGGCCTGGCAATCCTCGCTGGTGCGTCTGTGCTCGGCCAGCCTGTAGAAGCGACTCTCGTCCTGAAGATCCCGCCACTTGTTGTGGCTGTGGGCAAACACGGCGATGTACCTCACGTTCTTCAAGGTGGTGTCGCGAGAGACCTAATCTGGCGCAATGACGTCCTGCGGGATCCCCTGGACCCGTCCGAACTGCCGGAGGCACCTATCGGGCATATACGGCTCCTCCTCCCCGCAGAAGGTGATGGTGCCTCGATAGGTGGACTGACGGTACTGGCCGTCGAAGTCCAGATCACGCCCAAAGGGCATCCACTCGACCTATAATTAAAAAAATCAGGCGTAATTCACGGTTAAGAAATATAAGTCATATAGATAGAGTCTCGAATACATACGTCGGCGACGGTAAGACGGTCCACCTCGTCCCGCAGCTGCCGCACCTTCTTCTGCTTCGCGGCGTCCTTCATGCGCTGTAGCGCCTTCGGACCGATGAACTTCGCGTAGAAGCGAGGGTCCGCCTTCCTAGCCGGGTCGCTGGAGAAATCACCTCGGAAGCGAGGGAAGTACGCCCATATCCAAGCCTTGACACAAAAAAGAATTTCGTTAGCATATAATATAAATATTTGTAAACTATAACTCTATTTCAGCGGTCTCGTACCTGTAGGATCGGCGTGCAACTATCTATACCCTTCGCACCCGAGCGGGTAGCCTCGCCTAGGCCCCTGTAGAGAGATGCGAGGGCACCTGCTGCCCATGCAATGGTGGCCGTACGCGGGATGTCCCAAATAAGGCCGAATATCCTCCATGGGATCCGGCTCTGCGACTTGTCCACAAACAAAGTCGCGGCGAGAGCGATGGCCATGTAACCTATGTGGAGAAACCGCCGCTGTGCAGGGTCATCCTGGGGCTGCCCCCCTCCCACATGCATGCGCAGCCTAATCTGCTCAGGATCAGCCGCAGCCTCTGGGTCATCAGCAGGGGGCGGGGTCGACGAGCGGGTCGTGTCTCTACTGCCACAGGTCAGTCAACCAAGTCACTGGAGGCCCGCCAGCGTGTCTGTATGACTTCAGGGCCTGCTGGGTGAGCTGGTAGTACTCCGCGACGGTGGGGATCAATGCGCCCGCGGGCAGATCTGACGTACAAGGGAGGCCATCCATCGGAAGTCCCATGAGGCAGGCAACATCGTGCAACGTGATGGTCATCTCGCCCCATGGAAAGTGGAAGGAGTTGGTCTCCGGGTGCCAATGCTCCAAGAAGGCTGTGTAGGTAAACTCGTCGACACACTCCCAGTGGAGGGACCTCAGATGCGGGATGCCGGATGGGATCAGATCCTGCACCCAGGTCCCCGGGCCCTCAAATATGTAGCGATCGAAAAGACTGCAGGTGAGTCGCCCGGTGGTGGAACTTCAGCAGCGGCAGCTCCACAGTAGGATCTCTCCACACCTGATACGCGCGGTGATGTCTGTAAGACAGAAGCAGCTCTCCCGGCGGCAATAAAGGGTCGACCTGCACAGCCGGGGCGGCAGCCTGCGCAGGTATGGGCTCGGGCTCTACCTGTGGGCCCTCCTGGCCCTGAGCCTGCCCCTCCTGACTGTCGACAACCTCCTCAACGACGTCACGGATCACATCATCTGCAGAGGCCAAGGAGATCGCCGCTGGTGTGGGGGAGGTCGAAGGCTCGGCCTCGTGGGTGCCGGATGTAGAAGCCTCTGCAACGGCTGAAGTAGAAGTCTCCGGAACGGCTGAAGTAGATGCCTCCGGGATGGTGGGTGGAACACGAGTAGGCGGTCTACCCATGTCGCCCCGTCGCCCAACGACTACGTTAGTAATGCAGCTACTCAAAACATCAGCGGTCTCTAAAGAAGGCTGCAACCCCATCATCGCATCGCCAGAAGGATCCCAAGCTGGCAGACCCTTCCAGAAGCTGTCGTGCTCGTCGGCCGGGGGGGTCCCCATCGACTGCTGGTACCGCTCTGCAGACGCAAGCAGATCGTCGATTGTGGCTGTCGGAATGTCGGGTACCGTCTCCTCTGGAATCTGGCTGACCGTTGCCCGGCTGGCGAACGTAACAGGCCGGAGGGTACCATCACCCCTCATGAGCCTCCCTGCCTGTTATTATGAAATGTTGAGATCCTGTTACTTTTAAGGTTTTTTATTTTATCCAGTTAACTATTTTTATGTATTTTAATATATTTTAATGTTTTTATTGTCTTTCAATTAGAATTTATTTCTATGTATTTTAATATATTTTAATGTTTTTATTAGAATTTATTTTAATGTCTTTTAATGTAGTTTAATATATTTTAATATGTTTTAATATCTTGTAATATATATTAATCGTTTTTATTGTTTTTCCATGAAAACTATCAAAATATACAAACTATATAATATCTATCAAACTATATACTAAAACTATATAATCTATTTTTTATTGTCTTTCAATTAGAATTTATGTAGTTTAATATATTTTAATATTTTTATTTTAATTTATTTTAATGTCTTTTAATGTATTTTAATATATTTTAATATGTTTTAATATCTTGTAATATATATTAATCGTTTTTATTTTTTTTCCATGAAAACTATCAAAATATACAAACTATATAATATCTATCAAACTATATACTAAAACTATATAATCTATTTTTTATTGTCTTTCAATTAGAATTTATTTCTATGTAGTTTAATATATTTTAATGTTTTTATTTTAATATATTTTAATGTCTTTTAATGTATTTTAATATATTTTAATATGTTTTAATATCTTGTAATATATATTAATCGTTTTTATTGTTTTTCCATGAAAACTATCAAAATATACAAACTATATAATATCTATCAAACTATATACTAAAACTATATAATCTTTCAAAATATATAGTATCTATCAAACTATATACTAAAACTAATTATAATCTATCAAATTATATTATAAAACTATATTAAAATCTAAACTATATTATAAAACTATAAAAATAAATCAAACAAAATAAATAAATCAAAGAACATACCGGTGGGGTCGGGACCGGCGAAACCTCTATAGACCGCCGCTTCCGCTGCGGTAATAGGTCCGCCTCCACCACTCCGCCGCCATCACCACCACCACCACCACCGGACGCCGCAGCCTCCGCTACTCCACCACCACCACCGTCACCACCACCACCCTCCTCAACCTCCATGGGCGCCGCCCCACCACCATCCCCGGCCACCGGCTCCACCGCCACCCCCTCCCCCAATGCTCCACCCCCACCACCACCCTCCTCAGCCACCGGCTCCACCACTACCTCTCTCTCCGGCTCCATCTCTCTATGTTTCTCTCTCTGTGTGTCTCGATCTCTTCCTCTCTCTCACTCCGGCGATCTCTCTCTCTCACTCCGGCGATCTCTCTCTCTCTCTCTCTCTCTCTCTCGATTTCTCTCTGGCAAAGAAGACGAAGACGAAGAAGACGAAGAGGCACGTCCTCTTCGGATTTTGTAGACGGGCTTGCACGTCCTTAAGGACGTGCTTACACGTCCCTGAGGACGTGCAAGCACGTTTTTTAAAAAAATATAAAAACGTGCTTGCACGTCCGGGCTCGGGTGGCTGCAAATTCCCTTGCACGTCCTTAAGGACGTGGGGATTTGCGGTATATATAGCCGAAACGTTGTTCGCGGATGAATTGAAACAGACTTGTCAGTGTTTTCTTAATTGTTTCTTAATTATCCGTTGACTTTTCCTTTGACATTTTCCAACTCTTTTTTCTCAACTCTTTTTTTGCGTTAGGGTTTGTCAGTGTTTCTTCAGGTTTTATTACCAACCCGATCATTTACTTCACATTGAGCAAGGACGACAACTTCCCCACTAACAACATCCAATCCAACGTTTTGTACAACGTTCTTTTCGACGTTAATTAGCGACGTAATTTACGGTGTATATAGAAACACCCGAATGAAAATTTAGATAGGTTGAAGTCGCCTTATACAATAAACAAAATTATTATATTAGTAAAAAAAAATTAAAATATTAATAATGAAGGAAATAAATAGAATTAAGATGGACATATCTAATTATAGTAGAAACATAATCGAGGCAAAAGGAAAATAAATGTGAAAGTAGTTATGAGAGAGAATGAATCCAAGACATTTGAGATTAAAAGCAAATCAAGGCTTACCTATTATACCAACTAGGCTAGAATTAATACCTTAATGCCTACCTATTATATTTGTAATTTATATCGAAAACTAGGAAAATCTGTCAAGTGATATGTAGCCGATGATGCTTTGTTCCTTCATAACCAAAATAATATTTCCGTAGCTAGTAACTTGGCCATTCCTAGTTGTATAGAGATAATGCTTTGGTTGTTCATAATCCAAGGCTAGTAGCTTAACCATTCCTAGCTAGTTGTATAGAGATAATACTATAGTCCTAATCAGAGGCTTGTAACTTATATGTTCGTAGCTATATATAGATGATGCTCTGTTCCTTCATAACCAAAGGCTTATAACTTGGTCGTTCGTAGTCATAGAGGTGATGTTTTGGTTGTTCATAACTTAAAGACTTATAATTTGGCCACTCATAGCCATATAGAGATGATGTTTTGTAATTCGTAACCAGATTCTTATAACTTGGTCGTTTGCGACTATTAAATATGGTACTTTGGTCATTCATAACCAGAGGCTTATAATTAAGTTAAAACTTGGGCATTCGTAGCCATATAGAGATGATGACCCGGTCATTTGTAACCAAAGGGTTAGAACTTGGTCGTTCGTAGCATATAAAGATGATGCTCTAGTCATTTGTAACCAAAGCCTAGCCATTCATAGCTAACTTTGTTTAAACATATAGCTTGGTGTCGTTCATAACACATTTCTTTAGGAAGTTAGGGGGTAAGCCTATACTGTTCTTAGCATTTTTTTTTCTAGTTTATAGTTACCAATTTACAGAAAACTAGCAACTCAGTATCCATTTATGCATGTTTGATTTCTTGAATTGGTAAATATATAGACATGTGATCATAAGATCATAATTACAAAAGGTCGGACATAATATCTGACACCAAAATCGGGCTAGAGGTCGTGTACCCTCCCTTTACAAAAGACCTCTGATGCTACTAAAAAATCTCCATTCTACCATCTAATCCCTATCTTACAGTATGAACAAGCTTACCCAACCATCGCTTGTCCCTCTATGTTTGCCTCTGCACAAGAGGAAGATACGAGCTTTACAAACTTCAGTGATTTTAACCACCCAAGCAACCAATTTACATTCTTCATTCCTAAATACAACATCATTCCTAGTTAACCAAGTTGTATAAATAAATGACAGAAATACAATGAATTTTACTTGTAATATAGCTTCTTTCCCTCTCGCAAAGGGTTCTCTAGCGATCCATTGAAGCCACTCCATAACTCCCCAATCTTGCCGGGGTAGACCCACCCAATCCCACGCTGGATTTTGAGCAAGCAGGATCACATCACATTCAAACCAGCGGTCCATTTCTGACTCCTCTACACGCTTACACCAACGGACAGGTAGCAACCACCTTACCCTTCCAGTGCTTGATCAGACAAACAGTGCATAGTCTCTCCTTTAGCCATTATCTAGAGAACGAAGCTTCACCTTTTACTTTGTTTGCCACTCCACAGGAGTCCCCCTAGGCCCACAAGCGGGCCCTAAAGCCAAAGTCCCTCGTAAACACTTCCATTGTTTTACAAGTTGTTAGGAGATCGAGGAGTCATTCCTCAATTCTTCCCTAAACAACTCCCTTATGTCATTTTGGACTTCAAGCACTTCATTCCATAGCCATGAATCATACGTCTTAAGAGCCACATCCCATATCGAGTCTCCTCTGAGATGGGAACTTTGAACCCATTGAAGTCATATACTCTGTTTTTGCTACGCAAGTATGCCCATGATCAGTTTAGGGAACATGCTTTTGTTCCGTTAACTGCCGATAAGGTTTATGGGCACCGTTAACTGCCGATAAGAAGGGGGCAGATACAACCACTGCGGAGTACGTCCTTCAACCTTCTGGAGGAGAAGGCTCATTCAACGATTATGTTGTATCTCACAGACGATGTCATAAAAAAGTGGGTGATCAGGAAATCGATGGCGGCTTGTGGCTGAAGTTGGAGAGTTTGTACATGACAAAGTCTCTAACGGACAAGTTGCTTCTGAAACAACGGTTGTTCGGCTGCGTATACAGGAAGGCACACAACTCAGAAATCATCTTGATCAACGTAACACGTTATTACTCAAGTTACGTAATATCGATGTTAAGGTGGAGGACGTAGATGCTTCCCTAATTCTGTTGGTATCCCTACCCCCCATATACGAGAACTTTGTTTAGTCGTTTGTCGTTGGGAAGGATAGCATCACGTTGGAAGAGGTCAGGTCGTCACTTCATAGTAGAGAGTTGCATCTGAAGGCAAGCGCATCAGTTACAGACAATTATGCTGCCAGGCTTATGGCCAACAGAGGCAATTTTGATGGTAGAAGGGGCAAGAAGCAAGGTGGCAAATCAGGCCCTAAACCAGACGACGTCTTTAACTATTGTAAGGAGAAAGTCATCGAAAGAATGACTATCCTAAGAAGAAGAGGCAATAAGAGCAAAAATCCGGGTTTGGAGCAATAGTTGATGGTGGAAATACTTTTGAGGAAGATATTATTCTATTAGCAAATAATCGCACACATCATGATGTGTCGTTTCTTGACTCAGGTGCATCCTATTACATATATCCTAAAAGAGAGTTGTTTGCAACATATAGCCGTGTTGACGGGGCAATCTATCCATGGGGAACAATGCTCTTTGCAAGGTACTTGGGACTGGCTCAGTCAAGATTTGGATAAACGATGGGAAGTTTCGCACATTGGAGGATGTCAAGCATGTGACATCTATGACGAAGAATCTGATATCCCTAACCGTGTTAGACGACAAGGGTTTCAGATACACAAGTTATGGTGGAAAGTTGCGCGGGTTTAAAGGCTCTAATGTGGTTTTACAAGGAGTCAAACAGGGAAAGGGAACTTTATATGCCTTACTAAGTTCAGCAGTCACATGTGTTGTAGATGTTGTTTCAGTTAAGGTTAGGGAGACTGTTGATGAGGAGGTGGAGTTGAACATCACTCCAATAGAGACGCAGACACCTAAGTTGGTCACTGACCAATTGTCACAGATAGGTACTACTGGTCAGATAATGCTGAGATAAATAATATACCACCAAACACAGGAACATGTTTGTACATAAGAGTATTGCTTTAGATCGACCAAGAAAGGTTGACATCAAGGGGCATGCGAGATCTAGGTCTGATGATCTGGTGGGATATGCTTTGGATGTGGTCGAGGAGGTGGAGGATGATGTTCCATTCAACTACAAGGAAGTTGTTTCTGGAGGTGAGTCGTGCTTGCAGTCTGAGAAGAGAATCAAGGTGAAGAAGATGGGAACAATTGATAATCCTGTTGATATGTTCATCAAGCCATTTCTAGAGAGTAAGTTCCAACATTGTTTGGACTTGCTTAACATCACTAGTTGTTTAGTTGCCCTGCTGGGCAATTTGGGTCCTCCTATGAGGACAAATCTGAGGCAGAGGAATGTTTGGCACTTGTCATGGTGCGTCTGTTTCTAAGAGAATTCAAGTCAAGGTGGAGATTTGTTAATATACATTGAATTTGGACTTATTATTATTTTTAGGTTTAGGCCCATAGTCTAATTAGGGTTTCATGAATCCCTATATATATACTCATGAAACCTAACAATTTGTAACCCTAGTTTCTTGTTTGCCTCCATAAAAAACACCCTATTCTTCTGCCTGTGGATGTAAGTAACACACCATTGCCGAACCACGTAAATCTTTGCGTTTTGCTTTGTTTGTTTATCATTCTCGTTACAACAACAACGTCATCAAACAATTTAATTAAGAAGCAACATTAAACAATGACATAAAAAAATGGCATAAAAAATGTGTCACTAATTTTCATTTTTTCTTAAGGAAAAGATTCGATATATCAAATAGACCTGGTACATACTTTGTGAGGTCAGGAAAACTAGCCGATGGACACACCATCATAAAAATAAGACAACCAAACAACAACAATTAAAAAAGAGAAGCGAAGCCAACTAAGTCTATTCTTTACGTATACTTAAGGTAATCTAAACCTTATTGTAATTTTTTTTATTAAGTAATAATTCGAGCTCAGACATACCTGAAACTCGAGAGGCCGACAAGTCGACATTAATGAATATATATATATATATATATTCAGTCCCTTCATTTTTTTTTAATTTTCTAAGTTAACGTACTCAAAATATTTTTATTAGTGCGGGTTATTGGAATCGTTATTGTGTATAAGATATGTTTGTGGGGTGAAAAGACATATGCCCAATTAAATTTATTTAGAGTTTAATTAGCTACTGAGTATTTTAAAAGACACATTTAGACCATCTTTAATGGTGATACTATGAGTACAATAACTAATTTAAAAAAGAGAAAATAAAATTAAATGTCATATTTTTTTTATTAAACGAATATAATTATGTGAAAAGAGTATCAGACATTTTTTTTTATTAGGTAAGGATTCAGGGGAATAGGTCACCTGAGAGCATCCTGACGGATGAGGTCACAAAGACCAATGTTGTTGTACAGATCAGATCCTTCGACGAAGCGGCAAAGGTGTGCAACCTTATCAGCCGCTCTGTTGCCAGATCGTCGAACATGAGAGAAAGAGACATCCCTTAGATTGGTTAGTAAAACTTTAGTGTCTCATAGTAGTAATTCGATTTCCCATGGACATTTAGATATGTTGGTAAGATGGTTAATAATGATTTGTGAGTCCCCTTCCACAATAAGCTTTGAAGGCGCTAGTTTGATAGCTTCCGTGACACCAAACTGAAGAGCAAGAGCCTCAACTTTTAGTGGGCTGAGACAGCCTAACCTCTTGTGATTCATTGACAGTACCCTACCCTCCCAATCTCTCACAATAAACCCTAAAGTGCTATTGACATTGGGCACAACAGATCCATCGAAATTGAGTTTCAAGGCTCCAAATGGAGGTTTTCTCCACGCGGTTTTATTATGTCAAGACCTTTTAGTTCTAGGTGTAGTCACTAACCTAGCAGGAGAGGAATCCCCGAAAGAGTCATCCTCGAAGTGGATCGCTCTCTTCCATTCAGTCAGATGCAATTTAATGAGGTCTCGAGTAGACGAAATGGAAGAAGGCAGCGCATTATTAAATGTCAATTGATTCCTTAGTGACCATATTACCCACCAAGCGAAGGCGAGATATTGTTTTTCTCCAGTGTTCAAATTATTGCCTAGGAACGCCAAGATTTGTCCCATGTTCCTATTACGCTGACATAAATTGAGGACAAAAAGCTGTACATGACTAGGGAGGAAAGAAAATTCTCTATTTGTAAGAAGGTCTGCCTGCTGCGATTGAGGAATGAATCGATCATTTGACAGTTAATGAAGAGGTAGGCATCGTCCTCAACAAGATTATTACAAAATTTGCGTACATTCGGGACAGGCACTCCCTGCAAGGCCAGTCGATCTGTCATAGGGAGTCCATTTTGGCTAAGACGCCAAAGAAAGTTTTTAATTTTGGGTGCAGCATCAATCGGCCAGATCCAATAATTGTTATCTGTAGGATGGTTATGGAATTAGAAACAAGGCTATAGGCACTCTCAGTCGTGAACAAACCCTTCTTGTTCGGCCACCAATATAGCCTTGTTTTCCGGTTCAACAAGAATTTTCCATAGCAGTTTAAGCTGCAAAGCCGCATTCATATCCGCTAATTTCCTTAAGCCAAGGCCACTCGACTTTTTGGACCTGCAAATTTTATCCCATCCAATGAGTGGTCTATGTTGTAGGTCCTTATTCCAGAAGAAACATTTGTTAATTTGATCAAGGTCCTTGTGAACAGACTGGGGCAAAGAGAAACTCTACATCGTGTAAAGAGCTTTAGCAGCAAGATTGGACTTAATAAGAACAGAACGACCTTGCTGCTAGAGTGAATTGGCTTTCCATTTGCTTAATTGGTCCTTTGATTTGACAATAATATCTTCAAAGGTTTGTTTATTAACTCTTCCGTTAATAATTGGGCAACCAAGATATTTTTCAAGGTTAGTCTCGAAGGAGATACCCAAAATGCCCTCAAGCTCAAATATGCGAGAGTGGGGAACACCCTTTGTAACCTGGAATGAGGATTTGTGGAAATTTACTTTTTGGCCTGAAATACTACAGTATTCATCAATAATGTTGCGCGTGTTAAGGTAGGCCGAAGCCGACTCACGGGCGAAAATAATAATATCATCCACAAAAGAAAGAAAGGATATAAACAGGCCCCCTCTCCCAAAATGGAACCCAATCGAATTGTTTCTATTTGATTCTCTTGAGAGTTTGCGGGCGAAAATCTCGGCCCCCAGGATAAAACGAAAGGGAGAAAGAGGGTATCCTTGTCTTAGCCCGCGGGAAGGCACTAAAACCTCCGTTGGACAGTTATTGACTAGCACCGAGTAGGAGACGGAAGTTATACACTCTCGAACCCAACCGACAAAGGTAGAATGAAAACCGAACCATTTGAGAACTTTTATTGTGAAATCCCAATCTACTCTGTCATATGCTTTTTCCATGTCCAGTTTCATTGCTACCCAACCTTCGTTACCCTTTCTGGATTTAAAAGAGTGGAAGATCTCATGTGCTATTAAGACATTATCTTGAATAGCCCTATCGGAGACAAAGGACCCTTGGAAGGGATGGATAAGTTTGCCGATAACCTGTTTGAGGCGATTAGCCATGATTTTAGATATGACTTTATATAGAGTAGAGCAAAGGCTGATGGGTCTATAGTGGTTTGTTGTTGAGGGGTTATTACATTTATGAAGTAAAGTAATAAAAGTATGATTTACTTGTTTAAGAATTTTGCCCGAGAGAAAGAAACTCTTGATTGCCCTAATTACGTCATTCCCAATGATATCCCAATACTTTTTATAGAATTCCGGTGTCATACCATCGGGACCATGCGACTTATTATTACCTAGGTTATACACCGCGTTCTTTATTTCCGAGTTGGACGGGATTCTTATTAAAAGGTTATTGTCTTCCTCACTGACAAAAGTGTCAACTAGCTCAAGATAGTGGTTCAAAAGGATTTCATTGATCCTCTCCTTTTTAAATCTCTTTTCGAAGTCCGATTTAATCTCATTTCTAATATTTTTGTCACCCATAACCACAGTACCCTCAGCAGTGGAGATAGAGCTAATGCATTTTCTGTTTCGACGACCCGTGGCGACTTTATGGAAATAACCGGAATTGGAGTCAGATAGTTTGAGATGTTTTGCCTTTGCACGTTGGCTCCAGAACTTTTTTTGAAATAGAAGAAGGCTCTCCTTTTTCCTAATTAGAGAAGCTTCCTTGGAAGTCGTGTTGACAAGCTTCCTCCACAAGGGATTTCAGAATACAGACACAGACATACTTGGTTGGTAGACCAGGGATGCAGATCCAAAGATCAAGAGAGGTGATGGACTCCGACCAAGGGTCGAAGTCGAGGCGCCAAAGACGGAGCACCATCAACTGGCTAGCCACATGAAAGGGGCGCTTTTCCTACACCACATCCCGATACTCCGGGTGGTCGAACTTCAGTTCAAACCACTTGTTAGCCACGAACAAGCTGGAATCCACCCTTCAAAAACTTCTAATCAAATCTAATCTTTCTCCTCACTTCTTTGGCTTCCACAGGGTCGCCCACAATTGTAGCATAGAGAGATGAGGTGTTGAGCGAGGAGATGTTCTCCTGGACATTCATCTGGATCGCACGCAACTTAGCCACATCAATCTTGGATTTCTTCAGTTTCTTTGCAAGCTTGTCCTTAGAGCACTTCCTTCCATCATCGAAATCCAAGGATTTCTTAGGGATTTTCCCATCAGCAAGAGATTTGGAGCCCTTTCGGGGGGTATGCAAAGGAGGCACGACGGAGTCGGCCCCCATGGGTTTTTTTCCTTTGTCCGAAGACGATGTAGCCATGAAAGCAGAGAAAACAGAAATTTGATTAGCCAAAGAGTAAGAAATCAAGGGGAGTAGAAAATAGAAAGAGTGGATGAAGGTGTGAGGAGGAAAGATCAACCACCAGAAACTTATAAAGAAACCGAACCAGGGAGGGATCAACCAGGAGTTGACCACAAACAAGAAACCATACCTCGTCAGACAGAGGGGAACGATCAAATCGGGCAAATAAAACTGAGCCCTGATCGGGCCATAACTCCCAATCTTTGCAGGAAAGAGGGGTCGTACCCGTAGAACCACCCAACGGAGTCAAGGGGGACGAAGAGGAGGGCGTTGACTCACAACACCACTCAAGAACCCTATTAATGTATGTCACCACCATAGGGGAGGACCAACACCACACGCAAGATTAATCAGGATAAACCAGTACAAGGGGGTACGAAGAGCCAAACGGACAGGCAATCGACCACCACTACACACACAAACCCCGAAAGGGCACTTTGCTTTTGAAGAAGGATAAAATCCATGAACATCATCACAAAGCAGGACCTCCCAAGGGAGAAGAAAGGATTTGATGGGAGATAGGCTTCACGGGATGGCAATTTGGATTTCTAGGGTTCTTCAAAAGGGAAAAATAATTTTCTTCAGGATTGATGACAAAGGAGAGGACCCAAAGCGCGTAAGGCGCGTTGTTTCTCATCTTCTTGATCTTTCAAAAGGGGTACTTGGAAAGTCGAGTTTAGGTGGGTGTAGAGTATCATACATATGTTAATCACTTTCCTGGTTCTCCTTCACTTTTTTATTTTTTATAATTTTTTAATAAATTATGATACTAAATTACCAAAGTCACCCCAAAATTAGACTAGAGCTATTCTTTAGATATAATTAAGGTGCTCTGAACCTATTTCATACTCCCTCCGTTCGACAACACATGTCGTTTACTATTCACGCACGTTTTTTTTAGAATGATAAAAACTATATAAAATATTTATTTTTTTATAAATTTTTTAAACAAGTTTGTACTTATTAATAATAACTACGAAATTGTTTAAAAAAATTATTAAAAAACTAGATATTTTATATAGTTTTTATTTCATAAATAAAGCGTGCGTGAATAGTAAAGTAACATGTTTTGCCGAATAGAGAGAGAGTATTGTAATTTTTATAGTTTCATCCTCGATTAATTACAACGAAGAAACGTTTCGTACGTTTACGTTGCACATGTGGCATGACACCTTTGATGACACTTACTTTATGATTAAGAAAAGTAGAATGATAAATTGAATAATTTTTTTTTTAAAAGTTGGTGGGAGAATCTATATCTATATTGATATACTCCCGGTTAAAAAATATAAGTCTTTTTTAGACATTTGTACACAAATTAAAGGAATCATAAACTTGTTACATTTATATCCCTCATTAATTATCTATTATCATCATCAATCAATAAAATTTGAGAAAAAATAAAAAAGTAACAATTTACATATCTCAATACCTAAAAAACTTAAAAGAACTTATATTTTCAAATAAACATTTAAGCCTAAAAATATTTATATTTTTGAACGGAGGGAGTATATTCTTAAAACATAACAATTTCTCCTTACCTATCAGTCTTTTTTTCATCATCTTTTTTCCACCAATCATGATTTTTCTTTTATTATTTTTTTCTTCCTTTTCTTATCTCTTTAAATCAATCACTTTTTTAACACATTTACTAACTATATATATAGTAGTACTATTTATTATTATTATTATTATTATTATTAACGTATGAATTATTTGACAAATAGTTACGGGGTACTATTTAACAAATGCAAGATGATGGTATTTTTTAACACAAATTATATTTTAAAAACCAACTTTATGTAACAATATAATACTCCGCGTTATATTTTTACAATTTGGTGTAATTATGATTTGATGACAATTGTGAAGTTGCCCATTATAAAATTTGGTGACATTAATATAATAATCAACAATATAAGGATGCAAATATCAAGTTTGCTACCAAATGTCATGGAGGGAGTGTGTCATACACACTCCCACACATATAAAATAAATAAATAAATAGCTGGTTAATTATTAATGCCGTCGTGGATGGAGTGTGTCTTCCACACACACAAATAAATTATAATAAATGGCTGGCTAATAAATTAGTAATACCACTAAGTATTCAAGGGGCGCAACTCGCAAGGATATAGTAATATATATATATATATATATATATATATATATATATATATATATATATATATATATATATATAACCTACAATCATATCTCAATAGAATCGAATATATGTGAATATTGTAATTAGCTTAAACTCATAGAGTAAATTAGATAGCCCACCGTTTAGACATGCGTAAATCCTGATCTTACGCTATATGTTCCACAAAATTAGTTTAGGCTAACAAGCGTTTCTCTTTCTCTAGAAAATGAAAATAAAATTCTGAATCCCACCGGAAAGGGCGGTGGTTGGATCTGGGGATGAAGATGATCAAAACCACCGGCCTTTAAGGATATTTCATAACAAGGTCAATAGTCATCTATGGGGCCATTTGGTATATATGCATTCTCGGAAATACAGGTGGCAGTGAGGTTGTTCAGGTCGGGTTTGGGTATACCTATTTGGATTTGTTATATGTCATGTCAGGTAATATATCAGGTATATTGTATGTTCGGTTGAGTTTGGATCGGATCGGGTAATTTCGGGTCAAATTGATTTCAGGTTGGATTGGGTTCGAGTTGAATTATATTGGGTCAAAATAAGTTTTATTATACAATGATGATTTTTTGTTTATCTCAATTTTTTATTATTAAACTTTAGTTATTTAATTATATATAATCCACGTTATTTGAGTATTTAAAAGTGAGAAAATTAAAGTAATCATAAGGATGAGTCGAGTCTTGTTTGGGTCAGGTCAAGGACGGGTTGAGTATGAAATGGGTCAGGTTGTCTATGTCCGTGTCCATTCAGGTATCAGGTCAAAATAGGCAAGCTCGGGTTCAAGTTTGGGTTTTGCATGACACTCTATTTTTGGATTTCAGTCGGGTCTAGGTTCGGGTGGGTAGGGACAAATTTTAGTTTGGGTTTTGCATGACACTCTATTTTTGGATTTCAGTCGGGTCTAAGTCCATGTCCATTTGAGTATCAAGTCAAAATAGGTTAAGCTCGGGTTCAAGTTTGGGTTTTGCATGACACTCTATTTTTGGATTTCAGTCGGGTCTAGGTTCGGGTGGGTAGGGACAAATTTTACTAGCTCTACTCGGAAATAAAAAGCGGAGATTGAAGAATGAGAATGCTGCATATTTAGAAAAACCTTTCTACTTTTTTTTTTCTGATGCTTCCTCATTTTGAAGAATGAGATGAGGAATCCGTTCGATAAAAAAATATCATAAAATTCTTCAAAATCCCCAAAATGGAGAATCTGTTGGAAACACTCTAAATGGTTCTCCAAATCTTCAAAATAGGAAGTTGTTGGAGTTGAAACAAAAATAATTTAAAGAATATGTATCTTGTTTTCGAGAAAAGAAAGGAATTCGACCCACTAGACAAACCTAGTGGGTCGAAAGGCCGAAAAGATCGTCAACTGAAAAACCGTTATGAAAAGGAACAAAAACATAGGACAAAACAAATCAACAAAGACAATTACATTGAGAAAAAACTAGGAGCGAAGGTTGATACTAGCATAGGCGAATCGAGACAATGTGAGTCATCTCTTTTCATAGTCGGTAGAGGCAATACAAGGTATCCCTGTACACAAATATAAATACCTTAGATTTGGAGTATATCGTCAACGAGCCGTCATATATGTATATTTTTATTGATACAAGGCAAATATTTGTGAGTGGTCAACAACGGTTGTACCACCAGTCCACCACCCAATAGCGTTCTTTTGGATAAGGTCGTTGATAACATAGGTAGATCTCCAACTTGTGAAGTTCGCCTAAAGAATAAAATGAGCAAGGTGGTCAGCCACTCGGTTGCCTTCCCTGCAAATGCGGGAGAAGGAGATTATATCAAAGGCACGACTGAAGACGAGTATGTCCGAAATGATCGTCTCGATCTCCCAGGGGCAAGTTCAGCACCCCTTCAGGACATTTATCGCCGTAAGACAGTCGCTCTCCACCTCAACACGCAAGTAACCACCCTTCAAAGCTTCCAAGAGTCCATGGAGCAGACCACGAGCCTCCGCTTGCAAAGTCGAAACCTGCTCGCAGCCGAAAGCGCCACACGTCAAAGGTCTACCAAGAGAATTACGAATCACAAAGCCACAAGCTGCTTGACTCGAGGGAAAACTACCACCATCGAAATTTATTTTCACAAAAGCGAGCCGATATATATATATATATATATATATATATATATATATATATATATATATTCGTTTGGACTTTTATGCACGTTTTTTAAGGAAGTTAAAACTTTATAAAAAATTGATTTTTTAATTAATTTTTTAAAATAATTTTATATTTGTTATTAATAAGTATGAATTTATATAAAAAATTATTAAAAAATAAATTTTTATCTTAAAATGTGTATAAAAAACTAAAGAAAAAATATTTATTATGAAGCAGGAGTATATGAAAAATAGAATAGGAAGAAATTCCTATTTATATCCCAACAAAGCTAAGCTGGTGTTTGTCGATCAACTCACTCCTCCACCAGTAAACAACTCCCCACCTCTCACTCTCTGTCTTGTAAAATTTCTCCCCCTTCCCACAATCAAATCTGAATTACTTTAAAGGTCACTTTCTCTGAATCTCTATATATAACCTTCAATCGGATTTCTCCTCTTTCATCCTCCACAATCCTCTGTTTTCCTCACCTTTTTTGATACTCACAATTCACCAATTCCTCCCCTACAGATCCCGTGGGCGATCACCCAAAACGCCAATAAAAAAACCCCCAAATCCAGAAACCCAAAACGATCGCCCTTGAAAGAGGTGGCAAAATGGGTTGCGGGTCCCCGAAATTGGCTCTGTTTTCGGTTGCTCTGTTTCTTCTTCCCCTGTTTTTGACAGTCTCCGGCCAGTCCTCGTCGGCGTGCTCCTACTCGTCTTTCTCCAACAAGAAGAAGTATACGAAGTGTATGAGCCTCCCGCAGCTCAAATGCTACCTCCACTGGACTTACAATGCCGCCTCCGGCACCGCCGACATCGCCTTCCGCGCCACCGGGGTCACCCCTTCTCCATCCGGCAACTGGGTCGTTTGGGCCCTCAATCCCTCCGGCGGTGGCATGGACGGCGCTCAGGTATGCTTTACTCAGGATTTATGCTTTCCGTGTTATAGCAAACCAGCATATAGTTTTGTTAAATAGATTTTTATGTAATTACTATGCATTAAATTCAAATTAAATGATTTGTATCTTTTGAACTGTTATTACTTATTACAGTAGTATATTTTTAGTTTTAATTAACTCCTTTAATTAAAAAAATAATCAGAAACTTCATTTAAAAGTTGATAATTTAGTAAAAACTTATTTTACTTAAAAACATATATACACCGGTCCTTCCGTTACAAATAGAAGTTTTAGGAAAAAAGGTTTTATTGGTGAACAATTAGAAACACAGAAGAAAAGTTGTTGGGAAACACCATAAATATAAATAAATAATTATAATAATTATTTTAAGAGCAAAGTTAAGCATCCTCCCTCAGAAAATTGCTTCCTAAGTAATAACCTCCATAAACATTTTTTTTATATATAGGAGATTTTTAAAATAGTCAGATTATTTAATATTATAATATATATATATACACACGTACAAAGGAAATAAAAGAAGATATATAGATGGACGGTAGGTTAGTGGAGGGGAAAAAAGAGTTAATTAGTGGGATACATGAAAGAAGTAGAAAACATTATGTGATTGGTGTATTATTTTATAAAGCAATATCTTTTCATATAAATGGATTAGGATATAGAATAGAAAAATCGAATAATAAATAGATGGTGATGGAAAATTGCAGTCGCTAGTGGCTTACAAGAACTCGAGCGGGGCGATGAGCGCGTACACGTCGGCGGTGAAGGGCACCTCCAAGAGCACTCGGCTCACGGAGAGCAGCCTGAGCTTCGACGTCTCCGGCCTATCGGCGGAGAGCTCAGGCAGCCAGATCATCATATACGCCACCGTGAAGCTGCCCCAAACCAGCATCCAGCAGGTGTGGCAGGTGGGCCCCCTCTCCGGTGACACTCCGATCTCCCACTCCCTCGACGACGCCCACACGAGCACCTCCGAGAACATCGACTTCACCACCGGCGTTTCTTCCCCCAGCGCCTCCTTCTCCTTGCTTGACAAGAAGAATGTAAGTCGATCTCCTTAAGGCCTGTTTGGCAACCTTACAATCTGGCAGCATTATTATTTTTTAATATATGGGTTTGAAATGAAAAGTGTCCCTCCTAAATCGAAAATATAAAAGATTAAAAATGATAGTATCCAAATGGATATAAATATTCTACCTTGAGGCATTCAAAATTGGTTGGGAGTTTAAATTAGAATATTTGTATCCATTTGGATTTTCTACATTACTTAAATTGGGAGTGGCCAACTAGTAGCCTAGATACACCTAAAAAAAAATTTGTTAATTGGGTTATTTAAATTATAATTTTCTTGCACCAAAAAAAAATTATTATTATTTTCTCTCTCTAATAGAAGTAGTCTATATAAAGTATAGTAATTCACTTGTTGCCATGTGATATGCCCATTGTTTGAAAAACTTTATAAATAAGGTAAGTGGTAGATTAATTTGAAAGACTTTATGTAAAGTATAGTCTTTATTTTACAAAATATGTTGATATTTACACCCATATCTTTTATTATATATGTCACATATTTTATTTTTATTTTTTTTAAAAAGGATTCTGTCCCTCTTGAGTTACAGATTGTGACTCAATAAGGACAGAGTGTGGTGTATAATTAAAGTAAAATAAGTGGTGCAAATATCAACGTCCTAGTAAAATGATGCTAACTTTTCTTTACCTTTGATTGTCATCAGCTTCATGGAGGGCTCAATGCTTTGAGTTGGGGGATTTTGATGCCAATAGGTGCAATCATAGCAAGGTACTTGAAGGTGTTCAAGTCAGCAGACCCAGCATGGTTCTACCTCCATGTATCCTGCCAATGCACCGCCTACATCATCGGTGTCGCAGGCTGGGGGACGGGTCTGGACCTTGGGGGCGACTCGAAGGGGATAACATACCACGCACATCGCAACATCGGCACTGCACTCTTTTGCCTAGCCACCTTGCAAGTGTTTGCACTCCTATTGAGGCCCAAGAAGGACCACAAGTATAGGCTGTTTTGGAACTTCTACCATTGGGGCGTTGGCTACTCCGTCCTCATCTTCAGCATCATCAACATCTACAAGGGTCTCGATATCTTGGATCCCGACCAGATGTGGGTGACCGGTTACACTGTCGTCATCATCGGGTTGGGTGCTATCGCTCTTTGTCTCGAGGCGACGACTTGGATCATTGTTTTGAGGAGGAAAAGGGAGGATAGGATGGCAAAGTATTCCAGTGGGTATAATGGCAGTGGGTATGCTATGACGAGCTCTCAGCTGCCTTCAGTGTAGAGTTCTCCATGGGTGTATACGTATATTGAACCCCATTTTGTTTAATTGTGTTGTTTTGTTTTTCTTTTGAGAGAGACGTTTGTACGTCTCGTCTTCGTTCATTTGTCTTATAGGATTGTATTTGTTTATGTGATTTATGGATTTACACATTTTTTGTTTAGATGATAGTTTCGATTTTTGAGAGTCAAGTGATATACCATTATATATTAGAGAGTCGATGCCGAAGAGTGAAATCTTTACTGAGACTAGATTGATTTATTCAAGGAAAAATGATTAAAAAAAATAATACAAACTACTACCTCCGATCCAAAAAGGATGTCGTTTGACTTTTTAACACGTATTTTAAGGAGCTAAAAACTATATAATATATTAATATTTTTTTATAATCTAATACTTATTACCAATAAATATTAAGTTGTGAAAAAATAATTTAAAAAAAGTTAATATTTTATATAGTTTTTAGCTCCTTAAAATACGTGTTAAAAAGTCAAACGACATTCTTTTTGGATCGGAGGGAGTATTATAGTTAGAAACCGATATTAATATACATTTTTTACCCATATATTTTCTGGTTCCTACCATTCGAGATGAGAACGAAACAGTGAGCGACTATATATTAGGAAGAAAATTCCAACCAAAAAAAATATATTAGGAAGAAAATGGTGGGAGGAAAAATTATATAACACAATCCCACAAAGTATAGCAAAATAAATATTGAATATCCCCCTTCCGAAGAATACATTTGACAATAGACTATATTGGTGGCCAGATAGGGAGGGATGGTTCACAACAGCTAGTGCCTACAAATTGATCACTAAAAATGTCAACCATAATGAGGATAATAACTCATGGACTTGGAAAATTGACACAACACCAAAAATTAAGAACTTCCTATAGAAATTAGGACAGAAGGGTATTCCAACGGCTACCCGTCTATCTCAAAAAGGGGTCTCCGTACCAACAACTTGTGTACTTTGTAATAGTGGCATTGAAGATGAAACACATCTTTTTGTGGAATGTCCGTTTTCTAATTTTCATCTCCCATTATCCGTGGGTACAAATCACTCGATAACCAACTTGATTGCGAATTCGAGAGATTTCTCTCCTATCTTGTCATTAATTGGAAACACTCTTACAAAATCTGAAAAGGAGAAAGTAGCGGTAACTTGGTGGACTATATGGCATATCAGAAATCAAACAATCTTTAGAAATGAACTCATTCCGAATCGGGAATCTATTAAACACATCATCGCAACCCACTTGGAAAATTGGAAAAAAAACCTCCATGTATGGAAATGAGGATGATATTCATTGTACTCGAAAGAATATTGTTACCAATCACACACAACCTAAACCACTCCAAAAAGCTACTAAGTGGAGAAAACCACCTGTTGGGACGTTTAAATTAAATTTCGATGGATATACTTGATAACAACGACAACTCAATTGGCTACATCATTCGTGATTGGGAGGGTAGAATGATCCGCATTGGCTACGACAGAATTGGCAACCAGACCCCAATAAAAGCCGATGCTTTGGCATTAAGACATGGAATAATCCAAACTCGTGAGTTGGGAATAAACTAGTTACAAATTGAAGAAGATTCCCTTATAATCATAAACCATCTAAAAACAAATTCCACATGCCCATGGGAAATTGAATTGGTGATGTCCGATATCAAAACATTGTTGTCGAGTGTGAGAGAAGTCTCCTTCTCTCACGTGCCCCGAAATGGCAACAAAGTGGCTGATAAGGTTGCACGCCTTTGCCGCTCTGCCAGGGGCTTCGACATTTACACTGACACAGGTCTTTAAGACCTCATTCGCAAGGATGCTATCGGGTAGGATTATTCCACCCGAATTATTACCTGATAAAAAAAACAATATTAATATACTTTGAAAATTATTAAAAAATATGCAAACTATTTCACATTAAATAAATTTTGATACTAGAAAAATTTGGACAATTTTTTATTCAATTTTTGACGTAACATCCAAATGTTAAAAAAATTTAATAATATGGCATCACGTTATATTAAATGCTCAAATTAATTTTTTAAAACAAAAACTAATTTTCGGTCAATGCAGTCTAAAGTAAATCGCCACTTCTATATACATTTCTAATTTTTGTTAGATACATTGTTAGTTGCCACAACTTGTTATCAAAGGTGACAAAATTTAGTATGCGGAGCAATGACCTAAAACGCTCTCTCTTTTTTAGAGGCGTTTTGGTTCGTTTTGCGCCGCCTCCTCCCACGTCTCCTTGCCCTCACCAGCCACCAGTCACCCGCAACCTTGGCTGCCCTCAGCCATCTTTGTCCAGCAGCCCTCTTTTTGCTACTGTCTCTTTTGCCCAGCAACAGGTTTCGTTCTCCATTCTCCGGTGCCAGCAACCGCCACCGAACACCTAGGCCCTACGTCTCCCGTTGTCGTCGGCCACCAGCTTCTCCGGTAGTGTGTGGGACTTCATGTTCCCACTACTTTATCGCCGCCTTGGCCGTCGCCACGGGTGCCGAAGCAATTCACTTTGACCCTTCATCCCCTAGCGTCATTTGCCTCCTCCCCCCGCCTCGCCGATTCTCCGGCGATATTTCTTCTGCTCCGTCTTGGGTTCCAGTCTCCGACGGCTCCACCCTTGGCTCCACCCTCCCGCCGCCCTTCTGCTCCTAGTGATCTGCTGCTTGGTGGTGGTCGTCGCCCCTCCGTGGTCTCCGTCGTCGACCAGTCTTCACTTCCCGTGTGTCTCTACCAAGCGTTGGTTTAACGCTTCTTTCTTTTTTGAGAGAAAAAAAAATCAAAACCAAATTTAAATTCAAGGTTTTCAGTCCGCTCTTTCATTCGCTTATCCTGTTTACTATTGTTTGTGTTAGCTTCCTTATCTCATTTTTATCGCCTCTATTTGGGCTTATCCTTGTGGTAGCCTGCTTACGATCTTGTTATCGTCCTTGAGATTTATGATGAGTGCGTGTGTGGTTTGTATGGGCAATGGTTTGGGTTAGGGTTTGGGTTTGTGGATTGGTGTACTATGCTGTTCTTGTTGTGATGGAGGCTTCTTGTGAGCGGTGGTTGATTTGACATGTTTGATGACGTCGTGGATGTGCGATCGACATCTGATGGCTCGTTTGAGTCCATAATCTGAGGTGTCCGCTAGTGTTTCCCAGATTTCTCTGTGTGCGTTGTCCCTTTGTCCGATCTATTTATTTGTCTTTTAGCTTGTGATTTTCAGTGTAGGATGGCTTGTACGCTATATTTTTTGTTATTTGCTTCTGTAATTTCCTTTTTGTCATTTGCTTCAGTTATTTGCTTCTGTAATTTGCTTCCAGTTGTACATGATGGTTAGTCCATCTACCGGCTTGTCCAGTCTCTCGGTTTTGCTAGGCTTGTCCAGTGAACCGAATTCTTATCTTGCTTAAAAAAAAGGTGACAAAAGTTGATAAAACAAAAAGAAAAATAAATATGAGCTGCAACACCATTTTTTTTAAAAAAATCATAATTAAAAAGAGGGCATTTACCCATATGTCCATATTTTTAGTCTTTTTTTTCCAAATTGTCCACCAACCTATCCATATTAGCTAAAAGTCCACCACATTGTCCATATTTTTAGTTATTGCTCACACGGTTATTGCTGACATAATTATTGCTGACACAATTATTGCTGACACAATTATTGCTGACACAATTATTGTTGATACAATTATTCCGATAATGTTGATAGCGCTGACGCCGAGAACATTGTTGACGCTCTCACCACTAACATTGTAAACACCTTGTCGAATGAGCCACAGATTGAATCGAACTTTTCAATTGCTCTCGGGGTCCAAATCACAATAACCAGGCAATGTCAATCACAAGGGTGTTCCTGAACGCCTTGACAATTTTCTCCCCCTCAAATGTGTACACAACAACTAGGCTTGCATCACTCATCCCTCTTATGTGTTTTTCTAGACTTGTAAATCTCTTGAACTAATTGCAAAAGGGGTCAGAAATCAAGTTTCACAAATTTTCTTTTTTTTTTCTCTCAGAAATAAAAAATCACGTACATACCAAATTACTTAACTCTCACAAATTGAGTTTAAGAAGCAACAGGAAAACGAATTCGAATTCGAATCACAGATTGAATTTCACAACAGATCTGAATCCATCTAGCCATGAGCTGATTACTTAACTACACATTTCTTATTGAGTTGAGGGGGTAAAGACTGAAGAAACATATGTCACTGCCCGAACACTAGCCTGTTGAGGCTGGTGTTCGGGCAGTGACATGTTTCTTCAGTCTTCACCCCCCAAAGCTCCAAACCCTCTCCCCTATGAAATTCAATAGCTTCCTTCACTTCCCTCCACCCCCACCTACTCCTCACCACCGACGGACGCATCTCTTTCCCAGTTCTCATAGGCGTTGATGAGTTCGTGGATCAATTGGCTGTTCAGGGAGGATTCCCATCTCGCCCAGTAACTCACATAACAACCGAAACAATCGTAGGTGAACGCCGGATCCGACTAGCAAAGAGCAGAGAGAGAAAGGGGAACACCAATTCTAGAGAGCAGAGAGTATAAAGAACAAAGAAGACTGGCCGGATTAGTAGAGCTTAGAACTTGTGAACGACGGCTAGCAGAGGAGATTAATTGGATTTTATGGATTAAGATGGAGAATGGGAGGATAAGGATTTCATGGATTTTAGATCTGAAGGGATTACGAATAGAAGGGTCTTGAAGAATGAAGAGTGAGAGGTGAAAGGTTTCAAGGGTTTAGTTAAAAAGAGTGAGAGTGAGAGGCAGAGGATTTCATGGGTTTAGTTAAAAAAAACAACTAAAGGGAATCTTAGGAGTCGAAACCACAACCTTTATGTTATATGCGTACGCCTATGCAAAAGAGGCAACTTACCATCTGAGTTAATTTAACACATTGTTTCTTTAGGAAATCATAAAATTTGTTAGAAGGGATTAACTTTTTACAAAATAAAACTCAACTATGGACAATGGGCTAACGCATCCAGCCACGTCGTACATAGCAGACAAATAATAATTTAATTAGCTTATGTCCAATAATTTTAACCTTAAACTTCGACAGAGTCTCCCTTTAAAATAATTCTTAATTAATTTGATAAAACATATACCCTTCACTTCCTGGTAATCATTTGTCCAACACTATTTTTAAAATGATCATGCAGCATTAGTACTTGCAAACTTAATTTAGGATTTTTTTTCCTAAATTTAATTGGACATTATAACGACTTAGGAATGCTATATAATCCAGAATAATTGGGCATTATATCAACTTAAAAGAAATACTCATTTTATCCAATGTTATAATGTCTTAAGAAATACCCGAATTTCTTAATAACCACGAGCACCATAACAACTTATAAAGATATTTTCCAAATTAAATATGGATATTATAATGATATAAAATATCCATAAATTTAAAAAAAAATGGGAGATATCTTACAATGTCGGTACCATATCAGATAGGTTGATTACGAATCGAAATCGGTGATGCCAACGAACCGTGGTGATTAATTGAGCCGGCATCAGGATTGTTGTACCGTATTGTTTTTTTTTTGGTGAAATGGTGGGAATTAAAACCCCCTACTATTGACGAAAAAACAAATTATAGAAGCTAGTCGAGGGGCTAAAGCTCCTCTGAGGTCATCTAAAAGTATATACATATAAGTTTTTTTTGGTACAGGTAATAATTTGGGTGGGGCTAGTCCCTACTAGACCACCACCCAAGAGCATCCTTGCGGATAAGAATACAAAGGTGTCTATCAGCCCAAGCATTTGGAGATGCGTCCGTCTGGATGAGCCGAGAGATGTGGTCGGCACATCTGTTAATCTCCCGGAAGCAATGCGAGAGACTAACATGCTTGAAGGACCGTAGAAGTAGTAGAATCTCCGTGGTGAGCATCTCGATTTCCCAAGGGTAAGACCAACATCCGTTGATTGCATTGATTACAGTGAGGCAATCACCTTCAATGTGGATGCTAGACAAATCCAGCTCCTTCGCCATCTGGATGCCCAGAAGAAGACCCATAGCTTTTGACTTGAGCGACGACCCGAGTGTAAACTGCTTGCCTTCACAACCAACAAGAGAACCCCTATGGTCGCGAATGATGAAACCTGCACCAGAATATAACTAGTGAATGATACATATGGAGGAGGATGGAAGACTTGTTGTACTCCAAATCCAATTCCTCATTTATAATGAATTCCAACCAATAGGAATAAAGTACGTGGGAGGGCAGGTGTTTTCATGCCAATCTGCCGAGAAATACATCTACGTACTGAGTACTGTTTTCATGCCAATCTATTCAAATTTTCACTTTGACCCACTTTACTTCATAATTACGAAAATTGTCCTGCCTTAAATAAGTTTATATATTTTGTCCTCTTTAAATATATATATTCTAACAATCTTTCACTCTACCACTTTGAAATATTTTACCAACTTATTCTTAACCGTCTTAAATATCCAATAAATTTTATAGCCTCTTTACTTAAACCTTGACATGTTAGTGAATCTTCCTTAGATCTCACTGAATTCCAAACTTAATAAGACTTCGTAAAAATTTTACTATAAAACTTCATCCCCGATATTTTTTTTTATTAATTTACATAATCCCTTGCAAAGTGATGTCATAAAAGGGAAAAATACAATCGGGGTATTTCAATATCTCCTCGGGATCGGATCGCGAATCATGAAGTGGTTTCGATAAAAAAAAAAAACGATAACTCCTTTTGTTTGTTTTGTTGGGTCTTGGTTCTTTTATAAATATTCTGGCCCGGGCCCAATGAAGCGAAGAGATAGGGGGCTCCCGGAGCCTATAAATAGAGCTCCTGGGTCAAAGCGAAGCTTCTCATTTATGCTTCGGGGAGATTTGCAGAGAGAGGAGAAAAAGAGAAATTGCAGAGCCGGAGTGGTACTGAGAGAGAATAAAAGATATTGTTGTTCGTCTTCCTCTTCTTCTAAGTTTCCAGAAGTTTTTTTTCCAAGTAATGGATTTTTCTTATTCTTTTTTCCTTCTTTGCTTTTGTATGTTTTTTGGCTGAAAAAACCAGTTGGGATATGGGCGGTGGTGCTACCAGTTTTGGGTGGTGGTGCAGGCGGCACCACTGGTTTTTGGGGTTGCATTTTCTTGTATGAAGGCTAGGAGATGAGCGTTTCGGGCTTTCTATTATGTTTTGTGCTTTTTAGGGAGGATAGAATGGTGGTTTCTTGGGAGAAAAAATGTCCATTTGTGGGTTTTTCGAGGGAGGTGTAGCGGTTTCCGGTAGAGAACGAAAATTCTCTGCCTTGGAAATAATTAATCCAGCGGGGGGGTGACGAAGGGAGGGGGGTGACGAAGGGGCTTTGTGCCCCTTTTTGAGGGTAGTTGTCTCTTCATTGTCAGTGCCTCCCGCGCGTGAGGCGGCGACAAGGGTTCTCTTCGGAGGGTTTTGGGGTCCTATTTAATGAGATCACGACAAATAATATCGTCTCTCCCCCTTTTCGAAATTTTTTGTACTTTGCGTACTTTCAGAAATTTTTCTAGGGTGGTCTGAGTCATGTCGCAATCGACAAGTGATAGTCAAAACGTGAATATTGGGTTCGCGAACGAGGAAGGCAGTTTACCAGATCCTTCGAATATATGCATTAAAAGGGACTCAGATGATAAAGTGTTCTTTGCTCAGCCTCTCAAAGTCGTAATTCCCAAACGTCATCGAGGCGAGGCTTCTACTTCTCTTTGTCCCTTTGCAGGATTTATGAAGCAACTGTTGTCCAAGGATGATCCCGCCTATTATCCGACATCAGACTCTGCAAATGGTTCAGGTCATGGGAATAAGTCCCCCGAGCCTGTGAGAAAAGGAAAGAAAGCGCGAGTAGTCTTGGGCGATTGTCAGATGCCTTCCTATGATATTGAAGAGATTGCGACATGCAGATTTTGTGATGATTACGTACCATCACCTCCCCAATCGATACCTCCCATATTCACGGATAAAGAACCGCTTGTACCCGCGATTAAAAAAGAGACGGGGGAAGAATTGGTCATGAGCTTGGAGGATCCGCACATTGTGGCACGCGTTTTTCCCTGGCCACGAGGGATCGAGCTGGGGTTAGCTTCTGAAGAAGGGGGGTGCTTGCATATGTATTTGGGCCATGTAGTTGTACTTTCGGAGAGTCTGGTTCAAGGTTTCGCTTTCCTTTGCACCCTTTCTATGTCGAATTTCTAGCAAGAGTGCAATTATGCCCCGCTCAATTGGCTTTCAATACATGGATGTTTCTTGTAGTTTATGCGATGCAATGTGCTAAAATCTGTCAGCAGCCCTGTTTAGATCATCTGTTCACATTTCTCTTTATTAGAAATGGTCTTCGCGGTCTCTATATTGCGACCCTAAGTGAAAAATTATCGGATAGACTATCGAGCAAGCACGATTGGAGAAAAAAGGGTTTTTGGTAAGAGATCATTGATCTAAACATGTTCTTAACTTTCGTACTGATCCTGGGATATACAATCGACCTTCGAAGCACGAGACGTTGGACACTAAAGGTTAGAAGAAACAATTCGCGTGCCCTGGGGGAATAAGGTCGTAGAGGAAGTTAGGTACCCCTTTGAGATTAGAGATGGCTGGGCTGACCCTCCCTCATTCTCCTAGTGTGCTTTTGTTGTTAGTGCTTTTTTTTTATCGCGATAATTGATGATCTGATCTATCGGTGAAGATCTTTGTTTTGAGATTTTGATATTTTAAAACCTTTTGTTTTTACAGATATGTTGAATCTAGCTCTCGTTGCACAGACTGCTAGGAAGCAAGGAGTGGAGTAGTTGGGAGTTGTAACTTCTGCATCTTCTCCACTTCTCGGAGCTTCGCGGGGTTCGAATGAGTCTATTTCTCAGTGAAGGCCATCAAAAGAGAGGGCAAGGAGTCTAGCTCGCGATACTATGGGAGCTTCTACTGAAGTAATCTTATCTGATACTGACAATTAGCCGCTCGTGTCAAGAGTTCCATCTAACCAGAAGGGTCAAAGTTCAAAAAATCTGAAAAAGAAAAGAGATGAAGTGTGATTACCTCCGCGGTTGTGCCTAGTAGTCGGGTGGCGAATGTCACTCCCAGTGGTTCCGCGCATCTCACTTATCGTCAGCCGGGTCTGGGTGTGATAGATTCTAACAAACTTGTACCGTCAAAGACTCACTATCTCGTGAAGAGGGCATATCTTGATAGTTTGGACAACTCCACTATTCTGACTTGCGAGTGTAAGGCGATCAATTGGGTAGTAAAATTTTTCTTGATTCCTGGCAATAAATTCCCGTTTTAAATTAATTATGCATAACATTTATTGATCATGATAATTGAACTGAGTGATTAGTTGATGTTGGGTGTTGTTATTGTCATCGTTGAGTGTGTTGGTTTCGTTCAATTTTGGGGTTTGCTTTTTGTTGTAAGGTCCAAATGATCTCTTGACATCTTCGATTAGGGTATCCTGTTCGGATCTCAGTGCCATGTAGCGACTCGACCTTTTGGCCTAGTCGTTACATCGTTCATTTTCGATAAAAGTGCAAATAAAAGATTTGGGAGGTCTCTAACATGCTATTCTATTATTATGATGCAATCCCCAACTTGTTTGCAAAGTTTGAAATCCAAACAAAAAAGTTGGCTAGGCGCCAAGTGATAATGAATATTTAATATAGCCATTCTAGATGGTTTTAATGTAGTTTTAGGGTGCATTAGATAAGATTTTATAGCTAATTTGCATTCATGATAATTTGGTATTCGATGTTCGGAATCTACTATTTTTAGTGCTTATTTGTAGACTATAAAATCCGAGCTCGAAAGGTGGAGAAACCATGGATCAAATGGAGCTAAGGAGAGGCAAGGAAAGTTCATCAAAAAAAAAAAGGAGAGGCAAGGAACAAGCCAAAGAAGGGTTAGAAGTCGAATTGGGTTGGGAAGCTAAGGAGCACGAAAACAAGAGCCGAAACGAAGAACATGGAGAAATCCCCTCTTTAAGCTTTTGAGAACTTAGAATTATATTCTGGTGTCTTCATGAGAGCTGTAGTTCTTGAAAAGATTTTTCCAACGCATATTCATATGTGTCAATCGGACGAACGATGACTCCAAAAAGTGCATTACAAGTTCAATATGTTGAAGTTGTCGGCAAGGGCCGCGCCCGCCGGTTTCGCAATTTTAGAAAGTCCGAATTCTTTCGACTTAGTTTATTTTAGGAAACATTTATCTATTTCAACTAGGGTTTCCTTAGGCCGATTTTAAGCTTTTAAAGACTATTGTTATTAGATTCATTCATCAAACAATTGAGGAGAGGAGAATGAAGGTTTTCTACATCGATATGATTCACTAAACCTCTTTAGTTTTGCCTACAATTCAGAGACATGGTTGGTTGATTTGTGAGGTTTAAATTCTATGTTATTCCATTGATTAATTCATTATCCTTGTGTGGATTTTGTGTTGTTAATTCTATTTTGATTAGCTACCTTGATAGAATTGCATCGTGCTAGAGTTTCAATTGATTCGCAAGAGTAATTGGACCTTTTGTAGCAAGCCCGAACCTGGGTGATCTATCCATGACCAGGATGAAGCTTGGGTGAAACTAAGTGGTGATTTCGTGAGGATGATCTTGATTGTGTAGGGTAATGATAGTTTGGGCGACCATTCTGCCTGTACTTTGGGAATTTATGTTGTTTGTATGCTAAATCCTGTAGGGTTAGGGTTGCATATAGATGTAAGGGATTGTCATCTCCGCGAGGAATGAAAATCCATTTAAACCAAAGTCGGATTAATCCAAATAATGAGAATAACTAGAAAGAGAGCCAAAGATCAATAAGCCAACCATTGTTGAGAATTTGTAGGTGAAACTACTTCATCCCTATTGTTATCAATCGATCACCATTGCAATCTTTATTTTTCTTATTTATTTTCACTCTGCAATCACATCTAATCTTGTTACCTATTGTTAGCAATTAAAGTACACAGGAAAAGGTATTCTCCTTGTGGATCGACATCTGGACTTACCGCTTATACTAGATATAGGTTTGGATTATTATCTTTGACAGGGAACAACGACCGTTTTACGCCCGTCACCAAGTCATGTCGGGGATCTCCCAACACCAATTATGGCATTAGCTGATAATTTTGGTTTTTTTTTGTGAGAAAAGTTTCAAATAAAAAAAATTGGGTCTTCCCAACATGTTATTATAGCATTAGAAAAAAAACAATGAACCAATTTGAATCACCATAACGTCAAAAATAAAAGTTTTAATTTTGTTTGATCTACCTCTAAGGCACAAGTACCTACTAATGTTGGTTGCATAATTGCTCGAACTGCACTATAGGAAGGTGAACTAGTCGAAAAAGTTAAAAAAAAATATATCGAAATTGAGGACTTATGGGAAGCTTTCCAGGCATCTTCTGACATGCCACGAGTACTTTTTACTCGAGCAACCTCCTCGATGCCCCGTGTCAATGCTTGATGTCTGATGTCCATTGCCTCTGTGCCCTAAGTAGTAAGCACATGGGCACCCCGGTGCCTTGGTGCCGATAGCCCAAAGGTTGTTGCCCAACTCCCTTGCTTTCAATAGATCAAACTTGAGACCCATCACTTCCGACGTCAGGACATTCTTTTGACCTAGTTATGCCCCTCATGTAGCAAACAATTCTTCTAGATGGTCACAAATGATGAATCTTGTTGTTGACATGCCTCAACCTCAGTTGTTGTCATCAAAGTTAACTTTATGTGTTCCTATTGATAGTTTATCACATCTCAAATTTTGTTTTTTTGCTAGACGATATTGGGTCATTTGCACTAGTCTAGTGCTTCTTATCTATGAGCTTCACCTTTTCCCAATTCCTTGAGTTTGATGCATAAATGCTTCCATGTTCAAAATTGACGTAGAGTTGTTGTGATAGAAAATTTTTCTATTTATATTTGTTCAAATGCTCCACCAAGTAGTGACTAATAACACTTTCTTCATTTGGTTTAGTTTTTCAAAAATTTCTTTAATATTTTCATTAATGTTCTTATTAATTACTTAACTCTGTATCTTGTAAGATTTGCTCAATTATCGAGTTTAACTTTATCATGAGATCTAAGATTTGTTCGCATTTGATGAATAGGTGATTTGGGGTTTCCTCATTTTGGTCGCACAACTCATATCTTGTAGGGATGACAATTCATTTGTTTGTCAATCTGGTTTTTAGTAGGGATTTCGTCCAAATATGGTTTTCAAATAAAGTTCTTTATCTTTGGGGCGAAATCTATTTTCCAAATCTAAGTTGTGTTATTTTTTCGTTGGTGTTATATTTCGTGAAACATCTTAGCGCAATAGCGGTTGAGAATTATCCATTTTCACCTATTCTCCAATATATTTTGTCGTCGATCGTGTTATATATCATGTACGAACGTGTTCTCGATTGTTATAACTAATAACTCCACTAGCAGATAAAGGGTCCAGTTCTCTTACTTTTCATTTGTGGTTTTCATCTAAAAATTTTTAGTGGTTCTTCGTCTAGCCATATAGCTTTTCAAAAGTTTATTGTTCTACCATTTTCTATTTGTCAGATAAGTACCTTGCAGAATTCGTCTTTTATTAACATTAGTTTCGACCATTGTCATGAAACATTATTTGTTCGTTACTAGTTTAGAATGTGTTTTTTTCACTGTTCTAAAAATCGCACCTAGGCGCCGCCTGGGCACCGCTTAGGCGCTAGGCGACCCCACTCCGCCTAGAGCTAAATAGCCGCCTAAGCACGCCTAGGTGTCCGCCTTGACCACCTGGGCGCCGCCTAGGTGCTAGGCGGCCCCTCACCGCCTAGGATCCGCCTAGCGCTTTTTAGAACACTGTTTTTTTTAGATATTTGTTTTGTATGTTTTGAATTCTAAGATTTTCCAGTCCAACGTAATTTTTTATGTTAATTTTATTTGTAGGGTTTTATTCTTGTCTTTGGCTTTGTGTATTCTTGCTCGTCATCTTCCGTTCATTTGCAGATTTTGTCTCATCTACTAAGCGATTCGTATAAAGTATGTTTATTTTGAAAAAAAAAGGTTCTATTTATTTCGTCTACCTCTTTGTGTATCTCTCACTTAGTAGCATGGGGTTTTGCACTATAAAAGTTGGTTTTGCTACTATGTTCGATCTCATAAGTTTCGATCTTCTTTTTTGTGACAGTGCATTCGTTTTTTATTTACTGAGCTCAGGGGCGGAGCTGAAGGGGGCCTAGGGGGGCACGTGCCCCCTCTCTCATTTGACGAACTACCTATGTGTATTCTCCTCGTCGATAGCTTCGTTTTGATATATAATACACCTTAATCCGACATCTGAGTAAAAAGTTATGACTGTTTTAAAATTAAAGGTATATTAATCACTTTAATTTTGTTTCAATAAACTATAATGCTTTTATATTTTACTTAAATTAAAATTCACATACTATAATTCATCTCGAGAGCTTCAAAATGAGAGGTTACACTAATCATTTCGACAAGTAGATAAGAAGTTATACTAGTTTAAAAATTTTATATCTAGTTATACATTATTATATATTATGAGTGCAACAAATTATATATTAACTAGGTTGTTATTCGACTCAAACAAGTCTAGTATTGTTTGATTATATTTAGCTCATTTAGAAACAAGTCAAGCTCGAGTCGAACCTATATTTGAACTTGAACTCATACTCGACTTGTTTAGTAAGTGAACGAGCTTGAGTTGAGTTTTTTTCCCAAGTATTATGCAACTTTACTTGCTCATGACATAGTAAGTTAAAAGAAAATTTGTAAATTTCACAAAATTCGTTCTATCTGAGTTTCAATGAATCTGAGCTGAATCGTGAATTGAGCATAAAAATGTGCTTATAATCAACTCAATTTGTAAATGATGCTCAAGCCGAGCTTTTATTGAGCTAAACTCGAGCCAAACATTAGCTCATATAACAACGGCCATAACCTTAACTTACCGTGCGTTTCTTATACTTATTTAGTTAATTTTTTTCGGATATTTCATTTATATATTTATATTTCTTTTTTTTAGACGCGAAAAAAAATGAAAGCGTTTTATCATAAACCGATAACATTTTATCTTAAAATAACATAATTTATTATCGTATTACATATAACTCTTTATGTCAATTTAATCCACAACTATATCGTACATGTATAATTGTGACCCCCTTCGAAATTTTTCTAGCTCCGCCACTGACTGAGCTTATTTCTAGTTTTACATACCATTTTTTTAAATGTTGTAATTTTTTTTGTTTGTTTGATGAAAAAATGTTGTCTTATTAATTATCGCATTCCAAAACCTTTTTTTTTTATAAGGAAAAAATTCGGGTGGTGGTTAGCCTACCCGAGAGTATCCCGAAGGATGAGATCACGAAGATCTGAAGAAATACAAATACATAATACAACAAAAGAAATACTCAAAGCAAACCCGGAAAAACCTCAAACCCTAAGCAAACCAGCGGACACAACATCGAGAGGAAGGAAGCCCGGCGTGGTGAACTGGATAGCGAGCGCATGGGACAGCACCTGCTGATACGATGTCTCGCCGCCGGAAAGACGGAAAGCAGAAATCCTCGTAAGGCAAAGACGACTCCTGGGGAAGTGTGGATCACACGACGTTCCCCCACCTAGATGAGGAAACATCGGAGACCACAAACACCACCAACACGATCACTTCGATCAACCAGGATCGCAGAACTGCTCCTCAACCGAAACTAACCACAAACCAACCAACGAACACCCAAACAACACGAGAAAATGAAGCACAACCGCGAGTAAAGCGAAGAGCGAGAGAAGAATCCGGAATTTAATTAACTTTAATTAATAAATCTTAGTTTGCATTCCAAAACTATATATCATGCTCTAGCTAAATACTAACTCCAAAAAATCTTGGTAGTTGGTACCATATTAAATTATATTAATATGAAAATAAAATGGAAAATAGAACCCTGGAGGAATTCCTGTTTATATCCCAACAAAGCTGGTGTTTGTTGATCAACTCCACCTCCTCGTCAGTCAACAACTCCCCACCCCTCTCTCTCTCTCTCTCCGTGTCTGAAATTTCTCCCCTTTCCCACTATCAAATCTCTATTACTTTATACCCCACTTTCTCTGAATCTCTATATAACCTTCAATCGGACTCCTCCTCTTTCATCCTGCATAATCCCCTGTTTTTACCCACCAACTCCACCGCAAATCCCGTGGGCGCTCTCAATCCCAACGCCCCCAGAACCGATTCAATCAGATTTCAAACTCCCCAAATCCAGGAACCCAAAGCGGTCGCTTTTGAAAGAGGGGATAAAATGGGTTCCGGGTCCCCGAAATCGGCTCTGTTTCCGGTTGCTCTGTTTCTGCTTCCCCTGTTTTTGACCGTCTCCTGCCAGTCGACGTCTTCATGTTCCTACTCCTCTTTCTCCAACAACAAGAACTACTCGGCGTGTGTGAGCCTCTCGCAGCTCAACTGCTACCTTCACTGGACCTACAACACCGCCGCTGGCACCGCCGACATCGCCTTCCGCGCCACCGGCGTCACCGCTACCACATCAGGCAACTGGGTCGCTTGGGCCCTTAACCCCTCCGGCAACGGCATGGCTGGCGCTCAGGTACGCTTTGCTCATCTCCTTCCTAAAGTTGTTTCCTTTTTATAGATTACAGTACAAATTAGGGGAAATTAGGGAAAATCATGTAAGAAATAGAGATATCCTGGGGACAAAATTAAATAAAGTGGTAAATAGATTTTATTTTTGAACTGTTATTAGTATAGTTTTAGCTTTAATTAACTCCCTTTAATTTTTTATTTATTTTTTTAAATACGAAACTCCCCATTAAAGTTGAATTCGTAATTTCTTTTAGCTAACCTTATATGCTTACAAATAGAAAATAGATGTTTTAGAAGACTACTTGAAAAAAAAAATTTATAATGGGGTTTTTTAATCAATAGTTTTAGATAATAGTTACCCATCCTCCCAATAAAATTATTTTCACAAATAATAATATATAAACTTGACAATTAATTTGAATGAGATTTTTTTAATTAATAATAGACATTCTTAAAATATAGATTATAAAAAATCGAATATCGAATAATAAATATGGTGACGGCTAAAATTGCAGGCACTGGTGGCTTATATGAACTCGAGTGGGACGGTGACCGCGTACACGTCGGCGGTGCAGAGCAGCTCGGCGAGCACCCAGCTCAGCCAGAGCAGCCTGAGCTTCGATGTCACCGGGCTGACGGCGGAGACCTCAGGCAGCCAGATCATCATATACGCCACCGTGAAGCTGCCCAAAACCAGCATCCAGCAGGTGTGGCAGGTGGGCCCACTCTCCAGCGGCGCTCCGGCCGGCCACAATCTGGACAACGCCCACCAGAGCACCACCGGAAACATCGACTTCACCACCGGCGTTTCCTCTTCCGGCGGCACCTCCTCCAAGCTTAAAAAGAAGAATGTAAGTCTTGCTAAGTCCCGTTTGGCTGCAACATTACCAAATTACAATAACTCCTTATAAACAATTAGCAAATTACGTCGTATAAATAATAAATTTAATCTAAGTAATTTCTATTTTTCAAATTGGCGTTTGTTCATTGAAATATTATAAGAAATACCAAATAGATATCTTATTTTATTATAGATGCATCACAACTTATTATATATAAAAAATTTTCTATATGTGTTAGTTTAGACTAGACTAGGTACACCAAAAAAAAAAAGGTTAATTAGATTATTTAATTATTGTTATTTTGTTTGATAGAATTGGTCTATACTATATGGATTATAGTCAGTCAAACGCGTATTTGTTGGCATGTGAATATGTGATGGTGCCCATTTGTCAAACTTTATAAATAAGATTAGGTGGGAAGAGTAATTTGAAAGATCAGTTTGGAGGTTGAAGGTGGCATATATGGGTAGGTAAAAACTCAATTTCAAACATGTTAGGTCCTTGTTCTAACAATCACACAAACTCAATCAACAAGTAATTAGCTTTTGGTATCATAGTTTTTAATCAACTACTTAAGCTTTTCGAAATTTATGGTTTTTTATTCACACCAACTACCCTAACAGATAGGTTCCCAAATATCAACCTACCTTATTAACTTATATTTAACACAAATAATTAATCAGCTTCGGCTACCCTTTTGCCAAATATAGCCTTTGTTTGATGTAACATGTCGATTGCTAATAAGAAAAGCTTATTTGTGATCAGGTTCATGGAGTACTAAATGCAGTGAGTTGGGGGATTTTGATGCCAATTGGCGCAATCATAGCAAGATACATGAAGGTGTTCAAGTCAGCAGACCCAGCTTGGTTCTACCTCCATGTTTTGTGCCAGTGCTCCGCCTACATCATAGGTGTCGCGGGCTGGGGGACGGGCCTTAAACTTGGGAGCGACTCGAAGGGGATAACATACCACTCGCATCGTTACATCGGTATCGCTCTCTTCTGCCTCGCCACCTTGCAGGTGTTTGCTCTCCTCTTGAGGCCCAAGAAGGACCACAAGCTTAGGTTGTATTGGAACATCTACCATTGGGGCGTTGGGTACTCGGTCCTCATCTTGAGCATCATCAACATCTACAAGGGTCTCGATATCTTGGATCCCGCGGACAAGTGGAAGACTGCATACACCGTCGTGATCATCGTGTTGGGCGCTATCGCTCTCTTTCTCGAGGCGACGACTTGGATCATTGTCTTGAGGAGGAAGAAGGAGGATGCGGAGCCTAAGTATTCCAATGGCTATAATAACGGTACTAATGGTTATGCTATGAGATCTCAGCCATCAGTGTAGGCTGTGCAGAGTTGTCCTGGATTGGGCTTTTTATCTTGGGCCCGTTTTGTTATTGGGCTTGGGCTTTTTGAGTAGAGAGATAACATGGGTCATTGGCCCATGGGTTGTATATTGAAGCCCATTTTGTTGTGATGTTTTATTTTTAGGGTTCTTTTGAGAGGGATGTTTAATTTGTTGTGTCACTTTGGTTCATTTGTCATAGACACTCATAGGATGTATTTATTTATGTGACATATATATGGATTTACACATTTTTATATTGGTTTGGATGAACCCTTGGTGCGATGTGCTATCTCATTAATTCTTCATATTTGGCGTTTGTTTATTGGAAAAAAAAACATTCGAAACTTGTTGTTACACTACCTACTCTCGCTTGAACAAGAACATGTAACATATATGAATTGAATCTCAAGAACCTTTTAGGAGCTAAGATTCATATTTCCCCCCTTAAACGAGCTAGTGGATAGTCACATAACATTTTGACTTAAATATTTTGTTAAAGGAAGAGATTTAGTTTATCGCCACCTTATCTCTTTTGATTCTTGATAGCTAACTAAGATGAGATGTGGTGTTGATAAGGTCGGTAGCTAGACAAACTATACATAATATTGAAAATAAGAAAAATAAAATAAAGAGGAAATAACCTATAGGCCATAAAAAAAGCTCAAATGGACCAAGTGTTAGGTGATTAAATCAATGATAAATCAGTATTTCTATCGTATACTCTTAAAAATTAGCTATTTTTAGTAATATTATGAATGGATTACCCAAAATGCATCACATTGTAGGATGGTTTTTTTGAGAAATTCTTTTACGGAGTATTTCTTTTTTATTAGAGAAATTCTTTTATTTCTCTTAATAGATTCTTAACCTATATCCCTTTTTTTTGGTATAGAGTTAACTTAAATCTTCATATCAAATGTTATAAAATTTTAAGAATTTTTTTCAAAATATTCACTAAAAAATAACTATTTACCGTAATATTCACACATTCAAAATATTTACGAAAATATTCATTTTTTACAGGTTACACAGAGAAACGCGGGTTGAAACCGCGTTTCATCTATAAGTTACAAAATTTAAAACCGGAAGAAAAGGGGTAAAAAATAAACGAATAAAACGCGGGTTCAAACTGCGTTTTATCCCTTAATTTTTTTAATTGACAAAGAAATAAAAAAACAAAAAAACAAAAAGGTAAAGCGCGGAGTGAAACCGCGCTTTTAACTGTTCATCCTCTTCCCTTTGTGTAGGTCGGCGCCAGTCGGAGGTCGGGGAGAGGGAGGGAGTCAGAGGCAGTGGCGAGGGTGAGGAATGGCACTGGAGGCGGGAGGGAGGTCGACGGTAGGTCGGGGAGAGAGAGGGAGGGAGGGCGGCGAGGCAGCAGCGGCAACAGATCCGATTGTGCAGCGGCAACGACGAGAGAGGGAATCCGATTGTGTAGCGGCGAGGCAGCAGAGAAATCCTCCCGCTCCCGTCGATGAGCTACCTTCGTCTCCATCTCCCCTTGCAAGTTTGTGACCATCTCCATCGCCATCTCTCTCCACCTCACCGACGAGATCCTCCCGCTCCCGTCGATGAGCTACCTTCGTCTGTGACCTCCCATCTCGCTCGCATCCGACCTCGCTCTCGACTGTCGCCGCCGACATCGACAACAACCCCCAATTTCTTCGACCAAATTCCATTCCAAATCGGCCTAAGAACCTTGCTCTCGATCTCGACCTCCGACATCGTTGATCGATTTGGGGGTTTCGACCTACGAGTGGGGGATGGGGGTTGTGGTGGTGGATCTGATGGTTGTCGGCCTCGATGTTCACTTCCTCCACCTGCCAGCAGTGTTTCACGGGCAAACCTCCACCTGATGACAATGGCAATGGTGAGCGGGAGGAGCTCATTTGTGCCAGGGATGAGGAAGAGACGCGGTCTAGAACCGCGCGTCTCATGGATTTTTTTTTAAAAAGCAAATTTGTATTTAAAAATAATATTAAAGTTATAAACGCGGTTTTAACCCGCGTTTTATGTTATTATTTTATTTTATTTTTCTTTTGTTTCAGTTTTATTGGGGATTATGAATAAAACGCGGGTTTGAACCGCGTTTTTCTGACCAAAATGAATATTTTTGTAATAAGTTTGAATTGATGAATATTATGTTAATTTGTTATTTTTAAATGAATATTTTGAAAAAAAAAATTCAAAATTTAATATATATAATATAGGACTTGCTACATATAGATTCAAGAGTTTTAATATGCAAAACTTTCTAGTCTATGATGTAAGACATATATAAATGAACGGTTTTTCTAATAAGGTTTTTCTATCCTATGCCCTTAGGGCATAGAATAAGACACTAAATTGGGAAAAAATTTCTACCAAAAAGGCAAGCGACCCTAGGAATCTAATTTAAAAAAAAAGCTAAATTAATTAAAATTTAAAAAACATTTCCCAATTTAGAGTCTTATCCAAGGGCATAGGATAGAAAAATAGTTTCTAATATATGGTCCACTAATATAGGTTAAAAATCTCAATCAAGAAAAATTCACCAAATTTAAATTAATTTATTTTTTTCTCTAGAGTAGTTTTTTTAATTGGTAGAGAATCTTTCTCAATGGAGCTTTTTAAGTACATATATGAGAAAGATCCATATGGATGAATACCTTTTATTAATTTGAAAACTATTTCCTAAATAAGAAGATAAAAATCCCTGAAAATAATTTGGAAATACCAAAAACAATAAAATCTAGAAAAAATCCTTTCCAATTTGAATATTAAACGTAGACACACATTCCTTTAAGGAAAAACAGTCATATAGTTTAGACATAATCTTTTAGAATATTAATCCGATTATCTATAAATTTGTCTTACAGTTTTTCTATCCTATGCCCTAAACACTAAATTGGGAAAGATTCCATACAAAAAAGGCAAGCGACCCTAAAAATTCTAATTAAAATTTGGCTAAACTAATTAAAAGTTTAGAAAAATTTTCCAATTTAGTGTCTTATCCTATGCCCCAAGGGCATAGGATAGAAAAATCGTTTATCTTATGATAAAATAGATAGATATTGTCCATAAATAAAGGAAAATCCTGAAGAATATATTTTTTGTTTACCGTGCCTATAAATAAAACCCCATACCCAAACAACAAATCAAAATCCCAAATTCTGAATTCCCCCACTGATCGAAGAAAGAATGGGTTTCGGGTCACAGAAGTATGTGTTTACCGTCGCTCTGGTGTTCATCATCTTTACTGCGTTGGTCTCCGGCCAGTCCTCGTCGTCGTCTGCTTCACCGTGCGCCTACTCCTTCTCCGGCAACAAGCAATATGCAACATGCGTCAGCCTCCCTCGGCTGGACTGCTACCTCCACTGGACCTACAACGCCATCACCGGCACCGCTGATATCGCTTTCCGAGCCACCGACGTTACCGCCTCGCCCTCCGGCAACTGGGTTGCCTGGGCCCTCAATCCCTCCGCCTCCGGCATGATGGGCGCTCAGGTACGTATATACTACTATACGCAAGTTATGTTATATTTCAAAACATAGAATCAAGAACACATGATAGAACGAACGAGTCTATACGAACACGAAAGCCCTAAACAATAACAATTAACATTCTCAGTTTATCTCTTCTAAGAGTTCTCGTGAGAACAAAGTTAACTGAAAATTAATCAAAAAACCCTAGAAGTTAATTGAAAATTTATTTGTTTGACGTTTGTTGAGTTTGATTAATACACCATGAATGAGATTATAAAAGAGAATATATTTTTAGCAAACTAGTGCATAAGTTATAATCATCTTTTGAAATTTCAGTTTCATAAGCATAAATAGAAATAGAAATTGGTCCTCAAAAAAAAATTAGGGTAGCAACTTAAATGGTGAATAATATTTTGTTGAACATATATATTTACACTCCACTACATAATACAGTACATCACAAAATTAATTTAATTGAAATTTATCTCTTAAAAATTATATTAATATTCTAAATAAATATATTAATATATTTATAAAATTTTATGTTAAATAATCATTTTTAAAAAGAATTAAAAATTTTAAACACAATTATTTGAAATATATATATATTTAAAATATTTTGACACATGCATGATTTTTCGAGATATAAATTCATAGACATATAATATACCTTTACAATATACATATAATTTTATTTTATTTTAAGATAAAATGTATGCTAAAATAAGTTTGTGATATATCTAGTGGAGAACCCAATCATATAGGGGATCTTAATTGCATATATATCATATTTAACCGTGATTTTGTAAAATACATATCCGAATTATTTATCATTTTCCTTGTAAATAAAACAATTTAAATCATGCATATATGTCCATAAGTTATGTGTTAATTACTATTTTTTTATTTTCTTCTAAATTAAATTGTGTTACAACTTGAATTATATTGATGCACGCAGGCGTTGGTGGCACACACAAAATCGAACGGGCAAATGAGAGCGTACACGTCTTCGGTGCAGACCTTCACACTGAATCAGAGCCCACTCACCTTCGACGTCTCCGGGCTGTCGGCGGAGACCTCCGGCAACCAGATCATCATATACGCCACCGTGAAGCTCCCCAACAACAAAACCACCATCAACCATGTTTGGCAAGTGGGAGCCCTCTCCGACGGCGTCCCCGCCGGACACCCAATGGATGGCGCACACCTCGGCTCCACCGGCACCATCGACTTCACCACCGGCATAGCTTCCGTGGGCCCCAACAGCGGCGGCTCTCGTCTTCGGAAGAGGAATGTAAGCATTTTCCTTTCATGTTTCGAATTTTATATCGATATGTTGATATCTCCCACTTTAGATCTCATGGAATTGGTAAAAATAATTATATAAAAATAGTTAAATCTTAACCACTTCATTCTAAATAAGTGGTTTATATCGATATTGATATCGGAGATATATCACCCTGTAAATTAGTGAATCAAATGGTCTAAAAAAGATATAACACCAAGATATACTATATGGTTTTTATATATTTTTTGATACGTTGTTTAGAATTAAAACTATATAAAATACTCCGTATTATTTTTTTTTATAGTTTTCATCTCTTTTAAAAAATATAAAAAAAAATGAATGACCATCTATATGTTTTTTTAAATGAATTGAGTATTAAATATCTAGTTATCAATCATACATATTTTCTATTTTTGCCAAGAAAATAATTAATGCTTTCCCCCCTAGTGTAGCTTTTTTATTTATCAGGGCATTGTTATTTTACGTGTCAAGAAATTTGAATTACTACTTTATTTTATACATGTTATGTGACATTTTTAATATTATTTTTCACTATGATCAGGTTCATGGGGTACTAAATGTTGTAAGCTGGGGACTTCTAATGCCAATAGGAGCCCTAATAGCAAGATACTTGAAGGTGTTCAAGTCCACCGGCCCAGCCTGGTTCTACCTCCACGTCTCGTGCCAGTGCATCGCCTACATCGTCGGCGTTGCGGGCTGGGCGACGGGGATGAAGCTTGGGAGCGACTCAAAGGGGATAACGTACAATGTGCATCGCAACATCGGCATCACGCTCTTCACGCTCGCCACCCTGCAGGTGTTTGCTCTCCGGCTGAGGCCCGACAAGGACCACAAGTACAGGGTGTATTGGAATCTCTACCACTGGGGCGTTGGCTACTCGGTCATCATCTTGAGCGTCATCAACGTCTTCAAGGGCCTCGATATCTTGGACCCCGGGAAGAAGTGGAAGATGGCCTATACTATCGCGATTAGTGTGCTTGGCGGCATTGCTCTTCTGCTTGAAGTGTCGACTTGGGCCATCGTTTTGAGGAGGAAGAAGGGCGCTGTCGAGGATAAGTGCTCGAATGACAATGCTATGGGATCGCAGTCATCGGTATAGGCTTTCGTTTTGTCGGGATTTGTACATTGATGCCTATTTTGCTGTAGTTGTTTAGGTTCTTACATAAGATTTTGGTATGGTATGGTTGTTCCATTTTTCCCAATTTGACAATCTCAATATTTTTGGAAGATGTAATTTTCTGTCTTCAATTTCTCTGGTGAAAAGAAAAACGGAATTATACTTACTTTTTTTTTATAAGGGAATTATACTTATACAACAACAACAATAATCACCACTCGTATATCTTTTTTTTTTAATTTTAAGGATAAAATATATTAAGAACTAAGAAATAATTACAAGGATAGTTTGAGAAATACAAAAATCATAAAAAGACATGTCTCTCGGTGATCCCACCCGTATATCTTGCTTAGAGTATGGTTTGAGGTCGACTCGATCTTAGGGTATGTATTCATTCCTCGAACTACTTGAGAGAGTGTGCTTGAAAAGAATAAAGATGCAATAAAAGTAGAGAATAACAACGTTTAACCCACGAACAAGGTTAGCCACCGACTCGTTGATCCGCCATCAAGGCGCATCTCACTGACATCGGCGGTGAGTTAATGTAGTACGTACCAGAACTTTGCACGTTTCCACCTCAAACCGAACCATTCGGAGCTCCCATACATGACCAGAATAAAAGGGCTTAAGCCAGAGCAAGGCGCCCTCAAAGAACAGGCACTGAATGTGGCCACCCAACACAACTTAAAATCCATATTGGCCCGAGCTTACCCAACCCAACCCCAGCCCGACCTCAACACAATATACTCGACATGTAACCTGACTCGACATTGACTGAACCCAAATGTGTATAGGCTTTGGCCTTTCGCTGGTTGGGATTTGTACATTGAAGCCAATTTTGTTGTAGCGGCTTCTGTTATCATAGAAGGTTTTTGTATGATGTCCCATTTCCCTTGTGTTTGTAACAATGTAAATTGAGTTTCGCCATTCACATTGTCGACAACGCTTTCTTAGAGGATTGCTTAGTATGACAGTGGATCATCACGAAAGAAAACTACAAATCCGTCCATATAAAAAGTAAAAACTGATAACACCGCAAACACACTCCATCCCTGCGCAATTCGTTGGTGTTTCCATTCTTTATACGTAGGAAGAGGAGTCGACCAAGAACCTTTTTTATCACCAAGGTCTAGGTACCATATTTATTCCAAGCTTTATACCCATACTGCAACCGCAAATCACAATATCGTACACCTATTTAGCCCGAGATTTTCGAATATTCTTCTACCCATAGGCCATATTCTAGAGAAGAAACCAGGCCGGGCAGGTTCGGGCGCTTCATTTCTCTCATCCTCTCCCTCATTGTCCGAATCCATGCTGCTGCTGCCACCACCGTCTTCACTTTCTTCCTTGCCAACTTCTCTATATTGGCTGCCAGCTTCAGAAATTTCACCTGGCCTTTTGTCGAAGAGCCCTTTGAACTGTCTCTTAGCTTTCTCCTTTGCTCCCTGCGCACGAAATCACAGGCGTATAAGAATGAATGTCAAGGGTGGCAAAGCACAAGGATTTAGATGGGGAAGCAGCCGGCACCGACCTGCTCTTTTTGCTTTAACTTCAGTAGGGCTGCAGTTGCCTCGGATTCGCATGATTTATCAGATTTAATCATCTGACAAGAGAAGAGGGCACCTTAGGAAAATGAAATGCTTAGATCTTCAGCATTATGAAGGCGGAGAGGGATTGTACCGTATTGAAATCATTTCTTGCTTCCTCAAAGTCTCCTGCTTCCATGTACGCCATTCCACGACGATACAGAGCTTTGACGTGAGCTGGATTTGTGTCCAACACCTGCATGGCACCATCAGAGCTGTATCACTCAACAAGGGCCATGAAAAGACAGGGGGGGGGGGGAGCTCACAAAAAGTCCCCCAGCGAGGTAGATAGGAGAGACTGGAGAGGCTCAAGGTGAAGAAAACAGTGTACAAGATGATTTTCATTTTCATTGGATAATCGATGAGAAACAATTATCAATCAATTAGGGGCAAGAAAACTCCCATATGATTTCAATCCCAAAAACCAAAATCACATCATTCAGACGCTAAAAAAGGAAGAAGAAATTTCAGAGTAAAGTTCATAGTGAGATGGAGAACGAGCCAAGAAGAAGCAGACCAAACGCAGAACCAAGTTACACCCGATGAACCAGACCGAAAGAGGAGCAAATTGCTGCAAATCAATCAATTCATACGAGTAGCCTCCATATTTCAAGTACTGCCCTTTACGTGGTAAAATTTAAAACTATCATGACATATGTGTCACAGCTACAGTCTAGCTCCAAGTCAAATAATTGGGCAAAGGGTTATATGTCAGTTAAGGGCTGCACTTGCACTGATTAAAAAAAAATTCAGACAAGTAAAGTACCTTTTCACATGTTTCGATGGACTTTTTGCATTCTCCCATTTTCAGATAGCAGGCAGCCACATTTAGATGTAAGAGGTTCTTGAAAACATTCAAAAAGAGCAAAGAGTTAATAGAAACAATGGCACTACGAATTAGGAAGTTTGAAGTCTCTTATCAACACCAAAGAACATACTCTTGCATTAGCAAACTCTTTGCCCTCTTCATCATCTTGAGGATGAACATGGTTAAATTCCCGAAGCACCTGCAATGTATAAAACATTGTCATCATAGAGAAAACACAATTTGTGACATGTGAACATAAATGAAAGCTGCTAGTTCTCAGTTTCTCACCGAATATGATTACCAACCATACATACAAGAACCAACTATTTAAGGTATGATGACGCAATAATAAATAAAGATGGTCTGTGTGGTTCAACAGAAAATAAAGTACTAACCTTGTCATACTTTGCCTTTGCAAGTGCATACTTTCCTTCTTTGAAGAGCCTATTACCCTACAATAAACAACAGAATCAGGGTGCCAAATCTCAGAATCAGGGTGCCAAATCTCAATACCCTCCCCCCCCCCCCCCCCCCCGCCCTCCCTAATAAAAGCTTAAAACCATCTACAGAATAAGGCAATTATCATCATCGCAAACAAAAACAATGAAGTGGGAACAGTTAACAAGAGGTGCTATGGTAACAGCATGAGAAAAGCAAAGTCAGACAGTTCAAATATGCCTTTATAAACCCATACCCTGAGCAACGGGGCATGGGTGCATACATTCAAGCACTACCAGCAAAAGGAGTGAAGCTGAGGCAGTAAACCAAAGGCAAGACACAAGCACTACCAACAAACCTACACTAAATGAAAGAATGATGGGCACACAAGTCATGGCTGCCGGTTAGTAGCTAAAAGCCGCAAACATGTGGATTATACAAACAATGCAAACAGAAGCAGAAATTATACGATTGCAACCAAAAGGCAGGCAGATTATGCAGAGCAATGAGAAGCAGCCAAGAATTTCAGATGCAACATCCCTGGCGAAAGCAGACACATTATGAAACGTATGCAGAATAAAACATATGTTTGAATCATACCACTCTTCTGGTTTTCTCTGCATCCTCCATAATGCTCTTGAAATCTAAACCCGTCCAGTCCTGTAATGATTCCAAATACAAAAATGTAACCAAAAGTAAGCAAAACAATAACTTCCTATTAAATCTCATGTGCCACAAAATTTGACAACTATGGTAAAATAGGATGCATGTCATCAAAGATATAAAAAAATCTCAACACAGTTAGTATAAGTTGCAAGTCAAAATGGTGCCAACTCTTTACCTCTCAAGCAATCCCACTGACTCACATATGAGAGATCTAAAAAACCTATGTTCATATAAAATATGTGAAACCAATAAGATAGACGAAGTTATTCAGTAAGAGTTCACTCGCCACTGTCCTTATGCAAGTTCAAGGATAGCCATTCAAAATTCTCTTGCAGAGAATCTGCATGAACTGTACTACAGCCTGTTTATTGGACTTGGAGTGTCCAACAAAGCAAATGTAAGCATTCTGCTTAGCAGCTTCTGGAGTTGCATCAAATCTTTCAAAATGTCTTATGTTGGTTAACTAATCAACTAAAATTGAGTCATTACAACCACATTAATACATAAGTGTTCAGGATGGAGTCATATCTTTACCGAATAGAAGGTTAATGTTCAATTTGATTTGGATCAAATAGAAGGTTAATTTTTTAAAAAAAGAGAAGGTTATTTTTTTTTTCAATCATACGAAATTTTCCAAACTGATATTTGTTGGCATCAATCTCAAGTTCATGCTCAAATCGATATTTATCATGTTAGTTTCTAGTCAAGCAAATATGTTAGGGATCCATAATTCAAGAATGAATCAAACTAGGGACTCTATTTGCTACAAGCCTGCAACTATGAGAACCAGTAAAAGGATATGTTCAGTTTATATTGAAATTGATATTGATATTCTATCGCCAGTACTGTCCACCTTTCACCAGGAATTACATTAAAGCATTATAAATTGCAATTTTTGTCAAGTACCGAAAAAAAATGGAAGTTTAGGCTTTTAGTTACCTTCGCCGTCTCAAAATCAAGGAGCTCAATTTTCCACTGAATATAAGCACCTTCAAGAACATTAGGTGGCCTATATACACAAAGGGAGGAAGCAAACAAAGAATATCAGCACTATTGATTGGGGGGAGTAGGAGCTTGTATGATTGTTCTTACTTCAGAACCAGTAACTAGTGATTAGGGACTTGCCAAACATGCATCTTATGGAATAAAGATTCAAAAATAACCTGGGAAATTTGTCATAAGCATAGTCCGGAGGACATGTCACAAGAGATATTTCTCCAGGCAGCATTAAACGAACACACATTTCAAAACCCTCCGGAACCTACAACCATAAATACAAAATCAAGAGAATGATAGAGCTATAAAACTTTTTTTTGGGGGGAGGGGGGGGGGTGGTGGAAGTGAAACAAAAATGAATTAGGTTGGATGCTTTGCATGATCATCAGAATATTAGATGATTTTCAACCTAATACCACCACTTAAAACATGCAGCATTAAAACCATTAGTGGAAGACGTCTTACCGACCCTTCCCCAGAGCTGAATTCCAAAGGCTGGCCATCATTATCAAGTCTTGTATCATAAAACACAGTATTTTTCTCATCAAGCAGCATTCCCGTATAATGAACACGTAGAAGACTGTCCTGAAGAGGGCAATCCATCGGAAACTCACCTAGTTCATCACAAATCAAAACAGGAAGCATCGGAAACATAGTATTTGTAGCTTGCATGGAAGGAACATGGTGTTAAAGACAAGGAAAAAAACCAGGCATATGAAGGACAAGAATCAATGCTCTATTATTGTCAAGAAGGCTTGTAGACAAATTGATCAAAAATAAACTCCAAGTCACAGAAGATAAAACATCACTATAATATCACATATTGTCATAGCTCAAATTTAGAAAATACTGCACCTCGTCCATCACGGAGGCGACGCTTGATCATGCGTCCATCTCCAAGGACATCACGGACCTGTCATGAAGCAAATGAAGAGTTACATAACTTCACCAGTTCACTTTGGCAGAGCAGCTTTGAAGAAAATTAATGCAATTGCTTTTCTGTAAAACTTTTAACACATCCCCAAGAGCATGTCAGAAAACCCTAAATTGCATAGGTTGGAATTGAGTACACTTTCCTTTTGGAGAATTTAAAGGTTTTAACATCTAATTACTTGCTCTTATATATTAGCGCTGTTTCAGAAGGCAAATCACATTTGACGAGTTAAAAAAATTGTGACAACTTCGCTCGCATTTAGACTAGTTTAGAATGAAACAAATGCAGAAACTAAGCATTTAAGCAAATAGAGAATGATGTCTGCTTTGAGCAGAAAGTACCAACATAAAAAAACAAATGAAACTGCTAATGCTTGAAACACTAAAATCTCATTATTTGTATTCCCATTTCCCCCAGTTTTGTCATGAGAACATTTCCCAGCATAGCTTTAAATATTTCTTATCATGCACAATTGCAGAAGTTAATAGAACTTTTTAATTACTTATAAAAAATTCTTAAGTAATAAATGTATAACTGATTTCTAGAGTCATTACCTGCATTTTCAAATATTAGAAAATGTTGTAAAGACTTTCTCTTAACGGATCATCAAGATATTCTAGTTTCTTTTTAAATGGAATTTCAGGCAACTACCTTGCAATAAAAAACTCAATGGGGGAAAAGCAGAAAACAAGATATGTATCATACTAATGGACGCAATTGAATGTTAACTTTTAAAAAAGAAGGATGACAGCTTCATTGGCAAAGATTTACACTTGAATGAGAAGAGTACTGAGAGATGTAGTACAGAGCGAGAAGTTGGGCAAACCTGAACAAAATGGATAAGCTCTATATCAAAATGAACTTCCTCAAAACCTTCAACATCAGGGAAGAAAGAAGACTGAGTCAAGTATTCGCGAGTCACATAGACCATTGCCCTCTCTCCCCTTGTCATTGTCCCTATTCCCATCTCAAGACCCTTAGGCACCTGTACAAGATTTAATAGATGAGAGAACTACTTGGCATAATTAGCAAGCAAAGTGCTTGATAAATTATTCATAAATCATAATCGATCAAAAAGATTGCAAATGAAATGAAACCCAGATGGGTTAGATTCGCTGACCTCTGACTTTCCCAAAGTAAAAAGAATTGGTTCTCCATCTTTATTTGAGAAGATCTGTTTGCCATCTCCAGTTTGTGCAGAAATCCTGGAATAATATAACCCCGTGTATATCAGATCATGTATTAAATATCCTGGGTAATAATCTGGCAATTTTTCGGGGGCAAAACAAGAGCTCCAAAGCATGAAAAGTTGAAAACTGTCTACCAAGCTTTTACTTCATAAGGAGCCCGAGGTGTTTCCCATCCTTCTCCATCATTAATTACCTGAAACACAAGCAATACAAAGGCTGACGACATGAGCTCAAGGATGTCTCTGAACGCCACCCATAAACACTAACATGTAAGAGTTGTGCCCAATAATTTGGCAAATCACTGATCACCACATGCCAGATTTAGGATCAGTTGCCATCATGTTGCTGTGTGTTCCATCAAAGAGTTCCGAAACCAATAAGGGGCAATCCATGTTACCATGATACCATTGATAAAGTGTAAAACCTCAAAAGATAAGACGGATTCTTTAATAGGAAAGCATTTTTCAAATACAACTAGCAGTCTAGCACAAGTTTACAAAATAGAAAATATGACTGGAACATAAACGAAAAACAAAGTACAAATGAGTGAAACTTTTTACCTTCTTCACTACTCCAAAATCTTGAGCAACAACCTGCATGTTGGACAACAGAAACAGAATGGAATGCTTCAACATCCATATCCATCAAGTTGATTGATGCTAAAACACCTACATCTAAAGATGATTATAAAGACACTCTATAAATTACAGAAATGCAACCATGGTAAATATCTTCTTCATTTTTTTATCAACTGCATTTCTTTCTAAGAAATCTTTATAACATAGTACACCTTTCATAGAATCGTCAAGGATTTGATTTCAATCAAATTCAGGTTTCATTAATTGTTTCATTAAAAAATCATTAATTGTATGCTTAATAGCATCAAGAAATCCATGCTATTCATAATGAGTTATTTCACTGCTGAAATTTTAATACATAATGCTGTGACACAAAGCATTTAAGAGAGTAGCAAAGGTAATGGATGCATCTCTTTATGCAAAATGGCAATACCACAGAACAACAATTTGCAAAACTACGCAACCAAATACACCTGAAACATATCATATTTCCTGAGGCCTATTTCAATATTACTTCCAAAAACCAAAGACTAATAATGCCAGAACACTGATAGTCTTATACTATGTAGGCAGCAGCTTCAGAAAGGGCCTAATTTGAAGATAACATCAAAAGCCACATTTCAATACCTAGATATAAGTATATAACTATATAAGTTTGTTCTAGAATCCTAGATCAACTTCCAGTAAAGTGGAAACTTCAACTGAAAAAAAATTGTTAACGATTGATCTTTATCACCAGCTGTAAACAATCGAATAATAAGGTGTATGCCTTAATGAAAGTAAAGGGCCCACAAGTGCATAACTGATAAACTCACAATTAAAACCATATCATGTACTGACAAAAAGAAGAGAGGTCAAAAGGTAGAGCATAATTTGCCTTTGCTTTTCCAAACTCAATCAACTCAATCTCAAAGTGAAGCTCGTCATCTTTCGGGAAGTTGTCAGGAACAGGAACAGGACAATTGTCCTCACCATAGTGCATCCCAGATTTCATCTTGAACTGCAGGAGAACATATCAAGATAAATACGAAAGAATAAGGAAACATAGGAGTAAAACAAAAAAACAACGAAATAATCAAGCTACAAAACAGTTTAAATAGCAAGCTGTTTATTTTAGAGTCAGGAAAATATCATTTTTTTTACAAGAAATCAACCTAATTTGGCTATAACAGTACTTTATAATGTGTCCGCTCAATAAACAAATAAATTATTGTAAAGTTCAACAAGAGAGTAAATTCAAAGCAACTAAAGCCTTGAAAATTTGCAATTGCATAGTTAACAAAATTTGATTAATACTATTTGCACTAGATAAACGATCAAAATGCAGGACGAGTGATAATACCATGGCCACTTCACCCTTTAGCATGGTAGGAATTCCTTCTAGCAATCCCAATATCAACTTGCTTTTACCCAGAATATGCCTTACTGGAATTCCCTTACCTGTAAATCACAAATATAGATCAAATCTAACACCCGACATATTTGATAAAAGACTCAAGCATCCATTAGAAGAATCATGTGATCGCTCAAGTTTCCAAAGTCGCTTAAAATTCATTTGAACAGATATAACTTCTTTCCTCAAGAGAAGATAAGACTGAGATTTTAAATGCCAAAACCAAGGTGAAGGAAATTCTACTTCATACCAACATCAATTCAAGGTTAAAACTGACCTCCGAATTCCTTTTTGGTTGAATGAACGACTACACCTTCGAGTGTACGAACAGTGCAGTGATACATTACCTGAACAGGAAAATTGGCAACAGCCAAAACACTAAATTTCAAGAAAAGCTATCCATTCCTGATCCAAAAACTACCTATTCAACAATGATGGAAATTAATGATGAACTAACCTGATCGCCATCGGAAGGTTTGGACTCCCCCCCTCCTGGTCTCAGCTCAGCTTTCAGCAATCCACCAGGCACAAGCTTCTTCCTCCTAACCAAGTCATTTCATTTCCAAAATTAAGCTCGAAAGCACAGAACATGAGCAATTTATAGACAAAAAAATCAAACAATTAAAGATTGAGCTTAGGTCATCTGAATTTAGACTAGTGTAAAACCTCTTATCATCTTCGGAGGGTTGCTTCTTCGGAGGAGGAGGTGCATACTCCTCCTCACTCGCCGCCATAGTAGAGTAGTTGAAGACGCTTGCTTTAACAACTGAGCTGATGATATAGCAAGTGCAACAGTGTGGAATCAAGATAGGGAATCGGAGGATTGGAAGCAGTAAAAGGCGGATTTATCATTTATGGACTGATCAAGTGAAGAAACACGGGAAGAGAGATTGCCTTACTCGGGAACCCTAGGAGGAGAAATCAAACTTGCTGAATTCGATTGGCCTCCACCAAATCCAGAATGCGAAGTCGGTGAGTGCGGGCAAGGTGGTGGCCGGCGACGAGAGAGGTTTGAGAGTCCGGTGGAATAAGGCTTTGGGGATGGGTAGGTTTAGGTGAAGAGGATGAACGACAAAAATAAAATAAATAAAATAAATAGGTTGGTTTAGGTGAGAAAATGCAAATTTATACTTTGCAAAAGAATTTGCTGGAATTTATCTTCAATAAATTGTTGAGATGCAAATGGGTTAGAAACTGTTGACTGATTAATAGTTGTGAGTAATACTCGATGATGTTTGGCTTTTTTCCACGTAGTTGTAGGAGCTAAAAAACATATAAAATCCTATTTATTTTTATTAATTTTTTTCATAGTTTAATAGTTATTACTATTAATTTTTTTTCAAAGTTTAACTAATAACTATTAAACTATGAAAAAAAAATTAATTAAAATAAATAAGATTTTATATAGTTTTTAGCTGCTAAAACTACTGCAAAAAAGTCAAAGATCATTTATTTCCGAACTGATGGAGTAAATAATAATATTAAGATCATGTGAAGTTGAAAATTAGCCTATATAATAAACAATTACTCCGTAGTGTGTAATTCTCGTCTCATATTAACACACTATTATAAAATTATATCTATCTAATACAAGGTAATAAATATGAATTAAAATAAGAGAATTAAACTAATAACGATGTGAAATATAAAATAAAAATTAATTTACATATAAATAATTCATTAGAGGAAATTGGGTTAGCAGGCCCAATTTCTTTATCAAATTAATGATATGTCCTCCGATCAGAGAAAATATGGTTATTGTCCATTAGGCGGCTTCTTCTTTTGTCAGTCTTTCTTATGTTTCTCTCGGTTTTTCGTCTGTTTATCGTTTATCAGTAATTGCTGAAATAAGGCAATCATTGAGATGATTAGTGTACTTCTATTGTTATTGTCTCCCGATCATCGTTATCATTGTTTCTTATCATTTAAAAGGTAAGGTTATTTTTTGAAGGAATCTACGGGGGGGGGCGGTGATGTAGATGGGGCGCGTGGCTGAGTTATGGATAAAAGAAGCTGACAAAGTGTTTTATATAGCTGATATTTAGATAATTGAATACTTTACAAGGTGTTTTATGTAGCTAACAAATCTCTTGCGGGCCGACCAGTGTTTGTAACTTATGATATAAATGTCAGTTTATTTTTTGAAGGAATGTGGGGTTTGTGTTTAGAGGGGGCGTGTGGCTGACATGTAAATAAACGAAACTGACAAAGGGTTTTATATACCTGACATTTAGATAAATGAATACTTGACAAGATGATTGATGTAGCTGACAATAGTATTGTGAACCGGCCAGTGTTTGGAATGGATTAAAATATAATATGCTAACAAACTAATACTCCTTTGTCAGCTACCCTGTCATGCCTTCTTGTTTGGAATGGATTAAAATGTATGGTCTTTCTGAATTCTCGATTGCATATTTTTCTTTTTGTAGTTGGCCTTCCACTTCTTTTTTTTTATCAAATGTGGTAAACATCTGATCTGCTTGATTTATATAGGGATTTTTATTTCATCCTCATGTAGCATTGGGTATAGTCTCATAATATGCTAGCTTCCAAGCTTCGATTGTGTAAAAGCTTCCAATGAAGTGTGTTACACCGACTTTGTTGTGTGTTATAGCAGCAAGAGCATGTACGCATGAGATCTTTTATAAGTCAAACACTCTACAAGTGCATGCCATTGCTGACAAATCAAACACTATTGTTGTCCCTTCTCCCACAACTTCAAATTGAAAACTATTCATTTTCTGAACATGCAGGTACCCTCTAGCTGATTTTTGCAATTCTCCAAGAATTTTAACAATAGTTTTGGGCAACCCGTGTGTATTTTTTTCCGCAAGCGCCCTTCTCTCTTGAAACCATTTTGTCAACTTCTCTCTAAGATAGTTTAGCAGGGCAACTATAAGTAATGATTTCTTACCGGTGACCGTAGAATTCAAGCTCTCAACATTGTTGGATGTCATCATATTGTATTTATGCCCTCATGCATGTGCTCTAGACCATCTTTCGAACCCTGCTTCTATCAAATAAGCTGACAAATCTTTGCTGATTTCTATTATCTGAGCAAATTAGTGATTAAAATCACTCATTGTGTAACTTTCTGTTGCGTGTTGGAACAATTCACACAATTGTTTTTTTTTGAAAGTGACATTGATGTTTTCCTTAAGGTGTCATATGCATATGCAGTATATAGCATTGGGTAAACCTCAGAAATTATTTTTGATATGCTTGTGTGCCTGTCTGAGACAAACACCAGGCCATCTGATTGTGGCACTGCCTTTTTTAGCTGCTGGAAAAACCACTTCCATGATTTGTTGTTTTCTTAATCAACAATCCCAAATGCAAGCGGATACATACTCATGTTCGCATCCTAGGCAATTGTACCTAGTAATGTGCCCCATACTTCCTAGTAAGGAATGTTCCATCAACCACAACAACCTATAAAAATGCAAACATTTGATTGTTTTTTATTTTGCTCACAGTGCAAAAAATGATGTTGAATTCATGTAGAATGACACTTAAGTGATATTATGCTGACAATGTAAAAAATTATGCTGAATTCATGTAGAATGGTACTTAAGTGATGATGACATTATATAAACGATGCTCGATGTTGGCAGTATATATTAATGTCATTAAACACATTATATCAATCTTCTTCAAAACATGAAATGCTCGTTGGCATTGCCCGAATGACAGGAATAGATATTTAAATCTGTCAGCATCATCGGTAGAAAACAAAGCAATTGTTCTTGGGTTTTTCTCCGCAATCATGTGGCAGTATGATGGTAATGCATCAAAATTCGACTCTGGTGTTCCTTTTTCCCTCACTTGCGCCAATTGTGCTACTTTCCAGTAAGTGATTGGGATTTTGTGATCTTTCTACATCTTTTCCCTAATCTGTGCTGGATTATATGATCTATCATCATAACAAAGTAATTAGTCTATATTCACATTTGTAAAAATAATCTTGAAAAATTTGATTGTTTTGATGACATGCGTTGATTTTATGAAGTTAGCAATAACATTGTAAGAAGCTTTTCTGCAATGTTTAGATCTAATCTCCCAGCTGCATGTGTGTATTTCATTGTATAATATGACTTCATGGGATTTTGAGTAGAGCTTTTTTTAATGCAATATTCAACCACAGTTGACATCTATGCATTTGGCTCTGAAATACCGCAGAGTAGATTTCTTGATCTCAAACCCAAATATTTCAGTCATTGACATGAGATATAGAGCATCCTTCAGTGCTTGCTTTGATGGAAATATCTTCCCAACATACATTGTCCTGTCAGCTGCTAAGTTATAGCTCTCAAAACTCTCAATTTCAGCATTGTAAGAAATATCTTTCCTCTTCATTGAATTGTAACTTTCCCTCCATATTTTCTAGTCTTCCTCATTGGTATTTGAATCATCATCCTCTCCTTCATTTGGCTTTGTGGTGTTTGTCCCTATGGTGTCAACTGCATTACTTTCTCCATCAAAGTCATCAAATTCATGAAAATGAATAAGACCTTCATCATCCACATGAATATCAACATCATGTCCATAGTAATACTCATAATCCTCCAATGACATATATTCGTTGTCAGCTTTCTTGTTTTCAACAACACATAAGTCTTTGAAATAGTCATCAGATTCAAAAGTCTGCTTTCTTGGTCTTCTGTTTCGGGTATACCGATGTCAGCTTTTGGTTGTATGATAGACTATTCCATCATTCTTTCTTTTAATGACACACAATTCAACAACAAAATTCACTCATTCGAGCTTACTTAATGCCAAAAGAAATCTTGTAAATCGACATCACAACTAACAATAAAAGGTGTTTTAATATCTTGCATGGATGCAAGTGGCTGAATTCGAGATCATAAAGGGTATGATCAATGTTTAATCGGTTGAATACTCTCATAGCCCGTGAACCCAATGTAACTGATTCATCTACTAGGAAACGCTTTGTTATTGTATCACCAACGAAAAATAAGTTGTTGTCAACATTCATCATTTCATCCATTTTCCCCATAAACAACTGTAAGGATGTGGGTTGACATTACCGCTTGATCTGGAAAAAACACAATTTTATAAGCATGTTGGCAATCAACTAAATATGCTGATATATATGTATGATTAGTTCTGACTTCTGATATATATATATGTATGATTAGTTCTGACTTCACACATGATGACAAATAGTGATATATATGTATGATTATATATGTATTCACATATGATGACAAATGTTTATATATGAGATGGTATAAATGCATGAGCCGTGGCTTGAAGAACGAAGCGCTGATGTTGAAGAGAGAGGCCTGAATGAAAGGAGTAGGTTAGGGATGAATAATACAGGCTGAATACAGAGAGAGGAAAGTGCATGGTGCACCTCTTTTTTTTTTAATTAACAAAACCCGGTCCAATTCTAGTCCGGACCGGAAATTCCGGTCTAGTCCCGGGTTTGGACCGGAACCCGAAATCTATTTTTTCTTAAATCGTGGACCAGACCGTAAAACTTACGGTCCGATCCAAGACCGTAATTTTCGGTTTGGTCCCGATCTGATCCAACTTTTGTCCAGCCCTAGGATGCTCAGTTATAAATAGGAATAGGAGAGTAAATAGTAACACTTTTGATGACATAATAAAAAAAATAAGAAGTCAATTGACAAAATGGAAGGCAAACTCATTGTCTCAACAAGGACGAACGATCGTTATCAAATTCAACCTAGCTATAAAGCCAAATTATGTAATGCAAAGTTCTATGTTGTTAACAGATGTTCACAAAGAATTAGACCAAATAAATAGATCATTCTTTTGGAATAAAGACGACAAGTACAAAGTACAAACCACTTTATTGGACAGGACAAAATTTGTAAAGCTAAGAAAAATGGAGGTTTAGGACTACACAAATCGAAGGATATCAATAAAGCATGACAAGTGAAATTATTATAGAAGATCTTGGCAGAACTAGACAACCTCTAGTTTAAAATTATTAGAGAAAATACATGAAAGATCGACCCTCTGGGATTACGAAAAGAAGCCACAAACGTCATGGCTACATACAAAACTCATGAAAATTAAAGATGAATTCATTGATGGACTTATTTGGCAAATTGAAGATGGGAAAACAATACGATTCTCGAAAGATGTATGGATGGAAGGAGGGAAACTCATTGATCAACTACAACGGAATAACACAGTTGATGAAAACGAAAGAGTTCATGACTATTTAGGACTAGATAAGTAGTGGAAAATTGACAAACTAAATCAGGTACTACCTCCTAATACCGTACAAAGGATCCAAAACATCAAGATACCAATGACACACATTAAAGACCGAATCTACTAATGAACCAGTTGACACGGTTGGTTTACAACAACTTTGGACAAGATCACAAGAAACCAGAGGAACCAAGAAAGCGATATTGCTTGGATATGGGAAATCGACAGTCTTCCAAAGGTTAAAAATTTTCTTTGGAAACTTATCATGAATGGAATCCCAAAGAAAGTGAGACTAGCACAAAAGGGAGTTACGATCAGTGGCGAATCCAGGATTTTCATCAAGAGGGGACTAAAAAACACTTATGTAATTTGCGATTCGAGATCAATGTTAATATCAAGAATCAAATTCAGTATAACCATTTTTTTTCTTGCACGTACATAACAAGATACTCACCTTAGCTTGTTGGACTTCTGACCGATTTCAATTTAATTACAAGTAAGGTTATTTTGAGGTTAAGTCAAATTACTTTGTATTTAGAATATTTTTACAATTGAGTTGAAATAATCACAACCAAAATTCTAATCAAATACCATACCTATTCAAATAATCATAACCGAAATTCTAAATTCTTGAATCTAAGATGAGGAAGCTAAGGGTCAATGAAGGGATATTGATTGCTTCTAAAGACTCTTCAAATTCATTTGTTAGCGTTCGAAGAGATTTAGTTTTTCATAAATTGCTCACAATTTAAACTCAGAAGTTTGAGATTTCGTAAAGAGATTGTTTTGATTTGTTTGGTGAATTTTCAATATGCATTTCAATTTTTTACTTGTTTGCGAAACTCAGAAATAATTACCCAAATTACAAATTCAATCCCACAAACCCCAAATTCAATTAAAAAATTTATAAATTGATTCTCAAACCTAATTTCACAAAATTGTTTTCCAAAATCAAAACCCTAAATTCTCAATCCTACCTATAAATTGAATCTCAAATTAAAATTTAGAGCACAAATTGACAAAGTATAATCTATAAGATAAGAATTACTAACCTTTTCAATTCAATCTTCAAGAAATTTGGATTTGGGAATGGGGAATTTGGGACTTACTGTTAGTGGGAGGGGAAAAGTGAAATTAAGAAGGGCTGTTGCACAGTCGTGGGGAGGACTGGAGGAGGAGCCACCGGTGTCGCCGCCACGCCGGAGAAGGGCAACAGCCATCACGCCGGAGAAGGGCAACAGCCATCACGCCGGAGAGGAGCCTGCGGCCGTGCAGTGTCCCGATGCCGAGGAGCAGCGGCTTTTGCTATCGCTGGGGTTAGAGTTGCGTGTCTGTCTGAGGTTCAAAAAAAAAAGAGGGAAATTTGACTGAAAAAAAATGTGCAGCACATGGGACTCGAACCTGGGTTTAATGAATCAATTTAAAATTATTCCTGCCACGCATCCGTGTCTTAACCGCTAAGCCAATCTGTCTTTGTGTTTCTTAGAAAACTTTACTTGTATTTATTACATAAATCACGGATATATAAGAAAATACATATACCCTTTTTATGAGGGGGGGGCTTCACCCACCCCAAGCCCCCCCGTGGATCCGCCTCTGGTTACGGTTCCCCAACCTTGTATATTTTGTAACCAATTTGACAAAGACGCCACTCATCTATTCTCAAACTGCAATTACGTACTCACTACAGTTGCTCTCCAAGATTGATAATACGACAACTAACATTATATGAACCACAAAGAGAAATGACCAAACAATTAGACAAGTTACAAATGACATTTTTGCCCAATTAAATAAAACACAAAAATCGACTTTGGCAACTCTATGGTGGGGAATATGGACCATCAGGAACAAATTGATGTTCAACGATGATGACTTTGTAGATAACAGAAAACAAGAATAATATCTGCAATGACTCATAAGACAACTCAAGGACTCTAAGATCATATTTTGGGAAGATATTACTATAATAAACGTTCGACTACAAAATCCACCCAGAACAAAAAAAACATTTGATAGAAAAAATATGCAGTAGGCAACTTTAAAATTAATTTTGATGGTTCTAGGCATCAAACAAGATCCGTGACAGCAAGTTTTGTCATTCGAGATGCAAACGGTTTGATCTTTTCCTCTAGGAGTTTTAGATGCGACATTGCCTCATCCTTGATGGCTGAAGCACTAGCACTTCATTTCAGTCTTTGACGGCCAAAGAGCTTGACCTCCTATCAGGCACGGAACCAGAAAGAAAATGTGGGATAGGCTGAAATCGTCTTATATATTGAACAAATTTTTAGAAGTTGTTAATATCACATTTACATATATACACACATAAAAAAACTAATAAAGATAAAAAAATATATATACAATGAAGAAATTTTTTAAGACAAAATTTTAAAACTATATATATAGGGTGTGGTTCGGGTGTACACAACCCTTAAAGTGTACCTTGTTCACAAATATTATTCGGTGAAATGTTAAACATTCTACCGAATACTGTTATGTTACAAATTATTCAGTGGAATTGGAATGTTTTCCTCTGAACTGAACGGAAAAAGAAAACATAACAGTATTCGGTAGAATGTTTCACATTTCACTGAATAATGCTTCAAATTTCACCGAATAATATTTCATATTTCACCGAATAATATTTGTGAACAAGGTACACTTTAAGGGATGTGTACAAATGATCCATACACTATATATATATATATATATATATATATATATATATATATATATATATATATATATATATATATATATATATGAAATCTACATGAAATCTACTGATTTACTGAAGACAAATAAAAAGAAAAAGGATTAGGTTTGCTAGGTCGTCCGGAATAATTTTGCTTATCACTGCCTAGTCTGCACCTTTTGTTATTTTCATTGTATAAAGTTGTGGGAAGAGGCCGGGGGAATCGAACTTGTGTGGCCTTCAAAATGTCTTTATTGGAGTTGTTCCGTCAACCAACTAGGCTACACTCTCTTTATGATACAATTTTACTACTAATATCCTATGTTCTAAATTATTGGGGTGGGCTGCAGCAAAGCCCAACCCACCCCTAAATCCGTGCCTGCCTCCTATGCATCAACATCGAGGGGGGATAAACTTACGATCATCAATTCCATCACCGACAAGTGGAAGTGCCTGCGGGAGATCGAGATGATCATCTCGTACGTCAAGTACCTCCTCCGCCTATTTGAGTGGTCGACTTGCAAGCACGCCTTCCATGAACTCAACCAAGTCGCCGACAAGTTGGTTCAGCTTCGACATGCAATGGACCACGACACACTCATGTCTCATCCGAAGCTCCTTTCCCTTATTCGGAAAGATGTCATTGGGTGGTGGTCAGCAGGGTCTCACATTTCCCAAATTCTTACCTTGTATCAACAACAACAACAACAAAAAAGTGGGTCATGATGGGTTATCCATAAGAGCCTTGGAATGCCCAAAAAAAGTCTTGTTCCGATCCCGTATCGCAAAGGAAAAGATCCAACATAATTCTAAAAAAAAATATAAGGTATGTCTCGATCCTGTCCCACTAAAATTACAGTATACGTGATAACCCCAATCTCATCCCGTTTTGTCTCATCCCATACCCGCTCCTAAGAAATATACCTTTGAAAACTCTTGGCCTTTACAAGCTCAAGCGCGACTCTTGGATAGAAATACAATGTGCTCAACAACTTCTAGGAATGATAGTTCCACACTGCACTGAGCCAACACAACGAGTCAGGGATGAATCAAGTGTCCAATGACTAGAAATACACTTATAAACCAAGTCTGTAGCCAAATCCTTCTTAACTTCTACATTTGTAAGGGTTTGCCCAAAAAAAACATCTAAAGTCGAAGGAATTAGTCTGCGAAGTAGTATCTCGTGATGCTTTCCGATACGTTTCGAATAGATTCTGGTTCGAGGTGGGTTAGAACAGTTTAGGTTAATGCCCCTTTGGGTTCCGGCAAATTCCATGATTGAGTTGGATCTTCACGTTTGTGCTTTGAAAACTTATGGGGCACTTCCTGTTATATGGTTTGAAGTATTATTGCAACATGTACACTACAAGACTATATCAGCATTGCCCCAAACTTCAAAGTTAGCACAACTATCAATGCCATGTAGCAAAAAACCAACGATCGTGATCGAAAATATCCGTAAATAGTATCGGGTATCCGAGAAGATTCTCCGGGTTCTGGTGACTGTCCTGCGCCATCAAACTATAAGATGTGTCAAAATGGAGCCCTGTTCTCAACAGCTGTGTGAGTCCTGCTGATGAACTCGTCCACAGACATGGTACCGTTCTCGCCTCCAAACCTTGACCGGACGGTTAGTGTACCAGTCTCGGCTTCCCTGGGACCCACCGCTGCCATAAGCGGGATCCTCTGCTTCTCTGCGTTCCGGATAAGTTTTGGCAAGCGCTCCCCATGGCACAGCTCAGCGCGGATATGGCTGGCTTTCAGCTTTTTGACGACCTCATGGCAGTAGTCGAGCTGTAAAGATTACATGAACCTTAGTAATATAATCAGAATCCAGCTATTAGAATTCGAATCAAAATACAAGGAAAAATATGCACCTGAGTGTCTGTGACTGGGAGAACTCGAACTTGAACCGGAGAAAGCCACAAGGGGAAGTCCCCAGCATAATGCTCTATGAGGACGCCAAAGAATCGTTCCAAGGAGCCGAAAATAGCTCTATGGATCATTATTGGTCGTTTCTTATCCGAGTTTGAATCTACATAAGTGATATCGAAGCGCTCTGGCAGATTGAAATCAACCTGTGTGCATTTACAATGGAAGTTACCAGTGGATGTTATTAGACGATACAGGAAATTTTATAGCATGGCTAAATCTGTTTATATGCAAGATAGGAATGTGCATTAATGATCTTTCAGAAGCTGACCTGAACTGTTGAGCATTGCCACTTCCTTCCAAGTGCATCTTCAATTTTCAAGTCAATCTTTGGCCCATAAAAGGCACCACCGCCTTCGTCGACTTCATAGCTCCATCCTTTATCATCCAAGGCATCTTTAAGGGCAGAGGTAGCTTTCTCCCATATGTCATCGCCTCCCACAGATTTCTCAGGTCTTGTGGAGAGGTTTACTTCATACTGATCAAATCCAAACTGCAGTAGAATTCGTTCTGTAAGGTCGAGCACCCCCCTGATTTCATCCTTGATTTGATCTTCCAAACAAAAAATGTGGGCATCATCCTGAAAAGATGCACAAAAGCGGATTACTTTTATCGGCCAGTTAAATAAAGCATAGATGACTTTTCCATTCTCCGCCAAGAAAGAAGATGTAAAGTAAAATGTTTCCAGTCTATCCTAAATATTTCACATGAAAAGTAAAATGTTCCAAAACTTCCATACCTGTGTGAAACCTCTGACACGGAAGAGGCCATGTAAGCTTCCAGATAACTCGTATCTATATACTGTTCCTAGCTCTGCAACCCTAACTGGAAAATCCCGATAGGAGTGCATCTTCCTTTGGTAAAGCAAAATGTGGTAAGGGCAATTCATTGGCCGAAGCTGGTATAGTTCATCCTCGACACCCATTGGGACAAACATATTCTCCTTATAGAAGTCCAAATGACCACTTACTTTCCAAAGATCTGCCTTTGCCACGTGTGGAGTGTAAATCAGGTCATATCCATGTTCTATATGTATCTTCTTCCATGTATCTTCAATGATGTTCCTCACAGTAGCACCCTTTGGATGCCAGAATACCAGTCCCCCACCAGCTTCTTCCTGATGTCAAAAACAAGAATTTTTAATGAAATATCCATCAAATGCAAACATAAATTGGTTCTATTTGAGTGCGTCTATTGAAGTTTAAAAAGCCATTAATCTTTGCCATTTTGCAAGACTTATTGACAAAAAATATGACTTTTTCAAGTTTCAATAGATGATTATGTTTAACAAGTATTTTTAAGTTTGAACTCTTATCACATAATAGGATTTTCCTGCTGCTCTAAGCATCCATGTATCATTCCTAGACTCCCAGACTGAGAACACAAATATCCAAATAATGGAAGTGAGTGTTATAAATAAGCATCCATACATGAAGCATGTCATTTCCTTTTTCCTAGTATAATGTACCGACATATATAAGTTACCACTCAAGGCATTATTCCACATGACTTATAAAGTTTGCATAAATTGCCAACTTTTATGCTTTGATCTACATGGAAACAACTTTTAAGTTCAAACATTTTTCAAACTGCCATCTCTTGATATGAATGGCCTGCATTTTCTGACTGTCTGCTAACCGTTTCCATAATTTTATAATTCTTATACTTGTCATGTTCAACATGAGTAGTATGCTACTAGCGAGATTACCTGTATAGAAAACAGGTCAAGATCTTGGCCAAGACGCCTATGATCCCTGCGTTTGGCTTCTTCTTTGAAATGAATGTATGCTTTTAGTTGTTCCTCATTCTCCCATGCTGTCCCGTAAATCCGTTGTAGCATTGGTCTTTTTTCATCTCCTCTCCAGTATGCACCAGCCACAGATTCAAGTTCAACAGCCTTTCCAGTAATTTTTCCAGTAGTGTCAACATGAGGACCAGCACAGAGGTCCCACCACTGATCCCCTGAACATAAAAGCAATTGCGAAAATGAAAATAGACTATGAGAAATAAATTCAAATTTCTTAACCAGAACCAAATTGTCATAACACACAGATTGAGCAGCATACAAAATAAGTAAAAATTATGCAGCTTCTCAGACATCGTCAAACACCCTTTTACAAACAAGTAAAGAAGGGATAATTAGAAAAAAAAAAAAAAAACCTTATCAAGGTTACACTCAAATACCAGTAGCTTATATTTGAGGAGGCAGTGGTTCAAAAAGAGAAAAAAAAAAAGGGGGAAATCTGAGCAGGCCACAGATCCATGAAAGCCAATCTTGTAATCACTGATAAACATAAGGTTTGCATAGAAAAGATTCCAAAGGAAAAAAAAAAGATGTATTGAAGTAAAAAAGAAAAGAAACGCATGAACCAGCCTGCCGAAGCAAGATGCATTGCAAGTTTGCAACATATGCAACAGCACATTGGATATGATCACTTCAACATATCACATAACGCAACAATGCATGTTCACAGCGCTCTAGATAAGAACGTGTAGAAGTACATTACCTGTAGGCTAGGATCACTCTTTAAGTAAGTAGTTGTTTTTTAATTCCTTTATCAGGAAAAAATAGTAGACAGTCATGTTAAAAGATTAGCATTATAAATGGAATAACAGGAACAGAAATAGCAAGAACTAGCATCATCGGGAAATTGACACTGAAAAGGGCTTTAACATATAAATGTAGAAAGAGAGAATCACTTGAAACAGAGAATAGCTAAAGAGTCAAATTTTATGTGCGTTCGAAAGAAAAATAACAAATACTTTAACAGCATTAGATATTTGGACAATGGGCACATTTGATGACTACGTAAGTAGACTCCTTCTTACCAATATGATAGATTGTAATAGGCTCTTCCTTTATACTTTCTAAGATCTCCAGTTTGTAAGGCTCGTTCAGAGCTTGTATTCTCTTCTGGGCTTCCTCTCTGGAAACTTCTTCTCTGATTAACGGTAGATTTCGACTAATTATGCGATCCTACAGATGATATAAGACTGAAAGCATGAGATAGTGAAACCTCACAAATCTACTAAAATTCTATCTACAGCAGAATAATAATGAAAGGCAAGATAGTAACTAACCATCTCCTTCTTAATCCTCTTCAAATCTCTATCAGTCAAAGGTTCCATATCAAAATCATAATAAAACCCATTTTCTATCCAAGGTCCTATAGTTACTTTGGCATTAGGGAAGAGCTTTTGAACAGCCATTGCCATCACATGTGCACACTGCAAAAGACATAACAATATTACTTTCCGAGAAAATATCGGTTTCAAGCACTTCACAAAGTCCTTTGTAGATCAAACAGAAATGAAAGAATTATGCAGGCATGAAAACTTGTATTACACAAGCAACCCAATGTACTATGATCAGGAAAAAAAAAAATGAATCTAGAACTAATGCAATCATCTCACAGCTCCAGAGTCAAGACTACCAGAAATTGAATAAAAGTTTGCTACACTGAGCATAAACTCGAATTAACAGGCCGAAACACTGTCAGAAGATTCAGAACTTGGAATTGGAACTGGAGAGGTAAATTATGATATTTCACGAATCAGTTCTATTCGACAGTTAATCAACATTGATAAATGACGGTAGTTCATTCCTAATCGTGTTCCGAATCTCTCCCTCAAAACGCCCCTTCGAGCCAATTGTAACAAATTCTCACAATTGCACACAAATCACAACCAGAAAAAGGATGATGAAGCATCGAAAATGAGAATCAGAAATCGAAAGATCAGCATACAGTGTGACGAATCCGGAGGAGATTCTCCGACGAATGGTTCGTCGGAAGCACAACTTTGCCGCCTTTACCGGACAAATCCTCTGATTTCGTCTCCTCTTCGACATCGCTGACCACAGTCCCCACAGCTGAGGTGCAGAAATCGCTCTTCTTCTCCAATTTAGAGAGCGCGCTCAATTCACGGCTCAAACCCCTTCCTCTTCCGGGAGGAGTGGACGAGAAGAAGACCTTGAAAGAAGAAGTAGAGGAAGTAGAAGGCGTTAGTTTCGAGAGGAAGCGGACGTAGCCGCGAGAGAAGAGAGAGATAGAAGTGGCCATGGTAGTCATCCTTTGGATGGCGGCCATGGCTGTGCTCCGGAGTTGGTGTGAGCTCGTGGTGGTGGTGGTGGTCGCTTGGTAACAGCGGATATCCTATCGGGTCGGAAAACCCGAATCCACCCCTTCCACCTAGAGTTGGCAAAATCTGACTCGACCCGAGAAACCTGACCGACACCCCCGAATCCGAACACGATTGAAACCCGAAAATCTAGAGTCATCCGTAACCCGAAACCGAACCCGACCCAAACCTGACCCGACTCGAAATAGACCCGAACACAGATAAACCCGACCCGACCCAAACCCGACTCGACTCTTAACCCGACCCAACCCGATCCGACTTGAAATGGTTGTTTAACATCAACATTTTAATGCTGGAATGTTAAGTTTTTTTTTAACACAAGCTTAGAGTATCTCCAAAAGCTCCTCTAAAAAATCTCTAAAATAGAGAACTAAATAGCAAAATCTCTAAATTAAGCGCGTGTTTGGCAATTGAGGGTTTAGAGCATGAGCAACCATGAGTTTTACTCACCTTAAGGTTGCTAAAAGGTAAACCCATGGTTGTGAGTTTTAACTTTAAGGTAAGAGAATGATGTAAGAGGTAAGAGAATGAGTTTTTTTTTTAATCAAAAAGTAAATGGAAAGATATAAGAGCATATGCAATGGAGAGCCTTTGTGCCCTTAGCCATGTCACCTCATTAAGAAAAACAATAAAATAAGGTAATAGTGTAAGGGCCCGGGAGTTGGGGCGCTTAAATAAGAGCCCGGAGAGTAGAGGCCCTTAACGGGTCTGTCCAATCTCTGTCTGCCATGTGACAGTGCCCATAAAATACCCAATTGAAAAATTATTTTTAGCCATTTTCTATAAATAAAAATAAATAAAAAATTTATTTTCAATTGTAAATTAATTTTCTCTACCTATAGACACCCATTTTGCATATGTTTTTGTAAAAAAAAAATATGAGCAACAAGTAAGTTAAGGGCCCGGGTTGGGGCTCTCCAATGAAGCTGCAAATAAGTAAAAGTTAGGTAAGAGTTCTTAAGCTGACGTGACAGTGAAAAAGTAAGTTAATGGCTCGGGAAGAGTCCCTCCAATGCACATGCTCTAATGGTACACATAATAAAGGGAAAGAAAAAATGAAAATAAATTTGAAAATGGGTAAGAGGTTTCCTCATGGTTGTACAACAAACCTTTAAGGTAGAAAAAGTGAAAATAAATTTAAACAAAAAAATAAATGAGGTGTAAAATTAGGATAAGAAGAGAGAAAAGAAAATGGGTAAGATGTTTACCCATGGTTGATGATGGTCTTATAGGGGTTGGGTATTTTTTAGGAGGTGGAGTTTATTTCGTTTATTATAGAGGTGTGGGAGGTGGAGATTTTTTTAAAAAAATAACCTTGTAAAAAGGATGATTGATGTTTGGTGGGTATAAGGTTTGTAAGGCCGTGTTTGGCACTAGCTTATGGGAGATGGGAGGGGATGGGAGGAGTTGAAAAAAAAACCATCTCCTGGGGTTGGTGTTTGGGAGAAGATGGATGGAGATGGCGACCGGAGGTGGATGTGGTTGGGAGGAGATGAAATTCACTCGAAAAAAAATCTCCAGGAGGGGAGATCTTTGGAGATGGTAGTAGCTGATCCCTATATGAAGGCCGGTTTTGCCCTTTTCTGCTCCATCCGAGTGAACAGCCGCCGTCACTGTGAAGAACGCTCTCTCGCCATTGAAGGTAAGCTCTCCCTCCTCTCCTTCAAATTTCGATGACATCCTCTCCTCTTCCGTCATCGACCTTCAATGTGGAAGGACATTGAGGGACGGCGGCCGTAATCGACGGAGGAGGATGTGTCGGCTGCGTCCTATGGTTCCCGAAAAGGGGGGCCGTCTTCCCCACAAGCGGGAATCGACGGACGCTGAGCCCAAATCCTCCATTGATGAGGACGGATTTCGCAGTTGAAAGCTTAATCCTTGATTATTGAAGGAAGCCCCCTTTGAAATCGCCCCCCTTTCGCCATGGGACTGATTCCCCTCTCCTCAAAACCCCTCTTATCTGCAGTTGATTATTCAGAAAAAGCCCTTTGGAAAGGGTAATCCTTCAAAGTTGCGAGAAACCCCATTTTTCAAATCTTCCCCCTGTCGACATTGCATAGCTTCTTTGCCGTTGATTCCATATGAAAATAGAGCCTTTGTGTACTCAGTGTGAAACCTCAGTGTAGATCCACTTTGAGCCTTCAATACTCATGAAATACTTGAATGGGAGCCACTCCATCTTCCATTTTCGTTCGTTTATTGGTTTTACAACGAAGAACACATGTATGACAGATGTACACTGCTGTACAAAACAGATGTACACTGATGTACCAATGTATGACAGATACAAGTTGGTTGAATGTTTTCAGTAATCGTCGTACACTGATGTAAACACACAGACACAGATTTAAGACTGTTATCAAGCACAAAATTAGTCATTTACTTGTTTTGAATATTTGATTGGAGATCCCTAACCGTTTACGTGTCGTTCAAATCGTCTGTTATGTCACATAGTACATATAGACAGAGCTTTTGGTGTTTGTATTACATGATGATGTGATGATTCCATAACCTTGGAGATGGTACTAATGTTGTCATATGTTTTGGTGGCACATAGTCAATAATGTTGACATATGTTTTGGTGACCATGTCATTGTCCATATGTGTGCTCCTAACCTTGTCCTCATATGTGTTTGGTGTAGGAATTCTACTTACGAGCATGGGTTCATCATCTGGAAGCTGGCCAAGCGGATGTCCGGAGAAATACCCGTGGATAGGAGGGGAGGAGAGGATCCCTCCGTGGTATGAGCAGGTAATATGTTATTTCAATGCATTCCACCAACAAGGGGTAAGAGGGGTTGTTACTTGTGCTTCCTTCTATCTAGTTGTTTTACTTTGAAGTGAAGTAATAAAGCAAAAACAAAAAACTCTAGGCTTCCTCCACACCAAACCAGGAAAGCTGTCCAAAACAATTGAAGATTAATAGCAAAAAATTGCAGGCAACGACTACTGTAAAGTAGTAGGTAATGGCTGCTACCTAGGCCCTATGGGGCTGTATTTTTTTTCTCTCTTGTCCTAAAGCAGGGCTGTCCAATGAACGTCGGAGGCCCTGTGCTAACCTTACAACAGGATAGTACGTACTACATACTAGGCTTGAGTTTTTTTTTTGTTGATGAAATCCACTAGTAAAATGACAATGACATAACACAGATCATGAAACCTTAAGGTCAATTCAAACCAGCAAAATACACACGAATTTGTCATATGAGTAATGAAAGTGTGCTTGAATTTCATATCTCCAAATGAAGGCAAATATAAAGAAGCTCATCATTCCATGGATCAAGAACATTAGTACCATATTTTGCTATTAATCATCCTTCTATATAGTTGTGCTTCCTGATGTTATGTCAATGCATTCCTTCTATATAGTTGACTGCAGCATATATGGAATTGAATTGTAGCCAAATGTTTTGTCCTTGCAGGAGATGCAGGATTACGGTGAAGAAAGCTCAAACAATCGACGCCAGGACCTCGAGAATCGCCCACCCTTTGAGGAGATTCCGCAGCCGCCTGAGGACCCTCGTATTCAACAGCTAGAAGACATTGCAATGGAGCTGACGACCCGATTGTACACTGCGGAGGCCATTGCCCAGCGGAATGGAGAGGAGCTGACGAGGGTCAACGAGCTGAACAATGAACTAGCTGAATGCGTGTCTTCGCTTTCCACCTATGCGTGCAAGGTGTGGGCGGACCTGGTGGCCACCAAGGGCAGAGAGGAGCGTAACAAGTGGATGTTCTTGCTGATGAGCGTCATTGCCATTGGCGCCCTCTCCAAGAAGTAGACCTTGCTTTCGAAAGCGAAGCTTTTGTGTAAAGGGGTGCGTCTGTAGACGTTGTATCGTACACCCCTGTATGTATGTATCGTTGGACATGTAGACAGCTTTGTGACTTCTTTCTGCAGTCCCCTAACTAGCAGGTTTTTGGATGTCCGTAGGGGAACTGCAATGGGGCGAGGCAGGTATTCCGCCCCGTTGTGTGTGCAGCCCGTTTTGTAGCTTATGGCTGCATACATAGGTAACGAAAACTTGTAGGCTAACCTATGCCTCTGTTGACAGGCATGTATGTATTCCCTTCGGCTGTTTGTATATGACTCTATGGTCGTGATGGCAATGAAGTTGTGTAGTCCATGTTTCCGATATCGAACTGTCTGACCATTTTAGGATGAAATCTACAGAACAAGCAAAACACTTGATTACAAAGTCGACCCCATGAACTACAAACACCCCCCAGACATTACAGAATCTAATAAAAACACCCCCCAAGCAAAACACACATACTATGAATGACATACACCCATCCGGCCACAATGGTTAGCCACTATCGCCTTGATCGCATGTCATTCCATATTTGCCTTGCGATCTCGTCACGAAGTTGTTGCATTCCTTTCGGCTGTACCTCCTCGTCATCGCTTGATGATGACTCGACCTCCTCATCATCGTCGTCTTCATCGACGTCGGCAACAACATTCTGTGGGTCAGAAGGCTCCACGTAGGGGCCAGAATTGGACTCGTCTACAGGCGGATCAAGTTCCCCGACAGATCGTCTAATGAAGTTATGCAGTGCGAAGCATGCGATGATAATGTCGACTTGCTTGTCCACCGGATATTTATGCATCGGTTTCGTAATCTTCCACATACTCTTGAAGATCCCAAAAGACCTTTCGACGGACCCCCGAAGAGACGAATGTCGTTGGTTGAAGGCCTCCTTCTCGTTGTCGCACACTGCCAGGACATTGAACGTCGTGATCCCCTTGCGGCCCTTGTAAGGCATCTGCTCCTCACGTGGTATACAAGCTTCGATGTGCGTCCCATCAAGCGCACCGATGCACCCCTATAGCGTCAGTGGTATAGGTCAGACAGTAGACGGAAAACCTGAAGGCATCCACAGTGTACTGCCACATAGCGTACCTTGAAATACCGACTGTAGCGACTGTCTTCCATGATTTGCTTTGGAACCTCGGTGAAGTTAGGGTCTACGGGCTTCAGGACGTCGCGAGCAAGTCTATCCCATCCGTTGTTTCTCCCTACCAGCGCGTCCAAGACGTCAGTTATGGCTTCGCTTATTGTCGATGTCGATCGCTGAAAACGCTCACACGAGTCCCGGAGCGAGACACCCCATGCCATGGTGTTCACGAAGATCGCTACCTTCTCCATCAATGACATGTTGAAAGTCCCCCGCAACCTGTACCGGTGGTGGAGAATGGAGCAGAGGTTTGTGAACACATGCTTCGGCATACGGAAAACCCGTACCGCCCGGAGGTCTGTTTCGTGAGCTAGGATGTCTTTTACCCACCGATCACCCGTGTACTCCGAAATGTAGCAGGGCACTTTGTGCACGTGCTTGTAGTAGTGCGTTGCATTCTCAACTGCATCCAGATGGACAATGAGCTGCATGAACACCGCATTCTTGTGGCATTGCCGACGCCGCCGCGAACGCCTAGCCTCAGAGGTTTCTTCATCCATGCGCTAGTAGCTGCAAGGGGTCACAGATGAGTGTCGTACCGATGAGAAGACACACCCATATCACATACAGAATGCACATACAGACATGTCAAATAAAACACATTTGCAATCTGTCATAGAACATACACACTCTTAGATGTCATACAACAACCAAGAATCCATAATGAAAACACATAATCCACAACAATCGAAAATAGACACAAACACATGCATAACTACAAGACAATCAGAGGAACACAAACAGGGTCTTTGCAAAGAAATAAGGGGTCCTTCCGGTAGACATAATCCACAACAATCGAAAATAGACACAAACACATGCATAACTACAAGACAATCAGAGGAACACAAACAGGGTCTTTACAAAGAAATAAGGGGTCCTTCCGGTAGGTAGGGGATAAACACCCTGGTTGTAACTGTGGAAAACTTAAATGATGTTTGCGACACAAGTGGTGTTGTGTTATTCCTCGATGACTCAACCGTCCTCGTAGTCCGTATCTAGATGTCCCCTCCGCTCTTACGGAAATGGTACTTCAGCCACGCCACTCGGACCTTGTTGCTACGCTTGCAGGCGAGGAACATCCTTGCCCGTTCAGGGTTGATCAACGCTTCCATTGCGAAGCACAACAACGGTCTCTCATCTTCAAGCAGGCCATCTGCTACCAACTCGTCAAGCACCTCCATCACCTTTGACTCACGATCAACTGAAGTCTTTGAAACCTCGTCCTCGGCAGTCACGTAGGCGAGCAACTTCTCACTAGTCTCCTGCACGACCTCCATGTGCCTTTGGTACAATGCCGACCTGGACGACTATCTAGCACTCCGTCGTTTGACGGATTGAGAACCAGATGACCCAGAGGCTCGCTTTCCGGACCTCGCTGGTAAGGTGCTAGCTCCAGGTGTGGTTGTGGGGGGTGGTGGCACAGGCGGCACAGAGACACCTTGGGTGCTCCTCCGAACCATGTCCGGAAAGCGGGACAAACCAAATCCGTTAATGTTTTCATCGTCCCCCCGAGGTCAAACTCAGCGCGGTCTCGAAGGTGGGTGGGATTGCTGTCATCGCAGACAGTCGATAGCGGAATAGGTGTGTCCGAAGGATCCATTGACGGAGCCACGCAATGCTGGCCCGTAGCCACCGTCCCTCCGAAAATCTGATCCCACGCGTCTTCAATGTCGGGAGGCACACCCTTCTTCCGTAGTTTCCGAAAATCTTCCTTCTCCTATAACATGAATATATAAATTGTTTATTTCATACGACAATCTTACGCACACGACCTTCGTGTCACAACAAATATGGTCAGACGCACAACACCACGAAAGCACATAACTTACTTGACATTTTCTCTCCCACCATTCGTCGGTTGCGTTGATGTACCCTCTCTCGTAGTCCCAACCCAAGCCGGTCTCTCCGTGTTTCAAATATTTCCAATCCTTCCATTTCTCCTTCATTCCCGCGAACTTGTTCTTAAGCGTGTTGGGACCACACTTCTGACCAGTCATTTCCTCAAATTGAGTTGTTAACAACACCCAGCTGAACCCTGATCTCTGCAGTATTTACGCTGATACGCGATAAGGAGGTCCAAGAATAGCTTCAACATAGTGTGCGTCCATATCAATGATTTTTCCTTGTTGGCCTTATTAGGCTTCTCCTTCAATGGTGGTTTGCTTGTGGACGCCATAGACACTGGATGACATCGAAAATGATATTGTCGGGACCCCATAATTCAAACATATAACGACAATCAAGGAACACATACTAATGAGAACAAATACGACAATCCCTACAATGTACAGTTGTCATAACCCACATCACCCCTCGAACCTCCAAGTTATTTTGGCACAACAACAAGTATTGATTCATGTTATGTTCATTAGTCATAATGTGGGTGAGTATTAATGTTATTTCTCTTCAAACATAAATGTAGTCATCATCATGCTCTATAACAGGTGAACCGGAAAGTTTTTAAACATACATGAAGCAATGATAGCAATATCTAAAAAATTCATCTTCTCCTCCCACTCTATTTGATACGTTGCTACACTGAGATCTCCACTTATGTACCTACGGCTTGCTTCTATAAATCACAGTTTCACAACAACTAGTGACACAGATGGATTCAATCACAACAAACACAGATTCACAACACCAACTGACACAGTCAGAGGCAACACAAATTGAAACAATTTCACACCAAACACAGTGTCTATACATCTGCAATTCACCTAGTGTTCACAATCACAGCAAGAATTCCCTTAACCATTTCACTGTGAAACCCACATCCCCTATTGTCGACCATGCGCTAGTCCAATTCCCCTAATAGCTTGACACCCCCCAACCAATTCCTCCAAATTATGCAATTGCTACCAGTGTATCCTCCCTCCCCTACGACCAATCCCCCATTCTCAGTCGAACCCTAACTTCGTCACTTGACCTAACCGAATCGTACATTCAATTACAAGTCGATTCGCCGTCGGAGGTCACATACGACGGCGTCCACGTGGTTAATACGGTTCATACGGAGGGATAAGGAAGTAAGGTCACATACCCGGTTGCTGTCGCAGCTCACCGTCGACTGTGGTAGCTCGGTATGCAGATGCGACTGAAGAGGAGGATGTCGCGGGTTGCTCGTCCAGCTGGTTCTGTAGCTTCGCTATTGCCGGCATCCACCTTCTATCCTCTACGGTGGTGGTGTTCACCAGTGGGAGGAGCTTCCACCTTCGTCACTCGCCCTTGGCGCTGCTGCAGATCCGGGAACGGAGATTCACTTTCTCTACCACCGACATCACTGGGAATCGAAGGGGCCATTTGTTTACTTTCCGAGGGGTAAAATGGTCTATTCATTTACAAATCATCTATTACCATCTCCTATACACCAAACACAAAAACGAGATTTTTTGTCAAAAAAATCTCCATCTACTTTAATCTCATTAATCTACAAAAAAAATCTCCATCTACTTACATCTACCACCATCTCAAATAATCTCCAAAACAACATCTACTGTCAAACACGGCCTAAGTGGGTATTGTGGATGAAAAGTCAAAAATACCCTTCAGATACGAAAAGGAGCAGGGGCAAAAGTGTACAAATTTCCATAACCTGATTAAATAACCTCCCAAAGCTACCCCTCCCAACTTCCAAAACCAGAAAAAATAAGCTCCACTTCCAATTCCATAAACTCAAGCCAAAGTTGCTTCCATACATGGAGCTTTAGAGCTTATTTTTTTTCAAAACTCCATAACCCCCCAAACCCCCACCTTAACCTCCAGCCAAGCACGCGCTAAACCACGGATGAGGTTATTGAATGTCGAATTTTCGATTATGACTTTTTTGAAAATCGACTCACAGTCGATGAGGCGATGAGTCACTAAGTGTATTTAATGAGTCAAAATTACATATCCGAGTTTTCAACCGAGTCAAAATCATTTATTTTAAGTAAATTACATATTCAAGTATTCAACCGAGTCAAAATGAACCTAATTATCCAAACGGGTCAAATATGATTCAACCGAAAACTCAAACAAACTATACCCACTTTGATTCGAAACTCAAATGAGACTGACCCGTCTCTTGACCCGAAACCCGAATGAACCCGACCCGCTTCGACCCGAACCCGAATGGACATGACCCGATTTAACTGAAACCCGACCAATTTAAAATTCATTATGATCGAACCCGACTCAAAACCGACCCGACTAGTACCTGACTATAAATTTTACCCAAACTGACCTGATCCGACCCGACCAAGTCTGACCCGAACCCAACCCGAACGACCGAATTGCCAGCTCTAGTTCCACCCCTAATACTTATAAATCCAAAAGCAACTCCTTTGTTAAAATTTATACCACGTGTCTATACCTGAGCAACCCTAAGAATTCAAATCTGCGTCCCACGTTCTCTCAATCCCAACTGTTTCTTCACATTAGAAATTGAAATGGGTTTCTCTTCCACGTTCGTCATCGGAATTGATTAGAGACTATCGTTGTGGAGGTGGTGCCAGATCGGTGCGCGGTCGGAGGGTGATTGGTGGGCGGCGACGCAGTTGGTGAGGCCTGGAGGTGGCATAGGAGGTTGAGTTGGAGGAGGTGACTCGGTCGGGGACGGCGGAATCGATGACTAATGGCGGGCGGCGACATAGACGGTTAGGGTTGGAGGTGGCAATTTACTCACCTAGCCCACGTTCTCTTCCCATCACAAAAGAGTTAATGGCTCCTTCCCTCCTCTCAATCATCATCCTATGGTCGATTTTGGGAGCGAGTTCACAATATTCGACATCGAGATCTGTTTTGGTTGTAGTAGTGGTGGCGTTGCCGATTCCATGGCTCATTGGGAGGGTCTCACTCTTACTGCCAAATCTAAGAGTAAGGAGACATAAATCAAAAGGATTTGATGAATTTGGGTTTAGGAATTCGATTCAGGATGGATCTATTTTGGAAGAAGGGGTTGGTCGGGGATGCCGATGGTGACGAGGGTGTTGGAGCCGGAGAGCAAAGGGATCGACGTTGGATTGACAAGCAGTTCCCGTTCTTGTGATTTTCTGATTCGATTTTGATCCGGAACGATTGAGCATATATGCGATGAACTGGTCACAATCATCAAGTGAGTTCATGGCCCTTCTTCTTTTTTTTTTACTTTTTTTATGAATCCAAAGGGAATTTTAAGGTTTAGTGAAGTTGAATTGCAAATGGGGTCAGTGTGAAAATTTTTACAGTGGATAAAGAATTAGTATTAAACTGTTTGCAGTAGATGTCTTGATTATCCAATCTAGTAAAGAATGTATGAGCCCGAAATTTTATACCAATCTAAAGGATTAGGAGTTGGAACAATTATCTTTTTTTTTCAAAGTAGTTTGAAGTTTGATTTTGTTTTTAGCTTGGATGGGTACCTATGTTGATTTGGCGTTGCTTGCTTGGATTTGAATTTGAATCCTTTAGGGAAGTGTTTTTTTTTAGGTTTGTGATTTTTTTTATATATAATCTAACAAATAGAAGTATTTTGTTGATACATGCTTTAAGTGGAACTGATTGTGTTAAAGGAAATCAATTTTCTGCGGGATGAGCATCAAATTCATGTCCTGTACTCACTACATCTTAAACAAGATTACAATTGTACAATACCCTATATTGGAATAAAGGATTGGGAGTTGGAACAATTATGTTAATTTAAGTGTGGGTAAGCATTTACAGGTTTATAATCCTTTTGTAATTTGGTGTTTAATTATTTAGGCAGTTGTCTTTGTTTTGAACTTTCATATGTCAACCTGAATCATTTATTAGATAACACTTATGTTAATAAAATTAGTACATCAATTATAAAATTAAAAAAATCAGTACATCTTGGTAAGTCATTAGTAGTTATTATACTGTAAATTGCTCTTTGATGCTTAAATACAACAAAAGCAAGTGTATTAATAGGTTAGACTTTAAGAGAAGATGCATATTTATCTCAACCCTGACTGGTTTTACCTTGACTTTTGTGTTGTAGAATTGCATTTGTCTCTGTCTCAATTGGAGAAATATTTAAAATGTATGAATGTTTGTGCAGAATGGGTCGTATGTTTTTGTGCCCTCGAAGCAAGCTCTTTGTCGTGCTTATGGACTCACAAGACCCGTGACAGCCAACTTCGCATTGAAAAGCGAACACAAAATACACAATGCACGTCCTAGAGTCTCGCCCGAGTTCGTCGCAACTGTAGTCTGGGAGATCGAGCCACCCCGACGGCTCAAGTTCGGTGAGACCGAATATGCTGCTATAGATGCAAATTTTAGGACTTTTCAAAAGTTCCCTTGAACAATAAGTTTTGCCCAAACAGAATAGAAAATTCGGTCTTTCAGGTCATACTACTGATTGCGTGCCTTCAAATATAGGGAAGTTATTGCGAACTTTGGAATTTCAAACCCGTTAAAACCTTAATATCTTGATTGTTTCAGACTAGGTCCTTTCATATAAGATTGAGGTAATAAGAAAGATATATATATATATATATATATATATATATATATATATATATATATATATATATATATATGGCGAATCTTTCTTGAACAATTCATTGAACATTCATTTATGCCCAATTTATTTGAATTAATCTTATCGATGTTTTATACTCATACTATGAAAATAACTAAAGTCGTAATTAGAATAATAACACACATCATAAACGTTTGCAGATAATTTCATACGAGTGACATAACATACAATATGACTTTGAAAATATTAAAATAAAAAATCGGCATTTGAAGGTGATAGTGTTATTGGATTCCAATGAAAATAAACATAGCCTTAAAACAACTTATACTACACACAACATTGATATTTTCAGTCTATTTAATAAGCTGACATTGAAATAAAATAGGCTTAATTTAGTGATTGTCCAAAAAAATAAACATAATTAAGTAAATGCCCACTTTTTAAAGAAATTAAGTAAGAGGGATTGTTAGTAAGTAACCCACATTTCCAAAAGGTTTGCAAGGTTAACCCAACCCGAAAAAAATGTGTTAAAACCGGATAGTAATGTCCAAGGGAGTGCCGGTTGCAAGTTAGTGAGGGGGATGAATAGCCTTCCAGAAGTCGACAGTTGGACGGATTGAGAGAGAGGGAGCAGGTGAAAAAGCAACAGAGGAGAGAGAGAGCACTGAGAGAGGAGTGAAAAAAAAAGAAAAAGTAAAGACAAAGTGAGAAAAACAGAGAGGGAAAGAGAGAGCTGAGTGAAAAAGTAATAGGAAAGTTGCAGATGAGAGAGATCAGTGAGAGAGGACAGAAGAGAGAGAGAGAGAGAGCAGGTGAAAAAGCAACAAGAAAGCTGCAGAGGAGAGAGAGATCGGTGAGAGAGGAGTGAAAAAAAAATAAAGTTGCAGAGGAGAGAGAGAGAGAGATCAGTGAGGATAGGACAGAGAGAGATGGAAGAGTCATCTCTCCTCTGCGACTTTATTGTTGCTGTTTCACTTCGAAGAAGAAGCAATTGGGCGGGGGTTTATTTGCAGGTTGATGGGTAAGCAGTTAGTTTTAACTGGACACCCAATGCAAAACGACATGACACATATTGGAATCGACTGGACAAGATTTATCGGAGAAACAGATTCACCATCGACTTCAGATAGAAAATGGGTAAGTTTGCTTTCGATAAAGGTTATGCGAGAAATGTCTCCCTCAAATCTGAAGCAAATTTACCCATTTTCTGTCTGAAGTCGATGGTGAATCTGTTTCTCCGATAACTCATGTCCAGTCGATTCCAATATGTGTCATGTCGTTTTACTTTGAGTGTCCAGTTAAAACTAATTGCTTACATGTCAACCTGCAAATAAACCCCCACCCAATTGCTTCTTTTTCGATGGTTTTTATCCGAAACTTAAGATTTAATTCAAATTATATTAATGCCCCCTCACTGTCACTCTTCCATCTTCTCTATCCTATCCTCACTAATCTCTCTCTCTCCTCTACAACTTTACTTTTCTTTTTCACTTCTCTCTCTCTCCTGTCCTCTCTCTCCTCTGCAGACTTTCTCTTGCTTTCTCTCTCTCTCTCTCTCTGATTTTTTATCGAAAGCAAACTTACCCATTTTCTATCCGAAGTCGATGGTGAATCTGTTTCTCCGATAACTCTTGTCCAGTCGGTTTCAATAGGTGGCATGTCGTTTTGCTTTAGGTGTCCAGTTAAAACTAACTGCTTACATGTCAACCTGCAAATAAATCCCCACTCAATTGCTTCTTCTTCGATGGTTTTTATCCGAAACTTAAGATTTAATTCAAATTATATTAATGCCCCCTCATTGTCACTCTTCCATTTCTCTCTGTCCTATCATCACTAATCTCTCTCTCTCTCCTCTGCAACTTTACTTTTCTTTTTCACTCCTCTCTCTCCTGTCCTCTCTCTCCTCTACAACTTTTCTTTTATTTTTCACTTCTCTCTCTCTCTCCTGTCCTCTCTCTCCTCTGCAACTTTACTTTTCTTTTTCACTCCTCTCTCTCTCATGTCCTCTCTCTCCTCTGCAGACTTTCTCTTGCTTTCTCTCTCTGATTTTTTTATCGAAAGAAAACTTACCCATTATCTATCCGAAGTCGATGGTGAATCTATTTCTCCGATAACTCTTGTCCAGTCGGTTCCAATAGGTGACATGTCGTTTTGCTTTTGGTTTCCAGTTAAAACTAACTGCTTACACGTCAAACTGCAAATAAACCCCAACCCACTTGCTTCTTCTTCGATGGTTTTTCTCAGAAACTTAATATTTAATTCAAATTATATTAATGCTTCGATGGATTTTCTCTAAAACTTAAGATTTAATTAAAATTATATTAATTCCCCCTTACCATCACTCTCCCCCCCTCTATCTCTGTCTCTGTCTTATCCCTTCTGTCCTCTCTCTTTTTACCGCCTGGGCTTAGGGGGGAGGGCGACACTAGAACCAGGGAAACATTGAACAACACGCAAGACAGGAAACAACCATAGGGTGTCCAGTAGGAAATCATTGGGTGTCCAGTAGAGTACCAAAGGGTGTCCAGTAATAAACCATAGAGTGAAAAGTTGCTATATTGTTCATTCTTCAATAAAAAAAACAAAGCAGTTCACCAAGCCTCTGCGAGAGCTCCTCCACTTCGATTCCACCTCCTCTACTCCAAATCCGGCCTCCACTCGCCTTGAATTGACCTGGAAAAGCCATCACAACGAAGGTGAAGGACGAAGGCACCACAGCGGTGCTCCGGCGGCGATTCACACCAGCGGCGCAAGACAAATTCACACCAGCGGGAGAGAGATATAAGACAGAGAAATCAAAGAATAAATAAGCTCTTCAATGGAGCTCTTTGATGGAGAGAGGTGGAGAGAGGCATAGAGAGAAAGGGTTTTGGATGGGTGACGAGATCATGTCCTCTCTCTCCCCATCCACACGTCTCACTCTCTCTCCTCCATAAATGCAGCCGGTCTCTCCCTCTATTGTAACCGGTTGGGGTGCAAATTTTTAAGGGGTTGGGGGTTAGTTTTTGCAATTAATGTGGATAGGGGATAGGGGGTGCAAACCCAACCGGGTAATTGGGTTATTTTTGCAAATGGGCTATTAAGTAATTGTCCATAGTTGACAGACATGCTTTCTAATGCCTGTTTCACATGCATGGTATGAAATATCTATTTGTGCTATTCAATTTTACATAGCGTAATTTAGGATAGTTGACTATTTGGTCAAGAGAGAATCATAAAATAAGTAGAGTGTAGAGAACTCATATATAACAATTATTATATATTTACCAAAGATATATTGTGATACATTTTTAATGGTGTGGAATATATTATGACGAGTAAAATAATGTTTCAATATTAAATACAATACGAATAAAAAATCAAAATGTAAAAACATTTAAAAATAAATCGTCTATTGTATGTCAATTTGGAATACTTGAATTCCCATGAAAATACACACTGCCTTAAAATGAGAAAAACATACATCATTCATTTTATTTAGCTTTATTCACAAGCATGGTGTGAAATATATTATGGCGATGAAAGTTAGGTTTCGATATTAAATACAATAGGAATAACAAATACCAAAAATAAAAAAAAACTCTAAAAAGAATATTCATTAAAGGGAGAAATGGAGTAATTGAGCTCCGATTAAAATACACACGACCTTAAAACGAGTAAAAATATAAATCATTCATTTTCTGGAACCCATTTTGCAAGCATGGTGTTAAAATATTATGGTTATGAAAATTGATTTTCCATATTAAATATAATGGGAAAAAACCAAAAATATTCGATACTCAACCCATCATATATTTAAGATTGGAGCTTTGACAAGGGTTCTAAGATATTTTCATTGGAATATTTTTTGGACAAAAATATTTAGATAGTAATGCATAAATTGTTTACTCCATCGATGAAATATGTGAAATTGAAGATTATAAATTATTGATCAAATTTCCTCATCAGATATTGGTGTTATTCAAGTGAAATAGAAGATAATAAATTGTGGTTTGATGGGTTTAATCATTGCCCATGAGATGTTCGATGAAATGTATCTAAGTATTTAATATTTCAAATATGGAATTGTATTTAAAATTAATTTTTAAAGTGGGTCGTATTGAAATTGATTTATAATTTAGATTAATTTGAGAGGTATAACGTATTGTTTTAATGTTTTGGCCTCTTAGGCTTTATACACTAAAACATAGAGTAGCTTTTTCTAATTAAGGGTCTAAGACATTATAAAAACACACACTAAATACCATTTTTTTATTCTTTAACTATATAAGGTTTATACATTTAAACTTAAGGTATCTTTATCAAATCGGTTTATAATTTAGACCAATTTAAAGGTGTAGCATGATGTGTAATAGATAAAGTATCATAGAGGGTCCAAACTCAATTTTATTAAGCCAAAAACTATAAGGTTTCTTTTATTTACCTTCAATTAGGATGGATGTTAGAAGAAACGTGGATGTGACTGATTTAATATTCTTTGTCAAATTTGAAGTATCGATCAACTCAAGAAAAGAAAATTTCAAAGAACAACATCACAAGAATCATGGGTAATATGTTAGTAGAAATTGACATGTCGGATATTTTATTTAAACGTCAAATTCGAGTGAAAATATTATGAAAAAAACCGAACAGGGTTCAAGAAAAGAACTAGTTACCTTTCAGTTCAATTCGTTGCCTTATTTTTATTTTTTTAATAAATGGAAGAATTTGAGACACCAGTATGTCTGGTAAATCGAGAAGCCGTAAATAAATGGCAAACAAATCAGTCACCATGTAGAAACGACACCACAAAACGACAACAACAATCAAGAGGAAATACAAACACTCAACGATAGTAGTGGCACAAATGGTAGAGTGAGAACACGTTGACAAAAAATAGCACCGCTAGAAACAGATCAATAGGACACACTTGTATGGGAACCTAGTTCATGGTTTCAATAGGATACACGCAGGAGGCGAGAAGCTATGAAACCCTGCTCTCGACGCTTTTAGGCGTCGAAATAGGTTCCAACATCAATACACGTCGAAAATGACAGTTGACCATTCGTGACATAAAATTATCGACGCTTTCTTAATGCGTCGAAATTGATTTTTTTTCGACGTTTTACACTACTAGAAAAACGCTATATAGCCTCGAAGTGTTTGGCTACCAATTATTTCGAGGGTACCATTGTAGCCAATACCCTCGAATTTGGGCTCGAAAAATTATTTAGAGGCTAAATACCATTGAAAAATAGCCTCGGAATAAAATTCGAGGGCACTTTTTTGAAGCTATTGCCAAGCGAGGTTAGCAATGAAGTTGTTAGAGGGTACACTCGAGGCTAATTTTGAGGCCATATAGGGTCGAATATTTTTTGGAGGGTAGAGTTGAGGGTGTAACAACTCATTATATATTACGAGGCTAATTTCGATGGTAAGTTTGATCCTAAATAGTTACGATTTTTATGGGGGCTAACAATGTGGCTAAATAACCTCATATTATATATTCGAGGGTATATTTGTAGGCGTATAACTTCGAAACAATTGAATTTTCTTTGAGGGCAAGATTGAGAGCAAAGTTGTTTCCCATACTTAATGCATTAAATACCCCAACTACCTATTTTTTTTTATCAACTAAAATGTACAGGGTTCATCAATTTTCACTCTCATACACTTTTCTTTCTCTCATGCACAACTTTCAAATATCTCTACCTACCTTCCATTTTGTGTGCTTTCTTAGATTCGATCAAGAGTTTTGTAGTATTTGATCTTCATTTCTTGTAAGTATGATCATTTTGATAATTATTTTCTTATTTTCATACAAGTTACATGGTGGAAAAACAAGAAAATCTATATGATTTAGAAACCGTAAAAGAGATAGCTTGAAAATATAGTCATATAGTATGCAAATATTAACCTCGGACATGCCCTCGAGTTCATAATTTCGAGGTTAAACTATTATGATTACCCTCTTCAATACTCTCGAATTATTATTTTTGAGGGTAAGCGAGTACATGAACCCTTCCCCAATAGCAACAATATTATGGTTTCGAGGACAAATTTGATGCTACATATAACCTCCAATTATCCTTTTGAGGCCCGAAAAATCCGAAAAGGCTAATAGATATTTGCTTGCAACCCTTTTATTGATGAGCTCCTATTGTTGTGGAAGAAAGGCGTCATAACATATGATGCCTATGCAAAGGAAAATTTTAGGATGCATGTAGTTCTTTTATGGACAGTGAATGACTTTCCAGCATATGAGATGTTATCGGATGGAATACTGTTGGAAAATTTGCATGTCCTTACTGTATGGAACTCACACAAGCCTTTCAACTTGAATATGGATGAAAGTTTTCATGGTTTGGCTGTCACAGATGTTTCTAATTCCTAGCATATCATCCATTCAGGAGGGATCAAAATAAATTTTACAAAGCGCGTACTAAGACTCAAAGCTCATCCTCCATATTTGTATAGCCACCAGATTTGGTAGAATTGATAATGAGTATCCTCAAATTTCAATTTTCAATCATCCAGGCTACCTAAGTGGAAAGAAAAGGATTTTATGGATGAACGATGAAAAAGAGTTGCATGTATCACATACATACATTTTGCTAAATTGTAGGTGTAACTATTGATCAATTACTTGCAAATCTTTTTAAGGAGTTAAAAACTATATAAAATAATATATTTTTTAAGGAGTTAAAAACTATATAAAATAATATATTTTTTATTATTTTTTTACATAATTATATACTTATCACTAGTTATTAGTAATATATATAAGACTATGTAAAAAAGTTAATAAAAAATATTATTTTATATAGTTTTCAATTTTCTTAAAATACGTGTTTAAAGTCAATAGATTTATATTTTCAAACGGAATGAGTAATTTGGATAACAAATATTATTTTGTCAATTTTTGGAACAAAAATAAAAGAAGACTTAAATTTATTTCTCATCCACGTCAGCTATCCGTGCCAAATGCTTACCATCAGTCCGGAGCCATTGATTTGCACCTTTTTATTAAATCTAAACCGTTGATTTACTTTCCTACTCATCACCTCCTTTATCAAAAGATCAACAGTAGGCAGTAGCCCAACACTGTACTCCAAGCCAAATTACTTGTAAAAACCTAAATCCCTCCCAGTTTCTTCCTTCAACCTCTCGCCCCCTTCTGTAAAACACTTATGGCTTGTTCCTTCATCCCCTACAAACCAACCTTTCTCCCCATTAATACACAAACTCTCTCAAATCGTTAAGATCTAGCGTTGGATCACATCAGAGTTAGCGGACAATCGCCTATTTCTTCAGATCTGGCGCTGGCTCTTCAGAGTCGAAGGACAATCGACTATTTAGTGAGATCCAGCGTTGTAGCTCAATCATCCCATCATATTCGCCATTGATAAAGCATTTTCTAGTGCTGCCTAAGAAACGCTTATTGTGTGTAATTTATGTATTTGTGGTGAAAGTCTGAACTGTTTTTTTTTTGTTAGGTAAACTGAAAGTGTGAATTGATATTTTAATAATTTATGTTGAATCTATATGGGTTTTTGTTCAGTGATTTATGTTGTAAATAGATTATTTTGATGGCATTGGCAGGGAGTTGCAAAGCTTTGAAAGGATCTAGTAAAGCACCCATCAACACATGATTTGCAACTCATCAGTGGATTGTTCTACAACATGGAGAAGAAGCATATGTAGTTATCATTGGATCTAATCTAGTACTTGGATGGGATTTTTTTTTATTTGAGCAAACTTGGATGAGTTAAATCTCTTGTACTTATTTTTAACCATCTGTAGACACTAGACATTGATGATTAAATTTATTTCATTTACATATTCTAGAATTTAGTATGCCACGGTTATGGTTGAACTAGCATTTTGTGTATGATTTAATTATGAAATTTATGTTTCTTTTAACATTCAATATTTATGTTTGTTTATTGTTGTTATTTAAAGTAAAATTTATGTTTTATTAATGCATAAATTGAAGAATAAAAAAGAATTTGATGCTAATGAATTTAAACTCAAATTTGACTACAAAATTTATAAAATTTAACTAGAAGTTTTGGAAGCAAAATATTAAATTTAACCTCCAAATTGACTATGACTATAAAATGAGTTGACAAAATGTCTTCAAAAACATATTACCCCTGAAAATACCCTCGAATTCGACCCCAAATACAATTTGAGGTGTAAAGGAGGGAGGTTAAATGTGGTCTCGAATATTAACCTCAAAATATTTTTTTCGAGGCTACGATAGTCTCCAAATATTTTGAAGGTTATTTTCGTGGTTAAATTGGAGGTTATTATACTCTCGCATTTGCACTTAAATTATTTTGAGGCCATGAATCGATACTATTTAGCCTCGAAATTTTTACCCTCGAAAATACCTACCAATTGCATTTGAAGGTAATAGCAAGGCTAAATAGCACCAAATTTAGTTTCGAAATAGTTCGATACTAATCATCTCGAAATTACCCTCGAAATTATTTGGAGGCTATGTTACTCTCGAAAAAAAAATTCGAGGGTACTATTCGAGGTCACATTTAACCTCCCTCCTCTATGCCTCGAAATGTGTTTTGAGGTCGAATTCGAGGGCATTTTAGAGGGTAATATATTTTCGAGGCTAATGTTGAGGCTATGTTCAAGGTTAGCTTCGAGAGTATAGAAGCGTTTTCTAGTAGTGTTATGGCGTCAAGAATGACCATTAAAATCGTCGAAAATGGTCCATTTTTCCTATAGTATTCTCTTTATATATTTTACTAATATCAATCACAACCCGTCATATAAAACTCTATGTATCTATTTTAATACACCTATATAGATAATATAGACAGATTATATTTTAGTCTTCAAAACTAAGGTGGTTGCAACGTTCCACTAAAATGAATGTTGGAAAAAAAAGAAAGAAAGAAATTTGTTCCACAAAAATTGGATTGGAATAACAAATATTGAATAGAATTCAACAGTCAAACCAAAACTTCAGCTGATCAATTGGCGAGTGAGTGATGGATGATAAATTAACAATTCTTGGCCGTGCTAAAAACAAGTGGAAAAATTGGCAAATTCTAAAATTAAACCCAACCGATTTCAGCCACTACTCACTGTATAAATACACCTCGCATTTCTCAATCCCATCATCATCACAACAAATAAATTAAGTATCAATTCAATTCATCCCCAATTAGGGAAAATAAAAAAAAAACAAAAAAAAACCATGGAAAGAAAATCTAGTTTTATTCCCTTGTTAGTGCTTCTTTTCCAAGCATTTGTATTTTTCTCGACCTCGGACGCTCAGGGCGCACCGGGTGCCGCTCCAGCCGCGGCAGCAGGTGCGGCACCCGGTGGAGCACCAGGTGCTGCACCCGGAGGAGCACCTGGCGGTACCATTGACATCACCACGCTCGGCGCAAAAGCCGGTGGCGATGCTACTGATGTAAGTAAATACATATACAAGCATACATATATACATATATGCATTAATGTACACTGAATTGAATTGAATTGAATCGAATTAAAGGCTATGAAGAAAGCGTGGGAACAAGCGTGCGGGAGCACATCGCCGTCGAAGATTGTGGTGCCCAAGGGAAATTACAGTTTGGGAATGGTGGATTTGGTTGGGCCGTGCAAAGCCCCGATCTGCATCGAGATCTCGGGGAACTTTGAGGCCCCCAAGGATGTGAGCCAGTTCAAGGGCCAGGACCCGACATGGGTCATGATCGAGAAGGTGGACGCCTTGACCATCAAGGCCTTGGACGGCGGCGGTGTTTTCGACGGCAACGGTGAGGATGGATGGAAGAACAACAACTGCGAGAAGACCAACGTTTGCGGATCCCTTCCTTACAATTTTAGGTTCTTCTTTGTGAACGATACATTGATCGATGGCATCACCTCATTAGACAGCAAGATGTTCCACATGAACTTGATCAACGTCTACAACCTAACATTGCAAAATGTGAAGATCATAGCCCCTGAAGACGCACGAAACACCGACGGCATCCATCTCGGTCGGTGTAACAATGTCAGGATAATCGACACCTCCATTGGGACCGGAGACGACTGCATATCGATCGGCGATGGAACCAAGAACCTGACCGTCGAGGGGGTACATTGCGGCCCAGGCCACGGGATCAGCGTCGGAAGCCTTGGGAGGTACGACAACGAGGAGTCCGTCGAAGACATCAGCATTACCAACTGCTCCTTCAAGAACACCCAAAACGGAGTCAGGATCAAGAGTTGGCTCAACTCCAAACCCTGCTCCGCCAGCAAGTTGCACTTTAAGGACATCACCATGGACAACGTCACCTTCCCGATCCTCGTCGACCAGGCCTATTGCCCTGCCGCCCATTGCGACGCCTCCGTACGTACATTAACTATTACTTGTACAACAAGCTAACTAGCTAGGACGTACTGGTCATACATACTTACCTACCTATCTATCTATTTGGATGAATGCAGGTGCCGTCGAAGGTGAAGATTAGCGACGTTTTCTTCACAAACATCAAAGGAACCGCGAACGACCCATCGGTGATGAGGTTCGTATGCAGTCACGGAGCGCCGTGCGAGAACATCCATCTCGAAGACATCGACCTAAAGTACACCGGACCGTTGGGGCCGCCAGTGTCGGAGTGTTGCAACGTTAAGCCCGCCGTCACAGGCACCGTCAGCCCATCGGCTTGCGCTGCGCAAACTTCGGAAGAAAATGCTGCGAATCATATTACGGCCCATGGCCCCGCCACCGCCGCTGCCGCCGCCTCCGCCTCTCGCTAAATATCGATTCCCAACTATGGTGCATTATACAGGGCGTCCCTTAGGTAGAGCCCCAATACTTTAGAATTGCAGATCGAGCTAAGGCTTTTTCTGTGTGTGTTTGAGGTCGAGCTTATAATTAGTTATCTTATATGTGGATTCACGATCCAACCTTAAGGTTTTGTTTTAATTAACGTGATATGTACTAGCAGCTAGATCGATACATAACTGCTGAATATATATATATATATAAATATATATTTTGCATTAATTCTTTTGTTAATTATATGGTGTGAGATGCTCCATTTTTACGTTGATCGAAGTTTTTTTTTTAAATAAAACAACAAAAGAAGAAAAATTAAACCGGCCTCTAGATTTTGCATTAAAAAACTCCCAAAGAGCACCTCTCCCTCAATAATATTGAATTAATCAGAAACAAATAATTTGATAAGCGAAATATCATGTGGATGGTTTTTTTTATAAAATTATTTGTCACCCTTTTTCAAAAAAAAAAAATCTAAATTTGATATTAAATGGATTTTTGAAAAAAAGAAGAAGATTACGCACCTTCTATTTTTGATACTCCATATTTGGAAAGACCCTTAGAAAGTCGTTAAAAAATATTTTTGATCGTTTTTAACTCTTTGATGGAACTTTTTGTTTCTAAACAGCTTATATTCGTCTTGTGTTGCGGAAAATTAGCAATATAGCAAACATATTTATCTTTCTATGTCATACAACCACTATTCTCGATCCTATTCACATTTAACTAAAAAATAAAAATGGAAGAAAAAGAAAAAAAAACAATATAAAACGCAGTTTCAACACATAATATAATTTCAAAAGATAAAAAAATAAATTTTATTTTTTTACCCTAAACTGCATGTTTCCCAACCATCCATATATATCCAGAAGCTCTGATTCTTCAATTGTAGCATCCTCTTCGAACTTGGACTTCATCAATTGGCGACGAGGGCACAGATGAGGCGCATTTACAAAGGGCTCGGTTCATCAGCGAGGGTGGAGCTAGTTTAACGCCATCAAGTCTCGATGGCCTCGTTATCACCGCACTATAAGAAAAAGTGAAAAACCACTTTGGACGACATAATAATTGATCACCCTAACCCATTATTTCGTCGCCCAAAAGGAAATGTGATGAAGTGCGTTGTCATGAGTTCGTCGCCGTCTATCAATCGCCTTAAGTTTTAAGTGACAAAACTCTTTTTCCATCGATTGTATTACATGGCTACGTACCTATTAAAATTGGAAATTTTTATTTAGGGTTTAGATATAATGAATTTGATATATGATTATGGGTATATTATGAATATATATGTTGGGCGGCAAATGATAGTTTCGTCGCACCATACAAAGGCTTTGTGTGACAAAGAAGAGTTTTTTTTAATTTTTTCCTGTGACCTTATACAATAAGGTTGGGCCTCAATTATGGTAGTGTCGCATATGCCTTCATTTGAGGGAAAAAACACATTTTTGGAGAACAAAAGCCTTCAATTAATTTGACAAATGTGTAACCAATATCCTTGCTCTAGTGGTAAGTACCCCTTGCAAGAGATCAAGGGTTCAAATTCCATTATTTACACAATTTGTGTAAGGGTGCTCAAGCCTTCATTCAGTGGCGGATCTACGGGGGGCTCGGGGTGGCTGAAGCCCCCCCATCCGGAAAAAGAAGGTATATATATTTTTTATACATCAGCTTTTTTTGTAATATATTTAAGTTAAGTAGGGAAGTATCACAAAGATGATTTGGCTCGGTGGTTAGGACATGGAAGGAATGTAATGCGGATCAAACAGTCTCAGGTTCGAATCCATATTACCACACCTTTTTGTATCTTTTTTTTTTTGAAACTTCAGAAACCCTCTTTTTTTTAACGCAGACAGCAAACATAAGCAGCGGTAACTCACTCACACACAGAGCGAAAGCGAAACCCCCGTGTCCCGAGCCGGCCGCCGCCGCCGCCAACGCCACCTCCAGCCGACCCTGCCACCGGTGCACCGCGCACCGCCGCAACACAACCCTCTTTTGGTCTTTTGTCTCCCGCAGTCTAGAGAGTCGAAGTGGTTCAATCTTCACTGTTCAATATTTTTTAGTTAGTTTTCTTCCGCTTCTTTTGAATTTGATTCTTTTTTAATTTCAATTGATTGAGTTCAAAATCAATTTAGATTAGAATTTGTTGATTTGAGAATCAATATGAGGGAAATTTTAATTAGGGTTTGTGATTTGTGAGAAATAAATTTGTGGTTTGTGGTTGTGGTGAGAAATAAATTTGTGAATTTGTTATTTGTGATTTGGAATTGTGGTTTGTGATTGTGGTTGTGAGAAATGAATTTGTGAATTTGTGATATGAAATCGTGGTTTGTGGATTAATTGAGATGAGAAACAATTTAGACTAGAATTTTTGGATTTGAGAATCAATTTGGGGGAAATTTCAATTAGAGTTTGTGATTTGTGAGAAATAGATTTGTGGTTTGTGATTTGAAATTAAATTGTGGTTTGTGGTTGTGGTGAGAAATAAATTTGTGAATGCGATTTGTGGTTTATGAATTTATGAATTTGTGGTTTGTGATTTGAAATCGTGATTTGTGGATTAGTTGGGATGAGAATCAATTTAGATTAGAATTAATTTGTGCATTTGAGAATCAATTTTGGTAAATTTCGATTAGAATTTGTGATTTTGCTAATAAATTTGTGGATTTAAGTAACAATTTGGGGTAAATTTGTGGATTTGATAATCAAATTGCATTGTGGATTGAGAGTAGGGAGTTTTAAGTTGAATTTTATATATTTATAGAGTTGGTTTGAATGATTTATTGGATTTGGGGAAATAGCATTAGTTATAATGACTCATTTGATTCATATGGAAAAAAATCTTGTTTAATAAGGAGCATCGATCCTATCTCCCTATGTATTTTTCAGCCCCCCTCTGTTAAAAATCCCGGATCCGCCACTGCCTTCATTGGTTTGGATATATGATTCCTTTGCAGGCTAGGGTTCGGACCCGTGGGTGATTAGTCGATAACATCGGAACCCCCACGTTACAAAAAAAAAGAGACAAATGTGTAATTGTTGCAAAAGCCTCCTAATAGGGTGACAATTATAATTTTCGTCACAAAAAACCTTCAATTAGCTAGGGACACGTTTTAGTTGCCCAAAACCTTCACTTATGGCGACAGAACATGTTTTTTGTTGCACCAAGCCTTTCCTTTAATGCAACGAAAGTGTCATTTTCACACAATGTATGGATATATGGCCAAACTATCTGTTGCACCGGGTAAAAATTTGTGTGACTATTTTCAATGTTTATTGCCAAAATAAAACTTAACAGTGACAATTTTTTTAACTTGTGGCCAATGCATGAGGGGTGACAAAAACAAACTTACATCGCCATATGGTGTTATATATTGTGCGATGGTCCGATGGAATATGGTTTGTCATGCATTTTTTATATTTGGCGACGGAAATTTTAATGTCGCCCTAGAATTTTTATTTCATTGCCCAAGCCATGTTTTCTTGTAGTGCCGGGATGACATGGAAGGTGAATGAGAGCAAAAGGGATGGTCAGAAATCGCGAGGGAGAGCAAGAGGGTGGAACTCACATGGACCGATGGACGACATTTACTTGTGGTGAGGGGCCTCTGACTCCTCCGGATCTAGATGACAGAGTTGCAATACGACCATTGATGGCTGCCCGCGAAGGAATTGAGAGCAAGAGAGCACCAGAGATGTGGATATCTAGGGGCGCGAGACAACTCTCTCTAAGGAAATGGAGGGATGTCGAAGAGGGGAATGAGAGGAGAGGAGGGCGAGAATGAGAAACCGTCGGGAAAGCGGCTTCAAGGGAGCTCGAGTCTAACGAAAGGGAGAGATGAAGCGGCCAGAGAGGAAAGAGGCAGCCGAGAGAGATCACACGATTTAGATTCACTCATGAATTTGATTAATTCGCGTGTACAAAAGTGAATTACAAATCCGCGTCTCAAATTAATTAGCAATAATTAATTAGTAACACACAACACTAATTAATTAGAAAAAGTATGTACACATATAGAAATTTTAACATGAACTTTTAAAATTTAATTTTCGGCATTTTCACTTGTTAAAAAAATATTTTTTAGTGTAAGTTAATTTCTCACCAAGCGCCTCATCAAATGAATAGCGTTGTAGTTGACCTTTCTAGGATAAAATTGAACTGATTCTTGGATACAGTAACCAGCCTTCTCATCCGCCGGTCAATAACTATCTCCCATATTTTCATTGTGTGGCTAAAGAGTTTAATGTCTCTATAGTTATTGCATTGTTGTACATCGCTCTTGTTCTTGTATAGTGAGATTAACTTGCTAAGTCTCCATTCCTGTGGCATCCTTGCAGTTCTGAGAATAACGGAGAATTGTGTGAGCTCGATTATCTGTTTTTCAAAAGCTTGTTATAGGCTCATTTTAAGCTCGTTTTGAGCTTGTTTTAAATAAACTCGTTTAAGCATGTACTAACTACTAATGCCATCTATAAACCTGTTTTGAGCTAGTTTTAAGCTCATTTTATGTAAACATATTAATACATGCAAGCTTGGCTCACATATATAAAACAAGTTATATGAGCAGCTCATATAAAGCTCGAACTCGGCTTGAGCTCGTGACGAGCTCGAAATCTTGCTCATACTCATTCGTTTTAAAATATAAAAGAGCCCGGCCAAGCCGAGCTAGTTTATACGAGTCGATCCCGAGCCAAGGCCTGAGTAGCTAGCTCGGCTTACATAACACCGGCCCCTAGTGACAAAACTGACAATTAAGGTTTCCTTAGCACTAGAAAATACAAATTGATCATTGCAAGACTACGTTTTCATTGAAGAACAAAATCTAGCTTTAAAGGTAATCAAAAACTAATAAATCAGGGCAATTCGATCAATAGTATCGCAATGTCTCACACATAGCACATATAAAATGCAAAGACAATTCCATCCACTGTATTGCACTTACACATCGATTAATTTAACTCTATTACTTCAATAAATAAAAAAATAGGTTCGGATCACCAGACTACATAGTTATTATAATCAATGCCACTACTAATACCTACGTACTTATTCTAACCGCATTTAATTTGAATCATCTCCTCACTAATTAAATAATTATAAGCTCGACCTCAAAAAAAAAAAGCCTTGACTCGTTCATCTGCAATTCTAAAAGTATTGGGCGCTAACTAAGGGACGCCCTATAATGACCATAGCTAGGAATCGAGACTTAGCGGGAGGCAGAGGCAGAGGCGACGGAGGCGGTGGCGGTGGCGGGGCCATGGGCCGTAATATGATTCGCAGCATTTTCTTCCGAAGTTTGCGCAGCGCAAGCCGATGGGCTGACGGTGCCTGTGACGGCGGGCTTAACGTTGCAACACTCCGACACTGGCGGTCCCAACGGTCCGGTGTACTTTAGGTCGATGTCTTCGAGATGGATGTTCTCGCACGGCTCTCCGTGACTGCATACGAACCTCATCACCGATGGGTCGTTCGCGGTTCCTTTGATGTTTGTGAAGAAAACGTCGCTAATCTTCACCTTCGACGGCACCTGCATTCATCCAAATAGATAGATAGGTAGGTAAGTATGTATGACCAGTACGTCCTAGCTAGTTAGCTTGTTGTACAAGTAATAGTTAATGTACGTACAGAGGCGTCGCAATGGGCGGCGGGGCAATAGGCCTGGTCGACGAGGATCGGGAAGGTGACGTTGTCCATGGTGATGTCCTTAAAGTGCAACTTGCTGGCGGAGCAGGGTTTGGAGTTGAGCCAACTCTTGATCCTGACTCCGTTTTGGGTGTTCTTGAAGGAGCAGTTGGTAATGCTGATGTCTTCGACGGACTCCTCGTTGTCGTACCTCCCAAGGCTTCCGACGCTGATCCCGTGGCCTGGGCCGCAATGTACCCCCTCGACGGTCAGGTTCTTGGTTCCATCGCCGATCGATATGCAGTCGTCTCCGGTCCCAATGGAGGTGTCGATTATCCTGACATTGTTACACCGACCGAGATGGATGCCGTCGGTGTTTCGTGCGTCTTCAGGGGCTATGATCTTCACATTTTGCAATGTTAGGTTGTAGACGTTGATCAAGTTCATGTGGAACATCTTGCTGTCTAATGAGGTGATGCCATCGATCAATGTATCGTTCACAAAGAAGAACCTAAAATTGTAAGGAAGGGATCCGCAAACGTTGGTCTTCTCGCAGTTGTTGTTCTTCCATCCGTCCTCACCATTGCCGTCGAAAACACCGCCGCCGTCCAAGGCCTTGATGGTCAAGGCGTCCACCTTCTCGATCATGACCCATGTCGGGTCCTGGCCCTTGAACTGGCTCACATCCTTGGGGGCCTCAAAGTTCCCCGAGATCTCGATGCTGATCGGGGCTTTGCACGGCCCGACCAAATCCACCATTCCCAAACTGTAATTTCCCTTTGGCACCACAATCGTCGATGCCGATGTGCTCCCGCACGCTTGTTCCCACGCTTTCTTCATAGCCTTTAATTCGATTCAATTCAATTCAATTCAATGTACATTAATGCATATATGTATATATGTATGCTTGTATATATATGTATTTACTTACATCAGTAGCATCGCCACCGGCTTTTGCGCCGAGTGTGGTGATGTCAATGGTACCACCTGGTGCTCCTCCGGGCGCGGCACCTGGTGCTCCATCAGGTGATCCGCCTGGCGCTGCACCCGCTGCGGCGGCTGGGGCGGCGCCCGGTGCACCCTGAGCATTTGAGGTCGAGAAAAACACAAATGTTTGGAAAAGAAGCACTAACATAGGAATTAAACTAGATTTTGTTTCCATGTTTTCTATTTTCTTTTTATTTTTATTTTCCCTAATAGTGTATGAATTGAATTGAAGCTACTTAATTTATTTCTTGTGATGATGATGGGAATGAGAAATGCGAGGTGTATTTATACACTTAGTGGTGGCTGCAAATCCGTTGGTTTAATTTTAGAATTTGCCAATTTTGTCACTTCACGGCCAAGAATTGTTAATTATCTTCCGTCAATTAATCAGCCGAAGTTTTGGTTTGACTGTTGAATTCAATTCAATATTCCGTATTTATTATTCCAATCCTCCCACCAAAATTTTTTTATTATTCCAATCCAATTTTTGTGGAACCAATTTCCTTTAAGTAATTTGGTAATTCCTGCATTCATTTTTGTGGAACGTTCAGATTTCAATAACATTCAATTTTTATACGTAGGTAATTAATATTTACAGAATGGATATTTTTTTAGTAATTAATTAATAAGATTTCTTCAAAATATATTTTTTAATATTATAAATATATTAATTTTCTTTAGCGGTAATTCAAAATATAATATTAAATAGTGTGTTTCACTTACAATTTTTTTATTTATGTAACTAAGAAAACGTTTGTGAATAATAAACGAAAAATAAAAGTGAACGGATGGAGTAATCAAATTTTGGACTTTCTTTTTTTTGGTGGGAATTTTGGACGCTCTTAGATGGTGGTTCAATCGCGATAGACCACCCCAAATCTTTGTCTTGTATAATAAAAAATGTTACATAGTACTGTATTAGAAAGAGTCAAAAAAAATTTTGGACTCTTTCTAATACTATGTAACATTTTTTTTATACAAGGCAAAGATTTGGGGTGGTCTACCGCGATTGAACCACTGTTCAAGAGCGTCCTATCGGGCGAGGTCTTCAATCAGCGTAGTGGGACTCGAATATGTCAAATTCGAGACCAAACCTTGCCTTCTCTACAGATATGGGAGAAGGAGATAGCCTCGAAAGCTTGGCTAAGAGCAAGCACGTCGGAGAAGATCTTTTCCCCCACGGACATCTCCAGAAACCGTTGAGGGCATTTATAATAGTAAGGTTGTCGCCGATCGACCTCCAGCGGGGTGAATCCTCGCTTGATCGCTTCAGAAATACCAAGGTGGAGATCGCGGATCTCAGCTGTCAGCACTAAAGCCTTACCACAAGTTTGCGCACCACAAGACAAAACTCTTCCCTAATCGTCCCGGATGACGAACCCAGAAGCAGCGCGATTAGACAGAAGATTAACTCCGTCAAAGTTTAGTTTCAAAAATCTCTCGTGAGGTTTTTGCCATTTTATGACTTTTTGACGCCTTGGTCTATTGTGATTATAGTTTGATCTTTTGATTCTGATTTCCTCCTCCGGATCTTCTACCTGTGTCTTTTGTGTCTTTTTCTCGTTTATGCTTTAGAGTTTAAATTACTTTATCCACTCATCTACATCTTTCTAATATGTAACATGTATACGTTAACTTATGCTACCTAACAATGAAAACAAAACCCAATAAAGTTTTTTCATGATTTGATTGAGAAATAGGCGCACTTATTGTTTACTCCATCTTAACAAAAAGAAAAGGGGTTGTTATCCGCATGGTCAAAATTTCACAAAATGCACGGTGTTGGTGCCGGCTCCCTAAGTCGGCGAGGTGGATGGTGACACAGGCTCACAGTCGTTGTTGACTCCCTAAGTCGGTGTAGGGATTGAGCTGTAATGGAGGCTACGGAGGAGGAAGAGAGGAGAAGAAGTGGATGGCTAAATGATTTTTAGTATATATTTACCAATGGGTTGAGCCCAATACAAACACACAATCAGTGGGCCGAGTCCAATACAAAAAAGACACAAATAATACCATAGAATAAATTATTTAATTGCTCATGAAATCCCCTATCTACGGCCATAAAACCTGCATTATGCATCCTTTCTACCGACATAGAAAGTTAATACCGACATAAATCTTACCAACTCAGGAATCCGGCAACTCAGGAATCCGGCAAGAGAATCATGCTAATGGCGTATGGAACCGTGCGGATAGAAGGTTTGAAAAGAAAGTGGCGGCTGATTGATTTAGATAAACCAATAATTGCCTCTTTTCTTCTTCTTTCTTCCTGATATCATTCTAATAAGGGTGTTATTTTTTACACCCACAAAATTTACTATTTACACCCAAAATTCAAGTTTTTCTTTTTTTTTTAAATAAATCCTACGCCTCCTGAGTTATAGACGTGTGACTCAAGAGGGGCAGGGTATGTATATAGAAAAAACTAGCTGCGCCTCTTGAATCACACACCTATGACTCAAGAGGCGTAGGATTTATTTAAAAAAAAAAACAGATTTTAGGTGTAAATAGTAAATTTATGGGTAAAAAACAACCCCTTTCTAATAATAATCAAGCGATGCTTTTACCATATTGAAATGGCTATAGATCAAACGAATTTTAGCAAATTGTATAGTAAAATCCTTTTTATTTTCACTGGTCTAACAGGAAAAAACACTCAATTAAAAATTCAAAACCTACTCTGTTTTTTTTTTCCTGAATTGATTCTGCATTTCTCCCATTTTTTCCGTTTTGAACTTTTGGGATAGGTAGGAGATTCAACATAACTTTAATCTTCAACTTCAAAGTTGAAATTTGGATTTGAGGGGTTGTTGACTTTAGATAATCATTTTGTTTGTGTGCTGGTTTTTGTAAACCCTAATTTGACGATGCATGTTGTTTTGATTGATTAGCTTGGGGTATTTGATTTTGTTAAACCCTCAAGGGTTGATCGAACTTTGAGATAGCACTAGAAGCGATTTATGTTGGATATGAATCAATTCAAGAGGAGAAAGAAGAAAAGGGCAAGTCCTTCCAAACCAGCCGACGAAACTAGATCTCGAAATGGTGGCTCCGAAAGCAAGGAGCAAAGAATTATCCTCGGCTTGGTTGAGGGGTTCTCTTTGCCCTCCTTTGAAGAAGCTAGGACGGTTTATGAGCGAGTAGGTAGAAATGCCAATAAAGCTACTGCTATTTTAAGTGGTTTGTCTAAGAAATGCGAGAATTAGACAAAGAGTTACATTTCTAATCGATCTTGCCCAATTCAAACTATTATGGAATATCGTAATAGTTAATCAAAACACAAAGGTACGAAGTCTTCCAAATTCAAAACATGAATGGATGATCATATCGCTTGTTTGAGAGGGCATGGCAATAAATTCGGGGTTAGGTTTTTACGATTTCGACTACTTGATCTTGTGATATTTTGGATTTCAATTCATGGAGTCAATTTAAATCAAACTACAAAGTGTCTGTCAACGTCTTTTTGGAATTCCTAATAGGAATCACTTGCGGTTCATCACCCTTCGACTCATCATACCTTCATCCTATCCTTAACCTTAATCCTAACAAACAAATGGTCACGAAAAAATTAGTTGTGTAATTTAGTAAAATTCATCTCGTCAATAATCGTTTTAATATATTTGACCTTGTATGATAATGATTTGATTAATTGACATCACGCGGTGATCTTATGTCCATACTTTTTGTCTACTCTTCTTTTTCAGAACAAAACAAAAACCATATATACCATTTTTTTCAACACATGTCATTTCATGAAAAATAATATAAAATATACAATAACTTTTTTATATGGTTTCAATTATTAAGACACTTTTTAAGATGATTTTTTATTTAGTTTTTATTATCTTAGAAAAAGCAAACATATATATATATATATATATATATATATATATATATATATATATATATATATATATATATATATATATATATATATATATATATATATATATATATATATATATATATATATATATTAAACGGTATGTTTCGAAGGAAGAGTATAAACTTTTTTATAGCTTGAATTCACTTGAATAATCAAATCGCTTGTAAATCTCTCGTAGTCTTTGGGTGTTACAACCAGGCCCCAAGGACAGTTGCTTCGGCCCTTATTAGGGCTCTCCGAAAAAAAATTATACTCCCTCCGTTCGACAAAACATATCGTTTACTATTCACACACGCTTTTTTTAGAATGATAAAAAACTATATAAAATATAAATTTTTTATAAATATTTTTTAACAAGTTTGTACTTATTAATAATAACTACGAAATTGTTAAAAAAATTTATTAAAAAACTATATATCTATATAAAATACTAAAACAGAGGTCAGAAACGGTCTCTGGTGCGATCCCACTTATGTGGAATTTTCTGGATTAAAACGGGATTATTTTTGCTTACGTGTCATTTTCTAAATTAAAGTGGTATTATATTTTTGGCCCATCAATTAATAAACCAATATAGTTAAGTAAAAAACATATCTTTTTAAATCAAATAATTTATCAAATATAACCTTATATCTTAATTAGATTTTTTTATGAATATTCAGCCATATATCTAACTAACTTTTTTGTTCGATAGTGTTGTTAATTAATTATATCAAATTATAAGTATATACTCCGTATTCTTTAGATAATTGAACTCCATATGACTTAATGTATGATGGATATTTTGGTGTGACCGTCCCACATTTACTCCCTACGTTATATATATATATATATATATATATAGGGTCGGGTTCAGGTGAGAAGAGGTGAACCGGTTGATGAAACCATGCGGAAATAACAAAGAATTGGATGCGGATATAAGAGAAATGGTCTCCAAGGAGAGCCGGGATATAAGGTAGACGCGGACATAAAGTGATGACACATGTCCATCATGCCCACCACCCACGACAATCACACGTGTCAGCCCAATGACGACACGTGTCAAAGAAAGAGATCCTGGCCGAGCCATATAAATAGGGAAGTGAACAGGAGAAGGAGGGGGGAGATGAGAGGAAAATGGTAGAATTCGTGAATTGACCGCGTGAAATTGAGGAGGGATAGAGAGACAGAAAGGGAAGAAACCTACATATCCGCGACAAACTGTACGTCTCCGATCAATCTCCGCGGACAGGTATGAACCCTCACGATATAAAATAAATGGATGAACTCCCATGAAAATACGCGGGATTATGATTAAATCCTATAAATTAGAGTGAAGCGCGGCTCAGGTTAAATAGCGAATGAATATATTCGTGTGTCAGGTAAGCCCGTGTAACATCATTAATATTTACTCGTGTCCAAATCCCCAGGGTCCCATCGAAAGTGGGTCCCTTGTATAATTTTCTTGGGGGCCCTTCATCACTGGCGCCGTCTGTGGGAACCCACTCACCCTGAGGGGTTCAATTTTGGGTTTCTATTAAAAACAACCTACGCATGCTTTAAGTCTAAAACGTCGCCTATCCGCGGTCCCGAGTAGACAGCCTTCTAATCTACGAGGGACGCGCAGGCCTCTGGAAAAACCCCCACAAAAGGGGGAAGTAGGAAGATGATTAGCTAAAAGCATAAGATAACAAACTCCCTGTCGAACACTTTTACTAACAAAACTGTAAGTGGTTCATGTCGGACAGGAAACATGTATAACAACGAAGACTCGGATGAAATGAGCCAAAGCACGATGCCAGAACAAGAGGCCACTAGTATGTACAATCCATCTGTACTGCAATCAGGGGAACAACAGAGCATGTGGGCATCACCATTCGTGACCCCTTATTTCCCGGCATACGTGCCCGAATACATACCGCCTGTGTACGTGCCACATGCGATGCAGCAAGAACCGCATTATTACTTCCCGCAAGCTCCCGAGCCTCAACCCTATTATCAGCCGGTCCCCGCGACGCAATATTATTATCAACCGGCATCAGGGCCACAACACCAGCACCAGCCAGTAAACGAGCCGCGGTATTACCATGATTATGAAAACATATATCAAAGCCAGCCCGGGGCTCACAACCATCCCTATGACATGCATAGACATCCAGACGCGGCAGAAACAATCAATCTGAATCAGTATGGGAACCCTGCACCTGGAGCATCAGGATATGGATTCGATCCCCTGCATCAGGACGCGCAAGGGATCAATATGCGACCTAGCAAACATCGACGAGGAGAGCATTCAACTGACGTGTCGACTTCCACCAAGTCCGGCTCAACGCAAATGAAAGTTGACGTCCCAGACACTCTTCCCTCCGTTTTCACTCAAGATATTTGCCGAGCACCGGTTCCCAAGCGATGGAGGGATGTGAATCTCATGAAGTACGATGGAACCACAGATCCAGAAGATCATATGTGTCATTTCATGACGGCAATGGGGATCAACGAATATAATGATGCTATGCTATGTCGGACTTTCCCATCAACCCTCACCAAGATCTCCTTAACCTGGTTCACCAACTTACCAAAGGGTTCAGTTAGCAGCTTCTCCGACTTGAACCGGATTTTCCAATCTCACTTCGGAAGCGCACGGTCAAGAAAGAAAACCATGCTAGACTTGAACTCGATCAAGCAGGGAGGGGATGAAACCCTGGGTCACTTCTTCGCCCGGTTCACCAGTGTGGTCGTCCAAATCCCGAATTTCAATCATGAATCCGCAACTATCATCCTCATGGGCAATCTAGCGGAGGGTGATTTCAAAACTTACCTGTTCAGGAAGAAACCCAGAAGCTATGATCAGTTAAGGGACCTGGTGTCTCGACAGATAGATGCAGAAGAAGCAGCCGCGTCAAGTTCAAGAGCAAATGGCAGGCATCAAGGCTTTTTCAGCAAACTGGCAGGTAAATTCAGAAAGGATAAAGGGGCGGCGAAACCTCCCAAACAACCATCAGCGGGACACCACCAACAGAATGACGAAATCCACTTCAATTCAGACAGGAGGGAAGAGCATCGTCATCAAAGAAATGATCGGAGAGAAGGAGACGACCGCAATAGAAGCCATCAACCGCGGAGGGATGACTACCATGATCGAGAAAACCGACCTCGAGAACACCACCAGAATAGAAGGGACGATCGGCACCTGGTAGAACGTCACATGCAGGGCGAGGAGTATCCTCGTCATCAAAATAGAGATCCTGACCGATACAGAGAGCGTGAGGAGGCACCACAGCCGTATCGAGGGAGAGGCCGAGGACGACGATGGCGGAGAGGACGTCATAACGGTCCCCCACCCCCTCAAGGGTCAGTAAATCAGGCTCCCCGCGAGCAGGATGGAAGGTTGAGGTCCGCGGTTGAACGTATTCCAGAACCCGAAGGATACATCGACACCCTAGCTGGAGGACCCTCTCTGTCGGGAGCTAGTAACCAGGAGAGGAGAAATTATGAGCGAGAAGGAAAACAACCACCTTCCGCAGAGAGCAGACGAATTGCTCACACGCCGCACGCAGAGATGGTATTCACGGCAAGAGACGCGGAAGATGTAAGGATGCCTCACTCTGACCCGCTGGTTATACATGCTCAAATAGCAACCAAGACTGTCAAAAGGGTGTTCATTGACACGGGATCATCGGTTGATATACTCGCTTGGGAAGCCTTTCTACAACTCGGAGTCTCGGCAACGGTACTCAAGCCATACTCAGGGACATTAGTTGCTTTCTCCGGAGATGAAATACCAGTCGCAGGGACCATAGAACTGACGGTAGTGCTCGGATCCGCTCCAAGACGAAGGATGGAAAACATTATTTTCACCGTCGTGCGGGTCCCAACAGTGTACAACGCCCTGCTAGGAAGAGTCTCACTCTACAAGTTTCAGATGGTGGTCTCTATCTACCATTTTTTGGCCAAGTTCCCCGTAATAGGAGGAGAAGTAGGCGAGGTCCGTGGACAACAACCAGAGAGCCGAAGTTGTTACTTAACCTCCCTCAGAAAGAAAAGAGAAGTGATGCAGATTGAAGTATACGCCGCGAGCACAACTGAAAAGAGAGTAGAAAACTCGCAAGGGGAGCTTGTAGGAGAAACCGATCAAGAGAGTACCGGTACTGAAGCAGAATTGGAAGTAAGACCCGCGGCAAGAGAAATTCCAACCGCTGACGAGAAACAAGTCCACTCCCCATTCTCCAACCCGGAAGAGAGAGTATATATGGGGCAAGCATTAGAGCCCAAAGAGAAACAGCGAGTCCTCGACATAATTGCAAGGTCGAGGGACATTTTCGCCTGGTCACCGAAAGATCTACTGGGGGTCCCTCCGTCCATCGCCCTGCACACCCTCAGAATAAGACATGATGCTAGGCCAATTGCTCAGAAAAAGAGAAAGATGGCGCCTGAAAAAGCTCTCGCGGCGAAAGAAGAAACAGAAAAGCTACTGGATGCCGGTTTCATTGAGGAAGTAGAAGACTCCGAATGACTGTCCAACGTGGTTCTGGTCAGGAAGTCGAATGGGAAGTGGCGTATGTGCGTTGATTTTTCAGACCTCAACAAATCATGCCCCAAAGATAGTTACCCCCTTCCCTCAATTGATGAGTTGGTTGATGAAACTTCCGGGAACGCTGTCCTCAGTTTCTTGGACGCATATTCAGGGTATAACCAGATCCGTATGGATCCCCTCGACAAGAAAGCCACAACCTTTATTACCAATCAGAGGATTTTCTGTTACAAGGTTATGCCGTTCGGGTTAAGAAATGCAGGGGCCACGTTCCAGAGGACTGTTGACAAGATCTTTCGAGCCTAGACCGGGAGAAACGTATCGATCTATGTAGATGATATCGTGGTAAAAAGCTTGAAAGCAGAGGATCACGCCGCTGATCTGCAGGAGACCTTCGACTCTCTGAGACGCGGAGGGTTAAACTTAAACGCGGAAAAATGTGTTTTCGGTGTTGATTCTGGAAAATTTTTGGGATTCCTGGTCAGCCAGCGAGGGATAGATGTGAACCCTGAAAAGATCACAGCGATTCAAGGGATGCGACCGCCCAGAACGATCAAAGAAGTCCAAGCTCTCAATGGCGCGGTCAACTATCTCAGCCGATTCTGCTCTTGTCTCGCGGATAAATCTCTGCCTTTCTTCGCTCTGCTAAAGAAGAAAGGACCAATCCAGTGGACACCGGACTTGCAACAAGCATTCGAAGGTTTGAAAGATTATCTGACGAAGCTGCCAACCTTACACCGACCCGAAAGGCTTGAGGACCTATACCTCTACTTAGCTGTCAGGAGTGCGACCATCAGTGCAGTACTCACCCGCGAAGAGAAATATCCAATTTATTACATAAGCAGAGTCTTGCAAGATGCTGAAACAAGATATGAACCGATCGAGAAAATGATTCTGTGTTTAGTGTTCGCGGCAAGGAGACTACGGCCTTACTTCCAGGACCACTCGGTCCAGGTCTTAACCAACCTTCCTTTGAGGCAAATCCTGCACTCCCCGTGCCTCTCAGGACGAATGACGAAATGGGCAGTGGAATTGTCGGAGTTTGATATTGACTACAAACCGCGGAAGGCAGCGCTGGCACAAACACTGGCAGATTTCATCTGTGAAACAAGTTTTGAAGAACAAGCATCGTTTGAAGAAGGAAGTTGGGTTTTGAGAGTTGATGGAGCAGTCAATCAAGCAGGTAGTGGAGCAGGAATAGCTTTGGTATCCCTTGAAGGATAGATAGCAAACTACGCTTATAAGCTTGCCTTCCAAGCGACGAACAACGAAGCTGAGTATGAAGCTCTCATAGCGGGTTTGGAAATAACGCTGTCAAGAGGAGCTAGGAGTGTGATAGCATATACAGACTCTGAGGTCTTGGCAAGACAGATAGGAGGGGACTATGAGGCTAAAACGGGCTTGATGCCGGACTATCTGAGAAAAGTCCTGGCTTTGCGAAAGGCCTTCTTGAATTTCAAAATAACGGCCGTCCCGAGGGAAGAAAATCAACAGGCAGACGCTCTAGCAAGGGTCGGCGCAGTAATGCCATCCGAGGTCGGTGCGGAATTCATGTTCGAGAAAAGAGAAAGCCGTGGGCTAATGAAAGAAGTTTTCTTCGTCGAAACAAATGGAGAAAACGACTGGAGAACACCCGTGGCAGAATACCTGGAAAAAGGAATTCTTCCCACAGAAAAACATGAGGCTAAACAAATCAAGATGAGAGCAGCAAGATTCACTGTCCGCGATGGACGGCTATACAAAAAAGGTTTCGCGCAGCCAGACCTGACATGTGTTACTACAGAGGAAGGAATGATGATTATACGGGAGCTACATTCTGGTGTATGTGCACACCACCAAGGTTGGAGAGCACTGGCAGTTAAGATCATAAGGACGGGATACTATTGGCCGACGATGAAGCAAGATGCTCAGGAATTCGTCAAAAAGTGTGACGCGTGCCAAAAATATGGAAATGCTATCCATCAGCCCGCGGAAACTATGAAAGAAATCCATGGTGCCTGCCCTTTCTCCCTGTGGGGAATGGATATTTTGGGACCATTTCCAACTGCGCCTGGCCAGCTGAAATACGTGATCGTGATTGTGGACTACTTCACCAAGTGGGTAGAGGCAGAAGCCATGGGACTCATCACGGCTGAAAAGGTAAAAAAATTCTTATGGAAGAATCTGATCTGCCGCTTCGGAGTCCCGGAATCAATCATCACCGATCACGGTCCCCAGTTCGACTGCAAAACCATCCGAAGTTTCTGTAAAGATCTCAAAATCAATCTCAAATTCTCATCTGTAGCGCACCCTCAAACGAACGGACAAGCAGAGGTCACCAATCGGCAAATCCTGGAAGGCATACGGAAGAAATTGGGAAACACGGCCAAAGGGAGATGGGCAGAACTCCTTCCTCTAGTGTTGTGGTCTCACAGAACATCCACGAAGACGCCAACAGGAGAGACGCCCTTTTCTCTGGTCTATGGTGTTGATGCGGCCATACCAGTCGAGCGGATGATTCCGTCAGCCCGTGTTTCCGGTTTCAAACCACAGACCAACGAAGAAGCGCTTGAAGTGGAAATGCATCTGAGGGAAGAACGAAGAATGATGGCCGCCTTGAAAGCAGAAGAATACAAAAGACGCGCTGCAAGGTACCACAACCAGAAGGTTCGCCCTCGACAATTCCAGAAGGGAGATCTAGTTCTACGACTAATGCAGACAGGAGGAAAGCTGGATGCCAACTGGGAGGGCCCGTACGTAGTAGCCGACGTCATTCAAGCTGGCGCCTACAAGTTGAAGAATAAAAATGGAGAAATCCTAAACAAGACCTGGAACGCCAATTGTCTGAAAAAGTACTTTGTGTAAATCTTGGAACACTGTCCTTTGGTTTAATAATCGCCCCCGCAGGTAGTTGGATAAGCGGTTAGCGGGCGTTTTCTATGAATTACTAAGAATGACCATTAACTTTAGATGACACTGGAGCTCGCTTCGCGTCACTCTCTTGATTGAGACTCCTGATCTCCCAAGGTCGAGCTAACAAACAAGAAGACTGATGACGCAGGAGTTCACTCCGCGTCACTCCCTTGATTGAGACTCCTGATCTCTCAAGGTCGAGTTAATAAACGAGAAGATCGATGACGCAGGAGCTCACTCCGCGTCACTCCCTTGATTGAGACACCTGATCTCTCAAGGTCGAGTTAACAAACGAGAAGATCGATGACGCTGGAGCTCGCTCCGCGTCACTCCCTTGATTGAGACTCCTGATCTCTCAAGGTCGAGTTAACAAACGAGAAGATCGATGACGACTCGAGCTCACTCCGCGTCACTCCCTTGATTGAGACTCCTGATCTCTCAAGGCCGAGTTAACAAACGAGAAGATCGATGACGCAGGAGCTCACTCCGCGTCACTCCCTTGATTGAGACTCCTGATCTCTCAAGGCCGAGTTAACAAACGAGAAGATCGATGACGACTGGAGCTCACTCCGCGTCACTCCCTTGATTGAGACTCCTGATCTCTCAAGGTCGAGTTAACAAACGAGAAGATCGATGACGCAGGAGCTCACTCCGCGTCACTCCCTTGATCGAGACTCCTGATCTCTCAAGGTCGAGTTAACAAACGAGAAGATCGATGACGACTGGAGCTCACTCTGCGTCACTCCCTTGATTGAGACTCCTGATCTCTCAAGGTCGAGTTAACAAACGAGAAGATCGATGACGCAGGAGCTCACTCCGCATCACTCCCTTGATCGAGACTCCTGATCTCTCAAGGTCGAGTTAACAAACGAGAAGATCGATGACGCAGGAGCTCACTCCGTGTCACTCCCTTGATCGAGACTCCTGATCTCTCAAGGTCGAGTTAACAAACGAGAAGATCGATGACGACTGGAGCTCACTCCGCGTCACTCCCTTGATTGAGACTCCTGATCTCTCAAGGTCGAGTTAACAAATGAGAAGATCGATGACGCAGGAGCTCACTCCGCATCACTCCCTTGATCGAGACTCCTGATCTCTCAAGGTCGAGTTAACAAACGAGAAGATCGATGACGACTGGAGCTCACTCCGCGTCACTCCCTTGATTGAGACTCCTGATCTCTCAAGGTCGAGTTAACAAACGAGAAGATAGATGACGCAGGAGCTCACTCCGCATCACTCCCTTGATCGAGACTCCTGATCTCTCAAGGTCGAGTTAACAAACGAGAAGATCGATGACGCAGGAGCTCACTCCGTGTCACTCCCTTGATCGAGACTCCTGATCTCTCAAGGTCGAGTTAACAAACGAGAAGATTGATGACGCAGGAGCTCATTCCGCGTCACTCCCTTGATCGAGATTCCTGATCTCTCAAGGTCGAGTTAACAAACGAGAAGATTGATGACGCAGGAGCTCATTCCGCGTCACTCCCTTGATCGAGACTCCTGATCTCTCAAGGTCGAGTTAACAAACAAGAAGATTGATGACGCAGGAGCTCACTCCGCGTCACTCCCTTGATCGTGACTCCTGATCTCTCAAGGTCGAGTTAACAAACGAGAAGAATGATGACGCAGGGGCTCACTCCGCGTCACTCCCTTGATCGAGACTCTTGATCTCTTAAGGACGAGCTAACGGACAAGAAGATTTAGGAAACCTCAACACTCGGTCATTTTAATATTTTTCATTCAACACTCTTATTTATTACAAGACTTCCTTTTGCTTGATAATCTAAACACATAATATGGAACGCCCCTCTCTCAAGGGGAACCGCCATAACCCTCATCTTCCGAAGTGTTTTCCCCTGAAGGCACGTAGGTGGCCTTGAAGCGCGCGTCGCCCAGATACTTGAATACGACGCCCCCTCCCACGCGAACGTTCCTGGACCGGGTGAATGCTCTCCATCCTTGCGTGAGCCAGAGCACCCCTGCTTCGTCTCTTTCTACTAAGATGCGCGTTCCCCTCCTTCCCAGTCCGTTGGTTAGGATGATTCTCTCAACACCAAAAAGACCATATTCCTCTTCGAAGCACTCCGGCAGGGGCTGGTGTTTGATTGGGTAAAATGATTAATCGTAAGTAAAGACAAGAACGTTTAGTAAGGGAGTTTTTAGAAGGGCGTTACCGTTCTTTGTAAAAAAGAAGCGTCCTGAATCAATCGAATGAAATCCCTCGAGCGGCCTCCACCTGATGCCATGTTTTCTCCAAAACTATTGTGTTTTATATGCTTCCTTATGAAGAGTGTGCCTTGAGGGGATATCTGGTCCCCGGTCTTATAGAAAAATTGTGAGCCACTGTTCACTCGCATGTTCAGTTTTTTATTAATTCACAAAACTCGAGTATCCTCTCCGAAACGTCGCTTCCCAAAGTTTCCCGAGAAGGAAAATCGATCAGTGAAGGAAAAACAGCTTTATTAATTTCCCAGCTTTATTAATTTCCTTCCCGAGAAGGAAAGTCGGTCAGCATAGGAAAAACAGCTTTATTAATTTCCCAGCTTTATTAATTTCCTTCCCGAGAAGGAAAATCAGTCAGAAAAACAGCTTTATCCATTCTCGAGCACATCAACTCTTGCAGGCTCACTTTTTAGGTTTTGGCGCCTTGACGCTTTCAAGAGTCCTTGTGGGTTTCTAATGGGTTACTCGCCCTGAGCGAACCCACGTTCATTGGGCCTAACTTCTTTTAGCGGACGCGTGTCGGATTTGGAGTGTATGAAACAAGGAAATCGATAACGCTGGAGCTCATTCCGCGTCACTCCCTTGATTGAGACTCTTGATCTCTCAAGGTCGAGCAAATGAACAAGAAGGATGATGACGCTGGAGCTTACTCCGCGTCACCCCCTTTATCAAGACTCTTGATCCCTCAAAGTCGAGCTAATGGGCGTAAAAGCCAATAATGCGGGAGCTTATTCCGCGTCAATCTCTCTATTAGAACCCATGATTACTCAAAGGAGAATCAATAAGAGTGAGAACGACAAACATCGGAAATTTTTCCGCGTCGCACCTCCGACCAGGATACACGACTCCTCAAAGAATCAAAATAATTGCAAACATAGTTCAATGCCATGATCATAAGACTGAGTACTCAGAGGAGTACGACCGCAAACAAGCGTCACAAAGAAAACAAACATTCTCCTTGACCCCATCACACACATTGAATAAGGAAAACGCAAACACGTGGTACAACAATTGCAAATGAGATTTCACACATCCGGAAGGATAACCGGCCTTGGAGGCGACATGACCCAACCATTCTCCACACAAATGGATCCCTCGTCAAGCACACGAACATCGAAGTGAACACCGCCACGATGGCGAAGTACCATGACAGTCCCCATTCCTAGCCCTTGCGACGCAAGGAAATCACTCCAACCATTGACAAGCCAAAAAATCCCATAGTCCTTTTTGACTACTTGGATCGGAAAATCCACAGTTGAGTTCAGGGATAAAAAGACTTGGGTTGGGTTGATAACGCCTGTCTCATCTTCAAAGAAAGCAGGCAACGACTGGGAAACAATAAAACAAATAAGGCGTGAAGAAAAGAAGTAAATCTTCTCAAGGAAAAAGAAGAAGAAGAAGAACACGACTCACTCGTTCCAGCAGCTGTTCTTCAAAATCCAGGGCTAAGTAAAAAGCCCAGGGGTTTGCATTTGATGCCTCCATTTAAAAATCAAAAAGACACTAGGGGAGAGAACACCTTTGTCCCTCACATATATAGCCTCACAAAGCAAAGAAGATGGAATAAATTCTCGAAAGAATCTTTCAGAATCCTCGAAAGGAGAACCCAACCACAACAGGACATAGGCTAGCTAAAGTCATGAATTGAAAAGACAAGTCTGAATCACACGAAGACCAAGAAGAATCTTGGGCATAACCACTTCTTATTCATAACAAGAGGAAATACGTGCCAATGAAGATAACCTCCTCGGCTTACAAAAAGGATACGAGAAAAACCAATCATGGATAGAAACCGTTAGTTAAAATATTAGCTGGCTCGAAAGAAGAATAACCTACGATCTCGTCTCCATCCTCCAAACCCATGATTTGGACTTCGAAATGTGCATTCCCCTTGTGGATAAAAACCATAGAGGATCCAACCACAAGCCCGTGAGATTCAATAAAATCTCTCCATGCGCGGCAAAGCCAAAACATCCCTTAATCACCCTTGTAAACGCAGACCGAAAAATCACGTAAGAGGTGGGATGAAAGGAATATTTGCTCAGGGATATCACCCGCAAATTCACCCTCGAAACGCATAGGCAAAAGCTGGAAACGAAAGAGAACAAAAATCAAATGCAAAGAATAAATGATGTTAAAACACGTATTCCCAAAGAGAATTTACCAAGCGGGATGTCTGGTTAAGACGATCAATAGACTGAAAAAAGGCCCACCTATCCGATCTAGGGGCGGCCATGAACACAATTGGAGAACCGAGAAGGCAGTTACAAGGTAGTGAAAAAAGAAAAAGTGAAGATACCCCCTATAAGAGCCTAAAAAGAGCCGCATGCATGACTACCATCTGGCATAAGATTCCCCTAAAAATTGAAGAAGTGCGAGCTCGCCAACCAAGGCGGCAGTGTAGTCACGAGAGCTGCAGAAGTAAATTCAATGAAACGACTCGACCTCCAGGAGTAACAGACAAAACAAATGCCAGGCGAAGCTCAGGCCTAAAACGGACACGCGGCCTAAAGAAAACCACGTAGAAGAACCCCAGGATGACGAGCTGAAACACGCGGCGCGTTTGATCGAATATAAGAACCCCGTGAACTCCTGTAGAGATTATCATGCATAGAACAAAGAAATGGAGTTCGAAAATCCACCAAAAGCCTTTTACAGAGTGATCGTTACAGAAGAACAACTTCAATCTCTACGCCTCCCACTGATGTACGTCCTCCTAGAGGAGGATGCGCAACGCTTGGTGCATCTGTGGTCTCGATCCAACCGCGAGCATGAAGTCAAAGTCGAAGTGGATGCAGACGGAATCTATTGGTTCACCGACGGATGGCCCAGATTCGTAGAAGCTAACAGGATAAGCGTTGGGGTAGCTCTGATCTTCGTATACCAGGGAGATTCGATCTTCGAGGTATACGTTGCAAACCCCGACTGTGATTACAACGGAGTAGAGAGACGCGGATAAAGAACCACCACAAGGGCAACCAGCATTGTGATCCCAATGCCTTTTAGAATGTCTGTGTAAAAGAACGGAATAACGTTCTAACTAAATAAAGCCTAGAAATCGTATGACGCTATCTGTTACGAAATAATAAGAGTGGATCTCCACGGTCCAGAATTTCAAAAGCAAAGCGCTCTCTTTATTCACGAAATAAACTCGTACAGCGGGCGGATTCTCCCAATTTATAAACGGCTCAACATGAGTCGCTGGAAGAAACAACTGGAACATAGTCCTCAATTCCAGCACATTCTAAATCACGCCGCGGACAAACTTTAAAACAAGCGTGACCCACGTAGAAAAAAGTCATCGATGACCCAACAACAAAGCCGTGACGAGTAACGAATCTATCCCAGCCACGACAAAGGTATAAGCGACCATCCGATCCCCTTTCCACCTCAACCTGAAGATTCTTAATGGCATGAGAAGTCAAGAAAATCTTCCGCGGAGGAGGAGATCTGAACTCCTCCTCAAATTGATTAGGGAGAGGCTGTCAAAGAGAAACATAAGTCAGATAATTGAAGTTGAAGAAAAAGGGGTAGAAAGAAACATTTTAAAAACCGATGCTATCGAAAAATCCTACGAGTGAAGAAAGATGATCGACGTATCCCAAAGTGCAGAAAAACGCCCAAGGGTTAGAAATCCCAGGCGCCATGAATCCTCATCAGAGGGAGGAACCACAATTATAAAGAACTAAGGACACAAGCCAAGAGTATTCAAGCATGGCAGACAAGTGGCGAGAAACTTTCATCAACCGCAACACAAGTGGCCAAACCAATCAAAATGATGATTACTACAAAAGAGTAATTATATACAAGAGCATGACCTCGCGGGCGAGTCAGAAAGAAACATTGTTTGAACTTAAAAAAAACGCAAAGACAGCTTAGTCACCACAGGAGTTAATTACAAAATTGGCCAGCATCCGCAAAGTCTGATAAAAACAAGAAAATTGCACCCCTAAAGCCTCAAGGGTCAGCGACGACGTCAACTTCTTCATCATCGGAATCATCCTCGTCCGAGAGTTCCTCTCCCGCCATCTCTTCTGGGGTCAATCCCCAATCCGCGACCGATAGGCTCGCCTCGAACTTTTCCAAAGGAACGCCGGGGTTAGCCCGCGAACGGACGACGCTTTGGTTAATGCCAGCAGACATTCCTTTTCGAAAGTAACTAAAGCACTTGTCCTTTAAAAGCTCAACACCCTCAGGAGATCGAAGGCATGGTTTTGCTATTGAAGAGAGGAAGGAAGTACCCGCTTCGGTTTTGAACCACTCAGAAGTCAAGAACTTAAGACCTTCAGAGGATCCCAGCCATTGGAGCGCGGCCTCTTGAGGAGCCTGGGATTGGAGCTTCTCCAACTCCTGCTTCATCAGGGCGCGATCTTCTTCAACAATGGAATGCTCCACTTGAAGCTCTCTAAGACGTGCCTCGAATGTCTCCAGTTCCTTCTTCATCTGTTCCGCGGATTGACGAAATTCTTCCCCTTGACGGCGTAGAACATCCGAATTCGAAAGTTCTGCGTCAAGCTTAGAGGACAAAGCGGAATTCTGCTCCCTCAAAGTAGAATTCTGCTCCCTCAAAGTAGAAATCTCCTCAATGGCAGCCTGCAACTTCTCATGAAGTTCCACGACCCGCTTCTTGAATTTCTCCACCGAGGAAGGGTCTCCAACGGTATTACCTAGCGTCCTCAACTTGTGATTCAACGCTTTTACCTCAGCGGCCTTTTTAGAAAGCTCCGACTCAAGGGACACCAGCCGCCTCTCTGAGTCAATTTGGAAACTCCTAACCTAAAAGAAACCAAGAAAGAAGTAAAAATAAAGGAGGCAAGAATCGAACAAAAACTTAATTAAACATAAAAAGGTCCCCACCACGGACTTACCCACTCAGCCGCATGCTCAAATTGTAGAGAAAAGTCATCCGACTCCAAGCGCCGCACCCATGATCGTTCATTCCGCGCAAATTTTTCTGAACCGCGAAGACGAACTAGATCATCGACCCCGAAGCCGGGGATACGAAAGGCGGGCAAAGCATCATCCCCTTGGAGAAAAAGTGCCTCCTCCTCCCCGCTACCAGAGGCACGAGACGAACCCACGGCCTTCCTTTTCTTTTGAGGACGAGAAGTGTCCCCACCCGAAGGGGCGGGACGTTTCTCGCGGACATCTGAAGCCGCAACCTCGGTTTCCACCACAGGTTCGTTAACCCTATCCGCGTCCTCAACCGCCACTCCTTGAGGCACAACAGGCGGACGGGGGGCACGCTTGGCCGACTTCTTCTTCCTCACCTTTCCGCTTTCCTGAACAGAATGGCGATCGGCTAGGGAACTCAAATCCATCAGATCTGCCAAAAAGAAAGCAAAAGACAAGGTGTGAATAACTGTTCGCTGAACACGCAAGTCCTTTTCAAAAAGAAGAAAAATAAGAGCATGTGAATGGTATAAACGAAACGCTAAGATAATCCCAAAAATGAAAATGAAAAAAGACTAAGGCAAACACCTAATCGCGGATGAGGCAGACTCAACCCCGCCATCTCGAGGCGGAGAGCTGAAACCATCGATCGCCACGGTAACTTTGGCTCATGAACGAAGGAATTCTTAAACTTATCTAAATGGGCGACCCATGGCTTCTTGACCGCACTGAACCACCCAGGAACAGTCTTAAATTCAAGGCAAACGCCAGCCTTGTCACGAACCAAAAACCACTTATGTTTCCAGTTCGGCTTACTGGAAAGCCTCTCGATATAACTACAGCTGGAGTTGCACTGGTAGAACCTAGGATCTTGAGGCCCTTTCTTCAAAGAGAAAATGCTAAGCATTAATTCTTTCGTGGGAAGCACACCGATATCCTTGCAGCGCATCACAAAGCTGGCGAAAAACATCCAACAGTTTGGTACGACTTGCGCGGGGCTCAAATTGTACTCGGACAAGAAGGCTATGAACAGAGGGTGAAGAGGCAAGCGAAATCCTTGGGATAAACTCGCCGCGTAAACAACCAAGCAATCCTCATAAGCGTCTAAACACCCTCCGCCCTCCGAAGGAAGACACAACTCCACGCCTGCTGGCCATGGAAATATCCGGGCCAAGGCTTCAACACTTGAAAGATCAAGCAACGTTGCACATCCTCGCACCTCTTGAATAGGAGAACGACGCGGACGAACCCTCTCAGAAATAACAGGAGGGCAGGGTTGAGGGTCGCGAAGAGAGAACTCTCCCCGAAAGGAACAAGAACCCAAATCGTCAAGGGAATAAGATGGGAAGTCGAGGTCGCTGAGAACATCCTTCGAACGAACTCTTGCACACTTCTCAGCAAGGCCTACAGGGGACTCCGCATAAGGAACCCAAGACAACTCAGATTCCCGACCGCTAGTTGATGGATGTAGACTGAAAGAGGCATCCGCGTCGGTTGGAGCTTGGGTCTCCACATCCTTTGGATGAACGTCATCCCCCTTCGAAGAAGAAGAAGTTAAAAAAGGAGAGGAATAATAATCAGGATCAGAGCGGTTCCGTCGTCGCCTCACCTTAATTGGATCACCAAAAGGACCCACACGGTCTGGAGAAGAAATACTGGAAGAAGACGAGTCGGAGGAACTTCCTAAATCGGAGGATGAACTCCCGCTAGACGAAGACGAAGAGTCCAACACGACCGCGGGAATACCCCCTTCTGGATTCGAGGGAAGATCCTCTCTCCATCCTTCCTCCCTCTCGAACTCGTCCAGCGCGTCCGGGTTCCCCTCAAAGTTAGCCATCCTTCAAGGAATTAGAAAGCTGATCTGAAAAGGAACCCGTACGCGGACCAAAAGATCAAAAAACCCCAAAGAAACAAAACCGAAAAAAGGGGGAAAGATCCAAACAGATTCAAGAGAAGAAAACGAAGAAGGAAGAGAAAACTGAGCTAAAGTTCTCTAACAAAGATGATAATATTTAAACAAGCGGCATGCAAGAACAAATCAAGAACCCAAGAATAGAGATTGAAGTTACCTTAGAAAATGAAGAACGGACGATCGGAAAATTCAACGGAAATGAAGAACAACCGGAAAACTCAACGGAAAGACGAAGAACAGCCGGAAAACCAACCCGGAACCCCGAAAGATGAGAAACTGAGCGAATGCCACAAACAGACAAAAGATGTGAAGTGAAAAAAGTAAAAACGGAACGGGGTAATTTATAAGAAAATTACCGACTCTTCAGTTCCCCCAAAAATAATATGGGCCGTAGAAAACCCTTGGCGGGCCCAAAGTTACCTCTTAACCGGCCCATTAAGGCTCCTCGAAGACGAGGGGCGTGGATTATCCCCTACAAAAAGAAAAAAGGGACATATTTCCGCGGAAAAAATCGAATCGTTTTAAGCTCTCTTGGAGCTTAACCCGACCCGAGGAGCTGTGATGAAACCATGCGGAAATAACAAAGAATTGGACGCGGATATAAGAGAAATGGTCTCCAAGGAGAGCCGGGATATAAGGTAGACGCGGACATAAAGTGATGACACATGTCCATCATGCCCACCACCCACGACAATCACACGTGTCAGCCCAATGACGACACGTGTCAAAGAAAGAGATCCTGGCCGAGCCATATAAATAGGGAAGTGAACAGGAGAAGGAGGGGGGAGATGAGAGGAAAATGGTAGAATTCGTGAATTGACCGCGTGAAATTGAGGAGGGATAGAGAGACAGAAAGGGAAGAAACCTACATATCCGCGACAAACTGTACGTCTCCGATCAATCTCCGCGGACAGGTATGAACCCTCACGATATAAAATAAATGGATGAACTCCCATGAAAATACGCGGGATTATGATTAAATCCTATAAATTAGAGTGAAGCGCGGCTCAGGTTAAATAGCGAATGAATATATTCGTGTATCAGGTAAGCCCGTGTAACATCATTAATATTTACTCGTGTCCAAATCCCCAGGGGCCCATCGAAAGTGGGTCCCTTGTATAATTTTCTTGGGGGCCCTTCATCACCGGTGAGAAGGAAAGAAGCAATCTGATTGGTTCACGTGTCCAAAAATAAATTAAAAATACGAGACACGCGTATTCCCCCAATTAATTAGTAACACCCACCCAAATTAATTAGTAACACTCCCACTCTCACAGGTAACGCTAATTAATTACACGCGCCAATCAACAAAACTTACTAATTAATTAGACAATGTACGTACATATGAAAAGTTTTTTTTGATTAGGTAAAAATTCGAGTTCAGACAGACCTGAGACTCGATGGCCGACCAGGTCGGCAGACGGTAACCTGTCAATACAAACAATACACAATAACACAAGTCATCAGAGAAGAAAGAAAAACCCAACCAACCCATACAAAACGTCTGCCAGCAGAAAGTCGATGGAGACCTAAGACGCGCCACGAATGCCAAAAGTGTGGGAGAGTGCAGAGACTCATGACAGTACCCCAGCCGGAAAAGGCGATTCCTGAGGAAGTGTGGATCACCGACGTTGCCCCCACCTAGATGAAGGATCTTCGAAGACCACGAACACAACCACGATCCGTTCTCGATCAAACAGGACGTCCGATACTGCAACCCAACACGAACCAAACGCGACCACCCCAGAGCACCGACCCAACGCCAGGAGACGGGGAAAATACGGGCTAAGGAAGGAAAAATCAATCAACCAATGGAAATGTGAACGGAGCTCCAAAAAACCAAATAGAATGTTCAGGGAGCATTATTATTCCATATATATAAATATATATATATATATAAAGTGTTTAAATGGACTTTTAAAAATTATTTTTTTGCATTTTCACTTGTTAAAAAAATATAAAAATATATATTTTTGGGTGTATTTTAATTTTATCTACACATAGACACCCACTTTGTATATGTTTTGTTGAAAAAAAAATGTGGTTCACAAGCTATAAAGAAGTGGTTCATGAAGTTACCAAGAAGTGGTTCAACCCTTTTACTCTTAGTGGTTCAGCCCTTTTATTCATAGTAGTTCAGCCCTTTTTACTCTCAGTGGTTCAGCCCTTTTATTCTCACTGAACCAAAATCTATTTAGTAACTGAACCACTCTCTAGTTAGTCACTGAACCACTCTCTATGTAGTCAATGAACCACTCTCTATTTAGTCAATGAACCACTCTCTATTTAGTCACTGAACCACTCTCTATTTAGTCACTGAACCACTCTCTATTTAGTCACTGAACCACTCTCTATTTAGTCTCTGAACCACTCTATATTTAGTCAATTTAGTCTCTGAACCACTCTCTATTTAGTCACTGAACCACTCTCTATTTAGTCTCTGAACCACTCTCTATTTAGTCACTGAACCACTCTCTATTTAGTCACTGAACCAATCTCTATTTAATCATTGAATCACTCTCTATTTAGTCACTGAACCACTGGTATTAAAACACTGAACCACTTGGTATAAACCTCTGAACCACTTCGTATAGGAAAGGCAAATTTAGCATCATTCAAAACATCAATTTATTATCTATATATTCCCCTCTCCAATTTCAGAAGACTACAGTGGGGAACTCAATCAGCCATAGCAATCACCCACAAAAAACGACAAGTGGAAATGAAATTCACCATCAAATTGATTCCGGGTACACTCAGCAACACAACTCCATAGCAATCAATACAACTGACAAAGAAACAAACTCGATTAGATAAGAAATGAGGGAAAGGAAAAGAAGCGGCATACCAGTCGCCCATGGAAACCCGGAGGGGGAAGGCTTGAAGAGCGAAGGAGCCGAGTTGCTTGTGAGAAGTCGAGGGGGAAAAACAAGGAAAGAATCAGATGAAGATGAAACGGGGATTACTGAGCGTGTCGTTCACACGGAAAGTTTAAAATGCAGCCCATTCTTCAAGATTCGCGGCAACATCCCAGCCAGTTAAACCGCCGACGGTGTGATTCGTGCCGGCGGAGCCAAAAACGGAGGTGAAAAGTACCGGCGCTATCATCGCTGCTACAGTAAACGCCTTCATGGCCGACGATGGACGAGTCAGCATCGCCATTCCGTTTTCTCGAAGTGATCGATTTTTGTAGTAATCAAGAATCGATCAGCTTTCTTCAAACGGAAACAAAACAAGCGAATTAGTGGGCGAAATCACGATCGATAGAGAAAGAAATCAGAAAGATTAATCGCAGTGGAGAACGAGAGATTACCAGTAGCAGTGCGGAGCGCGCGGGTTTTCAGAGCGGATGGATAAAGAAGAAGGTGAGGACGCGCCGTGAGGCTGATTTTTAATTTTATTCTTGTTAATGAAATTTGACCAATAAGATTCCCGTGTAAGCAACCCTTACGGTGTAATTTGTGAGCAGATAAATTATTCGTAGGTACCAAGCGATTATTCGTGTATAATAATGTAATTATTCGTATGTATGAACAAATGTAATTATTCGTATGCAACAAAGGATTATTCATATGTATGTACATACGAATAATCACTTGCTACCTACGAATAATGTCACTATTCACAAGTTACTTTTAATCTCATCCGTTTGATCTTCTTAATCCGACGCTCCAGATTTGCTCACAAATTACACAGTAAGACTTGCTTACACATGATCTATCCTCTCTATATATATAAATGTATATATATAATACTAAAACAGCGGTCTGAAACAGCCTCTGGTGCGATTCACATACGTGACATTTTCTGGATTAAAATTGTGTTATTTTTTCATACGTGTCATATTCTGACGGTATTATTTTTTTGAGTCATATCAATTAATAAGTCAATATAGTTAGGTTAAAAACTTATCTTTTTAGATAAAATAATCTTATCCAATATAACATTGTCTTAAGTAGTTTGTTTATAAATATTCAACCTTATATCTTAATTAGATAGAAAACTTATATCGTTTTAGATAAATCTATCTAATATTAAATTAATATAACCCATCTTTGAACGGGTAAAAAATGTTATCCATAATTAATATTAAACGTAAATAACAAAATTGGTGTAAATAGTAGATTCAATGCGCTAACATATTATATGGATTAATTCAATGCGATAACATAATATATGGATTAATTCAATGCGATAACATATGATAACCCACTTATTTTTAAAATATTCAACCTTATATTTTAATTAGTTAGAAAACTTATCTTTTTAGATCAAATAATTTATCAAATATTTGGTCAATTATTGTATGTTTTAGATCAAATTGATATAATATCAATTTGCCCTTTAAATTCCAACAACTGTATATCAAATTATATGATTAATCTATATTCAAACATGTTTACATTCTAAAAAATATAACACAACTGAAAACTATATATTTACTTTATATGGAGTAGTAATTTATATTAATTCAAAGATGTTTTACATAATAAAATTTATTTAAAAATCGCACAACGGGCGAGTAATAAGACTAGTATATATAATACTAAAACAGAGACGTGAAAATCCTGTGTGGCGGGCTCTGGTGCGATTCGCTTACGTGTCGTTCTCTGGTGCAATCTGGCCTGGTTTTTTTTTGACACGTCAATTAATGATGATCCAATAAATTTAAGCCACGTTAGACGATAACCTCATCTATTTATACACGTGTCATCCTATGTGTCCACTTTAATTAATGATGAAATTAGTTTTTAGTATAAATATTCAACCTCATATCTTACAAATGTTATCATTTTATCTTAAGTTATAAATTTAAGTCATATCATACAATGATATAATCTATTTATCTACGTGTCATCCTATGTGTATCAAACATTAATTCTATTTTCATAAATATATTTCCAATTATTTATTCAAGATATTTTTAAAAAACTTTAATATATTTTCAATAATTTATTCAGGATATTTTTAAACGTTTTTAGGGCGTAATTTTGTTTTGGAATCCGGAGAGTATAGTTCGGGTGTGATTAGATAATTAGGGTTTTAAGTTTTCAATTTGTCTCCAAATATTTCTTTTTGAAAGTTTGCAACCTCCATTGAGTAATCCACTCCCTTCAATTAATTAGGCGTAAGATATATTTTAGGCAAAAGATTTAGTGATAAGTTATATTAATAAATCTAATCTATATATAATGCACGGTTTTTTAATAAAGCAATATATAATGCACAGAAGATTAGATTCTTTTGATTTTTATTAATAATATAAATAATAAAATATTATCATATTTTTGTTAGTTATATTTTGATAAAATTTTATACCTTATTTGAATAAATCTTACAAAAACATAAAATTAATTAGGCTTAATATAATTATATCACTTTTCGATTGTGGTAGAATTCGTTTGATTTTTTTTTGACGATTGTGGTAGAATTGTTATAGTACATTAATTATTTGTTTTAATAAAATGATGTTTTATTTCATGATATTCTATCACAATATACCATCATTTACATAATTTCATTGATTACAATATCTTAATAAAAAAACATCTTATGACTTTGCGATTTTGATCAAATTATAGGGAGAAATACTTTATATATATAAATGAAACGTGAGTACTTTATGTATAAATAAAAAATATTATAAAATTTAATTTATTATTTTATTTAAATATATGAAAAAATATTACTCCCTCGATCTGTTAATTAAAACTTGTCGTTTACTATTCATGCACGCTTTTTTATAATGATAAAAACCATATAAAATATTTACTTTTTTTTAAATTTGTTTTTATAAATTAATACTTAATAGTAACAAGTATGAAGTTATTAAAAAAATATATTAAAAAAGTCAATATTTTATATAGTTTTTAATACCTCAAAAAACGTGCATGAATAGTAAAACGTCAATTTTTAATTAACGGAGGGAGTATTATATAAATAAAATTTATAAAACAACCGCGTACGACGCGGGGTAATAAGACTAGTTTTATATAGTTTTTATCCCCTAAAAAAGGGTGCATGAATAGTAAAGTGACATGTTTTGCCGAACGGAGGGAGTATATACCTGAAGTATCATATATTCTTATATTTATATATAATAAAATATTTATTAATGTTTACAGGTAAAAGAAAAAGCTCATTTGTGATATATAATAAAATATCAATGTAAGAGGGTTGCTCGACCCACTAGTAAAGAGTAAGACAAACCTTGGATTTTCACCTAAAAATAGAGACGGAGGCAGAGATCAAACTCAATACATTCTAACTAGGGGTGGGCGTGGGACGAGATGGAACGGGACGGGACCGGGATGAAGCCCGTCCCGCTTTAATTTTTTCGGGACGGGACCGGGACGGGATTCATTTTTTTTTTCCTTAAATCCCACCGGGATCGGGACCGGACCGGACCGGGATTTGCGGGATTTGTGCCCACCTCTAATTCTAACCACTCTTTTACTCCACACCACTAGGCCACCCCGACCTGGGCCACTCATTTCTTTAATTTAGCCTGACAGACAATTTTTTTTACCTCGATTTTGCAAAGGTTTGAAATTTTTTTTACTCTCTCCATTTTAAAATATAAGTCTTTGTGACACATTTGTTAAGTATAATATTATTTTGAAAAATTAATATTTTATATATTTTTTTACATTATTTAAGAAATGTACCACAAAATCAAATGACTTAATAGTATTTTAAAACCTAGGAAGTAACATATTAAGCTACTAAGCTTCAACTACCAAATCAGTTTCAGATATTCTATTAGCCACCCTTATACCATAGCTTTAAACTAGTTAGATACTCATGAATGTATTTGGCTGATAATCAAACTTATCTGTTTTGGAACATCTCGCATGACATTTTGTTTTGTAATTGAACCCAATTAGCACTCAACCGAACTTTGACAATACGAGTGAAACAAGCCAAATGAGCTCAAACTCTAATCCAAAACAAAAGAGTTACAACTTACAAAACAATCTACAAACAAATTTCATAGTTCTGTCAAACAGTTACAAAACAATCTACAAACAAATTTCACAAATCAAGTAAGCAATGAAACTTTTGTTTGACAGACAAAGTTAAATATCATATCATAATCAGATACATATAGATCAGCAACAATCCAACAAATAATCACCAATAATCCCTGCAAGAACAAGCCCCGTCCTTGAAGTGATGGAACCTACTCCGATCCCTCACCACAATTTCGCGTTCAAAGATCTTCGATATCAGCTTGATCGCGAGGTGACAATCTCCACAAACCCTAAGGTTCTTCATCACAGTAATTGGGCTTCTTGGGGCAGTGTTTATCAACATAAAGGCAATTGCAATCTTCTCGCTGTGATACGCCAATGCCGTCTCTTTCTCTTCTTCCTGGATGTCTGCAAGCACGTTTTCTGTACATGGAACGTAGCCCTCCAGCTTCAGTAGCCTCGTCGTCTCTTCAAGCATCTTGTAAATCTCGTTATCCTGAGGATGGGTTCTATCTCCCATGGTGAATTCGTAGACGCGGTTTCTCAGCTCAACCAAGCTATATCCGGGAACTTTTCTTACACCTTTCTTTAACATGTTGCTCCTGACATTATGCACGTCCGACCAGCGTCTTTCGGATGCATAGAGGTTGGAAAGAAGGACAAAGTCTCCGCTATGTTTTGGCTCCAATTGCAAGAGTTGCATTCTAGCAGTCTCTGCTAATTCGCGATGCCCATGTATCGAGCAGGCGCCCAGCAAAGTTCGCCAAATGACAGCATTGGGCTTGAACGGCATGTCTCGGATGAACTCGTATGCTTGTTGAACCTTCCCCGCCCTGCCCAAGAGATCAACAATGCAGCCGTAGTGCTCAATCTTTGGGTCGATTCCATATCTGTCTTTCATTTGGTAAAAGTATTCGAATCCTTCGTCTACCATACCGCAATGACTACAAGCATAGAGGACACCGACGAAACTTATCTCAGTTGGCATCAAGTTGGTCATCTCCATCTCCTTAAAGAGCTCAATTGCCTCATTTCCGAGACCATTTACCGCCAACCCGACAATCAGAGAAGTCCAAGACACCACACTCCTCTCCCTCATCTCTCCGAAGAACAAATCCGCATCCCCGATCCTCCCACACTTTGCATAAAGATCCAGAAGGGCGTTCCCAGCCTGCAAATTCCGATCCAACCCTTCTTTAACCATGTAAACATGGAGCCTCCTCCCCAGCGAAACAGCACCAAGCTCAGCACACGCTGTCAACAAGCTAACCATCGTAAACCCGTCAGGCTGAACGCCGTCCAATCCCATATCCCGAAAAAGCGTCAGCACCTCATTAGGCCTCCCATTCAAAGCATAGCCATTGATCACAGAGTTCCAAGTCACAAGATTTCTCACAGGCATTAACACAAACAGCTTGTGGGCACTCTCAGCCCACCCACAAGCAGCATACATATGAACCAATGCATTCTGAACAAACACCAGAGATTCAAACCCATTTCTTATGACCACACAATGCAGCTTCTCCCCGGCCCTCACATCCAACAGCTTAGCAACAGCCTTCAAAAGGAAAGGGTATGTATGCGTATCGGGCAAAACAGATTCGACTACCATTCGGGTGTACAAATCAATGGCTGGACTTGGGTTCTCACTCTCAGCAAAGCCTCTGATCATTGTATTCCAGGTGAAGATGTTAGGGGTCTGAATCTGGGAGAAAATCTTGTGGGGATACCACATGGAGGAAGGTGATGGTGATGAGAGGGAGATGGAGAAGAAGATGAGGTGCTTGCCCATGTCCGGGTCGGAGATGGGGACTCCATGCCTGATGGAGAAGCCATGGACTTGCTTGAGCTTGTAGAAAGAGGAAGCTGATGACTGGAGGAGAGCAATGCACTTCCTCAGAACAAATGATTTGGTGTTGGCCTCTGTTGAGAATTGCAAGATTTGGACCAGTTTCAATGGCGATTTGAGAGGAGGGAAGATATGAAACGGAGAAGTTAGGTGCATTGCTTTATAACTTGCAGAACTCTCACAAACTAACCTGCACAAGATCCTTATATACAATATCCTACAAGCCCATAGACGAAAATGGACCCTAATAAAATTTCAATTATCGGGTTGGATTGAAGAATCGGGATATACCCATTCAAAGGGGGTTGATAGATGAGAGGAAGCAGACACAACAAACAACAATAAAAACAATTGAGAAATCTCAAATTGAGACATTTTGCAGCAACTGTAAAAACGCAATTGAGTAATCTCAAATTTAGGTGGCAAGAGGCGAAATGCGATCAAAACAAGCCGAAGAGTAGTGATATCCAAAATTCAGGTCAAACTAGAGCCAAAGTTGATGATTTTAATAGCCAATTGAAGTGAATTTTTTGAATTTATGTAATTAGATACACCAAAATCTCCTAAAAATGTAATTGATAAATTCACAAATTTAGGTAGCAACTAGCAAGAAAGGACACATAATAAGAAGCGATATGCGATCAAAACAAACCAAAGAGTAATGATATCCAAAATTTAGGCGAAACTGGAACCAAAGGTGATAAATTTGCTACCATTACACCATAAATCTCCTAAGCAAAGCATCAATTGCACCAAAAATTGGGAATTTAGGGTAATTGTTATCCCTAAAAATACATGGTTTTTAGGGTAATTATCTTTTTTTTTTTTATGTCAACTAACTAGTCATAGGTCTCCTTAATTAACGTAAAATGAGCTAAAAACCCATTTATTTTCGAACGGATGGAGTATTTTTTTAAAATGTAAGTGGAGCTCGATTCTTGCCTTTTAAAAAAACAAATGATATATATTACTACCTTCGTTCGGCAAAACTTGACATTTTACTATTCACGCACGCTTTTTTAGGAGATAAAAACTATATAAAATATCTAGTTTTTTTAATAATTTTTTTAACAATTTCGTAGTTATTATTAATAAGTACAAACTTGTTAAAAAATTTTTTAAAAAAATGAATATTTTATATAGTTTTTATCATTCTAAAAAGGCGTGCATGAATATTAAACGACAAGTTTTGCCGAACGAAGGTAGTACCTTTTTTTACCCGATTTCGTTGTTTTAAAAAATTTGTCAATTCCACCGAATAATGTTTCACATGCAACTTTTCATCATATTATAAAGGATAATTGTAACCATCACATATTCTCTTCCAAAATTTCATAAATTCTACTGAATAATGCACCGAGGTTAATTGAATAATCATGAAATTTGCCCTAAACGTCTCATAGTTGATGTGTTGAGGTTAAAAAAAAATGTCTTTTTATAAACGAATAATCATTAGAGATTCACCGAATAATGCTTATATTCCACTAAATAATGTTTCATGTGTACACGAATAATATTGATCCCAATTTCTGCACAGGCAGACACTCACAACCCTTTGAAAAAATTAAAGATCAATTCGTACTTTTGGCCTGATTTCACATTGAAGGCTTGAAAAAATTGGTCAATTTCGAAGCCCATTGTTCAGATCCACCCCCAAAATAAATCGAACCACAAGCAAAAAAACGCCAGAATAAGAATCTCATAACGCCTCAAACTTCAAATCTAAACCAAAATTGAAGAAAGGGAGTTTACCCTTCATATAAGGCTTAGGGCAAGCAAATCCATCGTTCACCACCGACACATTAGATTTGGGCTCATTTGAGGTAGCGGATAGATCCCGGTTTCTCGATCGTGGTTGCGGCTGGTCTTGGGTGCGGATCTGGGTGCTTGTCGCCGGTTATCCCCTCTCCTTTGGATTTGGCTGGGGTCGCCTCTCAGTGGGTACGGTGATTCACTCGTTGGATCCACATTTTTTATAAAAAATTATTTAATTGAAACTACATCTCCACCCTTCATTTCAATTAATTTAATGGTTCAGATTTGCACACAAGATACATCATAAGGAGTAAGTACAAATAATTCATACTCTAGGGGTGGACACAAATTCCGCAAATCCCGGACCCGTCCTGGTCCCACTAGTAGAAAATATAGATTTTAGCCCGGGCGTCTTATACATATACCCCGGATCTGACAATGTAATGCTCCGGGCTTCAGGTAGGGTGTGCTAAAATGTACGTCTGACTTTTATACCCCGGATATATTTTTTTTAAAAATCCGGGGTATATAACCTAGCCAACTTCCTAAGAAAGTGATATGAAAAAAACGCCCAGGGTATATTCTATTAATATCCGGGGTATATTCTACTAATATCAGAGGTATAAAGTCTATCCAATCTGAGTTGTAATTTTTTTTATCCGAGGTATAAAACTACAATAATCCGGGGTATATTCCTTTAGCTAATTTTCTCTAAAAAAACGTCCAGGGTACATTCATCTAATATCCAGGGTATATATTACATCCAATATGTGTTATAATTTTCATTTATCCGAGGTATAAAACTGAAATAATCCGGGGTATATGCCTCTTGAATGTGTATGGAGTTTATTTATGTCATGAGTATAGCCTGGATATTTAAATAAAAACCCGGGGTATATATAGTATTATCATTTTATCATAATTCTCATGGTATATATAGTGGATAAATATGATCTGGGGTATATGGTTTTTTTTATAATTTTTTAAATATCCATTCGTATATTACCGTATTCAACCTGTTATTTTGTAATTCACATCCATTCATATCAATATATAGGCAACCACTAAATTCATAATTGAACGACACATACATTAAACAAAGTTCCAACTATTTACACATTTTCAAGCAACTAAGACAATGCCATTAGGAAAAGCTAAGGCAGTGCATCAGTGGTACATGTTCAATAACAAAACTAGAATAGTGTCTTACAACCGACTAGACTTCAAAATACATAGATGAATCATACAATTCCAATACTGCAGAAAAGACAAGTCAATAGGTCTTACAATGTTGTTTCATAATCACAAGGCAAACGGTCTAGAACTTACTCCATACCAGAAATACCGTAATCAGCCTTGCCTAAAAAAATTCAAAAAACAATTGATCAAGATTGATAAAATGGAATTCAATACTATCATAGTGTGTAGTATGACAACAAAAAAAAAGAAAATTGAGTGCCATGGTAGTTCAGCAGTAGATAAGATAGCAAAAGATGTAAGTAAAATATGACAAATTGTGCAAGAAAAAATATGAACACCGTCTGGCAGCAGGTAAGGCAGCAAATGCAAGATTTATGACAAGCAATGTACCAATAGTAACAGGGAGTATGACAACTGAGGGCACTTGTATGACAGATAAAGGGGGAAAGAGTGGGATAGGTAGGGAGTTTATGCAGCAACATGTAAGGTATGCGAACCTACAAAAAAATAGGGATTATGTGGGAAAACAAAATAAGGACTATGTGCAGTTTGTGAGTTAAATGCAAGCATAGAAGTGGTAAAAAAATATTACATTCGTTTTGAGTGGGTAACAACTTATTTTGCTAGATAGGGTTCCTCCGGCTTCTACTAAAAGTAGATTGCTAAGATCAAAAGAAAACTAAAAAAACAAACATTACATTCATTTTGGTAGATCACGGGCTAAAATCCATATTTTCTACTAGTGTCCCGTCCCGATCCCGGTGGAATTTGAAAAAAAAATAGTGAATCCTGTCTCTGTCCGTCCCGCAAAAATTATGCGGGACGAGACACGGGACGAGGATTCCTTATCCCGCAATTCCCATCTCGTCCCGCATATAATAATAATAATAATAATAATAATAATAATTATTATTATTATTATTATTATTATTATTATTATTATTATTATTATTATTATTATTGCGTTGTACATTATTTTACTAATAGGTGACCCATTTTCAGTGATGTTATATCATATTCTTTCTGTACTTGAAATATGATTCCTTAGGGTCTTCGGATCTGCATCCCACTCAAACACTCGGTCCTTTTAGATCATCTGGTTATTTTATTTTAATTTAATCAAACGAGTCAGGTTCCACATAAATATTAACTCATAATTCTTATTTTATTCTACAATCACCAATACCCTTTTATGGTCATTAGGTGATAGTGCCAATAAACAAAGCTTCTCTATGGTAGTGCCAATAAACAAAGCCAGTATGAACAAATTAAGACACCATGAAACCCATTTGGACATAAATGAAATTTAACTTGATAATAGAGTCAAATACATAGATGATAGATCCTAATTCTATTAAATAGCAATGACAAAGATAAACAACCAGGCCAACTACTTAAAATGCTAAAAGTCCAATAAACCAATTATGCTTAAGGTGGCAATGTCGAGCGGCAAACGGGACAAACATGATTATAAGTTTACCATGTTCTAATACAATCCCGATGAAAGATCTGTTCACAAGTCATTTGAATGAGGTGAATGAGACCCACCAAGGCATCAATAGGTCAAGACAAACGACACAAGATTGTCCACTTGGGATATTTCCATGGACCTCTTCTGGGGAGTCAACTACTACTGTAATCGCGGGTTGCGAATGCACATAGATGTCAACATTCGGATGAGCTTCAATCACAAACTCATGAGAAATGAAAAAGACTTCAACGCGGATGTTTGGAGACATCTCGTACTCTACGAGCTCATCGCCGTAATTGAACCAATGCAATGACACATATATGTCAATAAGAGCGGTATAGCAACGTGTCGTTGAATGATAAATGGAATAAAAGCTTGTGTTAGGACATCACAGCATTGAATCCTAGTCATTCGAACGCCATTCCAAGGAAAAGTAGATGCATCCTCATCAAAATGACCATTGCTGAAGAGATTAAAGGAAATAGCATTGAAGCACGTTTACTATGTCTATAGGAAGAAGATTGTGATCCTCTAATGCGAACAAAAAATGGACCAATGTTATAATGATATCCTGATTCGTGCATTTGTGGAAACGTCATTGCTTGAATCTACACAATAACAATTTGACATATGAGTGCAATAGATAATAGGAAGGAAACACATGTAAAATATATATAGAGGTAATTGAAATATTAAAACCCTCATACACAATACTTAAGAACAACTTGTGATTGCCGATGGTGGAAAAACAGGAATGAACTTTGAGAATTTATACTTGCACGAATTGCACTGCTGATGCCGATGGGAAAGAAGTTGAATTGTCGATGCATCATGGAACCATCTCATATATATATTGTACGTGCATTAGTGGGTATTAATGTGAGGTGATTGAATTTAACAGTTAATAATTTGGGTGAATTAGTGGGATAGTATTGATGTCAACAGTTGGGTTGTGTGAATGTTACGTGATGATGGGGATGAGATTAATTTTAATATTAAAAATTAAAAAAAATGGTAAAATCTATCATATATATTGTATATGTTTTTTATAAATTACGTAAATTGATAAGAAAAAATCTATCATATCCCATTTACATAATTTTGTTATGATTTTTCTTATGAACTTTCTTAGGAACGATAATTGGAATAACTTATATATATTTTTTTAAATTAAGTAAATTCATAAGAAAATTAGTAAACTAAGGTGTTGATAAAAAATTATCGTACATGTAATTTACAAAAATCACATTAAAAGGTTCATGTCGGGTATCCAACAAGCCCGATCAAAATATGGCATGATTAATGTCGTGTTTTATCGGGCTGTGTCCTTTTCGTATAGTTTGTTTTCGATTTGATTTATTTGGTGTCATATTGTCATATTTTCGGACAGTAGCTGTTATATCGGGGTTTTTTTAAACCTCGAGGTTTTAAGGTTGTGGGTGAAAATGTGGGTTAGAGATTTGTTTTTTCCATTAATCAATCGAAAAATATATGATGAGGGAAAAATACTTAAGAAAAGTAAATAATAAGTATAAAGGAAGATGGCAAATTTATAGAATACCTACTATAAAATAACAACTTCATAAAAGTATAGAACTACGACCCAAATTCACTAAGGAAGAGAATTGACAAACAATGCATCTGAATATTTCAATTACAAATGCTCAACGATAACTTGTTGACGGGAGAGTGAAACGACAAACAGGACATGTATGACTTCTTTCGAGCCAAGTGAAAATGAAATGTGGCAGTCATATACTTGGTAATAGTCTGGTCTAATAGTATAATCTTCGGGAAGTTGAGCTGTTGTTTGTTCTCCTCCTAAGGATGCAAGCTGTCCAAAGTGCTTGTACCTGAAGGGATGAAATCTATGTCGGCCTTCAGCTCTGAATCAGAGGGGGGCTTCTGGATTTTTTTTCACAATCATCCATGCGGTTAAAGCAGTCAACAAGATATTAAGAACTCGCAGACGTATGTATCAGTAATTTTACAACTCAAGTGCATATAACACACATGTGTTGTTGCAGGGAGGTTTTTCCTCTTAGTATCCACCTCGGAAAGAGCTTGCTCGAATTCTTCAATGTTCAGTTCAATTGATTTCTTTGATGCTAGGAACCAGCTAATCTTGAACAAAACTAGAAATTTTTATGCTAGAAGCTGACATGCTCATCATTTGGGTAATACATAAATACAAACTTATGTGGTAGTGCCAATGAACAAAACCACAAACTGATGGGTGCTACTGTTGTAAACTAAGCTCCTCTATGGTAGTGCAAATAAACAAAGCCAGTATGAACAAATTAAGACACCATGAAACCCATTTGGACAGAAATGAAATTGAACTTGATAATAGAGTCAAATACATAGATGATAGATCCTAACTTTATTAAATAGCAATGACAAAGATAAACAACCAGACCAACTACTTAAAATGTTAAAAGTTTAATAAACCAATTATGCTTAAAGTGGCAATGTCGAGCGGCAAACGGGACAAATATGATTATAAGTTAACCATGTTCTAATAAGCTTCATAAGCACAGAGAAACGAAGAAGAAGGTAGAAATATGGAATTGTCAGTAGACAAATAATGAGGCTGATATGAGCAGAGACGTACGATTAGACTCGAGTCATTTACTTTCAAAGTTCTTTAGTAAAATCCTCCATGCTGATCACACCAACTACCACTGGATGAGGTGGATATTCAAGAATTGGAGAGTACTCACTATCCAAGATACGGAAAGAACAACCCCTATGCCGTTTCTTTAAAGGAGGAACTACAGTCGCATGACCTTTAGATACATATTGACTTTTATCGGTCTTTGTTGAAGCTTTATGATCATCTAATACAGATGCAGTAGTCCTATTTACCCCACGTTGTGTTGAAACATAGGAAGTTAACAAGTAAGGTAAACCTTGGACATAAACTCTTCATATGGCAGATTAACCAATACAATCGAGCAGCAGTAGCAGGTTAACAGGTAAGGCATTTGCCATGAACAAATATTGCCTATATTGCATTTGAACTTTTTGACTAAATAAAATCGTCAAGAAGGTTAATGCGAAATTCCCATAAACAAATATTGTCATCTTCCCAACCCAGACGGGAAGACTGCCTCAAAGATAGGCTCCATAATTGTGCTTAATACACCATATTCGTTAACAAAGATATCTAGTTTATGTAGTAGATAGCACCGAGTAGTGAAGCAGGATGAACTCGTGGGTGACTGATTCACCCGACCCGATTATTAGGGTGAAAACTCAAAAAAAAAATTGGGTGATGGATGGGTGATGGGTCGGGTGAAATGGGTGATGGGTCGGGTGATGGGTGATATAGTTTCCACCCATTACCCGACCCATCACCCGACCCATTACCCGACCCGCTTAACCACCCGTTCAGTGGCGGCCGCAGGACTCTCCGATAGGTGGGGCGAAATTCTAAACTATGAAAGTATTGCATCGTCAATTCATTAACAAAATAACATTCAATCACTAGTACAATATATGGGGGTGGAGCACGATAAGTTGGGTACGGTTTTTGACAAGCGTGCTTTTTTTAAGCACGGTTTTGTATTAAAAGTGTGTTCCAAAACCAAATTTAACTAGAAGCAACACGCTTTTCTTTAAAATCATTATCGTTTATTTTTTAAATATTTAAACCCGGTTTACGAGAAAAGCGTGCTTAAAAAAATTAAAAATGAACACTGTTTAATTTGCAAAGTGTGTTCCCAAAACCAAATTTAATTAAAAGCAACACACTTTTCTTTAAAACCGTTCAGCTCCATTCCTTCACTTCAGCTTTAGGTCGACAAAGGAGGATTTCATTGCTTGATCATTCAGATCATGCGCTACCTGCTCTTTTCTCTGGTTTAACCAAATAGAGTTTTCTAGTCAAAATCTGAGCTCACTGGATGCTTTCTCGCTCCCTTCTGATCTTTTTTATCCCAGTTTGGTAAATCAAAGTGTGCTTTTTTTTCCATCTCTTGCTTAGCTTGGGTGTGTGCTTAATGGCTGGCTCTCCTCAGTACCAAATGCTGAAGGTGGATAGTCTTTGCGAGCAAGGTCTGAGAATATTTAACCCAATTTATGAGAAAATCATGATTAAAAAAACTAAAATGAACACGACTCAATTTGCAAAGTGTGTTCTCAAAACCAAATTTAACTAAAAGCTGTCGTTTTTCTTTAAAACCGTTCTCGTTTATTTTTTTAAAAAAATATTTAACCCGGTTTACGAGAAAAGCATGCTTAAAAAAATTTAAAATGAACACGGTTTAATTTGCAAAGTGTGTTTCTAAAACCAAATTTAACTAAAAGTAACACGCTTTTCTTAAAACTGTTCTCGTTTGCTTTTTAAAAAAATATTTAACCCGGTTTACGATAAAAGTGTGCTTAAAAAAATTTAAATGAATACGGATTTATTAGAAAAGTATGTTCCTAAAACCAAATTTAACTATTGGGAGCACAGTTTTCTTTGAAACCGTTCTCAACCCGATTTTAGACTAAACCGTGCGTAAACAAACTTAAAATGAACACGATTTAATTAGAAAAGTGGGTTTCTAATTTTCACACTACAAATCTCAAACCCTAAAACCTAACAAAATTTCTCCAAATCAATTAAAATTTCAACATTTTAATTATAAACAAATCAATATCTTTTTTATTTTTTATTTTTATTTTTTTTTACAAAGGTAACCCGTGGGTCAAAGGCGCCCGCCCCACCCTAGGGCCGCCACTGCACCCGTTAGCCCACCCGATTATTATAAAAAAGAGTCTAGTGTATAAATAATATAATTTCACATAACTAATATATTTCTCATTTTCTACCTCTAGTTTCTCCATTTTTGAAGTGTTCTTGTTCAAAAACGTCTAAAAATATATATAAACTTGCATTATTTAACTCCATGTCTTTTTAAAATTTCTTTTATTTTCATTGCATATACCGAGCAATTTGGCTCTTTCCAACGACTTTGTTAGCATTTACAGTATTAATCCATGATTAACCAAATCGTATTTTTCCAATTTGTCATGAGATTTATAACAATAATCCTCTTTATGCAAAGATATTAAAGAAATGACACATGAGTTTTATTTCTAAGGACATAGTTTTTCTATACTTTTTTAATTTATTTTAAATCTAGTAACCGAGTTAAATTCATCTCATTTAGTTTGATATATTAAACTTCTAATACCAATTTTGCAAGTTAAGGATAGTGATATAATGTATAAATAAGTCTTTTATTCATTTAGTAAGATTCATACGTTGACATACTTTATGAAATTATCGAATATGAATGATTTTTGGGTATGTCTTGTGACTCATTTTCTTTAAATTTCTTTCACCCGATTAACCACCCGACCCACCCGATTCACCCGACGGGTCGGGTGATGGGTGAAACATTAGATGGGTGGGTGATGGGTTGGGTGAAATTTTTTTTTCGATAGGTCGGGTAAAAAATTGGGTCCACTCATCCATCACCCGACCCATTTTCACCCCTAGATCGGACTGATGCATCAAACTGACCAATTATAACATTGATATCTAGTTTATGTAGTAGATAGCACCGAGTAGATAGCACCATATTCGTTAACAAAGATAGGCTCCATAATTGTGTTTAAAATTATTTTTCAACATATAATTTGTTAAAGTACTTTTTTGGATGTGTATAAATCACCAATTATAACATTGATATAATTTTTTGAATTTTTTTATCAATAATTTTTGTCTAAAATAATTTTTTTATATAAACCGAGTGTCATGAACTCCACTCATTCAATCATAATATACTCAACAAAATTGAGAACTAATAGCGTAAAAAATCTAGCTTCATTAATTAACCCAAAAAAATATTTCAACAATACATCGATCTAATTAAAATAAATTAAATACATATTCGAATTTTCGATTCTTTAGGTTTTTCCTACGTACGTCGTAAGTGGCACACCGGAGACTGCACCGTACCGTACCATATATGCCTTGGAAGATTTATATCAGTGGGCGGGATGACCAGCCGTGATGTGGTTAGCGGCATCCTTCTCAGTAGTTGGTTGAGCGCAAGCCGGCGGGTTGATGGTCCCTGAGGTCACTGGCTTTACGTTGCAACACTCCGACACAGCCGGTCCCAACGGTCCGGAGTACTTTAGGTCGATGTTTTCGAGATGGATGTTCTCGCATGGAGCTCCATGACTACATACGAACCTCATCACCGATGGGTCGTTTGCGGTTCCCTTGATATTCGTGAAGAAAACGTCGCTAATCTTCACCTTCGATGGTACCTACATGCATGCATGCAAAAATGTGTATATATATGACTACGTACGTTGATCATATATATATGTATCTTGTAGTACAAGTTAGGTTAGTTAATGTACCGAGGCGTCGCAATGGGCGGCTGGGCAATAGGCCTGGTCGACGAGGATTGGGAACGTGACGTTGTCCATGATGATGTCCTTGAAGTGCAGCTTGCTGGCGGAGCAGGGTTTCGAGTTGAGCCAACTCTTGATCCTGATACCGTTGTCGGTGTTCCTGAAGGTGCAGTTGGTAATGGTGATATCCTCGACAGCCTGCTCGTTGTCGTACCTGCCCAAGCTTCCAACACTGAATCCGTGGCCAGGGCCGCAAGTCACCTTCTCGATGGTGAGCTTCTTGGTTCCATCCCCAATCGAGATGCAGTCATCTCCAGTTCCGATGGAGCTGTCGAGAATCTTAACATCAGAGCAACGGCCAAGATGGATGCCATCGGTGTTACGGCTGTCTCCCGGAGCTATGACCTTGATGTTTTGCATGGTTAGGTTGTAGACGTTGATCAAGTTCATGTGGAATTGCTTGCTATCTAACGAGGTTATGCCTTCGATCAACGTATCGTTCACAAAGAAGAGCCTGAAATTCTGCAATGTATATATCCATATATGTTACATATATATATCAGAGACAGATATGTGCAGAATTCTAAAATGACATGATTTTTTTTTACTTACGTAAGGAAGGGTTCCGCAAACTCCGGTTTTCTCGCAGTTGTTGTTCTTCCATCCATCTTCACCGTTCCCATCGAAAACACCGCCGCCATTCAATCCTGTGATCGTCAAGGCAGCGACCTTCTCGATCTTGACCCATGTTGGGTCGGGGCCCTTGAATTGGGACGTAGCCTTAGGGGCCTCGAAGTTCCCCGAGATCTCGATGGTGATGGGGGCTTTGCAGGGACCAGTCAAATCTACGCACCCCAACGTGTAGTTTCCCTTTGGCACCACGATTTTCGACGCCGTTTCGCACTCGCAAGCTTGTTGCCACGCTTTCGCCAAAGCCTTCCATACAAAAACCACAACCAATTCAATGCACCGTACGGTAAACTGCGTACGCTAATTAATGAATCAATGTGCTTACCGGAGCGGCATCGGCGCCTGGCTTAGCGCCGAGCGTGGTGATGTCAATGGTACCGCCACCGCCGCCGCCACCCCCTGCTGATGCGCCACCCGCTGGCTTGGCGGCCGCTGCTGCAGCGCCGGCATCAGACGTCGAGAAAAACACAATTGCATCGAAAAGAAGCACTAAGCAAGGAATTAGAGTAGATTTTCTTTCCATATTTATTTCTTTTTTTTAATTTTCCCCCGTTGGGTATGAGTGTTATTTTAGTGTTTGATTTATTCCGATTGATGATGAGAAATGGGGAGTTTGAGAGGTATATATACACTACGTAGTGGATGCAGATCCGATCCATTAATTTTATTTTTAGAATTCGTTGTGTTTTTTCTCCCTATTTTGTAGCAGATCCAATTATCATTCATTAATCGTTTGAATCCGGTAGTTTATTCAGGCGAAGTTTTAGTTTGACCATGATTTTACAATTTTATTGGAAGAGGTTGAGTGGTTTACTGGTTTTAGTGGAGGAAAATATAGTTTTGAGAACGAAATATATTTATTTATTTATTATTCATTATTTTTTTTGTTGAAAATTATTATTATTATTATTATTATTAATCAATCTATATCTATATCTATATAAACTCTTAATTTAGAAGATTTTAGGCTGAGGTGTCAACATTAGAGAGATTTTAGGGGTTTTGACCAATTATAATTTTTTTTTCTCTTTAATCCTTTTTTTTTAATTCTCCTTTTTTCTTCTTTTTCTTTTAATTCTCTTTTTTTCTTTAATCTTACTAACTATCTATATCTATACAAACTCTTAATTTAGAAGAGTTTATGCTGAGGTGTCAACATTAGAGAGATTTTAGGGGTTTTGACCAATTATAATTTTTTTTCTCTTTAATCCTTTTTTTTTAATTCTCCTTTTTTCTTCTTTTTCTTTTAATTCTCTTTTTTTCTTTAATCTTACAAACTATTGGACTTAATTCAAAACATTAAATTCAATCTAATATAACTATTGGGCTTAACTCAAATTCATTTACTATCTATATCTATATACTATACAATATTAATTTATGTCACATGTCCTCTTCATGTTCAAAGTTATTTGTGGAAATATTATTTACATAATACGAGTATCATTTTATTATGGTAACTATATTTTCTAATATTTTTTTAAAAAAAATATTCTAATATTAATTATCCAATATTACTTGATGTTACATTTTTTAACCAACTAGTTTTATTACTCGCCCGTTGCGCGATTTGTTAATAAATTGATTATATAAATCATCTTTAAATTAATATAAATTACTACTCCATATAAAGTAAATATATAATCTTCAACTGTGTTATTTTTTTAGAACATAAACACATGTTTGACTCTAGATTAATCATGTTTGTTCTCTTATTAAAAAATGGTTAAAATATATTTTTATCTTGAGTCTAGATTTAATACTTTTTAATAAAAAAATATTAAATGGTAAAAAAGCTTACGTATTAAATCAAAAGAAAGGAACATAACATAAATTCCATATGTAAATTCAATCCATTTTTTTATTTATAAACAAATAAATATAAATATTGATAATATTTATAACAAAATATTATCAAAATATAACTAAGTAAGATATGATAATAACTTATAAGTTGATAGTATAATATTGGATAGATTATTTGATCTAAAAGAATAAGTTTTCCAATTAATTAAGATATAAGGTTGAATATTTATAAGAATAAGTGAGAACATTAATTGGGATGCCAAAGTTATATTGGTTTATTAATTGATATGGCTAAAAAAGATAAAATTAATCATTAGTAATTTCTTAAATTGTGGGCATATCCATTGTAAAATCTATAAACGTTTTTCACATCCATTAAATAATTATTTTATAAATTGAATTTAATGGTTAAAATGTATTTTGATATATCAAAAGTGTATAGAAAAAATATTTAATATGTTCTGACCAAAATTTAACGGTGCAAGTAGATTTGTTAAATTGTATTAATTGTTGTTTTACACATGCAAAAATATTATTATATTTCATTCGTTAGATTTTTTGGTCCAATATATATTATTATATTTGATTAGTTAAATTGGATATATTTTCAACAATAAGTGTATTATGTGTATAATATATATTAATTGATGTGGGCCAAAAATATAATACAATTTTATTTCAGAAAATGACACATAAGTAAAAATAATCCCGTTTTAATTCAGAAAATTCCACATAAGCGAATCGCACCAGAGGCCATTTCAGGCCTCTGTTTTAGTATATCATATAGATGGGATTAATTCAAAACTTTTATCTTTCACTATTTATTATTTATTTTTCTCTTTATCTCTATAACCCAAGTGTTTTTTTTATTATTTTTAACACATTTACTAATCAATGGGTTTAATTAAAAATATTGAATTAAATCTAATGTCTATGATTTATCTATATCTAAATATTATTTATAAAAAAAATCGCGCCATGGCGCGGGGATCGTACTAGTTATATATAATAAAGGAGAAGTCGCCTGAGACACATGGCGGCTTCTCCTTAATCGTAGTCGTATGAACCAATCAAAAAATTTTGAATTAATCAATATATGCAGAAGATAACATTTTATTCTTACTCTATTTAATCAATATATCTATATATGCCTAAGATAAAATTTGACCCAATTTGATTAAATATGGATATATTTTTAGAAGATATTAACTAATTTTAAAATATATGCATAAGATAAATTTTAGAAGATAATTTCATATGTTGTTTCCACTAATATGCACTAGCTAGCAAGGATTAAGGAGTACGACCGGAGTAAGGAGAAATTAGATTTTATACTAATTAAGTATAAATCTATATAAACTCTTAATTTAGAAGAGTTTATGCTGAGGTGTCAACATTAGAGAGATTTTAGGGGTTTTGACCAATTATAATTTTTTTTTCTCTTTAATCCTTTTTTTTTAATTCTCCTTTTTTCTTCTTTTTCTTTTAATTCTCTTTTTTTCTTTAATCTTACTAACTATTAGACTTAATTCAAAACATTGAATTCTATCTAATATAACTATTGGGCTTAACTCAAATTCATTTACTATCTATATCTATATACTATACAATATTAATTTATGTCACATGTCCTCTTCATGTTCAAAGTTATTTGTGGAAATATTATTTACATAATACGAGTATCATTTTATTATGGTAACTATATTTTCTAATATTATTTTTTAAAAAAAATATTCTAATATTAATTACCTAATATTATTTGATGTTACATTTTTTAACCAATGGGATTAATTCAAAACTTTTATCTTTCACTATTTATTATTTATATTTCTCTTTATCTCTATAACCCAAGTGTATTTTTTTTTATTATTTTTAACACATTTACTAATCAATGGGTTTAATTAAAAATATTGAATTAAATCTAATGTCTATGATTTATCTATATCTAAATATTATTTATAAAAAAATCGCACCATGGCGCGGGGATCGTACTAGTTATCTATATAAAATACTAAAACAGAGGCCTGAAACGGCCTCTGGTGCGATTTGCTTACGTGGAATTTTCTGGATTAAAACGGGATTATTTTTGCATACGTGTCATTTTCTAAATTAAAATTGTATTATATTTTTGGGTCACATCAATTAATAATTAATAAGTCAATATAGTTAGGTAAAAAAATTATTTTTTAGATCAAATAATCTATCAAATATAACCATATATTTTAATTAGATAAATTATATATTAAATAGTGTAAATAAATAGTACGTATAAAGATCTTATATATATTCCTATCTTAATTAGGTACTTGATAGATTTTCAATTACATCGCTTACAATTTAGCCGATTTGATTTAAGCGAATTTAATTAATATATCTAATCTTATGAATACCGGCAAATTTTGATCACTCATGCCGTCATTCTAGCTTTTAATTTGCATCATTCACTGTATGCATGCCTTTGTTATATAATACGGAGTATATATATATGTTTGGATATATATCTAATAAGACAATCTCATGCACAATTGACATATTATATATTTATTTTCTATATTTATATTAATTTAAAGATGATTTATATAACAAAATTTATTATCAAATCGCGCAACGGGCGAGAAATAAAACTAGTATATAATAAAGGAGAAGTCGCCTGAGACACATGGCGGCTTCTCCTTAATCGTAGTCGTATGAACCAATCAAAATTTTTTGAATTAATCAATATATGCATAAGATAAAATTTTATTCTTACTCTATTTAATCAATATATCTATATATGCCTAAGATAAAATTTGACCCAATTTGATTAAATATGGATATATTTTTAGAAGATATTAACTAATTTTAAAATATATGCATAAGATAAATTTTAGAAGATAATTTCATATGTTGTTTCCACTAATATGCACTAGCTAACAAGGATTAAGGAGTACGACCGGAGTAAGGAGAAATTAGATTTTATACTAATTAAGTATAAATTTATTCAGATTTGAGAAATCAGAAGTATGGAAGAAAGTAATTAATTTAATAAACGGGTTTTATTATTAAATTTATTTAAATAAAAAAACCGCACACAATGCGGGTACTGAACTAGTGTGTGGTAAATAGATTGTATGAGTAAGCATCTAAGCGAATAATTAGTGGTTTTTATTAAGAAAAAAAAAAGTGTTTCAAAATAGCAAACTACTCCCTCTGTTAATTAAAACTTGTCGTTTACTATTCATGTACGCTTTTTAGAACGATAAAAACTATATAAAATATTAACTTTTTTTTACATTTGTTTTTATAAATCCATACTTAATAGTAATAAGTATGAAATTATTTAAAAAAATACATTAAAAAAGTTAATATTTTATATAGTTTTTAACACCTCAAAAAGAGTGCGTGAATAGTAAAACGTCAAGTTTTAATTAACGGAGGGAATATATATCATTGATAAATCAAAAGGCTAGAAATACGACAGATAAATGCAAGCAAAGACAAATGAAAAAAATGTGTTGCTTGTTTCGTTTGAATAGATAATAGTACTGAATAATGATTAATATTATAATATTATATTATATTAATATAAATTATAAATTATAATATATAGCTATCTAAACCCACACTAAGATGTCAGTTGAGTCTGTATTAGAGGCATGATTTGTGTACGATTAAACTTACTAGTAGTATGAAGTTCGTGTCTTAAAGCTTGAATTGATTAAACTTTATCAATTTAAATTCGATAATATAGATTTATTACTTGTAATTTTTGCAATGTTTTTATCACACATCGGATAAAAGAAGAATGTTAAGATTGATTTATAATCGATAAAAGAAGAATGTTAAGATTGATTTATAATCGATTGAGGCCTTACTCATGTTATAAAAACACTTTAGGTTTTGAAAGGATAGTTAGTTGGCATAAGAGCCTTGAGTCTTACAGTTTTAATTACATATTATAGGTTATAAATTAGGAGATATAAAAAAAGATTCGAAAAATAAAAATATGAATAATAAATAAAAATACGAAAATTTCGCGAGGTACCCCTGGGGTATTGCAATTTTCGCGAAGTATACAACTCTTTTACATATTTCGCGTAGTGCCCCTGTGGTTTTTAAGTTTTTTACCTCGTGCCCTTTATGGTTAATTTTAACAGACTTGGCTTTCTCCGTTAGTTTGCAATTGAAAAAAAAAAAAAAAAAAAACGCGAAGAAGAAGAGACGAGAGAGAAAGAAAAGAAACGTGAAGAAGAAACATGAAGAACAGACGAGAGAAAGAAAAGAGCAGACGAGAGAGCGAAGAGAGCATGAATGCAAAGAAGAGACGAGAGAGCGAAGAGAGAGAGCATGAGCGTTGTGCCTGAGAGCGAAGGCGGTAGCGGCCCATTGCCTCGGCCGACGACCGAAGGTGGAGGAGATGAAGATGCTACTGCTGCATAGAGGTAAGTTACTGTCAATAGAAATTTTAGATTAAGATTGAAATTGAAGCATTTGGGGGGTTTTTTGTGATGTGAAAATTTAGGGTTTATGTTGAAATTGATGGATTTGGAATTCAAAATTTCGTTTCTCGATTGCAATCCGATTTGATAATAAAATTCGTTTCTCAATTTAGGGTTTTAAGTCTCCGTTGATTCATTTGACTCGTTTGAGTTTGTAAATCGGGGATTTTCAGTTTGAATTTGTGAATTTGAGTTTATAAATTGAGGATTTTCAATTTCGATTTTAAGCTTGTGTATCTATGGTGGATTTAATAATAAGATTGCAAGGCTTGCTAAGTTACTTACTATCAACTGCAAGCCTCGACTGAGAGGAGAAGAGAGGCTACACAGAGAAGGGAAAGCAGGCGAAGAAGCCGACACACTAGTGAGAGAGAAACTCGATAAAGAGGGCGTTACAGAGATTCCAGCGCCAGATGGAGTACAAAGGTGGAGTTCGAATGGAGTCTAGAGGGAGAAGCTCGAGAGAGAGGCGACGCAAAGAAGGTATGTTTTCTTTGAAAATTTTCGAAAATTAGGGTTTTGAATTTGGGATTTTGAATATGATTTTATGAATTTGAGTATTGGAGTTGCGAATAAAACTAGATATATGAGTATTGGAGTAGCTATCTTAACTTGTCGAGTTTGAGTTTTGAATTTGCAGTTTGGATATCTGTTTGCACTGAATTTTAGTTTAGAATTTAGTTAGTGGGAAAGAACTAGATAATTGTGTATTGGAAGTTTGTGAATTTTTGTCATTCACTCATTTGAATTAGAAGTATGTGAATTAGACAATGGCAATAGTTATATGTGAAGTTGAAGGACTGAATTGAATGGGAAAGAACTAAGCAATTCCTCAACAAGTTCATTGTTGTCTTGTTTAATTGAATGAGAAAGAACTAAGCAATCTAAATGTTAGGATTCGATTCATTTGTTAACATTTACTACCCCGTATATCTTTAATCTTTTTCTTACCTTTTGTCTTTTTGTTCCTTGAGTTTTTCAAGGGATACTTCCCTCTTATATGGCGGTCCTGACCGAACAATAAGGTGTAATTTGAAGCACATTCATCTTTGAAGGTGAAATTTGCATTTTTACTCAACATGCACCATTATCAAATTTTACACTTAAATTCTCTATAACAGATTTTAAGCCTATTAGCTCAAATGGAAGAGCAATGTGCATAAGTACAAAGATGCGGGTTCAAATCCCGCATAGGCTAATTTAATTTGTCTCAATGAAACCTATACACTTCTTTGAAGTATAATTTAGAACTTGACTTGCTGCAATTTGTTATTGAGCTAACAAGCTTCTTATATATGTTATGTAATGCTTATTTCAAGAATGCTTAGATTCTTATCACTCGAACTTTAAAGAAAGATGGTCTTGACCTCATACAGTTTGCAGGTTCAATTTATTGATCTGTTTCTTTTGTTTACTGAAACGTTAATACATTTTAGCATCTCCCTGGACTGGTATCTTAGTCTAATTTGTGGTGTGTGCAGTGCAATCTGCTGTAAAATCCACCTTCTTGGCTGCTGTTGCTATACACTGCTTACGGTTCGAATGGACAGGTCTGTTTATCCTTTTATACTGTGCAATGCAACTTCATCGCTTGATTCCAACATCTGTTCAGTTTGAATCAACTACATTTGCATTTACATGTAACCAGAGAGGCTAGATTATGATTAGGATTATGATAACTATGTGTAAAACAATGGGGTCAGTTTGATAAGCAATTCGGGAGGGCGGATGCACAAGAGCCTGATCCAAAAGGACGAGTCCCGCAGTGGGATAAAGCCGATGTACGGGAAATGAAAGACAAGTTCACATCAGTGGGTCTCGGTCCTCGTCAACTGGCTGTTCTGTCTGCGTTCTTGGGTCCTGATCCGGTGGCCATGGAGACATTGTTGGCTACAGACCCTGGTGTTACAACTATTAGTGCATTCTAATATTAGCTCATATATCAATATGCTGGATTTGCTGCAATTTTGAATATATATCCGACCTATGTGGGATTTGAACCCACATCTTGTACCTAAGCACAATGCTCTTCTGGTTGAGCTAATAAGCCAAAAATTTCTAAACAACAGGCTAACATATTCTATCTTCAATGAGGCATAATCATATAAAGAACTTAAAGGATTTGCATCAAGAAAAAACGTATCTAAAATTTGAAGTTGTCTAATTGAGTAATGGTTTCTAAATAAGAAAGTACTTGTATTTGCTAATGCACTAACATGGAGCTATTAATAGATCATGATGCATTATTTCTAAGTAATGGTTGCTAACACACTAACAAGAAAGTACTCCTAATGCATTATTGCTCTTTCTAAATAAGAAAGTACTCCTATGTAGCAATTAAGTAATGGTTTCTAAACAAGATATACTTCTATATATCTTCATTAAAGAATGAGTGTTTGTAAACGAGCTAAATCAGGTCACAATCTAGCTAGGAAGATTGTAATCAAACCTGCAACTCAAGTAACCATGGAGGAAGAAGAGAACATTTTGTGGGAATTTTCTGTATTATTTCACTCACTAGAAAAAGTGTATACAACTGCTATTTATACCCCTCTAACCTGCGTATAGTAGCAACACCATCTAACTACCCAACTAACGTGCGCCTATACACTCTAATATTATATATATATATGTGTTCTTCAATTTGATGCATTATTGCTCTTTATTAATAAATCCTGTTTGCTAATACATTCACAGGGAGATTTACCACACCCATGTATATATACTTGATGTAGCATCCTAGTTTATTGCTCTCGGTTTGCATGTTTCCAGCAACACAAGCAGCATATAATTTGATGATGGGTAATATCACCATAGAGACTATAAGTAACAATTCATCAATTATAAAAAACACATTATCAAACACAATAACATATGCAATCACACAATTATTGTCATAAATATTATAAAAATTGAATATAAACACTAGGTCAATTATATGACATTACAATGGCGAATAGGTCCAAGTATATTTGACTTTCCCTCTTGCCCAAATGTTTGAGAGAAAGATGCACTAAAACATTTTTACAAACAAAGCAATTATAGATTCAAGACAGAAAATCTCCTAGTGTATGTCTTATTAGATTGTACAGTCAATTCTATGACAAACTTACAATTCATTTAGTCTTTTACAATTCATTTAGTCTTTTACTATACTGTAGGCTACTAAATCACTTAAATTTTGAAACAAAATTATATTTGACCTTAGCCTAAGGTTCATAAATGAAGAAGATATCATGAAATATCCCCAAAATAGCTTACTTATCTACAGCTGGATGCAAGCATAAAAACTTATCATGAAAAATTCAAATTTCAACCCCCAAAGCATGATTTAGATCAACTCAACCTAAAGTTTACATAAACAGAAATCATAATTTAAAAGCAGAGTTGAGACAATCCTATACAGACTAAACCGATGCAGTTGACTGATTTAAGATTTTCACATATTCTCTATTCCAAATGCACTGAGTTCACATACAAGTCAGTAATACAAACAAGTTACTTCTCTTAAAATAGGTAGAACATTCATTCAACCATTAAAGTTCACAGTAAGTAGCTTAGCAAGCCTTGCAATCTTATTAACAAATCCACCATACATACACAAGCTTAAAATCGAAATTGAAAATCCTCAATTCATAAACTCAAAATCACAAATTCAAACTGAAAATCCCCGATTTACAAACTCAAATGAGTCAAATGAATCAATGGAGACTTAAACCCTAAATTGATAAACGAATTTTATTATCAAATCGGATTGCAATCGAGAAACGAAATTTCAAATTCCAAATCCATCAATTTCAACATAAACCCTAAATTTTCACATCACAGAAAAAACCCCAAATGCTTCAATTTCAACCTAAATCCAAAATTTCTATTGACAATAACTTACCTCTATGCAGCAGCAGCTTCGTCTCCTCCACCTCCGGTCACTGGCCGAGGCAATGGGCCGCTACCGCCTTCGCTCTCAGGCACAACGCCTCCTGCTTCTCCTCCCATGACAGCCCTCACAGTCTCGCCTTCGAGCAGCAGCTTCGAGCAACGCTGTTCTTCTTCGTGTTCGTGTTGTCTCTCCGCCCTCTCGTCTCTTCTTCGCATTCGTGCTCTCTCGTCTGCTCTTTTCTTTCTATGGTCGGTTCTTCTTCACGTTTCCTTTTTTTAGTTGCAAACTAACGGAGAAAGCCAACTCTGTTAGAATTAACCATAAAAGGGCACGAGGCGAAAAACTTAAAAACCACAGGGATACCACACGAAATATGCAAAAAGTTGTATACCTCGCGAAAATTGCAATATTCTAGGGGTACCTCGCGAAATTTACGATAAAAATAATTTAAAAATATAGCATCAATTTATGATTTTACACTTGAGTAGTGGGGTGGTTAGTCGGGATGTGGCGGTTACACCAATAAAGTGGTAGTTACAATAATGAGTCAGATGTTTAGTGGGATAAGAGCATCCCCAAGAGATTCCCTATCTTCATTTTTTGGAGAATGTTGGGATGGTTTTTGCTCCAAAAGCTTCCCCATTATATTCTCCAAAATAGAGAATGAATGGAAAATATAGAGGTCATTCCCTAAATTTGGAGCAAACTCTATATATTTTGGGGTGAATTCTATAATGGGGAAACTGTTGGAATGGGGCAAAAAAATATTCAGAATATTTGATTTCTCATTCTCTATTTTGGAGATTGTTTTAGGGAAGCTCTTGGGAATGCTCTAATGGAGTTATAGAGCAAGGTAGTGAGTGATGTGGTAGATGCAAGGATTAGTTTAGCTGAGAGGCTTTTATTGGTTCATTTAGTCATGCAGAAGTAGGTGATTGATATGATATGTCTCATATTCCGCCATGTGGAATGAAAACTTCTTACATATAATAGATTTGGATAGCCATGTAGTACTATCTTTTTTTTGGTGGAAAAAAATAATTATTTTATATAGTTTTAACTTTTTAAAAAACATATAATAAATAAATTTCTATCTAATTTAAAACGGAGATAGTATTAAATTTTAGGAAAAATTAAAAAAAAACACCCCTTAAATATGAGGGTTTTCATTTAACCACCCCTTGAATTCAAAATTACAACAAACCACCCTTTAAATAGTTTCTATTTACAAATCACCACCCTTTAAGAGTTGAATTACATTTTAGGGATTATTTTATTTATTTTAAAAAAATAGTACTCCCTCTGTTAATTAAAATATATCATTTATTATTCATACACGCTTTTTTAGAATGATCAAAACTATATAAAATATTACATTTTTTTACATTTGTTTTTATAACTAAATTTTGATTTAATTTTTTTAAAATTTGGTTGACACTGACGCTGCGTTGTTGATGCTGACACTGACGTCCATGTGGTTGACGTCAACGTCGTAGTTAATACGGACATCATTGATGTTGACGCCGACATCGATGACATAATTATTGTTGAAACGCTTATTACTGACATAGTTCTTCTGATGTTGTTGGCATTGACAACGTCGGTAATGCTGACACTAAGAAAACCGCTAGTGTCAACGTCGTCGACACCATCGACGCTGCCACATTACCAACACCATTATTATTCACAGTTATTCTGACACTGTTGAGGTCGATGATCGATATCGTTGACAATGACACTATTGACAATACACACGCCACTAACTTTGCAAACACCAATGACGCCACGAACATCGCTGACACCAATATCATTAACGTCGACACCCTTTTCCTCCATGTATTTATTGTTCCCCTCTCTTCCTTCCAGTTTCTACCATTCTCTTAATCTTCCCATTAATTTTTTTAAACCAAAATATGCTTTTTCAAAAAAAAAATTAAAATCATTGATGCGGACACCGCTAATACCAACACTTTGACCATTGAACAATATTTACATTATGAGTTCGAATGTCAAAAATACAACAACATTCCTAAATACCAAGAACTGAAAAAACGTAAACTATGAACAAATATGAACCACTAAATCTTGGCTTAGATTACTCGTAGTTTATTATTGTGTAAAACAAAAAAATTACCCCTGCAATTCTTCCATCTAGCACGTGTACCGCCACTAATCCAATTACAAATATGTAAAAAGGGATAAAAACCCATATTTTACATAAGTGTACAGACCTAATTCACCGTGGATACATTTTACACATCTACCGATGATTTAGGTTATTTGTAGATAAGAAAAGATTTTGGCGATTTTTGGCGATCTTGGTGATCTTCTACCCTAGCCCCGTTGACTTTTGGCCGGTGCCGTCATGGAGGCAGAACCGACGGTGGCGGCCGTGTCTCCGCCACCGTCGCAACAGGAACGAGCAACTGACCAACAAGATGAACTGATGACAGAGGGGAATGAGCTACAACCCCCCCTCCCGGAAGGAACCCCGAAAGCTTTTGTTATGGGAAAGAGTAATGATGCGATCGTTAACAATGGCAGTCATGGAAAGGAAGGCCATCAAACCCAGCCGGATGCGAAACTGTCATGGAAAGAAATCACAAGTGGTAGAGGGCGTTCAACTGTGCAAAGGGCTGTCTTGGACAGGCGAATCCTTGAAGGCAAGATAACCACCTCCTTCCCCGATGGCCCGGATGGGGACCCGGTTATTACGGTGGCTACCGATGTGGCGAAAGCCCTTGAAGAAGTGTGGAGTAATGCTATTGTGTTCAAGGTGCTAGGCTACCCAATAGCCTTCCCAGTGATGGAAAGGAAGGCAAGGGAAATGTGGAACTTTGGTGAGAAATTACAGATCATTGACCTCCCTAATGGGTACTTCTTGGCTAAGTCTGAAAATGAGAATGAACTCAAGAATGTGCTCACAAGAGGGCTGTGGTCTGTGTTCGGGAGATGCTTGATTATGAAATGTTGGACACCGGATTTCTCGACGTCCGACATCATCAATTCAGCACCAACTTGGATTAGGATCATAGACGTCCCGATGCAATGGTATGAAGAAACAATCCTATGGAGTATGGCTGCTGGTATTGGCAGACTAATCATGGTGGATCCGAAAATGCTCTTCACAAACAGAGGAAGATTTGCGAGAGTGTGCGTCGATATCGATCTAAGTAGGCCGCTGAAGAGGATGGTCACTATAAATGGGAAACGATGTCCGGTTGAATACGAAGGACTTCAAACTATCTGCTATAGGTGTGGGAGATATGGGCACTACGCTTCGCATTGCACTCATTCACAAAAACCCGGCGCATCTCAAAGGAAAGGAGATGTTGAGAAGGCTAGCACAAGTAATCACACTGAAACTACTGGGGAAGAGAAGAGTGGAGATGGTAAAGAGGGCAATGAGATTGATTCTACAGTGGAAAACACTGATGGTAACCAAACGAAGGGGGCTAGGTTCGGTCCCACAATGCACGCGGGAAGGAGATCGAACGCTCCGAGAGGGAAGAACCAAAGCAAATCTCAGGCCGGAGACAACCAGACATGGAGGATTGTGGGTGCTAATTATGCTAAAAATCTGAAAAACAAAGGAAAACAGCCCACCATGGATGAGCATAGGCAGAACGAGCGCAGAGGAAACCCATTTGTGGTGCTGAGCAGAGGAGAAGCGTCGAGCAAAGCAGGGGAAGCTGAGATCTCGGGATAGAAGGTGAAGTTGCGACCGTTAATTCTATTAAAGAAACCACCAATAAAAAGCTGGCAAACTCTAAGATTAGCAACGATAAGATGGTTGTGACAGTTGTCTTCACTTGTGAAGAGGACGGCAAGAGAGAGATGGAATCGAAAGCTTTAAAAAAAGAAGAATAAGTTTAGAAGCCTCTCAAGGAAGAAAGCTCTAAAAGCTGCTGAGGAGTCGTTAGATAAAGCTAGCAGCAGTGCTTGTAAAAGAAGAAGACAAGAAGAGGGTGACTCTGTTTGGGCCACCAAAGGCAAGGCTGCGGGAACAGCAGGAGGAATCGAATATGAAACCATAAAAACGCCTAAGATGGTGAGTACTGAACCATCAAGCGCTGATCCTATGGAGGAACATAGTGTTGAGGACCCACCTAGGAACCGTGGGGATGGGAACATCACCCCGGATGGCCTGGCTAGGGACCTAGACCAAAAAGAAGATAGAATGAACATGATGGAAGAGGAAAGTGAGGCTGGCAAGGGGGTGAAGGGAGACAGCACCAAGGAGTGCGTGGAGTGATAGGAGTGCAGGTTCGTTTCTCTTTTTTTCTTTTTTGTTTTTATGAATTGTTTATTTTGGAACTACTTCGGAGCCGGTAAAGATGGCTTCCGGAGGGCTATGAGACACATGTGCAGAGTTCATAAGGTTGACATGGCGGCTATTTTTGAAACGAAGATCTCGGGTGACAAAGCTGACAAGGTATGTGCTACATTAAACTTTAATCAATGTTTTCGGGTTGAATCTATTGGAAGAGCAGGAGGTATCTGGTTCTTGTGGAGGGATGACCATGTCAAATTTACGGTGGTGAACACAAACAAGAATTATATACATGTGATGACAATGGCCAAAGGTTCTAGATTGGACATTGTCGCTGTCTACGCCCCCGCCAGATTGGAGGAAAGAAAGGAGTTTTGGCAAAGGTTGGAAGGAGTGCTTGACGGTATCAAGGGCCCTGTTCTGTTAGGAGGTGACTTCAATTGCATCCTTACTCTTCATGAAAGGGAAGGTGGCTCCGGAGGCCTACATAAGGACACGGATAGCTTCAGACAGTTGGTGAACAATAAGGACCTTATTGACATGGGATACTCGGGCTCCAACTTCCCCAGGACTAGGGGAAAGGACACCAACACACGCATCGCCAAGAGGCTTGACCGCATCTTCATGAACGTTACTGCTAGATTAAAGTGGTCGGAAGCCCGTGTTCATCACTTGGCTAGATATTCGTCCGATCACAACCCTCTCCTTGTCTCGATGGAACCGAAGGTGGCTTACAAGGAAGGGAGGAGACCTTTTCGCTTTGAGGCAGCTTGGTTTTCGCACCCTGAATTCATGCCCATGGTTAGAGGATGTTGGGACAACAATAAGGAGGTTTGTACTGCCCTCCCCATGCTTAAAAATTTAATTCTAACTTGGAATCGCGAAGTTTTTGGTAATATTCATAACAGGAAGAAAGAGTTAAATCAAGGATATTGAGATGATCCAACAAAACTCGAGGCTTAACCTTTCTGAAGCACTCATTGAGCAAGAAAAACTTTTGGTGGCCAATCTCGAATCGGTTCTAGAGCAAGAGGAAATGTTGTGGTTTCAAAAGTCGCGGGAGAGCTGGCTTAACCTGGGCGACCGCAATACTTCCTTTTTTCATCTATCAACCATTGTAAGAAGGAAGAAGAACAAAATTGAAGGCCTTTACGATGAGGAGAATAGGTGGATTGAGGACAATGGGAGGATGCAACGGGTGGCTCTTAATTTTTACAAGGTCTTGTACAGCGTGAGTGATATTACACCACTGCAATCTTGTGATATTGATGAGGTGGGGTTCCCGTCGATCGAACCGGAGTTATGGAAGGAATTAGCTACCCCGTTTAATAAGGAGGAGGTGTGGAAGGCAACCAGAGACATGGGCCCTTTCAAGGCCCCGGGTATCGACGGATTTCAACATGTGTTCTACCAAAGATGCTGGGTGTGGTGGGTCAATCTGTGGTGGCTGAAGTGCTGAGATTTTTTCAAGAGAAGACGATGTCTAAGGGGCTTAACGAGACTCTCATTGTCCTGCTTGCGAAGGTCGAAAAACCCGAATTCATCAAGCAGTTCCGACCCATAGCCTTATGTAATGTCTTGTATAAAATCATATCCAAGACTTTGGTGTCGAGAATGCAGAAGGTGATTGGAGAATTGATAGGCCCGGCACAAGGCAGTTTTATATCGGGGAGATTAATACAAGACAAAATTGTCCTTGTCCAAGAGATTGTTCACTCGCTTAGGAAAAAAAGGGCTGGGAGGAAATGGATGATCATCAAAATTGACCTCGAGAAGGCGTTTGACATGCTTAGATGGGATTTCATCGAAAGTTCAATGTTGGCTGCTGGGTTCTCCTCGGATTGGGTGGTTTGGGTGAGAGAGTGTATCAATTCCACCACCATGAGGATCCTTTGGAATGGTAAGATCTCGAAAAGCTTCAAGCCGAAGAGAGGCGTTAGGCAAGGTGATCCTCTCTCGCCCTATCTTTTCATTCTTTGCATTGAAAGACTGAGTCATATTATTAATCAAATGGTGGACGATGGAGCATGGAAGCCTATACGGTTATCTAGAGGAGGTCCACCCATATCCCATATGTTTTTTGCCGACGATATTATCTTGTGTGTGGAGGCGTCCGTGAACCAAATTAATGTGATCAAGACTGCCATTGAGAAGTTTTGTGTTGCGTCAGGGCAGAAGGTGGGCAAAGAGAAGTCTAAGATATATGTGTCGGCCAATGTTTCGAAGGAGCTGAAAGCGGAGATCAAACAGGCCAGTGGAATTAGTGTGACGGACAGACTGGGCGATTACTTGGGTATGCCGCTGCTGAACGAAAGAGTAACCAAGACCACTTTCTCCTCGCTGCTTGATAAGATCACGTCGAGACTCGCGGGTTGGAAGAGCAGGACCTTGAGCTTTGCCGGCCAAACGACCCTTACCAAATCCATGCTGAACGCGATCCCCATCTATACCATGGGATCGACCTTGTTGCCAAGGACTATATGCAAGGACATTGAAAGGGTGTGCAGGGGCTTCATTTGGGGCGATACGAACAGCTCTCGGAAGATGCATATGGTGGCGTGGAAAGAGCTCTGCAAACCAAGAGATTTGGGAGGCTTAGGTATCCGTTGTATTCAAGACATGAACTTGGCTCTTGTTGGTAAACTGGTGTGGCGTTTCCTTACGGAAGATGACCCTTTATGGGTGCAAGTCTTGCGCAGCAAATACACGCGGGGCACAGGGACCATTGCCACCGAGTTGTCTCATATGTGGAAAAGCATCCAAGCTGGTATGAGTGTTGTGGTGAATAAAGGGATTCGATATGTGTTGGGAGATGGGAAAGACATTCTCTTCTAGACTGATCCTTGGACGGGGAATAGACCTCTTCTGCAGGAAGCTACGAGGGAGGTGCACCAGAAGGAGCTGGGGATGAGGGTCTCTGATATGTGGATGGAAGAGAGGCACTGGGATTGGCACCGGCTGACTAATCTCTTAACGCAGGAATCCCTGGTGTCTATTGTTGGCTTCGACGTCATGGAGGAAGGCACGGAGGACTTGATGGCCTGGGCTCATAATGACAACGGTAGGTACACTGTGAGCTCTGCGTATGATCTTCTTCAAGGGAACAAAGAGACGTGCTCGGTGGACCAACAGATTTACAGATCGGTGTGGAATCTCATGGTGCAAGAGAGAGTTCGTTACTTTATGTGGAAGTGCATTAAGGGGGCGATTCTCACCAATTCAGAACGCATTAGAAGACATATTGCTACTTCGCCGAATTGTGGGAGCTGCCAGGGGCAAGAGGAGACGCTTCTTCATCTTCTTAGAGACTGCAAGGATGCTAGAGACGTGTGGGAAAGCTTGGGCGCGGAACGTTACATGAGAACTTTCTTCACTGACTCGTTTGCTTCTTGGATTCGAGGTAATATTCTCAACTCCTCTATTATTGTCAATAACATTGCCTGGAGGAATATATTTGCGCAGGCGGCCTGGTGGATTTGGAAGTGGCGTAATGCCCGCGTGTTCGACAAACAAGAGTGGAGGGGATGCAAGAAGACGTTTATCCTTGAGCTTGCGAATGAATACAAGGAAAGCTGGAACAAGCAGAGGAAGCCTATGGAGGCTAGAACAAAGGAAGAGGTGAAGGTGACCTGGACGAAACCGCCGGACGGATGGGTGAAGATCAACACGGACGGTTCTGTCAGAGGAGACGGTCATGCGACTGCTGCAGGGGTGATTCGAAATGCAGCAGGCGGATGGCATCGCGGATTCTGCATGAACATTGGCCCTTGTACAGTCCCTAAAGCCGAGCTCTGGGGTGTTGTACAAGGGCTAATGCTCGCTTGGGATGGTGGCTATAGGAGAGTGATTCTGGAAATGGATTCGCAGCTTGTAGCGACCATGCCACCCGTTGGCTAGTCTTGTCAGTAAGTGTCAAGGCTTTTTGAAAAGAGACTGGAATATCCAGTTTCGTCATGTGTTCCGCGAAGCAAATCGCGTCGCGGACCACCTCGCTGGTTTAGCTTATTCTTATAACATTGGACTAACTGTATTGCTTGACCCGCCCGATGGTGTTTTACCTTTTCTGCTTGATGATGTTAGGGGTCGGGCTATCCCCCGCTTGATGACTACTTAGCCCTTTTTCTGTTTTAATAAAGCGCATCCGAAGCGCAGAGAGTCCCGCCTCTCCTTTTAACCAAAACAAATTCACCGTTTCTCCTTAACGTCGATCGATTCAATTCACACAATACACAAACCCGGCGATTAGTGAGTGTAAGCATATATAACACGAATTCGTTTGATTTTAAGAATTAGATAGATTATTCACATTATATTATTCATATATATAACACATTATATTATTCATCGATATTGGAAAGGTTATTCGTATATATAATATAACACGAATTCATTTGGTTATAAGAATTATGTTATTCAGTTAAATTAGAAAGATTATTTATATTTAAAAGACGATTATTCGGTTAAGTATGATATATAATTGGTTAAGTTTGATATATTGTTCGGTTAAATTTGAGAGATTATTCGGTTAAATTATAAATATTATTCGAATGTAAGAGGACAATTGTTTACACATTTATTAGTTTGGGGGAGGATAAAATAATAATCAACAAAATTTACATCGTTCGGTAAAATCACAAAGAGTATTCATATACAAAGGAAGTTTGAAACAATCATATATAAAATTATGTATTATTCGATGAGTGGTTCTTAAAAAAAATTATGCATTATTTTTTGCTAGAAAAGTGAATCAAAAATCATTATTTGTAGAAAAAAAATACAAATTTGTTAAATTTGACCCAAAAATAATTATATATACATTAATGAGCATAATAATTTTATGGTGGGCCCACCCACGAGACTATACATATACACGATAGTGAAAGTGAAGTGTGAAACACACGCCCACGCAAGAGATTGGGAAAATTTTATGGTGATCCCCGTGCTTTTTTCTAATGTAAAATAAAAAAATTTGAGATTTAATTTGATTTTATCAAATTCCGACGGTCGAAATATGTTCACATTTTACATCATAGGGTTGTTTAAATTTGATCCACCTTCTATATATATACTAGTTTTATTACTCGCTTTTTGCGCGATTTATTAATAAATTTTATTATATAAATCATCTTTGAATTAATATAAATTACTACTCCGTATAAATAAATATATAATCTTCAATTATGTTATTTTTTTAGAATATAAACACATGTTTGCGTCTAGATTAATCATGTTTGTTCTTTTATTAAAAAATGATTAAAATATATTTTTATCTTGAGTCTAGATTTTATACTTTTTAATAAAAATAAATAAACGTTAAAAAAGATTATGTACAAAATTCAAAAGAAAGGAACATAGCATAAAAAAATAAATATAAATATTGATAATATTTATAACAAACTATTATCAAAATATAACTAAGTAAGATATGATAATAACTTATCAATTGATGTAATATAAGATAGATTATTTGATCTAAAAGATAAGTTTTGTAATTAATTAAGATATAAGGTTGAATATTTATAAGAATAAGTGAGACCATTAATTGAGATGACAAAATTATATTGGTTTAAATATGACACGTATACAAAATGCATCAAAACCCATTTCAGACCTCTGTTTTAGTATTATAGAGAGAGGGGGTGGTTCAGGTTTACTCACCCCTCATGGTGTTAAATATTAACAAATCAGAACCACTAGATAGAAACGAATGATTCTTGATGCTCAAACGAATAATGACTCCCAAATTATCGAATACTAAATCTGAACTTGCCAAATAATCAAAATTTGACAGTCAAAATTTACAACTAATCAAAACTTGCAAAAGTGTGAGTCAATTTTGCAACAAATTCTCCTTACCATTCTCTAAAATGGGAAAACAATGGAATAGTTCAAAAACTAAACAAATCTCCAAATTTTTTAAATGGAGAAACGAGTTAAAGAAAAAGTACTGTAGAGAATATATATTTTATTTTCTTATTATTTTAAAGAAATCTAAAAAAAATGGTGGTTGAAAATGGTCTAACGAGAGGCACAACTCAAACAAGAGTTGACTATGTTTACTTGAGCTTCAAACACTCGAAAGATCAAATGTTTATGCAATCCCACCCTTAGTGGGAATAGGTATACTCTTGTGGCTCCGAGCTTAGCTACGTTTATGCAAAGATAAGCTATAATCGTGAGTGGGAATAACTCTATTTTCTTATGGTCGACACTCAATTGGATGTTCCCTCTCTCTCTATCTTTCACACTTATTGTAATGATGATTATAATTTATTATTGCTTATTTATACACATTTAATGTTCCCACAAATAAGGCAATAAGGCATCCTTATCCTCCATCTACAAACTTTCCTATTGAAGTAAATATATGTAAAAATTTATCCTAATGTATGTTTTAGCATAGTAAATTCATTAGGTACTCCACAATATATTCAAACAGCCCGGCAATGCAAGGCAAGGAGATTCCGACGACAAATGAAGACGACAATGGATCGAAAAGGGTCGCAAATCTAGACCTTGGAATCCATAGGAAAAAATCGGCCATTGCTAGATATGAGGACCAAAGAGAATGTTTCCTTGTTAAAAACGGAATAGTTAGTGTGATATGGTTCCAGTAATTGTTACATACATTCAACTATTCAAGGTTGTTGGTCCCTACCACTTGAGTTAGTGCAGAGGTATAAAGGGCCCTTGTACACCATCAAGTACAGTTTTCATTTCATGTGCTCTTCAAGAGTAGTCACAAACTAAATATAAATAAAAATCTTGCATCATGGGGTTTAAAATCACATAATAAAAGAGATTATAAAGGGGAGAATCTCATCTTATCTGAATGATGGGAACAAATTCCTACCTGATGTTACTTGTTGATGCAGATTGCAGATCAATGGTTATTACTAGACCTGGCTGGATAGTTTCGGATTCGGGTCATTTACTGTTTTACGAAAATTTGGAGGTGCTCAACCTGAATCCTAAATTTCTTAAATTGGGTAGGTTGCACTATCAAAGACTGCTCAATCCTAACCCTAATGATCTTTTGTAGTCTCTGTCTTCGATCTTTTCTATGGTCTTTAGCTACATCTTATTGTGTCTTTCCTATGCTCACACTGCCCTGCCATGTTTTCCCTTTGGCTTCCGTTTTATGGTGACCTTTAGTCTATCGAAAACACCCTCTTGACTTGAACTAATTGTGCAATACAAAGATGGTTCTTTGTGACCCTTGTAATCTTGGGTTGGGTAGGTCGTCACATTCTGACAAATCTAACTATGGACAATCCACCAATAATCAGCTTAAAAAGTGCTAGAAAACCATAAATATTCTTATGATCTCTGGATCCTTTATCATGAGAAAATGCTTAACAAGTTTGACAACTAAATTAAAATCTAGTTTAAGAAATTTTAAGAGTTGGGAGATTTAATTGTTGAGAGTGTTTACAGAACAAACAGCCCACCTAAGGGAAAGAAGGTAGGAAGAAAACAGGAGGAAGCATTAGAAACAGAACTAAGTTGTGACCACTTTGACTAATAATTTATTAGTAAGCAAAACAAAATGTGAAGTCACAATCAGTGAGCAATTAGGCATCTTTGTAGGGATCACAAAGACCCACCATATATGTATATGAAAATTAACTAAGATTAATCATGCATGAAAGGCAAGGCCCATATGCTCCTTTTTTTCTTTGATGGGCACTAGCACTACCACCAAGTAGCTTTGCAAAAGGATGCCACCAACATATGCCATTACCAAAAGCACATATAAAACTAACCTTATTACCATGGGTTTCATACTTGTGCAGGATTCGGGGCCTTCATTGTCTTCGGAGCAAACAAAAGAAGATGATGCGCAGGTTTGTTGGGTTCAGGCAGAGTGTTCCAAGCGCAAGAAAGAGCCCAAAGGTAGCCGACGAGACCATGTTTCAGGGGCAACCACCCATGTATGGTCATGAGATCGATAGAGGCCGGCATGGACCAGCTTGGATTGTCTTTGCAGCTATCTATACCATCATTCGCATTCCAGTTTCAGCCCTCTCGTGCTTCTACCAGCCTTGTGGGAGTGGGGCTGATGGGTTCTGGGCGGCAGGGGAAACTGTCAGAAGCTCAGAGATAGACCATCTTATGGTGAGTGACAGCATGAGATATGCAATTTTGATGTAATACTGAAAAAAAAAACACTTTTAGTGTATGGTTCCATTTCATGTGATGTCAATAGGAAAAGGGTCTTGTGTGTTCTACCATGTTGGTTTTGTATGGATTTGCTTAGCTCCACAAACGATTCATGTAAGAAAGTTAGCTATATCAAAAGCATGTACTCTTATCTATTGCTGTTTATGTAAATAAATCATATGACATTACATGAATACTACAAATCCTGATGATGCAATTAGACAGGTTCTTACCCTTTTGGCCCTCACAAAAGACATGGAACAGGTTCGGAACCTGTGAGGGGTAGACAGGAGTTTTGGGGGTTGTAGTTTGAGAGTGGACGTTTAGAATGTGGTGTGGGTTTTAGGAGTAGGGCTCAAGGCTGTGCATTATGCGTGTCTTTGTTTACGAGCACCCTTATCTGTCTTTATCTGTCTCACATCCGCCTCTCTCTTGCTCTATTATTATACTATGATCTGCATTTTGTTTTTGTCACTCGACATTTCATTTTTTTCGGTTTGAAGATAATGATCAAGAGATTCTTCAACACGCTGACACCTTATCTTATGTTGACACTTTCTTCTCTTACTTGAGAGATCTTCTTGTTTCTAAGGACACGCAGTAATTGCATAACTGTTGTTTCTATGGATTCATGAATCCAGAAAAAAAAAATTGCTATCATAGGACTATATAGAAGAAGAAATTGAGCACAAGTCAGTGATCTATTTGCCAACTCCATTACATCTTAAAGTTGATAAATTCCTTAAAGATATAAAAAGATAATGATGAACTATAGTAGAGCACACATAATGGTAAGGAAATAATAGTAAGGAACTTGCCTGAAGGCTTTTTTCACTATCAACGTCGATGTCCCCACACTAGCATGATGAAGCTCTACTTTCCTGCCAAAATAGAAGAAATTTACCTTAAAGAATATAAGACATGGTTACCATTCATTTCTCTTCCCACTATAGGCGGAGTGGAAACTGGAAAGCATCATATGCCAAAATCAGTTGGCTTCCATATCAGATGTGGGAGTAGATATTAATACTACTATAAAGATGAGCATTAACTGTAAATGTCTACTGAATGGCAGTAAATTCAAACCATACAGTATCCAATCTGAGTGTTTTATGTGTAGTTCCTTCCTTTTTAAGTGTATGACTCTCCCTTCCAACTATCTTGTGTGTTCCTGTGTGATATTTGTGTTGCTTCTTTTATCTGGTTCTCTCTGAAACATCATTTCGGCTGTTGTTGTTGTTGCTGTAACATCGTCAGTCATCATATACTCCTTTGAAGTTGACTTTAATAAGCATTTTCTACACTACTTCATTGGATAAAAACGAATGAAAGGACAAGTAATCAAGTTGCAATGTCCATGATGATACTTTTGGAAATGTCATTATTATTCCATGGGCACTAGAAGGATCCAATGGTGGTCCTGCAATGAAAGACAATGTTCACCAATCAACAAAAGCATAAGTGAAGACGGTAATTTGGCAAGAATAAAACAGATAGTTCGATGCAATCCAACCAATCTCAGCATCCCAGACCAAAAATATAAATGACTTGCTAACATTAGAAGGTCGTATTGTATTGATTAAACTTAATGGAGAAAGGAACAAAGTCAGAAGCTCAAACAAAGAAGGATAATGTTGATGAAGTGCACCAAAGTGCTCACCTTTTGTTCTTTGTTTGGGGAACCACGAGCAGTGGGGCTGCATATCACTTTATCATCAAATTTGCAGCGCTGCAAGTCACTGCTACTAAGAATGACAATAACGATCACACATATATAAGGGATGCTAATGATACCATAGATAAAACACAAACAAATGTATTTAGATGTCAATATATATTCAGATTCCAGAGGTTACCATTAGAACATAAAGCAGCCAAATCCCATATGAACAGAACAACCAAACAGTATTTGCAAACTTCGTACTGAGTACAATTTTTAATGTTCACAAGAAAACGGAGAAATCTTGCACAAGGCAGAGTGCTGAACAACATGCTGACATTATCACCTCAGATAATTTCAAAGATTTACTATCAAAGCACAAGTATTTTCTGACTAAGGGATTGAACTTGTGTTGCTAGAATTGTGCCTCAGTTGCTCCAAAACACGCTTTTCGCCTGTCAGCAGCTCAGCCAACCCTTGCAAGTGAAACAATACTCTTATGGGGTGTTTAAGTAGGAATGACATAAAAGGGATCAAATGAAATTATAATGAGATTCATTTTCCCATTTTAATTTTCATTCTGGAGAGAATAAATGAACTATGTCAGTAAAAAAATCAAATTATAAGCAAAATGGCCAGTTGAATCCAGCAACAGAACAATGAAACTGCAATTCTACTCATCCCTTACAGCCTGTTTAAGAGATTCTGATTTATATACATAACCTAAAACAACAAGCTATAGCAGGTGTTGAAAGCCACTGAGTTGAACTAACCATTCACATAATCACGACAATCATGACGACCAATGCGCAGATCAGTTTCCCAGGTACGATTGAATTCGCGAGCTTCTTCTAGAGCATCAGACGACGCAGATCCAACCAGCCAACATCTGTTCCTCGGAAGCCTACTTATCTTCCTATCCAAAATAGCCCCTGAAAGTACAATGTGTAGGAGGTTTCATTCATAATAAAAAGAAGGAAGTGAAACAAGCGCAAGCCCCTCGGAAAATTCGCAATATCAATGGCATATCTCAAGCACTTGTTTCTTATACCATTTATGGTGAGGACAGCCAGCAGCTAACCTGGTACAGGCTGACCAGATAGAGCAGCAAGAGCAACATATATGTTTTCGGGATCTTCGGGTTGAAAATCGAAAACAACAGCCTGCAAAACGATGCAATCAGATACACTGATTATTCTACCAGAATTTCATCACAATCAACAATCTCTTGAAACTGTAATTTCCTCAAAGTTGTGACCTTTGTTCTTTATATCAACTTGTAACCGAGATCATCCAATTCCAACTATCACCTAACAACCTCATCGAACTGCAGAAAACAGCTCAATCGCGTTTTCATATGCGAATTTCATCACTGTCTCGAAAACAATTGGTACACAAGCTCAATTACTGATTTAATTAGTTAATCGAGATGGAACCTGGGAGAGAGGAGGAGAGGAGGGCTTAACGATGAGCATAAAGTGTTGCAAATCCCACACACGCAGCGAGAAAGCCGCCGAGAGGAGGAGCTGCCCCGGTCCCTTCGTGCCCCGCAACGGCGTCGCTGCGACGTAAACTTCGTCTCTCCGTCCAGCTCCACCTTTCACCGGCTTACCGGCGGCAACAACGCTGCTCATCATATGAGCCGGCGCCATTGTTGACTCGTTGGCTGATCTCCATCGGCCGTTGCGCCTCTCTGGATAAAATCGCTCGATTCGCTTCAATTCAATGGTGAAGACTATCTTAAGTAGTTTTATTTCAATGAAATATCAACATGGGATCCGTGGCGCAATGGTAGCGCGTCTGACTCCAGATCAGAAGGTTGCGTGTTCGATTCACGTCGGGTTCAAAATCCCGATCCCCAAACGGATATTTTTTCTCTTTCATTTTCAACTGATTTTCCAAATATTTATTTATTTTTAATGATCGGAAATGTGACTATAGATTTCCCTAATTCTTACCTCGCTTCCCAAAAAAAAAAAAAAACAAAAGATTTCCTGGTTCACTTCTTTACCACAGAAAATGATCGAAAAGGACTTGGTTTGTTTATCATTGAATACCTATTTCGGGTTCATCGGGAATGTTGTGAAATGTAGGTTTTTATAAATGAACGGTCCAATTGAATCAGTGACCTTATATTATTTCTATCTCGAAATATATAATGTTTGATTTTTTTATACGCTTTTTAAGAAGTTAAGTATACGTATATATAGAGAGCGATATTTTTAAAAAAATTTAAGTTTTTAAAAAATATATTAAAAAGTCAAACGATCTATATTTTGACAGTAGTGTAGAAGTTAAATTGGTGATCTTTGATGGTCCTTGTTGCCTTATTGGTGATCTTAAAACGAATATTAGACTAGTTTTGAAACCGTTTTCAATCAGGTTTAAACTATCTTATTTGTCAAACTATGTAATGGACTAGAGATGAAAATGACATTCTTTTAATTCGAAAGGAATATACTTTACAAAACGATTTAATAGGAGTTTCTTGGTGAACTTCTTCCTTGTGTTTTCTACTATAATGAAACGAATTCAATGTGATGATACATAAATCATTGGAGGATAAAAAAAATAACTTTGAATCTAAGACAAATTAGATATATTTTAAAATTGTCAAAGTTGTTTCAATTTGTAATCCTTCTTTGTGTAAGAATTTCAAACTTAGGTTTATTCATTTTCCTCTCCCCAACTTGATTAATACAATAAATTCATTAATAATACATGCCAACTTTAAAGCTACTCAATCTAAAACTTGACAAATACCAAATGTTCACAGGCACAAAACCTAGCGTTACAATTACAACTACAAAAAGTGTGCAAATTAAGAGGCCAACAAAGATCTACATGGTTTGTTGCAATTGCTTGTATGTGAATCCGATTTTCGTTATTTTCGCAATGATTTAATCTACATTTTGTACCCTCATGAAGTGTTCATGACCATTTGTGAGACCAACTACACATTTACAAGTATACATCATGATAGCTCTAGTTAGCTAACACATCATTAATAGATAGAAACCAAACAAGTTTGGACGTGTGAGCATTAATGTTACTCGACCATTTTATTTGTGACTTATAGTATCAAAAAATGAAATAAACCACTTATACACTAAATACTAAATCAGATAACTAAGAACAGAAAAACAATTAGTTAATTAAAAAGAACCGAATAAACATGTTGTTGGTTCCTCGTCTAGTCTTTTTTTTATCTTAGTTCGGTTTGATCGACTCAGTCGCTCGATATCTGGATCGGATACTGTGTGACCCAGGGGATTCGAATTCGAACCTCTTGACATAGGATATATAACCCTACAACCACTACACCAACTTGTGATCTTGTGATCGGTTCCTCGTCTAGTCTTTAATAATGTATGAATTTGTTTAATACTAGTCTTGATTATTGACTTGAAAAAGAAAAAAAATATATTTTGAATTAGATGTTTTTTTGATGGGGAGGTGGTGCACAAACCTAATTCAAACCCGGTTTGAAATATCCGGCCGGGTCTATTCCGGGTCAGATAAAAATAATTAAAATCACGGACCGGAGTTTATATTTTATTATTATTATTATAATGTACTACTCAGTTTATACAGTGCTGTACTGCTGTCCTTTCAGTGTTGGAAACCCTAGCACTGAGCATCTGAGCTCCCTGTCTCCTTTTTCTCCTGCGCGCTTTTCGCTTTCTCGATCTGCTCGCCGAACGGCGATTTGCGGTCTCTTTTGTTCCCACGTTCGCCGGCGGTTGCAGTGCGGCGGTTGCTCGTCGGAAATTTCCCAAGGGGGGAGCTCTTGTGATTTCTCGCGTGGCTCCGTTTCTTTTTTGCTGGAGATGGTGTTGGCGGCGAAGGAAGGAGGCGCTGGTGATTGTGGCTCCAGCGCCTGCGCCGTCACCTCCGGCGGTGGTTCCGGCAGCGAATCTTCAGTTGTTTGTGAGGCATGGGGCATGGGGCATGGGGCATGGGGTACTGTACTGGATAGGGTTTGGTTTTGAGTGCGATTGGATAATGGGGCTTACATTGTTCAAATTTGGCCGAGTGTGCATTTGGATTGTAGTTTTGGCGTACTTATGAAGCAATTGGGGTTTTTATTTTGAATATTCTCCATTGTCCGAAATGAAATTTTGGTCTCGTTGCTAATCAATTTCCTCATAGTTGGCATCCGTGAGATTCGGGCACAAGGTGGATCCGATTTTCTTAGACATAAAAAAGATCCGGTTTTTTCCCACATTTTGGTCTGAACTTCATTTACGTTTTTACACAGTGATTGGTCTGGTTTAAACCGGTTTCATACCTAATTTAATAATTTTTTTGCTCTTTTAATGGAGGTAGGTTGTTGGGTGATTAGCTAATAGAAAATTCAGCTTGAAAGAGATCGTGGATGGCACTAATTGTTAATACATTGTGGCCATGAGCAATTTCCTATATGATGGGGCCCTAAGTATTAACAATTAGTAGTGGCATCCACGATCACTTTGGTTTTTAGGCAGTCATCATCATCCATCACCCACCAATCCAGTCCATTACAGATCAAGAAGAATACAACATACCAGGTCCTCCTTTTGACTCCCCCCTCTCTTTTAATCCCAGTCCCTACCTGGGTTGTTTTGGGTTTACCACTATAGTACAAGAGACCTTTGATTTTCTTCTTGGTTTTTGCTCTTCTTGATTTGCTCCAGCCCCAGGAAAGAAAAGCAAGAACAGGGGGGGTGTTTGCCACACACACACATTGGCTGTTTTGGAAAATTGAGTGGTGTTGTTTATGTCTTTGAAGGCTGCAGGTATGGGGTTTGATGAGCCCAAAAACAGGGAGATTGGAGAGCAGAGCAGAGCTGCAAGTGAGGAGAATGGCAGTGTCAGAGGAGAGAGAGAGTTGGAGAGTCTTGGGAGACAGATGAGTGAAGCTTCTCTATGTGCAACTGAAGAGGAAGAAGAAGATGAGACTGAAGAGGGGAAGACGTTTGAATTGGGCCCTCAGTATACCATTAAACAGCAATTGGAGAAAGATAAGGTTTCATTTTTTCTTTGCTCTTCTGGTTGAATGAATATGTAGTCTATTTTTCCTGAAACAGATTAAACATTGGTTATCTTTGTTCCATTTTTTTCTGTGTTTTAATGTGGGGTACAATGGGAATTGATTAATGTTAGGATGATGAGAGCTTGAGAAGGTGGAAGGAGCAACTTCTTGGAAGTGTTGATTTGACCAATGTTGGAGGTAATCACCCATGTCTGTCTTTATACTGTATATGGATGGTGCAGAAACCTTTTATTTTGTTCTCCTCTATATGTCACTTAATCAGTTTGCACTGGGGCGGTATATATATTTCTATTGAATTGGTTGATGAAGTTGACAAGTCTTATCAGTTACCTCTGACATGATGCTGTGGATCAAAATGTCTAGTTGAGGAGGTTTTTGGTAATTGTGTGTAATGTGATTGGATACAATATCACTTGGATTTGTTGGATAAACCTACTCCCTTTTCACTGATTGTAGAATCATTGGAACCCGAAGTGAGAATCACGAGTCTTGCTATCCTCTCACCTGGTAGACCGGACATGCTTCTATCTGTCCCTGAAGGTGGAAAACCAAAAGGGTTGTGGTTTACGCTCAAGGAAGGTAGTCGTTACAGGTTGAGATTCACTTTCCATGTTTCTGGAAACATCGTTTCAGGCCTTAAGTACACCAATGCTGTGTGGAAAACTGGCGTCAAAGGTTTAGTTTTACCCCCATCCTTTTGTTTTTAATGGCCATTTGGATCAGAATTACTAGTTTTAATTCGAATGTGCAAGACTGCAAGATATATTATATCAATTATCATCCTCATAGCCGAACGTTTGCTTTAATTCAGTGTACAGCACAAAGGAGATGCTTGGAACATTTAGCCCTCAAGCTGAGCCCTATGTGTATGAGATGCCAGAGGAAACTACGCCTTCTGGTTTATTTGCTAGGGGATCCTACACGTCCAAATCAAAGGTCAGTTTGTTCAATTTCCATTTACATAATTCACATGCTTTATGTTAAAAGTTTTTGGATGATTTTCTCATTTACATCTCTCAATTGCATCAATTACGTGATTTAATTTAAAGAGTAGTGCATAGTTAATGAAACACAGTTTGTACGCTACTACCAAGGTATAGACATACATATCATATCGAACACATATTCTGCTTTCTTGTTTTGACCTAGTTTAAAGTACATGACATAGACAGATGATCAAGTAGACGCCCCTTGATCACTTGGAAACAATTAGTATGTAAGTATGCTCCGTTCAGTCTAGGTATACAATTATGTAAGTTGACACCCTGATGGAAGCTGATAATCGTTTTTAGGATGGTGCTATACTGCTATATCTGCAAGCTTTTATGTTAATCTTAATTTGCATAGTAAGGAGAGTCATCTTCCAACATGCCATTTTCCTGTCCTAGACTTTGCATCAAACCTCCATTAACGTTGGGCCGTTCTGGCATGCTTTTTGCTTGCAGTTTGTGGACGACGATAAAAAGTGTTACTTGGAAATCAATTACACGTTCGACATCCGTAAGGAATGGGTGACTCCTTAAATAGTTGGGGTGGAAGAAACAGCCATCCATTTCCTGCAACATCTGCTTGCTTTGAAATTTCCTTGTTTTTTATTTTTCTTTTGGGGCTTTCTTTGTAGTTTGTACTGCCAAAGTTCATTCATTGTAGGTCCATCTTCATCTGTTCTTCTGCTGCCACTTCCTATCCCAGTTTGCTGTGTATGTTTTAAGGGTGAATTACCAATACAAGTACAATTTACAGAACTGTCTTTTTTACCAATTGCGGGATGTCGAAATTAACAGCCTGCCCTCTTTCATCCGTCGACCTCCTTCGATGAAGACGATGACTGAAGTCACTGAATCCTCAATTCATCCGTCGACCTCCAATCCAATTCCTTGGATTTGAATGAGATCTCCTAACTATGCCTCACCGTCGTCGTTTATTCCATCTAAAGCAATTCACAAAAACTTGTATTTCAGTCTTTGGATGCTAAATGTTTGAATGCATATAATGAGGGTATCTACTTTTTTTTCCTTTTTCTCTCAACTTGTTGCTTCTTATTTCTAATGTTATCCATCCGGACCTCAAATTCAAGGTAAGTTAAGGGAATGGTTAAAACTCTAAACCTTGAACCCTGGAGGACTATATAGTAATACGGAGTACTATCTATCAGACTCACAAAAATTACAAAATGTGGTAATGTGTAATATTACTGGACCTTAAGAGTGATAATATTTTGGATCAAAAAAAAAAAAAAAAGAGTGATAATATTACTTATCATTAGTGGCAATGTAATACAGTATTATTTACCCTTGATAACAATATAATATCACATTATGACTTACTAGGTTTAAAAAACGGATTTTTCATCTAGTAACCCTAAAGTCTTACATATTTCGCGCGGTACCCGACTTTTTTACATATTTCGCCAAATAACCCTAAGGTTTCGTATTTTTCGCCAAATAACCCTGAGATTTCATATTTTTCGCCAGATAACCTTCTCTCCCAAATTAACTTTTTTTGTTGTTTTTTTTAGTAATTTCTCAATTTGTACTAAAGTTCTTGGGTGGTGGTGTTTGTTTTAGTTGTAGTTCTTGTTGCACTTGTTAGACTTAGTTGGTGATTTTAGCTTATATTTTGGTTGTATCAAATATGCACGCTTCCCAAAAAGAGGAATCTTACATTCATCAAATTTCAAAACCTACAATTTCTATGTGTTTTCATTCAAGGAAGAAACCAGTACAGTACCCGCGCCATGACACTTATTTTCCTTTTTAAAAAAATAAAAATAAAATAAACTAATACCGTATGTTAACATAAAATTACCACTATAATATTGCATAGTTAATATTAACTTTATTAAAAAATTAATTTTTGAATTAATAAAAAATAGATTTAAATGATATTGTGTAATTAATATAGAATGAAATAATATTATAGTTAATATTAACTTTATTAAAAAAAAAGTTTTGAATTAATCTCATTGGTAAAAAAAATTAATCTAGTATGAAATGATATTGTGTAATTAATATAAAATGGAACAATATTGTGTAGTTAATATTAACTTTATTTAAAAAATAAATTTTAATCAATCTCATTGGTTAAATGTCGGACAATATTTAGTAGGAAATCTAGACAACCAAATCAAAAGAAGGAAATCCAAATTAGCCTTTACATAAGAACCACACCCATTATATGAACAACGACTATTGACTTCCCGGATTACATGGGGCTAAAATCACCAACTAAGTCTAACAAGTGTAACAAGAACTACAACTAAAACAAAAACCACCACACAAGAATTTTAGTACAAATTCAAGAGGAATTACTTAAAAAAACAAAAAAAACGTTAATTTGGGAGAGAAGGTTATTTGGCGAAAAATATGAAATCTCAGGGTTATTTGGCGAAAAAATATGAAACCTCAGGGTTATTTGGCGAAATATGTAAAAAAGTCGGGTACCGCGCGAAATATGCAAGACCTTAGGGTTACTAGGTGAAAAATCCGTTTAAAAAAAATGTCACCTTGTTAGTGAAGGAAAACTTTAGTTTTTGCTAATTTTCTACTCCCTCCGTTTCACAATAGATGTCCTTTTGGTTTTCGACACGCTTTTTAAGGAGCGAAAAATTATAAAATATTATTTTTTTAATTAAATTTTTTATATAATTGGATACTTATGTAGTATAGTTTTGTCCACACAAAAAAACAATGGCTTAATTCTATAATACCCCTTTCTTTAAATTGAATTGCATATAAATAACAATGGTAAAAACACACACACACACATTTTCACTTATAAAAGGTGGCTCAATGTAGTCTACACAAAGTACAACAATGGGATTGTTTGTTTGCACAGTTGGCTTACCATTATAGTTACCCTTTCTTTAGAGGTTCATAAATGGCACAAGGGTCCAATACAACAAGAATCAAGTAATGAAAGTATCACATGAACCATTGAAAACATCATAATATCATATTCACTTCATCCACTGGGTCTGGATGTAGGCTATGTTACAAGTGGAGAAAGTACTCATTGCAAATCTTTTATTTACAAGATTTTTACGACTTCTCGTCTTAAATTTGCTTTCAATATCAGAGTTAATACACTCTGCAATCTATAAGCTGGTAATTGTATAAAGATTTGGGAATGTACAATAACAGTTCATCACGAAAACAAAGAGGATCAGATGCATTTTCAACAGACTCAAAACAATTGAATCCCATGTAATAGTTCAGGTCGGTATGTAAACAGACAGCTATATTTCTATGTCAGCGAACAATTTTGAGAAACGGCAAGGAACATAAGCAACCATGTGGCGATTGTCGGCTGAAGCTTCCAATCCATTACCTGGGAAATACAGGATTCACATCTACTTTTCCTTTTTTTTTCTTTTGTTGTAACCTTGCAACTCATAAAGCCAGGGTATGCAAATCTCTTGCAAGTTTGTTGATTTGGTTCACACGGGTACCCTCTTTCCACGATACTTATCAAGCAACTGCAAGATACGTGGAGTTGGTAAATATGAAGACAAAAATAATGACAATTGGAGATGCTTAATCACCAGCAAAAAAATAATATTTCAAGAGATGTTGCACTTCCATATTCGGGAGACCTACAAATTCAGATCATCACACTAGAACATGTGCCCGCGCATGTGTAATTAGAAACCAATGAGCATGATGCTAGAACATATACCTTGTAAATCACATGGTATGTACCATAAATTGCAAGTTAGCATGTTCCATTAGTGTTTAAAATTAGTTCAGAAACACGATCTGGCTCATAGCTAAAACCACACACTATAGACAAACTTCTTGCAACATCATTTACAGCATGCACAGTCTGTTAGCCTTACTATTAATTTAAGAGAAGGTGCAGATAATCTCAGAATACCTTAACGTCGTAAAATACAAAATAACCTCAAGTGAGTCAACTGCGCTACTCAGAACTATGTTAGTAAGCATAATAAAACGTTCCTTCAAAATCTTTGGAATTGTAAAATCATAACAGAGGTCGAAAATATCAACTTTGAAACCCAATTTTTTTTGTCTGGCACAGTTTATGGATTCATCGTAACATGTGCCACAAGAAAAACCACAGATTTTATGAGTTATATTAATAATAATTTAGCTCAGAAAGTGCCTCTTATATAGATTACAGGCACAGCTTACTATCAGGAGAAGCGCTGGAAACATACAAAGTCGTGGTTTTAAGATTTTTTTACGAAAACTCCATCGAAAAAAGTCAATGTTAACCATAATTCATAAGGTGCTATAATACTCCCTCTTCATCATGTAATGATCCATGGAAATCCTTTCAATCCTCAACATATTGATTTCCCTTTGTCAAATGTCCAGCAAATATATGTGCCTATCATAACAATCCACTAAGCTACAACTTTTCTGCAGGGATAAAGGATACAGCAGCCATGGCATTTACCATCATAACGACATTATATTTGCTACCCTAAGTAGTTTCTACAAACAGTGATGATTGCTCAGATGACAGTAATCGGATTGCCATCATAAAGAGATTTTATGAAGTCAAACCGCCCTTATAAAGATCCTCAAAAGCAAGACTTCCTTGCAACTACTACACTTCCTAACCTTTCCAGATATATTTTGGCAAAAAGAGAGGATTTTCTGCTTGCAGCAGAGCTAACTTAGGAGGCATCACCAACCATGCTAAAATCAGAATGCACTTCACCAAGCCCATAATAAATTTACAGTTAGAAAAAGACAGTAAACACAAATGCATCAAGCTCAACTGCTCAAAGTACCAAACCACAACTCAGCATGACCATCAGCTTAACGTACATAAAGTCACATACCGATCTGATATAAGGCAGTTGGAACACCCAGCCTAGAATAGGTATCCGCTGGAGAAAAACAACAAGTGTGGGCCAGAAACCACTGCAAAAACAAATTATCAATATAAAACTACTGAACATGTCAAGAAAGAATCATTCAGAACCATGAAATCAGGTTGTTGTAAATGAAAGACCTGAAAAGTACGATGAAGCCATAGGACTCTAGAATCATCCCCACGATTGGCCAGCCTATTATGACAAAAAAGAAGCCAGTACCAAAAGAGATAGTTCCCTGAGCAGTCATCGGAAGGAAGCAGCTGGTGAGAATATATGGGAAGGGCATAGAAATAAAGCAGAAGCAGAAAATGGGTGCATGTTCCTGATAAATAATCATACCTTATAGTTTTGAGGTTTGATGAAAAATTGCAGAGTTGATTTTAGACCAATGGTCAATGCCAATCCAGACATAAACAGTATCTGTGCACGTTATACGTGGAAAGAAAGACAAGAAATCACCATACTGAAAGCATCACGAAAATATAATATGGTGTACAAATTTCAAAGTGCTCAAGACACCTACATTTCCCATGGCAAGCAGCCCCTTGTCGAATAGGAATATGATCCCAAGGAATGTGAAGAAGACACCAAACATTGTCAGCCCTATTCCAATCTCTGAGACAATATTTAAATTCAATGAAAACTCATACTTGGAAAATCAAGAGACAAGACAAAAACTAACAAATAAATATCAAATTGAATTCCATGTACCAATAAACCAGAAATTTGTCATCCTTTATACAGCACAAATTAGTTTCAGTAGCAAGTGAGCTACTAAACATTGAATTACAAGCAGTTCAGATACATGTTCCTTACAAAGAGATATAAAAACAACTAATAAGTGCAACATTCTTTTTTCTTTATAATAAGCAAGTTAAAAGAAGCACCTTCTTGAGATAAACTAACAAGGACAAGACAATGAGACCAATCGCTAAGTCCCACAATACATCAAGTACATTTTATATTAAAATAGACATGAAACTAGGAATAAACAGTGAACGAACCATCATTTGCAGCACCACCGTTCCAATCCCAAGGATAAAAAAACAGAGTGATGTGATGGCATATACTAAGTTCACCGTTAAAATGTAAAATTACATATCACGGTATTACTTGCAAAATCACCTTTCTGTAACTCCTAGTTATAAGAAAATCCGACCATTAATCAAATTTCATGCACAACATTACAAGAATGCTTCCCCCCAATGCATTCGCGACAATATGGATGAAACCTTCTAGTAAAAAGTGAGCACATGTTTCATGAGAGCCATAGGATAGGATAGCATTGATTTATTCTCTGCAGAAACACAATTTTAGATGAACTAAAGGTACTGAAGCTAACTCACTCTTTCTGTCATCCATCTCAAAGGAAACCATTTTCAAACTGAGTCCGGCTCCTCACCAAGTTCACAAGATCCCAATCAATTCACTGCAACAAGAAAACAACCATCAATCAAACAAAACAGCCAATAAAACCTAAAGCGTTTTGTCATTACAGTAGCCATTAGTAACAAAAGGTTGAGGTTTATTAACAGGGATCAACAAGAAACATCCCTGTAGAAGAACAGACATAAAACCACTGAAATATTATTATCTTCTGCCGCAAATTCCAGAACTGCTGGCATTACACCGCCTTTGTTAGTCCACATTATCAGATGCGTGAGCTAAAGATAAGCAAATCATGAATCAAACTGTGTTTGATTCACCTAGACAGGTCATCACAAATTAAAAACTTCAAATCACATTGGACATAAGACCTCAACCCACTCGCCCTAAATGAATTTCATAAGTCCTCTAACCACTCGCCCTAAAAAAACAAATAGCTCGAGTTGGATTCGTGGCGCACCCTGTAGTTTTCAGTTTCGGGAACATCATCCAACCGAAATCGTTCCGAAAAGAGATCTAAGGAGAAGGAGAAGAACGACTTACGGAGAACAAGCGAAGGACAGAAGAACGACAAGGATCTCTCTCTGGCTTGAGAGACACGATCAGAAGATCGTTTGCTAACACATACAGCCCTAAAAAAAAAACCCAATAAAACCCTATTGTACTGAGGGATGGTCGGCGGAGATCGGAGAAGGCAGCGGCGAGGCGAATTTGGGATGCGATTGGTCCAATCTAATAACGGCGGGAGATCTCGTTCAGATCCGAGGAGTTGAATTGAAGATCGGCGGATGAACTTTGAGGATTTCAGTCGTCGTCTTCACCGAAAGAGAGCGTGGGAGAGAGAAACCAGAGATGAAAGAAAGCGGACCGTTAATTTTGACGCCGTTACTTAATGGTATAATAAGTCATGTTGGCTATTGTCAAGATCTCAACACGACTACGGGTGAGAGACAATTTCAATTAAATTGCACACAAGTCCTAGACACCATCACCGTTCTTCAATCTCCACCGACAATGGCGGATTCGATCAAATAGAGTTTGGAGAAAAATCAATATTCGGTGAAGTATCAACTCTCTCCTTCCTCCCACTTCTCTCCTCGTCATTATATCCTCGTTGGTGTGCAGTTGGGGTTGTTTTTTATTTGGGGTGTTCGAAGTCAATTAGGGTTTTTTTGTCGGGGTGGGGGTGCTCGAATGGTGACGTTGAGGGACAAATGAGGCTCGATCCGGCTAGCTGAGGAGATTGTGGAGCGTTGATGCGGCTAGGCGAGGCAACTCCATAGCTTTATCGTTGCTGGCAGAGACGACGCTAGAGGATCATCTTGGTTGGCCAAGGAAATGCCAGGGGCTCGTCTTGGTTGACCGTGACTAATAAACTTGATTCAATTTGAATTTCTTGTTGTTTTTTTTTCTAAATTTCTTCTTGTTTTTGTAAGGGAGATGGAACATTACTCCTAGTGTGTAAATTTGGCATGTCATAGAGACTGAATTACTGCCCCTTCTATTTTGCAATTTTCGGTAGATTGGCAACCAACCATTTTGTGGTGCTCAAGCAGCAACAACAAAGACGTTAGATTCATGGAAAAGAGCGCTAGTGGCCCATGGCAACGCTAATCCAAAGAAATTCCCGAAGGCTACGAGCATGGACAACATCGAGATGTAGTGACAGACATCAATGATCCTGGGAGGGAGATGGTCATGATTCCTCTACAAAATCCCAATGAAATCGCCGGAAAATAACCTCTAAGAGCAAGCGCTGGAGGCGGCGAAGAGAGGCTACACATCGTTTGGAGTAGTGGTGGGCATAAATCCCGCAAATTCCGTCCCGTCCCGCATCCCGTCCCGATCCCGGCGGGATTCGTAAAAAAAAAAATTCAATCCCGTCCCGATCCCGTCCCGCAAAATATACGCGGGACGGGACGCGGGACGGAGAGTTCTCGTCCCGCAAATCCCGTCCCGTCCCGCATATTTATATAATTATATTTAAATAATTAAAATTAATAAAAAAAAATCTAAAAATATTATTTATATATATATTAACATTTAATTATTGGACAATAGGATTACCTAATTAGGTAATACATATCATATTATGCCCACCAAAAGAAGAAAAAACTGTGGGTTTCTTTCAAAAACTCTATGTTGTTTTCCCTTTGGGTATGGATGCATTAGTGTAGAATGATTTAAGCTAATATAAGCATTAGGGGTTTTCCTAAAAAAAAACAGTAGCATATATTTATACCTATTTTAGGATTATATAGAAAATTTGGAATTATGTAATACTTTTGTTAATTATGTAAGAGTTTAAGAGTATAGGTAATAATTTATTTTTGGAGTTTATTGAATTATTTTGGAATCTTTTTTTACGAGGGACAAGTCCCGTCCCGTGAGGGATAAGACCCAGCGGGATTTAAAAAAAATTCAATCCCGTCCCGATCCCGTCCCGCAAAAAATACGCGGGACGAGACGCGGGATTACCCCATTCCCGTCCCGTCCCATGCCCACCCCTAGTTTGGAGGTACTTCATGGTCTGATTGATGAGACAATTACGAATGGAGATTTTGAAGATGGAGATCAACGATGAGTTGGCTAATGCAGTGGAATTGTGGATGTGTGGCTGGCAAAGCAGTTGAGTTCGGAGAAAGGCGATGTGGGTTACAAGGTGAAGTGGGATTGAAAAGGACATGTTATGCAATTATACAAAGATTAGTGTAGGTCACATCCCGTGTACGGAGAATACTTTAATCGCGTTTCCTATATACACCGTAAATTAATGTCGGATCCAACGTTATTACAACGTCAGATCTAATATTGTACAACGTCCAATTGGACGTTGTTGCTCCACTTTTCATTTGACATGGGAAAAAAAATTCGGACGTTGTCGAATTCGACGATGTCCATAACGCCAAATTGGACGTTGCAGAATGAAAGCCCAATGGGTTCGGTCGAGCTTGGCTCCAAAAGTACAACGTCCGATTGAACGTTGCATTTAAAACGTCTAATTAGACGTTGTACCAGACTTGGTTAAAGAAGTACCTCGTGTAATTAGATGTTTTAGTTCAAACTTGTTAAACAAGTACAACGTCTAATTAGACATTGTAGTTCAGGCTTGTTAATCAAGTACAACGTTTAAATATTAGACGTTATAAGTTCAGCAACCCCTATAAAAGAGGTGATGAAGGCCGCATTTGAAATTGCAACACAACAATTCCACATTTCTTTCTTTCCATGAAGCCGGCTACAAGTGAAAATCATGGATCGACGGAGGCGATTACGACTAAACATCGCGGATCGACCCCCTGCATTGATTTTTTAATCAAATGGGTTCGGTACCGAACACCCGCTTGTCGCCATCCACGTACAATACAATGACATTGATCCTTGCACACTATTTTGACGCGAGTGTCTCAATGACACTTACATTTCCGCACCCATTGAGTTCGAGTGCGTGTAATGCACCTGTTTCATCCTAGCACCCTGTCGTAAAGGAGTTTTACTATGCAACCAACTCTATCCTATCAAATAAATTACAAGACTCCCCCACTGTAGTGAAAGAGAATCGGGATCGATCCTCGAGGAAGCGTGTCAGCGCTCGCCAATGTAGTCTCAAAAAACATTCTCTATATCAATCAAGAGTCCTTGATATCGACTAAGAAATAGTCGATGTCGACAGGGGTAGTCGATCTCTTCAGTAGCAGCAGGTCATAGAGCGCTCGATGTTGGGCACAACCTGCAAAACACAAACAAGCAATCGACGTCGATTAGAGCAGTCGATGTTGAGTGAGCAGCAACACAGTCGACACAGCAGATCGTTAACTAACACAATAACAGCAGCAAGGTAGTCGATATCGACCAAGGGAGTCGATGTCGAGTGCAGAAACATAAAAACAGAAACTCTTGTTCGATAAAGAAAGGTCGAAAGCTTGAAAGGATGGTGAAGATGCAATGATTATAAATAACAGAGGTTTTGGTGGGTTTCTCGAACACACAAGAATGAGTTAACTTGGGGTTTTAAACAATATAACTAAAGGCTTCCAAGGTTAGGGCTTACCTCGACAACAACCATGCATGTAACACACAAGAATCATAGAAAGATCATGTTTTTATCATCATGAGATAGCTTTCGCAATTAACAAATAGAATCATAGAGGCTCTCGCATAAAACCCTATTTGTTTCTATCCTTTTCATGATTAGAGTTTAGTCAACTTTCGCAAATAAATCCTAATTACTATCCAAATTCACAATTAATTCACTTTCGCTTCATAAATTGCAAACAAGGAATTTCCTCTACCTTCGCAGCGGATTAAGCATGGGATAGAAGATGATAAACACATAAGAGTATCACAAATTCAAGCATACATATATGGCTATTGTCCGGCTCGCCCCGACCCTAGAAATAAGACGACTACTCATGCATCATCATGAAGCAACACATCTTAGACATGGAAAATATAAAGTTGAATTGAAATAAACTAAAGCTTACAACCGAAATTAGTCTCTCTTCTCCTCTCTCTCGGCTGCTCTCTCTCTAACTCTATGGCTTGATTGCTCAAGTGTGGGATTGGATATTATAAAACTCTATCTCTAATGGCTTTATTTAAAGAAAACCTAAACTTGCTTCTTGAGAAAATAAATTCTATCTGATTGGGAAAATATAAATCTCTATCTAAAAACTAATATCTATCTAAATAAAGTCTGATTTAAACATGGAAGGATAAAAGATTTCGTGCCCTTGATAAATCCTTAAAAGATTCGGACTTCAATTTCGTGTCTACTATGTGCCAGACACAGTCGACGTCGAGTGGAGCAGTCGACGTCGAGGGCTCTTCAATAGCACTCGATCTCGAGCGGTGGTCGGCGTATGTGTTGAATTTCGACTGCTCTTCCTTCCAATCTAGTAGCTTACTCCTTCCAATTCTCTAGTTGACGTCGAGGGCTTGCAGTCGACGTCGAGCTCCTCTTTAGCTCGTGACTTTCTTGCAATTGTTCCGATTTCATTCCAAATTCTGCAAAATTGAACCAAAACTTGTGTAGACCTCTATATCTTGCAAATAACCATATCTTACACAAATTCATAGCATTTCCAACCCATAATGCATATAAAATGGCAAAATTTGGGATAAAAGTAAGTATAAAACATGGTTAATTATGCGCACATCACACCCCTGTAGCGTATTACTAGAGGGTTGGAGACCTTTTTGCTTCAATGTATTGCGTCGTTCTTCCCCGATGCAAGCAAACATGACCACATTGACGTAACGCTTGTGAGGGAAGCAAATATGGAGGTCGAGAACTTTGCATTCTACAAGCTAAATATTCAAATCATTCTAAAGATGAACTAATTAGATCTTAATCAATTGTTAAAAAAACATTGTTGTTATCCGTGTTCTAATTAACAACGTTGTTGTCTTCGTTTGTTATAGTAACGTTGTTGTCTTTGTTAATCGTTATCTGTGAAGTTAATATTTGACAGGTGAATGCTCGTTGTGAATATGTAGAAACCATCATAACAATCATTCAAATAGAACGAAATAGAAAATAACGTACAATCACCAAATATATACAATACATCATCAACAACACAAAATAAAGTCTCGCTAACGAAATGATCCAATAATGGTCATGATTTGCGCGTACAACTGCTCAAACTGAGCATGTCTAACTAAAGCCTGAATACCCTCAGTCATTTCCTGGAGGTGGTGCTGGCGCTCAGCTGGAATTATGGCGTCGACTGGGTCAATCGGGTCATCTAGGTGCATAGGCGCCGTTGAGCACGGGTGTCGGGGACAACACATAACCTCGACTCTGAGATTGGAACCAAGCCAGGTAGTCAGCTGAGATGCCTCCCTGACATCTCTCGTGCATCCTCTGGTGACCAGTGATAGGGTAGAATCTATCAGGGTCCTCCGAGTTCCACCGTGCGTGTTGTAGGGCAAACGTCACGATATAACACTTCTTGAGCCGACGATGTTGCTGCGCCATAGTGGGTGGGATGAAGGCCAATGGGAGCTTCTGAACGTGACCGAATTATCGGAGCACCCTCTCTGGCATGTACGACTCCTCGATGCCGTAGAAGGTGATGATGCCTCGATAGGTTGACGATCAATACTGACTTGTAAAATCAATGTCTCTACCAAAAGGCATCCATGCGACCTATGTGGTAAACGTGATATTAGATAAATAATCAAACTGACATCTACAGTTAAAATCATAGGAACTGACAAAACTTTACCTTATCTATAGTCAGACGATCAAGCTGTAATCGAAGCTCTGTCTCACGACAGTGCCTCTTCCTATCGTTCGCCCTCTTCGCCGCATTCGTCGGTTCAAATCATGCCATATATTGGGGATCAGACTGTCTACCCCCCTGTCCGGGTGAAACGGACCCCGAAAATAAGAAAAGTATGACCAGATCCCAACCTGAATAGTTTAAACCATTAGAGCACTTATTATGTTTATGAAATTACATCAAACGATAAAAATATTACACACTAACCTGAAGTAGGGCAGTATACCCCCGTATACCCATAGCGTTGCCTCTCGAGGCCTCCCATAATCCCCAGTACAGGAAGACAAGCACTCCAACTCCCTACGCTATAGTCCTAGTGCGCTCTAAGTCCCAAACTAGCCCGAACATCCGAAAGTTGACACGGTTTTGAGACTTATCGATGAAGAGGGTCGCACCCAACAGCGTGCCAAGAACCAAACACCCAGGTAGTTGTGGCGTTTTCTCTCTTGGTCATTGCACCCGGCGAACTGATGCGTACGGTGGTCCTGCCTTAATTATCAACCACCCCTCTTGCAACTGTCTAATAGGTGTACTACACTTTACCCTCTTCTGCTTTAGCTGGGCTGCAGTCCACCCATACATGTGATACAACAGACCCTTTAACTCGAGTAGATGAACGACATTGGTGCATGACAGGCCATCAATTGGTAACCCATCAAATATACGACGTCATGGAGGGTGATAGTCATCTCACCCCATGGAAAGTGGAACAAGCTCATCTCTGGCTGCCAGTGCTCAATGAAAACAGTCAACAACTATCCATCCACTCCGTTCCAGTCCAAATCAAGCAGCCCCAATAGACCTGATTGTGCCGCAGCCTGTACCCATGTGCTCGGACTAGAGTAGATATAGCAGCAGAACGGCACCATATGTGTAGCCCTGTGATGAAGCTTAAGTAGCCGATGTTGATACTCAGGGTTCCACCACATCCAATATCCCTATGAATCTATGATGCTCGCATGAGACCAAAAAGTCTCCTGGAGGCAACTCGACATCGGGGAGCTCCTCCCCATCTGTAGGGGCCTCCTCCTCTGGTCGGCCTATATATCCCTCCCTTCTCTCTCACCTCCTCATGCACCGCGTCCTCACCATCTTCGCCATCATCGTCCCGCTCCTCCTTCTCGAACTGAATATCATCATGCTCCCCCCCCCCCCCCCTCTGGGACCACATCACTATCGGTTGCTAGGGAGACCGCAACTCGAACCGACGGAGGTGTAAAACACCGAGCTGCGATCACCCATCCAATCTTTAAGGTCGGAGGAACTGGCATCACCTATCCAATCCTTAAGGCCAAGACCAGGCCTGAAGAACGAAGAATCTCCATGCAGATGTTGTTGCGTCCTATCCCCAAGCTCTGTAAGGGCCGTTTCAATCGCAACCGCCGTAGCACTCACAATCAATTGAAAGAGCCATGAGATCTAACACGGTTTGCGAACTATCATCAGGTATGATGACTCCGACCGAATCATCGCTCCCTAAAGTAGGTGCGGTCTCCAACTTCAATTCAATTTCATTATCATAAACGAGTACTTCACTTCAATTTCATTCTAATAAAAGGAGCACTTCAGTTTTACAAACATTACATAGATTGTTGTACAACAGATGAAAATAAAGCTTTGAATCCATACGAACATTGAATTATCAAATTTTCACATGATGCTGCCATAACTGGTGGAACAACTCCCAACGGACTCCTCCGCAGTGGTGTACATATCAATCTGCATCTTGATAAACGCGTACGTTCGCAACCTATTGTTCGTATGGGGCACTACCTTGTCCACCATATACTTTGCTATGACACGAATACAATCGGGACAAACTTCGTCGTAAAACAACTCATACAACATAGCCTTTATCTTGAGTTCTACGTCAGTGTGGTAACACTCCGGGTCGTTGATGGTCCAAATGTTACACTGGTAGCATCCGAAATCCAACGACAACGAGATCCTAGAGCCATTTTGACACAACATGTGAAATAGGCAGCAGGGGAACACCTCCTTATACTTTTTGTGCTTGCAGTTGCAATTGCAGTCTTCAGGCGAACGACGGTGTTTGTTCCCTCTAACTTGAAAAGCTTGCGCATCGGACGTCTCTCCTTTTAAAACAAACCTATTTGGGCTGACATTGAGGGGGGGGGGGTTATGCTATGTGCATTGTATAGGGATTGTGGGTGTGTAGTGTATGATTGTGGGTGATTTGGGTGTGGGAACCAACATTGGAGGCTTTTTTCCCTACAGTGAAGGGGCGTTGAATAAACACCAATATCGGACTCGACGACGACGACCCAAGCCCTCAGAGGCGAGACCTAGTTGTCTCTTACTTTTTTGTGTTTTTTTTGTTAGGTTGGAGTCTGTTTTTTACTTATTTTTTTATAATAGTCTTTTACTTCTTACTTTTAGGTTGGAGTATGTTTTTTTTAATTCTTTTATAATTGTCTTTTACTTCTTACTTTCACAATTAACATGATAATAATATGGTTACTCTTTTAAATACTCCCTCCATTTTAAAATATAAGTCGTTTGACTTTATGACACGTTTTGTAAGGAGCTAAATATTATATAAAATATTATTTTTTAAATTAAACTTTTAAAATAATATTATACTTAATATTAAAAATTAATTAAAAAAATTAATATTTTATCGCATCAATGCCACTAATAAGAAATCATTGCCAAGCCTCATCCCATAATTGGGGGTAGCTACCAATAGGTCCAATACCATAAAACTTTGGAAAAAAAAGATCAAACTTAAACCGGTTCATGCTAGAACTAGACCGGTTCATGGCAGAACAAGACCGGTTGGATTACACGGAGGGTTCGAGACTTCAAGCCAACAAAAGGGACGTTGAACTGCCTGGGCCCACTCGGTTGCCGCCTTTGCACATTTCGCAATTTAGGTATCACACCAAACCCCCTGTCTCCCCCTTCACCTTCTCTCTCCCCACTCCATAGACTTTTCTCCATCGACGATCGAACGCGTAAGCGCAACTACTCCATTCAGCCATCTCTGACTTCTCCTCCTCCTCCCCACCCCGGTCGCTTTCCCTTTCTGTTAATGCTTCGATTCTGATTTCTATTTTCTATATTATCCCCCAATTCAACCCCCGTGATCTCCGGGACTAATAACTCTCTGGAACTTCCAACTTTCTCGCCTCGATTTCTCGGTCGTCTTTACTGGTTCGGTTGAATTTTAGATCCATGGAAGCTGTTGCGAGCAGTAGAATGGGTCCCTGTTTGAGGTTTCCAGCTTCTCCTCTCGGAGATGGGAATTCTACGCTTTCCCTGTATGTCTCGCTCTTCGCTCTTCCTTTTTTTTTTTGGCCCAAAAAAAAAATTGTTTTGGGATTTTAGGTTGGATTGTTGATCGGAAATCACTATTATGTGTTGATTATGGATGCTGATTGTTTGATTGCAATCTATTGCTGTCACAGTTATGAATTTAGGTTATTGTTGTTTGATTTGTTGAAATTAGGGTTCATCATTTCTTTGAGGTTGAAATTTACCAACTTCTTACTTTGTTAGCGCAAGAAAAGTACAGGAAAAATGGAGCTTTTTCCCTAAGGAACACTTATTGTGCAAACCCACCCATTATCAGATGCCGATTAACCTGTTATGCTTCAGTCTATATAGGATTTTTAACAGTGCATAAGTCTGGTGTTAGCTTGTCAATGATCATCTGACAACGGCCATTTTGATCTCTTATGTTAATGGTGGTTATGGTCGAAATCATTCTAATAACGGATGCTAAGTATAATTTCCTCTTTTCAAGAAGTACATGTCAAAATTTTATCCAATGAATGTAGAAGTTTCTCTTTTGGTGGTGGCTGCAATTATATCTAGTATCTCAAGTACATCTTGAAGAAAGTTATCGATGGCCTTTAAACCTTGCAGGCCATGCCCACCTAGCAAAGCTTTTGTGCACAAGGTGGGTACCCGTTTATCTAAAGGGTCACTGCGGATTAGAAGTAGTATTGAAGGTGGACATATTTGCAAGTCCAATCAGAATGGCAACCTTATTGGGAAGATGCATTGTTCAGCGGCTGCAGGGGCATGCACTTACATTGAGGGAGATGTTGAAGCTCCTGCACATACTGCCGAGGAAAAGATTGGTGTGTTGCTTCTGAACCTTGGAGGCCCTGATACACTTGATGATGTTCAACCATTTCTGTTCAATTTATTTGCGGATCCGGTATGTTAATCAGATGATCTTATTATCGTATTGAATATTGATGCTTTGACAAAGGAAGTAGCCTTATGACTTGTATTTGTAACAGGACATCATTAGGCTACCCAGGTTGTTTCAGTTTCTTCAAAGACCATTGGCAAAGTTGATCTCTGTGGCTCGAGCTCCTAAAAGCAAGGAAGGCTATGCTGCAATTGGGGGAGGGTCACCATTGCGAAAGATTACAGATGAGCAGGCAAGATTATAATTCTTTTGTCCATTATTGTTCAGTCACATCCATCGTTATTGTTCAGTCACATCCGTCAATGAGTTAACCTATTTGATTGTTTATTTGTGATGCTGAGATTTCATCCTTAGCTCCTTGCTCTTTCATTTCTTATTGTGCAGGCGCAGGCAATTAAAATGGCATTGGAAATGAACAAAAAGAATGTAAATGTCTATGTGGGGATGAGATATTGGTACCCATTCACAGAAGAGGCAGTTCACCAGGTTTGTATTAAATGACTTGTATTAGTTGCCTCCATCAGTCCATCATGGTTTAACATGTGGTTTTTCTTCTTGCTACACATTCAGTGGGGATGCTAAGATCAACCATTTGTTTTTCTTGCTATCATTTTGCAAGGTCAAAGATTCATATGAAATTTTGTCATGTCAGGAGGAACTTTTGGTTTGGACTTTGGATAGTTAATTTATTTTGGGAAATTTACAAGTATGTATCTGTGCATGAAAGATTGAAATCGAGAAACCCCATTTTTTCCCTCATTTCTTTCACAAGCTAAAAGTTTTTGGTTTCTGAACTTGCTGAAAAAGTTCAAAATCTTTCCCTTTGACATCTCACTGCTTTCTGATCTCTTATGGGATCTTTGTGGACAAATTGATGACTTGTCATGGACCTTTTTTTTTTGCCTGTCTACCACATAACAGAAGTACAGAACAGTAAGGCGAGGATAATTCGTTTATTTTATCCGTTATGCATACTTTCTAGATATATAAGTTCTTCCATCATTTGATTGAATGCTGCACTTGCCTTGTTTTCCATCCTTGAGTCGATGTCCTGGCCCTTACATTGAGTCATCATTATCCATTTGGCCTCAATGGGTTTTTTTGTCCATGTAGATAAAAGAAGACAGGATCACAAAACTTGTTGTGCTGCCCCTCTATCCACAATATTCAATATCTACAACCGGCTCAAGTGTTCGGGTTCTACAAAACATGTTCAGGTAAGCTCATATTTCAAACTTAGATGCCCTTTTATTCACAAAGCATTGTGCTCAATTTTGATTGTTGTTCAGGGAGGACTCTTACCTTTCAAGACTTCCTGTTGCCATTATCAAGTCTTGGTACCAGAGGGAAGGGTATATTAAGTCTATGGCGGACTTGGTTGAGAAAGAGCTGCAGAGTTTCAAGCAGCCAGATGAGGTAGGTTTGTGAAACGGACTCATTCAGACATGTTCCCCAAATTCACTGTAACATTATTAATTCTACCTTCAAGTCGGGAGAGATTAATTCTCGTTTCTGAAAATGATCATTAGGTGATGATATTCTTTAGTGCTCATGGGGTTCCTGTTAGTTATGTTGAGGAATATGGAGACCCATACAGAGATCAGATGGAGGATTGCATCTTCTTGATCATGAAAGAATTGAAAGCTAGAGGAGTCAACAATAACCACACTCTTGCATACCAGGTCTAGCGAGATTTTCCGACTCATTTCTTAGCAATCAATATGTTGCCAATCAGTTGGCACTTGGCAGATTGTCATAGTTTCCCTTCTCTATGCTTCTTATTAACATCTTGCTTATCTGACCTGGTCATTTTTATTTTATAATTATAGAGTCGTGTTGGCCCCGTCCAGTGGCTGAAGCCTTACACGGATGAAGTCCTCGTTGAGCTTGGTCAGAGTGGTGTCAAGAGTTTGCTAGCTGTTCCTATCAGGTGAGCTTAAACATAGTCCGGTGACTTGCACTCATAACTTCCATCATTTTTGCATCTGTACAAAGATGGTTTTATACTTTTTATTTGAAAATTTGCTTTCAGTTTCACATGTTACTGAAGCTTCACTTGTACACAAATTTAAATTCTTTATTTGAAACCTCTGCAGTTTTGTGAGTGAGCACATAGAGACACTCGAAGAGATTGACATGGAATACAAGGAGTTGGCTCTCGAATCAGGCATAGAAAACTGGGGCCGTGTCCCTGCTCTCAACTGCACTTCGTCCTTCATCACTGACCTTGCTGACGCTGTTGTTGAAGCCCTGCCTTCCGCAGCTGCTATGTCTACATCAACCAGCTCCTCCTCTGAAGAAGAAGAAGAAGATGCCGACCATGACCCATTCAAGTTTGCAATCAAGATTCTCTTCGGCTCATTGTTGGCATTCGTCTTGCTCCTCTCTCCAAAGATGATTTTTGCATTGAAGAACAACTTCCTATAGAAACACAAAGCCCTAGAACCCAAGAACACGCACACATAACACATTTCACACAGAGCACGCTAGAGTTCTAAGACACCTTGTCTGAGATAGATTTCTGGCTGCCCATTTTGCAGAAAGTGAACTTCTGCAAAGCTATCTTTGTTGGAACAACTGGAGTAGTCTATAGATACTCATATTAGCTTATAGCTGAATTCGAATTTAATGTTGAATCTCTGGAGAAGAGGAGATATAAATGTAGGTTTTTTGTACTCGAGTGCAAGGCAATAAGAAATATAGAGAGCAAGCCTACTGCATAAGTGCATATAAGCTGTTTATTATCACCAGACAGATTGAGATCACCTAGTCCACACTCTATAGTCCATAATATAGTCCGTATTGCTTGATTGGATGTGCTGAATTATTTAATTATTTTTCCTAATAAATGGGGTACTTTTATAATTGCTTTCAACCAATAAAAAAAAATGCGGACTATAGAATGGACTATAAAAGCGGACTAGAGGATCCTCGCCGTCACCAGCCTATTTTTTTCCCTGTGTGGATCCTCAGTTACGCGCGGTGTAATCCTTGTATATCAGTGTCACCTGACTATTTATACAGAGTATAAATAGTCAATAGACTTATGATAGTGTCGGACGCGCTTGCCATCGGTCAGTCACTTGTTCGTGTTTTGTATTCCCACATATGTAGAGAGGGCAATCGGGTTGCTGAAGGCTCACACACCTTGGTTTCGCCCTTTCTGGCGGTGGGCTACTATTCTCCGCCTTCTCGGCGTCTTGACGCCGTGTGATTCGTCGCACTCTCTCGTGTTCTCGACATTCGTGGCTCGTCATAGACCTCCTTCGTTATTTAAATAACGAGGAGGAATTAATGTACTCTGCAATACCTTCAATTAAGTAACATAAGAAATTTCCCTAAACTAGATTAGAAGGATTAATTAACTTCATTCATACAGGAACTAATTTTAACTTCAAGTTTCAAATCCATATCTCATAAAGTACTAGTTAGCATATAGCTACTAATGAAATAAAAGTGTAATTCAACTCAGAAGGTATGGGCGCCCCTTTCAATATATCTAAGACAAAGTTGCACACATCCGCACCAACGATATTCCAGTGCTTTTGAAAAAAAAGCGCTGACATATCGTCGGGGCCAGGTGCTTTTGTTGGGTGCATCTCAAAAAGGGCGTTTTTTACCTCGTCGCTTGTGTATGGCCGGAGGAGCTCAGAATTGTCTTCAGCCGAAACCAAGTGCTCAATTCCTTGAGTAACTGTGTCTGGGTTAGCTTGCACATTGGAGCTAAATAGGTTTTCAAAGTAACTCACTGCCACTCTCACCTTACCTTCAAACCCCCTCCACTCAAGCCCATTCTCATCCACCAGTTTCCGCACCTCGTTCCTTTTCTTTCTACCCGACGCCTTTTTATGGAAGTAACTAGTATTTCTATCCCCCCATTTTTGTTCATTTGCTTTTGCCCTTTGAAACCATAACATCTCTTCCCGCCTCATGAGTTCCTTTTCCTTCTCCTCGAGCTCCCTTCTCTCATTCACCTTCCCTCCCGATAGGCCTCCTCTTTGAAGATTCTCAAGTTTCTCTCTGGTTCTCCCCAGTTCCCTCCTCACATTCCCAAAGTGAACCCAGTCCCATTCTTTCAAATCCGCCGCACAACGCGTGATTTTCCCGATCACACTCGTGTCAGCATACGAAGTGCCCGGGTTCCTCCAACCATTATCTATGACTTCCTTACACCCCTCATCATCGAGCCACATAGCCTCGAATCTAAACGGCTTAGCACCCTTCCTCTTCCTCCTATCCTCCCCGTCCGGAATGAGCCTAAGGGCTATCGGAATGTGATCAGACCCGGCCCATGGCAAATGGTGAACTAGGGCATTTGGGAACATCTCCAGCAACTGTTGATTCGCAAAACCCAAGTCTAGCCTTTCTTGAATAAATGAATCCCCTTCTCTCCGATTGTCCCAAGTGAATCTATTACCCTCGAACTTCATTTCCAGGAACCCACAATTATCTAGCACCTCCCTAAATTCCAGCATCAAGTCCATATCAACGGGCGCTCCTCCCTCCTTTTCCTCCAACCTTATAACTTGGTTGAAATCCCCCACACAAACCCAACCATCATGATTCTCTTCCCTCAGCCGGTCCACCAGACCCCAAGTGTGTCTCTTCTCAGCTTTATTAGGCCACCCATACACGCAAGTGAGCCTCCATGATCGCCCATCATAATCAATTTCCACGTCAATGGGGTGTCTAGTGTATGTTTTCACCCTAATCACCACATCATCCGTCCATAAGAGACAAAGGCCTCCCGACTTACCCACACAGTCAACCGTAAAGCATCCCGTCATCTCCAGCTTCCGTCGAACAAACTCCATCCTCGCACTAGTGCTTTTGGTTTCCATTAGGAAAACCACTTTTGGGGCCTCCCTTCTCACCAGTTCGGTGAGTCTATTAACTGCTTGGCCTTTCCCCAGCCCCAGGCAGTTATAGCTTATGATATTCATTGCTTCCGGCAGAAGAGACCCCTCATCTCTTCTGCCGATATCGAAACTGAAGTATCCTCCAAAATCATCTTTCTCCTCTTTTCTTCTCCCGAGTTGTCCACTTCCATTACATCCTCACTCTCTCCTTCCTTCCGTTTCCTTGACTCCTTCTGTTCCCCTCCTTTCACATTATGTGCCCCCTCCCTCTCATTATTTTTATCACACTCAGAACCCCCTCTCGCCGCCCTCTTCCATTGTTTTTTCCTACCTCCCCCTCCCTCCATGCCCCTCTCAAACTGTCTGTCGACAGCCCCCTTAAAGCCCTCCCTATCTCCCTTGCCCCCACCATTCCTCTCTCCTCCAGTATCCCCCGTTCTCCTTCCAATCGGCTCCCCTTTGTCCCTCTCCTCTAAGTTTCCTTCTCCTTTTTCATTCAGCTCCACCTCCCTCATTCTTTCTATGATCTGACTTTGGTCCTCACCTTGTTTCGTCCCCATATCTTCCCCTCCCTCTTTCTCCACCTCAGTCTCCAGCTCCTCTATTAATGATCTTCTCACCTTATCCTTCTCGCTCTCACCCACCACTCCCTCTCTTTCTTCCCGCTCTCTCGTAGCTCTCTCTTCCATCCCTGGCTTTCTAAGCTCCTCCCTTCCCCCATCCCTCTTACTATAGTCTTCAATGGAGACGCCCGCATCCAATCACCATACTCATTATGAAATTGTTTTTCCTCCTCATTCTCACAATCCAATTCAACATGACCTATTCTCCCACATACATAGCAAAAATTCGGAAGGCGTTCATATTTCACCACGAGCCACATTTTCTTTCCCCCCACTGAAGCCATAACACCCCTCCTCAGCGACTTGGTAATGTCGAGCATGACCCTAACCCGGGCAAACTTGCCGCAAACACTCACAGTCCCTTCATCCACTTCCAAAACCCTCCCTATCCTAGCCCCCAGTTTTTCGATAACCTCCTTCTTAAATGCCCCCACAGGGAGATCATATAATCTAATCCAGAATGCCGCCTCATCAAAGGTCATCTTCGACGGTTGCTCCTGCCCCGGTTCATGGAGCACCAACAAGGACCGATCAAACGCCCATGGTCCCCCCTTATACACCCGTTCCTTCTCCGCCTGGTCGCTAAATTGGAACGAGAACACATTCGTCGACACCTCTCTAAAGTGAAATCCTTTCCTTACTTTCCATGCCCCTTTCAAGGTTGCGTTTAAAGCGTACGAGTTGAACGGACGTGTGGTCTTCAACGAACCCATTAGTATCGGAGTCTTATTCCCTTCTCTTGCCTCTCCTATGTCTATCCCGATCTCTTCCGCCTCCCTCTCATCCCTGGTAAGATGGATGTTATCTCCTCCTTCCATAATTGCCTAACCCTAACCCTAATACCTAGAAACCTATAAGCTCCAACCCACTACTAACCACAGACACAACGAATCTCGCACGGAACGGCGAGTCTCTCTGGCTCCCACGGCCCTACACCGGAGAGGAAGAAGGCTTGCTTTGATCGTCGGAGACGGTCGCCGCCTGCCTTCGTTTGCCCTAGAGAGATTTAAATCTACGATTTTTGTTTTTTTTTTATAAAACGATTTTTCTATCCTATGCCCTTGACCCTAAATTTGGAAATATTTTTTAAAATTTAATTGATTTAGCTTTTCTTTTAATTAGATTCCTAGGGTCGCTTGCCTTTTTGGTAGGGAATCTTTTCCAATTTAGGGTCTTATCCTATGCCCCAAGGGCATAGGATAAGACCCTAAATTGGGAAATATTTTTTAAATTTTAATTAATTTAGTTTTTTTAAAATTAGATTCCTAGGGTCGCATGCCTTTTTGGTAGGGAATCTTTCCCAATTTAGTGTCTTATCCTATGTCTTAAGGGCATAGGATAGAAAAACCGATAAAAAAATCATCTGAATGGTTATTGAAGGGATTCTGTTTCTACAAGCATGTTTTCAAACCCTTTGCATTTGATTTTGTCAAAAAAAAAAAGAGTTTTTTTCAAAGAAGATAATCTTTTCGCATATTATGGTACAATTTTATGGATAACTTTTTTTGAAATGTTTTATACTCTAATAGTGTAAGCTAATATAATATTATACGAGTATGAATTTTTATACAAAGGAAAAAAAAACTAAATATGTTAAATAAGTTGGTTAATGATTAATTAACATATTTAGAAGTGAGAGTATCTCGGTCTACAGTAGAGAACAAGATTCAACGGATCAAAAAAAAAGAGAACAAGATTCAAATCTCACAAGTCATAAGCATATATAAATAGCTACGTACTACGCACCAAGTCTTCGAAGATCGACATCATATCCGATTAGAAGATGTACGTCTTGGGGCTTTCGTCGATAGGCTCAAAGACACATATCAACCGCAAACCTTCTCCCCCCGTGCGTCCAGGCCACCCTTCCATGACTCGATGGTTCGGAAGTGAAACCAACCGTGCGTCCAGGTCTCATCATGCTGTTTAACAAAGCTTTTCATATATTATTAGTTATTCAAAACATAGAATAAAAAAAGGCCCATTAGCTCAGTTGGTTAGAGCGTCGTGCTAATAACGCGAAGGTCGCAGGTTCGAGACCTGCATGGGCCAAAATTTTTTGGGCTTTAAATTTCAATATAAAAATTTTAAAATCTGGTGTGCCTACATACACTTGAGATGTTATAAACGTATTTTCTTAGATCACATAAAAATTTTGATGGTTTGAATTTAGTATATCACTGAGATTAAAATATGTATTCATAATTATAACTTCTTATGAGATAAGTTATATTATATGCACTTTTTTAGACAAGTTTTCTTACAAAGTTGCACAGTTTGTTTACATATTAAATTGATCCAATAAAAAAAGGTAAAGTGTTTTTTAAATATACTCTTTTATCAAACTTAAATATACTCTTTGAAAAAAAACATCATTTTACTATTTATACACATTTTTTAAAAGCTAAATAAAAAATTAATATTTTTATAAAGTTTTTTTTTTTTATCACAACAAAGACATGTGTAAACAGTAAATGAGATATTTTTTTTCAAATAAATGTAAGTACAAACTAGATATAAAAAATATTTTGCCTTTTTTATACGAGGATGGAAACTCAATTTTCATTTCCAATCTATCAATACTTTGAAAAATTGGTGACAACTAAATTTAATGATTTACTAAAAAATATTGACATGACTCGTACGTACTCGAATATATTGGGTGTTGTTAAATGACAAACAAGTGAAACACAATAAACACCATAGACATCCCAGTTGAACTGTTGAAGGGATCTTGATTAGCCCTTTGCACAAAGGCAAAGTAACAACAAGTGTGAATGAATGAAACCAAGCAAGAAAGCAACGAATAGTAAAGAGAAAAGGTAGAGATGGAAATGGGGCGGATTATGGGTAGAAGAAGTCATTCCATCACCCGTCCCGTGAGTAAATAATTTCACCCGCTTCACCCATCATCCGTAAACCTTTTTCACCCTCATTCGACCCTCGCGGGTGATGCGGGTGCCCAATGGGTGAAAACATTTAATTATGATTTGTTTTACGAAAATTCAAAGATGAATAAAAGCTTAAATTGTAACTTACAAAATACTAGAAATATGAGTTCGTGAAAGGCGAATACATGTCATACTAGTTCACAATAATGTGTTACAAAGTTACAAAATGAAAAGGGTAAAATAGTAAAATCACACATACACCCACACACTACAAGTTTCAAGGTTTTATGTGGGTGTGCGGGGCGGGTTATGGGTGAAAAAACTTCACCCATAATCCATCCATTACCGGCCTCACCCGCACCCGCTCCACCCATCACCCACATTTTTGCGGGTTTTCACCCGCAAAATATATGCGGGTGAAGCGAGTGGAGCAGGTACCCGTAGGTTATTTCCAGCCCTAGTAAAAGGCGATATTTTGGGGATAATTTATTGAAAACTACCCTGAAATTAGGGAACCTAGCTTTTACAAACCTGAAACCACCCTTGAAATATGAAATTACTCAAAATCACCACCATATTCTTTGTTTCTGCCTAAAAAATATTAGGGGTAGGCATGAGACAGGACGGAATCAGAATGAGTCATGTGCCTCAAATATATACATACACACAAAAGCAGAGACATGATCGAAGTCTCTTCTGATGCGATTCACATATGTGTCATTTTCTAGTGCAATTTAACACATCAATTAATGATGATCCAATATATTCAAGGTATGTTAATTAATGACTTAATTCTTTTATTTAGGTTTCATCTTATGTGACCACATTAATTGTTTACTAATTAATTATTTTTAATATAAATATTCAACTTCATAGCTTAGGTAGTTACAAAATCTATCAGTTTACCTTCAGTTATTTTATATTTATTAATACAAATTGATTATATTAGTTGATTATATCTCTAATGATAAGATTTTATTTTTGAATACATATTTAATAATAAAAAAATTCAACCTCATATATTAATTGGCTACAAATTCATATCTTTAAATTAATAGTTATTGATTTAAATTATTTGATTGTATTTCATTTTTTTAAATTGTCGCAAGTTTGACAATTTTGATGGAAACTATTTTAACATGCATAATTTTAAAAACATAATTAAGTCTTTTAAAAACATATTGCGTAATCAATTAATTGACTAAAAAATTTCATCGGGGTAAAGTTACTATGCATTATGCATAGTAACTTTACAACTACTTAAAATTCAAACAACTTAAGATTTAGACTCTTCTATCATAAATAAGAGAATCTAAATGTGCCCAATATAATGCCAATTGACGTGCTGAAGTTGAACCCCAAAAAACAACTAAAAATAATGTAGAGGCTCTAAAATAAAATTAGTAAAATTTAAATAAATATTCTAAATTAAAAAAAAAGTTGCAATATATGTTTTAAACTTATTTTAATATATATAATTATATATTATTAATATATATACGACATGAGACAAGATTTGTAGAACGAGAATTATCGTCCTGTGTCCCATCTCATCTAATTTTCGCGGGACATGATTTACAATAATGCTACTAAATTACTAATAATAATAAACCTATAGGCTTGTGGGTAGTTTTTGAAAGAAAAAACTAATTCATGGGTAGTTTTGTATCATTTTCAAATTTAGGGATGGTTTTATAAACAAACCCCTAACTTAAGGATGATTTAATGTAAATTGCCTTCTTTTTTTTTTCTTTTGTTTTTTTCCAGAACAACCAAACACGTCGAGCGAAAATCAAAAGTCATTGCCTGTTACGCAACCGCCCCATCTTGTGAAAGCCTTGAAAGCTCTGCATTCCCATTTGGCCATTTCAATTAATAAATCAATCACATTCAATACACAGGAGATTCAAGAGAGGTAAATCTATTTAGCAATCAGCAGAAAAGGAAACATATTGTAATTTCTCCCCCTTTCTTCTATTTCCAGGTTTCAATCCCTACGATCGCTGGCTGGGGCACTGACTATCCTCTCTTTCTCTACCAATCTGAACAACCCTGGTTCATGTTTTCGATGCTGACTTCGTTCCAGGTCTTGTGCGCTCCTTGCCTTCAATTTTTCTGATGTGGGTTTCATTTTGTTTTATGAAACAGTGCTGGTTTTGATTGGAATTCATCCGGGTTTTCCGGGTTGTGTGGATTTAGTGAGATTGGAATAGGCTCTTGATAGATTTCTATGAATTGGGGAATTGGAGGGTTTGAATCTCAGATACAAGTGATCAAGTGATCAATTGATCATCAATCAGACATTGAGCTAGATTTGATTTGTGTTTTTATGTTTGGAATGGTTTTTGATTTGGCTTCATTGTGGAGATTGATTTGAGAATTGATTCTTTGCGTGTTGTTCTTGTTTTGGGTGTCAGGGCTGTTGGATTTGAGAAGAGGAAGAGACAATAAAAATAATAATTAATCAATAAATAAACAAAATGTCTGGTTATCAGGGTGTTATTGTCTCTGATCCAGGGCTCCATAGTCAGTTCACCCAAGTCGAGCTCCGTAGCCTCAAAAGCAAGGTATGGTGTTTGATCCTATTTTGGATGACCATTGGTGAATCTGACATTGATATGGATGCTAATCAGCCTATTCTATTGAATTTGATTTGTTGGAATTGTCTGCAGTACAATGTTGCAAAGAAACAGTTTGGTGTTTTGAATGCCGCGAATCTAGCACCTGTTTTTGCAAAGTTAAAAGGTATCGTGGGAGTGAGTACTGAGGATGATATTAGAGCTGCATTGGCAGATTCACATCCTGACACGAGCCAGGAGATTGACTTTGAAACTTTCTTACGAGTAAGACACCGTCCATGACTTGGTACCTTGTGTTTTTGACATTGAAACTTATGATGTTTGAAAGATCATCCAATCCAGAATTGGTTTTCATTTTTGCTTTAATTCTAGAAGGAATCTACACCATGAACTAAGCGCTTGTAAAATTGAATGAACTGAAATTGCTACTATTTAAGAGCTATATATATTTGTAATCCAAACTGTGCCACATTTTGTGTGAGATTTTAAGCATTAGGCAAATCAGTGAGAATGATCATCGTCAGAGGGTGTATGATTGTGGCAGTGAAAGAGGATTTGTGTTTACTGATGGGACTTAGGCATAAATACTAGTTCTTATTTGTTTCCCATCACATGTGGAATGGACGAATCTTGTTGCCACCCGATTGCTTTGAGATTTGAAACAAAATTCTAATGGAGAATCATCATACTGCACAGGATTACTTGAAGTTTCAAGGTCGAGATTCAGGCGAAGGAGGTAGTAAAAGGCTAACTTCAGTCCTCAGGCAGTTAACAACCACTCTTCTCCATGTAATTAGTGGAACGGAGAAAGCCTCCTATGTTGCCCACATTAATAATTGTCTTGGTGAAGATCGTTTCTTAAAGCAATTTCTTCCCATTGATCCAAACACAAACCAGTTGTTTGATCTGGTGAAAGACGGAGTTCTTCTTTGGTATGACACAAATTTGATAATACTTTCCTTACTGTTGCTTGGAAGGTTACTCCTTTTTCGATCTTATCTTCATTAATTAATCTTCTATTTCCCCTGTAATCTGTAATGTATACAGTAAGTTGATCAATGTTGCTGTTCCCGGGACAATAGATGAAAGAGCGATTAACACCAAAAAAAACCTTAATCCTTGGGAGAGAAATGAGAATCATACACTTTTCCTCAACTCTGCAAAGGCTATTGGTTGCACTGTGGTTAACATCGGAACACAGGATTTGATAGAGGGAAGAGTAAGTCAAATCAAGAACTGTCGTTTGAATTTACTGGTTCTTGCTTTGCAACAAACCTTCTTAAAATCCATTATTGTTTAATGATGCAGCATCACCTGGTAATGGGATTGATTGCTCAAATATACAAGGTATTAATCATGGGCTTCTTGTTGAGATTCTTATCTAGATTGTAGCTTCTTGTTATAACTGTCTAGTAAATTTATCAAGCTAACTTTTTAAACTCTATGGAAATGCTAGATCCAACTATTGTCTGATCTTAGCTTGAAAAAGACTCCTCAACTTCTAGAATTGGCGGAAAAGGACACGGTTAGTAGCTCTTTATCGGCCATCTTCGAGAATACATAAGCTTTTTTTTTTTGCTAGATGGATTTGGATTTATGGTTTACCTTTTGTGGCTTCCACATCTACAGGATCTGGAGGAGCTCATGGCTTTACCTCCTGATAAGGTCTTGCTCAGATGGATGAACTTCCAGTTGAAAAAATCTGGTTATAAGAAGGAAGTCACAAATTTCTCTACAGATCTTAAGGTAAAAGAAATTTTCAGCTCTTTTTCAATTTCACTTAGTTAGATAATGTATTCTGCGGATCTTAAGGTAAAAGATCTTTAAGGTTTAATAATGTATAGTGGGAATTTAGGTTTTCATGAGGAATTTGTTATGCATTTTTCCATGTTGTATGTCACGACTGTGATTGCCTTTTTTAATGGCCGAGTCACAAACTAGATGCAATCCATCTATTAGCTGAAGAAGTATAAGTTGAGAACCTTTAATTGCATTCACATCTCTCACCTTCTAATTTCTTCAACGTTTTGAGCTCTAATATAATTATATCAAAGAAAAGTGGATCATGCTATTATTTTATGCTGATCTTTTGTTCGATATTTGCATGATGAAGTCAAGTATTGAACTTGAAGTTATGATATCCATGGCCCATCCCTTAATTTAGCTTTTCTGCCTGATTAAGAAACCAGGCTAAATAGCTGAATCATGGAAAATTTACTTTTAAATTTTATATTTTAGACGACCTATGGAAGTTACTTTCATTATGAGCTCCGAATGTGAAATTTGTAGATTGAAATTTTGCTGGAATGTTGTTGATAGATCTTGGAATCAGGAAGAACACGGAACAAACAAATTGCACAGAAAACGGAACATAGAACCAGCCCTTGGCAAAAACCTAACCAGTAGGAAAAATCCGCAAATTTGATTGATTTCTTTTGAAAAGAAATTACTGCTTAAAATCTTTCCACCCACTTTCAGCTAATACGAATCAGGAGTTTGATATACGGACAAGAACTAGAGGTACTCTGTGCAGTCTACCTACTTCGATTTATTGGACATAAGCAAGACAATTTAGTTGATAAATGTCATTGAAAAACAATCAACTGTACACAGTTGCTTTTCAGTGTGACAAATATTGCTTGAGACGATATTTCATGTTTCATCTACCACTAGCAGAAAAGAAGATTGAAGTGGCAAGTGACAACTATGACCTGATAGTTTCGGTCTAGGCTTTGTTCTGTATATTTGTGTTTACTATTCTGTGTTCATACACTGAATGCTTTACCCCTTTATTCCCAGGATGGAGAGGCATATGCTCATTTGTTTAATGTTCTTGCACCAGAGCACAGTACAAACACCATATTAGAAGTTAGTGATCCCACTAAGAGAGCAAAAATGATTGTGGAGCAGGCAGAGAAATTGGATTGTAGTAGGTATATTAGTCCAAAGGATATAACTGATGGATCAGCGAATTTAAATCTTACGTTTGTTGCTCAGATTTTTCAGCACAGGTAACTTTTCACTTAGACTCTATCTGTCTAATGTTTGATTATATTATTTATTATTCCTATCTATTTCTTGTTTTGGTCCAAAAGAATGTTAAAGCTAAAATATTTTTCATGAGAACAGACAAAAGGATATGAAGACTTCTATCTAATTACTCTAAACTGACCATGAAAAGAAAAGGAAAAGAAGAAGAGGAGACGGAGAAAAAGAATTACAGAATGATCATATTTAGCATTATGATTCTTGTCATATTGAAGGGGTTTATTTCTTCCATTTTTTCACGCCCTTTTTTTTATATATTTTTCGTCTCCATGGTGTCTTTTGTTAATGATTTGTATCTTGACATGATCCTGTCATCTGATTTTGTGTAATGAGATATTCGTGCCATAAAAAAACATAATTCATAATTAATTGCTCTTTTTTTTTTCTTTCTTTTCCTAAATGACCAAGCTTAACCTTTAATGCAACAGATGTAGACAGCACCCACCTCAAATACATAATAATACGAGTACCTCTTAGGGTGGGCAAAAGTGGTTATTGCTTGTGTTGAGACATGCATATCTGTAACATCTTATCCGATAATTTACATAAGAACTCTTGATGAGATTTGAGGTTTCTTCATTTGCAGAAATGGGTTGAAAAAAGTTAGCAATGAAAAGCTCTCAGTGGCCGAGCATATGATAGAGGAAGAAGATGTAAACACTTCTAGGGAAGAAAGATGCTTCCGGCTCTGGATTAATAGCCTTGGAGTTGACACTTATGTCAATAATTTGTTTGAGGATGTGAGAACTGGGTGAGTCTGTCATTCTACTAAAAAGTACGATTCACGGATCCTTTCTTACTCTTGGATTGAAGGCTCGGTTGCATAATGATTACTTTTATGCGCAGGTGGGTACTTTTGGAAGTCCTTGATAAAGTATCCCCAGGTTCAGTTAATTGGAAGCAAGCTTCAAAACCTCCTATTAAGTTGCCATTCAGAAGACTTGAAAATTGCAACCAAGTTGTTAGTATCGGAAAGAATCTGAACCTATCCCTCGTAAATGTTGCTGGAAATGATATTGTGCAAGGAAACAAGAAGCTCATTGTCGGTTAGTGTTCTCTCAATCATTTTCCAAGAAGTGGTTAGCTTGATTGTTTTAGTTTCAGATAAATCATCAGATTGTATCCTGGTGGCCTATTTACGATTATGCTACCCAAACATTTCGAATAAGAGGCTCCTCTTTGATTCAGCTTTCCTTTGGCAACTAATGAGGTTCAATATGCTCCAACTTCTGAAAAACTTGCGGGCACATTCTGGAGGAAAAGAGGTAACTGATGCAGCTATTCTCAGTTGGGCAAACCAGAAGGTCAAGAGTTCTGGAAAGTCCTCTCGGATGGACAGCTTCAAGGTGATCATCTGTTTCTCCCTATTTTCCGTGAGAGGATGGTTTTAGTTTTTCTAACCCATATTTGATCGATACTTGAAATACGATCTCTTATTATTATCAGGATAAACGCCTCTCAAATGGTATTTTCTTCTTGGAGCTACTTACTGCTGTAGAACCAAGGGTCATAGATTGGAACCTTGTCACAAAGGGTGAAAATGGTAAGTCAGTGGTAACTCCTGTGAATTTCAATTCCCTTATTGCCTTTTTGTGGCAACATACAACGATCCGTTTTCAATGAATTCATAATCAGCAGTTTAAGTTCCGATTTCTTCTGTGGGTTTGTGAGTTTGTCAAAGGGATGTAAATATTCGGTTGTGATTTGCAGATGAAGATAAGAAGATGAATGCTAGCTACATTATCAGTATCGCTAGAAAGCTCGGCTGTTCCATATTCTTGTTGCCCGAGGATATTATTGAGGTAAGAAGGCCATCACCTGGACCATAACTTTTCAAGTTCTAAAAGCTGCTAGAAAATGAGCAGTTAAACTTCATGGTGACACATTTTCTCGCCCATCTGTATGACAGGTAAACCAAAAGATGATGCTGACATTAACCGCGAGCATCATGTACTGGGCGCTCCAGAATAAGCCTGACGAGAAGCTTCCTTCCTCTGAAGATGAAAAGCAAGCCGATGAGGGCACATCAGCTTCTAGTGAGGCAGATGACAGCATTTCTGCAGCTGACGAAACCGCGGAATCTACTGAGGCTCAATCCTCTGCGGCTGATGAAGCCACAGAAGCTGCTGATGAGAAATCATCATCCGATGAAGCCGCACAAGCAGGTGATGAGCAGCCCTCGTCTGGGGTTGTATAGATGGCCTTGAATTTGGCTAAAAGGTGAGAAATTGTTCTGGTTTTGCTGTGAAGGATTTGTTTCGCTGTTGAGTGATATAGGAAAATATATATTATATATATACATACTTACAAGATTTGGGAGTTAGAAATTGAGGAAATTCCCCCCCCCCCCCCCCCCCCCCCCCCAAAAAAAAGAAAGAACAAAAGGAAAAGAAAGAAAGATGGTTATTTGACAATGCCATCTGCTAGATTAGTTTGGATTATTAGAAGATGATTTTTTTGTTGTTTGTTAAATTTATTTCTATGAATATTTGTTTGTTTATTTCAAATAATCATAGAGAGAATTACAATGTGATAGACTGATTTGTGGCCAAAGTTCTCCTTTTTGCTGTACCTGTGAGGCATGTAATGTAAGGGTGTGATTGGCATGTAACGCGTTATGGTTGCAGAATGGTAGCGGCAACCATTCCAAAATAGTTCAGCCGGAAAGGACTTGCAATTAGTATCCAAAAGTCCCTGGTTCGAACTTCGGATGACCGCTCTCTATTTACCAAAATCAAGGTAAAGGCGGCATTGTTCTAGACTGCTTTCTTTGATAGCGATGGAGAACTCTACCATGCCAAACACGACCTCTTAAACTAAAAGCTGCTTTAAGCATTTTTGCCAAATGTGTTAGAAGAGCACTAGGGTTTTGAAGTTTGAACCATGAAAGATCAAGTGTTACCTTAAATCCCAACTCATTTCTAATGTCATCAATTCATCACATCGATACGAAAAACATACATACTATGAATACAAAATGAGAACAGAAACAGATGTGAAAACATCAAGATTTCGACACAGTTAAGATCTGAAATATTGTTGAATAGCTTCATTTGCAACTTCTACCGGTGTTTGGTGCTCAAAATGTGTAAAAGAACATTACAGAGAAGACAGCATAATCTTTGAAGAAACTCTCTTAATGAAGAATCGAGGATCAACGATTTGTGTGTGAATCATCTCCAGATGGCTCAGCTTGGTAGAAGACCCTTGAAAAGCTAATGACTTGCGTCGAGGTCACTTGTTCGAATCCACTAGATGGTGGCTGCTGTTCATTTACCCAAGACCCTTGAAAAGCCTCTCGTTTTTCTTGTCAAAACCGATGTGCTTGAATATAATCCCTAGAAGATCCAAATTATAACTTATTTTATCACCTGAAGAAAATTCATACCAAAATGCAATCAAAATGTTCTTTCGAATCCAACTATGACACAACCTAAGAAGTACATCATGTGATGGCATGTCACAAGTTCACATTCCTCTAATCGTATCACCTAAAGATACCTTCTGTAGTTGTTTACGGTCAGATTCAGAGTTTACAACTGAGGTTCTAGAGTGAAAAAATAAATCAAGGGAAAAAAAATGTTCTGCTCCTGTCATTGGATGGCTCCATTGCATCTGTATCCTACTCTCGTTTGCCATGGAGCTCTGCTGAGCCCTCTGATTCTTGGGCTTTAGACTGGTTTAAGCTCGCTTTAGCACTGGCAACGAATGCAGGATCAGGTTCATGCTTAAAGGAAGGCTCTTTCAGTGCTGTGTATATATAGTATGCTATGACCACGTTCACAGATATGACAGCAATGAACCCGCTCAACAGTGTCTGAGATTCGGGAGACATTTGCTCCAAGCCTGCCATATTTCCCAAACAGAAAATAGAAACAAAAGAAGCTAAGTATTGGTGAATTGAGTATGGGGTCAAACAGCTCTGATTGAAAAGACTTCACATGAATGTGGGAAAAAACGGTTCTAAAGAGAAGATCACGAGCTACAAAATTTGCAAACAATGGGCAGGACTCAAAAAGGCCTGTTATATTAACATGTAGTGGTTTGATTTAAAGAAGTGGATTCATTTCGTATTTTGGGCATGAACTAGAAAGGTGCTTGATAAAGATAAGTCAAAGATTGAATCTTACCGCCGTGAATAATCTGTGGCAAACACTATCTAAGGCTAAACATTAACCGACTCAATTAAGAAGTATTTCAATTTAAGACACTTTTGAGCGAAAAAGCACATCAAGTGTCAACCCACAGATTTGGCCTCGTCAAGTGTCAACCCACCGACTCACTTAAGAAGTGTTTCAATTTAAGACACTAACCAGTGATTGTACAAACGTTCTACATAATTGAAAGTATATTAAACTTCACAGGAATACACCGATCATTCAAGCTTAATGGCTTAATGCTGTAAGTTCCAGACACGAAGTAGCACACAATTTGAAGTTATCTGAGGATAAGTGGGTAAATTGTAATAAAATGAACAGACAGAAGACCCACAAAGCTCTCAAAGATAAAAGAACAAGTGCCCTAAAAAGCACAATAAGGTGGGTGTAAAGGTTTTTCCATGGAAAATTTTCTCCTAGGAAAATTTTGCCAAGAAAAGCATTCCCCTTGAATTTCAATATTCATATTTGATTGAAGTGAAAAAAGTTTCCGTTGTTTACACCAAATAACTATGGAAATATTTTTCATCCAACCAAATGGAGCTTCAAATTAAACTACAATTGATCAACAAGCTCCCAATGTGTCGAGGAGTCTTACCTGGAAACCAGTTATGATGAAATCCATACAAAACTGCTAAAGGTAGTATCCACATAAATACCGATGCAACAAAGAACTTTTTGACAACCTCTGTCGATGTGGCCATAGCCTGAAAATTGACAAAGAGGAAGAGATATAATAGGATCAAGAGAAACATGAAGAACCCTGCATTGCAAGACCATCCTTTCTAGAAAAACCGACGGTCCTACTTCTGCAACCCCTAATCATGGATAACTACCACATTACCAAATCACTATTGCATTTGCTGTGATAAGTTTCGGAAAGTAACTTATCACTATTAATTCTTTTAGTAGCAAAACCAACATTATCAATCATCTATAAATCAACTTCTAGCTTCTCCACAACCATGAATTCCTTGACCATGTAAGTTTTCACAAGTAATCTAGAATAAAATCATTGTGAAAGTCCCCGAAAGCAAACACAGACTAACCGACCTATATCAAACTACATCAGTTTAGCCTTTTTACCAGATGTAAAGAGAGGTACAGTGTAGCCATACATATTTTTTTCTTTTATAGATCTATATTCATAGCCATGATCGCATTGGTACACAAATGGGAAGATGACCTACTTGCAATCCTCGTAATTGCTAGGATGATTCTTTTAGTAGCAAAACCCACATATTCACATCTAAATATCGCCCAAAATTTAAACCCTACATTCATAGTCCATATTTCATGGTCCAGCAAAAAATGCAATCCTTCTAATAGCTGGGATTAGAAGAACAGCTCAATCACAGAATGACTTCAAAAATAATTAAGCAAGAAATTCTGCAATTAGCAGACCTGTTCCATACCTCAAATACGGAAACCCTAGATTTGAGAAATGGGGAAAACAACTCGACGAATATGAAGAAATCTATGTGAAGCCCTAAAAGTTGCAGCAATTACAATTATTGAGGTGAATCACTGACATTGAAGATCAAACTTTGAATCAGCTATAACCGGAATTCCAAAGCTACCCAGAGCAATTGACAATTGACAATTGACAATAGGAGGGAAATTACCTTAAAACCTGAATTGACAATTGAGACTATAACGGTGTACGTAAGTGATCTAGTAGGGCGGGAGAGAGAGGACCGGCGCTATTCGGTTGATCGGCGATAGCCGGAAAAGGAGGCAGAGTGTTCGGAGGAATCAACGGCGGAGTGACGATGGATTGACAATTACTACGGATTCAGATCGGATTTTCATGAAAAAAAATCTACTAGATCTTTTGTTTTATTACCGGTAAAGATTCTTTATAAAATGTAGCATCATCTTATAAAAACAATTTTTGAAAAAATTAAAATAATTTAATTGAGGAAAATCTTTCTTATAAAAAACCATTATTTAAAAAAGTTTTTTTTTATTTGGGTGGATGAGATGGGAGATATATATATATATATATATATATATATATATATATATATATATATATATATATATATATATATGCGTATACTAAAATCGATGTATAACGTTCTATGTGGTGTGATGTGATTGTGATTGATTCTAGAAAAAAATAATAAAATAATATGTTGTCGTAGTTTATAGAAAGTTGTATAAATCACAATCTATGTATCTATATATTTTAGTTAATTGAAAAAATATAAATAAAAATATTTCATAGTTATACTTACCAAAAATATTAATAGACAAATATATAGTATTTGATAGATGTTATTTTACTTATATCTAGATTACTTTTTGGTGGGAATAATTATTTATATCAAAATAAATTATTTAATATTTGTTATTTTATTTATATCTATATTATTTTTTGAGGCCAAAATAAATTATTAAAATATTATGTAGCCACAATCCATCCATCTGTGCATAGATATTATAGTAAATTAACATAATAAATACACTTCATATTTAATAAACAAAGAATATTAAAATATTTTAAAAATCAGTTATCTATTAAATTACATAAGATTTAATTAGAAAAAAAAATCTTTTACCTTATAAATGTAAATTTTATTTATATTTTGAGAGAATCTAAATAAAAAATATTTAGATTATATATAATATGTCAAACTAATTTATTTACATTTATTTGGATTATTTATAATATTGTATTAACATATTATCCGTACATGGGACGAGACCTACACTAGTGTGTGTATTATATATATATATATATATATATATATATAATTTTGTATGAATAAATATGGCTTTTATGCTCTGTTGTGATTTTTTTACTGTATTTTTGTATGAAGACGAGTTATTTTCTTCTATTTTGTTTATTTCTAAGCTATTTTTGTCACATTTCATCTTGTAAGTATATAAGCAATTTCTTGGTCATTCGGTTGGTTACATGAAGCTTTTTTTAAAAAAAATATTTTTATTTACTAGAAATAAAAGTGGCATACAAAAAACAAAATTATTTATTCAGCCGTATAAGATTTTTATTTTATCTTAGTCCAATTCGATCGACTCAGTCGCTTTACATCTGAATCGGGTACTATGTGACTCTATGTTTCCAAGGAGATTCTGTCGTATAAGATAATGTGTACTCAGTAGTTAAATCAGAATTTTAACCTTGTATAAAATCTATATAAAATACTAAAGCAGAGGTCTGAAACGGGCTCTGGTGCGATTTCGCGTCCATGAAATTTTTTGGATTAAAACGGGATTATTTTTGCTGACGTGTCATTTTTTGGATTAAAGTAGTATTATATTTTTGGGTCACATCAATTAATAAGCCAATATAGTTGGGTAAAAAACATATCTTTCTAGATCAATAATCTATCCAATATAACCTTATATTTTAATTAGATAAATAAATCCAATCAATTTTGATTAAATACAAAAAAAATATATATCATGAAGTTCGTTAGATTTGTACGTGATAGAATATAAATCTTATTTTTTTATAGTTTAGATCAATTTTTTTTTACTATGTGGGCGTACATGGTGTTGTACTTCAAGTTCTTACAAAGTGATTTATTAATTTGTTTATACATTTTGTATATTTTTGTTAATTTAATTCATAGTTACTTGAAACCTTTCATATAAATATTGCAATGAAACTATTTTAACTTTCACAATTTATTTAAAAAATAAAAATTTAAAATAATATGCAATCCATCAAAATATTCAAATAAATAAATCACAACCTTAATTTTTTTTATAGATAAATAATTGAATTGGGGAAAATTATTTCATAATCTGGTTTTAAAAACTATTCCTTTATTAATTAGTTTATTTTTTATGACCCTTTTTAATAAGTTTATAATTGCAGGTAAATTCACAATTTAATAAGTTTTATTTACGGACCGGTTTAAATCCAAACTTAACGCAATCTTCTATGAGTTATGACTTATAATATTAATATATATATATATATATATATATATATATTATAAGTAAATTAAATTTTGAGACAAATGGAGTATTTATCTAAATTGAACTTAATCTTAGTTTAGTTTATGATTATTTGAAGTTGTTTTTTATAATGATTTCAAGTAAACTACTTTAACCTTCACAATTTTAATAAGTTGTATATTGATCTGAACTAAACATACTCTTAATTTAGTTTATTGTTATTAAGAGATCCAAATATTTCAACCAAACTATTATAATCTTTAAATTTCATAAATAAAATATGCATTAAATATCATTTTGTTTATTAAGAAATCGCACAACGGGCGGGTAATTAAACTAGTAAGACAATAATTAATGGTCAAGTCAGAATGAGATCTTTAGCAAATACTAATTTCATGTGAAGTTAATCATTCAATTTTAAATGAGTAGTTTAGGTTTAAATTAATTTAGCAAGTATTTTTTTTAATAGAATTGATAGATTTCTATTAGAATAATAATAGCAACTTTATAAAATTCAAAATCTTTACGCGGTGGAGCCATATCATCACTATAACAAAGTCATCTCGAATCCACTCATCTCGTACAATATCATATTTGACTCAAAACATCTCTAACCACATTTTCATTAATATTTTGAGATGGTTTAGGAAGGGCATCCTTACCTGTAGTACTTGATCTGTTCTAGGGTTAAGAGTAGAAGTTGTATGACCTAGTAAGGTCAATCTATCCGCTACACTGTTAACTTTCCTAAACACATGACAAATATGGACAATTTGGAAGCGACAAAGATCCATCAAGGAGTCAGAAATGATCATTTCGACTTCCCAATGGCATTTTCCAAATCTCATTTAGTGCATTAATAATACACAGATTGTCACCTTCTATTTCATTGTTTTGGATATTTAGTTTTAGAGCTCTACAAATTTAATTCGGTTCTCAAAGCAGTGGCTTCGGCCCTGATGACCGAGCATGATGGGATACTAGCACCCTCCATTGAGACACATTTCGCTTTGTGATCTCGGATTACAAAGTCGATTGCAGAATTTCCAGTGTCTCGAAAGGATCCGTCAAAATTTAGCGTGAAACCTAATCTTTTTTGTTTCTCCTATTTAATTCCTTTTTTCTTTCTGTTTTCACCACTAGATGGTTTAGGAATAGTTGAAAACCCAGAACAGATGCCTTCTTAATTTGAATAATATATTTTTCCATAGTCCTACTCCTATTTCTTATCTAAAAACAATTCACAATAAGAAATTCAAATCAAACTTCAAATCCTATTAAACTAGAATTCAAACAAATTCAAAGTCCATCATAAAGAGCTAAATATCATATCTAAATTAGGAATTTTAAACAAATCGATTTTGTGATATGAGATCATAAAGCAGTTGGTCTCAATAAAATGTGATAGTATCCGGCCCATCGTCCTTGGTTATTAGAATCGAGACTACAACCTTAAGAGTCGGAATCCAAAAGACAATGAAACTTACTATCCAAAATATCGAAATAGAATGTGATAATTTTTGCATTATTAATACACTTAAGTATATTTGGAAATGTCATTGAAAAAACAAAATGATAATTTATGACTCATTGATGGATCTTTGTCGTTTTCATACAATCCGTATTTGTCATGTGTTTAAGAACATTAATAATGTAGCGGATATATTGACCCTTTTAGGTTATACAAGCACTATTCTCGACCCTGCTACAGGTTTAAAATCGCAAGTTAGAAAAGTGATTATTATTCTATAATTACCTTTTTTTTCTATGATATGGAGGTTTTGAGATTAGCAACTAATTTTTCACAGAATTTTATAATTATTTTTTTCAAATTATACTCTCCCAATGTTCCACTAAATGGAAACACTTACCTCCATTAAAAAATATTTTTACAAAAAATAAACTTATTAAAAAATAATTTTTTTCTTAAAAATAAAGCAAGAAAATTTACAAACACTTTGATGGTGGAGAAAATCAAGGGTAATGGACCAATCAATCTATCTATCTATATACATATACTAAAACCGATGCATAGTGTCCTATGTGGCGCGCTATGGTTGATCATAGGGAAAAAATCCTATGTGGCGCGTTGTGGTTGATCCTAGGGAAAAAATTAACAAAATAATATGTTTTCATAGTTTATAGAAAGTTATATAAGCCACAATCTATTTATATATATTTTAGTTAATTGAAAAAAATATAAATAAAAAATATTTTTTAGTCATACTTACCAAAAATATTAATAGGTAAATATGTAATATTTGATAGGTGCTATTTTATTTATATCTAGATTATTTTTTTGTGGAGAGAATTATTATACCAACATTTATTTAATCATTTTTATTTTATATATATCTATATTATTTTTTGAGGCAAAAATAAATTATTAAAATATTATGTAGCCATAATATATAGTCATGACCATGATCCATCCGTGCACAGATATTTTAGTAAACTAACGTAATAAATATGTACTACATATTTATATCTATGTATCACCCACATCAGATATTAAGTATAATATTTTTAGGATATAAGTGAACACTCTTGCAATTTTCATGTAGCTCAACCTCTACAAATTACTTGTTACACCCATTTGTATTTTTTTTTTCCGGTTCACAAGTAGGTATTTAGATTCATTGCAATAAAGAAAGGAGGAGTTGAACTCGTGATTTAATGTTCATCATACAATCTTAATTATCGTTTAGCTAGACTTGATATTAAATGATTCAAACCTAATGGCCAACGGGGGAATTGGGGGGAATTGTGCTATAGGCCATAATTATGACCTTTATTAGAAAAATGTCCACCCTTCCCCCTAAATTAGCAAAATGTCCACCTTCCTTCCCTTGCCCCTTTGCCCCCCCACGCGCGCCCTTGTGCCCCCCTCCTGTTTCAGCACATTTGGTTTCAGCAAACCCTATTTCAGCGTTTTTTTTTTCGCGCGTTGCTGAAACCGAAGTTGCTGAAACCAAAGTTGCTGAAACCGAAGTTGCTGAAATTGTTGAAATTGGTTTTTTTTTTGTTTTTTTTTTCGCGCGTTGCTGAAACCTAAGTTGCTGAAATCGGAGTTGCTGAAATCGAAGTTGCTGAAACCGAAGTTGCTGAAACCGAAGTTGCTGAAATTGTTGAAAATAGTTTTTTTTCGCGTGTTGCTGAAACCGAAGGGAACCGAAGTTGTTGAAATCGAAGTTGCTGAAACCAAAGTTGCTGAAACCGAAGTTGCTGAAATTGTTGAAAATAGTTTTTTTTTCGCGTGTTACTGAAACCTAAGTTGCTGAAATCTGAGTTGCTAAAACCAAGGTTGCTGAAACCGGAGTTGCTTAAATTGTTGTTGAAATTGTTGAAATTAGTTTTTTTTTTGCGCGTTGCTGAAACCGAAGTTGCTGAAATGCTGAAATGCTAATTAAAAACTTTTTTTTTCAAAAAATGCTGAAATGATGAAATGTTGAAATATATGCTTGTGTGTAAGATATACTAGCTCATACCGAATTTACTCGATCAACTTTACATACTCATTATCTTTGGCTTAGTTTTCTTTCAAATCCACCTTCTTTATGTTATTTTATTACTGAAACCGGAGTTGCTTTTTTTTTTCTTTTTTTTTTCGCGTCACCATTTCAACACCGGAGTTGCTGAAAGCGTGTTGCTGAAACCGGAGTTGTTTTTTTTTTCTTTTTTTTTTTCGCGTCAGCACTTCGACACCGGAGTTGATGAAACCGAAATTGTTGAAACCATGTTGCTGAACATGCTTGTGTGTAAGATATAGTAGCTCATACAATTTTATAAGAATTAATTTCAGCATAATGAATTTTGCTAATAAGAATTAATTTCAGCATTTCAGATCACACAAAACACACAAGAAGCTAATAAGCTCTCCAAAAGTTTCAGGAAAGCAAAAAAAATTGCTGCAATTGTCAATATCCAAACTCTCAACCAAAGCAACCTCAATCATAGTAGCAAACTAACCACAATTCTATTTTTCCAATATATAATTGTTAATTAATTCCAATATATAATTGTAATATCCAAACTCTAACCTCTTCTTTCTCTTTCCTGTACTATGCTTTATGTTTGATCAACCTATGTCCAATTGTCCACAAAGCAAACTCTCAACAAATCAAATTCAATCACAATAGCAAAATAACCAACTGCACCAAGTATTCATCAATTTAAATCCAATTCAAAGAATAAGAATACCATCAGGAAGCTATTCTTCTTGAAAGATTCAATTCATTTATAGGATCATCCAAAACCTAATCCAATTCAAAAAACAAAAGAACTTAATCATCCTTACAGGAAACAAAAACAAGTATTCATCAATTTAGATGGAAGATGGCGGAAATAAAAAATGGGAGACAAATTACCAATTGGATTGAAAGGAAGGTGTGCATAACAGATCGAAGATGCCCGGTTGCTAGGAGAAAGAGAGAGAATGGAGTTTTGATTTCAACCATTTGCAGAAGCAATTGATCGAAGGTGAATTGATGTCAACAACGTATCTCGCTCGATCGACGACGAAGCAATCTATTTCTTGCTGAAATTGTCGGAGACGTCATTGGAGGCAGAGGATGGAGATGCAGTCCGGCCATCGTCGATCTTCCTTGCCATCATCTCCGGCGTCATCTCCGGGGGAGATCTGTTGCTCAGATCGGTCTAGATTTGTTACAGAAGAAGAAGGTGCAGCAGTTCCGCAAGTGCTGTGCTCAGATCTGTTGCTCAGATCAGATCTCCGCTATTTTCGCAAGTGCTGTGCTCAGATCAGATTGGCACAAAGTAGAGCAAATCGGGCAGGTAGAGTTGCTGATGGCAATCGGACAGGTAGAGCTGCTGATGGCGAGGCCACCACTGCACCACCACGCACTCGACGATGTCGCCTGCATCTCAGATCCAAAGCTTTACAGATGTGGAAACGCGCAGACGGGGAACTGATCTGACGTCGAGGTCGCAGCAGCCGTTGAAATCGTAAGCGGAGGTCGCCGCAGCCGTTGAAATCGATTGCCGTGGGAAGCCATGGATCTCTGCGACTACAGAGGGAGCCAATATGGTTGACGGTGAGGCCGGGCGATGACAACGATGAGGCCGCTGGTGATGACGATCGTGGCGGCGGCTGCTAATTTGATTGAAGGGAGTAGTATTTGGCGTCGACTGCAAATTTGATCAGAGGTTGAGGATGAAGGTCTGATGAAGCGGCAGGGGAAGAGAGCGAGATTTAGGTTTAGATCTCATGGGCAATTTTGTCCAGAAAAATAGAGATGGACAAAAAACTAATTAAACTAGTATGGTGGACACTCCTCTAATAAAGACAAAAAAAAGGGCATGTGTGGCAAATTATTTCGGGAATTGGTGAAATGTCTAAAAAAGTTGTCCTAATTAGTAAAACGTCCACATTTTGGGACAAATTGGTGGAGTGTCCATCTTGTCCGTAGTAATTTCATCATCTTGCCAATAACAATTTTATCATCTTGCCTATAGCCTAACTTTTTTTTTTTTAACATTTTGTCGTGCAAAAATAAGAGTATGTTGAGCATGTGCAAAAATAACCGCATGTTGAGCAAATTAGACCCAAGTCTAGTTTTTTTTTTAACATTTTGTCGTGCAAAAATAAGAGTATGTTGTGCATGTGCAAAAATAATCGTATGTTGAGCAAATATGACCCAAATCTAGTTTTTTTTGTTTTTTTTTAATATTTTGTCGTGCAAAAATAAGAGTATGTTGTGCATGTGCAAATATAGCCGTATGTTGAGCAAATAAGACCCAATGCTAGTTTTTTTTTTACATTTTGTCGTGCAAAAATAAGAGTATGTTGTGCATGTGCAAAAATAACCGTATGTTCAACAAATATGACCCAAGTCTAGTTTTTTTTAAACATTTTGTCGTGCAAATATAAGAGTACGTTGTGCAAATATAACCGTAAGTTGTGCAAATATGACCCAAGTCTAGTTTTTTTTTTATTTTTTTTAACATTTTGTCGTGCAAATATAAGAGTACGTTGTGCAAATATAACCGTAAGTTGTGCAAATATGACCCAAGTCTAGTTTTTTTTAAATTTTTTTAATTTTTTTTACATTTTGTCGTGCAAATATAAGAGTACGTTGTGCAAATATAACTATAAGTTGTACAAATATGACCCAAATCTATTTTTTTATTTTTATTTTTATTTTTTTTACATTTTTTCGTGCAAATATACCGTAAGTTGTGCAAATATGACGCAAGTCTAGTTTTTTTCGTGTCGATACATTTTGGCGTGCAAATATAACCGTATGTTGTGCTTGTGCAAATATAACATTATGTTGTGCAAAAATAAAAATATAGTTTATGGATCAAATAAAAAAATATAGATAGTTTTTTTAATTTCTCATATTCATAGGGTGATTTTTGTAATTAATAAAAAAGTCCTCCTACTTCCTCACGGCTTAGTCCGCGACTCCGCCTCCGGCTGGATCGGCGCCGGCTCTGGCCGCCTCCGCCTCGCCGCTGCGCCGAATCGGACATCAGTTCGCCGCCTCCGCCTCCGATCTCACTCCATCGCTCGCTCGCTCGCTCGCTCGCTCCAGATCTCGGCCTCCGCCTCCGCTCCAGAACAGGTCGGATCGGCGCCGGATCTGGCCGCCTCCGCCTCGCCGCAGCGTCAAATCGGACATCACCTCGCCGCTGCGCCTCGCCGCCTCCGCCTCCGATCTCGCTCCCTCGCTCGTTCGCTCGCTCGCTCACCGCCTCCGCCACCGCCTCCGGAGACGTCGACCAGATCCAGCCTCTCGCTCCAGATCTCGGACTTCGACCAGATCTGAGCACAAGATCTGGCGCCTCGCCTCCGGCTCGCTCCGCGCTCGCTCGCTCCGGCCTCGCTCCGGCGGAGATCTGGAGGGAAGGAGATCGGGAATTTTAGACAATCTCCCTCTCTCTACCATAAGTATACCTGGGGGATTTGGGAGAGATGGACAAATTCCCAATTTGTCCCAAACCTTGGACATTCCGCCAATTAGTCCGAAAAAATTGCCTCTTTTGCAAATTTTTTCTTGGGCAATTTAGATTAATCCTTCAATCCTTTAACTCAAAAACACATAAGACTTGAATCTCGGATGAAGATTAGCTAGTTTGATTAACTATAATCCTAGCTATATAGCTCGTGTTTAAGCGACATAGCAAGTGATCAATTACTTCGATCTATTGGAAATTAAAATCGATCCAAAGATTATTGAAGTGCAATTTTATATATATAAACTCACTTTATTGAAAGACAAATTAATCGTACATGTTACAAATTAAAATTACATGAATATATCGAATCAAATCAAACTTCAATCAACAAAGAACTCGAAATATTAACCAACAATATATGAAATTCATGGTGTTTAAGCACATTGAAATCCACTAGGAACGTTGTGGCCACAATAGTTAAGGAGAAGGCTAAGAGAAATAGGAACATTGAGGTTAATTCCCAAAACATTGGCCTTAATGGCGGTGCATAGACAAGCTGCCGCCTCAAGATCAACAAGACCCTCGATTAGGCTACAACATGGCTCCTTGGGTGGTTTTCCGATGATAAGGTTAAGCAATCCGTTGAGCACGTTTGCACAAACCCCAAGCTTAAGTGCGTCTCTAGGACATGTCCCAGATGACGACGAACCTGAGCTTGGGGTTGGGCTTGGCTTGTGCTTGGGCTTGGACTTAGGCTTGGCACCAGAGCCACAACCACTGTCGCATGCAGAGACGACGAGTGCAAGGAAGAGGAGGTTGACGATTTATTTGATTGAGTTTTCTAAGTGTAGGAAATGATATAAGGTCAAATGTTTGGGTCATATTCTCTTATGCATATGGGCTTTTATATTGAGCCTAGAAAGTTTCTTATCTGGATCGATCTTGTTCATTATATATGTCTTCTAACTTATCATGTTTAAGAAAAGGATTTGCAAAGATTTTCTCACGATATTGTTCCAAGCTTAATGAAGATTCTTGAAAGATCCTGACGCCATCAAATCATCTAGAAAATCGTTTGAGCCGATATTGAAGATTGTGCTTTGAAGACATGGAAAAAAAAGATTTGAGAAATTCAAATCTCAAACGGCTCTCCTCTATTTCTGAAAATAAAGAGCGGCTATTTATAGAGAAATATTTGAAGTTGATCGACACACATGTTGAGCTTATTCTAAAGCAATCAAAGTCTTCGTTACATCAGTCATTCACAGTTTCTCTCTTAAGGGTTCTCATATATCTTAGCTTGATATTTTTTAGAGTTGAGGGAAACACTTGAGCATATTGTACAAGTCATTTATCTTACACTAAAGAGTATCTCATAATCAAACAAAGCACACATTGGTGTGTGGTTAGGGCTTTTATTTCACATAAGGTTGAGTCGCTAGGATAGAAGCGGTGATGTTTTGTATAGAAGAAGGAAAGTTCTTATAGGATATTCTAGGGCTCTAAGGAAGTGAAATAAAGTGCATTTGAATCCTATGGATTGTGCAACCCTAGGCGGGGACGTAGGCCAAGTTCATACCGAACCTTGTTAACAATTCGTGTGAATTATTCCGCATTTATCTATCTATCTTGGTTTTCTCACTGTCAAGTTTTGATAGTCATATCAAGACCTTGACATACAGGTTTGAAAAGTTGTGTTAAGTTTTGATTTGCAAAAATCGTGCATACTCTATTCACCCCCCTTTAGAGTATTATTCATTGCCTATTAGACTCTTCAGTCACAATGATAATTTCGACTCACTGTTCTAGATTCTGACATTTTCATACATCTCATATTTGTCATAGATATGTTTAGGAAAATTAATAGTATAGCAGACAGATTGACCCAGGAGCGGATCCTCTTTAGGGCCAGAGGTGGCAGTCGCTCCACCCCCCCCCCCAATAAAAAAATAAAATTTAATATACGTATTCCTCTCGTCGATAGCTTTGATTTGATTTATTATAAACTCAAATCCGATACCTGAGTAACAAGTTATAAACGTTTTAAGACTGAAGCGATATAAATTATTTTTCACATGATTTACCAAATTAATATACTTCTATCATACTTATTATTTGTTAAATTTCATAACTTAATACTATAATTAAACCAAAAAACTTCAAATATTGATGATTTTTTTGAAAAAAAATTAAAGTTCAATTTTCCGCCCCCTCAACTTACTTCTTTGGGATCCGCCACTTGATTGACCCTTTTAGGTTATACAACCATTATTCTTGCCCCTACTACACATTTAAAACTGCAAGTTATATATCCAAGAGGATGCTTAGAAAAGTGATTAATATATATTATTCTATAATACCTTTTTTTTCTATGATATATATTAAGGTTTCGAGGTTATTAACTAATACTTCATGGAATTTTATAATTACCTTTTTTCAAATTATACTCTCCCAATGTTCCATTAAATGGAAATACTTACATCCATTAAAAAATAATTTTTTTCGCATAAGATATAATTCAAGTTATACCCATATAATTACACATTTTTAGGATCCAAATGAGGACAACACTCTTGCAATTTTCATAACCTTTAAAAATTATTTTTTTTGATTTGGTAATAATTCGGCTGCACTTCAAAGGAAAGTGCTAACCGATAGCATCCTTTCGGATGAGGTCAATAAGACCTGGGTCAGATAACAGGTCTCTTATATTTGAGCAGTAATAGCCAAGGTGTGCAACCTTGTCGGCCACAGAATTACCGCTACGATAAATATGGGAAAAGGATGTTGATCTAATTTCCCGTAAAAGCAGTTGGATATCTGAAAAGAGAAGCTCCACCTCCCATGGGCACTTGACACCCTGATTAAAATAATTTAAAATTGTAAGCGAGTCTCCTTCAATAATGAGTTTATCGATTCGCAGTTCAATGGCTTTCAAAATCCCTTCTCGCAGAGCTAGAGCTTCAGCCTTCAAAGGAGGTTGAAAGGCAACAGTCCTACCCCTTACCTGTATGGTATTGCCCCTATGATCTCTGATGATATATCCGATGGAGCTAGTCCCATTATTTCCAGCGGAACCATCGAAATTGAGTTTATAAACACCCAGTGGAGGTTTCCTCCATTTTAGCTGTCTCTTATGTCTTGGGTGTTGGTATGTTTTGTTATCAGTCCCTTTATAGTCTGGATAGTGCCCTAGGCAGGGGTCTGACAGGCGATTAGAATTTTCCCAATTGGCTTTGTGGTTTGAATAAATTCGGAAGAAACCTTCGACGGAGGGGAGTTTCTCTTTTCCGAATATGAATTTGTTTCTAGTGAACCACACAGTCCATTGATTTTTTCTTATAGACCTTATCCCAGCTAATAAGAGGCTTATAGCTGACATCCTTATTCCAGAAGAAAGACCTATTCATTTGATCAAGTTTGTTATGCACATGAGTTGGAAGCATGAAGCATTGCATGGTATACAGGGGTTTTGACGATAGGTTAGAAGCAATCAAGGTGGCCCTCCCCTGCTGGGATAAAGTGTCAGCACGCCATTTTGACAGTTGAGTTGAAGATTTAATGATAATATCTTCAAATGTGGATTTATTAACTCTCCCATTGATCACGGGACACCCTAGATATTTATCGAGGTTTATTTCACTGGAAATGCTCAGACACCCTTCAATGAGCGGGATTCTCGTTCTAGGAATGCATGTAGTAATTTAGAATGCAAACTTAATGTAGTTGACTTTTTGTCCTGACATGGTACAATATGAGTCAACAATATCTTTCACTCTCTGACATGCATAAAGGTTACCCTTCGAGAATATAATAATATCATCCGCAAATGCAAGGAACGGGATTCGTGGTCTACCCCGACCAAAGGGGAAACCAATAAGGTTTTCATGAGACTCCATATCCGTTACTAGTTTTCTGGCAAGAACTTTTGCACCGAGGATGAATAGAAATGGAGAGAGTGGGTCTCCTTGTCTAATACCCCTAGATGGGTGGAATATGGAAGAGGGCTCGTTGTTGACCAGAACCGAAAAGGAAACAGTTGTTACGCACTCCATTAGGCGTGGCCACGGGTCACGGGTCAACCCGTGACCCGGCGGGTCGTACGGGTCATTGACCCGGCGGGTCAATGACCCGGCGTGTCCGGGTTGACGGGTAGGCGGGTGGGGACGGGTAGCGGGTTAGGGTTAGGGTCGGGGTTTAGTAACCCGGTGACCCGGCGGGTCGACCCGCCGGGTCGACATATTTTAAAAAAGTAGCCGTTGACCGGTGGGGCCCACCGGAGGCTGATTTTTTTTTTTAAAATGTAGCCGTTGTAACGGCTAGTTGGTGGGAGATTAGGGTCGGGGCTATAAATAGACGACTCCTTCATGTCACAAATCACACATATTCCCATCCAATCCATCAATCACCTATCCATTTTATTTCATAAGCTCGTAATCATGTCCGACGCAACTAGATCCGGTGATAACCTTCGGGCGGAGTTGTTCCGTGATCATTACGAGAAGGTGGAGCAAGCCGGTGGAAAGTTCGAAGCCGTTTGTCGTCATTGCGGTCACAAGTACAAGGTGACAAATAACCTTGGATATGGAAATTTGAAGCTTCATATCACGAAGAAGCACCCCGAAAAGATCAAGAACGATGGCGCATCGGGCTCGAGTGGTGGTAACTAGTCTAGTATTCCTAAGTCCTAACTCCTAAGTCCTAATCCTAATTAGTGATTTAGTGAGTAGTGTAGTTATTTAGTTATGTAATAAGTTTATGTTTTAAGTTTTTAACTTTTTATGTGATGTGAGTCAGTGAATGTGAGTTGTGATTTGTGAACTTGTAATCGTATGTCGGTTTACAATAAACTTGTGTTTGAATGATTCTATAATTGGTGTTGTATAAGATAATTTGTTTAGTAATTACCTAACAACTTAGTAAAAATTACCTAAACATTAGATATCAAATTTAAAATGTCAAAAAAATTAAAAACTCAATAAAATAAATTAAAAACTTCACATATAACTTTAATTACAAGTTAAGAGGGAGCTCTATTGACGGCGCGGTCACAGATGGCTTAGGAGGTGGAGGGTCCGACGATCAACAAGACTAGAAGAATAGGTAACCGGGCCGGGGTTCAGACATACACAGGTAAAAGAACTACGTGGGCTTTGATTCCTCAACCCCGGGAGGATACGTAGGCAATCGGGAAACCGATTCAAGCCCTTCTTCCCTTTTTTTTTCCCCACACTCATTCATACACAAATTGTAAAATTGTTACGAATTGTAGTCTTGTATACTTATAGTTGAAGTTGTAGTCTTGAGAATTATAAGTTGTAATATTGTAATTTGTACCTAAATGGCAACACGAAAGGATATTTTTCAAACATATATGCGTCCAATACCTGTTCTCGACAATTCCGTAAACTCCGAACAAGTGCAAACCCGTCCAACCCGGGCCATATTCGTCGGGTCAACCCGCCGGGTACCCGCCGGGTCCGACCCGTCGGGTCGACCCTTCGACCCGCTGACCCGCCGGGTGACCCGAACCCGCCAACCCGTGGAATTCCCGGGTTAGGGTTCGGGTCACCCCTCCCCGACCCTTGACCCGGCGGGTCGAACCCGTCGACCCGCCGGGTCAGACCCGTGGCCACGCCTACACTCCATAATAAGGCTTACAAATTTCATGTCGAAACCGAATTTCTCAAGAACCGCTTTAGTGAAATTCTAGTCAACCCTATCATATGCCTTCTCCATATCTAGTTTTATCGCAAGCCAGCCGTCCTTTCCTTTCCGATTTCTGAATGAGTGAAAGATTTCATGCGCGATAAGAACATTGTCCTGAATAGACCTGTCAGCCACAAAGACACCTTGTAAGGGGTGTATCAGCCTGCTCATGACCAATTTTAGACGCTCGGTAAGTATCTTTGAAATAACTTTGTAGATAGTGGAACACAGACTTATGGGCCTATAATCAGCCGTTTTAGAAGGGTTTTCACATTTTGGAAGAAGAGTTATAAAAGTATGGTTTATCTGACGGAGAAGCTTGCCGGAAAGGAAAAAAATTTTTACTGCGCGGATAATGTCATTCCCGACAAATCCCAGTAGGCTTTGTAGAATTCGGCCGTCATCCCATCGGGTCCCGGAAACTTATTGGAACCGATACTAAAAACAACATTTTTGATTTCGCTGTTAGAGGGCGTACTAATGAGCTGGGCGTTCTCATCCGCGGTAATAGTTGCAGTTATGACCTCGAGATAATCGTTGATATGATTTTCATTTCTAGGAATTCTTTTAAATCTTTGCTCAAAGTCATGCTTAATCTCTTCTCTAATATTTTCTCGACCCTCCACAAGTGTACCATCAGACGATAGAATATTTTTTTATGATCTTTCTATTTCTCCTATCAGTCGCGACACGGTGGAAATAGGCAGTGTTCCATTCTTTAGCATTCTTCTTAAGAACTTTTGTCTTATGAACGACATTGTAGATTGCCGACCCAGCGCATGCTGCTCTCCAAGATTGCTTTACAACGTTTCTGAAATCCTTCCTTTGGATCCAGACATTCTCAAACTTGAAAGGGGTCGGTTTGAATCTGCAAAATTTTACAAATTACTTGTTATACTTGTTTGTATTTTTTTCCGGTTCATAAGTAGGCATATTGTTTGTATTTTTTTTCCCGGTTCATAAGTAGGCATTTAGATTCCTTGCAATAGAGAAAGGAGGAGTCAGACGATCTCGTAATCTATTGGTTACCTAAATTATCAGCTAAACTGGCAAGGTATGTTGACATTAAATGATCCAAATCTAATGGCATGTTGAGAGATGTGAATGAGACCAAAAGAGTTTCACATCGAAAGTTGAGCATAACAAGCCTTAATATATACGTCGGTTACGTGAGCTACTCCTATTATTAATTGGTTTTAGAATGGAATATCACTCGATCGGCTAATGTGCTAAACTACTAACGCATGTGTAACCATGCACATGACCCTCAGTCATCGGTCTTAGTCAGACTTTGATATGACCAATGTAGATTTAATCCTTCAATCCCTTAACCACCAAAAACACATAAGACTCACTTTATTGAAAGACAAATTAATCGTACATGTTACAAAATTACATGAATATATCGAATCAAATCAAACTTCAATCAACAAGGAACTCAAATAATAACCAACAATTAATACATAATGAAATTCACGGGTGTTTAAGCACATTGGAATCCACTAGGAACGTTGTGGCCACAATAGTTAAGGAGAAGGCTAAGAGAAATAGGAACATTGAGGTTAATTCCCAAAACATTGGCCTTAATGGCGGTGCATAGACAAGCTGCCGCCTCAAGATCAACAAGACCCTCGATGAGGCTACAACATGGCTCCTTGGGTGGTTTTCCGATGGTAAGGTTAAGCAATCCGTTGAGCACGTTTGCACAGACCCCAAGCTTAAGTGCGTCTCTAGGACATGTCCCAGATGACGACGAACCTGAGCTTGGGGTTGGGTTTGGCTTGTGCTTGGGCTTGGACTTAGGCTTGGCACCAGAGCCACAACCACTGTCGCATGCAGAGACGACGAGTGCAAGGAAAAGGAGGTTGAGGATGAAGAAGAGGGCGGTCGAAGAGCTCTTAGAAGCCATTTCTAAGGTATAGGAAGAGATATATGTGAGTGTAAAGAAGGGGTTTGTATTGGATGTAATGAAACTTGGAGGCAGGGAGAGGGCTCTTTATAGGCCGGGTGCATGGAGAAGGTATATATTGATGGAAACAATTTATTATTAGAAAAAAAATAATTAAGTGTAAATCTGAAGCATGTGTTCATATGGCATTGGGAGGTTTTAGCTGGCTGATGAAGTAGATTGTGGTTGTAAGCTTTTGTTTTTTTGTGAATTGTAAATAATCAAATTGATGGATCGTATTTATAACTTGTAACAATACTATACCCGTGATACGGTTGATTAATTTACAAGCTAAGTACTTTTTATTTTATTTTATTTTTCTAAATAATCGACTAATAGTCTAACTAGTATAGTACTGGAAAGATTATAAATGAGATTATTTGTGATAAAGTAAAAGGTCATGTAAAAGGATTATATAAAATGCATAAGTTGAGGTTTAGAAGGTTTGGGAATGAGCATAAGAGAGATCAACGCATGTTAGTTTGCGTGTATGTGTCACAGTCTCCTTAATTTCAAGAGTGTTTGATCGATATAGCAGAAGGCAGCCTATTAGGATTTTAGGATATTTTGTATTCCGTAAGCGACAAATTGTTGCTCAGTCCAGCACCGAGGCAGAATATCGTGTCATGGCTTCATTGCGGCTAAATATTATTTGGATAATTTGTCAACCAGTTTCTTCATGAGCTACAAGTCAGCCAATTCTTTTGAGTGATAATCTTAGTGCCACGTATATTTTCTGCCAATCCTGCTCTTCATCAAAGGTCTAAACACATCAAAATTGACTATTACTTTGTTTTTGAGCAATTTGAATGTGGTGATCGGTTGTCCATCATGTTCGTAGTCTGCTCTCTTGATCAAATTTCCGATGTGTTTACCAAGGCTCTATTGGTACTAGTTGCTTTCTTAGTTTGTTGTCCAAGCTTTATGTCACTGCTCCTCGATCCATGAGCTTACACGGGTATTAGGATAAAATTTTATCCTTTAGGATATTTTCCATCTATGTACGTAAAGAATATGTTTATTGATCTTATGCATAGATTTTAACATTCTTTAAAGTATTGTATTCTTATATATACCCATTGAGGTTAATAAGAATTTCATAAGTTACTCTTCAATCTTACGGCTCGTTTGATTTAAATATTTTGAAAAGATAAAGGATAAGGAAATGAATGTAATCCATCCATTTATAGTTTAAGATATATATATTATTAAAAAAGTTTTAATCATTACATTCTTTCCAACTTTTCATACAAAATTGGTTTTGTTTCTTCTTATTTCAATCACTCAGTTAGATAAGGGATAACCATATCTCTTATACTCCTCTAATCATTATCCGTCCTATCTTATTTTCGATACAAAAAATAGCATTTTTCTCTTATCTAGATATATTTTCCTATACATGAATTTGTTTCCATTCCGTTTACCCTGCATTTTTATACCAGACGAGCCCTTAATTTGTTCAATACTTTCACGGTCTAAGAAGAGTTTGAGAGGGGTATTTAAATATGACCTTACATGCTTTGGACTGGAGGATATGGCGAAAAATCGAAGACGATAGAGAGACACTGTTAGAGTTGAGGGCTAATTTGTGTGGCTGGGGGATGATGGGGTCGTATCTTTTATATTTCCTCCTTTGGTTGTATCTCTAGTATACGGAGTATTGTTCTTCTTCCCTCTCTTTAGTACTGCAATTCATTGAACTACCTTTGTCTTTGGCTCATTGAGTTTGCTTTTTTGTTTTAGATTTTATGTCATTATTCGATTATTCGAAATCATCGATCCTCTCGCTAGTTAGAAAAATGGTGCAACCACGGCAGATCATGCTTTTGAGCGAGATTTACTAAATTTGTTATTATCATTTATTGGTTAAATTCACTTGTTTGAAGCGAAAAAAACTTGATTTGGATGTAAAAAAAAAAGTATTGGGTGTGTATGGATAACAAAAAAAACGATTAAAAATTAATCATCTGTGGGTGTTTATTTTTTAAACAGTTTTTTTGGTTGTTTGGATGACCAAAATAACAAAAACGTGTTAAAAAATTATGTTAAAAAATAAGCTAAAAAATGAAGGTTATTCGAGTATTTATTTGGGTGTTTATTCTCCCTTTTATCTTATTTGGTTTGAAAGTACCACAATAACCCTAATAACAACCAAATAAACTCCACGTTTTACAAATAAACTATTTTTTCTCCCCATACGGAGATTATCTTGTTGTTTAAATTTTTAACTACTTTTACCAATAGTTTATAAATTTTACCTATTTATAATTTTACTCAGTTTATTAACCCGTCCTATATGAACCTATATGTATCCAACTCATAATCAAATGATCCAAATTAGATGTCAAATTCCTTTTCTCAAAAAAATAAAAATCCTTTTCAAATTAAACTAATGGGATCTATATTGATATATATATATATATATATATATATATATATATATATATATATATATATATATATATACATATATATATATACAGGGGCGGAGCTGAAGGGGGGCCTAGGGGGGCATGTGCCCCCTCTCTCATTTGACGAACTACCTATGTGTATTCTCCTCGTCGATAGCTTCGTTTTGATATATAATACGCTTTAATCCGACATCTGAGTAAAAAGTTATGACTGTTTTAAAATTAAAGGTATATTAATCAATTTAATTTTATTTCAATAGACTATAATGCTTTTATATTTTACTTAAATTAAAATTCACATACTATAATTCATCTCGAGAGCTTCGAAATGAGAAGTTATACTAATCATCTCGACAATTAGATAAGAAGTTATACAAGTTTAAAATTTTTATATCTGGTTATACATTATTATATGTTATAAGTGCAACAAGTTATATATTAACTAGGTTGTTATTCGAGCCAAACAAGTCTAGTATTGTTTGATTATATTTAGCTCATTTAGAAGCAAGTCAAGCTCGAGTCGAACCTATATTTGAACTTGAGCTCATACTCGATTTGTTTAGTAAGTGAACGAGCTTGAGGTGAGTTTTTTTTCCAAAGTATTATGCAACTTTACTTGCTCATCACATAGTAAGTTAAAAGAAAATTTGTAAATTTCACAAAATTCGTGCTATTTGAGTTTCAATGGATCCGAGCTGAATCATGAATTGAGCATAAAAATGTGCTCGTAATCAACTCATTTTGTAAATGATGCTCAAGCCGAGCTTTTATTGAGCTAAACTCGAGCCAAGCTTTAGCTCATATAACAACCATAACCTTAACTGAATGTTTATTAGATTGCGTTTCCTATACTTATTTAGTTAATTTTTTTCGGATCTTTCATTTATATTTTTATATTTCTTTTTTAGGCGAGAAAAAAATAATAGCATTTTATCATAAACTGATAACATTTTATCTTAAAATAACATAATTTATTATTGTATTACATATAATTCTTTATGTCAATTTAATCCACAATTATATCGTACATGTATAATTGTGCCCCCCTTCGAAATTTTTCTGGCTCCACCACTATATATATATATATATATATATATATATATATATATATATATATATATATATATATATATATATATATATATATATATATATATATATATATGTACACGTACGATTAATCTCTCAATCCCTCTAACTGAAACCACATACAACTTGTTTAATTAAACGCTAATTATACCATCAATGATTAACTATATAATCTTAGCGCGTGGTTAAGCAAACATAGCAAGTTGCAATGTCAAGTCCTCACCGGGAAAATATTGATCCAAACATTATTGATTAAATTGCAAATATTAAAAAAACACCCACTTTATTGAAAGACAAATTAACACATTACAAAATTACATGAATATATCAAATCAAATCAAATCAAATATCAACCAACAAACAACTCCAAAACATTAACCAACAATAACTAGGTTAACCCTAGGCGGGTAACCGAAACATCTTAAATCCATATATAGTGTTTTAAGCACATTGGAATCCACTAGGAACGTTGTGGCCGCAGTAGTTAAGGAGGAGGCTGAGCGAAATCGGAACATTGAGGTTAATTCCCAAAATATTGGCTTTAATGGCGGTGCAGAGACAAGCTGCCGCCTCGAGATCAACCAGACCCTGGATAAGGCTGCAACACGGCTCCTTGGGTGGTTTTCCGATGGTGAGGTTAAGCAATCCGTTGAGCACGTTTGCACAAACTCCAAGCTTAAGCGCGTCTCTGGGGCATGTCCCAGAAGACGAGCCTGAGCTTGGTGATGGGGTGTGCTTGGGCTTGGGCTTAGGCTTGGGACCAGAGCCACACCCACTGTCGCATGCAGAGACGACGAGTGCAAGGAAGAGGAGGTTGAGGATGAAGAAGAGGGCGACCGAAGAGCTCTTGGAAGCCATTTCTAGGGTTTGGTTTTAGGAAGAGATATGTGAGTTGCAAAGAAGAGATTTGTATTTGGATGTGATGAAACTTTGGAGTGGGGAGGGCTTTTTATAGGGTGCATGGAGAAGGTATAGACAATGATGGGGACAATTATTTATTAGAAAAAAATAAGAGGTGTAAATCTGAAACATGTGTTCATATGGGGAGGTTTTCGTTGGCTGATGGAGGCTAGTAGATTGTGCTTGTAAGCTTTAGTTTGTTTTTTTTCGTTTTTTTTTAATAATGATTTTAACTGTAAATAACCAAATAGATGTGTGTGTATATATGAGAATATATATATGTTGTGGTTATAACTTGTAAGAATAATATTATACCCGAAAAGGTTAGTTAATTATCTCGATGGGCTAATGTTGATTAATTTACAAGCTAGTATTTTTTTTATTTTGATATTTTGTAATCGAGTATATTCAACTGAATTATATTGTTATATAATTCATATATATATATATATATATATATATATATATATATATATATATATATATATATATATATATATATATATATATATATATATAAAGTGATTAATATGGGGATTCGAACTCATGACCTATTGATCACTACACGTCATCATTCTTACCAACTAAGCTAGTAAATTACAAAATCTCTAAAATTTTTACATTACAACTCCAACAGTTACTCTATTTTACAGATTTTACATTTATTATTTTGATTATTCATTGGTTCAATTTGAATTAGGGAACACATTTTATTCTTTTTTTCTTTTCCTTTTTTGTAATGTATGTGTTTTGGGGTTTTGGGAGCTAGTGAACATTTAATTTTAGAGATTTTCTCAAATACTATAAATATAGAGATTTTTTCATCCTCTCTCATCTATTCTCTATTTTAGAGAAAGAAATAGAGGAGCTGTTGGGTGGAAAAAACCTCAATATTTTGCTAAATTTTTACTTTTCTCTATAATAGAGATGTTGTTGGGGATGCTCTAAATTTTTACTTTTCTCTATAATAGAGATGTTGTTGGGGATGCTCTAAGACTTGACACTAATGCCACTATGCTAATAATCTAATATTAATAATTATTTTACAAGTAAGTAGAATGCGCAAATGTAGCTTATCTGGACTTTTTTTTAAAAAAATATTTATTTTGCATAAGTTAATTATGCTTAATTTGTAATCATGTGTAGTATTAACTGGGTGAGATAATATTTTTTTTCATCTCTTATTAAATAAAAATATATCTCACTTACAATCCATCTCTTTTTGTGGTAAAAATTAATATAAAGTATATTGGCACCATAGCCTTTTGTCTATTGGCAAAATAAAGTTAAACAATTACACTCAAATTCTTTTTCATTTTTAATAAAATAATTATATTTTAAGCTAAAAATAACATCACCCACACCCAACCAATAACAACGCAAGTCAAAGACATCAAACCACGGCTGGAAAAATCAATCAATACATTGAGAGAATACATGGGTGTGAAGGAGAATGAGGGATCGGACTTGAAAGAAACAATGGTAGAGGAAACTAGGGTTAGAAGAGCCACTATTAAAAGAGATCCTCGGAGACTAAAGATGGAAAGATCCTTAATTGTTATAATTGTTGCCATGAGATGGGCGCGACGACGGTGGTTGGCCGGTTGCTGATTTTAGATAACGACGGTTGGAACAAATATGGTGAAGTGAAGATTGTTTGAGATTCCAAATAGACTAAGATGAGAGAAAATGTTAAAACATAAAGACTCGACTGTTTGGACCTAGACTATTTACTTGACTTGGTACATTTCATTGTGGTCGAGCAAGAAACTCATAGAACATTACCAAAATTACCGAGGGTATGCACTCAACTCGGTAAAGTGGTTAAGCAAAAAGCATGTAGAAAATTACCAATATATGGTATAGCCTCGGTTCAAATTAACTAGTTCGTCCTCGATTATTTGTGTAGTCGATAACCTAAGAAAGTTATCGAAACCACCAATATATGCCAAAGGAGAAATCAAAAACAAATTCCAAATATTATTTCTTAACATATTTCAACGAGATTGATAATATTTTAATTTGAGATTTCAGTTCCAAATTAACTTATGCAAAATATATAGGGTTATATTTTCTTAATTGAGTTGTTATATTTTGTTATGGATATAGATATTCGAGTTGTTATGTAGGGGTGTTATGTGAATACGAGTAGCTCGAATTCAACTCGTACTCGCTCGATAAAAACTCGGCTCGAGTTCGTTCATTTTCTAAATGAGCTGAGTATGAGCACATTTTTAAGCGCGGTCCAAAGCTCGGCTCGTTCGAATTAAACTCGAATTTTATGGAATTTCTAAAATTTACTTTAAGTTACTGTGTAATTAGCAAGTAGAACTACTCAAAGCTCGAAAAAAGCTCGGTTCGAGCTCGTTCTTTCCTAAACGAGCCGAGTATGAGCACATTTTTAAGCTCGAGACAAAATTTAGGCTCGACTCGAGCTCGTTCATATTCTAAATGAACTGAATATGAACAAGCAATACTCGGCTCGTTCAGCTCGAATAACAGCCCTAGTTATGGATATAAATATAGCAACACGGTCAGTTCAAAATGTTATAATGGAAAGCTAAGTTTAACGACGAATAAAATGTTCTCAATCTTATAGCTAGGTTTTAAAAATGTTATATTCTTAATAATCGAACTCGAATATCTATTATGACAAGAATTATTTGTGAGCTTATATATATTATCCTTGTAGGTAAATGTAAATCCAACTTTAACACTTGTATATAGTTTTGAGAAATTCTATTGAGTTGATATTAAAGTCTCAAATCTTGTTTCATTGTAGTCACAAAACCTATCATAATCTATAATTAAAAATTCTTATAAGATACGGAGTGCCAACTAAGAGATATATTTTTCCGGATTTTATTGAGCTCATTAGCTAATTAATTATCAAGAATTGAATAACTAAATAATAATAATAATAATAAGAAAAACTATGTGAGATACAAGACAAGGCAGATTCACGGGTTTACTAACCCTCCTTCCAATAATTGTAGCTCTATTATGAATTTATACGCTGCTTTAGTTTTTTCACCCAAAATAATTAATGACACCTTTTTTTTGTCCAAATTCTAATGACATTTTTTAAGAGGAAATTGGGGCTCTATCCTAATTAGCCAAATGTCTACGGTTGAATATAAATTAATTAAAAAAAAAATTTTTTATTGACTAAAGTACCCTCGTTCTAATCTTAGCCCTCTTTCCCAAACACCCTTCCGCTTTCCTGTTGATCTAATATGAGAGAAGGAGAGGATGAGGATAAGTCGTCATTGAAGAGGAAAGTGGAAGAATAAGAGATGAACAATTCCAGAATGGTTCAACCGGAAAAGACTTATGGGTAGTACTCAAAGGTTTTCGGTTCGAATCCCGGATGACCGCTCTTTATTTACCAAATTCAGGAAGAATAAGATATGAGCTCGGCCTTTGCAAGTGTTTCTTCTTATGCTTTCCGGCGTGTCCGATTCCTATGCAGTCAACTTCACTGGTGGCGGCGATCATGATTCCCACAACTTCATCTCCGCTCTCAACTTCTACATCTTCAACATGTTATGGACGCGATTTCGAGTTTCGAGTCGGACCGTCGGAGACTCAGTGGCTTAACCTCTTTGTTTTCAGCTTCGGATTTGGTTCTAGCACAGCAATCGACGATGACGGTTCCACCACATGAGCGGACAAATCCAGTTGGTGCGGGCGACGATGATGGTTCCCACAGGAGCGGACAAATCCAATCGGAGAGATCAACGATGACGGTTCCACCACAAGAGTGGACAAATCCAGTTGATGCGGGCGAGTGCGAGCATCGTCTCACCCCCTCCTTGGCCATGGCGACAAGGGAGATCGAGCTGACAAATCGACATCAACTCCAGGCCTCCAGCCCCTCTCTCTCCCATCTACACCTTCGAATCGATTCTTTGAGCTCGACCGACATTAGAGTAGACCAGACGGTAGCAAGCGAAGGTTGATCTCTATGGAGATCAATTCAAAGGCGAAGGAGTGGATAAAAAAGGAGCGGACAAAGAAGAAAAAACAGAGAAATTTGAGGGATATGGAGTAGGAGACACCAACCGAATCTCATTTCTTGAAGAACCGAGTCTGGTGGCAGCGAAAACAGATCAAATTAATCAGATCGAACCAATTCAGACAACGGTAGATGAAATTCACCAAAATCAAGAGAGAAATCGTACGCTAAAACATTCATGGCGAAAGAAGACGCCGTGAGGGGAGAGTATGATGGCAAGGAGAACTTTGCAGAAGAGCTCGCACCTCGTCGCCATGAAACTTCGGAGGAGCGGACTTCAGGGAACCGAACTACCATGTGGGGGGAAGGGCTTGGCCTCTTCGTTGAAATGTTAGGCAGGGCTTTTGTATTTACTAGGCTAGACTTTTGAAAAGGGAAGGGGTGTCCAATATAGCTGACATTAAAAATCAACATTATTAGTGTCCAATATCATTGACATTAAAAATCAGCAATAGTGTTGCCTAATATCGCTGCCTAATGTCAGTAGTCAATTTATCAGCATAAAAATTTAAATGATAGTTGAAAAGTTAGCATTCAATTTTTCAACAGATAATTTTTTATAATAGTAAAAATATCATCATGCAATTTGTCCGCATAAAAATTTAATGAAGTTAGAATGTCAACAGTCAATTTGTCAGCATAAAATTTTTGATAATAGTAAAAATAACAGTCAATTTGTCAGCATAAAAATTCAATAATAGTTAGAATGTCAGCAGTCCATTTGTCAGCATAAAAATTTCAATAATAGCAAAAAAGGTAAGAGAAAAAGGATGGAAGGATGGAGGGAAGGGATAAGTATGGGCATTTTGGTATTATTAAAATTTGGTAGACATTTCTTAATTAGGATAGAATAATAGACATTTATTTAATTAGAATTAACTATATGGACATTTTTTTTCTCCCTTTTTTAACGGTGACTAAAAATTAAGTATATATAGTTGGTTATCTTGGTGTGAGTGTCTATACACAAGGGCAGGGCCAAGGGGGGCCTGGGGGTCACATGCCCCTCTTCTCATTTGACGAACTACCTAGGTGTATTCTCCTCGTCAATAGCTTTGTTTTGATATATAATATGTCATAATCCGACATCTGAGTAAAAAGTTATGAATGTTTAAAAATTGAAGGTATATTAATTACTTCAATTTTATTTCAATAGACTATAATGCTTTTATATCTTACTTAAATTAACATTCATATATTATAATATAATTCATCTCGAGAGCTTTGAAACGAGAGGTTATAATAAGCATTTCGACAATTACATAAGAAGTTTCGTAAGTTTAAAATTTTTTATATCTAGTTATACATTATTATTTGTTAAGAGTGCACCAAGTTACATATTGACTAAGGTTGTTATTCGAGATGAATGAGTCTAGTATTGCTTGATTATATTTAGTTTGTTTAGAAATGAGTCGAGCATATATTTGGACTTGAGCTCATATTCGGTTTATTTAGGAAATGATCAAGCTTGAGCTGAGTTTTTCAACTATTATTCAACCTTACTCACTTATGACATAATAACTTCAAGGAATTTAAATTTCACAAAATTCGCCCTATTTGAACTTAAATCGAGCTGAACTTTAAAGCGTACATGGACAATTGTGCCTCGCCCTACATGGACAATTAGAATTAACTATATGGACATTTTTTTCTCCCTTTTTTAACGGTGACTAAAAATTAAGTATATATAGTTGGTTATCTTGGTGTGAGTGTCTATACACAAGGGCAGGGCCAAGGGGGGCCTGGGGGTCACATGCCCCTCTTCTCATTTGACGAACTACCTAGGTGTATTCTCCTCGTCGATAGCTTTGTTTTGATATATAATATGCCATAATCCGACATCTGAGTAAAAAGTTATGAATGTTTAAAAATTGAAGGTATATTAATTACTTCAATTTTATTTCAATAGACTATAATGCTTTTATATCTTACTTAAATTAACATTCATATATTATAATATAATTCATCTCGAGAGCTTTGAAACGAGAGGTTATAATAAGCATTTCGACAATTACATAAGAAGTTTCGTAAGTTTAAAATTTTTTATATCTAGTTATACATTATTATTTGTTAAGAGTGCACCAAGTTACATATTGACTAAGGTTGTTATTCGAGATGAATGAGTCTAGTATTGCTTGATTATATTTAGTTTGTTTAGAAATGAGTCGAGCATATATTTGGACTTGAGCTCATATTCGGTTTATTTAGGAAATGATCAAGCTTGAGCTGAGTTTTTCAACTATTATTCAACCTTACTCACTTATGACATAATAACTTCAAGGAATTTAAATTTCACAAAATTCGCCCTATTTGAACTTAAATCGAGCTGAACTTTAAAGCGTACATGGACAATTGTGCCTCCCCCCCCCCACCCTCTATAGTAAAGTTAGCTTTTTTGGCCATTTATTACTTCAATTTTATTTCAATAGACTATAATGCTATATATATAAATTATTGTTTATATGGAATTATAGAAGCAAATTTTATTAAAAATTTTAAAAAGTAAACTCGTGCGTACCACGGAATCGTCCACTAGTTTATAGAAAATTTCAACTAGAAATGACTTGGAATAAATGATGGAAACTATAAATGAAATGTTCTTTTAAAATCGTTTTAAGACACATTATTCAGTATTTATTTCAACAAAAAATAATAGGACAAAAGAGAAATCGGAAATAAAAAGAGTTGCTCACTCATACAAGTGTTTGTGTTTGAGATGTAAAGAGATTTAAAAAAAGGGGTAATTTTTAAACAATATAAACTTAGTAATATATAAGTTAGTGAGTTATTCCTTTTATTATTAATTAATTTATAATGAAATTTTATAAAATTTATGCAATGGCAGGAGCATGACCGGACCGAGGAGAGATCAAACATGTCTGAGTCTCTGCCTAGAGTCCAAAATTCAAATCTCAAAGGAGGCCTAATTTTTTTAGTTTTTAGCTAAATATTTTTTTCTGTAATGAGATTAACTAAAATCATCATACTCTATTGGCTAGGAGTAAGGACCTTCATTCTCTTACCCTCTGAGGTTTAATTCCCCTTGTCATGAATTAATTTTTTTTTTCACTCATAATTTTATTTTAATAATTACTCAAAACCAATGTTAAAATTAAAATTATCCATGATATATTTTATTTTTGTGACAAATAAATAAAATGTTCCTTCTATTTTATTTTCCTAGGGCCCATTCTTCTATCCACCTCGGACATTTCAAATCTCAAGTGCAGCAGCACAGACACTGAAAAAGTCATATTTTTTTTGGTAGAAACCAAAAAATAGTCATATTTTACATGTGCCCTGAATCTCAATCACCAATCCCAATGAATTTCAATACGGAGTACTACGTAGTTTTAATTCACTAATATATCTATATACCTTTAAAAATTGTGTCCCAAGGCCTCTTAATGACTCTCCCCCATAACTCTCAAATCTCAATCTTAATAATTCTCTCACCAAATATCACTTCAATGCTTTTTTTTTCCTTTTATTTGATTTTATAATTTGATAATTGCTCATTTAGTTATATATGAAATTTCATAATATCTATATAATTTTTTCTTTTTTTAAACTAAATATCAATATTAGCATTTGATTAATTTGAAAACCAAAAAATACTTTTTTTTTCTGTTTCTTTAGCAATGCCATCAATAGTTTGAGTATAATCATTTTCTTTCTTTTTTTTATTGGGAAAATAATCATTTGATTTCGATCTTACAATTAAAATATAGATGAACAAAAAAAATATAATATTTGATTTAAAGATGCAAATAAAGACATAATATTATAGTTATCTATTACGTTATTTATTTTAATCTCTATAAGTCTATCTACAAAATTCTATATACAATGATATCTACGAGAAAAATATAATGTTTGATTTTAAAATTATAACTATTTTCTTAGTAATTAAATTGAACAATACAATTTTATCAAAAAAAAATAATTGAATAATAGTATATACAAAGTACTAATCTTTTCTTAGTCAAGCCAACCAATTATATATTTTAGTTTAAAAGTAAAAAAAATTCGACAATTTTATACAAGATAAAATAATTCACTTTTACCATTTGAAGAGGATATGGATAGTCAATAGAGAAAATATTGAAAAAAATAAAATGTGAATTGAATTTCATGCAAGTATAAGATACCAAACTAGGGCATTAAATATACCATAATACTAGTTCAGTACCCGCACTGTGTGCGGTTTTTTTAATTTAACTAAATTTAATAATAAAACTTGTTTATTCAATTAATTAATTTCTTCCATACTTCTGATTTCTCAAATCTGAATAAATTTATACTTAATTAGTATAAAAGCTAATTTCTCCCTACTCCGGTCTTACTCCTTCATCCTTGCTAGTTAGTGCATATTAGTGGCAACAACATATGAAAAGCTATAATTTCTCAAATCTGAATGAATTTATACTTTATTGACAATATATAAAACAACATGTGAAAAGCTAGTAAATATTAATGGAAACAATAAAATAACATACCTTGTAACCAATCAACACATTATTTCGAAAAGCTTACAAAGGAAATCATAAACAAAGTCGTAAATAACCTGCAATAACAACACCAAAAAGAAGGGAAAAGACATCAACGTTTATGAAATAACATTAATAATCTAAACTATATATAGGTCAAAATCTAAAAATCTATCCATAATTATATATGTATAAAATCCAAAAATATATCTCACAAATATATCAATACCTTCAAGATATATAGGAAAAATTTATTTCTTATTGAATTCTATAAGTTGATAACTTTAACACTGCTAAGTATTATTTTTTCAATTTACCCAAAACCTTTTATCTTCTTCATATTGATAAAGTTATTGATAAATTTATTTAATTATTATGACCATACTAAGTATTATTTCAATTTCGTCAAAACTTTTTATCTTCTAATAATATTTTCATATTGATGAAGTTATTGATAAAGTTATTTTATTATTATGTCCATGTAATATATTGATAAAGTCATTATCTTCTAAAAATATGTTCATATATAGTGAAAATAGGGAAAATCTTATCTTATACAATAGTCTTTAAAATTAGTTAATACGGAGTATCTTCTAAATATATATCCATATCTAATCAAATTGGGTCAAATTTTATCTTATGCATATATAGATATATTGATTAAATAGAGTTAGAATAAAAATTTATCTTATGCATATATTTTAAAATTAGTTAATATCTTCTAAAAATATATCCATATTAGAAAATCTTATCTTATACAATAGTCTTTAAAATTAGTTAATACGGAGTATCTTCTAAATATATATCCATATCTAATCAAATTGGGTCAAATTTTATCTTATGCATATATAGATATATTGATTAAATAGAGTTAGAATAAAAATTTATCTTATGCATATATTTTAAAATTAGTTAATATCTTCTAAAAATATATCCATATTAGAAAATCTTATCTTATACAATAGTCTTTAAAATTAGTTAATACGGAGTATCTTCTAAATATATATCCATATCTAATCAAATTGGGTCAAATTTTATCTTATGCATATATAGATATATTGATTAAATAGAGTTAGAATAAAAATTTATCTTATGCATATATTTTAAAATTAGTTAATATCTTCTAAAAATATATCCATATTTAATCAAATTGGCTCAAATTTTATCTTAGGCATATATAGATATATTGATTAAATAGAGTAAGAATAAAATTTTATCTTATGCATATATTGATTAATTAATTTGTGATTGGTTCATACAACTACGATTAAGGAGAAGCCGCCATGTGTCTCAGGCAACTTCTCCTTTAAATTGGGTCAAATTTTATCTTATGCATATATAGATATATTGATTAAATAGAGTTAGAATAAAAATTTATCTTATGCATATATTTTAAAATTAGTTAATATCTTCTAAAAATATATCCATATTTAATCAAATTGAGTCAAATTTTATCTTAGGCATATATAGATATAGAGTAAGAATAAAATTTTATCTTATGCATATATTGATTAATTCAAAAATTTGTGATTGGTTCATACGACTACGATTAAGGAGAAGCTGCCATGTGTCTCAGGCGACTTCTCCTTTATTATATATAATTGATGTGTCATTAACAATTAACTATAATAATATTTCTTAAAAATTAAAAAATATATAAGACATACAAAAAATATAAATATTTTTATAAATAACATAAACGAAATTGTTATGAAGTTTATAAAACCAAGGTTTACCGGTCATATAGTTTAGAATGGGGAACAATATGACATAAAATAATCTCTTAAATAATCTTATAAAATACAAAAACTTATATGTAGCACGGGCATAGTTAATTATAGTACAATTATGTTATCTCGTTAAAAGACATGTTTTAATTTTTTTTTATACAACCAAACACCCTCCTATTATAAAATTTATTATAAATTCATAATGCATTTGAGAGTCAAAACACACCCATAAAGTTAGGAAAGCGACGACTCGTAAATAAGATTACTTCTATGATGAATTTAATTGCAATTACGTAACAATAATTCTTTTTCTCTTTTTTTTTGATGCAAATAATTCTTTTTCTCTAATATTCAGGATTTCTGGTTAAAGTCATCAAACAAAACGAAATATAATCAAATATATGCAACATATTGAGCTGTCAAATATTCCCTTCATCCCAAAATACAGTACTTTTTAAAATATTTTTATAAAAGCTAAAAACTTTATATATATTAATAAATTTTATTAAAATTTTAAAATCATTTTATACTTATTACTAATAAATATATTTTTTAAAAAATAATATTTTATATAATTTTTAACTTATCAAAAAATCAAACCAACATTGTAAAATTTAATCAAATTACACAAAATTGAAATATATGCACGGGCTGGCAAGATCGGACATGATGGGACCTATGCATCTTCATAAGCCTGAGCCCTCTACGAACTCTAATCTTGTACAGAATCGCTTTATACACAGTCAAAATATCGCCAAACGCACGGTCATGATCATGGATTTGAAAACCGTGAAAAAATTGGCTGCCACAGCTTCTTAAACCGTGAGAGTTGACTGTCACTGATTCCGAAACCGTGAGAACTCCTTTGACGACAGTTTTGTTAACAGTTGCAATGTATGCTGCTACGGTTTACAAAATAGTGGGACAGTAACCGACTTCAAAACGTCTATAAATACAAGCGATTGGCATCCATTCAAACATCGGAGAGGAAAACACTTTGCAAAACTAAGTGTTTGTGTGTAGGAAGTATTGCAATCACGTAAAGATTGTGTCATTAGTGATTATGTCATCTTCAAAAGTATCGGAGGAGGAGGTGCCATTCAATCCCCACCGTTACAGTGACCCCGAAGAACTTGTGCGGAACCTCCAGGTATGATATTATAAATATTGTGTAATATAGCTTACCTATGGTATTACCATGAAAGAGTGTTAAAAATATTTTCGAAAAAGAAGATGGTATGAATAAGAAATTTGATATTGTAGTTTACTTGTCGTATTGCTATCGTTACAGTTTATAGTTGTGAAATGATATGTAGTGTATAGAATAATCGGAAAACAAAGGTTATAGTTTTGAAATGATATTTCATATAGTTGAGAAATATATATAATTATGCGGTGTCATGTGAACTGGTTGAGAAATAAAAATTAATGTATTGTGCATTGTATATAGTATCGGTTGAGAAATAATAATTAATACATTTTCAATGTTATACTATACTATAATGTAGAGTCAACACCAACCTTTGGACGAGGGTACGGATTATTCGTCGATGTTTACGCTTGACGGGGTGTGGGAAGACGAGAAGAATATGAAGGAGTGGGTTCGTTATGTGGGTGGTGCAAAAAACATGGTTCTCGTTATAAACCGGTCATGGAAGAACAAACGGACAGGATTTGGAACCTTCACATTAGTGTGTGAGCACTACGATGAGCGCAGGGAACTACCCGACATTGATGTGGATTTCCCCCCTTCGTCCAACAGGGTAAGAACGTCTAGGAAAAAAGGTTGTGAATTCGAGCTGGAGGGTCAACAACACGGGGATGAAAATTGGACAATACGTGTCATATGTGGATCCCATACTCATCCCCTCCCGGAAAACTTGTTCGGCCATGCGTATGCTGGTCGCCTAACAGCCTCACAACAGGCAACGGTGTATCGTGATGCGACGATCGGGACAAGACCTCGTAATGTTTTGCGTGGTCTGAAGATTGACGACGTTGAATGTGTTGCCGACATTCGACAAGTGTACAATGCCATGGGGAAGATGAAGAGAGAGGAGACGGAGGGTCGAAGGGATCTACCACAAGCATTACACTCGCTTGATAAAAAAAGGTTACTATGTTGTGTCGAGGAAGTCTCCTCTTCAAGAGGGTAACGAGGTTAGCGATATAATATTAGCCCATCTAGACTCACGACATCTTTTGAGGTTATTTCCTTATGTGATCGTGATGGACACGACATATAAAACTAACCAGTAAGACTTACTTTAATCAATGCCAATATTAATTTCAATTGTGATGCTATTATGTGGGTAACATAAGGTCTTGGTTTTTGTAGGTACCAAATGCCCTTGCTTGAGATCGTAGGAATAACAAGCACGAAGAAGACATTTGCAATTGCATTTGTATTCATGGCAAGGGAGAATGCGGATCACTATGTGTGGGCAATGAGACGAGTTAAGCATTTGTGCAAACAGAGGCTACCAGATGTTATCGTCACGGATCGCGAGTTGGGTCTTATTAAGGCTCTAAACGAGGTGTTTCCCACAGTGAAACATATGTTATGTAGGTGGCATGTTATGTGCAACATCGAGCTGAAGGCGAGGAGTACAAACTCAGCTGGTCGACAACAGGCATTTTACAACGACTGTTATGCCTTATTCGAGTCCAAGACGGAAGACAATTACGAGGGTCGATTAGCTAGCATGCATCAAAAGTGGGAGTCCAAATGGGGACTTATTTCTTACTTACAATCAACTTGGTTGACTGACAACAAAGAGGCTCTTGTTAGAGCATGGGTTGATTGCTACCCTCACTTCGGAACGCGAACAACGAACATGTAAGTGTGTCCTTATTATATTATCAAATCTACACAATGAGGTATCCCTGATTTCCATATAAACTAATCACGATTATCTATATCATTCAGCTGTGAGTCTGCTCATTCGAAGTTGAAGTCAATGTTAAACACATCCGTTGGCGGGTTTTTTGATGTTACCAACTGCATCGACGCCATGATCAAGGAACAGATTGACCAGATAAAGGGATCCCTTGAAAAGTCACGATTGAGGACAAAGGTTAGTGTATCCAGCAACCCAATATTTTCTCTCCTCCAGATGAAGGTCACCCGAGAGTGTTTTGATCTGCTGCTACAAAACTATAACAAGTCCAGAAGTCTTACCTACAACGATGGTGTATGTCGCGATCGTTATTGGCGTGATGCGCATGGGGTGCCTTGTGTTCACGAATTCATAGAAGTTACGGATAGTAGGAATCCCTTACATCCAAGCAAGATTCATCCATTTTGGAGGCAAGTAGTTTGGAGTAGAGTTATCACTGCAGAAGAGGATAACGATGACACTGAGTACATAAACCCAAACCGGGTTGAACTAACCAATCTACGACGTGAGATGGATGCTGACACATTGACTGAAGATGATGTTGATAAAATTGGTTCGTTCTTCTTTGACATGCGAAACCCTGGCCAAACCACCATGAGAGAGCCAACTGGAATTAACCCAAAAGGGCGTCCTAGCGGGAGGCGTTCTGTCCAACGCAATATGAGTGGGTTCGAGCATGGTAGAAGGGAGGCTGCAGGTCATGCACGTGGAAGAGGTCGGGCTAGAGGCAGAGGACGTGGTGCTGGTGTTGAAGAGGGTGAGCCCAGTACAGTAAATCCACAAGTAGTTCTCAGGGGCCAGGTCGACGCATTTATGTTACATTTTGTGACTAGCTTGACTAGTGTCAAGGGAGACGGTCACTGCGGATTTCATGCCATCGCCCTATTACTAGGATATGGCGAACATCAGTACATTCTAGTTCGATCAGAGATCGCGATGGAGTTACGGACGCATAGATGGTTGTATGAGGAAGCCTCAATGTTGGCGACCATAGATATCCTCATAAGTAACGTGGACATTTCTAACCCAGCACCTTGTCTTCATCGGCCAGAGACATGGATGGAGGCACCGCTAGTTCCACTAGCAGTTGCGACACTTTATCACAAAGTTGTTGTGTTGCTCAGCATTGATGGTCCACACACATGCCTCCCAATCACCGTAACCGGAAGGAATGTGAATCCACCTACAGACGTTGTTGCCTTGGCATGGGTTGGAAGATGTCATTGGGTTCCAGTTTGGCTCCGCCCAGGTTCACCACTCCCCCCAATGGCACCAGAATGGACTTATTACCACCATCCGACTGTCAATGGTTGGGATTCCCCGTTCATGGAGAGAATTCAACAATTTATTAACTATCGTCAACAATATGGATATGGATCAGGTCTTGTGTAAGAAATTATCGCATTTTCATACTACGCATTTATAATATAAGATTTTCTTTTCTTTGTCTTCCCATAATACATATTACGATCGATAAAGTCAAGCAAACAACTAACGCTAGAGTACCCATAACAGAAAACCATACGACATAGTACAAATACAAATAATACAGGAAGGGTTTGAAAATTTCCCATAATACATATTACGATCGATAAAGTCAAGCAAACAACTAACGATAGAGTACCCATAACAGAAAACCTTACAACATAGTCCAAATACAAATACTACATGAAGGGTTTGAACATAATAACTACTGCTGGTGCTCCTGCCAATATTCGTAATGCTGCTGAGTCGCTCGAACCTGGGTGGGTGCAACTGGAATGTTAGGCGACAGTGCTTCATCTAGATATCCTTCAATCTCCTAGTCAGAGTACATGCCCTCTCCCCGTGCAATCATTTCCCTCAGCCGAACAATCAACACGGTAAGTCGCTGAACAATTGCCCAGTAAAGTAAATACAAAATATATATTAAACGTATGAAACATAAGAACTTCAAATGCATAATTAAACTAACCCGCGCAGCGTAGAGAGGTACTGGGGCTGGGACACGGTCGGGCATGTACGGCTCCTGCAGGACGGTCTTCCTTCGACGACATAATTCGTGGGGTGGGGATGTTTTGAATGTACCCAAATTGGCGCAGGACACGGTCGGGCATGTACGGCTCCTCAACGTCACCAATACGTATAACGCCGCGATACAAAGAAACTTTATAAAACGAAGTGAAGTCGAGATACCTGTCCTCATATGGCATGAACTTCACATCTTCAACACGCATTGCCTCAATCTGTTGGACGAAGCTCGTCACCCTTTCCATTTTTACCGACGGGGTAGGTCTTACCGTGTACCTCCTGGCCCAACGTTGGTTGCCGTGAAGGAGACGATCCTCCGATACACCAGGGGCCAACATAGGGAAATGTGCAAAAATCCAATACTATAAAAAAATACAATAGGTTCGATTAATTTTAAGCAATTAACGTACAAGGTTAGTGAGAAAACAAAAATACAACACCCATATATTGCGAAAGGCACCTGTAACAATGGTGTGCAACCACCGATTGTCCCCGCTCCGATACGCGAAGCATCACCAAGTTGTCTGTACAGGTATGCCAGAATACCTGTACCCCATGCGTAGACTCCAGTTCGGCGATGGTTTACTACAAAATCCACAGCCCACAACGGAATTCCGTTCGTTGACCTGTCGTTTAACAAACAAGCACCTAGCACACATAAGAGGTAACTAGATGCAATGTCCGAAGGAGATGTGTTTCGTCTGGCCCTCATCTCTGAAAGCGATTCATCAAGCTTTAGGTGGGAGAAGGTCTTCCCCAAGGGTGTGATGTCTCTAGCGGAAAATTGCAGGCGGCTTGTGAGGAATAACTTGCTGTCCTCAAGTGATAAAGATTCCCTCATTTCTGAACCATCAATCCGTAACCCTAGCAACATGTGGACATCATGTAGGGTAATTGTCATCTCTCCCCATGGAAAATGAAAGTTGTTCGTCTCCGGATGCCAGCGATAAACAAAGGACTGGATCAAACAGTGATCAACATTACCAAAGCTAATGTCATGCAAGTCCTGTAGTCCGCTCATGCAGACTAGTTGCCACCAGGTATCAGCACCTCCCTCACCCCTATACCACATACGGAGGGCCTCAAATCTCTCAATACGTCGTATGCTCTTCAACAGTTTATCACCCTGCAGTTCACAACAATTAACAAATTAGTACTTCAATTCTAACACTAAGGATACCCCATAACAATAATAGATGGTGAACATATTATAATCATATATCATTATCACCTGGCCTAGCCACAAAGATCTGGCCCTGTGTGTCTTATACCACTTCAATGGTTCATCAAAACGAGGTCTTCCGTCCCCAAAGTCCTCGTCAGCAGCAACATGTTCATCTTCCTGAACTACCTCCTCGTGATCTTGGCCAAGGTCCTCAACTCCTTCCCCATGTTGAGATGAGGACTGGGCAACGTGGATGCTAGGACCGAGATTAGCGTCGGGAACTCTAGATCCTGGTGGTACCCAACAATGGACTGGTGGCTCAAGAAACTCTGCAATATTAGATCTACCCCAGCACGCATCCTCTCCCAATGCCCATCCCCAACTCCGTTGTTCGTCTACAACTACATGAGGTGCAACCGGCTGATCCAATGGAATCCGGGGGTCTCCTACTGATTGTTGCAAACCAGCTCCCCTCATAGAACGCACATCATTCTCTGCATCTGAATCAGAGAGAGACTTGGACCCACCCACCTCGGCGGGTTGTGATGTGCTAACCCAAATAGGCGGAGCTGGCGTCGGAACACCTATCCGAGGCTGCAGAGCAGATGTACTAGCTTTGGCAGGCTGCAGCTCCTGCTCGGTTTCTCTGTCTCCCCTTCGCACTGAAGCAGTTGGGCGCACACGTTCTCTCTGGGATAATGCCCGTCTTAATGCCTAATAGAAAATTACAATTTCATATAACTTAATTTTCTGTTATAATATAGTCCACAAAATTATACCCATTACATATACTATTTAGCCAAAACTACATATTTAGTCATCATCACTTGAAATAAAATTCGACTTTTCACATGCATACAATTAGAACCTAACAACAACTTCATTGGACATTCATATTTCTAAACACCCATTTAACCAAAATTGTCATCATTTTCACATACTATCAATTTCACTTCCAATTTCACTTCCAATTAACCACAATTTCCATCCACTCAAATTTAATTATACCTTTATTCATAAACAACGAAAACTAAATGTGAAACTAAACCTAATAACATTTTCACTTCATATTTAAATTAACATTTTCATAAAATATAAGTTTAACCTAATAAAAATTTCACTTCAAATGCAAATTACTCAACACCCTTTTCACTAATTCAACCGATCTAATCAAAACCATAATCACATGCAAATTAATCATCATGTATGAAAATTCCGAATTCAAATTTAATCATCATGTATGAAAATCAACACATAATCACATGCAATCGTTAATTACATCCTAACATACTAATGAAAACCACTAATGAAATGTACCTGTAACAATGGAATGCAAATACTCCATCCTAACATACTAATGAAAACCACTAATGAAATCCAAACATCCTAACATACTAATCAAAACCACTAATGAAATGCAAATACTCCTAACATATAATATAACATTAAAATGCAAAACCTAAATAAAGATTCATCGCTAACTAACCTCGGTCCTTTGATCGACACGGGGGTCGGTAGTGTTTTGTGAATCCGTATGTCCGGAACCACCTCGGAGCCGAATGAATCCTTTTGTCCATGGCTTCCACGTCATTTCCGGAACCACCTCGCCGGCAACGTTGGGATGATAAGTGGCTGGCGGACTGTCGGCAACGGGGGCGATGAGGGTGGGGGTTTTGGTTTTGAGCTCAGTGAGAATGAAAGGAGGGAGGCCTAACCACTTTTATAGAGGGACATCAAGTCCCACGATTCCTGAAGCCGTGGCCGACCTATTTTAAAACGTTAACAAATAACCCTGCACAGGTGTAGGCGTGCAGCCTAGGTCATCGGGAAAGACCACAAACCTCACGGTTTGGGAAGCCGTGGCCGGCTGAGAGGAGACCGAGAATCTTCAGGCCTAGGGGTGCAGGCTAGCTGGCGTGGGAAACGGAAAAGCGGCTCACGGTTTTCAAATCCGTGGCCGGCTGAGCTGACGGGGGAATCTTCAGCTTTTTTGCAGGCTTGTGTTAGGAAGGAGGAAGTTGATGGGCGGGCCGGATTGGACTTCATGGGCTTCGGCCCAAAACACTTAAAATTGGGCTATTCATTATCTGATTTTCGAAAGCGAGTCCGTGACATTTCTCACTACTCCTGAAGCTGTGACCATGATATTTTTCACGGTTTTGAAAACTAAAATTATCTCAAATTCTCACGGTTTCAGAATTCGTGATAGTCACCGTGTGTTAGGTGATATTTTCACCGTGTAAATAGGCGCCCCCCATCTTGTATCATTGTATTTGTATGTTTGGGTTAATTATTAACTGCCAGAAGCTGTCTAACAAGGAGTCCATATTTAAGTATTTAACCTAAAAATTATAAAGCATATTGATACCTTAAGAACAACCTACCAATACTCGATCAAACACACACCATCAAGAACATTGATCTATTAGGGCTTGTTTGGTATGGATTACCGGGAATAAAAAATCGGTAATCGAAATGGAGGATTCCATTTTTGTGTTTGATAGACTAAAACCTGGTAATCGGAATGGAGGATTCCATTTTTGTGTTTGATAGGTCTTTAGGGGTTTTGAGTTAGACTTAGTTTAGATTAAGGGCTTTGTATGGTTTATGCTAACACATTATATACTCTCCTATATATTATATATTATACATTAGAATTGCAAGATTATCTTGTGATCATGTATAATATATAAGGTATGGTAGAAGAGTTAAATGTGGTATTTGGTTGATCTTCAGATATAATGGACCAAAACAAGCCCATGACGGAGGAAGCCCAACTGAGCTCTCTTAGCTTGTCTGACCTGCCTTATAGCTAAACGCTTTGTTTTAGCTAAATGGGTCTGTCTATAAAAGCTAAAGAGTTCTCAAGGGTTCCACACTTCGCTGGCTTCATCAGGTAATCCAAACCCTAAAGTAAGAGAGAGAGAGAGAACAGAGCGGCGCTAGGGTTTCCAAGGCGATTAATCTCCTTCCCGGCGTTCTTGCCCAGATCTGAGGCGAATCTCCCCGCGAGACCTTAGATCTGACTTCGAAGATCGTCACCTCTGTTGTGTTCTCCTTTGTCCAATGCCAGGTATTGCCCAAGCCAGGCCGTGTTAAAGGTCTTTCGGGAGAAGTATTTCGGGGGGATGGGGATTCTTACTTTCCCCATCAACCTCCTCCATCATCCCTCCATCATCACCTTCGTTCATCTCTCGTTCTCCCCTGCCCTCCCTTCTTGTTGCAATGGACTACCGCCACCACACAGTCCTCTCCTCTTATTGCAGTCGACCTCCACCACTGCCTAAACCTCCCTCCTCTCTCAATATTTACCCAAATTTGTTAAAAAAATTGTGTATTTTGATGATAAATTTTTGAAATTGATAGGTTGAATTTGTTTATTTTTATGCTTAATTTAATAGATTGGTTTTGACTTATTTCGATCTTTGATTCCGATTTCCATTCCCATTCCGATTACTACACTCATACCAAACAGACCCTTAGAGGTTTTTTTTTAAAGCTAGAGGGTTTTATTTATTAAGTGTATACATATATATAGGTTCTAGTATACATAGTCTTTACTATGTATAGGTCTTATCATGTACACGTAAATTATTCATTGGTTTTCTCATCATTCAACTATCTCAAACTTTTCAATTTTCAAGTTTACATGCATCAAAGGACGTGCTTGAATTTTTGCCATTATAATTATATATATATTTTTTAATATAATGAAAGTAGTTAGAAACGAGGCCAAACAAGAACCCTAAGTTCTATCTCATCCTCCAAACCTCTGTCGGCAGTCCTTTGCATAATGACCAACACCTAGGAACTTGAAGCAACACAACTCATTGGGTGCTCGAGCACCCTCTGATGATGGAGAAGTTGGTATATGTTTTTGGTGGACTTGGGAGCCTAATTCAGGTGAGTTTTGAACTCCCTTTTGTTGCAAAGAAGAGTTAAGTAAGAGTAAAAGAATTAGAAGTAGGATTGAGAGTATAAGAATACCTTTTATTCAAGTTCCAAGCATCCTTCTTCTTTTATTCTGCATGCTTATGTAAGAGCTGCGTAGAATGGACCAATGTATAGATATCCTTGATCCCTTGGACCTCTAAGACATCATGAATTGGTGTATTGAGGCCAACCATAAATTGAGTGCATAGGGAATGCTGAGAATGATATATTCCCACTTTATAGCTCAAGTCCTCGAGCTCATTGAAATACTCTTTCGGGCTCTTGAAACCTTGTTGAAAGGTAGCAACTTTCACCCTTATGTGTTCGGTGTGCTCTTCAGGAAAATACCGAACACATAGGGGAGAGAGGGGGGGGGGAGAGAGAGGGGGGCTAAAGTGTAAAATGAGACCTTAAGGTGTAAAATTGCTTAAGGTGTAAAATTTTGTCTTTTAGTGAAAATCGGACACGAGCCTGATTTTAAACCATAAAAAAAAAAGCGAACCCGGCCCAACTAATAGCCATAAATAACCCTCTTCTCCTCTCTCGTTCCTCTCCTCTTCAGATCAATGGAGTCCTTCGACTAGGCCGCCTTCGTAAAAAGAGGTCGAACGGTGGGGGAGGCTGCGTTGGCCTACGATACAATGGAGGAGGCTCAAACGACAGTGAGAGGACGCCGGTACTGGCGCTGAAAAGAAAGTGGGAGAGAGGTCGGCGGCGAAAGGCAACAGGATCTCTTGCTCCTCTTTTGTCATGGATCCCCGAAGACGACTTCCTCCTTAAGAATTCGATTGAGGTACACCTTTTACTTGTCAATTTTCTCTTCAATTATTCTCGGTTTTCTCCTCCTCTTTAAGAATTCAATTATTACAGAAGTTATTTGTTGATGATGTTTCGTACATCAGTTAGGGTTTTTTGCTCCTTTTGATTTTAGATGTAGGTGTTGTACAAGAAGCTATACGAAAAGTACAAAACCTTGAAGGTTTGATTTTCCTTTCCCGCATTCCATGATCAATTTAAGTTTTCATTTACTGTGACTGTCTAGTTTCAGAGCTGAAGATGGGTGCATTGGGTTCTGATGTCGTTTCCCTAGTTTCCTGTTGTAGTATGTGGGATACCCTTAGAGGAGCAAGATTTGTTGTTCGATTTTAAAGCTTATCAGCTACTTGCTTGCAGGTCAAGAGGTTCTCTCAGTTGGACGATGCCAATGAGGATTTAGAAAGGAAGTTCTAGGATTATCTCAGTGGTATTCATTTGTATCCCTGCTGTTTCGATTTTGCTGGGTTAAGTGCTCCTTGTACCATGTATAAATAAGAAATGCCTATCAATTTGCTGGTTAATGAGTTGTTAAAATCTGCTATTCTATTTGATGATTCAACACATAGTTCTAGCCTTTGGGTGGATTGTTACTTTCAAGTATCAGCTCAATTGATTTTTGTTCGAGATTGTTTTTAGGTTTTATCATCTTGATTTTGGTACTGATTTGGTTTCTTGAGAAGAGGAGTTCAAATCGATTAAATTAGACAACTGTTTCTGATGAGAATGGGATTGATTGCTCAAACCGCAAAGGATAACATTGAGATGGAGGTTTTGGAAAAGGAGCTCAAGAGCTGGGCAACTACAACCTTAACTGGCTTAAGGCCTGATGTTATCAGGCAAATAACTAACCACAAAGCACTGGAGTGTTATATATATAGAATATGGATCAAATATTAACAAGTCATACGGTATTAAATGTTAACAAATTTGGACTGTTGATTGAGAAGGATGGATGGTTGTGTTAATTAGGTATTTTACCCCTTTTTATAATAAAAATGGTGGGATCCACTGTATGAATTGGCTTACCTGCCAATAGTCGCGCGTGTTGTTGAATTGCTGAGAGGTATGGCGTTATTTTTGGGTGTGTTTCGGTTAATGGGCTCAATTGGGATTTTTTGGTGAGTTTTCCTAAAAAAATAAAATAGATTATTGTGAATTTTTTAGTGGGTCTAATTGGCTCCATATTAAGAAACCCATATCTAATTAACCACATACGTACACCTGAATAATTCCTTATTATCAACGAATAGTGACCATGAACTTGCCGAATAGTCAATAAATTCATAAACAATTTTGGACAGAGTTTGAATTTCATCAAACCTATATCTAATTGCCCCTATACATATGAATAATTTCTAATTATCAACGAATAGTGACTCTGAACTTGCCGAATAGTCAAGAAATTCATGAGTTTGAATTTCAAGAAACCTACATCTAATTGCCCCCATATATATGAATAATTCCTGATTATCAACGAATAATGACTCTGAAAATTTGCCGAATATTCGATAAATTCATGAACAATTTTGAACAAAGTTTGAATTTCAAGAAACCCACATCTAATTACCCATATACATATGAATAATTCCTCATTATCAAATAACTTGTCGGTTCGAAGGAACTTGTTCATGTCAATTAGGAGGATTTTCTTGGTGTGGTGCACTGTTTGAGCTATTCGACGGTATCATTTAATTATTCGATGCTATTACAGTATTATTCGGTTATTTATGTCATTTTAACAAATAACTAAAAATTATTCGATGGTATCGTTGGATTATTCGATGATATCGCTTAATCGATCCATACATATGAATAATTCAACTTTTCTCCCGAATACCTCTTATATCCCATGAAAACCCACAAAATCGACCTCTCATCACACACAATTTACTACAAATCCTCACAAAATAATTGAATAATCGACAATAAGATGTCATAACCCAATTTCACCCCTACCCATACCACCAAAATAAATAAATAAACTCTATGGGTCTACCTTAACAAATTCGGACAGCTCAGCAGGGGCCATTATTCGGGACTGGGAAGGTTGACCAATAACCATATGTTACCAAAAATTGGAAAAACAATGCGCCATCAAAGCTGAAGCACTAGCCTTAAAGATAGGAGTCTAACACGCTATGCGACTCCGAATCGACAAACTCCATATCGAGGGTGACTCCATCATAATCATAAATCATTTAAACAATCGCGCCAAATGCCCTTGGGAAATTGAGCTCATTCTGTCAGATGTTAAAACTTTACTATCGACTATGAAAGAAGTTTCCTTCTTTCATGTACCCCGGATTGGCAATAGAGTGGCTGATAAGGTTGCACACCTTTGCCACTCTGCCAGGGGGTCGATATCTACAACAATTCTGGTCTTTCAGACCTCATCCGTAAGGATGCCGTCGGGTAGAGCTTGCTCACCCGAATTCTTTCCTAATAATAAAATAAATAAATAAACTCTAATGTCCGAACAATGGACACAAGCACTGCACAACAAATTTGACATTACCCATGGCCATGGTGCAAATGTTCGTACAAATTACATCCCGATATTGAATACAAGCAAAGCAAATTTGACATGTTTCATAAGAACAACAAGATATCGCACATGAATTTTGCAATTTAACAAAACCTAGAAATTAACCAACCCTTTTGCTATTATCTAAACGACAAATCCTCTTTACAGACGAATAATAACTATCAAGTTAGCGAATAATTACTATTAACCTAGCGAATAGTTGCAAAATTGACCAGTCATTTTGCTATTATCAAACGATAACTCCTCTTTACACACATATAATAATGATCAATTTAGCGAATACTTACTATCAACTGAGCGATTAGTTGGAAATTTGACTCACGCGCACTTGTTCTAGTTTTGAATATCAAAGCTAACGAAAACTCTCCATTACCTATGAATAATGACTATCAAGTTATCGAATAATTATAATCAAATTAGCGAGTAGTTGCAAAATCCGATCACACTTTCGTAAGTTTTTAATATAAAATCTAAACGACAACTCCCTATTCCTTACGAATAAATACTAACAATTTATAGAATAATCTTTATTAAATTAGCGAATAGTTGCAATAGGGACTCACACTTTTTGCAAGGTTTGACTACGAAATCTAAACGATACCTCCCTGTTCCCCCGAATACTTACTAGCAACTAAGTGAATAATCTCTATCAACTTAATGAATATTTATTGCGATTATGCCTACACACAATTGGTGCAATTCCGATGAATAATTGAGGATTTCCCATTGAATACCCCCGAGATTCATTAAATAACCTCTAAACCACGACATCCCTAACAATTATGCCCAAATCCCCCTTATTCATCCAAAATTCATGCCACATCCCCTATCCTAAACACCTCATCTAGCCATAACCCAACAGTTGAACGAGCATTCTTCAAGTTGATTTTGAGGTGAGATGGAATCCCCTCCAACTGTGAACTGCGACATAATTACGCTTCCTAGATTTTGAGGTGAGATGGAATCAATTTGATAATTTGTTGATGACATGATTAACATATATACGCTAGTTCATAGATGTAATACTTACCCATGGAGATTCTCAGAGGGCTGCGTGCTCGCCGTCGACCACATATTCACCCCGCCGACCGCCTCTGCTATTCAACTCGACGCGACTTCACCCAATCCTCCACTCGCCGTCATCGATTGTCTCTCAGCCGACGTTCCCCCTTTAAGTCGCGCTGTCGTCACTGGCCAGAACTGTTGGGTGTGTCGCCGGAAGTCGCAATGGTGGCCCGGCCCCCGGACCGTCTTCATCAAATGGCAAAAAGGGTTTTTGGAAGGGGAATGAAGAAGAGGAAAAAGGATTTGGTTGGGATCCCACGCGCCCGTGTTGAGGGAAAAGGGAGTTTTTTCTCTTTTAATATTATAATTAATTAATTTCAGGGAATAATCGTAGCCTTCCATTTGTAATGATCCAATGGATTATAATTGTTAACACTTAACACCGTAAGAGATAGAAACACATGACCCAACCTCTCTCTCTACAGAGAGTATAAATCATATGTACTCAGGCCTTAACGTGTATCATGTTAACAAATCCTAATAGTTGATTGAGTGCAATCTAAAGGCTAAGATTAATCGATAATATGTTAATTAATTGAAAAAAAAACAAGGGAAATAAAACCCCCCCACCTTCAACCTATTATGCGCGTGAGGCTGTGCAATGAAAAGAGAGAAGACGATTTCAAGGCGTATGGCGATTGCGGCGGCGAGGGCTGCACTATGAGTATCTAAAGGCGAAGATGAGCGGCGAGAGAGAAGACAATTTAATTCGACAGGCGTAGGACGACTGCGGCATCGATTGCGAAGGCGGCGAGGGCACAACAATTGGGCATCGATTGCGAAGGCGGCGAGGGCTCCACTGTGGGTCTCCCATTGTGGAGATGGGCGGAGGCGACGAGGGCTCCACTGTGAGTCTCCCATTGTGGAGATGGGCGGAGATGAGTGGTGATTGAAGGCGAGTCCGATGCTGGCGTTGAATCGAGGACGAGATCTCAACGGCGACAACGAGCGATACCGGGCGATGGTGATGGCAAAGCCAACGACGATGGCGAGGGCGAAATGGTGACACAAGATGTGGCGAAGGAGCTGAGCGGCGCCGGTGCTCTCAATTTCTTCTATGGCTCAAAGCGTTGGTTGCGTCGCCGATTCCACATTCAAGCTCTTCCCTTGAAGTTTTTTTTTTATCAGGTAAGAATTCGATGCACCGGACAGGCCCGGTGGGTCGAAAGGCCGAATAAATCGGCGACGAAGAACCGTCAAACAAGGTAAAATATAAAACTACAATGAGGCAAAATCACCAAAGTACAAGGGTGTAATAAAAGGCGTAGGCTACCAAAAATGATAAAGAACCGGTGCAGTGAGCGGCAACTCATCCGTCAGTTGGTAGAGGCAACGCAGGGAACCCCTGGGGAACTTGTGGAAACCTCAGATTTGGACTCTGTTAACGAGCCTTCAAGTTTCGATCACGTCCACGACCTCTCGCGCGTCGACAAATAAGAAGAAACACTGCAACAAAGACCTGCTAGGCCACAAAACCAAACACCACACCAGCAAGCACCTCGGCAACAAGCCCGAAACTACAGATAGACATTGGAATTTTATCTCCAATTTTATATTTATATATAGATATAAATATGAATATATAAATATAAATATAAATGATTTTTTCCATAGTACGGGGTTTAGATTATATATAAGAAAATATATAGTTTTTTTTTTAATTGTGGTGGGCTGGCTTCGGGTCCAAGGCCAAAACCTTGGGCCCAAAGCACCATGTTACGGGCCTTTCCGGGCCCAAGTAAAGAAACAATGGCCGAAGGAAGGGGTTTGATGGAAGCAAAGCCGGTGAACAAACACCCAGGCACCGGAGCAGCCAGGCGGATCAATATCAAGACCCGAAGGCCCCAAACGCCGATCAAACAGGGCAGACGGAGAGGGTATTTCCAGACCAAACCCCCCCAGAAGGAGGAGGAGGAGGAGAGGGGTGGGGCGGTGGATAGAGCGTTCTCCCAAAGGAGGAAGCCGGAAATAGCGAAGGGTGATGCGAGAAGGGATTCAGGTCGCCGGCGACGCCGAGGTGAGGGAGAGGGACGCGGCACACCAGCCACCGATGAACCATACCGCCCCACACCTCACCCGATTCACCGACCGGCGGCCAAAAGCCCCAAATCGGAGTTAGAGAAATGCACCAATTAAGGCCCCAATACGGAGGCTTGAGTTTTTCGACCTCGAAAGGTTGTTTAAGACTCCCGAAGGAGGGTTTTCGACCTCCGGAGAGGTTGTCTAAGCCTCCGAAGAGGACTTCCGACTGTTATTCCGACCGTCGAGGACGAGGGGACCATACTCCATGTTTGCAGAATGAATGACTCCTATTCTTCCCTTGAATTTTTGATCCTGGTGAATGGTAATGTAGTGACCTGTTTTTATTATTAATTGGTTTTCAATGGCAACTTGGGTGAGAGTTCCAAATTCAAGGAAAAAAGGAACAATTGAGTTACATTTTCAATAGCAATCGCAGCCATATGTGTGAGATTTTTTTATTGGTTTAGTGACTTGTTGCACTATCGAATAATACCGCTATACTATCGAATAATCAAGCAATACCATCGAATAATATTTAGTTAAAAGAGATACCATTGAATAATTAAGCGGTACCATCGAATAATCAAGCTATACCATCGAATAATCAAGTGATATCGTCAAATAATTTTTAGGACAAAGTTCAGGGCATTTTTAGGGTGCTAACCGATTAGAAAAATAATTCATCGATACAATCAAATAATCCAGTGATAACATCGAATAATTTAAAGAAAAAAAATCGAGCCCCACAAAATCCCAAACAAACCCACACACACCAAAAGGGAGAGTGAAGCAGATTTATTTGTGGGTCCCACCATTTTCTCAATTAAAAAAAAAAGGAAAATTGCTTATTAATCTAAGCCACCCATTTCATTCAATCAACGGTCCTATTTGTTAACATGATACACGTTAAGGGTGTATACACCGGAACTAACCTCTATATATATATATATATATATATATATATATATATATATATATATATATATATATATTTACAATTAAGTGTGTATCTACTTGAATCATCAGCCACGAGTGGTTCTTATAACCATGACCTTTTCTTATCTTGCATCTACCTTGATGGAATGATGACAGTAGAAAGTGTAGAATAGATGCATATTAGTTGGTAACTATATCTGGCAGTAGAAAATGCAATTATAGAGAGGCACCAAGAACCATTGATTCTTATATCTATTCTTGTACTTAATAAGCTTTAAAAGCCTATTAACTCAATGGTAGAGCAATGTGCTTATTCGCATAGATGTGGATTCGACTTCTACATAGACTAAATTGCTTAATTTTAATAGTTTGTATTATTTTCTGATAACGATGCAATTGATAATCTTAATTGTGCACTTTATAATCTTATTCTTGCACTTATTCATTTTATTTATGCACTTTATAATCTTAATTGTGCACTTCATTAATCTAATTCACGCCCTTCATAATGTTATATGTGCACAACATAAAATTATATTTGCACAACAAAAAGTACTGACACGAAAAAAAAGCTCTGGCGCAAAAAGAAAATTATATTTGCACAACATAATGTTATATGTGCACAACATAAACTTATATTTGCATAACACAATATTATATTTTCACAATATAAACTTATATTTGCACACCAATATAAAATTTCAAAAAGTGCTGAAAATGAAAAAAAAGTGTTGCCGCAAAAAAAAAAGAAATTATTATATTTGCACAACATAAAGTTATATTTGCATAATATAATGTTTTATGTGCTCAACATCAAGTTATATTTGCACAATAAAAAGTGCCGACACGGAAAAAAAAAAGTTTATATTGTGAAAGAGGCATGAGGCACACGCATGGAGCAAGAGGCACATGAGATTGATATTTTGCTATTAAATTAGGCTCATTTACCTATAAATTAGACTCATTTACATTTACCTATTTACCCATAAAAATTAGACCCATTTATTTATAATTAGACAATTTAGAGAATTTTATACCTTAAGAAATTTTACATTTGATCCAATACCTATATATATACACTAATAGTAATACACATATACAATTCAGTAGGTTGTAGGTTCGGTTAAGGTTCGATTCCTGTCCGGCCCATATTTTTCTCTCTCTCTCTCTCTCTTTTTTTTTTTTTTCAAAGCTTCACGCAGGGTTTTTTTACAAACCCACCCCAGGAGACAGCCGAAGCTGCTCAGGCTGGCCGCGATTCCGCGAAGAGTCGAAGACAAAGAGAAGGCCTCTGCTGGCTCCTCTCCGACTCCGGCGTGGCGGCAACCCCGGGCTCCTCCTCCAGTCCTCCACGCTGCAGACAGCAGACTTGTTGTTCTTCTTCACTTCTTCCCCTCCCACTAGTGACTAGTCCCATCCCAAATCCGAATTTGTTGAAGGTTGAATTGAAAAGGTTAATCTTTTATACTTTATATAGTTTATATTTTGTCAATTTGTGCTCTAAATTTTAATTTATGATTCAGTTTTTATGCAGGATATGAGAATTTTGGGTTTTGATTTTGGTAACCAATTTTATGAAATTAGGCTGGTTTTGAGAATCAGTTATGTGAGATTTTGATTAGGGTTTGTGATTTTGATTTTGCAAATTAACTTTGTGAATTGAATTTAGGGTTTGTGAATTGAATTTGTGATTAGGGGATTGTTTTTTTTAATAGGAATATATAATATGCACAAGTTTGTTATTAGTATTAGTAGAGATGATGTAAGGAGTGGAAAAAAAGATTGATTGGAGAAACCACGGGTGATTATTAGTGATCCGGAACTACAAAAACCTATTCAGGAATATGATGCTTTGATTAGAGATGATGTCTTGAGACTTGAGAGATTATGTTCTTAATGGTCCTTGTCAACCTATGTCACATGATTTCCCACAGCGTTTCTTTGGAAAACAAAAGAGAAGTTATAAGAAGAAGTGGTTCAAAGGTCCTGGGTCCTTATTGTAGTATTGAACTTGTTTGTAATTTTGTACTCATTTGTGGTATTGAATTCGCAAGATAGATTTTATTGTCGTTCTTTATATTTTTTTAGCCCCCCGGCGAAAATCCTAGGTCTGCCACTGTTTTGTGGTAATGGCCTTTTTTGTGTTGATTGCATTGTTTTGTTTATCCATCCAAGAATTAACCTATCCTGGCAGCAACTGAATGTCAAGGTTTATGAGTTTGGGAATTAAATTTTTTTTAATCTTCTAAATATTCTTCTTTACCATGGATTTCAGGCCTCGATATTGCGTCTGTCAACCGATAGGTTAGCTCTCAGATGGATAAAGAAGTTTTGGTGGGTGGTAACAGGCGTGAAGATGTTAGATGGCTCTTATCGCTATCTGAGTCCGAGCTTGTAAGTAAATCGAAATTCGCTTCCTCTTTACTGGTTTTGATTGAAGTTCTAAATATAAGATTGTCTGTTGGAACTTTAGTAATGCAAGAAAAATTCAGAATTGGGACACATAAAATGGTTAATCCAAGATAGACAGTTAGGGGTTTTGTGTCATGGCTGTAAAAGTTCAATGATTTAGTTGAACGAGCTAAAGTCGAGGACCTTGTGTCTTTGAGTCGTTTAAGTTTGAGGTTGAGGCGAAGTTCATGAACTTGTGTGTCCGAGACTCCAACTTGTTAAAGTTCAAAGGCCAACAAAGTATGTAGGCCTTCATATCATGTTTGAAATGGTGCTAAAGCGCTCGTAGTGATTGCAATGTTGCTCTGCTGTTGGAAAATTATTATGCATGTTCATCAGATTATTCAGGGTGGTTGTGCTTAATTGAATGTGCTGACTTAGTTTTCGATCTTAAGTCTATTAGGCGAGAAAGTCACACTGGCTATGATTACAGGCCACGTACCCGATTGGTGTAGCCCTGCATAGGAGTTAGGTCCCAGAAAACTCACACTGTAGTTCTATTATTTGCCATGTCTCAAGTCTTGATCCTTGAGAGTTCTGTTTTGTCATTTTGGAATTCCATTGTTTGTCTTTTTTTATCTGCACTTTGTAGGTGCCCTATTTCTTTGCTATCTTTCTAGCATCGAAGGACAATACTGCATTTGCTAAATCATTCGTACTTGGAAGTTTGTTGTTGCATTGAATTGCAATTTTCTAGTGTTTCAATTGCAATTTGATGTGATGATCCAAGGCTTAGTGAGTTGGTGTAGGAGAAGGTTTATCATACCATTTCACTTAGACTCGTATTTCTCAATAGCTCACATAAAATGACTTGGCGGCTTGCAATGTTACCCTTCCACAGGAGTTACTGATAAGCTTGAAGAAGCTTGTTATGCAACGTGCTGAAACTATTGGACATGAAGCTTTAGCTAAGAAGTTCGATTTGAAAATGCTCAGAGTGCTAGGTAACTATTTTTTCTACATGTTACTCAGCTGGGTATTGCTTGCACTGCTGCTCACACAGAAATACAACTTGTGCTGCCTTTTCAGGTTTCATCATAATGCAATACGTCAAAAAGCAAGTTAAGGATTTATCAGTCTCAGGCTTGTCCGAGTCTGCAGTCTTGCTCAATGCAAGTAACTTGTTAAATTGTGAATCCATGAACGGCATTGACTGTACGGACCATGCTGATTTGGAGATAGATATGTTAATGGAGAATAGAAAGCGTAAGATACCAAGGTGAGTCATGCATCACTGTATGATTTGTTTTGTGATTTAGGCATACGTTACCATCAACTATGAAACACTTGACCTCTTACATGAATTAGTTGCTTTAGTGTCGCAAAAAATGTTGCATTGACATATCTCATTGACAAGCATTTTTTATGTGCGTTTTCTATTGTTGATTTGTTCTCAATATTCTGCTACTTTGATATGGTTATTTTCATATTCGTCAAATTGTGTAATTTGCTGATCAATGAAAGCCTACCCTTTTTTTAATCTTTTATTTTTTTGGCATTGTCCAAAGTTTTTGAATTAGTAATATTTGATCCAGGGGATATTGAATGCTCGTGTCAGATATATTTCAATTCTTGCAAATTGCAATCAATAAGCAATTCAGCCTATTTTGCTGTTAGATTTTTTGGCTATGTTGTCACATGTTGAGGAAGGAGGAATTTCCTCCAGGTGTCCTCTTGTAATACTTGACCTTGTCATTATCCAAGTGATTGTCAACTTGTCCTCTTTAAGAGCTGCTACTTGGTTTGGTTGGCTTTAATTTCTAGGATATTTCAATACTAGCATTGTTATAAAAAAAATCATACTTATTATCTTAGTTATGATATCATTGAATCTCAAGACCAAGTTGAGGCATAATTGGTGCTCGATCTATCATATTATTTCTCCATATTCACTTCTGCCGATCTTCAGTGATGTAACTACTTGTTATTAGACTGAATCAATGGATTGGGTTTTTCAATTTCATTCGTTTGGTTTTCTTGTTTAACTTCCTTATCAGCAGACCAACTGAGGGTTCCACTTCCAGTCCAAAGAGACAGAAAAGTACAGCCAGTGAAATTTCTTAAAGTTCTCAAATTAGAGGAAGACTCCAAGGTAATTTTCTAGAATAAGATGATAATGTAAATACCCTCTCAGAGAAAATGAATTTGGGCAATGATTAACATTGAAAATAGTTGATTGATGGGCTTTATATTACAAACCATTGCCTCTTAACAGTGCAGAGTCTGAACTGTTTCTGCAGTTTTATCTTCAGTTTCTGTAATTTTCTAGCTACTCTTCTCTGAAGGATAAAATGAAACTAGAAATCCATTTTTCTCATGTAGGACGGTCCAGCTGGCCTTTCAACAGTATACACTCTCAAGGAATTTAGGACAGAATGTAGCAAATCTAGTATGTGCCCCCTCCCTTGTAAGGTCATAGTCTCGTGTCTTATATTCTCTTCCTCTAAAAATCTGCAGCAATGTTTTCTGCTATTTTGCCATTACTGACAATTATCACGACAAGTTCACTTACGTTAACGATTAATCATAGAACTTGGCGTAATTTTAACAAATACTCCCTCCGTTAACCAAAACATGTTTACTATTCATGCACACTTTTTTAGAATGATAAAAACTATATTAAATATCAACTTTTTTTATAAATATCTTTTTAATAAATTTCATACTTTGTTAGTATCAAATATGAAATTATAAAATAATAAAAATAAAAAATATATATTTTATATACTTTTTAGCTCCTAAAAAAACTTGCATTAATAGTAGAGTGACATGTTTTGGTTAACAGAGGGAGTACTGATCTTATACTGGCTTAAAACTTGAGAAAATGAATCTGAATCATCGATGTTGGGTGCTTGGCATAGCATTGTATTTTTTTTAATTCTTTTTTTTTTTTGATAACTTGGCATAGCATTGTAAATAAGTAAGAATCTTCTGTTTATATTTGCAGGTTGCAAAAAGGAGGGTTTGGCACTATTTTCACATGGTACTGAGTGAAGATATTGTTGTTCAATTTCTGTTTGTTGTTCGCGCTTGCATTCACAGTACACTTGTATCAGTTTATCCCATGAATAGAAGTTGGCTCCTATTTGTTTGCCCGTCCAGCCTCCGCTCTTGATCTTGTCCTTTCCATCCATATCATAGACCCGAGTTTGGGATGATGAGTTGATCCTAGACCCCATCTTGACCATTGTTACTGAAATTGTGGTTGTTAGATTGACAAATTCCTCCATCTGCGCCGTTTTCGGTCCTGTGGATGAGGTAAAAAACTGCTGGATATGAGATGACATTGCTAGGGCTTGAGCCAGTGAGGTAATTTGCTTACCATGCCTGTCATTTACCCATGTTTCATGTTTCCGGAGGCAAAACCATGTGATCATACGGTTATTTAATGCAAAACCATGTGATGTGATAATAATAATAATAATTGGTATGTTTTGAATGGTAGGTGTGCTTCCTTGGTCACTTTCTCATTTCTATACAAGCCAACCTGAAGTTGGTACTAATCTTGCTATCAAAGATTTTGACATTTCTCTTATTATGCAGAAGCAAACCTACCACTAGAAATCACTTAGTAGTCCAAATTTTTATTCACAAGTAATGTTGTTGATGCATAGAGAACTATACACACTCTTACCATGCCAAGTTGACATTGGCTTTACTCACCTGTACATTATTACCATGAGTTTGGAAGGTCTATATGCACCCACTGTAATTATTATGGGTTCGTTTGGTTGAACATGGAAAGGACAATTCCTGGAAAGTTATTTCCTGAAAATTGATGAAAACACTGGAAATGTACTTCCTGAAAATTGATAAAAAGGTGTTTGGGTGAATTTATGGCCCGTTTGGTATTGATATCTAGATATCAGATATCGGATATCAGCCCCGATATCTGATATCTAGTGTTTGGTATGGCTAGATATCGATATCACTTTTAAGTGATATCGATATCTAGCGTTTGGTATCCAAAAGATATCAAGTGATATCAAATGATATCTGATATCTTCGTTTGGTATCTGCAGATATCGATATCAAGTGATATCTAGATATCGATTTTAGCCTAATTTGATATACTGATTTGAGGGGAGGTATCACTTGATATCGATATCACCCGATATCGATATCACCCGATATCGATATCTTGATACCGATATCGATATCTTGATACCGATACCGATATCAAGATATCAACCGATATCGATATCTTGATATCGATACCGATATCGATATCTTGATATCTAGATATCGATACCAAACGAGCTCTTAGGTTTTTAAAAATAAAAATAGGGTAAGAGAAATTTACATCAAATAGGGTGAAAGTGGAACTTATCGAGTCCCATAAGTGAACTCCTTCAAATACATGCATTAAGGAAAAATGACCAAAAATAGTATTGTACAAATTAATATTAATACAAACTTTAAAAACAACAAAAAAATAATGCGAACTATTTCACATTGAACCAATTTTGATATGAAAAAAATTCTGGTCAATTTTTCGGCCAAACTTTCAACGTGGCAATCCAACGTTTGAAAATTTAATGATGCTGCATCACATCGTAAAGCGTTCAACATATTTTTTGTAAAAAAATTGAGTGCAAATTAGATGAGTAAATTAACCACAAAATCCATTTTGTACTGATAATTAGTTTTTATTTTCAACCATTATATTTATGCATTTAATAATATGGTGTCACGTTATTAAATTTTCGACCATTCGGTTGACATCTTATTTGTCATTGTTACATCTTTTTGATTTACCCCCTTTACACGGTTTAGAGCAAGGTTTATGAGACGCAAATTCTAAAACTCTATATGTATAAATTTCAAACACAAATAAACCCTATTTTAGAATTGTTGCCAAATAGTTACTAAATTGTAAATTCTAAACTAAGCTTGAAAATTCCAAGTTTGGGATTTTGACCCACAATATGAAATTATATATTTAGTGAAAATGGTCTAAACCAAAAAACTACCTAACGTGTGTGACTAGATAGATGAATAGGTTTAGTAGATATCAATTGTGCATCAAAAGTCCACATTATTGGGAGAAAGCAACTAGTGAGTTATTTGCCTAATGTATCAAAGTTTGGTAAAGGTGATTGCGTAGTGTGGTGAACTTACACATTTTGAACCAGGTACATTCAACCATTCAATTTGTCCATCTTTGGGAGCCAATAAAAAAAACAAGTGATTTCCATATTCCACATACATGCTATGAATCTTTGCTTTGCAATGAGAGGTGCATCCATCAATATGATGATGAATGGAGTGACATTTAGCTATGTAAACCGCATTGCTTGTCTGTAATAGGGTGGAAATGGGGCGGGTTGTGGGTGGATGAAGTCATCCCATCACCCGTCCCGCGGATAAAAAATCCCACCCGCTCCACCCATCACCCGCAAACTTTTTCATCCGCATCCGCCCCGCGCGGGTGGAGCGGATGCCCAATGGGTGAAATAATGTAATTATGATTTGTTTTAAAAAAATTGAAAGATGAATAAAAAACTTAAATTGTAACTTACAAATACTAGAAATAGGAGTTTGTGGAAGTCGAATACATGTCATACATCACAATAACGTGTTACAAAGTTATAAAATGAAACTAGAATACTCCGTATAAGAGAATGAAACTAGAAAAGAATCGTAGAAGTCGCATGTCTTCACTCTTCAATAATTGAGCTCATCCACTGCAATATCATATCATGTCAATAAACAAAGATAAGGTTGAAAATTAGAAAAAATTGGAACTTTGGAAATGGTTCAAATGGAGAGTTGGAGGATGGAGGGCGGACGCTGAGAGGAAACTCACGAGGGTTCAGAGTAGTGCCTTAGACCATGTGCAACAGAGAGTCACACGAATCAAAACTCATTTCAGCCATATCAGCAACTATTTCTGCCACGTTAGCTTTTTACTAACTTTTCAGCTTTTTACATTTTTCATCCACAACAGAGAGTCGCGCGAATCAAAACTCACTTTACATTTTTTTTATATTTATTAAGCTAAATGTTGATTTATTTTCTTTAAAATTTTTTGTTAATGATATTATTAATATTAATACATATCATTAAAAATAAAAAGGCATATAATTAAATTTAGAAATATTTTATTAACTCGATACACTGAAAAACACCCAAAAAAAATTACACAACTTAAACTTGCAAACAACATACTGTATTAAATTTGAAACAACACACACTCATACAATAAAATTAAACGTCATCTCCGGGAGTGCCTATAAATCTTTAACATATGGTAAACTTAGCGAAATCTTTAACATATTATGGGTATGAGTAATTTCATGTTTAAGGTGTAATTTCATGTGTGTTTTCATGTTCCGGGCATAATGGGTATTGTTATTTAATGTTCAAATTTATGTATTTTTATGGTGTAAATTTATGTTGATTTAAATTAATATTGTTTATGTAACTTAGGGGTGGAAATGGGGCGGGTTATGGGTGGATGAAGCCACTCCATCACCCGCCCCGCGGGTAAAAAATTTCACCCGCTCCATCCATCACCCGCAAACCTTTTCACCCGCATCCGACCCGCGCGGGTGATTCGGGTGGAGCGGGTACCCAATGGGTGAAACAAAAGAAAAAAAACAAATCAATACAAGTAGTCCAATTCTAACTCAAAATTACAAGGGGTGGGTTTATGTATTTATATTTTTGATCGGCAAAGCACTGAAATCACGAGCTAATTGAAATTTGAAAGTGGAAGGGTATATATCTCTATACTAATCATATACTAATCCAGTATATCCCTTACTATAACGTGGAAGAGCAAGCCGAGACTATATCCATTCTAATTAAAATTTGGTGGGCAAAACACTAATCAAAGATTAGGGTTTGTAGAAGTTAAACTTGAAAAGGGTAAAATAGTAAAATCACACACATTATATATATATATATATATATATATATATATATATATAAATTTTAGGGTTTTATGCGGGTATGCGGGGCGGGTGTGCGGGGCGGGTTAATGGGTGGGTCAATGGGGCGGGTTATGGGTGAAAAATCTTCACCCATAATCCATCCATCACCCGCTTCACCCGCACCCGCTCCACCCGTCATCCATTTTTTTGCGGGTTTTCACCCGCAAAATTAATGCGGGTAAAGCGGGTACCCGCGAGTTATTTCCAGCCCTAATGTAACTATAAATCTTTAACATATGGTAAACTTAGCGGAGATTTTGTTTTCTCAAACATATTCAAAATGGGTGTCATTAGATAGAGAAAAATAAATCGTATTCAAAAATAATTTTTATTATTTTTTTAAATAATTTATTTAACGAATAAATGAGGGTTTTAATTTAATTAAAACCCCCTGCCATGTGGCGTACAACCATTGGCTAGCAAAAAAGAAAAAAGAAAGAGGATTATTCGGTTCAACCATTAGCAACTTATCCCCCGTAACTAATTAAGGGCTTGTTTGGATTCTAGAGAGAAGGGTTCTCCCTTCTCTCTAGAATTCCCGTCCACATTTTCTGACCATCATCCCCAAGCTTCACCTTCCGCCACCACCCCTTCCGCCATGGCAGTCTAGCTCCGTCATGGTCGGGCCGTACTCGTTGGCCTCCCTTTTCGCCAGCTTTGACTCCTCTCTCCCAAAACATGTCGGCTTTCCGTTGCCGGTCTCGCCCACTTTCCTTTTGCGCCCCTCCTTCTCGGGCTGTACAATTGTCGCTCAATTTGGTCTTGGCTGGGCGGCTTGTTTCCTTTTTTCGTCCGGTCTGGGTTACGTTTTGTGGTGGCTTTGTTGTCCTCTTGGTCCTGTCTTCAATCTGTTTTTGGGTGGGCGAGTCGGATCTCCTTCTTTCGGCTAATTGATTTAGGGCTTTTCGTCTGGGTGGCTTTCGCCTCTTGGTTGCTCTCTCCGATCACCTCCTCGTCGACTTCTGGGCTCGTTGTGGTGTTGGGTTTGGGATTGGGGGTGCTCTTCCTCTTGCCTTTCCCTTCTCCTCGGTTAGCCTTTGGCCTCGGCTTCCTGTTGCCTGAGTTCTTGCCTCCCTGGTCGTTGGGGATTGGGTGTTGTCTTTGGCCTTGGCGGTCGCTGCCGTCGTCTGCCTTAGCCCTGGTTTCCACTCTCCATCGAGGTCCTTGTATTTGGGTGGTCTGCCACGCCTGATTCTGATCATTGTATGTCAAATCCTTGGCGTACAAGTTGCCAATTTGGCCTTGCACGCCAAGAAGGAAAAAAAAAGTTGGGGGGGGGGGGAGGCTTCCCAATGCAGCCCTTCAGAGGGAAAAATTCGGGTTTATTTATATATATATATATATTATAAAAATATTTTCTTATTTTGAGTAAACCTGCTCTTAGAGCTTGAAATAAATCCCGAAAGGGTTTGACAAAAATCCCGAAAGGGTTTGAACAAATTCCCGAAAGGGTTCTATCTTATCCTTATTCGGTTATCCTTAATTTTTCCGTTTGGGGCTGAGCAAACTCCTTCATTTCTTAATTCCCGGTAGGGCTGGAGTAAACAATATTATTAGATTAGTAATAATTTCTGGGTGCTGTTTGTTCGGGCTGTTGTCGGCTTCGTTTGGATTGACGGGGCGGTCTTTGGCTTTGTTGAGGTTCTGGCAGTCGGAGTCGGGATTGGCTGGGATCGTGGTGGTGTGTATGGGGTGACTCCGTGTACGGATAGATTCCTTGGAGGCTCGTCTTCACTGCCCACAGGGATGCCTGATGTATCGCCGGCCAACGGTGTCATTTCACGATGGTGCTTGGCTTCGTCCGTAGTCTACGTCCCCGACCTGCTAGCTTTAGGTGTGCTGTGTTTTTTCTTTCATTGTTGTATAGCCTATTCTTTTGCACCGTTTATGTATTTGTTGTATGTTTGACGGTATACCGTCTGCCGACTTGTCGGCCTCTCGAGTTTCAGGCCTGTCTGAACTCGAATTTTTACTTAATAAAAAAAATTAGCAACTTCTCCCCCGAATCAAAATTTCTCTCTCCTCCCTCTTTCCACTTTTGCTGAGCTGGCGCCTTGTTTTGATCCGGGCGGCTCTGCGTTGCAAGTGGTCTTAGAATGTCAAGGATTAGAGTTTGTAGAAGTTAAACTTGAAAAGGGTAAAATAGTAAATTCACACACATATCAGGGTTTTATGCGGGTTTGCGGGGCGGGTGTGCGGGGCGGGTTATGGGTGAAAAATCTTCACCCATAATCCATCTATCACCCGCTTCAACCGCACCCGCTCCACCCATCACCCACTTTTTTGCGGGTTTTCACCCGCAAAATTAATGCGGGAGAAGTGGGTGGAGCAGGTACTTGCGAATTATTTCCAGCCCTAGTCTGAAACGAACATAGATTTTGATTCGGTATCATTTTGTTCTGTTTTTATTTGCGGATTTTCTAACATATGTTCTAGTTAATCATTATATAAAAAAAATTGGCGACGAGGAAACCCACCATTTGGTGGCAAACCCCGAACATGTGACCAAGTTGGTAAAAGTCACACATCAAATGCCAGTTTACTTGACGGGCGGTTAACAAGGCAAATATATGTTAGGGTTACCTCGATTTTATATTAATTTTTGCTAGTTTATAACAATCAGGATTAGGGGTGGGCACAAATCCCGCAAATTCCGGTCTCGTCCCGGACCCGTTTCGATCCCGGTGGGATTTAAGGAAAAAAAAGTAAATCCCGTCTCGGTCCCGTCCCGCAAAAATTATGCGGGACGGGATGCGGGACAAGACTATGGGATCCCGCAAATCCCGGTCCCGTCCCGCATATATATATATTATATAATTTATATATATAAATATATATTTATATATAAATTTATATTTATATTTATATTTATATTTATATTTATATTTATATTTATATTTATATTTATATTTATATTTATATTTATATTTATATTTATATTTATATTTATATTTATATTTATATTTATATTTATATTTATATTTATATTTATATTTATATTTATATTTATATTTATATTTATATTTATATTTATATTTATATTTATATTTATATTTATATTTATATTTATATTTATATTTATATTTATATTTATATTTATATTTATATTTATATTTATATTTATATTTATATTTATATTTATATTTATATTTATATTTATATTTATATTTATATTTATATTTATATTTATATTTATATTTATATTTATATTTATATTTATATTTATATTTATATTTATACGGGACAAGAGTTTTAATTTTGGTAGTACTAAAAATTTTAATATTTAGTGATTTATAATGATATATTTAGTTATTTTAAACACAAGTTACAATAATATTGTAAGGCTTAATTATAAGCAATATGAAAATAAAAAATTACTATGGGCTTGGGGGGTTAGGGATTCGGGCTCTAGGAGACAAATAAAACAATTTCTTCTCCATTTTGAAATAGTGAAATCTCTATTCAATTCTAATCGTTTAGGGCTACAAGAGGCTTGTGCTACTGGCAATGTTTTTTTTGTATGAAATTGTGTTGCTGGGAGTGTTAACATTATGGTGATATCATTCTATGAAGTATGAACTATGAAATCATTTTTTTTATTTTTCAAGTTTTATAATATTTTATTATTTTTATTTGATGGACAAGTCCCGTCCCGTCCCGTCCCGGTCCCGTCCCGTCCCGTATGGGATAAGGCCCGTGTGGGATTCGAAAAAAAAAGGTGAATCTCGTCTCGGTACCGTCCCAGAAAAATTAAGTGGGACGGGCCTCATCACGGTCCCGTCCCGTTCCATCCCGTCCCACGCCCACCCCTAATCAGGATCCACATTCTAACATAAAAAATTAAGCTAATGTGTAGGTTTTCCTTCACCTTTATAAATAACCCCCACTTTTTTTTTCATCCAATCCAGTGGCGGAACTCTTTGGAGGCGGGAGGTGGCCGTGGCCCCTCCGGGTGGAAAAAAAATTAATGTTATATGTAAAAATTTGTTATAGCATTTAGGAGTAAAAGAGTATTTTAACAACTAATTTCTCTAGTTTAGTTGGTAAATGAGAGATATTTTAATCTACAAATCAAGGATTCAAATCTCACCATTAACTTTTTAGGACAATTATTTTAAAAATTGGTGTGAATGTGATATAAAAACAATAAAAAAATCTCAAATATTTTTTTGCCCCCCTCGAATGTATAACTCAAGTTCCGCCACTGATCCAATCCACATCTTAACCGTTTATCATGATAGCGTTTAACATTTCAACCAGTGACTAAAAACTAAAATAGCTTTTTACCATCAGCTATTTAAAGACAACACTCTAAAACGTTAGAAAGGATCCATCCTTCGGACAGAAGCTGCCGCCTTCTGCTGGGGATACAACGAGCCGTTGAGAAAGGATTAAAGAAGGTGATTATTGAAGGTGATAGCTTGAAAGTAGTAAAAGCAATTAATGATAGCACCAAAGTCGACTGGGAGATCTACAGAACAATTGAGAAGATCAATCTGATGAAAGAGAAGTTTGACAAGATTGAAATACGACATTGTTTCAGAGAATCAAATGCAGCCGCTCATTACATTGATAGATTTAGGGGTATTTGTAGCATGTCGACTCTCCCCTTGCATGGGGATTTATTTAACATCATCTTAAGGGATGATCAAGAATAAACCTTGTCTTTACAAAGCATTCTACTGTTTGCCTACCGTAAAAAAAAAACTCTAAAACATTAATGGTGTTTTTTCCAATTAATTTCAAATGTTATTATTACCACTATTAAACTAAAGATCCTCTACATCACTCCATTCATTACTACCCTAATTTTGTTAGTATATATCGACTAGCTTTTTTTATAATAAAAATATATTATCTAAAGTTATAAAATAGAATACAAATCAATAAATCTATCCATTCAGGTTATGTAGTTCTCCCATAAATCCACTGCGTTTTCAAATCATAATATTTAATATTTTTATAATAGTGATTATTTAGTAAATAAACTGTAACTATTAATATTTGGGCTAGTGCAGCAATGATCAATGCTATAAGAAAACATATTAATTAAATTATTATTATAGAAAATAATTTACTCATTTTTAGAAGATATTAAGGTAAATAATTGTAGAAAATCATAAAACTATTTTGTTTTGTTGTTAATGGTAACAATAAATATAATTAACTTCTATTTAAAATATTGGGTTCTCTAACCTATACCTTAAGGGTATAGGATAAGATAAGACTCTTGTTTTGGAAAATATTTTCCTAGTTAAAATATTTTAGCCATATTTAAATTAGATTTTAGAGTTCATTCTTTTTTGGTAGAGAATCTTTTCAAATTGAGGTTCTTATCCTATGTCCGGATGCAATGATTATTGTAAAGGAGGAAGACACCATGTCGGTCTAATATCCCAAGGTCCCGAGACCCGAGCCCAAAGCCCCCGCTAGGGCAACATCGTCCCTTGTATGCCAAGTCACCGGTAACTTCAACACTTTTGACTTCGACGGTCGTGTTATTGTCTTGACTTCAATAGAAAAGGGTGCCCAAACACTAAATGTTGTGTCCGAGTCACTGGTTATGACTTATATGGGTCCCATGACCTAAGGTCTTGTGACCCTCTAGCGCAGCACCTAGGCGCACACTTTGAGACACTTATTATTGTTTATACTTTTTTATATTATTGAACTATTCTAGTATTTTGGACTTTATAAATGTGGATCTTATGTTTGCATATATGAGCCAGTCTATACACTCTTTGCAATCTAGGTTTTAGAGGAGGATTTCTATATAAACTCCTCTACTCCATTATTATTAGTCAAGTTTAGATTAATTAAAACCTTAATTGAGTCATGAGCATCTCCTCTCTTCGGTTGCTAAATATCACCGTCTCCTTCTTATCTTCTTTCTCTCATTTCCTCTCTCTTTCTTTCTCTTTTATTGGCCACATCAAACCAAGCTCTAGCCATCCTTGTTGAGCACCATCAGTCGCCAACTCCTCCATCATGAAAAGAATCTTCTAAAGCCTTTGCCAACTCATGTTCCCAAGGCCGCGAGTCTTCTAGCAATCACAACTGGTTTTCTAAAATGTTTTGAGTCACTTCCTCTGTCACCATTGAGATCATCTAAAAGTCTTCCTGAGCAAGACCAAAGATCCGACGAACACGTTCCAAGTCCAACGTCCAATTCACGAGAAGGATCGCATCATGGCCTTAGGGCATATGATAAAAAAGACCATTAAATATTTAATTGTATATATTTATTCAATTTAAGTATACATAAACATAGGTAAATACATTGATAAAAAAAAATTCCTTGGTTACATCACATTGAAATTGAAGGCAATAGTCTAGAAGATGCCAACTCTATCAAAGGTGTGTGCAAGTGTCCCGAGAGCCGGGGATGGTGATTTTAAACATTCTACTATTACTTCGAAAATTTGCTTCAGCCCTTTGTGACCACTTCTTCTGAGAAATCAATCTAGTTGCTAATAAGGTGGTTTATCTTCAACATCCAATGGAAGCGGATAAATTTGTGACTCATCCAGAACTTCGTGTTCTCGTCCAAAATGATGTTCTTGAATGGTGGTGGTCGTGGTACAGCAGGGTCTAACCTCGTCTAAAATTTATTTTGTTTCAAAAAATATATAAAATAAATTGATAAGATATAGGATAAGATAAACTATTTTTTTTCTTTTTTAGGGTTTGTACATAAAAACAACAAAAGATCTTCTCAAAAAAAAAAAAAACATTAATCGTTCTCTTTCTCCCAAGTTGGCAAGTAGTAGCTGTCGAAGCACAATCCCTAACAGGCCCTATAAACACCCCCTACAAATCACACACAAGGCATTAACGATCTTCGGTTGCGTGGCCCCCCAAGCCCCCAAATCTATAAGAACTCAAACGCCCACTGGAATCTATATAAATAAGATTTTGATTTTTGATATCTTCAGTTTCCCCCTCTTTGCCTTACTTAGATTGTCCCTTATCTAATTTCAAGCACTAGCCCTTCCAATCCTCGCATTATCCGACCCGATTCACTGTTCCTTTCATCCATCTACTCTGTTTTCTGATCTGGGTATCGATTAATCTTCGTTTCTAAACACCAGCCATGGCCGCTTCTGGGACTGCGAGGAAGAGGGAGAGAGAGAACCCCTGCGGGGTTTGCGGCCACTACCATAAGTACGAGGAAGGCGAGGTTTGCGGGATTTGCGGCCACCGTATGCCGGCGGCGTCCGATCGGTCCTCGATCCTAGTCAGTGCTTTTGCGACGGAGATTTTGCCGGATTTTCTCTTCCTTGGGAGCTACGACAATGCTTCTAGGTCTGAACTTCTCAAAACTCAGGGGATTTCTCGGATTCTTAATGTAAGATTGCCCCTTTCCTCTGTGAATGTCTCTTATCTCTACTTTGATCGCAAGGGTTTTGATTTGGGGATTTGATGGTTAATGTTAAGGTTTTGGTTTGTGCCTGTTAATTTTAGGGTTTAATTGATGCTCTTGGTTGCTGATTTTGCGGGTTTGAATGCTTGATCATGCTTCTTGATTGATGGGGAATGAGGAATCGAGTTGAAATCATTGAACCCAATATCAATTTTGTTTGCTTCTTTCCTAGCCGAACTTGATAAACTAAACCTAATTTGATTCTTGAACCAACCAAATTAGAATCAGAATGCAGTCTAATAGTGAATTTAAGGATTTGGGTACTTATTGATGTGGGTTGTTAACATTTGATGCTTGCCCAAGTTGGAACTTTCCCCATCAGCGCTTATGTTTGCGGCGGTTTATATGCTGCTATAATGATTCATGTTTTTTTTGTATTAAAGATTGTGGGCTTGTGGGTTTGCCTGTGCCTGTGTTAGGTTTCATATTTCTACTTGCAAGCTATATTATCAGTGTTACACTCTGTGTTTGGGAAGGGTTTTGAGACGGTTTTTGGGGCAGGAAATTGTATTCGAGTTGATTAAATGATGTCCCTTGATAAGAAAGTTTGGAAGCTAATAAGTAGATTGGAATTCATCTATGCATAAATGAAGATGTAATTAGAGTATGAAAATCTTACACCTAGAATACAGCACATGGTTAAGGGATTGATCTTTAGGTTATACGGAGTATAGTCTAGAATTTGGCTAATGCGTTAGCTTGTGATCAACAACGTGGACCACTGCAAGGGATAAAATGTGTGATCTAGTTTATGTATCTTACTCTTATAGATATATACCTGTAAGTTCTTTTGGTTGATGTTAAGCTCTGTTACATGAAGGAATTATAGTACCCTTTTCAATTTGCTTTCCTTTCCTTTAAAACTTCTCTTTCTCCACTCGAAAGTGTTAGAGCCACTTGGGAAACCTTAACCTTGTCAATTTCAACTCTTTATAAAAAGAGAAAAAACATACCATTTTCATGAAGAGATATTCATTTGAGTTAACACACCTGAAATGGAGAAAAATCTTGCATGGCTGATCATTCACTGTAAAGAATTCCTTAAAGCATATGAATTTCAGTTTTATGTTACTGTGTAGTTTTTTTTGGCATTTTGACCTCTATTTGAAAACTAGCTTGACAATTTGACATGGTATGCTGTTTGTATTTTTTGAACTCCAGACTGTTCCATCATGTACAAATCTATACAAAAACTCCTTCACTTACTTGTCTCTTAATGATGACAAGAGCTATCCATTTGATGACGCTGTACAATTTCTAGGTATTTCAATCACTTCCTCCATTTGCAGATTCGTATTTTTTAGATTGTGTACATATTTGTTGTTCTTTTTTTTTGTGTGCAATTATTAAGAAAATTAAAACAAAAATTACCATTTTGGCAGAACAATCTGAAAGGGAAAGGGCTCGTGTGCTCGTGCATTGTATGACTGGAAAGAACAGGTGGTTACTCTCTTTAGTATTGATTTTGTTTTTTTGTTTCTGTTTCATGGCCAAAATATTCTCAATTGTCTCAACTCATTTGAGTTGCATTTTTTTTTGTGCTAGCAATGGAAAATTAATTTCTCCCAAGTAATCTCCAAAATAATCAGCTGCTTTAGTTACAAACTGTGCTGAGCATACATAACTAATGTTTAGTTCCTAATGTAGCTTTTGTGTCACAACCATAATTGTCTATTTTAATATACCCCGTGTTTGGTAAATAGATAGTTTTTAAATTTATGCAACTTTTCAACCTTTTCCATAGTTGGACTGTGTCTGATAGAGCAATCGGTCTGACTAAGCTACCAACCTGTCTACCTCGCACATTTCTATAAAGCGTCTCAACTCTCCATGTCCATCCAGCGTACAGACAATTTGGAAATTTTTAACGGCCTTCTAGTGATTAACAAAAAATAGTGGTTCTCTTGTTCAGCAACCTTTTAAGGCCTAAATTTAATCTATTCAAGTTAGCAGTCCCCAAATACAAATGCCTAGATTTTGATTTTAAAGACTGGAATGGTTACTATTTATGGCGGATCATTGATCCCATCCGTCCGTCTCTCCTGCATCTGTGTTCTATCAACCCTAGACATCCTTATTTTTTCTGACCAATATTTGTTCAAAACCTAATATCCACCCAGATCTACGCATGGTTAATATTTCAAAGAACCTTAACTGGCCATTAGGAGATGCAGAGGCAAGAAAACATTAAAATACAAAAACAAATGATTTGTAACTGAACATGCCCTTTTTCTAAGGCTTATGGTTCTGTCAATCTGGGCTGATTGCTATCCACATTGCAAACCTGCTTGTCTCGATTAATCTTCATGCAGTTTCTATATTACATGAACTCATCCGGCTATCCTAGATTAACTGTTGTAAGTGCTGCAATCTATTTTGATACTTGTGCCTTCCATTCATCATAATCAACTATTGCTTAATGCAGATCACCCGCCATTGTAATTGCGTACTTGATGAAATCCAAGCGGTGGAGGCTTGCACAGAGTTATCAATGGGTTAAAGAGCGTAGACCATCTGTCGATATACAACAAGGTACTGTTTCCTCTTTCGCATTCTGTCATCAATCTTTTCAAAATTATGCATATTTTGCTCCATTTCGCACCTTGGTCTTAACAAGGTTTTCCGTTTTACAATTCTTCAGAGGTCTACCAACTCCTCCTAGAGTACGAGCAAAATATATTCGGTTCAACAGACAGTAGCTCCACACCGACTCTGAACTTTCCGTCCTCGAGTACTCCAGCCTTGAGCTTCGGCTTTCCAAAGGCTGAAGGGATCCCTGCTCCTACTTTCAGCACGGGAACAGGTACGTCTATCTTTGACTGCTCTTCATCAAGCATCCCTCCAAACGAATTCACATTTGGAGCCAGCCAAACTGCTGAGACCTCATCTGTGAACCCGAATGCTGGCGATTTACCAATGGATAGCACCTAGGATATGCCATCCCCAGACAGTTAGAGCACGAATTCGTGGTCCTTGTAGTAGTTTTCTTTCAACCAGCGTGTTCGCTTAGGCATTGAATTTGCTGTAGAGTGTGGGGTTTGATTTTAAGGTTCTAAACCGTCTGAGTCTGGTGTTTTTTTGCTCTCTCCTTACGGAGATAATTCATTGATACATTCTTCTCGTGTTTTGTGGCTAAATGGTATTCTTGGTTCAGTTTGTGCTGTCCTTTGCTATCAATACTACCCAACCCGAAAAGTGTTCGCCCTGTACTCTTATATACACTTGTTTACAGTTCATCGAACTTGAGATGTGCCTCGTCTAGAGGACACCTTCATCGCCCTACGTTGCTTAGAGGCTAGAGCTCAACAAATGAAACAAAGTTCACATCTTTTCATTTATACACAACCCAGATTGCAATTTGCAGCTAAAAAGTAAGATCAGTTTTGACTTGCAAGTAATTAACAACCAACACTTGCTTCACAATGCAAACATTCATAACAAGATTGAGTTTTGTGGCCTTCAAATAATACAATGTAATACAAAGTGGGATTTAAGAAGTTGACATCAATTCATGGGTTCGATTGTTGCCTTCTGTGCCGGGGAATAGTCATGCCTGGTAACACAATTTACACCCAAATCATCACCCACATGAACGAACGGTTCAATTTATCAAAAATGATCGGAACTCGAAAGAAACCTAAAATCCGAAACAAACCTGACTAGAGTTAGACCTAGATCCGAAAACGAAACGAAATTAGATTATTTGTGCTCATTTGATTTTTTACTAATAACCCGACCCATGACTCGACCTGCCAAGCTCAATATCAATTTCAGCCGGAGTTCCATTTCCGGTTGTATCTTCGAAAACTATCAAGGTTTTTTGCTAGCACAAATTCAGACCCATTTGCCCAACAAACAAACGTACTACTATATGTGTAACTTACTTGAGTTTGCGCGCCAACTGGTAAGACGAAGTTGCGACCATTGCGACACTTACGCTGAACAAATTCACGTTCTTCTGCATTGGCATACACTCAACACACATGTAAAGCCGGAAAAAGATCAATGTACATTGCATTATCGACTAAGATAAGATCGGTTTCGAATGCTGTAGCTATTAACCAAGGGTGGACACTCGAAAATTCCTTTGGGCAAGGAGATTGTCGAGAGTGTTTCACAAAGGAAGCTATCCTTTGCACAAATTTGAAATCGTTTATCGGGCTAAATTCATTCAATTTAGAGACAGTTTTCGAATCCGGTTCTTAACTATAAACCGGTTAACCGAAAGTGAGCGGAAGAAGTACATGGAAGCTTACCGGTGTGATAACGGTGCTCCACCTCGCATAAATGGATTGACACACAACGATCGCTACTCCAAACATTTGATCACACATATATGTTACATCCATATATGATAGAACACTAATAATACGAGAAATAACTCACTGACTTTATATACAAGACTTGTATAGTTCTATATTTTCTTTAATCTTTTCAAATCTCAACATACTCACAAGGTTGTCTACCCTAGCTAGTTGACACTAGAACAATGAGTCTAACATCTCATTCTCTTTCTAGCTAGTTCAGGATCAAGACTCAGACCGTTTAATTGACTTGTATAATTGCTCCAGATATATCATATTAAAACATTTGTGCGTTAATAGCCCAACACATAAGCACGGTGAGATTTCATCCTAAAACCAATTGACAACTTTTAATTGACACTTAGATATAGAGTCCAACATAAAAGTCTAGTGAGGTTGCAACAAAAAAAAATCAACTGATCCATGCTCCTTAATCCTTATATATGTCTTCACATATCAACAATTTGACACACATATATATATTACATATAAACCATACCAGAATGCATAGCATACGAGACTTGTTCAGGCGGCTTGTCGAAGTCGGCGATGCTTGCTCCGGTGAGACACCATTTAAATGCTGGTGCCCAGAAAAATACTGCATAAAACAACGCCATTCATTTGCTTCTCGGTTTCAACTAACGTTTAGATTGTCGAAATTGATTTCATATATAAACGGATCGAAAAGCGGATCATACATACTTGTTTTAGGGCCAGTTGAGTGATTCCAAAAAGCTTGAAACTTGGAGTTGGAGGATGCCATGGCCGCCTGCGAGATTTTCTCTTTCTTTCCCCTTGAGGTTGAGAGGATTAACTCTCGATTTACTTCGAATGTAGTTGTTGGTTGATGTATTTGTTGGAGATGGTAGGTTTTTTTTTTTGAGTCGATAGTGAGTGATAAAGATGTTCATAGACATGATTGTGTTGTTTTTGAGTATTTTTTTTTTCAATTCGCCCACCAAAAAAAAGGGTTTATTTTCAATTCGAATCTAAACACTTGTTAGGTTTAACCTCTTGGAAATTAAATAGCCAAAGTTAAGGTAGGTTGTAAAACTCTTCCTATACGTTAAAGGCCAATATGGCATAACAAATAGGAAGTTAAATAGCCAAAGGTAAGCTAGTCAAGTTTGTCCTAACTCCTATGGATAGATAGTTAAATATTGAAAAAATTTGGTGAAATATCCATTTCCAAAATGTAATTAGGTAAATGTCCATTTTTGTTTGATAATTAAGTAAGTGTCCATAATAATTTGATAATACCAAAATACCCCTGTTTTAATTTTTCCCTTTTAACCCACCCCTTTCCCCCATTTTCTTCAGATCTATCGCTTCATCTCCTTTCTCTCTTCACCAATTGATAGTTTGTCAATTCCAGTCCACCGGATCTATCAATTCCGAAGGAGTGCGCCTGGAGGAGAGCGATCTTCGGCATCATGAACGTGATGTTGTTGAAATCGGCGACGAGGTGGCTCTGATTGACGCATCTGGGGCACGGATTGAACCCTAGGCTAACATTGAAGAGTAGATCCTGGTCGACGATCGTCGGAACCCTAGCAGAATATAGTTCGGAGTTCAGGCTCCGGAGTGAACCGGTGAAATTATTGGCGATCTAGATGGCGTTGTGCGGGGGAGGCGCGGTCAATACCGTGGTCAGCGGGTGAGTGCCGCCGACGGAGGCGAGGGAGGAGTAGCGGACGAAGGCGGTGACGGTGACATTGTCGACGGGAATCGGGGCATCCAAGAAGGGGGAAACTGCGACGAGGTACTTCCCGACGGGGCGGTCTACGGAGAGGATAACATTGGTGGTTTGGTCGGGGGCAATGACGATTGTGCTTGTGCTGAATGGCTTTGTTAGTGGTCACAGATAAAGGTAAAATTTGCTTGTTGTTGGATCTCTTTAATTAGTAGCATTAAGCTCATGTTCATCTTTTAGAAGCAATCATATTTCTTTAATTTTTCTCATACAGAGAGCTTTCATGGGGCTCTAAGTCACTGACTTTGATAGTGTTTCCTTAATTTTCAGGTGGAAAGTATATTGCTGAGCGAGAAATAGATACTTTGTTAATTCAACCTGGTGACACATTGAAGGTTCTCCCTGGGGCAAAGATTCCAGCGGATGGTGTGGTGGTTAAGGGTTCAAGTTATGTTAATGAGAGTATGGTAACCGGTGACAATATTTTGTAGTTAGTGATAGTATGTAGTTAGTGAAAATTGGTGTTGACAATATTTTGTAGTAGGTGACAAAAAGTTGGTGATAATGTTCTATAGTTGATGACAATGTTCTGTCATTGGTGACAAAAAGTTAATGACAATGTTTTGTAGTTGGTGACAATGGTCGGTGATATTGTTTCAATATTTTGTAGTTTATGACAATAGGTTTGTGAAAATCATTTGGTGACAGTGTTATATTGTTGGTGATAATAGGTTGATGACAATGTTTTGTCGTCGGTGACACTAGATTGGTTATAATTGGTTGGTGAAAAATAGGGTGGTGACACTGTTTTGTATTTGGTGATTATAGGTTGGTGACATTTTTTGTAGTTAGGGACAATAGGTTGGTGACAGTGTTTTGAAGTCAGTGAAAATAGGTGGTAATGATGTTTTATAGTTGGTGACAAAAGGTTGGTGCCTTGGTGGTAGTGTACATTAAATTTTCATATCTAGGGTTTTAGTTTGGTGACAAAAGTGAGTTAATATTAGGTGACAAAGGTGATGATATTAGTACTGTACACACATTGGTGGTTTGGTCGGGGGCAATGACGTAGTTGTTGACAATAGTTTGGTGACAATATTTTGCAGTTGGTGATAGTATGTAGTTAGTGAAAATTAGTGGTGACAATATTTTATAGTAGTTGACAAAAAAGTTGGTGACAATGGTATGTAATTGATGACAATAGGTTGGTGACAGTATTTACTAGTACGAGAAAAAAAAATTATGTTAAATGTTACTAGAAAAAAAAATGTCACCAAAAAAGTCAGTTGTCACCAAAATAACTGTCACCAAATGCTGGTGTTGACCGAAATGGTCAATGTTGACCATTCAATGTTAAAATTAAAAATGGTCAAGGGGAAGGAGGAAGGGTTAGGGATTGAAAGGAGGGGTATTTTTGGAAAAAAATGGACATTTACTTAAATATTTATATATTTTATTTGCTTCGGGTTGTAATTGTTAATGAATAGCAAGTTAAATATTTATATTAGAATTGCGTAATACCTTTGGCATAAATGCTACCGCTAAAATGGCTAAAATGTTATTTGACAATCTGGTTTGTCTATTGTGTGTCCTAAAGATATAAGATAAGGATATTTTATTAAAAAGGAAAATTCTAAAAGAAAATTGGTGACCTCTAAAATCTAATTGGTTAAACCGGGTGGTGAATGTATCTAGGAGAAATATTTTTCAATTTCACTTTTCTTATTGGTCGGTAGTATCAAATGTTTACATAATCTTATATTTATATATGTATATAACTAAATTGACTAATATATTGACATGTGCTAACTCAATAATTAATAAGAATATTTAATTCAAATGTCAAAATAAATATAAATATAAAAAATCAATGATTGTTGAAATGAAACAAAATCTCATGCATTCAAGGCACAGTGTTACGCTAGTAGTTTTCTAAAAAGAACGACATAAACAAAGCCGGTATCATTTGTGAAATTCCGAGAATATACCAATTTCGATTTTAAAAAAATATTGATTGAAGCCCTGAAAAAATATTCTAATTCAGGGCACAAAATGTGAAATTCCGAGAAATCTCAGTCGAGTCATATGAAAATGAAAGTCGGTTCGAGTTTATTTTATTTTTGATTACAAGGTCAGAATTACCCTTCTAATACAAAAGTTTAAGTCAATGTATAGAGCCGGGGTTCTCCATCCCGTATTGGTTTTACCATATTATTTAATGTAAAACTCTACCCACAATTCCAACAGAATCCCAACACAAGCGACGAATGCCAAGGTTGTTTATCCCTTCTGAGTTAATCTAACTAATGTGGTTTACTATCTAACATACGAGTTTCGGAGGGTTATTTGCGAGGCAATTTACTAGCATGGTGATGATAAACAAAGTTGCTACCAAAATTCTTCGTGTACGAATCACTTACATCCATTCCTTTCATTCATTGGGAGTCCTCCAATAAGTAAGTAAAGCTTTTATTTTCTGATCAATTCGTTTCATGATAGAAAGAGATAAAGAGTACAACAATGGAGCTAAGAAGATCGGTATGCTGTCATTGCTGTCTTATAAAGCATACCTATCTCTCCTAATTATTCAACTACCATCAACCAACTAAACAAGCGAGAATAGATACGAGCCACACACATTGCGCGCGTATTAACTACATACATTGTCAACTAACTACCCTTTGAATCGATCAATGCCAGAGTTGCTAGTGTTAGATTGGCAATTAAGGCGAATTGTGATTCATTCTGCAATTGCTTCCTCCTGTGGTGCCTGTGAATAATCATGCCTTTTTGACACAAAATTGGATGCCCAAATCAGCAAAAATCAATGACTCGATTTCTTATATGATGGAGAGATCGGTTGAGTGAGCGACTTACTTGAGCTTGCGAACTAACTGGTAAGATCCGGTTAGAGCAGTTGCAGCATTTACACTAAGCAAAATCGGGTTCTTCTGCATTCACATTTTCATAATCCACACCACATAAGTCCAGTCAGGCACCATCAAAACAGTTAATAGTACAGTGAAACTGTTTGATCGATATCGTTATCAGTTGATATATGAAAGTAACAATGTTCAAGAAACTATGCAAAGAAGCTTAGTTACCGGTTTTATTATGATGCTGTACCTCGTCCAAATTGATCCGCTGACAACAAGTGCTGCAACATTTATCAAAGTCCGACTCAGACCAGTGACAGAACAATTTCGACCAGAAATGGATAAAGGTAAATGCAATAAAGAACCAACGAGATCAAGTGATGATGCAATTGGATGTAAATCACAGACCTCCTTGGATGGAGTAGGAGAGCTGTTCAGGGGGTTTCTGGAAGTCAGCAATGTTTGCTATGATCAAGCCCCACTTGAAAACAGGAGCCCAGAAAAATACTGCAATTAAAAAAAAGAGGGGGAGTAAAATTGATCACATCAATCAATCAATTGACATCAAGAAACCCAAATTGAACTGAAATTGAAGCGATAATGAAGAAGAGTTACTGGTTTTGGGGCCGGCTGGGTTGTTCCAGAGGGATTTAAGCTTGGAGGCTGCCATGGCCGCCGGTGAGAGCTTAACCTATTTCCCACAATTTGGGGGTGTCAAATGAATCTCTTTCCTTACAGATTACTTTCACCTCCCGTGAAATAAAATCCAATTTATTTATATATATATATGGATGGGGTCATTCTAAAATCTAAATTCATGTATTAGGTGTGGAAATTGGGTTTCCCTTGTTTAATTGGTGGATATGGATGGACTTTAGATTCATCGTATTCAAGTAGTATCAACTCACAATTTCATCAGGTGTAAGTTTGTAACTATCAAATATATCAATTATGTAAAGCATGTTTAACAGATTCCCTGGAAAAAAAATCTCCAAAACAAAAAAATTATATATTATATATTTTAAATTCTTATTGCCCCAATTTCAACGACTTTTTAAAGGTATTTCTTTCCTATGTTTTGACTTTTGAAGGCATATGATAGAAAGAATGATTTTTATTTTTCCCCTCATTCTCAATTTTAGAGAATATAATGAGAAAGTTGTTGAACTATTCCAAAAAATCAAGATGAAAGAATAGATTTTTAACTACTAATTATTATGTTATTGATTATTTTTTTTAAAAAAAATGAGATAAATATTTGAGAGGCGTTATATTGAACCATTATCTTTTTTTTTATTAAGTAAAAATTCGAGTTCGGACAAATCTAAAGGTCGAAAGGCTAATAAGTCGGCAGACGACAGCCCGTCAAACCTACAACATAAATACAGAAAATATCCAAAAAATCAGACAACACAAACAACGAAAGATAAATCACAAAAGACCTAAAACTGACCCGATATCTTTTTTTTTTTATTAGGTAATAATTTGGGTGAGGAGGCTCACCCAAGAGCATCCTTACTAACGCCCTAACTTAATTTCTTCCCCATTTTTATTTTTTAAAAAATATTTTATAATTTTGTAAAATAATTGTTTCAAAAGACTCAAAGTTTGGAATCAAATGGCAAATGTAGTTTAATGGTAAATGAGGTGTAAGGGTCGTAGATGAATGTTAAATTTGACACGCATCATCCACGTCCACGCAACATTGATATGAGGGACATGTTACCCCTTCTAACATCGAGAAAATAGTCAATATCAAAATCCCAATGTTCGGGATCGAGGATCGTATTTATTGAAAAACAAGCCGCAATGAATGGTTTTCGACTTCGGCTGCACTAGATAAGATTATAGGCCATCAAAGAAACCTAGAGAGTGACATTGCATGGATATGGAAACTGGAATGTCTACCAAAAGTCAAGAACTTTATGTGGAAACTTGTCATGAACGGTACCCCAACGAAAAAAAGACTAGCTGAAAAAGGAGTTGTTGTCCCCATGACATGCATTTTTTGTAACAACTTGACTGAAGACTCAGAACACTGTAGCCACGCACTTCAGACGATAAAAAAAAGTTGGCGATAGAATTGGACAAATCATACAAACAATAACCAAAGTAGATCGAACAATAACACAAATCACAAACGACATATTCTCCAAGCTCAACAAGCGATAAAAAACTTCTTTAGCTACTATGTGGTGGGGATTATGGACAATCAGGAACAAGATTATTTTCAGCAACGACAACTACGCAGACATCAGGAAACAAGAATCATATCTACGACAACTACTTCAACAACTAGAAGACTCCAAAACATTATTCTGGGAAGACATGGACACTACAATGATTCAACAACAACTGATACCCAGACGCAAGAAAAATATGAGATGGTCGAAACCAGCAGTCAACCACTTCAAGATCAATTTTGACGGTTCTAGACTCTCCTCAGGATTGGCCTCAACTGGGTTTGTTATTCGCGATCACACTAGGTTGGTTGTGTCGTCTAGCTATTCGCTTTGTGGATCCGTCTCTCCGCTGATGGCCGAAACCTTGGCGCTCCACTCGGCGCTTGTGGCTGCTAGAGATTTGGGCTTGCGATGTATTGAGGTCGAGGGTGATAATCTCACTATTATCAAGACAATTACTGGTGTCTGGCACTGCCCTTGGGAGGTTGAGATGATTGTCACGGACATCCAGCTTCTCCTACAGCAATTTGATTGGGCATCTTGTTCTCATGTCTTCCGTGAAATCAACCGAGTTGCAGACAAGGTCGCTCATCTCACACACTTCATGGATCATGGAGCTCTCGCATTTCATCCGGAGTTCCTATCCCTCGTCCGGCAGGACGCCATTGGGAGATGTGTCAGCAGGATCTGACGGCTTCCAAAATCTTACCTTGTATCAAAAAAAAATATGAGGGACATGTTACATATGAGTAAATACCGGATTAGTCTTTAGTTTTTATATATGGTTATAAAAAAAAATTAAAATTTACCTTTTCATATAAAAGTTTTAAGTAATTGTTCACATCCACTCTAACAAAGATATAACGATAATGGGAAAATGGATCAACAATATAAAACTTTATAGGAGAAGATGGAAAAAAGTGCAATGCGAGGAACAAGAAGATGACCAAATCACTACTAGACCAAACCTCCGACAAAGGAAAACAAACAATAAGAAATTGGTAAAATGGAAAAAACCGGTCGCATGTTGTGTCAAGGTTAACTTTGATGGCGCTAAGGTCGGATCGGGGCTTGTAGCTTCTGGATTCATTATTGGTGATAGCCTTGGGATAGTTCTTTCGTGTGGTGCCTGCCCTTGCGATTCGGTTTCTGCGGAACTTGCGAAGTGCATTGGTCTTCTGATGGGACTCCATGAAGCATCTATGATGGGATTCTCTTGCCTCGAGGTGGAGGGCGACTGCTTGTTTTTTATTAACGTCATGAAAGAAACTTGGCAGTGTCCTTGGGAGTTAGAGATGGTGGTTTCGAATGCTATTGACTGCTGTCATGCTTTCAAAAACATCATCTTCTCCCACACATTTCGAGTAGGGAATCAAGTGGCTAATAGACTTGCGCATATCGGTCTATCCTTTTCGTTCGTCGCATATCATGCTCCTGCTGAGATGGGAGATGTCGTCCGTCAGGATGCGCTTGGACGATGGTTCAACCGCGGTTAACCACTCCAAATCCTTTTCTTGTATGAAAAAAAATTAAAATATTCAACCAGGTTACATGAAGAGCAAATAATGAGTCACATGGTATTTCATGTTTATAGTTATTAGAGGTTGTGGTCCACCTTTAAACATAAAAAATTGTATAAGAATTTCATCTTTACTTATCTATCTATCTATCTATACAATAAAGTAAGCTTTTTTAGTCATTTATTGTCCATTCATTTAATCATTATTATAATATATTTTTTAAGTTTTCGTTCCTTTCCAATTTATAAAAACCCTTCTTCTACCATAATTTTTAAAGAAGTGTTCATCAAGTATAAATTTTTATATTTATCAAATTAAATAAAATCAAAATTTTAGCTTGAATAAAGTTATTAAAAAATTAAAAAAAAACTTATTAGAATAATCGATTGAGTAAATTGGAGAAGAAAATTAAAAGAATAAAATAATTTAAAAACTAAAAGAATAAAATAAAATTATTTATATTTTGAATAAAATAAGGAGAAAATTTAAAAAAAAACAAAATTTTAGTAAAAAAATAATAAGAATAAATATTATATAGTTACATAGTAAATAGATAAAGATAGATTAAATTAATTTATTCAAGAAAATAAGATAACAATGGATTAAATATAATAATTATATTTATATATATACAGCAAAAAATTAAAATTATAAAATAAATATGTTTTGAAGCTCACTTTCTCATGACTACTAATTAAATAAACTTGCTTTTAAAATAAATCATTAAAAATTGAAAATTTTAAAGTTAACTCATACGTAGCATAGGATATTAGTAGACCTGTCAAAATATAACCCGACCCGAAAACCCGACTCGAACGCCCGGTAAAATTTGGGCCAGAACCTGAAAATTCTGACCCGAAAATTTTTCGGGTCATCTGGGTTTCGACCCGGTAACCCGATTGACCCGGTAAATTTGACCCGACTTACCCGATTAACCCGATTGATTTATAATTATATATGATTCATTTTCTTTTATGGAGATTCCAATTTATTTACATTTTATACTGTAATTACAATCACTTGATGTTTCATTTTCAAATCAACTTTTATATTTATTTGTATTGTGTAATACTCCCTCCAATCTATAGTATTTGATTTTTGATTTTTTCATCACATTTTTTAAGAAGAAGAAACTCTAAAAAATAATAAAATATTAAAATAATTCTATGCTTATTACTAATTGCATGAAATTATTTTTAAAAAATTATTTAAAATTTTGATATTTTATATATTTTTAAATTTTATTAAAAATTACAAGAAATAATACAAATTAAATTTTTATCAGATATAGTATATAATTTTAAGCACTAAAACTTATGAACCACGTCTTTAATTTTAGCATTTTAAAATTATCGCAAAATTACCAAATCATGATTTTTTTAATTTAAAAAAGAAAATTTTGACAAACCCGAAATCGACCCGATTTGACCCGAAATCCGGTCAAACCCGAATTCAAATCGACCCGGATTTACCCGGAACCCGTTTTACCCGAAACCCAAAATGACCCGACCCGAACCCGACTCAAATGACCCGATTGACAGGTCTAGATATTAGGATCGTTCACTATTAAGCTACTATTTTTTTCCTTTTTATTTTAAATGTGGGACATTAACTCCCAAATCCATCTCAAGAGATATGGTCAATTAAGAGTCTTGTTTTTTTAAAAAATTTTGTTAAGATTTGATTTTAGTAATTGAAAAAAATAAAATAAATTAACCTTAAATTTAGGAAAACAATTACGAAAGGAAAAATTTTAAACTTATATCATGTTATTGTATATTTGAAAATAATTTTTAAAAATTATTTATAATTATAAAATTACAAAATAAATCATACATAAATTGGGTTATCTTTTAAAAAAGTCCCATAATTATTTAATATTCTCTCCAGTCTAAAATACGCAGTATAAGACATTAGAGTTTTTGCAAGCATTTTAATTAGTTAAAAACTATATCAAATATTTAACTTTTTATTAATTTTTGTTATATAACAATAAGTATTGAATTGTGTAAGAAAAAAATTGATATGTTATATAGTTTTAAATCTTTGAAATACATGTCAAAAACTCCAATTCCTTATATTTTACATTGAATGGAATATTTAAAAGAAAAATATTTTAACATTTGAATATCAGTTTATTCTTATATTTGGGTAAATTTATTTTGTGATTATAGTAATTTAATAAAAAAAAATTAATCATATACATTTTATTATATTTCTTTTTTTGGTCTGAAATGAATTATACATGATTTTCTAAATAAAAACATAGTTTATCACTAATTTGACTTTTTCAAATAAGTTGGCTGTACAATTTTGAATTCAGAATCCCTACTTTACTGGAAGTGGCCAAAGCCCAACTCGACAAACTTTGGGTCAATTACATACTCCCTCCGTTTCTTTTTAATGATTTTTTCAAGTCATACACGTAGTTTTAGAACGATTAAAACTATATTAAATATTAACATTTTAATAGTATTTTTTAAATAATATTATACTTATCATATGAGATTATCGAAAAAAATATTTTAAAAAATTATTATTTTATATAGTTTTTCACACCTTAAAAAACGTGCCTGAATAGTAAAAAGTCAATTAAAAGGAAACGGAGGTAGTATATAATTATAAATCATATTATTGTATCACGACCGGAATTTTTGGTTTGGAAATTTTAATTGGGGTCTATTGACTTTTGTTTTTTATATATATATATTTTTGGTAAACCCTTTTATTTTATTTAAGTGTGTTGTTTTTATTTAATTTAGACATGTAGTCGGAAGAGTGTTGTTGGGCCGGGCCGTGTGTCTGATGGGCCGTTTTTTCTTCTTTTTTTTTTCTTTTTTCTTTTTTGAGGCATAAGAAACTCTTACACAAAAGATGGTGGCACTTAAAGTACCATAGCCTTATTTTTAAATTAAAAAATAAAAATAAATGTAAGAGTTGAGGTGAGAATCAAAACAATCATTATAAGTGGGTACCATTAGATGATATTCACTCTTACACAATATCATTAGGTTTTACCCAATGAATCATAACATGTGGGGACCACTTTTTTTTTTTCTACACCCACGTAGATTTAAAAATAAAATGAAATATATGTTAAGATACTTTTGTGAATATCATGGTTGTGCATTCAAGTATCTTAAAATGACGTGGAAAGAGAAAAATGTAAGATATGATACTTGAATTGAGTACCATGGATAAAGATGCTCTAAACTATTGACAAAATACGGAAGACCATGCAGGTTTCTGTCAGATCCAAGTACCGAGGTCGTTTATCTAATCCAATGAGTTCCTTCATGAAGATCGACCGATTTCCATGAGCTTCTTCATAAAGCTCGACCAATTCCGTTGAGCTCCTTCATGAAGGCATGAAGCTCAGGTGATTATAACGAGCTCCTCTGTGATGAAGAAAATGGAGGTGTAATGTCAACTTAATCATGGTTCTAAGACTTTGGGGGTTTTGGAAAGACTAAATCTAGATTAAGGGTTGATTATGGTTTATATACATATACATACATACTATACTCTCCTATATACTACTACCTCCGTTTCACAATATATGTCATTATGATTTTTGACACGTTTTTTAAGGAGTGAAAAACTCTATAAATATTATTTTTTAATCAAATTTTTTATATAATTGGATACTTAATACTAAAAAATATCAAATTATATAAAAAAATTTAATTAAAAAAATAATATTTTACAGAGTTTTTCGTTCTTCAAAAAGCGTGCCGAAAACTAAAAGGACATCTATTGTGAAACGGATGGTGTATATATTATACATTAAAATTGCAAGTTAACACTTGTGATCATGTATAATATATAACATATAGTTGAAGAGTTAAGTGTGTTTATATAATTATATGTCTGATTTCAGACATATGAGTTACAGGCCTAAAAGCCCAAACTCAGAAGCCCAACTCACTTCTCAGCTAACTTCCTTGTCTTAAGCTAAACACTGTGTTTGAGCTTAATTAAGCTCGTCTATATAAGCTGAGAAGGTCCTATGGTTTCCTCACTTTTGGCTGGCTACTTACAAGTAACCCAAATCAGAGCAAGAAGAGAGAGAATAGAGCGACATCTAGGGTTTCTAAGGCAATTCGTCTTCTTCCTGGCATTTCAACTCAAATCTAAGGCGAATCTCTTCCAGAGACCTTAGACGTGACTTCGAAGATCGTCACAAGGGTTGTGTGGTTCCTTCGTTTGACAGCGGTTGTCTTCTTTGACGACCTCTGACTTCGATCTGGTCTCCGTAACTAGATCCAGGGAGTTTATTCGACGTTTTACCATATATTTCTCCTTTGTTTCTTGCTTGTTCTCTTGTGGCTAGCTCCTTTGTGTATAAGTCGTTTGAGTCCTAGATCTTGGTTGTACTTCACCAAACCCTGTAAACCTATTTCGATCTAGTGGATTGAGCTCGAGTCTCATCTTTTCAGGCTCCGTAGAAAAAAAAATATTTAAAAAGTTTGAAATTATTTAAAAATTTTGAAAGAAATTTACATTTTATATAGTTTTTTATACATTACATTAAAAAAACATGCTAAATAGTCAAACGATCTAAATTATAAGAGGGAGGGAGTATGTTTTTAAAGAAAATATTTCACTTCTTTTAAAATGTCATCAATTTTTGCAACTTTTTCAAAAACCTTACTATTTTTGTAATACCCACCATATATTTTAATCAATTAAAACATTTTAAAATATCGCAATAACACACAATAAATACAAATTATTACATTCCACTACTTATTCAATTTATAAGAACATCCAGTGTTGATCAAAATCTAATACAAATACATATAAACATTTTAGATCATAGTCAATTTCCGGAGTTTTGAATTTTTAGTAATTTGAAGCAAAATTGAACGATTTTGATATTGATTGTAGTATTAATTAGGGGTGGGCATGGGACGGGACGGAACGGGATTGGGGTAATCCCGTGTCCCGTCCCGCGTATTATTTGCGGGACGAGATTGGATTTTTTTTTTCAAATTCCGCCGGGTCTTATCCCTCACGGGACGGGACGGGACGAGATTTGTCCCTCATAAAAAAAGATTAAATTACAATCTAAAATAACAGTAAGTTTTTTTTTTAAAAAAATTAACTTCATCATGCAAATTAAATTCATGCATGCATAATATTGTAAATGTAAATGTTAATTATGCATTGTGATCTAGACCACAACTGTGTGGATCTGTTAGTTGATCACCTAATTTTGTAGAAGGAAAAGATAGAAGATGAATGATAGAGAGGAAGATATAACATTACAGAGAAGGGAAGAAGAGATCAAAAGAGAATGAGAGGTAAAATGGGCTTTACATTCAACATGCCCATACTGTAAATGTAAATGTTAATTAGCAGTAAGTCTTACTATTTTTTAAAAGGTCATTAGGCCAACATTATTATTTCTTATACGGACTATATTTTTAATGTTTTTATTATTATTCTAAATTTTAAATTTTGGGTTTAAATAGATGTTAAGGTATAATGTAAATATATTCTTATATATTTTTTATTAAATTTAATTAAATATATAAAATATATATAATTATATATATATGCGGGACAGGACGAGATTTGCTGGATTCGAACTCTCCGTCCCGCGTAATTTTTACGGGACGGGATTGAATTTTTTTTTTTCTAAATCTCACCGGGATCAGGACGGGATACAGGATAGGACGGGATTTGCGGGATTTGTGCCTACCCCTAGTATTAATTGATGGAAAATGGATGGATGGATGTGGCTTTATTTGCACTTTATTTGAACTGATGGAATGTGTGATTTAGAGATCGGATGTATTTTTTTATTAGGTAAAATGTCAAGCGGACCAAGCCTACCCGATAGCATCCTTTTGGATGAGGTCCTATAGACCTGGATCATTGAAAATCTCTTGCCCCCTTGACAAAGCGGCTAAGGTGTGCAACCTTATTAGTCACTTTATTGCCATCTTGGGGCACATGAGAGAAAGGTATGTTTTCAACTCCTTGAAGGAGCAATTTAATATCGGACATGAGAAGTTCGATCTCCCATGGATAACAAGAATTATCTCACAGGTGTTTGGTTATTATCAGAGAGTCCCTTTTAATTTGGAGATCGAATGTATGCATGTGATTTGTATAATTGAGTCATTTTCAATTTTTTGTTTATCAAACATTTTTTTGGCTATTGCACTTGACTCTGTGTATGTATCTATGTAATACGACCAAAAATAATTCTAAATTTAGTTTCCATATAAATTCACAAGATAACCACATTACAAAACTTTAGAGGTTTGAAATATCAATTGGCTACATTTAGAGCCATTCAACATCTATCTAAAAGAATAAGTTCAACATTTTTTTAGCCTTCGAGTATAGCCCCCTCCTATGTTTTATTGCCCTTTTTTTCAATATGGTGATCATATCCAAAGATCTAGATGGTAATAACAAATTAAATGGCCTATATCATCAACAATTCGATACTTGTTAAAGCCATATAAATCGAGCAAAACTAAACCTATATAAAGGCAACATAAACTACTTTCTAATGTCCCAAAACGACCAACTTAGGGGTCAAATCATCATCATCGTCATCCATACTCTCAAACATAATATTGTCAAAACGTTCATCATCAAAGTCAGTCGTAAATATAGGACGCTTGAATGAGACCATTGTCTTGTGCTTCATCGGTGTTGCAACATCATCAGCCTTTGGCTTCGTCTCTGTAGCATCCACAACCTTGATCAAAACCGAGAGAACCATGGCCACAGTGAGGCCGAAAGCTATCACTTTCCTTGTCGATATAGGCATCCTTTAATATTGTTTTTCTCGTGGTCGAAGATAATTACTAGCTAGTTAATTCCTTTGAAGGATTTTTTTTTAATAATTATTTTGGATTTGGATTGGAGTTTGGAGGGGTTATTAATTGGTAGATTTCAATCTTTTGGTTGGCCGAGATCGAAGAGGCATTGTATAGATTTGAGGAAGGATAAGAGTTTGTGGGTAGGAGATTTTCTTGGTTGATATATATGAGGTTGAAATTAATCAATGTGGCTCAATATAACTCATTAATTCCCAAAAATAGTACGGTTATTAATTTATCATGTTTTTGCACCTTTCTAAATAAGTCAAATTCATGTCTATAATTGGGCTCGGAAAGACAAAAATTCCAACGTCCTATTTTAAACTTGTAGCCGTTGTAGGAGGTCATCATATGTTTATTAACCAAATTGGTGATCACTTGTAGCCGTTGTAGGAGTTGTAGCAATCCAAATCAACTTCAAATTTCATGTACACAAATATGTGATATTTTGTATGTTTTTCTAATTTATATAATTAGGATATAGATTAAGAGATCAAATTGATAAATATTTTTCAATTTTAATCTTTTTAGTCATTTTAAAGATTTGTCCGGCCTCTAATTTATAGATTTAAATTTATATAATCGACTTGGTTTCTTAACCTATGTCATTAGGGCAAATATTAAAAATTCGTATTTTGTACGTGTTTATTTTAATTTGCAAGGTTTACTTTTATATTGTTTTATTTCTAGGTTAAAATATTATCTCATATATAATTTTGAGAATTTGTTAGTCAATCACGATAAAAACACATGTCGTGCAATGTTTTATGCTTCTCACTATTTTTCCATACAAGCGACCCCCTGATTTTCATCTCACATAAAGGGTTCAACGCTTGTTGAATTTGAATCGCTTGAAGGTCCAAGTCCACCATATTCGTCGTTCAGCTATTGAAATTGCGGATAGCTCGACAAACTGGTCTATGAGTCTTTCAAATTCATATGTTGAACACTATTTGTTGGGGTTTGTGGGTAGAGTCCCACAATGAAAAATTGGTAAAAATAAAACCAAAATATAAGGGAAGATGAAACCCCTACCCAATGACTTAAACTTTTGTGTTAAAATAGTGAATGCCAACCTTATAACCAAAAACAAAATAAACCCAACATGATTATTAATACCATATTATATTCGAGGGCTTCTCTCCGATGTCATTAGCTTTGAACATTTGCATTAATTATTTATAATAAGGCCACTATGCCACCTTTTAGATTAAAAAAAAAAAACTATTTTCCCATACAAAAATATAACATCCTGTTAATGCTTCAAACCCTGCTCGAAATGGCGTATAATAAATTCCGTGAAGGGTTGGAAAACAATATATATTTATATAATAATAATGCTCCTCGAATCGTCCTCTTTTGGTTGGAGGAGTTCCGTTCACATTTCCGACGGTGGTTCGATCTTCTCTCTTTGACCCGTATTTGCCTCGTCTTCTGGCTTCTGGTCGGTGCTTTGGTGTGGCTGCATTTGCTTTGTGTTGGGTTGTAGTATCGGGCGTCCTGATTGATCGATGACGGATCGTGGTGGTGTATGCGGTCTTCGAAGATCCTTCATTTAGGTGGAGACAACGTCGGTGATCCACACTTCCTCAGGAGATGCCCTTTCCGGCTGGGGTACTATCAGAGTCTTTGCACTCTCCCTGGTTCTTGGCAATCGTGGCGCATCTTGGTTCTCGATTGACTTCTCTGCTGGTTGACGTCTTGTATGGGTTGATTGGGGTTTTCTTCCTCCCTGATGTTTTGTGTTATTGTGTCCTATTTGTATTGACGGTTTTCCGTCTGCCGACTTGTTCGGCCATCGAGTTTCAGGTATGGCTGAACTCGAATTTTTACCTAATAAAAAAATATTGTGTCATTTTAATTCGAGAAAGATCTCTCTTGACTTATTAATTTAACTATTTTTAAAATAAATTTATGGGATTCAAATATTATTATTTAAAACTACTACTATATTGTATTTATGTAAGAGAAAATGAGAGAGAATAGGACACAAACAACTTAGAGTGGACCTGCCGATGGATATGTGAAAGTGAATGGTTATGCACCCACTTTTGTATCCGTTTAATGCACGATGGGGACAAGAGTGAGATTACATGAAATTATTCTGTAATTTTTATGGGTGAATTTAGAGTAATTTAAATCGTAAAAAAAACAATTAATGGTTAAATCTACCTTTCTATGTAAAATTCTTTGGATTGTATAAAAATGGGAACATAAGGGTTATTGGCAAGATGTGAAAATGACTATTGACAAAATCATTTTCACAAATTTGAACACAAGTTCTTCTCATTCTACAAAATAATTATAAATCTGCTCGGAGAAAAAATAAAAACCCTAAAACATACCGTCTATCCTCAAATCTCCATTACTCGACCAAGTTAAACGAGACTCACCACAACCTAAATCTAACCCATTGTGGAAGATTTATGAGAGATTTTAACAAATCAATCACCTTAAAATTAAGTAAGAAGTTTTCATTTACAATTGATTTTTATAGGGTTTTTTATATGAAATTGTATGTTTTGGGGTTTGAGATTAGAATTGAAATTGATGAAATGGGTAGTTATACGTGAATTGTTGTTAATTGTTGTTGATTTGTGTGCTGTTGGTGTTGAATTATGAGTAGAAATTGAAACTAAAAAGCTAAGAAAGAAATTGCTTATGTGATTTGGGTTTTTTTTCGATTTGGGGCTGTTGTGGGGTTATTGTCGGGGCTTAAGGCTCGAGAATAGATGGTGAGGTGATAGCTTGGGCTCGGCTCTGTTGACGGAGGTAAGATAGTAGGCTCGACGGGAATGGTCGAGGTTATGAGGTGCCCTCGTCAGTTATAGCCGAGGCACAAGCGTCCAGGATCCTGTTTGTGTTAGTGCATAGATGGAACGAGGGAAGCAAGGAGCATCGACATGATTTACCAAGCACGTGTAGGAGCCTCGACAAATACTCCCGAGGTTTCGCAGTCACCTCGGCTCCTCCAGATGAGGCTCATGCATGCTCTTAGGCAAATTTATAAATATTTTCGAAAATAGGGAAAGATCGACTTGTCATGCAATTTCATGTCAACAGTCTTGTCAATAGCTAACCCTTTTGCAATATTGCTTATAGCCTCTCTCAAACGAGAGTTGTTTCGGGTTTAAATCATAAAAAACCAAATTTTGTGTTAAAAGGGTGGATCCCACTCTTATGACAAAAAATAAAATAAAATCAAATACGACTCCTATTTTCATATGAAATGACCGGAAATTTCTCTTTTTTTATTAGATAAGAATTCGAGTGATTAATAAAATAAAAACACTATAATCTATTAAAATAAAACTAGTCCCATGCCCGCGCCATGGCGCTTTTTAGAAAAAATCATATTTATACTTGTATAACCCGATAATAGTAGATAGAAAACACTTGTAGTGTACTTGTTATTCATGCTTGATGAGCTTAAAGGATCCCTTATGATCGACAAGTCCAAAGTTGGAGATGATAACGGTAGAAAACTCGTGTAATCGACCGGCAAACCTCCAACACAAGTTTCCTTGAACAATGGCTTCAATCCGAGTTCCCTGTAAAAAAAATTATTGTTAGAGATAAATGTAAATAATTCGAAGAAATGTAAATGAATGAAGATGGGGAGAGATTGTAAAATACATTCTCAGCGATAAGAACCAATTCTAGTGGCAATTTTGTATGAGGGTATTCGAAGATGTCCTTGCATACATTCGAATCATCCGCACTTTGATGATGGAGGAGGCAGAAATCACATCGAGCATGGTGTATTGTTCTGACATTGTGGAGGTAAGAGTAGATTGACTCGATGTTGTGATGATGTGGTCCACACGGGTGGATATATATATAGATATATAGAATGCTAAGTAATAGCGCAATTCAATATACCTTCCAACGATTGATAATGGTGTTTGGGAGAAGATTGTTTCCAAGTTTAACTCCAAAGATATCCATCCAATATATCAAATATATTAAAATAAAAGGAAAGTGGATAATCATTGTGTACAATATAGCCAATCTATCCAATATATCCATCCCCACTTAGCTCTGTCCAATATATATATTTGATATATAAACATCTATAATTAGTAGGTACACAATTGATTAATATATATATATATATGTGTGTGTGTGTGTGGATATTACGTAGCATAGGGTAAATGTATTCAAAGTTATCCGTATTCATTTGTTTCATTTGCATCGATATAATTTGTTCGGATTACTGAGTGTCCGAGTTATATGAATATATCAAAAATAGGTTATATGAATATATCAAATAAATATTGAAAAAAAAGTTATTTCTAAAATGTAAATTTAAAAATATATATAAAATAGATGTTGAATCAAGACATATATAATATAGAAGATACGATATAAAATGAGGGAAAGGAAGGTATCTATATATCACGTTCATAAATTATAAAATTAAAAATCTATAGAAAATAGATAGTGGAATATAGATAGTTGACAAAAATAGGTTATATGGAAAAAAAAAGTTATTTGTAAATGAAAAATAAAATTATATATATATAAAATAGATGTTTTCAAAAATGTCGGCGCGCGAGGATGCGACACGTGGCACAAAAGCTTTGGTTTTAATTAATATATAGATTAAAGTGATTAATATACCTTCAATTTTTAAGCATTCATATATATCATTTTATTCAGATGTGGGATTAAGACGATTATATATCAAAATAAAGTTATCGATCGACAAGGAGAATACACTTAAATAATTCATCAAAGGAGAGGAACGACATGTTCATGTCCCCCTAGGCCCCTCCCTAGCTACGAACATGTCCCCCTAGGCCCCTCCCTAGCTATGTCTCTGGTAGTGAAGGAAACCTTGTATGGCACTATGGTGCAAATCGTTTGTCAAATTTCATGAAGAAACTAAGCTACAAGATGATGACTCGATGAATACCTTCTTCAAGAAAGATTTTAAGCACTCAAAATTATACTCTTTTCAATCAATTATAACTGTGGTTTTAGTTATGATATGTTTATCTAAACTTGTTCATATTGATTAGTTTCTTGCTTAAATTCTCGATTGATTATACTTATAAAGATATAAGTTAGAAAAAACAAAAAAAAAATGGAGAAGTGAAACAAGTAAAATAAAGGAAAAATAACCAAAAATAATATGAACTATCAACGGTGAACCAAAAATAATACGAACTTTAAAAATTATAAATTTATATACAAACTATATCCAACTAAGCCAATATTGTTATAATACTTAAAATTTGCAAAAGGAAAATTTATCTGGACTAAAAATATAATTAATAATAAAGTTGGGTAAAAAATTGAAAATTTAAAGGGGAAAATCATTGTTCATCGTCTTTCCCACTTCACCCTCCATTTTTCTTCCAGATCTGTCGCAGTGGCGCCTCCTCCATCTTCTCTTGTCACCGGTGACTCGAATATGTCGTCGGCGCCCTTAAACTTTCTTCTTCGTCCCTTCCCGGCTGAACCCAAAACCGCTAATCCCAACCTCCTTTATGGGTTTCCACCTCCGTCTCGGCAGTTGAAGACCACCTCCATCGATCCTCCTCGGCGCCGCCGTTCAGAATCCGAAGCTTGCCAAAAGTCTCCCTCTTGAGGGAGCCCCAACCCCCGGGTTGGGTTTTCACCCCACCACAGTTCGCACCCTTTGGCTCATCCATGGCTACAATAGCTCAATTTCTTTGGGGCTTTTGCTATTCCATGGACGAGGTTCTAAAATCCGTCCTTCGTTCTTAACAATTCGTTCATCTATGCCTCGAATTTTAGATCTAGGGTTTGCTATTCCCGTTTGTCTGGCCGGGTTTGCAATTCTTTGTTACCCCCTCCACCATCAACCTCTTAATCGGCTTCGATAGTTCGATTGCTTCCAGATCCATCCTCACGTTGTCAATTACTGTTCTCGCCCACCACTGGTACATTACGAGGAAATGTGAAGATTGATTTCAATTAATTTTTCAATTTTTTGCCCAACTTTTATTTTAATTATATTTTGAGTCTACATTAATTTTTAGTTTGTAAATTTTAGACATTATATCAATATTGGTTTAATTTAGTATAGTTTGTATATAAATTTATAATTTTAAAAGTTTTTGTTATTTTTGGTTCACCGTTAATAGTGTTGTTTTTTCTAAATTAAATAAAGGCGGACAAGACAGGGAGGAGCGAAAGGGAGACGTCACGGTGGGAATTAAAAAGAGCACCTACATAACGGTTACTAGTTGGCCAACAAAAGGGAGCCACCAAATTAATGAACTCCTCTTCTCTATCCGAATCATATTCATACGTACATTATACATGGGCCATATTTTATTCAAGGCCGCCCATTTACTCTTTTGGGTTGCTCCATTTGACTCTTAACCCTTAAAAGTTAAAACACACACTCTCTCTCTACTAAAACATTCTTGTAGATGATAATTTAGTTTTAAACCAGATTGAAAGTTAGCGGTAGGAGTTAAGTGTCCCAAGTAGGTCAATCGATCCGTTATAAAGTTTATCTCTCTACAAAGATGCGAAATGAGAACATTACTAAATTTAAGTCTATTCGGGAGTTTAACATAAATAAATACTTTTTTATTTTTAAAAGGAAGAGATCAAGTTAAACAAATGGGAAAAGATTTTTTTTTTATCTCTATGGAGAGAATACCCTGGATCATTAGGAAGATGGGCTAAAAAACTGTACAAATCGTCTATCTTATGACCTAAGAGCATATGTACGTTAAGAATCCATATTGGAAAATTATTTCTCTAAATAACATAGGCGAACCCTAAAATCTATTTTAAAAATGGATAAACTGGGTATATTTAGGAGAAATATTTTCCAAATCGAAATTATTATCTTATACCCTAGAGGCATCTATATATTATATATTATATATACTAAAACTGATGCATAGCGTCCTACGTGGCGCGATGTGGTTGGTCATAGGGAAAAAAATCCTATGTGGCGTGTTGTGGTTGATTCTAGAAAAAAAATAATAAAATAACATGTTATCATTGTTTATAGAAAGTTATATAAGTCATAATCTATCTATCTATCTATATTTTTATCTTACCAAAAAAATCTATATATATTTTTATTTAATTGGCAAAAACATAAATAGAAAATATTTCATAGTCATATTTACCAAAAATATTAATAGATAAATATATAGTATTTGATAAGTGCTATTTTATTTATATATAGATTATTAATAGATAAATGTGAATTCTATATATATATTTTGAGAGAATCTAAATAAAAAATATTTAGATTTTTTATATAATCTGTCGAACTAATTATATATATATATATATTAATTAATTAATGTATTTCCCCTATATGGGACGGGACCTACACTAGTATATAAATAAACATAAAAATGGGTCAAAATGATTTCTCATGCGAGACGGGAATGGGGGCAGAATATATTCTTTGATAATACTTCGACTAAAAGAGTTGAATATATATTAATTCATCTAACTTTTAATACTAATCTCAATCCAGTCAACAACAACAAAATCGGTTGATAATTGATATGGGCAATTTTGTGACTAAATCTAGTTAAATAAACTTTGTTGCTTAAATGTGAAGTAGTTTTTACTTTTGGTGAACCTTAATGTGAGTTGGTAGTTGTTTCTCTTTTTTCTTTTGTTTACAAAACAAACAATTTACTCTTTGTATGGCACAGGATTAAGAGAGAAATTCTCCAACTATAGTAGTACATGTTAATTTATAGGGTAAAACATTGATTGTTTTTAGTATATTTAATCATAGTCAAGCCTTACCAGTTTAACTGATAAGTAAGACGCTTAAGAGATAAACTAACTTCAGCTTCTTTTTTATTAGCTAAAATTTCGGGTGGAAGATTTATCCGAGAGCAACCTTATGGATGAGGTCCTAAAGACCTATGTCCTGACAGAGCGGAAAATGTGTGCAACCTTATCAACCACTCTATTGCCATCACAAGATATATGAGAGAAAGACACATCTCTCATTCTCGACAAAAGGGTTTTAATGTCTGACATAGTCATTTCGATTTCCCAAGGGCATGTGGTTTCTTCTTATCTGTGTAGTTAAAATTGTATAGGAATATTATTATCTTGTAATTATCTAATTAGTTTCTGCAATATCTTTAACAATCATTCTATTATAACTATTAATTAATAGGTGTTTTCACCTAAGATAATGCAAGCAATTCTCAAATCCTAATATGGTAATCAAAGCTTGATTAAGCTTTAATAATGCTATCAAACTGAACCCTATGAATATTTGGATCTCCATCATTGAGATCGAATTTAATTTTGAATTAGAGCAGCCATTGAAGGAAAGAAATGAACTGAGAGATGATGGAGAATCGCTATCAAACGTACATCTCTCAGTTCATTCCTTCCTTCAATGACTGCTCCAATTCAGAATCAAATCCGATCTCAATGATGGAGAGCCAAATAGGCCCTTCATCCTCGTCTACTTTAATAACGCTATCAACAACTAACCCTATGAATTATGTTTCATGGAAAGCTCAAGTCAAATCAACTCTCTTTGGGTATGATTTATTCAAATTGGTGGATGGAACCCATCCTAAACTCAAACCCACCATTCGCATCAATAATGCTGATGCCCCCAACCCGGCGCATCCAAGCCCCCAACACTACTCAGCTCGGATGCGCCAAGGTCAACTGCTCTTCGAAAACCTGGTCGAGACACTACTCGGAGCCCTGCTCTTCGGAGCTCTTGGATGGTGTAGCCCCTTTGGTTACATCTGCGGAGACTAGTCAAAAAGCTTGGAAGATTCGAAGACACGTATGTTAATCCTTCCAATGGGGCATATTAACCTTCTCAAGGAAAAGCTCAAGACGATGAAGAAAGGGACTCAATCTGTCTTCGAGTTCATGCAACGGGTCAAGATGTGTGCTGATCTTCTGGCCTCCTTGGGAAACAAACAGGACGATGAGTATATTACTGATTGTGTATATAGTTTAACATGTGTTTATTTTTCAAATGTTTATAACTTTTCACTCAAATATTGAATTAAAACATATATTATACTAAAATGAAACTATCAGTGAAGAAAATACATATACAGATGACTTGTTAGAGGGAAGGAGATAGAGAATATACTTAAATTCACTTTATTACTTCTTATAAATGTGAACGAAACGACCTAATCAATATGTTTCCTTTTTTGATGGAACACTAAATAGCTAGATGGGTTAGAGGCAAATTAATTTGCACTATATTTTTCCATTCTTTTAAAAATGTGTCCAATTTTATAAGGACCTGTAATTGTTAAAGAGTAAAAATGTATATACACATTAGGACTACCAATAACTTTTGGACCGAAAAAAAAAAGGTCTAATAACTTTTGGATCTAGTCCCTCACTTGCTAAATTAAGGTTTGTGCTTTGCGCAAAGTACACACTAGCTAACTAGGAAACCAAAAGGTACAAATATGAAGGACACCCTTACATTATACACTCAAATTTCGGTTGATATGTTTATAGCCGGTTGCAATCAAGAAAAATCTATATCCATGGATAAAAAAACAAAAAAAAAATATATCCCTCCATTATAAATAAAAAAAGGGGTTATTTTTTAAAATAAGGTAAAAATACTTTTTAGAGTATACCTTGTAATTTAACCAAATTACTACCCTATTCACCCCTATTTCACTCCTTTCTCATCCACCATTTTCGCGTCCACTCTCCTACTCCCACCTAAAGAAAAAAAACCCTCAAATAAAAAATCATCCAAATCCACTCATTTTCGTTGAAGTAAGGTCACTCAAATCGAAGATCTAACGAAAATATATAAGACATGTATATTAACTTTTTTTCATTAAAATTTCAGGTAGTTTCGACATTTTCTTAGGTTTTGAGTGATTTGAGTTGAAAATGCGATTAATTGTTTCAAAAGTTGTTAAAAGTGGTGTAATCTTGTGCATTTGTACGTGCTCATAACAAAAGTATATAACCGTCTTTGGACTAACTGATTTCGGTGACGAATGTAGTAGATGAACTTGTGGTCATTGCAACCAAGGAAGGTGTTGGTCACACCGCTTGGACTAAAGCTTATATCTTGTCTGTATTAGTCACAATTAACGATCAACACTGCTGGTCCCAATGACTATTGGTCAAAGTGGTCGTTGGGACCATAGTTAGTGCGACTAGTGGCCGTGTTTGATCATTGCAACCATCATTGCGACTATGCTTGAGCTAAACAGCAAAAAGAACTTACGCTAAACGTAATTCGTGTAGAAAAAATCTTTATCATATTTAGAAAGTTTAAGTTGAAGTCCTAAAAAAGAAAAATAAAAACCTTGTAAAAGAGTATTTTATCCAAATAAATATCATTAATTAATTAACTTTGGAAAATATATAGACACCATTGCTAGCTTTCAAAGTGTATATATAAAGGGTGTTGTTAGATACACCGCAAATCCTTTTCTTTAATTGCACGTCCAATTCAACGTGCAAGCTTTTTTAATTAATTAGCACTATTTTCTAATTAATTAACTCATCTCAACCTTACACGTTGAAAAGGACGTGCAAAATTTGTGGTGTATTTATCCAGACCGATATATAAAACATAAGTGGTCCAACAAAGTTTGAAATCATCTAAATGTTTACCAAAAGATCAAGTAAAAAAATAAAACATCACCCATAGTAAAAATTGGTGACTAGCTATTGTTTACATATGCCACCCCAAAATAAATGAGTCCCAACAAACTAACCATCAATGCAAAACACTATATAAGGCAAAAACCCTCAAACTCTCACACCCACTTCCAAAACACCCAACAAACAAAAATAAAACTCAAGCTGCACATCAATGCTGCCACCACCACTCCTCCTCCTACTAGCCGTGGCCGCCGCCATCGACACGGTGGCCGGAGGCAATGTGCCTGCGGTGATAGTCTTCGGGGACTCGTCGGTGGACACCGGCAACAACAACGTCCTATCCACGGTCCTTAAGAGTAACTTCCAGCCCTACGGCCGGGACTTCTTCAACGGCCGGCCCACCGGGCGGTTCAGCAACGGCAGGGTGCCTCCGGACTTCCTTTCCGAGGCGTTCGGCCTCAAGAAGGCGGTGCCGGCCTACTTGGATCCCGCCTACAATATCTCCGATTTCGCTACCGGAGTTTGCTTTGCCTCTGCTGGGACTGGATATGATAATTCCACCTCTGATGTTCTTGTTAGTATTTTTTTAATCTCTTTATTTAATTATTTTTCCATTTGTTTTTAATTTATATATATATATATAATCTGTCAAAATTGAAGGAAAATTTAATTCAATTCAAATTTAGCAGGCAAAAATTAATACAGTTTGTGTGCATGTGAACTATGGTAACTAAGGCTTTCCAATTGGCATGGCTCTTCTGCATTGTGAATGTTTAATTCATAAATGAATAATGTAATATTTTATTTATATGTTTTTCTTAAAAAATAAATATAAAATGAATACTATAATATTTTATTTAGAGTTTAGAGTTTGGAACCATATTTTATAATTTATAACATATATATGGGTCTAAAGTAGACTATAGTTAAACTTGTATGAAAAAATTACCATCTAAAAGAAGTCAAAGAGAAATAAATTAAAAACAAAAGGAAGTAGAATTTATATGAAAAAGACAATTTATCTTTCATCGAGAGAAAAAAAAACTTTTAGTTGAATTGATGTATGGTCTACAAAGATCTTCTACATACACTTGCAAGTAAAAGAGAAAAAACATAATAGATGCATTAATTTATTGAAGTTGAAAATGGATTTATCATATCATTCACTTGTGAATTGTGATTCATAATTCATGTAGAGACACTAGCTATACAAGTCCAACCGCTCTCATTTATTGCTAACAAACTTTGGTATGGTTTTTGTGATAACAATATGCAGAGTGTGATACCCTTTTGGAGGGAGCTAGACTACTACAAGGAATACCAAGCAAGACTCAAGACCTACCTCGGCGAAGCCAAGGCGAACGCAATCATATCCGAATCAGTCTACCTTTTGAGTTTGGGGACGAATGATTTCTTAGAGAACTATTATAGTACAAATCCAGGTCGGAGATCCCAGATGCCGATAGGAGAGTACCAGGGTTTTCTTGCTAAGATCGCGGGGAGTTTTATCAAGGAGTTGTATGCTCTCGGGGCTCGAAAGATTTCCCTAGGAGGGTTGCCTCCAATGGGTTGCTTGCCATTGGAGAGAACCACCAATTTCTTTGGTGGGGGTGAGTGCATTCAAGAGTACAACAATGTGGCCATGGAGTTCAATGGCAAATTGAGTGGCTTGGTGGTGGAGCTTAACAAGCAACTTCAAGACATCCAAGTGGTTTTCTCAAATCCCTATCCTATTTTGATGGAAATCATTCATAAACCCTCATCTTTTGGTAAGCCTAAGATCCTTTTATATACTAGTTTAGTTATGATTTCTAAGTTTTATAGCTTTATTTTTATTACTCTCCTTGTGGTTCCAATCAACTTTCAACTCCTATCTTAATGATGAGTGATTCAATTACAACCAATTTAAACCCAAAAACATACCCAAGTTATTAGCAATAGCGGATCTGAAGTGGTTAGTTGAGGAGGCAGAAAATTAAACCCTAATTTTTTTCGAAAAAAATTCATTAATATTATGAATGTGTGACTAAAATAAAAACATAAATCGTGTATAATTTATTTTACGGTTTTCAAATATTTTAATATAACATATATACTAATTGGAAGTTTTTGGGTTTAATTATAGTATTAAGTTACGAAGTTTAACAAATGATAATTATGATAGAAATATATCAATTTGGTAAATGATGTGAAAAATAATTTATATCACTTTAGTCTTCAAACAATTATATTTTTTTTTCGGATTTGAGTTTATAATATATCAAATCGAAGCTATTGACAATATATATATATATATATAGGGTTGCGCTCCGGTGAAAACCAAAATTGCGGTAAAAACCTGTGAGGACCGGCTTTTTAGCCCGTTTCACTAGCTTTATAGCTCGGTTTTGAATAGAACTGATCTATAAAGTCACATATTTTAACCCGGTTCTGAATAAAACCGAGCTATAAAGTCACTAATGTAATTTTAAAACATGAGTTTTCAGCACGGTTTTTAGGTTTAATCGAGATATGAAGTCATGTTTTATTTTAAAACTGGAGTTTTTAGCACGGGTTTTAGGTTGAACTGAGTTGTAAAGTCACTGTGTAATTGAGGTTTTTAGCACAGGTTTCAAATAAACCAAGCTATAAAGTAGTCCTCACGGTTTTTACCACAATTTGAGGTTTTCACCGGAGTCAATCCCTATATATATATTAAATTTTATTTTTTTTATTGAGGGACGACTTCCACCCGACCTTGACCCCAAAAAGGATCCGCCTCTGGTTATTATAGATCATGTATTATAGTGTTTTTTTGTTCAAACTTGGCTAGAGTTAGCAAAACTGAACCCAACTAAAAACTAATTCAAACCTAATCTATATTTGTCCTAAACTTTAATTAGAACCCATAACCTAAAAAATTAATGAAAAATTCAATAATATACAATTCAAATATTAATTGAAACGAATAGGTCACGAAATAACTCAAACCTAACACAACCTAAACTCAAAACGAACCCAGTCCGAAAACCAACATACTATAAAATGACCCAACCCAAAACCAACTCGAGTGACCCACCTTACAAGTGTACATATATTAGTGATTCCATGCATCAAGACAATCGATCACTACATCATAACATATGAGCTTCCATAGATGAAGTATATAAATAAAAGAAGATCGAATGAATTGATGGAAGAGATATATATGAATGAATGAATGAATGATGCAGGGTTTCAAGTGGCATCAATGGCATGCTGTGCAACGGGGATGTTCGAGATGGGATACATGTGCAACCGCTACAATCCTTACACCTGCGTCGACGCCACTCGCTACGTCTTCTGGGACTCCTTCCACCCCACCGAGAAGACCAATCAGATCGTCGCCGATCATGTTTTCCACAAAGTTCTTTTCCAATTTCTCTGATTTTTTTACTCTCTTTTTTTTTGTACTTTATTATTAAAAAAAATATTATTGAGGCTTTAGTGCATGGGAACGTCTCCCAATATATATATATATATATATTTAGTTTATGTACCGTGTTTTAATAATTTGTGTTAATGGATCATAAAATATGCATGGATCTTGAATTGATCGAGTCATTTGTAGGATATATATTTTTTTTCGCATTTCATGTGTAATACATACAGAGGCGGAGCTAAAGGGTGCATGGGGGAGAACGTGCCCTCTCCCCCATCCAACAAATTATCTAGGTGTATGCTTCTCGTCGATAGTCGTCGATAGCTTCATTTTGATATATCATACGCCATAATCTGACATTGGAGTAAAAAATTATGAATGTTTGAAAACTATAGGTGTATTAATTACTTTAATTTTGTTTCAATAAACTATAATAATTTAATATTTTACTTTAATTGACATTTACATATTATAATTCATTTCAAAAGCTTCGAAACTATAGGTGTTTATTTATTGCATTTTATATTCTTATTCTGTTAGTTTTTTTTCTTCAGCTATTTTATTTATTTATTTATTTTTAATGGAGAAAAAATAACATAGTTTTATCATAAATTGAAGTCGTGTTATCTTAAAATAACATCATTTATAATTATCATATTTCATAGAGATCGTTATGCTACTTTAATGTAAAACGATACTGTATATATATAATCGTGCCCCATCCCCCGCTAAAAAATTCCTGGCTCCTTCCCTATATATATACAAAATAAAATAATTCAATCTACCAAAAAATAGAGTATGTATATCAAATATGGATATTTATCAAATATCTATCTATTACTAATATTTATGGTAAGTATAGTTATAAAATATCGATTTTTCTATCCTATGCCCTTGGGGCATATGATAAGATGCCCATTTTAGAAAAAATACATCCTTGATTAAATTCCATTAGCCAAATTTTAAATTAGATTCTTAGGGTCGCTTATTTTTGGTAGGATATCTTTCCCCATTTAGGATCTTATCCTATGCCCTAAGGGCATATGATAAAAAAACCGATAAAATATAGATAGATACATTTGTGACTTATGATAACTTTCTATTATGACTACTCGTATCAGAGTTGGTTTTGAAATAAAATATCATTCAATCTTACGGAGTACTGATTTGGACCATCAGACCTCAACATAATCAAAATACCAAAATGATCAAATTTTGCCTAAAATTACCAAAAATATAAACTCTAAAAGTTATACCATATACTGAAGTTGGGTTCGAGCCACCTTCACAAATATTCGAACCCAATTTTAATGGATTAATTTGATCCGATTCGAACTCGATCCAATCCAATATCACTCTCTATCTTAAATCCTAATCCAATGTAGACAGGCAACATAATTTTCTTTGGTATATATGGACCCGGAAAAATTGAAAGGGCCGACGAAGTAGGTGCACCTATACGAATAATAGCGATCGTCAGTCGTCAGTAAATTCTTTACAAGAATGCAACCTTTTTAGGTTAATTAATAATTACTGCTGTACTTTTGCTTTCTTTAATTTGGACCATGCAAAAAAAATAATTGAATTATGAATTAAAATTTGAATTAAATGCATTCACCAACACCCAATGGCCAATGGATGGGCAAATGGTGTGAATTAATGTGAGGCTACGTGCCCATTTACCATTCAGTAGATTTGATGTTACTCAAGTCAACTCATTTATACCCCCACCTTCACCCTACCCCTATCAAAATGTGACCGATTTGAGACATTGTATAGTGATTACTTGCAAGAATCACTATTGCTCTTGAATTCGTTTTTTTTTTTTTGGTTATTTGAAAGATTCTGGTGGTGTCGATTAACAACTCTATTTGAATAATAAATTATACAGTTGATAGATTGGTGAAACTTATTCTTGGTGAAACTTATTCACGATGGAAAATCCTTGCAATTGATAGATCGCAATTAGTCAATTGCATATACATGACAACGATGATGGATTGGTTAATGTCGTTCCTTATGTTGAGGATCACAATGTATGTGCGCGATCCTAATTCTTATGTAGAGTTGGGTTGTTAACGCTTGTCCACGGAAACATTTATGATATATAAAGTAAGGAATTTTAATAAGGTAAAGATGGAAAATGTGAGAATCGGTATTATTGGGTAAATTTCTTTTAGGGTTTTCCAAATTCATAAATTAATATGATTATATTTCTAGCTAGATGGTCAAGTAGTTTATTTAAGTCTATTTATATCAATTATATCTATATGCAATATAACTATTATTTCCTATATAAATTGGAGAGTAGAGGTTGGATCTAAATTGTTAAGAAATAATTATTGTAGCTATCCTTGTACTGAATCCAAAGTAGAGGAATAATTGTCTGTACCAAAAATAATTCTGCATATAAATTATTATTATTAGTATGAGTAATTTTTGTGTGACAAACATGGTTTATTCGTTAAATTAGATCAATTAAGTTATGCAAGACCAATAATTCCTGGCGGCAACTCACCCAAGAAAAAAAAATATTGCCCTACCCATATCTTGAATTAACCCTACAAGTCAAGAAAATTTTTTGTGTAGGGTCTCTACACAAAAATTGTAGAATTATAGTCAAACACCATCAACTTAATTAAAAAAAATTATGATTGTTCTAATTACCTATATATATTTAAGAACATAGGTTAATTAATAAATCTAGTTTTAAAAGTATTTAATAATTAAAATGGATGAAACTAGGACATATCTTTAAAAAGACTAAATAACTAAAATTTATTTGAAGGAAGAAAATTCAAATCATATTTCTTAATTTATGACCTTATGACATATATGTAAAAAAATCATAAAACTATTCCAACCACACAATCAAATTGGTTAGATTGTATGAGTTTCAGGTTTGTCTCAACTCAAATTTTTACTTAAATCAAAAAAAAGTTTGTTAGATTGTAAATTGAAAACATTACGGAGTCATAATATTTTGAAACATTTTAGGATTATGGGTGAATCAAATTTTCAATCAATGGGAAAAGTAGCAATGGATGGGCATTGCCTACACAAGATATATAAATTAATTGCTAGATATCTTTCCCGTATTCTTCTGATTTTTGGTAAATAGAGAGTGTAAAATGCCAGTGAAGATCCCCTAAAACACTCGGTGTAACACTCGGTGTTACACTTAATTATTTATGCTATAAATGCATATTAAAAAATTTATAAAAATTATATTTATATTCTATAGACTTATATTAACATATTTATAAAAATTTATTATGAAAAAATGTTATTAAAAATTATGAATAATTAAAAGATTGATTATTTTGGAAAATATTTTTTTAATCTTACTAAAACCTTTATTTTAATAATAAAAATTTATAAACATGTTAATATAAGTTTATAGAGTATAAATATAATTTTTAAATTTTTTAATGTTAATTTATAACCGAAATAATGAAGTGTAACACCGAGTGTAACTCTCAAAGTGTTATAGGGGATCCAAATTGGTAAAATGCATAATGCATGTTCGCCGTTTTACAAGTTATGCAAAAACAATGAATTTATAGTTATGGTAAGAGGAAAATCCGTCGTCAAGAGTGTAAAATTCATGAGGGTTAAGGCCCCTCTATTCGCACACAAGCTCGATTATTCAATAAATTTCCTAATAATCAATAAGTGATATATCAAAGTTGAAGGTTAGGTGAATTTTCTAATAGAAATTTTACGATGAATTAAAATTGCCGGTAAAATTAGGTTGATGAAGAAGTGAATGGGCAAGAAGAGGATGGGTGTATAGGAAGAATTAGTTGACCATTAATTTATTTCATGTATGTGGCAACAGTACTTTAAGCTTATCAAAAGTTTGATGAACCAATAACAATAACAATAGAAGTTAGCAAGTTATGTGCGGCCACTTAATAAAGGACGCCTATATATTTTTTTCTAGACGGAGATGATATATAAATGGCGCAAACTTGATACTGACGTCTTTAAACTTAACTTTGGTGGTGATAAATCAGTGTCTGGTTCTGCTTCTGCAGGTTTTCTAATAAGAGATGACGATGGTAGATTGATTGCTTGCGATGCCACTAGGTGTGGGTGGGCGTTAACGCTCCAAGTTGAGGTTGTTGGTTTGCAGCTCGGGTTGCTGGAAGCTCAGAGGCTGGGGATCAGAAGAGTTGTTGTGGAGGGAGATTGCCTCGCGATCGTCAATACGATTAACAGTGCTTGGTCAACTCCCTGGGAGATCGAGATTCTTATCTCGGATGCTCTTCGTCTGATTTGCTTGTTTGAGTCGGCCTCCGTGTCTCACATTTTCATGGAAGCGGACAAAGATACTGATCGACTCACTCATTTGACATTCGAGTCCGATTCATCGTCATAGAGTTCTGATCTAGAGTTTCAAACTCTTGTCCACAAGGACGCTCTTGGGTGGTGGTATAATCGTGGTTTACACCCTCAAACTATCGCCTGTATCAAAAAAAAAGAAGGTATTATTAGATTCTATTTATAGAGTTTAAGTAAAATAATAAAAGATTGCACAAGGTCAAATGTTTCCAACAATATGAAGGTAATCCTAAAAATATCATCCTATTAGGATATGGAAAATAATCAAAATATCCTTATTATTTCCTATTACACATGATTTCTTTTTTCCTATTACACGTGCACACAAATGACATGTATTAGCCTTTTTTTTATATATGTATAAACACTGTATTTAGGCATCAAATTAAAGCTGTCCAACGAACTAGATGACCCAAAAATTGAAAGCCCAACTCATTGAAACATATCCATCACTCTCAAAACACCTCCCACCTAACCTCCTTAATATATACCATACTCTATAAGTTATCACCAAATAAAGACTCTCCAATCAACACTTCACCAAGAAACCATATATATGTACAAACACATACATACATGGTGCTATTCCTCTTCCAAGCAGCGCTTCTACTGCGCCTTGGCGCCTTGTGCGGCGGCTCCAAGGTGTCCGCGGTCATCGTCTTCGGAGACTCCTCCGTTGATTCGGGCAACAACAACTGGATACCGACGATTGCAAGGAGCGATTTCCCGCCTTATGGTCAGGACCTTCCGAGCAGGATGCCGACTGGGAGATTCTGTAATGGGAAGCTGGCTCCGGATTTCGCCTCCCAGGCCTTAGGGCTTAAGGAGCTTGTTCCTGCTTACTTGGATCCCGGGTTTGATATCTCCGAATTCGCTACTGGAGTTGATTTCGCCTCTGCTGCCACTGGCTTTGACAATGCAACCTCTGATCTTCTTGTAAGTCCTCCATTTTTTTCGGTACACTCAAATGTCGCGAAGCACGCGAAAACCATGATGGCAGTGCACAGCTAGCACTGGCAGCCTTATCATTTTGAGTATTCAATAGCAAACTGGACCACTCCTTGGAGTTTTTCCCTTATCTTGATCGAACCCGAAATTGAGATCAAATCATAGATTTATATATTGGTTTTGAATTTGATTGTGTTTGCAGTCAGTAATACCACTATGGAGACAAGTGCAGTACTACAAGGAGTACCAAGAGAGATTACGAGCCTATCTAGGCGACAAGGAGGCGACACAAGTCATATCCGAGGCCTTCTACATCATAAGCATCGGAACGAATGACTTCATCGAGAACTACTTCACGTTACCGAACAGAAGATCCGAGTACACAGTCGATAACTACCAGCTTTTCCTACTACAACTCGCCGAGAACTTCCTCCGACAACTCTACAAGCTTGGAGCCCGAAAGATCTCCCTTGGCGGGATCTGTCCTATGGGATGCCTTCCCTTAGAGAGAGCCACCAACTTCGATCATCCGAATTCCTGCCAAGAGAAGTACAACACAGTTGCTAGAAGCTTCAATGACAAGCTACATAACTTGGTCATAAAGCTCAACAAGGACCTTCCCAAGATCAACCTGGTTTTCGCTAACCTCTATGATTTTTTCGTCGAAATCTTGGGCAAACCTCAATCATATGGTAAGTCCTAGCCTCCTAGGTAACCCATATATCGATACGAAAACACAGTACTGATGTTTTCTTCTTTTTTTTTTTATGGTTGAATTCATGGATGAGACAGGATTCGAGGTCGTTGATAGAGGATGCTGCGGAACAGGAGTGTTCGAGGCCGGTATCTTCTGTAACGGGCTAACGGCATTGACATGCCCGGATCCGAACAAGTTTGTGTTCTGGGATTCAATCCACCCTACAGAGAGAACAAATCAGATTATTGTTGATTATTTGATCAAAACTACATGGTCACAGTTCTTTAAATCCCCTTGATGAACACCTAATTTAAAGATTCTGAATTTCTGATTGTAATAACATATAACTTATTGAAAGGGCTTGCACTTGATGTGAAGTTGCCTACGTATCCTCTCGGGGTATGAGGAATCAAAGCCCACGTAGTTCTCTTACCTTTAGGAGGAGCCCCGCTTACCTAAGTCATGTCCATGTCGGATTCTGGAGCAGTAGAAATCGATGTGTTTTCCGACGTTGAAGATGAAGCAATGTTCCTTTGAGTTGCGAATTCCGCCCTCATCCAATCGCAGACGCAAACTTGAGGCTCCAACGACTCGATTTCCATGTCTGATCGCCTTTGGTCTAGAGTGTGTCCGCCTTGACTAAAAGCCGGATCCAACGCTGTAGCTGAGGCGGGAATGGCGAGAATTTGAGCCGCGATCTTCGCTAGCGTCGGAAACTTGTCCGTTCGTCGCCTCCACCAGTCCAAAACATCGAAATCTACACGATCATCAAACTCAAAAGAAGTTGTTATGTAAGTGTCAAGCTCCGAATGTGAGCTCGACGAACACCTCCACTTTTTGGTCCTTTCTCTTAGTAACATGGTTCCTAATGGAAACCGACGATACGAGGATGAGGACGGAGATAATTGAGACGAGGAAGAACCAACATTACCATTAACATTAAAATGAGAATACAAATCGTCAACATGAGATTCAACTCGAAGAATCATTCGACGAATATCACAATCATCATCATCATTCAACTCTAACATACCATAATAGTTCTCTAACAACTGTTGCAAACCGTCATATTTCAATCGAGGATCAAAAACACAAGCGACGAGAAAAATATCAGGAATAATTTTGTAATAATGCAACCATGTCATTTTCATTTGTGCAACAACATCCGCGATTTCTGGAATTTTTGCGCCCTCGTTAAAAACATGTGCAACATTCAAAGCTTCAACACAAAATAAGTGCAAACTTGGTTTAGACACATAACTAAAATTACAAACTGCATCATTTAAAGTCTTAAAAAGTTCAATTACTTTACAACAACGATCCCAAACTTGTTCTAGAAAAGGACTGCAATTTGGGACATGGTGTAATGCAAAATAACAGAACACATTTTTGTACTCAGATTGACAAAGTAATCGATAAGTCGAGTTCAAATAGTAACCGACATGTTTTGGCAAATGTTTTCGGGGCAAATCGTTTTGCTTACAATACATTTTCCACTCTTTTGAAACACTAGGGCGGATCCAAATATATGAACAAACATCTCGGATCGGTTTAGCCAAATCAATCATAACACGCAAACTATCTTGAATACATAAGTTTAAAGCACGATAAGCACATTTGACGATAAAAAAATGGCCTTTGAAATTGGGCTGCCAAATCATTTCCAAATCGCGAATAGAAACGGTTTCAGCGGATGGATTGTCAAATGAAACAGAAAAAATTCTATCGATCAATCTATATTCTTCTAAAACGGTATGCGTAGTTTCCCAAATATCTCGCGCGGTAAGCGGCGAATCAATTTCTCTAAAGGCCAAAAGTCTCTTATGCAATGTGAATTTATCATCAACAAAATGACATGTAACGCTCATGTATAAACTCACATTGTAACAATCACTCCAAATATCACAACAAATCGATACACACATATCGTTTTTACTAAAAAAATTAACCAAAGCATGCTTACGTTTGTTATACGATTTTATGACGAGTCTCTTGATCTCGCGACTAGAAACCATTTTGTAACCAGGGTGAACATGATTCAATATCCAATTGTTAAACACAGGACGTTCAATAAATTCAAATGATAAACCTTCAGCACATATCATTTCGGCTAATTTATACCTACAAGTAGCGTGATTGATTCGAAATAAACTAGTAGGATGAGAAGAAGATACCGCATCGGGTGCTTGCAATGGTTCTCCCTCTCTTTCCAGTTTCTCGGGGTGTCGAATTTGAAGATGTCGCGACAAAATGGCGTAACTCCCTTCGTTTTCCCAATCGTACCTATTGTTGCAATAGTTACAAAAAACATCAAATTTATTATTTTCTTTTAAATTCTCTTTCTTAAAATGTTTCGTAAAAATATCGGATGTAATAACTCTTCCTCCTTGAGTTCCATTGCCTGCCATTATAAAAACTCAATTCAAATAATTAATAAAAGTAAATAATGGAAAAATAATGTAATTCGAATTCAATTAAGCAATTTCTGAGAGAGACTTATGAGAGTAGGAAATTTTAGAGAGAGAGTAGAAAGAGATTGGTGTGAAGTAAAATGGAGGGATATAGAGGTATTAATAGATTTTCAGATTTTTTTTTTTTTTTGAAATTTTAAAAAGGATTTCTAGCCGTTGGACACTTCTCGAAACGGGCAGATCCAACGGCTCTGAACCCGCCGGGTCAGATGCTCCAACCCGGCGGGTCCAACGGCTCCGAACCCGCCGGGTCAGACGCTCCAACCCGGCGGGTCCAACGGCTCCGAACCGCTTGAAAATATTTTGGGCCGGAAAGCCCAAACATCAGTAATTGTGGCCCAATTAGTTTTTTTTTGTTTCCTTTTTTTTCTATACATCACTAAAATTGATCGTCGTCTAAAACGCAAAAACATTAGGGTTGGTTTCTCGGTGATTCACATGGCGAAGAAGAGGAAGCACGTTGAATCAGAAGCTGCGAGCGACGGTGGAGCGCCGGAGAGGCCGAAGAGGACGCTATTAGGATGGAAGGACAAGAAGGCGAAGGAGGAAGACGGAGGAAATGAGCTCTCTAATGGCGGAGGAGGATTCAGGAACAAGGAGAAGGTTCTGATCACTTGCTCTCGCCGGATTAACTTCAGGTACCGACACCTGATGTTGAACTTGGCTACGATGTTTCCTCATTGCAAGAAGGACAGCAAGGTCGAGTCCAAAGCGACCAAAGGCGCCACCTTGAATGAGCTCGTCGAGCTGAGGAGCTGTTCGTCCTGCTTGTTCTTCGAGGTGTTCGATTTCTCATTAGTTCAGCGGGACTAGTATTTGATTCGCTGCGAATTTCTAGTGTTGTGATAATGATAATTAGGCTTTGTTTTGTTTCTCTCTCTCAGTGTAGGAAACACAAAGATCTTTATCTGTGGATGGCAAAGTGTCCAAATGGTCCATCTGTTAAGTTTTTGGTCAATGCAGGTAATCTTAGACTCTCCTGATTTTGATTTTTTATTCCAATTCTTTCTGCTAGATGTTTAGGTGAGAATTTTTTTGTTATTTGCTTGGAAATGGAATGAGTTATGGCTTCCAAAATAGGTCTGATGTCTGATCGATTTTCTTCTTTTATGAAGTTCACACAATGGAAGAACTGAAGCTTACGGGAAATCATTTGAAAGGATCTCGTCCTCTTTTGACTTTCTCATCGAATTTTGATACCGAACCTCACTGGAAGCTCTTGAAAGAGATAATCCTGCAGGTATATTCACTATGTAGATGGCTCTTATGTTGATTTGTGCTCATGTTGTTTGTTCCAGGGATATTATTTGTATTTTGAGATTCTGATATTGTCCCTAGTTATGTACTGTACTTTTAATGTTAGGTGCCTAGTTTTCCAGTATACCAGAAGGATGCGATTTCATACGAACTGTCATGAGTTTGCATTTTCTATTTAGCAACAGACTCATGAGGATTCAAATTGTTTGTTTCTGCAGTAGTAGCTGAAACAAACAATTTGAAAGAGTTATTTATGCATTAGGGTAGTGGTGAGTTGGCGATATATGTTCATGTACATGGAAGTTTTCTACTGATGCAGTTTTATTTGGCTTTCTTCAGATATTTGGAACTCCAAAAGATCATAGGAAATCAAAACCTTATCATGACCACGTGCTTGTTTTCTCTCTTCTTGATGGTCACATATGGTTCAGAAACTATCAGGTTTGTGTTTTATACTACAATGACCGTGCTATTTTCATTTTAGTTGCGTCAGTGCTTTCATGATTGTAAAGGCATTCACGAATATGATCATTTGATATCTGTATATGCTTGGTAGGAGAAAATTATGTACCCCGTAGTAAATAAGGATACAGATTTTAACCTGGATGATAATTATCTTATCTATCATATGCAAATTTGAATGTTACATTCAATGTTGCATAGCTTGTCTTTACACAAAATAGCGCCGTGTCTCTCTTTTAGAAGATTAAAGGAGGATGCCGATCTCTCTAGTAGAGGCAATGTAGATTTATGCAAGACTATCTTCAGTATTCTAGCCCACATTTAGAAGTTGATGTGCTTCCAAATTAGCTATAAAACAATAACAGAAAAACGAACTATCTTCAGTATTCTAACCCACGTGTAGAAGTTGATGTGCTTCCAAATTAACTTAACAGAAAAATGAAACTAAATTAGTATTTTACAAAAACTATGAGCACTGTGCTTCCTGATTATGGTATAACAATAACATGAAAGTCGATAGTATCAGTTTTCATAATTATTTTCCCAGCATTTAGCATTGTGCTTTTTTCCGCTACCATGCATCCCTGTTCTAAGTCTCACTTACATGTATCTTCTGGTTCCATTTGCTATCTTGCGCAGATATCAGTACCTCATAATGAATCAACTAAAGTAGACAGAGGGGGCCTAGATAAAATGACCCTGATTGAGGTTTGAGCCTTATTCTTACTAGTCACTACAAATGATGCCTTGTCATCTAATTCTAAAAGCTTTGATTAAATGAAAATCTTGCCCACACAGGTTGGTCCTAGATTTTGTTTAAATCCAATCAAGATATTTGGTGGCAGCTTTGGCGGTCCAACCTTGTACGAGAACCCATATTATGTCTCACCAAACCAGGTGAGTGTTTAATCTGGGTCTACTTCGCCATTTTTTTCTTCGCTTCGCTTATTTATCATATCCATTAGTGACGGGTCTACTTTCTTATTTATCATATATACCTGCTGGTGTATTGATTTTTGAAAATGTTAATGCTTCCAATTTTAGCCGGGAAAAGGATTATGGTGAAAGGGAAAGCTTTGTTTTATATAGTGTACCGACTGCTTTATATACCAAACTTAAGGTGACTCGTAGTACGGCATTGGTTGATGCTATGTTTTTCATTTTACATTTCTAGATTCGAGCTTTGGAGAAGAAGCAGAAGGCTGGCAAGTATGTGAAGAAGGTGAAAGCCAAAACCAGGAGGAAAATGCATGAGCTGGCAAACCCTATGGAGCGTGACGAGTTCGCAGACATGTGGAAGGAGTAAAGATGTGTCCGGAGTAGTGTAACTTACTTGTGCACACCCTCGAAAATCCATGAGCTAGCAAAGACATACCGCAGAAAAGTGCATTTGGCAATACAGCAACACTAGTGCAACTTGTGTGCGCCCTCCAAAATCCAAATACAATTTTAAGTCTTGAGTGGATGTTTAGTTGTTTACTGAGGAATGAAACAGTTTTGGTCTCCTTTTATAGAAGTGAGAATGAGTTTACTTCCAACCCTTTTCCGTAAGCTTTCAGGGGCTGGTAAATAAGGCTAGAAAAAAAAAAGTAAATCAGCAAGAAAGTACAGGTTGAAAGAAAGCAAAATTCAAATAAGATCATCATTTACCTAGTTCTCCACATACATTGAGTTGCTAACAATCTCTCCCTTTACTCAACAGCCATGAAAACTTTTATTGAGTTTCTAGTAACGTGTTCATGGCACCCTTCGAACCGTTACACACTTGCACATCCTCTAGAAAAATGGGAGTTTCATTTCACCAGAAGCATACAAAATGATATTTCTCTTCAAAGGTGACAGATGGTGTGCTCCTCGCATTGCAGCAGCTCTAAGCACATTCAAGGGGCCAAAATCAACAGAATAAGCCTTCTGAAAACCATCCAGTACAGATGCCATCATGGTGTTCACAGGCCGTCGATCTGCCTCGTACTTCCCTAGACACGATACCTAAGAACAGGACACATTATTCGTTAAGTGAGTGGGTGACAATATACCCTTCAACCAATTCGTATGTAAAGCATCCATCTTGGATGATTAAAAACTGAATATGGATAAAGTTGGATGATATAGTACCTCCCCATAGTCAGCGCCAAGAGCAATGCTTTCTGCAATCACTCTTGCAAGAGCAGATGCATCTCCAAAGCCCAAGTTAACTCCCTGACCGGCTAGAGGATGAACAGTATGTGCAGCATCACCAATGAGAACAACACGATTTGAAGCGTAACTCTTGCTGTGTTGAAGAGACAACGGGAACACCATCCTTTCAGAGATTAACTTTGTGACTTTTGGAGGTACCTCAAAAGGATCATTAGGTGATACTGCAGCTGATAGCAATGAAAAAAGGTCATTGCCACGTACATTAGACTGTGGATGAGGATAACCATAGTCCAAAGCATTGTTCACTGCTTTCACGAAATCATCACTGTTCATAGTTTTGCGATCTGAAGCCTCCTCTGGACTCATAGACCAAACGATATTGCTATAGTTATCTCCCATTGGCAAAAGCGCAATTGGACCATTTGGAAGAAATCGCTGCCAAGCACAACAGTTGTGTTCAGAATGCTCAACCGTGCAAATGAGGGCATTCTGTCGATAGTTCCAGCCAGTGGTGTCAAATCCAGCTAACTGCCTCACACGAGACTTGCCGCCGTCAGCGCCAACCTATCACAACATGCATAAAACAAGCTAATGACTTGACATCTATCCAAACATATAACAGGTCTGCAAATTGTGTTACCATTCTCACTTGACTGAAATCTAAGAGGCTTAGGCAAGGTCAACAAAACCAAAACTTGCAGATTAAAAAGAAATCAATAATCCAAAATTGCAGCAGATGTTACAAAAAGGAAACAAGGCATTACCACTAACTTTGCGGCTAGAGTGCTTCCGTCATCTAGCTCTATTTTTGCTAATTGACTGTGGCTAGACGTGGAAGATTTTGAAGCACTGGAAGGTAAGGTCATCGAAGTCAGTTTAGAGTTGAGCAAAGTCTTCTGGAAAACACTTTCCTGTCAAAAAAAATCCAAGGAAAATATAACATTTGAAAAAATTTACAAGTAAATGCAAGATGCTTGAAGAATTGATTACAAACCAAGTCCTAACCAACCCATTGCCCCCTTTGTCTCCATCACACAACAAAACAGAGAAAGTCCCTCGACAGTTCTCCAAGTTCTCTGGTAATTCCCACTGGTATTAAGGATTTAAGGCAGATAAATAACAAAACAAATACTTGAATATACCAACTACCAGAAATCCTACACCCAGATTTGAACAGGTCCCTGCCAACTACCTAGCCACTTCCCAATTTAAAGGAAAGAGAGCTTTGTTGGCCTTTTTCCCTTTATCCAGTGACACAAGGCTCCAGGTGCTCTAAATTTCTTAGGTAATGCAAATGCTTGACCATTTTTCTCCATAGTTACACTTATTGTCACATTAATTCCTTGAGTTCTTTTACCTAGTCGCTATGAGATAAGATGTCTGATATTTATATAATATTTGCCCTCTTGATGCACATCATGCACTGGCAAAATTTCACTTCTTACTGTTTCCTTCAGAGCAGCCTCCCTGATATTTGCACCAAAAATACCTACTTGGTGTGTCTGCCTACGCCTTAACCCCCTTTCTAAACCTCGCATATATAATTAACTCCTATTGTTCAAATCTAAACTGTTTTAGCCAAAAAGCATGCCGTAATTGCTCCACCTACACTATACCACCATACTTGTGAAATTCTCTCCCGGCCGCTTAAAAGGTACAATTTGTTTGAAAGTTCCCGGTCAGGTTAGCTTAATGATAAATCAGCTATAAGAGCAGAATGCTGAGCATACACCCCTCATGCAAGGGGTTTTCAAAAGTCAAAATCACTTAACTAGATTTGGCTGATTTGGCCAACAACATTCAAGCACATGCACAATTAGAAACATAAATATAGACATGTGTATACATATATCCCTGGGCTTACAAACACTGTTTACCTGTAGGCATGACAATAACGAACTATGCAGCAACTTGTTCTCAACAACACACCTACATAATAGGAACAGAGTTAATATATCAACAGGCAATACAGAGATAAAATTATGTAAGCATTTGAGCCGAGATTTTTAATTGCTCACCCAAGTATTTCTTTATTGGCATCTTTTGCATTGTATCTCGTGTACCCTAGACCAGTATAATCCCAAACCTGCACATATACCATAACTTCATTGTCTCTAACAAACAAAAATCATATTATCAATCATACAAACAGAAAAAAGTACGAAAAGTCATAATTTTGAAGAAATCATAGTAAGAAGGTGACGGTAAGTGATAATGCAATTTATGAGTAAATAATGAAAAAAAAAAATAAGCTTGAAATGTCTCAAATTTATGACCAGTAGCATTTGACATTTTTTTTAGAGTGAAGCAAAGCTGCAAATGTCACATCAGATATCTCAGCAGTAAAGGGGGAGACTACTAAATGCCTGTAATCTAAAGGGAAATAATTCCACGGTTCCTTGATGGAAGTGCACTCTAGAAGTGAAAACACAGCAGAGGACGTTCAACAGAAAGGGGTAAGGGAGTGATTTTAATAAGATTCAACAAGCCTTATAATGGCTTGGGGAAGCAAAAGCCTTTCATCAAATTTCCCATACCTAGATACAAATGATGCTAGTAGTATACTAAAGCTATAACGTCAATATAAATGGATACAGATCATATTAGTAGTAAGCTAAAGTTATAATGCCAATATACATTGTAGGCAATGTAAACATCAAGTTTTTCCATAGTCAAATTATCAAGGGTTTTAACTCCAAGAAGCTCAATTCCAGTTGTGAAACACATGAATAAACATGAAAAGGAGAAAAGGAAACCACCTGCATCTTACTAAAGTATGCATGTCGATGTTGTTCAACAATTCTCCAGGCTCCAACATCTGCAAAATGAAGTCATTTGATGAGCAAAAGTATGTTTATGTCATTTGAACAAGAAGAAGAAAAGCTGTCTTGAATGGATTCTGCTCAATTAAAGCCATGATGAGAGTATGAGACAGACATGCTTAATTTATTTCCCTTGCACAGGAAACTGGAATTTTTAGCTAGCGACACCCGCCAATGGCTATGGAAGAATATTCATAATGATCTAAGAAGATAACGATCAGCAGCGGAGTGATAAAATTGCTAAATACAAATTACAACTACAACAAGAACGGATGAATGATGCAATCAGTAAGCAAGTGAATAGCATCTGAACATAAATGAGGAGCAAACATGCCCTGGGATTGTAAATACCTTTAAGAAGAGCGATAGAAGCTGGTGTGATCGCACTAACCCTCGGGTCAGGGGGCTCATTATCTTTCAAACTTATCCCATTGCGCAAAGCAGGACTTCCATCAATTATTGCAACATTAAGCTTTTGAGTTAGAGGATTGCTAGCTGCAATACAATCACAACAACATTACTTGAGACTGACATCAAGGTGGCATAAAGAAGCTAGCATCGCAACGAATTGTACACAAAGCTTCAGTGAAGATCACAATCACCTAGAGAACAAGCGAGAGCCATGCCAACCATGCCGCCTCCAACAATAGCAACATCATACTGTTGTGGATCATCAATCGAGGCAGTTTTTCCAGCATGATCCTGAATTGGCATTTCCAGAGACAATTAGGGCAATCAAACAAGGTATTTCTTCATCAAGTAAAACTAAACCGTTTTGATTCAACACTCCACCATTTTTCCGATTTCCAAAACCTAGAGCCCCGCAATGATCTAAAACAACCGAATAGCGAACAATTACACATGGAAATTGGAAAATCCCCATTGAATTGAAAAACTCACAGAAGTAGGTGTAGGGCAACTCCCACTCGCCGAAGAAAAACGCCGAATAGACCTCGTTAGGGCTTCTTGCCTACAGAGATTCGAACGGAGCTTGGTCGCACTTAGCCTATACATATTATTAAGCTGCGAAGAAACAGCAATTGTTGATTGAACACTGAAATCAGCTATGAAAATAGCGAAGGAGGATTCAATTTGGGGTTTATCAAATCAAACAACCTAATTCATGAACGGTTGCTCTCAATCTTCAAAAGTTTTCAAAAATTATACTACGAAATAACCATTAAATTATACTCCCTCTGTTGTCATTTTAGCTTATTTCACAAGTTTTAAGGCAATTAAAAAATGTACTAATTTACCCTCAATTATTATCCACCTTTTTTACTTTATCGAAAACTACAACTAACAAACCATCAATCATATCAAGGGTATTTTTGTAAAGTGAATGGCAAAATACCTATAATGACAAGTTTTTTTGAACAAAAATAACACCCTAAAATGACAAGTTTTGCCGAACGGAGGGAGTACAAAATAGCCAATTAAATAATGAAATGAAAAAAATATAAGCGGTTGTTATTCACACCCAAAAAATTACTATATTCACCACAAATTTCGTTTAGCAATTTTTCAACGTAATTGGTGCGCCTCTTATGGCGTAGCTATGCGATTCCAATGGCGCATGGTATTTTTATTTTTTGATACCCTGCCCCTCTTGAGTCACAGCCCTATGGATCAAGAGGCGCAGGGTTTTTTTTTTTAAGATAAAACTACCCTGCTCCTCTTGAGTCACAGGATTGTGAATCAAGAGGCGCAGCATATTAATATTTTTGGAAAATAAATTAGCAACCTTTTTGTAAAAGTAATTATGTGATTTGTAAGTATTTCATATTTTAATTATAAATATATAATTTAAAATATAATGTACAAATGGATAATTATTTTAAAAAAATTTGACCGTATACTTAATAAATTAAGATAAAAAGAATTGCAATACGTAAATTAAAAAGAATTATATATGAAAACATTCAAAGTTTTGTCGAATATATTTAAAAAGAATCATATAGGATAACATTTTAGTTTTATTTAAATGTGCAAATATATTTAATTAGATTAATGTATATTATTAATATATTGGTATCAATTGAGCAATTATAATAAAGAAAATAAAATTTATAGAAATAATAATGTAGGCGCAAGTAATAAAACTATCTATATCTATATTTATCTATATCTATATAAATTCTTAAAACATAAGAGTTTTTGCTTATGTGTCACATCTAGGTTAATCCTCTCATTTTTCCTTTTTCAATTGATTTTTATTTTTTACATAACAAATGGTTTTAATTCAAAATATTAAATTAATATGTAACATATATCTGTGTTAAAATCTATATAATATACTAAAACAGAGGCCACTTGCGCGACCTCGCGGCCACGGAATTTTCTGGATTAAAGCGGGATTATTTTTGCTTGCGTGGCATTTTCTAAATTAAAGTGGTATTATATTTATGGGCCACATCAATTAATAAACAAATATAGTTTGCTAAAAACTTATCTTTCTTAAAATTTTAATGAGAAAATAGTTTTTCCTTTGAAATATTTTAATTTTCAAAAGATGGATAAGGTAACTGCTAGAAGAAAAAAAGGATTTGTACATACCAAGAAAATATTAAATAACTACAAGAAAAAAAAACGGATTTGTTCCAAGAAAATTAAACTTGAAGAGATGATAAATTTTTGTCAAATATATTTATATTAAAACAACCCTATGTAATATGGATTCACTTTATTGATCCCATTTCATGATCCCATATTTCTTAATAAATATAATTAATTAAAAATTTAAAAGTCATCTATATATTAGTTTTAAAAATCTTTAGGGATTAAAATAAAATTTTCACTAAAAGATAAGATTTTTACTTAAATATATAATTTTTTTTATAAAAAATCTCATGAAAAGATTATTACTAACTTTTAGCAACAATAAGAAAAGATCGATCTATATAATAATCATAGTTGATAAATTGGTTGAATCATCATACGCCAGTATATATCGGCAAAATCTATCTCATATAGTAAATATGAATTAATTGTTTAAAAAAAAAAAATATATATATATATATATAAAGAGATCAAATAATTTTATTTGATCTAAAAAAACATATAAAAGAGATCAAATATACTACGAAAAACACTCGTGTTTATACTAAAAAATAACACAACTGAAGATATAAAAATTTATCAAATAATCTATCCAATTATGTTTAAAGATTTCTAACCACCTACATTTTGACTTAGTTTCTCTCCATTAAGGTGAAAATGATGTTAAATTATATGTTATTATCATCTGATTGAGTTTGATATATTTTCTAATAATTTTAGACAAATTTGGTCAAATAAGTTAGATAAAAGATATAAAATTATTAATTGATATGGTTAAAAGTGTTTAGACTACACGAGTAAGCGACATATAAGTGAAGTTAACCTCTTAGTTGTATATTCAATTTCATCTAACGAGATTTTACTTTAATTTATTTTATAATTGATTGAACATTTTATTAAAATATTTCAAGCACAAAATTTAATAAAAAAAATATTTCAAACAAATTAACATAATAAAATATAATTTATTAACAAAACGCGCAAACGCGCGGGTACCAAATACTAATGTCTATATATTATCACAATAGAGTTCATCTTGAATGAACTTATTACACCCTTCTCTTCGGAGTTTGTTCTTATAAGTTTAATTCAAAATATTAAACTAATATTTTATTTAATTGTATAATATTAACTTATTTAATTATTAAGATTTTATTTAATTGAGCCACATGAAAATTATTTCTTAATCATAGATTTAGTGACCAATTGAATTTATAATTCACATATTTATCTAATCTCTTGTTGGATGTTATTCATGACGCGGTTTTGTAAAACAAAAATATTAACATATGTGTGTGTTACAAAATGCTAATAAAAGTTAGGGTAAATTGCAACTAATATCCTAACCTTTAGGCATAGTTGCTTTTAATACCCTAACCTTGTAAAATTTCACAAAATATCCTAACATATACCATTAGTTGCACTAAACACCCTGGATGAGATTCTTAAATTTTAAAAATTACCCACATCATACAAAAATTACAAAAAATCACCCATATTCATAAAATGTTTCAATAAACTCCTAATATATTTTAAAATTTGAAATTAAAAAAATCTCTTACAATTTAAGCCCACCCAACCCACCATCCAAAAATAATTATAACAGGTATATAAAATCTACTCCTTTAAAAATATAATATAATTATTTTAGCATTTACTCATTTAATATTTTAATATAATTACTCAAAATAATTAATTATTTATCTTAAACATAATACTTTTAAAAAAATAAAATAATGAAGATTTTAATAAATAAATGGTATGAGATATGATAACCATTTGTAATAAATAGTTACATAATAAAGATATATTAAAAATAATATGGTAAAATTATTGTTTCTTACCATATTATTTTTAATATAGCTTTATTATATAATTATTTATTGCAAATGGTTATCATATCTTTTACCATTTATTTTTTTAAATCTACTTTATTTTATTTTTGTAAAACTATTATGTTAAAAATTTCTTATAGAATCATTTTTTTAATACCATGAAATTTATGTATGATACATTATAAGATGTTATGTATTAGTTTTAGTATATATAACATAATATTAATAAAAAAGACAATATATATCATATCAAATAATATACAGGGAATATATAGATGCACAAATCGGCATGTATCGAGACAGACTTATATAAATTTATATTTTAATTATAATGTATGTTTTTTAGATAAATAATTAATTATTTTGATTGATTATATTAAAATTTTAAATGAGTAGATGCTAAAGTAATTATTTTAATTATAATGTATGTTTTTAGATAAATAATTAATTATTTTAATTGATTATATTGAAATTTTAAATGAGTAGATGCTAAAGTAATTATATTATATTTTAAAGGAGTATATTATATATATACATATATATTATAATTATTTTTGGATGGTGGGTCAGGTGGGGTTAAATTGTAAGATATTTATTTAATTCTCTTTTTTTTAAATGTATTAGGGGTTCATTGAAAATATTTTATGAATATGGGTGATTTTTTGTAATTTTTGTTTAATGTGGGTTATTTTTTAATTTAAGAAACTCATTTAGGGTGTTAATTGCAACTAATGATATAGGTTAGGATATTTTGTGAAATTTTACAAGGTTAGGGTATTGAAAGCAACTATCCCTAAAGGTTGGGATATTAGTTGCAATTTACCCTAAAAGTTAAGATAAAAATCATAATTTTTTTTACCATTGTATCTTTTAATTCTCAAATAATTTTTTTTTAATCTCATGTAAATTATAATACATAAATATAGATATTTTAAATCACTCAGTAATCATAATATTAGTATCATTGTAACTTTGTTTAAATTTGATGTGTCACAACCAATAGTTATATTCAATGTTTTGAATTAAGCTCAATAATTAGTACATAAATTTGAGTTAAGCCAAACAGTTATGTTAGATTGAATTCAATGTTCCCGAAAAAAGGGAAAAAAACATGATTGGTGGAAAGGAGGGGGAGGAGAGTAGGATAAAGCGGGATTGGTTGAAGTTGCTAAAGTGAAGGAGAATTCGACACCTAAGCAAAGTCTTCTAAATTAAAGTAGTATATAGATATAGATTACATTGCAAGAATTAAATCAATAACGATCAATTTAATATATCTATCCAACGGATTTAGATTGAAATTATTAAAACAGTTCAAAATTAATCATTGTGGGGGTTTATTTTTTAAATAACTTTTTTGGTTGTTTGGGATGACCAAAATAAACAAAAACATGTTAAAAAATAAGCTACAAAATGGAGGTTATTTGAGTGTTTATTCTCTCTATTAGCTTATTTGGTTTGAAAATACCACAATACCCCTAATAACAACCAAATAAACTCCACTTTTTACAAATAAATTGTTTTTCTCCTCACACGGAGATTATCTTGTTGTTTAAATTTTTAACAACTTTTACCGACAGTTTATAAATTTTACCCTATTTATAATTTTAGTCAGTTTATTAACCTCGTCCCATACGAACCCCGGTTTTACTAGATTTTATCCGATTTCACTTACTTAAGAGGCATTATTGGGATTTGGGAGGAGGGGAGGTTGCAAAATCCGATTTTATTCGATTTTATCCGATTTTAATTACTTAACAGGTCAGATATACCTAATAAAGTATAATGGCTAACTAAATAAGCAAAAAATGTGACTAAAACATGTTTCGTACATCGTACGTGCATGCTCACTAGTAACTTCTATAATACGAAGTACTAGTTAACTTCTATAATACGGAGTACTAGTTAAGATTCACACTTCTATCAAATATGTAGTATTTGATAAGTGTTATTTTATTTATATCTAGATTATTTTTTATCGAAAAAATTATTTATATCAAAATTAATTATTTAATAAATTTTATTTTATTTATATCTATATTATTTTTTGAGACCAAAAATAATTTATATTTATAATTTATATTTTTTATTTATTGAAATCTATATAAATTATTTATAATATTGTATTAATGTATTCTCCGTACACGGACGGGACCTACACTAGTTTAACATAAACGACTTGTGCTTTTATAAGTTTAATTAAGTCAATGAATTTATATAATTATTTTTTTAACTTAGTTTAGACTATAAAACAATTTATTACGGGCTACATGTTTGGAATATTTTTCAACTTTATTTAACCAGTAGAACAATTTAAGGATGTTGTGATTAAAAAAAAAACAATTTAAGGATGCCACTCATAAGCCATAACCATATGCCTCCTAAGGCGTACAGGTTGATGGAAAAAAAATTAACAAATCTTTTGGGGTGTAAATAGTAATTTTTAGTGGTGTAAAGATTATCACCCAAAATATATTACAAAAAATATCGGTGCATACGAAGGTGACGTGTAATGGTAATGGAATAGGTTTAATATATATATATATATATATATATATATATACTAGTATAAGTACTACACGAAAATATGGTAATCCAATATTCTAAATTTACAATCTATATCTATATATATCTATATCTATATATAAAATACTAAAACAGAGGCCTGAAACGGGCTCTGGTGCGATCTCGCGTCCACGGAATTTTCTGGATTAAAGTGAGATTATTTTTACTTACGTGTCATTTTCTGGATTAAAGTGATATTATCTTTTTGAGCCACATCAATTAATAAGCCAATATAGTTAGGTAAAAAACTTATCTTTCTAGATCAAATAATCCCACATATTTTTATAAATATTCAACCTTATATCTTAATTAGTTAGAACACTTATCTTTTTAGATCAAATAATCCATCTAATATTTAGTCAATTAAGTCTTTTAGATCAAATTGAAAATAATATATTTAAATATAAATATACCAAATTGATTTTGTATCTCCGATTAGTTTTGCTTTGTTAAATAGAGATCGCATATGATTATTAATATAAAAAAACAGAATTACGAATGAATTGTATATTTGAAAAAGTATATTTGAATCAACCCATCTCAAAAAATTCATGTATTTAAAAATCAAATCCACCTTGGATCCCTATTTAACCTTATTTTACGTGGCATTTTCTGGTTTAAAGTGGTATTATATTTCTGGCCCACATCAATTAATAAACGAATATAGTTAGCTAAAAACTTATCTTTTTAGATCAATAATCTATCCAATATAACTTCAATTAGTTGTTATACATATTTATTATTTTCATGCTTTTGTTAATAAACTATATTATTTATTATTTTAAAAGATGAAGAAGGAATATTTGTTGTGTTATTCTACCTTTTAGTCAAATTGAATATAATATATTGATATATGGTTTTATTTTTGTGAGCCACGTCAATTTGATTTTATTTTTTTTAAGCCACGTCAATTAATTATCTAATATAATATTTTAATATAATTAATATAATAAAATATAATTTATTAACAAAACGCGCAACCGCGCGGGTAACGAATACTAGTTGAACATAAATGAGGAGCAAACAATGAATATAATATGAGAATTGAATATAATAAAAATCTATTAACATGTGACATTGAATATAATAAATATGAATTATAATATGAGAATTGGAAAAATAACGATCAATAGATCTATCTAATGACATAAAATTAATATTCACTTTTACTATTTACATTGACATTTTAATTATCATATTGTTAATATATAACACAATATATACTTTTCTTAAAGTTGTTATGATTATTATTTTTTCTATTGACAAACTCGAAATTGTTCTTTTTTATTGCCTACAATTTTTTTTGTCAAATTTTTAATTTTTTTAAACAAATTGAACCAGAACTTTTTTTTAACAAATTGAGTAAGAAAAAACCCCTATCATTAATAAATCCAATAATTTCTTAATTATGGATTTTCTTCACCAGTCTTGTGTTCCATATATTTATTTTAATTTTTATAATATTTTTTTTTCAAGTAGAAATTTTAGCGTTTTCTTATTATTTAATTAATATGAATTATAATATAATTATGCCAATTTATGGATAGATATATTTTGATTAAAAAAAGTATCCAAAATGTAAGTAGATCTTTCTTCCGAAAAAATATTATAGATATAAATAAAATGACAACTATCAAATCGAAATAATCTAATAATTGAATTTTTCCTTAAAAAATGTTGATTACTCCATTTAAATATTTAATTTGTGAAAGATTTATCAATAGTTATATTATAAATTTTAATAGATAAATAAATGAATAATATTAATTGAATATAATAATATATTTTTTTTTATACAAGGTAAGAATTTAGGTGTGGTTAACCACAGTTAACCCACCGCTCAAGAGCGTCATGTCGGACGTTGAATATAATAATATGATAGTATATAATAGTTAGGTTAATTGTCTTTCTTGCTAAGATTTTCATTAAAATCTATATCTATATTATATATGTTTCTAAAAAACTATTTTTAGTTAGATAGTAGCACTTAACCAAAATATATATAAATTGTACTTAATCAACTAAAATATATACTATTATGCCAATATATTACTTTAATAATTATTTTTAGTGGGAGAAAATTTTCTTAAAATTAACCACTATGAAACAAGTATATCTATAAAGAAGATTTACATTACCATAGATTATACAATTTTTAGAATATGCATTTTGTACTAACAAAGGAATCATTTATATTAATAAAAAAAATATCAAGTGTATCAAATGTCATCACAATACGAGAATATCAAGTTCAAAGCACATATAGCAAAACATCAAGCATGTCATTCTTATACCATGTTAAATTGCGACAATCTCAATCGAATTATTTTGTTTTTTTTTTATTATAAAGTTGGGATTCATCCTACTAATACAAAAGTTTAATCTATTGTGCAAAAGACTGCAAGTACTTCACCCTATGTCGAATCAGTAGAATCCTAACACACATCGCACAAATTCATTCCATGGTCATTCGAAGAAGCACTACGCACTGATAGCTATAAAAGAACGATGTAAGACAATCAACTCGAGAGCAACACCCTTCGGCTGATCAGTGGCAAGACACAGCTCGGATCGGCTGCTTGCTGCCGCCGGTGCCAGGACGTCTATGGCGCTTCCCAATCGGATTCTTAACGGACAAACGAGACCCACCGAAGCACAAGTAGTGGTTCATCAACAGCCTGTTCTTGGGCCCTTGCTTGTGCACCAGTCTCGGTGCCTCATCAGCTTCGTCTTGGATGGAGAACGAAGACCCTGTCGTCTCGTCTGCTCCCTTTCGCTTATCTGATGAACTATGCGAAGAGAGTGACGTCGTCTTTGAAAGGGAAGTCGACGATGAACCCATACGAAGAGCGCTCCCATGTGGCCTGCCCGCCATGGCAGAGGCAAACTTCTTCCGGTTGGTTGGACTCGAAATGTTACTCCTTGCCTCAAGTGTCCTCTTCTGCCCTAAGAATCTCTCCCGGAGTGGAATCGGAGGTTCGTTGACGCTATTGCCCCAATTCTTTCGTGATTCTGCATCGTTGTCATCGTCGTCATCCTTGTCCGTCCTCTTCTTGTTCGTCTTGGGCCATCGGAACATAGTCCTCAAATACCTCTTGGCAGCATTCTCCACCGGTCCTCCGCGTTTCTTGTTTTCCAAGCCACTCTCCATCTCCATCACCGTCGTTCCTTGCTCTATCTCCCCGCCATTTGAGCCGCACTGGCTTATCACGCTAGGAGCCGAAACAAGGCGTACTGTGGCCCCTCTGTGACGAGTTCTAGAACCCGACAGCATCAGCTCCATGCCCGAGTATTTGAAGATTTCGGAGTCCAAGACCCTGAAAGAGGTTCCCGGGCTGCAACAAACAGCGCCCTGCATCCTCAAATGGGAAGCGAAAGCTCTCCTCGCGGAGTAATCCTGGCAATTCGACATCCCGCCTGCAGAGATCAGCTGTCTGATAAGCATCTCAGACGACGACGACTGAGGCTGGTGCCTCAGGTAATCAAGAGGCGTCATCCCATGATCATCCCTGACGTTCAAGTCGACATAGCGAGCTGCCATCAGGATTCCCACTAGATCGGACCGGACATTGCCAATGATCGCCGTGTGTAGAGCAGTCCGCCCTTCATTGTTCTTGGCATTGATGATATCATCTACATTGAACTTGCTTCGGTTCGTTATCAACTGCTTCACGAGCTCAATCTGACCGTCGAGCCTTTGAAAACCAGGGCTCAGGGCTCCAGCCACGGCCATATGGAGTAATGTGTTGCCGGATTCGTTTGTCGCTGTAACGGATGAAGGAGATGCATTAAGAAGCACTTCAACCACTGATAGCTGGCCCTTGTAGGCTGCCACATGAAGAGCATCGTTGCCTTCGTTGTCGGTTGCAGAGACTATGTCGTAGTAAGCTGATATCAAGTACTTCACTACCTACAACAACAACAACATCGACCAAGAATTATCAGCGAGTCATGATCCGTGAAGCAATTGACACTGAAAGTACCCGAATTTCGAATGATCCATAACGACCCAGCAATATATGATCATTGATCCAATACACAATCAACCATCGGAATTCATCAATCGAAATTAGATTATTGGGTGCAATTTTGATCATTTGAACAAAATTTCATGAAATCAAAGCAATCAACAAAAACATTATCAAAAAAAGATCACAGGGATCTCAGAAAATCAATCAAATTAAATTAATTAAAATGGAAAAAAAAGGCTCACCTCGACCTGGCCGGTGCCGGCAGCAGCGTGCAAAACGGTATTACCATAAGCGTCTCTGTAATCCAAAACCCTATCCCCGGCGGAGGCGAGAAGCTCGGCCAAAACCGCCGAGTTTCCACCTCTCGCGGCGGCGTGAACCGCTCGGTTCACAACCTCCCACTTAAACCCTCCCGGTACATCACCGGCTCCCTCAGCCCCCTCGAACCTCGGCGCGGCGGCGAAAGTGTACAGCGTCCAGAAAACCTCGGTAATCCCGCTCCTGGCCGCCGCGTAGAGCATGTCGGTCATCCCGTACTCGCCTTCGCCGAAGACAAGCAGTGGATCTCCGGCTAGGAGGTCTTTAACGAATTCCAGGTCGCCGGCAGAGGCGGCGGTGTAGAGGAGCCAGGCGCCGTAGCCGGCGCCGATCAGGGGGGTTCTCTTGCCGGAGGAGATCTCGGAGTCCTGGAGGAGCCTCCGGGCAACGGCGGAACGGGACTTGGCGGCGTTGTCGTCCCAGACGGACTCGAGACGGCGGAGGCGGCGGAGGGAGGTGAGCGAGATGAGGTGGTTGGCATCGAGTCGGATTAGCTCCCGGACGAGGTCGTAGTGTCCGTTGGCAGCGGCGCAGTCGATCGGCGAAGCGTACCACCACTTGTCGCCGGTGCTCTCCCACCGGAGTGGGAAGTAAGTTGCAGAGGGGAGATTTTCCGCCATTTTTAGCCCTTATAACTTGTAAAAAGCTCCCTTTTTTCCTTCCTCGCTGAATCTTGAATTGACAGAAGATGAAGATTTAGTGGAAGCACCTCCTCAGATTTGTGCAAATGGATGGAGATTTTGGGAGCGGGGGAGAGAGAGATTTGGGCGGGGAAATGCGAGAGAGCCCGGGAAGAAGAAGATGAAAGCTCAACAAAACTGACAAAAACTCACAAAAGACACTGCATTTGGAATTGGGAAAGAGACAGCACAACAGTATAAAAAAGAGTTCCACTGTCACAAATTTAGAGCTAATTACGGGAAATGACCCTGAATTGGGAGTTAATTGCGGAAACTAATATGAATTTTAAATGCTGCGATAGATAGTCCCGCCTTTGATTGAGTTTTGCTTAAAATAGTTCAATACTCTTTCTATCCTAGTACAGCATATACCAAATTAGAAAATATTTCCTACCAAAATAATAAATGACTATAGGAAAACTAAATGAATTAAAATTTGAAAAATATTTTCAAATTAGTACTCTTATCAATGTGTCAACCGATACAAAATAGTAAAATACCCATTTTAAATACAGATTAGACCAAATCAATCAAACTAGACTATAATAAAGAAAAGTAAAAGAATTTTATTTTTTGTGAAGCTGGTTGGAGATATGTATGTGTTTTTAAGTGAGATTTTTTTTTCAATTTTCATTTACTAAATAATACTTTATGCACAAATTGTTTTTTTTTTTTCAGATTTATCCAAAGGTGATATGTGATAATTTATATATTGGGTCTAGAATGTGAATATATAAGATAAAGATGAGTACGATGAGGGCACGATAGTCATGGTGTTGCTTCATCGTTGATGATATAGATATGGGAATTCTAACTCTTTTGATTAACTATATACAATACACATTTACACTTCATGTGAAGTGACTTACTGCGAAATAAACTTATTAATAATTATATTTATATGTGAAAAATCAGAATCACTATTGTTTTGTGTTGTTTGAGATCCATTTTCTAATCAATGATTTTGTTTTTATACAGGTAAGGAATTCAAAATAAAAGACAAACTATTGTCTGGTATCAAAATAAAAGACAAACTATTGTCTGGTAGACAGATTGACTGTCATGATAAGACAAAAAATCAAATAAATAATTAAACGAAAAAAATCATGTAGCCCATGGAAATCGGCACCATGCTCGAAATGGAAGGCCCAAGAACGGTAAGTGAATAGTGAGATCATGGGATAGCAGAAGCTAACACGATGTCTCACTGTCGGCAGACATAGAGCAGAAATTCATGATATTTTAGTCAATGATATAGAAATGAATAGAAGATTTGAAATTTAAAAATGGTAGCTAGAAGAAAATCTAACCCGGTAATTTCAATTCTTCTCTTTTGCACTTGAATCAACACATATTTTTCAACTCATTTTATTGTTAATACTTTTTCCGCTAACACTAACGATATAAAATACTTTGCTTTGAAGGCTCGAACAAAACACCTATGATTAACTAACTTGATTTCCATTTCAAAGCTCCATTATAGGTTTTCAAAACTTTTGGGTTTTAATATTATAAAGTTTCAACTGAGGTCTAAGGTAAATATAAGATTTTAGTTTAATTAATTTTTTAATTCTTCTCTTTAAAAAAATCTTATTTTCTAGGTTTTCAAATCTTTAAAAGTATTAATTTTTTAATACTTAGGTTTTCAAAACTTAAGGCTCAAGCTTTAAAAAAATCTTATTTTCTATTCATAAATCTATTCATTTTTTTTTTTATCATCAACTAGTTTGTATTTAACATATCTAATGAACAATTAAATTCAAACACCTTACTAATGAACAATTAAATTCATGATATTGTATTTAACATATCTAATCTATTAGCTTTAGTTACTATATCAACTTTAGCTATCTAACAAGTAAACCACACTTTCATCTCTTTACTACCAAAATGTGACAACCCATCAACAACCGCACATTATAGACCAATTAGTTTATGTACAACCATTTATAAAATCATCTCAAAAATTTTGACAAAGAGACTGAAAAAAATAATTGGAAAACTAATTCACCCCCTTCAGGGCGCATTCGTCTCAGATAGGTCTATACAAGACAATGTGCTTATAGCACATGAAACTTTTCATTCTTTCAGAACCAGGAGAGGCGCTGAAGGATGGGTGGCAATAAAACTAGATATGGAAAAAGCATATGACAGAGTTGACTGGAAATTCACTGAACTGGTTCTTAGGAAATTCGGATTTCATCAAAAATTTATCCAACTAGTTATGGAGTGCGTGTCTACCGTGTCTTTCTCGGTCCTTGTCAATAATGGCCCAACAGAACTTTTTAAACCAACCAGGGGTATCCGCCAGGGTGACCCTCTTTCTCCCTTCCTTTTTATTCTTGGGGCGGAAGTATTGGCCAGAAACTTATCCCATGCATCGAGAGTCGAAAAACACATCGGATTCAGATATGGAAAAGATGGGCCTTGTATTCCTTTCCTAACCTTTGCCGACGACATTATCATCTTCTCAAAAGGAAGTTTATCTGCTTGTCAAACTGTCAAATCTATCGTGGAGGACTATTGCTCCATTTCGGGGCAAAAGGTTAACTTTCATAAATCAGCATTTCAAACTACGCCTAGAATTGCTAGAAGCAAAATAAACGACATTGAAGGATGTATGGGCATCTCAAATGAGCGCTCACTAGAAAAATATCTAGGTTGTCCAATTATCAATGGGCGCGTGAACAAAGACACATTTGAAGAAATTGTGTGTAAATCCAAAGAACAACTTTCGAAATGGAGGGCTAATACTCTTTCTCAACAAGGTCGTGCAGTACTTATCACATCCAACTTATTAGCTAAACCCTTGTATACTATGCAGAGTTTTATGCTCCCAACCACCATTCATAAAGAACTTGATTAGATAAATAGGGTCTTTTTCTGGAATAAAGACCTACAACACCGGCCTCTTATCAGCTGGGACAGGGTATGTAGGCCGCATAGTAAGGGTGGTCTAGGAATAAGGAAGGCTTGTGAAATGAATGAAGCCCTTCAGATGAAATTACTTTGGAAAACTTTAGCAGATCCATTGAGTATGTGGGTGAAAGTGATCAATCACAAATACCTTAAAGGTAAAGATATACTCAACTATAAGAAGACAGGCCATAGCTCATGGCAATGGTCTAAGCTTTGCCCTATGATAACAAAATTCAAAACTGGACTCATTTGGTCAATGGGGAATGGAAAAACAATTAAATTTTGGAAAGATAATTGGGTAAACACCATACCTTTAATACAACGACCTGACTGCCCACCGCCTGTGAATAACGAGGAACTAGTAAGTGAGTATATCATCGGCGGGAAATGGTGGATCGAGAAATTACAAGCCACCCTACCAGAGTCGTTGGTTGAGGACATAATATCAATCCCAATCCCGGCTAACCCTTTTGAAGACAGACTATACTGGTGGCCAGACAAGCATGGCTGGTTCACTACATCTAGCGCATACAAACTGATTTCCCATAATAGAGTGGGGGAGGATGAAACAAATCAGTGGATTTGGAAACTAGATACTCAACCAAAGATTAAAAATTTCATGTGGAAACTTTGCCACTCAGGTCTCCCAACAAAAGCCAGATTGGCTCAGCGAGGGGTGCCCATTCCAAATACTTGTGTTTTCTGTAATGATGCAGTGGAAGATGACACTCACCTATTTTTAGAATGCCAAACACATACCCTTCAAGGAGTACTCACAATTTCGGAACAATAAGAGATTCGCGATCTCATCCAACAATCAAGAGAAATAAAGCCAATTCTTAGATTCATAGGTGACAAGTTAAGCAATACAAACAAAATTTGCTTGGCAACAAGATGGTGGACTATCTGGTTCTTTAGAAACCAGATCACTTTCTCTAACAAAGAAATTCCAACCAATTCTGAATTCTATTTGATGACTCAAACTATTATGGAGAACTGGTGTCGCGCTTGTAAGTTCAACATTGATTCGGATCTAAACAACCATTCCAGAAACTCAACTACGGTGCAACACGAGAACAACAAACAACGGAATAAACGCAAATGGGTAAAACCACCTCTAGACACCCTCAAACTCAACTTTGATGGGTCATCATTGTCTAATCAAAACAGCTCGAGTGGCTTTATTATCAGAAATTGGGAAGGCCACCCTATTAGCATAGGGAATAAATACTTGGGAAGACAAACCCCTATCAAGGCTGAAGCCCTAGCGCTGCTACAAGGAGTGAAAAAAATTAGAGAACTGGGGATACACAAGATTCATATTGAAGGCGACTCTCTAATCATTATCAATCACCTTCGTGATAACTCCAGATGTCCATGGGAAATTGAAATGCTAATGTCAGATATAAAATTAATCCTCCTGTCAGATATAAAATTAATCCTCCAGGGAGTTGAACAAATATCCTTCTCTCATATTCCCCGCGAATGCAATAAAGTGGCTGATAAGGTTGCACACCTTTGCCACTTTGCAGCAGGGAGAGAGATACTCAATGATCCTGGGTTACAGGATCTCATCCGAAAGGATGCTCTCGGATAGGCTCGTCCGATCCGAAATCTTACCTAATTAAAAAAAAAAAAAACTTTAGCTATCTCATCAGTTTCGCAGCAAGGAAACTAACCCTAATTCACTTTGTCCATATTATTCCCCACACCAAAAGTTTGGAACTTTTCTCACAATTGACTTGTTTTGTGGGGAATAGGCAATTAGCTAAGTAATACTACTGTAGTTGAGATTGACATATTATATTCGGTGGGCCTCTCAACTTATAATTCGGCTTTAATTAATTTGATGGGGTCGTCGGTGATACGGTGGACACTCCGCTCTTGTATGCCCAAGTTTAGAGATTATTAGCATTTAATTAATTATTTTTTTTATCAGAATTTAATTAATTTAAGAATTAACGTGTAATCCTGATTTTAAAATAATTTAATTAATTATTTTAACATCAGGATTACACGTTAATTCTTACGGAGTATTAAATTTTAAAAAGAAACCACCATATGATATAGCCGTTTGTATTAATCTTTTAGATAATCATTAATCACTTTCGAATCCCGCTTTAGCAAGTGAAATCAACTAATCTCTCATATTTAAGTTAAAATATAAAAAAATTAGGAAATGATCAATTTTATACAAAATCTCAAAACTCAGAGACCCTTAATAAATCAAAAAATATTCAAGATACCCATTTATAACCTTTTCAAAATTCAAGAATTATAAGTGGATTTTACCCTTTACTTGAAACCATTAAATAACATTATCTCCAAATAAATAAGAGTATAAGACCATAATTAAGACTTTAAAGTTTAACCTAATCATCTAAAGGTGAATTCATGTCGACCCATAGAAGATGCACATTGTTTTTTTTTTTGTCAACATTATCGTTAAATACATACTCCATGTTAAAGATCGATGAGAACTACAAGGCCACGTGAAAAGGGCAGCTTTTGATAAGCCTTTTTAGGCAAAGCTGAAGTGAACGACATGTCTCAAATGCCACAACAATAATGATACATGTGTAATGCAACTCTAAATCTACTACTCTCTCCGATTCAAAATAAGCGTCGTTTTAACCACTGATACAATTTTTAAGTAAAGTATTAATTATCATTGGTTTTAGACATTTTTTCTAAATCATATCATTTATTAAAGGTTTATCAACCTTTTCAACAAATAAGTGAAGAGTTTAAAATAAAAAGTAGTAAAAAAATACAATTTTCATTAATCAATCTAATATATTGCCTAAAAAATATAAAACGACACTTATTTTGTGGAATGTCAATTCTCTAAAGTCCATCTCCCCCTATCCGTGAGCATAAACCAGGTAATAACAAACAAGATTTCCATCTCGAGAGAATTCTCTCCAATCTTTTCACTCATTGGAAACACTCTTACAAAATCTGATAAAGAAAAATTAGCAGTGGCCTGGTGGACCATATGGTACATCAGAAACCAAACAATTTTTAGAAATAACCCTATTCCGAGCCATGAATCTGTTAGACACATCATTTCAACTCATGTTGAAAACTGGAAAAAAACATCCACACAGGAAAATGAGGATGATTTCCATAATACCCGAAAGAATAACACAACCAATCACACTCGACCTTAGGGGTGTGCATGATTCGGTCCAAACCGAATTTTCGGGCCGAACCAACACAAATCGAACCTAACCGAAATTTTTCGGTTCGGCTTTCGGTTCGAGAATTTCCATTTTTCGGTTTCGGTTCGGTTTGTGTTCAGTTTAGGTTCGGTTTGTGTTAAACCGAATTTTTTTATACACTACATAAATACATTGTATATATATTTGTATATTTTATATATACACACATACTTACTGTATATACATATATATAGTGTATATATACACATATATATACATTGTATTTGCAATTATATATATATTTTTTAATCATGTATACTTTATAAAGCATACAACTACAATGTATATATATACACTGTATTTGTAACCGTGTATATATATATATATATATATATATATATATATATTTGTAACTATATTTGTATACTTTATATTGGAATATGTGTATATATGTGTATATATACTGTATTTTATATATATTTGTATACTTCATTTTTTTTATGGAAATTCGGTTCAATTATGTTAAAACCGAACCGAACACAAACCGAACCGGCAAATAACCAAACCGAACCTAATACTTTCGGTTCGGCTTTCGGTTTGAAAATTTTGAGATTTTCGGTTCGGTTCGGTTCGGTCCGGTTCGGTTAGGTTTTAAACCGATGCACACCCCTACTCGACCTAATGGACGACATAAAGCTACCAAATGGAGAAAGCCTCCATTTGGTTTATTTAAATTAAACTTCGATGGATCTACACTTGATAATAATGATAGCTCATTTGGCTACATCATTCGTGACTGGGAGGGCAGAACAATCCATATTGGATACGGTAGATTGGGTAACCAGACCCCACTTAAGGCTAAGGCCCTGACCTTAAGACATGGAATTATCCAACTGCTGACAATAGGTATAAACAAATGTCATATTGAATGGGACTCCCTCATAATCATAAACCACTTAAAAACTAAATCAACAAGCCCTTGGGAGATTGAACTAGTAATGTCCGATATCAAAACATTATTGTCGAGAGTGAGGGAAGTCTCCTTCTCTCATGTGCCCCGAAATGGCAACAGAGTGGCTGATAAGGTTGCACACCTTTGCCGCTCTACCAGGGGCCTTGACATTTATTTTAGATTAAATTAAAAAGTTTAAAATAACACTTATTTTGGATTGGAGGGAAGTCCACGGTTGCTGTGGTCGAGCTTTTTCGGAGGGGATGAAAAAAAAACGAGGAAGGCAAAGTCGCGTTCTGAGTACACTGCTTCTTTGGGGGGGGGGGGGGAAGAGGGTAAGGCTTAGCAGCCGTATGATAAGTTGGCCCCATGGATTTGGGCCCCATTGTGGTCTGTTAGAATGGTTTCGGGCCTTTGTGTGTCCTTTAGGCCCAGAGCTTTGTCTTGTGTCCTTTAGGCCCATAGCCGTATAATAAATAATTATAAATTATTATCATCTCACTATTAATAAATCCCGGCAGGGTTAGCTTAAATCCCGCTAGGGTCTCGGGTGCGTTCGATGCAGGTAATGTTTGGCTCTGCGTTTTGGGGGACTGGACTTTCTTCTCTCGTTGATGGGGTTCTGGCTGTTCGATGTCGGGATAGGCTAGGGTCGTGGCAGTGTGTATCGAGGCGTCTCCTTTTCCCGGAAGGTTGTTTCCTTGGAGGATCGTCTTCACTGCCCACAGGTGACTCCTGATGTACCGCTGGCCTGCGGTGTTGCTTCTGGGTAGCGCTTGGCTTCGTTCGTTTGTCTACGTCCTCATCTCTCATGGTTTAGTTTCGCTTTGTAGAGCGCTTTGCTTGTATTTTGCACCTTCATTGTATTTTTATTTGTTTATGATGGTTATCCGTCTGCCGACTTGTCGGCCTTCAAGGTCCAGGTATGTCTGGCCTCGAATTTTTACCTAATTAAAAAAATGTTCCATTAATTTATGTCACAAATGAACCAAATATTTATAATAAATACAAGTATTTTAGTGAATAACTCTATTTTTTTATCCTTTAAAATAAAAGATTGGTATTTTTCGCACACTTTATCAGAAAAAAAATGATTAATAGAAATCAAATTAGTTAAATATTGAATTGAGAGATAAAAGTCTATAGTTTATTCATAGCTCTCTAGAAAAGACATGAAAAATTGATCACATGTGAGTTTCAATTTTCTTTTCAAACTTATTTTAATCAATTATATTTTTAAATACGGTCTTACTATTCACACGACGTTATCTCGCCAAATGCACGGTCGTGTCAACCGTCACCGATATATTCCAAGTCAATAGAGGGATGTTGTGAGATGAAAGGAGGGGCTTCAGTGGTCGAGGGGATGTTAGGCTGCCGACACCTACACCGAGTCAACAGAGGGCTGTTATGAGAGGAAAGGAGGGGCTTTAGTAGTCGAGGGGATGTTGTTAGGTTGCCGACACCTACACCAAGTGTATGTGGATAGACAATCTGTTAGGTTTTATGTTGTGTGCGGGGTTTGCCGACTCTGAATCCCCGTATCAATGGAGAGACGTACCATACGTTTGGCGAAAAATCACCATGCAATTAACATGACCCTTTTAAATATGTTCATAACAATAAAGGTTAAAGGATCACTTAATTTATAAACACCTTGTATTGATATAGGTTTATTATATTCATGTAATTTTAAAGATGTGCATGGTAGGGACAAAACCCAGTTAGTCTCAATTATTATTTTGAAATTACAATGTCTCACTCAAAGGGATCATTCGAGTATTTGACTATGTTAGGTATAAACTATAAAGTGGGCAAAAAAGTTGGGAGACACCAAAATCCAATTACAATCAAGTAATTCCTGCCTATACAAGCTGTGGGTAACTCTCTCCATGAGAGCTCCAGAAAGTGCTCCACGCGTTGTTGCCAATTTTGGCTTCGGTGAAGCCTCTAACCCGTATTTCCTTGTAGAAAATCCCGGTGCGAGAAGGGTCAGAACCTCCTTTTTTATCCCTATCGGGTCAATCCGCCGCCTAGGTCTCCTGGGAGCGCACCATGCTGGTAGATCTTCGATTCCGTTTGGGGTTATTCCCTGGCGCGTCTTCGAAACCCCTAATGATTTGTCAGCGCCGATTATCATTGCAGTCGGAGTCCGCCGCTCGTTGTCTTGTGATACATGGGTTCTTAGGCGCCTAAGGGTTGGGTGCGGGGTTGCTTGCGCCGAAAAACCCCCACCTTGGCCAGGCCCCTCTCGGTGTGTGATTTTGGCGTTCTATCTATTCTGTGGATGTCAGGGCTCTGTGCCTTGGTATGTGTCCTCTGTCCGGCTTGTGATGGTTACTGTTGCCCTACCTTCCTCTACTGGGTTGCTGGTTTGGTCCTATTTAAGGGTGGGATGGACTCCTTTATTTCCCCACACCTCTTCCCCTCTATCCATTCTCTTCTCCCTCCTTTTCTGTTAGTGGTTTTCAGTTCATGCTCTACTAAGGATAGGCGATCCTGCATTTTCAATCAAGATAACAAGTAAGAACACTAGTGGGTCTGAGAATGCTTCTCTCTCCCCTCCTAAATCCCGTATGGGCCCAAATCCTCGCAATGAGGCACAAAAACCTTTCGTTGATTCCCCTCTTCCTGGTGAAGGGTGCTGTCAACGTAAGGCTGATAAAAGAAAAAGCAAACAAAAAAAGCAACCCTTCGATATGGAGAAACTTAAAGGCGTGCTCGAAGGCGTCCAAGAAAACATCAACAATCTCAGTCTTACCCTCCTCTTTGCTACCATAGTGGGTGAACCTGTTGGAATCAAATCCATCCGAAAAAAGATTGCCTTTGATTGGAAATTCATCTATGGTGGCTCCCAGATCTTTCCCGTGGCCAATAATTGGCTCGAGCTTAGGCTCGTCTTGACCGAGGTCCGCGTGAAGGTTTGGACAGCCTCTCATTCGGTTGTGAAGAGCTTCGAAAATGGTAACAATATATACTCCTTTGTTGTCCTCTGTCACGAAGCTCACCTCCCCTTTAAGGGGTTGCAGCACCCCATTCGCAATACTCTGAATTGGCTTATCTGCTTGCTTAGGTCATTTCGACCTCGCTATTCGGATCATACACTGAATTGGATAACCTTTTATGCAATAAAAATGCTTCTCTATGATCTAATTAAAAATTGGGATTTTTTGGTACATAACCCCTGTTGGTTACGGTATCAAGTTATGCTCCTATTGGCTTTTACTCATATATGTTCTAAAGTTAGGATTAACCCCCTGTTGGTGTTTGTGCGCTCACCGCCATTAATTAAGTTATATTTTTGGGTGTTTAAAAATCGAGTGCACCATCGCCTGTTGAAACTCGCCCGTTGGTTGCTTCTCGGACTGTCCGTCAGCCTCTGGGGCTGGATCGTATGCTCGCCACCCCTCAATCTTCACAAAACATGGTCCTCAATCAACCTGTGGTTATCTCCGCACCTTCACTACGAAAATGTTGGGTTTGGGGTCATTACAATTCACCCCATACCACTAAAACGAATTTTATGAAAATCGGGTTTTGGAATTGCAGAGGTATCTCAAAACCTAACTTTTGGATTAGCATTAACTCTCTATGTAGAAACGAATCAATCCAAGTTCTTTCCTTGGCCGAAATAAAATCTTGTAAAATACCGGAAGAAAAATATTGGCGCTCAGCTGGCTTTGACAACGCTCTTTGGTCTCCTCCCACTAGCAGATCTGGCGGGATTGGGGTCCTTTGGAAAGAACATCAACTACTTCAAGAAACTCTTTCAATAGAAATCCATCTCCCCCGTATTATCGGTCTCAAATATATGAATCTCAAAGAAACTTTCTCTAATTTAATCTTATTTGTGTATGCTCCCCCAAATCTGAGTGAGAAAGATTCTTTTTGGAGCCTACTCACGGACATCGTTCGCAATTCCGATCTTCCGTGTATTATCTCTGGCGACCTTAATGAGATTAGTAGCTTCGAGGATAAACCGGGCTGTGTGGACCCTGGATTATCTAGATTCAGGCGTTTATCTTCATTAAAAAATGATTGTCAGTTGGTTGAAATTCCGACTTTTGGAAACCTTTTTACTTGGCGCAAGAATCCCTCAGGGCCACAAAACATTTATGAGAAACTCGATCGTGTAATGGTGCATCACCCAATTCTACAACACTTCCCGTCCATTGCCACCAAAAATGGGTCGTTCTCGTCTTCGGACCACTGCCCTATCATTACTAATCTTGACAGTAATATCAGACATCAAGTTCCCCTGTTCAAGTTTGAAAATATTTGGCTGCAATGTAACGATTTTAAAAACCTGGTGAAACAGGCCTGGTGGTCCTCTGTTTCCGGGTCTGGGTTATATCAGCTCACTTGTAAAACAAAACTCCTAAAAAGCAAAGCAAAAGAATTGAATAAAAAACATTTGGGAACATCTTTCGACAGCTACAAGAAGTTGAAGAAACTTTATTGGATACCCAGTGTCGGTTGAACCAACAAAATGATCCAATACTCCTAAAAAAAGAATTGAATCTCCTTAGAAAAAAGGATAAACTATTGAGTTTTCAAAAACAATATTGGAATCAAAGAGCCAAGAATCATCATTTAAAACTGTTTTATTCAAACACAGGGTACTTTCACAGAATAGCCACCGGAAGACGTAGCCGGAAGATCATCAAAACAATAGTCACATCTAAGGGCACACATGTCATTGGTGATGAAAATATAAAAAAAGAAATTCGATGCGATTTCGAGCGTCGTTTCAAAAAGGATCACATTTCAGAAACTCTCATGGCGGATTATCTGCAGCTTATTTCAAAAGAAATCACAAGTGACGATAACATTATGTTAATCCAGATTCCCACGAACAGCGAAATCAAACAATCTGTCTTCTCCCTTGGCAACAACAAATCCCCGGGTCCTGACGGGATGACAACAGAATTCTACAAAACATACTGGGGTATTGTTGGCCCCTCGGTGACTCGCGCCGTCAAGAGTTTTTTTCCATTCCGGAAGGCTTCTACGTCAGATAAACTATACCTTTATTACCCTTTTGCCAAAATGTGACAACCCTACAACGACCTCCCACTACATACCGATTAGTTTGTGTTCAACAATTTATAAAATTATGTCTAAAATTCTTACGGAGTGTCTCAAAAAAGTTATCGATAAACTCATCCATCCGCTTCAAGGTGCATTTGTATCCAATAGGGCTATCCAGGACAATGTCTTAATTGCCCACGAAATCTTCCACACTTTTCACCAGCGACATGGGAAGGAGGGCTGGCTGGCTATAAAACTAGATATAGAAAAAGCATATGATCGGGTAGATTGGCAGTTCACAGGAGCAGTTTTGGACAAGTTCGGTTTCCATCCGATTTTTGTAAGCTGGATTGTTGAGTGTATCTCAATAGTCTCCTTTTCCATTCTTGTTAATAATGGCCCTACTGACATCTTCCACCCTACTAGAGGGCTACGACAAGGTGACCCCCTTTCTCCCTTTTTGTTCATTCTCGGGGCAAAGCTACTAGCCAGAAAGCTTACACACGCCTCTGTTACCAAAGGTTGCCATATTGGTTTTCGCTTTGGTCATGAAGGCCCAAGAATCCCCTTTCTCGCATTTGCTGACGACATTATCATCTTCACCAAAGGCTCTGTTTTAGCCTGTCAGGCTACGAGAGACATCATTGATGATTACTGTAAAATGTCTAGCTAGAAAATTAACTACCAAAAATCTGCCTTCCAACATACGGCTGGTATTACCCGTGCTAGGATAATAGAAATTCAGCAAACTCTTGGTATTGCAAATGAAAAGTCGCTTGAAAAATATCTGAGTTGCCCAATAATAAACGGCAGAGTTAACAAGGAAACGTTTTCAAACATTATAACTAAATCAAAGGACCAGTTGTGCAAGTGGCGCGCCAACTCCCTTTCACAACAGGGGCATGCTACGCTCATAGCCTCAAATCTGGCTGCTAAACCGCTATATGTAATGCAAAATTTCATGCTTCCTTGCTCGGTCCACAAGAAACTAGACCAAATCAACCGGACCTTCTTCTGGAATAAGGACGCACAACACCGACCGTTAATCGGCTGGGATAAAATATGCAAATCAAAGAGAAAGGGAAGGATGGGGATACAGAAATCAAAGTTTATGAATGAAGCACTACAGATGAAATTACTATGGAAAGTCCTAGCTGAGCCTGACAACCCATGGGTTAGAATTATCCAGTATAAATACATAAAAGCAGCTCACATCCTTACCTATAAACGTGAGGGCAGTGCATCTTGGCAATGGTCAAAGCTTACTCCACTTATTGATAAATTCAAGTCCGGTCTCATTTGGTCTGTTAGGAATGGGCAATCAATCAAATTCTGGAGCGATAACTGGATCTCCGGGGCCCCACTACAATCTAAGGTTGCCGGTTGCCTTCCTCAGTACCCTGATGAAACTGTAAACAAATATATTATTGGCGGAAAATGGTGGGAGGAAAAGCTAAAGCAAAGACTGCCCCAGTACATTGTTGATGAAATCTTGGACATCCCCCTTCCTTCTAATAGTTTCGAGGATAGGCTCTATTGGTGGCCTGACAAGAATGGATGGTTTACAACTGCAAGCGCTTATAAACTCGTCTCAAATCACCACCGCCAAAACGATGATTTAAATGTCTGGATTTGGAAACTCAATGTTCCACCCAAAATAAAAAATTTTCTCTGGAAATTAAATCATAACGGCCTCCCAACAAGGATGCGTCTGAGCCAACAAGGACTAAGGAGTCTCTCTTCCTACAACATGCGCCTTCTGCAATAATGCGTCTGAGGATGACATCCATCTATTTATGGATTGCCCATTCTACTCTTGTAGATCCCTCTTAGCACCAAGCATCAGCCAAAAATTATGTAGCTTAATCTCTTCCGTAACTAATTTCAAACAGATCTTAAATGTCGTGGGCCATGGTCTTCCGGATGCTGATAAACAAGCTATCGCGTTCACTTGGTGGACTACGTGGAACATCAGAAACAATATGATCTTCAGAAATGAACCTCCCCCACCGATAGATGCCACAAAAAGAATTATCCAAAACCATATCACTAGCTGGCTTACCGCTTGTAATGATTCAAATAACACAAATGTACAAACAAGCTTGAGAAGTCAACTAACCATGAACGATCGCTCACACAACCTGCTTGCGACTAAGAAGCCTGCAAAATGGCACAAACCACCTCTAGGTACTCTTAAGCTTAATTTCGACGGATCCTCACTCTCCAACGGTGATAGCTCCATCGGGTACATAATCCGGGATTGGGAGGGGAAGCCAATTCATATTGGCTTCAAATTAGTTGGGATCCAATCACCTATCAAAGCAGAAGCGCTTGCGCTCAAACATGGGGTGCTGAAACTCATCCAACTCCACACACCCAAAATTCATGTTGAGGGTGGCTCTCTCATCATTATTAATCACCTTAAAAATGGCCTCAATTGCCATTGGAAAATTGAGCTTCTTATGTCCGATATTAAATTACTTCTATCAAATTTTAGAGAGGTTTTCTCTCATGTGCCCTGTACTGGGAATAGAGTGGCTGACATGGTTGCACGCCTATGTCGCTCTACCAAGGGCATTGGCATAACTTCTAATTCAGGTTTTCTTGACCTCATCCGACAGGATGCTCTCAGATAGACATCCTCTATTTGAATCCTTTCCTAATAAAAAAAAAGTAATTCCTGCCTATACAAGTTTTCTCTCAATTACAAAAAGGTCCATATGGTGTCATTAGCTACAAGGGATAAAAAAAATATCATATGACTTTTCATACTTTCTTAGAGGGAAAGATGAAGAAATGATTTAAAACAAAATAAAAAGGAATCACAAAAAACATCAAAACCTTAAAGACATATCACCTACTTCACATTCCAGTTTTTGATTCAGATTCCGATTTTCATTTCCATTTCCATTCCGATTACTACACTCATACCAAACGGGCTCTTATATAAAATTAAAATCTGTCGTATTTAGCATGATAAATTTCATAATATTTTATAAAACTATTTATTAAAAGTTGTAAAAAATTTTACAGCTCTTTGAAAAGCTATGCCAAATAAGCCCAGACCAAAATACCACAAAAGCCCAAAATACAGGCCCAGTTGCAAGTTGCCAGGGCAATTGCCCCTTCCCCAAGTCACTAGGGTTCTTAGATAAACCCTGAAAACCCCTTCTTCCACCTCTCTGCATCACCTGATCATCTGCGAAAATGGCGAATCAAGCGGCAGTTGCGTTCCTCACGAACATCGCCAGGGCGGCGTTCGGTCTTGGCGTCGGAATCACTGTCGTCAGCTCCTCCATCTACAACGTCGACGGCGGCGAGCGCGCCGTCCTCTTCGACCGGCTCGGCGGAGTGAAGGACACCACCGTCGGGGAAGGCACTCACTTCCTGATCCCATGGCTCCAGAGGCCGTACATCTTCGACATACGCACTCGCCCCCACAACTTCTCCTCCACTTCCGGCACGAAGGATCTTCAGATGGTGAATCTAGGTCTCCGTGTTCTGTCTCGCCCCGACGTCGAGAAGCTTCCCACCATTTTCCAGAACCTAGGGCTGGAGTATGATGAGAAGGTTCTGCCTTCGATTGGGAATGAGGTTTTGAAGGCCGTTGTGGCTCAGTTCAACGCCGATCAGCTGCTTACCGAGAGACCTAGGGTTTCGGCTATGGTCAAAGAAAGCTTGGTTAGGAGGTAAGATTTGAGATGCATTTCAGTGAATTGATTCTACATTGGTTAAATTTCACCCGTATGATGCCTGTTTCAATGAGATTTGCTGCTTTTCATAGTATTTTTGTGGTTCCCGAAGTGCATTTTGGAAATTTTAGGGCACTGTTGCACTTCATTTTCTCGCTTCAATGTGCTTTCCTCCTAATCAGAGTGGGATGTTAGGCTTGATCTTGAGTTATAACAAATGTTGGCTGTCAGATGGTGGTAATTATTGCATTTCTGGAGATTATATATATCCTAGCATCGGATATTGATTAGTGGTTGCTGCTGTGATGTAACATTCTTAAGGACTGTTCTTAAAAAATAGTTGGGGGTAATGTATGTTAAAATAAGATTTTATGCCTTTCATTTTGGAAATGAATGTCTTTGCATCCCTTACCTATGGAAATGTCAGTATATAGAGACTGTAGATACCATTGCTTTGCAAAGGCTTCATAGGGACTGGACTGGGCGACTGGTTAATTCAGTGAACATACTTATGGGAGGATAGAACTTCTTTAGCTTCTCTTTGTTTATTGCCGATCATTAGGGGTGTGGCTTCACCAGTTCACCTCGATTGATCACTAGAACTACTTAGCCATTTAGCCCCCTTTTCTTTCATATTCAATAAAGTGTCTCCTTCTCACAAAAAAGAAAAACATAGCTATGTCCTTAATGGAATCTTGAATTCTAAACTCCCAGAATAGACAAACATCAATCTATTTGAATTTATAGGAAGGTGTAGGATTTCTAATATTCCGGATGTAGATGTAAGTGCAGTCCAGAATGTGATGTTAGCAATTCCATGCTCTAGAATATTGAGTTCAGAACCAAAATTTGAAAAACTTATGCATTGACAATGTTGATTTTTTTTGTTTTGTAATTTTCAGGGCCAAGGACTTCAATATTCTGTTGGATGATGTGGCTATCACTCACCTTTCTTACGGGGCTGACTTCTCCCGGGCTGTGGAGCAGAAGCAGGTTGCTCAGCAGGAGGCTGAGAGATCCAAATTCGTGGTGATGAAGGCGGAGCAAGAGAGAAGGGCTGCAGTTATTAGGGCAGAGGGAGAAAGTGAGGCAGCTAAGCTGATCTCAGATGCTACTGCAGCTGCTGGGATGGGAGTGGTTGAGCTCAGGAAAATTGAGGCTGCCAGGGAAAATGTGGCCACTATGTCGAGGAATAACAGTGTGATTTACTTTCCAAAGGGAAATCAGATGCTCATGGGTATGAACACTCGCTAAGAGTTCAGGTGAGTCAATAGTTTGTCATTATTTATTGGTTTTTATTGATAATCACCTATTTTTTGCTGACTTGCATGGTTGTAGTACTGCTAAGGTTGCTAATTGTATTTTGGTTCTTTAGTTTCAGTTTATTAGCAGAAAAATGTAGTGATTTCCTTAAAAACAGCAATGCTGACCTCAAATACTGTTGAAAGTAAATTGATTACTTTGGGGAAAACTGAGGAGTTTAATATGTGAGGATTCCATATTTTTTCTTGCAATAAAACAAGTAAATATCTTCAATCTGTACTGTGTATGGATACTTTCCTTTTAATCGGTATTATATATAGACACCCTTCCTTTTAATCAGACTCACGGTGATAAAGCATATTTTTGGACTGAATTGTTCTAGTCGTACTAGATTTGATATTTCATTTAGTACCCTGTGACAGTCCAGTTTCCACCAGAGCTCTTAGTTTCAGGTTGCTTAGACATTAAAGGCGTCAAATGTCGATATCAATGTGATAAATCTTCTGCTTGCTGCCTGTTGGTTTATGAAAAGGGGTTGATTTTCTATAAAACTACTGGCATTGTGGTTAGTTTTAATTTGGTTGAATGATACCAAATCTATTGCTTACTACTAGAAGTTTGTATATGGATTTGCTCTTTCTCTTCTTAGGGAAGTTGAGAGAAAATATTAATACAGTTGCTTAACTTGATGTGTAACTCTTTCGAATTCTACTAGACTTGATGAATTACAACTTGTGAAAAATAATTCTCAAAATCCTCCATCTCTTTTGTGCAGAAAAATGCCAGGGTTGCATGATCGAGATGCTGAAAGCTTTACATGCCGCAGTTCCTCCTTGAGAAGCTTCAATTCAACAGTTCTTGTAATTACACTGATATTCAATAGACTTGTTTTTTTGGGCGATGAAGATCATCAACTTCGCTGAATGTCAAGTTCTGCCTCTAGGAACACTTTTTTCTTGGTTCAAAAGTGCCCGTTTTTCAGGGAAAATAAGATTATCCAACTTTGATGAATGCCCATGTTTCCCAAAATTTCGAGTCTTTGACTACTATCACGGAAACGAAGCATTTGTTATGCTGGATCACAGATGATGCGTCGTGCTGCATCTTATCCATTTCCAGGTTTCTGATAACATGTGATCCTGATAGCCTATAAGATCCCGTTTGTTCCACTGGAATACAGGTTACATTCAAACAAAGAAATTATATGAATTTGTAAAGACTGAGCTAGCATGGCAGGTTTGGATATGATCTCCTTTAATTTTTATGGTTGTAAGCAACGGTCACATTTTTAAATTGAATTTCAAAATCTCAGTAGCCAAGCTGTGGTATTTCCAGCAGCTTCCAAGTGCTACAAACTGCTTACAAAGATATATCTTCTATGCATAATCACATATCATCCTCTCAGTTTGCAGTTGGTGTTTGGGTTGTATCCTCGTTTTACATCTTCTTGATATAATCGGGGAAAAGGGTGTGTATATTGCAACTCTTAAGATTTTGCTCTAAGCGGGATATATTATATCGGTTGTATATTTGGGGATGGCGAGGTAGTGTTAGTTGGCCGTGATTGACGGTGTTCATCAGTGTGTTCACCGTTAGCGAAGCGACGAAGGACTAGCTAGTATTCTTGATTTGAGATTCATCAAGCGAAGTGAAAGATAACGTCTAATGAAAATATGTATTTTCAATTCATACCTCAGTATTTTATCAGAGACATTGTATCTATAAATGCTTACAATTTGCTCAAAAAAAAAATGCTTACAATGCATACCTCTTGCTCTCGCAGTGTCAAAATTTTAAATAAAATAAAAGATTATTAAAATACTCATATATAATAAGGCACGGGCACTACACTAGGATATTGTTATTCGACTACTAGAAATCTCAAAATCAAGCTGAAGTGAGCGCTGAGTAACGATATCTTCTCAGCAAGAGGCCATATGTCGGACCAAGTCCACCACCCGGTTACTGCAACCGAGCAAGAAACAGTTAAACAAGAGAGCTGAAGATCATAGATATACAGATATGACCATGGAGATAAAGGAAGTATGTTGTTACCTGTAGCCCCATTCGTTGTCATACCACGACACGAGCTTCACAAAGTTGTCGTTCAACGAGATCCCAGCCTTTGCGTCGAAAATGCTTGACCTGCGGATAAGATAAAAGTCCATTAATCGCGACTCCAAGTCATGGTTTAGTGATGTGCCTATGAATTTGCGTCGAATCCCTTACCTGTTGTCGCCTACAAAGTCGGTTGAAACGACATCATCCTCAGTGTAGCCGAGGATTCCCTTCATTGAGCCCTCAGACTCCTCCCTGTTCAAACCAACAAGTGTTTATAAGAGCTCTTATAGACTGAAGCTTGGCTTAGAGAGCGACATTCGTATAGCATTCGTACTTGATAGCTGCCTTGATCTGGTCATAGCTCGCCGCCTTCTCCAATCTGACCGTCAGATCAACCACAGAGACGTCGACAGTAGGAACACGGAATGCCATTCCAGTTAACTTTCCATTCAATGCAGGCAAAACCTTCCCTACTGCCTGAAGAAATCGGTGAGCCAAGATGGACCTTAGTGCCTCCTTCGAGTGCTAACTCGTAAGAAGAAAGAAAACGAATGCGTTTTAAGATCATTATCCAAGAAGGCACCTTAGCTGCTCCGGTGCTGCTAGGAATGATGTTGAACGAAGCTGCTCTTCCGCCTCTCCAGTCTTTCATAGACGGGCCATCAACCGTCTTTTGCGTAGCTGAAACGTTGAGTGTGTCGCCATTACAGATTAGTACATAGTAGATAGGAAGATTGGCTGATTGAAGATGAGTAGAGATGATGCAGACCGGTGATGGAGTGGACAGTGGTCATAAGGCCTTCAACAAGGTCATGAACAACCTGTGCAAAACACGAGGAATAAGACGATTTGTATTCGTAGTTGAGACGAAAAAACAAGTGCAAGAACTCAAGCTTGATGTTGGTCAAGAGGGCAAACCTTGGCTAGAGGAGCAAGGCAGTTGGTGGTGCAGCTTGCATTGGAGACAATGTTGATGTCGGATTTGTATTCCTTCTCGTTCACTCCCATGACGAACATTGGTGCATCCTTGCTAGGAGCCGAGATGATGACCTTCTTCGCGCCTCCCTGATGATATTCATACACATTGGAAAGGGAATCACCTACTCGTTGAGGTTCGAGTTTGGGCTATATAGAGAGCTAAAGCGAAGGAGAGTCATGTCTATGAACCTTTAGGTGAGCCGCGGCTTTGTCCTGATCGGTGAAAACTCCTGTTGATTCGACGACAAAGTCAGCTCCACTCTCGCCCTATGGGATCTCCTCCGGGTTCCTATTCATATAAGATCATATCCATTATGAACTAAGCTAGGGATCCTCAAAAAGACGAGATTTCGGAAGGATCAAGGAGCCGATACCTCATGCCAAAGACGGCGATAGGCTTTTCTCCGAAGAGAAGGGTCTTATCATCCTTCATCTTGAGATCACTGTGCTTCCACTGTCCATGAACACTGTCATACTTGAACATGTACACCTGCAAGGCCAAATAAAAGATCAAACCGAGTTTTCGAGAAAGGCCTAAACGAAACGATTCACTAAGAAACACTCCTTTGCACCAATGATGTGAAGGGAAAATCAATGTAGTCATACCATGTACTCGGTGGAGATGAAGGGATCGTTGACAGCAACGAGCTCGACATCATCTCTCTGCATCGCTACTCTCGCCACCAAACGACCAATCCTTCCGAAACCTTCTCAATGACCCACAGAAATCAGTAACATGTTTAGTGCAACATGATGTTTTAAAAAACACACCCAAATGCATTGCAACATTTTTGACTTACCATTGATTCCAATCTTTACCTTGCCTGCAATGCATCATTCAATAGGACAAAAAATTAGGATTAAAAGAAATTATTCATCTTAGTAAGACTTCAAATGATCAAAACCAACCTATTGTGTATAAAATTAAAAACATCGTTCATAAAACTATGAAAGTATAGATTGAATGAAACTTCTAAAAAATACAGTATTGTACAAGATTGCGTACTCATGATCGAGATGAGAGGAGTAGTCCACCAAGCGAGGATTAAGGTTTTTTTTTGTTTGTTTGTTATGAATGAAATTTTTTTTTTCCCTTTTTTTTGGTTGAATGAAGAATGCAAAAAAGTAGGGTAGTATATATAGTGCAAATGAAGGTAGTTTGTGAATTGATCTCTGCAACTCTTATGGCTTTGCAAGATCTTCGGCGAGTTTCCTGTTTTGTGTGAAGCCGGAAGAACAGCTGCAGGAAGTTTGAATGCTTCTTTTACATTGAATGATCCATTGGTGTTCACTTTGACATGACTTTTTCCTAACAATTTCTTACATCTAAAAATAGGAATCCATCCCTTCCCATTGTAGGAAAATTTACCCGATATGTAATTGACTCGAATCATAAAGAATAGCTATAAGATTGGAAGACATTGGTGTTACCTTTTTTGTAATTTTTCAGTTCTTGAAAAATTCTTCTGTTCTTGAAATGTAGAGAAGGCTAAAACTCGAAAGCAGTACTAAAGAAAAAGTTCAATCAGAGCAATGAAGGGAGATCAATTGGTGTGGCTTTTAGGGTTGGAATCAATTTGAGTTTGAGCATTTTAGTTTGCGCTTTGTGAGGTAAACTTAGGGGTGTTATTCGAGCCGAATGAGCCGTGCTTGACATGTTCAAACTTGGTTTGTTTGTTAAACGAGCTCGAGCCGAGCCCAATTTTTAAACGACCTTATTTTTTTTATCAATCTTGACTTGTTCAGGAAATGAACGAGTTTGAGTTTGAGCTTAAATCGAACAAGCCAAGCTTTCAACCAAGTTTAAAATTCTGCTCAGGCTCGACTTGTTTAGGTAAGTGAACGAGCTTGAATCGAGCTTTTTTCGAGCCGATCATGAGCGGAACTCGAGCCGTTCAATTCATATAACAACCCTAGGTAAACTTACGAAAGCTTTTAGAGTGATTGTTCCCGGTTGTTACATGGTTCAATCGACATCTAAGGTGACAGAGAAGGTTGTCATAGCTAACACAGAGCAAACAACTACCTCAACTTTGTCTACTAAGCGTAACCACCCCAAAGTTCAGCATATATTTTCCAATTTTCAATTCATCTTAACAATTGTTCTTAAATTGATCAAGGGGCATTGATTATTAGCAAGAGATCATTGGTTAAAACACCAATGGTATGTTTTGATTCTTCAAAAAACAAATGCTATAAAAAGAGCCTTCAAAAGTCAGGCTGAGGAAACTACACTCCATCACACAAATTTGACATTTTTTCTAAATCATCAGTGACCATATATTCAGGCAGGGTCTGGGGTCTAATAGTACACACCATTTTCCCAACAAAGTTGAAAGGATGTCACTTAAAAATATTATAAAGATAGTAAAAGATAGTAAGAGTATATTTTTTTGGTCAAAAGATAGTAAGAGTATATAAAAATATATAAAGATATACAAGACAATATAAGAAGATACTAGACTTAGGCAGTCAAATAAAACAAGACAAACACGACAGCTTGGAAAATCGTAGACAATGCAAGAGGAAAAAGGGTAGAAGAAACTAAAGAAACATTGTAGAAAGACGGGTACGCTCCAGGTAGACCTGGGCAAACGCGGGTAGGCCCGCTCGGCCCGTCCCGTCCGCCCGCGTTAGCGGACGGGCTTGGACATGGGAAAAAGCCCACGCGGGCTGCTATGCCCGGCCCGCGCCCGCAGCGGGTGCGGGATTAGACATATCAATCAACCCGTTACGGGCCGCTAGGCCCGTAACGGGTACCCGCCTTTTTTATTAAAATTAATATATATATATATTAAATAATAGTAAATGTTCATTTTAAAAAATAAAAACAGTAATATATGTATTCATTTTAAAAAACAGTAGATGGTATATTTAAAAAAACAGTAGGCTTATATTATACTATGTAATATATATATTATATTAAAAAACAGTAAGTAGTATTTTTTTTTATTAGTGTAGGCTTAGTATCTAAATACAATAGGCTTAGTGTATAAATAATATATATATATATATATATATATATTAAAATTGATTATAATAGGCTTAGTATACCTTTAATAAGAAAAATAGATTAGGTTTGCGGGTACCCGCGGGCTACCCGCACCCGCATTCGCGGACGGGCTTGGACACGACTTCCAACCCGTTAAGCGGGCTTAGCCCGGCCCGCGCCCGCAACAATGGGACAAAATCTCGAGTAAAGCCCGTCCCAAACCCGACCCGCGCCCGCGTTTGCCCAGGTCTAGCTCCAGGACACCTATCACCATCCCTCTTTGGCAGTGATTGCTCTTTTCCACTCTGTCATATCTTGTACCAACTCTTCGGTGATCTCTAAGACGGCAAGGTCCTCATTGACCACCTCCTCCTTCTAACTCTTCTTTGGCCGCCCTCTAGGATGCCGAACACTCTCAATAGTCAGGTTATCACATCTACACACTGTTGTGTTCTGGTCTCTCTTTTGCACGTGACCAAACCACCGAAGTCTCAACTCACACATCTTGTCCTTAATACAAATTACACCTACTTTTTTGCGGATAGCCTTCTATTGTAGTCGCCCAACACTCTACCCTGTAAAGCAAAACTGACCTCACTACGGTTCTATAAAATTTCCCTTTAGTTTTAAAGGGACCTTTCTTTCATACAGTGACCCACTTTAGCAATTCTCTTTTACACAATTCCTTTAACATTGCTGACAAAACGTTACTTCAACGTCGAGTTGAAATACTAAACGTTGCCCAGACAACAACTTCTTGTTTTATTTATATTTATTGGGGAGTTTGGCATTCCTCACAAGCAAGTAACATGAATAAGAATAAGATGGCAAATTGCAGCAAACAGATTAACTGAAAATTCAAATGCAGCCAGAAAGGATCTTTATGCAAACACAAGAGAAATGTTAAAAGCGTCTGACATCTGAATTCAAAGTCCTTTATTCCCAAAACACTAATTCGGCGTTAAACAGGAAGAACAGGAAGATTGTATAACGATTCATAACAACAGGGTTTTTTTTTGTTTTTGGTCAGAACAACAGGGGTGTTTCAGGAGGTGATGAATTGTACACAGAAGAACTGTATTTCACAAGGTCTAAGAAAGGATGCAGCTTGTTCTGATGCGATGACGGCGAGGCCAGCAGCAGAGCTTGCCCATGCAGCAGCAACGAAACTCGATGCCCAATAACACTGACTCACTGAGGTCAAAGTCAAAACCAGAACCTGACATGGTGCGACCCAGCATTGCGAGAAGCGCTGCAACAACTTCATAGTGCATCTGAAGACGGGTGCTTCCCAGAATCCCCTCATTTCCCTGCTTTCATACAGGAGACTTGAGATCATGAACTCCACTGAATCTGACCATCACTGGCTTAGTGTTACTCTATGAGACCCGATGACACAGACGATTAGATGATAGGGTTTACGTTGTGACGAATCACCAAGAGAGGGTGGTTGTTGATCAGTAAAAATAGCCTGATCACAACATGACACAGCTTATTGTGACAAAATCACACACAACTAGCAGCTTGCAGGCAAAATCTGTATAGCAAAGTCAAGGAGTTTCTTCAGCTCTAATTGACAGTCTTCGACAAATATGGCATTGTGCTTCAACTGATCTTGCTTTATGCATTTGAGAAGCAGCTTGGTCACACATACATTGCATTCTTCCGTCGTAAGTTTACCACTTATGGTGATCAGCTTGCAGGCACATTGGATTCTTCCTTTTTTTTTCTTTTTTTTTTTCCATTTTTTTGGGGACAAACTGGCAGGCAGCAGAAGAGAAAGCAAGCAACTTCAACAAAGAACTAGAAATCAGGCGATCATCAGATATAAGATCGGAGCTATCTAATCTTGCGTGTACATAGGCGAACAGCAGGAGTCCTGGAATTTTGCAGATTAATAGCAGCATATTTCCCTTCCCAAGTCCTGAAGAACGATCATCTTTCTTCAGCTGGCAAAAAAATACTTGAACCGAGAATCTGATTCCCAACTAGCCATAGAAGCAGAAGTAACTTGTGGCTTGACAGAATATGGGCTGGTTGAAAATTGAAATACCCTCTTGCCTCCCGGCCTCTTGGCAGTTGAAGATCTTGTCCCAACAGTCTAAACAGATAGCGTCCAGAACAAATGTTTCCACATAATCACGGTTGGTGAGGCAACATCCGCAATTGATACAACGGTTAACACACAGGAAACAAGCTTTGCACGAGTTAGTGGCCTCGGCCTTTTGGCAACTCTCTGTCGGACAATCATAGACGAGCCTCACTTCATTGCATCTAGGGCACTTCTCTATATCAATGGGCCGATCATCATCAATAGAAATACAAGAATGACCATCATGATAATACACCGGTTTATGAGGCCTAGATTGTAGTTGTTCATCCACACGAAGTAAGGCCTTCAGCTCCTCATATTGTTCACTTGTAACACCAGCAATGCCTCCGATTCTTAACTGTTTTAGCGCCAATGCCCCAGCAGACTTGAATGTCGTTAGCAAACCTTCAATGCTTAGTCTAAAACATCCGGGCACACTCAACTACAATGGAAAAAAGATAAATAAGTGAGAATTGCATTACCAATAGCAAGGGAAACCACCATGTTTAATACATACCATAGAAATAAAATGGTATTGCGAAAAAAGGCAAATAGTTATTTGTAATCAATGACTAACTATTTCGGTAACATCTTGGCATTTTCATTCTTTTAAGCACCCTCCTCCTGCAAGCTTGCTTTTTGTTAAGACAATTTTGTAGTCATACAAATGCATTAAAATGCACGTTGGCCACACGATCAGGATGCTTTTTTACCTAATAAGCAACATTATAATCGACCCTACAAAACATTATAATCGATCCTACAATAAATTATAAGCAAAAGGTGCTATATACCTATGAAAACCCTAAGTATTAAACCAAAGATATCAAAGGACCAATTTAAAGCCAATCTTGACATCATGGAAAGTGGCCCAAAAGCTCAACATGGAGGCATTCACAGAATCACAGTCAAATGTGTAATTCATATAGGGCATGAAATTGAAAAGCATCCATCTTACTAGTAATAAACATTGTAAATACTGACCTTTGTGAGACCTGGATTGCTGTCAATAATTTGCTTGATACTAGCATTTGTGATCCGAAAACATCCAACCAAGGTCAAGCTCTTAAGCAGCCCACAAGCCCGGCTAGTTAGCCTTGTAAGAGACTCGTCATTAATTATGTTATTCAATGGGTGATCCACATTAACATGCATCCACATTGAAGGATCACTTTTGACAGCGGCATTGAGCGACCTGCAAACCGTTTCAACCGATAGTAAATCCTTGACACCGAGATACCTAAGGGCCAAAAACATGGCATAATGCGGTTCCCCTCCTTGTCTTTCGTCCGTGATCTCACTACATCCTTGGACATCTTCAATAATAGAGCAAGCATCCGAATCAGCCTCAGAACCTAAATTAAGAAACTCCTCCATATCATTTGCCACAATAACCCTATCAAATGAGATAGTGTTCAGTTTTGAGTCAGATTCGTCATTTCCAGCTTCGGGCATAAACCTTACCCTGCCCCTGCACACCAAATTCAATCCGAAAACCAACCCATCATCTCCCCTACCATTCACATAATCGCCGCTTTCAAACGACCAATCTATATCCTCCAAGCCCTCAAAGGAGCCTGTGATTCCCCAAAAAGCAGTGGACACATCCATTCCAAAGGGATCAGAGGGCAATAAATCAGCAACATCTCTTAGAGCATGCCCATAAGACACATGCTCTTCGAGATTGCCCTTTCCCTCGCCACCAACGAATGATTCGCTGCAACCCTGAGATTCATCCACTCGACAGCCATCAATCGAAAACCCATTCGGCTTCCCATCAGATTCCATGTTGCCCATTTCAGGAATAAGCCTAACCCTACCCCGGCAAAGCAAATTCAGCCCTGGAAGCAACCCATCCCCTCCTCGATTACCCTCAAACTCCCCCTTCCTTGAATCCATCAACTGTGGCAGCAATTCAGCCTCCAAACCCTCATCAGATGCCGTAATATCCTCAGAATCGCTTTCCCGGTCCATTTCAAAGGGATCAGATGGCAAAAGATCAGCAATGTCAACCGGAGACGGCCTACCGAAGCCCTGGATTCTGAAATTCCCCTTCTCCTCCATCAAATTATCCAATCCCGTCGTCGGATTCGACATTGCGTCTCGCAATCAACAGCAGAATCCAAACCCTAAATCGCCCACCAATCCCTGGTGCCCTGGAAACAACAATCAGGAAGAGCCCACAAAATTGAAAAAAACGCCCCCAATTAAATGAAAATTCCTCTTTGAATCAGAAAATCGAGAAACAAGACGCACCAGGCAATACCAACACCGGGATTCAGAATTCACAGAGGATGAGATGAATCCCAACGAAATTGATACATGGGCAACAAAGATTCGAATCTTCTGAGAAAGGTACAACACCGAAAAGGGGCAAAAAAACCAAAGGGCGCCAGCACCCGCACAAACCAAAAACACGCCGAAAGAGAAGTTGTGAAAGGTTGGTTGGTTTAAAAAAAAAAACCCTAAAAAAATCAGATCGTCAACTTATTTGGAATTGGAGGGAGGAGGAGGGGGGAGAGAGAAAGAGGGAGGGCATCACAAATCTGGAGAAGGAGAGAAATTGCGAATTTTCAGGAAGAAACCAAAAATTGGAGTCCAGAGGTGAGATTCTAAGCCATAAATTTTCGGGCGTTCATTTATTTTTCTAATTTCCCGTTTTGGGCTTTTGGTTTTTTTTATTTTTCCCACCCTTCTTTTCTTTTCTGTTTTATAATGCACACAAAATACACGGAGATAAAATATTTTTATTTTATTTATGGAGTACTATTTAAAGTGTACAATATCATCAATATCAGTCCATAAATATATCGTAATAAATTATATCACGTCATATTTAGAATATCTATTATCTATCTATTGTATATAATAAACCAATCACAAAATTTTGAAATAATTAATATATGCATAAGATAAAATTTTATTCTAACTTTATTTAATCAATATATCTATATATGCATATGATAAAATTTGACTCAATTGGATTAGATATATGGATATATTTTTAGAAGATATTAACTAATTTTAAAATATATGCATAAGATAAATTTTTATTCTAACTCTATTTAATCAATATATCTATATATGCATAAGATAAAATTTGACCCAATTTGATTAAATATGGATATATTTTTAAAAGATATTAACTAATTTTAAAGAATATTAATATAAGATAAGATTTTACCTATTTTTGCTATATATGAACATATTTTTAGAAGATAATAATCACAATGTAATTGGCCAAAAATAATTACTCAATTAGCTTTTATTATTACGAGCGAAAAAATAAAGAGACTATTGTCCCTTTTCTTAATTTCTCGCATAACTGTTTGGCCGAAGAAATATGGGGCTGGCTGGCTATGGTGGAATTCTTGAAATGGGTAAAATCTATCTATAATTCCTAAACTTTGGCTGGCTATGGTGGAATTATTTAACGCATATTTAACGAATTTATCAACCGAATGACCAAATATGTTTAAACTCTCAAAGTTTAGAGACTTCAATGAAAAAAATAAAATATAGGAACCCGTTTAAATATTTCCAATATACAGCGACTATAAACTAGATTGGTTTTTTGTCAAAGATTTCTATTATTGGGTTGGTTTGCAACTCAAGTAGAATTGTAAGTTAAATTTGATAGGGTTCAAGACTTAAACTCGACTCTTTGGCTATTTTCGATTGGGGTCTCAACTCAGAACTCCTAGTAATTCACCTGGACTTCTTCCTCCTTCGACAATCCGTTTAAAAAAAAAAAATTCACTAGCTAGTTTATTAGATTTTTTATTTTGATATTATATAGTTGTAAATAAAATAAATATAAGATTTTAGTTTAATTAGTTTTTAGAAGGGAAATATTTCAATAGCTACTCCCCGAAGCTTTTCGGAGTTTATGATTTTCTATTCACAAGTTTCCATCAGTTACTCCAACCGCTAGGTTTACCAAACATCATACTAACTTATTAACATATATTTAACACAAATAATCCATCAGCTTCAACTAACCCATCATGTAGTATTTTGCCAAACAGAGCCGTTAACGTCACTCCCAAATTCGCTTCTCGATCGGGTTGGGAAGTGAAGTGTCTCATGTTCAACAACAACCTAATGGTGTGGTTCGCAAACTAGCTAACATTTCTATTATTCTCAATGCATCCGTTCAAACAATGTTTAATTATTTATGAAAAAAGGAATACTTTTTCAATTAATAATATCAAGTTGGTGTATATATATATAAAACACATGGAGACTATGGCTCATAAGTTTGTGTCAAGTAACAACCATTCTAACATGTAGACATCAAATAGATCGATGTGATATACTAATTGATTTTTTTTTTCAAATTTAATACATAATAATGCATCAATCTAATACCATGGCCCCAACATGAATAATATAGAAATTATGAATCAACATGAATAAATATTAGATCATAAAAAAGAAGAAGAAGAGAGAAAAAGTATTACTATCACATGTTATTTTTTAATTTATTTATCACCATATTTGCTAGCTATTACACCAAATACAAAATATTTCAACTTCAATATATGTAGCCAAAAAGATACTTTTAATTTAATAGATTTATGACTTAATTAGGAGAAAATATTTTATCCCTTATTGGATTGTGACACACAAATAAAACTAGACCACTAGTTTTTTTTTGTTTTAAAAAAAAAACAATTTCCTTGTATCTCATTATATTGATTCAAAATTTGGTAATTTTATGTTGATATGAAGAAGAGAATATATGCAAATGGGTTCCATTTCCATTCCATGAATTGAGAGGTAGATAAGTCACATGTTCCAAATGTTGATGTAAAAAGATAGTGATGATGGGAATGAGGAATTAAAGTTAGTTGAGAAGTAAAGAAATTCCTCCCTTCCTTTTGGGGTGAAACACATAACTTATCCTACTTCACAGGCTCACTTGGATTGCTTTGCTTTGCATTCATCTTATTCTATGTTCCTAACTCCACTACATTGCCCCAAATTACAATATATATGCATATAACCTACTAACTTACCATCCAAACTTCCTAGCTAGCTTGATTATGAGGGTATGTCTTGGAATACAAATATTAAATATAAATATAAAGGGTAGAATTCACCTAAAACGCTTCGACAAAAAAATACGGGTATACAATCAATAACAAACTCAGTGAAGTTCACCTCAAATCAGGGTTTGAGTTGTACACACTTTTTTTTCCAGCTATTGTGGACGATGTTTCTTAGTGTCTGCATTATGTTATACGAAACATACGTGTATAAACACACCAACCAAAGAAATAAACAACAAAATAAAAGCACATAAACCAACAAACACAAACAAATTGAAAGATATGAATAGCGTACCAAGGAAAAGTAGAGAAACAGAAATAACAAGAGGATGAAATTAAAAGATAACGAATTAAAATGAAAACTTAAATGGAAAACGAAAAGAATATGATTCCCGACAACCCACAACTACTCAAATTACCTAGCTAGTCAACCTCCACTTGGATAGCGCTTCTCCACCATACCCGATCCCTGGGTATAAGGTCTTATCTATCTAATCACTTTCCAAACTCTTCCTAGTCACCCCAGGCAACGCCTTACATTCTCCCTAGCAAGATTGTCAAACTCACACCTACTGACTGGACCGATGTAGTCGGACTCTCCTCAATATACTAGCTAGTATAGCATAAGCATCTCCAATGTTCGGATTCCCTAAACTTTCTCTCTCTTTTTCTCATTCGTTCATCTCACTTTTCACTAACTTTATTATCAACCCTTCCCCATTCATTTCTCCCTCATCACAATGATCAGATTGCCCAATAATATATCTCCATCACTTTTTTCATGCCAATTATATTTTTCCTATACTTTTAAATATTAAGTTGAATTGATTTATATATCAATATAAAAAATTTAATTTAATTTTTAATTATATTTGATAATTAATTTTAATAATTTAAAATATTTTTAAATAAACTGTTAATAAATGTGACAATTCAAAAAAATTATTAATTTAATATTATAATTATATTTTATAATTACTTTTAATAATTTAAAATATTTAAACTAAATTTTTAATAAATTTGATAATTAAAAAAATTATTAATTATATTTGATAATTTTTTTTAATAATATAAAATGTTTAAACTAAATCCTCCCTAATACATATAAAACTAGAAGCAAAGGCTCTTCATAAAAAATTGAGCCACGTGGCTCCTTTGAACCAATTAATTTCACAAAATAATAAATAAAAAAATAAAACATTTATCTCCACGTTCTCCCACTTTAAATTAATCACTAATTACGTACTCAATAATTAATAAAACATCGAATAGAAGTAATATATATACACACACCAAGGCATAACATTGCGACAAAGAAAAGTGCAACTACTCTTGCCATTCTTCGAAATTTTGCTGATCGATCGATCGGAACTTTTGCAAGATAATAATATAATTAGGGCGGAGTACGTACATTTGTTTGAATGGGGTTTTCAATCCATGTGAAGAGGAGGGTATTTATAGCTTTAATGTTCATGAATCTCGATTTTAATTTAATTAGAGAATCAAAGAGTATATGTACATTATTTTTTTTGGAAGATATATAGTTATTACCGAAATGTATAAACTTTAACTCCGTAAAGTTTATACATTTAAACCAAGAGTATATTCTTCTCAAATAATTTCAATTTGAGAGGTGTAACATAAAGTGTCAGAAAGGATTGGACTCAGTTTTCTTAGGTCGAGAACTACAATTTTAAGAGAATTGTGAAAGCGGTCTATTTATTATTCTTTGTCAAATTTAAAGTCTCAATCATCTCGAGAAAAAGATTTTATCATGACAACCGAATATTTCGAAGAATGGCATGATGAAGAGTATGGGCAAAACGGGATATTAATAGAAAAATCACATGTTGAGTATTTTGTACACATCAAACTCGATCAAAAATATTATGGAAAAAAACCCGAACACGGTTCGGGAAAAGTACTAGTTGTTAATAAATCCAAGAAATAAAAACATATTAATTTAATTTTCTAAATATATTCAATAATTAAATTTAATAATTTAAAATATTTTAACTAAATTTTTAATAAATTAAACAACTGAAAAAATATTAATATAATTATATTTGATAATTCATTTTAATATTTTAAAATATTTTATTTAAATTGTTAATAATTTTGAGTCTTTTAATTAAAATCTATTAAGGAAAAAAATGAAATGATCAATAAGTTGTACACGTGTCATTGTTTTATTTGTTTCGAATATTAGGGTACCCCAAACTTGGGGAGGTTGTTCACAATGGTCGGGTTTCCCAAATCGAATGAAAAAGTGAAATGGGGAGGGGGCTCTCGACCATTGTGGATGATCTAAGCAAAGAAATTGCGAGAATCATGGATTGATATGCATATGGTACACACATAAACTCAATGATCCGATCGAGCAAAGATTGAATTTGTTGCAACTTCGTCTATAGTTTTTGTTTAGCTTTAAGAAGTGATACATTTGCTACAATTGTATATCACATGAGGTTTGTTACAACCCGAAACAACAACAACAAAAATTACAACAACATAATGTGTAGGAGGAAACAAGCACACATGTTATAAGAGACATTTAGGAGCTCCTTTTGTCCCTTCATGTTTAATGGTGATCGATCGATCAAGCTCTAAAGAGAAGGTGGCCTCCATTTGTAGCCATGGGTCTGGACATAACCGAGCTTGGTCATCAGCGCGTCTGCTGCTTCTGGGCCTCGGCTTCCTTGCTTGTATGCATCCGGCTTCATCTCCCCTTTGTCTATTCTGTGCAACAATGGTGTGAAGATCTCCCACGCAGCCTGACGACGACACACAAAAGTTTCCGAGTTTAGACACTTTGTATATGTGAAAAAAAACATAGGCCTATGTGTAAGTTCTAGCTCGTTGTTACCTTCAACTCGTCTCTGCGGACAAAATGTTGTTGATCGCCTCTTATGCTGTGCAAAAGCAATTCAAGAGTTAAGTCATTTAACGATGTTCTTTGTCGTATGACATTAAGCATCATCACATTCTTACGTACGTATCGAGTATTAGACGTTCATAGGCCTCTGGAATTGCGACGTCTTGGTAACGTTGTTTGTATGACAAGTCGAGTTCACTTTGTGCTGTTGACATATCCAGCCCCGGCTGCTTCACCTGCAGATCGGAAGCAAACCACATCAACTATAAGGCCACCATCAAATAGACCTCACCCAACTAAGAGCGAGTTAGAAAGACGCAATTGATGCCATTTAGACGAAACGAAACAACAAACTAAATTGCATACGTTGAGCTTCAGGTACATCGCTTCTGAAGGCTGTAGTCGTATAACGAATTCGTTCCTACCATTGTTCTTACCTGGAAGAAGCAACAGAATCCGACATCAATCAAGTTATAATTTCAAATCCTTGAATTTTTAAATAAAGAGCGGCCATATCCGGGGTTCGAACTGGGGACGTTTGGGTACTACCCGCAAGTCCTTTCCAGTGAGCCATTCCAGAATGGTTTTCAAATCCGATAATAAAGAAGACGAGATGGGAGTCATAGTAAAGGTAAGATATCATACATTTGAAAATGTCGCCAGGAACGCCCTTAAACTGAATGCGGATTTCAGCCTTTCGACTATCTAGGGCCTTCCCTGCCTTGAGTATAAATGGAATGCCTTCCCATCTTTCGTTGTCGATTCGTAGAACCACTGATGCAAATGTAGGAGTGTTCGAGTTGTCGGGAACAGTTGGATCGCTTCTGTAGCCTTCGTATTGTCCGAGTACTACCTCATCGTCTTTTATACGAAGCACTGATTCGAGAACCTGAAAGCCGAAAATCACAACCAAAATGACCATTTCGAAACATTGAGCCGAAGGGCAAGTCATGTAAAGTACCTTCACTTTCTCATCCCGGATATGCTCCGGCTTGAGAGAGACAGGCTTCTCCATTGCGACCAAGCAAAGAACCTGCGACGATGAACCGAAATTAGAATTGAATCCACCAAAGTGTATCAAAATGCGAACAACACAACATAATGCGAACATTCTTGCCTGTAAGAGGTGGTTTTGAATGATGTCACGGATGATCCTGCGTCGAAAAAATGGTACACTATTAGTTGATATTCGTAAGACACCGCGGTTTTTCACCTGACATAACGGAATAGCGAATTCGTACCCATATTCGTCAAAGTATCCACCGCGGCCATCAGTTCCGAAATCCTCCCTGAAGACAATCTGCCAACACAAGATGTAACAATGTACGACAAGCGCGATCTATGTAGGAATGTATGTTCTATAAGTACAAGATCTTCGCCTTACCTGGACACTATCGATGTTGTCTCGGTTCCAAAGAGGCAGGAAAAATCGGTTTGCGAAACGAAGCACCAGCTGAAACAAGAAGACACAAATTAACTAAGGCAAAATGAACCGAAAAACAAACAACAAACAACATTAGGCAGCATTCATTTTACCAAGTTCTGCACTAGTTCCTTTCCCAAATAGTGATCAATTCGGTATACTTGAGATTCGTCGAACAGCTTCGCAATGTGGGAGCTTAGCTTCTCCGACGAATCCAAGTCCTTTCCAAATGGCTTCTCAACGACAATCCGAGTCCATCCACCATGATCAGCTGCAAGACAGCGAGGTTAAGCATCGGTATACAAACTCAGTAAGACATGAATTTCATCGACGGTTTACGAAGCAAAGAAAACACATACACTTGTTCATACAACACAACCGGATCATCTTGCAAACGGATGGATAAACCGATGGAGGAAGCGCGAGATAGAAGAGTCTTCTAGATGACTTGTCACACTCCTGCTTGGCTATCTCCTTGTCAAGAACACGAAATCCCTCCTCGGAATCGTAGCTTCCACTTACATACTTAATCTACGAAATCGACAAAGAGGATCACACCATTGCAATGAAGACGAAATCGTCTAAAGATAGCTATGAAATTGTACAAGCAGGCACAAACCAGCTGAAGAAACTTGTCGACTTGATCGGATTTCGAGTCCTTGCCTTGCATAAGATACCCTCGTATGCGATCCTTCAGCTCGTTGTCCGACATCTTAGACCTTGCATAGCCGAAAATGTGCACTTCGTCCTGTTTTAAAAATCCCTATGCGTCCAAAACCCGAAAAGTCAACCGACTGGATAGCTTAAGCTTTTGTGTTAGAAGGTGGATTGAAACGATGACTGTACTTGTCGGAAGAGATTGAAGAGGGCTGGAAAAGTCTTCTTCTTGGCAAGATCGCCGGAGGCGCCAAGAACAATGATGCAAAGAGAGCCACATTCGGTCGAATCATCGGAATCTCTTGTGTCTGTGAAGGCATCGCCGCCAGCTCTCTTTTCTATAGTCCACTCTCCAGTCCCCATTGATGATCAATCGATCAATAAAACTGCAACAAAAGATCGATCTTCACTAACTAATTGATTCAATTTTAGCACAGATAAATCTGGAAAATTACAAATACAAAAGCAAAATTGATGGAATTAAATTAATGAGGATCAATTGAAGATCGATGGACTTACAAGCTACAAAAGATGTGAGTTCAATTGATCTGGAGAATGTTTATGAAGATATTTTGATTTTTGGGTAAGATAATGTAGGAGATGAATTACTGGAATTATATATATAAGGAGGTGTGGATGCCATTATTTGAGTGGGTGGGGCGTTGATCGCTAATGCTATTAGTGATGAAGGGGATGGGTGCTTCGTTGCTCTCCACAAACCTCATCTTTCTCTTGATACTTTAGACAATTTACACAAATTTGGATATTCTTTGAGCATACATAGATTAGAAGTGCTACTTTGTTTTAAATTATAAGTTTTTATAGAATTTGCATGTTTTTTTAACAAGTTTTAAAATATAGTTAAATATTACTTTTTTAAAGTGTTTTTTCCCTAAAGCACACCTTATATATTAGAGTTTTTTTTATAACAAAAACAGTTTATATAATATAATTAATCCATTAATTGAAGCACCAACCTTTATTTTCCTGTCAAATATTTTAATTTTTTGGAAATATTTTATATCTAGAATTGAAATGCTCTTATTTTACAAATGTTTTTAAACCTTATCTAATTTTTTGTAAATAAAACACCTTAATATTTTGGAAAAAAAACTATCACCCATTCAATTTAACCACCAACTTCTATTTTCAACCAAATATTATAAAATTTTGATGGCATTTTATTTTACTGGCCAAAATTCCCTTTTTTGATTAATTAGTTATTTTAAAAAATAAAATAATTATAGAAGAAATATTATAACATTATCTTTTTTATACCAATCCACGTATTTTTTTATCTTTCGATTTATTATTTAGGATTTAAAATAAATTAAAACACATAAAATGTCACCTTTGATTTTTTAACAAATATCATAAGATTATATTTGATTTGTTATAAAAATAAAATTTATGGGTACTTTATTACAAAAGTGTTAATTAAACAAATAGATATAAAATATCATTGGAAAATTGAAACATGTGGCCGAAAAATAGAGATTTGTGCTACAATTGAATAAATTATATTATGTAAGATGTTTTTTTTTAAATTTAAAATATGTTTTGTTAAACAAAACTCTATTATATAGTATAATGTGCCTTTTAGTAGAAAAAAAATTAAAATAATTTCATACTTCTTATTCGTGCCTTTTAGAAGAAGAAAAAACCTTTTTTTCATTTGTGACTTGTAGTTGTGAGGGTGCATGGATGTCCTCTTATCTTTGTCGACGCTTGGAAAAACCGTAGATGTGTGATCGACTTCTAAAGGCTCATGAGGGAGTAAAAATATGAGACATTCGCGATTGTTCCTTAGGAGTCATTCCTGTGTTGTTTTCTCCCGTTGGTGACCACTACTGATATCTCTGCGTTTCTTCTCGGCTTCCCGTTGATGCTTTGTTTGTGGTGTTAGCTTGCTTTTCCCTTTGTTGTCATGTTGCTTCTCATGATGGCATGCCCATCCACTGGTTTATTTGGTCGGTACATTAGACATGGCTGTCTGGTGTATTAAATCCTTGTATGTATCCAAAGAACAAGAAACCCTTTTTTAATTAATTTCACACTTAATACTAATAAGTATGAAATTATTATTTAAAAATTAAATACTTTTCTATATTTTTTTAACTTCTTAAAAAATGTGGAAATCTTAAAATATCCTTTTTTGGGGGGGGGGGGGGAACTATCCTCAAATTTAAGAAGTATTTAATGTATTAAAAAAATTTAAAGCGATACTTACCTATTTTTAATATTTTTTTAAAAGCACTTTCAATTTAGAGGTAATTTTATGCAATTTCTAAATTTAAGATATCTATTAAAATTCCTCTTTCTTTTTTCTTTTACGGAGAAACTATTCACATGTTATTTGTTTATATGGTTACCTACCAAACAAAAAGGTACGTTAGCACGCCTTTAATCGGTACAAAAAAAAACCAATATAACGATTTTATCAATTCAAACGTTTGAAGATGGTGAAACATTTTATCTGTTCCGATCTCTTGCGCAAATGTCCTTTTCTGATTTGGCACTAACTCGAGTCTCATCTCTCTAACTTTTTTTTAAACCGGAAATAATTTGGCAATAAGGGCACCTTGTGTGCCAAGGGCATCCAATCGGATGTAATTGCGAAGCACCGAATCGTCAGGTATCGATGAGCGAAAGCAAAGTTAAGATGTGATAATCGGTCCGCAACTCGGTTTGCCTCCCTATATATATGACGAATCTCAACAGTATGGAAGAAACCTAGGGAGACTAGACTGTCAGAGACAATCATTTCGGAGTCACCCGAAGGTTTTCCACAACCCTTAAGGCTGTTAATAATGGTGAGGTTGTCACCTTCAATTATTAGGTTGGTTATGTTTAGACGTCGAGCTGCATTGATACCATTCCAAAGTCTCAGACCCTTAGCCCCAGAGACTGATGATAATGGCGAAGGGCACGCACCACAGAAAATCGGTGCACCTGCGTGGTTTCTAATTACATATCCGAAGGAGCCTATCAAAGCAGACGATAGGGCTCCATCGAAGTTGAGTTTGTAGGTTCTTATTATAGGAGCCTTCCATTTTGTATTTTTTTCTTGCCCTTGTAGATGCAGTTCGTGTATCTTTTTTGTTCTGTGGGTCTAGAATCTCCGTGTTGTCATCATGCTGTTTAGATGTACGCCACATGTGGGTTTGGTCCTTAAAGAAAGCTATTATTCTTTTTTATGTCCGGTTTAGTGTTCTCAAATAGTGTCTTATTACGGGAGTACCAAATACTCCACTAGCGAAATGCAAGCTTAGCGAAGCGCTGAGTTCCAATTCTGTCCTTTACGTTACAGATGATGCTATTTAAATTCATGTCTTCTGAGAAATGTGAATTTAAGGTTACAATCATGTTTGGGTCAAGATTTGCTAGCGTTGTTCGCGTGATGGGGCAATCCCATAATAAATGCAGTAGATCTTCGTAATTGGAGTCTGCAATGTGGGCACCTAGAAGGAATAGCAAAACCTCTAGAGGCCAGCCTAACAGAGGTGGGTATTCCATTTTTTGTTATTTTTCAAAGTAGGTTTTTGATTTTATAGGGTACATCAAGATTCCAAATCCATCGCATGTCAGATTTTTGGTGACATTTTGAATAATTAATCATTTGTAGGGCAGAGTAGGTGCTGAACCAACCATTCTTGCTCCACTTCCAGTGTAATTTGTCTGTGTGTATATGATTGGGGATTGGGGATGTAATTATTGCTTCGATGACATCATGTGGCAAGATGTTCCGAAGGGTTGCACGTAGTTTTTCCAGATTCCATTTCTTGTCTTGTGTAATAAATTGCCCTACTGTTATGCTGGTGTCAACCTGTATCCCGTCGTTAATCATAGAAATGAGAGAGGATTTACCAATCCAGTGATCATTCCAGAAGTTTATGTTTGCACCATTGCCAATGGACCAACGTAAGCCATCCTTAAATAGCGGGATCAGCTTCGCTAGTTGGGCCCATTGCCAGGAGGTGTCTCCCTTTTTGTAGTACTGTGGTAGGTGATGTTGTTTTAGGTCTTTCTCCGTAATCAAGGAGACCCATGGATTACTGGGTTCTACAAGGATTTTCCATAATAACTTTAGCTGTAACGCTTTGTTCATATCCTCAGAGTTTCGGAGACCTAGACCCCCATTTGATTTGTCTTTGTAGACCTCAAACCAGCTGATTAGAGGCTTATGTTGAGGACCTTTATTCCATAGGAAATTTCGGTTAATCTTGTCTAATTCCATATGTATTACGCGTGGCAAAAGGAAGCATTGCATAAGATGTAATGGTTTTGCAGATAAGGTTGTTTTCATTAGTGTACATCGTCCTGCTTGGGACAAGCAGTTAGCTTTTCATTTGTGCAGTTGGTTTTTAGTTGTGTTCAGAAGATCAGTAAATACTTCCTTGGTAGGCCGACCACAAATGATTGGGCAGACAAGGTAAGGACCAATGTTATTTGTACATGAGATCTGGAGTTCACTATAGATTGCATCTTTCTGATTTGTTGTTATATTAGGGGTTGTTTGGAAGTGTGACTTGTGTCTGTTTATCTTTTGGCCCGAAGTCTCATCTCTCTAACTAATTATGGAAAATAAAATCTCACCATATAATTTTAAGAGGGGATACAATTACAAAGGTATAATATCGTTTTTGATTAAATCGACGTAAAGAATTCTTATAACATGACAATAAATAATGTTATTTTTAGGATAAACAATAATCGATTTATGATAAAACGCTGTCATTTTTTTTGTATTTAAATAAATATACTCCGTAAATAAATAAATGATATATCTAGAAATAAAATTAACTAAATAAGGATAGAAAACGCAAATACGCAATATGATAAACATTATGTTAATATTATGGTTGTTATACGAGCCGAAGCTCAGATTTTGCTCAGTAAAAACTCGGCTCGAGTATCATTTACTAAATGAGCTGAGTATGAGCACATTTTTAAGCTCGATTCAAAACTTGACTTGACTCTGTTCGATGTAAACTCAAATAGTGTGAATTTTGTGAAATTTACCAAATTTTCTTTAAGTTATTATGTCTTGAGGAAGTAAGGTTGCATAATACTTGGAAAAAAAACTCAAACCGAGGTCGTTCATTTACTAAACAAGTCGAGTATGAGCTCACATTCAAATATAAGCTTGACTCATTTCTAAACGAGCTAAATATAATCAAACAATGCTAGACTCGTTTGGCTCGAGTCAATATGTAACTTATATTACACTATTAACATACAATAATGTACGTATAATTAGATATAAAAATTTTAAACTTGTGTAGCTTCTTATCTAATTGTCAAAATGATTAGTATAACATCTCGTTTCGAAGCTCTCGAGATGAATTATAATATGTGAATGTTAATTTAAGTAAAATATAAATCATTATATAGAGTTTATTGAAACAAAATTAATTAATTAAAGTGATTAATGTACCTTCAATTTTTAAACATTCATCTTGTTATTCATATATTAGATAGGGCGCATTATATATCAAAATGAAGCTATCAATGATGAGAATACACTTAGATAGTTCGTCAAATGAGAAGACGGTATGTGACCCCCTAGGCCCCCCTTGGCTCCACCACTTAATCTCACCATGCTACTTCAAGAATCCAATGAATAATTAAGGTCTGTTGATAATCACAAGCTACAATATGTTTGAATATTGTCTTTCTTTTGCCACCTAAATGTATGTTAAAAATATTGTCATATGCATGATACCGATAATGATTTTAAAAGTAGTGGCCGATTACAATTTTTTAAATCGAAAAAATGTCACTTGCTACGATTTTGAAAACCGCATAATTCTCTGCGATCACAGTTTTGAAAATTGTGAAAAACTTAGCCCTTCCAATGAGTATGTGGATTCCTCGTCCTATTGGCCCAAATCATTAGTCGTCCATGATATTGAAAACCTTCATGGTTTTTAAAATTGTAGCAATCATCGTGTGTTTCATGAGATTTTCACTGTTGATATAGCAATTCGGCTTTCTTTTCTTTTTTCCCTTTGCATGTCTGAGACCCACCTTGTGTTGTTTCATATCAAGGTATACAAAGTATAAAAAAAGTCAAGTAACCACACAAAGGATGGGGAGTTCTCAGTCAAGTCAGCGTACCACGTGGCGATTCAAAAGGAGTTAGCTAAGGATGGGGATGTGAGGGGATCTAGTGGCGGGGATTTTGGCATAATTTGTGGCCATCCCAAGAGTTAAGAATATGATTTGGAGAGCAGTTAGAGACATTCTTCCGTGCAAGGTGCGACTAAAGGAGCGGAAGTTTTTAGAGGAGGATCTGTGTGAGTTGTGTGGAAGATGAGAGTCGAATTTTCATTTGTTATTTGAATGTGTGGCTGCATATATAGAGTGTGGGAACTACAACCAGATCTGTGTCACCTTGGGGAACGATGTAGGGATGTTAAGCAGTGGTTAGAGGAAGCTATTAGGGAGCTGACGAAAGATCAGTTGTAGTTGTGGTTAGGCATTATATGAGCTGTTTGGAAGAGTCGAAATAAGCGAGTCTTTGAGGGGGTAGTGATGGAGAGGGAGAGAGTGTTGAAGGAGGCTACAATGATGGTGGAGGAGTTCAGGAGGGTAAGGGGAGGAACGAAGGAGGAGCACACTAGAATAGAAGGGGGAAGTGACGACTATCGGTGGCCGGTGGGAAAGGTTTTCGGAGAGGTGGATTAAAATCAACTGTGATGCAGTTGCAGATAAAGAGAGGGGGTGTGGAGTAGGGGTGATTGCGAGGGCCGATGATGGTGAGGTGTGTTTTGTTGCGACAAGAAGATGTGTGGGGCGTCCAGGAGTGGAGGCGACGGAGGGAAAGGCAGTGTTGTGGGGACTGCAACTGGCAGTTGAGCAAGACATGGAGCATGTGCTGGTCGAAACGGACGTACTGCTTAGCGGTAGTGGCAAAGGTGAACAATGACTATAGGTTGGTAGGGGTTAGATTGGAGCGATTGTGGTTGCAATCAAAGCTACAATAAGGCTATTTCGGAGCTGCCGTATCATGTATGTTTGACGGGATGGGAACCGGGCTGCTCACCATATTGCTCATTTTCTTCCTTCTGAACCTTGGTTTGTTTATTTGTTTTCTCTATTGCCATTTGAACTGGACAATTGTAAGCACGAATTTAAGTGGTTAGTAATGTAGTTGGTTTCTTTTGATAAAAAAAACTATTATAATTTTAAAAAATATATAAAAAAATAATAAATAAAGGCAGTATATTTTTCTAACATCCATGAAACTTTGTTTTCTTTTTTCTCCCTAATCCCACATCCTGATCGAATTTTTTAGTATTTGTTTAATCATGATCCTAGATTATACAGTACTAATTATTTTAGTTTTATTTAAACCAGGTTGTTTTTTTTTTATTAGGAAAAAATTCGGGTGGGCACGCCCTACCCGAATATTTAAACCAGGTTGTTTTTTTTTTTATTAGGTAAAAATTCGAGTTCAGGCATACCTGAAACTCGATGGCCGAACAAGTCGGCAGACGGAAAACCGTCAATACAAATAGGACACAATAGCACAAAACATCGGAGAGGAAAGAAAAACTCAGTCAACCCATACAAGACGTCAACCAGCAGAGTAGTCGATCGAGAACCAAGACGCGCCACGAGTGCCAAGAATCAGAGAGAGTGCAAAGACTCAAGACAGTATCCCGGCTGGAAAGGGCAACTCCTGAGGAAGTGTGGATCACCGACGTTGCCTCCACCTAAATGAAGGATCTTCGAAGACCACGAACACCACCACGATCCGCCGTCGATCAGTCAGGACGCCCGATACTGCAACCCAACACAAAGCAGACGTAGCCACACCAAAGCACCAACCAGATACCAGAAGACGGGGCAAATATGGGCCAAAAAGAGAAGGTCGATCCACCGTCGGAAATGTGAATGGAACTCCTCGAACCAAAACAGGACGATTCGGGGAGTATTATTATTGAATATTTATAAAATGTTTTCCAACCCTTAACGGGATTTAATATACGCCATTTCGAGCGGAGTTTGAAGCCCTATTGGGATTTTATAATTATATATATACGAGTATCACAATAAATATATATAAAAATGCATTCCGGATTTTAATGTATTAATATAGAGATGTTGAAAATTATAAATGTATGTACAAATACATCTATAAAATCAAATTCCAATTCATGACTTTTATTTTTTTAATCCACCATTACGGGAGCTGGTATATAAATATAAATAAATATATTTAAAAACTTGAAGCACAGCCAAGCTTGGGATCGAACACCAAGCCGCATATATATCTATAGAATCATTTAAACCAGGTTGTGGTTGTGGACATGTGTTTTGAATGGATTTTATTTACTTATTTATTTTTCCCCCAAAAGAGGGCGAGTGCCCATGTAATGGATCATGGATGTATTAGGTGAAATATCTTGATTGCTACTACAGCAAATTAATTTGTTTGACTATTTTCAAATGCACATTTTTATCATTTGGCAACGTGGTGTTATTTATTTATTTCCTACTAGTTTTATTACTCGCCTTTTGTGTAATTTTTTAATAAATTTTATTATATAAAACATCTTTAAATTAATATAAATTACTACTTTATATAAACTAAATATATAGTTTTCAATTGTGTTATATTTTTTAGAATGCAAATATGTTTGAATCTAAATTAATCATATATGTTCTCTTATTAAAAAAATGGTTAAAATCTAATTGTATAAATAATATCATACACATGTCAAAAACTTTTAATACCCTATTTATTTTCTAATTTATTTATTTATTAAGCTATAGGTCTTCATTTCATCTTAGGAAAAACCACTCCCGTTTGATAACTAATAAGTATAAAATTATATAATATTTAATTAAAAAGTTAATATTTTATATAGTTTTAGCTTCTTAAAAAACATGCCAAAAAATCAAACGACACTTATTTATGAACAATGGTATTGAGTACGTATTCATTATAATCTGAATTAATTTATCGAGTTTCAACATTTATTTACTAAAATATTTTCAATGTCATATATGACATGACATTAATTGTTCAACATATAAAAAAAGATTTTATTGTTCAACATATAAAAAATTAATAAAAAAAATCTAAATAAACTAACAGGCCCAATTTTAAAGATAAAATAATTAAAGGTATCAAAATTAAACTCTATTTTAGATCTTAATAAATATAATATAATAGTAATTGTAGAATTAGTAAAAAAAACAAACGAACCTAAATTCAAACAACTTGATAATGATTTTTTTATGACGAAAAATAAAAAATCTTCATAATGATATTCTTTGCTCTAATTAAGATATGAGATTAATGTCTATACTAAAAACGAATATAAAAGTTAATATAATATTTTAATTAAGTTAAGCTAACAAAGGGGCCTTGATTAAAAAACAGCATCAAAGGGGGCATTGGTAACTAACAAACTAATACGAAGTATATTGATAATGTAAAAAACTAGGGGTGGGCGTGGGACGGGATGGAACGGGACGGGACCTGGATGAGGCCCGTCCCGCTTTAATTTTTTCGGGACGGAACCGGGACAGGATTCACCTTTTTTTTTAATCCCACACGGGTCTTATCCCACACGGGACGGGACGGGACCGAGACGGGACGGGACCTGTCCCTCAAATAAAAATAATAAAATATTATAAAATTTGAAAAATAAAAAAAAATTTCATAGTTCATGTTTGATAGAATGATATCACCATAATGTTAACACTCCCAGAAGCACAATTTCATACAAAAAAACATTGTCAGCAGCACAAGTCTCCTGTAACCCTAACCGATTAGAATTGAATAGAGATTTCACTATTTCAAAATGGAGAATAAATTGTTTTGTTTGACTCCTAGAGCCCAAATCCCTAACCCCCAAGTCCATAGTAATTTTTTATTTTCAAATTGCTTACAAGCCTTACAGTATTATTGTAACTTGCGTTTAAAATAACTAAATATATCATATAAATCACAAAATTATTAAAATTTTTAGTACTACCAAAATTAAAACTCTTGTCCCGTATAAATATAAATATAAATATAAATATAAATATAAATATAAATATAAATATAAATATAAATATAAATATAAATATAAATATAAATATAAATATAAATATAAATATAAATATAAATATAAATATAAATATAAATATAAATATAAATATAAATATAAATATAAATATAAATATAAATATAAATATAAATATAAATATAAATATAAATATAAATATAAATATAAATATAAATATAAATATAAATATAAATATAAATATAAATATAAATATAAATATAAATATAAATATAAATATAAATATAAATATAAATATAAATATAAATATAAATATAAATATAAATATAAATATAAATATAAATATAAATATAAATATAAATATAAATATAAATATAAATATAAATATAAATATAAATATAAATATAAATATAAATTTTTGCGGGACGAACCGGGACGGGATTCACTTTTTTTCCTTAAATCCCACCGGGACCGGGACAGGACCGGGATTTGCGAGATTTGTTTCCACCCCTATAAAAAAATCTTGATTTCATGATATATTTAAAAAAAATCAAACCGGTTCAAAATCTTCCTAATAATATTTTTTACATCATTTTTTTTGGTACTAATTTATTACATCATTAATAAAATATAATCTATTTGATCTAAAAAGATAAGTTTTTTTTATCTAACTATATTGGTTTATTAATTGATATGGCTCAAAAAGATAATACCATTTTAATCTAGAATATGACACATATGCAAAAATAACACCATTTTAATCCAAAAAATGTCACGTATGCGAATCGCACCAGAAGCCGCTTCATTCCTCTGTTTTAGTATTTTATATAGATAATAATGTCTATGAACTATTTTGATGTATAAGCATCATTATTATATTTAAATGAAAAATGATCGAATAATACAAACTATCAAGTGTGAAGCAAAAATAATATGAAATTTAAAAATTACAATTTCATATACAAACTATTCCATATTAAACCAGTAATGATACAAGGGTCAAATTTTGGAAACAAAAAATTAAATTGGCCTCAAAATATAATTAATAACAAAATTTGGTAAGAATTTAAAAAAATAGAGGGAAATAATATCATTATCTTCCCAAGAATAATCACTGTCGATCTAAACTTTCCCAATAGTTAAACCTCAAAGGTTTTCATGTTTGATTTTTAAATAAAGGAAAATAAATTGCCTAATTGTCATCCTCCTCGTACATATTTCAAAAATCGAGATACAATCACATCATTGATAGATAGAGATACCCGATGAATTAAGCTCCGATTTTGTCTCTGACTCCCAAGCTCTGGTGTCGTGATCTTCGCCCAGTGTCCCTTCGATGCGCCTTCGATACCGCCTCTTGCTTAGCCAACGATGCCACCATTCCACCATCAACCTGTCAACTTCGAGCATTTGATTGCTCCCCAGATCTGAAATGGGAAAGAAGATAAACAATGATTCATGTCACTCTAATTTTACAAATGTTAACCAAACTTTGCTATTAATTATATTTTGAGGCCAAATTAATTTCTTGTTTTCTAATTTTGACCTTTGTATCATTATTGGTTTAACACTAGTACAAAAGGGGGACCGGAGTACACTAAATTGGGTATGCTTATTAACAAATGTTCTTGTTTTTTGTTTTAAGTACGATTTCATAGGAAAAGTGTACTCCCACAACCAAATATAAGTACACTTCTTAGTAAAAATCATTCTTTTAAAAAAAAATAATTAGTACGGTTATTAAGAAAAGAATTAGTACACTTGAAATTATAACCGTGTTAAATTTGACAATTAGGAACACGGTTTTTAACAAGCGTACTTGTTTTTTTGTTTTAAGTACAGTTTGATAAGAAAAGTGTTCTTGATGAGGTTTTAAAAATTTAAGAGTACAGTTTTACATAAAAAGTGTTCTTGTTGGGAACACGTTTTTTTTTCCAAAACCGTTCTCGTTTATTTGTAACAAAATATTTAACTCGGTTTTAGAAAAACCGTGCTTAAAAAAAATGAAAACGAGTACGGTTTTATAAGAAAAGTGTCTTCCCAAAACCAAAATTAGAGATTATTTTTTGTAATAAGATTAAGTAAATGAACAAAGCGACAACTAAATTTCGTAGCTCAAGCGGTAGACGTGTGAAGCGGACTTATTCGGTTTGAGGGTGCAAGAGGTCGCAGGTTCGAGTCTTAGATATATGAAAGCATAAAATGGCAGGCTTTTTTATTTTCATTATTAAGTACGGTTAATAAGAACGCTTTCATATCAAAACCGTACTAAATTTTTAAGAACGCTTTCAAAGCAACTGTACTTAAAAACCGTACTAATAAAATCACACGCCAATTTTAAGAACACTTTCATATCAAAACCGTACTTAAAATTTATGAGAACGGTTTAACAAGAAGCGTACTCATTTGGGAGTGCGGCCGCTATAAGTACAGAAAGAGAAGCGTACTCCCATGCATAAAAAAAGCGTACTTCGGTCCCCCATTTTATAATAGTGTAATGTGGAATAGTTTGTATATGAAATTAAAATTTTTAAAGTTCATATTATTTTTTGTTCATATCTAATAGTTCTTATTATTTTCGGTCATTTTTTCATATTTAAAATGTGAATTTGTACCTTATTCAAAAACAGACATTTAAAAAAAAACTTTTCTAGAGAGAAGGTCTTTATTTTCTCTCTATAAATTTGTCTATAGATTAAGTGATTAACCATAAACCACCCTGATCGGATCCCCACATAGGGCCATCACACCACCACCACCACTCTACTGGTGGATTCAACCTCCAATGGTCCAACAATCGGGCGTACTCTGTCCTCCTGAGTTTGGGGCTTGCTCTACCTCGTCTTCACCAGGACTGCAACCTCTGTTCGTCGCTACTGCCGCTGCCTCTGGTCATCCTTGTTTGGCCGCCACCTTCAACTGTCGCTGGTCCGTTCGACGCCCCTCTTGTGCGGCCGGTGTACCCTTTTATTCCCATGGGTGTATCTCACCTCGTTAGGAGCAAAAAAACCCCAAATCTTTCACCACCTTAACCCTAAAAATCTTCGTTCTATCCCTCAAAATCTGGGTAATTTGTACCAAACTAGTCCTTGTCTCTCTTCTTTCATCATCTTGTTGGTGGTGTCATGCCCTTGGTTGGCATGGTTGATGCTGATTTTGTTTCACATGTGCGAGCTTTGGGTTGTATGTGGTTTCGGTTGCTACACCATCTACCCCCTTATCTCGAGAGAGTTCTACATCAAAGAGATTAAAAAACCCGGAGGAGACTATAGTCCCCGGTGATGGTGGTGATGGAAATCAGATGGCATATATGTAGTTAGGCGTGGCCACGGTCCGACTCGGCGAGTCGACGGGTTCGACCCGCCGACTCGCCGAGTCGGCGATCAAGCTTCTACATCTTCTTGTGTATGTCCACCACCATGTTTTTAAGAGTTTCGTTGCGCCTAGTCAAAACCAACACCAGGCTTTGACATCATTTTCCTTCTGGGACAAGTCTTTCTATGGAGCTTTAAGCTCGTTAACCGATGTCTCCATGTCGTCAACCTTTATGATGGTTTTCTCAAGGTTGTCACAATCCTCTGCCATGAACAACTTCATCTTCTCCAAGCGAGCATAAAAGCTCTCCACCAAGTCTTTTGAGATCTCACATGCCTTCTTTTTCATGGTGCTCCCATCGAATACTTCGAACATAAGAATCTCAATCATCTTAAACCTTTGCTCTAATACAACTCTCGTTTAGGCAATGTTGTTAGAAATTTAGAATCAAAATTCTGGATTGGATTAAAAGTTATTTGGATCAGATTGTAAAATTGAATTATGGGTCGTAAGATCCCACTACATTGATAATTTTTTTTAAAATATAAGTTATAATATTTTATATTAGTTAAATATTATGTTAAATCACTGAAAAATACCTAAAATGTTGTAAATTTTGAAAAAAGTAAATAATATAGACTTATCAAATATATTAAAATTTTCTTATATTTAAAGTTAAAGTATTTTAATATTTTTATAATAGACAATTTGTGGGATTGTTAGAACTTAGAATCATAGGTAAGATCAATATTGTACATAAGATCCTATTATTTTAATATCTAACTTTTGTAGCATTTAGATCATTCTGTTATTTTTGGATTATAAAATTGTTAGTATCATATAAAATCGAATATGAATTTTAACACATATACATGTAGCTTTTTTTGGACAGATATAGTACTATTTTACCCGCTTCCTTAGTCGTAAATGCAGGGCTTTGTAATCAAACTCAATTGAATTCACACTAGCTTAGAAGCAAGCAAAACAAGCTTGAGTTTATATAAAATGCAAGACCCGAATCTACATAGTACATATAATGTTAAATTCGATTTTAAAATTAGGCTTGACTAAAAGCATATGTACCAAAGCTCAACTCGTTCATAACAGTAGATGTGAACTTATACTCTTGCCAAGTACATTGATATGTTGCCAGAGGCGGAGCCAAGGGGGCATGGGGAGCACGTGCCCCCTCCCCCATCTAACAAATTACCTAAGTGTATTCTCCTCGTCGATAGCTTCGCTTTGATATATAATACACCTTAATCTGACATTTGAGTAAAAAATTATGAATGTTTGAAAATTATAGGTATATTAATTATTTTAATTTTTTATTTCAATAGACTATAATACTTTTATATTTTACTTAAATTGACATTCACATATTATAATTCATCTTGAGAACTTCGAAACCATAGGTTATATTACTTATTTTGGTAATTTGGTAGGAAGTTACGCAAGTTAAAAAAAATTATATCTAGCTATAGACTATTACATGTTAAGCACATAACAAGTTAAATATTGACTCAATGTATATTTATTGTGTTTTATATCCTTATTTTGTTAGTTTTCTTTTCTTCTGCTATTTCATTTATTTATTTATATTTCTTTATTTTTTTTAATAGAGAAAAAAATAACATAGTATAAATCGAAGTCATGTTATCTTAAAATAACATCATTTATAATTATCATATTACATAGAAATCATTATGCTACTTTAATCTAAAACAACACCGTATAAATATTATCGTGCCCCCGCTAAAAAAATTCTGCCTCCATCCCTATATGTTACAACTTCTAACATGTTTTAGATTTTACATCAAATTTCAAGTTTTTCACTCCTAATTGTTAAGGGCAACATTTTTTTTAAATGTACAGTAAGTTACTAAAAGCATCTCCAAAAGCAAAACTCTAGAGTTATTGAAATTCTTCAATTTGAATAAAAGAGAAAATTTCCAAATTGGAGAATTATAGAGTATTTGGTGAAGTTAGAGAAAAAAATTTGCTTAAAATACTATTTTTTAATTTTTGAATTAAAAAAAAACTCACTATATACAAACCAGAGATTTCATTTATAAAAGCAAAGTTAATTACTTGAGATTGGATTCCATCATGAGTGCAAAATAAACAAATTCCCTTGAAAAATAAAGAAAGAGATTAGAAAAAAGGTTAGTTGCATTGCCTTGCAATTTTTGAGCCTCACCTAACACTTCATCATATTCTTCCTATCAAAGAAATTAAGTTTTTGGTGTTGGGCTTAATTGGTGTGTTTGCTAGTACCAAGTAGTGTGGTCTAATTACTTATGCCCACCACCATCAAATTTTATTTGAGATTAAGATCGAATAAGCCATTTGATCGCTTTCGAATTAAGGTTAATTATACAATGAATGATTCAAGCAAACCGGGATTGCCCGAAGCCAATTAGTCATACTACATGATTTCTATTTTATATAAGTAATTTTGAAGGAGTTATAGGTAAAAATAAGGTTTGTGAATTTATGGATGAAGATATTTAACGCTATTCATTTCAATTTTTTCATATATTTTTTTTCCTTTGGCTTAATATTCACACTGAGAATTTTTCATCCAATTCACGATTATGACACCGGCTTGGATCGGTGAATTTCATCTCATTACCTTCGTACAGTTGTTCTCGACGAATTTCATCACCTTATACCTCTATCGGTCCAAGCTTCCCAAGCAGGGAAAGCCTAAAGTCCCTTAGATCATGCACAGTAGAGGGCCCGAGCCTCGGGCCCTTAACTTACTTTTCTTCTACCACCTCAACTTAAGGGCCTCATTTCATCTTTTTATTATTTGCACCCTCATCAGAGAGCCCCACTCTCGGGCCCTTAAGTTACTTTTTATTATTTACATTTTTCAATTACTTTTTATTATTGTTATTGTTGTTATTATTATCGTTGTTGTTGTTGTTGTTGTTATTATTATTATTATTATTATTATTAAATTGTAAAATGGAGAAAAAATAAACGTTACACATATCATTCAACTTGATATAAACGTTACACAATACAATGATAACAAGAACGAAACGGAAAATGCAATGACACAAACCTTACCATACAACGACAGAAACAAATGAAACTGAAAACGCAATTGTTGAAACGGAAAATGCAATGACACAAACGTTACCCTATGTGATAAAAATAATAGTATATGGGTATTATTAGTGTAATTGTTTTTAAAAATAACTTATGCAAAATGGGTGTCTATGTGTAGATAAAATTAATTCACACTTGAATATAAAATTTATTTATTTTTTTAATTACAGAATATGCCGAAAATTATATTTATATAAACTTAATTTATAGTGTGGACACATGGCTCCGATTCGCGTGCATTGGGGCCTTCTCACCCGAACCCTTGTTTAAGGGACTCACCACTCGGGCCTTTACCCGTTTTCCATTTTTTTTTATTCATTTAACGCTGATTTGGCATGTTTAAGGGCCCAATGGCCCTCCATTGTTGATGCTCTTATAATATGCATGTGATTTGAGAGGCGAAGACTAAAAATATCTACCAACTTAGAAAGTCGGTGTCATAACTGTGTGGTTAATGATATTTTAGACATACGTATAACAACCACCACCTTTTTTTTTATATTAATATTCATAAATATTTTTCTTCTTATTCTCCATCATCGCGGCATCGCCCATTTTGTACTAAGCTAAAATATCAAATAGATTACTAACACATGTTTCTAGCTCATAATAAAAATGTACTCTGTAGCTTTCAACCTTTTCCTTTGGTGAAAATCCAAGGTCAGCACAAGCCGGTTTACCTGATATGTGACTCTTATCAGCTGAGTCGCGTGTTCGGAGTTAACACCGAAGGTGGATTCCTCATCATCTGAAGAAAAAAAAAACTTCGTAATAACTTAATTTGACATTTATTTACATAGTTAATCCATCCAATTCCGCCGATTTTAGCAACCCATTAGCTTCCTATTACCAAACACACTAGATTGTTTATAAATTAGAGTGTTTATAAACTAGTAAGGTGATAGAGGTCTATTTGGTAAGACGTAGCTGATAGGGTAGTTGGAGCTGATACAATAACTAAAGTTGATAGATTGAGTGTGTTAATGTATATTAAATTAGAGTGTTTATAAATTAGTAAGGTGTTTGGTAACTCAATTGATAGAGTAGTTGTTACAAAGTAACTTATGAAACAGGAAAAATTGAATAGATTTGTGAAAGCTTGGGATGAATAGGTTTTGAAAACCCAATTTCAAAAGCTAATTGTATTAAAATCTTATATTTAATTTATTTAAAACTATTATGAAATATTTAAACTAAATCCTCCGAAAAGCTACCTGCATTGCCAAATAGAGCCTAACTTTGATATAAAGTTTTTTTTATAAGAACTTTGATAAAAATCTAAAATAGGCAATCTAAGATTTTTTTTAATTAACAAAAGTAACAACTCTTTAATTTATTTCACGATGGTTTTTGCAATTAACTTAAGTTGGAAATATAATATTTTTAGAACTTTCATAAAACTAGGTGATTTAATGATTTTTTACCACACTATCTCTTTTTTTTTGAATTTTCTTGATTTTCTATGTCTTTTCTTAGCTTCTCTATTATTTTTGATACTTGAGGAGTTGAGGCTATAAAACAAATTCCATGTAGAATCATCATAAATTTCGAGACTGAGTAATTTCAGAATTCAAATTATTTATTATTATTTTGAATCTCTTAAAAACCTATCCACAAATCAAAACGTGAACCCGTTGGAATTTAAATTAAAGACCTCCAAAACCACCATAATTACAGTTCCCACCCCACTCCAGTCCCTTAATCGCAATTACGTATAACTTCAGGCCCTCCTTTTCAAAACCCCCCCACAAATTTCAAAAGCTTAACCAACCAGAGAGAGAAAGAGAAGAACACAGAGAGAACGAAACGTCTACAGGGAAAGAGAGATAGAGAGAGAGGGGGATGACAATGGACAGGGAGAAGGAGAGAGAGATCGAGCTGGAGAGTGCAATGTACACCAATTGCTTGCTCCTAGGCTTGGATCCGGCCGTAATCGGGCTCGGATCCGGCACCGCCACTCCCCGGGTCGGGTTGTTCCGCCACTCGAACCCTAAATTGGGCGAGCAGCTTCTCTACTTCATCTTGTCGTCGCTAAGAGGTCCTGTTCAATCTGCCAAGGTATTGTTCTGGATGCCTTTTGAAATTACTAGGTTTTGGTGTTTGGTTTCCCTTTTTCCGTTTCGCGTTTGCTGAACTCTGAGATCTCGCCAGGATTTCGACAAGGTTTGGCCGATTTTCGATCCTTCTCAGTCTCGTGATTTTCGCAAGGTGATTTTTCGTTATTGTCGATTATTTTTCTTATTATTTGTGGAACAATTCAAAATCTTTGAAATTTTGCGAGTCATTTTTTCCCCTCATTTTGTTAATTTGGAATTTTAGTAATTTTCTCCGGCTCTGTGTAGGTAGTGCAAGGAATTATTAGCGAGCTAGAATCACAAGGGGCGCTCCCGAGAAGCAATTCAAGGGTTTCATCCCTGGCGACTTGTTGTGGACCGAGGTAGGCTAGGTTTTCTCTTATTTATTACATTACATAATCATTCCTGAATTTCTACTTTTTTTCCATTGAATTTTCTTAGTTAATTGATGTATGAGGCATTATGCTTAGAGGCATGATCCTAAGAAAAGGAAAATTAGTGAACAAAAACCTATGGGAGGGACTTGTATACACTTAACATGGATGATGAGTAGAAATCACAGAGGTAAGGGGGATTTGGCATATTGGGTATGATATGATCTATTGAAGTTATCCTAGCCTGTGGCCATTTCATTGCAAGATTATCATCTTAGTGGAAAATGAATTTTAATGGTTGTATGGATCATAAGTTTCTGTTTTCAGTGATGGGATCTTATTCCTCTATATATAGTTGGAGTTGAAGATAAGTAATCTGCGTAAATTTGATGGCAAAGTTTAGGAATGAACTGATTTTCTTGTTCTTGGGAATCCATGTCCAACATGAGATCAAGTAGGGTATAAATACAAGGCACATAGATGCAAATTTGTGGAAGCTTATCAGTAAGTTCTGAGGTAATGCAATTTGTGCCCCTTTTAGTTTTCAGTTTCATAGGAAGAAAGATTCAGTGAAGTGCTGTAGTAACTCTCATGCTTGGCTGCTGGTTAAGATTCCATAAGTTTTCAAGGCTTTCTTTTGAACTTTTTAGGCCATTCTAATCAAGTATATAGTGATTATTTTAAATTACTTCTGGGAATGCAGGACCTCATTTTTTCATATGTCCCTCAAGAGTCTAAGGTTTCCTTCTTACCAGACTTATTGAAAGCATCAACTAGGGTATACCTTGCATTTCCAGATCACAGAATGCTCAGTTTAGGTGAAATTGCCAGAAAGCCCTGAATAAGTTTATAGTATGAAATTTATGGTACTGTTATATAGTACAACTGCAATGTAATCTCTATATGGAAAGTACGTACTGTTTCCTTTGATAGCTTCCTGCTGCACCCAGGCTAGCTGTTTCATCATAGAATTTCTTTTTTATGCTTTCATCCGAAATTTTCAATTCCAGTTGCATGGATTTCTGGTTATTCTTTGTTTAATTCTGGATGTATGACCACTAGATGTTTGACCGCAGGTTTGTTGAGCTTCTGTGGCAACTTTCTTTACATGCTTTGCATGAGGTTCATCGACGAACATTTCCGGCGGATGTTTCTTCCAATCCTCTCCCTGCATCCTTGACAGATGTAGCAGTTTCACATGCTGCAGCCTTACTTCCAGTAACAAAGGTAGCTTGATGAAAATTTGATTATTTTAAATAATTATGATTGGTTTATATAGAATTATTAGAATGCTGATTTGTCCTGTCATGTTTGAGTATGATATATAACTGTTCCCGTATAAAAGCAGCAGATTGCCCTTAGTTCTTGTGACCTTCTTAGTGTATTTTATGTGATGACCAATTCATTTGCTTAGCAGTAATAATATTTTTTTAAAAAATTATTGTATTGGATTTCTTGATTTTATCCATGTGCATCCACTTGCTGCCGTTTTATAAACTGGTAGTAATTGTTCATGTTGAATAGGCTAGAATAGCACTTGAACGGAGGAGGTTCTTGAAAAATGCAGAAATGGCTGTTCAGAGACAAGCCATGTGGTCAAATTTAGCTCATGAGATGACTGCAGAGTTTCGTGGTCTTTGTGCTGAGGAGGTATTTAGCTGAAATAGTTTCATCTGTTTATTTCAAGTTGTGTGCATTCTTAGTTTCCTCTTCTTGCACAGAAATTTGTATGTTTCACTAATTTTTTTTTTCTGAACTTTTCCAGGCTTATTTACAACAAGAGTTGGAAAAGCTTCAAGACTTGAGAAATAAAGCAAAGTCTGAAGCGGAAATGTGGGATGACCGTGCTTCTGGTTCTAGTCAAAGTTCACATTTGGTCTCAAAAGCTACTCGTTTGTGGGATTCCTTATTATCTCGTAAAAGTAAGTGGAAGCATTTTGAGGCTCAACACTTTTCTAGCAATCTCGGAATTTTAGATCTAGCTTTATTTGTTTGTTGAGTGTTTTCAATACATGGTTAGGAATTAAAGTTTCAGGGTAAAGCATCTGATTTCTCTCTTCCGACTAGGGATCTCTTATCATCCTGTTTGCTGGGTTAACATTCGGAAGTACTTTATGTTTCTTGTTTTTTGGAATGATCTATGCGAGGGTAGTTTGTTCATGACGTGCATTGTTTGAAAAATCTTCTGATTTGTTTGTGCTAATCAATGCTCACAGGTCAGCATGAGATTCTTGCTTCAGGACCCATTGAAGACTTGATAGCCCATCGAGAACATAGGTAAGGCTTTCATCTTATCCAGGTCCAGGGTATCGGTTTTTGTCTTTTTTTCTGATTAACCTCCTTTTTTTCTTCAGGTATCGGATCTCTGGTACTTCTTTGCTTGCTGCCATGGATCAAAGTACACAGACTTTATCTGGCCAACTTGGAGATCAACCTTCCTCCCCTAACGGAGATAATGAACAAACTGACGGTTCATATGGGAACTCAAATAAGGACAAGCAGACCAGTTTAGATTCTTCACATTTACAAAGACATGATGAGTTAGTTAGTCGAGCAGATGATAGAAGTGGGAGAAATTATCCCACGGTCGATGTCGCTGAAATTCTTAGACGCTGGACGCATGCTCTACAGCGAATTCATAAGCAGTCACTGCAGCTGGTATGTGTCTTCTTATTGGTATTCGAGGTCAATTGTTCTCTGGATTTTTTATTTGATAAAACCGTAGCTCATTGGACTTATTAATCATGTGAAAAACTAAATGGAACTGCATTTAATAGGCAAAATCAAATGATGGAGAGGGTCCGGAGCTTCTACGAAGTGCTCAAGATGGTGGTACAGGTGGTCATGCTGAATCTCTTGCAACAACCCTTACCGAACATCGTCAGCATCTTGCTAGTATACAGGTAGGAAATCGTTGTAAATGCACTTGATACTTGTAAGGAGGCAGTGCTTTCCCTAGGTGATGACATCTGACGCATAGCTTTTTTATTTGTATGTTCATGAAGTTATAGTGTACCGTTGTTTATGTGAGTTATTGGTGATAATTGATTATGAGAAATGATCTTTCTGACATGGCTCCAGATTTTATCGGTTTATGCAGATAGTTGTTTAATTCTGCCTGTATAATGTTTTGCAGGTGCTAATCAACCAGTTGAAGGAAGTTGCCCCTAATATTCAGAATTCAATAACAGTGCTCTCTGAAGAAGTAAACAGTATTTCTTCCAACCTTCCTCCTATGAATAAATCTGCTGGTTGGTCCACATCTATGCATGCTCAAAGTAGTGGAAGAACAATGGTAAATTTTATCAAATTAGATTGTTATATCCATCACTTTATTTCATGTTGCCCTAATATTAATTATAATATGTTTTTTTTATAGGATGGCACAGTTGATGATGTTGCTGAAGTGACTTCAAAAATGTCTAACATTCAGCTTGAGAAAGTTGGAGCCAGTCCTGCTCTAAAATTGCCTCCTTTGATCAGTTTGACTCCAAATTCTTCGGGAAAAGGTGGTAATGTACAAAAGCGGAACACTTCCTCTCAAACGAACCATATAGAAAATCTGTCAGATCGGAAGTCACTGGATGGTCAATCATTACATAATGCAATTGATAATCTACCTCAAGGTCTGTAGTATTAATATGGAATTATCTTGCTTGCTTTATTTATTTATTTATTTATTTTTTGGTGGGGGTCTTGCTTGCTTTATTCCTGTGAAGCAAATACTTTTTGGATTCTTATGCTGTAACTACCCTCCTTTGAAAGCTGAAATTGTTTCTGTGTTTCAGAAAATGACACCACGTATGTCCTTAATCTAAAAAGATCTGTCAGAGAAGCGGCATTGTCTGTACCTTCCTGCAATTCTGAAACATCAAGAGATAGTCACTCAGAAGATGGATCTGAACACTTCTTTATGCCACTTTCATCTACTGGCTTCTCTCATCATGGACCAGAAAAGAAACAAACTACTGTGAGGAGTAAAAGGCTGTTTGCAGAAGGAGATTCATCATTGTTCTCACACCAAACTCCTGAAAATCTTGCTTTGAACAAGTTTGATGAACCAGGGGATGCTTTATATGAATTTGAAACCCTGAGCGAATATGAACGTGCAAATGGTTTGCTCTCAACTACTGGTTCAAACTGTGCAGCTTCAGAGTCACACACATCTTTCTATGACCTGGATGAAACTCCTGATCAGGTGTTTTCACCTCCTCTGCTGATGGAGTCTTCATTGTTGGCCGACACTTATGAAGATCTGCTAGGTAGTATTTCTGCTTCTTTACATTAGTTATGATATTCTTTTCTACTTTCGTTTTTTCTTCATGGTGATTCCTTTTTGTTCACTTTATTTTCTGTTGGGTAGCTGGGTTGGTGATTTGATTTTTTGGGTCAAATGGGTTCCCGTGGATATTAACACATATCAAGACCACATTTCCGTCACAGAAAAAAGACAGGTGGTATTTCACACACATGTGTTTTCCCCATTTTAGAGCAGCCTGTGAATTTCTTGTCAACCCTTGCTTGGCAGAAATAGTGCACTGTTTTTCTTTTTTCTTGCACAAACAAATTTTGATTCTGAACCCTAATCCCACACACAGAATTATCAACCGCACTGAAGTAGTGTATTTTAAATGCTATGAAAGACTGATACAGTGTGCTTCTGTTTTTTTGTTGCTGGCTTGCTATTACATGCTTTATGTAAATTTGCAGTGCTGCTAACCTTTGTTTCTTTTTTTTTTAATAATGTGCTGCAGCCCCACTATCAGATATGGATGCTGCTTTGATGGATCACTGAAGCAGAAATAAACCATATCGCTCTGTTATTGGCTCTTCTTCTGGCGTGGCTACTTACACAGCCTTTCAGTGTAAATGCTTTGTACAGGAAGCAACATAATTGCCGGAGAAAACCAATAACTAGCATGACATGGGGAGGCCATCGGATCAGATATGGCCCAGCCTAAGCATGTGCAGGTCATGTCGTAGATATGGTAGTGGATTCCACGGGCTGCTAAATGGTCATCCTTGGTTTAACTGGTGTAAGGCTGAGAGGTGGCATTCATTTATTTCTTTTTAACCTCGGTTTGGAAATTCAGCATCGGTTGCTGATTGACTGATTTGACGGGGATAAAAGAATGTTCGACTGACATTCATGTGTGGGGACTGTGTTTGCTCGGACAAGGTGACGATTAGAATAACAGGCAACGTTGATTGTTTTTCTGCACCCATCTCTCTTGGAAGGCGTTTTCGTGGTACGTGAATCTTCATCTTTGTGGTTGTGTGTTTGCGATTTTCCCGGGCCTGCATTAGGTAGGGTGTTTTTGTTGTAATCTTTAGAGGACAGCTCTTATTTTTTTTTCTCTATCCTCTGTGATTCACTGAACACTTGTTCACAAGAAACAATTCGCGCTCGACATTGATATTGCCTGCAAAGAGGAGGGCTTGTATTCTTTTGTTGGGGTTGGAGAATTGTTGAAAACAGCCGCATGATCTAATGCAGTTATGATTATAATGTGAGTAAAATTTGTGTTAATTTAATCTGAAACAAATCTTACTGTAAACATTTGATTAGATTTTGCTCTTTTATACAGAGTATGATTTGCACAATCTTCTTTTGAAACAACCGAAACCCCAAAGACTAAAACCGCAAACGGTAAGATCATCCTAACCATTCTTACTCATTGGAAGGTGCATATGGATGCAAGGCCTGTTGTCGGTAAAACCCACCCGAGAACCCATTGATGTATCACAGCTTGGAGAGCAGTACAGCAAGCTCTTCATCAGACACTTGGACTTCTATGCATACTCCTAATGATGCAGCAAGCCTGGCAGCAAGCTGGTGCTTGCACTACTCGACAAGAGAGACGACAATGGTCAGTACTGACAAACATGGGTTAAGTTACAGTTTCAGGTGCAATGCTGATACTTACACAAAGCTGCTCTCCTCTGTTTATGGTGTCGTAGAAAAACGAGTAGCATCCACAATAAGACTCGGGAAAACAGAAGTACTCTTCCTTCCTCTGGGACTCGCCCATCACCTAACAATGCAAGAGACGACAACGAAAGTGACTCTAAATACACAAGTACGCAAATCTACAACGCTCATTGGATCATAGCCACAGCAACACGAGGGCATTGAGTTTGGCGTAAGCCATCAAATGCAACACATTCAGAGTTTAAGAAAACCATATTTCCTCCCCTTCCATTGGGTTTCTGTTTCGTAAACCAGAAAACAAAACGCGAAGCTGAAAAATTATCAGATGGATTCATGTGAAGAACTCGAAAACTCCCAAATGTAATGCCATAATCCAAAATTCCAAATAGCCATTTCCCTAATCTAAAAGAAGGGAATGCACTGAACCTGAAATATGCAGCGGCCACTGGGGTCGCCGGAGATCCTCTTCACACCTCTTTGATCCACAATCCTTATTGCTCTTTCCAAGTTCTTCCCAAACAAGAAGTGCAATCTGTATGTTTAGATCAGATACATGTGCATTAACCCTAACCTAATTTAGACAAAATCAAGACTTTGCAAAGAATTTGAGGTTTTATGGGATGAAAATACAGACATTGCAAGCTGATCGTCCGTCACTGAATCCAATTTGAAGCACAGCAATAGGCGAGATTGTAAGCCTCGAGAATCAATGGGAAATGAAGATTCATGTGAATTTGTGGGGGAAAATACGAATGAGGGAATGGATTAGGGTTTTGTTTGGGGAATAACCTGAACGAGTGGATTCAATTTCAGTCCACACAGCTTCAGCTGCCGAATTACTCGCAGACATGTCTGTTTCGTTTTGACCCTATAAGAGATGAGGCTGTGAAGAAACAATCAAAATCTAGCAATCGAAATAGTGCGAGCGAGCAAGTGGGTCACTGGCGGTGAGTTACTGCAACGGCAAATGGTTACCAGCCACCGGGGAACGGCGGTGGGTTTGGGGCGGCGCTCCTCAGTTTCGGGGGAAATTGGTTTTCAATTTTGGCCCCTAGATATATTGGTTTTGCAACTTCTTGCCCATTTTTCATCTGTGTATGTAATTATATAAAACAGTTACAATTTTCGTCAAAAAAAATTTTATATTTTGGGTGTAATTTTTTTTTTTTGGAAATTACACTTGAATATCTTCAACTTCATAAATTATTCTCCATCCCTTCCTAAGATATGTTATTTTAGTTTCTTTAACAAATTTTAAGAAAATTAACAAATACGGAGTATATTATTATACTCTCATTTATTACATTACTTTATTTTTTCGAAAACGTACTATAACTAATAATCTACTAATCATCATAAAAACATTTCATAAAGTAGAGATAAAAAAAACCTACAATGACACATTATACTCTCATTTATTCCCCGACGTTGTACGCCTCCCAGCCGCAGCCGACGACCCCCTGCACACCGATCTCTCCGCTGCATTCTCCACCATGGGACTTCAACAGCCGGACGACAACTGGTATATGGATATCGGGGCCTCCTCTCACATGACGAACGCGCCAGGTAACCTACAAACTGTTTTTAATTCTAGCACTTTAACGTCTATCTATGTCGGAAATGGTGCCCCCCTTTCCATTGTCGGTTCAGGTCAAGCAACCCTCCCCACTGGCCCACCCCTACGCCTTAACAACGTCCTACTTGACCTTGTCAAGAACCTCATCTTTGTTCGTCAATTTACCATCGATAATCACGTGGCAGTCCAATTTGATCCTTTTGGTTTTCTTGTGAAGGATCTTCGTACGGGGACCCCAATCATGCGGTGTAATAGTTCCGGCGACCTCTATCCACTCGTCGCAGCCCGCCGTTCGCCCACTGCCACCCCCACCGCCCTCGTCACCCTTAGTTCCGACTTGTGGCATGCTCGTCTTGGCCACCACGGCGATCACTTGCTTCAATGTCTCCGCTCTAGCAATTTCATTTCTTGTAATAAAGCCTCGAGCGTTTGCACTTCATGTGAGATCGCCAAGAGCAAAAGACTTCCCTTTAGCATTTCCCATTCTCTTACATTTGCACATTTTCATATTATTCATTGCGACTTGTTGACATCGCCTATTCATAATGCTAGTGGTTAGCGGGCGTGGTTATTGGCAAGAACTCGCATCCGCTACGGCTTCGGTGGGTTCCCTGGCTATTTTTTCTGTTACTCCGCTTATTTCATAAAGTATTCGGCCTGGTTTGACAACAGCTACCCAATATTCGGGGGATCCTGGTTTTCGATATTATTTGGTTGTTCTTGATGATTTTACCAATTTTGTTTGGGTCTTCCTTCTACGCCATAAATCGGAAACACAGGGCCACATTGTTAGTTTCCACAAGTTTGTCTAAACCCAATTTAGTTTGCCTATCAAGGCTATTCAGTGTGACATGGGAGGCGAGTTCGACAACAACATTGTTCGCTCCTTTTGTCAACAACAAGGGATAGCCCTTCGCTTCTCTTGTCCACAAACGTCACCTCAAAATGGAAAAGCGAAACGCATTCTCCGCACGCTCAATGATAAAACCCGAACTCTCCTTCAACATGCCTCTCTACCCCCCTCATTTTGGGTTGAAGCACTTCACATGGCCACTTACCTCCACAATATCATACCATCCAAGACCATTGGCAACTCCATCCCAACCTTGGCACTCTACCATCGCCACCCGTCCTACAATCATATTCGAGTGTTTGGATGTCTTTGCTTTCCCAACATGAGTGCCACCGCTCCTCACAAGCTCTCCCCATGGTTCACCAAATGTGTCTTTTTAGGCATTTCCCCAAACCATCGAGGCTATCGTTGTCTTCGCTTGGATACCAATCGGGTTGTGACATCTCGCCATGTGATTTTCGACGAACATACCTTCCCCTTCGCCTCCCAACCTCAGCCCCCCGTCACCACACCCCAAAAACCTAGCGACTCCGACACATTCCTACCTCTTCTCCGTCTTCTACTTGGCAACAACTCACCCTTGTCGCAGCCGCCACACTATGCAGCGGCCGCCGCCCCGTCCGCCGCAACAATCCCCCCTGCGGCGGTTGCCGCCCCCATGCCGCGGCCGCCGCACCCTGCGGCGCCCGCCGCACCCCCATGCTGCACCTTCCCCTGCAGCGGCCGTCGCACCCATGCCGCGGCCGCCGCCTCTTGCAGCGCCCGCCCCACCCATGACCACCCGATCTCAATCCGGGATCTTCAAACCCAACCCCAAATACAACCTTCTCACCCCATCCACACACATATCCCCTCTACCAAAGTCACCACAAAAGGCCTTACAGGACCCGAACTAGCATGCCGCCATGGTCGATGAGTTTAGTGCTTTAATTAAAAATGGCACGTGGGACCTCGTTCCTAGGCCTCGGGACTCTAATATCATTAACTGCATGTGGTTGTTCAAACATAAGTACAGGTCTGATGGGTCACTTGAACGACACAAGGCTCGCCTCGTTGTCAATGGCAAGTCTCAGGAGGTTGGTGTGGACTGCGATGAAACCTTTAGCCCGGTCGTCAAATCCGCTACCATACGCACTATTTTGAGCATCGCTCTCACTAAGGACTGGCCTATGCACCAGCTGGACGTCAAGAATACCTTCCTACATGGTAACCTTCAGGAGACTGTGTATATGCATCAACTGCCAGACTTCTATGATCGCTCGCGACCCTCTCACGTCTGCCTTCTCCGGAAGTCTCTCTATGGGTTGAAACAGGCGCCTCGTGCCTGGTATTAGCGATTCGCCACGTACCTCACTGCGATTGGTTTTCAGGGCAGTAAGTCGGATCACTCACTCTTTGTGTTCCATTCGGGGTCGGACACTGCGTATCTCTTACTGTATGTTGTTTATAAATTAGAGTGTTTATAAACTAGTAAGGTGATAGAGGTCTATTTGGTATTGCTGTGTTTGGAGTTTGCCATGACTGATCTTAGTCCCCTGAGCTACTTTCTCGGCGTCTTTGTGACTCGGACTCGGGATGAGTTGTTTCTTCATCAGAAGAAATATGTCCTTGAGATTGTCAACAAAGCTCAGATGATGTCTTGCAAACCCGCCACCCCTCCTGTCGACTGCAAGTCCAAACTCGATGCTGCTTCCAGTCCTAAGGTTGATAACCCTACAACCTATCGCCGTCTGGCGGGTGCTCTTCAGTATCTGACATTCACTAGGCCAGACATTGTCTTTGTCATTCAGCAGGTTTGCTTATACATGCATGATCCCCGTGAGCATCACCTACAGGCGCTCAAGCGGATCATCCGGTACATCAAGGGCACTAGTGACCTGGGTTGGCACCTCTGTCGCGGCCGTTTTGACACCCTCACAACCTACTCGGACCTTGACTGGGCGGATTGTCCCGAAACTCGCCGCTCCACCTCTGGCTTTGCCGTCTACCTCGGAGACAATCTAGTGTCGTGGTCCTCCAAGCGTCAGGCGACCATATCTCGCTCCAGTGCCGAGCCCGAGTATCGAGGTGTCGCCAACACCGTGGCGGAAACCTGCTGGCTACGCAACCTCCTTTGCGAGCTTCGTGTTCCGCTTCGTGCCGCTACTTTGGTCTATTGCGACAATGTCTCCGCCGTTTACCTCTCCTCGAACTCGGTTCAGCACCAGCGGACCAAGCACATCGAGATTGATATACATTTCTTCAGAGAGAAGGTCGCTCTAGGCCAGGTTCGAGTATTACATGTCCCTTCTGGACATCAGTATGCGGACATCTTCACAAAATGATTACCTACTCCTCTTTTTACTTTTTTTCGTTCCAGTCTTGCTATTCGCTCACCTCTAGCTGCGACTGAGGGAGGATGTTAGCAATATAGTTTATATTTGTACATATTTACGATTGTACCCTCAGGGTTTTCACCCAATGATATATATACAGGAGTAGGCCTCTAAGATCCTTCAAGGACTCAGTTATTCAAACACTCACAGTTTTGTCCCATGACTTTAGAGCATATTTCACATTCTTAAGTTTTCTGAATAAAATGAATTGCTTTAAGCCTCAAATTTCAGTATTCCATGCACTTCTAACTAGTGGCTTGAATTCTTCTAGTTTGCATTGATAATTTTGAATTTGAATGAATACTTTCTATTGATGTTATGATTCCTCATTATGACCACATCTGGAGAGTGATCAGAGGTACCAGGGGTGTCAAAGAAGGCTTTCACATATTGAAAAATATCAAGATATGCATCATTCACCAAAACCCTGTTTATCTTCTTCTCTAATATGCTTTTCTTCTTTTGTTTGTTGGAAATCAACACTTCAAAGTCATCCGATTTTGATGTTTTAACAAGCCATTTTTCCTCAATGTTCAGAATACAATTGAGATAACCAAGGACCACCCGTTTTGAGCTCATACTAGCTGTTATATGTCTGATTACTCACCCATGCTTCAACTCTATCATTTTTAAGATTTCACAGCATAGTGGCAAAGAGGATGCCATATTAGAGGACCTGATGTAGGGGAGAATTGATATAAAATATAAAAAATATGATCAACTCTAGCCTCTCAAATAAATTCAAGACTCCTTCACTGTAGTAGTAGAGAAATCAGGATCAATCCACGAGGAAGCGTGTAAGCGGATCCAAAGTAGATTGTAATCACGTTCTACAGAAGTTGACCAGAAGCTCTCGATGTCGATTGGAACAGTTGATGTCGATGGAAGCTGTCGATCTCAAGTGTATAAACCTGCAAACACAAACACAAAAGTAGTCGACGTCGACTCAGGCAGTCGATTTCGAATTAGTAACAACGGTCGATCGACTCAGAAAACCGCCGATCGATATAAGGCAGTCGATCTCGACCCGTGCAGTCAATATCGATCACTCCAAAAGAAACAGAAAACGTCGGCAAAGATAGCCAAAGAATGTAAGGATGAATAAGAAGATTTGAACAGAAAAACTAGGGTTTAAGGCAGTGATTAAAAGGTTGTAAAATATAATAAAAAGAACTCTTAAGGCTAAGGATCACCACAACCTTAACCACACATACACAAGATAGAGTAAGACGGACAATTATGCTATCACATCAAAGGAATAAGCTTTCGCCATTACCAACAAATATATATATATATATATATATATATATATATATATATATATATATATAGAGGTTGGGTCAGGTGTTTACCCCTCTTATGGTGTTAAATGTTAACAAATTTGAGCCATTGATTGAATGAAATGGATGAGTGAGATTATTTGGGAATTTTGGCTTTTTTCTTTAATTAAAAATCAATGGGACCCACCTCTTTCCTTGCCTACTTGCTGAATTACGTGCGCGTGTGCTGTACTTTTTTTTTGCGTAACGTTTTTTTTTGTGGAATAACCTTGTTTTTTTGTGTGGTGCATTGTTTGAACTATTCGATAAGGTGATATTAAATATTCGTTAACTTATACTTATTATTCGTGTGTAAAGAGGAGTTATCGTTTAGATAATAGAAAAAAAAGTTGGTCAATTTTGCAAATATTCGCTAGGTTAATAGAAATTATTCGCTAAATTGATCGTTATTATTCATCCGTCAAGAGGAATTATCATTTAGATAATAGCAAAATGGTTGGTCAATTTTGCAACTATTCCCTAGGTTGATAGTAATTATTCGCTAAGTTGATAGTAATTATTCGCTGGGTTGAAAGAGTATGTAAATGTAATTCTTGATTTCCCACATCTAATTAACCAAATACATATGAATAATTATGTATTATCAACGAATAAAAACTATGAACTTGCCGAATAATTACTCTGAACATGAAATAATAACTAAATAGTAACGAATAATCTATCACATTCCATCGAATATCTATTGCATACCAATGAATAATCTAATACAAAACTATAAATACCAATGAATAATAATCTAATTTCTCAAATGCTTATGAATAATTCCTTATTTTTCATCGAATAGAAACTCTGAACTTGCCGAATAGTGATTCTGAACGTGAAATTAATAGAACAAAACTAGAAAAATATAGATCTGAAACACAATTTGCATTTGCAACAGCAACATCAGTAATCTCGCTTGTGCGGGCTTCATAGACATCTCTACTCCTACACTCTTCACAATTGCACCTGTTATTGGAACCCGATCAAATTCGATATTGAAAAGCCTTGCAGGAACAAAAATATAAACAAAGAATTGCCAATAAAAAATCAAAATTTTCAAGTCAAAGTAGCAAACACAGATCCAAAGAATGTTAAACAATTCAGTTTTCCTGATTTCCCAAATTCATCACCAATAGGATATACAACTCCTCCTTTGACCTTCTAAATCTCGATTTCCCCTTTGTTATTCAATTTTTGCAGTTTATATATGTCAATTGATATTCAATTAATTAAAAGAAATTTACACCTAATCTAAACAAATTAAAAGAAATTTACAAGTGAAAAGAAATCAAACCTAATTGAAGAGAGCAACGTGGGGAGAGAGACGTTGAGCAGTGGACGGGCGGTGGATCCTCGCAGCCTCCTGCCTCACCGCCAACCTTCACCTTGTAACCTCCTCACCGCCACCGGCCTACCAATCGCCGCCTTCACCTCCTCCCCCTTCCCAATCGTCGCCGACCTTCACCTCGCCCACGAATCGCGCCCTCACTAATTATAACCAGATTGGGTTAGGTTTTTTATACACGCGCTTAGGATGGGGTTGACCCGATCTATAAAGTCACATATTTTAGCCCCGTTCTGAATAAAACCGAGCTATAAAGTCATTATATAATTTTAAAACATGAGTTTTCAGCACAATTTTTAGGTTTACCCGAGATATAAAGTCATGTGTTATTTTAAAACTGAAGTTTTTAGCATGGTTTTTAGGTTGAATTGAGTTGTAAAGTCACTGTGTAATTGAGGTTTTTAGCACAGGTTTCAAATAAACCAAGCTATAAAGTTGTCCTCGCGGTTTTTACCACAATTTGAGGTTTTCACCGGAGTCAATCCGTATCTACCAATTTTATGTTTATGATCCAAGTTGTTCGCATGAATTCCTTTTATTTCGATAAGGGCTAAATACAAAAAGGTAGAAGATGATATAGACATAACAAATATCAACATCAAACCATATCAAGCATGTATGGCTAACGTCGAGCTCACCCCGACCCTAAGAGAAAAGCGACTACTCACTCATAGTAGAAGAGAACATGATTGAATAAAAGAAAGGAATTTAACTTGTATCAAAGATAAAAACTCGAAGTCTTCACAAATCTCAATGCCGGCTCTCGCAAGCGCCAAAACCCTAAAGCTTCCTAAAACCTAAACTGAATTGTGATTGTTTTGTCTAATGGGTGAGATTTTGATTGAATTGAATAAAACTCAGCCCCAATGGCTTTATTTATACCTACCAATCCTAGCTAGCCTAGAAGAGGTAATTTCTATCAAAACTAGAAGATAAACTTAAGTAGAAGATATAAATAAAATATATCCCTAGGGCAGATAGGAAAATACTCATAAGGATTAAATCTATCTAAAAGAAATATAAAAACGTGGCTTTATGTAATTCTCCTCAAACTCGGACTGTCAAAATGCGTCACTACTGCACACAGGTCCAGTCGACGTCGACCGGTTCACTCGACACCGAGTGCTCTATTTCACTCGATCTCAAAGTATGTCGACCTCTCTTCCAGTAGGTGGTCTTTCTTCTCTTGTCTGGTACTTAGTTTCTGGATCACTTTCTTCATTCGATGTCGAGAGGTATAGTCGATATTGACTGCTCTATATTGGTTCTTAACTTCTCATTTCGGCTTCGATTCTGCTCCAATTTCTGCATATTTAAACCAAAACTTGTGTAGACCTCTATTTCTTGTAAATATGCTTATACTTCACAAATTCAAAGCATTCCCAAACCATAATGCAAATATAAGACACAAATTGGCACAAAAGTAGGTATAAAACATGGTAATTTTAGCGGACATCAGGGGCAAAGTGGCAAAGTGGCAAAGTGCCATATTAGAGTGACAACTCATTTATAGTTCAAGAAGAAGAGCATAAAAACTATTATAAGATTTTAGTGGCAACTCATTTACAATTTAAGAAATCTAGGAGGAATCTTGCCGGTAAGTTTCATGGACAACAACACACCATAATTGACGACGAACTTCTATCCATCACTAACAAGCCTTGACATTCTTTTTGTGCATGTGCGCACATGCGCTATAAGCCCAACACACAAGAACAATGATGTTCCATCATAAAACCAATTGACAATAGAAGAGAGAAGAACGGAGTAGGTAATGTAAATAAGAATTATATAAATACTCTAGAAGGGGGGGTGAATAGAGTATGGAAGTTTCTCGCAAACTTTATGCAGACGCAGCTTCAAGGGCCTTGAAACTGATCTCAAGGTCATGAACAGGATGTCAAGGGTCTTGAGATAATTCCAGTGACCTGTTTTGCTATGAAAAAACAAATGTTAATAATAAGTGCGGAATAAAATATAAAGTACACGAGAATCGTTATCAAAGTTTGGCTCTTAACCAGCCTACGTCTCTGCCTAGGGTTATCCAACTCGTAGGATTCAAACAACTTTTATTTCCCTTTTCCTTATGAGTCCTAGATACAACCTAGAAAACCTTGCCGTCTTCTACCTCTCGAAGACTTACCCGCTTCTATCTAGACAACCCAAGATATAGAGAAATAAAAGTCTCCTTGTTCACCCCTAGGTGTGATACGTTTGAGTATAAAATACTCTTTGTATAACAGAAATTAACTTATACTATAACACTCAGATTTTTTCTTATCTCACAAAATATAAAGCGATTACAATAAGAGTAAGAAAGACGAATGATCAACAGATGATGATGAGCAGAAGTGAAAGCTTTTCTTTGCAATGAGAGCTGGAGAGATGTGTCGATGAATGGGATGAGGCTCTGTTATTTATAGCTCGGCTTCACTTCTTATGCTGCTAATCTTACTCCGTGAATATCTCATTTGCTTGAACCTCTTTTCGAATTTGAAAACTTCTTGAAGCCGTTTGAATCAATGATCAAGAGCCTCCCTGATCTTGTTGCTGAGATACGCTTGTAACCACTTCGGATTTTGCTGCTGGATTTTCGAAGCTGCTATGTTGGCACTCTTATTGGAATTTCGAATCCTATGCTTATCTTTAATAAGATGTTTCTGTAATAAAGAATAATGCATAGCTAAATCTTGATTAAATAAATAATCAAATAAATTAGATTTAAACAAAGCTTTAAATCTAATATCAACTAAGAATATAAACAATTTGTATGAAACCATAATCCCTTTCATCTTTATCTTTCATCATCCTGCAAAACATAGGTTATACATATGAATTTCGATCATCAAGGGAGTCATCAAAGAGGTAGCCCGCCAACTTATATACTAGGTTTTTATTGTTCAAACTTTCATTGTGGGATAATTTTTCGCTCTTCATAACTCAACACACTCCCATAATCATAAGCCACAATCTACCAATATGTATTTTAATTTTAATTATTTAAGAAGAATATAAATTAAAACTATTTCATAACAATATTTACCAAATAACAGATAAATATTTGATAAGTGTTATTTTATTAAGGAAAATACATTCCATAATAAAACTCATTCCATAATAATATGGGGCGCACAACCGAAAATATTAACAGATAAATATTTGATAAGCCCAACAAATGCGCTAGGGAATTTCAACGCATTTATACCCCGTTTGGTATGAGTGCTGGAATCGGAATGGTAATCGGAATCGGAATGGAATCAGAACGTGGTAATCACTCATTACTGGAGCTGGTTGTTTGGTATGCTATCGGAATGAACCATTCCTGAAATAATAATAATAATAATAATAAAATTAAAAAAGTGATTAAAGTTATAATATTAATATATTATTGTTATTATTAAAATAAAAATAAAAATATAATATAATATATATTAAATAATAAAATATTGATAATAATAATATAAATATAATATAATATAATATAATAAAACTAATATATATAAAATAATAAAATTTTGATAAAAAATAAAGTATTGATATTAATAATAATATAAGTATAAATATAATAAAATATTGATAAAAATAAAAATATATTATTATTATTATTAAAAATAAAAATATAATATAATATATCAAATAATAAAATATTTATAAAAAAATAATAATATTAATAGAAATATATTATTATTGTTAAAAATTAAAATATAATATAATATATATTAATTAAATAATTAAATATTGATAATAATAATATAAGTATAAATATAATAAAATTCTAATAAATATAATAATATTAATAGAAATATATTATTATTATTATTAAAAATAAAAAATAAAATTATATATTAAATAATAAAATATTGATAATAAAAAAAGTATAAATATAATATAATATAATATAATATAATTAATAATAATATAAAAATAATATAAAATAATAAAATGTAGATAAAAATAATATTATTAATAGAAATATATTATTATTATTATTATTAAAAATCATAATATAATATAATATATTAAATAATAAAGTATTTATAATAATAATGTAAGTATAAATATAACATAATATAATTAATAATAATAATAATAATAATAATAATATAATATAATATATTAAATAATAAAGTATTTATAATAATAATATAAGTATAAATATAACATAATATAATTAATAATAATAATAATAATAATAATAATATAATTAGAAATTGGGAATGAACCATTCCCTACCTTTTGGGGAGGAATGAAATGAGCCATGAAAAGGGTAATGGTTGATTACCGGTAATCATTCCGATTACCAATTTTCAACCTACCAAACAAGAAAAGTGGAAATCATCCATTCCCATTACCCTTTTTTATTACTAGTAATGCATACCAAACAAGCCCTTAAAAGCATACCTCACAAACTCCCATCTGACAAGATCATAGGCTTTTTCCAAGTCTACCTTCATGGTGCGCTGTGGAGACACTCTCTTTGTACCATACCCATTAGCAATTTCAAGGGCAATCACACAATTGTGAGCAATAGATCTACTTCACAAAGGTAACGATTAAATATGTACTTGATTTATCTGTCTTTGAGTACCTTTCGGAGAGTCTTTTTTAGTTCCACTGATTGATTCTTATGCGTGTTTATTTTGTTGGCAATATTTGAGCATTGGCATTGAGTCGTATGACCATTTCTTGGTGTTTCATCACCTAAAGTCCATTGTGCTATCCGGAGTGAATTTCGAATATAAGGAACAGATAGCAGTTGTTGCAAATCTAATCATGGGCGCCCCTAATCTACAGGAGCTTATAATCTACGTAACAATAAGTGATGATATATAATACTCCATATAATGCTATGTACTCTTATTGATACTGTGAATTGTTTGTTTGCATGGTGATTTTTTTTAAAAAAGTATTCATGCTTTTTTACAGACTCCTTATTCTGTAAATGCATCAGAAGCTCCTTCTATATCTTACTGGGCACCCAATCTCACCTTCAACAAGCTGAGAGTCATCCAAATGTATGATGTCGGTGATGATTCTTTTGGGATGAAGATGGAGATGGATGATCTTGGTAGTCTTCCTAACAAGATGGAATTCATCAAGATTTTGCTTAGGAGTTCAACGATGATTGAGACAATGACCCTAGACCTGAGCAAACCTGGGCCAACCCACTCGGCCCGCCCAGCCCGCCCGGCCAAATGGGCGGACTTGGGTAGAGTAGTTGGCCCCAGGCCGGCCCGGTAGGCCCACTGGGCTGGGCTTGGGTTGAGGGTTTAGCCCAAGCGGGCCGGTAGGCCCGCCCGGTATATATATATATATTTTTTTTTTGAGATTTTAGAATTGGATTCCGAATTCAAGCAATTCAATATATTAATTCAAGTGAGGCCCAATTTTAGTACAGGCCCAATTTTAGTCTTTTATAATATCAGTATATTAATTCAAGTGAATCAAGTGGACTCCAAAGCGAGCAATTCAACCCTAGAGGCTAGAACTCAGCGAGGCGGCGCAAAGCAGAGGTTTCCGTCGTCGGTGAATCGCATCTTCTGATCTCCAGTCTCCACTGGCAGTTTGGCACTGGGCTACTTCGATTTCTCTTTTTATCTATTAGATCTGGTGAATTGGGGATCTCCCTCTCCGAAATCAAGCGGCGCTATTCACTATTCTCCTCTTTTTATCTATCAGATCTGGTTGCTTGTGGACTTGTTTATGTTTGAGATTTTTTATGGTTTGTTTGCTGTTGTTGGGACATTGAAGTGTATGATTTGTGGAATTGTTTATGTAAAGACTTTGTGGAAGTGCTTATAATAGAAGCCCATTTGGCCCGGTGGGCAGCTCGGCCCGCCAATGAGGGCGGGCTCGGGCGTGGTAGCTGGCCCAATCACCGGGCCTGTCCCAAGCCCGTCCCGGTACAGTGGGCTGCAAAATGGCAGTAGGCCCGGCCCAAGCCCGCCCAAGCCCGCCCATGCTCAGGTCTAAATGACCCTTTATTCTTTTCATCGACTTGGTCTTGATGTGATCTCAAAGTTGATGACCAAATTGCGAAGTTATAGTCGGGCTTCCCCAAATGCCAAGATTTTGCTCCAACTCCCTTCCCTGACAATTTTTGCATAGTTGTTAGTTTAATAGTTCAGACTTCTTTTCTTTAGTCCCCTGTTCAAATATAGGCCTTGTTTGTTTGAGTAGAAAGGAACAGAAGGGAAATGAATCAAAATTTGTACAAAAAATTTGTATGATCAACACTTTTTTGTGAGTCTAGAGAAGAGAAGGGGGGGGGAAGGAAATAGATCTTGTATGTAAAATGAGGGAAGAAGGGTAATGATTAGAATAATGATCAATGAATCTTAAATTAAAAATGGATTAGATTCGGAAGGGTAATCATTACCTTTCCTTATCTCAAAACAAACGAGGAGTTAGTTTAAAGCTTATTGATTCATGACATATTTTGTTTTGGATCGAAACCTTTTTTAGTGCAGCTCACATCAAATAGGCTCCAATTATTTTGTTTTCAGGTTTAGTTGCATAATGAATGACTAAATTATACCAAAAAAGGGGTTGCTATCGGGATCGCCAATATATCGCCATATGCACAGTGGACATCCCGACATCCCGACTCTGAAGGCCTGACGATAAAGATCGAACTGTTACCGACATTCCATGTCGGGAGGGCTCAAGTCTCTGTTTTAGTATTAGACCTTGTTTGGTTAGCAACTACAAAACCCAAGAAATAGAAAATCTTAGGAAGTAGGGAAAAATATGTGTTTGGTTGATATTTTTAAATTTCAAAAACCTAAGAATTCAACTTTCTGAGAAGTTAAATTCCTTCTATTGGGAGGAGGTTAATTTACCCAGTCCCTCCTAGGTAAGTTCAATTTTCATCTTTTTTAATTTGGAAATTTTCAATTCCTATATTTAATCCCCTTGAATAAAAAATCAACCAAACATATTTACACAATTCTCATGCATTGAACTTTATTGGAATTCAATTCACATGAAGTAAGTTTTCGGAAATTTCATTTCCATGTCAAACCAAACGAGCCCTTATATATTGAATTGATTGATGATTAATAGATAGATAGATTAATATATTTCCTCTAAAATTTTCATACTTTAGGATTTAAGTTGTTATTTTTCTATCCTACTTATATAATCTTTTTTCTTCATTTAATTACAATTAATATTTAAATAAGTATTAAAATATTGTAAAAAATAAGAAATAAATTGATTTTTATATATTTTTTTAAATGTGTGTTACATGTATTTTGAATAAGAGGGAGCATATACACATTGAGTATGACTTTGTTAGTCCTTTTCTAAAAATCAAACACATAATAACATCATTCATAATTATCTCCTTATTAACTAATTATGGGAAAAATTAGATCTCCTAATTCCTATTTTGATTTTCCAGTGAAATGACGGAGCCATCGCCATTGACAAAGTCACTGAAGCTCACCCTTCACCAACTTCAATTCTCAACGCTACCTTCCATCGATCTTCATCTCCTTTCTTCGTTTAACAATTCAACCCAAACCCTTTCCTAACTCCCCCAAAAAATTTATAATCCAAAAAACATCACATCCACTTTCTTACAATATTAAACATTAAATTAGAAAAAACACACCTTTGACTTTCTCAAAAACTCAAAACCAATTCAAAACCAAACCCACCCCTTATGAATTTCGATCATATATACAACACCCATTTCAGAGCTGATCAGCTGACCTTCCACCGGGCCTCCTTCCATGGCGAATTTTCTTGCAATTGGCTTTGTGGTGTTAATGGCATCAGTGGTTATCGGGTCGGGTCAGGTTCGGGTCGGGGAGGCACCGTGGAGGATCCACACGCTCTTCTCCACCGAGTGCCAGGACTACTTCGACTGGCAGACGGTGGGGCTGATGCATAGCTACAGGAAGGCCCGGCAGCCCGGCCCGATCACCCGGCTGCTCAGCTGTACAGAGGAGCAGAAGAAGAGCTATAAGGGGATGGAGCTTGCTCCTACCATGGAGGTCCCTTCCATGAGTAGGCATCCCTCCACCGGTGACTGGTAATCCCTTCTCTCTCTCTCTCTCTTTTTTAATGTTCGTATCTTTTTTGTGTGAGCCTGACTAATCTCACATAAGTTGGGTTTGATGGACACTTGCTAGCTAGTTAGAGTCAGTTTGGTTAGACATAGCTAATGTGGTAGCCGAAACCGAAACTGATTGAGTAGCACGAGCTGATAATCATGTATGTTAAATTCAATTGTTCATGAGTTGTTAAGGTTTTTGGTAACTCTAGAGAGTAGTTGTTATAAATTAACTAATGAGGAAGAAGAATTGTGAATAGAAAAAAGGAAATTTCTGAAAAACTTGAGGTGGATAGTGGTTGAAAATTCAGTTTAAAAAGCTAATTAAACTAAAATCTTATATTTAACTCATTTAAAATATATTAAAATCAAAAGCTCTGAAAAACTACTTGCATGTGTTACCAAACAGACCCTTAGTGTCTCTTATTACTTTTTTTTTTTGGGTTTGTGTTACATGGATTTTGATGATCAGAGTTGCCCTAGCAAATTTAGTCCTCATGTGGTTGGAGATATATTATTGGAACAGAAAGAGTAAGAGGATTGAGATAGTATAATTTGGACAAGAAGTTAAAAGAGATTCATGTTTAAATGCATATAATTTTGTGAGTTCAAGTGGGCAATCCCTTCTCTTTTTTTTTTCGGATATATGTTCGATTGTTCGTGTGCATCGGTCCACATTGTGAGTGGGCCTGACTAATCTCACAAAAGCTGGCTTTGATAAATAATCACTAGTCATTTTTTACTCCTTTTGGGGTATGTTACATGGATTTTGATTATCGAGTAGCATAGTTTTGGGAGTCTAGAGGAGAGTATAAAAGAATGATGTGTATCAAATTATTCTATTTCACATCGGATATAATAAAGAGGTTGATAATGTTTTATAAGTGATTTAAACTCTACTTAAGAACTCTTTCATTTAAGACTCTAAGTGAGGACAACGGATTTAAAAGAATTAGGTGACAAACGCTGACACCTTTTAAAACTCCGAATCTTATATAGATGGTATCAGAGTCGATTTTGGACTCGAGGTATTCCGACAATATAATTGGATATGCTCTTCTAAAGAATATACAGATTAGACAATATAATTGGATATGCTCTTCTAAAGAATATACAGATTAATAAATTGTGTATGAAAAACGAGAGAGCATGAGTTGAGATTAAAATGATGATTAATGAATAGTAATGGTTAATAACATGTTCTTATTATGTATCAAATTGCTGAATTCAACGTCTTTTATTATACTAATAAGGATCATTGAAATGGTCAGTTCTACGCTTCTACTTGGTAGAATAATGGGTAAACTACACAAAACAACCTTTGGTTTAACCCAATTAGTACAAAACGGTTCTTCATTAATCAAAATTGCATTTTATCGACCATTGTTCATATTTTACTCGTGATTCAACACCTAATACTCCATCCGTTTGAAAATAATTGTCGTTTGACTTTTGTGTACGCTGTTTAAAGAGTTAAAAGCTCTATAAAATATTATTTTTTTAATCAATTTTTTTATAAATTGATACTTATTAGTAATAAGTATCAATTTATAAAAAAAATTTGATTAAAAAAATAACATTTTATAGAGTTTTTAGCTCTTTAAATAACGTGCACAAAAGTCAAACGATAATTTATTTCAAACGGAGGAAGTACCTATTTTAACTTTAAAAACTTCATTTTTTTAAATAACTTTTTCCTAATCATAAAATTATCTAGGGGTCGAATTGCTAACGAAGTATGAATAATAGGTGGCCAAATGTAAATTTTATTGTCCTGTTTTGTGCAAAATAGGATAATTAAGGGTGATTCACTGTAATTTACCCTTAGCTAAATTTAGCATCGCAGTGATTTTTTTTTTGATTTTAAAAGGTAAATATATTGCTGGAAATTTAAAAATGTACAAAAGGAGTTTAGTAACGGTCATTAGGCTACATCCGAGGCTAGCTCTATTGTGGCCGTAAAGGTGAGTAAGGCTCACTTCCTAATCTTATCCATGAGGGTATGGGACAATGTTCTTCTGTGGATCCTATCTCCTCAAGCCGCGGCTATCAGAAGTCGGACACACACCTCAAAAGTGTTAACATGAGACCTCCCCTTCGGCTCGGCCATCAAGGAGGTTCCATCCTAACACTTTGAGCACCCTAAATCCACATGTAAGCCTCTTAATCACCAAACATTGACAACATGAACACGAGCCAAATAGACTTTAAGTCCTAAAGTATTAGTGTGGAAACAAGGGACAAAAGGTTGCCAACACACATTCGTTATGCTCCAGACGGTGTGTTGCAGGCAGTATGCACTTGCTGATCCATATCCAGCATCTTTCAAAAAGGGGCTGTTGTGTGCGCCTTTCTCCTCAGTGTATTGTCTCTCCAGTGATATCGTCACTGAGCAGGCCATCCTGTAACAGAGGTGCAACATTAAAATGTAGGGAGAACCGTTGATTTAGCACCTTGTAAACATGGATTTTAATGAGGTGTATAACTTCATCCATGCTCTTAGTAGTTTCCTCAAAAATCTTCTCATTTCTGTCCTTCCAGATATAGTAGACAGTAGCAGCTAGGCCCACTCTTTTCACTTTGGATTGCCAGCTTCTTCCTCTTGCTTCTTTTTTCATCCACTTGAGAGCTCCCGGCAATGTGGTCATTCCCCTCCAGATTCCAAGCCACTGTTTTACCTGAGACCATATGTGGGCAGAGAAATTACAACCAAAGAATATATGTTCATGTGTTTCGGTTACTTGGTTACAAAATGTGCAGTTTAAGTCGACTTCCCTTGCTTTAATCTTGTCTTTTGTGGCCAATCTTCTTCTTGCTTATTGTGTGGTAATTAAATTGTTCCTACCATAGTTTTTTTTTTTAACTACATAAGGGGTTGAAATTACATCTCGTCATGTCTATGAAAAGATTTCAAACTAGTAATTAAACTTGTGTTACTCATTTGAGCACTTCCATCTGAACTTGACAATGTTTCTTATTTTTGCTGATAATTTGAAGATCAAATACAACGTTTTTGCATTTCTTTTTTTCTGTCATAAGATTTCTTCTGCTAAATTTGATCTCTTTTAAGACATTTGATTATCGGTTTCGTTACACAGGTACCCTGCAATCAACAAGCCAGCCGGTGTCGTCCACTGGCTTGAGAACAGTGAAGATTCTCAAAATGTAGACTGGGTAGTGATCTTGGATGCCGACATGATCATCCGAGGCCCCATTGTTCCCTGGGAGCTCGGCGTAGAGAGGGGCAGGCCTGTTGCTGCTCACTACGGGTATCATTCAATCCTATTTATATGTTCAGCAAATAAGTCCAGTGAGGTTTCATCCTAAAATCAGTTGACAATAGGAGGAGTTTTTGTATTGTTCAAACTTTCGATATGAGACTGTTTGTTATAGATAGAGTCGTTGACATAAGGGTTCCTCCAGGTACTTGATTGGTTGCGATAATATTCTCGCCAAACTGCACACAATGCATCCCGAAATGTGTGACAAAGTAGGCGGCCTCCTTGCTTTTCATATCGACGATCTTAGAGCTTTAGCTCCGCTTTGGCTGTCTAAGACCGAAGAAGTGCGAGCTGATAGAGATCACTGGGCTACGAACATTACCGGTGATGTTTATGGCAAAGGTTGGATCAGTGAGATGTATGGATACTCATTTGGTGCAGCTGAGGTGAGCTCCTTGTGTTGTCATTCGTTTCGTGTTGCGGTTTTGTGTTTGATCAAGCTTATGTTGATTGATTGATTCTCCCTGCAGGTTGGACTTCATCACAAGATTACCAATGATCTGATGATCTATCCAGGCGATGTTCCAAGGAAGGGCGTCGAGCCAATCCTTTTCCATTACGGATTACCTTTCAGAGTCGGGAATTGGTCTTTCGAGAAGCTAGATTACCACGATGATGCCCTTGTATACGAATGTGGACGGCTTTTTCCTCAGCCTCCTTACCCTAAGGAGGTACCAATGTTGGTTACATCTATCTTTTTATTCTGATCCATCTTCTAACACAAAAGCTTAAGTACAAGTGCTTACTGTGGTGCAGGTAAGGCTGATGGAGAGCGATCATGATAAATGGCGAGGTCTAATGCTAAGTATCGAGTGTATCAACACACTGAATGAGGGCTTTCTTCTTCATCACGCTGCAAGAGGATGCCCAAGGCTGCGGTGGACAAGGTATATGAGCTTCCTTACGAGCAGAACGTTTGCTGAGCTCACTAAGCCGAAACAAGCGAAGCATATCACTTTCCTAGACGACGAAGAGGCTTTCGTTGATGATGAAATCGATGCACAACCACTAGTCGATAGCTACCGAACACCAACAGCCAAGGAGGTTGATGGCAGTTCTGAAACAAAACCGCGTCCTAAGATCCACACCATCTTTTCCACTGAATGTAACTCGTATTTCGATTGGCAAACTGTCGGCTTTGTTCACAGTTTCCGCCTCAGTGGCCAACCAGGTGACCTTACCCGCCTTCTAAGCTGTACCGATGAGGATTGGAAGCGATACACTGGCCGAGATCTAGCTCCAACGCACTACGTTCCTTCGATGAGCACCCATCCTCTTACTGGCGATGTGTAATGCTCTTATCCTCGTATCCAGCTTCGTTGTTTGTTGTACTTCGTAGTCTTGTTTATTGATCATGAATTCATGCCTTCAGGTATCCTGCCATCAATAAACCTGCTGCTGTTCTCCATTGGATCAATCATGCTCGGATTGATGCTGAATTCATCGTAATCTTGGATGCGGATATGCTCATCCGAGGGCCTATCACGCCTTGGGACTTCAACGCCTCTCGTGGACACCCGGTATCAGCTCCTTACAAGTAAGCCAAATTCGACATCGATTATACAATGAGTTCGTAAAACAGTGGACTTTGACATCGTCTTCTTGTCGAATTCATGTGTACATCAATCAGTTATCTTGTTGGTTGCGACACTGAGCTGGCAAAGCTGCACACGCGGAATCCTAAAGCTTGCGACAAAGTAGGCGGTGTTATCATCATGCACATTGATGATCTCCGAAAGTTCGCTATGCTTTGGCTACATAAAACCGAAGAGGTTCGAGCTGACAAAGAACACTACGCCACTAAGTATAGCGGAGATGTTTATGAACATGGATGGATCAGTGAGATGTATGGCTACTCATTTGGGGCTGCAGAGGTATGTTTTTTTATTCGTTTCGGTACATATATGATTGATCAATCTTTCGAATGTTGTCTTGTAACGATGTTCGTCTTCTTGCACTTGTAGCTCAATTTGCGACATGTGATAAACTCGAACATAATGTTCTATCCTGGAGGCGTTCCCAATCGAGGAGTAGACTACCGAGTTTTACACTATGGTGAACATTACAAGATCGGCGACAACTACACCTTTGACAAGAAGAGTTGGAGGAATGTAGACTTGGTGAACAAGTGTTGGGCCAAGTTTCCCGACCCACCTGAACTTTCTACTCTCGACACGAGTGATGAAGATGCACGAGCACGCGATTTGGTGTGCATCGAGTGTGTCAGGAGGTTGAATGATGCTCTCTACTACCATCACATTGCGAGAAATTGTTCGGATACCAAGTTGGATGATGAAGTTAGAGGCTCTAAGAAAAGTGAAACTAAGGTAGACGACGAGACGCTGAGCTCATTCAGAGTCATGTTGATCGGCATATGGGCTGCTTCGGTTGCTGGTTTCTTGGCATGGATGTTTATTGTGTTCTTCGGTTGTAGACGGAGAAAGGGTAAGCATCAAAAGAGCAAGAAACGAACGTCGAACCCTGAAAGATTCGTGTCGGATGGGGCTGATGTGCAGAAAGATTTGAAGGGTCATACAGTGACATTATGAGATGCATCATCTTTCATAGAAGCAATACTTGTACATGTGCAGGAATAGACCAAAACGAAGCACTATCGAAGATCTCACAGCAATCTCTGTGTCGATGATCATGGTCTCGAAAGGTCGAATTTTGTTATTGTATGATCATCGATCAATGTCTTCTTCAGCAACAAGGGATGTTCCAACGAATTGTACAATTGAAAATCTTAAGGAGATAAGGTTAAATGCCACATTTTTTTTTTTTTTGCATATGATGTACTCTCTTATGTGCATGTTTAGCAACTGAACTAGTAAATCTATACGTGTATCTAGTTTTGTGGTATACTAGTACATTAACCCGCACCAAATGCGGTTTTTTAAAATTAAATTAATAATTGTATACTTATATCATTTTTTTTTGTAAAGATTATATTGATATCATGGAAACATTTAGTTCAGCTTAGACTTCGCCACGGGTCGCGGGTTGGCCGAGTCAATCTGTGACCCGCCGAGTTCGAGTCGAAGGGTTGAAGTGGGTTGCGGGTTAGGTTCGAGCATCCCCGAGACCCATTCCAAAAATTTTGTTTGAAAATTTTATTTTTAGTAAAATAAATTTATAATTATTATGTAAATTACGTAAATTATCTTTAGAATAATTCATAATGCATAATAATACATAAAATAATATGCAATTTACAACGTCGGACAAATGAACCCTCATTTTTCTCCTTTTATAGACTTGGAAATCTTTCTTCTATCTTCTCATTTCCAATGTGAGTCAAAGACTTCCTCCCACATTGAAAATATGGAGTTAGTATGAGAAGACAACTAGAATTTCTAAAAAAAGAATCATATCCTAGAATTCATGTAATTTTGTGTAATTTCTAAAAATTGGGGTGGTACTATACAAAGTTAGATAACCAAATAGCGGGTTTGATGTATTTGAAATATAAAAGTTGGATTTATGCAAATTATAATTAATTATAGATTTTTTATAATTTTGATAAATAAACTATTATTTTGAATCTTATCCTAATTTAAGTTCAAAATTTTGTATTATTTAAAGTCAAAATTTCATTGATTATATTATTTTTGGTTAATTTTAAAGTTTGTATTATTTTGAGATTTTTTATAGTTCATACAGTATTATTTTTGGTTCATATCTCGCCGTTGATATTATTTTGAGTCATTTTTAGTAAAATAAATATGTTAAAGAATAAAATGGCATCAACCCCGTCCGACCCCCATCCCCGCTCTGATCGTCGTCACCGCCATTACCACCCCCACAGGCGTCCTCCAAATCCTCGCTCTGCCTATCATCCCACTCTTTTGCCTAACCTGAAATTAAAACTCAAATTCAGGAGCAACCAAATTCATTCAATTTCAGTCCTAACCTGAAACCCTAACCCGCAATCTCAGATCCATAGGAGAGGAAGGAGAGTGTACCTGGAATCGAGTCGTGTGAAGAAGGAGAGGAGAGGAGTGATGGAATCGTGGCTTGATCCTGATTACACAGTGGAATGAATCTATGATGAATGTGCCAAATACTTGCCTCATCTATGATATTGATATGTGTACTTTTGATTTCATATAGTTGAAAGATGGATAGGCAAGTATTCACAGTAGATCTTCTTGAACGATATGCTGCTAAGGGACATGGAGTCATCACATGTATGGCTGCCGGAAATGATGTAATTGTATTAGGAACTAGTAAAGGATGGATCATTCGGCATGACTTTGGGCTTGGGGATTCCTATGGTAAGTTAACCTCTCATTTTCACAGTGGCAGTTGAATTCTGTGCCACACCTTGCTTTTTAATAGCCTTTCGCTACTGTATCCAAAGAAGTAAGATTGGTGTTCACTTTGATTTAGATATTGATCTCTCTGTCGACCGAACTGGTGATCAATCTATCCACAGTGTGTTTGTGGACCCTGGAGGGAGCCATTGTATTTCCACTGTTGTTGGAGCTGGTGGTGCTGAAACTTATTACATACATGCGAAGTGGAGCAAACCCCGTGTGCTTAGTAAATTGAAAGGCCTCATTGTGAATACTGTGGCATGGAATAGGCAACAGATAACAGAAGGTAATATTTTGTCATTAGTTTATTTTTGCACTGGGTTATCCTTTCCGATATTTCCTTCCTCACCTTTTCATTGCAGGATTTAGGACTTGTTAAAAATAATGTTTTTTTTGTTCCTTTGTGCTTAATTCACAAAATCCATACTAGTACAAGTTTGAATTCCTGAAAACCTTTATAATCACACTTCTAAAAAAAGCTGCTGAAAGTAATAAGAAAGTGCTTTTGGCTATTTAAGAAGCTGGGAATAGCCATGATGCAGCTTTTAGCTTAAATTCTACTTTGGTATATTTCCTGCAGAGTTTTTAGTTTATATGAACCGTGAGTAAATAATACTCTCAAGAAGTCTTGCTCGAACTTGAGCAGGGAATTATATTTTGTACAGCTGGCTAAAAAAATGGTTTCAAGATGTGCTGTATTCTGGATAAAAAGAATAGTTAGTAAAATCAGTTTGCCACACAAGACTTCTTTTCAATGCATCTTACTGTCATTTTGACATTGGACTTTAGATCAACAAATATTAATAAACAACTGTTTATCACTTCAGTCATATTGAACTGATCATTTTCTTCTTAGTTTCCACCAAGGAAATCATTCTTGGTACTGAAAATGGCCAATTCCATGAGATGGCTGTGGATGAGAAGGATAAAAAGGAGAAATATATCAAGTTCCTGTTTGAGCTAACTGAACTACCAGAAGCTATTATGGGCTTGCAGGTAATCCTTCATCATTTATCATTGAATTATTAAACCTCGTGAAGTTCAAGATGTTTCCATTTTAGATGATTTTGTGATGATTTCATTTGTCTTCTGCTGAAATATAAGTTTGAGCTTCTTCAATGTTGTGACTCATGGTTTGTGGGTAAAAAACTAGTTTGTTTCTTGGTATTGAACCTTGGTTTCAGTGGTTAACATTGAGGGATCTGCTCATCTTCATGTTTTGATTGTTTCTACAGATGGAGACTGCAAACATAAGCAATGGAACTAGGTACTATGTCATGGCTGTTACTCCTAGACGGCTTTATTCTTTTACTGGAATTGGATCTTTGGAGGTAACTTTTTTTCCCGAGTGTTCCCTCCTTCTGATATGTGATATCGTATACAGCATTTTATGCAACCGCCAAGTCGCATGAAAAGTATTATTTACTTCTCTATATCTACAAGTTATAGGTTCAGATCACTGTCTATATGATTTGATATGGTTGCACTGAATTATATGGTTTTTTTTTTTTACTTCTGCAATTTGTAGACTGTCTTTGCTAGCTATCTGGAACGAGCAGTACGTTTTATGGAGCTTCCTGGTGAAAATCCAAGCAGGTGAGCTCTCTAGCCCTTTGCAACATGTATAAAATATTCCTGTTCAAAAGCTTATGGCTTATAAGTGATTACTAATGGAAAGAATAGAATTTGGAAATGGAAGAGCTTGTTGGAGCTGTATTAAGGGCAGGGTAGTACCATGCAGTAGATTGTGGAGAAGGCAACATTGTCAGGGTGACAATATTGCTCCCACTTGTGTTGAACTAGAGTCATACCAGTTGAATGCTGTGGAACAAGACTCATGTGTATTTTGAACTGTGGAAGAAATAAATCAGTATTGGTATATCAGGCTGCTTGTTGGTTACATTATTCAGAGTTTCAGACTGCATTATGTTATTTTTGTTACGATATAACTATAATTTTTGAATGATTTGTTTAGTTTGGAATGATGCTTGCTGATGGTAACCTTTTTCTTGTCCCTATTACTTGTTTGAAAGTTGAAATTTTCAAGATAGGAAACTCAAGGTTCTCCTTGCTCTCTCCTGCTTAATAATTTGGGTTATAATCTTCCTTTGGTAGAAGAACTTATACTGACCTATAATCATAGGTGCTGATTAGGATTCTGTAATTTGCATATGAATTTAGAGTTTGCTACCAATATCCTCTTGATATTGATTTTTTTTGGGTGAAATCCTCTTGATATTGATTGAAGGCAGTACTTGTGCTAATTTTCTTTCCACTTCACAGTGAATTGCATTTCTTTATAAAGCAAAGAAGGGCTTTACATTTTGCTTGGCTATCTGGAGTAGGCATTTACCATGGCGGTTTGAATTTTGGAGCAAGTCATAGGTAGGTTACAACCGAGTCATTAACCTCACAAAAGTGTGATGTTTTTCTAAAAGTCCGAATAATCATAATACTATTGCCTCATTTACCTTTTGTGCAAATTACATTGATAGTTCACAGGACGGAGATGAAAATTTTGTGGAGAACAAGGCTCTTTTGGACTATTCAAAGTTATCTGAAGGTGGTGAACTGGTTAAACCTAGTTCTCTTGCTGGTTCAGAATTTCACTTCTTGCTTCTCATAGGCAACAAGGTTAAGGTAGGCTGTAAGATACTAGTGTGACATAACTTTCAAAGACTTGTTTACATGAATTATCTAACGGTGAACGAGTATCCATGAGTATCCTAGAGATGAAAATGCTTCTCATGAAGCATCATTCTTTTTAATAGAAAAATGATTGAATTACCAAAGAATTGACGTCTAAGAGAAGCATAGACCTCCTAATTTTTTTCTAGAAAAATGTTTGAATTACCAAAGAAGTGACGTCTAAACTATTTTTGAAATAACCATTGCTCTGTATTGTAGCTCCATCTCCTAAAAGCAATTTTTTTGGGTTGTAGGTTGTTAACAAGATCAGTGAGCAAATAAAAGAGGAACTTCATTTTGACCTTTCCTCAGATTCAGGCTCTGGGGGTATTCTAGGGTTATGCAGTGATGCATCTGCTGGGCTTTTTTATGCGTATGACCAGAACTCTATCTTTCAGGTACAGTTTTCTTTTATTCATGCTTATTAGATACTATGTTCAAAATTCTGAGCCCAATTTTGCAACAATTTCTATTATATCATTAATTGATCCTCTTACCTTTCCAGGTTTCTGTGAATGATGAAGGTCGAGATATGTGGAAAGTTTATCTAGACATGAAGGATTATGCTGCTGCTTTGGTTAATTGTCGCAATGCTTTTCAGAGAGATGAAGTTTATTTAGCGCAGGTTACATAGTTTGCTTTTACTGGAAGTAAAAGATGATTATTTAGTTGTGAACTTTGCAGTAGTCATCACTGGCCAATGTCATAAACTCCGTTTTCGTTTTCCTATTTTATAAGCATATCACATTTATCGTGTATTGTTTTAATGCAGGCTGAAGCAGCTTTCTCCACCAAGGACTTCAATAGAGCTGCTTCTTTCTATGCAAAGGTGAAAACTATGTTATTGAAGCACGTTTGCCAATAAACATAATCAAAATTTGTTTTATACATTTGAGAAAATCCTGTCCTGCTTTAAGCAATGTGGCCAACGCTCATTCTCTTGTTGTCAGTTGGTAGTTGTTAGTTGAAGATGTGAATTGAGTTTGGCTTTTGATACTGAACAATGACCACGTAGCTTTGATTGGCTATGCAACAAACTAGTGAGCTTCATAGTGCAACTTGCTTTGAACTTTGTGACTTGTGCTATTAATATGGAGATAATCCAACTTCAATCTGGAAAAGGGATGGAAAAAGGGCAGGGCAGTAGTTAAAGCTAATTTGTGCTATCTCTTGTTTTTAATTAGTATTGTAAAATAGAAGTACTGTATTTTTCACCTTTTTTGAGCCTGTGGAAATATTTTACTCAAAATTACAGATACAGTCCATTTGTGATGTCACATGAAGAAATCAATTACAATGCTATCCGTTTTAGCTGTTTTCCATTTGTTATTGACTGATTGGGGTTATTCTTTGGCAGATTAACTATATTTTGTCATTTGAGGAGATCACATTGAAGTTTATTAGCATAAATGAGCAGGTAATTTATTGGTTTACATTCTTAGTTGCCAATGTTGGTACTGCATTTGATCTGGAATTGTCCAGGGAACATTTCCATACCCAATAAAAATAAATATTTCTGATAACATATTTGCCCCACAAAACTCATGGCTTTTGTTGATTTATGGAAATGTGCACCATAATTTGACCTGACATTACAACATTACATCTCTTGTAACTATACTCTCTTGGTCCCACATTGATGAATCAGTTAAGGAGTTTTATTTTTTCTCTCTTGTAGGATGCTTTGAGGGCCTTTTTGTTGTGGAAACTTGACAATCTGTCAAAGGATGATAAATGCCAGATTACAATGATTTCAACATGGACAACTGAGCTATATTTGGACAAGGTTTGCTCACATGTTTTCTTTTTCGGTTGATCTGCACTGTATTTTCTACTTTGTTATAAAATTATTTTCTTCCATTTCCTTTCTCTTTGTTGGAACAGTTGTACTGTCATGGATTCTGTAAGCACAGTTGTATTATGTGTCAACCCAGATAGAGATCTGTCTCTATATGTCCATAATTTTATTTTATCTGCTAGTGTTGATGTTGGTCCTGTGATTAAGAATTAAGTTTACTTCTGAGAGAATGTGAGAAAGTCAGCATTTTTTACACGGAGTATCATTTTATAGCATTCTTTGTATTTTTCAGATTAATAGACTACTCTTGGAAGATGATGCTGCTCTACAGGATCGTAACTCAGATTATCAGTCAATTGTTAGAGAATTCCGTGCCTTCTTGAGTGATTCAAAGGATGTATTGGATGAGGCAACAACAATGAAGTTATTGGAGAGGTATGTTTTTCCATGTATGCTGGATTTCAGAACACTACTACTAGATATAACAAATTCTAGCTGGCCCATTTAAATTCAGGCAATTCTGCCAGTTGGCTTTCGTTACCAAGCAACAAATTCTACTTGTCCCTGCTGAAGATCATCAATTTCCTCTCGGGCTCACCATACTCATACATGATTTGATGAGTTCAAAAGTTTCAAATGTGTCGTTACAATCCATATAAATGATGAGCTTCCACTTGGCATGAATTTATGCTAATTTTCGCTGATAATTCTATCCTGCATCTTTTTTTGTTTGATCATTGATTACTGAAGGTCTACACGAATATGAAAATAGATTTATTTGGTATGACTTTTTTCGCTGATTTCTTAGCATGGCTCTTTACATTCCTTTTACTAATCATTTAATTGTTTAAGTTTACTCATATATCATTCCACTATTCCTTTCCTGTTTACATGCTTGCACTTGGTTGTTTTTGGCAACATTTTATTGTCTGAATCTTGCCCTTGAAAATTAATGCAGCTATGGTCGTGCTGATGACTTAGTCTTTTTTGCAAGCTTGAAGGGGCAATATGAAATTGTCGCCCACCACTATATTCAGGTACTTCTTTTAGTTCATATGTGTGAAAAAAAAGCTGTACTTTCTTTATAGATGGTTTTTCTTCTTGCCATTTATTGACTTTGAGGATTCGCTTCAGATGACTTAATGTTAGGTGACTTTTTCTATTTTCTTTTGTGATTTTACCAAATTCAAGAAGCCATAAGGAAGATAAGAATAACATCCACTCTTCATGTTGGTACCAGCTGAAGTTAACTGGATTGCTGAAGAGAGTACACTGAATCATGAAAGCCAAACATGTGTTTTGAACCGTGTTAAATAAAAATAATGAAAGAAAGGAAGTGGGTCAACAGAAAGGGATAGCATGTCTATGGTCTAGGTTTTGTTTTTTGATGTTTAATTAGTATGTTGGTTTAACCTGCATAAAGTAAAAATTGAAAAATTCTTGAGTTGAATGCTTTTGCTTGTAAAGGGTTGACAGAAGGGTCAATCTCGTTTCCTCCCTTTTGCTGCTAGCATAAAGGGTACCAGCATAATATGTTTGATCGAATGGAATAGGTCATTGGGTCATGATCACCCCCTGATTGGGGTAGCTTGGTAGGAGGTGGGATAGAGATTGGGTATTATGAGCATTTTGTATAGAGGGACAATTTGGCTGGGTCGTTCCTTATGCTTTTACATAAGACCCTTTGTATGGTCTGCGTATATTTTGTAACGTAGTTACATTGTCTATATATTTACCGCTTCATAACATAATATGTTTGAGGAAAGAAAGGTTTTAGCAATTGCAGCATATGTAAATTCACAACATGTTCATTCTTATTACTTTTCCTTGAGGACATTGTGGTTTCTTTCTCATATCCTCAGCCTAAAACTTATGAGGAAGATTAAATCTCATTTCAGTTTTAGTTGAGTCCATATTTCTTAAGGCATAAGATAAATGTCTGCTATTTTCTGATGTGAACTTTCTTTGTTCTTTTGCTCATTCTTGTAGCAAGGGGAAGCTAAAAAGGCTTTGGATGTGCTACGCAAGCCTGGTGTTCAAATAGATTTGCAGGTAAAAAGTAAAAACAGCTATTGAAGAATGTGTCTTCCCAACAATGTTCACCCTTTGGTCTTCATCCCTTTTCCCCTTAGCAGCTTACAGCATCCTCTTTGATTTTGTACACTGTACAAGTGTGAACTCTGTCCACTTAAACTGTATTCCTTCTCTTGCTTGGGAGTGAAATTTGAGATAAGATAGGGTCATTAGTGTCATATCATCTGCTGAAATTTTCTTTATATATTTCTCAAAATTTTTTTTTACTGCAGTATAAATTTGCTCCTGACCTCATGATGCTGGATGCTTATGAGACTGTTGAATCATGGATGACTACCCAGAACCTGAACCCCAGGAAACTGATTCCTGCAATGATGCGATATTCAAGTGAACCACATGCCAGGTATTGCATATTTAGCATTTGTTCTTTTCATTGTTAGCTGTTAACGATTAAAATGTTAATGCTCATCATAGATAACTAGTATTTATTTATCACGGAGAAAATTAAAATTTCTTTGTTGAATGTCATCATATATACTTCGACTTTATTTAATACATTATCATTCACATATCCTTTCATACTTTCCTGCCAGTTCCAGTTGCATGTCGAGTAAGCATATTTATTTTGTTCTTCTTTAGCAATTAGCATCCTTGTTTGGCTAGCGTAACAAATGCTTTAAATAGATCCTCTCTTTCTTTAGAAAGAGGGTTGGAGAAACTTCAAGTGGTTGTATTTAATTCATTATCTTTTTTTCAGTTTTTTTTTTTGTTGGTATGGAGCATGTAGAAACCCAGTGTTTAAAGGTGGCAACCTAATGCCATATTTTAATGTGCTCATACTCAGAATGTGATATTAATATTCCGTTCATAAATCAGTCATTGAGAGAATGTGTCTGTAGTTGATATGATCTTTATCTTTGCATTGTGTGCTGATGTGCTCCATGTGTCACAGGAATGAAACCCACGAAGTCATTAAATATTTGGAATACTGTGTTCGTGATCTGGGGAATGAAGATCCTGGGATTCATAATTTGCTGTTGTCCTTATATGCCAAGCAGGTAATGTTTATTGATAAAGGAATCTAATGGAGGGAACAATTATGTTTATATCATACGTGATCCAAAATTGCGCTAATATTTCTATGCAATTTAATTTTTATTTATGTCATGTCAAGGAAAGCTGCATGCACCCTTTCCTTTAAACATATGGTGCGTAAACCCCGACCCCCAAGACCCCACTCTGGGCGGGCTATACTATAATATTGGGTTTGTGTTTGTTTTTAAGATATTGTCCTTCTTGAATTCTTGTATGTGGAAGAATTATTCCTGGGTGATAACTCTTCCTAAAGCATTGTAGTGAACTCAACTGAGAGCAGTACAACAGGAATCTAGGTCAATGAAAAGTGTTGTCTTTTATAAAAATGCCAAAATGGCACTAATCATCCTGAAAAGCTATATTGGGTAACTTGAATCTTCAAATATCTTCAAGTATGGATTTGAATTTGAAGGAATTAAAAAGAATTCGTAACACCTTGAAAGTTAGCCACCTAAAATATTGATCTCATTACATTTCCCACTTCCCATCCACAAATTTCTCAAGAGTTGGCAGTACTACATCACTCCACTATTTGATATAGTGGCATTCCATTTGCCACCAATAAACTTTAAATCAGTCAACAATGCTGTAAGTGCTTGGAATTGTATAATTTTTCTTCCTTCTTATCACTCAGAATCTACTAAGAAATTGAAAGACAAAGTCCAACTGGTCGGTTAATTCACTCCTCAAAATTGTTTTTTCATTATTACTTACACTTGTTCTTTCTTGTGTCATCAGATTAAGACCTGAAAAGTAAAATTTTTAATCTGGTAATTTGAAATCAGGAATAGGCATCATCAGGGTCAGTATAAAACTTACTGTGCATTTTCTTTGCTATCACATGCAGGAAGATGACAGTGCCCTTTTGCGTTTCCTGCAATGCAAGTTTGGGAAGAAACGAGAAAATGCTCCTGAGTTCTTCTATGATCCTAAATATGCCTTGCGCCTTTGCCTTAAAGAGAAACGCATGCGTGCCTGTGTCCATATATACAGTATGATGTCTATGCATGAAGAAGCGGTTGCTCTTGCTCTGCAAGTAATTGTTTTATTCATCTGGTTTGCTATTTATTCACTGTTTTAAGTGCTAATCTAATATTCTTTTGGAAGCATTCATCTATTGCATAGATTCTCACCAAAAAAATATATATTGCACATATGTTGGATTCATGCTTGCTGTAGATTCTTTATAAGTATTAATTTCCAGAAAACTAGTAGGGGCACATGGTCTTATGAGCCAAAGAGCAAATGTCATCTACAACCTGTCTAGTACTCTTAACCTGTGAATCTCTCATGGACAATTGCCTACTTGAAAAGCATTAATGGATTGCCATATTTTTAGTTTAATGTTTCGTTTTTGTTGTCGGAAATCGTTGTCTGGTGGGTATATCCTTGACCTGTTAAAGTTGAACTTATTTTTAATAATTCCCTGCCATCTTGTGTGTATGTTTCCATAGACTTTATAATGTATTTAGATGCATTTTAGCAAGATTTTTCTCCCACTAAATGTTTTCTTTGCATCCCTGTTAAAATAGCATTATTATGTGCAAAACTTAAACTCTTTTTTTTTTATTTTAAGGTAAAAATATATTAGGAAATTGAGAAATTTACAAACTAGTTTATAGAGGACCATAGGCTACAAAACGAGGCTGCCCCCTATTGAAGCCTTATAAGTGAGTGAGACTCACATCCTAATGCGGCCAATAAGGGTGGAAGGGTCAAGGCCCATGTGCAGATCCAGTCTCCTCAAGCCATGGCTATCAGAAGTCAGACAAACACCTCAAAGTACTAGGTTGAAGCCACCCCTTCGGCTCGGCCATCAAGGTAGCTACAACCTAGTACTTTGAACCCCTTTTTACAACCTATTAAGGCAGACCAATAGTTATAACAGAGCCATGAGCGAGTAGATTACAAAAGTCTCAGTCCAAATCATCCAGGGGTAACAAGATCAAAAGGTTACCCCTAAGCAGCCCATGGTACGAGGTTTTCCTTAAGTTGCTTCCTGAGCGATATTAGGTCCTTCTGGCTTCTGTTCGGCAAGCAAAATGGTTGGAACCAGCTGAGACAGTCCATCTGCCTTGGCAGGACACCACTAATCATGTTTCTTTTTGCTTCTATCAAGAGAGCTTATAGGTTATAGTGGTACTCCCATTTTTAATTTTATTTTCATTGGTGCTCTTATGGTATTTGAACTGAGTTTTTTAATCAAATTCCACTAATCATGTTTCTTCTGGATTAGATTGATGTAGAGCTTGCTAAGGCTGAGGCTGATAAAGTTGAAGATGATGAAGAATTACGGAAGAAGCTGTGGCTCATGGTTGCCAAGCACGTAATTGAGCAGGAAAAGGGTGCTAAAAGAGAGAACATAAGAAAGGCAATCGCATTTCTCAAGGAAACCGATGGCCTGTTGAAAATCGAGGATATTTTACCATTTTTTCCAGACTTTGCTTTGATTGATGATTTCCGGGTAAGGATGTTACCAGATTGGATTATTCTATGCTTTTGTGCTGGACTAAAACAAATAAATCAAGTAAAAAGAACCCTATTTGTACTTGACTCGGATTATTTAGCAGTCCATGGTTTGTTATCACGAACAAACTAATGGGAGCCTTTGCCAGTTTGTCTGTGTCAGTATAATAGATTCACTTTGTAGGTCAGTTCGTTTTGTAAAGTGATCCATCTTGTGGACTGAATGTCCACCAATGGGTTTGCAGGAGGCAATCTGCTCATCATTGGAAGATTACAATAGGCAAATTGAGCTCCTCAAAGAGGAGATGAATGATGCGACTCGCGGTGCTGACAACATCAGAAGCGATATTACTGCACTTGCTCAAAGATACGCTGTTATTGAACGTGAAGAGGAATGTGGGGTAATAATCTTTTATAGCACTTACATTTCAGGTCAGGTGGATTTGTTGTAGTCTTCTTCCAAGATGATGCACCTTCTTGCTCTTTGGCTTGTCCTGAAGCCGTGAAAGCTAGACTGAAGGGTCTATAGATACTTCTATGCCCCCACCTCACTCTAGTACAGGTTTGGTCGATGCTTAAATGACATGTATGAAATCATATCTTAAAGGTTTGTATAATCATGTTAAGTGCATAGGGATCTACACAAAACTTGGAAACTTTCGAATATCTGCTGGAGAAGGGAGAGTATTCTCCATCTCACTACAAATAGCTTAGTTCACCTCGTATATTAGAGGGTGGGTAAGTGGTGCACTATTATTACAGAGAAAGGGAGAATGTGAATCTAAATCACTTTCACCACTAAGCTAAGAGTAGTTAAATATAATGTTTGAAATATAGAGACCAAGCCTTGTGATGCACAGAGTTTTGCTAATATGCGTGATCTGCCTACTTTGAATATTGCAGGTATGCCGGCGTAAGATTTTAAATGCAGGCGGAGAGTATGGTTCAGGAAGGAGTTATGCCTCTGTTGGGTCAATTGCCCCTTTCTATGTCTTTCCGTGTGGTCACGCATTTCATGCTCAATGTTTGATTGCGCATGTGACCCAGTGCGCTGATCAAGCTCAAGTAAGTTCCTTCCTCTGTTCTTTATGATGAGAATGAACAAATTTTGTGAAGATTTGGGGGGCTCAATATGTTCAGCATAAAAAAATCTCTTCCATTTAATGTCGTCACTGCAGGCGGAGCATATATTGGATCTGCAGAAGCAACTTACGTTATTGGGAGCTGAAACCAAGAGGGATTCCAATGGCACCCTGGATGGTGCTGAATCTATCTCCAGGTTAACTCCGGTAGATAAGGTCTGTTTGTTATCCTTTACTTTTCCTTGTCAAGTACTATACGTTTTTATACGAGGATTTCCTTTGTTGATTGACCAGTCTCCCATGTGGATGTCAGTTTATCATCAATAGACGCCACTAACAAACAAGCTTTACCCCTTTCGATCTATACTCGTACACATGGACTTGCATTTGTGTAACTTGCTAACATTTGACGTTGAAATTATCGTGCAGCTTCGCTCTCAGTTGGATGATGCCATAGCCGGGGAATGCCCATTCTGCGGTGAGCTAATGATCAGAGAGATATCGCTTCCATTCATCCTTCCGGTGGAGGAACAAGAGGTCAGTTCATGGCAAATTAAACCGCCTGATCTCACAACCCAGAAGAGCCTTCCCCTATCTGTGTAGAGCTTCCCTTCTTCTTCTTCTTTATTTTGTATTTAAGTGGCCTGTTTAACTAATTTTGCCCCCTGTTTAAATGGCATGTTTATCCCAAATATACTATGAAACCTTTTTTTTGTAACTCTTATGTGTGAAATGTTTGGTGATAGAGCTGATGAGAAGTTTTAACTCTCAGCTACTATTTGAGTGAGAAAGGGTTTTGGGTTTCGATTTATAATTGGCTAATTGCTGTAATTCAGTCAAGATAGCTGTTTATTTGACTATTACATGGTTCTGTTTGAAGGTGTCAAATTTGTTTGTGTATATACATACCTGTGGAAGACGTTTTTGTGGGCCTGTTTTTTTTAGGCTCAATTAATTTTTATTAATTATAAAATATTGTCCAAAGTTCTTTGGAGATGGAAATGTGACAAATATCAATTGTTTTCTCTTGGCTGCTTTCAAATTGAGCACACATAAGCAGGTGATATTTGATCATTACAAGTATATATTTTTTTTTAATTTTGATGCTTCTTTTTGGTTCATACTTGAAAAATCTCAAAATGCGTAGTAAAAGACAAGTCTAAAGATAACACCCAATTGGCAACAGCATCGGCAACAACATTAGCTTGCCAGCCGACATGGCTAATTTCGATTTTTCTAACTTATACCTTAAAGACATACCTTAACAGGCTAGTAATAGTACAGCATATATTTTCATAGGAATAATACGATTAAAGAATAGGAATATCCGACTTGATTTGAACTCAGTCGTAAGAACTAATATTACCTGGTTGCCAAGCTCAAGCGTCATAACAGAAGCAATTCAATGAGACCAATGGAAAACAGCTCTAAACAAAATATATATATGGCCTAAATAGGGAAAATACAACATCCACAATGCAAACATATATAGTTCTCAATAAATGACACGACAAAGAGGTGGCAATCGGGCGGTCGGGTTGGGTTTGGGTTCGGTTAGTCGGGTTTCGGGTCATTCGGGTTTTGGGTAATGTCTAATAATTTGATCGTTCGGTTGGGTCGGGTTCGGGTTTCGGTTGTATCAGGTTTCGTTTATTCGGGTTTCGATTGTGTCGGGTTTCGGTTATTTCGGGTTTTGATTGTCTCAAGTTTTCATTATTTCAATATTCATTTTTAACAATTTACTAGAATGTATCTTAAATTCGGGTTATTTCGGGTTTCAGTTATAACGGGTTCGGGTCTTAATGGGTTTCGGTTGAATTGGGTTCGGTTCATTTGGATTTGGGTGAGTTTCGATTATCGGTTTTTGGATTTCGGGTCCAAAATGGGTCGGTTAGGTCGATGTTCAAGACAATCGGTTCCGGGTCGACCGGGTCAGGTTCGGGTCGGGTTTTGCCAGCTCTACAAAGGATGACACTATTTAAACCGTGGACATCGACAAAGAAGAAAAAGCCTTGCCCCGACAAAGCATAAAATTCAAAAACGATGGGGTTTGACAGAATTGTAGTCTACTACTCAACTGCATTCATGTTTAAAGACTTGATATTCAAGATACACACATTAAATTATCGATCAAACCGAACAGTCTTCGTCTCCAAACATAACCTCAGGCATAAAATTAGGTCCTACAATAAAAAAAAAAAAAAAGTAAGTCCTCATCTTCCTCCAAGTTGAAGCCATAAAACCATATATATACCTAAATACCAAGGTGGAGGTACCAATCCTGACACAATTATTTTCATTGTCGAATAATCAATCCAGTCAAATTCGCACCGAGCTCTTCAGCAACTGCATTGGCTTTCACTTTGATGGCATCCTAACATTGTCAAATATAATTGGAATCTCAATAGCACTATAAACACGCACAGATAAAGAAGCAGTAACTAGACAACTAGGGGTGTTATTCGAGTCGAGATTGGCATGTTCAACCTTGGTTCATCTAGTAAACGAGCTCAAGCCGAGCCGAGCTCAATTTCTAAACGAGTTTTTTTTTTGTTCAAACTTGGCTTGTTTTACTAAATGAACGAGCTCGAGCCGACCTTTTTTCGAACTTTAAGTAGTTTTACTTGGTCATAACATATCAATTTAAAGGAAATTTTAGAAATTCCATAATATTCGAGCCTAAATCGAACGAGCCGAGCTTTCAACCGAGCTTAAAATCATGTTCAGGCTCGGCTTCTTTAGGTAAGTGAATGAGCTCGAGTCGAGCTTTTTTTGAGCTGAGTTTGAGCTGTTCAGCTCATATAACAGCTTTATAGACAACAGAGTTGCTACTAGGGGAAAAAAGCCATATGAATTTTAGAAGCACATTTGGTATCAAGAAAGGCTGCCCCAGTTATGCTCTGCTTTACCGGTTTGGAATTGTACATAATTATAATCAAATGGAACAAAATCAATTAAGAATATTTCATTGATACTTTGAGTAGCTACTTACAGCCAGTGGCGAAGCCAGGACAACATTAAGGGGTGGGCGAGATTTAAAGAACCCGAAAGCATAAATTGATATGCAAATTTTACACCAGCAAAATCATTGTAAAAAGTGTTCAGACATTCAATTTACAATCTAGTGAACTAATTAGTGTTTTTTTTGTCAAGAGTGAACTAATTAGTAAAACGAACAACTATTTTCAAAACTTAAAAGAACAACTCAATACAAAATTATTCTAAATTATCGAATAACATAAAAGAATAAGCTCATATTTTCTGATATATATCTCCAATCACTAATAGTGGCAAGCCAAGAATGCTTTTTTACAAAACATCAGGCTAATGTGGGGGCTAAGGGACAATTTCAACACATTTATCATAACAAGCATGAAAACTAGTTAGGGTTTAAAGGGAATGGAAGCAAAAAACTAATTAGAGTTTGAAGGAATTGAATCAAAAAATAAAAAACAAAAAAAAAATTTCATTTTTTTTTGGGGTGGGCTGGGGCCCATACCAGCCCACCCCTCTCTCCGCCAGTGCTTACAGCATCATTCAAAGTTTCCCACTCTACCTACAGTGGCAGCTTTGTGGACCTGCATTGTTATATTATATGTATATAACTAAAGGGGAGACCAATCCACACGGTGAAAATATCGCCATTTACACGGTACCGGCCACGGTTTTAGAAACCGTTAGAATGTTTATGCGACGGTTTTAAAAACCGTCGCCATAAATATATATTTGCCACTTTTACATTGAGCGGTCACGGTTTCTAAAACCGTGGGGAGTTTTCCGAGAAAATACCCTGCCATGAGGAATGCAAATGGGGATTTATGGCGACGGTTTTTAAAGCCGTCGCTATAAATATTCTTACGGTTTCTAAAACCGTGGCCGCTCAGTGGAAGAGAGACATTTTCACGGTTTCTGAAACCGTGGCCGCCAATACTCACGGTTTGAGAAACCGTGATCGCCACCGTGCCATTGGCGATAAATTGGCCGTGTGAAAAGCAATTCGGTAACTAAAATGCATTAGGTAGGCACTGAAAATCTGAAGCTGAATGACAAGCAAGAAGTAGAACAGAACCAAAACAAAAAGAAAATGAATTTTCGGATTTTTTTTTGACGAAAATAAAATCTTAATACTAATACAAGTGCATTTATATGGTGAACCAAATATCCTTTTACATAATATGTGACAAGAAAATATAAAACTAACCCATAATTTTTCTTACTCAAAACTAAACATAAGCACTTTTCTTTCCACAAATCATTATTCCAACCAACTCTAAGTCTCAATTCCCAAATGACGGTCAGACTCAATTCAGCTAGGGATAATTTTGAGGAGTTTATAAATGCTCAGGCTAATGTTTTGGCTTCAAGTAGAGATAATGTTGGGTAGGTAAAGAGATAAAATTGGCTTAAAAGATGCCTCCATCATTTAATTCCCATTCACATAAACATATATATGCATTGACTTTGAATAACTATCACAATATTTAGAGATGCATAGGAAGAGTAAATACACTCAAGAAAGCAGAGGGATTTTTAATGTTCTTCCTATAGGTCAAAATTCTCACTAGGACAATTTTGTTTGATTTTGCTTTTAGCCTAGAATCATATGTGCTCAATTTCTTCACAAGTTCACAATCTACATAAAAATAATTTTAAGGACTTAGGCTAAACCATCCAAATATGTCATAGGGTTTACATGATCAAGTCAGCCATTGGGTTTCATCATTGGACATCTAAGTAGGGCTTAAAATTAACTAAAACAACTAAATATGCATTTTTTTTCTTTTAGACATTTTCTAATTTTTTTTTTGAATTTTTATATTTTTATGAAACTAATAAACTAAGAACATTAACTTAAAATGCATAAAACTTTAAACATGAATGCAATAAAACATAAAGCAAAAATAAAAATTCTAGTACAAGCCATGTTTTAACCAGTTTTAAACCTAAAGCCAAGAAATAAAAACACAATATCCAGGTTTCAACCCCACTCCATACTTAAAATATACAGTGTTTTCACTGTTTAAGCTCAAAGTAAAGAGAAGGGAAACACTTACTCCCGCTCACCCTAAAATCACTCCTCAGGAGGCGGAGGTGGAGGAAGTTGCGGCCAGCCGAATGATGAAGAAGAGCCTGGATGATAATAGTGAGGGTTCTGCTGGTATGAAGGACCCTACTGTGAAAAGGATGGTCCTGGCTCACTGGCTGTGAGAAGGGTGGCGGGCTAGGGCAGTAGCCATAGCCATAACTATGTTGCTCGAAGGGTGTAGTCCACCTCTCATGAGCGTTGAAGAAGCGATGCTGATCAATCCGTATATCGCCTATGGTCTGGCGCAACCATGAAAACTCCTTGTCTATCCGCAACTCCACTCTGGCCATCCGTGCGACAAGGTCATCCTGCTCTCCAGCATAAGCATGCTGCACAGGCGGGGCCTCTAGCACGTAGTTGTGGTGTGACCCTTGTGGGCCATCACCATCATCATCATCATCATCATCATCGTCATCGTCGTCTCCAAAGTCTTCCTGATAGGCCGGAGGTTGTTGTGCATCATCGGAGTGTGCATCTGCATTCGAAGACATTGCTTCGATCTCAGGCTCATGGTTGTATAGCGGCGGCCCACTCCTCAAGCTGAGATTCATCTTAGGATCTATGTCTGCCGGATATGGTTGTCTAGTCCAGGACTGGAACCAATCGGGGATATACAACATATCCATATAGTCGTAGCGGATAGGCATCCCTGTCTTGGGATGTATCCACCCATCTGAGCCTGGATCCATGACTCCTCCCTATCGTAATATGTTCGCATCAATATAAGTAAGGTCATAGGCAGTGTACCTCTCCACGTGAACGCCCAAGGCATGGGCAAGGAATGCCACCATGCTGTCGTCGAGGATGTCTCCTCGCTCAATGCGCCGCCGCTCGATGATGTTGTAAGACCCGACTCTGGGCCAGGTGGTACTTCGACAGTATGCTCGGGTATGCTCCTCCCGGAGGGCAGTCCCTTGGGCCTGACGAGGTTGTCAGTGCTTTAAGTGGGGGAGATTGTAACACCCCCGTCCCATATCGGATATCATAAGGATGTTGGGAGTGGTTTAGATGTAAGATCCGAGGTCTTAAGAGGCACCAACCCATGCCACCTAGCCCTCTCAGGTCCGTTGTCCTCACTTGGAGCCTGAAAAGGAAGAGCTCTTGTGACATGAGTAGGGCTTGAATCACTTATAAAGCACTGACGACGGACAACGGACCTGAGAGGGCTAGGTGGCATGGGCTGGCGCCTCTTAAGACCTGGGGTCTTACAGATGTGCTCAAGCCAAGCGTACATGAGAGGCAGCAGCTCGTCCTCAAAGAGCATCCGCTGCAAAGTCTCCATCTTGCGGTGGGTAGGATGCCGGAGCTCAGGTCGGAGCCCATATCGTGCTCCCCAAGATGCGCAGGATCACCCGGAAGAGTGGGCTAGTGATCATGTTGGTTAGGACGTCTGAAGAAGAGGAGTTTGGGATCCCCGTGAGATACCTCCAGATGACGTTGGGATCCTCGACGATGAAGTGCTGAGGAGTGTATGTGAAGTCGAATATCTCGCTCATATCCTCAATCGAATAGCGAAAATCCCTATTGCCCAGTCTGAATGTGACTCCCCGTCGAGTAGAGGATGCGCGGGGCAGAATCTCCAGTGTGGCCATCAATTCCCCCGTTAGAGAGGGGTAATGTGCTAGAAGGTGTCCTAGTAGACGCTCTATAGACAGGTACTCGAACGCCTCCCGAACTCTAGTGTGGAAGCCCAGGTGTCTCATGTCAGTCCGCGAGTACCAGCGGGCTCAGTGGGCCCGATCAGTGATGAAAGCAGCAAGGTCTCGTTGCTCTGCGTCATGGATGTCAACGGCGTCCCTCTCAACATTCTTGGATTAAACCATTTTCTGCAAAGAAAACAATTTCCAAGATAATGATCTAGTTCATGCAATATAAATACAACCCCATACTTAGGCTCAGAACCTAGCCTAAAAATTTCAACGTTAAATCTAGGCTAATCTTTAGTGCCAAATCTTGCAAAACCTAATTTCAATGCTTAAAGAAAAAATAAATAATCAATTCTAACCATCAAAATTAAGGCCTAAATCAAAAATTCCTCAAGAAATTATCCAAAATCCTCAAAAATTCATCAACCCAAATTCCTTGAGCATTCAACACAGATCTAAACCTAAACTAGTTTCAATCTCATCCAAATCCAACAAATCAGCCTTATCAAATCCCAAATATTGCTCGAAACCGTTCAATCTCAATTTCCCGCATAAAATTTCAAACCCTAAATTCGATCAAATTCACCCAATATCAAATCTCATCCCTAAATCCATCAAATATGCCCATAAATCAATAGATCAAGGCAAAAGGAAGAGATCCATCAAATATGGCCCGTTGTCGATCCTTTTGTAATTGTCACTTCTTGTAATGGCCCGGATATAAATATCCGGGATACGTTTCGAAGGTCGGATACCTTCGTTCGGATGTTGCAATTCAGGTACGGGTCGAGGTTTCAAACCTCTAATCAGTCGAAGTTTTCATAAATTCAGTTTAAACGAAAGTAAAGCGGAAATACGATTTAGATACAAAAGCCACGGCAAGGCCGGGTCAAAACCAAAACAAAATTCTAAGGTCGTATGGCCAGATTAGCGGGGTTAGACAGATTTCTTTGCAATCCCCGGGGGACATTCCCACGCCATATAAACAGGGAGCAATCATACCTAAAAACAATTGGTGCGAGCGGGATCAGACCGAGGCCCCAACACACCCTGTCCAGCAAGCGAACATACACATACGCTAATAATAAAGATGATGCAGATGCGGAGATTAAATCACACTAACATGATCCTAACTTACAATATGCGAGAAATAACTGTAAAGGCGCCCAAAGAATGTCAAGTGGCATGTCCCTCTCCTACCTCTGCACCCCTTTCCGTTAGTGCAGAGACTGGCCAGTTCGATGCTATAGCATATCATATCTCATCATCATATCATATCTCATCATCATATCATGTCTCATCATCATATCATGTCTCATCATCATAACATAAATTAAAATAAACATGCCCGATGGTGTTGGGCTATCATCATGCTCATATCGACTCGATAGACTCAGGGCACCCGATGGGGCTGGGCTACCCTATGACCCTAGCAAAGACTCTAGGACTATCACAGATAACGGCCGTTCTGTTTCATACGCGTAAAGAAATAGAATGCTCAACCACAAGTGCAACCTAGCATGATACTACATGGCATGCTTTAATGCTTATGCAACACCTAGTATGTCATACATTCACAAGCCGGTAATCTCTTTCGAATCTGAGTAAGCCCATAAAGGAACTTACCTGAATAAGTCGAACAGCAGAGAACAAGGTAGAAGCAGAATCCAAGTAAGAGTCACCAATAGCAAGCAATGTCCAACATATCACAATCACCTAATAACATACAAATGCATAAGTCTATCTAATTCACACAAGGCGCCCCTAACTATCATACATCTCTTTTCATATCTCATTTCAGATTATTCCATCTCATTTCATCACAAACCATATCTCATTTCATGTTCATCTCATCTCATCATCTCATTTTCAAAACAACCTCTCAAAGAACTCAACTTAGAAAATCAAACAACTCTTTTAAAATCGCTTATCTAAATCCCGACATTAAACATTTAAACCTTAAGGCCCATTTTCCCAAAATCATGTTATAAAATAATTCCGGAATGTTTCTTATTTCAAAAACCATATTTAAATAAATTTCAATATTAAATTATTAAAATAACTCTAAGCTTACAAATCATATTTATAACTCAAGACCAACAATTCACTTTAAAATTCCCAATTTACATATTGAAATCCTCATAAAATGCATTAATCAAATAATCCAATTAATACTATTTTAAAACAATATAAACAATATATATAAAGATTAATTTTCAGAATATTATAATTATAACCAAATTCCAAAACTATAATAATATTCAAATAATTTAACACTTACTATCCATATCTTAAAATCACCCTTATAAAACATATCATATAATAATCCATCTCAATTAACATTACCTTTAAACCATGTAAAATAATAATATATATAATTTCAGAATATATATTTATCTCACAAAACCCATAATATAATAATAATAATAACAATAATAATAATAACTACTAATAATTTAACAATTATAACCATAAAATAAACACAACATACAAACTAAATACCCAAACCAACTTTTTAACCCAGCCCAGCCGAACCAACCCAGCCCAGATACCCATGACCCGGATCCGGCCCATACCCGAAAGCCCAATTCATTTTATAAAATCCGGATCTAACCCTTACCCAGATTTTGAGTAGTGAACCGAAAAATTTAAGGTTAACCGACCAGAATTAAAAGGAAAAAGGGGGTCCGGTTCACTTGAACCCTCCCTCTTCCAATCAATGAAACAGGGGCCGGAAATTGAAGACAACGGGGAAGAAGATGTGGAGTTCCCAGGCCTCCGACGGCCACCCTTCCGACCCCAATTCGTCCAGTCAGACCGACTCGACATTCCGACCACCCTGACCCCGGAAAGACTCAAACGCGAGGGAAAGGAGAGGGAGAAGAGAGAGATTACTGAGAGCTCGAGATTCCGACTCTGAGGGCGGCTCTCCGGCGGCTCCCCGCTGCTGTTGTTCCTGCTACAGATGCCGGAGGAAGCGAACTTGGAGGTGTTGATGCTGGATTGCTCGCCGAGAAGGAAAGGGGAAGGTGGAGGCTTGGGAGGTCTCGGCCCTGGATTCTGGAAACAGGCCAAGCCTTTGGGTGGTGCTCGATTGACGACGAGGAGGAGAGGAGGACGGAGGCGCTCAGGTGGTGGTGGCTGCTTCCTTCCAACAGAGCAAGGAGGTGCGAGGACGAGGGTGGAGGAGCAGCTGCTGGAGGTGTTGTCTTGGCGACTTGGTGGTGGGCTTGGTGGCTCAGAAGCTGTCGGAGAACAGAAGGTGAGGGAGTGGTGGTGGTGAGGTGGTGCTCGGGAGAATCTGAGACGAGGCGCTCGGACAAGTAGAGAGGGCTGCCGTTTGGGTGGTTCAAGTTGGGAAACAAGGGGGTCAAAAGGGGCAGGGGAGCAGCAGATCAAAGGGAGGTGGATAAGGAAGGTAGTTGTGGGTTGTTTGCACTGGTGAAGAGGCTGAAATGGGATGGTATGTGGGTATGTCATCTTAATCAAAAGAGGAGGGGGAGCTCAGTAATTTGGCTTCTTCTCTTTGGTGTGGGTGATGCTGCAGAGCTTGCCAAACAAAGGTGGGTGGCATGGTAGAGGGAGAGAGAAAAAGGGGTGTTTGGGACATATTGGGAAAATTACAAAATGCAGATTAGAAAAAGAGGAGGTGAGGCAGGGGACCATTGCAAGTTGTGTGTGTAAGTGCAGGCTGCCGAGAGAGAGAGAGAGAGAGAGAGAGAGAGAGAGAGAGAGAGAGAGAGAGAGAGAAATAAAAGAAAAGGGGAAGAAAATAAAAGAGTTGGGTCCACTAAAGAATTCAAATTAGCGGAAAAGACTCGAAACCCGCTCGCCCGATCGAATCCCGACTAAAACATATTTTATCAAATTTTAATTAAATCGCAAGGTAACGGAAATCAAATAAATTTCAATCAAAACCCGGAGCTTAAATGAATTTTTATTAATGCTCGATCTCCGAAAATCAAAATCTATTTCTAAAACCCAATTTAAAACTATATAGAAGTTCGTTTAAATAAAATTCAGTTGCTCGAGGACGGAAATATCAAAATTTCTAGAATCTAAATTTTAAATTCGAACATAATTTAATATTGTAAGAAAATAATAATATTTTAACTTTTTCGGTCTTTACACTTCTCCACCAACCTTGCGTCGCAGGGAGACATGGAGGTCGATAGGCCAGGATCGTTCTCCAAATAGACCGTTTACAAACTTGAAGTCCTGTAGGTCTTCGTCATCCCCCAATGGATGTTTGCACCCTTCCTTCTTCGGCTTTACATATGTGAGCTACACCTCATGCATCCTCCCATCGACATTAAACTTGTCTATCACCTGTTTCTTCAGTGAGACGTAGTCAATTTTTTCATCTACCAGGACGGCCTTCTGGCTCCTTGACCCATTGACGACCCAAGTACCCCCTTCACAAGCCCACCATCCTCCAAATAATACAGTCATACAGACGAATGATTTGTCCCCTGTTCCAGTAGTTAGAGGGGGAGACAGTCAGTTTTACAGGACGATGAACATGTTTTAGGGAGAAACTTATCACATAACCTAAATAGAAAGAAGACTTACTCATTTTCTATCAGAAGTCGGGGCGAGTCTGTCCAGTAAAACCCAATATGTGTCAGACGGTTGCATGGTTATATACTCTCCCCCTCCTCCTTCCTCTCCCTTTTCTTCCCTTTTGGTGCTATCGCTTGGGCGGGAAACGCTCTCTCTCCCGCTCTCTCTCTCTCTGTCTGTCTGTCTGTCTTATCCATTGTCCTTTCTCACTGATTCTCTCTCATCTGCAGGCTTTCCCTTGCTTTTCTCTCTCTTTTCCCGGGGCATTAATTATAAATTGGGGCTTCTTACAAACAGTGAGAGAGGTGGGCGGGCATCCTCTCTACCATCTTCCTATGAATTATAAATTGGGGGTTGTTGTTGCACAGATGATCTCTGCCCCTTCTCTTCCAACTTTAGCCTATTTTGATTTTTTTTTGGGTGAAATTGTTTTTATTTTTTTTATATAACTTCTTATCGTTTGAACTTTTGAATAATGTTGATTGCTATATTTTGATACGGTATTGCAATTAATGACCATGAAGTGTGAGCGGAAAACCCAGTTTTATAGCAAGGTCAAACTCTGAATAAAATGCAAGATAGAAAACACCGAAAAATATGTCCAGTAGACAACCACCTCTCCAACAACCCTTCAAAGAAATGGCATCCTCATCACACCATTGTACCTCCTCATCTGGGCTCCTTCCCTTCCCTTTCCCCATGGTTATGTCATCCGACAGCTCGGACGATGGGTATGAGAGTACATGTTAGTCACTGATTTTATTGGTTTAGATTTCATTTGTGCTACGTATATGATTATATTACCTTGTTTTTGTTTTTTTTTTCAGGACCAATGCCGCCCCCATACCGACCAAATCAAAAAGTCGAGGTCGTCGGCGGTGAGCCTGGGATACTCGGGTCGTTCTACGAGGCGACACTTGTATGAAAAGTGGATCCAAGCCACTAGGAAGTGGAATATGTCACCTTCCTACACGACAACAGATGAGAGATGCTAAAGGAAACCATCCCGGTTTCACGAATCCGTCCCCGTCTGCCACGTATTTCGTATAACATCTACGTGGTCGACGACCGTGTGGATTGTTGCGTCAGAGATGGGTATTGGTGACATAAGGTAGTTAATATGTGCGGTTATGGGAATGACCGAACTTTCACGGTCAACTTCCCGCTGACCGGGGACATGAATGATTATCGTGGCCGCAGTATGCATCCACACTTTGAGTGGAATGGATCCAGATTCACCGCGCAGACGTATTTTCACTACTTGTTACCGTAAAATTCTATTTGAATATGGTGTATTGGTTTAATCCTGGTGTATCTGTTTCTTCGAGATATCTTGTCCAGTCGATTTCAATATGTGGCATGTCGTTTTGATCAAGGTGTCTAGTTAAAATTAAACTCTTACACGTCAACCTGCAAATCAACCCCCACCCACTTTCTTCTTCTTCGATGGTTTTTCTCTGAAACTTAAGATTTAATTAAAAGTATATTTATGCCCCCTCACTTTTACTCTCACTATGACTCTTAAACTTGCACCAGTCACATTAAAGCATAGTAGTTTCGACAGGAGAGAACAAAATCATGGCATCCAAATATGGGCAAATTTTATAATTGAGCACAAATAATAACAGATGTCATTATAGTGAATCTGTTTCTCCCAAACATCTTGTCGTTTTGCTCTATTTTTCCGATAAATCTTGTCCAGTTAAACCCAGTATGTGGCATGTGGTTTTGCTTTGGGTGTCCAGTTCAAACGTACTACTTACACGTGTACCTGCAAATAAACCCCCGCGCCCCTTGCTTCTTCAATTGTTTTTCTCTGAAACTTAAAATTTAATTAAAAGTATATATTTATGCCCCCTAACTAACACTCTCACTGATCTCTCTCTCTCTCTCCTCTCAGACTGTATTTTTTTTCACTCCTGTCACTCTCTCTTGTCCTCTCAGACTGTACTTTTTTTGCTACCGAAATAGTGTCCAGCTGTCCCCCACTAGATGACCTACTACCGACTTAACCTTGGAAGCAGATATCCGGTTTTTAGCAAAAAAAAAATTCGGATTGGGTTACTCACGCAAATAAATCGGATAATTGAGTTATTTTAGCAAAACCCCCTAAGCATTAAGTATTCTAAATTAAGAGTATATATAGATATAGATTGGTTGAAAAAGTTTAATGTCTTTGCAACTTTATTTTAAAAATTATATTATATTTTGAATTTGAATTAATTTCATTGGTTACTCAAAAGGAATTAATATGTCTATAATTTTTTAATTAGGTTTTAAATTAATCCCACTGGTTGCTAGAAAAAAATATTGTAACTTAAATTAAGGAATAAAATAGAAGGAATAAAGATGATTGGATGGAAGACCTAAAATAAAGGAGGTGGTGACACATAAGCAAAAATGCTTCTAAATTAATATAATATATATAGATTAGATTTAAGGAATAAAATAGAAGGAATAAAGATGATTGGATGGAAGATCTAAAATAAAGGAGATGGTGACACATAAGCAAAAATGCTTCTAACTTAATATAATACATACATATATATATAGATAGATAGATAGATATAGTATATAGATAGATGATTGCTAGAAAAAAAATATTATTGTAACTTAGAATTAAGGAGTAAAATAGAAGGAATGGAGATGATTGGATGGAAGACCTAAAAAAAGGAGGTGGTGACACATAAGTAAAAATGCTTCTAAATTAGTTTAGTATATAGATAAAGATAGATAGATAGTTACTAAATAAATTTGAGTTAAGCCCAATAGTTATATTATATTGAATTCAATATTTTGAAGTAAGTCCAATAGTTAGTAAATATGTTAAGAATAAAATAAAAAATGTGATTGGTTTAAGGAGATAAAGGGAATAAAAAATAATAATTAAAAGGGCAAAAAAAAAACTTGATTGGTGGAAATGAGAGGATTAAGGAAAAGATGACGCATAAGCATTAAATATTCTAAATTAAGAGTATATATAGATATATAGATAATTAGTAAATATGTTAAGAATAAAAGAAAAAATGTGATTGGTTAAAAGAGATAAAGAGAATAATAAAAAAATACTTAAAAGAAATAAATAATTAAAAAGGGCAAAAAAAAATTTTGATTGGTGAAATGAGAGGATTAAGGAGAAGATGACATATAAGCATTAAATATTCTAAATTAAGAGTATATATATAGATATAGATTGATTGAAAAAACTTAATGTTTTTGTAACTTTATTTAAAAATTATATTATATTTTGAATTTGAATTAATATATGGAATTTTCGCCACCACCTCCTTTATTTAGGTATTCCATTCAACTCGAAAAATAAAATGACACAAAGCACCGTCAATGCTTTGTGTTTTTTTTTTTTTTTGAGTTGAATTGGTAGCTTCCTCCCCTGTTTTCCCCACCAAAAAAAAAGATAGTATATAAATAGATCGATATATACAAGGGTATGATGAAGATGACATACTCAATTAGTCTATACATGATCTTAAGTTTTGAATCCCGACCTTATGGAATTTTTGACAAATGTCCTTGAGGTTAATACTAATTTTCATGGTGTACAAATATTTGACATATTTTGTCAAATGCCCCTGAATTTTTCATTTTTTGCGATAAATGCCTCTGAGGTTTTTATTTTTTCGCCAAATACCCCTTTGTCTAATTTGTTAACATTTTGGTTGAAAATAAAAATAGAATAAAATATTATTTCATTATTATTTTTGCAAGGTATTATTTGCACAATATCATTTAATTATGGTAACTAAATTATCTAATACTTACACAATATCATTTCATACTACATTTTTTAACCAATGGGATTAATTCTAAACTATTTTTTTAATAAATTTAATATTAACTATACAATTTTTTTCATTATATATTAATTATAAATATCATTTCATTCTATTTTTTTAAAACAATGGGATTAATTCAAAACTTGATATATATATATATATGGATTATTTTTTTTCCCGGAGCAACCAAGGGTAAAATATATGAAATCTTTTTAACCAAGGGTAAAGATATAAGAGTATGCGTTATTTTGGAATCTCTCTCTCTCTCTCTATATATATATATAATAAAAACGATTTTATATAATAATTAATCTTAATTTTGGGATTTTCACTCAATCAACCTAATCTACATAAATTTTCAAATAATAAAATTTTTAAATATTTTTTAACCAATGGGATTTATCTATTCTAACTATATTAAATGAGAAATATTTTTTCTTAGATGTCATAATTATTTTTATTTTACGATTTTCTCCCAATCAACTAAATCTAGAAAAAAAATCCAGCTAATGAAATTTGTACATGTTTCTTTAATCAATCTTGTTATATCTAACTATTAAATCTTAAATATTTTTTTATTGGGGGTTATAACCACATTTATTGTAGAATTATAACCCAATCAACTTATTTTTTACTTACATAACAAATCTACTTTTTCTATTTTATATTAACGTTGGGTAATAGTTTATTTAACTTTATCATAGGAATTTTCTGTACTTATAAAATTTTATTTTTATTTTTTTAAAAGAAAAATTTGTGTCATGGTGCAGGGATCATACAAGTTTTCAACCAAAATGTTAACAAATTAGACAGAGGAGCATTTGGCGAAAAAAATGAAAACCTCGGGGGCATTTAGTGAAAAAATGGAAACCTCAAGGACATTTAGCGAAATATGTCAAAATTTCATACACCACGCGAATTAGTCTTAACCTCAGGGGCATTTGACAAAAATTTCGTACAATATAAGTTCTGTTTTGGAGAATAAGAGAGTAGAGATAGAGGATGAAGAGAATGATATGATATTCTCATTAGAGTTTGAATTGAATTAGTCATTTATACAGGAGTTTGCAAAGAATGAAAGAAATTAAGGGTTCATATACTTCTCAAACAAGCTAGAGATTTTTCTTTCGTGTGGGGTTCATTTCGAAAAGAGAGTCTTTTATTGGGTTCATCTATGCTACCTAGAAATTCCAAAAGGACAACTTTTCCTAACATTGTTTTTTAGGAAAACTTCGGCGGTTGCTTTATGAACCAAGATCAAATTCTATATGCACTTAAATGTAGGGGTGGACATAATTATTTGTAATTGAAAAACTGATTTGAAAAAATTGAAAAATTGCTCAATTTTACGGTTAATTATTTTAAAATAAAGGGATATTTCAATTCGGTTAATTGATTTGCTTTTTTTTCCCAATTCAAAGCAATTACAATTAATTGCTTCAATTAATTAATTTTAATTGCTACCTTCATTGATCAGTTTTTTCCTTACTCATTAGTTTAAGGCAAGATCAGTTTTTCCACGCACTACTATTTTCGATGCAGAGATCTCCATTTGTGAATTTTGCTGAATTTTGTGGGAGTCTCCTCTTCGATGCTTCATTCTTCTAGATCTAGATTTTGGCCATGGTGGTTTGGAGGATTGGTGGCGGCGTCACTGGTTATTAGAGAGAGAGGTTTGATGGGGGAGGTTTTTTTTTTACAGTATGCAATAAGTTGGATGTCCTAATGGCATCCATGATCATCTGAATATAGATGATGTTTTGGAATTCATAACAACAAGGCCCTAAAATGAAATTACAGTTCGAGATAGATTTTGCAACAAAGTCAGCTGCACGATTCGTCTCTCTATAGCAGTGCTGAAAAGTCACAGACTCAAAGTCTTCACTTAATAAGTTGATTTCTTGGATTATTTGAGCTATTTCCCATGGTATCTTGTTTGTGTGATTGATGGCGTTGATGACAGTTGTGTTATCACCTTCAATTATGATTCTTCTGAGTCCTAAGTCAGCTGCCTGTTTTATACCTGCATATATGGCAAATGCTTCTGCCTGGATAATCGAGCTTATCCTTATATTACATTTATAAATTCTAAGAACCTGACCATAATTATTTCTTAAGATGCTGCTAATCTGAGGTTCATGATCAGTTTTGATTGAGGCGTCTACATTGATTTTAATTACATTTATAGGTGGATGTTTTCAGTTTATTTTGTCTAGGGGTCTCTTACTATGATGTACTTTGTCTTTGATTTGTTCTTTATTCCAGCAAGAGATTTTCTCAATAGTTTGATTTAAAACATTAATGATACTTGTATTTTTATTATTACAAAAAATAATTCTATTTCTTAATTCCCAGATTGAGTGCCATAGTTGACAGATGTCTCTAAAATCTATATTAAGGGCTTTAGTGTTAATAATGTTTTCTGAGATGTTATCTGTTAGTTCTGGTATTATGTATGATTTATTTAATTTGATACCTAGGTTTTAGATAAGGGATTTGGTGATTTGACAGTTAAATAATAAGTGGTTTGTGTCTTCTGTATTTGAGATACAAAGAGAGCAAGTGCTTGGGACTCTATTTATATATTTGTTTAAATGGGCAGTGGTAGGTAAGATATCTAATATGATTTTCCAGATAAAGTTTTTGATATTAGGTGGTATGTTGAGTTTCCAGATCCAATTTGCATTTATTTTATTTGTATTTCTGGTGTTAAAAAGATACGAAGTAGATTTAACTGTGAATTCTTCATTGTTATTATAAATCCAGATTAATTTATCTGGATATTAACTATTGGGATATGGATTTTGGTGATCATTTGAACAATATGAGAGGGAAACATAATGTTTAATTTATTGATATCCCAAAAGTGGTTGTTTGTAAAGAGGTTGCAGACTTTGAGGTTGGGGTCCTGAATGTTTCGAAAAGTTTCTAGGTATTGCTCTTTGACCATATGTCGTTCCATACATTTATTGTTTTCCATTGCCTACTAGCCAGAGTAGTCCTTTAAAGAAAAGATTTCTGATATTGAGAAGTCTACCAAATTGCCATGAGGTTTTGAATTCATTTCAATTCAAATAAGCGTTATTAAATTTTTCTAGTTGAAATAACAATTAATTGCTTGGCAATTAATTGAAACAATAATTAATTGCTTGGCAATTAATTGAAACAACAATTAATTATAAATGCCCACCCCTACACAGATGAAACAAATCCTAGATTTATTTATCTAACAGTTTGACACGTATCTAATAATCATTACGAAAATTTTAAAAATTAACACAAATCGCCTACTGATGATAGCAACAAGTTAGAGTCTTCCATAGATAGATTAATTAAGCAAGGACTCAACACATTGATTTCGCGGTTTGTGTGGTTGTTTTTGTACCTACATTGCACGTTGCTATGTTTTATGAACGTGTACCCTTCCTTATTTCCTTTTTTTTTTATTAGATAATGATTCGAGAACCAGACAAACCTGGCTTCTCGAGAGGCCGACAAAGTCGGCAGACGATAAGCCGTCAAACATACAACGAAAAATAAAAATCGTTGCAATACATAAAGCGGCAATTAAACAACCCTAGTCGAACAAAAGAGTCTAACCCAAAAAAAACCGAGGACAACGTAGATTAAACCTGGATCCAAGCACCACCAAGTTATAGCCCCGATTTCCTTATGTGATTACAAGTTATAGCCCCATGACATGGAATGAAAAGTATTTAAATGACCCATTTAAGTAAATCTTCTGATATATTATAAGAAAAGGATATGGAAATTTAATTGAATTGAACCCAAGTGCTCGTTTGGATTGATTTGAAAAACCCAGAAAGTTGAATATCCCAAGAAGTTTGATAGAATATTTGTGTTTGGTTAAAAAAATTCATCTTCAAAAACCCAGGAATTGAAATTCACATGAATTTCACTTCCTGTGAAATACAGGAATTGGAATTACCAAGAGGCTACATGGTAAGACAACTTCCACCATTTTCTTACTAATAAAAATCCCTTATTTATCTCACTATATCAAATCCACCATTATTTCATTTTTCAACCAAACATGTTTCATAAAATCTCATAAAATGTAATTCATGAAAAGTAGACTTCCTATAAATTAAATTCCCGGAAAGTAGACTTTCTACATTTATCCAAACGAGCACCAAATCCCCTTTGTCACAATCAAAAAGGTACACCAAATATGTTCACAATAAATAAATTGTAATTTATTGTACATTATATTTGGCACTGGGGAATATATCTATTTGATCCGAATATCTTTGAAGAATCTTTCATAATTAGTTGAGTCCATCTTTTCCAAAGGGTTGTTCAAATTTCATTTTTTTTATTTCATCAAGTATCCATTCCAATTTTTATTTTTATTTTTTTGCATTATCTAACACCTTTTAGCCTAACTTTGCATAAGAAAAACAAACTCCAACATCAAGTTTTTATCACACTATTTTGATCAATAGTTTATTCCCATCATCCTAACAAAATAAAATTGATCAAATCCATAGAAAACTAAAAACAAAAATAAATAAAAAATTTCATACACATCTCGAAATTTATTTCATCAGCGAAGCAGCTTGATATATAAAAAAACATAAAATATTAGTTCCATAAATGAAGGCAAGTGATCTTATTTATTCTTATGAACGTGACAACTTATTTGTTTGACAAATTCAATGATTGCTTGGTTCTGTAGAAAAGTAGGAAAGGGAAAGTAAACAAATTAACCAAGCTTGCAAAGCAATCAAAATGCTAATAAAATAAGTAATTGCTGTACACACTCAATTTGATATTATTTCTTTTTTAAAAATAAAAATAATAAAATTAAAACACAAGCAGTTTTAGCCTTTGAAGCATCAAATTGTAGGGAGATAAATTATTTGGGTAACCATATACCAAATTTACAAGGAATTGAAATCAAACCAATTCAAACCACCAAAGTTAGCAACCACCAATTCAAATTTCACCAATAAGAGACCAACCTTCATCCCCATCAATTGGGTCCCACACAATTGCCACGTCATAGAATCCCATATCATCATCATCTTCAACCACATCCATTTCAACGAATTTGTTAGCGGATCCATCTTCATCCTCATCCTCGTCCTCATCTTCGTTGATGATTTCTCTTGAAATACGAACAATCGGAGAAGAAATAAATGGATACTCATCTAAGCAATCAAGATTCATTGACGTACTTGAAAATAGATCACCATATGTATTGTTGTTGTTGTTGTCGTCGTTATAGTAATAACTATTGGTATGATCCTCGTACTCCTCTTGATCATATTCAAGGCTAGCGAGCTCATCTAAAATACCCGAGGCTGAGCACATGTTGAGCTTCAACTTATAATTATCGGGCCTCCACCCGTCTTGGGCCTTGCCCATTACGCGCCAAGCAAGGAGCCCGCCATAGCCTAGGTCCATGTCGGTGGACCGGAGCTTGCGGGCTCCTTTGATCTTGTCCTTGGACTTCCAAGACGGGTGGAGGTGGCAATCGGTGCAACGGGGGCGCCCACACTTGCCGGTAAACTTGGAGTGGTTGGTGGGCTTGGTGGACACCCTGGTGAAGACACCGGCGGTCGGAGGCGACCCGATCGGCGGGCCGCCCTTCCTTTGGGCGGGCCTATTTGGACCGAGAGGGCTTGATGGTATGATGCAAAGGGTTCTCACCGTGCCATGTTGCCTGCCCTCTCTCTTCATGTTTTTGGTTAGCAAATGGGCTTTTTTTATTATTATTATTGGATTGATTGAGAGGTTTTAATTTGATCAAGGCTTTTGTATTTATAGGGTGAGAGTTAGGGTTGGCTTGGTAAAGGTTTGTCTTGGGAAGCAAGGACTTTTTATTTATTTTTTTAATTGTTTTATGAAGGTTAAAAAATAATAATAATAATAAAATAAATCCTTGCTTGTATTGGTTGAGAAATTCAATCAAATTTTTAATAATATAGGTTTGTTTGGGAGGTGGATTGACAACTCATTTCCCCATCAACAATAGTTTATTATTGTTAGACATGTTTAAATGCTATGGAATCCATAATGAAAATTTTCAGAAATCTAAATTAGTTCGAAGTGATTTCAAATTTTAAAATGACCCTAGTTTTTAAACTCTTTCTCTTGATTTGAGCCAACTTTTTTAGGACTAAGGTTAACGTGCTTTCACTCTAAATTAATTAATTCTGATTTTTTATATCTTTTCTATTATGTTCCTCAGTTCCAGTATATATATTCTATCAAAATCTATCTTAACTTATCCAATTATAATATAAAATTATAATAAATAAAGGTTATGCTTATGCTTATACTTTGTCTTTTTCAATTAATGCAAAATAATGCCATATAAAATACTTAAATACATGCTTATAGATTATCAATTCAATCTTGTTTGCTTGGAAGTTTTTATTGTTAAATATGAGGGAGAGTCGATTATTGCTGGATTTTCTCTTCCAATTAGTGACTCAGTTAAATTTAGGGGTAAATATCTTTTTTGGGAGGGGTGAGTTCGTTTCACCAGTGGCGGAGCCAGAAAAATTTCGAAGGGGCACAATTATCCATGTATAATATAGTTGTGGATTGAATTGACATAAAGAATTATATGTAATATGATAATAAATTATGTACTATTTTAAGATAAAATGTTATCAGTTAATAATAAAACGCTATCATTTTTTCGCGCCTAAAAAAAGAAATATAAATATATAAATGAAATATCCGAAAAAAAATTAACTAAATAAGTATACGAAACGCGATGTAATAAACAATAAGTTAAGGTTATAGTTGTTATATGAGCTAAAGCTTGGCTCGAGTTTAGCTCAATAAAAGCTCGGCTTGAGCATCATTTACAATATGAGTTGATTACGAGCACATTTTTATGCTCAATTCATGATTCAGCTCGGATCCATTGAAACTCAAATAGCACGAATTTTGTGAAATTTACAAATTTTCTTTTAACTTACTATGTCATGAGCAAGTAAAGTTGCATAATACTTTGGGAAAAAAAACTCAGCTCGAGCTCGTTCACTTACTAAACAAGTCGAGTATGAGCTCAAGTTTAAATATAGGTTCGACTCGAGTTTGACTTGTTTCTAAATTAGCTAAATATAATCAAATAATACTAGACTTGTTTGGCTCGAATAACAACCTATTTAATATATAACTTGTTGCACTCATAACATATAATAATGTACAACCAGATATAAAATTTTTAAACTTGTATAAATTCTTATCTAATTATCGAAATGATTAGTATAACCTCTCATTTTGAAGCCCTCGAGATGAATTATAGTATGTGAATTTTAATTTAAGTAAAATATAAAAGCATTATCGTCTATTGAAACAAAATTAAAGTGATTAATATACCTTTAATTTTAAAACAGTCATAACTTTTTACTCAGATGTCGGATTAAGGCGTATTATATATCAAAACGAAGCTATCGACGAGGAGAATACACATAGATAGTTCGTCAAATGAGGGGGGCGGCACGTGCCCCCCTAGGCCCCCCTTCAGCTCCGCCCCTGCGTTTCATCGTATTATTCGTTTCACTAGAACTCTCGCCTATATATATATACGGTTTTTCTATCCTATGACATAGGATAAGATCCTAAATGGGGAAAGATACCCTACCAAAAATAAGCGACCCTAAGAATCTAATTTAAAATTTGGCTAATGAAATTTAATTAAGGATGTATTTTTTCTAAAATGGGCATCGGGCATAGGATAGAAAAATCGATATATATATATATATATATATATATATATATATATATATATATATATATATATATATATATATATATATATATATGGATGCGCTCCGGTGAAAACCAAAATTGCGGTAGAAACCCGTGAGGACCGGCTTTTTAGCCCGGTTCACTTGCTTTATAGCCCGGTTATGAATATAACCGATCTATAAAGTCATAAATTTTAGCCCGGTTTTGAATAAAACCGAGCTATAAAGTCACTATGTAATTTTAAAACATTAGCTTTTTAGCACGATTTTTCGGTTTGACCGAACTATAAAGTCATGTGTTATTTTAAAACTGGAGTTTTTAGCACGGTTTTTAGGTTGAACCGAGTTGTAAAGTCACCGTGTGATTGAGGTTTTTAGCACGGGTTTCAAAAAAACCAAGATATAAAATAGTCCTCAGGGTTTTTACCACAATTTGAGGTTTTCACCGGAGTCAATCCCTATATATATATGGGGTATGTTTGACGGTTCACCGTCTACCTACTTTAACGACCACTCGAGATGTCAGGTCTATCTGTCCCTCGAATTCTTACCTTATAAAAAAAAAACACTACGTACTATATGGATTACAAAGTCTTAGCCCCTTTTTTTATGACTAGGAACCCACCTTCGGTAGTAAATCTCGAGCATGTGACCCAGCCGGCAAGAGCCACGTATCAGATAAACTGGCTTGTACCGACCGGCTCGGCCTGATAGTAAGTAGTAAGGTAAACCTTAGATTTTCATCCAAAAAAGGGGCAGATGCAGGGATCGAACTCGAGGTCCATCTCCATATGAGTTAGACTAAACTGTGTTTAAAAATGATAGTCCAAGGTTAAACAATAGTTCCCTTTTAGTGGACTTTTTTGTTTTGTTATGTTTTTGACAAAATATTAAGCATAAAATAAATGGTAAGTGGGCACTACACATGAGGTTCTTTTCTTCTTCTTTTTTCCGTCACGTAAGGGTCCAGTTTGTACATTGTTAACATGTATAATAATTCTAATTCATGTTTTAAAATAGATAAAATTACCAAAATTACAGGATCCACCATCACCTCCACAAGAGATATCAAAACTATTATGAGTCACCAAACTAGAAAAAAGAAGAGAAAGAAAATTTGACAATCAAATGGTTGACTACCTGGTTTTATATATAGAAATCAAATAATATTCCAAGAAAATCAAATCCCATCCATTGGCGGATCTGTGGAGGGCTCTGGGTGGCTGAAGCCCCTCTTAGCTCGAAAGAAAAACGTAAAAAAAAAAATTATTTTGGATTTTTTTTGGTAATTTTTACTAATTTTATGGATAAAAGAGTGTAAAAGAAGTAAAAAAAAAACATAAAGACAGCTTAGATTAGTTGGTAAAGAGGTGTATTTATTACCTTGAGGTCATTGGTTCAAACCCCTTTAGCCTCATTTATTTAAATAATTTTTTTTTGTTCTAGTTTTTTTATTAAAAATGTCTAATTAAATAACAAATTTCAATTTCTCTCCAATACAAACAAAAACATTTTTTTAACATAATTTTTGTTTCTTCTAGTCTTCTTCTATTAAAAATGTCTAATTAAATAACAAATTTGAATGTTTCACCAATATAAACAAAAATATTATGTCCTATATATGTAAATATACAAAAAATCTAGTTTTTTTTTATAATTTTTGCTTTTTCCTATAAAAATGAACTATTTAAATCACAAATTTAAGATTTTTTCATATATATTTATAAGAAAATTATTTTTCATATATACATATATGTGACAGAAAATTTTACCCCCCCCCCCCAAGAAAATTTCTAGATTCGCCACTAATCCCATCAACCTGGGAGATTGCAAGATTCGTACAAACAACAAAAGCCAACTGGAGAAAATTGAAAAAGGATGAATATAATTCAGCTAGAACTGAGACAACATTGGTTTCTCGAAAAAAAATAAGTAGAAAAAATGTCAAATGGAGAAAACCAGAAAACGATTATATGAAATTAAACTTTAATAGCTCAACTACACAAATGGGGGACAGGCAGACAACCATATAGGCTATATATTTAGAGACTGGGAGGATAATCTGATTAATATAGGATACAAAAATGTAGGACAACATAGCTCACTTGTTACAGAAGCTCTTTCATTACGCGAGGGTCTTAAGAAAGCGCGTGAACTTCAAATAAAAAAAAACATGGAGATTGAAGGTGATTCTCAAATTATTATAAAACACTTGCAAGTGAAATGTGGTTGTCCTTGGGAAATAGAGCTGATTATGGGAGATATCAAATTAATGACCCACACAATCCAGGAAGTAAAATTTTGTCATTTACCCCGCGAAGGTAACAAAGTGGCTGACAAGGTCGTACACATTAGTCGCTCTGTTAGCGAGGTTGCATTGACTACAAATTCAGATCTTCTTGATCTCATCCGAAAGGATGCTATCGGCTAGGTTTTGCGCAACCGAACTTTTACCTTATAAAAAATATATAATAATTCTGACCCAAAAAAACATGTATAATAATTATTTGCATTATCATTTTTAAACACAGTTTATGACTTTTACAGTTTGGACATTCTCAATGTGAGGTAGACTAAACCACTTAATTTGACAAAAAAACGTCTTTAGGTTGTTTTTTTTGTAATTTATTAAATAATTAGTGCTATTGTCATAACTTTGAAGGTTTATATATTTCACAATTATATTAAAAAATGAGGTTTATTTAGTGCAAAAATATTTTGAAATAAGGAAATTAAATGGAGTTCCACCATCAACATCAACGCTCTCTCCTCTCTCTCGAATCTAGAGAGAGGGAGAGTCCACCAAATTCACCCTTCATCATTACTACAACCACCAATAGTTCTCCATCATCAACATCAACAAGAACAGACCACCATCAATAACAAGATCTAACATCACCACCATCATCAACAACAACTTAATCCGGGGACCAACCGAGAGCTAATAACTCTCAACCCCAAATCTCTCTTCTTCAATCAATAGTGCTATCCATGAACAAATAAAGAGGGTTTTGGGGATTAACCCAATGGTTAAACCTCTTCTACCCAATTCAAAGCATAATCAAAGGCTTTTGCTATCTTTCATGGAAATCCAAAATAAAATAGGAAAATAAAGAATAAAACCCCTTGAAATCACATTTCAAATTATCATTGTTCTCGGTTCAATTTCAGGGTCGTGGAACCTTCGACTCAAAACTAACTGGTCCCTCGGGGTCGTGAAACCTCTGACTCAAAGGCTTCGTTGCTTTAGATCCATCGAATTGGAGCCCGGATGTATTAGGCAAACTTGTGAACGAGTTCAGATTCTACTAGATCTGCCTTATTGGCTCTCGATTTGGTCTAATCTGCGAAAAGGACCACCATCAACCTTGAACTTTGAACCAAAAAAATCCAGACTGCCACCTTCCGCTCTCCTTCGCAGTGTGTGTGGCATCTTTCGGACTATTGGCTTCTTCCACCATTCTCCGATGTCACCTTCAGTTTCGATTTGATCTGATTCTCCCTTGCCTTGTGAATCCTAAACCCTGTAAACCTAGATTTCGCGGTGCCACTAATTTCTGTGTGATTATTGGCATCCGCTATCACCGACTCCCTCCTAGCACAACCCTAGAACTTTCTTTTTCTCCCACCTTTTGTCAAACGCCCCCATTAATTAAAAAAATAGATAGCATAAAAACAATTTACAGTGATGTTGTTTGGTTTATTAATGTTTGAGCCCACTACCCATACATAATGCTTGGCCCTATACCAAGTACTCTTAAAAGTTAAAACACCATTTTTTTTTTGTTAGAAATATAACTAAAACTTAAAATCATACACCAAAGAGTATTTATACCTTCTTAAATCTTGGGTGTTGATTGTTCGATTCCGGATGTGGTATTATTTTGAGCTCTGCGGTTTTGTCTTTTGCCACCGTGCAAGAGGTCGTGGACATGATCGAGACTTGACGACTCGTTGATGGTCGAGTCTAAATCTGAAGTCTTCACTTTGTTCCCCAGTGATATCCTGCATTGCCTCTACCAACTGTCAAAAAAGAAGGCTCACAGTGACCCAGTTCCAACATCGTTTGCCTAGGCCAATGTCGTCTTTCGCTCTCTAGTTTTTTTCGATGTTATATTCTTTGTTGATTAGTTTGTCATTGGTTTTGTTCTTGTTCATGTCCATTGCCGATCTTTTCAACCTCTTGACCCATCGGGTATGTCCGGTGTGTCGAATTCTTTCCATTTAAAAAACAATTGGAGTTCCATCCTAAAACCAACAAATAAGTCAAATATAGTTCCATTCTAAAACCAATTGGAACTCTAGATGTTAAGGTCGGTCCTACGGTTGTCGGGACTGTGAAGGACGAGATTTTAAAATATTATTTTATGAATTATGAATTAATTTTAAGATTTTATTTGGGGGTTTCGAATTAAGAAATGAATATAGTTTCGAACCTGTTGAGATATGTGTGATCAGTTTTAAGACAATTCTAATTTAAATAGAAACTGTTGGGTTGAATCTTGTTAATTATTGTGTTAGAATTTTGACAAAACAGAAATAACGGGTTTATTTTTGTTAATTTTGTAGTATTATCTAACCCTAAATTGACGGAATATATATACCTTGTGTTCTAATCCTAGCCGTCCTCATTTTCATTACTCTGCCTCTGCCCTCTCTCTCTCTCTCCTTCCTCAGATCTAAAACCGTCTCTCACAAACCTCAAGCTTCAAGCCGCCATTGAAGGGCTTCCTCCTTCTCTTTCTCTCGGATTCTGGGACCCCTGATCGGCATCCTCCCTCCCTCTCTTTCACCTCTAGCAGCCGCCATTGAAGGGCTGCAACCAAGCCTTCGAAGCTCTGCTCGTCGCTTACCTCGCGTCCTTCGTCCTCGCTTCTTCCTGCTGCCTCGCAACCACCGAGCCGCGAGCTCTCGGACCCCCCTTCAATGGTCGTCTCTCTCTCGACCTCCTCTCTCGATCCGCTCTCACTCTCTCGTCTCTTAGCGGGAGGTGAAGCTTGACGTCGATGGAGAGCCATCGAGCCAGACGTCGACCCCCGCTCCACCATATCCCCGCCGCCACCTAGAAGACCATGGCAAGGAGCTGTTGCTCCAACTCCCTCCCTCTCGTTCCCTATGCTACTGCCGAGGTGGTCAAAATTGATGCCCTGTCTAGCCATGGTCGAGCATTCGGTGTCCCGACATTCCCGCAACCTTGATTCATTCCATCCCTCAGCCCTCCTCTCGTTTGAACCTTGGGTAAATCCTTGGGCCTTGGGACTCTCACTAAACTGATTTATGGATATAAAAGGTTTAGATTAGTTGGTTGAACGAGTTCTTATCCCTTATATCTATTTGACTAAATTGATTTGGTTTGAGAGAATTGATTTTAATTACTTGGCGTGTGTTTTATTGGCTAACCCAACGAATCGTGACTATTGGTTTCGACTATGGCTCTTTGACTTGCAATAAGAAATTATAATTGGTTAGCTTGGGGCGGTAACAAATGAATTTAATTGATTCTAACTGTAGATTGAGTGGCAGGAAGAGTTTAAACAAAATGATTTTACAAGCTTGAGATGATAACATGTCGATCTTATATGACATATACGACTTTAAATATAGAAGATGTTTTGAGAACGTGCTTGCTACACTATAAGCTACTTTAACTTTGTATACTAGTTAATTCTTCAAAATGATTTAGTTTCAATAAGAAATCACTTGTTCTTAGCAAGAGTTAAAAGTATGTATGTTGTGTTTAAGATGTGGAGTCAAGTTAGTTTGATTGTTTGGGCCTATAAGTTGAATGTCCACTTTGGCTAAATAAGCAAATGATTTTTAGCTGACTTAAAATTGATAAGTGAATGTGAACCGATACTACATAAGCTAAGTCGACTCATAATTAATTGGTCTTTTGTTAGCAATGTGGATACTAAGGGCTAGATGTGTAAAACGTAAATGGGTTAGAATTTCTCCTTATAGAAATGGATTTAAGTACATGAACTGTTTGCATCATTTAAGTTGTTTTGAGTATAGACCCACCTAGTCGATTAGTTATGACTTGAGTTATCTTATACAATGAAGTTAATATGCTAAAGGGATTTTGAAAATGGTAAGTTACTTGATATCAGTTGGATAAGATTGGAGTATACCGCTTTTGATAACTTAATCGATAGATATGATATTCCTTGAGCTCTCTTTAAGGTAAGGAAAAGACGTTAATTAGTAAACTTGATACACATGTAGCTTGACCATATTTTAAGTAGTAACTTGAGCATGGAGTCATTGATTGCTATATGCTTATAGCATTACATTTATAGGCTAAGTTCGAAGGATGAGCATATATGTGGAAATCTTGAATGAATAAGATGTGTGAACTATGGTATAATCGTTGTAAGATGAACCAACTGAGTTAATAACACTTGTTATAATTGAGTTGATAGATTAAGGTTAGTATCATCAACTTTTATTATTAAAACTATATAAGAAGTGTTTTGGGAACTTGTTAAGCGTGTAGACTTAATTGTGGAGATTCATGAGTTGTCACCTTAATTGATTGTGTTTGAGAGGATTTAGTACATGAGAATTCACTTGAGATAAATTGTTGACTTCTTCTAATGGTTGAGAAGTTATGGTTTCGTTGAGTTATTTGAGGTTTGATAATTTATTACTTACTTGGGTTGACTTGATGATTTGATTAATGAAATTACTTGAGCACTTATGTGAGTTATGGTATGAAATATATGTATGAAGTATGTAATTGAGATATGAATATATGAGTTAAAAACATGATTGATACATGAAATCTTGAGTTGATTTATGGAAATGGCTATACAAAATGATGAGATGTTATATGATGATATAACTATGATGATGATGATGAATCACTTAAGCAAATGTGTAAGGAAAACCCGAGCTTGAACTGAAGTAAGATGTTTTGAGTGATGATATTGGTAAGACTTTGAGCTAAGTTTCATACTTGATGAGAACAAGGTTAATTGAGAATGATGGTTATGATGAGAATGTGAGGTTACTTGAATAAAATATTATTTACTCTGGTGATGACTTGGGAACCTGTTTGTGTGTTGATTAAATATGTATTGATGAGTTATTACTTGCTAGTGTGATTGGATGATTCTTTGAGTGGCTTATTTGTTGATGGATGATTCTCTGAGTGGCTTATTTGCTGGCTAATTGGATGTGAAGACTCCAGGTAAGTTTCCTACGGGAGCTTACTCAGTAACCAGGACCTCATGCCTGATGTGTCATACAGTATGTAGGTGTTGCATATGCATAAAAGCATGCCATGTAGTATCATGCTTAGGACTTGCACTTATGAATGAGCATCCCTATTCTTTATGTGTTTGAAAAGAGAACGGTCGTTATCTGTGAGTCCTTAGAGTCGTTGCTAGGGTCATTGGGGCATTCGTGTTTCATATCGTTTCGGTCCCAGTCAAGTCTTATATTATGATATGGATGCGGCGGTGACCGAGCGTCCTACCTCGGAGTTGGGTACGGACATATGATGGTTGTGCCACCGACCGAGCGTCCTACCTCGGAGTTGGGTACGAACATGTATGACCCCGGAGTGGGCACAGATTGGGAGATTGGGGATATGCCACTTGGCATTCTGTGTAGATCCATTTAATCGCTTTCTGCATATATACAAACTATCAGCATGCTTGTGTGATTTAAATTCCGTACTGCACTAGAACATCCTTTATTTTAGGTGTAGGCGTATTATATGTCCTCAGCGAGGTCTTTAGGGCCCGCATGTGTCTCTTGGCCTCACTTCGTGGTTAGTTTCAGGTACCCGTCCCTTTTGCTTGCTGAGTGCTTCTATGGCGGGGTTTTCCTCACGGGACGAGAGTGTTAAGAAGACTTCGTACAACCTTGATTTTATAAGTGATTTGGTTTAGTTGGACATTTAGAAGCAATGTACATTTATATTGATTTAAACTTGTTTTGTCCCTTTTGAGTTTTGACTAGTTGAATTAGGACAGGTTCACGTACAAAGCGCATATTATGATTGGATTATTTGACTGTTTTGAGGGTTTGAAATCCCCATTTCTTTTCTTGAATTATATCATTAAATCCTTAAAACTTAAACATGGTTATAACTTGAAGAGAATAAGTAAACAGTTCGTACTTGGATTGCTAAGATCTGGCAGATGGATACTTCTTCCCTCTAAACGTAACCCGGACTTCATAATCTGGGCCGTTACAGGGACCCTGTTCTATAATAAATATTAGACCTTGCTAATAATAAAAATATAACACAAAAATATAAAAGTTATTTTATAATTATAATAATCTTAATTTTTACATATAATATATCAAAGACTTGATTAAAACAACAAACAATTTTCATCCTTGTAACAAAAACAAAGTCTTTCATAGGGGCCCTACTCTCTCTCTTGATAGAAGAATACCGTCTTTTTTTAATATGGAAGAATTCGAGTGTTATAAAACTACCTAATAGCTGTCTTTTTTAATTGTGATAGAGAATAAGGTTAAAAAATTAATATATATATATATACACACACACACCAGGCCCGACCCATATATTATGGGTAGGTTATATGAACTGAACAGCTCGAGCTCGGCTCGGGATCGGCTCGAAAAAAGCTCGACTCGAGCTTGTCACTTACCTAAACAAGCCAAGCTTGAACAAGGTTTTAAGCTCGGTTAAAAGCTCGACTCGTTCAATTTAAGCTCGAATAGCTCGAATTTTTTATGATTTCTAAAACTTCCTTTAAATTAATATGTTATGACCAAGTAGAACTACTTAAAGCTCGATAAAAGCTCGGCTCGAGCTCGTTCATTTCCCCTAAACAAGCCAAGCTTGAACAAAAAAATAAGCACGTATGAAAATTGGGCTCGGCTCGGCTCGAGCTCGTTTAACAAACGAATCAAGCTTGAACATGTCAGGCTTGGCTCATTCGGCTCGAATAACACCCCTAATTATGGGGCCCCAAAAATTTGGAGGCCCTGTACGATCGGACCATGTGGACCACCCTAGGGCCGGCTGATGTGCAAGCAAATTGCCATATTTTCTATGCACATATAAGTCCATTATATCGTCATTTTCATGCATATTAGTGGGAAAACATGGGATTAGTGTAGTTTACGCTTAAATATCAAATATATGGGTCTACACGAGTTTCTATGTGATTTTGCAGAAAACAGGATATAAATGGACAGATTTGGAGGAGCGGAAAAAGAACTCGAATTCTTCTAAAGAGGTCGAAATCGACTGGAGACCTCGACATCGAGTACAACAGAGACATAGGAATCGAGCAGAAAGAGAACAGCGCATGTCGACACCAGAGATGTCGATATCGAGGATGAAGGTCGATATCGAGTGGCCATATCGAGATAAAAGATAGAAGTCGAGTGCTAATCCGAGTAGGAGAAGGAGAGCTCGAGATAGTGTTTCACAGAGGTCAATATCGACGTTTGAAGGTCGATATCGATGTTGCCCAGCAGAGGAATCCGACTCAGATTTTGATAGAATTCTATCCGAAGCTTGCACGTCTATCCAAAAGTCGAGATTTCTTATCTTCAACGTCAGAGCTATCACATGGGTTGTTTTACCATAGAATTTTTAGTTTTTACTTTATTTAAGTTTTATCTTAGAGAATAAAGATAAAGTTTCGAGTCTTTGGATAGCAAAGTTCGATATCTATATCTAGAGGCCGTTAGGGCTGAGTTTAGGCATTCAGTTACATCCAATTTCATTTATTCAAACACATAGAATGCAGAGAATTTGTAGAGAGAGAGAGGAGAGCTGAATTTGGGTTGGGGAGAAGCGAGAACGGAGATTTGGCTTGGTTCGGTTGTAATCTTTCTTTCATAGTTCAATTCAAAGTAGTTTTCTTTCAATGATGATGATGAGTTGCATGATGAGAAGCGAGTAGTCAACCCACTTCTAGGGTCGGGGTGAGCCCGACGATAGCAATGTAGGGTAAGTGCATCAAATGTATGACTTTTATGCGATTTCGTCTTCTATCCTATGCATGATTCCTTGCGAAAGTTAGGGAGATTCATTATTTGCATTATTGAAGCGAAAGCTACTCATATTGTGAACTTGGATTATTCATGAATTGGATAGTAACTCTTATGAACTATGCGAGAGCCTCTAATCACCTAAGTGTTGGTAATGAAAGTTATTTGATGAAAGACATTAAATTTCATAACTTTAGCATCATACTTGCATTGTTATCGTTGTGGCATGAAACCCGGACTTTGGAAGCTTTTTAATTAATTGAATTCATATAAAAGTTTTAGTTTTGTTTCTGATCATCCTTCTTTACCATTCTACATTCTTCGGACTCTTTTCCGACAATAGGTTACGAATTACAGTTTATGTGACAAACATCGGAATCGACTGTAAAGGTCGATATCGAGGTCTAACATCGATATCGAGGTCTAACATCGATATCGAGGTCTGTCTCGACGTCGACTTTGCTGCTTTTATCTTCTGCAGGAACTCTACTGGAAATCGACCAGAACTGAGGTCGATATCGACCAGACACATCGATATCGAGTGTCTTCTGAGGTCGAAAGCTTGATCGTAATTGCAACAAGGGAAGCGCTGACATACCTCCTCGTGGATTCGATCTTGAATTACCCTACCACTACATAGGGAGGGATTCTTGTATTATTTGTTTGGGACATGGAGTTAGCATAGTTGTGAATTATATTTGAATATTTGAATTGCACGATCCCTTTCCTCCTTATAGCGAACACCGACCCTGCTAGATGTGGAACTCTTTTGGTCTCATTCACATTTCTCAACATGCCCCCAAAAATGTAAATAGAGACTTTTCGCCTCTAGTTGACACTTGGACAATGGATCTAATATCTCATTATCTTTTTAGCTAGTCTAGGATCGAGAGTCGAGTCGTTTGACTTTACCATTCTGATACCATATTGAAGTCCATTGGGATTCATGGTCGGAGGTCATGTGTATGGGCGCTTGTGCGTTAGTAACCTAGCAAATAAGTTGAGTGGGGTTCCATCCTAAAATGAATATACAATAGAAGTAGTCAACCAACTTATAGACTAAGGCTTATTGTGCTCAACTTTAAATGTGAGACTCTTTTGTTCTCATTCACATCTCTCAACAAACAACCTCACTAGCTCTTATAATATTGGAATGGAAAAAGCTTTACAATCGGCCAAATTTCACAAAATATTGATATATTGATAAAATTTTATAGAAAATAAACAACACATAAACCAACCTAATTTAAATTGGTTATTTTTATGAGACCAAAACACTCTTTATGTATCCTGTTCCGAAGGGACAATTGAATCTTTCATCCATATCGATCCATATCTTCGCTAAATCAACTCATCCATTCTCGTTTTTGTGGTTCTATCTCCCTCTAATTGCTCTCCTATTGAATCTCGTGGTCGGTTCTGGTTATGAGGTCTGATTCGGTCGTCATCCTCTTGACTTTCGATTTGGGGCATGCCTTCGGTCTCCCTCGTTTTCGCTATTGAGTCTCCCTCGCTCTTGGTCCCCCCCTGCTTCGGGTTATGGTAATTGTCTTTTAGTTCCGATTAGGGCCCTATTTTTCTCTCGCCAGATTTGGGTCTCCCTTCTCCTGTCAAATTAGGCTGGGGATTTTGTGGTTTGGGGGCTTCAGTTGCCTTCCTTGATGCTCAATAGGGGTTTGGCGGTGTTGCGCTAATCTGGGCACTCTGCTCTCTCCGCCTTCTCCTCCTCGTAGCCTTCCTTCTTCGTGGTTCGTATTGGCTCAGCCTCCCTCTTAGCGCATGGTTCTAGTGGGTTTGTGGTTTTTCAGTGCCCATTTCATCTGGTGGTCTCGCCGGTGTCGGTCATCGCATGCTCCTTCCCGTAGCCGGTGTTCTGCTTTTTCCTTTCTCAACCCTTGGCATGTAAGGTTATTGTAGCCTTGCACACCAAGTATTATATACTCAGTTTGTGTGTGTATTGCTTAAAATCCGAAAGGGCTTGAATAATTTAGGGTTTAAATAAAACCCGAATGGTTAACCAAATTTCCATAAGGGTATATATGAAGAAAGCTCCTTTATGTCGTAAAACCCGTTAGGGATTGAGTAAACAATACTCCGTATTAGATTAGTAATAGTTTATGGGTGTGTTTTGCTTGGACAATGTTCGGCTTCGCTTGGTGTGTCTTGGCGATCTATTGCTTTGTTGGGCTTCTGACATTTGGAGTCGGGATCGGCTGAGATCGTTGTAGTGTGTACGGGGCGACTCCATGTACGGAAAGATTCCTTGGAGGTTCGTCTTCACTTTTCAACCCATTACACTGGATCTGGCTTGGGTCAGACCCGAAATTTGGGCCTAGTGTCTTGTCCAAATTCGCCCTCATTTCCGGGTCGGGCTGCCTAGCGGGCCAAGTGGACCTAGTGTCTCAAATTGGTTCTCTATCCAAAATCGAACTATATAAAAGAGAGAGAGATCACAACATTGTAACAATACTTTCAAATGTGAGGCAAATCTGAACAATATTAGCTTACTAACAAATGCAAATCCACCTTACATTGTACCAATACCCGTAATATAGTTATAAGTTATAGAAACTATGTATATATTTTTTATTATGTTAATAATATAATACTCCCTCTGTTAATTAAAACTTGTCGTTTACTATTCATGCACGCTTTTTTAGAATGATAAAAACTATATGAAATATTAACTATTTTTAAAATTTCTTTTTATAAATTCATACTTAATAATAACAAGTATGAAATTATTTAAAAATATATTAAAAATTTAATATTTTATATAGTTTTTAATACCTCAAAAAGCGTGCATAAATAGTAAAACGTCAAGTTTTAATTAACGGAGGGAGTACTATATATAACTTATATAATTATCTATATAATATTATATAAATGGGTCGGGCCCATCGGCCCGCTTGGGCTAACTACTTTGTCCGAACCGCATATTTTACTGGGCGGGTTGGGTGGGCTGAGCGGGTTGACTGTTGACTCGTGTTTGCTCAGGTCTTTCCATAATCTATGTCCCCAACCTGTTAGTTTTAGGTCTGCTTTGATTCATCTTTCGTTGTTTGCCTGGTCTTTTACACCTTTTTCTGTATCTATGTTGTATATTTGATGGTTTGTCGTCTGCCGACTTGTCAGCCTCTCAAGCTTCAGGCTTATGTGAGCTCGAATTTTTACTTAATAAAAATGATTAGTTTTTATATGGATTTTCTATATGCTCAAGGGCATAAGATAAAAAATCAAATTGAAAAATATTTCTCCATGGAAAAAAAAAAGATTCAAATCTATACAAGGGAAAAAAATTGTGCAAATACAATAAAATAAAAACAATTACATCGTCCATGGAAAAAATTGGTTAGCAAATTAAATTGTTGGATCATAAAAACTGATGTATCGATCTACTACTAACGCGAAACTAATTAAAATAACCCAATCTTTAAGGGGTGTTACAAATATATCTCTACCTTTCAAATGTAAGATAAATATTCCGACCTTTTTAAGGGATTGTAATATAATATCCCAAAATTTTCTCCCCCACAAAAATGCTTACAAATATAGTCTAAATTGTCATGATAATTTTTTTTAAAAAAATAAAAGTCTCTTTTGTAACAAAAAAAAATCATTCAATTTAATACGTTTTTATAGATTATAATTAAATTTAACCAAAACAAATATAATAAAATAAATAAATATTTAAAGTATAATTTTCAATATCTTGATTGTGTAAAATATCATTCAAGTTTATTAGATTAAATTAGATTGGTTTTTAAGTTTATCTTAATTTTTTTATTTTGGATTTAAAAAAAATATTACATTCTTTTATATATTTTTTAATAATAATAATTTACTTCTTATATATAAATGAACACCATTGAATAATCTAAATAATTAAATTTTCATTTCAATTTCGTAGTAACATAAAGTTTATAATTGGCAAAATATTCTTCCGTTTTGATAAGTTAAAATACTAGCTAATCATTTACTAATCGAAAATATGTTATTTTGCTTTACATTTTTTTTGGCTTGTTATAGATATTGATTTAAAAAAAGATATAAAATGTTAGGTACAAATTAAATCTAAAACTACGAAAATTTATTAAATAAACTTTTAAACTCATCTAATTTAATTTTATACAGTATGTTTTATTTGAATTGAAAATACATGAATATTAGTACAATACAAAAAATAAGAATTTTATTGGAGAGAAATTATTGGGATATTATATTACCATAACTTATAAAGGTCGGGATATTTATCTTACATTTGAAAGATTGAGATATATTTTTAACACGATTGAGATATATTTTTAACACCCTTAAAGGTTAGGTTATTTTAATTAGTTTCCCCGCCTACTACTAAATACTACGGAGTAATAATAATCATCAAAGTTGTAACTATTATTGCTCTCAAGTGCATCCACGAGATCTTGAGCGGAGTACCTATCGACCTTCAACTTAAACCCGGGCACGGACTCGTCGTGGCCCTTGCCCGTGACGTGCAGCACAACGATCTCGTCGTAGCCCAAGTCGAGGTCGGAGGCGGCCGGAGCTTTTGGGCCCCTTTGCTCGTCCTTGGACTTCCAAGAGTGGTGTAGGCGGCCGTACATGGCGGTGAAGTTGGAGTGGTTGGTGGGCTTGGAGGGCACCCGGGTCAAGGCTCCGGCAGTCGGTTGCATCGAGCCAGGTGGCTTAGTTGGCTTGGGAGGGCTTGACGCTAGGTTGCAAGAGGTTCTCGCCATCGTCGGGCCGTGCTGCCTTCCCTCTCTCCTCATGGTTTTTGATTGGTTTGACAAATTGGATTTGTTTATTGCCTGGATTTTGATTGTGATTTGTGAGAGACCTTAACTTGATGAATGTTTATGTATATTTATAGGGAGATCATGATCGAGATACGTTTTTGCTTGGGGAACAAGGATTTTTGTTACATCTTGTTATATCTTTTATCTTTTATACTAAAATTAAATTATTCTGTAATTAAGTATCCAAGTTTGGAGTACCTTTTTTTTTTTGGTATGTTTCGATTCTATGTAAATCTAATTTATCCAATTTATTAGATGACATATTATATATATAAACTAAAATATCATAAATAATGTTGATTCTTATATTTTAAAAAAAAACAAAAAAAGTTAATTAGACCTTTTGTTTTTTCTCATGAAATTTTACAAGGAATACATTACAACTTCTTTATTGTTCACACATATAATAATTCTTTTAATAAAGTATTGATATGATTAAATAAACTTTAAAAAGGAAATAGATACTATTAGAGCAACACGTAACAATCACATATATTTTATTATAAGCTTTCCTTTTAAAAATATATATTTTTATACATAGTAACGTTTATTCTATATAAAAAGAAAATTATGTAAATATATTTATTTTCTTATAATAATAAATCTAAAATAATAACTAACTTTTATGGTTGAAAAATGATAATTTATGTAATACTATTTTTAATCAAATTTATAAATTACTTATTATTTATTTGTTAAAATATTTTAGTATATACGTAGTATAATATAGAACAACATAAAAATATATAATTGAGCATCTATTATAAAAATTATATAGTTTACTACTCCCTCCGTTCGCCAAAACTTGTCGTTTACTATTCACATACGCTTTTTTAGAATGATAAAAACTATATAAAATATTTATTTTTTTTTAAAAAAAAATTTAACAAGTTTGTATTTATTAATAATAACTACAAAATTGTTAAAAAAATTATTAAAAAAATTAGATATTTTATATAGTTTTTAGCTCCTAAAAAAGCGTGCGTAAATAGTAAAACGTCAAATTTTGCTGAATGGAGGGAGTAATATTTTAATTTTACACAATATTATCATATTTATATTTTTTTTGATCAGCCATATTTATATTTATTACTATTGTCATTAAAAAGTATAACGATGACTAATCAAATTTATTCATTTTCAATATATGATATAATAAATAATTTATCAATTGAATAATTAAAATTAAATCTTGTACGGCACATAACTATACTACAGTAGTACATTATCATCACTCGAAGTCGGGTCTGGTTGGGATCGTGGTAGTGTGCTCAGAGACGATTCCATTTTTAGGAGATTGTTCCTTGGAGTTTCTGTCTTCACTGCCCATGAGAGATGACGTCCTGATGTACCGCTGACCAGCGGTGCTGTCATGGTGGCGCTTGACTTTTGTCCGCTTCTACGTTTTCGGCCAACGATCTTCATTTAGCCTAGGTCTCTCCTTTTGTACGTGTAGTTTCAATCTTTGTTGCGTCTGTTTTGGTTTGCTTTTGGTTGTATTGTTTTTGACGGTTAGTCCGTCTGTCGATTCGTCAGCCTCTCGGGAAGTCAGGTCTGTCTGGCCCTCAAATCTTTACCTTATTAGAAAAAAAATTAAGAGGTAAAAAAAATGGTAGAAAACACATCGCACCCAATATACTAAACAACACAAGAGACATTAAAGTAATCAGGAGCATATTAGGTGATAAAATCAATGCTAATGAAAAAGAAGCACTAGCACTCAAATGGTGGGTCATTTGGTTTTATAGAAATCAGATAACCTTCCGAGATGATCATATTCTATCAAATAGGGAAATATAAAGTTTCATTAAAATACTCCATGAGAATTGGAGAAAAACATGTAAGCAAGAGAAAGACACGGAAATAGAAAATACAAAGTATAAGTCGAGCCGGGAAATAATAAAACAAAAATTAAGTGAAGAAAACCGGGATAAGGGGTCATGAAACTAAACTTCGATGGTTCATCCTCAAATACGGATGGAAGCACCAATGGGTACATAATTCGAAACTAGGAGGGGGGATCCATTACACTGGGATACAAACATATAGGTAAACAAAATCCTCTTATGGCGGAAGCACTCGCCCTGAGAGAATGAGTAATTAAAGGTAGAGAATTTCATATCAGAAAACTCGTGATAGAAGGAGATTCACAGATTATCATCAACCATCTAGCACATGAAGGAAAATGTCCATGGAAGATTGAACTGACTATGAGAGATATCAAAGCAATCCTTCAATATTTTCATAAAGTATCCTTCTCGCATATCCTCCGCATTAAAAATAGAGTGGCTGATAAGGTTGCACACCTTAGTCGCTCATTGCGGGGGCATACACTTGAAACTAATCCAGGGTGACAGGATGCTATCGGTTATGTTTTTTGCCAGCCGAAACTTTAGCTTATCAAAAAAAAAATCGACTATCCCCGCTCCCGGTCTCAACGTGCTGAACCGGTATTTGTTTGGTCCAGGCTGAACCGAGTCAATCTCGAGCCAGAAGTCCGGTCCGGTCCGAAATGACCCCTTGCTTTCTTGTCGACTTGTCGTTGATTTACGCGGAAGCCAAAACCCCCATCTGCGAAACCCTCTTCCGCCCCACCTTCAATGGCTTCCAACGCCATTCGAAATTCTCTCAGATCGATCAACCAATCAACCCTCGGAGTGCTCGGAGCTCACCGCGCCCGCCCCTTCTCCACCGCCTCCGCCACAGCCACTCCCCTTGACTCCTCCGATGCTTCTTCCTCCTCCTCATTCACTTTCTCTTCGGACAGCGCCGCCCTCGCCGATGAGAGCATACACCTCAAGGATCCGACGAAGAGTTTCACCAAGTCGTCTTCCGTGACGATGCCGATGTCCTTCATGACGGGTTCGATCGTCGGGAGGAGGTTCTACAATCAGGTCACTACGAGGTTGGCCGACGACGGCAACGGCTGGACGGTCATGCTCGATTACCGCACTCTCAAGACGCCGTCGAAGAGATCTCTCAAGCTCCCAACTCCCTTCCTTGCCAAGGCCATTGCTGCCGAGTGGGACTACCAGGTTCTTGTTGCTCTCACTAGCTGATTTTGATTAACTCCAATTTCTGTTAATTGCTGGTCAAATTGGCTGTCTTTTGAGCAATTAGGGTTGATTTAGTACTCATTCAGGGTTAAATCATAGTCTCTGTGGCTGTTGTAAGATCCTTGTTGACTTGTGCAAACTGATTCCTTCGATCTGCCGTACTTATATGCACTGTTCTCACATTTTAACCATCAGCATTGCTGTTGTTAAATTTAATCTAGTTTTCAACTTCTTGATTGACTTCTTCATTAAAAATAATCTTCATCCTCTCTGGCGGTGTTGATTTAAGATAATTTTGCTGCAACTTCTTTGATAAAAATGGATACTGTGGGAATCTGTGTTTACATCTAGCTAGTTCTTTCTTGCATTTGGTTTGGGAAACAAGAGCATTTAAACCTTGGGATTTTTGTATGCTAGTTTGTCCTTACATTCTAGTGTGTTGTAACTTGTAATGAGTTGATGTTTATTTGTAGCAAACAGATGGCATCAGACCTTTTACAATGCCACTGATGAAGCTTGCTTGCACTGCCTTGGAACGAGTTCCACTTACCCGTCCTAAGATCATCGATAATTTGATGAGCAAGTTTAATCAAGATTTGGTATTCTGTCGTGCTCCTGAGGACAATGATCTTACTAGTGGAGTATATGGTATGAGCCACCTCCATTTATACTGATGAGCTAGCTTCATTAATAGTAGTTCATTGATGTCTTCATCTGTTCTTTGTGTCTTTCGTCACCAAGTTCTATGTTCTTGTAAATGGTTAATGATCTTGTTTCTTATTTTTCCGCTCAACAAATTCTCTTTTATGGTTGGAATGATTATTTTGAGCTTAAGCTTGTCCTGTATAAGCTGAAAAAAAGGGGAGAAATGTTACAACTTGTTAGCTCTTAAACCTCATGGGAGAACCCTAACTGATGTTTTAAATTTCATTTGCAGAACGCCAGGTGGAGAAGATTGATCCTCTGCTTCACTGGGTAAAGTCAGAGTTTGGATTTACACCTGTTTTGTACTCCTGTTTCTTCGGAGGCAAGCAGGAGGAGGGTCTTGTGAAGGCTATCGAAGGTCTTTTGAAAGGAACAGATGACTGTGAGCTTGCAGCCATTGACGCTTTGACTTCAGCCTCACATTCTTTGATTATATCTATTGCCTTGTTCCGTGGTAGACTTCAAATTGAGGAGGCCATAGAGTTGATCAGGCTTGAAGAAGATGTCCAGGTTTGTTGAGACAATAAAACCTTATAATTGTTGTTGCTTCTCTGAAAACCAATTCTTAATATAGAAATATAGAGATTTTCTAGAGAGGTTGCTTTGATGGGAGCTACTTGAAAATAAAATTAACTTCTGGAAGTTTAGGTAGCCATTCTCAAGTGGCTTTTTGGTTATTTCTTATCAGAACCATGTAGATTATAAAAACTTTAATCGCTGTCCATATAAGTCATTAGTCACCTTTTCGAATTATTGAGCTAGTAACCTGGACTATGCAGATTGACAAGTGGGGGCTCGTTGAGGGCGGCCATGATGTTGATATTGCTGACCTGAGGGTTCAAATCTCGTCTGCAGTCGTGTTCCTGGGGCTCTCAAGGAGGACCCTGTGACATGTTCAACGTTTACCGTTTTTCGCCCAACATTTTATCCCTTGAACTTTTATGCACTTGGGTTATTGTATTTGCTCCCCTTGCAGTGAGCTGCCATTAGTAATACCAGTTCATCAGCTTGCTAACTAGCCTTGTGATAAATTCACATTACCTGCTATCCAATGTTTCTGTTTTGTCGAAATAAATAGCAGAGTTTCTTTTTACCATGTATGTCAGTTAAAGCTTCCATATTGAAATCATTTTGTTTATTCTGTCTATTAGCGTCAACTGATTCTGCAAAAATGGTTTGCCGTTTACATGTATAACTTGGCAAAAAAAAAAAAAAAACTAATCAACTAAACTACTCCAATTCACAGATACTGTATTTTAAAAGAATTGGTTAATTCGACCAAATTTACTGGTTTGGGAAAATGCCAAGAATCACAAGGATCCATTCCGTCTAGGGCTGCGAACAGCGGTTTGGTTTCAATGGAACTGTGGCATACAAGGGTGCAAACATCAATTAGGCAGAGATCGATTCAAAGATGTGAATCAGATGGATGCAAAGATGCGAGAAAACCAAATTAGGAGACGAAACCAAGCACAAATTCCATTAGCAACACAATCGCTAGAACGGATGAGCTGCGTGTGCCCGTCAAGCAGTGTTTATTCTTCAATATTTACTCAGCAAATAGGTAGAAACTAGAAAGTGATAAGACTAACACAGATATTAATGGTGGAAATACAATGCTAAGAGAACTGGGTTCTCTTTGTTCAAATTCGGGTTCAAGTTCACACAACAGTGGGCTTGATTATGCGCCTGTGAGCTGGAGGTGCTTGATGCTCTGGATTTGCTTTCCAGGGTTTAGTCCTTTAGGGCAGGCACGAGCGCAGTTCAATATCGTGTGGCACCTGTAGAGTTTGAATTCGTCATTTATAGCCTCCAATCGCTCTTTGGTGTACTCATCACGGCTGTCAGCTATCCATCTGCATAAGCAATCAGGAAAGTCAGCACCTTCTAGTTCACAGCAGTTCTCCAAGATTACAACATAGCAGTTCAACTAGTTATTAATGATATTTTTTAAATTGGCTAAGTTGTTTATCCCAATAATCACCTCAACTTTAATTGCTACTTGTTTATCCCAATAATCATTAATCTCCAGAGATATTAATGGTATCTTTAAAATTGGCTAAGTCTGTGGGATTGTTCTATTCGACACAGCAAGTTTTTTGTACAGCACAACCAACAATATAAGACTGATTCAGGAAAAAAACACTTGTAAGACAGCAAAAGGATGACATGAACAGCTAACATTCAAAAAGACTACCTCACACAATTGTATTGGAAAAACGAGTTTATTCAAAATAGGTTAACAGACTACGAAAGACTTCACCATAGATATTAAATTCTTGTTACAAAGAGTAAATCAATTTCGTATCTTAACTAGCTTCAAAGAAGCAAATTCCTGAAGATGCTTTGACAATCTCTTACTGATGATTCCAACAAGTGGTTATTCATACAATTCAAGCAATTCTACAGTGACAAACTGGGTTTCTAAAAGATGAGTGAAAACATTTAGCTTCTAGATTATATCAAGGAAAAACAGGCCTTTTCCCCTCTAGCGCGAAGTCCTCAGCAAAATTCACTCACCACTACAGACTTATGATCTACTACTGCACAATTTGAACCCACTTTTTTCTTCCTTCTCCATTAACACTCCATGAACTATTGCTGAACATTAGAAAGACTTTATAAGCTCATACTCCAACCTATTGAGAGGACTATGACGATAATTCTGTGCTTCAATTGCAATGAAAGAACTGTATCCTCCCACCCACTGCACATCCTTATCCACCCACTCTCCCCAAAAATAAGGACTTTAACCTCCTCCATTCCAAGACTTGTTACTTTCTTGCTTTTCTAAACTTCTATTTGTATCAGGCAGCAAAAACAAAAACAATATCTCTAACATCACTCTCACAATGTCTAACTCAATCCACAAAAGCCTCATCACAATCACCATTTTTTTTTACTGAACTTCTCTCAGTATCAGCCTATCAGGCACTAGCCAGACAGCAAGAAAACTGTCATTTGCACAATGTAAACCCAAAGATGAAAATCTACCTTAATATATTTTCAAATTCAAACGAAAGTCAACCATTATCTATCCTCTTTTTCGCATCATTAGCAACAACAAAAAAAGGCTAAAATCTGGCACATAACTCATATCTGTTGTACAGTCTCTACCCCAAAGACAATCAACGAAATCTATTTGAAACTCACACAACCTTTACCAATCAATGAACTGCACAAAAAACACCCGAAAAAAAAAAGAAGACAAAACTGAATCCAGATATCCATAGAACAACTAGCAATTTCACTCACCTGTGAGCATGGAGCAAGGCAGCGGGGCCGAGGTACTCCTCGGGATTCCACCAGTAGCTAGGGCAAGAAGTGCTACAACAAGCACAGAGAATACACTCATACATCCCATCCAGCTTCTTCCTGTCCTCCTTACTCTGCAAAATCTCCTTCCCAGGGTTGGGATTGGTGCTCTTCCTCTTCAGCCACGGCTCAATACTCTTATACTGGTTGTAGAAGTTGGTCATATCCACCACCAAATCCTTGATCACGAACATATGCGGAAGAGGCGTGATAGTCGTAGCCTCAACGTCGGCGCTCTGAATCTTCGTAAGGCAGGCGAGGCCGTTGCATCCGTCGATGTTCATCGCGCAGGAGCCGCAGATCCCCTCCCGGCACGACCGCCGGAAGGTGAGGGTGGGATCGATCTCGTTCTTGATCTTGATGAGAGCGTCGAGGACCATGGGGCCGCACTCCTTCAGGTTGATCTCGTAGTTCTGGAGTTTCGGCTTCGAAGGCTCGTCGGGGTTCCAGCGGTAGATCGAGAAGGTTTTCATCTTCGATTGGTCGGCCTGAGCCACCGCGGCGTACGGACGGAGCGATCGGATCATCTGGGTGGGGAGGCGGGAGAGCGCGCGCCGGTAGAGGCTGGTCGCCATTGATGGGGATGAGGAGGAGCTCGGAGGAGAGAGGGGGGAATGGGGGAAAAGGTATATATATGGGAGGAGGGAGAGATGTTTGTGGAGGTGATCAGAGCCGTTCATCTTTGGGACGTTGAGAGATGACGTGGCGGGGTGAGGAGAGGTATCGTGGTAGGCTCGTGGATCAGTTCGTTGGAGTGATCTGGGCCGTCAATGCTTCATCAACCCCTAGCTTGATTTTTTTAAAAGGGAATTTTGACGTATCTTCTCTATAACGGGGTCGCTATATGCATCCATAGCAGGTGCTAATGTGCTATATACACTCCTTATGACGGATCTATGATTTGTCTGTTATAATTTTTTTGAAAAATATATGGACGGATTTAGGATTCGTCCGTTATAAAAAAAATAAAAAAAATTACATAGGATGGATCTAGGATCCGTCTTATGTAAAGTTAAAAAAAAAAAGAGATAGAAAAAGGGCGGATGGGAGATCCGCCCTTGTTCTCTTTTTTTTTAAAAAATGTTAAAAGTTGTATGTGCAACTTTCTTTTTTCTTTTCTTTTTATAAAAAAAATACAAGGGCGGATTATAGATCCGCCCTTTGTAATTTTTCAACTTCTTTTATAACAGACGGATCCTAAATCCGTCTGTGTATTTTTTTCAAAAATTATAACGGACGGATCATAAAACCGTCCTATAGAGTGCATATAGCACCTGTCTCGGGTGTATATAGCACAATCCCTCTATAACAATGACAATTCGTTTAGGTAAACCGGTAAAGAGAACAAATGACAAATGACAAATGACAATTCCTTTAATTGGGATGGTCGTCCTATCAATATTGGTTATGGCCTTGTTGATAAGGAGTATCCTTTCAAAGCAAAGGCGTTAGCTCTGAAATATGATGTGTAAAAAATTTGTATAAATGGGAATTCAAAAAATATAGATGTAAGGGAACTCTTTGATCATTAACCACCTAAAATCAAATTCTATACCATATTTAGGGGAAATTGAACCGATTTTGTCAGATGTTAAAACAATTTTGTCCAACATGAGAGAATGTTCCTTCTCCCATGTTCCATGTGATGACAACATAATAAAGTTGTATATCTTTATCATTCTCCCAAGGGAATAGATATTTATAACGATTTTGGTCTTTATGATCTCGTCCATAAGGATGCTATCGGGTAAGGATCTTTCTCTCTCGAATTATTTCCTAGTAAAAAAAATTAGAATTCAGTGTTATCTTCTTTAGAACATTAGCAAATTGAATGTTGGTGAAACCAAATGTAGGTGTAGATGTATTTATGTCTCGAAGTAGATGAGAGATTGTTTTTTTTTTGGTAATAAACGAATAGAGAGGAGACCCCTCCAACAACGCTACGGACTACACAACAACCATCCGGGGAGTAGCCCTTCCCTCACAATCCTCATCCAAACTCGAAACAATCAAATTCGGGGGCTCTAACAGCGAGTAGAAACCCCTTGGGAAAGAATGGGCAAACCCCTTGAGTGATCTAGTTTTTTTATTAGGTAAGAATTTAACTCAATAGATCGACGAATCGACAGACAGACTAGCCGTCAATATACAACACACTGACTAACACAAGCTAAGGACTAGGTAACACGATCTTTCGACACCTTTGCCTCTCACTAGGGTGTCTGCCTCGCAATCTCACCAAAGGGTTTTATTTTTAGCATCTCACCAAAAACACGATCCTTAACTCAGAATCAAAGGAAGCAAATGTACTCAACTTTTAACTAAAAAAATCAACTTGTATTAGAAAATGGCAAACCTTACAAAATATATAGGAGAAAATTATTGCCTACTATGTTTTTACAACCGATGTGAAACATTTTTTTATAGAAAAATGAAAGAAAAATCTATGAGCATAGATCACATCACAAAAAGGACTAATCCAAATCGAAGAGAATTAGGGAGATTCAAGTCGCAATCAAAGGAAAAAGAAGAGACAAGCTAGATCGAAGACAAATGAAGAAATCTAGAGTCCTTAGCCCTTTATTATGGATCCATTGGTGTTTGCAACCTCTCCTCATCCCTCATCTCTCGGGTGCAAGGTTGGCTTACTCACTAAGCCTCTAGATCTATTCATTAAAAAATAATATTATTTCTTGTTTAACCTTTCTTATCCTTGACTTCCAAGTTAAAGGACTAGGTAACTGGAAAAAACATTGGAAAAAAGGAAAAAAAGAGAATGGAATGACTTGATATTCTTTTTTTTTTCTTTCCATTTTGAATTGAAATTCTTCATTAGGTAGATCGCCCACCAATTTTATTCATAGATCATCATGTAATTCCATGTCCAACATTTTGAAATGTAGAACTTCTTCATTTTGAAATGGAACTTCTACATTTGTGTAGATTATTCAGAGATCATCATGTAATTCCATGTCGAACCATTTTATTTTATTTTATTTTCAGACTAATCCATTTTAGGAGTTCACCAACAGTTTTATTTTATTTTATTTAGTTTTATTTATGTTATGATATGAGGAATAAAATCCTTTTCGAAAACCATAATGTCAGAAATATGGAACAATGGATAAAGAACATTACACAATATAGGTTACATTGGAAAAAAGCTCAAGAAGATGATCTAGACAACGATGAGGCTACATCTACACATCACAAACCTCAAAACAGATCGAGACACCAGAAAAAAGTTAAATGTAAGAAACTGCCTGTGAGATTTATGAAGCTAAATTTTGATGGAGCCATGGTTGCTTCGGGGAAAGCAGCGGCTTACTTTGTTATCCGTGATAGCTGTGGTAGAGTGGTATCCTACGTTGCGCAAGGACTTAGGAGCGCTTCTTCGATCCAAGCCGAGTGTCTCGGTCTTCACATCGACCTTCTTTCGACTGTGAAGATGGGCTTCTCTCGCCTCGTGGTGGAAAGAGACTGTTTGACCGTCATCAGTGCCCTTTGTGGGATCGGTACTTGCCCGTGGATTATTGAGATGGTGATCATCGATGTTCTCGGCCTCTGCAAATCGTTCGAAGCTATCGATTTCTCCCACACTCTGCGGGAAGACAACCAGGTCGCTGACAGATCGACGCACATTGGTTTGGTCTCCTCTTTCTCTGTTGAGCGGTGCCCAACTGAGATTGATGATCTCATCTGTAAGGACGCTATTGGGCAGTGGTTCGACCGAGGTTGACCACCCCAAATTTTCGACTTGTATTAAGGAAAAAAAATAGAGTTTGCCACATATACCCATTTTCTAACTATAGGAGAGCCTCTAACTTGCCTTTGAATCTCTACCACTAAATCATCAAATCCCCTTAAGACCCGTTCTTCCTCTCCTCCTAATTGTGTCATGTTCTTCTCCTATAAAATCCCCTTGCACACATCCCTCGTACACTCGCCCCCGATTTCGTAAGCTTTCTGCTGTAGCTGGTTTCACCTTCTTCATATCTCCGTTTTAGCATAACCGAGCGCCCTCCTTCCATTGTCATTATGTCACCGGTATCATCTCTTAGATCTTACGCCTTGGTTATCATCTCCGCTAGCCCATGTCACCAAGCCCATTGCTGAACTCGCTATTCCGATGATATATGTCTAACATTGGACTTAATGTGACATGATGATGTAATGCAGGAAGCAGGAAGCGCTCGGCCATTGCCCAAGTTCGGAGAATGGGATGTGAACAACCCAGCATCAGCGGAATCCTTCACGGTCATCTTCAACAAGGCCAGAGATCAGAAGAAGACCAATGGCTTAGCGGCGGGCTGTAATGGGGAGGATGCAGAAAAGAATCACAAATCTAACAAAGACCATAAACCAAGCCACCACCACCCGGTACACATCCATATCCAATCCAATCTACTGCAACAAATTCTTAAATCTCTTCTCTAAAAATTCAATCTTGATCACTGCTTTTTTTTTTCTCTCTTCTTGAAATGCAGAAAAAGATGTTCTTGTGTTTCTATGGAGCTTGAAGAGCAAAACCCAAAAGGAGTAATGGAGTTTAGTCATGGCAGGGAGGGTTTTGTGTTTTTGACAAGTCTTTTTTTTTTCCTACCATGTTCATGGTCAGTGTGCATCCTCCATACTTAAAAAAAAAAATTTAATAAAATTTCTGGTGATTTTGAAATAGAAGCAAAATCTCAAAATTTTCCAAGCAACAACCATCCATGCTTCATTTAAATCAAATCCAACTCCGACGAGGCGAAAACTTACCAGAACCTCAAAATTGACCGCAATAGGAGTTTCTGAAATATGAAGTGTGCAATGCAGAAGAGATGAATCAGTACAACAACCCAAGCCTACTACTGTCCATGAATTTACGAATCTATCGCTTTCTAATGTACAGTTTTCGGATGCCTGATTGAATACTGTGTTCTTGATTTAAGGGTAAATATAGACAATTGCTGGTACTAGATTCAGATAAGAAGCAAACTGGATAACAATATAATGTAAGAGCTGTTACATATGTGACATACCTAGCTACAGAACCAAAACCTCGGATACAAACCTGTCACTGTATTTCAACATCCCTTTCGGCTTGATGACCGTTGGATCCTCTTTCGGATTCACCATTACTTGTCTTGCGTTTAAAAGACTTGCTGCTCAGAACCCGGATGAAGCTACTTGATGACCGCGAAGGCAGCTTTCTGATGCCGTTCTTTTTAGCCAGCTTCTCCAATATCGTCTTCTTGAGGCTCTCGTATCGCCTCCTGTAGGTTGGGTATCTGGAAATAGACTTTGTGATCCCGCGCAACCTTTGAACACAAACAAAGGAAGATTAGGGATATCAAATGATGCAGCAAAAGTTGACAAGGTTTACTTGATTTTTACCTCCGGGACAAAGCTTCAAGTTCGGCTCTCTTTACTTCTGATGCAGGAGGATCGCTAGCGCGCATTTCCTTGAACCTATCAGAATTTCCATTCGACAAAATTAACTTGCAGAGATAATCTTCATCACCCTCTGAAAGGTTTTCTGCTTTAATTTGGTCCTTGATGATCAGAAGCGGATTCAAAAACATGTCGTAGACCCTTTCTTTTGGCCTGTTCGTACTGGTTATTTCGGTAATATTATCACCTACATGTATCATGAATATAGTTTAAAGCCGAAGAGGGAAGGGGAAGGGGAAGGGAAGAAAAAAGCTCATAGATGTAAACATTAGTGAGAGGAAGCTTAGACAGAAGCTATTAAGACGTACTGAACAATATGCCTGAAGAATTGGCTTTTGCAGAGCGTAAAAGTGCCCGTAAGATGCAATAGGCTGGTAAACCGATGTCTATGACACCGTTTCCGCCTTGGCTGGATGTAGCATCCTCGACATCTTTTAACGTAATCAGTCCATCAGATACCAGGCTTGCTCCGACGCACTGGAACTCCTTAAAGAAGGTATCCAATAGCTGTATGTATGAACTTGGATTAGCAAATACAAGAGACATCTTATAACCAACAAATCAGATGTGCATACAGATTTGTCAGAACTCATGGATCTAGTGAAAAAAAGACAGAATTATGGGAGTGCTCAAAAGCCTACAGGTAAGCTCCAATTGCTCGGTTTCTAAAAGGATTTGCTCTAATCCAACAAACTGCTCTAAGGGTGTCCTAAAATAACCATTTAGGCTCAAGATTAGTTGGATATGCAAACAAAAACTCCTCTACAGATTTGAGAACGCGAGGATATTAATCTCTTTCAAAATCAATCAAAATCTTTTTCAATCTCAATCTTGATATTTAACATAGAATTACAAAATGTCTCAAGCATCATCCATTCATCCAAAAAAAGCTTTATGGGAAGCATACCTCCAGAGGGTTTAACTCAATAGTGTTGGATGAAGTAGTTTGGACAGACAGATTCGAGTCTGCATTTCCCCTCAAAGAAGGTTCTTGTGATTCATCCAGCTTCCCATACTTTGGCCTGTTAGAAAGAACAAATTCAGATTACTTCCATTCTGTTTACAAAATCACCACTTACTATAGGCATGCCCGGTAAATAAACCTGGGAAAACATGATCCTTTGCGCACGTCGATGTCGAGAATGTCATTGCTGTACTCATCATAAATAGCCAAGGAAGCGAGGATGTAACAGAGCCCCATCCACAGGGATGACTCCTGCAATCAGTATACACCAAGTTTTCTTTAATCATTTTTTTTCTAGCAAAAAGGTAATAGGCTCTGTAATAGTGAGTATACTAACTTTTAAGTGGAACATTGAGTAAATCAATATAATCCATTTCAATATCTCAGCAGCACTTTAACAGCTTTTGAGGAACAATCACAAAATGCAAAATAGAGTTTTAAACAGATTGGCAATCCTGCAAATTACAACCTTCCACTGTAGTCTTGTGGATAAGGTAAATTACAAGATATGCAATGACAGAGCTAAGGGTTTGAATATACGAGCACTTGGTCACAAGATGCTTGTCTTTCACCAATTGTATTATTACATGAAAAAGATATCAACCAATTTCCAATGTATGATACAACCGAGGGCGGTTGAGTATGTTTTTTTTATGTGGGAGGAAATCTAATGTTAGAAAACATTTTCTAGAGGAGGCCAAGAACAGCACAGCAATGTAAGAACACAAGCATCTCACAAGATGGGCAAGGGAATCTTCCTATTAGATTGCAGAAAACTGACCGTATAAGCAACCGCTGCTGCATAGGCACCCAAGAAGAAACTTGAAACAAATGAACCCAATACAGCCCCAACTACAGCTAAGGGCCATAGAAGTATTGCAAGGCCTGCAAAAGGTACACAAATTGTCTCCAAGAAAGGTCCTTCACGGCCAATAAGGTCATGAAGCAAACGTTTCCATCCCTTCAAAAGCATGTAAGGGCCTTTGAATAATGCAACAACCGAAATTACAGGCACGTCAACCAAAACACCAAGAACAGCAGCTATAAATGCAGCGGGTAGACTGAGCACTCTGCAAAATACTTGAGGTCATTAACTCAAGTACACAAGGACTACTAAAATCCACATCAAAAGATATAGTAATATGCCATAGATTTAAAGTTTCCCCTACTAAATACCGTGATTTTGTAACAAAAACTATGTACCTGATTTCATAACGTTTTTCACCGGTTGACCATTTCTGTTGAAGATCACCCATAAACGAGAAGTATGAGTGGTAGCAGACATCTGTAAAATCTCTAACAACAGTCATGCATCCCTTAATACTGCTCCAAGTTCCATCCTTCAAGTACAGTGACACCATTTCTAAGCGATATGAACAATGTGGACATAAGGAGCATAGATTCCCCTATCTCAATCTCTCCCTCTAAAAGATACACTCCAAAGATAAAGAGGAAATGATAATAATAAAAAAAAAAAAGAAATTTACTACGTACATAGATGATATGGAAGAATGCATTGCTCTTCCCTCCTCCAACAGCATCAAAAGTGGCAAAGAGTGGAGAAAGAAAGCCATAGAGTACACCTCCTAATATGCTTGCAGCGATACCGACCACTGGCCAGATTACGAGGGCAATCAATATGCAGAGACAGACAACAAACTTCAAGATTGGACCTAATGCCTTTGCGCTGCCATTGGAGAAACCGAGAAGTTAAGAAACAATAAAGAACCACTCAATCATGCAATACAATAGGTTATTCGCTGGAAAAATACCTCAATATATAGTAATATGTCCAGTAAAGATGCACTGGCCAAAGACCCAAGATGACTGCTGTGTTCCCAAGGGCCATAATTATAAATATCAACGGACAAAATATGATACCTGCAATGGAAGTTTTAAAATTACATGAGATTCCATTCGTCAAACTGCATATGAATGAATCAGTTGTTCCTACTAATGGGCCATCAAGACAAATCTTTAACCTTCTTTTCCACCCGCTCAAAGATTTTTACAGGTTCACAAATGGAATGCAAATTTAGGGCATTAGGATAACAATTAATGCAGGACTCCTGAAATGTAGAACCCAATTTATTTAGGATTGTGGAAACACAAATGCAATGCAATTAGAGCCTTTTATGCCCATTTTGATGTTTCTCATACTTGGGTCTGATTTGGAAATATGAAACATCTCAAACTCAGAACAAGTAAATTGGTAAATCAAACTAAATCATCAATCAATTCTATAATAAATAGGGCAAAAAGAGATATTCACAAATAAAATGGGCACCTGTAGTACACCGATAACCTCACAAATCAACAAAGCCACTAACCTTTGATGGTACCCAGAAGAAGAAGACCGATAAAGAAAGGCAAGAACCGCAAGAATTGCCACAAAGAATACCAAAACCCTCCAGCAACCTCCATCTCTCTCTCCACAACCACCACTAACAACAACAGATCAGAGATCCCCCACCCAGTTCCACTACACACCAATCTCAGTAAGCAATCCAATTTCCCCAAATCCAACTTCAAACCCACAAGAGAACAACCCGTTTTTGTTTTTTTAGTGCAAAATCTCTGTCACCCAGATGACCAGATTCGACCATCTCACTGTTCAAACAGTTTTTGTTTTTCAAGAAATTTAAAAGAGGGTATTTGCAATTGGAGTCCCGCTAGCAGGAATTATAAAATTCGGATGGGAAGAGGAAAACTGCTTGCAACCGTTCAACAAGCCTCGAAAAGATTTCTTTTTTCTTTTTTTTTTTGTTGGGGGGGGGGAGACTGGGAGAGGTTGGTGATTTGTTATGGAGAGAATCAAATGGGTGAATACGCAAAGAATAATACAGTTAATACTACGTATTGTTGTGAATAATGTGATAATAGTTGCAACTTTTTTGGGGTCCGAAAACAAAGCAATGACAGGAAGACACTAGTGGAAGTGGATACCTGCCAAGTTGTCTCTTGGCACTTCACCGGTTTCTTTAATCAGTACAGTACTGCTTTAATTATCCCTCCATTTTATTTATTTATTTTATTTACTCCCTAATTTGGATTGTTTAACTTTTTAACACGCGTTTTAATGTGTTAAAAATTCTCCCTAATTTGGATTGTTTAACTTTTTAACACGCGTTTTAATGTGTAAAAAATTCTACGTAGTACTCCGTATAAAACATACGGAGTATTTTGTAAGTTTTTAAAAAATAATTTCACAATTATTTTTAAGTAATAAGTTTGAAATTATTTTTAAAATTTTGAAAGAAAAATTGTATTGAGAATCTCACCTTTTAATGCAACTTCATATTTGTCTCTGATTACAAATTCAAATATGTGCGCATTTTAGAGGCGTAAGCATGTGATTCGTGATACGTAAATCTATATTGAGCGCTATTATTATATTATGTGTAATTATGTATTTAGTTTATGTTAATCTTCCATATTTATCTTTTAGGTAATTCAGAAAGTATATATTGTAAACACTCTCTTTGCGTTCAATAAGAAAACACACGACAATTGCCTTCTACATGGTATCGAAGTAGCAAACTAGTTTTCCACAAAACACCATTTTTTTTTCTTCTTGATCAATCGATCATCCAATCATGTGCAGCCATGCCAGCAGCAATAGTGATGATGAAAACCCTACGACAATTGCATCGAGAAAACCATTGACGTTGGATCCTATGTCCTACTATTATCTTCATCCCTCAGATAATCCAAGTATGAACATCACACCAGTAATCCTAAATGGCAACAACTTTCAAGAATGGGAGAAAGGCGTGCACAACTCTTTTCGCACGAAGCGCAAACTCAAATTTCTTGATGGTTCTCTCAAGAGACCAGACAAGGAATCCGATGAAATTGAAGATTGGTGGAGTGTTAACTCCATGTTAGTCGGATGGATCTTTCAGTCGATAGATCCATCTCTAAGTTCCTCTATTTTGTACAATGACATTGTGAAGGACTTGTGGAATTCCCTTCGTCAATGATTCTCTGTCGGGAATGCTCCTTGAATCCATAAATTGTGCACATGGATTGCGCGATCTGAGTTGAATGGCTAGTCTATCAATGCTTATTTTGCTCATCTTCAACACCTTTGGGACGAATTGAACACTTATGTTTCACCACTCTCTTGTGAGTGTGAACTCTCGTGTGGGTGTGACGGCTACACATGTGCTTTGAAGGCCAAGATGGAAAGTTATAGAGAAGACAAGATGAGGAGTTTGTTCATTAGTTTCTCATAGATCTGGATGCCACCATCTATGGAACGATAAGATCCACTATCTTTGTCATGGAGATTATTCCCAGTATCAATCGAGTGTACTCGTTAGTTGTCCAAAAAGAATAATCCAAATCTTCCAATTTGGATAAGCAGGCTCGGGCAGAATGCAATTGCTTTCGAAACTGCGCATCAACCTTATGGGGGTGGCCTGAACCCTAGCAAATTTGACGCCAACCGATCAAATGATCAATCCAAGCTTACTTGTTCTCACTGTCAAAAGCAAGGCCAGGAGATAATCAGATAAGTAGTTGTTTTAAATTAATCATTTATCCTGAGTGGTGGGCAGACCATTCTCAAAACAATCCTACCGTATCTCAATCTCGCTCTCGTAGTCGAAGTCAATGGCGGCCCTAGGGTGGGGCGGGCGTAAGCGTCCGCCCCACCCTTCGACCCACGGGTTACCTTTGTAAACAAAAATAAAAAATAAAAAATAAAAAAGATATTGATTTGTTTATAATTAAAATGTTGAAATTTGAATTGATTTGGAGAAATTTTGTTATGTTTTAAGGTTTGAGATTTGTAGTGTGAAAATTAGGAACCCACTTTTCTAATTAAACCGTGTTCATTTTAAGTTTGTTTACGTACGATTTAGTCTAAAACCGGGTTGAGAACGGTTTCAAAGAAAATTGTGCTCCCAATAGTTAAATTTGGTTCTAGGAAACTACTTTTCTAATAAACTCGTATTCATTTAAATTTTTTTAAGCACACTTTTATCGTAAACAAGGTTAAATATATTTTTAAAAAAACAAACGAGAACGGTTTTAAGAAAAGCGTGTTACTTTTAGTTTAATTTGGTTTTGGGAACACACTTTGCAAATTAAACCGTGTTCATTTTAATTTTTTTAAGCATGCTTTTCTCGTAAACCGGGTTAAATATTTTTTTTAAAAATAAACGAGAACGGTTTTAAAGAAAAACGACAGCTTTTAGTTCAATTTGGTTTTGGGAACACACTTTGCAAATTGAGCCGTGTTCATTTTAGTTTTTTAAGCATGCTTTTCTCGTAAATGGGTTAAATATTTTTAAAAAAAAATAAATGAGAACGGTTTTAAAGAAAAGTGTGTTGCTTTTAATTAAATTTGGTTTTGAGAACACACTTTGCAAATTAAACAATGTTCATTTTATTTTTTTAAGCACGCTTTTCTCGTAAATCGGGTTAAATATTTAATAAAAATAAATGAGAACGATTTTAAAGAAAAGCGTGTTGCTTTTAGTTAAATTTGGTTTTAGGAACACACTTTTAATACAAAACCGTGCTTAAAAAAAGTACGCTTGTAAAAAACCGTACCCAACTTACCGTGCTCCACCCCCATATATTGTACTAGTGATTGAATGTTATTTTATTAATGAATTGACGATGCAACACTTTCATAGAGGCTACAACACTGGTTGCAGACCCGATTGAGGCTACAACTTACCGTGGTTCCCCGGTCCGATCCTATATCGCCTCGAACCCTTACCCTGCGATTTTTTATGATACGCCACAACTTAAGGAGTCTGTAGACCCGATTGAGAGTGTTATAGAGGCTACAACACTGGCTGCATTTGATGCCCCGGCCGAGCCAGCTGAGCAGGAACAACCACCTCCTTGACGCACCACTTGGGTTGGTAAGCCCAATGTCCGTCTTTGAGATTTTATATGTCATTCTGTAGGTACCATTACTCCCCTTGACCCTTCATCAGTACCTGCTTCCTCACCATCCTCAAGTACCCCTGATCCTATTGCAAATTATGTAAGCTGTACTAGCTAGGTTTAATGTTAATCATTCTAGGTACGTTTGTAGCTGCTATTTCCATTGATCGTGAACCAAGGTCTTTCTCTGAGGTGGTCAAGCATGAGCACTGGCATATTCTCATGCATTCAGAACTCGATGCTCTTAGTCGAAATGGGCACATGGGTATTAAAACCACTTCCTCCAAATAAAAAGCACATTGGTTGCAAATGGGTCTTTTGAATCAAATACAAATCTGACGGATCGATCAAAAGGTACAAAGCTCGCTTAATTGTCTTTTTTGGTGTATCTCCTATCTCTTGGAAGACTAAGAAGCAGCATATAGTTTCGAGATCGTCCGTTAAAGCTGAGTATAGGGCCAAGGCAACATCTTGTTGCGAGCTTCTCTGGCTCAAACCCCTCATTCGCTCTCTTGGAATGTTTCACACTTCTCATGTGCACCTATTTTGCGATAGCCAGTTTTCCCTTCATCTTGCAGCCAACCTTGTCTTCCATAAATGGGCTAAGCACATTGAGATTGATTGTGTAATACTCCCATCCTATATCGGATATAATAAGGATGTTGGGAGTGATTTATAAGTTATTCAAGCCCTACCCATGTCACAAGAGCTTTTTTTTTTTTAGGTTCCAAGTGAAGACAATAGACCTAAAAGAGTGAGAGGGCTAGGTGCATGGGTTGATGCTTATTAAGACATCGAGTCTTATAGATGGTATCAGAGCCAAGTGTAGGCCTGGAGGTATTCTGACAATATGATTGGGTACGCTCCACCTAGGGGGCAATTTCTTGGGCCTGACGGGGTCATTAATGCTTTAAGTGCGGGAGATTGTAACACCCTCGTCCCACATTGAATATAATAAGGATATTGGCAGTAATTTATAAGTTATTCAAGCCCTACTCATATCACAAGAGATCTTCCTTTTCAGGCTTCAAGTGATGACAATGGACCAAATAATGCTAGATGGTATGGGTTGGTGCCTATTAACACCTTGGTTCTTATACATGTTTGAACCAATGAGCAACTCACGGATATTATAACAAAATCATTGGGTCGACAACACTTTACTTATCTCCTTCGCAAGTTTGGTATTTGTGATTTGCATGCTCCAACTTGAGGGGGAGTATTGAGCATTATTATTATATTATGTGTAACTGTGCATTTAGTTTATCTTATCTTTCATATTTATCTTTTAGGAAGTTCGGGTTTCCATTCAGAAAGTATATATCGTAAACACTCTCTTTGGTTTCAATAAGAAAACACACGGCAATTGCCTTCTATAACCTATTAATTTTGAAATGTATACATATGGCTCTTAAGAAAGTTTCAAATGAAAAGTAGACTAGACACTTGTGACTCAAGAGTCATTACTCTACACTTCAAAAGTCATAAACATGCATCTATAAAGGCGCATGTATTTTTTAAAACATAAAGCTAAAAAATAAATTTGTGTAGCCAATAATAAAAAAAATGGAGAGGTTATGATAACATACCTCTTAACACCCCTGAGGACATAAAACTCATTATGACAACACTAGGTGAAAAATTGCCAGCGAGAGCAAAGGAAGCATTAGTGACAAAATGGTAGGGAATTTCGTACTACAGAAACAAGGTTCTACCAAAATAACAACATCCCCTCTGAAAGGGAGGTAAACCAATTCATTTCATCTCAAATGGATAGTAGGATGAAGGCAAGCAAATTTAAGGAGGACGAAATTGAATGCAACCTTCCAAAAATACCTCGCCCAAACATGAAAAAAAAAAAGAGAAGCTAAGTGGAGAAAACTATGTCATGGTTGGTTTTAATTTGGAGGGACATCATTTGGGATTGGGAGGACAACCCCACCTCCATAGAAAACTTGAATCTTCGGAATCAATTGCCATTACGAGTTGAGACTCTAGTACTTAGAGAAGGGGTTATCACTTATCAAAGCTAGAGAACTTAACATTCGGGATTTACAAGTCGAAGGAGACTCACAAATCGTAATCAACCATCTAACAAAGAGAGGAAAATACTCATGTGAGATTGAGTTAATTATGGGTGACTTTAAATCATTACTCACATTTTGTGAAAAAAATTGAATTTTCACATGTGCCCCATTCAGATAATAGAGTGGTAGATAAGACCGCACATCTTTGTCATTCTACTGAAAGACATATGCTCCGCACTAAGCAGTTGTTTGGCAGTAGATTTTTGGGGGTTTCGAGGGGTTAAAAAACCCAAAGCTACACATATTTGATAGTGTCTTCCACCCCGCCTTCCTGAGTTGTAGTTGGAGTTTTTTTGCCATGATTTCGGAAGCTCCCCCTCCCCCCAAGATTCAGGAGATTCGGAAGGGGCTTGGACTTTTTCTTGCCCATATCTGCCCTCGTCGAAGAGAGATAGAATCTTTGTGTGCTACTGTTTAGGGTTGTTATATGAGCAAAGTAGCTCGAGCTCAGTTCGGGCTCGACTCAATAAAAGCATGACGTACTCAAGCTCCTTCATTTTCTAAACAAACTGAGTATGAGCACATTTTTAAGCTCGGTTCAAAACTCGGCTCGCTCGGTTTAAGCTCAAATTTTGTAAAATTTCTATAATTTCCTTTAATTTACTATGTTTTGAGCAAATAGGGGTGCTTAATGTTCGAAAAAAGCTCGACTCGAGATCGTTCATTTCCTAAGCGAGCCGAGTATGAGCACATTTTTAACCTCGAGTCCAAATTTAGGCTCGGCTCGAGCTCAACTCGTGTCTAAACAAGTTGAATATGAACAATCAATACTCGACTCATTCAACTTTAATAATAGCCCTACTGGTGCTTGTCCTCGAAACAACACGGTTGCCTCCTTGGCAAGCGAGGAAGTCAATTCCTCCTCGGCCATCGCCGTTGACATCGTTCATCCCCTCTTTCACACAAAATGTGTATCCTCTTCCTTCCTTCCTTCCTTCCTTCTATAGATCGATTCGGAGCAAATCGACTCGTCAAGAGCAAGGCCAAATTGAGGTCACCTCATAGGAACCGGGGATCGAAATCAAAGGATCAAAATCGAAATAAAAATGCTAGGAGATTTCTATGAAAATGTCAGCTTTTGAATCAACATTCGAACATCGGACAACGATTTACAATGTTCCGATTTCTTCCTCTTTTTGCCATGTCTTCGTCTCCCTCCCTCTCTCTCTCTCCTCCGTGTCTTTGTTCTTCCTCTCTCTCCCTCGTTTGATTTTTTGCTCTGCATTCAAACTTGAAAGAACAGACCGATGGCGACGTGCGGGAAGAGCAGCGGCTTCGGAGGAGGCACTGTGCATTTTCAGGTGCTTTCGAGTGGCAACTGTGTGAGAAGGGCACCCGAGTGAGTGGGGTAGGGTAGTAGTGGAGAGGGTAAAAAGATGGAGGGTATTTTAGACATTTCTCCCAAAATACATTTTTCAAATCTTATAACCACCAAACACCATTTAGATTTTTTATTAAAAAAATCTACATCTTCGGCATCTCCAGAATCTTAAAAAAAAAACTCCAACTCCAAAAAAACTCCAGCTCCCAAACCCCCCCCCCCCCCGGTTGCCAAACACGCGCTAATACTGGTCTCCATGACCTCATCCGACCGTATGCTTGGCTAAATCTATGATCAATCAAATTTTTTTCTTCTAAAAAAATATAAAAAAATAATACTCATATATCATACCTCTTAATTGAGACAAAACGTGAAGACGAGGGCAGGGGCGGAGCTAGGGAGGGGCCTAGGGGGTCACGTACCCCCTCTCATTTGACGAAATACCTAGGTGTATTTTCTTCGTCGATAGCTTTGTTTTGATATACAATACACTCTAATCCGACATCTGAGTAAAAAGTTATAAATGTTTAAAAATTAAAGGTATATTAATCACTTCAATTTTATTTCAATAGACTTTAACGCTTTTATATTTTACTACTTAAATTAACATTCACATACTATAATTCATCTCAAGAGCTTTGAAATGGGAGATTATACTAATCATTTCGACAATTAGATAATAAGTTACACAAGTTTAAAATTTTTACACCTCGTTATACATTATTTTATGTTAAGAGTGCAATAAGTTACATATTGACTAGGGTTGCTATTTGAGTCGAACAAGTTTGGTATTGCTTGATTATATTTAGCTCGTTTAGAAACGAGCCGAGCTCGAGTGAACTTGTTTAGTAAATGAACGAGTTTGAACTGAGTTTTTTTTTCAAGTATTATGCTACCTTACTTGCTAATGATACAGTAACTTAAATGATATTTTATAAATTTCATAAAATTTGAGTTTAACTCGACCTTTAGTCGATCTTTAAATCAAGCTTGAAAATATGCTCATGTTTAACTCATTTAGTAAACGAAGCTCGAGCCTAATTTTTATTGAGCAGAACCCGAGTCAACCTCGAGCTACTCGACTCATATAACATCCCTAATATTAACTTAATGTTTATTATATTGCGTTTTATATCTTTATTTAGTTAAAAAAAATCTAGATATTTCATTTATTTATTTTTAAACAGAAAAAAATGATAGCGTTTTATTATAAACCAATGATATTTTATATTAAAATAACATCATTTATTATCGTATTATATAAAAAAATTATGCCGATTTAATCTAAAAACGTTCTTTTGCGCAAAGTATAAAACTCACTGATATTATAGTTATGTTTTAGTTATCATAATCACATCTATATTCTATATATAATATATGAAGTTAGCTTCTTGCCAATAAATGCTAGAGTAATTAGCTTCAAAACCTTTTTTTGTGTGAAATATCAAACATTCTATTCCATAAATCCTCCATAATTAGAAAAAATATTTAGATTCACAACAATAAAAATATATCTATTTAGATTAATCATATACCCTCTAATAAGAAGTCAATTAAAAGCTTCAACCATTAGTACAAGTCGAAAAAGTTTTTAAATTTTTTTTTTATAAATAATAATAAGTCTAAGAGGAGAAATTAGAAACGTTATTTTTTTATATAATGATAAGTTTAGAATTTACCCTTATAAAAATAAATAATAATATAAATAAATGAATGCATAAATCTATATAACTTATAAAAGAGGATTTTGTTTTGCCCAATAAATTAAATACATTAACGAATATCCTTAACAATTAGGAAAACCTTTAGATTTAAAATAATAACAATACATCTATTTAGATTAACCATTTTAAAATTAATATTGTAAATCATAATAATCATAGTTTTTTTTATTAGAAATCATAATAATCATATAAATTGGCATAAACATCATTGTTTTTTAATTAAAAAATCAATATATTAAATTGTAAAAATGAACTTATAAAAGAGACTTTTTTGCCCAATTAATTCATTCACTAAATGCTTTCTCAACAATTAGAAAAATCCTTTTTAGATTAACAATCATTTATTTAAGTTAACCATTTTAAAATTAATAGTATTAGAAATCATAATATATCATATAAATTTGAATAAACATCTTCTTTCTTTATTACAATGACAATATCTTAAATTTCAAAATCAATAGAAGCAAGGAAAAAGTTAATTGTATAATATTTGTGGTGTCAAATATAAATATTAGTATGAAGCACGAAAAACTATACATTTAATAACAATTTAACGGTTAAAGTTCATTATAAATAATCTTAATATATTTATATAAAAACATTTTTCGTGGTGATAAATCATTAATAATTATAAGTTAAAAATATTATTATATATTATAAAAAATAATTATATAATTCAAAACATTGTTTTATATATAATTTATATATAAAAAAAATTAGACCCGGGCCAAAACACTAGTTTACTAATAAGATTGGACATTGAATTAATCGTCGCCTCGGTCTTAAAGTCGTTAAATACGCCATTACCTACAGAGTGCGTCTTTCTTTGGATCAATTGACATAATAGCTTGGTTGGATTATCCCAAAATTAGCAGCAATTCAAGTTTTTAGATGTTTACAAATAAAATTGGACATTGGATTGTCACCTCGATCTTAAAATCGTTACAAAATACGTCATTACCTAACTTATGCATCTTTCTTTGGATCAATCGATATAACTTGGTTGGATTGACCCAAAATTAGCAGCAGTTTAAGTTTTTAGAATTTTTCTATTAACTGTTTTTCCAACTTAAGATAGTTTTTTTTTTAACTGGTAAGAATTTGGTTGAGTGCAGAGAAGTCAAACAAGGGTATCTAGACGGATGAGATCAGCCAAGGGCTGATCAGGGGGCGGGGTCGAACTGGAAAAGGAATATCGGAAGTGGGAGAGAAGATCCGCAGTTCGATTAGCCTCTCTAAAAATGTGCTTGATGGACACAGAATGGAATCCTTGTAATAAGAGTACACAATCGAAAATGATGATTTCAGATTCCCAAGGATACGAGATTCTCAGATTAATGTTGTTTATAACAGCTATATTATCACCTTCAATTAAAAGGTTGTCGATGTTGAGAGCTCGGGCATGTAAGAGGCCTTGCCAAAGGGCGAAGATCTCGCAACCAAAGACCGAGGACAGAGGTGGAGACCCAGCTTCGCAATGGATAATATTTCCAAGATGCTTATGGATAACGAATCCATAAGAACCGGAATTTTTCGATGAAAGGGCACCATCAAAGTTTAGTTTGAGATGTGTTTCGGGAGGTTTAAACCACTTAGCTCTCCTACGTCTACAAGAGGGTTTAGTAGGCTTTGAAGAGGGATTATTGGAAGAATTTTCGTCCGAGAGTTCCCATAGTAATAGTTGATTTTTAATGTGTGCGACAATTGTGTTCGGGTCTAGTTTGAGGTTGTTGAAAAATGCTTTGTTCCAAAAAAACCAAACACTCCACCAAGTAGTTGCAAGTAAGATGAAATCCGAAGTTTTGAGTTCATGTTTTATATTGTTTAGGAGTTGGTGAACAGAAATGTCAGAGTTATGGTATTTCGACATAATGTGCGCCAACCTTGGTTTTAGTAAAGCAATGTTTGTCTTGTGAAGGGGCAATCTAGCAAAATATGGTTCAAGTCTTCAAATTGAGAGTGGCAACTAGGGCAGTTAGAAGAGTATCCACAAACGTGGGCTGCTAGGAGGGCAACCGAGGGGATACCATTTTTAGAAATCCGCCAAAGGAGACCTTTAATCTTGGGTAGAGTGTTGAGTTTTCAAATCCAACTAAGATCAGATTTAATTTAGCATTGTGTTTTCGGTGATGAAGAAGATTAATAGCAGAATGTGTAGAAAACCAGCCGTTGGAGCTCCAAGACCAATATAATCTGTCTTGGGAGATTGTAGATTGGATGGGTGTTTTAGTCCAACTTAAGATAGTTTAACCAATCCAGACATCCATACTGAGAAATATCCTCTAAATGTTAATTATTTTAGCCATTTTTTAAATAGATTTTTTAGGATTTATCCACTGAGATTTATGGAATTTTTTCACACAATATGGTTTCTTAAGGCATAGTATTAGTTTGGACAACAAATTAACCGAAAAGATACTTCAGCTAAATTTGTCATATGACAAAACTGTGTCCTGTGCTCTTCCATATGTTATCTTCTTCCATCTTATGCCTAGCACTTGAAGCTTGTGGCCACTCTCCCATGGAAGCATATGCATTACACAATGAAATATAAACTCCGGGTTCTTTCATCTTCAATCCATTAACCTTTGACATCACTCGCTCTGCAAGCTTCACATCACCCCATATCCTGCACCCACCAAGCAAAGCTCCCCATATAGCCACATCCGGCTCAAATGGCATCTTCTCGACTAAGGAAAATGCCTCTGCAAGCTGCCCCTTTCGGCTCAGCAAATCCACCATGCAGCCATAATGCTCAATCGTCGGACTCACCCCAAAATCCGTCTCCATGCTGTCGAAAATCCTTTGGCCCTCGCTGAGTAATCCTGAGTGACTGCAGGCAAAAAGAACGCTTGAAAAAGTGTGGTCATTTGGCGTCAATGGCTCTGTTTTGGACATCAAGAAGAAGAGCTTTACTGCATCTTCAGCCCTGCCATGGCTTGCGAGTGACTTGATCATTACATTCCAACAGAAGACATCCTTGTTCTTCCCAAGTTTTAGAAATAGTGCGAAGGCTAAATCGACATGTCCACATTTGGCATACAGATCTATCAAGGCAGTGACGACTTCCAATCCTAGCTTGGACCAGTCACGTATGCAGGATCTTATCCATTTCCCGAGTTCTAGATCGCCCAGATGGGAGCAGGCTGTCAAAGCAGAAGTGAACGTGAACCCGTCTGCATCTATGCCTTTTGATTGCATCTGTACAAAGAGATTCAGTGCCTCTTTGAATTTCTTGTGTTGGGTGTAGCAAGAGATCATGGTATTCCAAGAAACAAGGTTCCTGTTTGGCATGTTGTCGAAGAACTCTCTAGCTGCTTTAAGGTCACCGGAGATTCCATAGCCTGCAACCATGGAAGTCCAAGAGATAACGTTCTTATCCGGCATCCTTACAAAGATTTCTCTAGCTTTCACAACATCCCCAGCTTTGATAAACGCTGAAATCATCGCATTCCACGATACAATGTCCCTCTCAGGCATTTCTTCAAACATCTCTTGAGCACAATCAATATTGCCAACATCCACATACACACTGATCATCTTATTCCATGAGTCCACAGGCCTAGCATGCATTTCATCAAACAACTTCTGAGCAGAACTCAGCCCTTCAATTATCCTTGCAGATGAACTGGAACTCCGACACACATTCAAATACATATGCAGCAGAGATTCGGATACCTTAAATGCACCCAAAAAACCAGATTTGATTACATGGGAATTCACTGTCATCCCGAGATCAAAACTCCTCATTTGGGAACAACAATCGATAACAAATGGGTAAGTGAAATTATTCGGTATTAGCCCTCTCCTTTGCATATCGATGTAAATCCCTAAACAATCCTCAAAGGGTCCATTAAATGCGTATCCCCTGATCATGGCATTCCAGAGTGTAACCTGTGTACTAAAGGGACTATCTAAGAGGTGTGTGAAGACCAGATGAGGGTATTCCATGTCACTGAATTCGGTGCTTCGGCGTAGAAATCTTGACAAGATTCCAACATTTTGGTAAAGAGATGTAGTGATGATGAATGCATGAATTTGTTTCAGCTGGTTGAACGCGCATCTTTGCAAAAGATTTGAGACCTTCACCTCCATTGTTGATGTTGAAGTATACCATTGGAACACACGGATCAATTAAGGTCTGGGTACACAATATAAACCTTAAGATGTTACGAAGTTTTGACCATTAAAGTTGAGAGATTTTAGCAAGTTTCAAATTTTGAAAGATAGGTAAAGGTGCTGAAACAATAAATACCCAAGTTTGATGTGCTGAAACCAAAAACCCATGTTAAAGAAAATCACCAAAAATCAATTAAAACCATCCCTTGACCCAAGTTTGAAAGTTTAGTGGTGCAAGAAAACCATTTTATTTTATTTTTCTGGCAAACTGGTTTCTGAAGAGTGGATCTAAGCATTTCATCTCATTACCAACTCATGCATCCAGAGGGAAGGGAAATAGGCAATTCATAAAACTGGGTAGCAACATAAGCTTTCTAAAGGAAACGTATAAACTGATTAATGTCATGAGGGGGACTGTTGAGAAGGCAAATCACAAAATTGGGTAACACCATACACATGCACGGGAAAAAGAAATTAATGCCATGAAGATGTTGACAATATAGGAAAGCATAGAGGGCAATTATCGGCATAATCAACTATCATACGTGCGTAAATAAGTTTTAACCTAGAAAATGATTAGGTTTTATTACTTTTATCATCGAATAAAAAGCCCTCAGCAAACATCTAGTTGATCCACAAGCCACTGCTTATGGATCAACATTCCTGAAGTGATCAAGTCATACAAGCACATTTGAAATGCCTATCCACAAAATTTTAAATTTGACTGAACTTCTTTTTTCAGCTTCTTGCTAGTTTAAAAGGGCAATTATGATTTATGATACTAGTTAAATTGAGTACTGATTCGTCTATATAATAAATGCCTGAGGTTCATGATAACTGAACTGTCCACCTAGTTTCTTAAACTTTATTCAAGATTGAGTTGCATTGTGGATTATCCTAGAATAAGTAAAGGGTTCTCTTTTTATTTTAAGCTTTGAAATTGCACAAAAAGGATTGCTCAACCTCTCATGTCCTGTTCTTTCATCAATTTTATGCGAATATAGGGTTTAGACCATGCATTTTAACAAACACCTTATGTGCATGATTATTAGGCCACACCTTCAACAGCTTTCACCACATAAATTGCTAACATTCAATCAACCAGGGATAAAAACATTCATCTCTAATCATAAACACTCATCACAATTTCACTAAATTAGCAAACCCTACACATCAATGTTTCAAACTTTTTAAATATGTAAAACGGCGAAATTGATCTCACCTTGAATGAAGGAGATACTGGAATATGTGACGCAGCAGGACCACCTACGTCGGACAATGGAGGTGGCGCCGGAAGAGAAAGGCGGAGCGTTTTGGGCTGGTAGGTTTCGACGAGCTGAGGCCTAGCCCCTAGGGGAGTTAGTCAGCAGAGGAGTAACGTTTACCATATAGTAATATATAATTCGGGCGCTAAACAACCGGGTTATAAAGTACAAGTAAATATTACAGTAACTTGAAAAAAAAGTACAAGTAAAATGTAAATATCTGTACCTATTTTGTGACTTTACCCGACAATTATATATTTGGCCAATTTTGTATGGGAGGGTCTATTCACACGGTGAAAATATCGCCTAACACACGGTCACTATTACGGATTCTGAAACCGTGAGAAATGTAGCTAATTTTAGTTTTCAAAACCGTGACAAATATCATGGTCACGGCTTCAGAAATAGTGAGAATTTTCACGGGCTCGGTTTCGAAAATCAGATAATGAAATAGCCCAATTTAAGTGTTTTGGGCCGAAGCCCATGAAGTCCAAATCGAAGCCTAATCAGCCGGCCACGGATTTGAAAATCGTGAGACACTTTCCCAACGCAAGCTCACTATTTTGTAAACCGTAGCAGCATACATTGCAACTGTTAACAAAACTATCGCCAGAGGGGATCTCACGGTTTCGGAATCAGTGACAGTCAATTTCTCACGGTTTGAGAAGCTGTGGCAGCCATATTTTTCACGGTTTTCAAATCCGTGATCATGACCGTGCGTTTGACGATATTTTGACCGTGTATAAAGCGATTCTGATTTTGTATTAGAGCATTCTCAATTATTTTTGTTTACATTTAAAAATTTTGGAAAAATATTGTATGCCACATATTTGAAAAAGATTCAATGTTTTTTTTTAAATTTGCATGATAAAATTGAAAATCTATGGGTCATTTGCAAAAATAACTCAAATACCCGGTTGCCTTTGCACCCCTATCCCCTATCCAAATGAATTGCAAAACCTAACCCCCCTCAAAATCTCCGGTTTACAACCAGTGGAGAGAGAAAGAAAAATAACAGGGCATTTATTGCCCATCACTATCACCCATCCAAAACTCTTTCTCTCTATGCCTCTCTCCATTCAAGAGCTCCATTGAAGAGTTTATTTATTCTTTGATTCCTGTCTTCTATCTCTCTGACTTCGAGGGTGACGGGATCTCCATGGAAGCTCGAATTCGGCTTACGCCGCTTGTGTGAATCGCCGTCGGAGCACCGCTTTGGTGCCTTCGTCCTTCACCTTCGTTGTAAAATCTTTTCCAGGTGAATTCGAGGAGAGTGGAGGCCGGATTTGGAGTAGAGGAGGTGAAATCGAAGTGGAGAAGCCCTCGTAGAGGCTTGGTGAACCGCTTTGTTTTTTTTTTTATTGATGAATGAACAATATATCAGTTTTCCACTCTATGGTTTCTTACTGGACACCCTTTGGTACTCTACTGGACACCAAATTATTTTCTACTGGACACCCTATGGTTGTTTCCTGTCTTGCGTGTTGTTCAATGTTTCCCTAGTTCTAGTGTCGCCCTCCCCCCTAAGCCCAAGCGGTAAAAAGAGAAAGGAGGACTGGTGCATTAAATGAGGGGGGAGAGAGAGAGGAGTGAAAAGTCGCAGAGGAGAGAGGACAGAGGGGATAAGACAGAGAGAGATAGAGGGGGGAAGAGTGACGGTAAGGTGACATTAATATAATTTGAATTAAATCTTAAGTTTCAGAGAAAAACCATCGAAGAAAAAACAAGTGGGCTGGGGTTTATTTGCAGTTTGACGTGTAGGCAATTAGTTTTAACTGGACACCCAAAGCAAAATGACATGACACATATTGGAATAGACTGGACAAGAGTTATCGGAAAAACAAATTCATCATCGACTTCAAATAGAAAATGGGTAAGTTTGCTTCAGATTTAAGGGAGACACATCTCGCATAACCTTTATCAAAAGCAAACTTGCCCATTTTCTATCCGAAGTCGAAAGTGAATCTGTTTCTGCGATAACTCTTATCCAGTCGATTCCAATATGTGTCATGTCATTTTGCTTTGGGTGTCCAGTTAAAACTAACTGCTTACACGTCAACCTGCAAATAAACCCCCGCTCAATTGCTTCTTCTTCAATGGTTTTTTTATCTGAAACTTAAGATTTAATTCAAATTATATTAATGCCCATCACATTCACTCTTCCATCTCTCTGTCTTATCCTCACTAATCTCTCTCTCCTCTGCAACTTTACTTTTCTTTTTTCACTCATCTCTCTCTCCTATCCTCTCTAACTGGTTCTCTCTCCTCTGCAAACTTTTTTTTCACTCCTCGCTCTTGCTTTTCCCTCTCTCTCTCTCATCTTCTGTTTCAGCTTCCCACATTCTCTCTCTCTCTTCTCTCTCTCTCTCTTTCTGACTTTGTCTAGCTGTAGAGCAGTGGTTTTGCCCAATTTCAAACCGGATTGGGTTAACCTTGCAAAAAAACCGGATTTTTGGGTTACTTTGTGCATATCCATCAAAATCTATTGAATTAAAAAATATAAAATATTTCAAACATCAAAATTTCTTTAAAATAAGAAGTTATTAGAAATGCTCTTAGTAATGGGCTCAAACTAAAACTATCAAAACCTGATCTGACTCGATTGACCCGACCCAAACGCCCGAAAACTTTTCGGTTAAGATCTGAAAATTTTGATTTAGTATTTTTTTTTACCCGAACCCGAAAAAACGATATTTTTCTGAGGCAAATGGGTTTCGACCCGGTGACCCGGATTGTTAAAACAAAACTTTAACCAATTATAATTATGAATGGAGATTCCAATTTATTACATTTTATAATTACAAGCACTCGACCTTTGTTTTTCAAATTAACTTTTATATTTATTTGTATTGTATATTACTCCCTCTGATTGATAATATTTGGGTTTTTATTTTAAAATATTAAAATTTTTAATTAAGTTTTAAAAGTAATTTTATACTCATTACTAATCGGTATGAAATATTTCAAAATTTTAATTAAAACTTTGATATTTTATAGAGATTTAAATTTTATTAAAAATTATGAGCAATATAGTAAAAATCAAATATTTTAGATCGAAGGTAGTATATATATAATTAATTATAATCGTTCGAGCTTATGATAACATCTTCTAATAAGTATAGGGCACAAAAAGAACAACTTATCAAACACGTCTTTAACTTTAACATTTTGAAGATATTGCAAAGTCCTCAAGGTATGGATTTTTTTATTAAAAAAAATTGATAAATCCGAAATTAACCCGATTTGACCCAAAATCGGGTCAAACTGATCGGTTTCAAGTTAACCCGACGAGACCCATTTTACCCGAAATCCATTTTATCCAAAATTCAAGAAGACCCGACCCAAATAACCTGATTGACAGGTACCCATTTTGGTTTCACTGTTTCAGTTTGATACCCATTATATTTGTGCATTATACATGTAGGTGAGTGTTTCTTAAACTTGTGTCTACGCGCATAATCTTATACGGAGTATATGCAAATTGTTTGTTGATAATTGCATTTGTTGGGTTGCATCACACATCCTCATTGGACTTGGATCACTCTTGGGCTTGTTCATTCTTGGACCAATTCAAGGAAAAGTCTAGAAGAAGTGAAGAAGTGTTCTCCAAACTTCTCCATCCTTTCAAAAATCTACAAGGTTCTCAAAACTTCCAATCTTCTAGCATCTACAAACTTCTACTCTTACAAGTCCCCTAGCTTCTACAAGTTTCTACTCTCCCAAGTCCCTAAGGCATTGTGGCCTATAAATAGGAGGCTCCTCCCCATTTCCAATCCATCCACAAAAACTCAACCACCCAAGCCTCACACATACAATCCATCCTACACTAAGCCTTCATCATTCACACACATATCCACTACTTGTAAAAGAGTTTCTCAATACCTTGTACTATCCTACAAGGTTCTTTGTACTCTCTCTATTTTATAGTGGATTTATTGGCTCTTGCCGCCCGTGGGTTTTCCTCCCGGTACTCGGGTTTCCCACGTTAAATCGGTGTGTGTTCTATCTTGCCTTATTCTCTATTTTGTGATTCCGTTATTCCGCTGCGTGCTCTTGTTCTATTTACCACTAAATCCTAACAAGTGGTATCAGAGCATTCTAAGATCGTTCTTGGAATCACATCCTCAATGTCAACCGTCACTAAGTTCGATATTGAGAAATTTGATGGAAGGATTAGCTTCTCTATCTGGCGAGTCCAGATGAAGGTCGTTCTTACTCAAAACGGCTTGAAGAAAGCTTTGGATGGAAAGTCCAAGAACCGTCAACTATGACGGATGAGCAATGGGAAGAGTTGGACGAGAAAGCTTTATCAGCTATCCAACTCTGTTTATCTCGCGAAGTCTTGCGCGAGGTGATTCATGAGACCACTGCTACTGAGTTGTGGTTGAAGCTTGAATCACTTTACATGACGAAGAGTCTTGCCAACAAGCTGAGGCTGAAGGAGCGTCTCTACACTCTTCGTATGGCTGAAGGTACCCCGATTCAAACTCATCTCTTTGAGTTCTCTTCTATCCTTGTTGATCTTGAAAATTTGGATGTTAAAATTGATGATAAGGACAAAGCTGTTTTGTTAATTGTCTCTTTGCCCCCTTCTTATAAGCACTTTAAGGAAATCATGCTATATGGAAATATACTCTGTGCTTGGAAGATGTTAAGGCTAACCTACTAGCTAAAGAAAAATATGATGTTGATAACCGTTTTGAGAAACCTGGTGAAGGTTTAACAGTTAGGGGGCGTAGCACTGAAAGAGGCAATAACAGTAATTCTTCTAGGCCCAGATCAAAGTCTAGAAATAAAAAGTCATGCAATTACTGCAAGAAATCAGGGCATATTATTTCTGAATGCTACAAATTGAAGAAAAAGGAAAAGGCTAAAGGGAAACAATCTGATGATTATGATAAATCCGCCGAAGCTGCTATTGTTGATGCTTGCCTTGATGGGGATGTTCTCTTAGCTTCTAACACTGATGATAGAAGTAAACATGAATGGATTCTTGATTCTGGCTGTACTTTCCATATTTGTCCACATAAAGATTGGTTTACCTCATATGAACCAATCAATGGTGGATCTGTCCTGCTTGGAAATGACAATCCTTGCAAGGTTTTCGGGAAAGGTACTATCAAGATTAAAACTCATGATGGTACTATTCGAACTCTTACGGGTGTTAGACATGTCCCGGAGATGAGACGAAACTTGATTTCTCTAGGCACCCTAGAATCTCATGGGTGCAAGTACGCAGCTGAAGGCGGAGTTCTAAAAGTTTCCCGTGGCTTTCTAGTCTTGATGAAAGCTACCCGTGTTGGTAGTCTATATGTCCTGCAAGGTGCTACTGTTGCAGGCTCAGCTTCAGTTGCCTCATCTTCTACCTCTCATCATGATGATACTCAGTTATGGCATATGCGCTTAGGCCACATGAGTGAAAAGGGCATGCACTTGCTCTCAAAGAGAGGTCTTTTGGGTACTCATACCAGCTGCAAGATCAACTTATGTGAGCACTGTGTCTTTGGCAAACAGAAAAGAGTCAGCTTTGCTAAAGGTCGCCACACAACCAAAGGTATTCTGGATTATATTCATTCTGACTTATGGGGTCCTTCTCATGTTCCTTCTCTTGGTGGGCGTTCTTATATGCTGACTATTATTGATGATTATTCAAGAAAAGTCTGGGCTCTCTTTCTACGCCACAAAAATGAAGTCTTTCCTAGGTTTAAAGAATGGAAAATTCTTATTGAAAACCAGACTGGGAAGAAAGTTAAAACGCTCCGTACTGATAATGGTCTTGAGTTCTGCAATTATGAATTTGACAAATTTTGTGCCGAAGAAGGCATTGCTAGGCGCCACACTATTGTGGGCACACCCCAACAAAATGGGGTTGCAGAACGCATGAATAGGACAATTCTAGAGAAAGTGCGTTGTATGCTTTCTCATGCTGGCTTGGCTAAAAACCTATGGGCAGAAGCTGCCCATAGAGCCTGTTATCTTATCTATCGCTCTCCACATGCCTCTCTTGAAGGGAAGGTTCCAGAAGAAATATGGTCAAGTAAACCGATTGATTACTCTAATTTAAGGATCTTTGGTTGTCCTGCTTATGCTCGGGTTGATGATGGTAAGTTAAACCCTAGAGCTATTAAATGCATTTTCATTGGTTATCCTGAATGTGTTAAAGGATATCGATTATTTTGTCCAGAGTCTAAAAGGATCATCAATAGTCGAGATGTCACTTTTAATGAAAATGCATTGTTATCTTCTGGAAAGGAATCTGTTGTTGTTCCTTCTGCAGGCAATCAAAGTGATGCCGCTGAGATAGTGGAAATTGAAACCTCTGATTCCAAGTCAGCTGATGTTTCTTCCTCTGGCACACAATCCGGTGATACACCGGTTACCACTCGTGAGGCCATGGATCCACAACAAGAACATTGTATTGCTCGTGATCGTCCAAGGAGACATGATGTTCGGAAACATGCTCGCTATGACGATGAAAGCCACTTTATTGGATATGCTCCTGCCATTGCCGAAGAGATTGAAGAAGTTACCGAACTTAAGAGCTATTCAGAAGTTATCTCTTGTGCTAACTCCTCTAAGTGGCTAGTTGCGATGCAGGAAGAGGTTGAAAGCCTTCACAAAAATGACACTTGGGATCTGGTGAAATTGCCAAAGGGCAAACGAGCTATTACCTACAAGTGGATCTACAAGAAGAAAGATGGCATTCCTGGAGTTGAAGATGCAAGGTTCAAGGCAAGGTACGTTGTTAGAGGTTTTAATCAGAGAGAAGGTGTTGATTTCAATGAAATCTTCTCTCCTGTTGTTCGTCATACCTCTATTCATATATTACTTGCCTTGGTTGCTCTGTATGATTTGGAGCTTGAGCAGCTTGATGTCAAGACTGCCTTCCTTCATGGTGATTTGGAGGAAGAGATATATATTCAACAACCTGAAGGTTTTGTGGTCTCAGGAAAGGAGGACCACGTATGTCATCTAAAGAAGTCTCTCTATGATATGAAGCACGCTCCGAGAAAATGGTATAAGAAGTTTGACTCATTTATGTTGAGTCAAGGCTATTCCAGGAGCCAATATGACAACTGTGTGTACTTCAAAAAGGGGTCTGATGGGTCTTTTATATACTTGCTGCTTTATGTTGATGATATGTTGATTGCAGCTCGTGACATTACTCTCATCAATGAGTTAAAGACCCAGTTAAGCAAGAAGTTTGAGATGAAGAACTTGGGCGCGACCAAGAAGATTCTTGGGATGGAAATTCACAGGGATCGTCAAGCTGGAAGACTCATGTTGAGTCAGCAAAAGTATATTGAGAAAGTGCTTGACAAGTTCAATTTGAGAGACGCTAAGCCTGTGAGCACTCCTATCGCTGCACACTTTAAGTTGTCATCTAATCAGTGCCCAAAATCAGAGGAGGACAAGGAACGGATGACAAACGTTCCATATGCTTCCGCAGTTGGAAGTCTCATATATGCCATGGTTTGCACCAGGCCTGATTTGGCATACGCTGTGAGTATGGTCAGCAGATACATGCACAATCCTGGAAGAGAGCACTGGAATGCAGTGAAGTGGATACTTCGCTATTTGAAAGGTACTGCTGATATTAGCCTGACTTTTGATAGGAAGAGAGCAGGGTCTAGCCATATTGATGGCTATGTTGATGCCGATTATAGTGGTGATTTGGATCGAAGAAAGTCTATCTCAGGATATATTTTCTCTCTGTGTGGATCCTCTATTAGTTGGTGTGCTTCACTCCAATCAGTCACAACTCTATCAAGTACTGAAGCTGAGTACATTGCAGCCACAGAAGGAGTAAAAGAAGCTATCTGGCTCCGTGGATTAATCAATGAGCTGGGTTTATCGCAAGACGTTCTTACTGTCTTTTGTGATAATCAGAGTGTCATTCATCTGACGAAGAACAGTGGCTATCACAGTAAGACCAAGCACATCGATGTCAAGCGCCACTTCATTCGGGATATTGTCTCAGACGGCGAGATTATTGTGAAAAAGATTCATACAAATGACAACCCTGCAGATATGCTGACAAAGGCACTTCCTATTACCAAGTTCAAACACTGTTTGGACTTGGTTGGTGTTCTTCAACACTAAGTGCCCTTCGGGGCTTTATGCGGCAAAAGCTCATTCGGATATTGATGCAAGGCGGAGTTTGTTGGGTTGCATCACACATCCTCATTGGACTTGGATCACTCTTGGGCTTGTTCATTCTTGGACCAATCCAAGGAAAAGTCTAGAAGAAGTGAAGAAGTGTTCTCCAAACTTCTCCATCCTTTCAAAAATCTACAAGGTTCTCAAAACTTCCAATTTTTCTAGCATCTACAAACTTCTACTCTTACAAGTCCCCTAGCTTCTACAAGTTTCTACTCTCCCAAGTCCCTAAGGCATTGTGGCCTATAAATAGGAGGCTCCTCCCCATTTCCAATCCATCCACAAAAACTCAACCACCCAAGCCTCACACATACAATCCATCCTACACTAAGGCTTCATCATTCACACACATATCCACTACTTGTAAAAGAGTTTCTCAATACCTTGTACTATCCTTTGTACTCTCTCTATTTTATAGTGGATTTATTGGCTCTTGTCGCCCGTGGATTTTCCTCACGGTACTCGGGTTTCCCACGTTAAATCGGTGTGTGTTCTATCTTGCCTTATTCTCTATTTTGTGATTCCGTTATTCCGCTGCGTGTTCGTGTTCTATTTACCACTAAATCCTAACAGCATTATAATCAGATTTGAAAAAGCTCTAGTAAATTGATACGACAATTATTCATATTCATGATAGAAGTAAATCATATGCAATCTTTTCGATCTTAATTAATCTTATTTACTAATTTAAATGGTACTTTATTAGTTTATTACACTATATATCGTTATAAATTATTGCAACAAATTGGATGCATGACACACTGCACATGGGTTGATACCCTCATATATATCGTATAGTCTACCACTAAACATATTATTAATCGATCAATGAATGTTGTAAATACTATAATCTGTACCTATATATCAAATTAATTATTGATTAAATATATATTATATATGCTGATCGACTACAAAAATAAAATAAGACTAAACATTACGTACACCAAGAGTTCCGGCCAGAATCAAATTGATCGAAGACCTATGCTTTTCAAGGCTTCAAGTGAAGTCAAAATAACAGATTTTGAAATTATATAAAATGCATGTATCTTTCCATGATTTAAGGCCACCTTGACATATATTCCCATTTTATACACCAAATATATATAAGATTCTAAAGTATTTTCCGGTGTTGGGACACAATCCATATGGTGTTAATGATTACATGTAACATGGAAATAATGTTTTAGTTTCGTTCATGATAATAATAGTTAATGTTCTTAAGGAAGAAAAAAAAACCTTTAGAATTTTTATTTATAAAACACACACACATAAAAAAAACATTGAAATTGTAAATATAAAATTAATGCTTATTACAACGTACTTCTGGTAGCTTGTATTGCGATATGGTGTTCCTCTTGACCCTGGCTCCGTTCTAGTTTGTTGATAACCAGTAATTTAGATCTACGATGTCGTAATATTGAGTGTGATAGTTTTACGATCATTAATTAATTGTATTCCTGAAAAATAAAAATGTTCTTTAAGGATTGAAATGATCTACCTACACAAACATTCTGTATCTCCTCCAGTGTTTTGAGTGGATGACTTGCACATATGTCGATCTATTGTCAGGTCAACCAAGTAGTAGACAAATCGGTCCGACTCATGCATACTATGGATCATGAGGTGCTCATACGTCGCATTCGGATTTATTTCCCTCACCCGAAAGGACGCCATTAAGTGGTGGTTCAGTAGGCCAGATCTAACACATCTCAAAACTTTATCTTGTATATTATCTTAATAAAAAATAATCAATCTTGTAAAGAATTAATATATAAAATTTAAAATTACTTTTATCCCATTTAATATAGCTATATAGGAATAAGTAACCCAAAAAGTTGTAAAGGAAGTATATAAGTAACCCAAAAAGTTTTGGGTTCAACTCTCATTGTTTACTCTTTTGCAATACTTTTTATTTCTACCAAATTTTTTCTATTATAAATTTCATACTGAAATCAAATTTTATAGTTTTATTCCTATAATTTTTTTAAAAAATTCTTCTAATTTTTATTTGTATGATTTTTTTACTATTAATGTCATATTTAAATCACAATTTATAAGTTTTTTGTCACACTTTTCAATCCTATTAATTTTTTCCATTTACAAATGACATATTTTTTAAAAAAATTTATAATTTTCTTTCAATATTTTTCAAAAAGGTATTCATCATGCTACACATATATATGAAAAAATTATCAAATTTTATTGTATGAATTTTTGTAATAAAATGCTATATTTATACCACAATTTATAGTTTTTTTTCAATATTTTTTTTAAAAATTCTTCATAATACCAAGAAAATTTCTTTTTCCAAAACTAAAATTTCGCCTCCTCTCTAGAAAATCCTACGACCAATGATTATGTGAAGTCTCTGAGTGCGTTTGATCACTCATAAATATGTTAAAAATAATGTAAATTTAAAATAAAATACATTGTAAATTATGAGAATCGATTGCATTAAGTTTTTAATATAATTTTATATTTTACGCAATAGTACATGGATGATTGATTGAAATTTATATGATATTTTATTTAAAATTTACGTTATTTTAAACATATTATAAACTGAGTGAATCAAACACGTACTATTAAAGTATTTATAATTATAAATTACATTATAATGACAATGCATTGGAATCCAAAATGATAAGAATTTTGTCTAAAAACAACACCATCAGTTTTCCAAACTGACAGAATGTGTACCGACTTAAAAAGCCAGTTTCAATAGACTATTTTCAGATAAAAATACCTACCGACTGGAAAGTCGATGTTATTACCCTGCGTTTGACGAAAAAATCATCATGTATGAAATTTTCACCAAACACATGGTATTAACTTCGGCTTTCCTAACCGACAAATGTCTACTAACCTAGAAAGTCGGTATTAACAAACTATTTTTAAGCAAAAAAAAAAATATTAATTGCCTTACAAAATTGATATCAGGACCTTATACACTTAATAAACTGGTATCATGATATATTTATGACATGCACTTGTTAAAAAATTTAATTATTAAGTAGAATATAAATCGGTTACTATATTTTGTCATCGATCTACGTGACCCCATATAACATGTTGTGGGACAAACAAGATAGTAATTAACAACACTTTAATTTGCTGGGCAATCTTGGTAAGAGCCAAAGGGCAAACTTTTACTTAATATTTTTTTGTTAGACAACTTTTGTCCTCTAGCAAAAGTTTTCAAATTAAACATTATATATAAGTAGACACTCTCTTGAGCTCTTCCACAACCTCCTCCTCTTATAAATCTTCTTTCTTAGTTTTCACACTTTATAAAATAAAATTGACACCTTTTGGGTATTAAGATGATCAAATTGAGATCAATGAGGTTTATCAGAAGCAACTCCAAGCTCATCAATGGAGGAAGACACAACAAGAGCGAAAGACGAACTGAACAAATTAGTCTCGGAGAGATTCGATGGGAGCTCCGGCCAGGAGGAATGCTGGTTCAGAAAAGGGAGAGTGTTGAAGGTGAAGGGTTTATCACCATCAAAGTCTCAACTGTGTCACATTCCCATGATGTTTCCATTGGAGCTACCTCTACTTTTGGTAAGTTTTTTGTAAAATAAAATAATTTGAATCCTAATTTATACTACTTTTTTAACACTTAAATTTACCAAAATCACAATCCATTCATTTGTTTTAAATTGACAAAAAAAAATCATTAAATCTTCACTTTTGGTTGAAAAAGAGATGTTCATATACTTATTTCTTAGAAATTGGTACTTAATTAAAAAGATGCAGTGTTTAATGATTAATATAAGGGGCCTTTCTGAATGTTCAATGTTACTTTGTAAAGTTTTTTTTTTGTTGGGCTGGATGGATTTTTAAGAGAAAGTTTCTCTTGATATATTTAAGAATGGTTAAGTTTAAATTTTCAAGTATGGGTCAATGTAGGTGAACTAAAGATGGTTCTATCACTAGTAACCGGGTTCGAGCCAAGGGAACAAAGGCTTCTGTACCGAGGAAAGGAGAGGGAAGACCGCGAGCACCTACACATGGTTGGTGTAGGCGAAAAAGACAAGATTCTCTTACTCGAAGATCCTGCTATCAAGGAGCGCAAGCTTCGCAGCTTCATGAAGACGAACCCCCTAGGAGCCACTTTTCGGACCATTAGTGTATAGCTCGTACATACAATCCCGAATGTCGAAGCATCATTTGTCGATTTGGGTGTCGGGTTAGCATAGATTTAGCATTAGAAGTACAAGGGCATTGGGTGTCTTTTTGGTAACTACCCTCCAAAATGTACTATTTATGTGTGTTTGTGTTGAATTATGTATGTCCTTTGTCGTGTTTTAGTCATGTTGTTTATAATTGATTGTGATTTGGCTTAAAGTTTTATATGGCCGAACGTAAGATCTTTTTTTTTTCATTTTTTTTTGTTAAGTTCCTTTGTCCAAGAGCATGTGTGGGGGACACTTTGTGATCTTGTTTGTAGATATATGAGTTATTGAAAAGAAAAGATATTAAAAATATTTATAAAAAAAACATGTTGTGTTTTTATGTATAAGAGCAATATTTTGAGTGAGGTAAATTTGATCAATGATAAAGTATCAGTGATAAAATCTTTGAGTTCAAAAAACCAATGACCCCTTGCTCTACTGGTAAGGGAGAGGTAACTCTTGCAAGAAGTCAAGGGTTCAAATCTTATTCTTTACACATTTGTTATGTTTGGGAGGATTTGTTTTTTTTTTCCAGTGTAAATTAGGTTTCCATCGCCCCTTCCTATGAAAATAAAACAATTAAGTCATTATAATAGGGGAGAGGGATTTAAACTCATGACTTATTGATATCACTATATGTCATCCTTACCAACTAAACTAATATAACTCGACATATATTTACCAAATAAAATTATAAACAAAAAGAAGAGCTTAATAACTTTTAACAAATTTAAAAATAGTCAATAATCCTATAATGATATTTTAAAGGAACCAAATTAGATTAATCGGAGTTTAAATTTTCTATCTCCAATCGTGTCCCCCTTTCATAAAAACTCAGTTGTTTTGTTTGAATCTATTTTTATTTATCGGAATTTTCGCCAAATGCCCCTGAGGTTAAGGCTAATTCGCGTGATGTACAAAAGTTTGGCATATTTCGCCAGATGCCCCTGAGGTTTTTATTTTTTCGCCAAATGCCCTTGAGGTTTTTATTTTTTCCGTCAAATGCCCTTTTGTCGAATTTGTTAACATTTTGGTTGAAAACTATACAATCCTCATGCCATAGTGCATAGTTTTCTTTTTAGACAATAAAAATAAAATTATAAGTATAAAAAATTACTATGATAAATTTAAATAAAATATTATCAATCGTTAAAAATAGAAAAAATAGATTTGATAATTAAGTAAATAATAATAAAAATATTTATGAAAATGTGTAAAAATTACATGAGTTTAAGATTTAAGTAGAATAGGTTGATTAGGTTAAAATTCTAAAATAAATGTTTTATAACACCTAATAAAATATATGATTATGATTTAATAGTTTGATATAGCTAGATTGATTAAACAAACTTGTACAAATTTCATTAGTTTTTTTTTTCTAGATTTAGTTGATTGGGAAAAATTTGTAAAATTAAAATGATTATGGCATCTAAGCAAAAATATTTCTCTTTTAATAGTTGGAATAGGTAAATCTCATTGGTTATAAAATATTTAAAAATTTTATTATTTGAAAATTTATGTAGATTAGGTTGATTGGGTGAAAATCCAAAACTTAAGATTATTATATATAAAAAATAGTTTTCATTATATATACACACATAGCTATAGATAGAGAGAGAGAGAGAGAGAGAGATTGGTTGCTTCGGGGAAAAAAAATTTGTATATTTGGAACTATGTATTTTTTTTTGAAATTTTTTTTTCCATTAATCTCATGGTTTTTAAAAAAATAGCATGAAATGATATCATGTAATAATGCATAATGAAATAATATTGTATAGTTAATATTAAATTTATTACATAAAAGTTTTGAATTAATCCTATTGGTTAAAAAATGTAGTATAAAATGAAATTGTGTAAATAAAATTAGATAATTTAGTTACTATAATTAAATGATATTGTGCAAATAATACCTTACAAAAATAATAATGAAATAATATTTTCTTTTCTTTTATTTTCATCCAAAATGTTAACAAATTCGATAGAAGGGTATCTGGCGAAAAAAATGAAAACCTCGGGGGCATTTGGCGAAAATAATAAAGACCTCAGGGGCACCTGGCGAAATATGTCAAACTTTCGTACACCACACGAATTAGCCTTAACTTTAGGGGTATTTGACGAAAATTCCGTTTATTTATTAATATTAATATTTTTAATTAAGAATTTATTTGATATAAGATCATGTAAGGTAAACGAAATGAAAATAAATTTTATATGAAAAAATATATTGTACTCCTAGGCAATTGAAATGGGATGAGATTGGGCTAAGGCCCATTGTAAAATATAAGGTAGTATATAGGATCCTATTTGTAAGGCAAAAGGCATCGATGAATTACGGTACTCGCACCTTTTCCTGCCTTCTTCTTCTCTTTCTCTCTATCTCTCCCCCTTTCATTCTCAAAGCCTACGGGTCATAACAAATTGGTATCAAAGCCTTTGATTCTATGACCTTACATTTCGATTTTTCAGATTTTTTTGCTCTAAAGAAACGGTAAATTGAAAGTATAGCGACAATGACTACGAGCGATGATTGGAAACTGCAATGACATGAATCCGACCGACGTTTTTACTGGACAATCAATGAATTTAGGCTTCAATGGGGGTTGTTGTTGATCAGTCATCTATCCTTACAAGCAAAGAATGAAGAACGCGATTGAATGATTCTGTCAATACCCAATCTCAGCCCATTCCTATGGCCTAGTACATGACATGTATATAAATTTTGTGAGTCTATATGAGAGTATAGAAGGGTAATGATTAGAGGAGTATATAATGATAGATTACATATTTACATATTGTATAGTGTATTGGCCTAAGGCCCAGTCTTACTCACTTGTAATCTATATATATTGATATGATGAGGAAGGAAACCCTAAGGAGGATTTTATATCAATCATACAATTCTACATGGTATCAGGCTTTTCTTCCTTGCAGAACCCTATTTCGATCCGCCGCCTTTGCCGCCACCCTTCTCCCTCTCGGCAGTCCCTCCCTTCCGCTGCCCCTCTTCCTCTCGGAAATATGGTCGACAACCCTAAGCCTCCATTCCACTCCGCCCTCACTATCTCCGGCATCAATAATTGCATCCCCCTACCCGCCTCCGACATCAATATCTGTCTGGTGCGCTCTCCGCAGCAAGGCAGCGGCCGCGGCAGAAGCAGCGGTAGCGGCCGCAACTCTGGGCGACGCCCGCAGCAATGGTGGACTTGTGGCCCTCGCCCTTGGAACGCCGCCCCTAGATGGTCCCCGGTGTCTGGCTTCAACCCTCAGTGGATGCACTTTGGCTATCCGGCCCCTCGACTTGCCGGTCCTTAGGCCTATCCGTCATCGTTTGATCAAGGCTATGTTCCACCTGATGAGCAACACACCTTCTCCTCTATGCCGCTGACACCTACAGACTTCTCTTGGTACATGGACACTGGTGCCACCTCACATATGACGAACTCTTCAAGTACCCTCTCTTCTATTTCCTTTAAAGGTCCTGCACACTCTATTATCGTCAGCAATGGTGGTCGCCTCGCTACTTCGGGTATTGGCCACGCCACATTACATACCCCAACCCACCCCCTACACCTTAACAATGTCCTGATTGCTCCAAAGCTTGTCAAAAACCTTATCTCTGTCTGTCGGTTCACTACCGACAATAACGTTTCTCTTGCGTTCGATCCTTTTGGTTTCTCTGTGAAGGATCTTACTACGGGGGTTACTCGCCTGAGATGTAACAACACCGGGGAGCTCTACCCTGTCACACCGCCATCTACATCCCATCAGCCGTGTTCGGTCGCCCTCTCGGCATCGTCGTCCAACATGTGGCATGCACGCCTTGGCCATCCTAGTGCTGCCATTTTAGATGTCCTTCGTTCTCAGAGTCTTGTCACATGTAATAAAGAGCTACGCTCTGGTTTATGTTCTTCCTGTCAGTTAGGCAAACATGCAAGACTGCCGTTTCAGCGGTCTTTGAACTCAACCTTTGCACCTTTTGATATTATTCATAGTGACATTTGGACCTCTTCTGTGCCTAGCAAGGATGGTCACAAGTACTATTTTTTGTTTCTTGATGATTACACTCACTTTTTATGGGTTCCTTTGCAATTCAAGTCCCAAGTGTTTCCTATCTTTGTCAAGTTTCATGCTTACATTAAAACCCAGTTTCACACATCCATCAAATGTTTCCAATGTGACAATGGTCGTGAATTTGATAACAAGGACTTTCATGCTTTCTTCATCACAAATGGGATCTTCTATCGGCTGTCATGCCCTTATACATCTCAACAAAATGGCAAGGCCGAATGAATAATTCGAACAATAACCAACATGATGCACTCTCTCCTCTTTCACGCATCCATTCTCATTACCTATTGGCCTCACGCCTTATCAACAACGTGTTATCTCTTCAACATCCTCCCTTCTACTACCCTCCAGCATCGCTCACCCACTTAGGCATTGTATTGCACCCTGCCTAGATACAATCACCTTCGTACCTTCGGATGCCTGTGCTTCCCAAATCAGTCCTCCACCGCCCCACACAAACTTCACCCGCGCTATACCCCATGTGTGTTCATTGGTTATCCGTCTGATCATCGCGGTTACCTTTGTCTTGATCTCCAAAGCCCTCGTCTCATACTGTCACGTCATGTCACTTTTGATGAGTCTCGCTTTCCCTTTTCTTCACCTCCTCTCCCCTCTCCCACACCTACTGTCTCCCCGTCTGAGTCGGAGTCTCTCTTCCCGCACTTCCTCCTTGACCAGCGCTCTCCCGGTGCTACTGTCTCTCCCCCTCCGCCACCCAATCCCTCTCCGCCACCACCACCACCTCCCCTACCTCTCACCAGACCTCACACCCGTAGCATCTCCGATGTGTTCAGACCGAGACAGATTGTCTCTATGCAAGCCTCCCATCACCCCGTAATCACCCCGCCTCAGACTCTCCCTGCCGCCCCCACACATCCCCCTCCCCGCAGCCTATTGTTGTGGCCGCGGCACCCCTCCCCGCATTGTTGTTGCGGCCGCCGCCTAGTGCGGCGCCCGCTGCCTTAGCCCCCTCCACCACCACAGTCACCAATGCACCTCTCGCCTCCAACCTGGCCTCGCTTTCCTCCATCCCCACCTCCCACAAAACAGCCCTCCTCGACCCGAATTGACAGGCGGCTATGCTCGATGAATACAGGGCTCTTACAAGGAATAGTACCTGAGTTCTTGTTCCCCGCCCTCCTGAGGCGAACGTCATTCGCTGCATGTGGCTCTTCAGACACAAGTTCCGCTCTGATGGGACGTTGGAGTGTTACAAAGCTTGTCTTGTGGTTAATGGTCGAGCTCAACAGGCCGGTATTGACTGTGATGAGACATTCAGCCCCGTGGTCAAGCCTGCCACTATACGGGTGGTGTTGAGCTTAGCATTATCGCGACATTGGGCTATTCATCAGCTGGATGTCAAGAACGCCTTTCTGCATGGCCATCTGAATGAGACTGTTTATATGTTTCAGCCGCCAGGGTTCGTTGATTTTTATCGTCCGAAACACGTCTGTCTCCTGAAGCGCTCTAGGTATGGTCTGAAATAAGCCCCTCGGGCGTGGTTCCAGCGTTTTGCATCTCATCTGCTCCGCTTGGGTTTCGTTGGCAGCCGCTCCGATTCATCTCTTTTTATCTATCGCAGAGGCACAAACATGGCTTTTCTGTTACTTTATGTCGACGACATCATTCTCACTGCCTCCTCTGATGCACTCCTCTTGGGAGTCTCTGTGCAGCGTCATGCGTCTGGGTTGTTTCTCTCTCAGAGTAAGTATGCTGCCGAAATTGTTGCTCGGGCCAAGATGAGCAACTGCAAGCCTGTCACCACACCTGTCGATTCCTCCAACAAGCTCATTGCCAACTCTGGTCCTCTGTTTGATGATCCCACACTATATCAGAGTCTTGCCGGGGCATTATAGTATCTTACATTTACTCGGCTTGACATCAGCTATGTCGTTCAGCAGATCTGCCTGTTTATGCATGCGCCTAGGGAGCCGCACTTTCAGGCCTTGAAGCGGATCATTCGGTATATCAGTGGTACCCTGGATATGGGCACCACGATTTCCCCTTCCTCTCGACATGACCTCATCACCTACACGGATGCGGATTGGGGTGGATGTCCTGACACACGTCGCTCTACGTCTGGTTACTGTGTCTTCCTCAATTACACTCTTGTGTCCTGGTCGACGAAGCGTCAGTTTGTGGTGTCTCGATCCAGCGCAAAGGCTGAGTACAAGGGTGTCGCCAACGTTGTTTCCGAGTGCTCCTGGCTGCGCAATCTCCTACTTGAGCTCCGTTGCCCTCTGCAGAAGGCCACCCTGGTCTACACGGACAACGTTTTTGCTGTCTATCTCGCCAGCAACCCGGTCTAACATCAGCGCACGAAGCACATTGAGTTTGATCTCAATTTTGTTCAGGACAAGGTTGCTCTTGGACATGTTCGTGTTCTGCATGTCCCATCCTCCTATCAGTACGCTGATATTTTCACCAAGGGTTTACCTCGTCAGTTGTTCCTCGATTTTCGGTCCAGTCTCACTGTTCGGGACCCTCCACTTTCGACTGCGGGGGTTTGATAGATTACATATTTACATATTGTATAGTGTATGGGCCTAAGGCCCAGTCTTACTCACTTGTAATCTATATATATTGATATGATGAGGAATGAAACCCTAATGATGATTTTATATCAATCATACGATTCTACATATAAGATATGGTTATCTCTTATTCAAATGAGTGATTGAAAGGGAAAATAAAATTAAATTTGTATAAAAAATTGAGAGAAGATGGTGATAATTAAATTTTTTTTAATAATGTATCTTGAAATATAAATGGACTACGTTCGATTTATTTTTCTGTAACTTTTCAAAATTTGAACTAAACGGACTCTAAGACTATCCGCAACGGAGAGCTGCGGGAATCAAAATAGCTGCCAGCTCAGCCAAAAAATTGAGATGGAGGAGAGAGACAATTTTGATTTGCAAGGGAGGACGCCAATACAAGCGGTGAATCAAACCCGGAACATGCAACTTTTCAATTTTTTTTTCCTGGGAAAGGGACCACACGACGTCGTTTTGGGCTAATAGCCCAAAACGTTGCGTTTTGCATCAGCTGGGAGGAGGGTTTTAATTAAATTAAAACCCCATTTCACACAAAAATAAAATAAAAAAAAATAAAGATTTTTTAATAGGATTTATTTTTATCTATCCAATTCATGACACCCATTTTGTATATGTTTGGGAGAGAAAAAAATTCCCTAAGTTTAACATATACTCCATATTAAGGATTTAGATTTATATAAACACTAATATTAACTTATAATTCCAAATCAAATTACACCATAACAATACATAAACTTAAATATTAAATAACACTAGCAACTACACCCTAAGATAGCCTTATTTTTTCAAATTAATCAATGAAGTTCGACTTTTTTTAAATAAAAAGTATTGGGTTACATATAGTTTGCCTTATTTTTTTCGTGTTTTTCTAGTTTATCAATTTAATAAAATATTTCTAAATTTAATTGTGTGCCTTTTTTATTTTAATTATATGTATTAATATTAATATTAATAATATCATTAACAAAAATTTTAAGTAAAATAAATTAATATTTAGCTTAATAAATAAATAAAAGTGTAAAGTGAAATAAGAGTCGCGCGACTCTCTGTTGTGAATGTAAAATGTAAAAAACTGAAAAGTTAATGGAAAGCTGATGTGGCAGGAAAAGTTGCACATGATCTAAGATATTGAAAGGAAGGAGTTGGGAGGTAGAAGTAGTAGACGACAAACTTGGATAAGACAAGCGATTTGAATCCGGGGATTTAATAGCAACTCTTTAACATATGCTTAGGAATTAAAATACATATATATGGTCAACGGGTAAGGGACATAAAGTTCCTAAAACAAGGCTTACTGGATTGCTGGGTCTCTGCGTTAGTTTTGGTATTTGGGTCCAAAAATTGTTGATGGTTACATCTCAAGAAAACGACTTAATGTATGTTTAATTTAAGTGGCATTGTGCTTATATACACCATAGGCAAGTGTTATAGGTACTTTAAAAGATGAATTTTGGATCTGTTTCAGTTTTAATATGACACTTATCCATTAATCATTATAAGTTGTAAAAAAATATACGAACGGATCTTAGATCCTTCCGTTATACAAAAAAAAATTAAAATAAATCGACGGATGTGTATTAATAAATTAAAAGGCGAAAAAAAAGAAACGAAAGAGATAGAGCAAGACTAAAAAAAAGGAAGAAGAACAAAAAAGAAGATAGAAAGACAAAAAAATACAAGGACGGGTCATGAATTTGTCCTATAAAATCCCAAAATATAGACGAATCCTAGATCTATTTGTATATTTTTTTTACAACTTATAATGATTATTGGACAAATGTGAAATTATGAGTGAAACAGATTTAAAATCCGTCCATATGGAGTGTATATAACACCTGCATCGGGTGCATATAACCACCTTGATAAGTGTTATATTGCTCTAATTTCATAGCTAGTTAAATAGGTTGATAACACATAGATAATAGAATATCGTAAGATTTCGTTTGATAACAAAAATTTGATTGAATTGCTTAATATTAAATTGTATTTAAAGAAAAAAAACTTAATAAGATATTTGCTAGTTAGGTGATTTTTTTTTTTGACAAGGTAAAAATTCTCATGGGCCCCTTTGCTTTTAAGTGATTTATTACTATAAGTGAGTCACCTTCCACAATGAGCTTGTTGATATTTAACGAGCGCGCATAAGATAGTCCCAGCATAAGCGCTAGTGTCTCCACTTTTAACGTCGTTTGCTTTCCAATGTTCTTCTATCCAATATGGATTACTTTTCCATTCCAATCACGGATGATAAACCCGACAGAGTTGTCCATATCATTGAGGGTAGACCCATCGAAGTTTAGTTTGTATACTCCGGGGGGGTTTCTCCATGCTACTGGCAAGGCACTCTTTTTTTCCTTGTCGGAATTACATTTTGTCTTCCTTTGTGGTGGTTCTTGATAGTCCAGGGGATCTAGGGCCCAAGTCTTCCTCCAGTTTTCCATGTGGTATTCTATTAGTTTTTTAACCGTGGTTGTATCAGGGATCGGTTTGTTGTTGAGTATGATTTGGTTTCTTATATACCAAATTGTCCACCAGGTAACTGTTATTCTTTCCTTTTCCGGTTTTGTTAGGGACCCACCAAGGTGAGGTAAGATGGGCCAGAAGTCCCTAGTATCTGCTATCAAATTTGCGACATGACGTCTGGTCGGGCCAACCCAATGAAGGTGGGTTGATGTGAAGGGGCACTCAATAAGGAGATGGGTTTCATCCTCCGTTGCACCGTTACATAGTGAACAAGTAGTTGGTACTGCGACACACCTAGACACTAGCCGACAAGCCGTCGGGAGTCCCTTCTGACTAAGTTTCCATAAGAAAAATTTTAATTTTTGGGGGTGCATTGACCTTCCATGTCCACGCATTGTTGTCCACTGCTTGTGAGTTATTATTTGTTATAATCTTGAACGCACTAGCTTTGGTGACCCAACCATCTCGATCAGGCCACCAATACAACATGTCCTCAATGTCGTTTTTCTGGAAGCGGTATATTCAGAATTTCCTGAGCAATATCATGTTGAATAGCGTTGTGCAATTTTTCCGCCCACCACTTTCCACCAATCAAATAATCACTAACTGTTTTATTTTCATTACGGTTGCTCGGGCAGTTGAGTCTTTTTCTAAGGGGGAATGTAGAGATCCAATTATTTGTCCAAAACTTGATAGACCTTCCGTTTCCTACCGACCAGATAACTTGCTAGTTAGATGATACTCCCTCTGATCAATAATATATATATATATATATATATATATATAAAAGATATTTGACTTTTTACACGTATTTTAATGAGTTAAAAACTATATAAAATACTAAATTCTTGAACAATGCTATGCATGAGACTGGTTTTATTTAATGTAATTTAGTTTGAATTATACTTTATAAAATATTTTATTTATCAATTGAGTTAAAATATTATATATCAAATGTATAATTTTCCCACTTCATATTCATACTTATACCTTTTTTCTTTTTTTATTCATTCTTGTAATTTAAAATATTGATTTTCAATAATAAAAAATATTAATGAGACAAAAAAAAGAGAATGTGTAGACTCGTTCCTAAAACAAACACGGCCAAAATACTAGCAATACAATCTACCATAAAATCATTATAGACCTATCAACTTATGCAATACAATCTACAAAACAATTGCCAAAATACTAGCAAATAGACTTAAACCTATTCTAGCCCCTAGGATGATAAGCTCATTCCAAGGAGCCTTAGTGGAAGGAAGAGACATATAAGATAACATTCTTATAGCCCATGAAGTGTTTCACACATTCCATAAACAAGGACAAAAAAGTTGGATGACACTAAAATTAGACATGAAAAATGCCTTGGATGACACTACAAATAAATCTGCTTTAGAAAATTGTCACATATCCGGATAACAATTAGGTAAAATTAAGAAAGGAAAAATACTTGCAGAATGAATCAATAATGAAACAAAAAAATCAAAGAATAATAGTTCATGGTGATTATGTAGATTACTAAATTTACGTGATCGCTTCTATAAGGGTCTCATTTGGATTGTGGGAAATGGTCAATCTATAAATGTTTAGACATACCCATGGATTGACAACTTATACTTAGAACCTTTCTAGGGAAACCAAAATAAAAACCTTCGAGTCTCAGATTTAATGGATGGAGGAAAAAGTTGGAACATTAGTCTATTACAACAACTTTTTCCTACAAACATAATACAAAGAATACAAGCCATAAGAATTCCTGAATGGAACAATCCAAACAAACTAGTTTGGAAATTAAATGGGAACTTCATGATAAAATTCACATACAAACTTGTTAACCAACCCACAACCAATCCAGACAACTTCAATTGGATTTAGCAACTCAACACTCTCCGGATAATGCAAAATCTCATATGAAAAATTGCAACTGATGGTCTAGCCATGACAACACGGCTAAATAAATACTGCAATAGAGTATCATCCCATTGTTGTCTTTGTAATCCGGAGGACGAAGATTTCCAACATCTCTTTATTAACTGTCCAGTATCTCGTTCGATTATATCCAAATATGAACAAATCACAAGCAATTCACATCCCCAATTACAAATCCCCTACATAACCCGAGGATAATGAAAGAGTTAAACAAATATTTCACTAATTTATGTTTCCTATGACACGCTATTTGGGAACTCAGGAACAATGTTATATATCTTTAATAAAAGGAAAATAAATGTGACAAATACATGTCTTTATACTAAAACAACGGTGGAAAACTGGTCTTAAACTCAGTAGGAAGAAGTCCAGCAAAAACAAAATCAACGTAAAGTCCCCAAATGGAAACGACCATCTAGAGAAGTCTACAAAATAAATGTAGACGACGATGTCAAACCATCGGGGAATTGTAGTATAAGAGGTATAATTAAGAATAATTATGCTCATGTAATTTATATTTTTAGATGCAAACTTCGAATGACTCAGTTCTACAAACCGAAGCTCATGTCGTATGTACTGGAATTAACCCAACAGTTGAAAGAGGAGTCAGGAATATCATCGTAGAAGGAGACATAGTCTTGGAGTAATAACAGTTATTGAAGATAAGACAAAAGTGTCTTGAAAATTACTCAAAATAATTAAGAAAATCAACCATTTGAAGAAACGTTTCAACAACATTTTCTTTAGTTTAGGTAATACTTTAGATAATCTAATTTTTGGACGAATTTCATTGCTAATTCTAGTAATACAAGATCAAGGTTGACTTCCTAATTTTTGTCTACTAAAAAAAATTGTCAGCTGATACGAGTATGATTCGACTCGTTAGAGCCACAAATAAATCATAGCTTAAATTAATGTTATTCATTAATTACAGCATCTTATACAAATAAATCATCTATATTTCACGGCTGGTCCATGAAATAAATTATAAAAATCAACCCTGCAATGTATATAACATTTGAAAACAAACACACATAACAAATTAAAAAAACACAAACACTTCTTTAACAAAAAAAAAATCAAATTAAATTAAAAACACACGCAGTGTTCTTCAGGCCGGCTTAGAACAAAAACACCCCAGCCACGGCAACGGCCAAGACGCCGGTGGCGGCCGACACCCCGAAGGCGGCAGCGGCCCCCTCCTTGGCGGAATCAGCGGCGGCGGTATCGGAGGCAGGAGCATCGGTGGGCGACTCCGACGGAGAGAGCTCGGGCGTGGTGGACTCAGCCGACTCCGACGAAGGGGCGGAGGCTTCTTCGGAGGGGGCGGCAGCGGAGCCAGAGTCCTCGTCCGGAGAGCCAGCGGAGCCCTCGGAGGAGGCGTCGGGGGAGGAGGCGGATTCAGGGGTAGACTTGGAAGGGGGTGGGGTGGCAGACTTGGCAGGGGCGGGGGATTTGCTGCTCGGAGGAGGGCTGTGGGATTTGCCGCCGGTCGGGGCAGGGGAGGACTTCGGGGATGATTTCGGTGACGCCTTTGGTGACGACTTCGGTGATGACTTCGGGGACTCGGAGGACTTGGAGCTGCCACCCTTGGGCGAGGAGGCGGGCGCGGAATCGGGGGACTCGGCGGCGCGGACGACGGCGGAGGTGACGAGGAAAGCTATTGCAATGGCTAAGAAAATTGGGAGCTTACTCGCCATAACGACTTCTAACGGTAACGAAATATTAATGTTATTTATTTATTTAGTTGGTTTATATATCGGTGGCGGGAAGAACCGGCTTAGTTGATTCTTGGAAAGGCAGTGTGACAAAAAGAAGTGCAATTGCAAATGCAAAGAACAAGAAAGGGTGGAGATAGAGAGAGGGTGTTAATTTTTATATAGGTTAGGGTTTGATGGATTGATAGATTAAAGGGAAGAATAAATGAGGGAGGATTGGTAGAGGGGGGTGGGCAGTTAAATCGGTTGTGTTTTTCATTTTTGATGGTGGGAATTTGTAGTGGGAGGGATGGGTTAGACCGCATCCAACGGTAAATTGAATCATTTACCTTCTTTTTTGGGTGTGTATAGATTTTCTATTTTTAACTTGTGTTTTGTGGCTGTGTTTTTCTTCTTTTTTAATTTGTTGTGTGAAAGTATGAATATTATGGTATGATGTATGGGTCGTGATTTGTGATAAGTGAATAGTTAATTGATATAAAGCTTGTTCGGACATAAAGATTACATGAATATCTATGAAAATAAGACTTGATAAGGGACAAATGTAGTATCAACAATAACAATAATCTCATCAGTTTGTCTCGCTTAAAATAGAGAAAACTAATTAAAATACCTCCAACTCTGGGGTATGGTAAAAATATATCCTCAACTTTCAAATGTAATAAAAATATCCAAACCTTTGAGGGTAGAGGTAATATATTACCACATGTTTTATTATGGATCAAAAATGCTAATAAGGCAGGCTACGTGAATTTTTTTAACAAAACAGCCAACGTGGAATCATTTTTACAAATTAGCACTAAAATTGGGTTTTCTTGAACGGTTACCTTAGAGAAAATAATAAACCGACAACAAAATTAAACCCAAACGAAATTGATTCAACCAAGTAACTAGTCCGGTCAAAATTGCCGCAAATTATCACAACACGGCTATTATATTCCTAACACCAAACCGACAACAAAACTAAACCGACAACAACAACAACAACGAAGAGGGGAAAAAATAAAACTTACTCAGCCAAGTCCGTGAACGAATCAAAGAGGAAGAAGATGTGAGAGATCGAGACAGCTCAAGATAGGCAACCGCGAGGGAGGAAGACTGCCATTGAAGAGGAACCATGAGTTGCCTGGAAGACAATTCAATAGGCGACCATGGAAGAAGATAGAAGGGAGAAAAAAGCGTTAGGTATGAACCCAGTCCAACTATTTACTTTTTTCCTAAGGAAATCGTTCAAGAAAACTCTTGTAAGAAAATCCACGTGGGCTGCCTTGTTAGCATTTTTGACCCGTGAGAAAACTCGTGGTAATATATTATCAATACCCTCAAAGATCGAGATATTTTTATTACATTTGAAAGTTAATGATTTATTTTTACCATACCCCCAAAGATGAGGGTATTTTAATTAGTTTTCCCCTTAAAATAAAGATTTAGGAGTTGAGGTATACACATTCTTTCCTTGATTAAGTTGAGAAGATATTTTCAATTGATCCAAAAACGACATACATACATAGACAAACACAACAAAAAACAAACACACACGGGTCCCAGACACAAAAAAAAACCTCTACAAAGTTGAGATGGAGAGACATAAAGAAGAACAAATTAAAACGAAAGACAAAACAACGAAAAATGATACACCCCCAAGCTTTCCTATATCACACAATCCTTCTCGACAGAAATAACAGTCCTCTACTAAATTCTATCTTGTGCCAAATTCTTCTCGAGGCCCTTGTTTATAGGTCATATCTAATAACTTCCTTCAAACTTAATTTCTTAGGTCACTCTCTGTTAAGTTGAACACTTTCAATAGCAAAGATATCAACTATATTTCTGAACTCATTGTGAGAGATATACGATCCCGAAATCAAGGTATTATTTACCTAATCTCAACTATATTTTTGAACTCATTGTGTTATTGAAATTGCGATTTGGCTTCTTTTCACTCCTGAGGATACTAAGGTGGTTGCACCTACTGATGCTAGAAACTTTTACTTGAGTGCTCTTCCTCCCTATATGCTCCTTCTTCTCCTTTCCATGAAATATGGATTTATGAGAGGAAAAAACTATCTTTTCCGGTGAAAATTTTGACAAAAAATCATCGAATATTTCAAGACAAGATGAGAGAAAGACCATAATGCTAAACCTATCAATTGAATCCTCAAACCAGGCAATTGTCGCATGTACTAGTATGGAGCCTATTGAAAAAGTGTATTATGATGCCTTGACACACTTTGAAAATGAACTCCTGTGGGATCATTTTCAAAATGGACGTCTATGGAAGATCTTCCCTTGGGCATTAGACCGAAATATTAACTCACCCACTCAATTCCTACACTAAATATAAAACTCAAATAGTCAATTCCTACACTACATATATATTTGGAGTACCTCTCATAAGTTTAAATCATATAAAATTCCCTTGGGCTAGAGAAGGCTTCTCCATCCCGGATTTTGAGTGTTCCCCTTGGTCTTGCCTCTCCTGTGGTCCTGGCTTGAGCCTTTCTTTTGGCCGGTTTGGTATTGGTGGGATCGTGCACCCTGGATCTGGTGGCCTTTCGATGTTGGGTATTGTACGTTCATTTTTCGGTGAAAGCTTTGTCGATCTCAAGAATCCAGACTTTGCAACATCCAACATGTTACCTCTGATCCGAGATCTCATATGCAAGAAGGTTGCTGTTCCTTTTGGCTTTGTCACGAACCCTGAGGCCTACCAGTGTGAGAGATATACGATCCCGAAGTCAAGGTATTATTTACCTAATCTCAACTATATTTTTGAACTCGTTGTGTTATTGAAACTGCGATTTGGCTTCTTTTCACTCCTGACGATATTAAGGTGGTTGCACCTACTGATGCTAGAAACCTTTACTTGAGTGCTCTTCCTCCCTATATGCTCCTTCTTCTCCTTTCCATGAAATATGGATTTATGAGAGGAAAAAACTATCTTTTTCCAGTGAAAATTTTGACAAAAAATCATCGAATATTTCAAAACAAGATGAAAGAAAGACCCTAATGCTAAACCTATCAATTGAATCCTCAAACCAGACAATTGTCGCATGTACTTGTATGGAGCCTATTGAAAAAGTGTATTATGATGCCTTGACACACTCTAAAAATGAATGCCTATGGGACCATGTGTGTGTTGGTTTCAAAGTGTATAGGAATCCCAAAATTTGCATTAATGTAATCCTTTTCCATTGTGTCAATTTTCTTATTGATTTTCTTGGTTATATTTAGCCTGAGAAGATGTCAGGTTCCATCAAGAAGCAACTTGCGACCATTGCACAAGCGTTGGAGCATTTGTGTCAATAAAAGGATGAGAGATTGAAAGATTTCTCTGATGTGCGAAAACAAATTTAAAGAATCTGTGATGAAATTACTAATAACTTGATTGATTAGTCCCTATAGACTCTATAGTTGATGAGCCAGACTTATCCCTGAAGAAGTTAGAAGAATATCAAGCTCAATTTCAAGAACTTCATAAAGAAAAGGTGAAGATGATTCTTCCAAATAGTCTAATTTTATTTTCAATGATATTTATCAATTATCCGTATCATTGCTTGCCGATGATTTATGTATTTTGTGTGCTAGAGTGAACGGTTACTCATTGTCTCTCATAATTCAATCAACGAGCTCTCAAAGTTCATCGTCTCTCAAATAATCAACTTGCAGACGAAAGTGGAGACGAACACCATCAAGGTAATGCTCAATATGTAGGACTTGCAAAATTGGACATGCTTGAGAATTAAAGAACTGCAAAGCAATATAATATCTAAATGCAATTCCAGTGTAGTGATTTAGCATAAAAATTCTTTATTTAGGGTTTACAAAGTCACCAATAAATAATATTCTGTCATTGTACTTCCTTTGCTTTTATACTCAAATTTGGTTCTCACGTTATGATCATTTATGATCTTTTTCTATCTTTCAAAATAAACTCATTTTGTTTTATAATGTTTATTTTCTAGGTTAATTAGAAATCGATAATAAATCTTACAATCCAAGGGAGTGTACGGGTGCATAATTGGGATAAGTCATGTTCGTCTATTACGTGTCAGTTTAAGATAATTTAACATGTCTCAACTCTCAATTATGTCAATTTATTCTTTTGGACTCGTGTATAACTCAAACGTGGCATATGGGTTGTGAGGGTCGGTTAGAGCTTAAGGGTTTAATTGTCGATTTAAGATAACTCAGATTGTAATCCTTTATTTCTAAATAGAATTTAAATGAGCTATGGTCATGCTCTTATTTCAACTTGGTTTAATAAAGTTTAGATTGATTTGGACAAAGCTGGCCCTGAATTCAAAAGCTCTTGCCTTATCTTTTTTCTCTTTAAGTATTTGTTTGTGAAGTTACTATATATACGTTGCCAATACAAGCTCTATGAAATAACATATATGTCTTTTCAGCAAATAAAAAAATAGTTAATTACATGTTCGTGTTTATTATTGTCGTCATGGATATAATTAACATGAAGTGTAAATCTTGCTCACAGTAGTAATAGTTGCAAAGTTCCCTTATTTTGATTTTGGATAAACCAAATCTAAATCAATCCTTGTTAACAAAAGAAAATTCAACGTTGCGATGTCAGAAATCATAATATATAATAAGTTCATATAATAATCATTTATAAATCTTGTGCGTTACTCACAGGGACTGCACTAGTTAACTTTAAAAAGTATGGATCGAATACAATTCTTGGAATGATAAAAAAAGGAGGCAATCAACAATAGGAGGTCGAGTTTTTATTACTAACATGACATATTATCAAGAAGATCATGTGTCCTATTGGTCAAGAAAAATGTGGTAGTGACATGGCTTCTGAGCTAGGAGGTCGAGTTTTTATTACTAACATGACATTCCCGTCTCCCCGGCGGCGAGACGTCGTTGAAGCATATTACTTCCCCATGTTCTCACTATTCACAGTTCGACCCGACTCTTCTTCGCGTGTTGGGTTTTTTCGTTTTCATGCTCATTTAGGGTCCAGGCCTTTGTATTTTGTTTTCCTTTTCATTTATTTGCTTGTATCATGACAGTTAGTCCGTTTGCCGATTATTTCTGCCTCTCAATTCACCTGACATGAGTAATGTCAGGTATTTCGAATTCTTACCTTGTAAAAAAAAAAGAGTATATTATCAATATGATTTTCTTAATAAAAAAATTTGCAATATTTCGAAGCCCACATTTCAAAGCCCAATATATTGATTAATCATAAATAAATGGGCCGGAAAAGGTCTTTTGTGCTTCAAAGCCCATATTTCAAAGACAAGCTAACTTGGCAAAACAACCTCATATAAATGTCTGCCAAAACCCTAGTTCTTCAACTGTTCTACGCAAGCGCCCAATCCCACCCTTCTTCCACAAGCGAGTAAAGCCAATCTCCGGACTATCTTCGAGGATTAATCATGGGTAAGTATCCGTGTGTTAATTGTAGTATTCAGTTTTTAATTCTTTTTGAATCAGAGTGGCGGATCTTTGTATCTCTGTAATTTTTGATCGATTTTTTTTGGGGGAAATTTATGTGCAGGTAAGGTTCATGGATCTCTAGCTCGTGCCGGTAAGGTGAGAGGCCAAACACCGAAGGTTGCCAAGCAGGACAAGAAGAAGCAGCCCCGTGGACGCGCCCACAAGCGCATCCAGTACAACCGCCGCTTCGTCACCGCCGGTATGTAACCCTAGCTCTCCGATTTGTGTTTTTTTCCCCATGAAATTGAATGTCGAATTCCGACTTGTGTCCATTTGTTTGTGGAATTGTGGTTTCAGTTGTTGGATTCGGCAAGAAGAGGGGCCCCAACTCATCGGAGAAATAAGCTCTGATCTGACAATCGGAGATGAGTTTCATAGTGTTAGGTTTAAATGCCTATGGTTTTTCTCTTTGTATCGCTTTGCATTTGAAAGTACTTCATTTACTCCAATTTTGGTAATCGTTGTAAACCTGGATCCTTTGTTCAAAGATATATTTTTGCTATTTGAGTGTTTTTTGATTCATCTGCCATTGTTCCTTCAATTGCTGTTCTTTAAAGTTCACTGCTTAGCAATTCTTACCTGAAAAAATGCAACAGCAGAGGATTAATGCTCCTTATTAGGCAACTGTGGATTTATTGAATGAGTTTGTCTGTCATGTTTGGTATGGTAATCCTGCAACTGTTCAGTATCGATGTCAATACAAATGAGCCCTTGATAGTACTATATATCTATTGAGCTTTGCAACAATTGTTGATTACAATATCCAAAAGAGGATCAAATCCAGAATCCCAGATGGTGCAACACCCAATATGCCATCTCAATTTCTACTTTGATCTTTGGTTCGACTCACTAGTGACCACTCTGTATTTTCTGGTCTGAGTATGTTCTGAATACTAGATGTAGAAGGTTCTTTAGATTGCATAACCTCTTTGATTTCTCTTGTTCTCTGAGTTTTCTGATTTAAGTGTTTAACTGTTGATCGACTCATGTTAAGACTGTTAGTATAGTCGAGTTAGTTTCAAGTTATATAGGTTAAGAGTTGACTGCAGTTTGGGTCGAATCACCATTTTCGCCCTAATGAGGTGAGAGCTGAATCACTTCTTCCTTAATTTGAGATCTCTCGACTTTCGGATTTGAGTAATGGAAAATCTTTTTCTAAATCTTTTTGTCCTCGTGAAGCCAAAAAGAGTGCATCTTAACACATACTACGTACTTCTCAAACTGAAAAGCATCTCTGTTGACAAACATAAGCAACTCTTTTTACACAACTAAACACCAATGATCATCTTACCAATAATCCAAACAAGAACAAGAGCCACCTCTAAAATGATGGAACCGAGCCCGGTCTCTCACTATGATCTCAACATCGAACGCCTTTGATATGAGCTTAGTCACCTGGTGACAGTCTTTGCATACCCTCAGGTTCTTGAACACCCGAATTGGTACCCCAGGCTTCCTGTGCAGCAGCCCATAGGCGATGGCGAGCCTCTCGCTGTGCAGCCGAAGTGCCCTCTGTTTAATCCGCTCCTCATCATCAACCAGAGCTGCCTGCGATGTTTCCGGAACATACCCTTCTGCTTCCAGCCTCTCTTCAATGGTGTCTAATGCCTGATATATCAGTTCTGTCTCCGGATGGCAAGTGTCCCCTGCGAAGAATTCGTGGTTCGTGCCATTGATCTCGATTGAGCTGCAGCCTGGTTCCTTTGTAACGCCTCTTTCAGTCATCAGCTTCCTCACTAGTCCGACTTCGTCCCAACGAGCGGCTGAGGCATAGAGCTTCGATAGAAGCACGTAGACGCCACTGCTGGTTGTGGCACCTTCTGATTCCAAGATTCGTTTCACAACTTCCTCGTTCAGTTCTGCACCTCCATTTTTGTTGACACAAGCATCGAGGAGGCTCCTCCATATCACCAAATCAGGCTTCATTGGCATCTCGGAGAGCATATCTAAGGCCTCATCGATGCCCCCAGCACGAGCGAGGAGATCAACAAGGCAACCATAATGCTCTAACTGAGGTTCAATCTCATAACTCTTAACCATCATATCGAAGTAAGCACGGCCCTGTTCGACCATGCCCCGGTGATTGCAAGCACTCAGCAACCCAACAAAGGTAACCGAATTCGGTAGCAATCCTTCCTCCTCAACCATCCGATCAAAGTAATCCAGCGCCATCTCCGCCTCCCCGTGCCCCGCAAACCCAAGAATCATCGAATTCCAAGCATTGACATCGCGTTTCGGCATCCTATCAAAAACCTGCTGACCCAGTCTCAATATCCCACATTTACAGTACATTTCCACAATCGAACTATCCACCAACATATCAGTCTTCACATCGAACCCACACCGTCGAAGGTAATAAGCGTGCGCCCACATCCCCAAGGACAAAGCCCCGAGACCGGCACAGGCCGATACAACACTCTGCATAGTATACCCATCGGCCTCAAACCACTCCTGCATCTCCACAAACATCCTCAAAGCGCCCTCAAACTCACCCGACCTAACAAGACCATCGATCATAGCGTTCCAGGAAACACAGCTTCTCTCAGGCATTTTATCGAACACCTTCCGTGCACACTCCATCCTCCCACAAGAAGAGTAAAAATGTATCAAACTGTTGTTAGTGTAGACATCCGACCCGAATCCCAGGGCCAAGAGGTGGCCATGAACCTGTTTCCCGAACCCCTCGGCGAACAAGTAGGCACATGCCTTGAGGAGGAAGGGGAAGGTGTGATTATCTGGAGGGGCTCTCCCATGGCGGACCATCTCACGGTAGGCGGTAAAGGCGCCGTCTTTATGGGCCGGGGAGTTGGCGTGGGCCCTGATGAGGGTGTTCCAGGAGAAGGAATTGGGGGTGGGAATCTGAGAGAAGATTCGGGAACAGTAGGGGAGGTCGTGGAAGGAGGAGAAGTAGAGGATTCGGCTGAAGAGGAAGAGGGTTTGGGGGTCGTCCTCGGCGTGGTTGGGGGATGCGCGGAGGGCGCGGGCATGGATTTGCTTGAGGTGGGAAAGGGGCGTGCGGGCGTCCAGCAAGGAGAGGAGGTGGGCGCGGTGGTCGGAGGGGATGGGCTGGGGAAGAGATGAAGGGGAATTGTAGAGAGAGGGGGTGGTTGCCATGGATGAAGAGACCAGCATTGCTAATCGTTAATGGCGATATTCAATGAAATCGAAACTTGAAGATCGAAATAACAAATGGAGTGCATAGGATGGAAGGTTGCATGAAGTTATGAACCACTGAACCACCATTACAGGGAAATCGAGTGAACGAACACGTCGCATAACCATCACCATCTTATGCGTTATAAGACGGCTAATAGGACAAATGAATGGATTAGTCAAAAAAAACAATGCACACATAAAACTAAAACTCTAATGATCACTAACGGATACATCAGATTATGAACTCAAACGAGTCATCAGATGTTGATCGCAGTTCCACGACGTCTTCAAGTATCACAAATTAACCACCGTTTACATGAAAACTGCGACACAACAACAAGAACAACAAAATACTCCAACCCGCAAACCCAAATCCTAGCCACATCATTGCCCATTCAAAACCTCAAAACTCATCTATAATAATTTTACCTTTGATTCAATTGAGATGATACTTTTTAAACTATTTTTTTAAAAGAGTTAAAACCTATATAAAAAGACATTTATTTCCAGAAGGAGGTAGTATTATATAAGACTTTAAATTATTGTAGCCTCAATTCAATCATAAAAAAAATTATATTTATATTTTAAATATCTATTTTTATATATTGCCAATTTTTATCTTGAATATTTGTGTATTGAGAATTTTAAAATTTTACAAGATGATATTTTTAAAATATAATTATAAGAAAGTTGAAAAGATGTATATTTTAATTTAAACGGAAATTTTGACAGGTACCCCTGGGGTATTGCAAATTTCGCGGGGTATACAACTTTTTTACATATTTCGCGTGGTACCCCTGAGGTTTTAACCCATTTCGCCTCGTGCCCTTCTCGGTTACATTTAACGTTTTTGAGTTTCTTCCGTTAAAAAAAGAAAAAGAAAAAGAAAAAGAAAAAGAAAAAGAAAGAGAGGAAGACAGGAGAGGAGAGACGGAAGAGAGTAGACATCGAAGGAGACAAGAGAGCAGGCATCAAAGGAGAGGAAGGAGACCACCAGCGCTCGAAGGCCGGAACTACTGCAACCGGCTCGGATCCGGCTGCTCGAAGGACGGAACTGCTGCAACCGGCTTCTTGTTCAATTGGAATTGGGGACGCTCTTCTTGAGGCCGCCTTGGAAGACAGGGAGGGAGGTGGAGGAGCGATGGCGTCCGCAGAGGCGGGAGGAGTAGCGGCAAGTGGCCACGAGGCCGACGACACAGAGGCGGGAGGAGCAGCGAAGGAGAAGAGGACGCTCGCTGCTGCTACTCGAAGGTGGTCGCCAAGCCAAGCTAGTCAAGGGGCGAACTCGTCTCTGGCCACGGCGGGTCAGGTTTCGTGTCACCGTGCTCCCCGCTAACCTCGCCGCTTCAAAACCCTAGCTTTTCGGAGCCTTCGTCCCCTAGTTGTCGCTGAATCCTAGCTTTTCAGGGAACCTCGCCGCGGCGAATCTGACTACCAATTTGGTGAAATTTTGTGGATATGGCTTCAGGTTTTGTCGATTAAGCTATCTCCAAACCCAGGCCTTGGGAGATTTTGTGGGTTAAATCTCCAAACGTGGCTGAGAGTTGAACTGTTTCGACGGGTCAGCGACAACGTTCGAGGCTCCAATCAGGGGTGGGTGGACAAGATTGATGGCGGTGGCGGCGGTTGGGTGTATTGGGTTCCTCCTCCGGCGACGGGATGACGGCGGCAGTTGGGTGTTTGGGTTCCTCTCTCTTCGCTTCTCTCTGTCTGGTCTCCTCTCTCTCTTCGCCTGGTCTCGCGTCTCGCCTTTCTTTTCTCTTTCTTTTTCTTTTTTTTTGGAGCAAACTAACGGAATTTACTCAAAAACGTTAAATGTAACCGAGAAGGGCACGAGGCGAAATGGGTTAAAACCTCAGGGGTACCACGCGAAATATGTAAAAAAGTTGTATACCCCGAGAAATTTGCAATACCCCAGGGGTACCTGGCGAAATTTCCGTAATTTAAAATTTATAAATTTATTAAAATAGATGTTTAAAATATGAATGTAATTTTTATAATTTTTTATAAGATTCAATTAAGGCTAATTTTTAAAAAAAAAAACATAGAAGTGCAAGGACCCTAATAAGAAAAATAATCCATTTGTTTATTATGTTAAGGTCGTCATTAATAAAAAAAATATCCTTGACTTTTTTTTATAACGAGGGTAACCCACCTTTGGCGGTAAATCCCAGACACGTGACCCAGCCGGTAAGAATCACGCACCAGGTAAACCGTCTTGCGTCGACCGACTAGACCCAATGGTTATTTTTTATTTATTGATGATGACCTTAATATAATAAACTCGTTGAAATGCATTAAGGAACAAATCGATATACTTACATTGTTATTTCGATAGGTTTTGATGTTTTTCAAATGGTTTTCCAAAACTTTAATATGGTTTAAGATTGTAAAATCCGTCAAAACTAGGGTCGGATATTTGCATTGAGCTAAATCAATAAGCTTGGCAAATTACATCGAGCAAAATCAGTAAGATTGGATAATTTTACCGAGGTGATGCAAGAGGCTTGCCCAAATGTTTTGAGGTTATTACATTAGCTTGGCCATCATTGGCGAGATAGCTATAAGAGCTCAAACAACCTCGTCGATGTTAAATTGACGGTATTTATAAGAACAAACTATACTTACATATGAAAATTATCAATGAAAGCAGCTATCCTAATGATTTTACTTCAAAATGAAGATGTTATACCTTATTGGTTCCCTAAATTATATACTAATTTGTTTATATTTTATTAGTTAGATGCTTTATTTTTTTAAAAAAAAACTTATCATGATCCAAATGTCGATGGTTTTGATACCACTTTCGTAGAATTGTTTAATGTATGGATGTTTGGAAATTGGGACCCATTTATCTAAGATCAATAAAGCAAAAGAATGTTAATCCTCAGCTTGATCATTGTAATCCAAAAACCTTATATTACTCTCAATTGTCTTGTATATTCATATGTTTTTAGTTCGAATCTAATCTCTATGGAATTTTGAATGGTTCTTCTCTTAGCAATGTTGATAATATTTTAAAATAAACAACGAAAATTGCAAAGTTCAATAAGCTTGATGAAGTTGAGTTAAGAGCATAATCTCAAAGAATTTTGTCGAGCTTCCATAATAATCTCGGTTAGTTTTGTCGAGCTTCCACAATAACCTCATCCACTTTGGTTGAGCTTACACAAATAGAGTCAACAAATTGAGCGTAGGTTAGCCAACAAATTAAGATGAAACATGTCTCATAATTGTTGTAAGTTACTATTACTACCTCCGTTCGGTAAAACTTGTCGTTTACTATTCATGCACGCTTTTTAGAATGATAAAAACTATATAAAATATTCATTTTTTTAATTTTTTTTAACAAGTTTGTACTTATTAATAATAACTACGAAATTGTTAAAAAAATTATTAGAAAAAGTAGATATTTTATATAGTTTTTATCTCCTAAAAAAGCGTGCATGAATAGTAAAATGTCAAGTTTTGCCGAACGGAGGTAGTAGTAAGTAACCCGTTTATTATGACAGTGTAAGCATATGTATTGTATCACAACTTTCATACAAGTTAATTTATATCGAAATCTATACAAGTCGACAAATAGTGGAATGGTAAACCTCGACTATAGGTGTTGAGCTTCATTCATTACCTCGATTACATGCACCGAGGTTCCTTCATCATCTTGGCTACATGCGTGGAGGTTTCTTCATCACCTCGGCTACAAGCATCGAGGTTCCTTTGTCACCTCGGTTACAGGCACCGAGCATCCCTCAATTGCTCGACCAGTAGCAACGAGCACCCCTCCTCCGAACAGACAAACAACCTAAATAAAAAACATTCCAATTTCATCAGTTTCAATTCCAGTTTCTATTAATCACTTGACACACAAAACCAACATCAATCAACAAACACACAAAAATCAATCAATTTCATCCATTTCAATGCATATTTTCAAAAACCCTAAAAACCTCAATTTTAATCGTATATACTTAACAAAACCAATATAAATGTTAAATCTTACCTTTTGATTGATAGGTTGGCTTAAAACTTGCACAAATCCACCAAAATCAATTGAAATTCCTTCAATGATCAACAATGATAAATGATGGATGAGAGGTAAGATGTTCAAGATTATCTTGGGTATCACATCAAACTGTAATTTTTTTTGTATATAGAAATGAAAATGACTTATTTGTATACCAAATGAAAAAATCTTCCTTATTTGGAAAAGACATTGCTTATTATTTCTTTTTTTGTTAACATTTAACCAGTAAATATATTTTTCAATACAAATTTTGTTAATAAGTGGCAAAATCACCCAAAAGAGGGATTTTTTAAAATGAAATTACAATAAGTGGTGTTTTACTAGAAGTTTTAAGATTAGAGGTGGTAAAAGTGAAATTTGAGAGGATGATTATGTAATTTTCCCTTTTTTCATTTCCCTTAAAAACATGGGTTGGGCCGGATGGCAGTCCAATAGAGAAACCCCATTTGGTTTCGTTCGGTGTGTCACAGTCGCCATTTTCGATTCTCCATCGTCGCAAACCCTCGTTGAGGAATCCGCTTCTCCATCGTCGCAAGCCCTCGTCGAGGAATCCGAAGAAGAAGATGAGCGGTGCAGGGAAGAAGATCGCAGATGCGACCTTCAAGGCCTCGAAGAACATCGATTGGGAAGGCATGGCGAAGCTTCTCGTCTCCGACGAGGCCCGCAAGGAGTTCTCCACCCTCCGCCGCGCCTTCGACGAAGTCAACCACGACCTTCAAACCAAGTTCAGCCAGGTCTGTTCTCTCTCTATGCCGCTGTTCCGATCCATTTGCAATCTAGGTTTTCCCGGCTTTACTCATTGTCTTATTTGGATCTGCGATTTTATCGGCGTGAAATTGAGCTGTACTTATTGCCGATCTGGAAATTGCTGCAAATCGTGTTGTGATTCGTAGTTTTGGGGACTGTTTATTGATATGGATTATGTATTGAATCTAATTGTTCGTCTACTGTGAAAATCTAACGAGTTTTTTTTTTTTTTTTTTTTGTGGTGTGTGCCGCATTTGTGATCTATTTTGTGATACTGTTATATCGTTAGTTTTCTTTTGAGAAATTGGAAATGGATTCAAATACATTTGATAGTCACTGGCTCACTGATGATGAAAGTCATGGATTTCGTTGAAAATTGCACAGACAAACCATATCGGATGATGTTCATGTGGCTATGATAAGTGTCTTGAATGAAATCCTTTTTCTTATAAGCTGTAGTTATATCATGTAAATTTACCCCTGTTTTTATGAATATAGTCCATATTTAAGTTAAAATTAATTGATCACTATTCTGATCATTACCTTCTTCTCCCATTTTTCACACAAAATTTGTTACCTTTTCCCACATTTCATTCCCTAATTTTAAGAAGGTAACTGTTGCCTCTCGGATATAATCATTCCCCCACCCCCTTCTCTAGGCTCACAAAAAATATGATCATGGACCTTTTATATGTAAATTTAGTTCTTTTCCTTTCCATTTCCTCCTCTAGAAACTAACGAGCCCTAAGTTTTAAGCTTCATCACGGCATGGAACTTTTTTGTTTGAAGTTATGTGCTTAATGTGGTTATAAGCTATTTATTTTTGTCCTCGCCTCCTCGGTTATCTTTCCACGCTTTGACTTGGTAGGTTTTAAGTTACTTGTAGGCAACACCGTAGACGTTGACACCACAACTATGTTTGGAATTCCTCTGCAACGTATTGTCTGAGACAGTACTGCAGTCTGCAGTTGTTACTATACAACTATGATTGTAATTCTTATGCGATGTATTGTCTGAGAAGTGTTATCATGGCCTTATTGATGTATAAACGCCTGATGGTAATGCTATTAATATTGAATGATTATGGGTGGATTTCTGCTTGTGGTTCTATAATGTTTCAAGGTCCTTAGCAAGATTTTTCAAGCAAATCATGTCCCTATGTCATGTAAAAAGTACAGTGTATGTTTTGTGCTATGACCTGTGGGTTGTCTGCTAGATTCTCATGGTATTGATCTGAAACATTTCTCACGTGATGCCTTAACTTCACAAAATCTGCTTTGGAAATCTGAATACCTTTAGGGTTTATCTTCCCAATTCCTACTTTGATTTTACTATGATCCTATCATTGTCTCGTGACTTCATGGTTATATTCAAAGATCCAAAACCCCCTTCCTTATTACCCAGTCACGTCTTCAACTTTGGTTTGTCTAATTCAGAGAAAAGCTAATGTGAAGTGGTTCAAGTGAGTTGCTACAAGGAATCAGTCGCTGCAAATTCTTATAATTTATTATCTGCAAGTTTAAGTTTCTTTTCTGCTGTGCCACTCCATCAACCTGACAGTAAAGGAAAAACAGTAAAAGTTACTGTCGCAATTCTGACAGAGACTTGGATATATACAGTTCCTAGACATAAAGGAATTGTTCTAGTTAGTCAGTGTTGCTTTGACGTCATAAATTAGTTGGCTACATGCTTACATGCCTGAAATAAATTAGTTATATGTTTTTAAAGAGTCTAGTCGAAAAACATTTTTGTTACCTTCAAATTACCATGATTCATCTGAAATTCGTCTTCCCTCATTAACCTTGATTTCTGTCTTCTTGTTCAAATGGTAATATGCGATGGACCACTTTTGGTTGTGCGAGTTCTAGTGTAGTGGCTGTGTTTTAATTGTTCATATCTACTTGCATGCAGGAACCTGAACCTGTAAACTGGGACTACTACAGAAAAGGAATTGGCTCTAAATTGGTTGACTTGTACAAGGAAGCTTATGACAGTATGTGTTCTATATGTGTATATCTTTCTTCATTTGTGCCTCTCCCATTGTCCCCTTCTCATTTGAGAGACGGGAAAGGGGGAAATTTCCTTGTGTGTTTCTTTAGCAACCATGTACCAGATAGCTGCTTTCTATTCTTGTTGACCTATTATTTTTATTCCTGTGTATTCTTTAATATACCTGCATTTTCACTGTCTCAAGAGAAGGATGAATAGCTGCCGCCTATCTATGTTCCTTAAAGGATGTAGGTTTTCTAGTTATAGAATGAGGTTAACCTCATCAATGCGCAGTTTATGTTCTGTGTATTTTGATGCCTATATTTTGATTACGCTTATATAAACAAGGCCATAATTTCATGCCATAGACAGTAAATAATGCAGGAATAATCTGTAGTTTGATAGGCGTGTCACTTTATTCCTCACCTCATTGAGGACATACTGATAGATAGGGTTGGGCAATTCCAAGGGAGAATATATTTTCGACCTTTTGCCTTGTTTGTTTGGATTTTGCAGTCCAACTTCTATTTGCACTACCAGCTTATGCTAGTTTAGAGCTTGTACTTCCTAACATTATGCTCTTGAATAAGATTTATACACACATTATGTTCTTAAAAAAGGAAAATATTTCTGTCTGGGCATTAACATGATAATATAGCCTAGATTTATTCAATCTAATAATGATTGTTTCTTATTAACTTCCCTGGTGATAAATATGCAATTTTGTCTTCTGCAGCCATTGAGATCCCAAAGTATGTGGACAAGGTCACCCCAGAATATCTACCAAAGTTTGAACAACTGGTAAAGAGTTCTTCATTCAACTCTTTTCTGTTACATCATGTATCCTTCATTTTCTGTTTTGCAGTACCTTTTGCATTTATGACTTCATCTTTTAACTGCATTATTCATCTCTAAATGGTGCCATTGTGTATATGAGATCAGACATTGTAATGGTTTTAAACTAAGATTTTCATGGTGGAGGTATCTAGCTTCCATTCTCTGTGGTTCTGTGAATAGCTGGAAGCTTTTGAAATGCTGTTGTTCTTAAAACTTTATTTGATTGTTTGATTCTATCTTTCTGGTTATTCTAAATGACATTTTAAGTGATAAAAATTAACCATTCCCTTCACCAACTTCTAAAATCATGTTGTGTCTCGATACTATTAATAGCTGACATTGGAATTGAAAGTATTTTTTCTTCTGGTTTTTGTTTGAGAACGTAATTGCTGTTGCCTTGTTAGTTACTGAGGAGCCAGGAATATGATCCTTTCTTCTCTCCTTTACTCTTCTATTATACCACTCAACTTAGAGAAGCTGCTGATTTTGCCCCGTAGCCCATTTTTCGACACCACTAGCTTATGGGTGTATTCCCACAGCCAGATATACAAGTCATAGGAATACTCTGTGCTGGGATGGAAATAAACTTAAATGGGTTGGTTGAATATGTTCTAGGTTGTTTTGTTTTCCAAGACTCACCTATCTGAGCTAAATCTGTTTTGGGCAGAAAGTGGACTTGAAAGAAGCTGAGGCAAAATCTCTGAAGGAATCCGAGAGATTGGAAAAGGAAATTGCAGATGTCCAAGAGTTAAAGGTAATTCCACCAATTGCTTCTGGTTATTTGCATTTCCCCTCCAGTCTCTACTCATTCTCAGATTTTCTTCATTGTCGCTTTTGCCTATATCTTGCTTCCTTTTCATCTCTGAATTCTTGTTGCTCAATTCCAGAAAAAGCTCAGCACTATGACAGCTGATGAATACTTCGAGAAGCATCCAGAGTTGAGGAAGAAGTTTGACGATGAAATCCGTAATGACTACTGGGGTTATTGATGTGAGACTTTCTGTTGATGAACTCGGGAACCCGCCTGCTTTTATAGGTGACCTCTTGTTAAAAGTTGAGGCCATTCTGCAATGCCGCGTCAAAATAAGAATAACACATCCTTCCATTCATCACTTGCTGTTTTTTGTTCTATTTCATTTGCATGGTGTAGGATTTGCAACATGCTTTACTTGCAAGTCACTTGCTAGATTATGTCTATGAACCTACCAAAGATTGACATGATCATATCATATGGCATTGCAATTTGACCTCTATTTGTTTCAAGTTACTGAAGACTTGTTTCAAGTAAATGTTGTGTGGCTTTTGTCTATTGATATGCTAAGCTTCTTTGGGTGGCATTATGTGTCTAATTTCTATAGGCCGAAATACCTAATTGGTATTTAAAAGTGGCATACAACAACAACAATTCCAATTATCCAGTCTAGGCAGGGTTTGAGGGTCAAGTTATACACACTCTTTGCCTAACTACTTCGCAAGAGTGTTTCCTTGTGACACAAGCACAAACATGAACACAACAAATGATAAAGAGATTACAAACCAAAAGTACAAGTATAACAAAGTAAACAAACGAAAAAGTGAAAGAGAAAAACAAAAAGCATGGTGTAAGAATGGGATGGGGGAATGTTCTCATCAAGCTTCAAGAAGGTATTCCAAAGTCACATGTTTGGACAAAATTGAAACGAGTAAAATAGATAAATAGTCGCGTGAGATGAAATTAGTTAATTTTTATCTACAGTCTTTCTAGGCATAGTATAAGAACCTTTCTAGGCATAGTATAAGAACCTTAATCGTAAAAGATTTCCTACTAAATAAATAAGTGACCGTAGGAAAGGAATATTAAAAAAAGCTAAAAATAATTTAAATTTGAGAAATCTTTTCCGATTGAGGTTGTTATCCTATGCCCAAGGTCATAGGATAAAAAACCCGTCTATCTATCCAAAAGCAAATGTAATCGACTAATTTTGTTTATTGTACTTGTGAGAAAAAGTTATAGATACATTATATAAATATTATCGATTCTTAATACTTAATGACAGACTCGTGCATAAAATGGGTATTTAATTCCTAATAAAATCCTAATGTTTTGTTCAATTTCTTTATAAATTTTAGGTTGAATTTGGTGAATGTCCATTTTAGATGTGAATATTAAGTAAATGTCCATTTTTTTACAAAATTAAGTAAATGTCCATTTTTTCCAAAAATACCCCTCCTTCCCATCTCTAACCCTTCATCCTCCCCCTTTGACCATTTTTAATTTTAATATTGACTGGTCAACACTGACCATTTCGGTCAACACCTGCATTTGGTGACAGTTTTTTGGTGACAGTTGTGTATATTTTTTTTGGTGACAGTTATTGTGATAATTATTTTGGTGACAACTGACTTTTATTATTTTTTTCTAGTAACATTTAACAGATTTTTTTTTTCGTACTAGTAAACACTGTCACCAACCTATTGTCATCAATTACATAACATTGTCACCAACTTTTTGTCACCTACTGTAAAATATTGTCATCACTAATTTTCACTAACTACATACTATCACCAACTGCAAAATATTGTCACCAAACTATTGTCAATAACTACGAAACACTGTCATCAAATTATTTTCACCAACTTATTGTCACCAAACATTGTCACAAACCAATTGTTACCAATTACACAACATTGCCATCGATCTATTATCCCTAAATAGAGAACATTATCACCACCCCTATTGTCACCAACCTACTTTCGTAATCTGTTGTTACCAATAATAAAATAGTGTCATCAATCTATTGTCACCAACTACAGAACATTGTCATCAAATTTATCTCCCCTCTAGCGTCTTCATCCTCTTCATATTGTCATCAAACTAAAATGTTTGTACAGAACCAATGTCATCGTTATCACCTAATATTAATTCACTTTTGTACAAAACTAAAACCCTAGAACTAGGGGAGTATAGACCCTAGAGGGGCTAAAGATAAACAAATAAAATTTTGATGTACAGTGTGGTTTAGGGCCGGGGTTTAGCGTTTAGTCTTTAGGGTTTAGGGCCAAGGCCCTAAACCCTAAAATGTGTGTACAATACTAATGTCATCACATTTGTCACCTAATATTAACTCACTTTTGTCACATAACTGAAACCCTAGAACTACGGGAGTATAGACCCTAGAGGGGCTAACCCTAAGCCAACAAAAATTTGATGTACACTATGATTTAGGTATAGCTAATGATCATAGATTGAGCATAAATAAATGTAAATAAACTATCACAAAAAAATACAAACACCGTTCAATAAGTAGTGGAAATCATACATTAAGTTAGTCACCATGATAATGAAAATAATTTATAAATCCCCAATTGTTGACTACATTAATTTTTAAAATAAATGGGAATAGTTGAGACAGTCACCGTGATTAGATTGCAATGAGTATTAAAATACAAAAATCATACAACTTAATGCTAGCAAAAAATATATCAACATAACAATAAATGTCACTGCCACATTATATATCATTAAAATATTGTCACCAAATAAAATTTTAAAAGTTTGACTAGTTTCTCTCATATGAAATTGTCACCAAAATAGTGTCACCAACCTATTTTCACCAACTACAATACACTGTCACCAAAATAAAATGTGTGTACAGTACTAATGACATCATCGTTTATCACCTAATACTAACTCACTTTTGTCACTAAACTGAAACCCTAGAGCTAGGGGAATATAGAATCTAGAGGGGTTAAAGCTAAGCAGACGAAAACTTTTTATGAGGATTGTGTCACAACTTCTTATCAGTGGTGATACTATTGTGACAATTTTTTTACATTTTTTTTACAAGGACAATGTCGCCACCCTTATTAGTGGTGACACTGTTGGTGACAATATTTTTTTTACTGATAAATTTTTTACGAGATCATATAAAGGCGTCAATATATAGTCACCACCACATTTATTATGGAAGTAATGAATAAACATGATTGCGAAGCACCTTATGCTCTCTTATCAATCACTATATAGCTAAATACAAATTTTCCTACCATTGCTTGCTCCTTGTGAGGTTTCAAGAACAAATAACAATGACTCAGCACACAATCACAACTCCATTGAGTCCCAATTACTCAATCAAAACCCATCAAAATTGATCCATTTAATTAAAGAAAACAAGCACATAAACAAATAAACTCAAACTCCACCACAAATGAAGCAAATTATATCATCAATCTCAATCCATATTATCAAAGATCTATCGTTGTGTAATTAGAACCAAAAACCTATGTTGTTCTTCTTTACTCTTTCTTGATCCATCTCAATCTCAAAACAAACAGATTAAGTCGAAACCAATCAAATCAAACATAAAATGAAATTAACAAACAAAAACTGAAATTGAAAGAAAATAGAGAAGAAATCAGACTTGTTATTCATGAGATTCTTGATTGCAACCCTATTACAGTGTGTTTGGCAACTGGTTTTTTTAGGGGAAGGAAGGGGTGAGAAATTGAAGAGGGGAAAGGGAGTGAAGGGAAGGGGAGAAATTTCACTTTCCCCCCAAATTTCACCCTTTTGGTGGGTTGTGAAATCCCACCAAATTAAACAGTTAATCAAATTTAAAATCCCTTCCCTTCCTTTAAATTGTTCATCTAAACACAGCATTTACTTTCCCTTCCCTTCCCTCCTTAAAAATCCCTTCAAATCCCCTAAACCAAACATGGTGTTATTATCCCCCAAATCCCTATTGTAAATAATCCCATCCCACCTTCACCGATCACATTATCGTTCGATAATCCACTGGTTGCCACCTCCAACTCTCTCAGAGTGTACCATCGATCCCACCCCAAGGCTGATGTTGTCGGCGCTCCCACCTCGCCGCCTCCGGACCTCATGCTCTCGCTGCTTGAAGCCTTATCGGAGAACACGACCCTGTGCTCCACCTTCCCCACGTCGATCTGGATCTCCGACAGGTTGATCGGACGATGGCTTTGCTTGTTGTAGTGGTGGTGGTTGGAGGAGGTGAGGATCATGATCTCTTGAAACTCCTTCGCAACGACCGGCGTCGGCAAACTTGTACGGGCAGTCCATCTGATGGGAGGTGAGGCAGAGAGAAAGAAATAATAAAATGAGGACAAGGGTAGTTTGGGGTTTATAAAAGTATTATGGACATTTACTTAATTGACAAAAATAAATGGACATTTACCTAATTAGATATCCTAAATGGATATTTGACCAAATATTTTCTAAATTTTAAATGTGGGATAAACCTGCACCGTATAACAAATCCAGAGGGGTGGGCACAAATACCACAAATCCCGGTCCCGTCCCACATATATAGATCTATATTATATAATTTATATATATAAATACAAATTTATATTTATATTTATATTTATATTTATATTTATATTTATATTTATATTTATATTTATATTTATATTTATATTTATATTTATATTTATATTTATATTTATATTTATATTTATATTTATATTTATATTTATATTTATATTTATATTTATATTTATATTTATATTTATATTTATATTTATATTTATATTTATATTTATATTTATATTTATATTTATATTTATATTAATATTATATTTATATTTATATTTATATTTATGTTTATATTTATGTTTATGTTTATGTTTATGTTTATATTTATATTTATATTTATGTTTATGTTTATATTTATGTTTATGTTTATATTTATATTTATATTTATACGGGACAAGAGTTTTAATTTTGATAGTACTAAATTTTTTAATAATTTAGTGATTTATATGATATATTTAGTTATTTTAAACACAAGTTACAATAATACTGTAAGGCTTGTAAGCAATTTGAAAATAAAAAATTACTATGGGCTTGGGGGGTTAGGGATTTGGGCTCTATGAGGCAAACAAAACAATTTATTCTCCATTTTGAAATAGTGAAATCTCTATTCAATTCTAATCGGTTAAGGTTACAAGAGGCTTGTGCTGCTGGCAATGTTTTTTTGTATGAAATTGTGCTGCTGGAAGTGTTAACATTATGGTGATATCATTCTATGAAGCATGAACTATGAAAACATTTTTTTTATTTTTCAAGTTTTATAATATTTTATTATTTTTATTTGAGGGACAAGTCCCGTCCCATCCTGTCCCGTGTGGGATAAGGCCCGTGTGGGATTAAAAAAAAGGTGAATCCTATCCCGGTCCCTTCCCTGAAAAATAAAAGCGGGATGGGCCTCATCCCGGTCCCGTCCCGTTCCATCCCGTCCCACGCCCACCCCTACTATAACCTTAAATGAGAGTAGTCAATCAACCTTGGATGTAAAAAAAATATAAAAAAATCAACCTTTTATGTTAGCTTAATTCTTTTTTTTTTGGAGTATTATACACAATTAAATTTTCATCAAATACACGGCTATTCATCGATTTTCGGTGTTGCTAAACTTTTTTTTTTTATCTGAAGAAAGCTTTCCAACACCAAATGTTGGTGAAATCACCGTATATTTAGCGATATAGAGCCGTGTGTATATCCTTTATAACCCGTTCTAAAATGTTGTTCTAGTGCAAATCTCATTTATGCTATTTATGGGTCACTTTGACTCACTTTGAATCTTTGAAAAATTATTTGTCAAAACCAACGGTCAGTAGTGGAATTTAACAAGATTTATGATCTATGCTTCATTTTGGTAAGAGTTAGCTTCGGACATAAGTCGATCAACTAGTATATAACCGCCCATGCCCCCCTGTGTACACACACAACACAAGAACCAGAAGATAAAGAACCCCACCAAAGATGATTCAAATCGCCCATAAAAAGAAGAAACCCATTTTGTAGAGAATAATGAACTGTGATCCAGGGTCATCATTCCGACCACAGCGAAAACAACTAGAAAGTATCACCTCGAAAACTATTCTAGAGCTCGGGTTCGAGAAAAGAGTTAAAAGAGTCTTTTCAAGATATCATGCTGATACTGTATTTTTTCGCTCATAGGACCCGATAAGGTCAGTGATGGAGTAAAAACATGCTGATACGGAGGCCAAAGGGCGCTGCTGAACAGACCCTTGCTCAGGTTCTAGATCTTGGTTGTGTTGCCTCATTCTCCTGGAGGTGCAACACCTTGTTTAAGCCTCTCCTTCTTCATCTTCTTCTTTGACAGAGGCTTCTTTTTCTTTGGCGGCAAAGTCTTCTGCGCGTATGAGTAGAGCACGTAGTTGCCTACCAAGAATGTCAGTAGAAATCCTCCGATGACAAGAAGCACGATCAGCCCAGGGTTGAAACCCCTGCCTTCAACATGGTCTTCCATGTTTCCTATTCATTAGGGAAATTGACGAGTTAGCGACTGAAGCAAAATGCTGAAATAACAGTGGCGTTCAGATTGTGATACTCTGTTACATTATAGAAGAGTGTCTTCTTCTTCACTGTTCTGCATCTGCTTCACCCATTCAATAGTAAAAATGATTTATTTATTTATTGTAAGATCTGTTGGCCCTTCGTGATCAATTCAGTGTAGACAAGACCAAATAAACATCACATAATTTTATCCCAATGGTGATAACTAATATTTGGCTTTGCTGAAGAATAGCAGCATTGTGATGAGCAAATTGAAGAAACTAGATGGATTATCTTTTCAAAATATTGATCAATGTTCATCACTATGCTATTTCGAACCGGGAAATTACGAGATAAAAAGCCCCCCCAAGGTGAAAAATGTGAAACATAGATGAATTGGCATTACTGAGCCTAATAAAGAAAAATGACAATTTTATGTTAGAGACTGTAGAAATATAGCAAATATACAAAGCAATAGAAGGGGGTTCACCACAAAAGCATATTACAGCAATAAGGCGGAAATGATTTTCTTCTAAACACAAGCAAAACAATAAGCATCTCACCCTAATTTTTTCCTCATTTTCTCACCACTACTCACACGATGTTAAAATCAGAAACATTGTGATAGCTTTCTACTTTCTTCCAATGCAATTTGTGACGGGCAACTCGATGAATTTCTAATCCATGAACTTCACAGGCTATTGACAGAGTGAAGAGAAAAGCACAAACATAATACACTTATCAACATAATACATTTAGGCCGAGCAAAGCACAAACATGATATGCCTGTAGACTGTAGTTATATTGTATCGTCTACTTTTCAACAAACCAAATTGCAGGATTTTAACAACAATATCATAAAAAATAATGATTATAATGTATCAAAGCATGCAGTTTTCCTTTTGTCTTAACTCCTAATCTCTTCACCTTGAATGGAATTAATTATACCATGGATCTCTGGAGAGTTCAGTATTTCCTTCCATGGCTCTTTACATTTATAAATCAATGACAACGCTTTATCAAAAGCGAGCAAGGCTGCAGAAGCTACATATTGCCCGTGTTTTCACATATGAATTGCAGATCAGAAATGAGGATGAACAGCTTAGATCTTTTGATAGATCATATATTCAATTTTAGATAATCTCAATTAGCAGAGAGTGGAGGTTTCATGAAGCTCTGTTCATCACCCATCTTAACACCAAAGCTAGAGTTCAGATTGGCCTATTCATATCCTAAGACTTCCGTAAGTGTATACTAAGGTCTAAGCTTCGTCAGCATCTAGATCTCTTGCCTAAATCCACAATTCGTTCGTCCACCTCTTTTCATATGAATTTTCAAATACAGTCTCGAGCAAACATTCAACTACTTATGATACCAGCATGGGATAACAGAAGCAACAAATTGCAAATCACAATTCTCCACAAAGCTGAAATCTGTTACAAATCAAAGTTGTAGGCTACACAGATCAACAGATGGAAATTCTCCAAAGCATAAAAGCTTCAAATTCCAGCTAAAAGAACAAAAGATACCAAATTCCTTTTTTGCCACTCTCGACTCAAATTCCAAATCAGAGGAAAAAGCACAAACTGCTCAACCATTTACCTTTTCCTTTCAGCAACCTTTTTCACCTCTTAAAACAAGGAATCTGCAAAAGTAGAGTGGGACAAAGAAAAACAGATATCAGCATCATCCGAAAATGTTCTCCACTCCCACGCAAACGCAATAAACACGAAGCCTAACAAGCTTCTCCAAAACCAAAATTAAAGCTCAGAACGGTCGTATTCCTAAAGAAAAACGCAATTCCCCATCCGAATTACCAAATCCAAGGGGAGAATTATTCCAATTCAACTGCTTCCATGCATTAATTTAGAAATAAAAAAGAAGGAAAAAAAAACTTCTTCTATCCATCAAATAACAATACGAAATTACATCGAAATCCGAACGAACAAAACCTAAATGCAACAGAGAGCAAACAGGTGTTAAGAAAGAGGTCCGATCCACAGCCGGCACAGCGAGATATGGCAGATGCGTACCTTCGCAAATCAAAATTCGACGATCAGAGACTCCGATCTTCAGATTCGAAGAGGAATAGAGAGAGGGAGGAGTAAAAGAAACAGATGAGTTGGAGATGGGCTTGGGTTTGGGTCGACCCGAATCCGACGGGTCAACGGATTTTTTTTGAAAAGAATTTGGTGCCAGGATGACCCATGAGACGCTAGTATGACCCATTTGGTAGAACACGAGGACATTTCCACTGTTTCCCGAGAGGAGAGGATAGAGTTCGTGTTTAGTCAGTCTCTTGTGGCAAGAAGACACCGATTGACCATTACGAAGTGAAGGAGGGTGACTCAGTAAGACTACTCATTTCTAGGCTCGGAATCATGTCAATCATCACCTTCCCTAACATACTCAGGTAACTCTCACATCCAACACAATCCCCGAAGGCAGTTAGTTGACCGACCCAATTCTCTATAGCGGACGCTGACATAGGTAGGAGACTTGATAGTGACATCGACGGTTGGAATATGAAGTAGGAACCAGAACGAGGAGAACGGACACTATTGGGCCTTTACTAACACACCTAGACGTTTTATGAAACGGACGACGGAATTGGGGTTATCAAGGAGAGTTGAACCACGAGAAGGACAATTTTGACAAGACGGGGTTCTAATTATATACGAATAAGGTTTCTCCCGCTATCCCGTTTGCGCAGACATTCATTACATGTTTCAAGCTAAGGCATATATATACCGATTAGTTCTCAATCCTAGGCACAATAGCACTCAACACGGAAGGAATCAACGAGTTTAATATGATCCCTTTCAAAGTTCATAAAACACAGAGACGATCTATGCCGTCCTTCGAGGGACGGCTGACCGAAGGGGCAAATACCACACGACCTCCTAACCCATGCTACTCCAACCCTCGGGCTCCTTGGAGTCTTCGAAACTTGCAGTCACAAACACAAGCAGTCGATATCGATTAAGGGCAGTCGATATCGAGTAAGCTTAGCAATCAGTCGACACAGAAAACCGTCGACTGGAAATAAGCACAAAACAACTGTCTATGTGTCGACCTGTAGTGGTTGATATCGATCAATCACGAACAGAAAACAGTAAGTCGGCAGAGAACGACCAAAGAGTAAAAGGATGTAAAAAAGGCAATGGTCTAGAAAAATCTCAAGGGGTGTTGGGTTTCACGAAAACACAACGAACGACTCAAGTAACGGTGTAAACTGTAAGGGAAAAGATCTCTCAAGGCCAGAGTTTACCATAACGTTAACCATGCAAGCAACAAGATAGAATAAGATAGACAATCAAAGGAACAAGCTTTCACCTTTCCAACAAATAGGTATATAAGTGCTAGCAAATAAACCTAATTTGTCTCTACCATTATAAATGTTTATGATCCAAGTGATTAACATGAATTCCTTTTCTTTCGATAAAGAGCTAGACACAAAAAGGTAGGAGATGATCAAGACATGATAAAAACACCAAATTTCCATCAAGTATGCATGGCTAACATCGGGCTCACCCCGACCCTAAAAGAAAAGCGATTACTCGCTCATGGTAGAAGAAGACATGATTAAAGAAATAAAGAAACTAACTTATATTGGAAACAAACCCTTCGAAGTCTTTACGATCGCAACGCTCCAACTTTCGCAAGAACGCCGAAACCCTAAAGCTTCAAACTCCTAAAACTCTAATTGTTGTTTATTGTAATTGTCGATGTCTAAAAACCAGCCCTAAGAGCTTTATTTATAGCTAACTGGTCCTAATTCTATCTAAAGTAGAAGATAAATCTTTCTCTAGAAAATAATAAATATCCCTAGGGTATATTAGGAAAATACCCATAAGGAAATATCTATCTAAAAAGAAAGATAAATTCGTGGCTTAATTAATCCTCTCTAAAACCGAACTCCTCAATCTGCGTCTGTCCCGCAGAAATCTTCAGTCGACATCGACTAGAGAAGTCGGTGTCGAGGGCTCCTTTGCTTCACTCGACCTCGAGCAGTGTATGGCTTCAGTCGACATCGATCAGCATCCTCGATGTCGAGCACTCTCTTTGGCCCGTCGATGTCGAGTAGCAGTCGACATAAGTGACAAATATCAACTGTTCCCCATGCAATTCCAATACCTTGTCTTTCCAACACTTAGTTTTTTCACCACTTTCTTCAGTCGATGTCAAGAGCCTCAGTCGATGTCGAGCGCTCTTCGATGGTTCTCCTCTTCTTGTCTTGGCTTCAATTCCGCTCCAATTTCTGCAAAATTAAACCAAAACTTGTGTAGACCTCTATATCTTGTAAATAAACATATTCTACACAAATCCAAAGCATTCCCATCCCATGGTGTAAATAAATGACAAAAATTACAGCAAAAGTAGGCATAAAACATGATCAATTAAGCAGACATCAAAAACCAAAATTTTCCATAACTGCCATTAGGAAGTCCCAGTCTACACGATCCTATATCCTTTTTCCACACACACACACACACACACACACACACACACACACATATATATATATATATATATCATGTTTTATAGCAATCCTTCCATCTTTTCCCTTTCTGTTTCTGAATGAGTGAAAGATTTCATGTGAAATAAGTACACTGTCTTGTATTGCTCGGTCTGCAATAAAAGCACCTTGTAATGGGTGGATGTTTTTTTTTTCAAGAGTGGTTTCACTATATTTGCTAGCGTTCTTGCAATAGCTTTATACATAGTCGAGTAGAGGTTGATAGGTTTGTAGTTGTTTGTTGTTCTTGGGTTTTCACATTTTGGGATTAAAGTTATAAAAGTTTGGCTAATTTGTTTTAGTATTCTCCTGAAGAGAAGAGGCATTTGATTGCTTTATTAATTGATGGTCCAACAATGTCCCAAAAGTGTTGATAGAATTCTGTTGTCATTCCATCAGACCCTGGGGATTTATATTTTCCAATAGAGAACATCGCATTTTTAATTTCTTGGTTCGTGATGGGTTTAGAGAGTTTTTCGTTATCCTCATCAGTGATTTTGATGTTAATCAGGTTCATGTATTGTAATAATAATTGTTTGTTAGTTAGTTCTTTTTTAAATCTCTTTTCAAAATCTTCTTTGACTTCTTTTCTAATGTTCTTCTCACCTATAATAACTGTTCCTTCTTGAGTGATTATTTCTCTAATTATTTTTTCGTCAACTTGTTGTTATTTTGTGGTGATATCTTGAATTTATATCTGACAGTTTCAGATGCTTTGTCTTCACTCTTTAGCTCCAATAGTTCTTATGGTACTCTAATAATTTATTCTTTTTTATTAATGAGTCGTAGTTGCCATTTGTTATTGTCGTTTTTATTGTGTATAGTTGTTCTTCTGTTGTAGTTCAGTCAATTTTTCTTCGATAATTTCTCTTAGTTGTCGAAAAATGTTCCAAAGGTTGTTTTGTTCCAATTCTTCGAGAGTCATTTCAACAGTTGAGTTTTTTCGTCACTTCAAACATATATATGAGATCCTTCTTGTTGTGATATACATGCTCTTATTACTATATTTCTATAGTCTTTTCTTAGTAGCCACATTTTTTCAAATTTGAATGGCCTGCTCTTTGTGTTGTCATTGGTATTCAGTTTCACTAATATAGGGCAATGGTCAGATGAGGAGAATGCATGTTTTTTGGTTTCTATGCTTGGGAACCATCTTAGGATCTGGTTTTAAACTAGAGTTCTGTCAAAAGTCTTGTAGATATTGTTGATATTTGTTCTATTTCTTCTCCATGTAAACTCATTTCCTAGTGTGGGTATGTCTAGTAGGTTACATTGGTCCTTGAAAAAACAATAATCTTTCAGATCTATTTGGGTTCGGTTGGGCTCCACCTAGCTTTTCAATTGGGCTTTGAATTTCATTTAGGTCCCCAACTACTAAAAGTGGGAAGTCATATATCTAGATGTGTGGTTTATGAGTATTGGCCAAAACACCACCTTCATATCTTCTTGAGGCGGAGTATACACAAAGCAAACACAATACGTAGCTCCAATGTTATTGTCTTTTATTTTCAATGTGATGAATCGTTCTTGTCTTGTCATCATCTCAATGTTCCCATTTGCTATTTGGTAATTTTTCCTTAGATGCCACCAGCTTTGCCCACTGTTGGAGCCTAGCACATGGAATCAAATCTCGCCTTTTTCCAAAGAGCTTCAGGGGGCTGGTAGTCTGTTTTAATTTCCATAAGGGCCATGATTTGAATATTTTTGATCTTGCATAAGATTTCAATTTTTGTTAATAGGTTTCTTTTTCCAATCCACAACAATTCCACGTGTAGATCTTCATTTTGGATGATTTACGTCTGTATATGGTAGTTTCTCAATTTTGTTTTTCTTCTTTTTTTTTCCTAAGTTTTTCATACTAATCTATGTTCTTTGAATTATGAATTTGGTTTTGAACTCTTTTTTTTGTTGGGCGTTACTTTTGATCATATTTTCTATTATTTTTTTAATTCTTTTTTTAGAGTATGGTTTCAATGTTGTTCGTAATAAGGATGATATCATGTTTGATTCATAGTCATTGGGTTCATGAGTGAGGTGAGTCAAAATTCCTTTTTTCTGTATCTTATTTGCAATGGGTTCAAAAGCAATTTGTTTGTTCACTTTGTTGATTGTTTTGGAGACTTTCATAGACATTACCCGTTGAGAGGGGAGACAGAGCTTCATAATGAAACAACAACACAAGAAGCCAATCTAGAAAAGCAGGGATGATGATACCTTATTCGACAATTGACTTGTGCAAAGTTTCAATAGAGGAGTCGAACTGATGCCTTTACACCTCGAGTAGTCCCAGTTCTATAGCATAAAATACAAAGCATGGATCACTAGTACAAAAGGGCGGGCTGGAGTACGCTTTTTTTTTTATGCATGGGAGTACGCTTCTCTTTCTATACTTATAGCGACCGCACTCCCAAATGAGTACACTTCTTATTAAACTGTTCTCATAAATTTTAAGTATGGTTTTGATGTGAAAGCGTTCTTAAAATTGGCGTGTGATTTAGTACGGTTTTTAAGTAAGGTTGCTCTGAAAGCGTTCTTAAAATTTTAGTATGGTTTTGTTGTGAAAGCGTTCTTATTAAGTGTACTTAATAATAAAAATAAAAAGCCTGCCTTTTTATGCTTTCATATATCTAAGACTCGAACCTGCGACCTCTTGCACCCTCAAATCAAATCGGTCCGCTTCTCACGCCTACCACTTGAGCTACGAAATTTAGTTGTCCCTTTGTTCATTTACTTAATCTTATTACAAAAAAAAATCTCAAATTTTGGTTTTGGGAAGACACTTTTCTTATAAAACCGTACTCATTTTCATTTTTTAAAGATCGGTTTTAGAAAAACTGAGTTAAATATTTTTTTACAAATAAACGAGAACGGTTTTAAAAAAAGCGTGTTCCCAACAAGAACACTTTTTATGTAAAATCGTACTCATAATTTTTTAAACCTTCATCAAGAACACTTTTCTTATCAAACTGTACTTAAAACAAAAAAACAAGTACGCTTGTTCAAAACCGTGTTCGTAATTGTCAAATTTAACACAGTTGTAATTTCAAGTGTACTAAATTTTCTTTTTTTTTAACCATGCTTTTCTTAATAACCGTACTAATTATTTTTAAAGGAAAAACAAGAACGGTTTTTACTAAGAACTATACTTATATTTGGTTGTGGGAGTACACTTTTCCTATGAAACCGTACTTAAAACAAAAAACAAGAACACTTGTTAATAAGCGTACCCAATTTAGTGTACTCCGGTCCCCCTTTTTGTACTAGTGGATGTGATCAAATATCCAAAAAGTCCTTTTCAGGTATTCAACACTTTTTTCAAAAGCAGAGAGGAAAAGAGGGACAAAGAACGAGCCTTTTGGCACCATTCTTTCCTCAAAAGCCAAATTTAGGTCATATAAGAGACAAGGATTACCTTCCTTCGGGTTCTTAGGATTTTGGTCGTTAAGGGTCCTCTTCCCCTTGGTTTTAATTTCATGCATGGATTTCTTTTGGTTCGTGAGTTTTTCTTTGTTCACGGGTTCACTTGGATCAAGGAGACTAGAGTCCCACATACATGTCACAATTTTGATGACCCTTTTTCTTCTTCATAAGCCATAATCAAGTGTCATACACATGTAAAGATGAGAAAATTTGTTAGAAAATGGGGTTCTGACCAAGCAAAATCAGTTATGGAAGAAAAGAAAAGGAATGGGGTCCCTCCCAAGCTTTTTTGTTCAAGATTTCTATCGAGTTTCACCAATTCAGCTCTTCCTTTCTTTCGACAAATATCCAACGTGATTAACAAGTATAGTCCATTCAGGAAGGCGCTCTCAGTATCAAGGTTCATAGGTATACAGTGTTCTTTGAAAAGTCGGCAATCCCTAATCTAGGTATAGATTATAGCATATATAGAATATATACCACATCCAAAATAAATCAAGAGGAAAGGGTAGCAACTAGACCAAAAAATGGGCCTATTTGCACAACTAGACCACAAGCCCAAAAATTGGCCCAAAATAAACTCTCTACCCCCAAGCAAATATAATTGCCGGTTTTGAAGCACTATTTGTAACCGGCTGTAGAGGGTGCGGGATTTCTGAAATTAAAACGAGGAGGGAGGCAGAGACGATTTACAATTCTGAAAATAAAAAGAGGAGGGAGGGAGAGAGATGGTTTACAAGCGACATACAAAGAGAGAGAGGAAAAACCAGAAAGGAGGAGCGAGAGGAGGAAGAAACGGTTGAAGAAGAAGGGCCATCTGTCACCGCCAGGGAGGAAGGAAAAGGTTGAAGACAAAGACGAAGGTAAGCAACTGGATTTTTTGTTTGAGTTGCGAATTTGGGGTAATGGGGGTGCGGTTACATGCGGTTTTGTGAAGAAATTGAGACATTGGGTTGCCATTGTAGTTGCTTAGCAGTAGATTAATGATGTAGGCGGGGTTAGGGGTGCCATTGTGAGTCGATTTTGTGGAGGTGGGTGCGTTTAGGGTTTGTGGGTGTCGGGATACGGAAGGATAAGGGTTAGGTGATGTTGGGTAAGAAATTGGGGACAAAAGGGCAAGGAGGGGGTCGGATGAGTAGGGAATCCACAAGATTGGGGGTAATCGGTAGGGTATATGTGCACATGAGGTAGGACAGATTCTCGAAGGTTGTTTCTGAAATTGTGGTAGCAGATTTGGTACGACCGGGTAAAGATATTGGCTGGAGAAATTTGAACATCTGGTATGCCGAGAGGGGTGAAGGAATTTTTGGTTGATTGGTTGTTTAGTGTTGAAAACGTTAGTGCCCACCAAGTGTTTGATGAAATGCCTAAAAATATGATGAATAAATGGTGATTTTATTTTGGTTAATCTCCTTGCCTATATGATGTGATGTGAAAGAGGTAAAATGAACCAAACTTGTCTGAAATGCGAATTTGGTAGGACAGAAGAGTATAGCAGCAATGGTAGGATAGGAAAATGAAGTTGGTAGAATAAATTTAGACTGTTGGTATGTATGACACATTAGGTGACCTGAATGTCTGAATTTATGTTTGGTGATTGTGTAGCAGGTACCCCCACTTTAAACATCATATAAAATGACGAAGTCAGGGAACAAGAAAGCCCGTGCAGGACCAAGCAGCCAAAGGGTAAGGAAACTGAGATAGTTGCTTGGTTGTGGTTGTAAAGGTTGGGAAAAAATGTCTAAAGGTAAGATTCTTACATGTTTTGCAGGCTGTCCTGACTATTCCAGAGACACAACACTTCTCAGGGAGGGCGCAGTCTTATGCAAATTTCGAGCTGTTGGAAGGCATCGACGTAACCATTGACCGGGAGGATTACAAAGCCTTGTGCAAGAGCCAGTTTGGGGGCATTGTGAAGATGGGGTCGAGAAACAAATTCGCTGCACAGTTGGTGCACTACTGCCTTCTCCACCAACTGAAGACTCGGAAGACACATGAGACGTGGTACTCCCTCCAGGGGCATCACGTTCGATTCTCTCTTCAGGAGTTCGCGCTCATGACGGGCCTCAACTGCCCACCACCCCCCAGGGATGTCATGGAGGGGGACCACAAGGAGTGCATTAACCAGCTTTTTAAGAAGGGGGGGGGGGTGAAGATGAAGGATGTGGAAAGCGCTTGGGCCCACGAAAAATTGACGGAGTCGGGGTCCCTGATGAAAAAGTACAAGCTTGCCCTCCTAGTCATAGTGGAGGGCATCCTGTTTGGGTTGGAGAAGAAGACACAAATAAGGGGGTGGGTTGTGAAGCTGCTGCTTGAGGACACAAACCGTTTTCTGGAGTTCCCTTGGGGAAGGCTGGTGTACGAGAGGCTACACGAAAGCCTCAATGGGACGCTGAAGGACATGGTGGCTGCAAACAGTCACTTGAAAGACAGGCCGACCTACACGCTGTACGGGTTCCCCATTGCCTTCCAGGTTAGTGAAGTTATACAAAATGTTATAATCCGGTGCCAATTGTCAAAATGTGTTGTTGTGGCATGCCAAATGGATATTTGTATCCTACCAATGGGGTATCAATATCCTACCAAATAGATATATATCGTACCAATGGGATATGAATATCCTACCAAAAGGGAAAAATCTATGCTACCAACTTCCTGAATTTGTCATGCAAAATGTTTTCTCATATCTTACCATATTGTCTTTGCAGCTGTGGGTGTACGAGACCTTCCCAGAGATTGGGAATCATTTCGGGAGCAACATCAACGACACGATCATCCCGAGGTGTCTGAGATGGGAAACCCGAAACTCCCACATCCGATACGAGAACGTCAAGTCCTTCCTGAACCTGGACGCCCCCGCCGACGACGACATAGATGAACACGTTCTGCTCGCGAAGCCTGAGCCCATATTGCACCCAACCCAGAAGGAGAAAGCTGCCCACCTGCATTCCTCGTACAAGAAAGACTCTCTAGACGTCTTCTTTGACCAGATTGTGATCGAGCATATGAGGGCCTGGAGAGAGAAGCGACGACAAGAGGATGCCACTACTGGACCCAGTCAGGGAACCAGCCAGTCAGGGTCAGACGTGTCGAGCGTCGGTTTGGAGGCCCGGATTGTGGCGAAGGTTGAGGCTCTCTACAGGGGCATGATGGTCGAAATGAGGAGCAGGTTCAAGGTGCTTGAGGAGAGGATCAGTGAAGTTTCCAGAGATTGCAAGAAGGTTTTATCTAAGAGGGCCGGTAAGGGAAAGGTATGTGCTTCTTTGCCCATCTTATGTGCAATTGGTAGGATAGTGTTGACGTGTTGGTATACCATAGTAAGCCAACTGGTATGACAGTTATGTGCAAATGGTAGGATAGTGTTGATGTGTTGGATTCCCCATAATATGCGACTGAATGACTGAATCTCCTTGCAGGTGTACGTGTCTTTGGATGACGATGTTGGTGAGAAGGATGTTGAGAAAGATTTTGACAAGGTTGAGGAGGATCTGGTTCACAAGGACGGTGACAATGTTGAGGACAAGGCGGAAGAGACGGAAGAGCTGAATGATGATGACAAGGGGCCGGCCAAGCAGGGAGAGAACGTTGAGGAGCACACGACGGAGAACGAAGAGGTGAACGCTGGTCTTAAGGGGTCGGGCAAGCAGGTAGACAACGTTGAGGATAACACGGTGGAGAACGAAGAGCAGAACTCTGATCTTCAGGGGCAGGGCATGCGCACTGTTGATGAGGTTAAGGAAAAGGTTGAGGATGAGGCAAAGGAGGGCGACCAGGACAAGGCTTCCACCGAGGATGATCACGACAAGGACCAGGGAGAGAATGCAACGGGGTCATTCTCCCCGTCGACAATTGCAAATGCAACGGGGTATATGTTGTGGTTTGGGTCTTGGGCAGTCGCAAACATCAAGCAACCACGATACTTCCCCTTCAAGAAACTTCCATCCACCGAGAATACCTGCCAATGTCACAGTTTCAAACGGTAGGATGTAATTTACCTATTGGTAGGATAAAGGGACACAGTTCGTAGGATAATAAACGGTAGGATGTACTGTGACTATTGGTAATACATGTATTGGAATGACAAGTCTATACTATTGGTAAGATGACATGTGCCATTTGGTAGGAAATTAAAGTAGCAAGGGCGTACCTGTCTGAGGTGTGGGATGGCTGTCCGCCAAACACCCAAGCTCACGAACGCATACTTAAATTGCTGGTTATCATCACGGACTAATGTGGTTATGGTCCCGGGGTTTGCTTGCTCAAGCATGTAAAGGTATGAGGTCATCCGATCGTAGCTCTCTTCGTAGGTCCCGTACAAGCCGTCCCGTGCGGCTCCCTTCGCCCTGCGTGCCTTCTAGTAGCTGCAGTCCACGCCCAACCGAGATTTCATCATCGTCCTGATCTGACGGGGAAGCAGCTCCTTGCCTGACCCAACAAAACTGCAAAGATACCAACATACGAGTTACACCAAAAAAATTCCACCAACACATAGTACATAGACGGGGAACAAGACGCCGGTTTAGAAACTTACTCGGACACCAAACTCTGCCCCATCAGCTTGTAATTGGCGTTGCGCTGGTAGTTGCGGACGACACTAACCTTGCAAGTGTGTGTGTCCACAAACTTACGGACCACCCACTTATTAGTTTTCCGATACGTTGATGCCCGACAGTACCATGAGCAGTTCGGTTCGGGACATACAACCACGTACGCCGTTGTTGTCGATCGCTTCACTTGGATCGCGTTGCACCCACGCAAAGCTTCCCACTTCACTATGGACTGAATGGCAGCCTTCGTATCGAACATCTCCCCCTCACGTAACACCTTCACACTCTCCCGAGGGTCTCCGACTAGAGGAATGAACCGAGCCACGTCCTTTTCCACTTGCTCCAACGTCGCCAAAGGCTATTTGTGTCCTTGGTATGCTCGCTCTATCTCTCTCACCTCTGCCTCAGCCTCCTCATCCCACGATTCGGATGTCTCGTTCGGCCTCCCATCCTCCACTTTCACGGGGAAACGACCCTCGATCATTTCATCGTCGGAGCTTCCTACGTCTATTATGTCATCCATTCCGTGGGGGGGGGGGGGGGAGGTAGGACGTCCACATCGTCGTCGGTATCAACGATCACCACTTGCTTTCCGCATCGGATGGCATCAGACCTGCTCACGTCACCACCATTCTCTGGGTCATCCACTTTGTGAAGCTGTCCCACTTCATCGCCCTGTCCTACCATTGAGTTCTCATACATCCTACCAACTCCTTCCGACTGTCCGACCATTATGTTGTCATCCATCCTACCAACTCCGTCCGCCTATCCGACCATTATGTTGTGATCCATCCTACCATTACCAGAATGTATACCGCTCCCAGCAACCTCCCCCTGCATCCCACTGATGCTGTCCTTTTCAGTGGGACAACACTCATACTCCCCCGCTACACACTCAGCACACAGACAGGTCCCTCCAGTTTCGCTGCTAAGGTCTTCCAACTTCCCTTTCTCCTCGATGGAGCCTCGAACCTTCTCATCCGCCCCTCCGCCTCCATCAAGACCATGATCGAAGTCTTCCTGGGTGGTGGGAGGCCCGGTTAGGAGTATTTCCCCTGGGGTGGGAGACGACAGGTCCTCAGCCCATGAGTCGGAGTTCTCCGACTCATGTTCTTTGGAGGGTGTGGAAGGGGTTGTCGTTTTCATTCGTAAGGTGGCGTGCAGTGCGATTGGCCAGGCTCGTGCACCGGATTCAGTGTTGTAGAACTTGAAGGCTTCTAGGTCATCGTCATCCCGAACCCGAATCGGAGTGGCCCGCCCCATCGAAGGAGGGAGGTAGGTGAGCTCAATGTCGTACAATACCATGTCCACGTCGAATTTGGAAACAATCTTCTCCTTCAGTTGGTCGTAGCCAATATTCTGTCCCACCACCATAGCTGCAGTACGTGCCTCTCCCTTGAACACCAAGCTCCCACTCCCGGGAGCCCACCAACCGCCGCACACGACATTGATACATACCCTATCACCTGGGGTACGCCACGAGAATAGAGGATCAGCCTGGGGGTAGTTCTGATATAGGAAAGAGGAACAACTACAAAGGAAAGGTACAAGATGACTTACCCATCGCTGCCACTGCCACCAACAAGCTTGTTGCACTTTTCCTGAAATGGAAAGACAGTTGAACACTATTGGCAGGCCAGCACTGTACTATTGGTAGGATAGCAACTGTATCGTTTCCTCGGATGCACGTGTGCCTTTTCCCCCGACCTTTCCGCCTCTCTCCTACTCTGCCTCACTTTTTGCAGGGCATGTTGGGGTGTTTCAGATCCTCCTCTCAACCTTATATATGTGCTTGGGGAACACCCATCAATGCAATGATTGCATTTTTCCCTCATAAATGCTCCCCCCTTCCCCCCAATGAAGAACCCCGTTTTGGCGCCAAAATTACACTGACAACCCGCCAAAATAGCTACGGTCAATCCACTCCAAATTTCTCCAACATTTTCAACTATGGTAGGACGTGTTAAGCCTATTGGTAAGATAACTATATGCTATTGGTAAGATAAATTTACCATATTGGTCAGACAGATGCTCTTCCTCTTCCCCCAATGAAGAACCCTGTTTTGGCGCCAAAATTACACGGACATCCCGCCAAAACCGCTACGGACAATCCCCTCCATATTATCTCCAAAATTTCCATGTATGGTAGGACATTTTTGGCCTATTGGTAAGACGAATGTCTTCTATTGGTAATCCAAACGTGTCCAGTTCCCAGAATTGAAGGTGATGCTTTGCCCTCACCTTTCCACTCGTCTCCTATGTTGGCTCTCTTTTTTGCAGAGCATTTAATAAGGAATGACACCCATCAATCAAGATTTTATAAGGGTTTATTGACACCTTTAATTCCAATTATTTAAATTTCCCCTCATAAATGCTCCCCCCTTATTTCCCTACTTTATTGGAGCCACACCCCAATTCCTCTGACATGTCCAGTACCTCCCCCTCCTGATTTCTCTCGGCCAAATGATGCAGCTACAGTGCTGGCCTCCCCTTCACCTGCTACTTCCTCTCTCGGTGGTATTTTTGCATTTGTAAAAATATACCACTTTATACCCCTAGCAAAAAAAGGGTACATGTCTACTTATGCAAATGGGCCCTTTTTTGGTCTACTTATGCAAAGAGGCCATAAATCAAAGTAGCTGATGAAGTGCGAGCACCAAAAGAGCAATTAAATTAAGTCGAATGAGATTCCATTCTTTATCCAATTGGCTATAAGAGGAGCAGCTCGATAGGTTTATATATACTAAGACTTGTTCTTTCATATTTTCAATATGGGACTATTTGATCTCTTCATATCTCTCAACGTTATTACAAAGGTGAATTTATATACCATATTTAATTATATTATCCGTGTGCTAGTTGTAAGGCCATGATACTAGAAATATAAGGAAAACTAATATTTTAATATTTTTTACGTAATCGAAGTATCGATACGCTTTCCAAATTACATTATTTTAATATAATTTTTTTGGCTAGTATGATACTTATCAAATGTAAGTAATCCTATAACGTACGTTTCAAAATGTGTACAGTAATAAATTAAAGCGCATATTTCATTTACATGATTCAGGCATGCATGGTATTAGTGACATATGCAGGTATCCTAGCACGTAAGCACATATTTCATTTACATTCAAGTCTTAATAGATAAGCTAGCTTATTTATATATTAAAACTTATTGTTTCATATTTTGAATATTGAACTCTTTAATCTCTTTATATCTCTCAACGTGTTTCCGCAAGTGCAACTAGGGTCGTTTTTTCTTCTAGTTAACACTTGGTCAATAGGTCTAGCATCTCATTATCTTTTTAGCTAGTCCAGAATCAAGAGTCGGACCATTTGTCTTTTACAACTCTGATATCGTGTTCCACCCCCCTATATTGTACTAGTGATAGAAGGGCATGAACCGAAAAGTTTACAAACCTCAGGGATATCATGTGAAATAGGTAAAACTTCTGTACACCCCGTAAATTAAGCTATAACTCATGGGTATCTAGAAAAATATTCAATAAATTAATTAGGGTTCAAAATATGAATTTTACACCTAATTTTGCTTATATAATTAATTATCTTCGCTAGCCTTTCTTCACATAAGTAGAGTGTAGTTCCATCCTAAAACCAATTGGTTATAAAAGGAGGGAGTAGCGCACTAGCTTATATATTAAGGCTTCTTCTTTCATACTATTAATTTTCAATGTGTGATTCTTTGGTCTCTTCACATCCCTCAACACTACGACAAAGGTGAATTTATATACAATATTTAATTATATTATCTATGTGCTAACTGTAAGGTCATTTTTATCAATGGATATTAGGGATACTAAAAATACTAATATTTTAATATTTTTTTACATATATGTTGTGATGTGTGTGGATGATTGTCCCACATCGAAAAACATGAGAACCCGAGCCTTTCATATAAATCAGTGGGTCATTTCTCCTATTGCCAATTGATTTTATAATAGAACTCCGCTAGGCTTGCGTGCTCGGTTTAGATGCGCATGTTTTACTCGTATGTGTGGACCCCTACATTATATAGCCCACCTAGATTTAACAATATATATTCGAAGTATTGATATTTCGCAAGCATAGAGAAGTAAGTATCGATGCTTTCCAAATTACATTATTTTAATATTATTTTTTGGTTAGTATCGATACTTGTCAAATTAATGCAAGTAATCCTAGCGTACGCTTCAAAATGTATACAGTAATAATAAATTAAAGGGCGTGTTTCATTTACATTCAATTCAGGCATGCATGGTATTAATTTGTGACATATGCAGGTTTACTTTCCCATTGTTTTTTGGAGGTGCACATCCTACAAATTAAATTAAGCCTAGCTAGATAGGTTGACTCTTTCTTAGTTTTTTGAACTTCATATTTCATTTCTATTTTGGCTCTATTAATTTCTCACCTAATGCATGACTTGACTTGTATGTGATCAATTTATTTAATTTAGATAATGTTTGGAATTGGCCGGTGTTTGGTTGTGGAATGGTAGGCTCCAAATGCTCCGTCGTTTAATATGTCATTGGAGAGGGGGACGGGATTGGAGACAGATGATTTAAACCCGGAATGAGTAAGCGTTAATGCGAGTTTTTTTTAGCGAGTTTTAACAGATTTTATTGACTTTAATTATTAATGGCTTGAGATGCGATCTAAGGGAATATATTTTTAACCGGGTTTCTCAACAGGTTTAAATTGAGCATGTTGTAACAAGAACGATAACAAAAAAGAAAGACACAAAGATTTACGTGGTTCGACAACGGTGTGTTACCTACGTCAACGGGCAGAAGAGTAGGGCTTTTTAGTATGGAGACAAACAAGAAACTAGGGTTACAAATTGTTAGGTTTCATGAGTATATATATGGACTCATGAAACCCTAGTCAGACTATGAGTCTAAACTCAAAACAGATAATAAGCCCAATTCAAGACATATTAACAAATCTCTACCTTGCCTTGAATCCTATCAGAAACAGACGCATCATGACAAGTGTCAAACATTCCTCTGCCTCAGATTTGTTCTCATAGGAGAAACCAGATTGCCCCGTAGGGCAACTCAACAGCTGGTTAAGTTAAGCAAGTCCAAACAATGTTGGAACTTGCTCTCCGAAACTGGCTTGGTGAACATATATATTAGCGGGATTATCAATTGTTCCCACCTTCTTCACCCTGATTCTCTTCTCAGCTTGCAAGTGTGCCGACTCACCTCCTGAAACAGTAGCCTTGTAGTTTGATGGAACATCATCCTCCCCCTCGGCCACTTGCAAAGCACATCCCACCGGATCGTCAGATTTGGATCTCGTAGGCCCCTTGATGTCAATCCTTCTTGGTCGATCTAGAGCAATACTCCGATGTACAGATCCACTTGTTTCTGTGTCTGGTGGTATATTATTTGTCTTAGAAATATTTGATTCATTAGTACATGTCTGTGATGATTGGTCGATGACCAATTCAGGTGCCCGAGTCTCTGTTGGAGTAAAGTTCAACTCCACCTCCTCAGCAACGACCTCCCTAACCTTGATTGAAATAACATCTACAACACCTGTGAATGTTGAACCTTGTAAGGCATACAAAGTCCCCTTTCCCCGCTTCACTCCCTACAAAATCACATTAGAGCCTTTAAACACGCGCAACTTTCCACCATAACTTATGTATCTGAAACCCTTCTCGTCTAACACAGTTAGAGGTATCAGATTCTTCATCATAGATGGCACATGCTTGACTTCCTCCAATGTGCGAAACTTCCCATCGTATGTCTGAAGCATGGCTGAGCCGATCCCAACAACCTTGTAGATGGCATCGTTTCCCATAGAGAAATTTCCATTATCTGCACATTTATATGTTGTAAACAACTCTTTTCTAGGACATATATTTTACAGGACGCACCTGAGTTAAGAAACCACACATCATGATGTGTGCGATTATTGGCTAGTAAAACAATATTTTCCTCATAAGTATTTCCACCATCAACTACTCCTGTAGACTCGGATTTCTGCTCTTGTTGCCTCTTCTTCTTAGGACAGTCATTCTTCTGAGGACCTTTCTCCTTATAGTAGTTACAGACGTCGTTTGGTTTAGGGCCTGATTTGTGATCTTGCGTTTTTCCCTTTCTACCATCAGAATTGCCTCCTCTGGTCATAAGCGCAGAAGCCTGATTGTCTGTAACCGATGTGCTTGCCTTCAAACACAACTTTCTGATGTGAAGCGACGATCTAACCTCTTTTAGCGTGATGGTATCCAGGCACGGAACCAGGATTACAATATTGGGTAGGCTGGATTTGCATATAATTTTAATTTTTTTCTTCTCTATCACTATATCTATAGAGTTAAAAATTAGAGATATTTTTTATCTATATTTAAATTAGAAATAATAGAGTTAATTACTTATCAAATATTCTTCAAATTATATATATATATATATATATATATATATATCAAATACCCATTAAATGATGGAATTAATCCATGTTTTTTTATCTATTAAATTAGTGATAAAAAAAGTAATGGCCACTTTGTGATTTCTTTAACAAGTGTTGGCAATAGGCCACCGCCAAATTGAAGCGGATACTGCACAGGAAAAAATGAAGTGGAAGGGGGATTCGAACCCGGGGCTACCTATAACATTCCCATCTTCACTCTCTAGTCTCAACCGATTGGGCCATTCAAACAATATGATACAAGTATACCTATATTATATATATTACTAGTAAAATGGGGTGGGCTGTAGCATACACCAGCCCACCCCTAGTTCGTCCCTGATGGTATCCTTCCCAATGACGAACGACTGAACAAAGTTCTCGTATGTGGGGGTAGGGATACTAGCAGAATTAGGGCAACATCTTCGTCCTCCATCTTAACATCGATATTACTTAACTCAACTAATAACGTGTTAAGTTGATCAAGATGATCTCTGAGCGGCGTTCCTTCCTACATGCACAACCTGAACAACCGTTGTTTCAGAAGCAAATTGTTTGTCAGAGACTTTGTCATGTACAAACTCTCCAACTTCAGCCACAAGCCGCCAACGGTTTCCTGATCAGCAACCTCTATTATGACATTGTATGCGAGACAAAATGATAATGCATAATTTGTATAGGTAATTTAGGTTATTTTTAAGTCATTTCGACTGCATTTAGTTAGGTTTATATCACAAAGTACGTTCATTGCCTTGAAAGTTGCAAAGTTCGGAATCTACATATTTTATGCCTATCTATGCAGATTCCTAAGGATCAAGCTAAAGGAGACAGAGTAAAGCTAAGACAAGAAGCTTAAGAAGCATAAGGAAGGATCAAAGAGGAAACGAGCAAGACAAGAAGAAAAGAAGAAGAAAAGAGTACTACAAGAGAGCGGCGCTCGCCGATCCTAGCAGCGCCCGTCGACCTCGGCACACAGAATCAAACTCCGCAGAGCAATAGTGGATCGGCGCCTACCAATATCCCATCGGAGCCCACCGACAACTATTTCCAGAGATTTTGCGCGTGGGTGAATCCGCGATGAGATTCTTTGACCCTAATGCTTTGAGCACTTTAGGTCTTTATGATGATATGCAGATATTGCTCGAAAAAGGAGGGATAGGCGGACTCCTTCACAAAGCGGCACCCACTTACCTAGATTTAGTCCGAGAATTCTCGGCTACCTTCATGCTAATTAAAGAGATGGGAAACCCTTTCCTATAAACTCCGGGGTGAGAGATTTGAGCTCAAATGGGAAGATTACCGAAAAGCCTTTGGTATCACTGCTGAACCATCACCATTCTGGTAGCACGAACTTACAGAACTGAATTCCTTCCACACATGGGAGGCTATCACAGGAAAACCCACTGGAATATGGGGTGGCTTCAGGGATGACAAGATCAGCCATCCACCACTGAGAATGTGTCTGAGAGTCCTAAATGATACTTTCTTCGGGACAGAAGACTCTAGTACGTCCAATACATGCATTTGGGGTCAACTTTATCTATTAACCTCGGAGAGAGACCATTCCAGACTGGGTGGACATGTTTACAGATGCTTGCTCAAGACCATTACACACTGACCAAGCCACGGTGATTCAGTTTCGGAGGGCTCATCACCTTACAGGTTGAATGGCTACAAGTAAGTTGCAATGATCTCGTGCCAGCCGAAGACAGAGAATTCTTGCTTTCTTTACCTTACCTACGAAGGATAGGTATCGTGGAGGGGCATAGACCACCATTCATTTGGAGGGAGAAGTCAGGACACCGTCTTTATCTCCCTATGCCACTACTGAGACCCAGGACACCGGGGCATTTCTACGTCCCATCGGCACATTTGTCATTCGATACTAATGAGGAAGGAGACAAGTTGGATGAATTCATCACAGCCACTCTGGACACCATCTTGAAAGAGCTGCAGAAATTGTCCTAGGAGGTCAACTGAGATCGACTGGAGACTCGTCGGGCATTGTAAAACAAACAAAGATGTTGGCGGCTACAAATCTCAAGATGGGCGACATGGTTAAATGGATAACACCAACAAGAGTGCCGGAGCCGCACTCGCCTCAAGACAAATGAACCGGTTAGTCACTCATACTCTCCCCTTGAATCTTTTAATTTTCTTTTATTTTAAGTTTATTTTCATTTTTCTTTTATTGTTTTTATTCATTGAGGACAATGAAAAGTTTAAGTGTGGAGAAGAAGGGTTTATCTTAGAGTCTAGTTTTTTCATTTTAGAGCATATTTAAAATTTTTGCATGCATGTCATGTTTAATTTCAGTACTTTATTATGCATTAGAAAATCAAAAGAAAAAACTGGAAATAAATGGAAAAAAATACCAAAAATATCATGCATATTTACATTCAAGTTATGTCATTATTCAAATAACCATCTATCTTAATCCTCGAAATGTTTTTATAAAAATAATGATCATTTAAATTCCATGACTAGTTTGGATTGAAGAAGCCTTAAAAACTTGTTTTAAGTGAAACATATTAAGTGACTTGAGCATGTACGATCTAAATTCCTAGGCATGATTGAAATCCTATAAAAACTTGTCCTACTGAGAATTTTTGGCCTTATAGGGATTACATACATTCCCTTTGCTTTTGATTGTATGATTTACTCTTCTTATGCATTAATTTATGAGTATTGGCATAGTTATTCATTATTGAGACCCGCTATAATATATGTTCATTACTTATAAGTTTCATATGATTGAGGCACATTTTAGCCATATTTTATCCATATCTACCCTATATTACACCTTTGTTTGAAGCTAATTTAAGCCATTAGCCTATTTCTTTTGATAAGTTCCATAAAAATATAGTTTATCCCTAGCCGATAATGAGCCTGACCCTCTGGGGATTAGGATTAGAATTGGCTATGGTTATTGATTTAAAGAAAGGAAGAAGCTAGTAGCTTATGCATATTGTCGAAAGGTTTCATATCAAAGATGTAATGTTATGTTCTTTATTTCCTCATATTTTATGCTTTCATATTTGGCTCTAAAATAAAAGAAAAAGAAGCAAATAAAAAAATAAAGGAAAAAAAGAAATATATATATATATTATGCATATTTAGCGAGAAGTATAGCCAAAATAAGGTAACCTTCTTGCCAATAAAGAGCCTTAGTCATCTTATATTTATGACAGTTTGATAAATTGCATCATATGGAAGCTTGTTTATTTTTTTAGTTTGTTTGGTGTATGTTGGAATTACATGGATATCTTAGTTCTCAGAATTAAAAGCACCACATAGCCAAATATACTCCTTGCCATTATTTTCATAGCAAGCCCCATTACAACCCCGCCGAATGGAGTCTTTTTTCAAGTTTTCCATTGGGCAAAAGTCCTTATGATGTTGCTTATTTGTTTTGAAGTATTGGGTGGAGATAATGTTGTATAAATATCAATGCTACCCTTAAGATAATTTTTGTGTAAAGCATTGGGTTGAGAGTTGATCTTAAAGCCTAAACACATGAGAGCGAGCGAAACACATGTCCCATGTGAGGCTGGATGGATAGTTCATGAAGGATTACGTTTGTGGGATACAATGATTATATTTTTAAATGATTTTGCTCGAGGACTAGGAAAAGGTAAGTGTGGGAGATTTGATAATGTATGATTTGTATAGATAATTTAGGTCATTCTTAAGTCATTTAGGCTGTATTTAATTAGGTTTTTATCACAAAGTACGTCATTGTCTTGAAAGTTGCAAAGTTCAGAATCTACGCGTTTTATGCCTATCTATGCAGATTCCTAATGATCAAGCTAAAGGAGACAGATGAAAGCTAAGACAAAGAGCTTAAGAAGCATAAGGAAGGATAAAAGAAGAAGACGGAAGAGGAAACGAGCAAGATAAGAAGAAAAGAGTACTGCGCGCCCGCCGATCCTAGCGACGCCCGCCGACCTCGGCATAGAGAATCAGACTCCGCGGAGCTACAATGGATGGGTGCCCGCCGATACCCCATCGGCGCCCGCCAACAGCTGTTTCAAGAGATTTTGCGAGTGGGTGAATCCGTCCCATTGGGCTTTTCTTCTACCCTAAGATATCCAATTTCTACCCCTTCTATGCCTATAAATACAACTCTCCTCATCCTCATTCACACATTCACTCAACACAACTCACTCACAACACTTCTCTCACCTCTCTACTTTTCCATTTTCCGCTGTTTCGGTAAGCCATGCTCGGCTAAACCTTTTATAGTTTTGCTTATATTTTATGTATTTGGCTAGAGACATGTGAGGGTTGTTTAAATACTATTTTATAGTTATGATTTATGCATATTTGGTTATTTATTACTCTTGTTCTTATATGTTAAGTTGTTTACTTGTCTTAATTGGCCACTAAGATAGATAATCAAAGTGCTAAGAGAATATATATAAATCCACTATTGCAGGCCTTAATCCGATATAGTAGCAAACATATCTTGATAAACAGGTTGGAATTCATGAATATGAAAGAGTAATAACATATGATTTAGTGTTATTCTTAGCGGATGCGATAGCTGGGTTGACAACCAGGTGACAGGTCGAATATGCATGAATGACATGAATTATATGCTTATGTGATTAGGGACTTATTGCTTCTCGAACCCCATGCAAGAGTTTAGGGAATTCATAGTAATCGAATCAGGAAGTTATTCAATTATGTGCACAAACCCACACTTAGATATCCAAGCATAACCAAATAACCCGATGATCATAGAACTACCAATGATGCAAATATAAGTGAAACTATATACCTTTCTTATTATCTATTTTGCAATCATTTCTTCTTTTAATATTTTCTGCTCATCATTACTATTGCCTTATTTACAAACTGTTCAGTCGCTTGCTTAATATGTTTGACCAAACTCGTACGCACTCTATGTGGGATCGACCTGCACTTGCTGCTGACACTCGTTATTGGTTGAAAGTATATAACTTAGTTTTGGGTTGTAGAACACACGATATTTTACACGCACCATACAACATGATCGTCGAATGAGCCTTCTCCTCCAGAAGGTCATACTCAGCGGTGGTTGTATCCGCCCCCTTCTTGTCGACGGTTAACGGTGCCTATAAACCTTGTTGCTTTAGCAAAGCCCTCATGCATCTTTATATGCCACAGACTGAAAGAATTTCTTTTAGTAAACTTGTCGATCTTCAACACAGAATCAGGCATCATTCTCGAAGGAAATCAACAATCAAGCTCTGACACTAGTTTGTTGTAATGAGAACGATAACAGAAAAGAAAGACACGGAGATTTACGTGGTTCGGCAACGGTGTGTTACCTACATCCACGGGCAGAGGAAAAGGTTTTTTTTTTTATTATGGATGCAAATAAGAAACTAGGTAAGGTTACAAATTGTTAGGTTTCATGAGTATATATAGGGACTCATAAAACCCAAGTCAAACTATGGGTCTAAACCCAAAACAAATAATAAGATCAATTCAAGACATATTAACAGAGCATGTAGTGAAAAATGATTATTATTATTATTTAAAATTTAAAATTATTTCAAAAACAATTGTGCTTTTGGAAAAATTTTGCCCATTTGTTATTTCTAAATTAATGTTTGGATTATTTTAAAATATAACTTTGTATTATTTTCGTTTATATCCTAATAATCCTTTATTATTCTTTTATAGTTAAATTTGTAATCCGTACTGTACGTTATTGGTGTATGTTGAAATATTATCATTTTGAATTGTTATGTAATTAATAAAATCAAACTATTTTTGTTATCCACTAGTATTATTTAAAATTGTTTCCCCAAAAATTTAGTAATAATTAGTTCCAAATAAAGGGCTATTTACAGAACATAAAAGGAATTAAATAATAATTAGCCATCAATATATTTGTCAATATACGTAGCTTAGCTTTTAACTAATTTGTCATAGCATGTCCGTTCGTACTCTCAAAAGAGTTAGAGATTTGAAAAAAGGAATCTACCTGATACCAAAAATAGGAAAAAGACGAAGAAGGAATTTAATTACCCTTTCTTCAATTTGTCAATATAACTAGTACTCGTTTGGTTAAACGTGGGAAATAGACTTCTCAGGAAGTAACTAGGGTTGTTATATGAGCTGAACGGCTCGAACTCGGCTCGAGATCGTTCGAAAAAAGCTCAACTCGAGCTCGTTTACATACCCAAACAAGTCGAGCTTGAACGTGATTTTAAGCTCGATTGAAAGCTCGGTTCGTTCGCTTTAAGCTCGAATAGCTCGAATTTTATATAGAATTTCTAAAATTTCCTTTAAGTTAATATGTTATAACCAAATAAAACTGTTTAAAGCTCGAAAAAAGTTCGGCTCAAGCTCGTTCATTTACTAAAACAAGCCAAACTTGAATAAAAAAGAAAGCTCGTTTAAAAATTGGGCTCGGCTCGGCTCGAGCTCGTTTAATTAACGAACAAGCTTGAACATGCCAAGCTCGGCTCGTTCGGCTCGAATAACACCCCTAGAAGTAACTTCCAAAGATATGTAATTCCCATATGAATTCTATTTTATGGGAAATATAAAAATACTAGTACAGGTCCCGTCCCGTGTACGGAGAATATATATATATATATATATATATATATATATATATATATATATATATATATATATATATATATAATATTAGTTCGACGGGTTATAAAAAAATCTAAATATTTTTTATTTAGATTGTCTCAAAATATATATAAAATTCACATTTATCTATTAATAATCTATATATAAATAAAATAGCACTTATCAAATATTACATATTTCTCTATTAATATTTTTGGTAAGCATGACTATGAAATATTTTTTATTTATATTTTTGTCAATTAACTAAAAATATATATAGAAAGATAGATTGATTGGCTTATATAACTTTCTATAAACAATGATAACATGTTATTATTTTATTAATTTTTTTCTATAATCAACCACAACACGCCACATAAGATTTTTTACCCTATGATCAACCACAACTCGCCACATAGGACGCTATGCATCGGTTTTAGTATATGTATATAGATGTATATAGATATAGATGTTTGGTTGGAAATAATTTCCCATAAATTCAATTCCAATGTTTTGTTTGGTTAAACATGGAATTTTCATATTAATTTATTTAAAATTACTCTTATAACCTTTTGCTTTTTGTTTAAAATCAAAATCTATATGGGCAGATTGGAGCTTGTGTTTTTTTTATTCGTAGGAGATTGTGTTTATAAAAAATATAGGAGATTTGGGAAAAGAGAATGAAGTAGATCTTACCTACCCTTTCATAGTAAGTTGAATTCCAGTCTTTCATGAGAATTCAAATTTCTGGATTTTTCATTTTAAAAAAACAAACCAATAACATATATTGACTCTTACTTACTGGAATTTTGAACTACCAGCTAGAAAGTAGAGAGCTTTAGATTTGTCGTATAAGCTGTCAAAAAAGATCAAAGAATTTCAATTTCCTCACATTTAATTTGTCAACATATATATGGTTATCAAGAAAAATTTGTCAACATATATTACGTAGCTAGTTTTGATATGCATATCATCATGCTAGCTACTCTTTTATATAAATATATGCACATATATTGTCATTTCGATCATCTTGATAGATCGATCTCCTTCAACGTGGCCTTTACCCTCCTCCGTAGGGATCAATCCGATGGCCGGCGGTGAAGGCTCGTTGGAGGATACCCCGGTGTTTGCAGCTGCAACTGTTTGCTTCGTATTCATCATCGTTTCCCTCGCCATCGAGCATTCTATCCACCTCGTTGGCAAGGTATTTAGCTTCCTTGATTACTATCTATCTATATATATTAGCAACACTTTTTTCGGTCTGTGAACAAATCTAAAGTGTTGGATTAAATAGATCATTTAGCTTCCTTAATTACTATATACTCCATATAATAGATCATTTGGGAACACTTTATTCGTCTGTAAGAACATGATTATCTATGCATAACTCATATGAATAAGTATGAATAATTATGTTACAACAGACGAATAATTTTCATAAGAAAAAAGTATTAACACGTATATAAATAATTATATTGCACCAAACGAATAATATATAATGTGGTGTTACATATGACTAATCAGACAGTTCATATCGTAAGAGGTGCTCACATCGGATGATCATCTCTGTATATATTTGATTAATTATATATCTATATATTTATCCATAACTATATATATACAGTATGTGTACTTTATCCGTTTCAAAATATATAGGTTATTTAATTTTTCGATAATATTTTAAGAAGAGAGTATACACAATAAACACAAACTAATGAACTCAAGAGGTATTATATGTTTTTTTGGGTTGAAAGAGGGATATATATATATATATATATGAAGGTCACTTTAAATAAATACATTCCAAAAATGCTATATTTTACTAACTAAATACAACGTGTGCATTTCTCAATTAATTTTTCAATGAAATATCGCTGTCTATATATATGGTAATTTTAAATGGTGAGAACATTTAATGAATTAGTTCTTCCTGTATCTAATATATTGTATACTTTGCAGTGGCTAAAAAACACAAACAGGATAAAACTCTACGAAGCACTACAGAAGATCAAATCAGGTGTGTACGTACCTCCATTAATGTCAATCTTTACAAATTGTGATGCTCTATATAATTCCTTCCTAAAAAAATATTGATTTTTTTTACAATTTATATATATATATATATATATATATATTTTTAAATTATGGTTTTTAACCTAAAAATAGTATTAAAAATAAAATGAACTAAAATTAATTTTAAACTGATCGATGAAGTACGTAGCTAGATGTACACGTTATTATAATTGAATTAAATTGCATTAATTAATTTGTGTGGGTGCATGCAGAGCTGATGTTAGTGGGATTCATATCGCTTCTACTAACAGTTAGCCAAAATTGGATAACTAAAATATGCATAACCCCGGAAGACCTTGCGGAATCGTGGTTGCCCTGCAAGAACGGCCATATCACCCGCCCCGATCCACCCATCTGTAAACAGGTTCGTCTCTTATTTTAAATCATTTTTTAAGCTACTTGTGGACAAGCCAGAATGATCCAGTCTCGTCAAAACCCACCTGTTGAATTAGACTTTTCAATCATATATATATTACTACTAGTAAACTAAAAACAAACTACAGTAGTATATATAAATATCTAGAACATGTTATTTTCCTTTCATCCTGAATACAATATTTAAGAAAATTAAAAAATCTCTTAGTCCTTATATTCCAAAATTCCTAAGTTCATTTTCGTAAGATTAAAACTTAAAATACCTATATATATATTAATCATAATTACTACCCACTCCGTTTACTTTTATAAGTCGTTTATTATTAACGTACGTTTTTTTTAAAATGATAAACTTTTTTAATTTTTTTTTATAATCTCATATTTATTATTAAAAAGTATGAAATTATTAAAAAAAATATTTATATAATTTTTATACTCCTGAGTAAATAGTAAACGACTTATACAAATAAACGGAGGGAGTACTAAAGACAAAAGGCATTTTGAATTAGACTTTTCAATCATAATTACTACCACAGTAGTAAACTAAAAACAAACTAGCATATATATAAATATCTAGCTAGAACATGTTATTTTACTTTAATTTATCCCGAATATTTAAGAAAAATAACAAGTAACTTAATTGGAAACTACTGTACTAATAAGTGTATTTTCGTCAAATAAAATATATATATTGATATATTTTAAAAAAAATAAAATTATAACATTTTATGATATGGGTTAAAGTTGGAAATCAAGAACAAATTATTTGTCTGTGCAGGGAAAAGTGCAGTTTATATCGCAGGGAGCACTTCATCAACTACACGTATTTATCTTCGTATTGGCTTGTGTCCACGTCATCAATTGCGGTATTACCATGATATTCGGCAAAATTAAGGTGACATTATTATTATTATTATTATTATTATTATTATTATTATTATTATTATTACTATTATTATTATTATTACTATTATTATTATTATTATTATTATTATAATTATAATTATTATTAGTATTAGTATTCACGTCGTTTCAACTCGTCTTGAAATGTAATAAAAATATCATGACCTTTGAGGGTAGTGGTAATATATTACCATGGATTTTCTCACGATGACAATGCAGCCTGCGTGGAAGCCTTCTTTACAAATTAGCACTAAAATTGAGTTTTCTTGAACGGTTCCTTAGAAAAAAATAATCTGACAACAAAATTAAACCCGAAAAACGAAATTGATATCATTCAACCAAGCAACTAATACGGTCAAAATTGCCTCAAATTAACACAACATGACTATTCCTAACACCAAACTGAAAACAAAACAAAACTAACAACAACAACACTAACAAAGAGGGGATAAAACAAATTAAACTTACTCTGCCAAGGATGTGAATGAATCAAAGAGGAAAAAGATGTGAGAGAGACAACTCGATAGACGACCACGAGGGAGGAAGACTGCTATTGAAGAGGAACCATGAGCTGCTTGGAAGACTTGGAAGACGGTTCAAGACCACGAGGGATGAAGACTGCTACTGAGGAGGAACCATGAGCTGCTCTTGAATCAAGAGGTGACCACGAAATAAGATAGGATGGCGTTGGGTATGAACGTGGTCCAACTATTTACTTTTTCCCCAAGGAAACCGTTCAAGAAAACCCTTGTAAAAAAAATCGGCGTAGGCTATCTTGTCATCATTTTTGACCCGTGAGAAAAACCCTTGGTAATATATTACCACTACCCTCAAAGGTCGGGATATTTTTATTACATTTGAAAATTCAGAATATATTTTTACCAGGCGATTTTGCATAACTAGACCATTTTTTTTGAAAGTTTGCAAAAATGTCATGGTTTGGTAAAATTTGCAAAAGTGACTTAGTAGGCTAGTTTTGCAAATAAATTTGGTGACCTACAGTACCGGTTGCAGGTCGATCACATGCCAAAAATTTTCCCGCCAAAATTAAAAATTTTTCCGCCAAAAAAAATCAAGAATAAATATTAGTCCTGAAGACTTGTATAGTGTTTTAAATTCTTAAACGTCCCGTGTCACTTGAAGGATTTTGCGTGTCACCTACTACTTTTTTCTTGTCACACGTTTGGATTCTCTTGACACTTGTTCAAATACTAGTTTTTTTTCTTGTTGCGTATGTTCAGATGTTAATAGTCTATGTAGGATTCGAACCTACATCTATGTGTATTTAACACATTGCTCTACCTTCAGCTAACAGACTTTAAATAGTTAATAATATAATAATATAATCACTTATTTTGTAAATCGTATATGTTAGCAATATGAATTATGCATGTCACTTGTTTGTATGGTCGTGTCTCTTGAAGGATTTACCGTGTCACTTGTTTGATTTTGAAGTTTCACGTTTCCGAGTGTCTGCCAATTTGTTAAGGAAATCACCCTTGTCACCTGTTTGTATGGTCGTGTCACTTGAAGGATTTACCGTGTCACTTGTTTGATTTTGAAGTTTCACATTTCTGAATGCCAATTTGTTAAGGAAATCACCCCTGTCACCTGTTTGTAGGGCCATGTCACATGAAGGAATTACCGTGTCACAGTTCAAAGTTTCACATTAATTAATAATATAACAATATAATCACTTATTTTGTAAATCGTATATGTCAGCAATATGAATTATGCATATCACCTGTTTGTATGGTCTTGTCCCTTGAAGGATTTACCGTATCACTTGTTTGATTTTAAAGTTTCATATTACTGAGTGTTTGCCAATTTGCTAAGAAAATCACCCCTGTCACCTGTTTGTATGGCCGTGTCACCTGAAGGAATTACAATGTCATAGTTTAGAGTTTCACATTCAATTTGTTTTCGAAATGAACCATGTCACCTGTTTGTATAGTCGTGTCACTTCAAGGATTTAACGTGTCTGTATTTCCACCGAAACAATTGAAAACCAAGTACGCCAGGCGCTAGCTGAGCGATACAGGCAACGTAGAACTCCGGGGAATACATGACGATCTTCTTGCTCGGCTCGCTGGAAGCAAGTTGCTCGACGTGGGCGATCTTCTTGGAGGAGAGAGGAGGCAAATCTGGAGAGAGATGGAGGGAGCTTGGAGGAGAGAGAGGAGGTAGATTTGGTTTCTAGGGTTTTTTATGGGATTCTCTCATAAGCTTCCCTTTTATACTTGTTTTTTTAACAAATACCTTGCTTTTTTTTTCTTTTTTCTTTTTACCCCATTTACCTCCTAAAATCGGTGGAGGCAACCGGTTATTTTTGCAATTTTTGGTCAATCCAGGTTAGTTTTGCAAAATTTTAAAGGTTAGGGTTAGTTTTACAAACTTTCCAACTTTATGGGTTAGTTACCTCAATTCTCTCTTTTTACCATACCCTAAAAATGGGGTATTTTAATTAGTTTTCCCTAAAAAAAATCGGTAGAAAAATTTATAAAATTTCAATCCCTCTACCAAATCATTTAAACAACCCAATCATTTTCCCTGCAGAGACAAATATAAAGAAGTGCAGGTTGTAATGTTGTATATATCAAGAACAACCCATCTATCTTAATGAACCAATCACCCCTAGCCCTAGTGGTAAGGGAGAGGTAACCCTTGAAAGAGGTCAAGGGTTTAAATCCCATTATTTACACTTTTGTATAATTAGTGGGTGTTCAAGCCTTCATTGGCTTGGGTGAGCCTGTCTGGTGGCTAATAAGGAAGTCAAGCACCACCATGAAATAGCACTGCTGGCCAACAATACATCAGGAATCGCTGTAGGTAGTGAAGACGAACCTCCGAGGGAGCTCCTTATCGTACACAAAGTCGCCCCGTAAACACACCCCAGTCAGTCCCGACTCCAGACGCCAAAACCCCAACGAAAAAGAAGATCGCCCAAACACACCAAATGCAAAGCCGCACTCGCTCTGCCCGTTCAAAAAACACCAAAAAGAACCGGCCTAAACAAACACAGATTTTAGTGCTCGTAAAAAACAAGGGATTTTAAACTTCGAATTTGATTTTGTGTTTTGGTTTTTCCGGGCCTTTTGGGATTTGTAAATTTGTACTCCCTCCGTTCGGCAAAATGAGTTTTACTATTCAAGCACGCTTTTTTAGAATGATAAAAACTATATAAATATTTATTTTTTTTATAATTTTTTAACAAGTTTGTACTTATTAATAGTAATAACTACGAAATTGTTAAAAAAAGTTGTTAAAAAGCTGTTTTTATCTCCTAAAAAAGTATGCGTGAATAATAGAGCGACTTGTTTTGCCGAACGGAGGGATTATTTTATTATTATTATTACTATTTTGATTAGGTAATAATTCGAGGACCAGACAAACCTGGCACCTCGAGAGGCCGACAAAGTCGATAGACGGTGAACCGTCATACATATAGCTACAATAAAAAAACGGTGCTATACAAAAAACGGTAATCAAACAACCCTAGTCGAAACAAACGATCCTAATCCAAAAAAGGTTGAGGACAACATAGACTAAACCCAGAGGCAAGCGCCACCAAACGATGGCACCGCTTGCCAGCAGTACATCAGGAGTCCTGTGGGCGATGAAGACGAACCTCCAATGAAATTTCCTTGGAGGTTGGGGTTATATATATATATATATATAATATTTTTTTAAAAAAATTGACCTTGGCGTGCAAGGCCATCAACAACACAGCAGGGCCGGCGGCAATAGGGGGACACGGCGGCGGCAACCTAGCAGCAGCTAGGGGCTGGTGGCGACAGACGAAGCAAATGGTGGCTAACCATTGACTCGCTGGCGGTTAACCATGCACGCCGACAACGGGCGCGAAGGTGTCGGACACCCAGGAGGCAGCGGCACCAAATCAAACCGAAAAACGTAATGAATCGGAGCGAAATCGACCAAGTGATTTGATAGAAAGAATCCCGATTGGAGGGTAGTATATATACCAAGGACTCTCCTTGAGAGAGAGGAGCGACATGGTGGCGATGGCGGTGAACCAGCAGCCGCTGCGAAGGAGATGGTGGGTAAACCAAACACAGATCGACGAGGGAGGCGATGGGCCGGGAAGAAGATGTGCAACAAGGGTGCATGTTTATATATCACTCTTTGCAATTCTCTTAAAAATTATCACTAATAATTTTATAATAATTAAAATTATAAATTCATAGTTATCAAAAATCTTTATCTTACAAAAGACAAATATTCTAAAATTGTAAATTAAAATTATAAAGACAAGCATTAATTGAGATATTATTGAGCATGTGATCATAAGCTTTATTTAATTTATATATATAATTTATAGTTACGGTGATTTTGCAGATGAAGCAATGGCGGAAATGGGAAGTAGAAACGAAAACAGAAGAGTACCAGTCCACTCACAGTAATTTAATTACACATATGCATGCAAAATTCATACATAATTAATGAGCACTTTCTGAAACTTCTTAATTATAACTTGTGAATAAATTGTAATATATTTATATATATATTGAATGAATGAAATGGAGCAGATTCAGAGATACCCAGATACACTAGACAGACTACTTTCGTAAGAAGGCACTTCAACTGTTGGACCACCAACCCTTTTCTTCTTCCCTTTGTAAGTATTCACTTGTAGCTCTATCATCTTTCATTTTTTATCTGGCTAATTGAACTCAAAACATCAACGATTAGATTAAAAATAACTTCGGATTATTCAGTGGTATTAATTCAGTGATTATATTAGGTGATGTTGATATTGAGTGATTATTAATCGAAATAAAATTATTTGGTGGTATTGTTGATATATTATTCATTAGAAAGAAATTTATATTTCTTTACACTTTTTACAAACAAATAATTATATCGTTATAGATAAATAATTATGTGAAAACAGATGAATGATGATGAGAAAAGGTGTGACTATTTACATCTCTTGGACTCAAAAATTATACTCCATCCGTGTTAAAATATAAGTCAATTGACTTTTTGTACATTTTTAAGGAGTTAAAAACTATATAAAATAATATTTTTTTTATTAAATTTTTTACATAACTATATACTTATTAGTAATATATATAAGACTATATAAAAAAATTAATAAAAAAAATATTATTTTATATAATTTTTAACTCCTTAAAAGTTATGCAAAAAATTGAATGGTCAAGAGGGAAGAAGAGCTATTTGACACTAATAACTTTTTGACGATGATCAATATATATTATATATATGTAGCGCTAATTAATTATATATTCTTTTTATTATTATCAGAGGTGTTTCTGCAAGCAGTTCTATACATCGGTTCGAAAAGTGGATTATTTGACACTACGGCATGGATTTATCACGGTAATTAAGCTCTTTAAAAATATATAGTACTCCGTATTTAATTAGATGTAAATTTTTTTTGGAAAAAGGTTATCTTGTTTTGTTGAGAGATATATAACCAATGTGAAGAGATCAAAAGAGTCCCACATTGATAATATGAACAAATAAGTCTTAGTATATAACCTAGGGGCTACCCCATCTAATGCCAATTGGTTTTAGGATGGAACCCCGCTCGGCTTATGTACTAGGCTATTAGCGCAAGGGCGCATGTGTGCACACGACCCCCGATCCCGAGTCCCAACGGACTTCAGTTTGTTTGATTCTAGAGAGGAGGATTTTATATTATACATCCTTCACAGTCGCCCCTCAATTAATTGGACTTTTATACTAACTAAGGGGGAAAAAATGTGTTTTTTTTTAATTTTGTATCATAATTAATTAACATTATTCATCAACGTAGTAGCTATATACATATTATAAATATGTGCAGGCATATGTAGCACCCGAAAGCAGGGCAAATTTTGATTTCCACAACTACATGGATAAAACACTTGAAGAGGACTTCAAAGTAGTCGTCGGGATAAGGTTCGATATATATATATATATATCATCTCGTTCTCAAAACTAAATTCTCAGACTAAATAATCTAACTTTTCAAAGGCTACAATACAAGAACTCAAACTCGAAAGGTTAATAAGAACTCAAATTATTGTAATGGGTCCACTATATCTACCTATGAACTAAAGTATGTATTAGTTGATTACTTTGTCTTAATGTTATTGTTTGTTGTTGATATTAATTAATAATGAATTTGTCAGCCCAACAATTTGGTTTGCGGCGGTCATATCTCTACTCTTCAATAAATACCGTAAGTACTTCCTTCTAACCGCCCTACATATATACACCTCTTATCTTTTTCAACCTATATATATATATATATTGTTGACTTTTATTTTTCAATATAACCTCTCTTTAAAAAGAAATTACTATTTAGGTATACTATAGAAATTAAATTCCTACTTAATTAGTACATGTACGTATATACACTCGTTTTCAATAACCTCTCTTTAGAAATTAAGATATTACTATTTAGGTATATATACTACACCTATATATATATATATATATATATATATATATAGAAAAGTCGTACGTACTTTAATTAATTAGTACGTACTCCCTAATTTATCAAATCAATTTTACCGAATCCTTGCTTTTGACTAATTTTATTTTTTCACATCATCACCATATATGCAACCATCCCCGGCCAGAATTCCGCCACTCCCTCTGGCTACCTGCTGTTCCCCTCATTGTAAGTAATCAATCTGGACCGTTGATTAATCCACCGTCGATCATCGATCATCTAACGGACGGACGGGGGGTTGATGAGTTGATCATATATATCATCGCAGGTGCTCCTGGCGGCGGGAACGAAGCTGCAGGGGATCATAACGAAGATGGCGATGAGAATACAAGCCACAAGTGATATGGTGGTAGGAGACCCCATTGTTCAGCCCAGAGATGAACTCTTTTGGTTTAACCGCCCTGGTTTTCTCCTCTACCTCATCAACTTCGTCCTCTTCCAGGTTTTTTCCATCATATTTTATTCATTTTACCTATTTTTTATATTAATTATATATATTGAGATTTATAGATTAGAATTAAGGAAAAATCTTTTCCGATTTGATTTCTTAAAAGATATATCATAATATATATACACCTGTCATCTAAAATATTATGACCGAATGAAAGGCCTTCCAAACTTTATCACATATTTTTCCACATATGTAAAAAAAATAGCATTATTAAAACAAAAGAAATTTATTTATTTTTTGAAAAATTATGATTTTTTTTATCTTTTATTAATTTTATCACATCACCTTTAGCAAAGTTTGGTTTTTTCTTGCAATTTACAATATAAAAATTATTTTAATTTTTTACACGTTTTTTAAAATGCTAAAAATCATATTATAGAATATCAACTTTTTTTTAAATATTTTTTTATAACAAATTAAAACCTATTTGTAATAAGTATAAAATAGTAATAATAAATTGATATTATTTTAATTGTCATCTCATATCAACTAAGCTAAATACATTGTGACATTAAGCTGATGATCGATGTGGCTTTTTATGAATTTTTGCAGAATGCCTTCCAAGTTGCTTTCTACCTATACTCATGGGTGAGCAAAATTGATCCGATGCTTTGCACAATTGATGCATTGATTTAATTATTATTATTATTATTATTATTATTATTATTATTATTATTATTATTATTATTATTATTATTTCAAGGCGAAACTAATTAAAATAACCCGACCTTTAAGGGTGTGTTAAAAATATATCCCAACCTTTCAAGTGTAAGATAAATATCTCGACCTTTAAAGGGGTGTTAAATATATTTCTCAACCTTTCAAATGTAATATAAATATCTCGACCTTTATAAGTGATGTTAAAATAATATCTCAAAAAAATTTATACAAAAAAAAGCTAACAGTACATGCATATATGGCAAAAAAAAATTTAATAAAAAAATAAAACTTTAAAAAATCTATATAAAAAATTATAGATTTACATATGTTTCATCTTTTATATTTTATACACACTATTTTCTTATAACTCTATATTAAAAACCTTGTTTTATTAATCCAGTTTTCTTTTTTTTTATCAAGGGAAAGAAATAAATTAATAAAATATAAATATAGATAAAAAAAATGATAGATTTACAAGTGTTTAATCTTTTATTTAGATGATTTTTATATTTGAGGGATAACACCCATATTTGTATAATGGGCCATTTAACTAATTTCGCATTTTTAATTAAAATTTAAAATAGAAAGAAGAATAGTTAGAATTTTAGTAAATAAATTATGTAAAAAAAATGGGACAATTGAACAAAGAAGAATAATATGGAAAATTGAAATATTAATAAAGTGTCTTGAAATTTTTTAAAAAAAATAATAAATGAAAAACCTTGTTTTCTTAAGCCCTTTTATTAATTTTTTATATGTATTTTTTAAATTTTATTTTTTTATTAATTTATTTTGCCACATGCGTATGCCATGTTAGCTTTTTTTTTCCTAGAGAATTTTTTTAGATATTATTATAACATGACTTTTAAAGATTGAGATATTTATCTTACATTTGAAAGGTAGGGATATATTTTTAACACATCCTTAAAGGTTGAGATATTTATCTTACATTTGAAAGGTTGAGATATATTTTTAACACACTCTTAAAAATCGGGTTATTTTAATTAGTTTCGCCTTATTTCAAATTCATAAGTTGGATTTACCGTTGATTTTTGTGTTTGGTGCAGTGGATGTTTGGGGTTAATTCTTGTTTCCATAAGGAGAAAGAAGATGATATCATTATAATATGCATGGGGTGAGAAATTAATTACTTCATGTTTCTTTTTTTTTTTGCGGGGGGAATGGGTTTTTACTTTAAAGATACGAATTTTAAGAAATATATCATTCTACTAAAATTTTTATAAATTTTACCATTTATAAATTTTACCATTGTATTCTTTTAATCAGATTGATTTTTCTTTTTCGACCAAAAGTCGAGAATTTTTTATATATCGCAATGGACGATTCCATTGTTTATAATCAAAAAGAAGATGCTGAGTTGGAATCCAATTCGAACTAAAGTTCAATGACATATTTGCCCTTGTATTTTAATTGCCTTATCAAATAATTACCAAATTACCATTAGTCCATTCCTAATATTTAATGTATATTTTAACCAATTATAAAATTTTAAAAAACAAACAACACATGTATATATATTAATACAAATTATTATAATCCACAACTTCAAAAATCTATTAAATCATGTATTATTGATAAAAAAAAATTTCACCCTCTAAATAATTATCAATAGTTGCAATCACATGAGGAGTATAAACCTAATCAAATACTAATTTACAAGTCTTAAACTAATTAAAATACTAACAATATGTGCATGTGACTTTTGTAATTGCAGGTTGCTTATCCTTATCCTTTGTAGCTATGTGACACTCCCACTTTATGCTTTGGTTACCATGGTAAGAGTTTAACATTCCTAATTATATTTCTAATTCTAAAAGAAAAGTCTCAAAACATTAAGGGGTAATTTGAAAAACACTATAAATGAGTTTTTTTTTGGTGAAAATATTTGAGTTAATTAAAGTCAAATAGTATAGTATTAAATACTTTCTTATGGTACTTACATGAATCTAAATATAGGGAATCTTTTTCGATATGGGTTTGCTTATCCTATGTCCTTAGGATATAGAATAGAAAGACACATAATATTATGTGAATCGGTAAAGATTCTCTACCAAATAAAGAAACAGCCCTTTATGAAAGCAATATTACGAAAAGCTAAAATAATTTAAATTTGGAGAATCTTTTCCGATTGAGATTGTTATCTTATGTCTCAAGGGTATATGATAGAAAATCCGTTATTTTTTTTCCATCAAACTAAAATAAATTTATTCTTTACATATATTAGATTCATTTTTAGTTGAGCATTTTAAGCCATGATCTTGTTTCTTTTTCCTTTTATATAACGACTCATTAATTATATATAACTTGTTGTTTCGAGATTAATTAGATGGAAAAATGATCTATGAAACCCCTACATTAATCTATCCTCTTGTAAATAAGTATTCAAAGTTACTATATTTTAGCTTAGATTTGTTGATGATGAGAAATTCATATATATAGATGGGAGCAACCATGAAACCAACCTTGTCAAGCCATGACAAGCGCAGCGTCAACCGCCGATGGTCATCGTCAGTTAGACCCGATCCCAATCCTCTAGACGAGGGTGCGCATTCCATATCGTCTCCATCGGGTCATGATCGAGCCCTCCATGACGACATTAATGGCAACCATACGATCGACGTGGTAGAATTAATGACTCCTCGTTTTCTTGGCGATCGATCGAAGTCTTGCAGTTGGATAAAGGGCTCAAATATATCAACAATTGCGACAGTTTAAAGTCTAGATAATATGGTTTTATTATGTATGTTAAATATTAGTGATAACAATCTTATCAAAGTTTAAAAGCTTAATTCAATTTAGCCTCGAATGTATTTCGAGCTCGAACCCTAGGTATGATGCAGTTTTAAAAAAAAATGTACAAGATTATTTATTGGTTACTAGGTCTATTCGATGCAAAGTGTGTTACCACCATTGATGATGTTGATCAACCAAAAAACATATGTTGCGAACAACGTTTAAAGGCATGTATTGTGGAATTCCGATTTATTGAGTTTATCATTTACTATTCATGAAATCGTAAAAATAGTAATAATAATCATTTAATAATAATAATCATTTAAACAACATACTTCTTATATGTAAATAGTAAAAAATTAATCTTAGCCTAACTCGAACTTCTCAACTATGGCCCAATCCAATTCGTTCTCCAACCAAACCTAGAGGTCCGGTAGTCGCTTCAGTCTTTTGACTCTCTCATATTCTCAACATTTAAGGTATTTCCTTGGTCTTCATCGACTTCCACTCTGTCGGTCCGATCTAATTTTACTACGAGTATTTATTATTATTTTTTTGGTTGCATGTTTCCTTTGTTGCTTTATGACGGTTAATCAATTAGCCGATCCTTTCGACCTCTCGATTTACCAAGCAAAAATATTATCTAGTATTTCAAATTCTTTATATCTTTATAAAAAAAAAATCTTCGATGTGGGATTTCATTCAATAACATGCAATAAACCACTATCCAAAACTTACATCCAAAGACATGGACATTTTTGTGTAAGATGGTGTTGCACATTCAATTCTTTCACCTTCATGCATCCTACCTCCATTGCCCTAAATTTGTGTACCTCCAAAGTTGTTCTTTCATCAACTTAATCATGGGTCTTCAATATAATTTCCTTCAATGGTAGACTGCGTTTTCAATTCTCAGTTTTTAATCTGATACCTAGTTGTGTCACTAAACGGTCTCCAAGTGATAAATGACCTCGATCGAAAAACTAAAATGTTAATTACTTCTATTGATGATATATTTTTTCCCTTCAATCCTAAGCATATACAACTCAAATTCATGGCCTAACATAAACCCTAAAATTCAATTCCCACCTAACATCCATCCTTGATTGATAAAAACCCCCCATACACTTCCTCTCACAAATCACACTTCCATTCAAGACGGAAAAAAAACACAAGAAATTAAAAAAAAAAACCCACAAATATATATATTTTTTTAAAAATGATCAACACCACTCCAATCTACGTCCTCATCTGCCTCCTCCTCCACCTCACCGCCACCACGGCACAACCACCACCACCACCAACCGCAACACCGCCTCCACCTCACCCTTTAGCCCCGGCTCCCGTCCCGGCCCCATCCCCGGCTAAGCCAACACCAGCACCTAGCATCACCAAAATCCTAAAAAAAGCCAAGGGGTTCAGCCGTTTCCTAGGGCTAATGACTCGAACCCAAGTGGTCAACCGGCTCGAAACCGAGCTCCACGGCTCGAAACAGAACCAAGGTGTAACCGTATTTGCCCCGAGGAACAAGGCCTTTGCTGGCATGAAATCCGGGGCCTTGAACTCCCTCAGCTCCGACCAGCTTGCGAAGCTCGTACTGTTCCATTGTGTCCCGTCTTTCCTCGCCCTTTCCGACTTCGAAGCGGTCACCAACCCGCTCATCACCGAGGCTGGGGACGCCTCCAACGGTGCGTATATGCTCAACCTCATCACAACGGGCAACCAAGTGAACTTCTCTACCGGTGTAGGCCACGACGAGGCCATGGTGGTCAGTACCGTGTACTCGAACAGTGATCAGCAGCTCGCAGTGTATGAGGTCAGTAGGATGCTTCTCCCCAAGGCAATCTTCCCGGTTCCGCCTTTCGTGGAGGCCCCAGCGCCTGCCCCAGAGGCCAAGGCTGGCAACAGTGGTGGTGGTGGGAGCGCTGATGATTCATCTAGTGATGGCGGCGGTGGTGGTAGTAAGAGCAGTGGTGGTGGTGGGTCGACGAACAATAGCTCTTCAGGTGGGTGTGGAGGCAGCCGTGGTTATAGTGGGATTGTCTCTTTGGTGGTCGGAGTTTTGGTGGTGGTGTTGATTTGGTGGTAATGAAAATGGGACGAATTTTACGATGATGATGGATGATTCGAGTTCATATGGTTCAATTGTTTTGCATTTTATGTTCCATTATTGCAAGATTTGAGTTGTTTTGATCTTTTTCGCTTTGTCATTTCTATTGGAATGTACTCAAATGTAATCTTTTCTTATTTCTATGAGAATAATTGATTTGTTTGATTGAGTAGTTATTAATGAAATTGTGATCGGAAACTTGATCAAATATCATGTTTTCCTTTTAAGCATCAAATTTGGCCCAAATCAGATCACCTTCAGGCCCGTCCAGGTCCGGCATTTTGTAGGCAGTGTAGTCACAATTAGGTATCAAAGGCATGGTTTGGCTTGATGCTTTGCCTTGTTCGATAACGAACGTAAATGCGTAAGAACCATTTGTCGCATATGTATACGCTACAATGATGGTTAGCGTCGAGCATTACACATTACATAAATGAACATGAAGATCCGAAATCCACATCAAAGAACCAAATCATCCTATGAGCTTAATATAGAGCAGTGGCTTGAGAGTTTTAAGCAGGGAATCACTTATTGAAGGTATCCCATCTTTCTTAAAGCCAACAAACAAACCTGGACCCCTGAATTCAAAGACAAAAGCTATTTACCTGACTTGCCTGTAAAATTGTAAAATTAAATGTGGTGAAATTTGATGTTCTGAGCATCTTTTTGGGGGCGAGATTGATCGTGAATAATGGAAGGTATTTCTTTTGAGTTCCTTGCTATGGCAGGTAAATTGGCAAGTCAATTTTTGTCTCTTGCAGTGCATCCAAGTCTCTTTCGACTGGGATGATACTTTTGTTCGAGGCTCCTTCTCCGAGCTCAAGTGCCATCTTTAAGAAGTAGCTGTGCCTGCCATAGGAGCAACAAGTTTTGTACAATCATATGGATAGAACATACCAAGTTGGACATTGAAGGTGCAAGCAGGTCTTACCAACGGGTATCAGCTGTCAGTTCGGGATGGAAAGCAGTGCCTAGCAAATTCTTCTGCTTAACAGCAACGATGACTTTCTTCTTGGACTCGAAATTCACCTGACACGTTCAAGTGACACAGAAATAAGACAGCAGGATGAAATTCTACTTGCTAATACTATGCACCTTTGGATGGGATGTTGTAGAAATTCAAAGACGCTATTAAAATGAAAAATTCCTCAATAGGACTTTCAATCTGAAATATCAAATAATAAAGTAGAGAAACGAACGGCAGTGTATCATGGGATGGAAGCCTACAACCAGGTTCACATTTGGAATTAACATGCAAAACACTGATGAAAAAGAAAGTCTATCGCTGATAATCAGAAAAAACTCCAAAAACAGAAACAAATAGCTGTGCAATGACCGTTCTAACAGAAAACAAGACAAATAGCAATGTTACGATGCTCAAGAATACACTCACTGATCCACCAAAAGAATTTACCATGCCAGTTGACGGGCCGAAAACAGGCATTAAAAGAAGATGTGTGATGATAGTTGCACAGTTATCTTCAAGATGGAACTTGTAAAGAAGGTTCACTCTTGCTATAGATATTTATTAATCAGAGATGTTATCTATTTCAAGAGTCAAGGGCACTAAATGCTTAATCATAAAGAGAGCACAAAAGACCAATCAACCAAATAAGATACAAGGCAAAACTTGAAAAGAAAAATACTACAGCACAGGAAAAAGGAGAAGAGAAGAGAAACCTGTTGCTTGTCATTGGGAGAATTCGCATTCAAAAGTTTGTCTGAGGGAACATCAGCATAGGCCAAAACTTGGACATCTGGACCAACTTCTAAAATAGCAGGTGCCCTAATAAATACTCCTCGAAAATTTGGAGGACCACCTTCTTTATCTGCAAGCTCAGGCACTGAAAGCTCTTCCTCAAAGCTTTGAATCTAGATAGAATCAAAGTTCAAAGTTGGAAACCACATTATCCAGTATCAAAGCCTAAACCCCATGCTTTCTAGGAATAGATAATGGAGAAATGCTTCAGTGGTTACATGAACAATCCACGTATCAAGAGCAGGTCAAATTTTACACAAAGACCATACAAGTGAACATAAACCTGACTTCCATTTTCTAATTCTAGCCTTCAACTTAGTGTTTACATTTGAGCAACTGATTTGGAAGTGTTGAGAATGAGATTTGAGTAAGGCCAAGGTGAACTTATAATCCATAAGCACCCATAAGCACACAGTGCTTCATTGAACTATTCATGCATCAACATATAAGAACCTATAGTTAATTATCCTCCAATCAGTGTTGTTCACACTTCACAGTAGATAGACAAAAAGCTAGAGGCAAAGTGCCAATCACACACATAAATATATGAATATATCCACCATTCCATCCTAGTCAAGAACAAAAGATTGGTACTGACCTGGCTGCCAAAAAAATTCCTGTGAACAGTGCAATCTAGACCACCAACTAAATCCTGGCCACCAATTTTCTGCCCTGAAAAATTATGGGCCACATTTTTGGAGCTTCAAGTGAGTTTATTATACTACCTTGCATACAAAGGTGAAATGATAGATGATAGACAGACATATATCAAGAAACAAAAAAATCAATTAAAATTAAAGGTACAACTTTAGAGAGAGGCATAAGCACCCCCAAAATTTAATATTTTGACCAATGAAGTAAACGTCTCAACCAAAAATGCAGAAACAGAACAAGAGATGGACAAGAAAACAAGTCCTGCACGAGTCCCCCAAACCGGCTGTGAAAGAATTGTCTTACCAGTAGCTTTGTTCGCCAAGAAAATAAGTCCTGCACAAGTCCCCCAAACCGGCTTTCCCAGTTGAACAAACTCACGTAAAGATGGAAACTGAACATAAAAACAAAAAATGTATTAAGAGTTCATGTTATGAAGCACTATCATAGTCCGGATGCAATCACAAATGCCCAGGTTACAGTTGGTGAGATGTAAAATCATCATAAAATCAGAACAGGAATAGCACGGTTACAGTACTCTAACAATTCAATATTACTGACCCGCTCTTTCAATCACTATATAACTCAATGACACATCACACTATCAGCAAATGAAATATGAATCTTAAAAAAGAGTGCATAGAGCAACACAATACACCAACCATTCATGATCACAAATTCCCTTTGGAACCGCCAAAAAGGGCATCAATCACTATCATAGAAACAAACAATTATCAGGAAATCATTGAGGCAATAGATTCATTTCAGACACATAACGAAATTCCAGCCTCAAATTGCAGTTCCTCAAAACAGAACCTATATCAAACCCTAATTTGCGACCCCGGAGGCGGGAATCCGCAATAATTCATCCAACACATACATGGATATTCACAATAAAAATATCGAAATAAACAATAGCAAGTGATTCTGAACGGAAAAAAGGCTTACGACATTCCAGGAACAAAAATCAGCGAATTCAAGAGGGAGAGAGGGGGGAGAGATTGACCAAATTGTGAAACTCGGCGAGCTTCGCCATGGTGGTGCTTTCACCGCCAGGGATGATGAGTGCAGAGACGCCATCCAACTGCTCCGGCTTGCGTATCTCCACTCCCTTGACCCCCAACCTCCGCAGCGCTAGAAACCGGCAAAAACAAAGATCGGCGACGAATCAAGTTCCGAAGGAAAAGGGATGATATACGGAAAACAGTCGAGGCAACAAAGAAAGAGAGGCGGAAAGACAAGCTCACCAGCGATGTGCTCGTTGAAAGAGCCCTGGAGAGCAAGGACTCCGACCGCCATGGAAGAGGAGGAAGAAAGGAGTGGTGGGAGAGGAGGGAGAGATGGCGGAGGGAGAACCAGGAATTTGGCAGAGAAAGCAGCAGCCTTTGGTTTGGTTTCCTTTGTGCCACTGGTGGAGTGGTGCTTCCTTTATAGCTTAACCTATGAGCTCCACAACAAAATCAAAATAAAATAACTTGAATAATATTTGATTATATAAATTTTAAATAAAACATCTTATAAATTAGGTCAATTAAACACTCACTATTGATATGGTACATCAGAAATCAAACAATTTTCATAAATGAGCACATCTCGAATCGAGAATATGTAAACACATCGTCACAACCCACCTGGAAAACTGGAAAAAAACCTCCATGCATGGCAATGAGGACGAGTTTCAATGTATTCGAGGTGAGAATACTACAGGTTACACACAGTCAAGACTATGCCAAAAAACTGCTAAATGGAGAAAACCGCCTGTTGGTACGTTTAAATTAAACTTCGTTGGATCTACACTTCAAAATAACGACAGCTCTATTGGCTACATCATTCGAGATTGGGAGGGCAAAACGACCCATATTGGCTACGACAGAATTGGCAACCAGTCGCCGTTGAAAGCGGAGGCTTTGGCATTAAGACATGGAATTATCCAAACTCTCACGCTGGGCATAAACAAGTTGCAAATTGAAGGAGACTCCCTTATAATCATAAATCATTTAAAAACAAACCTTTCATGCCCATGGGAAATTGAACTGGTGATGTCTGATATCAAAACTCTACTGTCGAGAGTGAGAGAAGTTTCTTTCTCTCACGTGCCCTGAAATGGCAACAGAGTGGCTGATAAGGTTGCACACCTTTGTCGCTCTGCCAAGGGCTTCGACATTTGTACCGATACTGGTCTTCAAGACCTCATCCGCAAGGATGTCACCGGGTAGGATTATTCCACCCGGATTATTACCTGATCAAAAAAACGCTCACTATTGCGTAAAATTTATAATTATATTGTAAACTTAATATAATTAATTGACACAATTTATAAGTAGACTATAGCCGGACCTGACTATTTTTCTTTATTAACAAAAATGCTTAGTACGGTTGTTAGAAATACAATGTATATGTTAGAAATACGGTTGTTTTAGTGCAAATTTATATAATATACTTCCACCGATCGGAAATATTTGATGTTTTAGGAGATGAAATTTGATAAACAATATTTGATGTTTTAGAAGTAATAATTACACTCTTTTTTACTTTTGCATTGATATCAATATAATTTATACTTTTTTAACCAATTACATTTGTGCATAATAAATGTGATGGGGTAAAAATTATTTGATGGGGTATTTATAGGTGAAAGTGATATTTCTTAATCATTGTGCATATCTCTAAAACATCAAGTATTCCGATTGGAGTGAGTATATGTTATAGCCAAACCTGACTATTTTCCTTTATAGCTTAAAAATGCTTTATTTATAGAAATAATTTGCTAAACAGACCATTTTTGGGCCTAAATTTGACAATTCTCTATGAATGTATCCAAATTGGGGAAATGTTCATCAACCTCATTGATCCCAATTCCTCTGCCCCCCATCAGACCCGTCCTCGACCTTGTTAATGCGTCTCCCCCAAATTGAGATATGAGATCTCGAGCGACATTCATGGCGCCTCCTTGGTGTTTCGTCCTTGTTGTTCCGTCTCCTACATCGATCGCGAGCGGGGAATAAGAAGGAAGATTTGAGATCTCTGTGTCAGGAGATTTGAGATCTCAACCACCGAGCGACATCCATGGCGCCTCCTCCTCCGAGCGACATCCATGGCGGCCCAGATCTGCACCAACCACCGGGAGAAAAGCTACTCGACCTTCAATTCGGGGCCTCATCACTCACATTGAAGGGCTCTTCCTTGAATCTAGTAGTGCGGCGTTCAGCTCTTCTCTCCGCTCTCTCCCAAATCGGCCTCTCCTCCTCCGAATTCGTCTCTATAATCCAGGTTCATTCTCCTACCTTCTAGGTCTCCCTCTCGCTCTTCCGATCTCCCACCGCTCTAGGCGTTTCTCCTATTTCAGGTAGCAATTCCATAACAGAATAGACCGGGGAAGTTCAGAAAACCATGAAGAACTCACCGGAAAAGGATACCTAGAAAAGGTTGTAAAGAAATCGAGATCAACCGAACAAGATCCCCTCTTCCCACTGGCGCATCCGGCTTCAAGCATTCTCTTTCGGTGCCTCTCCACTCCTGCTCAGTCCCCGCCGTTCTCTTTCGCCGTTCTCCGTTCGCTCCCTCTATGCAATCGGTTGTTCACCCGGCAAGGTCTACCTCTCCGTGAATTGCAGATTGCGACCTTTTGCATTAGTACCTTGTTTGGCAGGTATTAGTACCTTGTGTTGCTTGCTTTTGAACGAATTTATTGAGTGCTACAAAATCTTCGTTGTTGAATTTGGCTAACAGTGAATTGGCTAATTCGTTGGTAGCAAACAGTGAATTTGTGGTTAATTTGCTACTGTGATTGAGTTTGTTTTGTTGAGAGCTTTGGATATTGCCAATTTCAGCAAATTTTTTGCCTTGCTGGAACTTTTTGTAGAATGCTGGAATGCTTAAATTAATTCTTTATCACCAAAATTTGTTATGCTAAATGCTGAAATTAATTTTTTTAAAATTGTATGAGCTACTATATCTTACACACAAGCATATATGTCAGCCTTTCAGTATTTTATCATTTCAACATTTTTTGCTTACGCGGAAAAAAGCAACTCCGGTTTTAGCAACTTCGGTTTCAGCAACTCTGGTGTCGAAGTGTTGATGCGAAAAAAAACAACAACTCCGGTTTCAGCAACACAATTTCAGCAACTCCGGTGTCGAAGTGCTGACGCGGAAAAAAAAACTCCGGTGTCGAAGTGCTGACGCGAAAAAAAAAAAACTAATTTCAGCAATTACAATAACAATTTCAGCAATTTCGGTTTCAGCAACTCGGTTTCAGCAACTCTGATGTCAAAGTGCGGACGCGAAAAAAAAAACAACAAAAAAACTGCTGAAACGGGAGGGGGCACAGGGGGCGCACATGGGGGCACAAGGGCAAAGGGGGCAAGGGAAAGGAGGTGGACATTTTGCTAATTTATAAATATTGGTGGACAATTTACTAATAAAGGCCTTAAATATGACCATTTTAGTAAATGCCCCTTATTTATATTAAAGTAAATTTTGGTGCAAATTTTGTTTTTTTTATGAAACTATCTAGTACTAGTGCTTTTTGTGATATTTGAGTAGATCATATGTACTTTTGATAGGTTATAATTGGATCAATCGCTCTGATAATGAAAGTGAGTTGTGAAAACTACTCTAAATTTCTTGAATAATAAGAATGATCATAATACCTTCAAACATTAGCTTAACCAAAAAAATAGGAAATAGATGAGTTATAAGATGGTGCAAATTAATAAATTAATACTACCTCTATTCAGCAATAGATGTCGCTTGACTTTTTGACATGTTTTTTAATGAGCTAAAAACTATATCAAACATTAACTTTTTAAATAATTTTTTAAAATAATACTCCCTCCGTTAATTAAAACTTGACGTTTTATTATTCATGCACGCTTTTTGAGGTGTTAAAAACTATATAAAATATTAACTTTTTTAATATTTTTTTTAATAATTTCATACTTGTTATCATTAAGTATGAATTTATAAAAACAAATTTAAAAAAAAATATTTCATATAGTTTTTATCATTCTAAAAAAGCGTGCATGAATAGTAAACGACAAGTTTTAATTAACAGAGGGAGTATGACACTTATTATGAGTAAGTATTTATATTATATTAAAAAATTACTAAAAAATTGATATTTTATATAGTTTTTAGCTCCTTGAAAAAACGTGTTAAAAAGTCAAACGACATCTATTTTTGAACGGAAGTAGTAGATGATATTATTGCTCAAATAAAAACGGGAAAGCTAAATACACCGCTAATTTTTACTGGAACCACCGCTAATCTCCGCAACTCCTTGCAAAACTGAATCTGCCACCGGTTGCATACTACTGTGGAGGTCCTGCCAAACACGCCCTTATAGAAATTTCAAAAATCTAAAGAAAAAAAGGAAAATTAAATACATAACTCCGCAACATGTTGCGGAGTCCCTAGCCTATATGTTAAAAAAAAATTATAAATCCATATATATACAAATTGGGCAGGTCCGCTAGCAAGTGTGGAACTTTTTTTTTAATTTTGTGTGTGCTTTAAATTTTTTTAAAAAAATCTCCAATATAGTCCGCAAGTAGTTGCGGACTGAATGTTGTTTAGCACGATGCCCGGTGAGGTTCGCAAGGTGTAGCACAGCTTGATCCGCAGGTGGTTGCGAAGTTTAGGGGTGTATCCAGTAAAAATTTAATGGTGTATTTAACAGTCCCCAATAAAAAAAGGTTGGATGAGGTGTCAGATCTCTTAAACAACCTCACAAGATAACAAGGGGTTGTTATGTACAAACCATTTTCTTACTATTGGCATGGTGTCGGTACCAATACTAACTTCCTAAGTCGGCAGCTAGGGCATAGAGCTGTACCTACGAGCTGGTCACATCTATGAGCATGTCGGTAACGACTCCCTATATTGGCACCAGCTCTCAGTCCACCGACACAAGAAGTCGGCATGAGCACCGTGTGGGTGACGATATTTCGTCGTGCAAATAGAAGGTCCAAATAACAATTACCGGGTGTTTGTGTTATTTCATCCTTTTGTCATCGCAACAAAGATGTAAATTTCTCACAAACAAAAGAAAATACAGATATGTGATTTCTTGGACTTTTCATTCTAAGAAAAAACTGCATAATAAATTCTTAAAACAGCACAACAGCAAACTATACAAAGGGAAATTATGTTTTATATTTACAATGCCTAAGAGGCTAATAAACAATAGTACTTACTTGCAATATACAGAATTACACTACAAAAATTATGTTTATATTTACCAATTGCTAGTTTTTGGGCTCAAGAGAGTGCATTGGAAGCCTGAGCCTCCCTAGCAACCTTGATGAACACATCCTCTAAGGTGGTGTCGGTGAGGCCCCAAGCAAAGACCGAAAACCTGGTCTTTGCGCGCTGCACCGCCTGGAAAACATCCGAGATCCTCACCTCTTGCTTTGGCAGCTCGAACCTCTGGGTGCCTAGGATGTGGTACATCTTTTGGGCATTCGGTGAAAGGCTTCGCACCATGGCTTCCACCTCGCTCTCGTGGCTTTGAGATGTCGTTATGGTGAACACGTATGAGCTTCCATACCGACCCTTCAGCTATTGCAACATTTGACATAGAAAGATAACGCGCAATTGAAGAATGTTAACGACAAAATGTTCGTTTAATTTCGTCGACATTCACATTTTTTAGAGCTTACCTCTTTTGGATTTCCTATGCACTGCAAGCTGCCATTGACGAAAATCCCCAATCTATCACAAAGAACCTCAGCTTCCTCCATAGAGTGTGCTGGAAAAAAAAAGAGGAGAAACTAAGAAAACTTTCTAACTGTGAAGTAACTCATTCGCTTATATATTAGGTAGTAGTACTAGTGAGAATGACAGCTCGGTCTTTCTTCGCTTGTTTGACAACGTTCCAGAGGTTGTTCCTCGAAGCTGGATCAAGTCCGGTGCTCGGTTCATCCATGTAAACAACCTTCATATCACAACATTCTCTTAGACAATTAGATTCATATCGACATATAGATATGAATTTCGGTACCTTGGGGTTGCCTATCAAGGAGATGGCGACGCTAAGCCTCCTTTTCATCCCTCCGCTATACTTCTTGGCTTGCTTGTCGCCAACACCACCATGGAATAAGTTGACGCTTTTCAGAGATGCTTCCACTGCCTATAGACAACATATATGGTCAACAAAAGTAAAGGGCAACAAGCAAAACTCGCGCGTGCAATGCTTCGAGATCAAGACACTCTCACCTCTGTCAAATCCGCGCCTTTGAGGTTCTTAAGGCGACCATAAAACAGGAGGTGCTCTCTTGCGGTCAGGGATCCCCATAGCAAGCTGGCAAAGAAGACGATAAGCAAAGATGGATGATAAAAGTCTGATGAGGTTCCATCCTAAAACCAATTGATATTGGGATATGTACTCGTGTTGTGGGCAGACGCCCATGCTGGTGTAGATTTGATCCATTTGAGTCCGAATGTCGTTGCCCTCAACGAATGCCATGCCAGAAGTTGGTTCCGACAGCCCGATCATCTACCAAGACATGGAAAAATGTATGTGCCTAGTGTTATCCAAGTGAAGGTTTACTAAGGAAAACATGTAAAATCGGCGACTTTTTTAAGTCCTAACCATGCTGATGAACGACGTTTTCCCCGCACCATTGGGACCGAGCATCCCAAAGCATTCACCTCGGGGCAAAGCAAGAGAGAGCCCTTTAACCGCGGTCTTTGGAGGATTCCCGTCCTTGGCTGGATAAACCTTCACCAAGCTATCGCAGATTATCGAGTGTCCAACGTTTCCTTCCTCCAACAACTGCTCCACCTTCTCTCTCTATTTCGAGAAAATACGAAATTGTATATTGTCATGAGAAATGCTTAAAGGTTCAATAAGGTAAAATCATCATATAGACTATAGTTTGTTACATCTACCTCTTGGAGAACATCTGGTGTTTCCATCTGTACAGAAACTTTTGATGATCCATGTTTTCTTAGACTGGGCCTACGAGAAGACGAGGAAGAACACTTATGTTGGAAGGTAGGCAAGCAAAACAAAGGGCTCTTAGCTACCCCATTGCCTGATGAGGCAACTTGGTCGAAATAGAAGGCGAGAGGGAGCATGATTAGCCACTCGACGAGCATGATAACGAGGACCTCTTTCAGGCCATTAGAGCTGTCGTTCAAGTCATTCCAACTCATGCCCCGAGTCTCCTGATACTTAGCCGTGAAGGCGTACTGTCCAAACTCAAATAAGCCGCGGTACAAGGCAAAACCTGGATACAACTCCATAGCTATGATCCCTTTTCCTACACATAAACCACAAACAAAGGGAATCAATGATGACCAAAGCAGCAAATATAGAATCTTGAATGGCTGGAAATTAGACTTACTCGAAAAAGTGGTGTCTAATAGGAAGAATTCGAAAAGCCAGGCTCCTAGCAGCCCGGTTGCAAACACGAGAAGGTATCCGAAAGCTCTGGCAGTCAAGACATTAGCGAAGAATGGGGCAACGAGGAAGGCTAGCGAGACTTGCAAGTTGACATATATGAAGTAGAACACGAACTGGATACCGTAATCATTCACAGAGAAAAACTGTAGCCCTGCAAAAACCGGATGGCGATAGTCAGGTAGGCAAGGCCAGTGTCGATAAAAATAAGCAATTGAGTACGCGTTGAAGCCATCATTACCGACCACTGAGGCAAAGAACACAAGAAATATGATGTAGATAAGAGATAAAACGATGAAGTAGATGTATGAAATAAGCCAATATGGACCGTCTCCAAGACCGTGCATCTTCATCATCATCCTCAGCTTGTTCTGTTTCTCGTATACGAGAAACGATAAGATCACCTGCAGCATACATCAAAGTCATATCAAAGTCATATATATATATCAATTTTCTTGGAAATTTTAGACAACATATTCTATGTTACTTTTGTGTACTTACAGGGAATAGTAGTGTGATTATATATACGAAAAACTGTCCACTTAGAATAGCTGATAGCTCCAAGATAAGATGAGTTTCGGCTTTGGGCATTTCCTTGACGAATTCAAGCAAAATCTTGGTTCCAGGCCCAAGAAAAAACTGAAGGAAAGCATTCGATGCCTGCATAATTCGGAGGAATGGAAGCCATTAGAGACCGGAAGCTACGCAGATGACATAAGAACTCTAGACAACTTACCAAATTCACTGATTTTGGAACTCGTAAGAGTCCGATTGGGAAATAGAGTTGAGAGTAGCCAGTGTCATTGTTGTAGGTTGAATTGTACCATATGTTCACATTGAAGTTCTGGCCGTTTGAGTTCAAGAAATCATACGCTGTTGTACGAAAAGATAAAAATCGCGCTAAAGCATTGGATCATACATAAGACTAATGTAAATACATCGATTTAAACATACATATACATACCTGTGGTTATCTCATTTATCTTTCTTTCGGAATTTCCTTTATAGTAGCCCTCGTATAGCTCGTTGTTGATATCAGAAGAGCTGTTCCGCCACAGGCTTAGACCAGGAGAGCATGACACGTCTTTAAGCAAAGCGAACAAGATAAGACACAACACATACTATCGGATAGTTTGATGAACATTTTATCGGATAATTCATCATATATATATATGTACCTTGTGTGATGGAACTAGAAGCAATTGTGATGGGCACCGAAAAGCTTGAATTTGAAGAGCACTGTGGCTGAAGATAGTACACTGGAAGGTCTGATGAAAAGGCAGATTCCATGAAATTCGTATACGAAGGCATTGAGGCAGATCCCTGAAACCAAACAGATTCGTAGTAGTACATAACATGATCAGCATTTGAAAGAAACAAAACCAACTAACTACTAAAACTACTTACCAACACATTTTGTGCCATGCTACCAAGAACATCAGAAAAATTGGGAGAGGCATATGAAAAAAGGCGCGCTCCCAAGCCTTGTGCAAGAGATTGATTGCTTCCGGTGAGGAGTATTGTTGCAGGGCAAGAGCCGTTGGTCTTACAAGAATCACCGGCTGCAGCAGCAGCACGGTACTGGGGAGCCGGGATTTGCAAGAGGGCAGGCCACTTCTGAGGGGTGTCAATCGCGCAAAAGGCAGCCTGTTCGGAGGTTGAGTACTGGAGGCCACAGAGTTTAGAAGAGCCTGAGCCATTATTGGTTTGGGTTGCACACCCACATCGGTACTTTGGCTTGTCTAACAAGCTGTTGATCAGGGCTTGTAATACAACTAGAAGTACACAGATGAAGATTGGGAAGAGTGTAAGGCATATGTTCATCCCCTTGTTCCTTCTCTGTCAACAACGTACAAGTATCAAATTAAGATCAAACCCAAAAACAAATCAACTTGATCTATCAAGAACTGTCATATATATAGATACAAGTTGAAGTGAGAATTAGAACCTGGTAGGTGAGGTTCTTCCTGAGTAAAGCGTTGGCCTGAGTTCTGAAGCTTGCATTCGCCATTGGGGATTGACAGATTGTACTTCCAAATTAAACCCTAATTAATTAATTTCGAACTTAACCTCTGACATATATATATATTGAATTGAATCAAAAGAAACAAAGGAGATACAGATTTTATAGATGTGTGGATTGCTAGTTAATTGATTCATGAGTAATTCATTTCGCCTCTAACAAATCAAACCATTTGCTTGTTGGCCCTTTGGTTCTCTTTGGGCGATGAATACTCTAATTTGAATCCCATTGGTTGCTCTCTTACTGTTGCCTCATATTTTGCTTGATTGAGAAGTCAAATGAATCCAAGTTCAGCGTATTGCAGTCTTTGTCACTTTAATATTCGACTAGTTTAGTACGTACCTTTTGCTCAAAAAAAAAAAGTTTAGTACGTACCTTATGTACGTTTTTTTTTTTAAATCAATATTTCGGTAACAAAAATGTAAAAAAATAAAAATAAAAATTTACCACAATACTAGATTCATTTTTATCTACATGTAAACATCAATTTCGAATATATTTGACTATATTTTTTTAAAAATTATTTCTCTTTGATTATAAATATGCTAAATATAATCCGAAAAAATTGAATTATAATTATGGAATAATTTTAAATAATAAATAATGCAAGATATAAAATAAAAAATTATTAAAAAAATATTTTTTTAAATGTGGAAGTTGATATGAGTAGTTTTTTAATAATAATAAATGAATATGATAATATAATCGATAATGAAAATAATTGTTGGGAAGGGGTATATTTGTAAATTGAGTGGGTATGAAAAGATGAGTTTTGGGATACTAGGGATGTTACTGGTAAAGTGGGGAAAATGAGAATGGGATGCTAGAATGATGTGGCGGAGTGAAAAGATTAAAATATTAGTATTCCTAGTATCTCTTGATAAACATGGTCTTATTGCAACCAATTGTGAAAAATAGCATGAACTTTAGGGATAGTTGCGTTTAATGGCATAAACTTTTAAAATTTTAAAAATAATCACCAATTTTGGTTCTGGTTGCAATAAGTGGCACATCTATTGTTTTTTTTGAAATATCACCTCTTATTAACATTCTTTGTAAAAAAAAATAATCCAATTTTCAATTTTTAAAAAATGCCCATATTTCATTTTTAAAAACAATCCATTTTCATTTTTAATTTTAAAAAATATAATTTATTTTATAAAATACTACTTTTCCCCTTTTTTCTTAAAAGAATACACTTATTATTTACACCCGGTTAAAAAAAGAACTAATTTTATTTTCTCCATAAACTAAGTTTTTTTCAAAAAAATTAAATAATAAGTAATGTCTTTAAAATGAAAAATGAGTGTCTTAAAAAGATACCAATTAATATCACAACTATATTTTTAAAAAAATGATTTTTTTGAAAAATTGAAATTGAGTTTATAAACATGAATTTTTTTTTAAAAAAAGAAGAAAATTGTGAGTGGGTTTAAAAAAACAATGGAAAAAGGTTATATTTTTGTAAACAAAATGTTAATAAGGGGTGCACTTTTAAAATAAAGTGGTTGTGCTACTAACCACAACCATCCTTCAAAGTTGGTGATTATTATATAATTTTTTAAAGTTGGTGCCACCGAACGCAACCACCCATAAAGTTCGTGTTATTTTTTGCAATTTGCCCTTTTTAAAATTTTGAAAGTTTATACCATTAAACTCAACTACCCCTAAAGTTCATGCTATTTTTCACAATTTGTCCTTTTATTAATTCTATGATTTCAAAATAAACCAAAGGTTAAACCTTAGATAATATAATTGATTATTTAATTTTTATAGACATAAACGATTTGATATTTCATTATAGGTATAATATAACATTAAATAACTTATTATTTTAACTTTAAAGTTTTCATATATCATGCAATAGACATTTTTAAAAAAAAATACGGATTATGGATAGAATTGGATAGGTATTGATTAAGTGTATGTGAGAACTTTTTTTTATATATATATATATAATTATTGAGATCTTACGAAATTTGTTAAATAATTTTCAAAATATATCCATGTCTAGAAAAATCTATTATCTAAAGATTGATTAAGGTGAGGAGAGAAATTTTCTTGATTAGTTAATATTACTATGACTAAGGAGAATATATATGACATGTTTCACAAGCGACTTATCATTTATTATATAATAATAATAATAAAATAATTTCATGCTTATTATTAATAACAATTAAATTATTATAAAAGTTTATATTTTCTGTAATTTTACAATTTTTAAAAAGCGTATTGTATAGTAAAGTAAGACGATTGAAGGTAGTATAAATAGACCTGTCAAAACACAATCCGACCCGGTCGACCCGACCCGAATGCCCGAAAATTTTCCGACCCGAACCTGGAAATTTTTTCTGACCCGAAAACCCGGAAATTTTCCGGGTAATACTCCGTCCGATCGATAGTATTTGATTTTTTATTTTTCAAGACATTTTTATAAAAAGATAAAAATTCTAAAAATATTAAAATATTAAAACAAATCTATGCTTATTACTAATTGAATGAAAAATTAAAAAATTATTTAAAATTTTGATATTTATATATTTTATTAAAAATTATGAGAAATAATAAAAATCAAATATTTTGGATCAGATATAGTATATAATTACAAGCACTAAAACTTATTAATCACGTCTTTAATTTTAGAATTTTAAAATTATCGCAAACTTATCAAATCATGATTTTTTTAATTTAAAAAAGAAAAAACTGGCAAACCCGAAATCGACCCGAAATGACCCGAAGTCTGGTCAAACCCGGGTTCGAGTCAACCCGGATATACCCGCGGCCGGAACCCGTTTTACCTGGGACCCATTTTACCCGAGATCCCATTTTACCCGAGATCCGAAGTGACCCGACCCGAATGACCCGTTTGTAGGGCTGGAAATCACCCGTGGGTGACCGACTTACCCGACCCACCCGACCCGATTATACGGGCGAAAACCCGAAAAAAACCGGGTGATGGATAGGTGATGTGTGGGTGAAACGGGTGATGGGTCGGGTGATGGGTGATATGTTTTTCACCCATTACCCGACCCGCTTAACCACCCGTTAACCCACCCGATTATTAAAAAAATATAGTCTAACATAAATACATATTTATCCTTTTTTCTAATTCTAGCTTCTCTATTCTCTAATTGTTTTTGTGCAAAAAAAATCTAAAAGAATATAAACTTATTTTATTTAACCCCATATCACATCTTTTAAAAAATATTTTATTTGTTTTGCATACACTACGTACTAGAGTGTTAGCAATTTCGCTCGTTTCAGCGACTTGGTTAGCATTTGGTGTGTTAAGGCATAATTTAGCCAAAAATTTTTTTTTTTCTTTTAACTAAGAGTCTAGCTACGGACTAAAATTCATCTCATTTGATTTGATATTAAACTTTTAATGCTAACTTTGTAAGATGAGGATAGTGATATAATGTATGAATAAACCTTTTATACATTTAATAAGATTTCCACGTTGACGTGGTTTGTGAAATTATCGAATATGATCGATTTCTAAGTATGTTTTATGACTTATTTTCTTTTAATTTACTTCACCCGATTACCCACCCGACCCACCCGATTCACCCGACGGATCGAGTGATGGATGAAACATTAGAAAGGCCGGGTGATGGATCGGGTGAAATTTTTTTATGACGGGTCGGGTGGAAAAATGGCTCCACCCACCCATCACCCGACCCATTTCCACCCCTACCCGTTTGAGAGGTCTAAGTATAAATCAGTGCTTGGTACTATCAATTTTAATTTTGAGGATTGTAAGTCTGTTTAAGGATGTAAAATAAGATTATTTTGTGTGTTTATCTATACCCATTGACTTATGCGGGGTTGATCACTGAGTTGACAGTTTTGGGCCATTATAAGGAGTTTGAATTGTTAGTTTAATCATATATAAGATGATGAATTAGATATTACTAACATATACTCATAAATTACAAATTTAGTACAGTATTTATAAAATCATTCATGAGATCATTCATTTGCACATAGAAAATTAAAAACTACTAAACCAAATGCATTAAAATAACTTATTGTCATATTTTATTGTGGAAGCTATCAATTTTAATGGTACGACTCCTAGTTTATAAATATTGTTTTTAAAATAATTATTTTTGATACTCGGAAAGAATTACCAATACAAGTTATTGTCCATTTGTCTTTTATATATAGAGAGATTAAGTGAATAGTACTACTTTGTCCGAAAATACATATATTTGACTTTTTGACATGTTTTTTAAGAGTCAAAAACTATATAAAAAATTAGTTACTAAAAATATCACTAATATTTGGTAAATGGAAAGATTTAAGAAATAGCGAGAACACGAAATTTTTTTTTTTTAAAAAAAAAACCTATTTTATGAAGTTTTGGAGAAATTTGGTGCAATTTCCTTTATTTTCAATTAGCCTCGAAGCAATCCTACCTTAAAACTTCCTAGAAAGTTCAGAAAGTCAACCTTAATTTTCCCGCCTAATTAACGGCCCCTTGAATTGTACGGAGTAGTTTATTTTCCCGCCTCCCCCACTTCACGCGTCCCGGCGGCGCGTTGATTGCACTTAAATACCCTCTCCAGTCTCCATCCTCCATTCCCACCACTCCACTTTCACTTCAACACCGCACAGCAGAGATCAGAGAGAGAGAGAGATTTAGAAAGATCGAAACCGAGATCGAGAATGGTAGTTGGACTGCTAATCCAGCAGCTGAGAGCTCTGGTGTGGAAGAACGCCTTGCTCTCATGGCGGCACCGACGAGCGACGCTCCTCCAGATCTTCTCCTCACTCATCTTCATCTCCTTGCTTTTCTGCGTCCAGAAGGCTCTGGAAGCCCGATTCTCCTCCTCCACCGCCTTCAAGGACGTCGCCGATCCCAACCCCCTCTCCTTCCCTCCGATCCCCCCGTGCGAGGACAAGTTCTACATCAAACTCCCTTGCTTCGATTTCGCTTGGAGCGGCAATTCCAGTGCCGCTATCTCTCACATCGTTGATCGGATTAGGGCTAACAATCCTGCCCGCCCGATTCCTTCCTCTAAGGTATCAATCTAACCTCATCGGCCTTTAATTAAATCAAATTTTACCAAAAATTTAAACGAGATTGCCTCCGATTGATCGATTTTGCCTTCAATTAAGATATGGTTAAGTTACAATTATCCAGGTGAAATCTTTTGGGACTGATGAGGAAGTAGATGCTTGGCTTGCTACTAATCCGAGGCACTGTCCGGGAGCTTTGCATTTTGTCATCAGAAACAGTACAGTCATAAGCTATGGAATTCAGACCAATTCCACTTCGCCGCCTAAGAGAGGAAAACGCGAAGACCCTACATTCAAATTCCAGATTCCACTTCAAATTGCAGCTGAACGTGAGATTGCGAGATCTCTTATTGGAGGTCGGTGTGTATCTTAAAAGTTCGTTATAAGACGAGTTAGCTTTCTGTTTGTTCTTCATAAAAAAAAGTGTATCTGCTTTCATTTCAGATCCAAATTTCAGCTGGAATGTTGGATTCATGGAGTTCGCCCACCCTCCTGGAGAGCCATTCTCAGCAATAGGGACTGTAGGCCCTACATTTATCCTCGCCATTACCATGTTTGGTTCTATATTCCAAATGAGCTCATTGGTGATGGAGAAAGAACTCAAACTTCGCCAGGTACTTGACAGACGAATTGAACGAAATCTTTTTTTTTTTGGCGTTTAAGTATAGTTTTCTTATGCCTTGTGCCATTGATCATCTTACAGGCTATGACAATCATGGGTCTGTATGACACCGCTTACTGGCTATCGTGGTTTGCTTGGGAGGCCATCGTTACGTTTCTTTCCTCGCTACTCATAGTCCTCTTTGGGATGATGTATCAGTTCGATTTCTTTTTGCACAACAGTTTTGCTGTGTTGCTAATGGTCTTCTATCTCTTCCAACTCAATATGGTATGCAGTTTACGCTACCAAATTACAAGATTTCGATTCCTTAATCGTTCCACAAATCTGTCGTATAATGTTAATTGTTCCACCTTGCTAGACTGCTCTTGCCTTCATGGTATCCTCCCTCCTTAGCAAGTCATCTTCAACGACGACTGTGGGATTCATCTTGTTTATAATAAGCGACATTTCTTTGGTGCGATACTTGATCTCCTTGAGTTCTATCTTATAAGGTATCAATATAAGTGACTGCAGCTCAAAATTGTCCTCAACTTTGCAGGTTTTGACACAAAATGGATTTCCATACTCAAAAGACTTCTCTAGAACTGCCCGGTTCATCTGGTCCTTTTTCCCTTTCAATGTCCTCGGCGAATCAATCATGTTGTTGACAACAGCAACCGCTACACATCAAGATCCAGGCCTCAGCTGGAGTGGAAGGACAAAATGCACACCAGGCGATACCGAGTGTGTGACAACAATTGTATGTGTATATCTGAGAACTCAAAACCTTGCTTTAGAAATGTAGTGTGCCTAAGATTGTCTTTTCTTCGACAGGATGACCTCTACAAATGGCTGATATACACTTTCTTTCTGTGGTTTGGCTTGGCCATCTACTTGGATAACATCATTCCGAACCCTTATGGTGTGAGGAAATCCATACTCTACTTTCTGAAGCCCGGATATTGGACAGGAAAAGGAGGGAGCAAGGGTCAAGGTGCCGAATTTTGCTCTTATATGATTTTATACCAAAATCACTTCCTATTGTTTTTCACTTTCTTTCGGTTATCATGTGGCAGAAGGCGGCCTTTGCAGCTGTTCGTGTTCAATTCCTCAATTCGAACATGTGACTCCAGATGATGAGGATGTTGTTGAGGAAGAAAACAGCGTAAAGCAACAAGTTAACGAAGGCTTAGTCAATCCAGATGTCGCCGTTCAACTACATGGCCTTGTTAAGACCTATCCGGGGTCTAGAAAGGGAGGGTGTTGTAACTGCAAGAGAAATCCGCCTTACCATGCTCTCAAGGTACAGTAGTCTTGATCTTTCACCTGAAATCGAACAACGTTTTATTCATACAATTCAATTAAAACCATCTTTGTTTTGCAATTTCAGGGAATATGGCTGAATTTCGCCAAAGATCAGTTGTTTTGCCTTTTGGGGCCTAATGGAGCTGGAAAAACTACTATCATAAACTGTCTTACAGGGATTACTCCAGTGACACAAGGAGATGGTAAATTTTAAATAGGAATTTTTTTCTCAAGTGCTATGAAGTTTGTCATGATGTAAATATAATTTGAAGCTCTTTAAGATTACAGTTTCATTGCTGCATCAGTTGTGACTTGTGAGGCAATTTTGTATTTACCATGTTCCTGCTTCACAGCTCTAATTTATGGGTATTCCATTCGGAGTTCTTTGGGAATGTCGAGAATCAGAAAGATGATAGGTGTATGCCCACAGGTGATCTTTTCTGTCCCAATTTGAGACCTTCTTCTTTCGTCGTTGCTTAGATTTGTGACCGAAAATGATGATTTCTTTGGTAGTTTGACATACTCTGGGATGTACTGACTGGTCAAGAACACCTGTACCTCTTTGCTGGTATTAAGGGTTTGCCTCCTCAGTCAATCAAGAAAGTATGCAAATCTCTTCTTTTGTTTTTTTGTTTCACTTGTTTTCTACCTTCATCTCCTCATGTCTTCATTGAGGGCTTTTTCGGATTCAGGTGATTCAGGAATCGCTATCAGAAGTCCGGCTTACAGATGAGGTGAACATGAGGATTTCAAGCTACAGCGGAGGGATGAAAAGACGGCTTAGTGTGGCGATAGCCCTTATTGGTGACCCCAAATTGGTCATTTTGGATGAACCTGTATGTATTCATATATGCATATAGATGATGATTTGCTGATGCTTGAAACATTGATCATTGATGTGTATATTTCAGACGACAGGTATGGATCCGATAAGCAGGAGGCATGTGTGGGACATTATAGAGGGCGCAAAGAGAGGGCGCTCCATAGTCCTAACGACACACTCAATGGAAGAAGCTGATGTGTTGAGTGACCGAATAGGGATCATGGCAAAGGGAAGGCTTCGCTGCATTGGGAACTCAATTAGGCTGAAATCTCGGTTTGGGGCTGGCTTTGTAGCGAATGTGAGCTTTGTTGGGAATCCTAGGGGATCACCAACAAAGGAAAATCAACATGTGGAAGCTCTCAAAGATTTCTTTAAATCTGTGTGTTCATCATACTCACATTCTCTTTGGGTTTCCTTTACAATAGCGAATGTTCTCAGAAAGAAACTGATGACTTCTATGTCTTTTCAGCGCTTGGGCGTGGAGACAGAGCAGGAGAACATGGCGTTTCTCACCTTCGTTATTCCTAACGAAAAAGAGAGCCTCTTGTCGGTAACAGATCTCGCTCTCCGCTGTTCAATTGATCGTATGTCATTTGTCATCCAACTAATTTTTCAACTTCGAATCAGAATTTCTTTGCGGAACTTCAAGCTAGACAAGAAGAATTTGGCATAGCAGACATCCAAATCGGTCTCACGACTCTGAATGAAGTGTTTCTGAACATTGCAAGGCAAGCTGAGCTCGAAACTGCTCAGGCTGAGCATAGATTGGCAGCTTTGACTCTTACAACTTCCGGGGCTTCGGTCCAGGTAAGCTCAGCATCATTTGCACCTCCCTGAACTTCGTAAAGATACAGCACACTCCAGACGCAGCTTCATGTCGTTGCTTTCCTTTGCAGATACCTATTGGGGCTCGGTTTGTGGGAATCCCGGGAACAGAATCTGCAGAAAATCCTAGAGGAATCATGGTGGAAGTGCACTGGGAACAGGACGACTCCGGTGCGCTGTGCATTTCAGGCCACTCCAGGGAGATCCCGTTGCCACCAGGCGTTGAAATGACCAGACCTACTGAGCCAGCATCTTGCTGGGGCCGCCAAGGCCGAAGGAAGAAGGTTTACGGTGTGGTTATTGATCCTCACCGCATTCCTCGTTCATACTCTTCTCACTAGTATGCTTGCAGGATCAGGTTCTTCTGGATATGCACAAACCCAGGTTAATAACTTCTATGAATGTAAAGGTGTGATGTATGTAAAAGCAAACCTTTGTTGTTGTATATGAGCATAACTAAGACACTTCTTCGGGCCCGGTACAAACTGGAGCACATCCTGCAATGCATGTCAAGACCACAAAACATGGAGTAACAGAAAAAGTCCCTTGTATTCCTTTTCCAGAGCTTGAAAATTTCGCTGTTTCAACTTAAACTTTTACAAGGATAAAATATAGGATACAGATGCACGTTTATTATACTGGTGTTACAGGGTGTTTCACTCGCTCATTCCAATTGCTCAATCCAGGGAGATTCTTCGGCCCAACTTCTTGGTTAAGTCTCGTCTTCACAAGATGCCTTTATACTCATCCTACATAAGCTAGCAATGCAGACATACTTCTCATAACTCATCCTTCAAAGTTTGAGCACTGTCACCTTTGGAGGTGTCCACAGTATCAGGCTCCTCGGGTTTGGTGGATATCACTGGTTTCCGGAGCTTGAAAGGAATAGATGCATGCTTCTTCAAGAACTTGTATAGTGCCAAAACTGTGCGGTCGGCTTCAACAACAATCTGACCAAGTTTACAAGTGCTTTTATTACTTAGACAAGTAACTGATAATAAACACATGTAAAGGCGTGTTTGGGAAAGATTTGTCCATTCATCAGATATGGTTTTCTATATTCTTCATATATCCAGATTTAACTTGTTCCTTTTAAACTGTCTTGTAAGTTGTTACAACATAAACATATACTACTATAACACCAAAGTGACTCCTTTTCTAACAGCTTTGCAGAAAGTATTTCAGAACACAGGTAAATATCTATAGAAGTTGCAAAACATACCGGGTCAGAACTCTTATTTCCAGCTGGGAAGAAGAGAAGAGTAGGGAATCCATCAGCCTGTACAGATACACAGAGAAGTGATCACAAAGCAATTTTATACTCTCCAGTTCTGCCATTTATTGACTGCTAGATACATCATTTTGCACGAAAAGAAGATGAGGTTTTGGACAACAAAAGTCAAAAATCAATTATAATGCCTGGACAAATGATACAAGTGTACCCACCAAAAACCTAATTAACATATCCTTGTTTAGTAAGAGTAAAACAAAAACATATAAGCCAGCATTCATCAATTTGAATGATGACAATTTTTATTATAAAAAAATAACTAAAAGGAGAAAAAACAAGAAGCAATAAAATATCATTAAGATGCATACTGCCCAAGAAATAAAAAGGTAGAAAATGATGACATTTTGTACCTTTGCACGCGGGTGCTCATTTGTTGTTCCGTCCATTTTGGCTATGACAATAGACTTGACATCATGTAAATGTTTACCAAGTTTGTTGTATGTGGGCTCCAATGATTGGCAGTGTCCGCACCAGGGAGCATATATCTGTATTCCGAGAAGCGAAAAACAATATAAAAAAACTAACCACCAAGTTTCAGAATACATCGAGGAAAGGATGGTGTAACAAGATTTAGAATGAGCATGATGTATATAAAGATAATACCTCAAGAAGAACATCCTTGGATTCATCCAAAACAATTTCCTCAAAGTTGTTTCCAACCACTATTGTCACATCACCATCATTCTGTTTCATAATTCGATATAAAAGTAAGAACAAAAATGAAAGAGTGAGGTACAATATCAGTGAGATGAAGGTATGAGACTTACAGTTTCAGGAATTGGATCGGATTTGTAGAAAGGTTTAAGCTTATCTGCCAGAAAATCTTCACCGAAAGCCTGTTAGGGAATGAGCAGCTTTAATTTAAGTCTTACCTAGACCTAATCAATAAAGCACATAAAAAAATATATGGGTATGCCATGCAAAAATTAACCAGAGAAAATGAAACTCAACCTTCATCTTTTCCAAAGTCAGCTCCGTGTCATAGATATATTTCTTGGCATCTTCAGTACCCAAATATCCCAGGAGCTGTATATGTCAACCAAAAGAAATTAAAAAATGATTTCCCATTTTTCAGACAAGTCCAGTATCCAAGGGAGCTCAAACACTACAAGGAAAGCAGAAGCTTGTTGTTTCTTTTGGGAAGCATGACTTATGAGAGAAGGAAATTACTTGTGGAGCATCCCCAGTGATACCAAAGTACTCTGCAACAGGTTTGCCATAATCTTCATTGTCCAGTTGCACATAAACAAAGATAATCTGTGCATCATATAGATGAGAAAAATAAAACAGGCTTATTAGAAACTTCCTACCAACAGAAACAGATAACTGGTAGCAAGAAAATTCTCCCCCTTCGTGATAAGAACTTATAAACAGCCCCCATTTTGAAAAAACAATGACTACCCTAAATATATATATATATATATAGCTTCTTGGTTTCTAATGTCATTGTGTTCTTCCCTTACTTTCATGTACACTTCCTTGAGAATAAACTTAATAGTTTTTAGTCTTGAACTTGAAGGATGAGAGTTTCATTAAATAACCATTCAATGATGTTTGTATGAAAAAGCCAACAGCCTCTTGAATTTCATCCCAAGGAACCTTGGACATATCCTTCTGGAATCAAATCATCCAGATTACAGTTTCCTCCTTTTTGTTCCAAGAAACAAACCAAATTACTAGGCTACAAACTAGGTAGCGGAACAGCCAAGGTGCCCTAGAGAACAACTTGTCCCAACTCCCAATCAAGGTGATGGAGCATCCAACCATTCCATATCAAAATTAAAATTACCTTTCCCTTGAAAAATTTTGCAGTTTCCTGAAATACTGGCAAAACCTTCTCTGAGTCATTTGAAGAAGCAAACAGCAATACCTGCATAGGCAAAACAAAGTTTACCATGATGCATATGAAATATGTAAGAAGCATAGGGAAACAGACATGTTAGCCTGTCTAACTTCGCTATAATCAATTCTCAAGCAATTACCTGCTTCTTGACTGCACTATCAAATATTGAAGGTGCACTTTCCCGAGTGAAAATAGTAACCAATGGAAGCTTGTTAGAAAATACAAAATCAGAAATCGCAGACTTGGTTAATTTACCATCTGCAGCAAGGAAAAAAGACATAATATAAGCTTATAGGCAGAAAAATCAGACAAATACAAATTAGCCGTTGCTTCTAGAAGGGAGAAGAGGACATCTATTTCCTTTAGACTCGTTTTTATGCAAAAGCGAAATTATATTTTTTGAAAAAGAATGAAAAGAGATCCAGCAACTAACCAAAATGACTTATTTTCTCAGCCTCCTTTTTCACCAAAACCAAAGCAGGGCGTTTAGCTTCAACATCGATGTGGAAAAGCTTTGCTACACTCGGCTCCATAGTTTGGTAAAAGTTGACATCATCTTCAAGTTTTGACGCAGCAGCCAACTCCTTAGTCTCAGAACCCTGTACATATATGAACAAGCCAATGAATGAGGACAGAGCAAAAACATCCTTCAAGCTCAAACAGTGAAGATTCAATGTAATAAGGTTCATCTCCTTAACTTTAACCACTATCATTCTATACAAATTAACCACAAAGAACCATATGCAAAAATGGTAGAAGATACAAAACACACAATTGTCAAGCTAGCTAGCTGGCATGGAAACAAACAGTATGAAACGCAAGATAAAGCAAAACATACCACCAATGAATCAAGGAATGCCAACACCACTTTACTCTCAGAAGACAATATCTGTTCTGCCTCCTCTATTGTTGATATATTGTTCACTCCAGGTCCCACCTTCTTCCTTATCCATGTTACAATAGCCTCCCTACATGATACCAAATAACTTTAGTCATCATATATGGCTACATTGTCCCCAAGAGCGGATTTAGATTACTTAAGGCGCATATTTGGATTGAGAGAAGACCATTATCAGCTATCCTAGTGACAAATTTTATAGCCTAATCAACATGAATTCCTTCCAATGTACTCAAATTGCTCTTGCACGGCTATATAAAACCCTAGATCAAAAGCTCCTAAAATTACGCAAACAAGCAAATTGCTATTTCAACACTAATCAAATCCAACTTCACCATGTTAACGAATTAGATTCGGGGAATTCAATCAACAAAAACATCAAAAGCTTACTTGGTTCTCTGAGCATTATAAGGTTTGTGCTCGCCATCAACAAAGAACAAGATCGTGGGGAAACCCTGGACATTGAACTCGTGCGCGAGCTCGTTCTCCTTCGTAGCATCCACCTTGGCGAGAACCACATCCTCACCAGCCGCCTTCAGCTCCGTCGCAGCCGCGGCGTACTCCGGCGCCAAGGATTGGCAATGGCCGCACCACGGCGCGTAGAACTCCACCATGACATACTTGTGGTTCTCGATCACGTCCGTGAAGTTCCTCTCCTTCAAAACGACGACGTCCTTGTCGTCCACCGCTGGATCCGCGGCGTCGTCTTCATCGTCGGCCCCACCGTCGGCGCCGAAGTCGTCGAAGCCGCCGAAATCGTCGTCGTCATCGTCGTTGCCAAATTCGTCGTCTCCCTCGTCGCCGGGATCGGAGTGAGGGGAGTGCTTCGATCCGGGAGGCGAAACGGCGTCGTCTTCTTCGGTTAGGAAGCTGAGCTCGTCGTCGTCCAAAACGACGTCGTCATCGGAGGAGGCTGGGGATTTGGAGAGGGAGAGAGAGGCGAAGGAGAGTAAGAGAGAGGAGAGAAGGAGGAAGAGAGTGAGTCGACTCGGCATTGTGCTTCCGAGTTGAGAAAATGGAGTGGGATCGGTCAGATCTGAAGAGTTTAGGGTTTAACTTCGATCAGTGGAGAGTAACGCTGTCGTAGACGCGAAGGCAGGGGAAGGCCGGAAAGTCAAAAAATGATGGACTGAACTGAATTGTACCGAACGACGCCGTTTAGCCCATATAATCTTAACAATCTTAACAATAATTTCAATCATTATAAAAATATTTTTGTAAATACCGAACGACGCCGTTTAGCCCCCATATAATACCGAACGACGCCGTTTAGCCCCAATCTTAACAATAATTTCAATCTATTCCAATTAAAGCATGGTTTGAGGGTTGTGATTTATGAACCATGTTACATAGTTCCGACTATAGTGTAATGATGTTTTGGAATGAATAAGCAGTGTCTTCAAAATATATAAAAATAAATAATATAAAAAAGACATGAATAATCATGCCAATGCAAAAAAAAAGAGTAAGACTGTAAAAAACCGAGTAACGAAAACAATAAATAATACACACCTCTAGCCAGTGTAAACATTACTGTAGTATTTTACTTTGATCCTTAATGACCAAAAAAAATATTTTACTTTGATCAAGTCTGTTTTGGTTAGTTTTTAAAAAAAAAGTCTTTTTTGGTTTTATATTGGATTGTTGATTATTGAGTTTGGGTTGACTTAAATTTTAGGTCTTATCAACTTTGAAAGTAAAGTTGATATCAAATGAGAGTATTTTGGGTTTTCTTATAAAATGAAGTGTAATTTGAAGTTGAGTAAGATAATACAGTAATACTCCGTACTTTATTCGTTAGAATATTTTATTTTCGTTTTTTTTTCACAAATTTTAAGGAAATAAAGAATTATACTATTATATTTTCATTCACCACTTTTTTACTTTATTAAAAACTATAATTAATATTAATCATTATAAGAACATTTTTGTAAAAGAAATATTAAAATACATATAATGATATGTTTTTTTAACAAATATTAATACTCTAAAATTACATATTTTACATCTATTAGTACATTGAATCTTACTATTACCTTTACGTTATAACCAAGTTGTGTGTGAGTAGTAAGTTGCAAATTTTAAATACATAGATCCGGTTTTGGATCTAACGTCATTCATTTTCATCACAATTGAATACTGAATTTGATTGGAACTTTACAAATAACAATAATGTGGTGATAAAAAAAAGTAACAAGCGTCTCTAATTTTTCCACTAAAAAAAATACAGTAATAACGGGCCAGTATTTTTTTTTTTTTTTATTAGGTAAAAATTCGGATGTGAAACCCTATCCGAAAGCATTCTGTCGGATGAGGTCAAGAAGACCTGTATCTAGGTATAGCTCAGGCCCCCTGGTAGAGTAGCAAAGATGTGCAACCTTATCCGCTACCCGGTTACCAATACGGGGAATATGTGATACACTAACATTATTTATTCCTTTGCGAAGACTTTGAATATCTGACATAACAATTTCAATTTCCCAAGAACATCCAACTTGTGATCTTAGATAGTCCGTGATAATCTTAGAGTCTCCTTCTATTATTAGATCGGGTATCTTTAGTTCTCTAGCTTTTTCAATCCCTAGACGTAGGGCTAAGGCTTCCGCTATAAGAGGTGATTGACCACCATTAGCATTTCCACCAATCTTAATTGGATCTCCACGCCAGTCTCTGATGATGTATCCAATTGAACTGTTTGTGGTTGATTTAAATGATCCGTCAAAGTTTAGCTTATATTTGCCCGTCGGAGGTTTCCTCCAACGATAGGTTTTCCTATTGTTCCCAGAGAGCCCTTTTCCCTTACTTTGTTTCTGTAGGCCGTCATCCTCCATTTCATTCCATCTGCAAACTTTCCTCCAGTTATCAATATTGTTCGTGATCATTTTCTTAATAGCTTCTGCAGAGGGGATGGTTTCATTTCTAAAGATTGTTTGATTCCTTATAAACCAAATGGTCCACCATCTAATTGCTATCTGTTGTTTCTTCTCCATCGGAAGAGTGGAACCTAAAATTTGTAGAATTTGATTCATATCTCTGTTTTCTGTAATTAGGTTGTTAATGTTTTGTGATATTTGCCCAGGGAATTGTTGTTGGAAATTGTTGATGGGACATTCTATGAATAGGTGAATATCATCTTGCGGGAACTGGTTGCACAAGCTACATGTGTTTGGAACCGCCACCCCTTTTAGGGCCAGACGGGTAGCCGTGGCGAGACCTTTTTGTTTTATTTTCCAAATAAAATTCTTAACTTTTTGTAAAGACACGGATTTTTAAATCCTAATTTTATCGGAAAAAGGAAATTTAAAATTTAATTAAATCGGATTTAAAAACCCGTTTAACAGATTTCGACCTGAATTTAAATATTTGACGAGCGGTTCCGTCTTTTCGCCTCGAAAATTAAAATAAATTCGGATAGTGATATCCTTTTAAGTTTTAAAATCTAATTGATCGAAAAAGCGAGAGTCGGGGAAACTAACATTCGGGGATTAATTTCAGGGTTCGAAATTCGCGTATTCGGGATTTAATTCCGGGTATTTGGTTTAACCAAACCCACACGCCACAATCTTACCTGCTCCCCCCGTCATTTTATCTGATCACCATCACCATCACACTTCTTCAGACCATCCCACGCCATCCCCGCCATCACCCTCGTCATTCACCATCCCCATCGCCTACCTCCCCTTCACCTTCCTCCACCACCAAACGCCACCACCGGAACCACCGCCGCCGCCGACGCACACCCAAACCATCTCCTCCTTCGTCCCCTCGCGAAGCTAACTTCCGGCAAGCGTTTCTCGTCCGTTTTCGATCGGAATCGTTCCCGAGCTTCACCATCGCGCTCACCTCTGTCCAGTGTAGGACCGACGAGCCATCGCAAGCCATCAAAGACGCCCAGAACTCCGGTCGAGAGCTCCGAAGTCGCGAAAAACCCATCTCGGTGAGCTCCGAATTTATCCTCGTTTCGATTCGTTTTTGAGTCTTTTTCAATGTCTAGGCTAGTCGGGAGTGAGCGTGGGCTGAGTGCGGGTCAATCGGGTGAGGTCGAGAGCTCCGACGATCATCGGAGCTCGGTCGGCATGAGCGGGAGCGCGAGAGCGTGGTCGTACTCTCTATTGCATTGTCAAAGGGTTGGTGTCTTAGACAGTTGGATATCAACAATGCCTTCTTAAATGGTGATCTACAGGAAACGGTTTATATGGAGCAACAGGGTTTGTTGATTCGTCCAAGCCTAATCATGTGTGCAAGCTTCATAAGGCTCTTTATGGCCTCAAACAAGCCCCTCGAGCATGGTTCAACAAGTTAAAGCATCATCTTTTGTCGCTTGGCTTCCGGTCTTGTTACTCTGACACATCTTTGTTCATTCAGACGACATCTACACATACTATTCTTCTGCTGGTGTACGTTGATGATATTATCATCACAGGTTCGGATTCAACCATTGTTTCCTCCTTCATTCAACGTCTTCATCAGGTGTTTGCTTTAAAGGATCTTGGGCAACTAACTTACTTCCTGGGCATTGAGGTATCATACTCTTCAGACTCTTTGTATTTGTCTCAATATAAGTACATTCGTGATCTACTTGACAAGAGTGGAATGCTTGAATCCAAGCCCATTTCATCACCTGCCGGTCCCATCTCTCATCCTGATCCCTCAGAAGCGTTGATGTCTGACCCTCGGGTCTATCGCCAGATTGTTGGGAGCTTACAATATGCTACAATCACTCGTCCCGAAATCAGTTATGCTGTCAATCGGGCTTGCCAGCACATGCATCAACCTCGTTTGAACCATTGGAGGGATGTCAAGCGTATTTTACGCTATCTAAAGGGCTCTTTGACTCACAGTTTAAAATTTACTCGGTCCTCTAGCTCCCAGATTGTTGCATATTCTAATGCTGGTTGGGTTTCTGATCCTGTTGATCTTCGCTCTCAACATGGGTTTGCCATATTTTATGGTGGCAACCTAGTCAGTTGGGCATCAAAGAAACAATCGGTTGTTGCCAGGTCTAGCACTGAATCAGAGTACCGTGCCATTGCCTTTACCACTACTGAGATTGTGTGGTTGAGTCAACTTCTTCATGAACTTCGCCAACCTCTTTGTACGCCCCCTGTGCTACTGTGTGATAATTTGTCTGCAACCTTCTTGGCAGCTAACCCTGTAGTCACTTCTCGAACTAAACACATTCGCTTAGACTACTTCTTTGTTCGTGAGAAGGTTGAAGCTGGTGAGCTAGTTGTTCGTCATATTCCTGCAAAAGATCAGCGTGCCGATGTCTTCACCAAACCCATCACTGGTCGCCTCTTTGCTGATCTACGGTCCAAGCTTCTTGTCTCGCCTCGACCATCAGCTTGTCGGGGGGTATTAGATAATGTTAATTAAGTCAAGTATAATTATTGTTTCCCATTTACAATTATCGTGTAAATCTTGTAGATATTGCCCTTGGAGAACAAGTCTTCCATGGCTATTTATAATGTAAATTATACCTCATGAAAAATCAACACTGTAATTACATTTTTCCATTGTTATAGAGCTGCGTGAGTGCGAGGAGCGGGCTGCGGGCGTGAGCTGGACTGGGCGTGGGAGGTGCGAGCAAGGTCGAGCTGGGCGGGCTCCGGCGCGGCAAGGCTGGCTCATTCGAGGCCGGCGTCGAACTGGGCATGGTGCAGGCGAGCTCGAGCTCCTTGGCGGGATCCTCCGGATTCAAATGTTGAAGATGACTCGTGGGTCCCATATATATATATATATATATTTATATATTATATTGCTATATTATTATATATTATATTATTATATTATTATATTATATTAAATCGGTTCGGTTCGGTTTGGTTCGGTTTGGTTTGGTTCGGTTGGGTTTGGTTCGGTCGAGTTAATCGGTTATTTATTTAATTGGTTGCGGTCTTTAAAATACTATAATATTATTTGAGGATTTAAATATAAAATATTATTTTGGGGATTTTATAAAGAGATGGTTTATTAAATAATAAAGGGTAATTAAAATATCATATTATATTATTTGGGATTTTAAAATATATTATTTGGACTTGATGATTTGATCGTCTGATTAACGGTATGATTGAATTGACTAATAGCATGATATTGTGGTGATTATTAGACGAGATTAAATATTAGACTTTGATGATGTTATATATATATATATTATATGATAAGAGATTATTATTATAATGAAAATATACAATTATATGCTAAGTAAGAGTATGAGGTGATAGCATGCAAATTGGCTAAGTACGAATTGCAATTGTCTTAAGATGATGAATTGGAGAATTATATGGAATATGGTATGAGTTGTGAGATGATGGATTACGAGATAAAGTTAAGATGATGAAAATGATGATGTGACGGTTATTGTGTTAAGTTGTGTAGTTGTGTGTGTGATACTTTCATGCTTTGTATGCCTTAGAGATAGACTCATTCATGTGCTTATACTTATTAGGTGACCATCTGTGACGTGTCGGATTTCATATTGCCTGGTTGATTGCCTTTTGCTGTTCTGCTTACCAGGTAAGTCTCTTCGGAGCTTACTCAGATTGATAGAGAGATATTCCCTGCTTTATGTGCATGATATACTAGGTGCTTGCATTCATGATCAGCATGCCATGTAGTATCATGCTAGGTTGCATTGACCGTTGAGCATTCTATTTCTTTATGCGTATGTAAACAGAACGGCCATTATCTGTGAAGTAATTAGAGTCTTTGCTAGGGTCATAGGATGGCCCAGTCCATCGGGTTCCGTCCTGAGTCGATCGAGTCATGGAACTTCCTTTACTTATATTATGAGCTGCCTGCGGGCTTTATTTATTGTGGATACGGGTTGGGTATGCGGACCGCCCGATGATAAAGGAATGCATTCATGAACTGGCTAGTCTCCGCCCTATCGAAAGGGGGTGGAGGTAGGAGAGGGACATACCATTTGGTATTCTTTGCTGGGGCCCTATCTATTATTAAGCACTTGATCTTAGGGACATGCTAGTGTGTTAATATTATGCCTTGCATCTAGAAGCATCTTTATAAGGTATAGCGTATATGTGTGCTTAGAGCCGGGATGCAGCAGGTGGGCTTCATTCTGATCCCGCTCACCATTACCATTTTTAGGTATTATTTATGTTCATCCCATTGGTGCTGTTTACATATTGCGCGGGTCATTTTGTTCGGCGGAGAGCGAGCGCTGGAGTTATCTATTTCACCAAACTCTGACCATGGTTTTGGATTTATATTTTTAGACTCCGTTTTGACCCGGCTCTGCCGTGGCACCCTATTGTATTACACTTGATTTTGCTATTTGCATGACTACTGGTTTTCCACGCATAGACTTACGATAGGTACAGGGGACTTTCCCGGGGATTTCAACGATACGTTTCGAATTTGGGTATGAAATCCCACTTTGGAAACATTAGATTAGGCTTTCAAACCTTCAACCTATACTCGGGGCGCACGATCCCAACGAGGGTTTTCATCCCTCGAAACGTAACCCAGGAATTATAATCCCGGGCCGTTACAAAAGTGGTATCAGAGCTGTGCTTTGCAATCCGAGTACAATAGGTTGAAGATGGTTTTGAAAATCGTCCAATGATTTCAATTGGTTTTGGAAAATGTTTAAAGGGCAAAATGAATTTAATTGGACTTAAAACTTAAATGAATTAAGGGGAAACAATCTCGTGGGTAGAGACCAAAGCGATAGACCTCCCTTATGGATGTAGAACTCGGGGAACGGTAGGCAAAATACTAGCTTTCTCTTTACAGATTGGCCTGGAAGACTCCAAGGAATTTGCACCGCGGAGGTTGGAGTAGCGTGGGTTAGGAGGTCGTGAGGTATTTGCCCCTCCGGTCAGCCGTCCCTCGAAGGACGGCATAGATCGTCTCTATGCTTACATTTATATATATATATATATATATGCAATTGGGCCTGAGGGCGATCCTCCTCGAAGAGGATCATATTAATCGTTGAGTGCTTCTGTGCTGAGTGTTTAAATTAATCGTTCCTGTAGCCATCATGGTCGATATTAGACGCGGTTCATATGGGCGTAGGGGTAGGGCACGTCGTGGCAGGGGACACCCCCGCCGAGTTGCTGTTGAGAGAGTCGAGGAGCTTGCCGCTAACGATCACGCCGAGGAGCGCGCTGCTGACGACCATGCTGAGGAGCGAGCTTCGCCACCGCCAGCTGATGACCGAGTTCCAGTTTCCACAGAGACTAGGATTGGGCAGTTAGAGGCGACACTTCATGACATTCTGAGTGAGTTACGAGGAGGAGCTCGATCTACGGCACCGACGCCAGAGGTTCCAGCTCAACAGCCAGCCGAGCCCGTGATTGATGCGCACCCCGAGAAGCGCATCGATTGGGTCAAGACGCTATCTCAATGCCGCCCACCGACATTTGCTGGAGAGGCTGGAGAGGACGTTGAGAGGTGGTTCCGTGAGATGGAGGGATTGTTCGACCATGTTGCCATACCAGCTTCTGAGCGACAGAGGCTTGCAGCCGGTCAGCTGCGGAGGGATGCATTTGATAGATGGTTAGTATATAAGAAGGACCAGACAGAGTGGACCTATGATGCTTTTAGAGACCTAATGATGAGAGAGTACTGCCCTCCTGGGATTCAGACAGCCCGAGAGGTATCTTTTCTGTGTGGCCGCTACGACAGATCAGCTTCTGTCTCTGCCATTGTCTGCCAGTTCAAGAAGGAGCTAGTCTACTGTGCTCACTTGTGCCCTTCCGATGAGAGCTGTATTCGCATGTTATCGATGAGGTTGTCGTCTCCCGTGCTTTTGCATGCGTCCAGTTTAGGAGCTGTTAGCTTTGACAGATTCCTTGAGGTCATTCTTCTTTACGACCAGCAGAGGATTTTGTCTGAGACCGCCTATTCCACGTCTCGCCCCGAGGCGAAGAGGACGAGGCTAGCGGAGGTCCGAGGAGATGACAGATTCCGGAGGAGTGGCTATGGAGGAGGATTTAGAGGAGGATTCAGAGGAGGGTACCATGGAGTTGCACCGAGGGTACCCCAACCACTAGTTCCAGCTGTGTACGGAGGAGATGCGCGAGTGAGGAGTGTCACTTGCCATGGATGTTACGAGAGTGGTCATTATGTTTCTTCTTGTCCAGATCGTTCGACGGTCTGCTACGCTTGCGGCACTATGGGACACAGAGCTGCTCGTTGTCCCCATAGTAGGAGAGAACCACCGTCTACACAGCCACTGAGACTTCCTGCGGCTCCTCAGCCGCCACTTCTGACATATCCCCAGGGACAGGGGCGAGGAGATACTTCTGGTAGAGGTCGAGGCGGAGGTAGAGGAGGTAGAGGGTTCGGACGAGGAGGTAGAGGACCATCTGGGTCAGGTCAGGGTGGAGGATCAGTTTCAGCGGGACCATCGGGGTCTGGGTATGATCGAGGCCAGAGTTCTGGAGGCTGAGGACCAGCATTACCCCCACCGTCCCGCGTGTTCCAGATGAGAGCTGATGACCGTATTGCCCCTACTTCCGCAGGTACTATACACTTCCATGATGAGTGCTTGTCTATATTGTTTGACACAGGTGCTACTCACTGCTTTATAGCAGAGGCGTGCGTTGCTAGGCTGAGCCTGAGCTGCACGAGTGGTTCACCCCTTACTATTGGTCTGGCGGACGGGGCAAAGGTTAGGTCGAGTCGGGAGATTTTAGGGTGCCCCATCTGTATAGGTGAGCGTGAGTGGCCAGCCGACCTTATTGTCATGTCGTTGAGGATGGAAGATCTCATTCTGGGTATGGATTTCATGGACCACTACGGAGCCATCATCAACCTTCGGACGAGGACGGTGTCCATCTTGGCAGACGACGGGACTGAGCACCAGGTTTGGGGTAGCGACCCCAAGAGGAACGGGGCGCTCATCAGCGCAGTCAGAGCCGCTAGACTTCTCGATCAGGGCTGCATTGGATATTGGTGCTACGCTGTAGAGGTGGATCGTGCACACCCCAATATATCAGATGTCCCCATTGTCAGAGACTTCGCTGACATGTTTCCAGAGGAGCTGCCGGGACTTCCCCCACCGCGAGAGGTCGACTTTTCGATTGAGTTGGAGCCGGGCACTAGGCCCATTTCGCGAGTCCCTTATCGCATGGCGCCGACGGAGATGGCCGAGCTGAAGGCTCAGCTAGAGGAGTTAGCTGAGAAGGGTTACATCCGCCCTAGTGCATCACCTTGGGGAGCGCCAGTTTTGTTCGTCAAGAAGAAGGATGGGTCGCTGAGGCTTTGCATCGACTATCGGGAGCTGAATCGGGCGACGGTGAAGAACCGTTATCCTCTCCCCCGGATTGACGATCTGCTAGATCAGCTGCAGGGTGCCGTTGTCTTCTCGAAGATTGATCTGAAGTCGGGTTATCACCAGCTGCGGGTGAAGCCAGAGGATGTGCAGAAGACTGCTTTCCGGACTCGTTATGGACACTATGAGTTCGTGGTCATGCCGTTTGGGCTGACCAATGCGCCAGCTGCTTTCATGGAGCTCATGAACCGTGTGTTCATTGACTACCTCAACAGATTCGTCGTCGTTTTCATCGATGACATCTTAGTCTACTCGATGAGTAGAGAGGAGCACGAGTAGCACTTGAGGATTGTGCTAGAGACGCTGAGGAAGCATCAGCTGTATGGGAAATACAGCAAGTGTGAGTTCTGGCTCACAGAGGTGGCTTTCTTGGGCCATGTGATTTCAGCTGATGGAGTTGCCGTGGATCCGGCGAAGATTGACGCCATCGTTGCTTGGGAGGTGCCCAAGAACGTCAGAGACATCCGCTCGTTTTTGGGTTTGGCCAGTTACTACAGGAGGTTCGTACAGGGTTTCTCGAGTATCGCTAGACCGATGACACAGTTGCTGAGGAAGGACGTTCCCTTTGAGTGGAGTCCAGAGTGCCAGTCCAGTTTCGAGCTTCTGAAACAGAAGCTGATGACCGCTCCAGTGTTAGCCTTGCCTGATGGGACTGAGGATTTCGTCGTTTATACAGACGCTTCGCGTTCCGGCTTGGGATGCGTTCTGCATTAGGGGGATCGAGTCATCGCTTATGCTTCGCGCCAGTTGAAGCCTGCAGAGGTGTCTTACCCCGTCCATGACTTGGAGTTAGCAGTGGTTGTCCATGCTCTGAAGATCTGGAGGCATTATCTGTACGGTACTTCATGCAAGATGATGACGGATCACAAGAGCTTGAAGTATATTTTCGCGCAGAAGGAGCTCAACATGCGACAGAGGCGGTGGCTAGAGCTTCTGAAGGACTATGACTTGGACATAGTCTACCACCCAGGGAAGGCCAATGTAGTGGCAGATGCACTCAGTAGGAAGACTCACCAGGAGGCATCAGTGGCGAGACTTACAGCTCAGAAGGATTTGTAGACGGACTTGATGAGGTGTTGCTTCGAGGTGTGGGTTCAGCGAGATAGTGGACAGTTGTCATTCTTAGAAGTGCAGTCAGAGGTGTTAGCAGAGATTCGGCAAGGTCAGACAGATTGTCTCAAGATCGCAGTTCTGAGGGAGCGGATGGCTCAGGGCAGATTCAGAAAGCTTGCAGAGAGAGCAGATGGGATGCTCACCTTTCAGGGCAGAGTTGTAGTTCCATCGACATCAGACCTGAGGCAGAGAATCATGCAGGAGGCTCATTCCACTCCTTATTCTGTCCATCCAGGGACGAATAAGATGTATCAGGATTTGAGGAGGTATTATTGGTGGCAGAGGATGAGGGCGGACATCGTAGATTTTGTAGCCAGATGCCAGGTTTGCCAGCAGGTTTGGATTGAGCACCAGAGACCGGGAGGACTTGTCAGATCGCTTCCAGTTCCTGAGTGGAAGTGGACGGACATCTCTATGGATTTCGTCACCGGACTGAGGCGAGATGTTCGAGGTTTCGATGCCATTTGGGTTGTGGTCGATAGGTTGACCAAGTCAGCTCATTTCATTCCGATTTAGGAGACATGGCCAGCATCGCGGTTAGCTGAGGAGTTCATTCGCCAGATCGTGAGACTTCATGGAGTACCTGAGAGGATTGTATCTAACAGAGATGGACGGTTCACCTCGAGGTTTTGGCATCAGGTTCAGGAGAGCCTAGGGACCAGACTGCATTTCAGTACAGCTTTTCATCCTCAGACAGATGGGCAGAGTGAGAGGACGATTCAGACCTTGGAGGACATGTTACGATCGTGTGTTTTGGAGTGGGGTCATCAGTGGGTTAGGTATGTGCCGCTAGTGGAGTTTTCGTACAACAACAGCTACCATGCATCGATCGAGATGGCTCCATACGAGGCCTTGTACGGGAGACGATGTAGGTCGCCAGTTTGTTGGGACGAGCCTGCATATACAGTGTTATCGTTACCTGAGATAGTTAGAGAGACAGTTGATCAGGTGGGTCGCATTCGGGAGCATATGAGAGTCGCTCAGGATCGCCAGAAGAAATATGCAGACAGGCGTAGAACAGAGATTGAGTTCGAGGTAGGTTCGCATGTGTGGCTTCGGGTTTCGCCCACCAGGGGAGTTCGACGGTTCGGCATTAAGGGAAAGCTGAGTCCGAGGTTCATTGGCCCATTTGAGATTCTAGAGAGAGTCGGTGAGGTAGCTTACCGTTTGGCCTTACCTCCATCCTTGGTTGGCGTCCATGACGTCTTTCATGTCTCCCAGCTCCGCCAGTATATTCCCGACCCTAGTCATGTCCTCGACCACTCAGACCTTCGCATCGAGCCTGACCATACCTTTGTGGAGCGTCCAGTGAGGGTCCTTGACCGTCGAGTCAAGAAGCTTAGGAACAGGGAGGTTCATTTGCTTCTAGTTCAGTGGTCTAGGAGGAGTCCTGAGGAGGCCACCTGGGAGACCGAGGAGAGCATTCGGGCTAGCTATGGGGATGTCCTAGATGAGATGCTTGCGTCTTATGTTGAGCCGAGCGTAGACATTACCTTGACCTCTCGAGTGCGGTGAGTATGCCTAGTTAGTTGGATGGGATTGGTTAGTAGTGTCTCGTTGATTTGCGTGCTTATGCTTGGTAGTTGTGTGCAGATCCTTGGTGATATGATGTGATGAGCCTCGATGATATGATGATGTGCTAGATATTATGGTATGTGACTGTCTTTAATGTGCTATGATTTGCTGTTTATCTCGAGATTATGATCATTCTTCTATATCCATGATGCATGACATTAGAAATATTAGAGATTGAAATGTTGAATTATGATTTGACTCGGAACCTAGGAGGGTAATATGGGATTAGCCCTTAGAGGTGGATGTTAGATGATTGAGAAGTTGGAAATGTCTTGTTTAACGTCAAAAATAAAGAATTTCAAACGGTGATTTAAAAGGAACTCAGATTTTTAAAGTAAGTTATTACAACCCGAGTTTTCATTATGACGCCCCACGAAGTGGATACAAGCATGTATGGGGGCACATGTGGATCGCTTGCTAAAACCTAGCGGAGACGTCATGATGCTTTTTGAGTTATGGTATGCCCGAGAAGTCGGAGTGGGGATGTGGTAGAGGCCTCTACCACATTCTCGCCCGAGCGATTGGGAATATTATGATCATGGCGACGCTATTGTGAGACCTTATGGGGGCACTTATGAGGTACTTACGAGATCAATGACGTGGTCTTTAGACTCACCAATTTCAAACTTCATCCCCTGTTTTAAAATGATTTTTGTCTCGGGGACGAGACTTGTTTTTAGAGGTGGATGATGTAAAGACACGGATTTTTAAATCCTAATTTTATCGGAAAAAGGAAATTTAAAATTTAATTAAATCGGATTTAAAAACCCGTTTAACAGATTTCGACCTGAATTTAAATATTTGACGAGCGGTTCCGTCTTTTCGCCTCGAAAATTAAAATAAATTCGGATAGTGATATCCTTTTAAGTTTTAAAATCTAATTGATCGAAAAAATGAGAGTCGGGGAAACTAACATTCGGGGATTAATTTCAGGTTCGAAATTCGTGTATTCGGGATTTAATTCCGGGTATTTGGTTTAACCAAACCCACACGCCACAATCTTACCTGCTCCCCCCGTCATTTTATCTGATCACCATCACCATCACACTTCTTCAGACCATCCCACGCCATCCCCGCCATCACCCTCGTCATTCACCATCCCCATCGCCTACCTCCCCTTCACCTTCCTCCACCACCGGAACCACCGCCGCCGCCAACGCACATCCAAACCATCTCCTCCTTCGTCCCCTCGCGAAGCTAACTTCCGGTAAGCGTTTCTCGTCCGTTTTCGATCGGAATCGTTCCCGAGCTTCACCATCGCACTCACCTCTGTCCAGTGTAGGACCGACGAGCCATCACAAGCCATCAAAGACGCCCAGAACTCTGGTCGAGAGCTCCGAAGTCGCGAAAAACCCATCTCGGTGAGCTCCGAATTTATCCTCGTTTCGATTCGTTTTTGAGTCTTTTTCAATGTCTAGGCTAGTCGGGAGTGAGCGTGGGCTGAGTGCGGGTCAATCGGGTGAGGTCGAGAGCTCCGATGATCATCGGAGCTCGGTCGGCGTGAGCGGGAGCACGAGAGCGTGGTCGAGCTGCGTGAGTGCGAGGAGCGGGCTGCGGGCGTGAGCTGGACCGGGCGTGGGAGGTGCGAGCAAGGTCGAGCTGGGCGGGCTCCGGCGCGACAAGGCTGGCTCATTCGAGGCCGGCGTCGAACTGGGCATGGTGCAGGCGAGCTCGAGCTCCTTGGCGGGATCCTCCGGATTCAAATGTTGAAGATGACTCGTGGGTCCCATATATATATATTTATATATTATATTGCTATATTATTATATATTATATTATTATATTATATTAAATCGGTTCGGTTCGGTTTGGTTCGGTTTGGTTTGGTTCGGTTGGGTTTGGTTCGGTCGAGTTAATCGGTTATTTATTTAATTGGTTGCGGTCTTTAAAATACTATAATATTATTTGAGGATTTAAATATAAAATATTATTTTGGGGATTTTATAAAGAGATGGTTTATTAAATAATAAAGGGTAATTAAAATATCATATTATATTATTTGGGATTTTAAAATATATTATTTGGACTTGATGATTTGATCGTCTGATTAACGGTATGATTGAATTGACTAATAGCATGATATTGTGGTGATTATTAGACGAGATTAAATATTAGACTTTGATGATGTTACATATATATATATATTATATGATAAGAGATTATTATTATAATGAAAATATACAATTATATGCTAAGTAAGAGTATGAGGTGATAGCATGCAAATTGGCTAAGTACGAATTGCAATTGTCTTAAGATGATGAATTGGAGAATTATATGGAATATGGTATGAGTTGTGAGATGATGGATTACGAGATAAAGTTAAGATGATGAAAATGATGATGTGACGGTTATTGTGTTAAGTTGTGTAGTTGTGTGTGTGATACTTTCATGCTTTGTATGCCTTAGAGATAGACTCATTCATGTGCTTATACTTATTAGGTGACCATCTGTGACGTGTCGGATTTCATATTGCCTGGTTGATTGCCTTTTGCTGTTCTGCTTACCAGGTAAGTCTCTTCGGAGCTTACTCAGATTGATAGAGAGATATTCCCTGCTTTATGTGCATGATATACTAGGTGCTTGCATTCATGATCAGCATGCCATGTAGTATCATGCTAGGTTGCATTGACCGTTGAGCATTCTATTTCTTTATGCGTATGTAAACAGAACGGCCGTTATCTGTGAAGTAATTAGAGTCTTTGCTAGGGTCATAGGATGGCCCAGTCCATCGGGTTCCGTCCTGAGTCGATCGAGTCATGGAACTTCCTTTACTTATATTATGAGCTGCCTGCGGGCTTTATTTATTGTGGATACGGGTTGGGTATGCGGACCACCCGATGATAAAGGAATGCATTCATGACCTGGCCAGTCTCCGCCCTATCGGAAGGGGGTGGAGGTAGGAGAGGGACATACCATTTGGTATTCTTTGCTGGGGCCCTATCTATTATTAAGCACTTGATCTTAGGGACATGCTAGTGTGTTAATATTATGCCTTGCATCTAGAAGCATCTTTATAAGGTATAGCGTATATGTGTGCTTAGAGCCGGGATGCAGCAGGTGGGCATCATTCTGATCCCGCTCACCATTACCATTTTTAGGTATTATTTATGTTCATCCCATTGGTGTTGTTTACATATTGCGCGGGTCATTTTGTTCGGCGGAGATCGAGCGCTGGAGTTATCTATTTCACCAAACTCTGACCATGGTTTTGGATTTATACTTTTAGACTCCGTTTTGACCCGGCTCTGTCGTGGCACCCTATTGTATTACACTTGATTTCGCTATTTGCATGACTACTTGTCGTTGTGAACCAGCCCTTTTTGGTTGGCCACCAATACAGTCTGTCTGCAAGAGGGGTAATTGGCATGGGGATTTTCATAATATCCTCTACTATAGGCTTAGGAAGCACCGATACAAGTTTCTCCTTCCACCATTGTCCTTCTATAATGTAGTTGCTTACGAAATCATGTGGATTAATGTTATGTTGAGAGTCTATTTTGTCCTTTAGAGGTGTCGTTGCTACCTAGTTGTCTTCCCAAAACTTAATTGATTTCCCATCCCCCACCTGCCAGATGAGACCCGTTTTAAATTTTGGGATTAGAGAACTCAGTTTCGACCATTGCCACGAGGCATTGCCTTTTTACAATAGGTAAGGATGTGGTTGTCTTTCAGATACTTGTATTGTATGATTTTGACCCAGTTATTTTCCGATTCAGCCATAATTTTCCAGAGGAGTTTTAGTTGAAGAGCTTCATTCATATCTTTGGTTTTTCTAATTCCCAGTCCTCCATCCATTTTTTATTTACATATTTTGTCCCAACTAATTAATGGGCTATGTTGCGCATCTTTGTTCCAGAAGAAAGTTCGGTTGATTTGATCTAGTTGTTTGTGGACCGCTGCCGGGAGCATGAAGCTCTGCATTGAGTATAAAGGTTTTGATGATAAATTTGATACTATTAGGGTTGCTCTGCCCTGTTGTGAAAGAGCATTAGCACGCCATTTGCTCAATTGATCTTTAGAGTTGCATATCATTTCGCCAAAAGTTTCCTTAGTAACCCTCCCATTTATGATGGGACAGCCTAGGTATTTTTCCAGGTTTCGTTCTAGGGGTATGTTTAAAATTCCTTCAAGGTCTCGGGCTCTTGATCTAGGAATACCTGGGGTGGTTTGAAAGGACGATTTATGGTAGTTTACTTTTTGCCCTGAGAATTTACAGTAGTCTTCAATTATCTCTTTGACTTTTTTACATGCAGAATTACTTCCTTTCGAAAATATTATTATGTCGTCTGCAAAGGCTAAGAACGGAACACAGGGGCCCGAATGGCCAAATTTAAATCCGATGCTGTTGTGGTTAGATTCTGCCTCCCACGAGAGTTTACGAGCAAGGATTTCTGCCCCGAGAAGGAAGAGAAACGGGGAGAGGGGGTCCCCTTGCCTCAAACCCCTTGAAGGTTTGAAAAGATCTGTAGGGCCGTTGTTTACTAAAACAGAGAAAGAGACTATAGTCACACACTCCATTATAATGTCCACAAATTTTTGGTTGAATCCAAATTTCTGGAGAACTGCTTTCGTGAAATGCCAATCTACTCTGTCGTATGCTTTCTCCATATCAAGTTTTATTGCAGCCCATCCCTTAGTACCTTTTCTAGTGCGAAAGGAGTGGAATATCTCGTGTGCTATTAGGATATTGTCTTGGATTGCTCTGTCGGAAACAAAGGCTCCTTGTAGTGGGTGTATAAGTTTTCCTATTACCATTTTAAGTCGTTCTGTTATAATCTTTGAGATGATTTTATATAAGGTAGAACATAGGCTAATCGGGCGATAGTGTGTAGTCATGGAGGGGTTATCATTTTTTGGTATAAGGGAGATAAAAGTGCGGTTAATTTGTTTTAACAGTTTGCCAGAGTGAAAGAAAGCTTTTGTAGCCCGTATGATATCGGAGCCAACGATGTCCCAATATTTTTTGTAGAACTCAGCCGTCATTCCACCAGGGCCGGGGGATTTGTTGTTCCCCATTGAGAAGACTGCTTTTTTTATTTCACTGTTTGTTGGTTGTTGAATAAGTGATTTGTTTTCCTCTTCTGTAATGACTGAGTTGATTCCTGAAAGGTATTCTTCTAATTGAGGGGCCATATACATTTGTTCTCGACTAAATCTTATCTCAGAGTCTCTTTGAATTTCCCTTTTAATATTTTCATCGCCAATTATGTTGGTTCCTTCTGCTGAGGTAATTGTTCTAATTATCTTCCGATTTCTTCTCCCTATGGCTACTCTATGGAAATATGAGGAGTTAGTGTCTGCTAACTTTAGGTGTTTTGATTTAGCTCTTTGGTTCCAGTAAGTTTTATGGAAAAGGAGTAGTTTTTCTCTGTTAGACAAGAGATTTTGTTCTTTTGTGTATGATTCTGGGTGTTGGTTAGTTTGTTGGCTTGATTGTATTTCGATTAGGGCCTCGTCAACTTCTTGTAATTGTCGGAAGACGTTTCCAAATGTTTTCTTATTCCATATTTTAGCCTTTTGTTTGAGAATCTTTGATTTGTGTGTAATTCGGAACATAGCAGAGCCTGCACATGAAGCTCTCCATGCTTGCTTAACAATATTTCGGAAATCTCTTCTTTGCAACCAAATGTTCTCGAATTTAAAAGGGGGAGGTTTAAAGCTAGTATTTTTGGAAATGTTAATTGAAATAGGGCAATGATCCGAGTTAGAGAATGCTCCATTTTTAGTTGCTAAATTGGGGAACATGTCAATTATTTCATGATGGACTAGCACCCTGTCAAGTTTTTCCAAAATGTTGTCTGGGCCAAATTGCTTTTTTCTCCAAGTAAATGGGTTACCGTACGAGGGGATATCCATCAAGGAGCATGCATCTTTGAATTCCATTATTCTTAGGAATCTTCCCGGATGGATTTCAGCCCCTCCGCTCTTATCCGATGGTTGGCTTATTTCGTTTAAGTCTCCCATAACTAAGCATGGAATGTCGCTTTGGGTAATCAGCTCGTATAGGTGTCTCCAAAAGTCCTCTTTTTCTGAGGGGCTGGGGGGGGGGCGTATAAAAAAAGCATTAGACACTCAAAGTTCTCTTTTATGTTCTTGTATTTTACGCCAATAATTCTTGGGAGATGGATAATCACCGAGATGGTTTCGTCTATGAAAGAGTTTTCATTCCAGAATAAAGCAATACCCCCGGCACGTACAGAAGCCGGGGACCAACACATGTTTGTGAATCCCGCATTTTTCCAAAGAGATTCATTTGGTTCTGATTCAGTCTTTGTTTCTGCTAAGATTAGCATTTGTACATGATCTAGTGAGCGCCATTCATTCATGTTGGTCCAGAAGGTAGTTTTTCCAATTCCCCTACAGTTCCAGTATCGTATAATCATGACCACTTTGTTTTTGCATAGGCGAGCAAAAGGTAAGCCCTCCCATGCCCATATCTTACTCTTTTTGCAGTGTTCCTCATTTTTTCTAGATTAGTTTTCCCTTTGAGTTTCTTTTGTGAATTTTTAGTCTTTGAAGATATTTCTCTTATTGTTTTATTCGGACTACATTTACCGCTAGAAAGATTGTGGTTAGCCTTCTTATAGTTTTTCTTAATAAGCATTCCACTCATAAATTTAGCTTTGACCTTTTTAATCTCAAGGTAGGTGATTAAGGTGTCCAAATTTAGATGAGGGGTATCTATGTAGAAAGGAGTGTACACGTGAAGAAGAATAATTATAAATATATAATACTGAGACAAAGGATGGATCGGAAAAGTGCTACATAATACAATCCTACACAATATGTCTTCGCAAACGGTATCTAAACTTGTGTCGAGACCAAGCAACAACCCAAAGTAGCTTGTGATCCCTTTTGTGATTTCTCTAAGCTTAATATCCCAATAATTATTTGACCTTCTCCTTATGGCTCCAAACGAGTGATTAGCCAACTCAGGGCCCCTTTTGCACTTGGCAATGAAACTTTTTGGTACTAGGAAGCCCACTGTTACAAAGGACTTGCTGTTGGCCATGAAAAAATGAGTAGTCGCAAGGTGATCATTAATGAAATTTGATGCATATGGGCTGAGATTATGTAAGTTATACCCTAGAGGTCGTTCGTAGAAAAAATGAAACCTACTCAAATTAGTACCCATTAATGGATAGGAGCAATAGTCAAGACAACACCCCCCACACAAGGAACACAAATGTTGCTAGTCTTGAATGAGAGGTGAGAATAGAAGGTATAGACTAGAAAGAAATTAGACAAACTAATCCCCCTGGTTTTACTCACAGTGCCACCTCCGTATTGAGACCCAATATTATCTTTCATCAAACGGAAATTGATACAACATAGGACTTTACCGAGGCCATTCTTCTCAGCAATAGATGTGACGAATTCGTTGCTTATGAATTTGACAGGGAGTCCGGGGAACCGAACCCACAAGTCAAGGAGCGTGACAGGCTCCGTTAGGGGGTTGAACTTCAGATTCCAAGGTCTGAGAAGCAGAAGATAGCCAGCAATATGGGAAGGCCAACCCTTCTACATCTTTTCGCAATCATCTACAAGGTTGAACCTGAGTTCAAACCAGTTATTTGCCCTTGGAACCAACAGAAAACCTCTAGAGAGGAATCGCCAGTCCATTTTGATCCTCAACCGGGTCTCCTTTGTTGTTATGGGGTCCCCAATAATTGTCTCATAAAGCGTTGTTTGCCTTATAGTAGAGATGTACTCCTTAACACCCCCAACAAGGGATTTCAGCTTTTTCACTTCCTTCCTTGGGAGCAAGAACTCCCTCAGGAATTGGTTTTTCAACCGATTTTGACATACCCTTTCGGGTTTTGGTTTGGGAGGGAGACAAGTCCCCCTCAGTCATGGGAACTTCACATTTGTCTTTCGACATTTGTTCCATGCCACAGAGACAACACAAGAAAGAATTAGAGGAGAGCAATATAGCAGGTTTGTTAAGAGAGGGAAAGATATGAGAGGAGATGTGCACCTTGCAGAACCCCTAGCACACCCATATAAAGACGGAGTACCGCGAGCAACGAGAGAAATCGCTCCCCGAAGGAAGCACTAGCCCAACCAAATTTGCCTTGTTGCAGAGAAGCTTCAGATCCCAGGCAACCCGTAGGCGAGAAAGCTTGCCATCACCCACCCTTGAATACTTTATTCGAACAGTAATCCCGACTGGATCTGGCCAGGGAGGGGGCTTAGCAGACAAACCCCTGACCATCAAGAACAAACTTTTCTTCTTTCTCCTCTTTTGAAGAGGCCAGACATCCTGCTTAAAGCACCTTTTCCCGATCGGATTAACAACACTAACCAGGGTGAATAACCCCAAACACTTGAAATCGACAACCCAAGCCAGAGCCAAAGGCAAGGTTGCGATGGAGGTTAGGCAGTTGAAGGGATAACAAAGATTTTTTACATTTGAAGGTTTGATTGAAGGGGATTCGATAAGGGGGCAGGAACATCTTTGCCAGCTAGGGTTTGAGGTATTAGTGATAAATGATAATTAGAATAATTATCCTGTTTTTTGTAATTTGAAATTCAGTTGAGATATTTTAGGCTTCTGATACCATGTAAAGAGAGATGTAGAGAACAAACGAAAACTTTTATATTTATTATTCATCATAGAAGCAAATATATATACACAGCAGAAGCATAAATTCAGAAGCCTAAAATATCTTGGGCGCACTCCTGTGTCATGGAGTTCACGAAAACAACGGTCGGTCGCCAGGTCATCGACGGAGGCTGAGTACAAAGCCTTAGCCGACACTGCTGCTGAAGTTTTGTGGGTGCTTCATCTTCTTGAAGAGTTAAAAGTTTTGCTAATTCAGCAACCAGCCATCTACTGCGACAATTTGGGAGCGGTGAGCCTAAGTGCCAATCCAGTGTTTCATTCTAGGATGAAGCATATCGATCTTGCATATCAATTTGTGAGGGAACAAGTGTACAAGGGGACTCTTCGGGTAAGTCATGTCACTACAAATGATCAGCTCGTTGATGCCTTAACAAAGCCACTCCTTCGTCCAAGGTTTCAAGAACTCATTTCCAAGCTTCACCTCACTGCAAGTTCGCCTAGCTTGAGGGGGAATATTAGTGATAAATGATAATTAGAATAATTATCCTGTTTTTTGTAATTTGAAATTCAGTTGAGATATTTTAGGCTTCTGAATTTATGCTTCTGCTGTGTATATATATTTGCTTCTATGATGAATAATAAATATAAAAGTTTTCGTTTGTTCTCTACATCTCTCTTTACATGAGGAAGGCTGATTTGGGCGAAAATTCTTCCTAAAAAAAGAGAGTTTCTCTCTCTTCGGGTACTCCATTTTTTTCGCAAAAATTAATAACGGGCCAGTATGATTGTACTAGGGTAAATTACACCACTAGTCCCTAACATTTCATACTTTTTTCTTGTTAGTCCCTAACCTTTCGTTCATTCTATTCAAGTCTCTAACCTTTTATACCTATTTTTAAAATTGGAAAATAAAATAAAAGATTTTAGTTTAAAAATAATTTAGACTAAATTGTAATTTTTAGGTGAATGTTTAAGATTGGCTACGGAAAATATTAAAATTTTAATTAAATAATATTTCATAAAATTATAACTATAATAATAAGTAAATAAAAATAAGGTCACTTTATAATGTGGTTAATTGTATTTAATAAAAATGTAGATAAATTAACGTTAAAAATTTTCAGTATTTGAAATCTACTGCATTTCCACTTTTGAAAATTAAAAACCTCCTATTTGTGCTTTTTTTATGTGTGTGGGGAGGGGGGGTTGGATAATAATAATAATAATAATAATAATAATAATAATAATAATAATAATCATAATAATAATAATAATAATAATAATAATAATAATAATAATAATAATAGACTACAACATATTTATACCACGATTACTATTTCTAATACAAAAATTAGAAACTTTAGATGAATGTCTAAGATTTGTAGATTTTAAATACTTAACATTTCTAATGTTAATTTATCTAAATTATTGTATTAAATAAATTGAATTACAATATTGGAAAAAATTGTGTGTGTTTTTTTGGACAAAGGGTTGTATTTTTACTAAAAATTATAAATTATAGGTATTAAAAATAAATTAACAATAGGATTATTTAATTAATTTTTTTTATTTTTCTTAACCAATCTTAAAGATTCACCTAAAAATTACAATTTAGTCTAAATTATTTTTAAAATAAATTTTTTTATTTTATTTTTTAATTTTAAAAATAACTTAGACTAATAGTGCAACAAATTCAATAGGTTAGGGACTTGAATGGAATGAATAGAAGTTTAAGGACTAATATGAAATGGGTATAAAAGGTTAGGGACTTGAATGGAATGAACGAAAGGTTAGGGACTAACAAGAAAAAAGTATGAAACGTTAGGGACTAGTGACGCAATTTACCCGATTGTACTATGAAAGAACATTAAAAACAAAATGAAAATAAAAGAAAGGTGAAACTAATTAAAATAACCCAACTTTTAAGGAGTGTCAAAAATATATCTCAATCTTTTAAATGTAAGATAAATATCTCAACCTTTATAAGTGATGGTAATATAATATCATAATGATTTCTCTCCAATAAAATTCTTATTTTTTGTATTGTATTACTCATGTATTTTCAATTCAAATAAAACATATAAAATTAAATTAGATGAGTTTAAATGTTTATTTAATAAACTTTCGTAGTTTTAGATTTAATTTGTACCTAACTTTTTATATCTTTTTTAAATCAATATCTATAACAAGCCAAATAAAAAAAATGTAAAGCAAAAATAAACATATTTTCAATTAGTAAATGATTAGCTAGTGATTTAACTTATCAAAACTGAAGAATATTTTTTCAATTATAAACTTTATGTTATTACGAAATTGAAATGAAAATTTAATTATTTAGATTATTCAATGGTGTTCATTTATATATAAGAATTAAATTATTATTATTAAAAAAATATATAAAAGAATGTAATTTTTTTATTTTTTCTTAAATCCAAAATACAAAAATTAAGATAAACTTTAAAACCAATCTAATTTAATCTAATAAACTTGAATGATATTTTACACAATCAAGATATTGAAAATTATATTTTAAATGTTTACTTGGTTTATTATATTTGTTTTGATTAAATTTAATTATAATCTATAAAAACGTATTAAATTGAATGATTTTTTTTAGTTACAAAAGAGACTTTTATTTTTTTAAAAATTATCATGACAATCTAGACTATACTTTGTATAATTCGAGCATTAAGATCCAAGGGCACGCTTGTGAATATGATCATTATTTTTTTGCCACATATCTGCCATGTAAGCATTTTTGTGGGAGAGAAAATTTTGGTATATTATATTACCATCTCTTAAAAAGGTCGAGATATTTATCTTAAATTTGAAATGTAGGGATATATTTTTAACACCTCTTAAAGATTGGGTTATTTTAATTAGTTTCGCCTAAAAGAAATGTTCATACCTGCTGGATCTTGAACGCCCCTAGGGTCAACTTCCTCTAAGATCTTGCCATGGAGATGGGGGTGTTGGTATTTATAAAATAAAATAAAGTTAAAATCAATATTATTTGTCTTTACTTTTCGGAATAAAAAATATATTTAAATAAAAAAAAGCTAAAAATTCATACCTTTTGTGACTTCCTCTTCCTCAAGAGAGGGCGTTTTTTTTACTTTCAGGAATAAAAATTATATGCAAATAAAGAAGCTAATTCATACCTTTTTTTAGTTTCTCAAGAGGGGGCATTGGATCAATGTCATCAGTGTCATTACCTTCTGCATCGACGGTTGGGGTGTTGGTATCAATAAAATAAACTAAAGTTAAAAAACCAATATAATTTCTATTTACTTTCCGAAATACAAAATATATGTAAAATAAAAAAGTTAAAAATCCATACCTTCAGGGGCTTCCGCAATTGGGGGCATTCGATTAGTGTCATTACCTTCTGCATCGATGGCAGGGGTGTTGGTATCTATAAAATAAACTAACGTTAAAAAAAATATTTTCTATTTTACTTTCTGGAATACAAAATATATGTAAACAAAAAAGTTAAAAATTCATACCTTCAGGGCCTTCCTCAAGAGGGAGTATTCCATCAGTGTTATTCTTAAGGGATCTAGCTAAGGTTTTGATAATTCCTTCAGCTAAAGTAATGGCTGAGCGTATCTCGCTCACTGATTTCACCATTAATTGGGAATCTGAATCTAAAGCCTTTGTACTTTTGAATAGTTCTTTCAAAAGGACAATAGTTGAATCCAGATCTAACTTTAATGTGTCATGTTTGGTCAAAAGTTCTTGTGCTGAATTTTCAAAGGCAACAAATCCGTCAATGACGGTCCCACAACGAGTTTCAAATGAATTGATTTCATTCATAGTGTCAACCACTAAGTTTCGACTTAAATTTGCTGATTTTTCAGCAACTGATACATGTTGATTGGCTTTTCGAGCCAACTGAAGAACATCCTCATCAGCTTCGTTCAACCATTTTCCCTCGTATTTAAATGTAACCCAATAAAGTAAGAGAATTTGAGAGCTCGAAATAACACCCCACCCCCAAGAGGCAAGTTTCGTTGGATAAATGATTGACACAAAATATATATATATTGACACGCCATTGTTGAGGCTAGACCCAATGAAGTGTCTAGCCCCAACGAAAGTTCGACAAACCAACCCCACATGACAGCAAACGTGGAGATGGTGACACCAAGAAGGGGTTTGGGTGGAAAGACAGCAGATAGAACACAAGTTAAGGTTGGGAAGATAAACGCTAGTATATTGACCATGAAGCTTCTTTTGGGGACCAGGAGATAAAGCCTAATGGAATCCAAGTGGTAATAGAGAATCAAAGAAAGGAACGACAACTCTGACGCATAAAAATCCAAACAATGTCTAAATCTACCTCTTGGCCACCAGCAGCATTTTTCTTTTTTCCCTGGACATAGTGGGACATGAACAAGGAGACTATTAAGCCAGGAACCATGCATACAAACGACGCTGACATCGCTCGGCTGCGCTTGACATAGTGAGGATCTGGCGGTATTGGTGGACGCTGGACGAGCGTGCTTGCTCCTCCATAAACAGCATGGCGGTGTGCAGCTCCAAGCAAAAACAAGACAGTTTTTGTGACAAACGATGACATCTTGGCAAAGAGAGTGTTTTGATTTGGGTTATCCATTGGTGGAGGCGGTAAGATAGAGTATTTTTGTGAGCTGGAGAGATAGATTAGAGTGAAAAGAGAGAATGTTTTTTGTGATCTGGAGAGATAGATTAGAGTGAAGAGAGAGAAGTGAAAAGTACTGAACCAATAAAACTTCCCTTCGCATTAGGGTTCCGCAATACGTATTAAATTAATATATCCATATATCCATCCTACTTTTGTGCCTTAAAATAGCTAGAAGGTCTTTCACATCCGTCGTCCCACCGACGACAACTACACCATCCAAGGTGCATAATTACTTGTTAGGATCCAATTCTCACTCCTGTTAACCAGCAAATTTTAAAATACTCATAACAGAGAAAATATTAAAAAAAATATGAATTTTAAAATAATGGAGACGAACTAATTTTTTTTTTTTATTTTTTTTGAACTAATTTTAAAATAATGGATTAATATTCTACTATGGAGTATTATTTTAAAAATTAATATTTTATACTCCGTACTCAGTATAATTTTAATCATTTTATTAAAAAAACATAGGGTATGTATGGGGTAGAGTTAAAAAAGTGACTAAAATTTAAAAACAGTTGAAATTGAAAAATTTTGTAAAATAAGGTTGAAAGATTATGGAATAATATAAACACCGTACGGGACAAAAAAAAATATATTTGGTTGTTATCAAGGGTATTATGGTAATTTTAAACCAAATAAGCACCAAAAAAGCAGATTCCATTAGCTTTTTTTTTAACACAAATTCTTAACCACAATTAGATGAAGAAAGTTGTCCATACATGGTTAAAAATTAAAACAGCCTAATTCTACTTCTTTTTTACCTGTTTATTATGCATCCATACACACCCAACTTGTCTCTAATTTTTATTTTATTATGAAGTAGTGTGGTTTGATTGAGTTTTGCAATTTTACGTTCGGATATGATATCGAAAAAACTATAATTAGTCGCACTTCTCCAATTTTATAGGTGGATGGTTTCAAACCACCACCTAAACCATGAGGTTTTCTGTTCCACCCGTTCTATATATCCATCATCTATTAACCCTTTCACTCGTACCTAGACCATAAAAGTAACTACTGGCTTATAGTCCACCAACTCAGTTTCAATGGATGATGAATGATTATGGCATACACCTTCCATTACGTCGAATATGCCTCGTTGCTCTTCTTTGCCATCTTTGGATAAATGGAAGGGCAATACATTATATAAATAAATTTAGATGCTTCGGAGAGAGACACTCTTTGATTTAACTTATGTTTTGGAGACCGACTTTGAACTGTAGTGGTAGAAATAACTTTGTAAAGTGTTATGATTGAAATTTTTTAAGAAATAACACCAATTACGATGGGGAAAAAGTGTTGTAATCACCATAGAGAAGATTTCTTTCATGTATTTATAGTGTAATTTCGTTAAAAATATCATATAAGGAGTTGATGATATTTTTTTTAAATCGTTGACAAATGGGATATAAATGTGAGAGACAAACATTCCATTATAAAAACACTTAAACAAGCAATCGATGTTAAGAAAACTTGCATAATAATTATTGGCAACCATTTGGTGGCCTATTTGGTACTTTAGAAATTAAATGGTTTTAAAAAAATGAGGCTATTATTGTCAACAATATTATAAGATTTATCAAACAAGAAATGCTCAATTACAACACAACTAAGAATGATGAGGAAGAGAAAAAAAGAACATCAATTATATATTCTAACAACCTTGCTGGTGTGAAAATAGAAAGAAAAAAAATATGAAATGAGAAACACCTAAAAGTTAAGGCTATAAGCAAAATTTTGACAGGTCATCCTGAGACAAACAGAAATTCTGCTATTGGCTTTGTGATCCGAGATCATGAAGCAAACTAAATCTCGATGAAGGGCGCCAACATCCCGTCATGTTTGGTTATCAGACATAAGGTTACAACTTTGAGAGAGGGAATTCGTAAAGCATTAGAACTGAAAATAAAAAACATTGAAATAAAAGGTGTTAAACTTGATATTATTAATGCACTTAAAGACATTTAGAAATACCATTGGCAAATCAAATTGATCATTTATGATTCTTTATTGGACCTCTATTGCTTTAAGAAAGTCCATATTCATCACATATTTAGGTAAGTTAGTGTAGGGCATAGATTGACCTTTCTAAGTCATACAACTCCTACAACTATAGGTTCTCATTTGAAAAGATGTCCTTAGGTGGACTATATATCATTCTTAGTTTTTTCTAATTGCTTTCCATTAAAATAAAAAAAATTATCGTTGGTATGTTCATAAGCATTAAGCTCATAAGAACATTACTAGCTCGGCTCGCCAAAAGCTTAACAACTTTTTCCGCCATGAAGTTGTTACATAGAAAAGCTTGCTTTGCATTTCCGAATTTGTCGTGTACTTCAAAAGTTTGTAGTATAAATAAAATGATGAATCATCTTTATAACTAAGAGTGGGAATATATTGTGTTTTGGCTTAGAGAGCAAGTAAAAGCGAAGGAAACTCTTCGGAGCTCCAATTCATCATCTTTTTTCTCTTTGTATGTTTATTTCTACACAAATTCTCTTTTATGATCTTGCTCCTTGTTGAAGATATAAAACTATAAAAGGATTAAAAAAATCTCATGTTGGAACAAGGTAAAACCCAAGCCCTGTATATAAGTCGATATATTACTCATATTGCCAAATAGTTTTTGTTGGAATGAAAAGATTGTCATTTCAAATTGATTGTGCGTGGTATAACAACACAAAATATAAGGAAGGGTCGGAGCTCCAATTCATCTTTTTTTTTTCTCTTTGTATGTTTATTTCTACACAAATTCTCTTTTATGATCTTGCTCCTTGTTGAAGTTGTAAAAGTGTAAAAGGATTTAAAAAATCCCACGTTAGAATAACGTAAAACTCAAGCCCTGTATATAAGTCGATGTATTACTCCTCATATTGTCAAATAGTTTTTGTTGGAATGAACAGATTGTTATTCCAATTGTGCGTGGTATAACAACACAAAATACAAGGAAGGGAAAACCATACACAATGACTTAAGCTTTTATGTTAGCAGGTGGATCCCGACCTTATAACAAAAAAAACAAAAATATAAACCCGACATGACTCCCATTTTATATGACCGAAAGGGTGGATTCCGGGGTTTCTCGAAATTTCACAGGATGGAACACCACTGGTCTTGTGTGCTCGGTTTGGACTAGGGCATGATATGCTTGAATATGTGGACCCCCACATTATATGGCCCATCAGAATTTAACATTTCTAATCAAATGAGTTGAGCAAGGTTAACACTTGTTCTCACCTCCCTTTCACACCAATACTAACTTCTTGACATATATAGCCAATAGGGTCGGGCATGGGAGAGCACGTGTCCGATGTCAACAAACTATCTATGTGCATACCAAACCCGGATGCCTGCGTACACCCGAGAACCGTCCCTCTTGTGTAGGGTTTTGGGCTTGTGTCCCTTTGGGTGTCTGTGTGCCCCGGGAGCAAGGTCTTTGGGTGTATTTTGGAGTTGTTCTAGGCCTGCGTGCCTCGACCTCTCTCCTTGTGTGTTTTTCTTGATGATTTGTATGTGTTCGGACAAGCCACGTCTTGGACGGAGCATACTCTTGCTCTTTTATTTTGGTTTTGTGTCCTTGTTAAGCTAGGTTGCGTCCTAGCTTTTAAGGGCAAAAGCCTCGATGTATGATCCCTTGGATCCCCTATTCTTTCATTCTTCATATTTACGCACAGCCCAAACCCGGACTTAGTGTCAGATGGGTTTTTCTAAAAAAAAACTATCTATGTGCATTCTCATCGTCGATAATTTCATTTTGATATATAATATGTCCTCATCTAGTCATCTGAACTTCGAGTAAAAAGTTATGAATATTTGTAAATTTAATGTATATTAATTACTTTAATTTTATTTCATTAAAATAGAATGTTTTTATATTTTACTTAGATTGGTATTCACATACTATAATTAATCTCGGGAATTTCGAAACAGGAGGTTATATATTCACTTTGATATTTAGGTAAAAAGTTACACAAGTTTAAAGTTTTTATATCTAGTTATATATTATCACATGTTAATAGTACAACAAGTTACATTTTGACATAATGTTTATCATATTGCATTTTTTATCCTTGTTTTGTTAGTTTTTTTTTCAATCTCTGGCTATTTTATTGTATTTATTTTTAACGGGAAAACGACAGTGTTTTGTCATAAATCGACAATGTTTTATCCTAAAATAACATCATTTGTTTTCGTATTATATAGAATTTTTTTATGCCACTTTAATCGAAAACGATACCGCACATATATAGTTGTACCCCTACAAAAAATTTATAGCTCGACCATTGGATAATTGTTAAGATTTTTATTATGTGGGGATCCGAGAACATTTCATTCTCACATTCAACATCGATTAAACTAAAACTTTGGTGTCACTTCAAGGTTTGAAGTATGCAGTAAATTCAAAGTTCCACACTATCTACGATAATTGATGTTTTGATCCATATGTAGAGTGGTTGAGGTGATCGAATTGGACTAAGATAAAAATATATACTCTATTCATTCACTTTACATTAACTTTTTACTATTTATATAAGTACATTTTTTTAAGGTAATAAAAACAATATAAAATATTTATTTTTTAATAATCGCATACTTATTATTAATAACCAATAAGTATAATATTATTAAAAAAAGATTTAATAAAAAAATGGATATTTTATGTAGTTTTTACTTTTCTGCAAAAAAAACGTGTATGACTTGCTTATTATTATATTCTATTTTATAATTTATCTTTACAAAACAAGCATCAGATGGTTCCATGGTCTAGCGGTCAGGACATTGGACTCTGAATCCAGTAACCCGAGTTCAAATCTCGGTGGAACCTTTTTTTACACCGGTCTCTTTTTTCTAATAAAATTTTAATTTCTATTATCCATCTGAAGCTGTGGCCCTGAATAAGGGTTTAATGGGCCGATCAACGAGGCCCAAACAGGCCCATTTTATTCTCTGTTCCCCTTATAACCTGCTATAAATAACAGGCGAAACCCCAACCCCCATCGTCAACTAGGGGAAATCTTCGGCCCTTTTTCTCCGGATTGCCCTCAAACGAACGTTTCCGCAGCTCGTTGTGGTTGAGATCGACAAGCAGTTTCCGGCTCCGTTTTTGCTTCGTGTTTACCTTTGGTGCTTTGCAGTTGCCTGGTTAGTTTCTGTTGAAATTTTCTGATTTTGTTGGTTCGCAGTTGCTGAAATTGGCTGCTTCCTGTAGAATTGAAGCTATCTGGCATAGTTTGGGATTTTTTTTGCGGACATTTGAATCGATCAAATTATGGCTCTTGCAGGGAAGTAGGAAGAGATGTTGACAGCCGAAGAAGATGTTACTAGAATGTTCCGGATTAGGAAAACTTTGATGCAGATGCTTAACGATCGAGGCTACATGGTCACCGACTCGGAGATTAACATGACAAAGAATCAGTTCATTTCTAAATACGGCGAAAACATCAAAAGGGAGGATCTCACAATTAATAAAACTAGGAGGAATGATAGCTCTGAACAGGTAATTGACTATATCTTCTGTTTGCCCCCTTAAATTTGCTTTCTTGCTGCATCTATACCGTGTTCTTCATCTCAGAGTCTTAAAGCCTTGTTCAAAGCTTTGTTGAGGGTAATAGTTTAAATAAGTCTATGATTTATCATCCAACTCCAAGCTAAAGTCTGTAGGTTCTAGTAAATCCAGGAGAATGAGGACTTGAAAAATGTAAAATAACGAGATAATGAATGAAACAAACCCTAAAAGTGTAATTCAATCTGATTGAGTCAACATACCCTTGGCCTTGGGTGAAATAATGAGATGATGAACAGACCACAACATATTTGTTTTTAGAGAAAGTGCATAGCTTATTTCAACTTGTCTGAGGGGCATATATCTATATATCAGCAAAATGCAATCCAGCTGGTTTGTTATATTTTAACAAAAAAGACCCGATGTTTAGTTGGTCTTCCTAAATTTTTGTTTGCTGATTTTTTGTGACTTGTGTATCCTACTTCTTAAAACCTTTTTTTTTTGTTACTAACTGGTGTGTTTGGATCTAGATATATGTTTTCTTCCCAGAGGAAGCAAAGGTTGGGATAAAGCCCATTAAGACTTACGTCGAGCGCATGAAGTCAGATAATGTTAATCGAGGCATTTTGGTTGTGCAACAAAGCTTGACTCCGTTTGCAAAAACTTGCATTGCTGAATTTTCTTCCAAGTATCATGTGGAGGTTTTCCAGGTGCATCTCACTCCTGTTTCTTTTTCTTTCACTTTGGTCTGGGTACAAGTTGATGTGTAGCCATTTTACATATTCACTTTATACGTCAAGAATCAAGATCACATCATCAGTTTAAATTGTCTCATTGAACTAAATGATGGACTAGGCTACATGCAAGAAGGAACGAATAAGTATTTGTTGTTCCTTAGGTCCTTAGGAAAGAACAAGCATTTTTTGTCGAAAGTTGATTGCTAAGTCTGTTAAACACTCTCTCTAGGAAAATAAATGTTGACATATGTTCACTTGGTTTAGTTCACTAACATGTAAATTGACATTATATATGAGCTTTTGCTTAAATGATGAAAAAACTTTAATTTAATTTAATTTTATCATATATCCATTTGCTTTAGCTTGCTTTTATTTCCAATTTTGATGATGAAAGACTTCAAGTGGTTACTTTTGATTGGATGTCCTTTTGTTACACAACTTTGTTAGAATGGTATGGTAATGCTTAAGCTTAACTAATGAATGGTTTCTGAATTTTTGGGACATTCAGGCATTTTGATTGAAATTGATGAACCCCCTCAGTCTTTTTATTAAAAGAAATTCTTACATTTTCTCATTCAGGAAGCGGAGTTGCTAGTTAACATTAAGGAGCATGTTCTTGTTCCCGAGCATCAGCTGCTTACGGACGAAGAAAAGAAGACCTTACTCAAGAGGTACACTGTAAAGGAAACTCAGGTCAGTATGGTACTCGTCTGCATTTTGTTGTGGATCAATCTTCAGATTTCCATGCCTCTCAAATCACGAGAATTTCTTCGTTCCTCATGTGTTACCATCTTTTTGTTCCTCAACAGCTACCCCGTATCCAGATGAATGATCCGATTGCCAGATACTATGGGCTCAAGCGTGGTCAGGTGGTGAAGATCATCCGTCCTAGTGAAACTGCAGGAAGATATGTGACATATAGATACGTCATCTAGTCGGATACTATGAGCGCCATTGTTGCTATTGTTGTCCATGGGGATACTATAGTTTGGATGTGCAAAACATTGGACTTTAATTAAGTGGACAATGAGCTACATGTGCTTAGCCTTCCTAGTTTCTAGCTTAGTGGGTAAAGACAAGGAGAATAGTAAGCGTGGTCCATATTTCGTTTTGAGCTTGGTTTCGGTTTCGAGATTATTAAATCATTTACAATTACAGTGGTTTATCATGCCTTGTTTGAGTAGGTTTTAGTTCTCGTGTTACCGGGATTAGGGTTTGTTTTACATCAACCTATATAGCTCACCCATTTCAAATTAAGCAGCACTTTGAATAGCGTCATTGCGTCAATCTCACCCGATGATCATAAGTCCATCCGGGAGGGTTGTCGAACAAAACGAAGTGGCCTGCCTGGGTGCATCTTCGCTCTGCTTGGCTAACCAATCTGCGGCTTGGTTGGCCTTACGTGGGATTTGCATTTGTCAAGAAGTGCATTTTTTTTTCCTGGTGGTTCATTTTCTTGAGCAACTGTGCTGCTCAATTTACCCCTCTCTATCTGCCCTCAATTCCAGCATTCGGCGACAATTCGAGGCGAGATGAGTGCGTGTATCCCCGGCCGGCCAAACAACCTCCCCCTCTTTGTTTCTCCAATAGTGTCTTTGTCCAAAGCATTTGGCTGGTGCTCAAGCCGATATCGTCATATCGACCGGTGGCCGAATCAAAGCTTTATTGGGAAGTATACAGACACATTATCTAGTTAGATTGCTGCTTACGGCGTACTATCTGTAGTCCTCATCCGAAACGTTAACCAAGTTTTTGTATCCACTAGCTCCTGGAAGTCGCGAAAAACTTTCCCATGCCACTTTGAACAGATGACATATGATATACATACTCCTTACTGTTGCACTTTCATTGATCGATCAGTCACCATGAACCTGTTGTTTCTGATGCTTTGGAAAAATGTCAAATGCAGGCTATTTCGATTGTCATCCTAGAGTTATGTGAGCCTAGTAGCTCGAGCTCGGCTCAAAAAATTTGACTCAGGCTCGTTCATATTTGAAAACGAGCCGAATACAAGCACATTTTCGAGCTTGAGCCGAACTCGAGGTTTAAACGATCATAGCTCGTATTGCTTGTTTTATGTGTATAATTACTAGTTTACCCCTATAGTATTTAAAAAATGAGCAAAAAATGAGTTCGAGAAAACAAGCTAAAAATGAACAAAACCGAGTGAAAACAAACTCGAGCTCGGCTCGAAAAAAAATGAGCTAAATGAGCTTGAGCTCAAGCTTGTGTGAGAGCTCGCGAACCTAGTATGAACTAAAAAACTAAGCTTCTTTAAAAAAAAGGCTTGAGCTCAAGTTCGGCTTGTTTATAAATGTGCCGAACTTGAGTACCTTAATTAATACTTCGATTGTTCGACTTGAATAACAACCCTAGTCATCCATGGAGTCACTACAGTTTGGATATACGCCAAACTCGTTGTTGCTTTTGAAATTTAGAGGAGACTCTTCCATCACTAATGTTTTGTCTCTGTGTCAATGTAAGCGTTGCCCGTCGAGCCTTCCTAGTCCCTACCTTAGAGGGTAAAGATAACATATAGTTTCACGACTCAAGAGGTTGATCCCTTCTCCGTAACTGCTTTTATACACTTTCGTTAATTATTAAATTAGTTTTAAGGTCTAATTATTATAATTGATAATTAAAATATATTGTTTTTTTTTGAAGCAAGATAAGAATTCAGTTCTCTAGACAAGGCTAGAGAAACCGAGAGACCGGTCAAGCCGGTAGATAGACTAACCATCATGTACAACCAAATAAAAAACAGAAGCAAATGACAAAAAGGAAATAACAGAAGCAAATGACATAATTGAAAAGGCGATAATAAAATAAACGTGCCGGCAATCCTACATCATAAAACAAAGCCGTCATACCAAACGAACAGTCAGCCAACGGAGGACGCACACAGAGAACTCTGGGGACCCTAGCGGACATCTCAGATTATGGACTACAAAGAGTCATCAGATATCGATTGCAATTCCACAACGTCTTCGGATACAGCAAATCAAACATCGTTCACACAAGGCCTGCATCACAACAAGAACAAACACGGCACACCAGACCTCAAAACCAACTGTAAAGACTCGGGATTTTAAATTATTATTTTCTAAATTAAGGTTTAATTTTTTATTTAATATTAATTTAGTTTCGATTTAATTTCTAAGGATTCGTAAAATTTTGGAAAACCACCGTCCGTGTAAATAATTTGAATTTAATTTCTTCGAAGCGAGTTCTGATATAGGCTTGAAATTGATTTAAAAACGAATTCATTCCACTCTATTATTCTGGGACTTAAAAATATTTTCGAAATTTGTTATTTAATTTAGATTCGAATGTTTATTTTAAATCGTGTCGGGTTAAGGTCGGAAAGAGAGATTCGGGATTTGTTTTCGGATATTCATTTTGACTTTTATACACACTTTCACACTCTACCCATCACATCCCACCCACCCTAACCCCCTATATTCCTAGTCTCTACCGCACCCCTACCGGTACCCTCCCCCTATTCTGAAAAGCCATCCCCTCCCTCTCCTCACCTTCCATTTCACTGTCACTACCATCACTCCACTTCATTTTCCTCCTCCATCACCACCATCACAGCTCCTTCATTCCTCATCCATCATCTTCTACTCACCTTGCCAGCAACCACTACCGAGGCGCCACCGACAGCCCCGAGTACTCCCCTGCGCCCCTGTTTTTCCAAGCTCAAACAAAGCAAAAACCGAGCTCATCACCCGCTCCCCGCAGCAACCAACAACCTTCATCACCGTCACCTTTCGTCGCTGGCACCAGCATCACCTCCCCTCCTCGCGCAGCCGACGTCCGACGAGCCCAGGGGCAGCCCAGAGCATTCCCACATCCTTCGACAAGCCCGAGCGAGCTCCGGTGATCCCGACGAAGCCAAGCGGTCGAAACCCGAACTCGGTGAGCCTCCTCCCTTTCCATCTCATTTTGCTAGCCTTAGGAAACCTTGTCGTCGTTTTTGTGAATCCGAGAGGGCGAGAGGGGTCGAAGAGGGGCGAATGAGCTCGAGCTTCGGCGAGCTTGAGAACGGGAGGTCGGGCGTGAGTGTGAACGGGAGCCGGGGTCCGGGGATGTTGGGGACGAGCAGGGGAGTGATCCGGATGGGTTAGGGTCGAGGACGAGCGAGAGAGCTGAGGTCGAGGTCGAGCGCAGCAGGAGAGCGGAGACGCAGGGGCGGGCGCGGGAGGTTGAAGAAGCTTTGGGTCCGGTTTTCTTTTTTTTTTTTTCGGTTCGGTTTTGCCTTTTTTTTATCGGGTCCGGTTCATTGTATTTTAAAATTCTGGGTTGGGTTTGGTTTTGGATCTGAATTCGGGTCCGGGTCCAATGAAACGGTTTGGGCTGGGTTCTCTTTTGTGTTTGGGCCATCAGATTTGGTTTTGGCTGGTTTGGGTTTTAAATTATGTTTATTTATTTTATTTACTTACTTTATATATGTTATATAATTATTTATAAAATTGTTAGTTAATTATTATTAAAATTATTTTGGGTTATTTATTTATTTAATTAATCATTATTATCTATTTTAAGTTATTTAAAAATCTGATTTTAAATGTTTATCTAATTGTTATTGATATTGTTTTGATGTTGTGGGTGATATTAAAATAATCCATGAATTTGATGACTCCTTATTTTTATTTAAATTTCTTATATTTTTCTAAAATAATTATTTAGTTATTTAATTTGATTTGTTGAGAATTATTTATGTGAATAATTTATTTGTTATGTTTTGACATTTAAATGGTTAGTTTTGAATGATATAGGTTGATTTAAATATTTCTTAAGTTTCGGAATTTAATTAGATAATGATTTTTGAGAAAGGAATATGTTAGGATTATTTTAATGATAATATAATTCTGGAAAATTGGTTTAAGGATTCAAATGTTTAATATTGGGATTTGGCTAAGTATGATTTTAAAAGAATTGTTTGACTATTAAATTGACTTCTTGTAAATTTAAGGGCTTTTGAGAAACTTTGAATTGATTTACTTGAGTTGACCCGATGATTTGATATTTTGGAATTTCGAGTTAATTTATGGAAATGATTATGGAGGATGATGAAATGATATATGAAATGTTATATGATGATTTATTATGAAAGGATATGAGACATGATGAGATGAGATGAGATGAGATAAGATGTTGAGTTGAGATGATGTTGACGATGATGGAAATATGCCGAAGTTATGGAAAGAGAATTTTGACTTATGTGATTTATCTGAATGGCTATTATGTGCATAGACTTAGACTTATGCATCATATGTATTGCTTACTAGGTGATATATGACCTGTTGAATCTGCTTGCTTATATTGCTGTTCTTGCTTTTGGATTCTGCGCTTCTCCAGGTAAGTTCCTTGAACTTACTCATGATGGGCGCTTTATGCACTGGGTGTTATATAGTAGGCTAGTGTTCATGCACCATACGACTTAGAATCAAGTTTAGGATCTAAAACGGAAACCATATGACTTGCTATATGTCTTTGCTAGAAAACGGCCGTTATAGGTGTTTATTGGTTGAGACCTTTTTCTTTATTCTTTTCATCTTAGTTGGCGCTTATATAGAAAGTTGCTTGCACTCGATGATGCGGTAGGCTTTTGGTATAAAAAGTTGCTTGCACTCGATGATGCGGTAGGCTTTCTAATAAGTGCATTAGGACTCTTAGAGCCTTAGGCCTTATATAAGTGTCATTGCTTGCCTTCCTTTCATAGTTAGTAGGCTCATTGCGTGGGGTTGGCCTGCACCGTAGGGTGAGGTAGCTCCTTTGATGGTGAGTTGCTATAGGATTTCTTAGGAGCCTAGAGGGACATGCTATTTGGCATTTCTTGTAATTGGCGCGCTTCTTCATCTATTCTACATTTACTTATTCGCATGCTTATCTGTTTAATTTCCGTTTTGCATTACGCATTTCATCTTAGGAATAGGATGCTTATTATATGCCTCTCAGAGTGTTTACACACGCGCATGAGTGACCCGATGATTGACCCAGATCCCCTTCTTTTTTTAGATTCAGGTAACCGTTAGCCGCTATCTTTGCTCATATGGATGTTTGGCGGGTTCAGACTTTTGGCGTTAGATCGAGAGCTTGAGAGACCACTATACTTCCTCTCTTTTAAACTCTTTTACGTCGCTCTGTCGTGACACCCTTTTGGATGGTATTCTGATTTATACTTTACTTCCGTTTCCGCTCGATTTCACGATTAGACTAAGGCAAGTACTTGGTCCCCACTGGACCTACGATCTTTAAGGGTTCAAAATCCCTATTTCAAAACCTTGCTTCTTTTTATTTCGAAAATTTGCGACTCGTACTCGGGTTGTAAGATCTAGTTGGAAGGTAGCCTTGCCTTCTTAAACGTAACTCGGATAATTAGGTTTTCTTTCCTAGGTCCAATGGAGGGCAAATAAGGGAAAGAAGATCCTTACTTTCCGGCCCGTTACACCAACACAAGCCAAACTATTGCCCAATAAAACCTCCAACCCATCTCAAACCCTCAAGGACGATAACAAGATCGTAAAAGACTACTAAGTAGTCAAAAAAGAGGCGACAGAGACAGGACAAAACAAAGAAATTGGACAACAACACAAAGGGAAAGGGAAGGGAGGGCGGAAAGGAAAGAAACCACGACAACCCGGAAAACGGAAACAAAATGAACCACAAGGCACATAGTCTTTTCGTTTTTTTTTCTTCTTCCTGGATACGAAACCAAAGCGACTCAGACGAGGTGTAGAAAAGGCAAACCCACTATTTGTACAACGGCCAGCAAGGCTAAATTTTTATTTTTTTTTCAAAATTAAAGAAGCGTTGTTCTAACGCTTAACCATGGCGGTGAGCGGCAATGATAGAAGGTGAACACTGGCGGCACTCGAGGGCGGAGACTAGGCCGACAGAGAGCGAAGCACGGTGGGATGGCGGTCGATGGGTGGTTGAAAGCGTGGAGGCCGGCAAAACTAGGACGGAGTCGGAGACGAGTGAGCGGTTAGGCTTGAAGCGGGAGGGGCTCGCAGCGGCACCGAGAGAGCGGCGACCGAGGCTTGAAGCGGCGGCCATGGAGGCGGCTAGGTTTTGCCCACGGAGGGTGGCGGCGCGACAACCACACGAAGGTGGAGGCGAGCGACCACAGAGGGTGGGCAGCAGTGAAGGCTGGGTGATGGTGGACCGGTACCCGGTGAGCCTAGCGGAGGCAAAGGAGGTGATGGTGTGTGGCGAGGAGGCTAGGTTACGCTCAAAAGAGAGCGTTTCCATTCCCCGTTGCTGAGATATTAAAACATATTTTTGCCCAATATATTGTTTGATCAATAGTTTGTGTCAGTGGCTCGGTGCGCATTAAGAAAAAAAAAATTTTCACCCAGTCGAGGTGGTACAATGACGTGGAGTAAGGGGTGGTAAGGAGGTTCGAGTTTGATCCATGTCTCCACCTCTTTCCTTGAGTAAAAATCCAAGGTTTGCATTTCTCCTTACCAGTGGGTCGAGTCAGTCGACGCAATCCAATTTAGCTGGTGCGTGACTCAGTGACTCTTGCCGGTTGAGTCACGTGACCAGGATTTACCAATGCTTTTCCTCATCGTCTAAAAAAAATGGTTTTCCGAGTATTGTGGCATAAATCGTCACTTATTAAAAGATAAACCCGTTTGAGAACCTAAAGAGTCAAAGCTTTTAGACCAAAAACAAAGAGTCAAAGCTTGTTGGATGGTACCAAGTCCAAAATGTGAATTAAGGGTGTCAAGATCTACTTATTATCAATAATGCACCACTCGGTGTACCACAAGGCCACAAGGGTATAATTTTACTTCGAAAAAACAAATTAAAAATGATATTTGTATTTATATATCTATAAAATTTTATTATGAAAAAATATATTTTAAAAATATATAATTAAAAATTGATTATTAGTTTATAATTTTAATATTTTTATAAAACATAATTTCTCACTTTTATTTTTTAAAAGTAAAATTATACCTCAAATAATTTGTGATGCACCAAGTGATGAACTGTGCATTGAGGAAGATCTGCGTTGTATTAACAAGTAATGTATCCTTAAGGATGAGAGTGGTAAATTTTGGATGGGGAAAGACACACATGTAGTGAAGAAAACAATTAGAGCAAGCCCAACAACTCCTCTAAAAATTCTTTAAAATAGAGGAAAAAATATCAAAATCTCTAAAAATTTTACACTTCAACTCCAACAGCTTCTCTATTTTACAAATTTCTGCATTTATTACATACTACATATACTTAAAACGTAAACAAGTTCAATTGAAATATGAACTTTAACATTTAAGTTTAACATAACTTCAAAGGTAAACTAGTATAAGTTAGACATTTACGTATAACATGAGTTTTAACATAACTTAAAACTAACATGTTTAAATTAAATATCGAGTTAATTCTAGCAAAACATTCAATTTAATTTAATTATAACAAATAATCCTAACTTAATTTTTGTATAAATATAACATACTTGTCCAATTGTTGATGAATTACAATGAATTTGCATTGATATTGAGGAGAATTAAATTTTAGAGTTTTTGCCATCTTCCTCTAAATTTAGAGAAAATTTTTCTCTCTCCTAAGGTTTCTCTATTTTAGAGATGAATATAGATGAGCTGTTGGACCTAAAAAAACTCATATTTTCTCTAAAAATTTTAACTTTTTCTATTTTACAAAAGCTGTTGGGGTTGCTCTTAATGATGGGTCGAGAGAGGCAATCTTATATACAGTATATGTAATCTGAACGACTTGTCTAATACTCCATCCGTTTAGAAATATAAATCCATTGACTTTTTGACACATTTTTTAAGGAGTTAAAAACTATATAAAATAATATTTTTTTATTAATGTTTTTACATAGTCTTATATATATTACTAATAAGTATATAGTTATGTAAAAAAATTAATAAAAAAAATATTATTTTATATAGTTTTTAATTCCTTTAAAAATGTGTTAAAAAGTCAATGGACTTATATTTCCTATAGCTAGTGAAGCTAGAACTCACTAATATAAAGCAAGCGCAAATGTGAGAGCATATCATCTTGATTTCTCATAAACATTCCCTCAAGGCTCAAGCCTAGAACTGCATTGATTATGTTGAGAAAATCGCCTTCAATAAGTATCCATTCCTTTTCTAGACTACTTGTCGCTGCTACGACCAGAGCGACAACTTACCCAATCGTCTTTTTTTTTAACAAAAAAAAAATTATTTTGAGGATTCACTTATTTGGATAAAGATTGCTAAGTAAAATCCAATACTCTCTCTGTTAGAAAAAATGTATCGTTTACTATTTATGTTTGAAAAAATATATCGTTTACTATTTATACACGTATTTTTATAATAATAAAAATTATATAAAATATCCATTTTTTTTAATAATTTCGTACATATTAATAGAAAGCACAAAATTGTTAACAAGTTTTCTAAAAAAAAATATTTTATATAGTTTTTATCATATAAAAAAACATATGTGAATAATAATGACATGTGTTTTGACGAAGTAAAAATCAGTGACCAACTTATGACTGCTAATGTTTCCAACGGGTCTAATTAGACCTGTCAATCGGGTCATTCGGGTCGGGTTCGGGTTCGGGTCATTCGGGTCCCGGGTAAATCGGGTTTCGGGTAATTCTGGTTACCGGTCGTTCCGGGTCGAGCCAAACCGGGTTTGTCCCGGGTTTGGGTCGACCCATCGGGTCAAAAAAACTCGAACTTTTTGAGGAATTTTTTAAAATATTAAAATAATATCAAAATTAAATTGTAATATAAATATGTCAAATTAAACTAAATAATAAGATTATAATTAAATTTATAAATATTATTATATTAATATTATTATATTAATATTTTAAGCATAAAAAATCATATTTATACAAATAAGTGTTCTAAACATACTATAATTGTAAAATATATGAATTATTTAATTTATGGGTGACCTTAACGAATATAATTGCATGACAAATCTACGTGGGTTCAATTTAGTGTCTGTGTGGCGTCTATATGGTGCTGACTCACCGGGTCGATTTCGACCCAACGGGTCACCGGGTCTTGACCCTAAAAGTCCCGGGTAATTCGGATTTGGGTCGATTTCGGATCCCGGGTTTAAAATACCGGGTCGAAACCTGTAAAATTATCGAGCGTACGGGTCGGGTTTTTCGGGTCGGGTCATGTTTTTACCGGTCTAGGTCTAATATGAATGCATCTGGACGGATTTTAGTTGATTCAATGCACCTGGACACACTAGCTCTATGCAACAGCCGGTTTAATGGATCTAAATCTAATGCGACGTCTATTTTCCCGGTCTCATGATTACATTATAAAAACGCAGCGTTTTTCCAACTCTCAGATACGTCCAATAACATCAACACTGGCCAGTGAAGTACGAACTACCACCCAAAACTAGGGCACATTCATCCCTACCTATATTGATTCACATATCTACTCCAAAATTCCTCAAATTTTACCTACGATGTATGCACGGTTTTATATCGTAAAATACACTGTAGTTTCACCAGTTTTTAGTGTTGGTATTTTTTTTTTGTCTGAAAATAGCTTACCGATATTAACTGGACGTTGTCACTATATGGCCATTTTGACGACACCATTTCAACATATTAAGGGCCCAAAAGTCAGTAGTTGGCTCTCTCTCTTTTTCTATATAAACAACTTGCAGTGGCCGTACATTGATCGATCATTTTGAAACACACAACTAAACAAGCCAGGAGAGAAAAAGAGTGTTGTTTATTAGGGATCGATCGAGATCGAGATCGAAGATGACAGCAACGAAGAAGCCAATCAGGTTCAAGAGGATGGTCGACACTTTATTCGAGCAAGAGCCTCACGGCGCCCAATCAGGCGGGAGCAGCAGTAGTGGCAGCGACCATTCTCCTACGGTGAGCCTCTCCGATCTCGTCAATTCTTTTATTCAGAATGTCGACGATTCGGGAGATGGAGTAGAGGGCACCGAGGAGTTAAACAATGCCGATGATTCCGACGACAACGGAGGCTCTTCAAGAAAGGAGCAGTTGAAGAAGCTGTTAGCGTACGAAGGCGATGATGATGATGATACCGCTGTGGGATTTAGGAGAAACGTAATCGAAGAGCTTGAGGTTGCTTTTCGCGATCAAATCATCAGCATTGATCCCAAAGATTTGGGATTCAAACGCCGATTGATGGCCCACCTTCGCCAAAGAGGCTACAATGCTGGTAAGTACTTTTCTTAAACCAATTGACAATAGGAGAAGTAGTTAACCGACTTATATGATGATTTCCGAAAGCAGGTCTATGCAAATCCCGATGGGAGAAGACAGGGCGGTACCCAGCAGGGAGCTACGAGTACGTCGACGTGATGGCAGATGCAGGGAGTCGGTATATCATGGAAGTTAATCCGGCTGCGAAGTTTGAGATTGCAAGACCCACAGAGCGCTACAAAGAGCTGTTGGAGGAGTTGCCGCCAATCTTCGTAGGGAAGCCGCAGACGCTGAAGCAGATGGTGCGGTTGATGAGCGCAGCCATGAAGGAGTCGCTGAAGCGCAGCGGCTTGGAGGTGGCGCCATGGCGGAGGAACGCATACTTGCAGGCCCAGTGGCTGTCTCCCTACAAGAGGACCACCAATACACATATAAATGGCACCACATCCTCCATATTTACTGCAGAAGCCAATAGCAAGATCAGGAGAACTGTTGTAGGGTTTGTCGAGGAATTGAATTCGTCGGCTGCACAGGAGATCCACCACCAGGGTTTAGGCTTTCACGACTGCTGGCGCGGCGTCGTTTCACCCAAAGCTGGCATCAGGATCGGACTCCTAGCTGCTGTGCTTCAACCATAGTGATCCAAATATTCTAAATTCCTTCTAGCTTTATTAATATGTTCTATATCTATTTTAGGTTGCAAGAAGTTATCGATCAAGTACATATATATCATTGTGAATTTTGTCATTTTGTAGTTACTTTGAGGATGATGATGATCGATGAATGCCCTCCATTTGTATCATGAGGCTTAAATTAGGTTCTCACCATGCAATGCTGCTAGTAGCAATTGACAATAAGAGGACTGGTTTATACACAAAGACTTATTTTGCTCAGCTTTCCACGTGATAGGGCACCTTAGTACGTACTGTCATATGGCAAATGAAATCAGCTGGTGTCCATCGAGGCGTTTCGATTGTCATCCATGGAGTCACTATAGTTTGGATATGTTTTGTCCTTGCGTCAGTGTAAGCGTTGCTCGTCGAGCCTTCCTAGTTCTTAGCTTAGCAGGTGCATGAAGATAACATCTCATGGCTATGAGGTCACAAGTTTGATCCCTTCCCTGTTGTAACTGTTTAAGACTCCGTACATTTTTAGTTTGATCCCTTCTCTCTGAGTGAATGAAATTATTAATCAGGATTTCTAATATATGAAAATTATAACTTAGAACACACCAGTCCACAAACCAACAAAAAAAAATAGATGAACGACAATATCAACGCCATTTATAATGTAGCAATAGAATTAGATCAAACAAATACTTTTAAAATTTATTTATTTTTGGATGATGAATTTCTGTATGGTAACCAATAACACAAGAATAAGCAAAGATGGAGAAGCCGCTGAAGAATCAGGCATTGCATTCATGGGAACGCTGTGTGTATCGAACTTATCACTTGTACAATTTTCTACACTTACACCATACCCACTAAAAGGGGGGAAAAGTTGAGTTACAATTGCTTAAATAGTCATTTCTCATTACTATCATGACAAAACCATAGCTCTATGAGCTTGTAAAATTGCAGATGAACCTTGTGCGCGCTTTATGAGCAGGTCATCACCTTCATCGATGCTAAACATGTCCAGCTGCTCTAGAGTTCTACGATTCGTCTTGTGTACCTCATCACCCATGAGCGTAGGCTGGAATAGCAAGGAGCTGGGTTTCATCTGGTTTGTTAACCCGGACATGCTCCTATATGGAAGAATTGGTTTTCTTGGCTCTCTTTGTATGTCAAAGAATAGTAAAAAAAACATGGAAATTCAACCCAAACCATAAAACAATCCAAACATTTCCATTCACACATACAACACCCTCATGTCATTCAATGAAAAGCACCAGACCGAAAAAGAGTCCCATAATCGATCTTTGCTCGAATTTGCCAAAAGAGTCCCATATTTTAATCTGAAATCAGTCCAGTTTGACTAGATCTTCCCTGTTTAGATTGTCTGAACTGGTCAGGAATTCTTAGTTCCTTTCCATATGACTAATTTATATGGTCATATGACCAAATTGCCAAAAGATTGTAAATTGTCAAATTTAACTGAGGTTTGAATGGAATAATTTGGGGTGGTTGATTGGTGAATAAATTTATCTAAAGGCTGGTTTTCTAGAAACATCAATTTAAGGGATGATTTATGACAAATGAGTATATATATATTTGAAGGGTGGTTTTCTGCAATTCGACCTTAAATAATTCTATTTTTTAATTGTTGGTTCAACCCAAAACTAGAATAAACTCATTTGATTTGGGGTTGACCCAAAACGATTTATAAAAACGATTTATAACCCGATTGATCAAAAAACTCCGATTTACGCGGAATCCGGGTGACTTAACCAACCCGAAATAATTTAAAAAACAAGTGCTAAATCGTGCCTTTCATGAGCTTGATGTTGGATTTTTTGTGTGCTTGGCTATATCTTTCGGTATTCACCTTATCGGATCGGGTACTAGAGAGGTCCAAGTGGGACAACCCTTTCTATCGAGTTGATTAAGTGTTTTTTTTATGGTGAAAAGTTGATTAAGTTAATATCATCATATTGTGTAAATGAATATTATATTTTATTTATTAGAAATCGATAAACACTGGCTTTTTAATTTCTATATAAAAAGATAATATCTCAAAGGTTAAAGAATTGTATAAACATTAGTACAAAATCTAAAACAACTTGATTAATTTTGAGATATAACTTATAATCCCATTTTTCAATTAAATTGAAACTTCAATAAATCCAATATGATAACTACAACTTTATTTAATTAATCAAATTTACTTCATGAAGGCCTGATTTAACGAAATTCGATTCCACTAAAATTGCCTGATTGAATTGTCCTCGAAAATCCGATTATATCTTATAGAATCAATGCCGGAATAATCCCAATCTGACCATGATCAACCCGAATTATCATTACATTTGATATCGATATGAGTTCGACTCGATCCAACCCGTCTGATCACCACCTCTACTTAAAGAAGCCCTTCCAACCGTGAACATAATCTCGGATCCAAAGTACAAGTAACAAGAAGTCTCTAGGTTTTAAGAAAAATCATATGGCCCCTACCTTTCTCACCATCACTTGATGCATATAACAATAATCCCATTTTCATATGATCAATTGATGGCCACAACCACAAAGCCGGCCTGACCAGTTAATTTTGGCATACACAAAACCTAGCCAATTGTTGATTATACATAATGCCACAATTGCATTTCTGTGAAAACTTTTAGTTAATTCTAGTGGCCATGAGTTGGTCGTTAGCCGTCGTTATCACATGCCCATAACAAAGCAAAAGTGAACCCAAGTTGGCCCATGTAAATGTAAATTTCCCCTTTGAACCTTTTTGGTTTGGAGGAAAGTAGATGGGAAGCTTTTTAGTGCATCATCAAAATAATTGAAAGTTATAATCAAAATTCATGACAGTTTTATGGAGAGTATAAGAGCGTATGTAACCGATTTCCCATTTTGGAAAATTTTAAGGTTTTTTTTTTCTTAATAGGTTCTTCGTCTCATTCTAAAAAATAGATAAGTAGTAGAAAAATAGAGAGACTTTCCTAAATCTGCAGTATTATTCATAAGTAAATCATTCTCCAAATCTTAGAAATGAGGAAGCGATTAGAGTCGAAGCAAAAATAAGTCAAAAAATATGTATTTTATTTCTCATTTTAGAAAGTTTTTAGAGAATGTGTTGGAGATGGTCAAATTATGATTTTTTTACAATGGGCAAACAATAGCAAGGTTCACCCTTGATCAACACGAAGGATGATGTTATATAAATCCTCATGCAAGGGGATATTTGTCATGTTACACACACTCCTATTCTTCACAATGTAGTTCGTTGTTGCATTTGATTCTCTTTTTTTTGGTCGAAACTGGGGGCTAAGGCCCCAAATTTATTTAATTAATCAAAGGGCAGGTGTCCCGGAGGGCAGGGCCCTTAGAATCAAACCAGGACAAGTCTCAAAAATCTGAAAATTTACAGCAAGAGTAACTCCTAAATTAGCCATTACATCCGCCTCCCTATTTGCTTTTCTTCTAATCAGGCTGACCACCACTTCCCAGTCTGCATCTCCCAGCAGTTGCTGGCATTGCAAAGTCAGATTATGGTGGGCAAGAAGGCTCCGTTCGTTGATCAGGGCCTTGTGTGCCTCCTCACAGTCTAACTCCAACACTAGCTTAGTTATCCCCATCTCTTTGGCCATTTTCAACCCATGGTAAGCTGCTTTTAGTTCAATCTCAAGGGCTCGGCATACCCCGGACCTAAATGCGAAAGCACGCAGAAACCCCCATCAGCTGAACGGAACACTCCTCAACCTCCTGCGGGTCCTGGATTGCCTTTCGAGAGGCTCCGTCGGTGTTAAGTTTGATTCTCTAAAGTAATGTTGGAATTCACCCTGTAGACTTCCCATTCGGCACTTGTATCTACATTAATAGTTTTAACCACTTTCATGCGCTATCACCTTCTATAATAACGTCCCGAATACCCCTGTTCATAGCAAGCTGAATCCCCATCGAGAAGGTCACATATTCTGTTTAGAGGGCAGATGTCGTCAACGTCTTATGTTGAAAAATGTCGATCATCTGGCCCGCACTGTTCCTAATAATGCCTCCAATTTTACAATCATCAAGGGTCTTGACCGAGCCATCTACGTTAATTTTGTCGATGAGACATGGTGGCTTATACCACCTAGTGTTTCATTTCCTACTTTTACAACCGCTGGTTTTTTCTTCACCATAGGTCCGCTTCTAATTCATAATTTTGTCAATTATTTGTATAGTAATAGATGCAAATGGTTCTAACCTGCATTGTTGAAAATATTCTTGTTCCCGATTTCCCATATAGTGTGCCATATAATGCAGAGATACTCAAATTGTGTATTGTTGTGCTTAATCGAGGTTATATCTTCCGCTAATATTTGAGAAGTCCCCAATCCAATAACTGACTTTCCTATTGCAAGTTCATAGTTTCTTATGATCTCCTTGATAACTGTACAACTCATGAGTAGATTATGAGCATTTTCATCATCATTATTACATAAAGAGCATTGTGTAGATACTCATTGAAATATCTATTAAGACGCAATTTGGTAGGCAGCCCATCAATCAGAACCTTCTAGAGGAAATTCTGAGTTTTAGGTGGAAGCCTAAAACTTCCAAATCCATTTGTGGTTTATATTGTTGTGGGTGTTATTATTTTTAATTATTGTGTTATGTGATCACGGCACAAATTATCTCCGAAAATATTGCATAAGAATGTGATATGTAGCAAAAATAATTGGTAAAAAAATTGGATGGAAAATAGGATTAATATGTGGCATTAGCCAATGTGAAGGCAGACAAAGCCAATGTGATGTGGAAAATTTGATGAGAACAAACGTGGGCATGGTAAATGTCAATATAGGGCCTGGCATGATGACAAGGAGCTTCATGTGGATGACAGGAAATTGGACGTGGATGACAAAAAAATCTCATCGGGAGTCAAATTTCCTGCAAACTATATTTTGTTGTTATGTGATCACGGTGACTACGACTGGGTGAAATATAGCAATCAGGACAAATTAGAGAAGTCAAAATTTAATTTGATGGAGGTGCGCAAGGTTTTGCACAAACAAGAGGATCGAGATCGAGTACTGGAGTGGAGGGCGATGTTGAAAAACCCCAAAACTAGGATTGTGGTATATATGAAATTAGGGTTGTGCATCGGTCCAGAACCTAACCGAACCGAGCCGAGCCGAACCGAAAATCTCAAAATTTCAAACTGAAAGTCGAACCGAAAGCATTAGGTTCGGTTCGGTTATTTACCGGTTTGGTTTGTGTTCGGTTCGATTTTAACATAGTTGAACCGAATTTCCATAAAAAAAATTAAAAATTTCTTTTTTAAAAAAAATTCGGTTTAACACAAATCGAACAAAAAAAAATACATTAATGTATATATATGTTTGTATATACACTGTATATATGTGTATATATACACACTACACATAGAAAAAATATATGTATTAGTGTATATATACACTGTACATGCACACACATATATGTATTAGAATATTAAAAAAATATTTATATACAGTGTATATGCACACACAAATATATAAGTATTGTATTTATGTAGTGTATTATTATATATACACACATATATATTGGAATATTTTAAAAAAATTCGGTTTAACACAAACCGAACCGAAACCGAACACAAACCGAACCGAAAAATGAAAATTCTCGAACCGAAAAACTTCGGTTAGGTTCGGTTCAGTTCGGTTTGTGTTGGTTCGGTCCAAAAATTCGGTTTGGGCCGAATCATGCACATCCCTATATATGATGGTTTTTTATGACATCCGCCATGATCATGGATGGAGTGATTGGATTTGGGGTTGGGGGTGGGCGTGGGACGGGATGGGACGGAGGTCGTTCTGCGTCCCATCTTGCATAATTTTTACGGAATGGGATCGAAACGGGATTGTTCACTTATTTTTTTTTCAATCCCGCGCGGGACGAGATGGGCTCTGTCCCTTAAATAAAAAAATATTATAAAAATATATAAAATTTCTATATATTGTGCGGTTTTCAAATGTGTAACATATATTTTTTTATATTTTATGATTTTTCTTATATATATACACACACTAGATAAATAATTATACATATAATTACGTACAATATATACATATAATTATACTGTAAACAAAGGTATACAATAAATATAAGGATATATGGAAAATAGGATTTATTTGGGCCTCCAAAAATAATATAGATACAAATAAAATAACAATGATGAAACAATTAATTTTGATACAAATAATTCTCTACACCAAAAAATAATCAATATATAAATAAAATAACGAATTTTTTTTCAAAATATTTACTAAAAATTAAATATTTATAATTTTACTAGTGTAGATCCCGTCCCGTGTACGGAGAATGCATTAATCTAAATATAAATGATTTTTTCCTCCAAAAAATAATATAAATATAAATAAAATTAGTTCGACAGGTTATATATAATCTAAATATCTTTTAATTAGATTCTCTCAAAATATAAATAAAATTCACATTTATAAGGTACTACATAAAAGTATTTTTTCTAATCTATGGTTAATTAAATCTCATGTAATTTAATTAGATAGTTGATTTTTCAAAATATTTTAATATTCTTTTTTATTAAATATGTAGTATATATTTATTACATTTGTTTACTAAAATATCTATGTACGGATGGATTGTGACTACATATATGACTATATAATATTTTAATTATTTATTTTGGCCTCAAAAAATAATATAGATAGATATAAAATAACAATTTTTAAATGATTGATTTTGATGTAAATAATTCTTTCCACCAAAAAATAATCTAAATATAAATAAAATAGCACCTATCAAATATTACATATTTATCTATTAATATTTTTGGTAAGTATGACAATGAAAATTAGTTTTATTAATTAGTTTTATTACTACTACTACTATTAATTATATTGATATAGTTTTTTCCTTATATAATATTTACTCTTTTATAAGATATTCCATCTATCCAATTATATGTGTTAATTGTAAAATAAAATAATTATTTTTTATTAGATTTCTTTTTTGATGGGAGAAAGCTTTGCGAGATGCACTCACGCGCCTCCACGTATGCAGATGCACTCACGCGCCGCCACTTAGGCACCAATGCATCGGTTTTAGTATATGTATATAGATTCACAACTTCAAATAATTTACATAAATATTTCATATTCATACTTGCCAAAAATATTAATAAATAAATATGTAGTATTTGATAGGTGTTATTTTAGAATTTTTTTTTTCAAAATATTCACTAAAAATTAAATATTTACAATTTTATTCACAACTTCAAACAATTTACATAAATATTCATTTTTTGCAGGGAAATCAGAGAAACGCGGGTTAAACCCGCGTTTCATTCGTAATTTTAAATCCGAGGTGTATCTGAAAAAAATAAACTAAAGAAACGCGGTTTCAAACCGCGTTTTATAATCAAATGTGGGTAAAACGCGGTTTGAAACCGGGTTTATACCAATTTATTTTTCAAAACTAAAATTTAAAAAAAAAAAAAACCGCGCTTCATGTGATCCTGTAGATGCCTCTGGAGGGGCGGGCGGGCTTAATTCCGGCAGCCGAGAGAAATGCATCTGGAGGGGCGGGCGGGCTTAATTCCGGCAGAAATGATCTTGTAGATGCGAAGAATCTGAAGGTTAAGGTATGAATCTGGGATGTATTTGATTAAAGGTATGAATCTGGGCTGATCTGTGATTACAATTTACAATCAAACTCAATTAACAAACAAAAATAAGGGAGATTGATTAAAGGGAGGGATGGGAGAGAGGGGTTTATGGAATAAAAAGGGCATAGGATGCTTGAATTGGAGGAAGAAGTGGGTATTGGAGAGATGGCTGTGGTCGATAAGGAAGGAGCAGTGCGAGGGGAGGAGGAGGCAGAGCACTTGGAGAGGGAGGAGCAGGTTGACGAGCCGCGCTTCTCTTTTTTTTTTTTTTTTTAAAATTTTAGTTTTGAAAAATAAATTGGTATAAACGCGGTTTCAAACCGCGTTTTATCCATATTTGATTATAAAACGCGGTTTAAAAACCGCGTTTCTTTAGTTTATTTTTTTCAGATACACCTCGGATTTAAAATTACGAATGAAACGCGGGTTTAACCCGCGTTTCTCTGATTTCCCTGTAAAAAATGAATATTTATATAAATTGTTTGAAGTTGTAAATAAAATTGTAAATATTTAATTTTTAGTGAATATTTTGAAAAAAAATTCTAAAATAACACCTATCAAATACTACATATTTATTTATTAATATTTTTGGCAAGTATGAATATGAAATATTTTTTTATTTATATTTTTTTCAATTAACTAAAATATATATAGATAGATTGTGACTTATATAACTTTCTATAAACTATGACAACATATTATTTTATTAATTTTTTTCCTTATAATCAACGACGACGCGCCACATAGGATTTTTTCTCTTGAATCAACCACAACGCACCACGTAGAACGTTATGTATCGATTATAGTATATGTATATAATATAATATATATATATATATATATATATATATATATATATATATAGATAGATAGATAGATAGATAGATAGATAGATAGATAAATAGATAGATAGATAGATAAACGCGGCGGGCTTGTGCCACTCTCGTCTTCTACGTACAGCCATTGTCGATCCATGTCTTTTTGTAATGCCTAATTTTGTTATTACTCGTATATTGTACTTTATCCGTTAAGAAAATCCTCCCCTAATACTTATAATTTTGGAAGCACACTCTGTGTAAAAGAATGAGCCACCTGTCCTTTTTTGAACAAAATTAAGAATCCTCCCCTAATACTTATAATTTTGGAAGCACACTCTGTGTAAAAGAATGAGCCACGTGTCCTTTTTTGAACAAAATTAAGAAGTAAAAATTTCAGCCTTTCCCCCACTTCTCCATTCAACTGCTCCCCCCACGTTCTCCTGCTCCTAAATTCATGAAAAATCCAGGGGGCTTCAACCTGTTCCTAGACCCCCAAATCTGCAATTATGATTCATAATTTTGTTTCAATTTTTTCAAGTCCAATTTCAAGTGTACTATTATTTGGGTAAGGATTTGATTTAGATTTGGGGTTCCCTGTTCTTTCAATTTTTTAGTGTTGAGTTGCATAAATCAAAGGAAGAGTTTACAACACGTCAATTTTTGTTTCATTGTATCGATTTTGGCTCAATTTGCAGGCCCAAAGCTACAAGAGATGGTTTGAAGGAGGTAATGAATACGCAGAGAGGGCACGCGTGATTTAGAGGGCTCCGGTCGTTGGACATTATTGGCTGATTTTTTGGTATAGGAAGAGGTGCTTGCCAAGTGTTCGATGAAACGTCTTAAGGAACTCACAAGTAAAATTAGTAGATGCGACGAGATTGACAATGTTTTCCTTTAACTAAAGGCATTGAGATCGAGCTTGAAAATGAAGCACCCAATGGCTGATTTGTTGGGAGGAAGTGGTGCTCACCAAGTGTTTGATGAAATGTCTCAAGAACTCAACAAGTGAAATAGATGCAATTGTTTCGCCCATCTGCTCAAGTCTAAAACGTTAAAGAGCTTATATATGTGCATATGGTGTCGACATGCACGAGTTCGAGCGCTGTTTGATGACCAAATCTGTGTTGAATCCGCCATCATTGCCATTTCCATAGAGGAGGTTCGATACACTAACTTCTTCACCTTAGAAGCAGCGAGAGGCGGTTGGGGAGAGCTCGGTTTCACAGGAGGACATGCGCAGAACGTTGAAGATCCGGAGGACCGCCGATCACCGATCTGAAGGTTAATGAGTGTTGGGTGTGGTGGAAGTGTCATTGAGGCCAGTTACATAAACAGATTGAGTTCGGTGAGTTGCATTTTCCTTGATTTTGAGTCCTGAACATTGATTTCTATATGAATTTGAATCTGATTGTTTGTAGACTTGAATCTAGATGTGTTGAATTGTTTTGTGTGTAATTCAGTGTGGTTAAGTTGAGATTTGAGATGAATTTTGGAAATCCTTGAGCAGTGGTGAATTGGTGATCTCTGTTCCCATCGATCACGGTTGCTCAAAGACCTCCTTTCTTCTTCTTCTTTGTCATCTTCTCATATTTTTGGTATGTTTTTTAAGTTAGAGCTTTATTTTGATTGAAGTGTCAATTGATTAGTTCTTTTCTTGAGCCTGTGATTGCTAGATCAAATATGCCTGCCCGTGAAAGAAAGTCGGTTAGTACGGTCTCTGTCCTCTCAAAACTCTTTTAAGTTGCTCAGTGAGTTTAAATTCCCTTCCAACCTAACTCAACACATTCACATTTGCTTATTATTGCCTCCACTTATGAATGGGCGAGGATTCAAATTTAATCTATTTTCTGTTAATTATTTCACCAATGAAAAAGTCGATTCCTTGATGTTGTTGCTTCACTCCAAGTCGAACAAAGGAGAAAGGAATTAAGTTCTCTTAGGGGTTGAGAAAGGGTAATTCAAACTACCATCCATGTCAATTTCAGGTTTTAAGGTAAGAGTTTATCAATATAGTTTTTAAGCGTTTTTTAGTTTTCTAGATCTTAATCGATTTTAGATATAGTTTCATCAATTTTATTGGTTTGTGACTATTTTTAAAGATTGTTGCTAACATCCGATCCCTCATGAGATAAAAGTCAAAAATCATTGCTTAGTTGAGCATTTTATTTTATTTTTTTGATTCCTGAATTATCTTGTGCAACTAAAAGTAAAGGTGAAGAATCAGCTCATCCAATTCTTATATTAGTTTTTTTTAAGCGATTGTTACTACTTACTAATATCCGAAATCACTCATGAGATAGAAGTCCTTTTATATTAGTTTTTTGTCTTGATTCCCTTCTAGCTTTTGTCCTGGTTCGCGAACTGTCATTTTTTGTTTCAATGAAGGGTTTTAATTAGTTTTTTGTTGTATTCACTTTGGATTCCTGCACTATCATTTGCAGCAAATAATTAGCCTCTCCCGAAGCAGACCCTTTAAGCGATGTTTTTACATCTGTAAACAGAGGTAAGCTTAAACTATTTCGTAGGTTTTGTAATGCATTAATTAGGTGATCGGATCATATGTTCATGGAGCGTACTATTAAATAGTTTATTTAACTGTAATATGAAGAGTGTATGTCTATATTATGTGCATTGATGTTTACGTAGGTTTAAGAAACAAGTGAAAATTCGTCAATATTATAGATGAGGACACCTTTGCTTTTGAACATGAAGATTGTGTGTCTTTAGAGCTCATCATCGATACACTTGAAAGGTTATATAATTGGCTTCCTCCGATTTATAATGTATACATTTCACCATAGTGCATCTCTATTTCTAAATTTATATATAGATTCAAGAGAGATGCAGGTGAGCTATTTGTTGTCCAACTGATGTTTCTTTCCTCCATGTACGTGAATATTTTTAGTATATGCATTTCTCCAAAATATCGCCATATATGTATAGGGGGAGATTATGAAATATATCCACCCGAGGTTGCTCAACATGTTGATCCTATGGATTTTGGCACCATGAAAGCCAAACTTCATGAAGACATGTACTATTTTCTTCACCAGTTTGAGGCGCATAAACTTACCCATCCTATTGCACACCTTTTTTTTTTGTGCATCTGTGGATTGTGGTTTGTATAGAGTGGGTATATTTGATTATTATTCTTATGACCATATTGTTTTCATGTCATTGCTGTGAAATAGACTGAATAAAAGTCATTATTTACTGTTACACACCATAATTGTTTTGTGTCATGTGTATTTGTAAGTTAATTCATCTTACAACCAAGATATTTTCTTATAGTTTGTGTAGAGTTTTTTTATATTTGATTGGTGTTCTTATGGTCATATTTTTTTATGGCGTTGCTATTAAATGGGCTGAACATATTGATTATTTTCCAGTAGTGATTGTATATTTTGTGTTGCATGGTTAGTTTTTGTTTCATTCCATTGTATTTGGAAGTTAATATTTTATTTTTGTTATATACAATGCAGTGATTTATACAATATAGTTACAAAAAAGTGGTTTACCACATGTGGATATTTTATTGTCAAATTCAAAGTATTGATTGTCTCAAGAAATGACTTCGTAATGACAACTGAAGATTTCGAACAATTGTGTAGTGAGGAGAATGAGCAAAATTGTACGTTATGGAAAATTGATACGTGTTAGATTATTTTGTGTGGTGCGTCAAACTCGGCCGAAAATATTATGAAAACAAACCCGAACATGGTTCGGGAAAAACACTAGTCACACTATTATTTACAAAGTACTCCCTCCGTTAATTAAAACTTGACATTTTACTATTCACACACGCTTTTTGAGGTGTTCAAAACTATATAAAATATTAACTTTTTTAATATATTTTTTTAATAATTTCATACTTTTTACTATTAAGTATGAATTTATAATAACAAATTTGAAAAAAAGTTAATATTTCATATAGTTTTTATCATTCTAAAAAAGCGTGCATAAATAGTAAATGACAAGTTTTAATTAACAAAGGGAGTATTATTTATAAAAGTTTTTTCTAAAAATAATTAAAAATTATACTCTCTCTGTTAATTAAAAATTAACGTTTTACTATTCATGCACGCTTTTTGAGGTGTTAAAAACTATACTCCGTATAAAATATTAAATTTTTAAATATATATTTTTAATAGTTTCATACTTGTTACTATTAAGTATGAATTTATAAAACAAATTTTAAAAAAAGTTAATATTTCATATAGTTTTTATCATTTTAAAAAAGCGTGCATAAATAGTAAATGACAAGTTTTAATTAATAGAGGGAGTATAAAAGAATAATTACACTATTACTCAAGCTTTTCGAATCTTTTAGTTTTTTTATTAACAAATTTCCATCAGATATCATAATCAGTGTTCTAAAAAGCGCTAGGCGGATCCTAGGCGATGAGGGGCCGCCTAGCGCCTAGGCGGGACCCAAGCGGTCAAGGCGGATACCTAGACGTGATAAGGCGGCCGTTTAGCTCTAGGCGGAGGGGGGTCGCCTAGCGCCTAGGCGCGATTTTTAGAACAGTGATCATAATAGATAGATTTGTTAAACACCATACTAAATTATTATATTATTATATATATTTACGATTTTTCGGGCATAGGATAAGATGTCCATTTTAGAAAAAATACATCCTTAATTAAATTCCATTAGCCAAATTTTAAATTAGATTCTTAGGGTCGCTTATTTTTTTATAGAGTATCTTTCTCCATTTAAGATCTTATCCTATGCCTTAAGGGCATATGATAGAAAAACTGATATATTTAGTATAAAAAATTCATCAATTTAAGCCACCGAATCAGATTAAGCTACTAAAAATAGTAGCCGAATTTGATGTAGCTTTTTTTTAACACTGTTTTTAAATAACAAAATATGTTTTTTAAGATCCAAACACTGTTTTTTTAACACCCACATTTTAACACTTTTTTAACTGTTTTTTTTTGCCCATACACACCCATAGTCATGTAAGAAGTTTTTAATAGGTACACGAATCGGATATGGTTGGCATCACAATCAAGAATGTTTGAAATTTTGGAGGATTAGTTATGTTTTTTCGTAGCACCAAAAAAAAAGTTATGTTTTTTCGAACCATTTTTAACTGATTTAAAAGTAAAAAAAATAAAAAAAAAATTACAGTAGTAATTTTAAATGAATTTATAACCCCCTAGGGTACTTTCAAGTTAAATTTTGATGGATCCACAATTTCAAACAATGATAGCTCGGCTGGAGCCGTAATTCGGGACTGGGAAGGACATCCAATACACATCTGTTATAAAAAACTTGGAAAACAAAGTCCTTTGAAAGCGGAAGCGCTTGCTCTTAAACTGGGAATCCAAAAGGCTCTACAACTCCGTATCAATAAACTCCACATTGAAGGTGACTCCATGATAATCATAAACCACCTAAATAAAACATCTACCTGTCCTTGGGAAATCGAACTGATTTTATCAGATGTTAAATTTCTACTATCGACTTTGAAAGAAGTGTCCTTCTTTCATGTTCCCCGATTAGGCAATAGAGTGACTGATAAGGTTGCACACATTTGCCACTCTGCCTGGGGTGTCGATATTAACAACGATTCTGGTCTTCTAAACCTCATCCGTAAGGATTCCATCGGGTAGAGCTCTATTAGAGATAGGATATACTCTTGTTTATACTATCCTTGTTTATTATGATTTGTAAAGATTTGATTCTATCTCTTTGTAACCGTAACTGTCTATATAATATCATATCCTCTGGATGATTGAATCATCAGAGCTTCCACAATCTTTTATAGCATCAAGAGCAGGTTTTTTCTAAACCCTACTTTCCCCTTCTGCTCGGTTGCCCTCACACCCGTCACCATGTCCGCTGTCAATAGCACCTCCGACAGCAACGCCGGCAATCAAACACCGCCCACCAACCCACCTCCTCCCTCCGACGACAGCTCCTCGTCCCGTTCCTCCGGCGCGTCACTCTTGGTCGCTGCCCTGAACCCATCTGGCAACTCCAACCTCCAATTGCCTACCTTTTCCGTCAAGCTAGATTGCTCCAACTACACGATCTGGCAAGCCAACCTTGTTGATACCCTCAATGCCTATGAACTCCAGGATCATGTCCTCCATGGCACCTCCCCACCCAAAACTGTCACTACCACCTCCGATGACCCGTCTGCCTCCCAAACCATCCCGAACCCCGACTACCTTACTTGGAAGCGCAGGGACAAGTTTGTCCTTGTGTGGATCCGGACCACCATATCATCCAACCTCCTTGGCTATGTCACCCGAGCCACCACTGCTCGTGAGGCATGGCTCACGCTAGAGCACATGTTTCAAGCCCAATCCCGGGCTCGGTCTATGCACCTCAAGTCTCAACTGCACACTCTTCCCAAAGGAAATCTCTCCATCATCGAGTACTTTGAGAAGAAGCGAGACATCGCCGATGCTCTTGCGGATTGCCTCCAGCCGGTCTCCGAGGATGACTTCATCGCCTCCATTCTCCACGGCTTGGATCCGTCTTACGGCCCCTTCTGCGCTGCCATCAATGTCCGTCTTGATACTCTATCCTCCGACAACCTCCTTGGGTTCTTACTTCGTGAGGAAGAACGGCTGCAAGAAGTTGGCCGCTTCCTCCAATCTCATCAGTCAGCGGCCAACTATGGCCAGTCCCGTCCTCGACGTCCTGATCGACCATCGCCCCGCACCAACCAGTCTCCTTCACGGCAGCGAGGCGCCCCCCCCCTGAGCGCTCATCCTCTCGCTCGACTGGCGGTCACTCGACCGGCAGCGAGGATCCCGCTGCTCGCTCTCGCAACCGGCCGCAGTGTCAACTGTGTGACCGCACCGGGCACCTTGCTAAGGACTGCTTCAGCCGCCTGAATCTTCAAGCCATTCCGTCCCGTCACCCGCCTGAGCGCCTCAGCCAGCAGCAGTCCGGCGCCCCATCTGCTTATGCCGCGTCTACTTCTTCGCTTCATGATCCAGCTTGGTACTTTGACACGGGTGCTACTGACCATGTCACCGGTGACTTCAACAAGGTCTCCATCAATTCTGACTACAATGGTGGTGATCAACTGGCTTTAGGTAATGGTTCTACCCTACCTATCTCCCACATTGGCAACACCTCCTTTTCTACACCCTCTCGTCCTATTTCCCTATCACATGTCCTTATTGTGCCTTCGATGCATAAAAACCTTGTTAGCATCTCCAAACTAACCCGTGATAATAATGTTTTCCTTGAATTTCATCCTACTTTTTGCCTGATTAAGGACATGCAGGGGCGACCTCTTCTCAAAGGCCTGGTCAGTGAGGGCCTATACAAATTGCCTCCGTCACCTTCTGTGGTCTCCAAGCAAGTTCTGGTGGGTGAGCGCACAACTCCGGCACACTGGCACAATCGTTTCGGTCATCCGAGTCCTGCTATTTTACAGTATTTGCTGCGTTAGTTTCAATTACCTGTTGCGTCAAATAAGGCCATTGGCCCTTGGCAGTCCTGTTCTTTAGGGAAAAGTAAGCGTCTTCCTATTGTGTCAACTCATGTTCCAAAATCAACTCCTTTTGAATTGGTTTATTCAGATGTTTGGGGTCCTGCACCCACATTGTCATTAAATGGTTGTCGTTACTTTGTGTTATTTGTCGATGATTGCACTCGCTTTACCTGGATATATTTCTTGACCCACAAATCTCAGGTCTTGGACTATTTCCGTCTCTTTCAAACAATGATCAAAACACAATTCAATGCCACCATAAAAGAGTTACAAACTGATTGTGGGGGGGGGGTGAATTTCGGTCTCTCACTTCTATGCTCCAGCAACAAGGTATTGCCCATTGTATCTCCTGCCCACACACCCCATCCCAGAATGGGATGGTTGAATGGCGCAACCGTACAATCCAAGAAAAAGGCCTTACCTTGCTTGCTCAATCTCGCCTCCCACCCCAGTTTTGGGAGCATGCGTTTCACACTGCCATCTATCTCCACAATCGAACACCCACCCAGGTCTTACAGCTTGACTCACCCTATCTCCGCCTTTACAAGCGTCTACCTGATTACAAGTCACTTCGGTCCTTTGGTTGCCTCTGTTTTCCATACTTGGAACCCTACCGGTCCAACAAATTGGAATTCAAGACCTTGCCGTGTGTCTTCCTCGGCTACAGCTCCTCTCATCGGGGCTACCTCTGCTTCCACGCAGTCACAAACCGCACTTATGTCAGTCATCATGTCATCTTCCATGAGTCCGAGTTCCCGTCCATCCACTCATCCTCCTCCTCTTCTCCCTCAGTGTCCGATCCGTCTGTCCCTCCGCCTGTGTCAGTGTCGCCAGATCTCTTGGGTGCGGCGTTAGCCATTCCCCAGGTGCCGCCAGCTCGCTCCACACCCGCCTTGATTGCTACGGAATCTGCCCCACTGACCAGTCCCAGCGAGAGTGCAACGCCGTCCTCTTCTCCTACCCCGACCTCACCCTCTTCATCTCCTCATCCTACCCCGCCGCCCTCCCCCGACGCTGACTCCCCTGGCCATCCCCTCCCGCCACCAGCCTCCTTACCCCACCTCCGTCCCGCTGACCAGAGCACTCATCCCATGAGAACTCGTGCTCAATCTGGAAAACTCAAACCCAAAGCTCTCACATCCTCTCGCCACCCTCTACCACCCGACCCCCACCCTGATCTTGAACCCAAAAAATTTCGCCAAGCCGCCCCTCATCACCAGTGGGTCACCGCCATGGAAGCCGAATTCGATGCTCTTTGTCGCACAGGTACGTGGTCTTTAGTGCCCCGCCCTCATCGGGCCAACATAGTTGGGTGCAAATGGGTCTATAAGATCAAACGGAAAGCGGATGGTTCCATTGACAGGTACAAGGCTTGTTTAGTTGCTAAGGGCTATCATCAAGAGGGAGGTGTTGATTACTTCGTCACATTTAGTCCCGTCATTCGTCCCACTACCATTCGCCTTGTTCTCACCATCGCTCTGTCTCGCCAGTGGCCGATTCGCCAACTCAATGTCAACAATGCATTTCTGAATGGGGACCTAGCGGAACAGGTTTACATGGAACAGCCTCAGGGTTTTGTGGATCCAACTCGTCCGTCTCATGTCTGCCTCCTACGGAAAGCTCTGTACGGTCTGAAACAGGCTCCGCGGGCTTGGTTCAGTAAGCTTAAGGCTTTTCTCCTTGCCTCTGGCTTTCGGGGTTGCCAATCTGATTGCTCGCTCTTTGTCCACTCCAGCTCCGCTTGCACTATTTATGTCCTTGTCTATGTGGACGATCTGATTGTGACAGGAAGCTCACTATCTCATATTGACCGCTTTATTGCACAACTCAACCGTACGTTCTCTTTGAAGAATCTGGGAGACCTCCATTACTTTCTCGGCATTCAGGTCACACGCACGCCCGCTGGTCTTCACATGTGTCAACAGGGCTACATTCGGGATCTCTTGACTCGGTCTAAAATGGCCGATGCAAAGGCCATCTCCACCCCTGCCGAGCCACATTCCCGTTTGACTTTGTCTGGTGACTCGATGCAGGATCCATCTTTGTATAGGAGCATCGTCGGTGCCCTTCAGTACGTCACTATTACTCGGCCTGAGATCTCATACGCGGTGAATCGCGTCTGTCAGTATATGCATCGTCCAACTGATGAGCACTGGTCTGCCGTCAAGCGCATTCTTCACTACCTGAAAAGAACTATCTCACACCAATTCACTCTACGACCCACCTCGGAGTTTGCATTGACTGCGTTCTCAGACGCAGGGTGGGCCTCTGATGTCGACGATTGTCGTTCCCAGTTTGGCTATGCCATCTACTTCGGCTCATCGCTCGTCAGCTGGACGTCACGTAAGCAGCGTGTTGTGGCGCGATCAAGCACAGAGGTCGAGTACCGGGCTGTCGCAGCGGCTGTTGCGGAATTCAGCTGGATCCAGCTCTTGCTTCTCGATCTGCGGCAATCTCTGGTTCGTCCACCTTCGTTGTTGTGTGACAGCCTGAGTGCGACGTTCATGACTCGTAACCCTGTCCTTAACAGCCGTTCCAAGCACATTCATATTGACTTTCACTTCGTTCGCGAGAAGGTTGATGCTCGTGAGCTCTTTGTTCGTCATATTAGTACACATGATCAGATTGCGGATATCTTCACCAAAGCCCTTGGCTCACGTCGGTTTGATCTACTCCGCTCCAAGCTCCACGTCGGTCCTCCGCCTTGAGCTTGCCGGGGGGTATTAGAGATAGGATATACTCTTGTTTATACTATCCTTGTTTATTACTCCCTCCTATCACAAATGTAAGACATTTTACTTAAGTGCACGTAGTTTAATGATCTAAAAACTATATAAAATATTAATTTTTTTAATTAATTTTTTTACAATATAAAACTTATTATTAATAAATATTATATTGTAAAAAAGTTTAATTAAAAAAATTAATATTTTATATAGTTTTTAACTCCTTAAATTACGTGCACAAAACTAAAAAATCTAACATTTATAGTCGGAGGGAGTATGATTTGTAAAGATTTGATTCTATCTCTTTGTAACCGTAACTGTCTATATAATATCATATCCTCTGGATGATTGAATCATCTGAGCTTCCACAATCTTTTAAACTCGCTCGCCCGAATTCTTTCCTAATAAAAAAAAATAAATGAATGAATTTATAAATTCCCCGTGAAACATGTGTGAACGGAACCTCGGACTTATGAAGGCGTGGGCCTGTCTGTGGCACAGTCTTCCTCAATAAGCGCCGATCCATTGCTTTCATGAATACGGCCTAATTTTGTTCACCAAAGAAAAAATGTACGGCCTAATTTTGGTACTTGGCTTATTGTATGGTTGAATTGATTTTAGGCACATCAATTCGGTTGAATTGTTAACTAAAAATGTATACCACACTTAAGTATGGATGAATTTGAAAGATGTCTAAACATCTCACATAAAAGATCTCTGAAAAATATTTAGGGTGTCCAATCGTCAATGGAAAAGTAAATAGCGGAACGTTTGAGGAAATTATTTATAAGTCAAAAGAACAATTGAGTAAATAGCGAGTAAATATATTATCACAACAAAGTGGTGCAGTTCTAATTGAAACAAATCTCGCCGCCAAACAACTCTACACAATGCGATACACAAAGAACTTGATCAGATTAACTAGACTTTTTTCATAAAACAAAGATCTTCAACACTGCCCTCTGATAAGATGGGATAAAATTCGTAGGCCAAAAGCGAATGAGGGACTAAGAATTTAGGAAAACAAGAGATATAAACTAAGTGCTTCAAATGAATCTTTTGTGGAAGATTTTAGCAGAACCAGATAATGTTTGGGTCAATCTAATACATTATAAATGTCTAAAAAACTCTCACATCCTAAATTACAAAAGAAAGGGTGGTGCATCATAGCAATGGTCAAAATTGTCCCCCTTTATTGGAAAATTCAAAGCTGGTTTAATATGGTTAAGAACAATACCTTTTAGTAGCAGAGAATACTGCCCTACAATTACAGAAACTGAGAGAACAATAAGTGAATATATTATAGGGGAAATGGTGGGTGGAAAAGCAAAGTAAGCTACAAAGTATAGTAAAAGACATCATGGACATTCCATTACCAAAAAACCAATTTGATGATATATTGTACACTAATGGCTGGACAGAGAAGGGTACGTGGTTCGCAACGGCAAATGTCTACAACCTTATCACGTCTCACAACATAATGAAAAATGATGAGAACTAATGGATTTGGAAAGTTAATATCATCCCTAAGGTTAAAAACTTTCTTTGGAATCCGAGTCAACAAAGACTCCCAACAACAACCCGATTCACCCAAAAAGGGGTATTAGTCCCATCGAATTGTATTATATGTAACCATGCAACTGAGGATGATACACACCTCTTCATAGAGTGCCAATACAATAGCATCCAACCATCATTGACAATGGATATCCGCCAAACCACTGACAACCTGATTAGAAGATCAAGAGAAAGTAAGCCTATCTTAGCGCTACTAAGCCACAAATTATCGAAAATGGAAAAGGAAAAATTAGCTTTCACCTGGTGGACAACATGGTATGTCAGAAACCCAATTGTATTTCGGCATGAATCACCACCATCACAAGAAGCCATGAAACAAACAGCTAGTATGCACATGGAAAACTAGCTGCAAACCGCCACTTATGAACAAAATATCAATGCATATCGAAATTACGTCAAAGCAACTAATCAGAGTACTAAGAAAAATCTTCAACGAAAAACAATCATATGGAAAAAACCTCCACTAGGGAAGTTCAAACTCAACTTTGATGGATCAACTCTTGGGAATAACAACTCGATTAGTTTTATTATACGAGGTTGGTAGGGCCAACCCATTTATATTGGCTATGACAAGATAGGTAACCAGATTCCCCTAAAGGTATAAGTCATTGATCTAAGAAAATGCTTTATCCAATCATTGCAACTGGGTATAAATAAATTAAAGATCGAAGAAGATTCCTTAGCAATCATAAATCACCTCAAAACACAAACCAAATGCTCTTCGAAAATTAAAATGATTACACTGGGCATTAAAACCCTTCTGTCGAGAGTGAGAGAAGTGTCATTCTCTTACCAACCGTGTGATAGCAACAGAGTGTTTGATAAAGTTGTACAGCTTTGCCGCTTTGCTAAGAGTCTCGAAATCTATAACGACATAAGTATTTAGGATCTAGGATGCTCTCAGATATATGTCTTTCACCCGAACTCTTACCAAATAAAAAAAAATCGGTTGATTTTTTTTTTTGTTGGGTAAATCTGTTGAATTGTGGTTTACAGGAAAGGTACGTCGATTCCGTAATAGACGTGGTGAGTTGGTAAGATTTAATGTTCCTTTAATTGATGTAACAAATTCTCCGCTCCATACTACCGCCCCTCTTTATTTCACAAATATAGTTTAACCTAAAATTATTGGAAAAAAATAAAGTAATACGATAAACTAATAAACAATGATTTTGATACAATCAATAAATTTTAGGGCGGCATGTTAATTGTTAAAAGGGAGTGATTTATACACCCAAATTTTTACTATCTACACCATACATCTCATTTTTTTTTTTTTTAAAATAGACTCTGCCCCACTTGAGTAACAGACTTGTGACTCAAGAGGCGCAGGGTATTTTATATATAAAGTACCCTGCGCCTCTTGAGTCACGCGTGTGTGACTCAAAAGGGGCAGGGTGTGGTGTATATAGTAAATTTTTTGGGTGTAAATATTATCACCCTTGTTAAATAGAGCTATAATAGTTACAAAGATCGTTATTAGAATTTGCATGCTAAGTTTAGCTTATGTTAATTGTTAAATAGACTCCACCTTAATTGTAAGATCTTGAGAGCTAAACTATAGTCTTTGAGAAAGGTTGATGAAAGACAAAACATAACTAGACCTGGGCAAACGCGGGTGGGCCCGCTCGGCCCGTCCCGCCTGCCCGCATTAGCGTGAGGGCTTGGACATGGGGAAAAGCCCATGCGGGCTGCCAAGCCCGACCCGCGCCCGCAACGGGTGCGGGATTGGACATATCAATCAACCCGTTACGGGCCTAGCGGCCCGTAACGGGTACCTGCCTTTTTTTATTAAAATTAATATATATATATATGTATATATATAATAAATAATATTAATTATTCATTTAAAAAAAACAGTAACTATATATAATATTAAAGTATATATATAATGTTAAAAACAGTAACTATATACTCCATGTTAAAAACAACAGTAGCTATAGAATGTTAAAAAAACAGTAATTATATATAATGTTAAAAAAAATAGTAACTATAAATAATGTTAATTATTCATTTTCATATATATATATATATATATATATATATATATATATTAAAATTGATTACAATAGGTTTAGTGTAGTTTTAATAAGAAAAATTGATTAGGTTTGCGGGTACCCGCGGGCTACCCGCACCCGCATTCACGGACGGACTTGGACACGACTTCCAACCCGTTAAGCGGGCTTAGTCCGGCCCGCGCCCGCAACAACGGGACAAAATCTCGAGTAAAGCCCGGCCCGCGCCCGCGTTTGCCCGGGTCTAAACATGACCCTAGTTTCAAGGTCTTGACAGTAAGGGCAAATTGGACGAATTGGATACGTCGAATATTTTATATATTTATTTGTTAAAGATTTTTATGTGCATATTTTATAAAACAAATATTTGAAAAGGTTGCTGAGATTTTCTATGCAGATTATAGAAGATTTGATGGCTGGAAAATCTTCTATAAAAGGCTGAATTTTTTAATTCAAATTGAAGATATGGTGAAGATTATGCGCAATCAAAAGATCTCATTTTGTGGGATTATTTCCTGATTTTCATGGCTGTAAATCAAGCAAGAATAAAGGGATTCAATCGTTCAAAAACATCAGCCCCTGCAGCCTATAAAAGAGACGGTGCAAGCGGAGAAGAAGTACACTACTCGAGCATTCAATCTACAAGCAAAGTGTTCTCCATTGCATTCGATCATCCATTGATTCTCTCTTTCTCCATTGATGATCTTGCTTTATCTTTTGAGAGTTTGAGAGTTTCTAGAGGTTCATTGGACAAGTCTAAAGTGTTATACTAAGAGTATACATCTACTCAAACGTATTCACTATGCTATTATTTCACGAGTGTTTTGGGTTGACTAGATAGTAGCGGGTGAGGCTACGAGTTGAGAGAAGGGTTGTTCTTCTAAGTTGTATCTAGGGCTCTAAGGGATCTGAGTTGACTAGATAGAAGCGGGTGAGGCTTCGAGTGTTTAGAAGAAGGAAAGATCTTCTCGGTTGTATCTAGGATCCATAAGAAGTGAAATAATAGTGCTTTTGAATCCTACGGGTTGGAGAATCCTAGGCGGGGACGTAGGCCAAGTTTGTGTTGAACCTCGTTAACAATTCGTGTGTTATTTGTGATTTTATTTCTGCACTTTACATTTAACAAATTTGCTTTCGTACAGCTGAATAGGTTTCTGGAGTCGTTTCAATGCCTTGAAATCGACTCTGTAAAAAGTTTTCCGAAATTGTCTATAAGTTTTTCTATTATATTTACATCACCGATTACGACTCTTCATCTAACAAATTTCAAAATACTTGCATCGAAATAGGCTGGATACCTGGACGTACGAATGTACGATTGTTATTGGGGAAAATGTGTTTTTTTTTATTAGAGGGAAAATTTGGTTAAATTACGATGCTGATTATACAACACACATACGGTCCAACCTACATATAAATATGTAGGTTAAAATCTTTAAGTTCACTTTTTAATAAGTTAAAAACTTTATAAATTTTTTTTTATTTAAAATAAAAAAAAATTTATAAAGTTTTTAACTTTAAAAAAATATGTAAAAATAATATAATCTTAAATTTTGAGACGAATGGAGTAATATACCAAACAAAATACTTTGATCTAACATTTTCTTTTCCAAAAGGAAAACTGTAACGGCCCGGATATAAATATCCGGGATACGTTTCGAAGGTCGGATACCTTCGTTCGGATGTTGCAATTCAGGTACGGTTCGAGGTTTCAAACCTCTAATCAGTTGAAGTTTTCATAAATTCAGTTTAGACGAAAGTAAAGCGAAATTACGATTTAGATAAAAAAGCCACGGCAAGGCCGGGTCAAAACCAAAACATAATTCTAAAGTTGTATGGCCAGATTAACGGGGTTAGACAGATTTCTTTGCAGTCGCCGGGGGACTTTCCCACGCCATATAAACAGGGAGCAATCATACCTAAAAACCTTTGGTGCAAGTGGGGTCAGACCGAGGCCCTAACACGCTCTGTCCAGCAAGCGAACATACACATACGCTAATAATAAAGATGATGCAGATGCGGAATTTAAATCACACTAGCATGATCCTAATTTACAATATGCGAGAAATAACTGTAAAGGCGCCCAAAGAATGCCAAGTGGCATGTCCCTCTCCTACCTCTGCACCCCTTTCCGTTAGTGCAGAGACCGGCCGGTTCGATGCTATAGCATATCATATCTCATCATCATATCTCATCATCATAACATAAATTAAAATAAATAAATCATGCCCGATGGTGCTGGGCTATCATCATGCTCATATCGACTCGATAGACTCAGGGCACCCGATGGGGCTGGGCTACCCTATGACCCTAGCAAAGACTCTAGGACTATCACAGATAACGGCCGTTCTGTTTCATACGCGTAAAGAAATAGAATGCTCAATCACAAGTGCAACCTAGCATGATACTACATGGCATGCTTTAATGCTTATGCAACACCTAGTATGTCATACATTCACAAGTCGGTAATCTCTTTCGAATCTGAGTAAGCCCATAAAGGAACTTACCTGAATAAGCCGAACAGCAGAGAACAAAGCAGAAGCAGAATCCAAGTAAGAGTCACCAATAGCAAGCAATGTCCAACATCCACAAACACCTAATAACATATAAATGCATAAGTCTACCTATTTCACACAAGGCGCCCCTAACTATCATTCATATCTCGTCTCATATCTCGTTTTCAGATCATTCCATCTTATTTTATCATTTCAGGTTCACCTCATCTCATCATCTCATTTCCAAAATAATATCTCAAAGAACTCAACTTAGAAAATCAAACAACTCTTTTAAAATCGCTTATATAAATCCCGACATTAAACATTTAAACCTTAAGGCCCATTTTCCCAAAATCATGTTATAAAATAATTCCGGAATGTTTCTTATCTCAAAAACCATATATAAATAAATTCCAATATTAAATTATTAAAATAACTCTAAGCTCACAAATCATATTCATAAATCAAAACCAACAATTCCCTTTAAAATTCCTAACTCACATGTTTAAATCCTCTTAAAAGGCATCAATTAAATAATCCAATCAACATTATTTTAAACAATAAATAATATATAACGATAAATTTTCCAGAATATTATAAAAAATCCCAAAATATTAATATTCAAATAATTCAACACTTGTTATTATCAAATCTCAAAGTAATAACCATATATATATATATATATAACTCCCTAACAATAAATATCACTTTTAACATAACTTAAAATATATAATGAAATCTCATAATATATAATTATATATTGCCATTTCCTAAAATCAGAAATATTAAATGAAATAGCATAAAAACATATATACTAACATAACATATAATATAACATATATACATATAACACATAGCTTAAAAAAAATAAAGCCCCAACAGCCCACGAAGAAAGCCCTGCCCAGGCCCTACCCGAAACCCATCAGTCCATCCAACAGAAAGAAAAGAAGAGGCCGGCCCAACCAGGAAAGGAAGATGAGACCCGACCCGGAAAGAAAGGAAAGGGGGGATCCGACCCAACCCAGAAACAGCAAATGGAAGGGGGAATGGAGGATCCGAGTCAGACATTATAACCCGTTCCCAAGTTCGGGTCAGGCCCAAAAGTTAGGCCCAAAGAAGGAATGAACAGAGTCATCCCCTTCCTTTGAACGGGCAGAGCTCTGTTTTGGGCGACGGAGACGAAAGAGGAAGGAGAAGAAAAGGGGCTCGCCGGAGCTCCGTTCGGCTCGATCCTTTACCCCGGTGATCGGAATAAAATTCCGACTAGACCCGACCCACAAGAACTGAAACGAGGATGAAGGTGAGGGAGAATAAACAGATTACCGAGAGAGTTGTTTTCGCCGGAATGGTGCTCGGTGGCGCATTCGGCTCGACGACGGTGGCTTCTCACCGGAATCCACCTATGAGGGCGGAGGGGGTGTCAAGGGAGGAACTTTCCTTGATTTAAAGGTGAAAGGAGAGGAAAGGAGGGGAGCCGAGGTGCCTTACCATTGGAACCCGAGACAGGGGAGGAAGGAGGTTGGCTCGGCGGGGGTGCTCCGGGGGTGGCCTCCGACTGTTTCTGGGCTTCTGTTGGATCCGAGGCGGCGTCGAGGTAGCCCTTGCAGCCACCTTGGAGGAAGGAAGAGAGAAGGGTGGAGGAGAAATGGTGCCCTGCCGTCTCCCAAAGAGAAACAGGGGAGGCTCGGCTCCTCGATGATCGTCGGCGGCAGCCTGGTGGTGAACCGTGGTGATGGCTGGATGAATGAGAGGAGAAAGGAGGGTCAGGAGGTGAATAGAAGAGGGGATGGTGGTGGTCTGTTGAGGAAAGGGAGGAGGAGATAAGGAGAGGGTGAGGTTGGTGTGTGCAGGGGGTGAAAAAGACAAAATAGGAGGGACCATTTGCAAATTGGGGGAATTGCAGTTTGGGGAGGCAGGCTGCAGAGAGAGAGAGAGAGAAAGAGAGAGAAAAGAAAAGAAATTAAAATATATGTGGTCCCAACAATACCCGAAAAAAATATCCCGAAACCCGCTCGCCCGAACGAATCCCGAATAAATCGAATTTAATTAAAATTTTAATTCAAGATAATCGAAAATTAAATAAATTTCAATTAATACTCGTAGCTCAAATTAATTTTTTTATTAATACTCGGACTCGAAGTCGAAAATCAAATCCCGTCAAAAATCCTAATTTAAATTGATGCCGGAATGATTTTAAATCGAAACTTGATGCTCGAGGACGGGTTTTTTATTCCACTTTTACAAATTGAATAAAATAATAGTATATTTAATTAAAATAATATTGAAATAATATAAAAATATATTCGACCTTTACAAAAACCACATATACCAATTACCAAACAAGCCATTAGATTTTAGTTCTATGTGTATATATAAAGTAAAAACTTAAATAAACTCCTCCCCAAATAATTTTTAAATTTTAATTTATTTTTTAATAAAGAAATTATTCAAAATACCAAACAAATCTAATATTTTGAGAGGCAAAAAATTCAACTGATAGCTAGATAAATTGCCATCAAACAAGAGAAACACAAACTAACCAACGAACAAAAAAAAGAGAAAGATCAACAACAGACAACAGGACTCGATGATAACAAGTTGGGTGACAAAGGACACTTGAGAAATGCTCTAAAAAAACCCTCTCAAAACACCCTAGCCGCAACCCAAACACTACCTCCTACTCTTGCTCCGGCGCCGCCACCCTCTTGTGGGATCTTTCGACTGCCATCTCTGGCGGGCTCCCTGGCGGATGCGACCCACTCCCCCAACGGTGGTTCCTGGAAAGACCAACTCTCTCGGGCCCTTGCTTGGGTTCTGGCGGTGTCGGAGTGGTGTCCTCCATCGATCTCCATGGTGGTCGGTACCTCCTTTTCCTCTGTCGATCTCCATGACCTCAAATCCCCAACAATACCCATTTGGGAAGCCCTCGGCGCCGCCCTGACTTCTTCTAATGGGAAAGCCCCTGACGTCGCTCCTCCTCCTCCTCCTCCTTCTCACCCCCATCTCCATCTCATCCGCAACCCTTGTCAAGTCCGACTTGGTTGTCTACCCCACCGACTCGCCATATGGATGGCTTCCAACCTCGCCTCCCTTTGTGGCGTCAGCGCCTCCTTCTCTGAATCTCTGACCAGCACCTCCTCGGCTCCACCTACTACAATGGGAGATGCTTTATGTTTCTCCATACTGAACCTTCCACACATCCGCTATCTCTCCCTCTCCTCTCCACCTGCTCAAATTCCTTTCCTTTGTTGTGATTGTTTGGGGCTTTTGCTACTAGGTCTAATTCAAACAAACCCTTCTCTAATCCTTAACCACGTCTTTCCATAGAAAATCTCCCCAAAATTCCATAATCTCCCAAATCAATTTTCATATCCATTACGGTCCACGGAGAGCACTCCCAAAATTCCAGCCTCAATAACTTAATGCATGTTGTTTTTAATCACAATGTATTTTTTGAACCATTTGACAAAACATTACCCTATAACCAAAATTTCTCTCACAAAATTCTGCTCTATACCGTTGGCTAATGGGTGTAATATTTGGATTTACACCTCTAACCCGCAAGAACATGTAGGTGCTAGCCTATCACCGCATCTGGAGCCAGAACTGCAGCCATCTAAGCCATTTAGGCTAAATCCAACAACTGCATCATCTTGCATGCAAGCGTCTAAGCCATCAGACCCTATTTCAATAAGGGTTCTAATTTTTTTTAGATGTTTTATTTATAAATTAATGTAATTGTAATCTAAATTATTTTTTTGATTGACAACCCTCTGCATAGGGTCTTTCAAACCATCTTTTGATGACTTCAAAATCGTTTCGTCAATTTACATCAAAAAAAAATTTTTGAGCACCGAATAAAGTAAGCGAAACCAAATACCCAAAATTATAAAGCTTGAACTACTTGTCGTATAGATTTTATCGATCAGGAGGTTTCAGTTTCTTCTAATGAGATAAAATTGTACTTATTGTTAGCAATAAGTTATAGTATAATTATATCGATAAGATATTGATAAAGAATTTATAATGTAAAAGTTGGACGCCACTTGATATCACACTACAAATGAAATATCAAATATCTTTGAATATTGAAGTTTCAATTTTATAAAGATTGTAAATTGATTAAGACTAAACTGGATCGTTTTGACTTTGAAGTTTTTTTATTAGGGGTTGTTATTGGCACGACAATTATACAATAAACGAAAATATAATTTAAATTCCAAATATAATTAAGAACGTAGTTTGAGAAAGTTTTGTAAAATTGAGGAAAATTAGTCACTTTTCATCGTCTTCCTCTAGCCCCTCCAAGAGAAATGCGGCGCTCGCGACCTGTGTAGCTTACTGTGAACTCCGACCTCAACTCTGCTCGAAAATTGTAAATTGACGGGAAGGGAGGACATATAAGGATAGAGTAATCGAGATCGTTGCGTCCGAAACTACCAACGAGTTTGACCTCCCATATACCAGTTCGATCGATCTTGCCATAAGTGACCCAAGCAAGTCATTGTGTTGCTTGTAAATGCTCCGACATAGGGGAATGTATAAATCCGACTCACTCTATTATGGGTCTTAAATTTACATTGATGATGAACACAAAAATTTCTAAATCGCAAACCCTTTGATTGAAGTCAAGAACAATCATATATCGAATTAAGCAAAGGCTTTTTACAGATTCTAGTTTTTCCCTTATTATATATATATATATATATGGATTGACTCTGCTGAAAACCTCAAATTGTGGTAAAAACCATGAGAACTACTTTATAGCTTGATTTATTTGAAACTCATGCTACAAACCTCAATTACACAGTGACTTTACAACTCAGTTCAACCTAAAAACGTGCTAAAAACTCCAGTTTTAAAATAACACATGACTTTATATCTCGGTTAAACCTAAAAACCGTGTTGAAAACTAATGTTTTAAAATTACATTAGTGACTTTATAGCTCGGTTTTATTTAGAAACAGGTTAAAATATGTGACTTTATAGATCGATTCTATTCAAAACCGGGCTATAAAGCTAGTGAACCGGGCTAAAAAGTCTGTCCTCACAGGTTTTTACCATAATTTTGGTTTTCACCGGAGCGCACCCCTATATATATACTAGTCTTATTACCCGCGTTTTCGCGGTTTTTTAAATAAATCATATTTCATCATAAAACATTGAATTATATGGGGGGATTTAAATGAAGAAATTAATTTCTTTTAATTTTGTTAAATGCTTACAAAAGTTTATAAAAAGTCCATAAACTTTACAAAAAATACACATTATATATTAAACATACATTTTGCATTAAAATATTAAGGTGCACAAGATTATTAGAATTTTGATTCTCTTCTCTAAAATCCTATTACTCTCTCTGATCACGAATGTAAGATATTTGATTTTGTTACACGTATTTTAAGGGGCTAAACATTATATAAAATATAAATATTTTAATTAATATTAATAAATTTTAATTTTAACTTTAAAAAAATAAAAAGGTAAATATTTATATAATATTTTAACTCTTTAAAGTACATGTTGAATAGTAAAATATTTTATATTTTAGATCGAAGGGAGTACTATATATCATAAATAAAACAAATAATATTTTCTTGAGTTCTGTGTTAGTGGTTACATTATTATCTCAATTTTTCATAATAAATCTAATTAAATATCTTTAAAAGTATTAAATAAAAAAATATTATCTCAATTTTGATTTTTTTCTCCGATGGCTTTTTTGGGTTGGTACTAATAGGACTTCACGTTTCTGTTTAAGGTCCGACACATAGGATTTTATATCTATATTTTAATGTTATACACGTCTATGTTTTATTGTGTATGTATATATATAATATTTAATAGATATATATAGAAGATTTGAGTCAAAATATATTGAAAGTGTAATACGATCAATCAGATTGCCTAAGGTTTGCGTTAATTATAACTTGATTAGAAAATTTGATTATGTATGATGAAATGTTTCTTAAAAATACCGTTCAATTAATGTTGGGTTTCCTAATGTGTCATAATACCGTTCAATTTGGTTATATATATAATGGATTTAAAATTTTATAGGTTTTTATGGTATATTTATAAGATTTTTTAGTTTATCAAAATTTATTAGATTTATTTAATAAAATAAAAAATATATAAAAATGTAACTGGGATATGATAAAAATTTTATTATTTAAATTAATTGTGATTGTTAATATTAATAAGTACGTATGATACTATGGAGTTCAAAAAAAAAAGAACGTACTACGTACTATACATATTCCATTTGCGCTAAAAAAGATATAAAAGTTTTTTAGGCTATAAATCCTATCATTGTTTTTACTTTAATATATACTCCCTCCGATCCGTTCGAAAATAAATGATGTTTGACTATTTTGCACGTAGTTTTAAGAGCTAAAAACTATATAAAATCTTATTTATTTTAATTAATTTTTTCATAGTTTAATAGTTAGTACTAATAACTATTAAACTATGAAAAAAATTCATTAAAATAAATAAGATTTTATATAGTTTTTAGCTCCTAAAACTACGTGCAAAATAGTCAAACATCATTTATTTCCGAACGGAGGGAGTATCTTACTTTAACTAATTAGATTGTGATTATGATTTTAATCTTGTTGGGTTGTAACTAATCGAGAGTATTATATTGTGAAATAATTTTTTAGGCTATAAATCATATCTTGCCGTGAGTGGTCAAAATTCATTAGATTTTATTCAAAAAATTTATCAAAATATAACTAATCGACATATGATAAAATTTTATTATTTAAATTAATTATTATTGTTACTAACAATAAGTTAAATGATGTGGCTTAAATATATTGGATCATCATTAATTGACGTGTCAAAAAACCCGGGCCAGATTGCACCAGAGAACGACACGTAAGCGAATCGCACCAGAGCCCGCCACATAGGATTTTAACGTCTCTGTTTTAGTATTATACTAGTATTCGTTACCCGCGCGGTTGCGCGTTTTGTTGATAAATTATATTTTATTATATTAAAATATTATATTAGATAATTAATTGACGTGGATTAAAAAAAATAAAATCAAATTGACGTGGCTCACAAAAATAAAACCATATATAAATATATTATATTCAATTTGATCTAAAAGGTAGAATAAAGCACCAAATATTCCTTCTTCATCTTTTAAAATAATCTATGTATATATAAAATACTAAAGCAGAGGCTGAAACGGGCTCTGGTGCGATCTCACGTCCACGGAATTTTCTGGATTAAAGCGGGATTATTTTTGCTTACGTGACATTTTCTGGATTAAATTTGTATTATATTTCTGGCCCACATCAATTAATAAACGAATATATTTAGCTAAAAACTTATCTTTTTTTATCAGTGTCATATTTTGGATTAAAATTGTATTATCTTTTTTAGCCACATCAATTAATAAGTCAATATAGTTATTAGTTAGGTAAAAAAACTTATCTTTTTAGATCAAATAATCTATCGAATATAAACTTCTATCTTAATTAGAATTTTTATAAATATTCAACCTTATATATTAATTAGGTAGAAAACTCATTGTTTTAGATAAATATATCTACTATTATTCATGCCGGCAAAATTTATTAATTGTATAAATTAATCGTTTTAGAAACTAAAGGCTACAATCGCTTTTCATTTTATCGCAGGATTAATAAGGAACATGTTTAAATATAGTTTATTAAATTAATAAGCCATATTCAATTAATATGGATTAATATGGTATTATCTTTTTTTTTTATCTATATCAATTAATAAGCCCATATAATTTTGTCATCTCAATCAATCACTTATCTTTATAAATATTCAACCTTATATTTTAATTAGTTAGAAAACTTATTTTTTTAGATCAAATAATCTATCCAATATTTAGTCAATTATTCTATGTTTTAGATCAAATTGAATATAATATCAATTTGCGCTTTAAATTCCAACAACCGTTTATAAATCTAGATTCAAACATGTTTATATTCTCAAAAACATAACACAATTGAAAACTATATACTCCATCCGTCCGGAAATAAATAATGTTTGACATTTTTGCACGTAGTTTTAGGAGCTAAAAATTATATAAAATCTTATTTATTTACTTTATATAGAGTAGTCATTTATATTAATTCAAAGATGTTTTATATAATAAAATTTATTAAAAAATCGCACAACGGGCGAGTAATAAAACTAGTAAATAATATACTCCCTCTGTTAATTAAAACTTGTCGTTTACTATTCATGCACGCTTTTTTATAATGATGAAAACTATATAAAATATTAACTTTTTTTAAAATTTGTTTTTATAAATGGATACTTAATAGTAAGAAGTATGAAATTATTTTAAAAAATTATTGTTTTATATAGTTTTTAACACCTAAAAAAGCGTGCGTGAATAGTAAAATGTCAAGTTTTAATTAACGGAGGGAGTAGTTTATTAACAATTTGATCTAAAAGGTAGAATAAAGCACCAAATATTCCTTCTTCATCTTTTAAAATAATAAATAATATAGTTTATTAACAATTTGATCTAAAATGTAGAATAAAACACCAAATATTCCTTCTTCATCTTTTAAAATAATAAATAATATAGTTTATTAACAAAAGTATGAAAATAATAAATATGTATAACAACTAATTCAAGTTATATTGGATAGATTATTGATCTAAAAAAATTAGTTTTTAGCTAACTATATTCGTTTATTAATTGATGTGGGCTAGAAATATAATACCACTTTAATCCAGAAAATGCCACGTAAACAAAAATAATCCCTCTTTAATCCAGAAAATTCCGTGGATGCGAGATCGCACCATAGCCCGTTTCAGGCCTCTGTTTTAGTATTTTACTAGTTTTACTATCCGCCCGTTGTGCGGTTTTTTTATAATTATACTATGTATTTTTTATATTAAGTTTTAACTATGTCAATTACTAATTCCTATCTTTTAATTTAGTATAGGTCAAAAGTTCTCTCCCTACATTGTACTAAATAATATTAGATAAATAAATTATAACTTATCATTATTATATGTTATAAAAAGATAAATATATAAATTAATTCTCTCCCTACATTGTACTAAATAAATTTATATGAAATATATCTACATAAAGAATATTTATATAGTACACAACGTTTCAAAAAACTTTTAATTTATGTGCTGTTTTCATATTTTAGTCTATTAGATAGATTTATCTAATTAAGATATAAGGTTATATTGGATAGATTATGTATCTAAAAAGATAAGTTTTTTACCTAACTATATTCATTTATTAATTGATGTGGCTCAAAAATATAATACCACTTTAATTCAGAAAATGACACGTAAGTAAAAATAATCCCGCTTTAATCCAGAAAATTCCGTGGACGCGAGATCGCACCAGAGCCCGTTTCAGGCCTCTGTTTTAGTATTTTACTAGTTTTATTACTCGCCCGTTGTGCGATTTTTTAATAAATTTTATTATTAAAAAAATCTATGAATTAATATAAATTACTACTCCATATAAAGTAAATATATATTTTTCAATTGCGTTATATTTTTTAGAATGTAAACCTGTTTGAATCTAGATTAATCATATAATTTGATAAACGGTTGTTGGAATTTAAAGCGCAAATGATATTATACTCAATCTTTAACATAATTGGATAGATTATTTAGAAATCTTTAGCGGGTAGTCAAAAAAGCGGATAGTCAAAAGACTAAGAAACACTATTTATAAATTGTGTCCTATAAGAATGGATAAATTATTTTACCTAAAAAGATTAAACTTAGTTATTAATACTCCATATAAAATTTTGTATAATTCTATCAAGTTTTTTTTTTGCAGATTCGTACGTATAAATTCTTCCTTTCATAATTTAGCCTTTAAAAAAGATTATTATATTTTATTATATTTTTTGTTTACAACCTGAAATAAGTGGGATCATTAAATTTGGCTAAAAAAGATAAGTTTTATATTGGTTTATTAATTGACATGGCCCAAAAAAATAATACCACTTTAATCCAGAAAATGACACGTAAGAAAAAATAATCACGCTTTAATCCAGAAAATTCCGCGGACGCGAGATCGCACCAGAGCCCGTTTTAGGCCTCTGTTTTAGTATTTTATATAGATATAGATAGATATAGAAGATATAGATATTGATGATTGATGATATATATACTACGTATATAATAAAAGATAAATATAGAATATTATAAACCTAATCCATACCCAATCATCCTAGAAATTTTGACCGTGGCTAAATCAACAAGGTAAAAATTGAAAGCTTCAAACTTGAATATGGCAAGGGAAGAGAGAGCGTGGACCCAGTCGGGCCCATCTCCTCCACCATAACAATGGCCCACCACCAACTCCAATCCAAACAACCTTCCAGTTCCATTCCATTCCATTCTCCCCTTTCTGTCAATGGACACATACAATCCTCATCCAGAAACAAACCCCTTCAATTTTTACTTACCCCTGTCTTCAAACCCCCAGCAAACTTCATAAATAAAATCTTAAACTTCCATGTAGACTTTGAAAACACAAAACTTCCCAACAACAAAAGCAAGCATTAAAACTCCATTAATCCCCCTCGTCCTGCTCTTCCCATTCAGATCTGCTTTTTCCCTCCTGTTTAATTCCCCCTTCAAAATTCTATCTTTTGCCCTTCCCCCTGTTTTTCTTCATCCTCCACAAAACCTCCCACCTCAATTCACAACTGTTTCCGTTTATCTTTCAGATTTTAAGTTTTTTTTTTTTGGAGTTTTTTTAATCCACAATTCCTGTTTATTTGGGTGAAATCCGGAAAGGGGTAAAACAGGGGATTTTTATTTTTACTTTTTAATTTGAAGTCTTATATAATATAAAACGTCAATCTTTGTTCCAAGTCAACCCAAATTCCATCTCTTTATCCATTAATCCGACTAGCAGAATCGGGAATTTAGGATATACGAAGTATCTCCTATAATCTCTCCCTCTCTCTTTCATCTTTTCTTTTTCTCCCCCAATTTGCTGCATTTGCTCTGTTTTTGGGAGTTTGTTTCATTCCACAGGAGAAGAGGCAGGGGAGACAACCAGGTGCTCTCCTCCTCTCTTCCTTCTCTCTCTCTCAATCTCTCTCTCTTTGTGGGTTTCTCTGTTTCTGTTTCCTGAATTCATCAATGGCGGATAACGGATCGCCTCGCTCGAACCTCGATTGCTTCCTCCATTGCACAACGCCTGTTGTTCCTTCGAAGATCCTCCCCAAGGTCCCCCCTTTTCTCCCCTCTTTTCTCGCCCCTTTGGCTTCTGATTCTTCAATTGAATTTGAATGTTTCAAATTGATCAACTGGGTTTGTTTTTTTCTTCGCCCTCTCACATGGGTCCTGCTTACAATTCTAATTCGCCTTGATCTTTACCAGATTTCCACATTACGTACCCAATTGAAATATTTTCCCACATATTTTTTTCAATTAAATAAAAAAAAATGAAACTTTATAGCTGGCACTCCCATCATTTTGATGTTTTGTATTTTTCAGTCAGAGATGAGGAAACTGAACCGGCAATGGCACCCATGGGAGAGGGAGAAAGTGGAGTACTTCACATTGGGAGACCTATGGGAGCGCTTTGATGAATGGAGTTTCTATGGAGTTGGGGTTCCAATTTCTCTAAGGAGGAGTGGAGGTGCAGCTGAAACCCTAATGCTCTACTATGTGCCTTATCTATCTGCTCTTCAGATCTTCACCAGCACCCCCTCTCCCCTCCTTTTAAGGTAACCTTTCTTTTACCCCTTTAGATTCATGTTTTTGTGCTCTAGTTAACCCTAGTTTTACCGCGGTAAATTTCGATTAATAGCGCTCGTTTTATAGGTGGTTGTGCTTAATGGTATCGGGTTTTGACTCGGTTGTGCTTATGAACTCGTCTTTGTGAAACTCTCTATTTTTCGGATTTCCACGGATAAACTCAAATAAACCTCAATAATCTTCGAAAAGAAACTCTGCCCTAATCGCACCCTATATGTTAAAAGAACCTTTTGGTTAGCCATAAAAAAAAATGTTGATGCTGAAATTGGTATAGTCATTGTTTCTAATGTGTTGATTGAGGGTGCCTTTTTTGTTTCCTCTCTTATAGGGAAGATGCTGATTCAGGGGACGGCGAGACTAGGGACTCGTATAGCGAGTCATACAGCGATGAGAGCGACAGTGGCAAGCTGTCGTCGAGATGGGATGGGTTCTCATCCGAGGAAGGAGGATCTGAGCAAGACACCCCACTGCATCTCGATAGACGGTTGGGTTACCTTTATTGCGAGTACTTTGAGGGATCAACTCCTTATGTGAGGCCACCTCTTAAGGACAAGGTAGTTGTAGTGATCTTTATTACCATTCATTAACCTTTGTGATGCTGATGGTTGAAGGTTTAATCGTTATGTTCCTTATCGCAATCTATGATTCTAGATCAGCAGCTTAGCTCAACAATACCCTGGATTGATGTCGCTGAAAAGCGTGGATCTCTCTCCGGCTAGCTGGATGGCTGTGTCATGGTACGAACGACATTTAACATACGAAAAAAGCTTAGTTTGCGAACAAGTTTTGTTCGTAATCGTTGGTTAATGTTGTTGTTTAGGTATCCGATTTATCCGATCCCAATGGGTAGAACTATCAAGGACCTATCCACGTCTTTCCTTACCTACTACACTCTTTCATCTTCCTTTCAAGGTATGTTATGCATTCATTCAATTGCAACCTCTAAGGTTTTAGTCCCTTTCATTGTTCAATTGACATGTTTATTTGGGTTTCCGATTCATCGCTAGACATGGACGTTGAAGACGAGACAAATGGGGCCAGTGGGAGAGCCAAGAGAGAGCAAGGGGAAGGAATCCCACTCGAGCCCTTCGGTCTAGCCAGTCACAAGATGGGAGGCGACTTGTGGCCGTTGGGGAGGGGAGGGCAGGACAAGCAGAGGCTTGCGTCCTTCTTGGGTGTCGCGGATTCATGGCTGAAGCAACTGAGGGTCCAACACCATGACTTCAACTTCTATACTAGCACTCGACGTGGGTGAACCGAGAATACTAACAAGCCACACTGACTAAAAACCGAAAAAAGGAAGACGAAGAAGAGAGAAAAATCCTCGAGTCCATATAGGAATCGGCTATACGAAATCATAACCCTTATGCGTAAGTTAACGAGAAGTATTGAGAGAGCTAACTGTGCTTTGCTAGGAACCTAGAAAGCATGGATTCATTGAAGAGGGTTTAGTAGTAGTTGTTGGGTTTTGCTCTTACAAATGGGGCTGTAAAGGAGTTCAAGAAATTGCAAAAAAAGGGTCTCAAATGTTTCATTGAACTGACTGACTTTTTATGGCAAAACTTTGAGCCAATTTGGTAGTTAAGACTCCAAAATCTTCTCCTTTTTACATGGTTTCATGTAATTCATTGTTTGGTTGAGCAGTGGAAAAGTTGTGATTGGATTCTTTTTACAGGTTAGAGATGATTGAGAGTTGTATATACACCGATTATAGGTGTTATATGCAATCGAATATGACAGATTTCTAATTCATTCAAAATTGTAATTTTAACACAAATAGCCAAATAGGGTACTTGGGAATTTAAGAGAGGTGAAGTTTGTTTTGAACGGATCTTTTAATTTGCAATTTTCACATGTGACCATTTCTCCGAAATTGCAATTTAACTAAAATGAATCATTGATCCGTTACAAGTTTGAAGGGTATCTATATATCTATATATAATACCTTAATTTAGAAGACTTTTGATGATGTGTCAACACCTCCTTAATTTAAGGTTTTTTAACTAATCACAATTTTCTCTTATTATTTCTTTTTCTTTTTCTCTTAATTAATCTCTTTCATACATTTACATTTTTTTCCTTTTATTTTTTTTACCTATTTACTAACCATTGGGTTTAATTCAAAACATCTATATCTATTCTATATAATACCTTAATTTAGAAGACTTTTGATAATGTGTCAACACCTCCTTAATTTAAGGTTTTTCAGCTAATCACAATTTTTTCTTATTATTTCTTTTTCTATTTCTCTTAATTAATCTCTTTGATACATTTACATTTTTTTCCTTTTATTTTTTTTACCTATTTACTAACCATCTATATCTATATCTATATTCTATATAATACCTTAATTTAGAAGACTTTTGATGATGTGTCAACACCTCCTTACTTTAAGGTTTTTCAACTAATCACAATTTTCTCTTATTATTTCTTTTTCTTTTTTCTCTTAATTAATCTCTTTCATATATTTACATTTTTTTCCTTTTATTTTTTTTTACATATTTACTAACCAATGAGTTTAATTCAAAACACTGAATTAAACCTAATGTCTACATAATAATAATAATAATAATAATAATAATAATAATAATAATAATAATAATAATAATCTATATCGATATATAATATCTTAATTTAAAAACCTTTTGAGGAAGCCTAACTTTAAGATAAATATTTTTACCATTTTCTTAAAGATTTCAAGTCTACTTTCATTATCTTATCCTAACTTTTAATAATATTTTATAATATTAATTTATTATGCTATTAAAATTTGATTTATTAACAATCGCGCCATGGCGCGGGGATTGTACTAGTAATTTTTAAAATTCTAAACCAAATACTCTCCCCGTCTCACAAGGGTTTTCTTTGGATTATTTATGCACCCTTTTTAAGGAGTTAAAAAACTATATAAAATGTTCATTTTTTAATTAATTTTTTAAAATAATTCTATACTTATTAGTAATATGTATGATATTATTTAAAAATATTTAATAAAATGTTGATATTTTATATAATTATTAGCTTCTTAAGAAAACGTGCATGAATATTTAAAGATAACCATTGTGGGACGGAAAGAGTAAAAAAAAAAATTCATTTTTTGGTGGAAAAGATTCATGTCACAAGAACAAGTGAGCAGATCATTAATAGATCAAGAATTCATCATCTTTATAGCGTATTTTACACAACGGATAGTATAGAGCAAAATCTAATCCCAAACTTTCAAGCTACATAGGAAAAAGTTGTGCCATTAAGGTGCCATTAAGAGCGACGACCTTTTTATCAGTGCATCAAATATCAGTTGACATGTTAATGAGAAAAAGTACCCTAAGGTATTCAAGGTGGTACCATCAAGGCATCCAATGGTGGCGAACTTAACCTCCCCTTTCTAACTTTTTATTTTTTATCCGATTTGGGTAACCCAACCATTATAAACAACCTCTTTATTTTTTTTGGGTGTTTCAATATATCAGTCGGGATTCCGTATGCCAAATTATAACACTTTATCCTCTATCTATCTTTCCTCACAAACTATCCATACTCCCTCTTTTTTCTAATTTTTCTTAATTTTATTTTCTTACAAAAGAAGAATTGTGAAGACGGATAGGGAGGGGATAAGGGTGTTTGTCTCAAGGGATCTCATCTTTCAATATATTAGGAACCTTCCCAACTCTAAAACCAATCAAATGATGTCGCGTACTCGCGTGTCCCTATAATTCTTTTTTTATTAGGTATTTAGGTGTAATATGAGAAAAGTAATTAACCCGACTATTTTGAGGGTGAAAATTGAATTGGTAATGGTTTAGAATAAAGATAGTGAAAAATGAGGTGGGCGAATGAGAAATGAGAAAGAAGTTTTAGGGCACTCCACCGTTTGGATGCTCTTTGCTACTCCCTCCGTCTCAAAATACATATCTTTTTAGGACTCCACCGTTTGGATGTAAAAAATAGGTTAAGTGTAATGATTATATTTAAAATGACATGTATTTTTGATAAAATTATATGGGCTAAAAAAACATGTATTTTAAATTATATGGGCTAAAAAAACATGTATTTTGAGACGGAGAGAGTATGTTAGAATCAATGGTAAGTGAAGGATAATGTGTAAACTCCTGACGCCAAAAAAATTTGTAAAATAGAACACATTATTTGATCTTTATTTCGTTTTGAGTTTTGAAGTCTATATTTCTATTTTGAAGAAACTCGACCCTTAAAATCCAAAATCAAGCCAAACAAGTCCTAAATAGCTCAAATTTTGTTGACATATAAATTGCTCAATTAATCTAGCCTAAACAAATCAACTACTATACCGTATAAATTGGTTAAAATAATTAATACATGGTCATCAAACTTTGGAAAAAGGTTGGATAGTCAAATTTATTGAGTTTTTTTTCCTTTTTTTTTTCTTTTCACTTAAGAAATAATTTCATATGGAATATAATCCAATACAAAAAAAATTCTTTAAAAACAATATATTCTTATAAGTTATAACTTAAAATTCAAAAGGCACAAAACATCGAAATAAAAGGTAACAATTTTTGCATTATTAATGCATTTAAAGTCATTTAAAAATGCCCTTGAGAAATCGAAATGTTAATTTCTGATTCCCTAATGGACCTTTGTCAATTTCAAACTGTCCAAATTCGTTACGTGTTTAGGGAAATTAATAGTGTAGCGGATAGATTGACCTTTATAGGTCACACAACCACTACCTTCAATCATATCACAGATTTAGAACTTCGGATTCTCTTCCGAAAGGATACAGATCGTAAGTAGTCTGTCCTAATCGCTTTCCATTTTCCAAAAAAAAAAAAAGCACCTTATTGACTCTCTCTCTCGCGGGTCGAACACTCAAGTTCTTGAATTGGACTACATTTTGACAATTACAGATGCAACCATTTAAGTTGTTGAGTAACACAAACACTATCCCTTGGCACAAAAGTGCACAATCACATTATCATCTACGTACCCTTTATTTAGGATTGTGGAGTTAAAGGAGAAATAGGAATCTCTTTTTTTAAGTAATCATTTCATAACGCGTGAGAGCACTTACCAGAAGCAATATTCAACTCATGGGAAAGTCACTGCAACAATCAATCTACAGAAGAACAAAAGTGAAAGAAACCCCAAACTTAAATGGAAAATTTTATGAATGAATTTGGACATGGCTTTGGATTTGGCATTGGAATTTAACTCATTTAGATGGTGCTAGCATATATAAAGCTTTTTTTTTTTTAACTCCACCTTAATTTGATTGCATTCATCTTCTTCTTATTCTTCTTTTTTTTTAAGAACCATCTCATTAAATTGTAATCGGTACATATGATAAGTTCCAATTTTCTTTCAACGAAAACAAAGTATTAGTCCCAATCTCTATTAAGCAAAACATGTTATTTAAGTCATTTTACACACTATTTTGAGACTTTTGTTTTTTTTTTCTCTATGTTAATAAAATTATGTTACTTTAGCTTATTATTTTTTTTCAGGAAAACATATTTCGTATTGAAAAATGCATATCTTGAGACCTTTGTTGACAATTATGTACATATATTTGTAATTAAACTTTTGATGATTATAAGAATGTTTTAGTTTTCTTCAATAGGTGTGTCGAAAACTAAAATAACATTTTTCTCATTAACATAGAATAGTAAAATAGGACAATTTTAAAAGAAAAATTGTTATAATAAATCATGATATAAGTTACATTTTTTTTTGGTAAATGATTATACATTACAAATGATGTTCTTACTTCACCTACTTTCTACTCTATCAAGCAAGAAAATAGTTATTACCATTACTATTATAGAAGGGCGAAGATTTTCACTATGAATATAGACACTGGCCCAAAAGACAATTTTGGTCCGACCCAATTGTGCTTCTTGAATGTAATGTATAAGGCCCAATAATGTTCATGGATCAAAAGTCCCCTAATATCAATTCTGTGAACATTTTGTAACTCAAAACAAAATAGAAACATATTTTATTTGGTGGGCAATATTCTTTAGTTTTACTAAAGAATTACTATATGTGGAAAAAGCACAACACGTAGTACTACTAATGCGGGATAAAAATCATCACCTGCCTCTCAGACTCGGATATTCATCACATTTGTAATCTAAACCTTCCATTTAGTTTGATGGGTGATAGGATATACTGGGGTGATAGCATGTCTGGTTGGTTCACAACTAAAATAGAAACAAGTCTAGTACCTTCGGGGGCAAAGGATCCATCTTTCAGGTGCGATTGGATTTGAAAGTTAGATGTTCCACCTAAAATTCGCTATTTTAATTATGTTTCTATGTAAATTTACAGGGAAGCTAATGCTGTTGTTGATAGGATTACTCATTTGGCTTACAATATCCCTACCGGCGAAGATTTGAAGGTTGACATAGGACTTTAGGTTCTCGTTCTGAAGGACATTCTAGGATGGAGCTATGATCGTTTGCGTTAGCTCGGTTCTAATTTTCTCCTTATATTACAAAAATGAAACAAATGGATATTTAACAAATTGGTGGTCTTCTGAAAATAAATCTAATTTACAAGTGATTTTCTGTAATTTATAATTTTATGAGTGATTATGTGAAAACTAGCCTAATTTACAGGTAATTATGTGTAATTTACCCTATGATTTTATCTAAGAAAGTGTGTCTTTATTATTTCATTTTCGGTTATTTCCATATAGGGTGTATAAAGGTTATATATATTTCTCTATGTCGTGGGTGCGAATGTGTGCGTGCGAAGACATTTAGAGATTAAGCATTCTCGTGTAGTGTGTTCTTGTGCTTAAGTGCTTGTGCTCGTGTGATTGCCGTCGTGAAGGTTAGTTAAGCAAGTTTACTTAGTGGATTAATGTAAGGGTGCGATCAGAGAACTAATCTGATTATACTAGTTTCGTCTTTAAGTAGAATTGAAAAAAAAAAAAGAAAAAGAAAAAAAAAAGCAACTCCGGTTTCAGCAATAAGGTTTCAGCAACTCCGGTGTCGAAGTGGTGACGCGAAAAAAAAAAAGAAAAAAACTAATTTCAGCAACTCCGGTTTCAGCAACTCCGATGTCGAAGCGCTGACGTGAAAAAAACTGCTAAAAAAAAGAAAAAAGAAAAAAAAAAGCAACTCCGGTTTCAGCAACTTCGGTTTCAGCAACTCTGGTGTCAAAGTGGTGACGCGAAAAAAAAAAGAAAAAAAAAAGAAACTCCGGTTTTAGCATCCCTGTTTCAGCAACTTCGGTTTCAACAACGCGTGAAAAAAAAGAAAAAAAGAAGAAAAAAAAGCAATTCCGGTTTCAGCAACTCCGATGTCGAAGCGCTGACGCGAAAAGTCATACTAGAGGTTGTCTATGTTCCAAGTCCCAACTATAAGCGGAGGTAAGAAACTGACTGACTCACCAGTCCAATAAGGCATCAACAACTGGGGTTATTGGTGTGTTCAGAAAAAGTTTATCATAAACCCAATTACCGGACCAAAAAATAATCGTCAGCCTATTGCCAACGGACCAACGCAATCCCTGTTTAAATAGGTTCCGAACCGCTGTCTACCTTCATAACTGCCTCCCTACACCTATGTTGAACCACATTCCCTCCCTCCCCCCTTTGAAATCCTCTTTTAAGTCTCCTCCGGATTACCAGCTTCTCAAGGTGTTTGGATGCTTATATTTCAGTGTTCTAAAAATCCCGCCTAGGCGCTAGGCGGGAGGGGACCTAAGAATTTTTAAGCCTAGGCGACCCTCAAGGTGAAAATCCGCCTAGACACTAGGCACCGCCTAGACCCGCCTAGGCGCCGCCTAGTCCCGCATAGCCCGACGATTATTTAATTTTAGCTTTTCGGCATGTGCTTAGTCAACTTAGGGTTTTTTTTTAATCTCCAAGTCAAGATATATTTGCTTTTGAGTCAAGCCTATGGTTTTGGATTTTAGGAGGTTTAGAGTCGTTAGTCGGACACGTACTTTTGCGTTTATTTATTTTCATGTTAGTTAAGCACCATAAATTTGGGTTTGAGTGATATTTTGGATTATTATCACATTATATGAATCATTTACATGTGTTATACGTTAAAAGATGAGGACATAATCAAGTTCATTCTAAGTCCGCCTATGCGCCATATAGGCACCCGTCTAGCCGCCTAGGCGCTAGGCGGTCACTCGCCGCCTAGCACCTTTTAGACCATCCACAAGAATTTTGCTTAAAATATACACATTTGGACAAGATGTGTTAAAATACACATCACTTTTTAGTAATTTGCTTCATTGGTAAAATGTGCCTTTTTTACTCATCATTCAAATACAATTCATTTAAAACAAAAAGAAAAATAAAATCATAAAAAAAAACCAATGAAATTGCCTTACTTTTTGTAAAAGTTTATACACATGGGGGAGATGGTGTGCTCAAATTTGCACATCATATATTCAAATGTGTACATTTGCACACACCCAAAACAACCAATGAAGTTCAAAAATGTCTAAAAAATACACATTTGCACATTTTCACACCACCATTGTGGATGGTCTTAGAATGTTGGTTTCCCCAATCTCCATCCCAACCACAAACACAAACTTGATTTTCGATCTACACCCACTGTTTTCCTAGCTATAGCTCCAACCATCGTGGTTACATTTGCTACTATATATTGGACCTCTCGTCGCACATATATTTCTCGAGACGTCCTCTTTCGTGAGCATGTGTTTCCCCTTGCCTCTAAACTATGCACCTTTGCCTCTTTTTATCAACTCCAATGGGCCCCCCTTATCCACTTAGCATCCTAATTCTCTCTCTAAGATCATCCATAGTGGTTGTGTGTAAATATGCAAATGTATATTTTTTAGACATTTTTTAATTCCATTGGTTGTTTTTGTGTGTGCAAACGTCCTCTTTCATGAGCATGTGTTTCAAAAAGGCGCAATCATACCAGATGTGAGCAGTCTATTGACTACGCACTTGCTCACTTGCACATAGAACACAAACACTGGTAACGTGTGCATATAGCCATCCTCAGGAGAGCATGTCGGCTTTTTGCCACGATTTTTTACCGAAGCGATTTTTTTTGTAGTGTAACTGAGAGACACTATTATGTTTTCAACAAGTGCATATAGCCATCCTCTGGAGAGCATGTTGGCTTATAAACGACCACTTCATATATATATATATATAGGATCGGGTTCAGGTGAGAAGAGGTGAACCGGTGAGAAGGAAAGAAGCAATTTGATTGGTCCACGTGTCCAAAAATAAATTATAAATACGAGACACGCGTATTCCCCCAATTAATTAGTAACACCCACCCAAATTAATTGGTAACACACCCACTCTCACAGGTAACGCTAATTAATTGCACGCGCCAATCAGCAAAACTTAATAATTAATTAGACAATGTACGTACATATGAAAAGTGTTTACATGGACTTTTAAAAATTATTTTTTGGCATTTTTACTTGCTAAAAAAATATAAAAAAATATTTTTGGGTGTAATTTAATTTTATCTAAACATAGACACCCACTTTGTATATGTTTTGTTGAAAAAAAAAAGTGGTTCACAAGTTATAAAGAAGTGGTTCATGAAGTTACCAAGAAGTGGTTCAACCCTTTTACTCTTAGTGGTTCAACCCTTTTACTCTTGGTGGTTCAGTCCTTTTATCCATAGTGGTTCAGCCCTTTTACTCTCAGTGGTTCAACCCTTTTACTCTTAGTGGTTCAGTCATTTTATTCATAGTGGTTCAGTCACTGAACCACTCTCTATTTAGTCACTGAACCACTCTCTATTTAGTCACTGAACCAATCTCTATTTAGTCACTGAACCACTCTCTATTTAGTCACTAAACCACTCTCTATTTAGTCACTAAACCACTCTCTATTTAGTCACTGAACCACTCTTTAATTAGTACTGAACCAATATCAATTTAGTCACTGAACCACTCTCTATTTAGTCACTGAACCAATCTCTATTTAGTCACTGAACCACTCTCTATTTAGTCAATGAACCACTCTTTATTTAGTACTGAACCAATCTCTATTTAGTCACTGAACCACTCTCAATTTAGTCACTGAACCAATCTCTATTTAGTCACTGAACCACTCTCTATTTAGTCACTGAACCACTCTTTATTTAGTACTGAACCAATCTCTATTTAGTCACTGAACCACTCTCTATTTAGTCACTGAACCAATCTCTATTTAGTCACTGAACCACTCTTTATTTAATACCGAACCAATCTCTATTTAGTCACTGAACCACTCTCTATTTAGTCACTGAACCAATCTCTATTTAGTCACTGAACCACTCTTTATTTAGTCACTGAACCAATCTCTATTTAGTCACTTAACCAACCCCCAAATGAATTTCACATGCTAAAATGTAATGTAATTGGCTATGCTAAATTAAATTCAAAAGAAAATATCTATTTTAAAAAAAATATAGCAAAATATCTATTGTCGCCGTTCCCGTTCTACTTCTGGCTATGGAGATACCCTCAGTCATGGGTAGATCTCTGCGGCAAACGCCGAGACCCATCCAAGTCAATGGCTTTCATCGCTCACCTCTTGAAGCTCCTCCAGTTCCTCTCTCTCTCTCTTCTCCGTTTCCTCTCTCTCTTGGCCCCCTCCTCTCTACTTCTGGCCCCTCTTCTTTGCTGGCCAGTTCCTCAATTTCAGGTCAGTCAACCGCTCAATCTCTCTTTCATTTCTCAATCTCTCTGTGATTTCACTCGCGGGGCCGTCCAGTGCATGGGCTGCGGAGGTCTCAGACGAAACGGAGGGCGGCGAGCCAGCCTCGCTGGGAAGATGCGCGGGGGATGGGCCGCCAGCGGCAGGAGAGGAGGAGGAGGAGAAAATGGTGGGGTCTCAGACGAAACGGAGGGCGGCGAGCTACCGCTAGCGGCACCTTCGGACCTGAGCGGGCGAGCTTCGACCGGGACTTCCATCTCCGTTCACCCCGAGCAGATGCGAGAGGCAGAGAGGAGCTGGGCCACATACGAGAGCGAGGCGAGAGGCAGACGTGGGTGAATAGGGGATACCGACGATGGAGATTGAGAGAGCTCAGTGATGGCGATTGAGGGAGGTGAAGAGAGTTAGGAGGGAGAGGGAGAGAATCTGATAGAGAGAGACGGAGAGCGAGGATGGAGAGAGAGGCATTCATAGTAGCCAGAGCTAGGAGAAAGGGAATGGAGGTCATGGAAGCTCCAACGTTTCTCCGAGCTGAGCTCAAAGAGAGCCATGGAGGAAGAAGGGGCAGATCCGGGATAGGGGCGGCACTAGTTGTGGGAAACTTAGGGTTTCAACCAGGCGGGTGAGGGCTGATTTATATAATAAAAAAAATTAAATATGTTTCCACCAATCAGAGGGCTTCTTTCCTTCTCACCGGAAGGGGTGCTTCTCACTTGAACCCTCCCCTATATATATATATAGGGTGAGGTTCTGATGAAACGATATATAAGGTGTAACGTGTAATGTAATTATCATCGTTAGATTTGACCCGAATCAATGGACCATATTCATTGCTACACAATAGTTATAGCGGTGAAGCGAGGTGAGATTATAAATTTCAAAGGCAATTATAACAGCATTTAATGGAAAGGCTAAAATTATGGTTCAAATGGGGGAAGAAGCAATACAAAATATTCTAATAAAATAATTACGATATAAAATATAGAATCAAATTCTGGTTAAAATATTATTTACATGACAATAAAGGATGTGAATATTTTAAAATCATATTGACAATACATGCGTGGACATATATATTACAAAATATAGAATATAATTTTAATCTATAATCATGGTCATTATAAATCTAAAGTTTACCTGAATATAACAGCATATGTAGATGAATATTAATAGGAAACTGATAAATATTTATAAAAAATATTCATAGATTAAATGTAAATAAATATTCATATAGTATATTTGATAGTGAATTTTGTTGGAAATAATTACCATTTTTTAATATCGATTAATAAGTAATGTGATTCTAAATGTTCATATTTTTTAGTTCAAATATTTGCAAGGGTTCAATTTATAATTATTTTAATGATATATAAATGTTCATATTATTGTAAATAAATATATATGAAATGCAACATTCATATTTTGGTAAATAAATATTCATCGTTCAAAAGTAGTATATTCAGTATACTATACTATATTTTTAAGGGAAAAATATTTACATTTTTCAAATATCAAATATTCAGTGAAGCTATCTAAATATTCAAATTTATGAGTTTAAATATTCATTTATATGTATAATTATAAAAATTCATATTTATAAGCTTAAATATTTATAATTATTTTTATACTGAATATACATAAATGTTTATAAGCTTAAATAATCAGATTTTGCAAGGGTTCAATTTATAATTATTTTTATGATACATAAATGTTCATATTATTGTAAATAAATATAGGGTAAATTGCAACTAATATCCCAACCTTTAGGGATAGTTGCTTTCAATACCCTAACCTTGTAAAATTTTACAAAATATCCTAACATATACCATTAGTTGCAATTAACACCCCAAATGAGTAATTACAAAAAATCACCCCTATTCATAAAATATTTTCAATGAACCCCTAATACATTTAAAAACAAATGAGAATTAAATAAATCTCTTACAATTTAACCCCACCCGACCCACCATCCAAAAATAATTATAATATATATATATATATATATATATATAAAATATACTCCTTTAAAATATAATATAATTACTTTAGCATCTACTCATTTAAAATTTTAATATAATCAATCAAAATAATTAATTATTTATCTAAAAACATACATTATAATTAAAATCTAAATTTATATAAGTCTGTCTCGATACATGCCGATTTGTGTATCTATTATTCCCTGTATATTATTTGATACGATATATAATGTCTTTTTGGTTAATATTGTAACGGCCCGGGATTATAATTCCTGGGTTACGTTTCGAGGGATGAAAACCCTCGTTGGGATCGTGCGCCCCGAGTATAGGTTGAAGGTTTGAAAGCCTAATCTAATGTTTCCAAAGTGGGATTTCATACCCAAATTCGAAACGTATCGTTGAAATCCCCGGGGGAAGTCCCCTGTACCTATCGTAAGTCTATGCGTGGAAAACCAGTAGTCATGCAAATAGCGAAATCAAGTGTAATACAATAGGGTGCCACGGCAGAGCCGGGTCAAAACGGAGTCTAAAAGTATAAATCCAAAACCATGGTCAGAGTTTGGTGAAGTAGATAACTCTAGCGCTCGCTCTCCGCCGAACAAAATGACCCGCGCAATATGTAAACAGCACCAATGGGATGAACATAAATAATACCTAAAAATGGTAATGGTGAGCGGGATCAGAATGATGCCCACCTGCTGCATCCCGGCTCTAAGCACACATATACGCTATACCTTATAAAGATGCTACTAGGTGCAAGGCATAATATTAACACACTAGCATGTCCCTAAGATCAAGTGCTTAATAATAGATAGGGCCCCAGCAAAGAATACCAAATGGTATGTCCCTCTCCTACCTCCACCCCCTTCCGATAGGGCGGAGACTGGCCAGTTCATGAATGCATTCCTTTATCATCGGGCGGTCCGCAGACCCAACCCGTATCCACAATAAATAAGGCCCGCAGGCAGCTCATAATATAAGTAAAGGAAGTTCCATGACTCGATCGACTCAGGACAGAACCCGATGGGACTGGGCCATCCTATGACCCTAGCAAAGACTCTAATTACTTCACAGATAACGGCCGTTCTGTTTACATACGCATAAAGAAATAGAATGCTCAACGGTCAATGCAACCTAGCATGATACTACATGGCATGCTGATCATGAATGCAAGCACCTAGTATATCATGCACATAAAGCAGGGAATATCTCTCTATCAATCTGAGTAAGCTCCAAAGAGACTTACCTGGTAAGCAGAACAGCAAAAGGCAATCAACCAGGCAATATGAAATCCGACACGTCACAGATGGTCACCGAGATGGGTTTTTCGCGACTTCGGAGCTCTCGACCGGAGTTCTGGGCGTCTTCGGTGGCTCGCGATGGCTCGTCGGACCGAAAGTTAGCTTCGCGAGGGGACGAAGGAGGAGATGGTTTGGTGGTGCATCGGTGGCGGTGGTGGCTCCGATGGTGGCGCTGGCGGCTGCTGGGTTGCCTCGGGGCGTCGAAGGAAGGAAGAGGGTGTGTGTGTGTGGTTGAAGGTGCGACGTCAAGGTGGTGATGGTGGTGTGTGGTGATGGTGAGCGACGACGATGGCGTGATGGTGGTGCGTGGGGATGATGAAAGGTGGTGGCTGGTGAAGGTGATGGGGAGGTAGGTGATGGAGATGGTGAAAATCAGAGGAGAGGTAGCGGGAGATGGTGATGGCGATGCTGAGTGAGGGTGATGGTGAGGCCTGATAAAGAGAGGAGGGAGTAGGGCTAGGGTGGTTCGGTTTGCAGAGTATGGGGAGCGGGTGATAACGTGTGGATTTGGGTAACCAATACCCGGAATTAAATCCCGAATACGCGAATTTCGAACCCCGAAATTAGTATTCGAAAGTTATTTTCCCCGAACCCCGCTTTTTCGATCAATTAGATTTTAAAACTTAAAAGGATATCACTATCCGAATTTATTTTAAATTTTCGAGGCGAAAAGACGGAACCGCTCGTCAAATATTTAAATTCAGGTCGAAATCTGTTAAACGGGTTTTTAAATCCGATTTAATTAAATTTTAAATTTCCTTTTACCGATAAAATTAGGGTTTAAAAATCCGTGCCTTTACATCATCCACCTCTAAAATAAGTCTCGTCCCCGAGACAAAAATCATTTTTAAAACAGGGGATGAAGTTTGAAATTGGTGAGTCCAAAGATCACGTCATTGATCTCGTAAGTACCTCATAAGTGCCCCCATAAGGTCTCACAATATCGTCGCCATGATCATAATATTCCCAATCGCTCGGGCGAGAATGTGGTAGAGGCCTCTACCACATCCCCACTCCGACTTCTCGGGCATACCATAACTCAAAAAGCATCATGACGTCTCCGCTAGGTCTTAGCAAGCGATCCACAGGTGCCCCCATACATGCTTGTATCCACTTCGTGGGGCGTCATAATGAAAACTCGGATTGTAATAACTTACTTTAAAAATCTGAGTTCCTTTAAATCACCGTTCAAAATTCTTTATTTTCGACGTTAAACAAGACATCCCCAACTTCCCAATCAACTAACATCCACCTCTAAGGGCTAGTCCCATATCACCTTCCTAGGTTCATCCTCAAAGTCAATTTCAGCATTCTCAGTTCCAGGTATAGCACATCAAGATATCAACATCTCATATACTCATAGAAATGGTGCATAATTATCAATCAGATATGCACAATCACATAATCATACAATGATAAGGCACGTCTCATAGCAAGGATCGGACAATACTCACCAACTAACTCACGAGGTCAAGGAAATGTCCACGCTAGGCTCCACATACGATGCAAGTAACTCGTCTAATACTCCCCCATAACTGGCCCGAATGCTCTCCTCGGTCTCCCAGGTAGCCTCCTCAGGACCCCGCCTAGACCACTGAACTAAGAGCAAAGGAACCTCCCTGTTCCTGAGCTTCTTGACACGACGGTCAAGGATCCTAATAGGGTGCTCTATAAAGGTATGGTCGGGCTCAACATGGAGGTCAGAATGATCGAGGATATGGCTAGGATCAGGCACATATCTACGGAGCTGAGATACGTGGAATACATCATGGACTCCAGCTAAAGACGGGGGTAGGGCTAATCTATAGGCCACCTCACCTACACGCTCTAGGATCTCAAAGGGTCCGATATACCTAGGGCTCAGCTTGCCCTTGATGCCAAATCGTCGGACTCCCCTGGTGGGTGACACTCTCAGCCAAACATGAGCTCCCACATCGAAGACGATCTCTGTCCTCCGTCGGTCAGCATACTTCTTCTGGCGGTCCTGAGCGATCCTCATGTGCTCTCTGATGCGGCCAACCTGATCCACTGTCTCTCGGACTAGCTCTGGCAAGGACGTGACTGTATCTGCGGGTTCATCCCAACAAACTGGCGACTTGCAGCGCCTCCCGTACAACGCCTCATAAGGAGCCATCTCGATCGAGGAATGATAGCTGTTGTTGTACGAGAACTCGACCAACGGTAGGTATTTCACCCACCTATCGCCCCACTCTAGCACACAAGATCGGAGGATATCCTCCAATGTCTGTATAGTCCTCTCGCTCTGTCCATCTGTCTGCGGATGGAAGGAAGTACTGAACTGTAATCTAGTCCCTAGGGCCTCGTGCACATGCTGCCAAAATCGTGAAGTAAAGCGGCCATCTCTGTCAGAAACAATCCTCTCTGGCACTCCATGCAGACGAACAATCTGTCGAATGAACTCCTCAGCTAGTCTAGATACCGGCCATGTCTCCTGTATGGCGATAAAGTGTGCTGACTTGGTCAATCTATCGACCACAACCCAGATGGCATCGAACCCTCTAACATCTCGCCTCAGTCCGGTGACAAAGTCCATGGAAATGTCAGTCCACTTCCACTCAGGGACTGGAAGTGACCTGACAAGTCCTCCTGGCCGCTGGTGCTCAATTCGAACCTGCTGACAAATCTGGCATCTAGCTACGAAGTCAGTGATGTCTGCTCTCATCCTCTGCCACCAGTAAGACCTCCTCAAATCCTGGTACATCTTATTCGTCCCGGGATGGACAGAATAAGGAGTGGTGTGCGCCTCTCGCATGATCCTCTGTCTAAGATCCTGAGTAGATGGTACCACAACGCGATCCTGAAAGGTCAGCATCCCGTCCTCCCTCTCTGACAACTCCCCGGCCCGTCCCTGAGCCATTCGCTCTCTAAGAGCCACAATCTCTGGGCAATCTGTCTGGGCTCTGTGAATCTCCTCCAACAGATCTGACTGTACCTCTAAGAAGGACAACTGTCCACTCTCTCGCTGAATCCAAACCTCGATACCACTCGATCTCAAATCTGACTGTAGTCGCTCCTGAGTGGTGAGCCTAGCGACCGTCACCTCCTGATGAGTCTTCCTGCTGAGCGCATCTGCGACCACGTTGGCCTTCCCAGGGTGATACACAATCTCCAGATCGTAGTCCTTGAGCAACTCCAACCAGCGCCTCTGTCTCATGTTCAGCTCCTTCTGTGTGAAGATGTACTTCAGGCTCTTGTGATCCGTCATCACCTTGCACGACGTGCCATACAGATAGTGCCTCCAGATCTTCAGAGCATGAACTACAGCTGCTAGCTCTAGGTCGTGGGTGGGGTAAGACAACTCTCCAGGCTTCAACTGTCGTGAAGCATAGGCGATGACTCGATCCCTCTGATGAAGTACGCACCCCAAACCGGCTCTGGATGCATCAGTGTAGACAACGAAATCCTCGGTCCCATCTGGCAAAGCTAGAACTGGTGCAGTGGTCAGCTTCTCCTTTAGAAGCTCGAAACTGGCCTGGCACTCCACGCCCCACTCAAAAGGAACGTCCTTCCGCAGCAGCTGTGTCATCGGTCGTGCGATACTCGAGAATCCCTGAACGAATCTCCGGTAGTAACTTGCTAAGCCAAGGAAGGAGCGGATATCCCTGACGTTCTTGGGCACCTCCCAAGCTACTATAGCCTCTATCTTCGCCAGATCCACGGCGACACCCTCTGCTGAGATCACATGACCCAAGAAGGTCACCTCAGAGATCCAAAAATCACACTTGCTGTACTTGCCATACAGCTGGTGCTTCCTTAGCGTCTCTAGCACGATCCTCAGGTGCTCCTCGTGCTCCTCCCTACTCCTCGAGTACACCAGAATATCGTCGATAAAGACAACGACGAATCGATCCAAATAATCGATGAACACTCGGTTCATGAGCTCCATAAAGGCTGCAGGTGCATTGGTCAGCCCAAATGGCATGACTACGAACTCATAATGTCCATAACGAGTCCGGAAGGCGGTCTTCGGTACATCCTCCGGCTTCACTCGAAGCTGGTGATAACCGGATCTCAAATCGATCTTAGAGAACACCACTGCTCCCTGAAGCTGATCCAACAAGTCATCAATCCGAGGAAGAGGATATCGGTTCTTCACCGTCGCCCGGTTCAACTCCCGATAATCAATGCACAATCTCAACGATCCGTCCTTCTTCTTAACGAAGAGAACCGGTGCTCCCCACGGTGACGCACTAGGTCTGATGTAGCCCTTCTCGGCCAACTCCTCCAACTGAGCCTTCAACTCTGCCATCTCGGTCGGCGCCATCCGGTACGGTACTCGTGAAATCGGCCTCGTGCCTGGCTCTAACTCTATGGCGAAGTCGATCTCTCTCTGCGGAGGAAGTCCTGGCAGCTCGTCGGGAAACACGTCCGCGAACTCCCGCACTATAGGTACATCGGTCATGCTAGGCTGCTCACGATCCACCTCTAAAGCATAGCACCAGTACCCCATGCATCCCTGATCCAAAAGTCTGGCTGCTCGAACTGCGCTGATAAGCGCCCCGTTCCGTTTGGGGTCACTCCCCCAAACTTGGTGCTCGGTCCCGTCATCAGCCAAAAGCGTCACAGTCCTCGTCCGAAGGTTGACGATCGCTCCATATCGTCCCATGAAGTCCATGCCGAGAATAAGGTCGTCCGTCTTCAGTGGCATCACAATCAGGTCTGCTGGCCATTCACGCTCTCCTATGCGAACAGGGCATCCTAGGATCTCTCGACTAGTCCTAACCCTAGATCCATCCGGCATGCCTACTAGGAGGGATGGACCACTCGTGCAGCTAAGACTCAGCCTAGCAACGCACGTCTCTGCTATAAAGCAGTGTGTAGCACCAGTATCAAACAGCATACGCAGACACACATCATAGAGAGAGATGGTACCTGCTGCAGTCGGAGCGGACTGATCATCAACTCGCATCTGAAACACGCGGGGCGGTGGGGGCAATGCGGAACCACGGCCTCCGGAAGTCTGTCCTCTGCCACAACTCGAACCAGATGGCCCAGCTGAAGTCGATCCTCTACCTCCGCGGCCAGAACCTCTGCCGCCTCTCAATCCTCCGCGGCCTCTACTAGGAGCAGAACCTCTCCCCTGACCCTGGGGGTAAGTCAGCTGTGGGGGTCTGGGAGCCTCTGGAAGTCGGAGAGCGGGTGCAGATGGAGTCCCTCCGCTCTGGGGGCAGTAGCGAGATCTATGCCCTAAAAGTCCACATGAATAACACCTAGTATCTCTCATCGGACATGCAGCAACATAATGACCCTCCTCGTAGCAGCCGTGACAAGTCATACTCCTAACTCGAACCTCCCTACTCGGAACAGACGGTGCTGGTGGAATCCTCGATACTCCTCCGAATCCTCCTCGGTACCCTCCTCTAGGTCTCGTCTCCCATCTAGTCTCAGCAGGTCTAGGCCTCTTCCCCTCAGGGCGGGATGAAGCATATGCAGTCGCAGAGAGGATACGCTGCTGATCGTATAGAAGAACCACCTCCAGGAAACGGTCGAACGATACTGCGCCCAGACTAGAAGCATGCAGTAGTACTGCTGGTGACAACCTCATCGACAACAGTCGAATGCGACTCTCGTCAGTGGGACACAGGTGTGCGCAGTAAACCAACTCCTTCTTGAACTGGCGGACGACATCAACAACAGAGAGAGACGGGTTGTAGGTCCCACGATAAAATGCCACCTCGCGAGCAATCTGGGTCCCCGGGGGACTATACTCCTTCAGCATCAAAGTTCGGAAAGCATCGTAACTCCACTCAGCCTGGTCCGTCTTGTACACAGCCCAACGATCAAAGGCGTCCCCTCGTAGATGTCCTGCTGCTAGCCTCTGTCGCTCTGTAGCTGGCACATCGATATGGTCGAAGATCCCATCTAGCTGGCGGAACCACATCTCTATATCCTCTCCCGCGCCTCCTGAGAACTGCGGCGGCCTACACTGCCCCATGACCTTCACCCAGTCGATGCGCTTCTCGGGTCGCGCAACGGCCATAGGAACAGCTCGAGCGGGCTCAGGTGCTGTAGGCGGCTCGATCGGGATCTGGGCCCCGGGTGCTGCAGACTGTGACTCCCCAAGAAACTCTCGTAAGACCTCCAAGATCGCAGCTCGGTCCATCTGCCTCGGAGTGGTCTGCTGAATGGGAACCTGAGTCTCGCCGCCCTCAGGTGTCGGAGTGTCATCGTCGGTCGTAACAGTGGCTTCCCTACGACGGGGTCGTCCTCTACCTCTACGCACTGGGCCCCCACGCCCGATCCGTCCACCTCGTGTATCGACCATAGTGGCTGTAATAGAAGGGCGGGGCTTAACACACAGCACAGAAGCATTCAACAGAAATTAATCAGATCTCCTTCGAGGGAGACCGCCCTCAGGCCCCATTTATGAAATCACAGAAGCTATCTAGAAGCTGCCCTTCGAGGGGCAACTGACCGGAGGGGTAACTATCCTCTCGGCCTCTACATTCTAACCCCGCTACTCCAACCACCACGGTGCAAACTCCTTGGAGTCTTCCAGGCCCTCTGTAAAGTACAAAGCTAAGTTTTGCCTACCCGTTCCCAAGTCTACATCCAATAGGATGGTCTACCGCCTTTCTACCCACTCGATTTTCTTTTTTTTGGATTTTTCTTATTTTAAGTCAAGTTTATTAAGCTTTGTTCATCAATTTAGCCATATTAAATTCATTTTGCCCTTTTTAAAACTCTTAAAAATCTTTTAAAACATTGGGCGGTTTTACAAATCATACTTCAACCCATTTTACTCGAATCACGCAAAACAAGGCTCTGATACCACCTTTGTAACGGCCCGGGATTATAATTCCTGGGTTACGTTTCGAGGGATGAAAACCCTCGTTGGGATCGTGCGCCCCGAGTATAGGTTGAAGGTTTGAAAGCCTAATCTAATGTTTCCAAAGTGGGATTTCATACCCAAATTCGAAACGTATCGTTGAAATCCCCGGGGGAAGTCCCCTGTACCTATCGTAAGTCTATGCGTGGAAAACCAGTAGTCATGCAAATAGCGAAATCAAGTGTAATACAATAGGGTGCCACGGCAGAGCCGGGTCAAAACGGAGTCTAAAAGTATAAATCCAAAACCATGGTCAGAGTTTGGTGAAGTAGATAACTCTAGCGCTCGCTCTCCGCCGAACAAAATGACCCGCGCAATATGTAAACAGCACCAATGGGATGAACATAAATAATACCTAAAAATGGTAATGGTGAGCGGGATCAGAATGATGCCCACCTGCTGCATCCCGGCTCTAAGCACACATATACGCTATACCTTATAAAGATGCTACTAGGTGCAAGGCATAATATTAACACACTAGCATGTCCCTAAGATCAAGTGCTTAATAATAGATAGGGCCCCAGCAAAGAATACCAAATGGTATGTCCCTCTCCTACCTCCACCCCCTTCCGATAGGGCGGAGACTGGCCAGTTCATGAATGCATTCCTTTATCATCGGGCGGTCCGCAGACCCAACCCGTATCCACAATAAATAAGGCCCGCAGGCAGCTCATAATATAAGTAAAGGAAGTTCCATGACTCGATCGACTCAGGACAGAACCCGATGGGACTGGGCCATCCTATGACCCTAGCAAAGACTCTAATTACTTCACAGATAACGGCCGTTCTGTTTACATACGCATAAAGAAATAGAATGCTCAACGGTCAATGCAACCTAGCATGATACTACATGGCATGCTGATCATGAATGCAAGCACCTAGTATATCATGCACATAAAGCAGGGAATATCTCTCTATCAATCTGAGTAAGCTCCAAAGAGACTTACCTGGTAAGCAGAACAGCAAAAGGCAATCAACCAGGCAATATGAAATCCGACACGTCACAGATGGTCACCGAGATGGGTTTTTCGCGACTTCGGAGCTCTCGACCGGAGTTCTGGGCGTCTTCGGTGGCTCGCGATGGCTCGTCGGACCGAAAGTTAGCTTCGCGAGGGGACGAAGGAGGAGATGGTTTGGTGGTGCATCGGTGGCGGTGGTGGCTCCGATGGTGGCGCTGGCGGCTGCTGGGTTGCCTCGGGGCGTCGAAGGAAGGAAGAGGGTGTGTGTGTGTGGTTGAAGGTGCGACGTCAAGGTGGTGATGGTGGTGTGTGGTGATGGTGAGCGACGACGATGGCGTGATGGTGGTGCGTGGGGATGATGAAAGGTGGTGGCTGGTGAAGGTGATGGGGAGGTAGGTGATGGAGATGGTGAAAATCAGAGGAGAGGTAGCGGGAGATGGTGATGGCGATGCTGAGTGAGGGTGATGGTGAGGCCTGATAAAGAGAGGAGGGAGTAGGGCTAGGGTGGTTCGGTTTGCAGAGTATGGGGAGCGGGTGATAACGTGTGGATTTGGGTAACCAATACCCGGAATTAAATCCCGAATACGCGAATTTCGAACCCCGAAATTAGTATTCGAAAGTTATTTTCCCCGAACCCCGCTTTTTCGATCAATTAGATTTTAAAACTTAAAAGGATATCACTATCCGAATTTATTTTAAAATCTAATTGATCGAAAAAGCGGGGTTCGGGGAAAATAACTTTCGAATACTAATTTCGGGGTTCGAAATTCGCGTATTGGATTTATTTTAAATTTTCGAGGCGAAAAGACGGAACCGCTCGTCAAATATTTAAATTCAGGTCGAAATCTGTTAAACGGGTTTTTAAATCCGATTTAATTAAATTTTAAATTTCCTTTTACCGATAAAATTAGGGTTTAAAAATCCGTGCCTTTACAAATATTATGTTATATATACTAAAACTAATACATAACATCTTATAATGTATCACACATAAATTTCATGGTATTAAAAAAAAATTGATTCTATAAGAAATGTTTAACATAATAGTTTTACAAAAATAAAATAAAGTAGATTTAAAAAAATAAATGGTAAAAGATATGATAACCATTTGCAATAAATAATTATATAATAAAGCTATATTAAAAATAATATGGTAAAAAATAATAATTTTACCATATTATTTTTAATATATCTTTATTATGTAACTATTTATTACAAATGGTTATCATATCTCATACCATTTATTTATTAAAATCTACATTATTTTATTTTTGTAAAAGTATTATGTTTAAGATAAATAATTCATTATTTTGAGTAATTATATTAAAATATTAAATGAGTAAATGCTAAAATGATTATATTATATTTTTAATGGAGTAGATTTTATTTACCTGTTAAAATTATTTTTGGATGGTGGGTTGGGTGGGCTTAAATTGTAAGAGATTTTTTAATTTCAAACTTTGAAATATATTAGGAGTTTATTGAAAACATTTTATGAATATGGGTGATTTTTTGTAATTTTTTGTATGATGTGGGCAATCTTTAAAATTTAAGAATCTCATCTAGGGTGTTAAGTGCAACTAATGGTATATGTTAGGATATTTTGTGAAATTTTACAAGGTTAGGGTATTAAAAGCAACTATCCCTAAAGGTTGGGATATTAGTTGCAATTTACCCATAAATATATATGAAATGCGCCATCAAAAAATATATATGAAATGCAACATTCATATTTTGGTAAATAAATATTCATGGTTCAAAAGTAGTATATTCAGTATACTAAACTATATTTTTAAGGGAAAAAATATTTACATTTTTCAAATATCAAATATTCAGTAAAGCTATCTAAATATTCAAATTTATGAGTTTAAATATTCACATATCTATAATCTATATCTATATCTATATCTATCTATAATAAACAAGAAAAGTTGTGTTCAGCCCCTATAAATGCACACCCATTATTATACCCTTCCCTAGCTTATTAAGTGGTGTATTTTGTAAAAACTTGATTTACTTGTTTCTTCTTATAATTAATTAGTTTACATTGCTAAAAAAAATGTTTACAAACTACTGTACGTCATCTAGCTAGAGCAATGCTATCATTCAATACTCATTTTAACCGTTTAGTATCTTTCAAATTAATTAGGCGTTTCCCTTACGTTTCACCTTCCACACAACATTAACTGTGCAATGATAATTAAATTAGCCGTTTCTTTCACCATAATATATAGGGGCATGCCATGCTAATCTTTCATTCACAGTCATAGACAGGTAGAAGGGATGGTGTTGGCGCTTGACTCCGTCTTGTGTTAGCCAGTCATCATATGGGGAGAACGAGGCTTGATCCTGACTCAGGCGAGAGAGCAGTTCGACGAAGAGATGAAACCTTGATCGGGGACGACATCACCGCTACTAGCTTGCACGATTACGTTCGAGGTCGGCGACGATACATCCCTGGAGGGTCCAACGTTTGCATCTCCACAGATCCGGAAGAGCGAACGCCAATGGAGAAGTTGTTGGAGGCAACGCCTGGGCTTGGCTCTAGCGGAACCCATCTTCGGTCTTCTTCTTTGCAAGATGGGAGGCAAGGAGCGAGCCCGATCTTCGAATGTCAACCTCGAAGAATGAGAAGGTGAAGTAACTCGGTCAAGGATAAGGGAGAGTAGTCAATAGTGTACGTGGAGTCAGTTAAGAGAGAGCGCGGTCGGGAAGGGCAATAGCTACTGAAGGAAACTATGAAAGGTGTCATTGAGAGCTTGATTTGTGGCTATCGATGGCGGTCAAGGGAACTAGGAAGGAGGAAGGGGGATCAAGAGGCAAACCAAAATCTCACATGTCAAAACTAATTTGGGTACAATGAGACAATGAGGGGCGCAAGGGTCCGGCCTTAGTTAGGTTAAATTGTGGGAAATTATAAAATTATTTTTCCCTATTTTTTAAAGGGTGGTATTGTAGTGATATATAAATTTTTTATATAAAAACTAAAATTTCTCAATAATAGATACAAATCCTTATCAAATCTTTTCATAACAAATTAAGAATTAAATAACAATATTTTGTACTTTGAACTTGGAAAACTATGTATTTTTATAGTTCTATATATACTTTAGTTTTACACAATTATATTTTTCGTTGAAAATTGCGACTTTATTCAGTGCAAGTTTGAACCAAAAAAAAGTTACCCAAAATAAACAATTTTTTTAATACTTCATGGATTAATTATACAATATTATTAGATGGCGTGGGATGATCAGATACATCTAATTAATTTTCATTAATCGCCAAAAATATTAAATCGATCACATAAGTTAAGAGGCAATATATAAAGGCAAATTGAGAATTAAAAACATTAAAGATAATGAACAAGGTATGATTTCATCAAATAATATAAAATACAATAACATATTTAATTTGTCAAAGATAGAAAGATTTGATCACTTCCTTGGAGCGATGAATAGAAAAACTCTTCTTTAAATTATAAAAATTTTGTCAACTTAAATAAATTATAAATGCAGCCCAATAAATTTTATTTCAAGTAAAAATGTAATGAAAATTAATCGTCAAAATAATTTCATTATGTTTTCAATAAAATAATGTCAGCTGAAAACCCCCATAATGACATAACAAACTTGGTATGTTTAAATTAAAATTTCTTAAAATAAATTTATACAAGTTATAATCATATTCTAAATTTAATGAAAATAAATAAGGTAAATAATGCAATAGAAATATTTTTAATAAAGTCTACAATTCAAAGTCATTAGCCTCATAAATGCATATCTCATTACTCTCATATTTATATCAATTCAAATTACAAAATTATAATATATTGAATTAAAAAAAATATCTTTTCATCTTCCAATTTATGTATATTTATTAATTTAAATTAATTTTTGCATTAAATTGAATGTATTTAATTTAAAATAATAAATTGCTCTCTTTTCATCTTTCAATTGTTTCAATATTAACTTCTTTGGATTCCAAGGAGTAATCTTCATCTCACCAATTTCATAGGTTATTCAAAACTATAAGTACTCTTATGCCTTATCTTATAAACTATTTCCTCTCAAGACAACCATATGTATTTGACATAAGTTGATTATGAGGAACAAAAATGTGAGAATGATGAGAAGTTCATAGAGAAAGAGTATCATTTCAGAAGAAAAATGTATAAAAAGTACTCCATTTGTTAAAAAAATGTCGTTTACTATTTACGTACATTTTTAGAATGATAAAAAAATAATATTAAATATTAATCTTTTTTATAAATATATATTTTTATAATTTCATACTTAATACTAAAAAGTATGAAATTATAAAATATATATATATATATATATTATAGTTTTTAACTCCTAAAAAACATATATGAATAGTAAAGTAACATGTTTTGGTTAACCGAGATAGTAATATTTTACAACTTATCTTAATTTTTTTTTAATTAATAAATATAAAATTTGACATTTTTTAAAATTACATATCTAATAATGTTTTTTATATGATGTTTGTTAATGTTGTGGTAGAGATGCAATATTGATGAAAATACGAGAATAAGAAGAAGTTCATAGGCAAAAAGAATCAATAGAGAAGAAAAATGTATACAAAGTAATTTGCATCAAATTAAAACTAAAAGAATTAGGTTCAAATTATTGTAGAATTTGTATTGCAAGACAAAAATTGAGAGGAAAAATAATTATTTACATGATATTTACTTCTTAGATCAAATATATTCCGTATAATTATATTATTTATCAATGCAAACTAATTTCAGTAACATACCATTTAATTAAAAAATTAGCTTGGTAGCCATATGTGAAGGTCAAGTACAATTTAATTGAAAATAAACTTGGCCATATGTTACTTAGTGACTTAAAATGATAAGTCACGTAAATTTGTTAAAAGTTTTTTTCTCCATTAAAACTTTGAAAATACTAATTATAATTACAATTACAATAAAAAAAATACACATATGAGCTTTTTATTTTTATTTATATTGATAAAAACCAAGGTTATGAGAGTTTAACAATTCTATTTTATTGAACTATGTCCCGTGCGTTTGCACGGGCATGCCCCCTAGTATATATATATAATTATAAACATTTATATTTATAAGCTTAAATATTTATATATTATTATTATTATTATATACTCCCTCTGTTAATTAAAACTTGTCGTTTACTATTCATGCACGCTTTTTTAGAATGATAAAACTATATGAAATATTAACTTTTTAAAAAATTTATTTTTATAAATTCATACTTAATACTAACAAGTATGAAATTATTAAAAAAATATATTAAAAAAGTAAATATTTTATATAGTTTTTAACACCTCAAAAAAGCGCGCGTGAATAGTAAAACGTCAAGTTTTAATTAATGGAGGGAATACTATTTAGGGTAGGTATGGGATAAATATTTTAAACCAAATTATTATTAATTTTAATAATATAATTAAAAAAACATCCATGGAATAATTTTTTTTTAGAATATAACAGATTTTATTTTGTTTCTCCTACTTTAAATATGAACGTGATTTGAGGCTACGTATAAATGGAAGTATAATTTGGTGTTGTAATGTGCAAATATGGATAAATCTCACCCGTTGATTCAATATAATCTAATGCTTGTAATTACGTTACACGTTACACCCTATAATCCGTTTTGCTAGGGGAAGGGTTCTAGTGAAACGAATAATACGGTGTAACGGTGAAACGAATGAATATTACGTCATATTCATATGAATATTATTTTATATGAATATGAAAATATGAAAATTATGTTGTGTGATTATGAATATGATGTAAATATGGGTATATGAATATGATATTATTTATATTCAAATAACATAACATGAATAACACCATATTCATATTGATACACTATAATATTCACATATTCATATTAACATTATGTCATATTCATATGAATATGACATAATATTCATTCGTTTCACCGTTACACCGTATTATTCGTTTCACTAGAACTCTTGCTTATCCTATATATATATAACTTGCCATTATCTCCAGTGGCGGATCTTGAAGCTGTTAGTTGATGGGGCGGAAAATTGACCTCTATTTTTTTCCAAAAAAATCATCAATATTTAAAGTTTTCGAGTTTAATTATAGTATTAAGTTGTGAAGTTTAACAAATGATAAGTATGATAGAAGTATATTAATTGGTAAATGATGTGAAAAATCATTTATATCGCTTCAGTTTTGAAACGTTTATAACTTTTTACTCAGGTATCGGATTTGAGCTTATAATATATCAAATCGAAGCTATCGACGAGAGGAATATGTATATTAAATTTTATTTTTAATTGGGGGGGCGACTGCCACCTCTGGCCCTCAAAAGGATCCGCCCCTGATTATCTCCATATGTAATAAGTGATATTTAACTTGCCATTATCTCCATTTTTTTTGTCCATAGGTAGACACTTAGCCCATTATAATATGGGGAGGGCTGAAGGGGATCCGAACTCCTGACCTATTGGTCATTACATGTCATTCTCACCAACTAAGCTAGCAAGGCTTGACACCCATTATCTCCAATTAAATTTAGATTGGACGGTTTAGATTTTTAAAATTTTATGAAAGAATTATCTGCCAGTGTTATAAGATCTCATTGTATAATCAAGCCAATTATAGAGGCTCAATTAATTGGTTCGAATTTTCATCAAAAAAATAAAATATGAATTGGTTCGAATTGGAACTCAATCACGTACAGTTAAATTTACATTATGTTGTTTAGAATTTTTAAATTTTACAGTCCTAAAAAGCTACAAGTATGAGATCTCATTCTTTAATTAAGCATAAGCATAGTAACACAACAACTATTGAATACAAATTTAGATTTTTAGGTGAGAATGTTACTATACTATACTTATTTTAAGTAGACATTTAGGTGGAAATTAGTAACAGTAATACTACTATTGGATATATACTCCACAATTTACAGTAGTAAAGTTTAACAAGTCCATTTTCGGAAATGATTATGCAGAGAAAACGTGGCAGCAAAACATGGGTTTGACTTAGAAAGTGGTCAATGGGTCGGCGGCAAACCCACACCCTGTATCTGACATTGACTCTGACACTGACAAGCCTCTATGATCCCGCCACGTGGTTGTTCTTCTTTAAGCAAGCCGGTAGTGCAAAAAGAGAGAGGTGAGTCATTGACTCGCTGTCGACCAGTCACCACAGTGCAGCCCCCGCCCATCGTCGGTTCATTCCCAAACGCATCGCCTCCCGTCCTCTTTTTTTTTTTTTTTTTTTTGATAAGGAAAAAATTCGGGTGGTGCTTAACCAACCCAAGAGCATCCCGAAGGATGAGATCACGAGGATCTGAAAGAGATACAATCACAAAATACATCAAAAGAACCACCCAAAGCAAATCCGGAAAAAACCAACCCCAACCAAACAAGCGGACACATCAACGAGAGGAAGGAAAGCCCGGCGTGGCGAAGTGGATAGCGAGCGCATGGGACAGCACCAGCTGACACGATGTCTCGCCGCCGGAAGGACGGAAAGCAGAAATCCTCGTAAGGCAAAGACGACACCTGGGGAAGTGTGGATCACACGACGTTCCCCTCCCTAGATGAGGGATCTTCGGAGACCACAGACACCACCAACACGATCACTTCGATCACCAGGGCCGCAGAACTGCTCCTCAACCGAAACTAACCACGAACCAACAGAAGGACACCCAACCAATCACGAGGAAAAGAAGCACGGCCGCGAGTAGGGCGAAGAGCGGGAGAAGATTCCGGAATTATTTTAACATAAATACTCCGTATTATTTAACCCGAATAAAAGTATTAAAGAAACATTTATTTAATATGAAAAGATATATATATATATATACATATGGATAAAAAAGATTTAATTTTATGTTGTTAATTATTGTTTTTATTTATCGGGTCAGCTTTGGGCCAAAGGCAAAAGCCTTGGGTCCAAAGAACACACCACGGGCCAAAGGCAAGGGCAAATGGGGCATCAGGAAGGTCGACTTCGTATACTGGAAGTGAGTAAAGGGATTGATCAAGAAGAAATATATATTAAAATTGAAAATAAATATATATAGATTAGCCTCCTTTTAATTTTTAATTATTTATTTAACTTTTTAATTTACGAAAGAAACACAAATAAGCATTCCCCCAACATAATAGTATACAAACATTTTGTTTCTTTGGGCTGAACCAAAAATCGGGCCCAAACTTTGGCCACTTGGGCCCAAAGAGAGGCGCGGCATTAGCAAGCTGCCCAAGCCAGAGGAAAAGGGCAACAGAGGAAGCCAAGCCTCGAGCTGGGCGGCGGAAGGCAAAACCAGTCCGGCGCCGGAGATGAAGACACCCAGCCGGCGGCGGGGAGCAAGGAGGAGGTCACGCTCCATCCCACAACGAGAAAGTTGCAAAACAAAGCGCGGACACGGGCTGAAGAAAAGGGATTCGAGGCTGGCATAGAAACATCGTGCCAGCAAAACGAACCTCGGACAACCGAAGCACGAAAAGGGCAAGGGGATGGACGAAAACAGGAGAAGGAACCCCGATTTACCGAAGCCCCAATTTAATTTAGGGTTTTATACAAATACCAAAGAAGGATTTTGGACATTGGGGTTTTTCTCGAGCCAGCCGGAGCCGTGATAGGGAGGTCGGAGCCTAGGTGGGCGGTCGAGAGAGACCGACCAGGCCACACAAAGGCTCCAAGAAAGATGAGCTTGGGAGCCAAGGGGACGAAAAGTCCACTAAATTGAAGGCGAGTCGCCAGGCAGCAACCAGGAAGATGAAGTCGGCCACGAGCAGGAGACAGGGGACCCCTGCCTCCCGTCCTCTATCATTACCGTAACTCTCTCCGAGAGAGTTATTTATTTCACTAGTTATCTTTCTACCAATAATAGATATTGGCAAAAAAAATAGAAATTCTAGTAAAAAAATATGATAAAGAAATTCAAACATTCCTCTAATGAATTCCATGAGAACTTTTATAGTAAACGGAATCTACAGAATTGTGATCAATCAAATACTGCAAAGCCCCGGTATTTATTATCGGTCACAAATAAACCCGAACATTCAAAAAATTTCTCCACAATGACTAATAGTTAGACTTCCTTTTGGCTATCCAATCGAATTCATGGCGGGGAGCAAGTCAAAATAGAAAAACCTTTTATTCCACTTACAATTCCTGTGTTAATCGGAGCGGGGTGTTGAGAATATGAGTTGTGGGAATCCCACATTGATTAAAAATTGAATCCAAGCCTTGCATATAATCCGATGGGCTACCCCACCCAACACCAATTGGTTTTAAGATGGAACCCCACTCAGCTTGTGTGTTCGACTTGGTTAATTGCACATGTGCGCTTGGGCATGTGACCCCCCACGTCGTATGACCCACCGTGATTTAACACGAGACTTCTTCTTTTTCCGACAACAACAAAAGAACTTCGTCGTATGTGGGCTTTTCCTAGTATTTCTTTGTTAAGTCTAGTTATGTTTTTTTCAATAAAATTGTCTATTCAGCAAATAAATAGCAGTTTGTGTAAACGAGGTGCTCTACCAATTGAGCTATATAGCACGTGAGGGGTTATTTCTTGGTTTCGACATTGATTCCTTCAGACGTGTCAATTGGGCAAATCCGTCCGATATTTGTTGTCCCAACCATTCTTTTACCAATTATGTTTCGTAATTTCATAATCCAAACTCTCTAATATTGTTATACAACTTCTTCACCATTGTCTACTTCCTTCACTCTTGGTAAATTGAGCTCTTTAGAATTGTTGTATCTACTTCTATATTTGAGCTGATGTTCGAAAATAAACCTCGACATTGGATTTGTTCAGGGAAGAATGTAGTATTAAAAATGAGGATAAAAGTGTATTTTCATATGTTTTCTAACAAAATGGTGACTTCGGGTAGTGATTTGCTAACAGTGTATTTAGGCAATGGAGATCTCCATTGTTATTTAGGGGGCAATTTACCTATAAGGGGTGATTTGAGGAAAGTGGGACATTTTACCGGTGGTTTTCTATAATTTACCCCCCTTTTTTTAAAGAATAGGTCGGGTACCTATAGGGTGGTTTGAGCAAAGTGAGGCTTTTGGTCAAAATGGCGACATCTCCCTCGGTTGACGTGATCCCCAACCTCTCCCTCCTCCGCTTCATCAAAGCTCACACCCTCCACAAGTGGTTCCACCATGGCCGACGGGACAGAGGAGGACCCCACACCACAAGTCGAACTAAGCTCCTCGACCTCACCGTCCTCAACTTGCTTGCCCAGATCCCGTTGATTTCCACTTCGCCATCCTGAGTTGAACAACACAGATTGCAAATCTCTCTCCATATTTCATTTTCGATCGAAATCCATGTTCTTGGGGGTTCCATTCTTCTTTCCAGGGGCGGCCACAGGGGGGCCATTATTCTTTCCAGGGGCCGCCCCCTCCAGCGTCGGAACTTCGTAATATATTTTAATTAAAAAAATAAGGTAAAAGTATATTTTAATTAAAAAAATAAGGCAAAAAATAAAAAAAAATGTGAAAAAGAACACTAAAGTTAAAGAGGGAAGGAAGGAAAAGGGATGCAAGAGGTTATGGGTTCAAACCTCATTCCTTAGCTTTTTCCACTAGTTTTTATTCCAACCAAATTCTCCCTATTATAAATGTCATATTTAAACCAAAATTTATATTTTCCTTTTAATATTTTCATAAGATTATTCATTATGTTACTCATATATTTTTAAAAATTATTCTAATTTTTATTCATATGAAATTTTTTTACTATCAATGTCATAGTTAAACCACAGTTTATGAGTTTTTTTGTCATAGTTTTCAATCCTATCAATTTTTTTTTCATTTACCAATGACAAATTCTTTAAAAAAATTTTAATTTTATTTCAATATTTCAAAAAAAATCTCAATCATGCTACACACATATAAATTATTAAATTATTGTATGAATTTTTGTAATAAAATATCATAATTATACCACAATTTATGGTTTTCTTTCAATATATTTTAAAAAAACTTCTTTATTATATATACCGAGGAAAAAATTTTCCCAACAAACAATTTCGCCCCCCCTCTAGCGATTCCTGCGGCCGCCGCTACTTCTTTCCTTTCTTTCTCGCCATGCCTAGGAGGAGCAACAAGCCCTGGCGGGATTGCCGCCCCCACCCCACTTTCCCTTCAACCAATGGCGGAGCCAGGAATTAAGTGAGGGGGGTGCTAAAAAAATTTCGTTAAATTTTTTTTTGTGTATACTTATTAAGAAGATTTTTTTTAAAAAAGGGGAATTACTACTAAATACCTCACTTTGATAATTGGTTTGCAAAAATACCTAGGTTTGAAAATAATTGCATCAATATATGGAAATTTGCAAAAATACCTTATTTAATTATCAAAACTACCCACCACCCCCAAAAAATCAGAAAAAAAAAGTTAAATATTTTAAGTATTTTTCATTTTTCTTATATTTTAAAATTATTTTAAATAATTAAATAATAGAAAAAATGAAATTAAAAAAAAAATTTCCCAATCCCAAACCAATCCCTTCTAACAGGATAGCCTAGCCCCGATCGACCCAATCCCCAACCCTAAGTCTCCGGCGCTCATCCCCAACCCCAAGTCTCCAGCGCTCGGACCTGAGCCCGCGTCTCCGGCTCCGTCGCTGCGCCTACACTCCGGCGCCCCCGGCCGACCCAATCCTAATCCCTAACCAGAACACACAAGAGCAGCCCGACTATCGCTGCCTTCACCCTCCGTCGCTGCGCAAGCACTCCGGCGCAAATCCGGCTCCGGCCTCGACCCCAAGAGTAGACCAACCTCCGGCTCCATCTCCCGCCGATTAAAATCTAGTGGTTATAATTTAGGTCAAAACCGTATCTTTACTCAATCTCCCGCCGATTATTGATCATATCCTGTCAATGTTCATATTTGGGATTGTCAAGAACAATATTCATTCTGTCAATGTAATAATATTATGATTTCAAGATATATATTGACAATCCTTTTGTAAATATGGTTAATAATCCTAAAGATATGATCTACCGTATCTTCAGTGATTCTCTCCTAGATTATAGCTTCAATCCTGTCAATGTACATCCGCAGCTTTGTCACTATAAACATTAATCCTGTCGTAGTGAACGAATAACTTTGTCATCTTGGACATGCCTTTAATTTCTAGTTATGGTAGGATAAAATCGTATCTTTTTTCTCTTCCCTATTATAAACTCCATCCTGTCAGTATTAATTTTTAGCCTTGTCATAAAAATCATATATCCTGTCAACAAAAAATTTGTTCCTGTCAGTATTAATTCTCTTACTAAGACAATGTTTTTTCATCCGGCTACTTTTATTATTTTTATATTTCTGAGAACAAAAATTAAAAATATTATTTTAATGTATATTTGATTTTTTTACATATTTTTTAACTTTTCTTCTAATTCATAAATCTCCTTTTAATGATTTTTACATTTAAATTTAAAGGTAAAACCAGTCATTATTTTTTAGCACAAATGACCTATTTTTTAGCACAAATGACCCACCTATCCTATTTTTGCTATTCTCAGAAAACTGGTATATTTTTGCAAACCGAACACCGATTTGGTGTATTTCTGCAAATGGGCCTTTTAAAAAATATATATTGAAAAAAAATTAAAATTGTGATTTTTGTAATGATTTTTTTTATTTAAATAGTTGAGAGTAACCAAAAAAATAGAAGAGAAACAAAAAATATAGAAAAAAATCACAAAGAATTACTTTTAAAACAATATTGAAAGACAAAGGTTAAATGTATAATTTAAACATAAATATGACATTTTTGAACGAAATAGTTAATAGAACATAAAGTTTAAGCAAGTAAGATGTACACGTTTTTTTTCTTTAAAAAACGCGACTGCACATTACGGATGCGCGAACACGGATTTTCATGGAATACGTGATTGCGACCAGGTAACCAGCGATAAAATGACCGTACAAATAAGGGTTCCCATTTTTTTATTACTAACCAACTATAATATTTAACTAAGGAAAACTGACAAAAACTAATACGAACTATCATCTATGTATGAACCAATATTAATATGAACTTTAAAAACTACCAAAAATAACACGAACTATCGGTCATGAACCAATATTAATACGAACTTAAAAAACTACCAAAAATAATATAAACTATTTCACATTAAACCAATTTCGATACGGAAAAAAATTACGAATGATTTTTCGGCCACTTATTCAATATGTCAACTAAATGTCCAAAAATTTAATCACGTGACATCATATTATTAAATACATAAGTATAATGTTTGAAAATAAAAACTAATTATCAGTACAAAGTGGATTACAAGGTTAATTTATATCTAATTTGCACTCAAATTTGGTTTTTTTTTTTGAAAAAAAAACACAAACAATTAACATATAAAACTATAAGGCTTCTACTATAAATAATATAATTCTAGTTATGATTACTGTTTAGCAAGCCTTCCAAATTGAAACCCATGGAACGCGCCTCCACGCGTCTTCTACTTTCCTCCCCATTTTGTGCGCAGCCGCCATGTACCAACCCTAAGCCCCCATCACCTGTCCTTCTCGGCACCTTCGACTTGCCTCCCAGCAACCCCAATCAACTGGTTTCTTACCCCTCTTCGCCTAATTGCAGCACACCTCTTAATTCCTTGCTCGGTACCTTCACGTATCCCTCGTGTTTGTTTCTTGGTGGTGATGCGGCGGAGGCACTAGTACAAAAGAGGGAACCAGAGTACACTAAATTGGGTACGCTTATTGACAAATGTTCTTGTTTTTTGTTTTAAGTACGGTTTCTTAGGAAAAGTGTACTCCCACAACCAAATATAAGTACAATTCTTAGTAAAAACCGCTTTTTTTAAAAAAAATAACTAGTACGGTTATTATGAAAAGCGTGGTTAAAAAAATAAAATTTAGTACACTTGAAATTACAACCGTGTTAAATTTGACAATTAGGAACACGGTTTTTAACCAGCGTACTTGTTTTTTTGTTTTAAGTACGATTTGATAAGAAAAGTGTTCTTGATGATGTTTTAAAAAATTATGAGTGCGGTTTTACATAAAAACTGTTCTTGTTGGGAACACGTTTTTTTTAAAACCGTTCTTGTTTATTTGTAACAAAATATTTAACTCGGTTTTAGAAAAATCGTGCTTAAAAAAATAAAAATGAGTACGGTTTTATAAGAAAAGTTTCTTTTCAAAACCAAAATTAGAGATTTTTTTTTTGTAATAAGATTAAGTAAATGAACAAAGGGACGAATAAATTTCGTAGCTCAAGTGGTAGGCATGTGAAGTGGACTGATTTGGTTTGAGGGTGCAAGAGGTCGCATATTCGAGTCTTAGATATATGAAAGCATAAGAAGACGGGCTTTTTATTTTTATTATTAAGTACGGTTAATAAGGACGCTTTCACATCAAAACCGTACTATATTTTTAAGAACGCTTTCAGTGAAACCGTACTAAATCACACGCCAATTTTAAGAACGCTTTCACATCAAAATCGTACTTAAAATTTATGAGAACGATTTAACAAGAAGCGTGCTCATTTGGGAGTGAGGCCGCTATAAGTACAGAAAGAGAAGCGTACTCCCATGTATAAAAAAAGCGTACTCCGGTCCCCCCTTTTGTACTAGTGAGGTATCGATTTTGATTTCGCCATTGTCGAATAGATTCTGGCAGAGATCGATTGCAACTTGAATCAAAAAACTAATGAAGGATGGGAGATGATGGTGCTCCCCTGTTGGTTGGCGCCGATTTACCAGGTGGAAGGGTTGGTTGTTCGATTGGGTGGTTGCGTGAGTTGGATCCTCCTATGGCTGAATCCGGGCGTCTCTTGTCGTCTCTGTGCTTGTATGTCTTTGTCCCTCTTTATCTCCTGTTGAGATGCAAGATCTCCCGGTCACCAATATCTCGACCACGCGACGGTTTCTTCGGCTATGCCTCAGTGTGTGCTACCAAGCTCTTATGGTGCTTGTTGGTTCTAGTTTTGCTATGCTTACAGGCTGTACTACGCCAACTTATGGCCATGCAATAAGCTTTTCCGGCTTCACAAGCATGGAGAATTCACCAAATGCTTGTTACTCCCTTTTGGCTTTCACCATGTCCCCTCTACGGTTTACCCTTTTGCTGGTGTGTTTGCGTTTTTTTGTTTGAAAGTTACGGTACAAGTTTGCTCGGCATTAACTAACATCATGCTTAACCCCATGGTTTCGTAAGGTGCTTCATCGCCACAATGCACAACTTTTAATTTTACATAATTGGGTTAACAACCGAACCATATCCTTGGCCTTACAGGCCCTCCACATCACCAAGCTACCATTTTTATAGTTGCTTATTTTCACAATAAGAGGTTTCACTTGGCTGATTCCAGTTACCAAGGTTTACTAAACTTAAAGACGTTTTCAGCTCAAACTCATCCGGAGTTGGAGAATAAAAAAGTTGCTCTTGTTTCATCTACACTATGTTGCTGCGTGTTTTGGTGCGCTGGCTGTTTGGTTGTGCTTTTCGACCACTGTTGGCGGGCGTGTGTTTCCGCATCGGTCCTCCATCGACTCCACAGCTCTGCGGTTTTGCCTCTTTCACCAACTAACAATACATGTTGTATGCCTTTAAAAGAAAACCCATCTATATAAATCTATTTACAACCCATATTTAGTAGAAAACTTGGCTTCTTATGCTAAACACTTTGCAGCTTGTCAAAATTTTGGGGCTCCATGCTTCTTTGTTTTTGTTATTAGATACCATTTTATTGTTCACTTAATCATGATGTATTGTTTAAGCCTTACAGGCAATTGCTCCGTATATTTAGATTCTCCTCAAAGGCAAAAGTCAAAAGCCTCCTCATCTTCTACCCCCCGTGGCCAGAGCATGGCCCTCATCCTTACCCTTTCAAAGTTACAAATGTACCATCTAATTATTCTTTGTAATAATTTCCTTTGGGCTTTGACCTTTTTGTGCTTCGTCTCTTATTATGCCTTTGTTGTAGTGTTATTTTCGGGCAACCTTATTTTAACACTATTACCAATAATTGCGTACAAGCGGTTACAAATTAAAAAAGGTTTCCCATGAATATATATTTCTGGAACTGTTGTGGCATCAAGAAGCGAAATTTTTGGACTAACGTCGACATCTTCTGTAAGAACAATTCCATTAACATCTTGGCACTTATGGAAACCAAAGCTGATAAGGCTCCACCTGAAAAGTTTTGGCACAAGTGTGGTATCACCAATATGGCTTTCGATCCCGGGTCTGGGTTCGCGGGTGGTATCTGCCTTTTTTGGAAGGATTTATCCCCGGCCGAGGGCGAGTTAAACCTCATCTCTATTCAAAACCGCTTTATACACATGAACTATTACGACTCAATCAAGGAACGAACTTCCGCTGTTCTACTAGTGTACGTCCCCCCGGATTACAATTCCAAACCAGCATTCTGGGACGCTCTTTCTCTTTATACATCCCAGATATTCATCCCCTTCTGCATCATGGGCGATCTCAATGAGATCGCAATTCTAGCAGATAAATTAGGAGGTGTACTACCTTCACAAAATCGATTCCGTTGATTACAAACAATAAAAAACGATCTCCTTCTATCCGAAGTCCCTACACACGGTGGACAGTTTACATGGAAAAGGAAGAAATCGGGTTTACCAAATAATAGTTTTGCTAAACTTGATAGGCTACTAGACCATAATGAAATCATCTCCCTCTATGATGGCCTTAGGGTGAGGATTCACCCTTTTACCTGCTCTGATCACGCCCCCATCTCTGTTGATTTACGACCAAATGACCATACTAACAGAAGGCCCTTTCGTTTTGAACTAGCAAGGACTAGCAAACTAGAATTCACCTACATTGTAAAACAGGGTTGGAGACTAAACCCAGCTGGTTCTGACATGTTCAAACTTCTCAATAAGACCACACTTCTTAAAATTTTTGCCAAACGATGGCATAAAAAAACCTTCTGTAATATTAACAAACAAGTCTTTCAAACAGATGACGCTCTTCTTTGATTATTTTGATCTCCACAGGAGGCTTCTAAACAAAAGAGAACACATGTTAGATTTTCAGCAACGATACTGGAGCCAAAGGGCTAAAGTGAAACACATGAAATTAAATGATACAAATTCGGCTTATTTCCACCATATTGCCTCTGCTAAGAGGGGTAGGAAACTGATAAAATTCATTACAAACGAAAAAGGTATGGTCCTTTCGGACAACAAATCTATCCAGAAGGAATTCGTTAACAATTTCTCCGCTATTTTTAAATCCTCCTACGATCACACTTTTTCTTTCGACACAGATTTAGAGGTCATCAACCAAGAGATCAATCTAGATGAGAATCCTATGCTAACGGCTCCAGTTTCAAATAAAGAAATTAAAGAAGCCGTTTTCTCTATCAAAGCAGATAAGGCCCCAGGTCCTGATGGAATGCCTACTGGTTTCTATTAGACCTACTGGAATAAGGTGGGTCCATCGATAATCAAAGCTGTCAAATCTTTCTTTCTCTCCGGAAGATTGCTTCGACAAATAAATCACACTTTCATCACCCTACTGGCTAAGCGGGAAGACCGATCTACAGTAAATTACTACAGACCCATTAGCCTCTGCTCTACTATTTATAAAGTTATCTCTAAAATTCTTACAGCTAGACTTTCGAAGGTTTTTGATAAGCTAATACACCCTCTCCAAGGGGCGTTTATGAAAGGAAGATCCATACAGGATAACATTCTCATTGCACATGAAATTTTTCACTATTTCAGATCAATGAAAGCCAAGTGCGGATCTATGGCTGTAAAACTAGATATGGAAAAAGCTTATGACAGAATTGAATGGCCATTCCTTTTATCCACCATGGCTAAATTCGGCTTTGACTCAAAATTTATTGATTGGATTCTGGAATGCGTCGAATCTGTCTCCTACTCCGTCGTCATAAATGATGAACCTTCTCTATCATTTGTCTCTTCCAGAGGACTCCGACAAGGTGACCCACTGTCGCCTTTTCTCTTTATCCTCACGGTAGAAGTGCTCGCAAGGACCTTGCAAAGAGAGGCTAATGCCAACAAAGACGTAGGAGTCAATTTTGGTAGAGGAGCCCTTAAAGTTCTGTTCCTCGCCTTTGTTGACGACATCATACTCTTCGGGAAAGCGAACCAAACTACGTGCCAAAAAATTTCCTCTACAATACAGAGGTTTTATCGTATTTTAGGACAAAAGGTTAATTTCCACAAATCTAGCTTCCAGGTATCCCCAAACACATCTGCCACGACAATTCTTACGGTTACGACCAATTTAGGGATTTCTCACTCAAACAACCTTGAAAAATATCTTGGATGCCCGATAATTAATGGAAGGGTGAATCGTAATACGTTCATTGATGTCATTCTTAAAACTAAACAACAACTGTCTAAATGGAAAGCTTCTACACTCTCGGCTGATGGAAGGAAAGTTCTGATTAAAGCTAACTTGAGCGCTCAACCGCTTTTTCTCATGCAAGCTTTCTTGCTACCTGCATCCATCTTACGGGAATTAGACCAAGTATACAGACAATTTTTCTTGAATAAGGATCTACAATCCACCCCCTTGATCAGCTGGGATAAAATCTGTACGGACACCCAGAACGGGGGTCTAGGACTCCATAAAGTAGAAACTATGAATATAGCTCTACATATGAAACTCCTTTGGAAAATCATCGCTGAACCAGACAACATTTGGGTTAAAGTGGTGTCCTCGAAGTACCTTAAAGGTACCCCTCTGATGCAATACAATAAGACAGGCAACGCGTATTGGCAGTGGTCAAAACTCCTTTCTATTAAGCACTTATTTCAACCAGGTCTGCGCTGGGCTATTGGGGATGGTTTGTCGGTCAAATTCTGGACTGATAATTAGGCTTTCGACTCGCCAATTGAAAAGTTAGCACTTAATTTGATCGACGAATCAACCTTGGGCTGGACTGTCAGCCGATTCATCTCCAACGATAAACAATGGGATTTGAATAAACTTCAATCAGATTTACGACACCTTCCAGACCCAACGATTGTGACCCACATCAAAAACATAAAATTGCCAGCAAACATTTCCTCGATCGTCTTTATTGGGGGCCTAGTAAGGATGGTTGGTTTTCTACTAAGTCGGCTGCTTCGATTGTGCCAAAATGCTCGGGAGATCCGAGTTTTGATTGTGACTGGATTTGGAACCTCGATGTTCCACATAACGTAAGACATTTTCAATGGAAGTTGGCTCGAGATGGTCTACCTACAACGGACAGATTACAACGATCCCATGTATCAGTTCCCTAGGGTTGCTCATACTGTGGGAATACTAACGAATCAATCCAACATCTTTTTCTAGAGTGCCCAACGACTAAACAACTACACCATGATATTCACATTACATTTCCTCGGCTCACTTGGGATTACAATAATAGAAAATACAACCAGCTACTTAAATGCATTTACTCTTCTGTGGGTCGTAAGTTGATGGCGAGCCTAGCCCTCTCTTGGTGGGCTATCTAGTTTTTTAGGAACCAGTTGGTCTTCGGCAATAAAAGTGCTATTTTTGGTAAGGAAATTTACCTTTTTTACCAAACAACGACTCATACGTGGGCAGAATCAAAATCGCTCCTCCGTAACGGAGTCCAGGGGACCAGTGCTACCGCATCTGTTTCAAAACAACACTCTCGCACTATGGGACCACGACCTGCCTGCAATGACCGTGCTGAACCATGGAAGAAACCACCACCCGGATTCCTAAAATTAAAATTTGATGGGTCTTTCTACGCGTCTGGAGATGCCTCTTATGGGTTCGTGATCCGTGACTCGGATGGATCTGTACTGTCGTTAGGAAATGGAATTTGCAATAACAGCTCCGTCCTCTATGCTGAGGCGTTGGGCCTCCGGATGGGGGTTCTCAAAGCAAAACAGCTTCAGCTAGACAACCTCCTTATCGAGGGTGATTGTCTAGTGGTTGTAAAAGCTCTTCTAAGTGACTGGAATTCTCCCTGGAATATCGAGCTTCTACAATCTGATACGCTCTTAGATCTCTCCTTTTTCTCTAATGTTGCTATTCGTCATATTTTCAGGGATTCAAATTATGTGGCTGACATGATTGCTCGTCTGGCCTACAGTTACCCTGCCGATGATAGCTGGGAGTCCGATTCAGAACTTCATGTTCTCGTCCGCATGGACACTCTAGGAAAGAGGCCTGATCGTTGGCGTCTCTCCTAATTATTATCCTACTTCCAAAAAAACGACTCCTACTATACACATAATCACATTATCATTAAATATATGACCATTCATTGAATTCAGGTGTTGGCAAGATTTTTTGGCTTAGAAAAATATTGCAGATATATATATGGGAAGTCAGTGTTGATAAAATTGATAGACATTTTACCGACACCGGCTTCCCGTGTCAACCAACATTTTCTAGGCAAAAAAAGCTTGCCAACACTGAAAGCCGGTGACCACACCATGTTTTTTACGATACAAAACCGTGTGTATAGCAAGCCAGAACTAAAATAATAAAGAGATAAAGAATAAGTAAATTATAAAGAGACTAAAGTATTTAACAACCCTTTTAATATTTTTATATAAAAAATCACCTAAAATTAAAAAAACTAAGTACGTAAAGAATGAGTAAATTATTTAAAATATGTTCTAAAATATATTTTAAATTACCATTCATTCATATTTGTTCTAAAATAAAATATCCTAGAATATTTTGGTTAAAATAAACTTTTCACTCCCTCCGTCTCAAAATTTAAGTCGTTTGACTTTTTGGCACGCTTTTTAATGTGTTAAAAACTCTATGAAATATTAATTTTTTTAAAAAAATTTTAAATAATTTGAAACTTATTATTTACAAGTTAGTAATTATTTTAAAATTTTTGAAAAAAAATATTTCATAGAGTTTTGAACACATTAAAAAGTGTGCCAAAAAGTCAAACGACCTAAATTTTGAGACAGAAGGAGTATTATATATCTACAATGTAATGTTTTTAAAACATTAGAAAAGTTATTAATGACTCTTTGAAAACAACCAACTAAATTGAGTAATTATGTATATTTTTTAAAATTTTAATTTTTTTAAAAAAACTACCATTATTTTTTTGTTGTGCGAAAGTCGACCTTCAGAAAAGTATGCATTTTTTGCCCTACATATATAGCTTTGTAACGGCCCGGATATAAATATCCGGGATACGTTTCGAAGGTCGGATACCTTCGTTCGGATGTTGCAATTCAGGTACGGGTCGAGGTTTCAAACCTCTAATCAGTCGAAGTTTCAGAAATACGATTTAAACGAAAGTAAAGCGAAAGCATGACTTAGATACAAAAGCCGCGGCAGAGCCGGGTCAAAACCAAAACAAAGTGGGTGATTGTCATTTGTCAAGTTAGAATATATTAGCCGGTTTCTTCGATTCGCCAAAAGATTTCCCCGTCACAGAAGCATGGAGCAACCAGAGCGGTACCTAACACTATCCACGAAGTCAGGCCTGGTGATCGCCTGCGGGTCCTCTGACCGCGCTGAGGCCACATAACATGCCTATGCCTAAATAAAAGATGACTAATGCGGTACAAGATTTAAGTCACACTATCATGCCCCTAGTATATATATATATAATATGCAGAACAGAACTGTAAAGGGCCCAGACAATGCCAAGTGGCATATCCCTCTCCTACCTCTGCACCCCTTCCCGTTAGTGCAGAGACTGGCCAGTTCGGGCTATAGCATAGCACTCTCTTCGTGGTGGTGCACTCACCACGGTATCATCATATCATATCATATCTCATCATCATATCATATCTCATCATCATATCATAGCTCATCATCATATCATATCTCATCATCATATCATAAAATGAATAAAACATGCCCGATGGTGCTGGGCTAATCGTATCATATCATCTCATCTCTTGCCCGATGGTGCTGGGCTATCATATCATGCTCATATCGACTCGATAGACTCAGGGCACCCGATGGGACTGGGCTACCCTATGACCCTAGCAAAGACTCTAGGACTATCACGGATAACAGCCGTTCTGTATTCAAACACACAAAGTAAACACATGCTCAGTTCAATGCAATCCTAGCATGATACTACATGGCATGCTTTAATATGCAATAAAACTACACATTACATGACACATCAGGCAGGAGGTCCAGGTTACTGAGTAAGTCCCGTAGGATACTTACCTGTTGATGCAGAACAGCAAGATAACACAAGCAAGGGCCCAAATGCAAGTCCAAAGCAATCCAATAAGCAATATACACCTATCATCAAGCCATTTCCATAAGCTACCAGACCAACATTCATACACACGAACCCAAGTTCTCAACATCCTCAAAACAAACGATAGTAAAACCATTTTTCAAAACCTTTCCGATAAGATCAAATCGACCAAAATCACTCTTCCAATTTCCTTCTCAAAACTCATATCATCAAACCAAGACAAAATCCCAACATTTGAAATGACACTTCCAATATAACTTCAAGCTCAAGATCAAATAGTTCGAGTTCCGTCAAATCCCTTCTTTAATATTGAATATTAAAATAATGTTTCAAAACCCATTTCCCAAGGTTTTCCGAATTCTTAAATCCAAAATTAAGTCAACTCATATCCAAAATAATTCTCAAATCATACTTGGCCAAATTCCGACGTTAACATCTAAACCTTAAAACCAATCTCTAAAATCATATTATAGAAATAATTCCGGCATTTTATCTCTTTAAAATTCCTCAGATTGAATCAAGTATATCATTTCCCAATGTTTCCCACATCATATATTTAAATCGTCACACAATACTTATCTCAAATGATATTATTTCTAAATACTTTCATAATAGATACAATTTTTCAGAAAAATATATAATCGCGAAGTTGCAATATTATAATAGTAATAATCATATAATAATAATAAATTAATAAAAGTCATCCTATAATGTAAATCAGGTAAACAAACATAAGGAGAAAATAGGACAACCCAGCTGGCCCAACCCCAACCCATTTCGGAGGCCCTACCCCGAGCCCAGTTTGGAAGGAAGGAAAAAGGGGGGGTCCGGATTGAAATGGGTTAACCCGGAATGGGAGTTCGGGTTCAGCCCACCATATTAGGCCCAATTAACCACGCTTCTCAAATAACCCAGCCCGCACCGAAATAAATAAAAAAAAAAAGAAAGGGGCCCCAGCTGATGTGGCCAGTGACGTGGCGAGAAGGAAGGGGATCCGGATTTATAACGTTATAACCCATTTGACATGTTGAACCCGGCCCAGCCCACATTAAGGAAGGAAAAGACAGAAGCCATCTTCAACCTCCTGATGGCAGAGCGACGACAGAAGGAGGCGGAAGAATGAAGGAGGAATCGAAGGCCAGTCGGCGGCCTCTTCGACCCAAGTTCACCCAACCAGACCGACAACAATTTCCGACCAGAACCCCCACCGAAAGGAAGAAACGCGCACAGGAAGAAGGGGAGAGAAGGAGGAGACTCACAGCGCGGTTCCGAGGAAATCTCTGAGCATCGCTGGTGGCGCTCCGGGGCTCGATTCTGGGTTCCAATGACTCCCAGCTGCTGCTGCTGATCGGATGACGGTGAAGCTCGATGAAGGCGATAGGGGCTCATTTCTCCAACTGACGGAACAGGGGAAAGCTCCCCCCTTGGCGACAACTAAGGCGGTGGAAGGACGGCTCGTGAAAACGGCAAGAGGTGGAGGAGCTGTCAACGACGACCGACGAGGAGGGTGCCTGCTTGGCTTGCAACTGCTGGACGAAAGGGAGAATTGAAAAGGGGCGAATATGGAGGTCTTGAATCGAGGAACCAGAGAACACAAGGGGCTGATTTGGGGTGGTGGTTGCCGAACCCAGACAGGGGAAAGAAGAGAGGTTTGGGTGGTGTTTGGTTTCTCAGAGATAGGGTGAAAGGAGGGTGTGGTACGTGGTGATGGTTGATGGAAATCAGGGGAAGCAAGGGAATCCTTTTGGGGCTGTTGGGACAGCAAAGAGGGAGAGAGAAAGAGGAGAGATTTGTGAGGATGTAAAGCTTTGGATGAGGGTGAGGTGAGGAGGGAGGTGGGTGAGCTGCTCGGGGTTCAGAGGAGTGGGGAAGGTAGAAGACAAATAAAAGGGAGCTGGTGAATTTGCAGGGTGTGAGGAAGGGGACCGCAGGAGAGAGAGAGAGAGAGAGAGAGAGAGAGAGAGAGAGAGAGAGAGAGAGAGAGAGAGAGAGAGAGAGAGAATAAAAGAAAAGGGAAATGAAATTTAAGAGTGGTCCCTAAATCAAATGCAAGGATACCCGAAATTCGAAACTCGAAACCCGCTAATCCGATCGAGTACCAACTAAATCAAATTTAATCAAATTTCAATTTAATCTCCAGATGAACGGAACTAAATAAATTTCAATCCAAACTCGGAGCTCAAATTAATTTTTATTAATGCTCGATCTCGAAAGCGAAAATCAAAATCCATTTCTAATACCTAATTCAAAACTATATAGAAGTTCGTTTCCGAAGGATTAATAAAATTCAGTTGTTTGAGGACGGAAATTTCAAAATTTCTAAAATCTTAATTTTAAAGTCGAACATAATTTAATATCTTAAGAAAATAATATTTTAAATTTTCCGGTCATTACATTTATCCACCTCTAAAAACAAGTCTCGTCCCCGAGACTAAAATCATTTAAAGGAATGGGATGAAGTTCTAAATCGGTGAGTCCGAGGACCATGTCCAAAGATCTTGCAATCATCTCGGTTGCGTCTTCCAGGATTCTCACAACATCCTGGTCACGGTCGTGACATCTCCAATTGGTCTAGTCAAGTGTGTAATAAGCGCCCCTATCATATCCTCGCTTCGACCTTTCGGAAATATCACAACTCTAAAAGCATTATAGCGTCCGACTAGGTCTTAGCAAGCAATCTATAAGCGCCCCTATAAAATGCTTGTATCCACTTCGTGAGACGTCATAATGTAAATCCCTTTCGTAAATTCTCAAAGCGCATTGTAAAGGGAAAGGTTGTCATCCAAATCATTGAAACTCTCAGCTTCTTTAAAACCCCAAGTTGGCCATTTTTTTTAAAACCGTTCAAAGTCTTCAAATCCGATGTTTAATCAAGCAACTTTACACCAAAACAATTCAATTCCTTTCAAATCAGGATTCCGTCAAAATCTCCCAAACAACAAAACAGCTTCTTGCATACCAATCAATCAAATTCAGAAGGTAGGAGGTGGAGTCATCCACCTCTAAGGGCTAATCCCATATTCTCTTCCTAGTTTCACGAATCTTTTATCATCATCCTCAACTCAACATGCACGTAAGTAAATCAACTCATCGACTCATAACATCATCAACCACTTCTCATATGGCAATCTCAACATCAATCATGATAATCTCAACCAATCGACATCTCAACCGTGTAAAATGATTACCCATAAAATAAATCATACCATCCTTTCAGAACACGCCAAAAGCAATAACAAAGTCTTAATGTCAAACCATGAGCCATAAAGTATATCTACCTCATACCGAAGGCATCACAAGTGCATCATCGAATTCTCATAAATCACGCAAGCACACATGTCAAGAGATCAAAGAGGTTAGGTGTCATGGAGTCAGTACACTACTTCTAGTCAAATCTCACGATCGCATCTCAACATCGCACACTAGTAGAACCAGTCATAACAAGGGATCTCATGTAGGGCATAATTTCACATAGTCATCCTATCCAATTTCTATCTCGCATTATCATAACATATTATCACATCAATCCAACAAAATCATGCTATTAAGATTCAACCAAAAAAAGGGAAGATCAACAGTATATCAACATCAAAATGTCATCATGCTTTTCAGACATTATCTTAGCTCATCACAATGTCATATAACGATTAATAGCAGTCATGCACCATCATCTCATATATACACATAAGTCATATCTATGCTTCAAGTCATATTCGTCACTTACCTATTCATAATCAGGCTTATCAACCATATAGGATAACATCATGCTTTCACATAACAACGTATCATCATCTCATTATTCATTCAACACATTATAACATGCTTTTAGAACGACACAATAGGATAGCAATGGATCATTATATCATGTTCATAGTTGTCACTACAAATTTTAACTCAATATTGCATATCAACATGTAATATCATGCCATACATGTTTATCATGGTTGCTATCTAGCATCATGCCAGTACATATTAATAAATCACATAATCAAGAAGACCCTCACATCATACCAATCACTCGATTTCCTTAACCGCTCTCTAACCATTCTACCAAGAGACCTCACTCACATATTTCAAGAAGAAGTAATCATGGATATTATTACACAGAAGGGCTACATCATATCAATCAACATTTATCAATAGCATCATTAGCTCATCATTTACGCATTGCAACTGCATTTAAAGTCTCGATTTACTGTCATGCTCAATAAGTATTGCAAAACATCATATATGAACCTAATCAAGTCAAGCTAGCACATCTCATCATAACCACATCTAATAAACAGTTCAGGTTCTAAGCATTTGCAGTTCACATTATAGGCAAGGAATTTAGATCATGCTTGGCATCTCAGAGTAGCATCACATTAAGTGATCAAGGCACATTAGGATTGTAAGGCATCGAATCATATCATCATAGTCAACAGACAATCAAGCAACAGTCATCACATCGACAAGCAGCTTTCAACATCAGTCAGTGTAATATCATCATCAACAAGCTCAGAAAGGGTTAGCAATTCGAAAAGAGGACGTTCCCACCTGCAAGTCATATCGTACCCAACAATCGTGATCCTCGAAATGAGCTTGTTCCGTCGACATTATCGATCCTGAGGCCCGTGGGTTATGGGCCCACGCTTTCGCTGCGCTGCTCTATCACTATTCGACTTCCCGATCCCTTTTTCCATGCGGTCGCTCATCCAATGTAACGCGTAGGAGTTTAAGTTAGCGGAGATAGGGGAGTGACAAGAGCGGACGACCTAATGTTTCTTTCGGAGACAGAATAGACCAAAGCTAAAGACGACATGACTAGAGACAAGACTCCGACTCGGGAATAGTAACGATGCCTTTATGGGGTCCATTAGGTTACAACTTGTGACAAACAAGCATGGATTCATTATGGATCGTATCAATCGCATCAATCCACACTAACATGTACCTATCTCGGGGCAACATTCGTATTCATATCAAAGACACGATCAAGTACTACGCTGATGTTTGTGAAACAAGCTAACATTCTAGTATTCCATGGGAACGGATATGCCTAGCAACTTCAAGCAAGATAGGCGGAACCAACAATGATCATGTATGATTCGAAGTCATGCGGAATTTAGTGAAGATAACGATCATCATGCATATGAACAAGGTAAAAGCATGGTATACACATCAACAAATGAGTCAAAATATATTATGGCAAGGTATATTATAACAATCAGATGAAACGTCATACGAGAACACATAAGAGTAGCATAGTAATTATCACATATATGAACAATGCATAAGTTTGGTGTATGCGTCATACGAGATCATATAAAGGGTAACATAGTACTATCTCACAATGATCATATATTAGGTCAAGTATGGCACGAAATCATATGGCGAGATACATATAGAGAGCATGGGTCCTACATGATACTAGCGATATATAATGTGATACAAGCATAGTTAAGAGTCATTTAGAGGAGTTCAACATAATATTCACGAAACATGAGGCATCATCAAAAGTACAAGAAGGACATCATGGGTGCTAGATTATAATCATGCTAAGAACGAACCATCATAGAGCACATGTGTGGTACAATAGTTGTCACATTATAGAACAAGCATGATATGAAATCATTCAGCGGGTCATATTGGAAATCATAAGCCCTACATGATACTAATAGCACACATCGAACATGAGTACAACTAAAGTAATTCGACTAGGTTCATTCCGATATTCATGCGTCAGGTATTTGCAAAATCAGGATATAGAGTGATGTGTAATCAAGCGGGGTGTCAAATCATACATTCATGGAAGCACGAGAGGATATCATAGAGTAATAGACATTTTAACCATGTAAGCATGCTGGGTTTAACTATCACGGAAAGCTAGTCAATCATCGAATTCAACATTAAGCTAATCAGAACGAGTGAAACATGTTAAGAGAACAGAAAGAGGAAAGAGCCACACTATCAGGTACCTAGTTCAAGAGTGAATCAACAATAACATAGGCAAAGTAGAATTCGCACAAGTCACAACCAAGGGCCCAACATGTTACTAGTGGTTCAATATAACATATGGTACATACATGCACTTGACTGGTTAATACGACGGTATACAAGAGTTCATTCAATCACATCTCAACGACATAGTGGCACGAGAGGAAAACGCAGCGAGGTATAGAGCAAGTCTAAGCAACATGGCGACATGACTAGAATATGGGGACATGAGCTCGAATCAACACATAATATGACAAAACATGCATTCCTCAAGGTTCAATTATAACACATATTCTCCGTTCAACACAACTAACACACACCATATTAACTTGCAAAATAATCAACAATAGTTAATCTGACGAATTCGGAATAGATGGGCATGCTATAGATTCTTGTCACAAAATGAATGATAAGCATCGAGGCATCATCGGCTAGCATGTTAAAGAGCACATCTTATTAGGCATTCATGTAAGGTAGAGTCGATCACACTATCATGGACCTAATTCAGAAGAAGCAACTATCATATAGACCCATATCATGTGATTCATGTTTTCGATCAATCATACGACCAATATGCCAAGTAAACATGAAATAACAACATACAATCATGATAGAGGGCAAGACACAACACGAGACTAAGCAATATGACCTAGCATGGATACAAGGTGTCATACAACCACAATTTACATTAAGGATCATCATCATAACAGTTACTGAGGATTACGTAGCATACAAGGCATGTCGACATAAATTTATAACATGTATCCATCAAGTGAGGGACTCACTTCTATCATGATACTAGAACCGAGCTATCACACTATCATGAACCTATTCACAGGAAGGACATCAATTAGACGACATCCTAGTATATGACATATTTATTCGTGCTCTAGTATGATAATGCAATATACTAAGTAGATCATGTCGGGATGATATAGATATGTTAAATGGAGCCCAACCTATACAATAGTCATTATGAACTTTAAGGCACATAAGTACAACTTCACACTAAGGATCAATTGTAGGTCAAGGAGTAGTGCATATAGAATCACATAATTATGGACAGAGCAATCAAGATAACCCGATAGAAGTCCATAAGGGCAACATTGACTCTTACCAACTGACTCATTACCCATCTTTCCCGTGGGACTCGGATACGAATTTTCCGTGACAAGAGGACACTGATGGATCGTCATAAGAATTGATAACGACAGCCTCGTAAACATCTCACTCTCTAGCTCGGAATTTCATCAGGGACCGTCTTCCAATACTCTCTCGGACAACCTCTATATTTAATCATGATTCCCGACACCACGTGTTTACCAACCCACTTCCCGTGGAAGACCGATATTCGAAGAGAGGACTCGATTGAATTGTCAAAAGGGTTCATAAGGAAAGGGGCAGTTCCACAAAAGTTGAGCTTAATCATAGGGAAATAAGGGTACTCCCGCTATCTCGTTCACAGATCATCAATATTCTTTCAATAGTTAGAACATAACAATCAAATCTTTAGCATATCAAGCACTCAATCATAGAGTCAGTCAATGGCAATTACAATGATCTCCTTGGAGTCTTCCCGACCCATCTGTAAAGGACAAGCTAGTATTTCGCCTACCCGTTTCCGACTACATCCAATAGGGATGGCCTATCGCCTTTTCTACCCACTCGATCCCTTATTAGTTGGTTCTCCTCTTTTATCATAAGCCAAGTTCATATTTAGTCCAATTGAGTTAGGCATATTAAGTTCATTTTGCCCCTTTAAAACGATTTCAAATCTTTTGAAATTCATGGGCGGTTTTCCAAAACATACACTCGACCCTTGCGTACCCGAATTACACAACCTGGCTCTGATACCAACTTTGTAACGGCCCGGATATAAATATCCGGGATATGTTTCGAAGGTCGGATACCTTCGTTCGGATGTTGCAATTCAGGTACGGGTCGAGGTTTCAAACCTCTAATCAGTCAAAGTTTCAGAAATACGATTTAAACGAAAGTAAAGCGAAAGCATGACTTAGATACAAAAGCCGCGGCAGAGCCGGGTCAAAACCAAAACAAAGTGGGTGATTGTCATTTGTCAAGTTAGAATATATTAGCCGGTTTCTTCGATTCGCCAAAAGATTTCCCCGTCACAGAAGCATGGAGCAACCAGAGCGGTACCTAACACTATCCACGAAGTCAGGCCTGGTGATCGCCTGCGGGTCCTCTGACCGCGCTGAGGCCACATAACATGCCTATGCCTAAATAAAAGATGACTAATGCGGTACAAGATTTAAGTCACACTATCATGCCCCTAGTATATATATATATATATATAATATGCAGAACAGAACTGTAAAGGGCCCAGACAATGCCAAGTGGCATATCCCTCTCCTACCTCTGCACCCCTTCCCGTTAGTGCAGAGACTGGCCAGTTCGGGCTATAGCATAGCACTCTCTTCGTGGTGGTGCACTCACCACGGTATCATCATATCATATCATATCTCATCATCATATCATATCTCATCATCATATCATAGCTCATCATCATATCATATCTCATCATCATATCATAAAATGAATAAAACATGCCCGATGGTGCTGGGCTAATCGTATCATATCATCTCATCTCTTGCCCGATGGTGCTGGGCTATCATATCATGCTCATATCGACTCGATAGACTCAGGGCACCCGATGGGACTGGGCTACCCTATGACCCTAGCAAAGACTCTAGGACTATCACGGATAACAGCCGTTCTGTATTCAAACACACAAAGTAAACACATGCTCAGTTCAATGCAATCCTAGCATGATACTACATGGCATGCTTTAATATGCAATAAAACTACACATTACATGACACATCAGGCAGGAGGTCCAGGTTACTGAGTAAGTCCCGTAGGATACTTACCTGTTGATGCAGAACAGCAAGATAACACAAGCAAGGGCCCAAATGCAAGTCCAAAGCAATCCAATAAGCAATATACACCTATCATCAAGCCATTTCCATAAGCTACCAGACCAACATTCATACACACGAACCCAAGTTCTCAACATCCTCAAAACAAACGATAGTAAAACCATTTTTCAAAACCTTTCCGATAAGATCAAATCGACCAAAATCACTCTTCCAATTTCCTTCTCAAAACTCATATCATCAAACCAAGACAAAATCCCAACATTTGAAATGACACTTCCAATATAACTTCAAGCTCAAGATCAAATAGTTCGAGTTCCGTCAAATCCCTTCTTTAATATTGAATATTAAAATAATGTTTCAAAACCCATTTCCCAAGGTTTTCCGAATTCTTAAATCCAAAATTAAGTCAACTCATATCCAAAATAATTCTCAAATCATACTTGGCCAAATTCCGACGTTAACATCTAAACCTTAAAACCAATCTCTAAAATCATATTATAGAAATAATTCCGGCATTTTATCTCTTTAAAATTCCTCAGATTGAATCAAGTATATCATTTCCCAATGTTTCCCACATCATATATTTAAATCGTCACACAATACTTATCTCAAATGATATTATTTCTAAATACTTTCATAATAGATACAATTTTTCAGAAAAATATATAATCGCGAAGTTGCAATATTATAATAGTAATAATCATATAATAATAATAAATTAATAAAAGTCATCCTATAATGTAAATCAGGTAAACAAACATAAGGAGAAAATAGGACAACCCAGCTGGCCCAACCCCAACCCATTTCGGAGGCCCTACCCCGAGCCCAGTTTGGAAGGAAGGAAAAAGGGGGGGTCCGGATTGAAATGGGTTAACCCGGAATGGGAGTTCGGGTTCAGCCCACCATATTAGGCCCAATTAACCACGCTTCTCAAATAACCCAGCCCGCACCGAAATAAATAAAAAAAAAGAAAGGGGCCCCAGCTGATGTGGCCAGTGACGTGGCGAGAAGGAAGGGGATCCGGGTTTATAACGTTATAACCCATTTGACATGTTGAACCCGGCCCAGCCCACATTAAGGAAGGAAAAGACAGAAGCCATCTTCAACCTCCTGATGGCAGAGCGACAACGGAAGGAGGCGGAAGAATGAAGGAGGAATCGAAGGCCAGTCGGCGGCCTCTTCGACCCAAGTTCACCCAACCAGACCGACAACAATTTCCGACCATAACCCCCACCGAAAGGAAGAAACGCGCACAGGAAGAAGGGGAGAGAAGGTGGAGACTCACAGCGCGGTTCCGAGGAAATCTCCGAGCATCGCTGGTGGCGCTCCGGGGCTCGATTCTGGGTTCCAATGACTCCCAGCTGCTGCTGCTGATCGGATGACGGTGAAGCTCGATGAAGGCGATAGGGGCTCATTTCTCCAACTGACGGAACAGGGGAAAGCTCCCCCCTTGGCGACAACTAAGGCGGTGGAAGGACGGCTCGTGAAAACGGCAAGAGGTGGAGGAGCTGTCAACGACGACCGACGAGGGTGCCTGCTTGGCTTGCAACTGCTGGACGAAAGGGAGAATTGAAAAGGGGCGAATATGGAGGTCTTGAATCGAGGAACCAGAGAACACAAGGGGCTGATTTGGGGTGGTGGTTGCCGAACCCAGACAGGGGAAAGAAGAGAGGTTTGGGTGGCGTTTGGTTTCTCAGAGATAGGGTGAAAGGAGGGTGTGGTACGTGGTGATGGTTGATGGAAATCAGGGGAAGCAAGGGAATCCTTTTGGGGCTGTTGGGACAGCAAAGAGGGAGAGAGAAAGAGGAGAGATTTGTGAGGATGTAAAGCTTTGGATGAGGGTGAGGTGAGGAGGGAGGTGGGTGAGCTGCTCGGGGTTCAGAGGAGTGGGGAAGGTAGAAGACAAATAAAAGGGAGCTGGTGAATTTGCAGGGTGTGAGGAAGGGGACCGCAGGAGAGAGAGAGAGAGAGAGAGAGAGAGAGAGAGAGAGAGAGAGAGAGAGAGAGAGTAAAAGAAAAGGGAAATGAAATCTAGGAGTGTTCCCTAAATCAAATGCAAGGATACCCGAAATTCGAAACTCGAAACCCGCTAATCCGATCGAGTACCAACTAAATCAAATTTAATCAAATTTCAATTTAATCTCCAGATGAACGGAACTAAATAAATTTCAATCCAAACTCGGAGCTCAAATTAATTTTTATTAATGCTCGATCTCGAAAGCAAAAATCAAAATCCATTTCTAATACCTAATTCAAAACTATATAGAAGTTCGTTTCCGAAGGATTAATAAAATTCAGTTGTTCGAGACGGAAATTTCAAAATTTCTAGAATCTTAATTTTAAAGTCGAACATAATTTAATATCTTAAGAAAATAATATTTTAAATTTTCCGATCATTGCAGCTCATGGGTATAAAGATGTATTGTTGAAAAAACAACAGTATATGGCAAACTGTATGGGGAAAGAAGGGATGGAAAAGCACATACGGTTTGCAGCTTACAATGAAGGGTAAGTTATTATTATTATTATTATTATTTAATTATCTTAAACTATAGTTGCACATCTATATTCACTCTAATATTAGGAATCAACTTTTGAAAATGTTGTAGGTTCTATTGGATGCTCGTTGTTTTAAATCCAGTCGACAATATATATCATATATTGGCTAGATCCAAAAAGGTATAGTGTTAGACAAAATTTTCGAGTTATGGTTGAAATGTAAGTCGTGAACATATGTTGATCTTCAATTAGTTAATTACATGTGAATATTTTAATGTACAATTCTAATATGATCTGCCTTTGTATTTTCAGTGCTATATCGATGTATAAGCTACATACGAAAAATACACATTGGGTTAAAATTGCGGTAAGTGTGGAAATAATTGATTTTATATATTTAGTTAGTGTCATGCCAATGCTTTTGGTTGACATGTATTTTATCTTTTCATTTATGAAGTATTCGAAGCAACCAAACAATGTGGATTGCAGTTATTACATATATCGATATATGCGAGAGATTATAGATCAGGAGTGCACCGTTGTCCTTATTACGGTATGTGTATATAATATAATTTTTTTGCCTACATGAACTATGATTTTGTTATTTATACTATTTGAGAAGTAATTATTATATTTTGTTTTGTAGTATTTTCTAGATTCAGGAGGATTCTACAACAAGCCTGCTCTCGATGAATTACGTGAGGATTGGCTACAATATCTAGACATACAACGGTAGCTTGGAAATTAGTAAATATCTTTTTATTAGTGGTTTACATTAGTGCATATTATCTAGGAAGTTTTTTGTTTCCACATACACTAAAACAATAGTTGAATTTTTAGAAATTTATGTCTAGCTAGAGATTTGAAAGCTAGTGGTCTACTTCGGTTGGTGATAACATTGCTTTTGTGATGATTAGATCTTGAAATGAAGGATTTTGAATGGTCTTATTTTTACAAGTTATGACATTTTGATTTTCGCATGACAGGTTTTCTATGTAAAGGTAAAATTGCAATCGCTATTTAAAAAAAACAGATATGTCTCGGCGGTTTTTTTTAAAAAGTCATGAGAAAGTTTAAAAGTAAGGCGGGTAATATGATTATACTTTCTCAGGAGTTTTTTTTTATTAAAAATCGCCGACATATTCTTTCAAGAGTTTTTATAAACTCCCGCAACATGTGGGTTTGGGGGTGTAAAGACCGAAAATATTTAAATAATATTTTAAGTTTCGACATTATTTTGAATCGATTTTCCAACGGATTTCAATTCCCGCTACTTGGTTTGAAATTTTGAAATATGACTGGGATTGCATCAGATTGGGACCTCTCTCTCTCTCTTCGTCTTCTTCTCCTTAAACCCACACCCACCATTGCCCATTTTGTCCCCTTCCTATCCTATAAATATGCATCAATCCCTAAACCCTAAAGCCCTCACCACAATCTGAGAGAACCCTACAACACTCCCCTACTCCTTCCCATTTTCAGATTTTAAAAACCACCAAAAAATCTCACATTTCCTTCCTCCATTTTCAAGCTTTAAACACAATCTTTTACCTCCAAATCCTCTTGTTCTTAAGTTTACTTAAGCCCACACACCAACCAAAACACCTCCTACATCTCCCCTTTCGAGATCAAGCCAAGAAACACCGGCCAACGCCACGTAGACGACGATCTAGAAGTTGCAGAAACCATTTTCGCCGTCGCGAGAGCATTTTCGCCGCGCCGACCAAGAACTCAGCAGCTACCTTGTTCGTATTTCTCGCGGTAAACACCTCTGTTTCCTCTTTCCTTGCTTCCTTTCGCTTCTAAACTCTCTAAAGGCACACTTTTATAACTTCCTTCACTTTCCTAAGCCAAGACGAAGGAGATCTAGCCTCAGAGAAGCTTGGCCAAGCTCACATTTCCCCTTTTCCCTTGTTTTCCAATTGTAAGCTTGTACACCTTTGCTCCCTTAGTATTGGTTCCAAACCTTCGTAAAAGAGCTCTTTTATTCATTCTTCAAACTTCTAGGCACTAAACGAGATTCTTTGACGCCGGTGGAGCACAAAATGCGCCCTTGAAGTACCTTGATGACTTTTTCAAAGACTTTCGGTAATCCCTCTTACGCTCTCCCCCTCTGGTATGTGTTTGGTTCTTTTCTAGTTGTTTTGGGTCGGAAAATGGTTTCGAAAAGGATGAGAGTGGTTTGCGAATGAAAAGATCGGATTTAAACCAACAACTAGCTCACTGTCGCTTGTTTCGCTGCAGCGAAACCATGGTCGCCGCGACGAACAAGAACTGGGAACCAGGTTGAGGGCGACACATTTCGCCGTGGCGAAAGCTTGTTTCTGTAATGGCCCGGATATAAATACCTGGGTTAAGTTTCGAAGGTTGGATACCTTCGTTCGGATGTTGTAATTCAGGTATGGGTCGAGGTTTCAAACCTTTAAAGATCAGTATTTAAAGCGGGGATTTCGAACCCCAAGCAATCAAAGTCGCGGAAATTCATTTGAACGAAAATGCGAAAGCGGAATTAAATTAAAGTACAACTTGCCACGGCGGAGCCGGGTCAAAACCAAAACATAGTGGGTGATTGCCATTTTATCAAGTTAGAATATTAGCCGGATTCTTTGGTTCGCCAAGAGATTCCCCGTCACAGAAGCAAGGAGCAAACAAGAGCGGTACCTAACACTATCCACGAAGTCAGGTCCGGTAATCGACTGCGGGTCCTCTGACCGCGCTGAGGCCACATAACATGCCTATACCTAAATAAAGGATGACTAATGCAGTACAAGATTTAAATCATATAAGCATGCTTGACAGTTATAATATGCGGAAAAACTGTAAAGGGCCCAAGACAATGCCAAGTGGCATATCCCTCTCCTACCTCTGCACCCCTTCCCGTTAATGCTGAGACTGGCCAGTTCGGTGCTATAGCGTAGCAATTTCCTCGTGGTGGTGCACTAACCACGGCATCATCATATCATATCATATCATCTCATCACTTGTCCGATGGTGCTGGGCTATCATATCATGCTCATATCGACTTGATTGACTCAGGGCAACCCGATGGGGCTGGGCTACCCTATGACCCTAGCAAACATTCTAGGACTATCACAGATAACGGTCGTTCTGTATTCAAACACACATAGTAACCACATGCTCAATTCAATGCAATCCTAACATGATACTACATGGCATGCTTTAATATGCAACAAAACTACACATCACATGACACATCAGGCAGGAGGTTCAGGTTACTGAGTAAGTCTCGTAGGATACTTACCTGAAGATGCAGAACAGCAAGATGACACAAACAAGGGCCCAAATGCAAGTCCAAAGCAATCCTAAAGCATTACACACCTATCATCAAGCCATTGCCATAAGCTACCGGACCGATACTCATACATACGAAACCCAAGTTCTCACATCCTCAAAGCCAATCGATAGTAAAAACCGTTTTTCCAAAACCTTTCCAATATGATCGACATCAACCAAAATCATTCTTCCAATTCCTTCTCAAAAACCAACACCATCAAGCCCAGACAAAATCCCGACATTTGAAATGACACTTTTAATATAACTTCAAGCTCAAGATCAAATAGTTCAAGTTCCGTCAAATCCCTTCTTTAATATCGAATATTAAAATAATATTTCAAAACTCATTTCCCTAAAGTTTTCGAAACTCTTAAATCCCAAAAAAAAAAGTGAAACCTCGTACCTACCAGGTGAAATTTTACTTAATTGAACCACTATACCCATTGTTTAATTACAGGACAATTCAACAGCAAGAAAATATACAGCAAATTGCATAAAATCACCAAAGTTAGTGGTAGTTGCAAAATTAGTATTAAATATGCAATGAGTTGTAAATAATAGTGTAAATATTGGATCCCTTTTTTCAATAATTTTATTGTGAATTAGTTTTATAATCAAACGTCTTAGTACTTAGCAGTGTTCTAATTATCAGATATATATTAGCTAGCCGATATATCGGCGATATATCGGGGATATTTAGAATCCGCTGCGATATCGGCATATCGGGTGAAAAATATCGGTCAACGCCATATATCGGGTCAATATCAGCGATCTATCGGGTCAACACCGATATATCGGGCCAATATCGACGATATATCGGGGATATTTAGAACTACCAACTTTGATAAGATAACTTTAGCTATTATGAATGAAGTTGTTTTTATTTTATCAAGTTTATTTGGTAATTTTTCAATTTAAATATTATTTTTTTTCATGTATATTTTTACATTTTGAAGTATAAATATAGTACTTATAGTTAAAAATTAGCAAACCGATAAATCCGATATATCTCGATATATCCCCGATATATCATTTTTACTCCTAACCGATACGACCCCGTTACACGATATTTAAAACCTTGGTACTTAGAACATCAACAATGGAGGGTCATTGGGCCCTTAAACGTGTCAAATCAGCATTAAATGAATAAAAAAACGGGTAAGGGCCCGAGTGATGAGTCCCTTAAACAAGGGTCCGGGTGAGAAAGCCCCAATGCACGCGAATCGGAGCCATGTATCCACAATATAAATTAAGTTTATATAAATACAATTTTCGGCATATTCTGTAATTAAAAATAAATAAATAAATTTGATATTCAAGTGTGAATTAATTTTATCTGCCCACAGACACCCATTTTGCATAAGTTATTTTTTAAAAAAAATTACACTAATAATACCCATATACTATTATTTTTAGGGGGAATTGTGCTATAGGCCATAATTAGGGCCTTTGTTAGGAAAATGCCCACCCTTCCCTTCCAAATTGGCAAAATGTCCACCTTCCTTCCCTTGCCCCCTTTGCCCCTGTGCCCCCCTCCTGTTTCAGCAGATTTGGTTTCATCAACCCTTATTTCAGCGGGTTTTTTCCGCGCGTTGCTGAAACCGAAGTTGCTGAAATTGTTGAAATTAGTTTTTTTTTCCGCGCGTTGCTGAAACCTAAGTTGCTGAAATCGGAGTTGCTGAAACCAGGGTTGCTGAAACCGGATTTGCTTTTTTTTTTCTTTTTTTCTTTTTTTTTCACGTCACCACTTCGACGACGGAGTTGCTGAAACCGAAGTTGCTGAAACCAGAGTTAAATGTGTGTAAGATTTTCAAAAAAAGCTGAAATGCTAAAAAAATTTTAAAAATGCTGAAATATATGCTTGTGTGTAAGATATTGTACCTCGTACAATTTTATAAGAATTAACCACAAATTCTCACCAAAGCAACCTCAATCACAATAGCAAACTAACCACAAATTCTATTTTTTCGATATATAATTGTTAATTAATTATAAAAATTGTTGAAATTGTATTTTTAATATAATGCAATGATGTAGAAAAAATAAAGAAATTGCTGAAATTAAATGTAAAAACTGCTGAAATTATATTGTAAAGGCTCGGATTTTCAAAATCCTAATTTTCTGGAAAAGGAGAATTAAAAATGAATTTAAATCGAATTAAAAGCTCATTTAACGAATTCTGACCCGAATTTAAATTTTTGACGAATGATTCCGTCCTTTTACCTCGCGAATTTATAATAATTATCGGATGGCGGTATCCTCTTCGATTTTAAAAAAAAAATTAATTGATCGAGAAAGCGAGAGTCGGGGAAACTAACATTCGAGAACTAATTTCGGGATTCGAAATTCACGTATTCCGGATTTATTTTCGGGTATTTAATTTGACTTCTCTCTCCTATTTAATATCTTTCCCATTCGAGCCACCCTACGGCTGCACCCTGCCGCACCTACCTTCCCCTATCTCCTAGCTGCAATCAAAGCCCCTACCTTTGCAAAACCATCCCCGCCCGCATACCTCCTTTTAAAATCATCACCATCACCCCGCTCAGCTGCATCCATCCCTCCATCTTCCCACTTTCTCCTTCTCCTCACTCCTTCTGTTGGCCTTGTATTTCAGCTGCCACAAGAGCCACCACCAGCCCCCGAAGCAACCCCGAGCCCCTAGCGCCACCACCAAGGTCGACGTCCGATTCGTTCTCGAACCAAACTTCCGGTAAGCCGTTCTCACTCGTTTTCGATCGGAATCGCCCTCGGACTTCACCGTCACGCTCACCCATGCTCTATGCAGGTCCGACAAGCTATCGCGAGCCTCCAACGACGCCCGAGACTCCGATCGAGAGCTCCGAAGTCGCGAAATCCATCGGTGAGTCCCGCCTTTTTTTCCTCTGTTTCGATTCGTTTCTGACTTAGGTCGGGCTGTGGGCGAGTGTCGAGTGTGCGTGAGCTGAGTGCGAGGCATCGGGTGAGCTCGTGAACTCCGGTGAGAGCTCCGGCGAGCTCAATTTGGCATTGAGCGAGTGCGAGCAGCAAGAGACGGACACAGGCGAGCTGAGCAGAGGCGAGAGAGAGAGCAACGAGCAGCCAGCGGAAGCGCGGGCGAGCAGCAAGGGCGGGCGAGCAGCCAGGGGGAGCGAGCGAGCGGTGAGCGTACTGGCGAGCGTGGATCGAGCGGCCAGCGAGCGCGGGATCGCCATTTGAAATCGGGAGGAAGAAGGAGGCTGACGTGCTCCTGTGGGGCCCTCCGTTTTTTTATTTTGCTGGGTTGTTTAACCGGGTGGGGTTATATATTAATTGGTTCGGTTCGATTCGGTTTGAGTTTATCCGTTTATTTATTTAATTATCTAAGGGTATTTAAAATATTAGATAATATTAATTGAGGTTTTGAAATATAAAATATTATTTTGGGATACTTATAAAGGGTTGATTTTATTAAATAAAAATGGTTTGAATTTTAGGGGATTTGAGATATTATATAATATTAATTGGGATTTAAAATAAATTATTAGACTTGTCTATTTAAAATGGGAATTTGGGAAAGAATTTCAAGGTTGAAAGTGATTTTGTGAATAATTGAAAAAGGAGTTTGCTAACGGTTTCAAGGGTCGGGATTCTAACTGGGATTTGAATCAGATTTGAATCTAACTTGAGGATCTGACTTGTTCGGTGGCTGATTAGCATGATGTTCTGACATGTGTGACTAATAGCATGACTTGTGGTGATTTACTTCAAAAGATTAAATGTTAGATATTATGATGCTGATGATATATATCTGTATGATAAGTGTGAGTATGAAATAATAATATGTGAATTTGGCTAAGTATGATATATATATATATATATATATATATATATATATATATATATATATGGAGGTTATCTTAAGCTGATGAGATGACGGATTATATATGCTGAACGGTATGAGGTGGGAGATGATTGATCAGGATGAACTGGAAGTATGATGGATGCGAACTTGTTTATTTATCTGTTTGTATGAGTGTGTGATATATGTGTTCAGAGAGACTATAGAAGTTTACTCAGTATACTCTCGTTATGTAATTAGGTGATATTCTGTGATCGTGACTACTGTGTGCTGGATTCTTCTTTTGCTGATCTTCTAGCTAGGTAAGTACCTCCAGGGCTTACTCAGTAACCAATACCTCCTGCCTGATGTGTCATATAGTATGTAGGTGTCGCATATGCATAAAAGCATGTTATGTAGTATCATGCTTAGGAATTGCACTTACGAATGAGCATTCTTATTCTGTATGCGTTTGAATGCAGAACGGTCGTTATCTGTGAGTCCTAGAGTCGTTGTTAGGGTCATAGTGCAGCCCAGCTTCATCGGGCATTGTCCTCCTTGAGTCATTTTTATATATATATATATATATATATATATATATATATATATATCATGAGATACGAGATGAGCATGAGATACGATTTGATGATGAGATGGGATATGCTATCGCATCGAAATGGTCAGTCTCCACCCTATCTCGAAGGGGGGTGGTGGTAGAAGAGGGATATACCACTTGGTATTCTTTGTTAAGGCCTTACTTCATATTCTGTCTATATGAATTAGGAGCATGATAGTGTGGTTAATATTTCAGTACTGCATGAAGACATCCTTTATTCTAGGTATAGGCGTATTATATGTCCTCAGCGCGGTCAGAGGACCCGTAGGCGAACTCTTGGCCTAACTTTGTGGTATAGTTTCAGGTACCCGATCCACTGCTTGATTTTGTGTTGTTATGACGGGGTCCATTCATATGGCGGAGAGTGAGTGTTTGAACCCTGACTTCACCAGATTCATACTTTTGGGATTTCTTCCTACTTATACTCTGTTTTGACCCGGCTCTGCCGCGACACTGGTTGTATCGTTTTCAAAACTTATATCCTTTGCATGATAAAGGTTTTGGCGTTGTAGACTTAGGACAGGTACAGGGGTTTACCCCGGGGTCTCCAGCTGACCTTCCAGATTTGGGTGCGAAATCCCGCTTTAAACTATAACCCTTCGGTTTCAAACCTTTAATCTGTACTCGGAGCGCAAGATCCTAACGAGGGGTTTTATCCCTCGAAACGTAACTCGGAAATCATAATCTCGGGCCGTTACATATATTTTATATATGTGACACCACTTCGCTTGGATTCATCGATCCATTCATTCATCCATGGATTTCAACGGCCTGTGGTTGTTTTTTTTTCTTTTTTTTTTGCTGAAACCAGAATTGTTGAAACCATGTTGCTGAACATACTTTTGTGTAAGATATAGTACCTCATACAATTTTATAAGAATTAATTTCAGCATAATAAATTTTACTAATAAGAATTAATTTCAGCATTTCAGATCACACAAAAAATCAAGAGGCTAATAAGCTCGCCAAAAGTTTCAGCAAGGCAAAAATAAAATTGCTGAAATTGTCAATATCCAAACTCTCAACAAAGCAACATCAATCACAGTAGAAATTCTATTTTTTCAATATATAATTGTTAATTAATTGTAAAAATTGCTGAAATTGTATTTTTAATATACTATAATTGTTAATTAATTGTCCAAACAAAAGTCGCCTGTTTGGCAAATTAGTGCCCCCCTTCCGCGCCTCCCTCACCATCATTGACGCTTCCATTGAAGCCGAGCTAGAGGGAGAATTCAATTGCTTTGAGATGGAATTAAGCCTAAATGTTTAATTAAGCAAATGAATTCTCCCTCACCATCACCGAATTTGTTGAAATGTTTAAATATATAGGCAGCCTTGGATGATCTCCCAAAAGAGATATTAGTTAAAATTTTGTATAGATTGCACATCAAACCTCTCTTCAAATGCAAGTGCGTCTCAAAGCAATTGAATTCCGTCATCTCTACGAATCAGAAACCGACCAATTGCTAGATCAGGAACACGAGCAAGAACAGGAGGAGGATGGAGAGAGGACCGACCACCCCCCTCCCCCGCTTCCAACGATGGCAGCGGAATCGCACCGGAGAGGTGATTGACCGGTTCCGTCTACAACGCCTTTAGTCTCTGTTTGAAGGCTTCAATCCATATATTCCGGCGCTAATGCGGCGGCAGGGGAGGACGAGGAAGGAGAAGGAGGAGCCGGCTGAGGATGGAGTTTTTACCTTTTGGTGCTGAAACGGCGAGGAGAGAGATAGCGGCAAAGCGATCAATTCACAGAGGGAGATTGGCGACCGGCATCGTCGATGGAGATCGAGGAAGATCGTTGCACTCTATAGCAACCAAGCGATCGATCGATCGATTCAGGGAAGAGAGATAGCGGCAAAGTTCCGAAATGGAAAGAGGAGATGAGGAGGGGGCACACGCGTATTCTATTTTTCCAGATGGACAAAAACCTAATTTGATAAGTTTGGTGGACACTCTCCTAATAAAGTCCAATAAAAGGCCCATTTGACAAAAAATTTTCTTATTTTTATCACATAGGGTAACGTTTGTGTCATTGCATTTTTTCGTTTCAACAATTGCGTTTTCAGTTTCATTTGTTTCTATCGTTGTATGGTAAGGTTTGTGTCATTGCATTTTCCGTTTCGTTCTTGTTATCGTTGTATCGTGTAACGTTTATATCAAGTTGAATGACATGTGTAACGTTTATTTTTTCTCCATTTTACAATTTAATAATAATAATAATAATAATAATAATAATAATAATAATAATAATAATAACAACAACAACAACAACAATAATAATAATAATAATAATAATAATAATAATAATTTAGTAATTGAAAAATGTAAATAGTAAAAAGTAACTTAAGAGTCCGAGAGTGTCCGAGGGTGGGGCTCTCTGATGAGGGTGCAAATAATAAAAAGATGAAATGAGACCCTTAAACTGGTGTGGTAGAGGAAAAGTAAGTTAAGGGCCCGAGGCCCAGATCCTCTTCTGTGCATGCTTTTATGTATTGGTCTTCTCACCTATATGCATCCGTGCACATGACTCTCAATCACAAAATCTAACAGACTTCAATAACGTGAGTTTGAGGGAATGAATATAATATTTGGGCCATTACTTTTTATTACCTTGAAAGCTTAGGATATTTTCTGTAATTACTCCTAAAGCTAGAGTTAAGTGTGCAATTTGCCCAAAAAAAAAGGAAAATAAGGGTGGACCACCGACACGTGCCGATTAACGCCGACCAATTTTGAATAGCACTAGCTAGCGCTCTCTTTCGGTTTTATGTGGTGTTCTGTTCTGTTTGATGTTGATCGCCCCCATCTTACTTACTTGCACCATCTCCTCGTTTAATTTGACCTCTTCCTTTCATTTTGATTTTGATATTTAGATCCACTTTTATAAGTCTAGTTCTAAGACTTTTGACATTTATCTAAATATATATTATTATATACTTCTATTAAAATCTGATACGATAAACACTGATTAAAAAAATATATATATATTTCTTATTAGATGATTTGTTTTCAATTTTTGGCGGTTGTTCGTCTTAAAGGCATACAATACATTGATAATAATGGTCACATCATCATTTTGGCCGTTGGGATAAGCCTGCAGCTGATTGCTACAAACTGAATTTTGACGGTTCGGTTCAACGTCGTATGGGTTCGTCATTCGAGCCTCCAAGGAGTGGTTATTGCTATGGGCCGGGACACTTGCAACAATATCTCAGTTGCCTATGTCGAAAACCTTGATCTCAAGATGGGTATTTTATGTGCAAAGTAAATGCATTCATAACTTTCTGATCGAGAGAGATAATCTACTGGTTATAAAAGCTCTGCTGGGGGATTGGAAATGCCCTTGAGATATTGAGCTGCTACAATCGGGTATTCTGTTTGATATTTCGTCCTTCTCTTATGTAGCTATTCGTTATATTTTCATGGAATCTTATGTAGCTATTCGTCATATTTTCATGGAATCGAATGTCGTGGCTGACTATCTCGCTCGTAGTGTCCATGCATCCCCTACCGACGTCTGCTGCGATGATGATCCGAAACTGTGTGTTCTCGTCTGCAATGATGCACTAGAAAGGGCCTCGGTTGCGGCCAACCTGACCTAATCTTTATTTTGCATAAAAAAAATACATTGATAATAATTGTGCTTAGAATTTAGGGTATTCGGATCTCATCCGAAAGGATGTTTTTAGATAGGACTTTCCTATCCAAATTATTTCATATTAAAAAAAATGATGATAATTGTGCTACTAAAATTGAATTCACCTATATTTTGTTTTAAATATAAATTGTTTGGATAATATTCCTAATAGATGAGATGATTAATTAAAAAAATTGTGTAAGTTTTGTTTGGCTATCAAATCCAGTCTCATAATTTTTTAAGATTTTGAAAAAATGAATCTATTTCCTAAGTATAAAAATTCATTTATAAAATTTAATTTTATCCAAAAAAAAAAGAGTTAGATTTCATTGGATATGAAATGGAGCATACATGGGACATCGAGGTAGCTAAAGCAAAGGTTGTCATGTTTGTTAAGGAGAGCGGGGTTTATCGTGTTCCTTTTGAGTTGGATTGCATTATATGTATGGTTTTATTGAAAAAACTTGTAGAAACGACACTGTTACTCTTCTATTATGAAAGCTAGCAGCTAATTTCATAATGTATATAAGAGATAAAAAAGTCATTTCTATAAGTTTTTTCAACAAAACCAACCATATAATCCGTAGCTTTAAGGTCGTGTTGTGATCACATCTACATAGAGGGGGCATGTAATCAGCGGCGAAGTCAGGATTTATGTGAGGATGGTGCTAAAAAAAATTCGTGAAATAATTTTTTTTGGTGCATACTTATTAAGAAGATTTTTTAAAAACAATATTCAAAAACACTAAAATTGTGATTTTTTAATGATTTTTTGTATTTAAATAGTTGAGAGTAACAAAAAAAATAGAAGAGAAACAAACAATATAGAAAAAAAATCAAGAAGAATTACTTTTAAAACAATATTGAAAGAAAAAGGTTAAATGTATAATTTAAACATAAATATGACATTTTTAACGAAATAATTGATAGAAATAAACAATATAAAGCGAAATGAATAAGAATTAATGATATAGTAAAACAAATTAAAAATGAAGAAGTTGAGATTTGAACCAAAGACTTTTTGATTCTTCTTCTTTCCTTCATTCCTTTACCACTTGAACTAAATAGTACTCTTATTTCAAAAATCATTTAAAGATCTTATATTATCTTAAAAATACTAAATATATTTTTAAAAAAAGATATTTTTTTTGTATTTTTTTCTGTGCTCGTCAAGCACCCTTGGCTCCGCCACTGCTTGTAATAAAGCCGCTCATAATATGGCTCATATATTGATATATATGAGGCCAATATGGGTGTGTTTGGATTCCAAATGCATTAGGTTTATAATGCAAAATGATAGGGCGGTGTTTGGTTAACACAATTTTTAAGATGTTTAAATTATGATGTTTTTTAATTACACGATGTATTGATTATAATTCAATTATTTTATCTCGATTTATGTGATTATTTGGTTAAATTACGATTTTACATAGGTTTTTACGAGATTTTTATTTTCGCAACCAAACAAACACATAAAACAAGGTAAAATAATTGCATTATAATTAAAATGCATTGGAATCCAAATACACCCATAGGATGTGTTTGGATTCCAATGCATTTTAATTATAATAGTATTTTTTTTTCCGATCGGGCATTGATATTATTTTGACTTGTGCTATAAAATAAGATTGATGAACTAACTGTTTTTTAATTAAAAAACAAAGCAAGAGGTTCTTATTGAATATATGCATAGTCAATGCATTTCCAATCAAATTAACGGGACTAGCTCTTTTAGTAAATAATATTATCTCATTGGTAACAAGCAAGTTAGATGCCTAATTAGATCGATGAATGTCAAACACTAATCTTTGTGTAACCACCTAACTGTAGTTTTGAATTTATTATTAGTGGGTAATTGTCAAACACATGAATCGATCAAATTGCAATGATTGTGTGTGGCGTACAGCCATGCTTCCAATATAATCCTAAGCTACACGGAAACAATAACTTTGTGGTACTACAAATTAAATGATTTAATATTTAGTAGATTAATTCACCTAGGAATAGGATAACATTATTAATTACGGAATAATTGCTAATCTCAAAATTAATTAATTACTCCGTATAAGAAAACATAAATATCTTTCTCTACTGCAATAGTGCAACCCACCGAAAAAATATCTTATATTGTTGATCTGACTTTCTGCACGGTCCGAATAAATACACCACAAATCTTGCATGTCCTTTTCGACGTGCAAGGTTGAGATGAGTTAATTAATTAGAAAAGAGTGCTAATTAATTAAAAAAGCTTGCATGTTGAATTGGACTTGCAATTAAAGAAGAGAATTTGCGGTGTATCTAACAACACCCCATTCTACATAATGGGAATTCATGTTGATCATCTTAGTTATCTAAAAAAAAAAGAATATTCTTTTTTTTTTTGTTAGAAAGTGAGGCAGATGGTAATTGGCATGGGGGAGGAACACTTGGTATTCACCAATAAATTGCAGACCATAGCAGAATTCGATTCAACAATAATAAAAGAAAACCCTAACCGATTAGCCATTCTCAAGCCATACAACATTGCCCACAACTCAGTTGTGAGGGTCGAGCAATCCCCACATCGAAACATATAATCCCGTAGGCAGTGACGGAATCCTGGGGGGCGTGAGGTGGTCATAGCCTCCTCAGACGGAAAAAAATTGCTATAGGTAAAAAAAAGTATTTTAACAACTAAATTTTTCTAGCTTAGTTGGTAAATAAGAAGTATTTTAATTTACAAATCAAGGGTTCAAATCTCCCTAGTAACTTTTTAGAACAATTTGTGATTCAATTTATATGTTGGTTATCAGAATTCGTTTAGGGTTTTGATTTTGGAAACCAATTTTGTGCAATTAGAGTTTGTGAAATTTTGTTAAGGTTTTGTGACTTTGAGAATCAATTTTGTGAATTTGTGAATAGAATTTCGGGTTTGAAAATTGAATTTGTAATTTGAGGATTTTAATTTTATAGGAATATCATGGACAAATTCGAATTCGAAGGTTGGATTGAAAAGGTTAGTTTTGTGTGCCTTATATTACTCTTTCAATTTGTGATCTAAAATTTGATTTGGGATTCAATTTATATGTAAGATATGAGAATTTGTTTATGGTTTTGATTTTGAAAACCAATTTTGTGAAAATAGGGTTTGTAATTTTGAGAATCAATTTTGTGAAATTTCGGTAAGGGTTTGTGCTTTTGAGAATCAATTTTGTGAACTTATGACTTCAATTTCGGGTTCGAGAATTGAATTTATAATTTGGGGACTGTTTTTTTATGAATATTTAACATGAACAAATTTGTGGTTTGAGAATCGAAACGGTTTTAAGTGGAGATCCATTTCGGAATGTTGAAGCAGTTGTAACTGTAGATGATGTCACTAATATTTGTAAAAATATGAAGGAGCGAAAAAACAGCTCGATTGGAGAAACAATGGATGATTATTAGTGACCCAGGACTAGAAAAATCTATCCAGGAATATGATCATTTTATTAGAGATGAAGTCCCCCCCCCCCCCCAAAATCCGCCGTTGTATGCTTATTAGATGGAGTATATATGCAAAGAGGTGGCTGCCCCTTAATACAATGAATGTCCTCAATGGTTCTCTGAATCTCTAATAAAGCATTCCAAATCTTATTGATAGTATTGATGATTCTAAGATTGTCTCCTTCAATGTTCAACTTGTGAATACCTCTAAAAACTGCAAGTTTAATGCCTTCTCTCAAAGTCGTAGCTTCAATTTACAAGACAAAACTTAAAGAGACCTCCTTATGAAGAACACCAACATGTTCTAATTCACACCTAATAATACAACCAACAAAATATTGACCCCTCCCCCCCCCCCCCCCCCCCGATTTCAATTGAGCCATCAAAATTCAACTTGTAGAAATCGATGGGAGGGGGTTCTCTTACCAAACCCCTGATGTTTGGATTTAGGTTTTGTTAGCTTTAATCTCTGAATTTGCTTAAGCCCATTCCCTAATGTTATTGGACGCTTGAAAATCAGAATTTTTGTAATGCAGTGAATTCTTAGTACCAAAAATCCTTTTTGTTCCGATGCTTCCAGATTGCATGCCAGATGAAATAGAGAGAAATGAAACCTTTACTTGTAAATTATTTGTTTCAGTTATCGTTGAAATCCTCAATCATAGCTGGTAAGGAGATATTGATAATGCATGATTTGTATAATTTCCTATGTAATGAGTAAGTAGGTGGCTTAAGCTCATTCATTTACTAAACGAGCCAAACATGAGCGCACTTTTAAGCTTGAGTCCAAATGTTGGCTTAACTCGAGCTCAATTCATTTCTAAATGAGTTAGATATAAGTAATCAATTTTTGGCTCATTCAACTTGAATAATAACCTTATTTAGACTAGTCTGGATCATGACTTATCCCCGACTTGTTGATTTTTTATCCAATCCAAATGTAGCGGATTCAAGTTCAAAAGGATGCGTGTAGTGTCAGCCGGAGGATTTTATGGAGAGGAATTTTTTTAATACTCTATTCATTCGTAAAACATATTTATTATTTATGATTTTTAATGATACAAATTATTTCTTCCAGTCTAAAAATATAAGGCATTTTATATATGGATATTTGATCAACAATATAAGGCATTTTGAGTAATTTGGATCTTTTTTCATAAAGGAAAGAATTCGGATGACAACTAGGAAAGAGATATATGTCATGTGAGAGCATCATAACGGATGAGGTCAAACAAACCTAGATGAGTTAGAATTAATATGTGCTCCATCAATATGTTGACTAAGATGTGCAACCTTATCGGTCACCAAATTGTCGTCATAGAACACATAGTTAAAATACACCATTCTAAATGACATAAGGTGAAATAGGGAGCCCGAAATGATCAACTCAATTTTCCAAGGGCATTTCCAAGCCTTTCTAAGGAAGATTAATGACCATAAGGTTATCCCTCTCAATTTTCATTTCTTTAGCTCCTAACTAGTTTAGTACCCGCACGTTTGTGCGGATAGTTTGTATAAAATACTTTTATACATATGTAAAACCTTTATATAAGATAAAATAGAATTATCAAAGATTTTCATAATAACGTTCAAACCTATTTAACTTAGGATTTGGTTCAAACTAATTAAAACTAAATATGATAATAAAAGGAGAATATATCATTTTATCCAAATATTTTTAAGAACATATTGTTGGTGAATACTTTAAATATGCAAGATCATTTGAGGCAGCAAAAGAATTATTGGGTAAGCTCAATCGTAGCCTTTCTACCAAACATCCAAACAGTTCGGTCAACTCGACTAAGCCTTAAAAGGGATTCTTGAGGTATTTTGTTGTTGTGGTAGTAACTCGTCCAAGTAATGAAATTGTCTATCGCCTGAAAAAATCAGTTTTATAATGAAGAATCATTGAAGTGAAGAAGATGATTGCAGTGTTAATAAATTAAATACTTAATGATAAGAGATTAGAGGGATATATATAACCAATTGACCCTATAAACTAAATACCTAACGTACCTCTCCTTTTCACATTACCGTTGTTCTCTATGAGTGTCTTGCCTTTATTTTTTGACATCGCGTTGAATGTGATCTAAACTTTGACACGGTAGCCACTAATTCTCTGCATATAGCCACAATTAGATCCGTATTTATCAACTTGTATATTTTGATTGCAGTATATATAAAAGCCTAAAACTCTAAGAAAAAACACACAAAAAAAAAAAGAGATACCACCAAATGAATGGATTTATCACCTTAGTCTTGTTCGGGAAGTACAACCGGCCACGTATTAAATCAATATAAATACCACGTTGCTTTTTCTAATATATTTTTTCTTATTAAGTAGTTAGTTAAGATTTGGTTATATCCTCTTTTTTTTTGAAGCCGGATAAGAATTAGGACGGACGCCGACGATCGGCCTTCAGTCCTAGGGCGTCCAAGCGGACGAGATCACGAAGATCTGGATCAGTCGCCAAGCTATCATCGGCAGGGCAGCAGTAAGCCAGGCGCGTAATCCTGTCAGCAACTGCATTGGAATCCCTGAAAATATGACGAATAGCAACATTAGCAATAGACTGTAAATTTAAAATCGTATCAGTCATCAACAGCTCAATGTTCCAAGGGCACGACCAGTCCCCTAGGAGAGCATTTATGACAACCAGACAGTCCCCTTCAATCAGAAGGTTCTGAATACCCAGTTCTCTTGCCCTAGAAACTCCCTTGTGAAGTCCCGAGGCTTCTGCGAACACCGCAGAGGTATTATTACAAGTTCCTGACCCTAAGGAGACAAGGAGCCCTTGATCGTCACAGATAGCAAAACCGAATGCGCTTTCTCCCGAAAGTCGGTACGAACCATCGAAATTTATTTTGTAATACCCAGTCGGCGGTTTATTCCATATTTGTTTTCTATTTTTTATTGTACTCGGTCTGTTATTTCTATTAGCTTTCTCCCCGTTGTGTTTATTTTGTTTTATGCTTGTAGTAGCAGCTGTAGTGTCAAAGCGTTCCTTCCAGTTGAATAGGTTGGTCTGGCAGAAGATCGCTATTTCTCGACAAGAAGTTGTTATAGTATTGTTGAAAGTTTGTTTATTTCTGTAGAACCAGATTCCCCACCAAGCTGTTGCTAACTTGATCATGTTATCCTTTGTGACAACGTCGAAGATGTAACAAAGAATAGAACTAGGTTTTGCCATGTGATCCAGACCATGCAAAGGCGGTAGAGCAATGCGAAGTTCCGATAAAAGTGCCATCGTCATGGGGCATTGTGTTAACAGATGTAAAGTAGATTCTATTGTACAGTTACAGAAGCAGCAACCAGACGGAACCGGAACATGAATTCTCTGTAACCGTTCTGTCGTCGGCAAACCATCTCTTGAGATTTTCCAAAGGAAATGCTTTATCTTTTGTGGCATATCGAGTTTCCACAACCAGTGGCAGTCGAACTTGATTGTGTCGTCGATGGGTTTGATAATAGAAGTGGCCGAGGAAGTCGAAAACCATCCGTTTTTACTCGGGCCCCAATAGAGTCTGTCAGAGATTTTATTATCAGGTAATGGTGTATCGATGATATTCTTAATGACGGCTGGGATGACAATACATTGTAACTCTATATTGATCTTGTGGATATCCCATTTATTATCATCTGTAATAAACCACTCTACTAAGCAATCAGCAGAACTATCACTGATAGGAGCCAGAATTGATTGTAGTAAGGGTGTTTTTTGGACCTAGTTGTCCTTCCAAAATTTGACCGTATGTCCATTTTCAATAGACCAACGGAAACCTGGATTGAACAGATGTCTAATGGCCATCAATTTTGACCATTGCCAAGAAGTATTTCCTTTCTTTTGGTAATCCATCACAGGTGATTGTTTAAGATATTTTGCCGAGATCACCTTCACCCATATGTTATTGGGTTCAGCAATAATTTTCCACAGTAATTTCATTTGTAATGCTATATTCATATCCTCCGCTTTGTATAAGCCCAAGCCCCCTTGCATTGTATCTGTGCAAATTTTATCCCAGCTTATCAGTGGCGTAGATGTCTCACCCTTGTTCCAAAAGAACTGTCTGTAAGTTTTGTCAAGTTCCCTAAGGATTGATTGCGGAAGCATAAAAGCTTGCATAAGGAAAAGAGGTTGGGCACTAAGATTCGACTTAATGAGTACTTTACGATCCTCAGCAGATAGAACTGATGCTTTCCATTTAGAAAGTTGTTGTTTAGCTTTTAGAATGACTTCCGCGAACGTATCACGATTGACCCTTCCATTGATAATTGGGCATCCCAAATATTTTTCAAGGTTATTAGTATGAGGAATTCCCATAACAGAAGAAATAGTTTGAATAGCTGTTGCAGTGGTAGCTGCTGATACTTGAAAACTAGATTTATGGAGGTTTACCTTTTGCCCCGACACGAGGCAGAAGCACTTAATAGTGTTTGATAGTCTAGTACAAGTACTTTGGTTAGATTTGCCAAACAAAAGGATATCATCTTCGAAAGCCAGAAACGGGATCCTAATTCCTGGATTCCCCAGGCAAAACCCAATGTCCTTTGTGTTGGTAGCTTGTCGACTTAGAGTTCTGGCAAGGACTTCCGCCACTAAAATAAAAAGAAATGGTGATAAAGGGTCCCCCTGCTGTAGGCCCCTCGTAGGGTGAAAGGGTATCGATGGTTCATCATTAATGAGAACAGAATAGGTAACTGTCTGAATACATTCTTTAATCCAAGATATGAACTTATTGTCGAAACCGAATTTTTGTAAAACTGCCAATAGGAAAGGCCATTCGATCCTATCGTATGCTTTTTCCATGTCTAGTTTAAGGGCCATATATCCGCATTTAGCTTTGGAAATTCTGAATGAATGAAAAATTTCATGCGCGATGAGTATGTTATCCTGAATTGCCCTTCCTTTAGTGAAGGCACTTTGCAGAGGATGGATTAGTGTATCGAAAACTTTGGATAATCTATTTGTTATAATCTTGGAAATAATCTTGTACACAGTAGAGCACAAACTAATAGGCCTGAAATGATTAACAGATTCTGGATTATCCTTTTTTTGTATCAGTGTGATAAATGTATGGTTGACCTATGTAAGTAATTTTTCCGGAGTGGAAAAACGCTTTGACCGCTTTAATAACGGATGGACCGACAATGTCCCAGTAAGTTTGATAAAAACCTGCCGGGAGGCCGTCCGGCCCCGGAGTCTTATCGGGTTTAATTGAGAAAAGAGCATTTTTTATTTCGCCATTTGTCATTGTAGATGTTAGTGATGCATTTTGTTCACCATATATTTCTTGTGTGATAACATCGAGATCAGTTTCAAATGAGACTCCGTGATTGTAACAAGACTTAAAACGAGCATGGAAGCTAGATTCAAACTCAGTTCTAATAGACGCATGGTCCGTGAGATGCAACCCTGATTCGGTATTGATGTGTTTCATAGCCTTTTTCCCCCTTCTGACCGAGGCTATCCTGTGAAAGTAAGCCGAATTTGTATCATTTAATCTTATGTGTTTAAGTTTTGCCCTTTGGCTCCAGTAACGCCGTTGGAAGTCAAGCATTCTTTCCCTTTTGTTTTGCAATCTGTTGTGACGTGCTAGCGTATCTTGACTGTAATTGTTGATTAGTATATTTTGCAGTCTCAGTAGCTCTTCGTCTGTGTTGAAAATTTGTTTATGGATATTGTTGAAGTTATTCTTATGCTATTTTTTAGCCAATTTTTTTAGGAGTGTGGTTTTTTTTAACTAATTTGAAAAAGTAGGATCCTCGCGGATTCTCACGCCAAGCATGTTTCACTATATTTCGAAATTCCGGTTTGGACGTCCATGCCAATTCAAATCGGAAAGGTTTGTTTTGGGTTTGCCTCTGGTTTCGCAGATCAACAGATATCGGAGTGTGATCTGAGGAAGTGAAGGGATGAATTTTGACCCTCAAACCATCATATTTCGATATGATTTCAGCCTGCGCGAGAAGGCGATCAAGTTTAGCGAAACTATTGTTTGGCATACCTGTTTTTTCCCTCTACCAGGTATAATTTCCCCCGTGAGTGGGAACATCATGAAGAGAGAGATTGTTCTTTATGTCATGAAGTCTGGTGAAACGAGACTGATGGGGTATAATTCCACCTAATTTATCACTCGGGACGGCAATCTCATTTAGATCACCCAGAATACAGAAGGGATTGTTTAAGTTTGCGGTGTACAATATTAGGGAATCCTAGAATTGTTGTTTTGCGGCTAGGTTCGGAGGTGCATAAACAAATAGAAGACTAAAAGAAAAATTCAATACCACATCATGATAGTGCAGATGAATAAATCTGTGATTTACAGAAACAAGCGAGATTTCCCCTTGGTCAGGGGGAGGTTCCTTCCAAAGGAGACAGATTCCGCCAGAGAAACCAATAGCCGGATCAAAAGCTATATGCGAGAAACCACATTTTTTCCATGAGTATTCTTGAGGCGGGATGTTAGTTTTGGTCTCAACGAGTGCTAAAACAGTAATGTAGTTGTTTTTACAGAACAATTCCGTATTTGTCCAGAAGTTACGTTTTTTCATGCCGCAGCAGTTCCAGGAGCATATATTCATGGGAAACTCATTTTTAACCGTGATTGTACGATAAGATCAATATTGGTAGTCTGTGACAACCCATGATTTTGATTCTGATGTGTTCTGAATTTGTATTTAGTATGTTGATATATTTTGCTAAGGGAATACAATTTACATTTTTGTATACTAGCAATATTTGTCAAGTTTGAGTGTTAGCTTTGAACTATTATTTGATCAAAGATTGTAATAAGGAAAGAATAGTTGTTTATAACCTGTTGGAAATTATGATTATAATATGAACAAGCCGAAATTTGTTCAGGATAATGCAAGTCCAAGGAGATCATAACCCAAATTAACCAACACATGTCTTCGCAAGCAATCTGGATAAAGAATCTATAGTGTGTATCGTTAACATAGCTAATCGAAAAGAAATCGTAAACCTGGGTACTAAGAGGCAGACATCTTGCCATGCTGAACCATGTTTTGCAATTATAAGTATACCCTTGTGAAATAAATAACTCAATACATCTTTCGGTTTTGTGGACATACATAATCAAGATTTTAATGTATGAATAAGAGCTGTTGTAACAATGTATGTGTAGTAAGAATTTGTGATTAGCCTTGTGAGGCTTAGTGTTATCTGAAACCCCTGTTTGAGTGGTAGTGTTGTAGTGCTTGTAAGCCATTTGTACCCAATAACCTGTGTAATTGTTTTCTCCGGTGTACATGGGCGAATCCATATGTCTGCAGCAGATGGAGAGACTCACATGAAGACGGCAGCAACATGAAAGGTTAGGAGAATCTAAATATACGGAGCAATTGCCTGTAAGGCTTAAACAATACATCATGATTAAGTGAACAATGAAATATTATCTAATAACAAAAGCAAAGAAGCATGGAGCCCCAAAATCTTGACAAGCCGCAAAGTGTTTAGCATAAGAAGCCAAGTTTGTTACTAAATATGGGTTGTAAATAGATTTATATAAATGAGTTTTTTTGTAAAGGCATACAACATGTACTGTTAGTTGTTGTAGGAGGCAAAACCGCACTGCTGCGGAGTCGATGGAGGACCGATGCGGAAACACACGCCCACCAACAGTGGTCGAAAAGCACAACCAAACAGCCAGCGCACCAAAACACGCAGCAACATAGTGTAGATGAAGCAAGAGCATAACCCAAAAGGAGAGTTCCGAAAACGTCTTTAAGTTTAGTAAACCTTGGTAACTGGAATCAGCCAAGTGAAACCTCTTATTGTGAAAATAAGCAACTATAAAAATGGTAGCTTGGTGATGTGGAGGGCCTGTAAGGCCAAGGATGGTTCGGTTGTTAACCCAATTATGTAAAATTGAAAGTTGTGCATTTGGGCGATGAAGCACCTTATGAAACCATGGGGTTGAGCATGATGTTAGTGAATGCCGAGCAAACTTGCACTGTAACCTGCAAACAAAAAAATGCAAACACAACAGCAAAAGGGTAAACCGCAGGGGGGACATGGTGAAAGCCAAAAGGGAGTAACAAGCATTTGGTGTATTCTGCAGGCTTGTGAAACCGGAAAAGCTTATTGCATGGCCATAAGTTGGCGTAGTACAGCCTGTAAGCATAGCGAAACCAGAACCAACAAGCACCATAAGGGCTTGGTAGCACACACTGAGGCCTAGCCGAAGAAACCGTCGCATGACCGAGATATCTGTGATCGGGAGATCTTGCATCTCAACAGGAGATAAAGAGGGATTGTGAATCCAAAGACTAAGTGAAAATTGTGATATATAATCATATTGGTAGGCAAATATGGTTAAAAGGGGGTCGAGAGTAGTAGGACAAAGACATACAGGCACAGAGACGACAAGAGATGCCCGGATCCAGCCATAGGAGGATCCGACTCGCGCAACCACCCAATCGAACAACCAGCCCTTCCACCCGGTAAATCGGCGCCAACCGACAGGGGAGCACCATCCTCTCCCATCCTTCATTAGTTTTTTGATGCAAGTTGCAATCGATCTCCGCCAGAAGATATTCGACAACGGCGAAATCGAATTCGATACCTTCGCCGCATCACCACCATGAAACAAATACGAGGGATACGTGAAGGTACCGAGCAAGCAATTAGGAGCTGTGCTGCAATTAGGCGAAGAGGGGTAAGAAACCAGTTGATTGGGGTTGCTGGGAGGCAGGTCGGAGGTGCCGAAAAGGCCAGGCGGCGGGGGCTTAGGGTTGGTACAGGGCGGCTGCGCACAAAATGGGGAGGAAAGTAGAAGACGCGTGGAGGGGCGTTCCATGGGTTTCAATTTGGGTTTTTTTTTTGTTTTAGAGAGCTAGTTCTTTTTGGCTTAGTTATATCCTCTAAATTAAATAAGGTAGAATCTAAATAAATCAATTAAAACAAATTTGGTCAAAATATTTTTAATTTGATAAGGTAGTGACTTAATAAGATTTTGTTATTAGTTGAGATTTGGTTTTATCCTATAACTTAGATAAGGTAGGATCTAAATAAAGAATAAAATCAAATCTAATTTATTATGCGAAAAAATAAAAAAAAATAAGTTTGTTAAGATTTGAATAATCAATTAAAATAAATCAATTAATCTCATTAAAAAGCTACATTAAAGGAGAAGCCGCCACATGTCGTAGGCGACTTCTCCTTTAGTATTATAATATTGATTTTTTTTACATCCAGGATTCCTTTTAGGAGTGGTGACAGGTCTATCAAAACTGCTTGGAACTAAAATCAACCAATCAAATCACTTCAAACGGCCCACTAATTGCAAGCTAGCTTCTACTTTCTACCTTTATATGTTTCAACTTCTCCACTAACTAATTAATTTTTAAGGCCACTTTCGTTTTTGACTTTGCATTCTATAGTAAGCTATACTCCATCCGTTTTGAAATATAAGTCCATTGACTTTTAGCACGTTTTTAAGGAGTTAAAAACTATATAAAATATTTTTTTATTAAATTTTTTACATAACTATATACTTATTAGTAATATATAAGACTATGTAAAACAATAATAATAAAATTATTATTTTATATAGTTTTTAACTCCTTAAAAAGCGTGCAAAAAGTCAATGGACTTATATTTTAAAACGGATGGAGTATTATATAGCTCTAGTTTTATTTTATTGATGGATACTATATAAGTTCTAATTATTAGCAAAACTAATTAAAATAACCTCATCTTTGAAAGAGTGTTAAAAAAAATATCTCAACCTTTCAATCGTAAGAAACACAATCTTTGAGAGATGTGGCAACAAAGTATCTTTAATTTTTTTTCCGGCCATAAATTTGTGCCAAAACGATGATACATAACTGGTAAAGTTAAGATTTTGGTGAATTTTTAGTGATATTGAGTTGTTTTAATGAGAATGATATCATTTGACCAATTTTCAATCATTTTTTGGCCTAATTTATGGTCGAAAAAATGAGTTGGGATACTTTGTTACCATCTCCCCCAAACGTTGGGTTATTTTTCTTACATTTAAAAGGCGAGAATATTTTTTTAACACTCTTGCAAAGGTTGGGTTATTTTAATTAGTTTCGTCATTATAAAAATATTATATAAGTTCTAATTAACAAATAAAATATTTTTTTATTATCCTATTTTTATTAACAAAAATAAATAAATCAAAATAAATCCATTCTAAACTTAAAAATTATGCAATTTAATTTTCATCATACATGACATCACTTGAACCAATAATAATCATACTCCATATTAATTAATTATGAATTGATTTGAAATTCATAATTAATTTATTAGGACCATGGATCATGGATCCTTTTCGCTCTTTCCTGTAGACGAAGGAAGCGTTTCAGTTCGTCTAAAGCTTGATACTCTGGTGTAGTATCAGCGCGTTGCATACACCTTCAAAATAACACTAATTAAAGTAGAATGTTAGAAAGACTAAATAGGGCGCGATTGATAGCCTTCTCGACAACGGTGCCACAATTTGTTATAGGAGGGAGGGAAAGACTTGAATAAGCAAATATTCAAAAGTAAACCAATCTTGTTCCAAGCAAATAAAATACAAGACTCCCTCCCGCTGTAGTAGTAGTGAATCAGGATCAATCCACAAGGAAGCGAGTCAGCAGGTCCTGAATAGTCTTGAAACGTTCTCCACATTGTCGACCAGAAGCCTCGATATCGACAGAAGGGGTCGATCTCAACAGGGGCAGTCGATTTCCTTCAGCTAATCCTACAACGACAAAAACAACAGATCGACGTTGACTGGGAGCAGTCGATGTCGAGTGAGCACCAGTAGGGTCGACACAGAAAACTGTTGACCTTCAATTCAAAACAGCAGAATGGTCGATATTGATTGTAGCAGTCAATGTCGACAGCAGTATCAGAAGGTACGAAAAGCAGCAGATTGTTCGACAAAGAAAGGTCGAAAGAATCGGAGGATGCATGGCAAAGAGAAACAATGATCAGAAAAGGTTCAAAGCTGGGATATTTGGGTTGTAAACTTATAAAACTAAATCTTCCAAGGTAGGTATTCTCCACGATAACAAACATGCATGCGACACACAAGAATCATAGAAAAGGTCATGTTTTTATCATCATGCGGTAGCTTTCACAACCAAGACATAAAATCATAGAGGTTTTCACATAAAACCTATTTGTTTCTATCCTTTTCATAATTTAGGGTTTAGTCAATTTGTGCAAACAAATCCTAATTGCTATCCAAATTCACAAAGTAATTCACTTTTGCATCATAAATTGCAAATAAGGAATTTCCTCTACTCAGTACAAAAAAAAAAAAAATAGCCACGACCCGTAGCAACGGAAAGTGTTTTCCGTGGCTGTTGGGTATATTTTGGCTATAATTAGCCACGACTTGTAGCAACAACAAGGGGTTGCCATGGCCGTAGGGTAGAATTTGGCGTTGGCAAACATAACTTAACCCAAAAAAAAAGATAGTACACGTATACATGTACAGATCGATCCACCCATCCCCCAAATCTCCAATTTCATTTTTCACTCCCGTTCACCCTCTCCTCTTCTCCCGCTAACTCGTCAGTGCCGAATCCCTATACACACCAGTGCCAAGGTCTCCGTTCTTCTCCCTCCCTCTCCCATCCTCTCCCTCCTCGCCGGTGCCAAGGTCTTCTTCACACTCAGTTGTACTCGTTCCCTATGCTCCTTGTAATCGGTTCGCTCTTGGTGCTCATTCCTGTGCTCGCTCAGCCTTCTTCAATACTCCCCAACAAGCTCTCCGACATGGATTAGCAGGTAATTTCTTGAAACCTTTTTAGGGTGTTTGGTTAGGGTTTAATTTGGGAAAAGTGGGTTCACTCAAATTTTTAGGGTTTGATTTTATTGAAAGAGTATTTCTAGGGTTTTATCTAATTTTTAGGGTTTCATTTTACTGAAAAAGAAGAAGAGGAAAAGAGAGGACGCAGAATCAAAGATCGATCTATATTCATCCTCCGACCGAGGCCCCGCGTTCTCATCGGCGTCAAACATACTCAGAATTTGTGGCGATCTTTGTTGCATTTTTTTATTGCTTTTCTGAATGGTTAACAAATGGAAGGAATTGAAATTCGATGTGGTGGAATCGATAAATTCAGCATGTTAGCTTCTGCTTATTTGGGAGGAATCTATGTTTTCTTAGCTCATTGCATTAGGTTTGCTTGAAAATTCACATGTTTATACAGAGATTAGATGCTTTTTTTTACTTTCCAGATTATGGGACTTTATTTGGATTTCACCTTTCCTGGCCAGGTTTATATATGAAATTGAAGCAGTACGACGTCTTTGGTTGCTTGATGGGGTGAAAAACTTGCTGATATCACTGCTGATCACTTCTAATAGACGTATTTCATTTCAATCATTCAATAAATTTTCCTCCTTTATTCTTCTTCCTTAGAGTGTGTTTACAAGGTGTTATGTTAACACAAAGATAGATTACTTCATGTTTTTAGTGTTTAAGCTTCATATGCTCAGTTGATAAGCCTTACTTCTCCACTACCTCTTTTGTATGTCATTATGTCTAGAGGAGAAGGGGGTGATCCGTGTAGGTTCTACCGGAAACTTTTACAAGGCAAACAAGGTATTGAAGTATAATTAAAAAAAGTATAATACGTATGGAGTATTACTTTGAAGTCAAACATATTGATATTTTTTTTAATTGAGGAACTCTATTTTCCTTTCACCTCACATTTCTCATGTACGTATTTAGGCAAAGTAAAAAGTTGGGAGAGCACTTTGCATGAGTTGCAGCTTTCTGTTGAAAGGTGCAGTTTTTCACCAGGTAATTGCCCCCAAAGTGCATGTGGTGTGGTTCTTGACTCTCCAGAAGCTGGCAAACATCTCGGTGTTGTTGCCATTGCTTAATTAAATTGTTCTAGGTAAGGAAAAAGAAAGGCATTATAGAATATTGATGTATTTTCAAAACTCCAATGAGTTATGTGAAATTCCACTTGTGTTGCCTATGATTTATTATTTTTAGCCCCAAAATTGCATTAATGTCCAATTCGCATTGGAATCATACTACTTACTATGATCTTAACACTTCTTGATGCAACCAGTGGCCTACGTTTTTGCCAGTGCACGATCCTTCTAGGAAGGCATACATGGGTATCCAAAATATGGGGACAGTACGTATTCACTAGAAGGTTTGAGGGATATTATATTGGCAGCTAGGTGCCTTTGAAGCTCATGCATTTGGAAGGGTTATTTGAGTTATTTGCATCTAAGTATGTATCGACTCTAAAATACTCAAAACTTATTAATATATTATAAAAGTCGTTTTTAACAAAAATGACCCCATACCGTTGCATTGTAATTGCAGTCTTTCTGATCAACCAATCTTCTACAACTTGTGGCCCAAACATTTTGGGGGATGACGTACTCGTATCATTAAAAGGTACTGTAAGTCTCTAATTCCACCCCTATTTTGTTATATCATTGCTGAATTCTAAGGTTAAACTTTTGTTTTTCCCTTTATTCTAAAATTCCAACGAGCTTGTGGCCATCAAGTATATTGCGAGAGGTGAGAAGGTCTTCCTACCTTGTCTGTTTACAACCAACTAATATACCCTGTCATGTCTACGAGGATTGCGATTTTTATATAAATGCCTACCTACATATCTCTTTTATTTTGTTTTAGCCTTGTTTGTAGAGATACAATTTCAATAATTGTATACAGCTGTGATTGACTAGATCTGTCCATCTTGTTGCAAGGAAAACACCTCTTTCTGCTATTTTTAGTATTTGATTTCTGATGTATTATAAATAATTTATAGCCTTGAACTGAATCTTGTTTTCATGTGCTAGGATTTTTTTATAAGTATTTTGTCATGAGAAGAATTATACAAAAAATTAAACTTATATAATGCGCAGATAGATGAGAATTGAGAATGTGCAGAGAGAGATTATCATTCATAGATCTTTGAGGCATCCTAACATTGTCATATTCAAATAGGTAAGTGCATACTTTTATTCCTCATATTTCACTAGCACCCTGCCCATTATGAGTCTGCGCATAATAAGTTCAAATAACAATATTGCATCCCATTCTACTCTATCCCGTGGAATAATTTATGCCAAACGCCATAAAGAGTCTGTTTATGCATTGACAATGAATGACAACAGAACATATCTTGTTTGAGCCTGAAAAGGTATTTACTCTTATCATGGAAAGTTAATGGTTCTGACTCTACCCTTTTCTCCCTTTCTTACTATACCAAGAAATTATATGAATTCTATGTGTGGTTTGATCTTTAATCTCCAAGCATTTGGCCATACTCCTACAAGTTTTGTTTATCAAGCTCCTGTGATTGTAGTATTCCTCCCTTTTAATTTGCTCTGACTTTGCTTTTTCCCATAATTCATGCTTTAATGCATTTTTTATTCTAGAATAAAAGAAATCTGCTCAAACCAAATGTAATGTTTTTTTACCACTTCTATGCTTGCATTTCTTATCTGTGGTTTTCTCCCTTTTACTGCGGTTTTCATGGCTGCTGGTCGTTCACACACTGCTTTATCAGATAAGTTGATTGCTGCCTTTATATTCTTTGTGTTTGTTTCTTTTATATTGAACTTTTCATATTGTTAAAGCATAATCTAACCATAGGTTTATGCTATGCTTCAGAAATTAAAATGCTTTTGGCTTTGAACATATTTTACTTCTTTGGATTTTTTTGTTGTTGCCATGTAGATATCTCCTTTATCATTGTTACCTTTACAACAATCAACCTTACTTATTATTGTGTTCATGGTTTATATTTATTTTTCTTTTCCTCATATATCTGTTCTTTTTTTTTTTTGCAAAAGATCTTATTGTCTTCTTTACTTTTCACTTTTTATGATTGGTTCTAGAAGAGAGGTTTTTGTAAGGAGGTGCTTTAGGATGGGCAACGATGTGCATTTGAGTTGTTGGCTGTTGTAGTTGGAAAGTTGCTTCAGGGGAGTGATAGCTCTTCCATAGCTCTTCTACTTCGACCAATGCTGCCAGTGGGTAATCACGGCATCAGTGAAGAGCTTTACAAAGAGAAGCCTCACCGTCATGTGAATGAGGAGATCATGACTGAGGAGGAAGATCAAGGAAGCTCCGAGGAAAGTGAAGTTTCCTCTTATCTCTACTTGCAGAAATGCACTAAATCAGACTCCTACATGTGGAAGCTTTTGAAATTAATTATGTGGATTTGCATGTGGAAACTGCCTATGTTATATTGTTATGGATCTCATTTTCTAGTAGATTAGCTTGTATAGTATTACATTTACATTGTTATGCTTTTTAATATAATTGAAAACACTAGTTATTGTATTATTTCAGCGGATAGAGAAATGCAATTTTTTTTGTAAAATATGGGACTTTTTAGCCCGAGCTTGAAAAACCCGGGCTACAAAGTAGTGTTTTTTTATTTTCCAGAAATAATTTAGCAACGGCAACTTGCCGTGGCTAGCTATTAGCCACGGCTGTAGCCGTTGCTAAACTCTTTTGCCACAAAAGGTTTCGTCATGTCTGGTTTCCCGTGGCTATATCCGTTGCTACTACTCTTTTGCCCCAACAAATAGACTTTCAACCACGGTAAACATCGGTCCGTTGCTAAATTGTTTTTTTTTTTGTAGTGACTTTCGCAACGGATTAAACACGAGATAGAAGATGATAAACACATAAGAAATCATAGATTCAAGCAACACACATGGCTATTGTCGGGCTCACCCCGGCCCTAAAAGTGGGACGACTACTCACTCCTCATCACGCAAAACATCATCATAAATAATAATGAAAACATAAACTTGCATAAAAACAAAACCTTTAAGAGTACAATGGAACACCGTCTCGTCCTTCTCTTCATGTACCACCTTCTCGGCTATCTCTCTCACTCTAACTCTAACTCTATGAGTACTAATGGATTAGATGATGGATCATCTAAAACCCTAGCCCTAGTGGTTTATTTATAGCTAACTAACTTCCCAATTAAGAAAGTGTATTCTATCTAATTGGAAAAATAAAAATCTCTTAACTAAACTAAATTCCATCCATAAAATGTCTTATCACTTCATGGAAAGATAAAAGATTTCGTGGCTTGGATAAACCCTCAAAAGATTCGGGCTTTAATATGCGTTTTTTGCACGTCACACCAGTCGATGTCGAGTGGAGTGGTCGACGTCGAGCGCCTCAAGTGCACTCGATCTCGAGCATTGTATTTGTGTGGGACTTCGATTGCTCTTCTTTCCATTTCAGCATCTTGAATCTCCACTGTCTTGCAGTCGTCATCGAGGGATACGGTCGACGTCGAGCTCTCTTCCAACTTATCTTCTTTTGCTTGCAAATGCTTCAAATTCGTTCCGATTTTTGCAAAATTTAACCAAAACTTGTGTAGACCTCTATATTTTGCAAATAAGCATAAAACACACAAATTCATAACATTCTGAATCCATAGTGCATATAAATGATAGAAAACGGACTAAAAGTAAGCACAAAACATGGTCAATTTAGCACACATCATGTCTCTTGCTCCCTCACAAATCTGACGGTTTCCCAACCCGAACCCTAAAAAACTCAAAACAGAGAGTATATGACTTCAAACGGTTGAAGAGAACGTGTGTTGCAGAGGAATTCTTAGGGTTGCTCAGGTTTTGACATGTGGTACAAATTTTAACAAAAGGATTACTTCTGATTAATAAGTATTATGGGTAAGTGGGTTCCTTTTTTATTATTTTTAAAATTGCTTGTGAGACGCCTAGTTTAATTTTATGATCTCGACTCGATTTAAGAGTGTATGAATTCTAAGTGAGCATTATAATTATGATCACTTTTAAAAGTGTTTGTTTAATCTAATTTACAATGCGTTTAAAATAACTTATAAAATATATTAATCAATTAATTATAAAATTAATATAATAACGAGTGTTAAATTGACATAATTTTAAGATATTTTTTTATAAAAAAAAATAATTATAATATATATTAATATTAATGGAGAGGTTTCCACATAAGATGTAGGGATACCGACCTAAGTTTACAAATTGTCAAACATATCAGTACATATATATGTTACGTTTAAATAATAAAAAGATCGAGTTGGAGGGTTATATATTGGCGCACCTCCCTTGGGCTTGGGTGAGTAGTTGTTGTAGTAGTAGTAGGGCCGGCGAAGGTTGAGACAAACCCGGCCCTCCGCGCACTCCCGAAAACAACTGCGGGCACCGCCGACTATCTGAGCGTCCCCACCACCACACCGCCACCGTGTACACTCCAACAGACCCAGACAAAGATAAAGGTGGAAGCCCACGTTAATTATACTTTATTATAATTACAATCATAAATCATTAATCCTCTCTGCGTGCACTCCCAATTTTTGAGTGGACGCTACGACAGTTTTATTAGCCGTGTGGAGCCCATCGCAGGGCCTTACTAAATACTCCGTACTGTATCAATCAATCGGTAAGGATCTCGTAGAGCTGAACTCTGTGGAGTTGATAGATTATCCAATAAAAATTTATCAACTCTAGAAATAAATTACAAAATTGTTAAACTATTTTAAATCTAAACCCCTTATTTAAAATTGGGGTGTTATATGAACGCGAACTACTCGAGTTCGACTCGGATTCGGCTCGAAATACTCGACTCGAGCTCATTCAAATTAAAAAAACGAGCCGAGTTCGAGCAGGTTCCCGAGCTCGAGACGAGCCCAAGCCGAGCACGAGCCAAGCTCGAGTAGCTCGTATAACTCATTTTAGCCTGCCTATATGTATGTAGCTACAAACCAAATGTAGCTCATGAGCTTAATATGAGCTCAAATCGAGCTTAATACGAGCTCACGAGCTTGTATTAATGCAACAATTATGAAATGGGCTCAAATCGAGCTTTATATATACGAGCTCACGAGCTTGAACAAGCTCAAACTTGGCTCGGGCCAAAAACAAGTAATTTGAGCTCAAGCTCCATGTGAAGCTTGCGAGACAAATACGAGCAGGATCTTAGGCTCGAAAAAAAATGAGGCTCGACTCGAACTCGGCTCGATAAAAAACGAGCTGAACATGAGCACCTAGGTACTCAGCTCACTCGGCTCGAATAACACCCCTATTTAAAATTGAGTGGTTAAAATTTATCCTATTAACCAATTTCACATAGAGTTATTTTACTTAACTCCATGGATATAAATTGCAATCAATCGATCTACTACTACTCCAACAACAACAACACTCCACAAATCTAGTGTCTCTGTGTGTGTGATTGACCTCGTTGACTTCAATTTTGTTGGATTTAAATAGACTCGTTCACATCTTTTTTCCCTTATTTATTATACGTTGTAATATTTGGTTATTCAAATGGAGCCTAATTTTTGTTGGACGATTATGCATTTTACTTGTATTTAAACGGTCTTTCTATGCATTTTGCTAATTAAAATTTGAAATATTATTTTAAATTAGAATTCTTATTATATGTCATAAGGATAGAAAAAACGATACTTAAAAGTTGTTATTGCTTGATGTGTGTTAAGTCAGTTTGTAGATTAGGTTGATTAAGATACAAAGGGGTAAAGAGGAGTAATATCTTGATTTTATCTACATGATTTGTTTGCGAGAGATACAACAAAAACACAAGAAAGAAAGCGTATCTTCAAAGATTATGAATACTGAGGAAGGGAAAAGTACATCGATCTTTAGAGCTTATGGAAGAAGATATTGTTTGGATGGTTTAGACAAAATAATAATCTAATAAAGCATGTCTTAATAGTTTTATTTTCAATTATTTCCATGGAGAATGTATTAATTATGATTATATATTGTTGTATGTAACAGAAGTAGGGGTGGGCATGGGACGGGACGGGACGGGATTGGGGTAATCCCGCGTCTCGTCCCGCGTATTTTTTACTGGACGGGATTGATTTTTTTTTTCAAATCCCGCCGGGTCTTATCCCTCACGGGACTGGACGGGATCGGGACGGGACTGGATTTGTCCCTCGTAAAAAATGAATAAAAAATAATCCAAAAATAACAAGTAAAAAGGTGCAAATTAAAGTCATGCATAATAATTTAATAACCCCATTACATAAAAAAATCAGGTAGTAGCAACAAATTGTATTGAAAGCATGAAAATACAGTAGCGACTACCAACAATAGCAATAGTAAGTGACGAAAAAAACAGTAGCAATAGTCACTCATTTCTTATATATTTTTAGTGTTTTTATTATTATTTTAAATTTTAAATATTGGGTTTAATAAATGTTAAGATATAATATTAAATATATTCTTATATATTTTTATTAATGTTAATTAAATATATATATATAATTATATATATATGCGAGACAGGAAGGAATTTGCGGGATTCAAACTCTCCGTCCCGCGTCCCGTCCCGCGTAATTTTTGCGGGACGGGATTGAAATTTTTCTCTCTAAATCCCACCGGGATCGGGACGGGACGGGATTTGCAGGATTTGTGCCCACCCCTAAACAGAAGGGTTTCTATGTTCGTCTTGGTATGGGCAAGTGTAACTATAAAATTAACGGTTTGTCTATTTTGTTTCCTAAGGATATATGCTTTATTGAAAAACAAAATCTTAAAAGAAAATGGGTGAACCCAATAATCTAATTTAAAAATAGCTAAATTGGGTATATCTAAAGGAAATATTCCTCAATTTGACTTCTTATCATATGATGTAAGGGCATACGAAAGATAAACCATAAAACTAATTACCTAAAATGATAATTGATACTACAACTTACAAGTATGAAATAAATAAACTCGAAATCTCATTTTTTAAAAAATTGAGCAAAAAATCTCATAAATTTGAATGTCCTCAAATTCTCAATATTGAGATACATAACCAAATTGGCACCCCATAGCTCCACAAATCTCATGAATTTGAATCTAATCAAATTCTCAAATTTCAAATATGATAACTTTTATTTTAGAACAAAGCTGCATATAGTATATATAAGCTAAATCACTGTAAACAATAGCACTCATCTTTAATGGTGATACTTTAGTTGTCATAACCTATTAAAAAATACAAAATACAAAAGTGGGATGGAATCAATAAAGTGAGTATCATTATGTATGATACACCTCTCACATAATTACATTGATTTAATAAAAAAATCTGATATTTAATTTTATTTTCTCTTTATTAAATTAGTTATGGTAGGTATTTAATGTTCTTAGTTCAGCAAGTAAAATAAAATCTTAAGCCAACACAATAGCTCTCTACGGCCTCCATTAACCAATGTGCACTTTGATTCCCTTTTTCTACATATGTACGCAAAAGAACACTCGTAAATTAAATTGTTGCTTTGTGCACTGGATCTGGATGGCCACAACAACACCCTTATTTATACCATTTTCTACAAAAATACTCTTTATTTTATTTAGGAAAAATGACCAAAAATAATACCAACTGTCCACCATGAACCAAAAAGAATATGAACTTTACAAATGATAATTTCATGTATGAACTATCGTCATATTAGCCAAAAACAATACAAATATGTTTTTCGGTGAAATTTTCGGGCAAATGAGTGGTGTGGTAGTCGAAAAATATAATTGGGGTAAAAATGTAATTAATAACAAATATAGGTAGAAAATTAAAAATTGTAAACATACCATTCTTGTTCATCATGTACTGTGGAAGTCAAGAAGTGGATGAGACCTTGGGTTAGGGAAGATGAATGATGGGCTTGAGGAGCGGCAATGAGCTTCTTGCCGTAGTTGTTGGAGAGATTGGACCAGGGTGATGACGGTGATGATCTTGATTTAAGGATCTAGGGTTCTTTAATTTTCATCAAATCGAACCCTAGATTTGAAATTCAACCTTGTTTAGTCAAGATTTGAGCGCAAAATGGGTTGAATAAATATGCAGACCCTCAAAACATGTGATTTCCTTCAACAAATTTGATGTTTTGTTCACTGTTTGAAAGTCGATTTATACAATTTTTTTAGGGTCTCCATGGTAGTTCTGAACTAATTGTGAGAAAGAGAAGCCATGACAGTTGCGAAGTTGGATAAAAAGGTGAAATCCATGTTAATGGAGATCGAAGAAGAAGGTGTCGTCGCCCACACTATCTGAAGATCGGTCGAGGAAGACGATGAATAGTAGTTTTATGTTTATAATTTTTATTTTTCTACCTATATTAGCTATTAATTACATTTTCTACCCCAATTATATTTTGGCTTAATTTAGTGGATATCCAAAAAAATATTATCATAATTAAGTAAATTTCCACTTTTTAAATAAATTAAGTAAATGTTCATTTTGATGTTTTTACCCTTCTTTTCCTATCCCTAATCCTCCCTCCTTCTCCCTTTGACCCTTTTTAGTTATGACATTAACTAGTCAACATTGACCATTTCGGTCAATGCCTACCTTTGGTGACAATTTTTCCGGTGACAGTTAACTATATTTATTTGGTGACAGTTGTTTCGGTGACAATTGATGCTTTTGGTGACATTTTATTTTTTCTAGTGACATTTGAGAGATTTTTTTTCCGGTGACAATTGATTTTTTTTTCAAGTGACATAGATTTTTTTTAGAGTTGATTTTCTTCTGGTGACAGTTGCCAGTATCACTTTTTCTCGGTGACAAATTATTATTTTTTCTGCTAATAGATGATTTCCCTCCTGACAGTTGTTGGTGAAAAGTGACGAGGTTGATGACAATATATTGTCACCACGATGTTATAATCTTAAAAAATTATCACCATAACATTATATATCACCAAGGGGTTGTTATCAACCGATATTTTCAAATGTTGAACCGTTAATACTAGCAAAAATATGTCAACATAACAATAAATGTTACCGTCACATTATATATCATCAAAATATTGTCACCGAATAAAATTTTAAAAGGTTGACTAGTTTCTCTCATATGAAATTGTCACTAACCTATTTTCATTAACTACAAAACACTGTCACCAAACTAAAATGTGTGTATAGTACTAATGTCATCATCGTTGTCACCTAATATTAACTCACTTTTGTCACCAAAATATTGTCACCAAATTAATTTTTAAAAGTTTGACTAGTTTCTCTCACCGAAATTGTCACCAAAATATTATTTCAATACACATTTGTCACCACGACCATATAACCACAAAAAATTGTCACCACACTAAGATATTGTCACCAACCCATTTTTTCAAAATTTAATCATCAACTTTACTTGTAATTGCATATCATATCCCCAAAAAAATTGGAACAAGGGGAGCATAGACCGAATCGAATCAATCAACTTCCTGAATTTTCCCACGCACCGAATCGAATTAATCAACTTTCTGAATTTTCCCACTTTTGTCACCAAACTGATTACAAATTAATCAACTTCCTGAATTTCCCCACGCATCGAATTAAATCAAATCAAAGCTTTTGAAGAAATTGAAAAACATGAATCACTAGGGCTACAATCATACAAATCAACCTCTTTGGTCGCAATCTCCATGATCTGGAGCTCGATCTCTTTGATTTGTCAAGGCTCTTTAAGACAAGATTAAAATTTGATCAAAGGAAGCCAACAATTTGAAGCTAACATTGATGGAACAAAGTAGTACTCCATTAGAAATCAAAATTTCATAAAAGCGGAAGCTGTAGCAAATTACAATCAAAATTACAAAGTGAATCCCTTGAGATAATTGGGATCCCTCTTCGTCTTGTCCTGGAACTTCTTAAACCACCGATCCAAAATATCCATCGGCGCAATCAACCGGCTTCCATCGACGCTTGTGAGCGAGAGGAGAGTGTGAGGTATGTGAGCGAGAGCAAACGAGGTCGAAAATCCAAAGCGAGAGCAGTGAGTGCGAGAATGAGGGAGATTAAGTAGGGTGCGCGGTTGAGTGGGCTAGGTCAATCGAGAGAGCGAGGGAGACGAGACGGAGCAGGAGCGAGATTGAGCGAGAGGAGCCGCGAGCAAAGGAGGGATGGACGGAGGAAGAAGAAGTTGTGATGACGTGGGGGCCCGCTATCTTTTTTTATTATTATTTCATTTTATTTGTTTATTTGTTAATCTGATATCGAAAATCGGATTGGGTTTAACTATGAACGGATTGGAGTGCGTGGGTATCTCCTTGAATAGGAGGGAAATGGTTTAATTATAATGATGGTAGTTTGGGTATTATTATAAAAATAAAATGGACACTTACTTAATAACCAATTCAAAATGGATATTTAGCTAATTAGATATTCTAGATGGACATTTGACCAAATTTATCCTTATATTTTTCGACTGCCACTTCATCCATCTAGCCGAAAATTTCACCAAAAAATAAATTTGTATTATTTTTGGTTAATATGACTATAGTTCATACACGAAATTATTATTTTTAAAATTCATATTATTTTTTATTCACGGTAAATAGTTAATATTATTTTTTATCATTTTTTATTTTATTTACACCTAACTAACTATCCAATATCACATTATCACCCATCTCATCTGCCCCCCGCCCCAACCCAAAAAAAGGTAATTAAAAAAATTATCTGAATTTTAAAATCACCAACTTCTAAAGTCTAAAATATCTCCTACACCGGCCTTTCTCTCTCTTCATACTTTCTTCATCCATCTCTCTACTTCTCAACTACTCTGGAAAATTTTTTTAAAATGAAGAAATAATCAAAAAAAGCCATTTTCTTTCCTTTTCTAAAAAATCAAAATCCCTTTTTCATCCATCTCCCTATAAATTGCAGACATCCACCAAATCAGCCCCACTCTTCAATTCAATACTCAAAACACACAAACAACAGTCACCGGCGACCGCCCCCATTGCTCTGCTTCCGCCACCGCGCTACCGCCGCCGTCTTCCTTCATTCCCCTGTTTTTCCGGTCAAACCCAATCTCTTCCCCCTTTCCGATTCCATTCCTTTCTTGGGTATCAATTTTAAAATTCGGAGTTGAATTCCCAATTTGGGTGCTGGGTGGGGAGCGATTTCAAGCGAGGATCTAGATTTTATGGAGTTATCATCATCTTCCTCTTTATATTCCCTCCTCTCTGCTTTTTTCAAATTCGATATGCCCTATTTGAATTCCTGAATTTTTTTCCCGATTTCCGAATCCCCCTATCTTAATCGAATCTAATCGCTCCCACCCACAGAGATTTTTCTTCACTTGCATATTCTATTTCAATCTCCCACTCTCAAATCCCCAAATTCCGATCTCAAATCCCCATCAAAATTGATCTCCCCTGCTTTCCCCCCCTCGCCGTATAAAAACAGAGTATTTAATTTTCACACTTTCCACATTGGCTTCAAAATTCCAAGCTCGGATCTTTTCCATCATCCATGGCTGCTTCGCGGAGCAATGGGAACGGCAAGAACGTCGTTGACGAAACAGAGGAAATCAGCCCGGAATGGAGGCCGGTTTTTTATGATGCCTCCATTTCCGGCAATCGACCTCTCAAGAAAAGCCGGAGCCCCGATCGGTCCAGTCCGTACCCAATTCCTCCGTCTTTGTCACCATTTCAATCCACTTCGTCTTCCTCGCAGCCCTTCCAGCCGTCTAAATTCAGCTTCCCCTTCGCTTTCGACCCCAATTCCGGCCAATTCCCTTCCCCTGTTCTCCGGCTACCACCGCCTCCGCCGCCTTATGACCAGCAGCAGCAGATGATTTCATTCACCCAACAGCAGCAGCAGCAGCAGCAATTGTTGCAGAGCTACCCGCAATTGCTTCAGCACCAGAATTTACAGTACTGGAGCGAGTCGTTGAATTTGAGCCCCAGAGGAAGGCAGATGGGTGTGACGAGATTGGGGGGCGCCGATCACGCAGCCGCCGGCGGCTTATTTTTCCAGCAGCCGGCGCCGGTATCGGCAGTGTCGACCACGAAGCTGTACAGGGGGGTGAGGCAGCGCCACTGGGGGAAATGGGTGGCGGAGATCCGACTCCCGCGGAACCGGACGCGGCTCTGGCTCGGCACGTTCGACACTGCCGAGGACGCCGCCATGGCCTACGACCGCGAGGCCTACCGGCTCCGCGGTGAGAACGCCCGCCTCAATTTCCCGGAGCTCTTCCTCAACAAAAGCAGAGCACCTGATTCTGTCTCTTCTCATCCATCACCCGACCCAGTTCCAACACCACCTGTCACTGTCACCACTTGTCCGCCAGAGCCACCTCATCATACAGAGGACTCTGGCGGACAGGTGACAAGTGATCTAACCAGCGACGAACATGTCGTTGGTGCAAGTGGGGTAGTTGGGGACAGAGTGGTGGAGGGCATGGATATGGCAGAGACATGGCGGGAGATGATGTCAGATGCGTGGTTCAATGCGATTCCGGCAGAGTGGGGGCCTGGGAGCCCGGTGTGGGACGATCTCGACCCATCGAATAATCTCTTGATGCAATCGGGCGATTTTCCTTCCTTTCTAGGGCATTCGAATTCAAATGCGAATCACCAAATGATGCAACCGGATAGCTTCGCTTCGATTACAAACTCTTCTTCCTCTTCCTCTCGTCCAATCAATCCCTCCTTCCGGAGGGACCAAAACTAGGGTTCTTCAATAAATCCTCCTCTTCTCTTCTTTCTCCTTCAATCATCTATTTCTGGTTGCTATGTTTTTCAAGAAGCAACCATAAAGATGATCCACTTCTCTTTTCTTCTCCTTATATTTTTTTAAAAGGTGATTCAGCACTATTTAGTAGTCAATATATCATAGTTTTAATAGTGGTTCTCATTATATTGACTACTTGTTTGATTTCCATCAGAAGCTGTGTGTTTTTTATTATGGCTGAAATGGAAATGGAATCAATCTTTCCTTGTAGTTTATTTCGGTTTGTTGCTTACAACTTTGTTTGTGTATCAAGTTATTTTGTATTGCTAGATATTTGTATGTGTGTGCTACTGTTTTTTTAAATTTTCTATTATTGTGCTGTTTCTTATTGCAAATTTAGGGATATGTGTTGTTGTATTTGTTCTATCAAAATCTTTGAACACCAAACACCAATTTTTAAACAATACATTTGCTAGTTTAGAATGACAATGGTAATAATATTTGGTGAATTACAAGAGACTAGTATATTGTTCATCTAATACTCCCTCCGTTCGGAAATAAATGATGTTTGACTTTTATGCACGTATTTTTAGGAGCTAAAAACTATATAAAATCTTATTAATTTTAATTAATTTTTTTCATAGTTTAATATATATTAGTAATAAGTATTAAATTGTGAAAAAAATTAATTAAAATAAATAAGATTTTATATAGTTTTTAGCTCCTAAAACTACGTGCACAAAAGTCAAACATCATTTATTTCCGAACGGAGGAAGTACTAATGAACTATTACACATAGTACACATGTATGGCAATGGTTATGGCAATGTCACCTACTAACTAAATAGTGTCATAGGGGCTCCTAGGGAGAAAAAATTGTCAAAAGAGGGATATCTAGATGGAGATAAATAAATGGTACAAATTAATTAAACTTCTAGTAAACAGTTTCATTTGTATAAGCGGAATCGGTCAATATATTATAAGAAACAGTATATAGATTACAATAATACGCAATCATATTAAGAATCTCGTGCAAAATAGGATGACAAAAATATCCAACCTAATAAGGGCGGATTGATCAAACGTCTTCTAACTCGGTCCCATCTAATTAATCACAACCCACCCCTAGAAACCTCACAGAACTCATATATAACAAGAAACCAACAATACCATGCGTTGGGTCGACGTCAAGAAACGTGAGTACTCGGCACGAATGAGAGCGAGCATCCAACGAAGCGTAGTGTCAAGCTGACACACGAAGGGTAAATACGTAGCCTAAGTCCTCTTATGGTTTCTTAACCCCTCCAACGAGGTTTCATGCCCCAACGATCCACCCAAGCAAGTCATGCCCTAACATATCCAACTACAGAGAGGCAAAGTCTGTTGCTTTTGACTCTTGACGCGCTTCACATGCGCCCAATGTTTACAAACCTCAATGATCTGATCTCATGGGTATACATGCACTTTGCTACCGACCACGTTTTGTCCTAAAAACTATAGCCAAATTTCTAACCTTCCAAGTGGAAAACCATGCTCTTCCGGACGAGCACCTTCAAATTATATGAACATCCCCTCCAAATACGAAATGATCGAGGACCCACTTGAAGACCACTTCCCTCTCCTCTTTCATAAGGGTGACTTCATTTCTATAACATGAACAATATACAAAACTCATACAGAATATTATGAGTCAAATTGTATTTTCATTTATTTAAATATTTTGATTAGTATTAATTTATTATAGGTATTAAAAATTGTAAAATTTATAGAAAAATTATTATAATGATGATGTTTACTGAGAAGTGAAATATTTCCTTAAAACTTTCATCATTCACTAAAATATAATTTATTTAAGATTGAATAGGGTAGTAAAATTAAAAATATTCATTCATTTTAATTATCAACTAATACTCCCTCCATTTAAAAAACCATAGATTATTAAGAAACTATTAATAGACCTATTTTACCCTCTTTTTTTTTATAAAGTAAAAATTTAAGATCAGACAGGTCTGATTCTCGAGAGGCCGGTAAAACCGGCAAATGAAAACACCGTCACAGACAAATACAACTGCCACACACGAAACAAAATAAAACACATTGAGCAATCTAAACCCGTAACACTACAAATGGAATCAAGGTCAAACGAAAATCAACTAGTCGAAGAAACAGACGACCTATTTTACCCTTAATCAAAGGGAAATATAGGGTAAGCAAACTTCTTTTTAATTTTCGAATACATAAAAATTACAATAATTGTCTTAAAAAGGTAAACTATATTTTGAAATTTGCATGGTAAAGTGAGATGAACATATTAATACTTAAAATATATAATATATATTTTGGGACAAGTTTACAAGACAAAAATAACATTTAAATATTTTTTTCTTTTCCTGTAAGATCCACCCCAATATCCACTAAATTTCTCCACTGTTGATATATCGATCTCCTTATATAGACTTGTAACTTATAGTTATCTGCCTTAATTAAAGGAATTTAAAGCAATACTCAAATCTCTAAATTAATAGTTGATAATTGACTTTCTAACTTATATTATGAGGATATAGGTTAAATTGATTTGATAAAAGAACCTACTAAATTCAACAGTTTAGTCATTTTTTAAATATTTTTTTTTAAATTCACTTATTTATTTATTTTATTTTACTGATTTCTTTTCATGTTTAACTTATATTCAGTTTTTTCTAAGCATAGGATAAAACTCTAAATTAGAAAAGATTCTCTATTAAAAAAACTAACCACCCTAAGAATCTAATTTATAAAAAAAAGCTAAACTAATTAAAATTTAAAAAACATTTTCAAATTCACTTTAGAATATAGGATAGGAAAATCTTATTTGTAAATATAGATAGATTAGACAAATCGAATTAGTAATGCGTATTACTGGTTCAGGACAAGAAAATCTTGCAACTTATTGGTGTAATCTCATTGGCGAGAAGTTTTAGTCAATTTGTCAAAGATGGTTTTTGAAAGATCAAAGCAAAATCATTGCCTCCAAACCTATGTGGCATATTTCCTCCAAAAAAGGTGGTTTGAATTTTTATTTTTATTTTTATTTTTATTTTTCCTTGGGCAAGAAAAAAAAAAAAGAGTTGAATGATGCATGTTAGTCTCCATCATGTATGTGTCCCATTTAGCCTCGTTTTCATGGATTGATGCATACTCCTCTAAAAAGGTTAAATAGGTGAATCATATGTTGCACTTGGCCCCTACCATATTATGGTTTTGGCTCCAACTTAATTTCATACCCAAAAAAAGGAAGCATTCATTTCACAATCCTACAACACATGCATCACATAGCTAGCCCTTTGGATTTCTTGTCATTGAATTTATACTGTCTTTAATCTATATATGTCGTGATAGGAAATGAAGAGTATGTGACAAGAAAATCTTTTAAAATATGCCATTAAAAAGGAGATTTTGATTTTAGTGAAGGGTATTATGGTCCTTAATTAGACCAAATTAATAATCAATTGAGAATGAAAAACCCAACAAAAATACAAAATTGATTCACCAATGGTTTTTGTCCGAGAGAGGTGGCTTTTACCAGAGGTTAAGGGTTCAAATCACACTTCTTAGAATCACACTTTTTAAAATTAATTGGGTGTTTCTATATACATCGTAAATCACGTCGCTAATTAACGTCAGATCGTCCGGTTAAATCCGACCTGATCATTCACTTCACATCAAGCAACATCGACAACTTCTCCACTAACCGGATTTAACCGGACGATCAATTGAGAATGAAAATCCCAACAAAAATACAAAATTGATTCACCAATGGTTTTTGTCCGAGAGAGGTGGCTTTTACCATAGGTTAAGGGTTCAAATTACACTTCTTAGAATCACACTTTTTAAAATTAATTGGGTGTTTCTATATACATCGCAAATCACGTCGCTAATTAACGTCGAAAAGGACATTATACAAAACGTTAGATTGGACGTTGTTAGTGGAGAAGTTGTCGATGTTGCTTGATGTGAAGTGAATGATCAGGTCGGATTTAACCGGACGATCTGACGTTGCTAGGTAAAATATTACACAATCTCTCTCTTTCCCACACAAAAAAAACACTTAATCAAAATTTTTTTAAAAATATTTTATACTAGGCCCGATCTGCCCGTATTTGTTGTCCAGCCCAACCCAATTCTCTATTGGTCATCGAGCAACGTCGATAACTTCTCTACTCAACAACGTACAATCTAACGTTGTACAACATCGAATTCAACGTTAAAACAACGTCCAATTGAACGTTAATTTGCAGTGTATATAGGGTACGCAAAATTAATCTGAATGAGCCCATCTAGTGGCTTGGATTTGCCACTTGACTTTCCCGGTTCATATACTTTACAAATTAGTGCTCGAACCTGTGAAGGATCGGTCAATAACTTTAAAACCTCTACATCATTTACAAAAAAAAAAACAAATTTGATTCACCTCTATAGCTCATGGTCACAAAGCAAAAAATTAAATAAAACACTTGAGCCTTTTTTAATACTTAAATATCCAATTTTTTTTTTAAATATTTAATTTTCAAGCTACAAACTTTTAATTTTATATATATATATATATATATATATATATATATATTGTGCTCAAAATGTTAAATCATATTTTATCCGTTAATTAAAACGTGTTATTTTTAAAATTTATATACTTTTTTTATAAAAAAAATACAATTATATCCCTAAGTAGGACTATACTTTTTCTCTTTTTAATTAAAAACTATAATTAACATATCCCTGGTCAATAAAAGAGTGATTTTGGAAAATAAATAAGAAAATACTGAAAGTGATATTATTTTCTTAATAGAATTCACTAAATACAATAACATATTTTTCTGAAGAGAAAGAATATTCACTTACAAGTACGGAGTATTAAAGATGTTCAATTTTTAAATGGTGGAATTTATAATTAAAAAAGGATATACTATAGTAGATAGAAAATGAAAATCTCTTTGGGCATCTTGATAATGGGAATTTTACAAGCCCTTTTGATTTCTTTATTGGGTTAAGATAACGTTTTATTGTTTAGGAATCCTTATCACTTATCAGCATCCATGGACCTTAGATTTATTATACACCTAATTAACTTACCACGCTTAAATCCACTATTAACGTTAATTTGTTATTTTCACCCACTTATTTTACTATATACATCACATTCTGTCTCTCTTGAGTGACACATCTATAACTTAAGAGGTGTGAGGTCTATTTTAAAAAAAATTAAAATATGTATTGTATATATTAAAAAATATGAGTGTAAATATCACTTTCGTATAATCTTTTTTATGGTTGAAATATAATAAATCTAACTAACACATACAAGAAGTTAACAAATAGCCAAATATTGAGTTTGAGCTAAACATAGTCTTAATTAATAATTAAATCGATTCTCACGGACTTTACTATCCTAATCACATTAGTTTCCCAAGCATCGCGTATGGGTTTAAATCATTTGTCTTCGTTCTTCTCTACATTCCTTGTTTTCTCTTTGTTTCTAATTACAAAATACTCTGTTTTCTTTTTCTTTTATTCTTTAATTTTAATTTAATTTATTTTTATTTTTAAATAGGGATTTGTGAGAGGAATGAGGATATGAATCCCATGTATTTTTGGAATTCAAATCCTCTGGCCCCCTCTCCTCCCTCACAAAACCCTATTTAAAAGGTACTTTTGTTTGCAATTAAGATTTTTTAGTTGGACTTGTCCATAAACATAACCACTAATTATAGTTGGAAAATATTCTCTTCGTCTCAAAATATATGTTATTTTACCTTTTTGATATTTTTTAAACTAAAAGCTCTATAAAATATCAACCTTTTTATTATTTTTTAAAAATAATTTTATACTCGTTACTAATAAGTGTGAATATTTAAAAAAACAATTTAAAAAATTTAATATTTTATAAATATTTTAACTTTTAAAAAAATACTATAATATTAAATGACATATTTTGAAGGGGAAGGAGTATAATTTACTTGCTTATCTTGATTAATCAAGTAATTTCATCTATCTATCCATCCATCTATCTATCTAATAGAACTGATGCATAGCGTCCTATGTGGCGTGTTGTGCTTGATTCTAGAAAAAAATAGTATTAACATAATATATAGTTTATAGAAAGTTAACATAAGCAACAATCTATATATATATAAATCAAAACTATTTCATAGTCATACTTACCAAAAATATTAATAGTTAAATATGTAGTATTTGATAAGTACTATATTATTTATATCTAGATTATTTTTTTGGTGAAAAGAATTAATTATATCAAAATTAATTATTTAATAATTGTTATTTTATTTATATCCATATTATTTTTTGAGGCCAATAATATTATGTAGTCGTAATACATAAGTGCATAGATATTTTATTAAACTAATGTAATAAAGATATACTATATATTTAATACTGTACAAGAAATATTTTTAAAATATTTTTTAAAATCATCTATTTATTAGATTATATGAGATTTAATTAATGATAGATTAGGAAAAAAATACTTTTTACCGTATAAATGTGAATTTTGTATATATTTTAATAGAATTTAAATAAAATATATTTAGATTATATATAATATGTCAAAATAGTTTTATTTGTATCTATATTATTTTTTGGTAAAAAATTATTTGTATTTTTATTTATTAGAATCTATACAGATTATTTATAATATTATATTAACGTATTTTTCGTGTAAAAGACACAACGGTTTTTTAATACTTATTGAGAAAAATCTACTATGGTGTGGGGCCACCCTAAGAATGATAAAAGGATGAATTCAAGGGTGGTGGGGGAGGCAAAGGTGGGCCCGCCCACCGGCCCATGAGATCATAATCACATTTCTTATTCGCTACGGCACGATAGAGAATGAACGGGTGATGAGAAAATGACATGGTTTTTTTATTTTTTATTTTAAAAAATGATTATGTTAACCTACGTGAAATTAGTTAGTATGATTAAAATAGTGGATTAAAGTTTATAATAGTATTACATTTTGTTTTATGTAAGTGGGGTGGCAGTGAAGTAATCATGTGACCTTGAACGATAGGCTTTTTAAGATTTTTTTTTGTAACGTGAAATTGAGAGGTTGTCGATTAATTTTTTCACGGGTTCGAGTTCTAACTTGCAAATGACACGAATTAATAATTCAGGCGACAAGCCAACCGCTAGACAAACTCACCAAACCATGAAATTAATGAAGGGTTTTAACCATAGTTGGGTAAAGAATGAAATTTGAGTCTCTGACCTATTGAAAGAGTTGTATCTATCCCTTGTTTATTTAAATCTATTTTTATTTGATTATATTAATATTTATTTTCTTGAGGAAAATTTTGTGCATGATTGCTTTGAACTTAATTTATATAAGCTATTAGCATGACATCCTCATTTTTAACGTTCTAACAAAAGACTTGGAATTTTTTTTTGAAAAAAATAATAAGTTAAGTGCTCCTTTAGGTTGGGTTTACAATGTATTAAAAATAAACAAGGAGCGATAAATATAATATATTGAATTGATTTTTTATGCTAAGAAAGTTTATATATATAAGTTTTAATAGAAAACAAAGAATAATATATAAGTTGAGGTAAGGATTGCTAATTTCTATACGCAAATATCGATCTTTTAGCTTGTAAAGATTATTAGGGTGTGTTTGATCGCAGATTTTGTTAATTGTTAAAGTTGAAAGATGGAATACTATTATAAAGCCTTAAATATGTTTGATGTGCAAAAATATAAAAAGAAATCTTTTGGCTATTTATTACTCCATCCGTTCGGCAAAACATGTTATTTTAGGGTGTGAAATTTGTTAAAAAAACATGTCATTGTAGTTAATTTGACCCTTATTTTACAAAAATACCCTTGTAAAAATAGTGTAATAAATAAGGGTAAATTAGTATATTTGTTGATTGTATTAAAAATTGTGCAAGAAACTAAAACGACATGTTTTGCCGAACGGAGGGAGTAGCATATTTTTTTTCACCTCATAAGTATAAGCTTCCTTGTCAATATACAAGGCATTTTATATCAGGAAAAAAATTATACAATATAAGTGCGGTCTTAGGTAAGATTTTAATTGGGAAAGATATCCTGTCAAAAATAAGCGACCATATGAATCTAATTTAAAATTTGACTAATGCATTTTAATTAAGAATATATTTTTTCTAAAATAGAAATCTTATCCTATGCCCTTGGGGAATAGGATAGAAAAAACGATATATGTGTTCCGTATCAAAGTTTAAGTAAAGAATCTAACAAGATCTATCTTGTAAAACAAATATATGTTCCGCCAAATATACCTTGAGGGTAAATTACACATAACCACTCGTAAATTATGATACTTTTCACATAAACACCCATAAAATCATAAATTACAGTAAACCACTCATAAATTCAATTTGTTTTCACTTTTCATAAGACCACCCACCCATTAAACCGCTATTTGTTTTATTTGGAATGACCAAAATGCCTCTTATTCAAGTGTATTTGTTTTTAAAGAAAAGTTATTGTATTTATTTTACTATTAAATTTGACGTTTCACCTTAAAAAAAGTAAGAAAATTAAGCATTGTAGAACATATATAAATGCTCTAACCACATTATTATATTTGCATCAGATTTGCAATGTGAATAAGATATGGGTAAGGTCTAAAATAAACCCAGATTATTAATTTAAAAAATCCATATTATTATTACTTTTAAAAAACTAAGATATAGAGATATTTTTTCTTTACAAATGGACATTTAATAAATGGATGGTCTTCTGAAAATAAATATAACTAGAAGGGCAATCCCGCGCTACGCGCGGGACATTATTTTTATACCGATTCATTTTATTAAACATGTTTTGTAATATTTGATATACCAATATTAGTTTTAATAGGTAAGTTAAATAATCAATGATTTATAATGTTTAACATTACCCAAATTTATTTTTATACTTTATTTAAAAGAATTGATCAACTAATGAAAATTTCAAGTATTTTGTAATCTACAAATCAATATTGTACAAATCATTACAACCCCTACCTAGAAAACATAAAAGACCATCTAATTTGAAATAAAAAATTATCATATAAAATTTAAATAATGAAAAGAAAAGTAAAATATAATTATAGATTCTATTAGCGTGTTCCTTATATTAAAACTTAAATTAATTGAATTGATGACCGCTAAATTAATATGCATAGAGTTATATATTTTTTTTACTTCTAACAACATTAATCTAATCACAATGCATGACATGCATTTTTTAAAATAATGAAAAAGGAAAAGTAACATATAATTATAGATTCTATTAGCATGTCCCTTATATTAAAGCTTAAATCAATTGAAACAAACCCTACTTTTGAAAATGATAAAAGAAATATAAGAAGAGTAAAATTTTTGTCCCATTAGTTGAATGTTTTTAGATGACTGCAAAGTTAGGCACTCAATATTTGTAATCATCCAATAATATCAAACATAAATAATACATTTTTAGTGCTCTCTAATCTTTTTATGTAACTGCACTTATATTTAGTTTTTTTATTTCACTTATATAAGAAACAATTAAATAATATTAAAAATAAAAAAAATATGTAAAAAATATTTATTTTGTAAATAATGAAAAAGAAAAGTAACATATAATTATAAATTCTATTAGCATATTCCTTATATTAAAGCTTAAATCAATTGAAACAAAACCTGCCTACAAAAAGGAGAAAATAAATATAAAAAGAGTAAAATTTATGTCCCATAATATTTGTATTCATCCAATAATATTAAACATAAATAATAAATGTTTTTGTGTTATCTAATCTTTTTATTTAACTGAACTTATATCTATTTTTTAATTTCACTTATATAAGAAACCGTAAAATAATATTAAACATAAAAAAATATGTTTTTGTGTTTTTTTAAAATATTTTTCTTTAATCGCACCACCATTAAATTTTTAATGTAACGACAAATAAAATGGGATGAAGGGAGTAGATCAAATGCATGAAAAATAACAAAAGTTAAAATGATTTAGTTAAGGAGATTTGATCACTTAACATAACGGGTTAGAGCTATACCTAGAAGCAATAAGCTACATTTATCTAATCTTTTTTTTTATTTAATTACACTTATATAAGAAATAATTATATATTATTAAACATAAGAAATAAATGCTTTCATGTTCTCTATTATTTTTATCTATTGCACTTATATAAGAAACTGTTGAAAAAATGGGACAAAAGCAGTAGATAAAAGACAAAATAATAAAAGTTTAAATGGTGTAGTTAGGGGGATTTGAACACTTGATCTAAAGGATAAGAACTACACCACAAACCAATAAGCTACAACAATTTTTTGATTTTTTATGATAATTTTAATATATATTAGATAGATTTGTAAGCATTTAATATGTGCAATTAATTTGGCTTCACCCAACTTTATATATGTATATAGATTTACGAGTAGTTTTATATAATTTACAAATTTATGGGTGATTATGTGAAAAGAATCATAATTTATGAGTGATTATATGTAATACTATATCGATAATTAATGATTATATTGTATGAAAACTTATTCCAATTTTAAAATGATAAAAGGAATAAAGAATATGAACCGTAATTACTCGAATAGAATAGATTAATTCAATATATTGAATATCCTATTTCTTTGGCAAAGGCATGAGCCGAATGAAAAAAGAAAATCTTATCAAAACAAAAAGAAATGGTATTAGAAGCATTTGCCCATTTTTTGTGCAAATCAAAATCGAGTAGATTTTTACACGGAGTAGAGTGTAAAATCTAAGAGAATTAAAGAGAAGCCTTATACTAAATTATTTATATCCAAAATATACCAGAAAGAATAGTATGGGCTTATTACAGCCCATATTACGGCTCAGCCCATTAAAACAAATGAAAATATGAAATGGAAGCTGCAGGCATGGGAACTTGAGGATTTTGCAATTCTCTTACCCCAAATGCTAGGTTTTCAATTTACATTTTTTTAAAAAAAATTTCATAAGGGCTTTAGACAAGATGGAGAAAGGGATATTGTCAAGATAAGTTCACCTAAATTACATACTGGTCCTTTTCATTTTTTTTCAATCAATTGCACACAAAGTCCTTTATAACAAAAATCAATCATCAACCCATCCTCCATGTCAGGGTTTGAAATTGGAATTAAAATTGACGAAATTGGTTGTTTTTTATGTCTTTTCTTTGATTGTCGTTGATTTGAGTGTTATTTGAGTTGAAATATGTGTACAAATTGGAACGAAAATGAACGAAATTGGTTGATTTGTTTGCGATTTGTCAGGGTTTGAAATTGGAATTAAAATTGACGAAATTGGTTGTGTTTTTTGTGTCTTTTCTTTGATTGTCGTTGATTTGAGTGTTGTTTGAGTTGAAATATGTGTACAAATTGGAACGAAAATGAACGAAATTGGTTGTTTTGTTTGCGATTTAGGTGCGATTTTTGACGTCGTTCGTTTCAGGCATAAATCTCGTGAATTGATGTCTGCGTCGAGCTCATTTCATATCACCGAGGTGATGATGGAAGCTCATTTGCTGTCATCGAGCTGAAGATGGAAGCTCATTTGCTGTCACCGAGCTGATGATGGGGGCTCGACTTCTTTTACCGAGGATTTGATGATGGCTCGGCTATTGTTACCGAGAGTATAGTGTAGGCTCGACTACTGTCACCGAGGGGCTGATGGTGGCTCGGCTATTGATGAATGAATTTTATTAATTCAAAAAGAAAAGAAAAAGAAAAGATGTCTATTATTTTATTTAACATGTTAATTTTTATTTTGTTTTCTCAAAAACTAATTAGGTAGATATAGAAAGGAAATAAAATAAAAATCATGTTTTTTTTAAATGAGATGTTAAATGAAAACTTTAATCTATAATCATTAAACAAATATCTTACTTTGGATAATTAAATAAGATATTTATATTTTGATGGATATAACCAAAATTTGGAATTTTTTATGTGTATATATATTAATAAATTTTAATGGATATATATATATATATATATATATATATATATATCCAATTATGCCTTAAGAATATTATCTAAATTTAAATAGAATAACCTATAATAAATTATTGATATATATGGATAGATTGAAATATATATGGATAGATAATAAAATATATAAAAAAAAGGGCAATTAATTGATAGACTAATTGATTTAGCTTAATTAATTAAATTATTGTGAAAATATACTAACCTAAAATAACATGGCATAAAATGATGACACGTGGCATAATTGCTTCTCATTTAATATTTATACTAGTGAAATTCCTGCGCCATGGCGCGTTTGCGAGACAAAAATAAAATAAATATAAAATATTTTTTAAAAGGAAAAACCAAATAACAATATAAAAATATTCAAAAATTAACCAAAATTAATAAAGAAATGTGAGGTAATGTTTTCTAAACTTTTATAAAGCAAGTTACAGAGATTGAATTTTGAATGTCGGATTTTAATTGATGTTGTCAATTGCTCACCAATTCAACTGAATTGTATCTGAAATGTGATACAATTATTCAAGATAAAAAAACATCCAGTGTTATTCTCTAAATCAAGATTGTTAATCAAATGATAACAACCAAAATCCAAATGATGAAATAAACCAACGGAAATGAGTTCCAAGAAGTAACGAAACAGACATATATCTAGGTGTGAGCGTGCAATTAGGTATTTTGGTTGGAAAATGGAAATAAATCAGAAAAAAGTATTTTGATTGGTTAATTGGGAAAAAAATTAAAAAGAAAAAAAAAGATTGGTCGAAAAGGAGTGAAACGTGGGGATGATGCCACGTAAGCGAAAGGTCTTCTGAATTAAGTAATTATATAGATTAAGGTTATGATAAAAAAAACAAAAATATTTTTCAATATAGAATGAAATAATATTGTATAGTTAATATTAGTTTTATTAAAAAAAAGTTTTAAATTAATCTCATTGTTTAAAAAAAGTTATTTCTAAATATATTCAATATAAATGTTGCCAAAAATAACTTTGCGCGAGGGTGTGACACGTGGCGTAGGTGCTTTGGTTTTAATTAATATATAGATATATAGATTAAGGTTATGATAAAAAAAACAAAAATATTTTTCAATATAGAATGAAATAATATTGTATAGTTAATATTAATTTTATTAAAAAAAAGTTTTGAATTAATCTCATTGTTTAAAAAAAGTTATTTCTAAATATATTCAATATAAATGTTGCCAAAAATAACTTTGCGCGAGGGTGTGACATGTGGCGTAGGTGCTTTGGTTTTAATTAATATATAGATGTTTAAAAAAAGTTATTTTTAAATATATTCAATATAAATGTTGCCAAAAATAACTTTGCGCGAGGGTGTGACACGTGGCGTAGGTGCTTTGGTTTTAATTAATATATAGATTGTTTAAAAAAAGTTATTTCTAAATATATTCAATATAAATGTTGCCAAAAATAACTTCGAGCGAGGGTGTGACACGTGTAGGGGTGTGCATCGGTCTAAAACCTAACCGAACCGGGCCGAACCGAACCGAACCGAAAATCCCAAAATTTTCAAAACGAAAGCCGAACCGAAAGTATTAGGTTCGGTTCGGTTATTTGCCGGTTCGGTTTGTGTTCGGTTCGGTTTTAACATAATTGAACCGGATTTCCATAAAAAAAAATATTAAGTATACAAATATATATAAAATACAGTATATATACACATATATACACATATTCCAATATAAAGTATACAAATATAGTTACAAATAAATATATATATATATACACGGTTACAAATACAGTGTATATATATACATTGTAGTTGCATGCTTTATAAAGTATACAAGATTAAAATATATATATATAATTGCAAATACAATGTATATATGTGTATATATACACTATATATATGTATATACAGTAAGTATGTGTGTATATATAAAATATACAAATATATATACAATGTATTTATGTAGTGTATAAAAAAAAATTCGGTTTAACACAAACCGAACCAAAACCGAACCGAAACCGAAAAATGGAAATTCTCGAACCGAAAGCCGAACCGAAAAATTTCGGTTAGGTTCGGTTTGTGTTGGTTTGGCCCAAAAATTCGGTTTGGACCGAATCATACACACCCCTAGACACGTGGCGTAGGTGCTTTGGTTTTAATTAATATATATATATATATATATATATATATATATATATATATATATATATATATATATGTAGATATAGATATTTATTACAGATATCATTTTGTTAGAAAAAATATGCAAATATATATTATTGGACATGCACAATATAAATATAATTTTTAAATTTTTTTTATTATTTAAAAATACTCTAAATAATTTTGGGTTACACCTACATACAAGGTAGTAAATTAAATGATCATGATTCAAATACTTGTAGATTGAGTCAAGGTTGAATGGGTAGCTTGGGTGGTAAAGGTCAGGAGGTGTGCTGAGTTTGTTTAATAGAGGTCACGTGTTCAACACCCATCATTTTCTATTTTATTTCCCTATTCACAACTCTTTTTTTTTTCCAGCCTGGCGTCTACTGTCTTCTTCTGTTTGATTTTTTTTTTTCAAACGCAGCAGGAGAACCGCGAGCTCACAACATTATCACGAGGTGACATGTTAAGCTCATCAAATTTTTCCGAGCTCACAACATTACCTCACAAAATCAAGCTGACGCTTTTTCATAAGCTCGGCTTAAGTCAATGAGGCTATTTCATAACCTCACCAATATCCACCGAGCTCCCTCATTAACCTCACTCAATGGAGCCGAGGTTATTTATTTACCTCGGTTTGATGCACCGAGGTTACTTATTCACCTCGTTTTGATGCACCGAGGTTACTTATGCACCTCGTCTAAATCTGCCGAGCTCCTTCCTGTAACGAACTTTGTCAGTTTTTTCGAACAAAGACCACAAATCGCCATGTAAAGCGAGCGATATACCAATTCGTGTGCGATCAATTGATATTTTGATTAATTTCATCGATTTTAGGTTGTTTTCAATCAAAACAATTCGTTCGACAGATTTCGGTTTTGATTTGAGAAAAGAGAGTTTTGGGCCTTTTTGCAATGTGTTCGGAAAAAATGAAAAGGACTTGCGTGCAATTTACTTGAAATTATCTTGTCAATAGTCATTCGAACATCTTGCCTCTAGCCTCACTCAAAATTTTTTTGGATAAACTACAGAAAACCACCCTTAAAATATATCATATTGCTCAAAACCACCCCTTACATGCATATTTATCGAAAACCACCCGTTAAAGTGATTTTGGTTGTGATCGAAAAGCCACCTTTGGCACTCTTCCGTCACAAAATGTCAAAATTATCCCCACATTTCATTTTTTTTATTGTTTTCTTTTGAATAAATCGAGAATTCTTTATATTTCAAAAATGATAAAGCATATTAATGATTTAAAAAAATAAGACACTCAATTAAAACACCGTAAATCTTTTGAAGAATATCAGTTTGCTTATTACAATCAAATACAAGACAAGATGAAGGACAAATCCAACATGGATCCTATGAATTTGGGCAAATCCCCTATTTGAAATACTCACACAATAGGTAATCAAAGAAGATTAAGAACAAACCCATTGCAGAATCTTCTTCCAAGACAAAAAAAAAACAACAAAAAACAAAAAATCAAACAAGGAGGTACCTACAGAGAGAGGTCAAAACATGAAATTGGGGATTCACGACCCATAATTGGAGAAACCAAGTACCAAAATCAAAACTTGTTGGGAGAAGTGAAATTTGAATGACCAAGGGGTCGTTTGGTATTGATATCTAGATCTCAGATATCGGATATCTGCCCCCGATATCTGATATCTATGTTTGGTATGGCTAGATATCGATAATATCTAGTGTTTGGTATCCCCCAGATATCACGTGATATCTGATATCTGTGTTTGGTATCACCATATATCGATATCAATTGATATCTAGATATCAAATTTAGCCTTATTTGATATACTACTTTTTTGGGAGGTATCACTTGATATCGATATCACCCGATATCGATATCTTGATACCGAAAACGATATCTTGATATCGATACCGATATCTTGATATCAAGATATCGATATCTTCATACCGATATCGATATCGATATCTTGATATCTAGATATCGATATCTTCATACCGATATCGATATCGATATCGATATCTTGATATCTAGATATCGATACCAAATGAGCCCTAAGAAAATTCAGACAAACCTCATTGGGTTGAATTTGAAAGGAAGAGGAAGGTTCCTATTCAAAGCCCATAATCGGAGAAACCCAGTACCAAAATCAAAACTTGTAGCTCTTTCACTATAGCTTCTCGCGCTCGACTCAAGAGAGAGGGGGGGGGGGGGGGGGGGGGGGCATACCAAGAAATTGATAAATTCCAAGAACATCTAATGGATCTGAAATTAATTGGAGTCGGTTTCTATTGTTGATTAAGGTTAGACCCTCAAAGAGCCGAACCAACCCCTATAAGATCCCACACAACCACCATCCCTTCTCCGTCGCCGAGGGCTCCGGGCTCTGCCTTTTCCTCGAAGAATGCTTTTTCACCTAGATCCCTGTCAAAAATCAAAGCCTCGGAGGTTTGCTCATGAAATCACAGAGATCGAAGACCTATCTTCTATTTCCTAATGGATTTATCATTTTCAGTCGCCTTGTGTATTCAATATTCAACTCTTGCCTTATTTTTTTATCATCGTATGAATAGGCAAAGAGGTAAGTCTCCAACTTCTTTGTTTTTGGATAAATCTTCTCTTTTGTTTTTATTCCTTTGAACTTTCATAGGCTAATTTGATTATTTTATATTAAAAATAGGGGTAATTTTGTAATTTTATAGATTTAATGGAAGTTTTGACTAAAACCTATAGAGGGTGGTTGATTGCTAACAGAACCCTTGTAATGGGTGGTTTTCGATAACTATGCATATAAAGGTGGTTTGGAGCAATATGACGTATTTAATGGGTGTTTTTCTGCAGTTTACCCTAAATCTTTTGTCATGTTGAATTTCTATGTGTCTAAAGCTCATTGCTTTCCTCCAAAAGTACGATCTTAGAGAACTCGACACCACCCAAATATAAATACTGTAGTAGACTAGGGACCAAAATGATGCTCTCAACTGGATCGAATTCCACACATGATGATTTCTAAAGAGAACAAAAAATGGAAAGGACCTATGAGGCACTTTTCTCTGCATTTATTTTTTGGTATTCACTAGTCTAGTAGAGCAAAGTGATGAGGGTCTGATCTTGACAAAAAAAACTCAATGCCCAATAATGAGTACTCGATTTAGATGTAATCAAATGGAGAAAACAAAAAAAGAAAGAAGATAAAAAGATAAGAGAAAGGCAAGCAACAACAGAAAGACTCTTGGATGAATGCAACCAAGAACCGGAACACATGAACAATCAACCAACCTTTACAATTTCACACAACCATTGCCGAAGCTAAGGAGTAAGAGAAGGGGGCTTGTGCAAGTCTACGAACAACAATCACGAATCAAGATTGACTCACGCAAGGAAAACCAAGTTTTGATTCAATCAATAACAACACGAAACGATCTTAGTGAGAGAGGGCCATGAGAAAACAACCAAGGCCTTCATAGAACTGATCTCAACTACGTACACTCCCTAAAACGTGCTCACAAAAGGTTTAAATATTTTCGAAGAAAAAAATGACAATAAAGCTAAAGAGAAATTTACATAAAACAACCCATTAAATATAACCTTTTATACTGAATCACCGATATTAAATATGAAACTATAAAAAACCTCCCATTAAATGAGTTTCATCAATAATATATTAGGGTAAAAACTAGTTAATGATGTACAGACCCAAAATAATATATTAGGGTAAAACAAGTCTTTTTAAAATAAAACTAAGAAAGTGATGTCGTTTCTTTGGTGCGGTTACGTTGAGTTTAAGATGAAGATGCACTCTCGGACGCCCTCCTGATCGAGTTGATCATGACAGTGTTCGTGATTCTTGAAGATCTCTCATCTAGGTGAGGGGAACGTCGTTGATCCACACTTCCCTAGGAGACGTCTTTTTCCGCTGATGGGTTTCTGCCTCTGTCTCCTTGACGTCGAGTCATCGTGTCATTTTCTTGACTTTCCCAATTCCCATGTTCTTGGCATTCACAATCTTCCCTTGATCTCCATCAACTGTGATGTGATCCTAGTGGTCAGTGAGCTCTACTCATTTATCTTACAAAGCTTTGTCGCTGGAGCCGAATATCAACTCTCGTTTGAGAAAACAATATGGCGACACCGTGGTATTTTGGCTTTTTTGGGCTATATAAAATTTCAATTGAAGTCGGTGAGGACTTATTGGAAAGCTATTTTAAATGGCTACAACTTTGATGAAGAACATTTATTCCGAATCAGCCTTGAAGATACTCGAATTTGACGTTCATTTTAGTAGCTGAAGTCTGGACGAATTTTCCTTGAGTTTTTCTATTCTAATAATCCCACATCGCTTAGAGATGTTTGGAGCTTATATAGTCATCCTATATATTGCTTGTAAAACCTTCATTTTAAATTAAGTCAAGTTTAGTTGAGTTAAAGGTTAAGTCACTAATAGCTTCCTATGATTTCAGGTCAAAGATCGAGTTCTTGTTGAGAGGCTAAGAGCGAATCCTTTGGTGAGAGGCCGAGGGTGACACCCTAATGAGAGGCGAAGGTGTCAAAGGGTCGAAATCCTCGGAGTGCGGTTCCGAGAGGATTGAGATCGAGTGTAGGGGGTTCAAGGGTGAGAGACCTGCAAATCTTTCTCCACATATCCTTTTTTTCCTGTTTCCATAAACCCCAAAAATTATCCCCATAAAAAGAGTGTTCGAAAGCTCAAACCTTGGTCGATTCCGGTCCTCGGGTCTCATCAAGTGGTATCAGAGCTAAGCTACTCGATTCCATCAAGCTTTCGATAACCGAGTTGTTTCTTCTTAGTCAAAATGTTCAAGAAAATGAGTTCCAAGCCTTTGTCCAAAGAGTACATCCGATGGGTTATTTGAACCTATGATGATGGGTATCTTTGTTGGAGTGACATGGATGGTGCTACATATGATGTAGTTGATCAAGAGCTCCGGATGAGATATCGTAAGAGAAGGGCTTGAGAGGATGAGGCTCGGTGTAAGAAGAAAGTTGAACCACCTTGGTAAGAGATCCACAAGCTCGTAGAAGACTCAATGCAACAAGTATAGGAAATTCGAAAACTCGTCATCTCATTGGGGTCGATGCCATCGAAGGCCACAACACCACCACCTCTCTCTTCAAATACAACATCCTCTACCGTCATGGGTTCACATGAGATCAAAGAAGGAAAGTCCAAGGATGTTCCGACTGAGACTGCAGAGGTCATGCCTGAGCTTAAGAATAAGAATTAAAGATGATAAAATCATCCAACTTCCTAATGTTGCGCTTTTCATGAAGGAGAAATGGACGCCAACCGAGGTACCTATCTTTATGAATTCCATGGCAACTAATTGGTTGGATACAACCCCACTCATTCCGTCTTGCTTACCTTTCACGATTCAAGAAGAAGAGGGGATTCAAGATCCGTTCAAGGAAGAAGAAGCATGTTCGAAGAAGTTGCTCATTTCCATCACAGATTCGTGGACGAATCCATTTTCAAGGGGAGGAGGATGATGTGATCCTAGTGGTCAATGAGCTCTACTCATTTATCTTAAAAAGTTTTGTCGCTGGAGTCGAATATCAACTCTCGTTTGAGAAAACAACATGGTGACACTGTGGTATTTTGGCTCTTTTGAGCTGTATAAAATTCCGATTGAAGCCGGTGAGAACTTGTTGGAAAGCTATTTTAAGCGGCCACAACTTCGACGAAGAACATTTATTCCGAATCACCGAAGATGCTCGAATTTGATGTTTATTTTAGCAGCTCAAGTCTGGACGAATTTTCCTTGAGTTATTCTATTCTAATAATCCACATCACTTAGAGATGTTTGGGGCTTATATCGTCATCCTATATATTGCTTGTAAAACCTTAATTTTAAATCAAGTCAAGTTTAGTTGAGTTAATTGTTAAGTGACTAATAGCTTCCTATGATTCCGGGTTAATGATCGAGTTCTTGGTGAGAGGCTAAGAGCGAACCCTTTGGTGAGAGGCCGAGGGTGACACCCTAGTGAGAGGTGAAGGTGTCAAATGGTCAACATCCTCGAAGTGCGATTCCGAGAGGATTGAGATCGAGTGTAGGGGTTCAAGGGTGAGAGTCCTGCGAATCTTGCTCCACATATCCTTTTATTTTCTGATTGTATCATGACAATTAGCTCGTCCGCCGATTCCCTTCGGCCTCTTGGTCTCCTAGATATTGTTGTTGTCTGGGATTTTGAATTATTACCTTTTCCAAAAAAAAACTAAGGAAGTGATGGACCTCTACTTAACTAACCGATGAGTGAACTACAAGCCATGCTCTTAAAGTGTCGTCAGTAGTCCGCTCAAGGTTCATGTGATAGCTAAACCTACGACTTGAGTTTCTCTTGCAACTTCTTAGCTTGTGACCTTGTCATGGGACCATTTTTTATGGTGGGTACTTCCGGTGTATTCTTGGATGATTTTCATCACTATAAAATTCGAGCTTAAATCGAACGAACCAAGCTTTTAACCGAGTTTAAAATCCTATTCAAACTCAGCTGGTTTAGTGAACGATCTAGAGTCGAGCTTTTTTCGAGCCGATCCATAGCCGAATTCGAGTTGTTCAGTTAATAACAACCCTATCAGCTAGATCCGCCACTGACTGAACCCGATATTGGATAACAACTAAAATCTAAAATGATATCTGATAGTTATTGATCTAGAATCAAAATTCACCTAAATGGAAAATAATCCAACTCCAAGACAATCAAATTCGATAATTATTTTTTGGTGGAAAAGGACCCGAAGGTCACGAAACAAACAAATTACAATATAACGGGCTACATAAAAATGAAACGAGGGGTAGCCCTCTCCCTAAAGTCATCCTCCAAAGAAGGTAGGACAACCCTAAGAAGCGCATTGAAGGTCGATAGGAAAAGAAAAGGCATACCACAGTCGGGGTGGCTCACTGGTGGGGAGCAGGGGGGAGTCAGGAGGTCTCGGGTTCGATCCCTATTAGGGGTGTGCAGAAAAACCCGACACGACTGATGCGACACGAAAACACGACGACACGACACGAAAAAACACGAAACCGAAAGACACGACACAAAAATGACACGAACCGCTAAAACACGACATTAAAGGTTCGGATACGGTTTGGGCAAATCCCCTTGTCGGATACCCAACACGAACCGTTTACATTTTTTTTATTATATATACGGTAATAATATGTAATATGTAAATAAAGGTTCCATAAAATACATAAAGCTCCACTAGTGTAGATGGTAAAGGCACATGACTTTGCTTTTACATTATCCATCCTCCCAGTTCGAACCCCACTTTTAACCCATTTTTCCTCAGTTTTTTTTCCTATAAAAAACTTAATATAAACCAATTAAAGGCCAAACCCTAGCCCCCACAAATTAAAGCCGTCAGATCCTTATCTTCACTTCAACTCTTTCTCTCTCTTTCAAACGCAGATCTGAAGAGCGGCCCTCCATCTTCACTTCTCTCTCTCAAACACAGATCCGAAGAGTTCTTCAGATCCGACTGTAAGGGTCCTGCATCTTCACTTCTCGTCTTTCTTTGTCTCAAACTCAAGCATGTATTCTTCAAATCTGGCAAGAGCTCTTCAGATCCGATCGATATCTTTCGGCGTTTCTCCATCTCCAACACGAAACCGGTTCGTGTATTCGTGTCGGGTACCCGCAAGTTAATGGTTCGTGTTCGGATCGGAGATTTAGGGGTTAATGGTTTCAGGTATCCGACACGAATATTCGTGTCGTGTCAGATACCCAGTAATGAACAACCCTAATCCCTACTAGTGGGTCGAGCCGATCGGCGCAAGTCGGTTTATCTGGTGCGTGACTCTTGTCGGTTGGGTTACGTACTCGAGGTTTGCCACCAAAGGTGGGTTCCTCGTCATAAAAAAATGAGGCAACCTTTGCAAGGGAGTCGGTGACACAGTTCGATTCCCTAAAGACATGACGGACATGGAAAGCCTTGACACTTCCGTACCAGGTTAAAGAGGGGGTGATTAGGAACGACCACACCCTTGATAAGATTAATCACCAAAAGTGAGTCTGATTCCACCACGACCTTCCGATCACCCCACTCCCAAGCCATGCCAAGGTCGGTGGAGATGCCCCACAGTTCCGAGGCTTGCACAGAGCAGCGACCCAGGTTCTAGACAAAGCCAGTGATCCAGTGCCCATCGAAACTACGAAAAACGCCACCAACAGCGACTGACCCATCAAACGATATCGCTCCATCAGTGTTGATTTTTATCCAACCTTCATCCGGTTTTTCCTACTTCAAGTCGACGACCTCCTTTCGACACATAGCAGCAGCCCCACCTCTCGACTTCCAAGCCTTCGACATCAACCTACCAATTATTCCCAATCCCATTAAACATTTCCATCCTTAAAAGGGCATCAAGGTACCCAAAATCGGAATCTTCCGTTCCTCTACACATGCAATCATTTCGTAAACTCGCTTTACACAATCTTCAACCACTCTTTCGACACGTGTCTCTCATCCAACGGTGCACATGTGCGGGTAACCCATCTTCTTACGCTAGACCCGCAAGCACGGCAATCAGCCCCCGTCGTCATCTTCTGCTCTTTCTCTCACCCGATATCTCTCTCTCCCGTAAAGCCCCCCCCGATTTCTCTGTTACGAAGTCGTCGTTCCCTCTGCAGATCTTGTCTCCGTCTTCATTTTCTTCCTTGTCCTTCTCATCTGAATCCCTGTCGCTCTCCTATTGTGGAAGCTTCGGGAAGATTCCGTGGCGACGAATGGATTTGGCGATGGAGCTTGCCCTCTCTCATGCCGTACTCCTCTCGTCTGCCGGAGATGTCGCCTACGAAATACCTACTCGACCGGTGCCGATAAGTTGTATACCGACGACCGCCCGACGAAGTTGTAAGTTTAGGGTTTATTAAGCGATTCTCTCTTGGTTGGTGGATTTCTTTTCTGGAGAAATTTCGTATTATCGTTGCTCGATCTTCTGTCGCCCTCGTTTGGACATCGAATTTTGGAAGATTCTTGCCAAGTGCCTGTTTCGAATTTGTCTAATTTCGTTGCGATTGAGTGTTTAGGTTTTTTTGGTTTGTGCGTCTGATCTTGGATCGGGGATTGTAAAGGATCAAATTAGGTTTCGCGATTGGTGTGAATTTTAGGGTTTTCTGTCTGTGAATTTGTTGGTGTTTCGTTCCGTTAAGTTTGAATCGTAGGGAATTGTGGTTCGGCGGGAATCTTTTGAATGGCGGGAAGGCAGTTAGGGTTTCCGATTCAGCAGTCGACAGCCTCAAGTTTGAAGGAACAGTTAGCAAGGAAGACTCTGAGGAATATTAGATTGCAAGGTCACACGTATGTGGATTTGCGTGAGGATGGGAAGCGATACATTTTCTTCTGCACTCTGTGTCTTGCTCCATGTTACAGTGATACCATTTTGTTTGATCATTTGAGAGGTAATCTTCACCAGGAAAGGTATGCAGCTGCTGAAGCGACCTTGCTAGGCCCAAATCCATGGCCATTTAATGATGGGATCTTGTTCTTCCATAATTCGGATGAGCAAAATGATGATGCAAACGCGTCTGTAACTAGTAGAGTTGGAATGCTTGACTCCGTCTCTCATGGTAATGATAACAGTCGTGCTTTAATCCTCCATCCTTATGCATCTGCAAATAATGGGGTTGGTAAGGGAAGGATCCACTCATTCGAGGACCATTGTGAAGATGAGTATGATTCTGGAAATGGATGTTTTGGTTACTCTCACAATACTTATGACTTGGTTATCCCTGGTGTTATGGCTAAGGACGAGCTTTGTGAGTTAGGTGTGAAGCTAATGGGCTATGGACAGATATCTGCTAGAATTTTGGAGAAAGATAGGGCTGCGGCTGGAGTTAAAAGCATATGGTGTGAATGGTTAGGTAAAAGAGACGAAGATGGTTTTAAGACAATGGCTGCTGAAAATGACTTTGCAATTGTGACGTTTAGTTACTACTATGATTTGGGTAAGCAGGGCTTATTTGAGGATATAAAGTCGTTATTGTTGTCCAAGGAAGATAATGAAAGCCTTAGCAGCCCTAGAAAGCGACATAGGAAATCCTTTTCAGACCCTGAGGATGTCAGCGAGAGTTTGAGCAACCAGTGTGACTCTGCTGGGGAGGATTCTCATGCTTCAAGCACTGCAAACTCAAGATTGCTGGTAGATCACTATGATGATGATCTTCTGAATAGTAGGATAATTTCTAGCAAGACTATAAGGCGGGAATTAAGGAGGCAACAACGACTCGCAGCTGAGAGAATGTGCGATATCTGTCAACACAAGATGCTCCCCGGAAAAGATGTTGCTGCGCTGTTGAACATGAAGACTGGACGACTTTCTTGTTCTTCTAGAAACGTACACGGGGTGAGCCATTATTTATTCTCTTGAGTTTTACTAATTTCCATTTTCATATTTGTAGCTTATGTTGTCTTTGTCTCTTTTAGATGATGATATGTGTCCTTCACTTACAATGAAGTCTTACTGAATTAAGAAGTCTTACATATACCAAAATTTTATTTTATTTCTTTGCCAGGCATTCCATGTGTTCCACACATCATGCCTCGTTCACTGGATACTTTTTTGTGAAGCCGAGATGTTTGCAAATAAGCCTGTGGAACCTAATTCAAGACAAAGACCTAACAGGAGATCTGGGTCTAAAATTAACGAATCAGGAAAGCAATGTGCAGAAAGAAAGGTTTGTGGCAAACGCAGTGCCATAAAAAAACAGAAGGAGGGGAAAGATGTGCATCAGCAAATACACAGTGTGTTTTGTTCTGATTGCCAGGGAACTGGCATAGGTGGTGGTGGAGACGAACTGGAGAAACCGACTTACCATCTTTCCGAGGCATGTATTCCTTTCCTATGTGCTTGTTTGATTTATGTATCTTGTTTCTTCTTCAAGGAGATTTGTAACTTCAAAAATCATAATGACTTTATAGGATTTGGTCTATCATCATACATGTAAGTGGGGTTAAGTGCCATCTGTCTAAGTTTTGAGGTTACGTTTGGGGTTTCAGATGTTTAGGTACAAAATCAAACTGAGTGACGCTCATAGATCTTGGATGAAACACCCAGAAAAACTGCAGAATTGCTCGACTGGACTTCATTTCGTACAGCAGGATGAAAAGGCAATGGTAGCTTATAAAATTCGTACAGTTAGCTATTTCAGTGAGATCAAGAGTAGTCTTATTCAACTGATGTTCATTTCCTGATTGTAGGAGAAGGTTTCAGTCATGAAGCTGCTTCGCTTCTACCGTGCAGACGAAGATAGCTGGATTGCTGGTACATGAGACTCTTTGCTTTGCCTCTTCAGAGGAGGAACTCTGCTTTTATGATATCATATTGTCTTTCTTGTGATTATTGCATTGCGAAATTGGTGTCATAAGGTTTGTACATGGGATAGCTGCTGTTTACTGATTTACTAAAACATTTTACAGTTTATAAGGAATGGTTATGCTAGGTTTAAATCTACAGGTAATGCCCTTGTTGCTTGTTTTGTGTTGATTTTGTGGACTGTGTTTCAGATGACTGTTTAGCCTATCTTCCTAAAGGAGCTCTTTTCATACATTTATAAACCCGTAACTGTGATATTTCCTAAGTCCAACTGGTAATGACAGGAGGGGGTTTGTCTCGAGTATGCCCCCGTTACCGGTTATGCTGTGTTTTTTACTTTGGCACTTTTGTTGTTTGGTTTGGGTTTAGACCCTGCGCCGAGGATCTTGTGTAGACTCGATGGCTTTGTTACGGAACATACCCCACTCATTGGTGATTTTGGTCTTCATCCCAGCAAGGAGGGATTTTCCCTATGGAGTATTGCCTTAACCTTGTGCCTGCAAGACACTGGGATAGACTTTTCGGACTGAGTTTTTTAAAACCTCTGTAATGGCATTGTGTGCATGTTTAGGGTACCTGCAGCTATCGATGGGTTAGCCGCAAGTTGGTGTTTTGTTACTCTTTTCTTGTGTGTGCATTCGACTACTGAAGACTGACCTGGGATTGATAGGCATTGCACTAGACGGACATGCCTAGTTGTGTACCATAACAAGTTAACAACCATCTTCTTGTCGACGGACATGCCAAGGCTTCTTAGATCATCGAGGGAAGGCAATACCTTCGTCCAAGTTTTTCAAAGGCAATACCCTTGGCTCATATCACTGAGGGAACCCTTTTACCTCGGCTAACAGAAGTTATTGCCATCCCTCGGCCCAAAATTCTGAATTGCTTGGTGTTGGTGTTGTTTGTTGTTTGTTGTGTTTTGGGTGTTGTGTGTTGTGGATGTTGTAGTGCATTCAAAATTGATTTTAATGTGATAAAGATGAGCCGAATCGTTGTTGGTTTTGGATTTATAAATCTATCATCAAACATAAAAAATGGAGCCGAAGATAAGAGATAAGCTCGACTTTGTTGGCCGAGGTATGTTGTTGATTATGCTCATCAAAACCAGCACGGTAAAAGCTCTACATTTTGTGTCAGATCAATTTATATTATATAACTATTTCAAGTGATAATTAAAACATTAATTTAGCGTCATCATATGATTTAATTACATGTTGGAATATAATATATCACTATAATACTTAAAGGTGAACTACCCCTCTAATGATCGATTGATTTTTATATGAAATCTCGCTAGATTTATATTTTGGACTATTAACATAGCAAGTATGTAAGAAAAATATGACGAAATTATATATTTTTCTAAAACCTAAATCATCTTAGGGTTTATCTAAAAACTAAATCATCTTAGGGTTTATCTAAAAACTTTGTTATGGGTTATGACATAAAATTTAGGCAAAAATGCATAAAACCACCCACTATTCATTGTTGTTTGCAAATAACCACCCCTTATTCAAAAATTGTCAAATAACCACCCATTATTCATTGTTGTTTGCAAATAACCACCCCTTATTCAAAAATTGTCAAATAACCACCTATTAAATATAGGTTGTTTGCAACTAACCACCCATACCCCTTTTCTTGTTAAATCTCACTTAATTTAATATGAAAAGACAATTATACCCCTATTCATTAATGTTTCATTTTTAGTAAAAAGACAATTATACTTCTCTTTGTTGCTTGATTTTTCAGGTATTACAATTAGACCTGCCAAATGGGTCATTCGGGTCGGGTCACTTTGGGTCCCGAGTAAAACGGGTTCCGGGTACATCCAGGTTGTCTCGAACCGGGGTTTGACCGAGTTTCGAGTCATTTTGGGTCGATTTTGGGTTTGTCAATTTTTAAATAAATTTTTAATCTGGGTTTCGGGACATTTGATTTACCCGATTACTCGGAAAACATTTTTAATAAATTAAAAAATGAAAGATCAAATGTTTTTAAATAAAAAAATTTGCGACCCAAAATTAATCATATATTATTACATTTTATTAAAAAGAAAAAATTTGATATTTTATATATTATTACATTTTATTAAAAATTACGTGAAATATAAAAATCAAACCTTTTTAATAAGATGTAATAATATATAAAATATCAATTTTTTAAAAAAATTGTTTAAAATTTTGATATTTATATATTATTACATTTTATTAAAAATTACGAGAAATAATAAAAATAAAATATTTTAGATCAGATATAGTATATAATTACAAGCACTATGATTTATGAACAACGTCTTTAATTGTAGAATTTTAAAATTATCCAAAATTATCAAATCATGATTTTTTTTAATTTAAAAAAGAAAAAATTGACAAACCCAAAATCGACCCAAAATGACCCGAAACTCGGTCAAACCCGGGTTCGAGACAACCTGGATGTACCCGGAACCCGTTTTACTCGGGACCCGAAGTGACCCGACCCGAATGACCCATTTGACAGGTCTAATTGTAATACCTGAAAAATTAAGCAACAAAGATAAGTATGTCCTTTTACTAAAAATGAAACATTAATGAATAGGGGTATAATTGTCTTTTCATATTAAATTAAGTGAGGTTTAACAAGAAAAGGGGTATGGGTGGTTAGTTGCAAACAACATATATTTAATGGGTGGTTATTTGACAATTTTTGAATAAGGGGTGGTTATTTGCAAACAACAATGAATAGTGGGTGGTTTTATGCATTTTTGCCTAAATTTTATTTCCACCCACTTCCAATACGCTTGCTTTCCGGACCACCTTTACTTGGATTTTCGAAGGAGTTGTAATTAATCATCGTAGTTCAACTCTATTTGCTTCAAATCCTTTATAGACTTTGCTCCACTTCATCAATGGACTTTCACCGGGCTATATTGAAAATTCACAACCTTGAAATTGTATATGTGGAATTATCCACCTCACTTGTGTATCTTATTGGAGAAGCAATTGCATCCAATAGCTAGGGATTATGAATGCTTGCCTTGAGTAGGAGTTAATTAGGCTTCCATTTTAGGTCATCAAGATGAATGAAAAGTGGGGTGTAACAATCACATCACAATTGTTGATAACATTACCAAATTTAGTGACAACATACTCGCTCACAAAGTTGTGTGCATTTGTGCAACAGTCACATCACAATTGTTGATAACTCGGATATTAGGGTAGTTGCTCTTTCTGGTATTATAGAACTTGAGATGGTTTTCTCTCGACACCTAAAGGGGCATGGAAACTATGGATTTTGAAAGGTTTCACAGGTTCCTAGATGCAAGGGTAGTTGCTCTTTCTTGCATTATAAAACTTGAGATGGTTTTCTCGGTGCAAATCTATGGATTCTGAAAGGTTTCTCAAGTTACTAGGTGCATGTGTTGTAGAAGCTGCTTTAAAGAATTATTTCAGATAGAAGGAAAAATTTGGAGCATAGAAACAAAAAGCTCGGTGAGATTTCATCATAAAATCCAATTGGTCTTTCTGGTATTATAGAACTTATGGTTTTCTCGGTGCAGAATTCGTGCATGTTTTGTAGAAGCTGCTTTAAAGAATTATTTGGATCATAAAACACGAAAGTTCGATGAGATTTCATCATAAAACCCAATCGGTCATATGAGAAGTAGCTTATCGACTTTATATACAGGGCCAGTCCTATCAATATGTAGGCCCTTGGGGAAACTAAAATTTGGGGCCCTAATACAATGATGTGAGTTTTCATATATTCTAATAAATTTTATGGCATAATAAAATTATAGCTTAGTTTAATCACATTTACTATATATAGAATAGAAAAAAGTAAAAGATTTAGAGGCACTCACAATTACAAGGAATATATTTAGTACTATCAAATTTTTAGACAATTTGTTCACTCAAAAGAGGTTATTTTAAAAGAATTTCTTAGGAATTGAAGTTTTATAAATAAGAGGTTATTTTAAAAGAACTTCTTAGAAATTCTAAATAAAAATAAATAATTTGAAGTACTTAAAATGGGAATGTACAATGTCTGCTAGAGCCTAGAAGGAGGAAAACTTCAAGATTCGAACCAGATCACCGTAGTAAAAATCTTTTTTTTTTTATATCCCCACACAAACCAGATGAGCTATTTGGACAAACTTGTTAAAATTTGTATAGATAATACGGAACCAGTTCCCATCCAGTTAGCATATTAACTGGACCCTACAGTTGTGCAATCTTCCACCATTCAATTAAATCAGTGGCCGAGATTAGTTTCTAATTTTTTTTTAAAATAAAGGAAATATGACTCTTCTCTACCACCAATTCATCTTCCACCAATTCATCTTTCACTACTAGCATTAGCAGAAAGCGCAGTCATCCTCCTCCCCATCCTTATCTTTCCCCAAATATGAAGATTGAACGAAGGTAACGCCGACGTTGATGTGTTACACCGAGGACCGGTTTGGGAGTTGCATTTCCTTTAGCTCAATTTGTCCTGGTTTGTAGGCGTTTGTACTTTCGATTTTGGCTTGCAGAAGAATCAGTCAATTACCAATTTCCTTAAAACCTCTCAATTCTCTCACAACTCTTTATCTCTTGAATCTCCAGATTGACCCTCAAATTGCTCTCAATTCTGTCACAACCCTTTATCTCTTGAATCTCCAGATTGACCCTCAAATTTGTTGATCTCAAATCCTGAGTTACCACAAGCCCAGATCATCTTCGATCTCGTTTTGTTGATCTCAAATCCTGAGTTACCACAAGCCCAGATCATCTTCGATCTCGTTTTAGTGGACCGTTATCCTGAGTTACCACAAGCCCAGATCATCTTCGATCTCGTTTTAGTGGACCGTTGATTTAATCGAACGGTGGGAAATCAATCAACTGTAGCATCCAATTAAATAGTAACGAGATTTAACCGAACGGTGGAAAATTAATCAACTGTAGCATCCAATTAAATAGTAACGGGCTCCCCTATTATAGATAGACTATATATTATGGGCCCTTAAAATCCATGGGCCATGGGCAGTCGCTCCTCTTGCCAACCCCTTGAATCGGGCTTGTTTATATACTAGGCTTTAGATAGTCCATCTTTCGATGTGGGATATCTTTCATCATTAAGATGTTAAAGACTACCTCATACATATTTTTCAAACACACTCTCATATCGAATTTATAAAATACTCCATCCGTTTAACAATAAATGTCATTTCAGCATATTGCACCTTTTTTTAAAGAAACTAATTATTATACACCTTTTTTTAAAGAAATTAATTATTATACCCTCGTTTATTATTTTATATTTTTATTTTCTTAAAAAAACTATAACTAATGACCTACTAACAATTATAAGGGAAAATGTGTAAAGTAGGGCTATTCAACGACCCAAAACTAAACAGAACCGGAACAAACCAAATTGGACTAAACTGAATCGAATAAAAACGAAATTCATAAATTATTTGGACCGAAAACTGAACATATAACAACCTAATGTTATAGGTTTGCTTCAATTTAAGTCTTGTTCACTAGATTTTGTTCAGATACAAACCTTAACTGGACTGAATTGACAATTTATTTTTTATAAAAAAATTATCTTATGGAAAACTTCTAAAATATACAAATAATAATATAATATCTTCTATTGTGATAATTTTTGTTGTGAGAGTTTTTTCAACCAAAACTAGTGTCACATAACTTTTTTAATTTAATTTAGTAAAAGTCAGACTAAACAAAAAAATAAAAAAAAAAATTATGAACTAAAAATCGAACCTAATCTCCTATGTTCGGTTTGATAGGAGCAATTCTGTTTAAAAAATTCAGTTCAGACCGGATTTTAAATAGTTAAAGGCTCCGTTTGGATAACCATCATTATAATGACTTTAATGACTTTATGCATTATCGATGTTTATTTTTGCAAATATATTATTAAAACGATAAGTGATGAGTGACTGTTTACTATCCATGAAGTTATAGAAAAATAAGCCCCTGTTTGGTATGATATCAGATATGGGTATGAATATCGGTGATATTCATATCCTTATTTAGTATAAAGGTATATGGATATCAAATCGATATACCCATATAGCCCTTTCTTTGTAAGTATCTCGAATCTCATATACCCAAAAAAAATTAGGATATCAAATTGGTTCTCTTTTTTCCACTCGTCTTCTTCGCCCATCTTCTTCGCCTCCCATGTTCATTGTTGTTTGCTCGCCTCACGCTCTCACCACATCTCCAGTTCGCCGTCTCTATTGTTCACCTCTCGACCTCGACCACCTCCACCTCTCCAGTTCGCCTCTCCCCCTCTCCGCCTCCACTTCCACTGTTGCACTTTCAAATTTTGAGCGAATCTGACAGAGGTTGCTACTGCAAGTGCAAGGTTTGTATGTGTGATTTCCATTGTTTCAGATTTTGTACTTTTTCTTTGTTTTAGATTTTAAAGTCGACAAATTTGGGGTAGGGTTGAAGTGCTGAACTTTTGAGCAAATCTGACAGAGGTTGTGGGTTGAAGTGCTAAACTTTTGGATGTATGAGTGAAATTTCATATTTACTTGTGAGCCTTCTGTTCAAATATCAGATTTAAGCCCCTGTTTTATCGTCGGTGATTATCAATTCTTCTGTTCAGATATTAGTTTTACTTGTGCTGAACTTTTGGTTGTATGAGTGAAATTTCATATTTACTTGTGCTGAACTTGTGAGCCTTGAGCCTTACTTTTGATATCATCTCATAACAAACGAAGATATTAGATATCGGATATCAGATTTGATACTCATATCCCTGATATTGATATCTGATACTCATATCTGATATCAGGATATGGATACCAAACACGGGTTAAAAGAAATTAATTTTGATTTTACCGTTCATCTTCTTCCCATGGACTCCATACTCAACTTTTGCTATATTCCATCTTTACCAGTATAATTATCCTACTCAAATCAAAACAAAAGGGGGAATTTCAATTAACTAGATCTAATACTCTCCAATTTCATCTTCACTCTAATCATATCTGGAAAAAATGGGCAAAATCGATGCAAAAGGGGAAAATTAAATCTAAATCTTCATGTTCAAACCAAGGTCCAGTTCTGCCTCTTCCACCACGTCCTCTCTTGCCCTTCTTTTTCACAGCAAACAACTAGATCCATCCACCATCGAACACCCAGATCCACCACAAACATCAAACCCACTATATTTCAACCAAAGCCTAAATTGACCCCATATTTCATAATCTCATTGATCGAATAAACAGATCAAATATGCCACCACGATCTCCTAAGGTAAAATCCACCAAGACACCAAATCAAATATAGCAAAATCGATTAGCTAAAAGTTATTCAGATTAACCCAAAACAAGGGTGTTTGGTGGTTGATATGGGGGAATGTCTCGGTGGCGAGTCGGGGTATTAATATTTATAGTTGGGTTATGAGCTGCAAAGAAGGTGAGGGATGGGGTGAAGCTAGCTGGGAGGAAAGGTTCAACCATTCCGGAATGGTTCAACCGAAGATGGGGTGAAGCTAGCAGGGAGGAAAGGTTCAACCATTCCGGATTGGTTCAATCAAATTGATTGTGGCAGTGTTCGTGATTTTCGAAGATCCCTCATCCAGGTGAGGGGAACATCGGTGATCCACACTTCCCCAGGTGATGTCTCTTTCCCTTGGTGGGCTTCTGTTCTCGTCTCCCCGGCGTCAAGACACCGTGTTAGTCCCTTGGCTCTCCCGTGCTCTCGGCATTCATAGTCTTTCCCTGGGCCTCCTCGACTTCCTTGATGGTTGGGCGGATCGTTTTGGTGATTGATTGTGGCGAGTCTTTCTTTTTTATTTTGGCTCCGTTGTTGTATCATGACAATTAGTCTGTCTGCCGTTTTTGGCCTCTCGGTTAGGGGTGTGCATCGGTCTAAAACCTAACCGAACCGGGTTGAACCGAACCGAACCGAAACCGAAAATCTCAAAATTTTCAAACCGAAAGCCGAACCGAAAGTATTAGGTTCGGTTCGGTTATTTGCCGGTTCGGTTTGTGTTCGGTTCGGTTTTAACATAATTGAACCGAATTTCCATAAAAAAAAAATTTTAAGTATACAAATATATATAAAATACAGTATATATACACATATATACACATATTCCAATATAAAGTATACAAATAAATAAATATATATATATACACGGTTACAAATACAGTGTATATATATACATTGTAGTTGTATGCTTTATAAAGTATACAAGATTAATATATATATATATATATATATATATATATAATTGCAAATACAATGTATATATATATGTGTATATATACACTATATATATGTATATACAGTAAGTATGTGTGTATATATAAAATATACAAATATATATACAATGTATTTATGTAGTGTATAAAAAAAATTCGGTTTAACACAAACCGAACCTAAACCGAACACAAACCGAACCGAAACCGAAAAATTCGGTTTGGACCGAATCATGCACACCCCTACTCTCGGTCCACCAGACTAGTCTGGTGTGTCGAATTATTTCCGTTTAAAAAAAAAAGACAAATATTTTTGAATAAGAGGTAAAAGCTAAAATGATGATTTTTTTTTCAAAATAGTAAAAAAAAACAAAAATATATTTGCAAAATAGCCCGGGTTGAAAGTAATTTGAAAAAGATATGCAAAATAGTGCTAAATTGTTATTTAAATCAACGACTTAGTTCAAGACTGTAAAGACCGAAATTTTAAATAAGTATTTAATTTCTAAAATTGGAAAGTTTCGAAAAACCCGTCCCCGAGCGTATTTCTAAAACTGGAAAGTCTTTGAAAATCATCCCGACATGTTTTAAAACATAGAGTGTCGTGCTAAATCCCGCTATTATTCGAATTTAAAACATGGAGTCTTGTGAGTAATTTGAAACGAATTTAAAACTCGAGTCGAATTTCGGGATAGATAGTCGGGACTTAAGTCGGATGAGCGGAATCTCTCTCTCTCAGCCGGCCTCACCCTCACTCTCTCCCCCACTCATTCTCTCTCCTCTTCCCACTACCACCATTATTATTTTGTCCTTATCCTCATTAAACCCTAAGTGTGCCCCTATATATAAAAAACACCAATCCCCAAGTTTTCAAAAAATCTTCATAAAAATCTGAGCCTCCATCCCCTCTCTCTCTCACTTCATTATCCATTTCAAAAATCAAAACCGTAAAATCCAAAGTTTCCACTTTTATTCCCTTCAATCCATCTCCCTCACTCTCCACTCTCCATTTCTTGTTTCTCCTCCATAAAATAACTCTAAAACACCTTCCAGAAGACCTCATCTCAAAGATCTAACCCAAAAATCAGAATCAGAAAGCAATTTCCATTAAAAAACCCACTTTCTGTCCATTTTGTCGCCGTAAGACTCACAGTCACCGCCGCGAGTTCTTGGTCGTCGCCGCGGAACCCGAGCCCAGAAGAAGGAGTTCCTACTCGCGGCCGCGAGACCCCTTTTCACCGCCGCGACTGGTGCCCAGTTCACGTCGTTGGCTCTGTAAATTGACTCGTTCTCCCTCACCTTAATTCCTTTCTCTTCCCCGTTTGTTCTCACTTGATCCTCAATCTCTGCTCTACCTTTCAAGGTCAAGAAACGTCAGATCCAACTCCTTGTGAAGCGGATCCGAGCTCATTTCTCCCTCTTTCCCCTATTTTTTAGCAAGGCAAACTCTCCTCCTTCCATCCTCTCGTTTTGGATCTAGATCTTCGTAAAGGTTCTCTTTTAACCAAGATCTATCACTCCTACGCCTTGTCGTAGCAAGATCTCGTTGAATCGGAGCCCAAGGACTTACCTCTTTCAAGGTTTTGAAGAAAGCCTCAAGGAGGGTAGGTAATCCCTCTTTTGCTCTCCTCTCTAGTCCACGTTTGAGTCATATTTGGTTGTTTGATGTCGGTTTTGTGTTAGAAATGTTTTGAAACAAGTTTGGGTTAAAATGGTTTTGAATCGAGGCAAAAACGAGTGTGATTGGAAGCAAAAACCAGCATCCAGGTTCAAATCTCGCCGTGACGAAACCATGGTCGCCGCGACGAGTTAGAGCATCACCAGAGGAAGAAGAAGCCCTTTCGCAGCCGCGACCCCGGTTTTCCCTGCGGCAAAATACCTGTGTCGTGGCCAGCGAGGGTGCTTCACGTGGGGAACCTGGGATGGATTCTGTGGCCGCGAATGGCCCTCTCGCTGCCGCGAAATCCATCCAGGAGCTTTGGCCGAGTTGCTCCTTGACCCCTTTGGCTTGCGTCGTTGGTTTTCGATTCCAATCCTTTTTAATCGAATCTGAGTTTGAGATTATGGAATTTTGGAATATTAATTAGTAATGGGATTTTGGAATAATAATGATTATTTTAATATTAAAAGGGAAATTTTAACGGAATTTGAAATGTCGAATTGAATGCTTGGAAAATGTTTTGAAAGAGTTGTTTCAAGTGTCGAGATTCTTAAACTTGATTAAATGATGGACAATTGGACTTGGAAATGAAATTGAGTATTATAGAAATCGGCTTATTGGATGAGTTGACTTTTGAGGTTTCCGCTTTGAGAACTATTTGAGAATGGTTTGAAATGGTTGAACGTCGGATTGATTTTGGAAATGGTTTTAGGACTTGGTCCTTGGGTGTGATTGTGACTAGTAGTCTTGTGCCTTATCGCTTTCATACCATTATCATAGGTGCTTGTTGATTGACTTGCTTGAGTGGATTGGTTGATTGAGTGGACTCTACCTGTGCTACGCTTTGCTGTTCAGCTTATCAGGTAAGTTCCTTTATGGACTTACTCAGACTGATCAGACACACCCTCCTACATGTAGTTGTATGACATACTAGGTGTTGTATAAGCATTGAAGCATGCCATGTACTATCATGCTTAGGTTGCACACTTGAATGAGCATCTGTTTACTTATTGCCTATGAAAAGAGAACGGTCGTGATCTGTGTGTGTCCTAGAGTGGTTGCTAGGATCATAGGACGACCCAGTCCCATCGGGCTTGTCCTCCATCGAGTTAGATTAGAGTTGAACTTGCGGGCTCTTCTCACCATATGAGCATGATTACGAGACTATTGATGCGCACATATACCATTTGCTGATGGTGTTTGCTATGTTGTAGCCCGTACTGGCCAGGCTCCACCCTAACGGGAAGGGGGGTGGAGGTAGGAGAGGGATATGCCACTTGACATTCTTTGGGCCTTTTATCGCGTTCTACACACACATATAAAAATTGTCAGCATGCTTGAGTGTTTAAATATTTCGCACTGCATTAGAAGCGTCTTTATTAGGTATAACGTATGTATATGCCTGCTTGTGGGAATAGAGTGCGATAGGGCCTCGGTCTGATCTCATGCAATGCACATATTTTTTAGGTTTGTTTGTAGATCATGTACGCTCCATGCTTCTATGGAGGGGGTTTGCTCGGGCGATCGAATCGAACTCACCTTGTCACTTGGCTTATGTATTTTGCTTGTCGGAGATTTCATGTTTTGGTTTTGACTCGGTCTCGTCGTGGCAAGTTGTACTCTATTTCTGTTTTTCCCTCGATTTACGCAAAACAAATTTAGCGATATAGTCTCATAAGACAGGTTAAGGGTACTCAACGACCCTACGCTTGATTTGGGGTTTGAAATCCCCACTTTAAACGCTCTCAGTTGAGGTTTTGAAACCTCGACCCGTACCTGGATTGCAAGATTCGAACGAAGGTATCCAACCTTCGAAACGTAACCCGAATATTTATATTTGGGTCGGTACAACGACATTTAAAAAAATTACTGTTTATAACACTGACTTTGTAAAAATAAAAAATATATATATTTAAAAAAAATATATGCATAGAGTCGTTGTTTTAAACAACGACTCCTATAGGCAAATATAGTGTATTGTCTTAAACTTTTAGACTTCCTCTCATGTACGCGCCTTCACGTATCATCTCTTTCTCCTTTGTGAAAACCCTCAGCCGCCGCCATGGATACTTGATGCCCCCCGTCTTTGCTCATACGCACCAGCGCCCTAGCCCCCCCTTACACCACCCAGTCGCCTCAGGTCTACCTACCGGTCTGCATGTGTGCCCCTTTTGTTGTCGTGCCCCTTTTCACCAAATCCCTCCCTATGGAGTTAACCCTAACCCGGCCTGCAATTGGGAAGCTCTCCCTCTCGATTGGACATGGCCTGTCACTTTTGGGACCTCCTGCAGACTCAGCTTGACCTGTATACCGGCATTAATGAGATTGGAAGGGGGTGCGGGCTGGCCAGGCGATAAGGGTCGCTTCTCTCCTCGGCGTGCCTGGCTCGGTTTCATGTGGTCTTGTCCGCCGTCTTGCTTTATGCTCTTTGCTGCACATCTCTCCTCTGTAAGTCCCTCTTTCTCTCCCCCTCTCTCTAATCTTCAACAGATTCACCCTCTATTTGCTTACCAACAAACTCTCTATATAAGCTTTAACACAAGGCTCAACAGGGCATATCTCCCCTTTCCCACTTCACTGGCTTTCTGCAGTAAAATACTCATCTCCTTCCTCGCTTACAATCTCCCTCTCACCATAACTATGGAGCCTTCCAAGTCCTTCTTGGACGCTCTTCAAGATACTCAAGCTCCTCAAAGTGATGTCCCCCTTTCTTCTGTTGATAATCAGTCCACTATGATACCCCCTGCTTCAAATCAAACTGATATTCCCATGGGGGATATCCTGTCTGTTCGTCTTTCTGCTGCTGCTAAGGGTAAAGCTAAGGTGGTCCAAGAGATCCCCCCTGTTCCTATTTCGGAACCTGTTACTTATGATCAAACTGCTTTTTTCTCTCGGTTGGCTGAGATACGCCAAAAATCCATCATCACTAATCAACATATCTTACTTGGCACCCTCTTTGGGGGTGATATTGCCTTTGATAAACTTGTGCTCAAGCTTAGAAGTGAGTGGCGCTTCTGTGCCAAATCCTCTGTCATTCTGGACAAAACCTATGGTTGGTTTGAAATCCGATTCAATAACCTTCCTGATCTTACTCGTGTATGGGATGGTCGCCCATATCACTTCTTTGGATTCATACTTGTTCTTCTCAAGTTGTTTCCCTCCTTCAGCCCTCTCACCACTGAAATTACTCATGTTGATATTTGGATTAGAATCCCCAATCTTCTTGTCGAATTCATGTGTCGTGAGGCACTAATTGATATCCTTAATCAGCATAATGTTGGCTCCTTTATCAAGCTAGACAAGTTGTCCCACCAGAAAATTAGAGTGAGTTTCACTCGTCTTGCTGCCAATGTGAATCTGAATAGGCTGGTTGGTGGTATAGTCGTCCCAGACGGTTGTACTCAGCCACTTAACCTTCGGCTTTGGTACGAAGATTTTCCTAAGGGCTGTGGGTACTGTGGGTGTTTTACTCATGGTTTTGACGATTGTAATGCTCGGATTGTCAAGCAGATTGTCACAAGGGTTACTATCATGCCCCCTCAAGAGGGCATGGGGTCGACCGATGATGCCGACTGGGTCAAAGTGGGTCCTAAGGGGGCTAAACTCGACCCTGCTTTTTCTAAAAATAGTCTGAAACCCTATATGATGGGGTTGGATTCGGTTTTGGTAGAGTTTTCTGCTTCTTCTCACAACATTTCCCCTGTTCCGAATATCAAGTCCCCTGACTCTGAAAATCACCCGGCTGAGGTCGACCTTCCCGCTTCTGATGATGATGCCCTGGGTTGGACATCTGGTAGTCGTCCCCCGGTCGTTACTCCTACTGCTGCCCCGGGCTTGATGTCACCTCCTCTAGTCATATCCTCTAATATGGATACTGAGGAGGGTGTGAGGGCTACCCCTGCTGTGCAAGTGCTGAATGTGCAGCCGATTTCGACGTCTGAGGACTCTCTACAGTCCTCTCAGTCGACCTCGACCTCCAAGTTTGTCTCTCGTCGCCTTTCTCGTCTAGCTCTCCGCTCTCCTGGAGGTGCAACTGCCTTGGTGGCTCGTAGTGGTGACGACTATGGTGAGGACTCGGCGTCCTCTCACCTGAAGAAGCGTAAAGCCTAGTTCTGATGATTGCACAACATACTCCCCTTTTGTTCCGGGCTAGAATTGATTTAAATTCTTCTACCCTTGGTCTCTTTTGCCTTATTTCCTGTTTTACTAGTAGTTGTGTGGTCATTTTGCTTGTGTTTTTCACTGATCTGGTGACTCTCTACCGTATGGTTTTACTCCTTAGTTGTCAGCCACCAAAGTCCACTTGGTTGTGCTGCTTGACCAGGGTTACTGATGTATGTTGTGCTCCTTATATTTGGGATCTTACTCCCATTCAAAGTAATTTTAAATGCAAGTATCCTTATCATAAATTTTATAAGTACACTACTTCCTTACTTAACATCTTACCTTACCTAAAGATTAAGTGCAACATCTTTTTTCTGTGTAATGATGATATCAGTAAATTTAAACCCAATGGCACCTCTCTTCATTCTAATTTTATCGTTCACAATACTCATTCACTAGATACCATGCTTTACATTAGTTTTTACTTCATATATTACTTCTCTCCTTGCTGCTGCTTCCTTTTATGCTCTCGTTGTAGGTTGTACTCTGCCACTTTGGATGAGGCCACCAGCTACACTTACATGGGGTGGATTGTCTCTGCTGCAGTTAGGAGAGTCCACTGCTTGGATTTCTGCTATTTCGTCCAGCTTCATCTTTCATGGCAAGTGTATGGTCAGATGACAAAGCTGGAAGCTCATAAAGTACACCTACAAATGTCGACTGAAGACATTACCATTGGTTTCTTTCAAAGTCAGCTGTCTACACATCTTCTTATCATTAATTATAGATCTTACACTAGTACCAGTATAAATCATATTCCTATATATACTCTTTATACCAAGTTCTACCAGTACTACTTTATTTGTAATCTTTCAGGTAGTTTTTGGGTCTGTATGCATTATATAAATTCATGGCTCACAACCATATCTACACTGTGACTTCTACCAATCTTTATCAAGGCTCACAAGCCCATTTAAAGACAAGTGTTACTCACCATGAGAATTTAAAAGAATTCAACTACTCCCTCGGCTGTGTATCTCAAGCTATACCTTACATAGACAATCAGTATTGGCTTAGTAGATCTACATATCAAAATCAAGGGTACCTCTATGAACAAAAAATGAATGTTGATGTCCCACAAATTCGTCTTCAAGTGATGCTTTTTAAATTTATTCAATCTCTAAGTACAGATACTAAATTTACGATACCAATCACTAAGATTTACGAGATTTATTTTCGCAGCGCCCAAGTAAGTACATTGATTGAATCTTGGTCCAAAGTTCAACTTAAAAAGTTACATCTATATAGTTTTTTTAGTATCAAATTACACATCTCTTCCTTCCAAAAGGACCATAATTCATATGGGATTGTGTTTGTCAAACGATCACTCTACCACAATAAGTTTACATGAATATTGCTTCCTGGAACTGCAGAGGTTTTCAGAAAAGAAACTTTTGGACAAATATGGAAATATTCTGTAAAAATAATCAGATTAACGTTCTAGCTCTGCTTGAAACTAAAACGAATAAAGCCCCGCCAGAACCTAAATGGCGAAAATGCGGATTCAATAATCTAGTTTGCGACCCTACGGTTGGCTTATCGGGAGGAATCTGTCTTTTATGGAAGGATTTCTCCCCAGGATTAGGAAATATCACGATTATCTCTGTACCCCATAGACTAATTCACTTCGATTACCATGACAAAAACCTAAACATGACCACTTCTTTCCTAGTTATATACGCACCACCAGATTACAACTCTAAGGCAGCCTTCTGGGATTTTGTCGTACAATATGCTTCCTCTCTGTTAATTCCCTGTTGTATACTGGGTGATTTGAACGAAATTGCCATCCCGGACGATAAATTAGGGGGTGCTTACCCAAACCCGAGACGTTTTGAAAGAATTTCACAATTAAAAAACGACTTACAACTTTGTGATGTACCAACTCATGGAGGCCACTATACTTGAAAAAGAAAGAAAACGGGTTCGCCAGATAACACATACGAAAAAATAGACAGGCTACTTGCTCAAAGTGTTGTCATTTCGGCATACGACGGATTGAGAATGAGAATTCACCCCATCACAAATTCTGATCACGCCCCAACTTCTATTGACCTTAGACCTCAGACAAACCTTAATAACAGACCTTTCCGCTTCGAATTGGCCTGGACTACAAAACCAGAGTTCAAAAACATTGTACGACAAGCCTGGAGATTACATACTGCTGGATCAAACATGTTCAAGTTAGTTAGAAAAACAACTCTTCTAAAAAATTTGGCAAAAAAGTGGCACAAACGCACATTTAATAATATACACAAACAAATCTTCACTACAGACGAAGAAATTCTGCGCTTACAACAAATCTTAATTCAAAACTTTAACAAATAAGATTATGAATGTCATAAGAAACTGTTAAACAAGAGAGAAAGAATGCTCGACTTCCAACGGCGTTACTGGAGCCAAAGAGCGAAACTCAAGCATGCAAGATTGAATGACACAAACTCGGCATATTTCCACCGGATAGCTTCTGCCAAGCGAGGGAAAAAATTATTAAACATATCCAAACTTCGACGGGAATTCACCTTACAGATAACACTTTAATTCGTGAGGAATTTGTCAAGGAATTCCGTACACGCTTCAACAGTTCCTATAACCACGGCCTTTCATTTTCAAGTGACCTTGATGTTATATGCTCGGAAATCTCAGACCTTGAGAATGCAAGTCTCACCAAATGTATATCTAATTCTGAAATTAAAGACGCTCTTTTCTCTATTAAAGCGGATAAGACACCGGGACCTGATGGCATGCCAGCTGGTTTCTACCAATCATAATGGGATATCGTCGGTCCCTCTATCATAAAAGCGGTGAAGTCCTTTTTCCATTCCGGAAAAATGCTACATCAAGTTAATCACACGTTCGTAACCTTAATTCAGAAAAAGGAAAACCCGGAAACTGTCAACCATTATAGACCAATCAGCTTATATTCTACAGTATACAAAATAATATCTAAAATTCTCACCAAAAGGTTAACTAAAGTCATAGATAAACTCATTCATCCTCTCCAGGGTGCGTTTACCAAAGGCAGATCCATACAAGATAATATTCTCATCGCCCACGAAATTTTTCACTCTTTCAGAGTTAATAAAGCTAAAACTGGCTACATGGCTGTCAAATTAGATATAGAAAAAGCTTACGATAGAATTGAATGGCCTTTTCTGTTTGTTGTTATGCAAAAATTCGGTTTCAATGAAAGATTCATAAACCGGATCAAGGAATGTGTACAATCTGTATCCTACTCCATTCTGATCAACGATGAACCTTCTACACCCTTTCTGCCCACTAGAGGACTCAGACAGGGGGACCCCTTATCACCTATACTTTTCATTCTGACCGCAGAAGTTCTTGCGAGAACTATACAGAAACAAGCAAATGGTTCAAAAGACATTGGTTTCACCGTAGGTAGGGGGTATTAAGATCCCTTTTCTAGCATTTGCAGATGACATTCTGTTGTTCGGGAAAGCTTCGGCTACATCCTGTACAGCAATGACAACAACAATTGATCGTTTCTGTCAGATTTCCAGCCAGAAGTTTAACTTGTATAAGTCCAGTTTCCAAGTCTCAGCTGGAACTTTAAATACATTCATACAAGGTATTACAGCTACTCTGGGAATTCCGCATACAAACAATCTTGAAAAATACCTGGGCTGTCCGATCATTAATGGTCGAGTAAATCGCGATACTTTCGCTGATGTTGTTCTTAAAGCCAGAGACCAGCTGACTAGATGGAAAGCAAATAACTTGTCTGCTGAAGGAAGAAAGATACTAATTAAAGCTAATCTAAGCGCACAACCCTTGTTCCTAATGCAGGCATTTATGTTACCAACTGCAATTCTAAATGAATTAGATAAAGTTTACAGACAATTCTTCTGGAATAAAAACCAGAATAGCACACCACTGATTAGTTGGGATAAGATTTGTTCCGACACCATGGCTGGTGGTCTTGGCATTTACAAAGCGAAACCATGAACATAGCACTGCAGATGAAATTATTATGGAAAATTATTGTTGAACCTAGTAATATTTGGGTTAGGGTCATAACAAGAAAATACCTTAAAGGGACTCATCTACTAGATTATGTTAGAAAAGGCAATTCTTCGTGGAAATAGTCGAAATTAATGGGAATAAGGCATCTGTTTAAACCGGGTCTGAGATGGTCGATTGGGGACGGCAGATCGGTCAAATTCTGGACGGATAACTGGTTATTCGAATCTCCGCTCACAAATGCTGCAAATTTTCCCATTCAAGGGGAGATCGCTACCTGGAAAGTCGATCGCTTTATCACCAACGATAATAAATGGGATATTAATGCCCTCAATAATGATCTACAAGGTCTGATTAGTTCGACTATCATTAGAAATATCATAGATATCAGATTGCATGTGAACGTGCTCTCTAATAGACTCTACTGGGGACCAAGCCGTAACGGCTGGTTCTCCACACGTTCCGCCTCTACCATTATTAGGCCCCTCAATGGCCATACAAATTTCAAATGCTCGTGGATATGGAAACTTGATGTTCCTCATAAAATCAGACACTTTCTCTGGAAAATCTCTAGAGACGGACTACCTACTTCCGATAGACTGCAAAGGTCGCACATTGCAGTCCCTTCAGGTTGCAATTTTTGTGATTGCTCGTTAGAGACGACCTACCATATTCTTACAGAATGCCCTATGACTCTCTCTGTTCTTACAGATTTGAACTTCAATATGGAATGCTTCTCGGACATGGATTTCTATTCTACTCCTGATAATATCTTGAATCTTATCCACAATAAAATAGGCAGAATTCATTTCAATTATCTGGCCTTCGCTTGGTGGGGGATTTGGTTTTTCCGAAACCAGCTGGCTTTCCAACATTTAACGAACGCTTATGCTAACACCATCTCCTTGTTCTGCACTTCGTCTCGCCAGACTTGGTTGGCTAGGTCAGACACTGATAAAGATACGAATTTTGAAGGTTCCCCTAGTCTTTTAACTAGCTCTATCCCTACGGCTAGTTGTAAAAAACAAAATAAAAATTCTAATTGGGAAAAACCTCCGGTGGGCTGTTTCAAATTAAATTTTGATGGTTCTTATCGGCCAAACCAGAATGGAACCTATAGTTTTATCATTAGAGACCATCTCGGCAATATTACTTCCATTGGCTCTGGTCCGTCTAATAACACTTCGACTGTCTTCGTAGAGGCCTTAGGCCTCCATATGGGTGTGGCCAAGGCTAAGTCCCTTGGTATTCATAATTTACTTATTGAGAGAGATTGTTTAGTCGTTATCAACGCGCTACTAGGAGAATGGGCTTGCCCATGGAATATCGAGCTTTTGATAGCCGATACGTTGTTATTACTTACTTACATTTCTAATGTTGCTATTCGTCATATTTTCAGGGGTTCAAATGCGGTTGCAGATAGGATTGCACGTCTGGCTTACCGTATCCCTGCCGATGATAGCTCCTTCGTGGATTCAGAACTTCGTGTTCTCATCCGTTCGGATGCTCTAGGGAAAAAGTCGGGTCGTCTTCGGCGGATTCCCTAATTCTTATCCTGCTTCCAAAAAAAACTACTCCTATGCAATCCTCCTCTCTCTGTCCCCTCTCTCATTCTCCCACACCCACCCGACCACCCCGTCTCATTCCTTCTCTCTTCTCTCTTCTCTCTTCTCTCTCCTTTCCCCCTCTCTCTCCTTCTCTATTTTTTTAGGTGGAGTCACTTTTTGAAACAACTCTACCTATATAATTTTCTCCCCCACTTTTTCCTCTTAAATACGAAATTTGCTAGAAAAATAAAAATAAAAAAATACAAAATCGTCGTTTAAAATAATGACTTTATTATTTTACTAATTTCTTTTAGCTGGGTTAGAGTCGTTGTTTTAAACAACGTTTTAGCCCTATTTTGATTATTTTTCAAATTACTATCAAGCTATTTTGCAATTTTTTTTACCATTTAAAAAAAAATCTAAAATGATACGGAATTTTCTACAAGAATAAGGCGAATTCTAATGTTCATCGTTATCGAAATTCAAACTTATCTATGTAGTTAATAAAAGAAAAGTTTTCAACAAATGTAGCGGATTGGGTTGAGATATGTAAGTGGACTAGATAGAAGCATATGCATATGGGCTAGTAGTAGAATTGTTAAGCGGGTCATTCGGTCGGGTTCGGGTTCGGGTCATTCGAATCCCGGGTAAATCGGGATTCAGATCAATCGGGTTAGCGGTCATTCCGGGTCGAGTCAAACCGGGTTTGTCCCGGGTTCGGGTCAACCCACCGGGTCAAAAACCTTGAACTTTTTGAAGACTTTTTAAAAATATTAAAATAATATAAAAATCAAATTGTAATATAAATATGTCAAATTAAATTAAATAATATTATTCTAATTAAATTTATAATATTATCGGATTTTTCGCCTAGTAGCCCTAAGATTTTACATATTTCGCGTGGTACCCGACTCTTTTACATATTTCGCCAAATAACCCTGAATTTTTATATTTTTTCGCCAAATGACCTTCCTTGTCAAATTAACCTTTTTTTTTGTTTTTTTAATAATCCCCCCATTAAATAGCATTTAAAAAAAAAAGAAATTAAAACTACACACTAATTCAGAAAAAAAAAAGCACGGTTTTCTTTTAAAAAAATTAACAGAAGAAGCAATACAAAGAAAAAAGAGGCTTCTGACCAAAAAACAACGAAAAAAAGGCGAACAGAGGGTGACAGGTCGAGGGCAGTTCGGTGCGCGCGAAGAGGGCATTGCGGTGGAGCTGTGGTGGCCGGCCGGTGGGGCGATGGCACGCTGGTGCTGAGGCGCCAGTGGTGGAGCGGGGCGACAGTTGTTTAGCGGCGAACAAAGGGCGACTGTCAAGGCAGTGCAGTGCGAGCGAATAGGGTAAGGCAGTGCGAGCGAATAGGGCAGGGCAGTGCGGTGGAGCCGTGGTGGCCGGCCGGTGGGGCGACGTCACGTCGGTACTGAGGCGACAGTGGTGGATCGGGGCGACAAACAGGTATGACCCCAAATCTTAGGGTTGGATAATTCTAGGGTTTTATGTACATGTATGTGAAATTGTGGGTGTTGGGTTTTGATTTCTTTGGTGCACAGTAGGATTGGAATAGGGATAAAACTGATTATTGTTTCTTTTGAATTATAGAATGGAAGGGAAGATATTGTTGAAAATTCGGTACATTCATAGAGAGTATGTTGAGATAGAGGTGGATGATCCTAGTGAGTGCAACATTCTAGACTTATTAGTTGATTTGTTAGGAGAGGCTGAGAAAACCGAGATGCTCCTTCCCGACCATCCAACCTTATGGTATACATATAAAGCTCAAAGTTTTCAGCTTGAAAATGACATCGATGTTGTACACATGTTTCGTTGTTTCCCCGAGATGAAGTTGATTTCAATCCATATTAAACCTTTTAAGATTTCAATCCATATTTCCCCAGTAATGTATATATTGATGTAGGGAGTTGAACCGACTCTGGCGGAAGAGTGGCCTACCGCGTCAAGACGATATTGTGGCACACACCTTTGTGCCAACTTCAAGAAGGCATTTCCAGGACAACCTTCACATAACCTTTTTTGGGCATCTTGCAAAGCGTTCTCAGGATTCAAGTTCAAGAAAGCGATGGAAAAGGTGGGAAGTGTACTCGGATTAGGTGTTGTCCAATGGCTTCAGAGGTTGGGTGAATACGAGTGTTGGGCAATGCGTAAGTTTGATCCAAATTTACATTCTCCCGAAACATCAAGTAATTTTGTAGAGTCATTCAACTCGACTATAGGATCGGACAGATCCCTTCCAGTGCTAGCACTTCTTGAAGGTATATTCCATCTTTGACTTGTTTTGGGATCATGTATCACTTTGTTTAAGTTTCCAAATGATACTTTGTAGGGACTAGGAGAACAATAATGGTGAGACATTGTATGCGACAAGAAGATGCGCAGAAGCTCCGGGACCATGACATTACTAAACATGCGAAGGATAAATTGGCGAAGGCAGAAGATAAAGCACGTTCACTAGAGGTTAGCTTGTAGGATTTTAGGTTTTTATGCTTGTAGAATTATATTATTGTTTTATTCAAACTTGTTTGTTTTTATTGGGTTGATTCAGGTTTTTAGAGTATCTCCCGTAGAATTTGAAGTTATAGAAAGTCAATCATCCTTAGCTGTCAATGTTGAAGCTCGAACATGTGCATGTGGTGAATGGAAAATTAGTGGCATCCCTTGTCGACATGCAATCAGGGCTATACGCGAGCTGAGAGGGCATCCCGAGCGTTATGTTTCAGATTGGTATTTAGTCCGGTTGTATAAGAGAACATACTCGGCGAATTATAGGCCTGTGCCGGATGAAGAACAATGTCCTACCTTTGATCTTCCAAGAATCAGTCCGCCAACCATGAAAAGGAGAGTAGGAAGACCTTCACGAGTTAGGAAAATACAAGAGGGTCAACAACCGCCAGCAAAGAGATCTCGTGTTGTCCAATGTTCACAATGCAAGGTAATAACTTCTATAATTACACATAATTTTTTATTTGTTTATTTTCATTATTTTACATTACAAGATGTGAAAATAATGGTATTGTTTTTGATATCGCTATTTTAGGCATTCGACCATAACCGGAAGACATGATGTAAGGGTGGGCTAACGGCAAGAGAAATGAAGGAACAAGGAATTCAAGTTCAGCGAAGACAAAGGAAGAAAGAGAAGAAGAAAACAACCAGTGAAGAACAACTCCAAGATGTGATGTGCTCAGCCCCATGGAATCCGGGAAGTCAATAGTCGTTGTTCGTATCATTGGTGCCTTTCTTATGTTAAGGTTGAGATTTGGATTGCCTTCTTTTGACTTGGTTGTGTCTTTCTTATGTTAAGGATGATTTGGATTGCCTTCTTTTGATTTGGTTGTGTGGATTTCCTATTAAATATTGTCCGGCATTAGCCCATTTTGCAGCGAATGGTTGATTTCTTATTGCTTTAAGATGTTGAGAAACTATTGCTTCTGTTTACTTTTAATGATGCAAGTTTTCTTATTACTTGCTTGAATGAAAACACATACAAATGCTAGTTTTTGAAGTTTAATGGATGTAAGATTCCTCTTTTTGCAAAGTGGGTGCATTTGATACAACCATTAGATAAGCTAAAATCACAAACTAAGTCTAACAAGTGCAACAAGAACTACAACTAAAACAAACATCACCACCCAAAAATATTGTACAAATCCGGAGGAATTATTAAAAAACAAAACAAAAAACTAAAATTTGGGAGGGAAGGTTATTTGGCGGAAAAAAATATAAAACTTCAGGGTTATTTGGCGAAAAAATATAAAACCTCAAGGTTATTTGGCGAAATATGTAAAAGAGTTGGGTACCACGCGAAATATGTAAGACTTTAGGGTTACCGGGCGAAAAAACCGTAATATTATTATTATAATAATATTATAATAATATTTTAAGCATAAAAAATCATATTTATATAAATAAATGTTCTAAACATACTACTATAATTATATAAAATATATATATGTTATTTAACTTATGAGTGACTTTAACGAATACAATTGCATGACGAATTTGCGTGGGGTCAATCTGGCGCTTGTGTGGTGTCTAGATAGTGCTGACTCACCGGGTTGGTTTTGACCCATCGGATTACCGGGTCTTGACCCTAAAAGTCCCGGATAATTCGGGTTCGGGTCGATTTCGGGTCCCGGGTCTAAAACACCAGGTTCAAACCCGTAAAATTAACAGGCATACGGGTCGGGTTTTTTGTGTCGGGTCATGTTTTGACAGGTCTAGCTAGTAGCCTATATAAACAAAGATATATATCAATTGGGAGCAATCAAAGAAATAACACATTCTAAAAAAATCATTTTTATTTGATGTAAGAGGACATATATTGCGCATTGAAAGTGATAAAACTTGAGTTTAGTACTGTATATAAGTTTGTGAATTATTATTGTTATTTTTTTTTGTTTTATAGGTAAGCACTTATGTCATTATGATAGGAGAAGAGAGATTCGAATTCGTGACCTATTAATAACTATATGTGTTCCTTACTGACTAAACTAGTAAAACTTGACAATGAGTTATTTTTCTTATTGTCAATTAATTTTAGGATGAAACTTCACTAACTCCATATAACAAGCATCTAACACATGTGCACCTGTACATACAATGACAGAGCCAAAAAATTTTCATTGGGAACACAATCATATATCTACGGTGTCGTTTTTTTATTAAAGCAATATAAATAACTCTATGTAATACAATTTTTTTTTATGATAAATCGTTGTTAGGTTATGATAAAATGGTATTTGGTTTTTTTTTCTCGTTATAAAAAATATAGAAAAATAAATAGATGAAATAGCCAAAGAAAAAAAACTAATAAAATAAGGACAGAAAACGAAATAGGATAGATATTGAATTAATATGTAATTTGTTTTGTACTCCATGTACACCTAAATATAAAAAATTTAAAGTTGCATAACTTCTTACCTAATTGTCAAAATGAGTAGTATAACATCTCATTTCGAAGCTCTCAAGATGATTTATAGTATATGTATGCCAATCTAAATAAAAGTATAAAAACATTATAGTTTATTGAAATGAAAATACTTTCAATTTTGAAACATTTATAACATTTTTTACTCAGATATCTGATTATGATGTATTATATATCAAAATGAAACTATCAACAAGGAAAATACACATAGATAATTTGTCGAATGAGGAGGAAGTATGTGATTCTCCATGCCCCCTTGCTCCGCCACTGCATATATAAACTCCGTCTTTATTTTTTTTTTTGGTAAGGGCAACCCCGTTTTTATGGATATGGCATGAAATATGATAAAGGAACACTATTTTTATCGTGTCATTGTCTCCATTCTTCTAACTTAAAATTTCTACCATGTCACTATAACGAAAATTGCTATGAAGAATACGAAACACACATTCATTGCCACAAAGTCAAAATCAATATCTTCAAAAGAGACACATATTTGTAAATTCAAATTCAAACATGTGGAAAAATTAAGCTTGGGTTTCTATCTTTAATTGGAATGAACTCACGAGTATGACCATATGACTTATTTGGATATGTTTGATGGAACTAGAAAGTGACTCTCCCTCCAAATTTTTAAATCTATTATGGCTGAGACATGTGACGCTTTTTCCTTAATCGTAGTCATATGAACCAATCTCAATTTTTTAAAATAATCCATATATATGCATATAAGATAAAAATTTATTTTAACTCTATTTAATTAATATATCTATATATGCATAAGACAAAATTTGACACAATTTCATTAGATATAGATATTAATTAGTCATATAAACCAATCAATTTGTTTTTAAATAATCAATATATGCATAAGATAAAATTTTATTCTTACTATTTAATCAATATATCTATATATGCATAAGATAAAATTTGACCCAATTTGATTAGATATGGATATATTTTTAGAAGATATTAACTAATTTTAAAATATATCCATAAGATAATTTTTTTCTAACTCTATTTAATCAATATATCTATATATGCATAAGATAAAATATGACCCAATATTAATTTGATTAAATATGGATATATTTTTTAGAAGATATTAACTAATTTTAAATACTATTATATAAGATAAGATTTTACCTATTTTCACTATATATGAACATATTTTTAGAAGATAATAACTTTATCAATATATTACATGGACATACTAATTAAATAACTTTATCAATAACTTCATCAATATGAACATATTTTTAGAAGATAAATTTTTTTGACAAAATTGAAATAATACTTAGCATGGTCATAATAATACTTCATCAATATGAACATATTTTTAGAAGATAAAAGGTTTTGGCCAGGTAAATTGAAATAATAATTAGCAGTGTAAAAGTTATCAACTTATGAAATTCAATAAGAAATAAAATTTTCCTATATATCTTGAAGGTATTGATATATTTATGAGATATATTTTTGGATTTTATACATATATTATTATGGATAGATTTTTAGATTTTGACCTATATATATTTTGTTAATGTTATTTCACAAATGTTGACGTATTTTCCCTTCTTTTGGTGTTGTTATTGTGGATTATTTATGACTTTGTTTACGATTTCCTTGGTAAGCTTTTCGAAATAATGTGCTGATTGGTTACAAGGTATGTTATTTTGTTGTTTTCACTAATATATACTAGCTTTTCATATGTTGTTTCATATGTTGTCAATAAAGTATAAATTCCTTCAGATTTGAAAAATTAGAAGTATGAAATAAATTAATTAATTGAATAAACGAGTTTTATTATCAAATTTATTTACATTAAAAAAAACCACACACAGTGCGGGTACTGAACTAGTAACTTAGTATTTGTTAATCTACTCCAAATTTTTAAATAACTTAGTACTTATTAATCTACGAAATTGTCTTTAAAATTTATAAAAATAAATAAATATTTTATATGTAATTTTTATCATCATAAAAAACGCATTTAAATAGTAAATGATACAATATATTTTTTCGAATATATAGATGGCCGCATTGAATATTTTATAAATATATTGGGGGTGGAAAATATTTTTTTTCCCCACTTTTTTGGAAGATATACGTGGTTTATAAGTGGGTTTCAAATTTCTAAAATGTTGAATATTTTATAATAAGCTAATTAGAAAGTCAACTCTTAATAACTTAGAAGACATCACTTATAGAAATAAGCTGTTTTTTTTTTTTCAAAAACAAAGAAGAATTGATCGTAGACAAACTGATTAGGGAAACTTGTTTTTATATGTATAATCGTTCTTTCATGTGTGCCTCTACAAAATACAATTTGAGTCTGTTTGGATAGTCATTAATCATTATTTATAATACACAATATTATATTATAATATATATTATAATGTAAAACAGTGCATTATAAGATATAATTAAAGCTGTTTGGCATAATAATGTAAATAGTTTTTCGAAGCTTGTAGTTTTGATATTATATAGTTTTAAACGAAATAAATATAAGATTGTAGTTGAATTAGTTTTTGGAATCATAGCTTTTCATCAGCTACTTACCCAAACTTTTAAGAGCTTGTGATTTTTTATTCACAAATTTCCATTAGCTACCCTAAGTAGATGTTTTCCAAACATCATACTAGTTTATTACATTTAACACAAATAATCCATAAACTTCAGCTACCCAATCAGTTTCAACAACCCCATCAACTTTTATTTCACCAAACATAACCTAATAGCTATCTAAACGGATCATGTTGTTTGTTCCTTAATTGTCCATAACATTAGGGTGTGTTTGGATTCCACAATCCATTAATTATACATAATGCAGTTATTTTACTCCGATATTGTTTGATTAAATCATTATTTTATCTCGATTTTTAATTGTAGAACCAAACGCTCATGTAAACCAAAGTAAAACAATTGCTTTATAATTAATGCATTGTAGAATCCAATGGCATGGCTATATGCACCGAGCACGCATGCTATATGCACTCAACACGAAGAGATTCTACATTCGTTTAAACCACAGTCTGACACATGTCCAATATTAAATGTGTTTGACATTAAAAAAAACTATGATCGGATCAAGGATTTGTTTCATGTATACGGATCCTTGATCTGTTCGTGATATGAAAGGGATCCTTGATCCGTTCGTGATATGAAACAGATCGATCTTTGATTCATTCGTGATCGATATGAAACAGATCATTTATTTGTTTGTGATATGAAATGGATCTTTGATCCGTTCTTAATTTTTTTTAACTTCAGAGACATTTAATACCGGATGCGTGTCAAACTGTGGTTCAAACGGATATAAAATTTATTATGCTAAATGCATATAGCACATGTGCTTAGTGCATATAGGAACCGCAAATCCAAACCCAGCCTAGGTATGCATATTTTTTAGATAATTAATTCTATATATGCACTCGCTAAAGTTCTAGAACACACATTGTAAACTCGATTGAACATGAAAATTATTTTGGAATTTTCGCCAAATACCCTTGCAGTTAAGACTAATTCGCGTGGTGTACGAAAGTTTGACATTTCGCCAAATGCCCTTCTTTCGAATTTGTTAACATTTTAGATGAAAATAAAAAGGAAAGAAAATATTATTTCATTATTATTTTTATAAGGTATTATTTACACAATATCATTTAATTATGGTAACTAAATTATCTAATATTATTTACACAATATCATTTCATACTACCTTTTTTAACCAATGGGATTAATTCAAAATATTTTTTTTAATAAATTTAATATTAACTATACACTATTATTTCATTATATATTAATTACATGATATCATTTCATGCTATTTTTTTAAAAACAATGGAACTAATTCAAAACTTTTTTCTATAAAAAATATATAGTTCCAAATATACGAAATTGTTTTTTCCCGAGCACCAACCTCTCTCTCTCTCTCTATGTGTGTGTATATATATATATATATAATGAAAAATATTTTTATATATAATAATCTTAATTTTTGGATTATCACTCAATCAATCTAATCTACATAAATTTTCAAATAATAAAATTTTTAAATATTTTTTAACCAATGAGATTTATCTATTCTATTTCTAACTATTAAATGAGAAATATTTTTTGCTTATATGTCATAATCATTTTAATTTTACAATTTTCTCCCAATCAACTAAATATATATATATAAAACAAACTAATGAAATTTGTACACGTTTCTTTAGTCAATCTAGTTATATCAAACTATTAAATCATAAATATTTTTTTGTTAGGTGTTATAACCAAATTTATTTTATGATTTTAACCCAATCAACCTATTGTACTTAAATCTTAAGTTCATGGAATTTTTACACATTTTTCATAAATGTTTTTATTATTTTTTACTTAATTATCAAATCTATTTTTTTCTATTTTATGTTAACATTTGATAATCGTTTATTTAACTTTATCATAGTAATTTGTTATACTTATAAAATTTTATTTTTATTGTCTAAAAACAAAATATGCACCATGGTGCGGTAATTGTACTAGTTTTTATCCAAAATGTTAACAAATTCGACCGAGGGGCATTTGGCAAAAAAATGAAAACCTCAGGGGCATCTGATAAAATATTTCAAACTTTTATACAACACGCGAATTAGCCTTAACCTCATGTACATTTGGCGAAAATTCCGAAATTATTTTATACTCGATTGAACACTGACAATAATTTTCAATCCCACAAATAGATAACACAATTAGAGCTTTTGATTTCAGTCGAGTCCTACTGGTTTAATTAGTAAGTATGACAAGCCTCTTACTATAAATAAAAAATTTATAATGGTTTGATGTCTATCTATGAAAAAAAAAAGCTTTTAATTTTAAAGCTAATATATTATTGGTTAATTATCTTTTTCAACCATACTTATCTCATATTTTTAAAATTTTTAATTAATATTCACAAATTTATTTATCTTTTCATATCTTACCATTTTACCATTTAGTTTGTATCAACTACCATATTCACCCAAGTAACTAAAACACCTCTAGATTATGAACAATTTAATTTAACATGTGATATGTTATCAAATGGATCCATATACTCACGACAATTTTTTTTCCTTAATCTAGTTCGATCGGATCGGTATTATAAAGGGTAAATTACATAAAACCATCCACTTAATATCAAGTTTTTCATTTAACCACCCGTTAGATTAGAAATTATACAAAACTACACAATAAATACAATTTATTAACAAATAACGAATCACCACCCGTGATAAAATTATGTAAATATTTTTTGAAAAAATATTGTAAATGAACAATATACCCCTTTTGAGGGATTGAACATCCGCATTTATACATACTAGATGCATATTTACTAAATATTTGCAAATTAAAGGTCATATATTGTAGTATGAATTATTATGGTGGGATAAAGAAATATTTTTTACTAGCTAATTACAAGTTGGAGGTGTTTCAATGGCTATGAAAAGAAATTTTGTTTAAAAAGTGGGGGTAAATTAGTCATTTTTATTGATGTTTTTACTTGGGATGTGATTTGTTAACAAATCGCATTTAATGGCTAGTTTTGTATAATTTTAAATTTAGCGGGTGATTAAATAAAAAAATCAATATTTAATTGGTAATTTTATGTAATTTACCCTATTATAAAACCCATTTAAGGGTTGAACATCTGACTTTATCTCTAGAATTCTTAGAATGAGTTGTAACATCACAACCATTATACTAATTTGTAATTGGTTCACGACAACTTTTATGATGATAATAAGACTTGAAATAAGTAAATTGAAATTGCACAAGTTTTGTGAAGTTACGTATACACAACATGTAAAATTTACATAATTGATTTGCACAATTAACTTAGCCAATTTAATAAGATTACCCAACATTAAAATATTACTTCCCCTCCATTTTCTTCTGCATACCTATAAAGCATATCCAGAATCCAGATTCCGACCCCCCAAAAATAAATTAAAGCATATGCATATCAAACTCTAAACACTATCTCCCTACAAATCTCCATCTTCCCTTTTTCCCTGGTTTCATGTGGAATCTGTACAATGTATTATGTATACAATCCGACGACTTCGGATACAAATTCCCTGCAGAAAGACCAGTATCGAAAAGATCGAGTATGTTTCGATCACTTGCGACTAGGATGGGCAGGACTCAAAAGAACACAAGGCATAAAACCAGGCAGCACCACAGGAAAATGCTTAATCTGCTCAATGACTGGTCAGTCTGCAACATATGCCTCCTCGCTCTCGCGTTCCTCGCGGCATCCATGCCATACGAGTTTGGATACGTATAGAACGGCTCTGAGCTCCCGAAAAGCCTTGTGCAGATCATCTCCCCGACCATACTGATCATCGGGTGGAAGGTGGTGCTCCCGGCTAGGCTGATTGCTGGAGCCGGTGTGTAGTCATAGTCAGCGTAGTGCGGATAGTAGGCTTCTGGTTGTGGTTGGTACGTAGGATAGTCATGGTCGTGTCGAGAATCGTGCTGGGTAATTCGTTGACTGGCTGTCGTCGTTGTAGATGTGGGTAAAGATTCCCGAACAGGTCGGTGAGGTATGATGGCCCCACAATGTGTAGCCTTTTCGTCTGATGCGGTTACTGATTGGCCCCGACCATAAAGAGGGATTAGGGTCCTTTCCGAGACCTCTGCTTTGCAGACCGGACACTGTGGCTGCTGCTCCACCGGGATTTCTGGTGAAATACTCTGCTGGTGGATCCATTTGTATATACAAGCCCAGCAGTAGAGGTGCCCACATCTGGTCACGACGGGGTCTTTTACCGTGTCTAAGCAAATGTTGCAGTCAAACCCGCCGGATGGGTTAATATCAGTTGGAGTCGAGGGCAATTTCCAATCTTTTGTACCATCTTCTGAGGCATTGTCGTGTAACAATGAACGTGAAAGGTACTGCTCCGTGGCCATTCAGGTGAGAGATTGTCGTCTTGGTTTTATGCCTGTAACAAGAGAGATAAATTCAGCACACAATGCAACTTATAATAGAGGAATAACAAACTCCGTGAGCAAGTGCTTATAAATTCAAACTAGTGCTGTAATCACTTATCCAAAACATTAAAAAAAAAAAAAACGTTTGCACAGTTCAACAATGGATGAGACGATAAGATTGACTTGATCAAGTCTTCAATAAAGGTTTTTCTGAATGTAACAGTGCCCTAAATGTTGTAATTTAATCAGGTCTGGTATGGAGAAAAAATGGCACATACAAACAAACATCAATTATTTGAGTTTAGTGCAGGATAAGATATCGCTAAAAATAAATTACAAAAGAAGGAAAGGATAAATCAACATGCCAACAATAATTCAGAACCCTATATTTTTGTAGGTTTCCTATTTATCAAGAAAATTTCCAGCAACATTGCGTTTTATAGTAGAAAAGACGTTTTCAACTTCAAAGGCCGTCACAGTCAAGTACAAAACATTCAACATCCATTTCCAAATATTAAAGTTCCATAGAAAGTAATACTTTGCATCCCTGAATAGATCAAAATAATAGTTAGTAAAACCATTGACCGAGCAGTGTGTCTATGTAAACTGAGTTCGACTATTTAGCCTAGCTTGTTTGATCCAGAAAGCAACAACTGAATAGATCTGTCATCAATTTGCACCTTGCTGAAACTTGAAACCAGAGCGTGTTGAAATGCCAATCGAGTAATTGCTAACACTACAGACGACTTCAGAACCAAATCCAATGCATACCACCTACTCCTCACAAATCAGTATGTGATCATCAGCCTGGTTTCTATGCCCATCGCTCACCAATTTCCAAGTTCGTATAAATTATGGCAATCATTTAGTCCCCATGAGAATATAACCTATATCTCGGTTCCCCACTTCAACAATCAGTTTTCCGCCTCGGCTTTACACCTTATCAGTAAGTCAGACAGCCAGAAATTTGATTAAAAAAAATATAATCCACAAAAGACCTATACCTTCTGTTTGATCTATGCTAAAACTACAAGAAAGAGACCTAAGACCATGATTTTTAACCCATCATAGCCAATTAGCCACAGCTATCAAATTGATCTAATCCCTTCAGTTATTCAGCAAGTCAAACCCTTAATATCCATTTTCACTGCGAAATTTATGAGCAAACTCATTACTACTCAAATCAGAAAATCAGAACTATAACTCTTTAGGCCCTGTTTGATATTAATATCTTGATATCAGATATACCATCAAAATCAGTAAATCAAAAGCCCCCAAAAGCCTCAAATCAGAATAGCAGAACTATAACCAGTGTACTGATACCAAACGAGGGTTTTAACTTTAAGACTTGTCAAACACAACAAAAAGAGTCAAATACCGAAAGAAAAGATCAACCAATGATAGAAATAGCAGGACAAACCCTACAGAATCAACAACCAATGATAGAAATAGCAGGCCAAACCCTACAGAATCAAATTAGAGATGGCTGGAAATCCCAGTCCACAAATCTTCAACTTTCATCTTTAATTGAGGATTTTTAGAGTGCAACTTTTCACCAATAAACAAAGATAAAAAGCACAGATGAGATTGAACTGTTCATCAAGAAAATTGGAAACACTGTAAACTTCAACCAGTGATAGAAATAGCAGGACAAACCCTAGAGAATCAAATTAGAGATGGCTGGAATTCCCAGTTCACAAATCTTCAACTTTCATCTTTAATTGAGGATTTTTAGAGTGCAACTTTTCACCAATAAACAAAGATAGAAAGCACAGATGAGATTGAACTGTTCAGCAAGAAAATTGGAAACACTGTAAACTTCAAACTTGAAGAACAACCAACAACAACACCACCCCCCCACCCCGCCCACAACCCCACCCCCCCCCCCCCCCCCCCCCAAAAAAAAAAAAGAATATATTACCAAATTCCGCCAAGAAAAGAAGACGAATCAGTAATTTAAACAAAACCCATCATTCACCAAAGATAAATCGAATGGGTTACTCACAAAACTGGTTAAGGATGAAGAAGAACAGCAATCTGTAAACTTCCAAATTCGATTTCCTTTTGCTAATTGTCACCCAGAAGCGTAGCTCAAAAGGGGGAAACTTGAACAAATTGTGGCGAGAAGGAGATAGAGGATTTTGTGAAGGAGAGTGTGTGAATACGGCATACACGCGCAGAGGAATTTTTTGAGAAAGTTTTGGGTTGAATTGAAGGCGTGGGATATTGCCATTGATGCTTCTCGCCTTCTATTTATATTTGATTCTTTAGATATAATTTCAGTAAATTACACAAAACCGCCCATAATTTAAGTCTCTTCATGTAAAAAGGCCAAATTGTGGATGGGTGAAAATAGGGCCCACCTTTGAGTTATTCAAGGTTCAAAATTCGAACTACACAAACATGAGTTTGGATGACCTACTATTAGAGCAACAAAGATATCCTACTTCACACCCTACACCACTCCCTACCCCACTAAATTATTATTTTTTAAAATATATCTTTAAAAAAATTTTAAAAATTATATTCATATTTTAAACAACTATATTTATATGTTTACAAACTTTTAGTTTGAAAAATTATGTTTTACAATTTTTTAAAAATTATAAAGACAATATTTTGCAAATTATATTTTTAAAATTTTTCAAAACATAATTTTTCAAAATAAAAGTTTATAAACATATAAATATAGTTGTTTAAAATGTGAATATAATTTTTAAATTTTTTTAAAAGATATATTTTAAGCAAAAATAATTTTGTGATGTAGGGGTGGTGTAGGGCATGAAGTACGAGATCTTGATTGCTATTAGAGCTGTCAAAATATGACCCGATCCGAAAAACTTGATCCGTATACCTAGTAATTTTACGGGGTTGAACCCGGTATTTTAGACCCGGGACCCGAAATCGATCCGAACTCGAATTACCCGGGACCCGAAATCGATCCGAACTCGAATTACCCGGGACTTTTAGAGCCAAGTTCCGGTGACCAGTTGGGTCAAAATCGACCCTGTGAGTTAGCACTATATAGACGCCACACAGACACCAAATTGACACCACACAGATTCGTAATGCAATTGTATTCGTTAAGGTCACTCATTAGTTAAATAACTTATATATTTTATAATTATAGTCTATTTATAACACTTATGTATTCGTTAAGGTCACTCATAAATTAAATAACTAAATTATAGTTTGTTTATAACACTCATAAGTTAAATAACTTATGCTTAAAATATTATTATAATATTATTATAATAATATTTATAAATTTAATTATAATATTATTATTTAGTTTAATTTTGATATTATTTTAATATTTTTAAAAATTCTTCGAAAAGTTTGAGTTTTTTGACCCGGTGGATCGACCCGAACCCGGGACAAACTCGGTTTGGCTCGACCCGAAATGACCGGTAGCCCGTTTGATCCGAAACCCGATTTACCTGGGATCCGAGTGATCGGAACCCGAATCCGACCTGAATGACCTGATTGACAGGTCTACCTACAACCCTTTGTGAGACTTTAGGTGTAACACAATTATTTGTGTTACTTTTTGATGATGAAAAAAATTATAAAAATTATATTTACATTGTACATGTTTAATAATATATATATTTCTATCTTTTTTCTTACAAAAATGATATTTTAATAATTATTATAATTAATATTCTATCATAATGACTCTTTTAATTTTAATATTTTTCAAAATATTATTTTATATTAAAAATTTATGCAAATATATGTAATTTGATATATACAATGTAAATTTATTTATTTTTTAATTTTTTTTATCATTAAAAATAACACAAATAATTTTGTGTTACACCCAATGTCTCACAAAATGTTGTAGGTGATCCAAACTCTAAAAACAGTGAGTAATTTGTCATAGGGGTTGTTGGACTTTTGGAGGGTTACAAATGTTGAGAATGGTGGACACTTTTATCTTTATTACTCCCTCCGTTCGGCAAAACTTGTCGTTTACTATTCATGCACGCTTTTTTAGAATGATAAAAACTATATAAAATATTTATTTTTTTTTAAATTTTTTTTAAGAAGTTTGTACTTATTAATAATAACTACAAGATTGTTAAAAAAATTATTAAAAAAACTAGATATTTTATATAGTTTTTAGCTCCTAAAAAAGCGTGCGTGAATAGTAAAACGTCAAGTTTTGCCTAACGGAGGGAGTATTAACTATTCCCCGTGCTATGCACGGATTTAATGTTAAAATATTGTATAAAAGTATTATAATTATTTTCAAATTTAATGGTAAAAAATATTAACCTTCAAAAATAAATAATGTATATTCATCTTCAAACAAAAAAAAACAATTGACACTTTTGCCCTTCCTTCCCATTTTCCTCCTTCTCATTTTTTAATTTGACCATGGACCATTGATCGATCAAAAGCATTTGACTTTTGGTCACACATGTGTGGTGACATGTAAATTTTGTGAATACAATTTCGTTTTTATAGTTTTTTTTACGGGGTCACTGTCACCACTCTTTAACAGTGGTGACACGTGTGTGGTGACATGAAATTTTTTTGATTACAGTTTCGTTTTTAGAGTTTTTTTACGGGGTCACTGTCACCACTCTTTAACAGTGGTGACACGTGTGTGGTGACATGAAATTTTTTTTATTACAGTTTAATTTTTAGAGTTTTTTTTTTACGGGGTCAGTGTCACCACTCTATGACAGCGGTGACAGTGGTGACACGTGTGTGGTGACATGAAATTTTTTTTATTACAGTTTCGTTTTTAGAGTTTTTTTTACGGGGTCACTGTCACCACTCTTTAACAGTGGTGACAGTGGTGACACGTATGTGGTGACATGAAATTTTTTTGATTACAATTTCGTTTTTAGAGTTTTTTTTACGGGGTCACTGTCACCACTCTTTAACAGTGGTGACACGTGTGTGGTGACATGAAATTTTTTTTAATACGGTTTCGTTTTAAGAGTTTTTTTTACGGGGTCACAGTCACCACTCTTTAACAGTGGTGACACGTGTGTGGTGACATGAAATTTTTTTATTACAGTTTCGTTTTTAGAGTTTTTTTTATGGGGTCAGTGTCACCACTCTTTAACAGTGGTGACACGTGTGTGGTGACATGAAATTTTTTTGATTACAGTTTCTTTTTAAGAGTTTTTTTTACGGGGTCACTGTCACCACTCTTTAACAGTGGTCACCACTTGTAACCAAAAGGAAAACCCTATGATTAGGGAAGCACAAACCCTAAAGGGGCTAATGAGAAGCCAAAAGAACATGTGATGTACAATATTGTTTAGGGTTTAGGGTTAAGTCTTTAGGGTTTAGGGCCAAGGCCCTAAACCCTAAATCCTAAACCCTAAAATGTTAAGTACAGTACGTCGTTAAGAGATGATTGTTGTCACCAAATGGAAAACCCTAGGACAAGGTAAGTACAAACCCCAAAGGGGCTAATGAGAAGCCAAAAGACATTAGGTGGACAGTTCTCCTTCAATATATGAATGGGTAGGAGAGTCATAAACATTTTCACCACTATTAAAACAAGGTCATAGATACTGTCACCACTATGAAAAAAGGGGCGTAGGCACTGTTGTAACCAAGGTCATAGATGTTGTAACCAAAATTAAAACAAGGTCATATGATGACAACTTTTTTTCCATTTTTTTTATTATTCATCAAAGCAAAATCTCTTTCTATACATCAATATTGACTTTTATTTTTAAAGATCTATGAGCAGTGATAGCGTGTAGCTTTTTTGACAAACAATCACAATTTATAAGCTGACTTATTAGGCATGACACATATGTAACTACTCCCCCTTTTCCACAACTTCATCTCATCCAATAATTCTGTAATCACTAATCTAAACCCCTAAATTTTCATTTTTAAAACTCAACCCCTCTAAAAAACACTTCTTCCTCCTTCCATTCAATGTCTCACAGAGCACAAATTGATTACTTGCAAACAGCGGAGAGAACCTCGTCCTTCTCGACCTTCCCTCCAACGCCAAAAGCGAGATCCATAGTTCCGCATTTCGACATCGCTCGCAAGTATCTGGCAACGAAATCGCAAAAAAAAAAATCAAAATTCACGAAAAAAACTGCAAAATTAAAGTTGAAGAACGAAATTCGTTTGCCGCAAATGCGATCTCAAAATCAAAAGCAAGAAAATGCAGATCGATTCACAAAACACAAGGAGTGAAGCAGATTGAGAGAGAAGTAGAAGAGTACACATGGAGATTGAAACAGGATCTGGAAGAGGGGGGAGCAGTTCAGATGAGAGTAGGAAGCGCCACCAGTGTCGATCTAAAGCTTGTTGTCCTCCACCATCGCCAGGCTCATCAACATCGCCGTCGCACCGGAGAAGAGGAATTAGGGCTGGACTCGCTCCAAATTCAACAACATCTCTTGTCGGTGGCAGCAGGCGCGTCGAGGAAGGAGTGGTGGCACCACCACAAGCACTTCGTCTTCGGTTGTTAGGGTCGCCATCAAGGACACTCTGACGAGCTCGGGCTTGCAGCGAGGCTCTCAGTGGCATCCGAGAGAGAGAGGAGGTGGATTCTCAGATCTGATATGAAGAAGGAGGGTATTGAGAACAGAGAAACGAGATTTATAAAAGGTAAGGGTAAAAGTGGTATTATGTAAAAAATTTGGACATTTGCTAGCAAAGTTAAAACCCTAGGATAATTTCTAAATGGACTTACTGTAAAAGGCCTTTGGGCCAAATTTCTTCTATAATAATTTAATATTAAAAAATAAAAATTTATTTGAATAGCAATAGAGAAAGTTGTTTTTCATGAAAACCCCCTCACTAGTTAACCATCATAAATTTCAAACAAAATCAAAATAAATCTTATAGGTAAAGAATTAGAAACTATGAAAATATAAAATAGTAGAAAACACAAAATAACCTGATTTGAGCTAGAAATATGCAACACCTTCTTCAAAATGAAAGCCAACACAATTCTCAAAAGAGTTTTTATTCAACATGTAGCAAATTTAACGTACAATTCGACAATCTGACTCCACAATGATATCATGATATATGTCAAACCATCATCTAATGTTAATTAAAAAACATAAATGATATACCCTGCCACTGTCATCTCCGAGGTTGAGCCCATTTGAATAGCTCTTACACCCGAGCAAGAGTCAAAAGGGTAGATGGGAAGAAAAAAATTGCATGTTTTTTTTAAAAAAATTACTAAATTTAGAACTAAAGCAATAAAAAAATTATAATAAATTATAAAGTTTATTTATCTTAGTTAGTACAGAGTGAGTATTAAATCATGAAGTGATGAGTTCAAATTCCTTTGGCTAAATTTTTACTTCTTTTAGTTTTTTCAGTTCAAAATGATGGTTAAAATAATAAATTTAAGGTTTTTAAAATATTTTTCTAACATTCCTTCTCATATGTGGGTATAAAGAAAAATTCTAACACAAAAAAAATCAAGCCTCCCTTCTAAAACAATTTTTAACTCTATCATTGCTCAGAGGTTCACAGTTGCATGTTATTATCCTTTATATTTTTTTTGTAAGCAACAACTGAGGAAGACCTTAGTTGAATATCTTTTATGTTTATTAATTGAGTCATCACATCTTTTTATGGGTTTGCGTTATTTGACTATCCCCTTCTCACCCCCTTGGGATATTCAACAATGGTGTGCGTCATATGACAACATTTTCTTCTAATATTCAAAAATGGTGTATGATATGTGACTCTATTTAGTCGATATATATTGAATTTCTTACTTAGCGTATAAGCATCATGAATGACCCATTGACTTGTGTTTCACCCATTTGAAGAGACAACAATTGTGAATTCACCAAATCCTACATACCAAAGTGAATCAAACATGTTGTATACTTCGTAACAATACAATGTAATCAATTATCTATCGTGCCATACCAGACTCAGCAAGTTTCGACTCAAGATCTCAAATCATCTTATCCAAAAAATCCTCTAACTAAACCTCTAGTTTAATTTAATAATTTTAAGATTTAAATACAAAAGTGCATGATTCTTATACAAACACCAATGAATTAAAATTGATTGAAATGTTATAAAATAAAATTAAATAATTAAAAAATATTAGAAAAGTGTTGATTTAGAAGATATTTTTATATTGAAAAGTTGATTAAAATATAAAATTATATTTGATTGAGCATTTGCAAAAATATAATTGATTTGTAAAACAAAAAAAAAACAACCAAATGAGTTTATAAACATTAGACAAATTATAATACAATTGATTCGGTTGTGAGGATATGGCTGTGAGTTTATAAACGAAGAAGAATGAATGTTACGATGATATATATATATATATAGGATTGAGTGATACGACCACTGGAAAAACAAAGGGAATAAGATATATATGTAATAGACTAAATAGGTGTAGATGGTGTACTTTCATAAGTTTATCATCTTATACAATTTCTTCACACTTTGGAATTAAGTGGGATAAGCTATTAGGAAACCGAGATTAGCTGGTCTTTATGTGGTTTAGGCTTAAGCCCAACCCTAAAGGGCCCTATCATGTGTAAGCCTAAAACTAAGCCCACTAACCCTAGCTGGAGGCCTATGTCATCGACGTTGTTCCACTCTTTTTGAGAACCCTACCTCGGCACACAGTGTTTTGGCTTCAAAGGTTGTATTATATATACTCTCTTCAGGCCAAATCTTAGATGAGTTCCACGGTCTGAAATCTCTCTCTTCACAAAATGAGAGCGGCTCTCCGACTTCACCTTTAGGGTTTCCATATACTGCTTCGTCTTCACTCATTCAAGCTCCATTGATGGTGTTCGAAGAAGCTTCTAGTATTTGGGTGCTCTTTTGCCGGTGGATCTAAAGAAGTTGTGTGGATCTCTGTCTTCAAAGCTCCTCTTTGAAGTCTTCATCGTCACGAAAGGGAGTTCCTCTTCCTTTCTTGCTTATTGGGTTCTAGTTTGGTGTTTTCTGTAGATTGTAAGCTTGCTTGTGTTTGTATGCCTCTTGTGATTACCCCTGGATGTAACTCCTTATTCATATTTAGTGGATTTAGGGCCTGACTCTCGAGGCCCCGCAGATGTAGGTGAAATACCCGAACTGCGCAAACAAACGACTATGTCTTACCTTCTGCTTTCCCTTTGCTTGTTTGAATCCTTCGTTTATTATCGCTCTTTGATGATTCTCTGAAACTGATCCCTGTATTCCACTGCATATCCATTCCTCGCTTGTTTGGATTCTACAATTGGTATCAGAGCCAGGCTTCTTTAGAGGATCTTCTCTGAGTGATATCTGTGTTTTTCCTTAAGTTTGTAGATCTTGTGAACTACAAGTTCTTAGATCTGCAACTGAGGATCTCTGAGTAAGCGGGTTACTCCTACTTTGCTCTTCTATTGTGTTTTCTCTTGCTGTTTTAAATATAGTTGTCTCATCTTGTTATCTTTCAACATGTCTGAATCTTCTGTTCGCATCAAATCCTATGACGGGTGTTCTGACTTTGCTATGTGGCAGGTTAAGATGAAGGCCATCCTCATTAAGGAGAAATGTTGGTCAGTTGTGATTGAGAAGTACCGTGACAAGCTTGAGAAAGCAGAACGAGAGGAGATGGATCAAATAGCTCAGAGTGAGATCATAATACGAATCACTGACGAGGTTGCTAGACAAGTGCTTACTAAGACAACTTCCAAAGAACTTTGGGAGGCTCTGGAAGCTACTTTTTTGGTAAAATCTCTCCCTAGCCGCATAAACTTGCTCTGTCGCCTGTTTAACTTCAAAATGGATGCTCATATGTCTTTGAATGACAATCTTGATAAGTTTCTGACTATGATACAAGACCTTGAACGTTGTGGTGATAAAATAACTAAATTACATCAAGCTGTTTTGATTCTGAATTCTCTACCTGCTCAATTTGATACTTTCAAAGATGTCATCCAGTTTAGTAGGGAGGATTTGGATAAAACTAAGGTTATAGAAGCTATCATGCAGAAAAATGATGTCATGAAAGTCTTTAAGACAAAGCAAGAAGTTGAAAGTGAAGCTTTAATGGCTAGAGCTAAGTTTAGAAATCAGAATAAGAACAAGAAAAACGATATCTCTGACAGCATGAAAACTGAATCTTCTGATAAAACTTCATCAGAAAAGAGCTCCCTTAAATGAAAATATTGTTCCAAAGATGGTCATCTGGAAAAAGATTGCTATAAGAGAAAGAAAGATGAAGCTAGGAAGAACAAAGTTGTATCTGCTATTCTTGAATCTCAACCTAACAGTTCACATGAGCTTCTATGTGTTGCTTCTGATATATCTGCATCTGATGTTTGGATTATTGACTCTGGTTGCACTATTCATGCCACTCCTAACAAACATTATTTTTCTGAGTTTAAACTGTTAAATGGAGGAACTGTTATGCTTGGAGATCATTCATTGTTGGATATTAAGGGCATAGGGTTTGTTCCTATTAGGATGTATGATGGGAAAGTAAGAATTATTCAAAATGTTAGGTGGGTGCCTGATTTAAGGAGAAATCTTCTTTCTAAAAGTGTGTTTGATGATCTAAACTGTGACATAAATGTTAAGAAAGGCATGAAAACTGTTTCTAGAAATGGAAGGGTTCTTATTAAAAAGATAAAGAAAAATGGCCTCTATCATGTTATAACTGAATCTGCTCAGTCTCAATCTGCTTATTTGTCTGGGAAACAGAAATCTAAGCTCATAAGTCTTGCTCAAACTCTGCTCTGGCATAATAGGCTTGGTCATGTTGGCAATAAGGGCTTGCTTGAGTTATACAAACAAGGAATTCTAGATTCTAAACCTGCTCATATAGATTTATGTGAAAATTGCATTATGGGAAAACATATCAAACTGGATTTTAAATATTCTGCTTATGCTGCTAATCTTCCTCTTGAGTATGTTCATGTAGACCTTTGGGGTCCAGCTCAGTTGGATACAATAGGTGGGAAAAGATACTTCCTATCTCTTGTAGACCATTACAGTAGGAAGGTCTGAATTTACTTACAGAGGATAAAAAATGAAGCTTTTGAGCATTGTAAAAGCTGAAGGGTAAAGGTTGAGAAGGAATCTGGTCATGTGCTTAGATGTTTTCGAACAGACAATGATTTGGAGTTCTGTAATGCAAAGTTTGGCTCTTTTTGTAAGCAGTATGGTGTTAAGAGGCACCTCACTATCCCTGAGGTGCCTCTTAACACCATACTGCTTACAAAAAGAGTCAAACTTTGCATTGCAGAACTCCAAATCATTGTCTGTTAGAAAACATCTAAGCACATTGCTCAACAAGGCTAGATGCATGTTGATCAGTTCAGGCATGAAGCACTCCCTTTGGAGGGAATCCATCACCACTACAGCCTATCTTATTAATAGAACACCCTCATCTGCTATTGACTTTAAAACCTGATGTGATCGTAGTTTCCCATGAGCTCGACTCTTTTTTCCTACAAAGGTTTGTCTTCAGAGCTGAACCTCAACTTTCATTTGTGAAAACTGTTTGGCGATACCTCGGTATTTTGGCTCGTTCTGGCTGTATAAAATTCCGATTGAAGCCAATGAACCCTTGTTGGAAAGATATTTTTAGTGGCTACAACTTTATTGAAGGATGCAAACGTCAATTCAGCTTGGAAGATGGCCGAAATCTGGGATCTTTGCAGCTGTCCGAAAATCTGGCAGCTTGTCGGAAATGAAATAAATGAAGACGGAATGCATTGAATAAAGTCGGATTAAATGACGGGGCTTTAGAGATTCTTCTGAACTTAAATCTTTTTTATGGCAGCCAAGACCATTTGTTTGCCCCATTATGGTTGCCCATCTCTCCGTCATAAATCTCATAAACCCTTTCGTATTATCCGTCATTAGTTTATCGATTTATTTTAATTTCTTTTATTTTTCCTAGCATCAATATTTTCCTATATAAAGGGATGTAAGAACTTCTTTTGAAACAAGTTGAATTTTGAGAAAAGTTAAGCCTTTTAGCTTCCAGTGATTCGGGTCAAGAATCTCGTTCTTAGGTGAGAGGCCAGGAACAAAACCTTCGGTGAGAGGCTGAAGGAGATTCCTTAGTGAGAGACGACGGAATCAAAGGGTCGAAAACACTCGGAGTGCGAGGCCGAGAGTGTGGAAGATCGAGTGTTGGAGAGAGCTCGGAGTGCGAGGCCGAGAGCGATCTTGCATCACATATCCCTCAACCCTCATCCCCTACTTTACCACCATTCTAAGGTCTTCCACAGCCCCATCATCACCCTCAAATCACCCCCAAAACTTCCCTCCAAAACAGCCCCTCAATCCTCTCAAACAAGCCCCATTTGTATGCCTCTTGTGATTGCCACTGGATGTAACTCCTTATTCATATTTAGTGGATTTAGGGCCTGACTCTCGAGGCCCCGCAGGTGAAATACCCAAACTGCGTAAACAAACGATTGTGTCTTACCTTCTGCTTTCGCTTTGCTTGTTTGAATCCTTCATTTATTATCGCTCATTGATGATTCTCTGAAACCGCTCCCTGTATTCCGCATTTCCGCTGCATATCCATTCCTCGCTTGTTTGGATTCTACAATAGGCAAGTGTATAGGTTCAGATGCAATGATTTGAAAACAAAGGGAATAAGATATATACATACGTATAGGTAATAGGTAAGTGTATAGATACGAGTCTCCAACTACAGATAATATCATTATTACCATAGATATACACATACACAAATAATAGGCAAATAAAAAAGATAGATAATAGGTGAGTGTATAGATACACCATATATATACACATACACAAATAATAGGCAAATAAAAAAGAAAAAACTGACGTAGCATTGTTTACATATACACATACACAAATAATATCATTAATTATTACCATAGATAATAAATAATTATTAAAATAAATAAATTAAAAATAGATGGCAAAAAATTAACACATGACACAATATTAGTCATTAAAAAAAGGCGGAAAAATTTTTAACGACAGTGTGACACATGTCAAATCATATACTACTTTAGTATTGTACTAGTACAATCCCCGCGCCATGGTGCGATTTTTAATAAATAAAATTTTAATAACATAGCAAATTAATATTATAAAATATTAATAAAAGTTAGGATAACATAATGAAAGTAGACTTGAAATCTTTAAGAAAATGATAAAAATATTTATCATAAAGTTAGGCTTCATCAAAAGGTTTTTAAATTAAGATATTATATATTGATATAGATTATTATTATTATTATTATTATAATATAGTAGACATTAGATTTAATTCATTGTTTTGAATTAAACCCAATGGTTAGTAAATGGGTAAAAAAATAAAAAGGAAAAAATATAAATGTATGAAATAGATTAAGAGGAAAAAAAGAAATAATAAGAGAAATTTGTGATTAGTTGAAAAACCTTAAATTAAGGAGGTGTTGACATATCATCAAAAGTCTTCTAAATTAAGGTATTATATAGAATATAGATATAGATGGTTAGTAAATGGGTAAAAAAATAAAAAGGAAAAAATATAAATGTATGAAATAGATTAAGAGGAAAAAAAGAAATAATAAGAGAAAATTGTGATTAGTTGAAAAACCTTAAATTAAGGAGGTGTTGACACATCATCAAAAGTCTTCTAAATTAAGGTATTATATAGATATAGAATATAGATATAGATGGTTAGTAAATGGGTAAAAATATAAAAAGGAAAAAATATAAATGTATGAAATAGATTAAGAGGAAAAAAAGAAATAATAAGAGAAAATTGTGATTAGTTGAAAAACCTTAAATTAAGGAGGTGTTGACACATCATCAAAAGTCTTCTAAATTAAGGTATTATATAGATATAGAATATAGATATAGATGGTTAGTAAATGGGTAAAAATATAAAAAGGAAAAAATATAAATGTATGAAATAGATTAAGAGGAAAAAAAGAAATAATAAGAGAAAATTGTGATTAGTTGAAAAACCTTAAATTAAGGAGGTGTTGACACATCATCAAAAGTCTTCTAAATTAAGGTATTATATAGATATAGATGGTTAGTAAATGGGTAAAAAAATAAAAAGGAAAAAATATAAATGTATGAAATAGATTAAGAGGAAAAAAAATATAAATGCATAATGAAGTAATGAAGGCTGGTGGGAGGTTTGGCCTTGAAAGTTTGGGGTTGGCAAAAAGATCGGACTATGCCGATTGTTTGGCTAGAGGTGAAATTTTGTTTGGCGAAAGCTGAAATTTTATTTGCTAAGGCAAGTTTTGTATGGTCCGAAGGTGGTTTTTTGGTGCCCGTAGGCGGCTTGGTGGTGGCCGAAGCCAAGGGTGAGTTGCCCGTAGGCGGTTAGAGGGTGGCCGAAGCCTTGTTTGGGTTGCCCGAAGGCGGTTTTAGGGTGCCTGTAGGCGGTTTTGTGGTGGCCAAAGCCAAGTTAGGATGGCCCGAAAGCGGTTTTGGGCAGGTCAAAGCTGAAAACAACTTGCCCGTAGGCATTTTGTGGGGTATTTGAGAGGATCGAAGCCGTTAGGCTAAAAAGCTCTGATACCATGTTGAGATTGATGGAGAAAACCACACTTTGATCTTTATTATTAATAACTATTTAGAGAAGAGACTGTGATAAGAACAAATCTCAACAATATCTCACAATTATCCTAACAAATCCTAATAATATATATTTATATTATTTTTCTAATAACAAAGGGTGGCTCATCCGCATTGACGCAATTCGACCCAATATTTACTAAGGGCGTGTTTGTCCATGATTGTTTTTAAGGGGTAAAGATTATATTTAAGATATTATATGAGGTGGAGATTATTATATAGATTATGGAGACGGAAGAAGTTGAGATTTTTTCGGAAAAAAAAAAAAAAGAAAAACTCCGATATAGCACAATAAGGTGTTTGGTAGATAGAAGGTTTTTTATGTTAACTATGAAATGACGAAATTGGCCTCACACCATATCTATGTACTAAAGAGGACGTTGTGCCTACTCACTCTCTCCCTTCTCTCATCTATAACATAATGATTCAACCATTGCGTTCATGGATGTGCCTCACAAAGTCAGACACTTCCTCTGGAAATTGGCCACAGATGGTCTTTCTACAAAGGACCACCTTCAGATATCACATATGTCTGTTCCACAGGGATGTGTGTTCTGTGACAACACCAACGAAACGCAACAACATTTATTCATAAATTGTCATTTCACTGGACTTTTTAGGAACGAGCTTCGTCTACATATTCCTACTTCTATCGGTCACACGACTCCTCATGACAAACCTATCCCGCTTACTACTATTAAAGACATTATAGGTCTCAACGAAATGGGAAAATTAGCCATCTGCTGGTGGACGATATGGTTTCACAGGAACCAACTGTCTTTCGACCATATTCCAACTGTTTCCATTCAACAAATGAAAATCTTTTACATCACTATTTACCAATCTTGGAAGAAGGCCAAGTCCTTCGATGAGGACGTGTCTTCGGGGAGAGCTAACAACATTACTCCTAATACAGGACTGGGGCAGTCGACAATATCTAACTCAACATCTTCTACTACAATACGCCATGCGAAGAACAAATGGCGGACTGGGGTCTGGGATAAGCCTCCTGAGAATGCTTACAAGCTCAACTTCGATGGTTCTATGCGCTTGGATGGGTTCGCGTCTTATGATTCCCTATCCGGAATGGTAACATAATAGGCAATCAGATGTTTGAATTGAGAATTACATCGTATAATTCTCCCTGCATCAGATTCTAACTCCATCATTAACCTGAATCTCACTTAATCCTAGCTAATTTGTTAACTGAATTATGCTTTTGAGTTATCCAACACATCTCCTCTAATGATCCATAATAATACACCTTCAGTCTCCACGATCATGACAACCTTCAACACAATTTCTCCATTGCGACTTGCGAACATGCTCAAGAAGACACGCATTAAATATATCAACACTTTATTCTTGAAAAATCAGGAAGATTGGAGGGTCACGAAATCCTGCAAGATCTATCAAGAGCGTTCTTACAAATAAAATCAATAAAATTTGGATGGTTCGAATCAGAATATCATTAACATTTGGTGACTAAAGTGTTGTACATAATTGCTGGACATGATCCTCTCTTTATCACAAATTCACAAACGATGAAAACCAATTTAAATTGGAAACGAAAAAAAAAAACACAAGTCTTCAACAACCTTCAATTTTATTCCCTCAATGTAAGATGTCTTTTTTTATTATTAGGTAAGAATTCGAGCTCAGTTAAGCCTGAAACTCGAGGGGCCGATGAATCGGGAGACGGACTAACCATCAAACTACAACAAACTGAAAACACAAATTAACTCAGATGAAAGAAAAAATCCAAACAACCCGAAGAAGACGTCCGTCAGCAGAGGAGTCGAGGGAGATCCAGGGCGAGCCACGAATGCCGAGAACACGGGAGAGTGCGACGTCTCACACGGTGTCTTGACGCCGAGAAGGCGGAGAACAGTAACCCACCACTGGAAATGGCGAAACCCGGGGAAGTGCGAATCACCGACGTTGTCCCCACCTAGATGAAGGATCTTCATCCAATGTAAGATGTCACTAAGATGGGGAAAGTAGACTTTTGTTCTTAAAAAAAAAGTACACTTTCAAAAAAGCAATGCGCCGGAGAAAGCTACTTGAATTTTGAAGCTTCTATTTTAAAAATCTATTCTAAATCTCTATTTTATAAAATTATTTAAACTCTAAATTAATATTAAAAAATCTTTTTAACTTACAAATAAAAGATAATGTAGTTAACTAACCCACATTTTCGTCCGGTTAGCAACACTAGCCATCACTCCTTGAAAATGGTAAGACTGTCTAAAAACCCAAAAAAGTCTAGGTGTAAAAAAAAGGAAAAGAATGTGGAAAAAGTAATTGTCTTAAATGTTAGTCAAATAAAAAAATAAAAAGGGGTTTAAAAAAGAGAAAAAAGGCAAATACATTAAATACTCACATGTAAAAATTGAAAAAAAAATTCCTGCCAAAAAAAAAACATTAATAATATATTCCCGAAGAATTGTATATAGTTTTATATTTTTATTTCTATCATGCCACTTGAATGATTGTGCGTGTCACATGCTACTTTTCTCTTGTCACTCGTTTAGAATCTCTTGCCACTTCTTCAAATATTAGGTTTCTTCCCGTCACATATGTTACGAGTTGTTCTAAGACAATATATATATATATATATATATATATATATATATATATATATATATATATATATATATATATATATATATATATATATATATATACACACACACACACATACACAACAGCTAGTGTTTTACCTAACTAACTTCAACCACACAAAACACTCAGACAACTTCTCTGTTTTCTGAGTGTTTGACGCCTTGTGACGTCGGACCCACCAACACTGTAAAGACCGAGTATATTTTATATATTATGATTATTTTAATTAAATAAGTTATTATTTTATTCAATCGGTAAAAATGGGAGAAAACCCGTCCTCGAGCGTAGGTTTTGATTTTAAAGTCATTCCGACATCGTTTTGAGAATTTAGATTCTAGCGGATTTTAATTCCGCCTTCAAGCTCCGAGTTTTGATAAAATTTATTTAATTCCGTTTATCTTGAAATTGAATTGGAATTTGATTTAAATTTGATTTAGTCGGGATTCGATCGGGCGAGCGGGTTTCGAGTCTATCCCGCTGCGTTGAATTCTTTTGTGGACCAATTTCATTTATTTTCATTCTCCTTTTCTTTTATTTCTCTCTCTCTCTCTTTCTCTCTCTCTCTCCCTCTCTCGGATTCTGAATTGGTCCCCTCCCTCACCTTTTGTCTCTTCTCCCTCACACACAACTCACACACACCTCCCTGCCTCACATTTTTTTCTTCATCCAATTACACAAACCCATCCATCTCTCTCAAAAGCTTATCCTCTCATTTCCCCTTTTGTTTGTCGTGGGAGCTCAGCCCAAAGGATCTTCCTTTTGCCACCACTCCTCACCACCACCACTTCCCGTCGCCGCTAGACCGCCGCCACCACCGAGGCCGCAGCCTCCACCCAACTCCCCTGCTTCGCCGAGAGCTCCCACACTTTACCTCTTCCTCCTTCGTCCTCCATCCACCTCGAGCCAGCAGCAGAGACTCCCTTGTGCCACCCCGGAACCACCACCAGCAGAGGCAGCAGCCCTGGACCCCCGGAGACCCGAGAACGCCGCCCCCTTCACTTCCTTCCCCTGTTTTTCGTTTAGCCTCGGTAAGCTTCATTCTCTCCCTCTCTTCACTTCCAAGCCGAGAAAAGCTCCTCTTTTGACTTTCCTCTAACCTTCCTAGGCGGATCCCGACGAGGAACCATCTCCGACGCACCCCCGAGCTCCTTTTCCGGCGGAATCGCTCGACCTCTCCGTGCTCGAAAAACCCATCGGTGAACTCTTTCTTCCTCCTTCTTCTTTTACTTTCTGTTTCCGTGGGTGTGTGTCGGGTGGCCGGATTCCGGCTCCATCGCCGCCGGCCAGCTCCCTCCTCTTCTTCTGCTTTGTTGAACGCCGGAGAGCCCTTTCTTCCCTGTTCTTTCGAGCAGCAAGGAAGAAGAAGAAGGCGTGGGCCCCACCCTTCCACCTCACCTGCCACACAAGTTGTGGGTCCCTCTCTTTTTTTACTCCTCTTCTGGTTTAAAAGAAAAGGGCCGGTTTTGGTATAAAAAAAAAAAAGAGGGTTGGGCCTTTTCTTGGGCCGAATTGGGTTTGGGGCCAGAGATCCGGATCTTTCTCTCTTCTTTTATTTTCTTTCTTGTGGGCTGGACCCGGATCCTTTTCCTCTTCTTTGGTTTTGCTGGGCTCGGGTTTGGGCCGGATCCACCACACTTTTTCCGGATCCCCTTTATACTCCAGATCTTTTGGGCCTTTTATTTCCGAGTTCTCCCTCCTTTTCGGTTTTGGGCTCTTGAGCTGGGATTTGGTTAAAAACTACGGAGTATTACTTGGAAATTGTTTTATGTTGGTTGGTTATATCATTATAGTTATGATTATATATTATGTTAATGTTAGATGTGTTATTATTGTTGTATATTAATTCTAACCTTATGATATATATATATATATATATATATATTCTGATTTTATTATTTTATATTATGTAATTGTTTTAAAAGTAATATTATTTGAGATGGGTTATTATATAATGTTTTATAAGGTGATTTATCTATTGACTTATAAATTTGGGTTATTAAAATGGATTGATTTTGGTAATTTTATTATGTTTAACTATTATTTGGAGTGTGTTATTAAATATTATATATATTATAAATGGTTTTAAAAGTAATAGTAGTTGAGAAGTGTTATTAATAAATGTTTATTAAGTGATTTTAAGATGATGACTTTTAAATAAGTAAGAAATGCTGGAACTATTTCTATACTATGATTTTGAGAAATTGACTTTAAGGATTTAAATGTTTAATGTCGGAATTTGGCCAAGTATGAATTGAGGAATTATTTTGAATATGAGTTGACTTAATTTTGGATTTAAGAGTTTGGAAAATATGGTTGGTATGATTTTATCAATGGGTTGATTGGAAGAATGATTTTGGTCGATTTGATCGTATCGGAAAGGTTTTGAAAAACGGTTTTACTATCGGTTGGTTTTGAGGATGTTGAGAACTTGGGTTTCGTGTGTATGAATGTTGGTCAGGTAGCTTATGGAAATGGCTTGATGATAGGTGTGTATTGCTTTTAGGGATGGCAATGAGTCGGGTGGTGGGTGGATGAACCCCCATTTCACCCGACCCACTATGGATGACCCTTCACCCCACCCGATCCACCACCCATATCCACTTCACCCATATCCATCGGGTGAGCGGGTAAAATGGGTGAAATATGGATGACATATGGGTGATTTTTGCTAAATACACATCATTGAATTCCAATAAAACAGGTAGAGAAAACAGTGGATAAAATAACATCATCTTGCACATTAAGTCTTAAATAAGTCATCCTAAGTTTAAATAACATTGTCTTAAACATATGATCATAAGTTTTAAACACAAACGAGAGTTTAAATAGCATTGTCTTAACAAAATTAGCCATCCAGCAAAATGAAGAAAAGCGTGGTAAAGGCCGAAAAGGGCAAGGGGTTTGCAGAACGAAGTGCCAATTAGAAAGTTGTGGTTTAGGGAATTAGAAAGTTTATATGTTTTTTATATAAAATATATAAATAATACTTTTATAATGTAGATGGATGGTGGATCGGGTCGGGTGGTGGATGGTGGGTCGGGTGGTGGATCGGGTGTGGGTGGAAAAAATCTCACCCCACCCAACCCACCACCCATATCCACTTCACCCATATCCGCATTCCACCCGTTTTTTTTTGGTTTTCACCCACTTTTTCGGGTCGGGTGATTCGGGTTCGAGTCGGGTGCGGGTGAAATTGCCATCCCTAATTGCTTTTGGATTGCTTTGGACTTGCATTTGGGCCATTGCTTGTGTTATATTGATGTTCTGCATCTTCAGGTAAGTATTCTACGGGACTTACTCAGTAACCTGGACCTCTTGCCTGATGTGTCATATGATGTGTATGTGTTGCATATTAAAGCATGTCATGTAGTATCATGCTAGGATTGCATTGAACTGAGCATGTGGTTACTATTTGTGTTTGAATACAGAACGGTCGTTATGTGTGATAGTCCTAGAGTCTTTGCTAGGGTCATAGGGTAGCCCAGCCCCATCGGGTTGCCCTGAGACAATCGAGTCGATATGAGCATGATATGATAGCCCAGCACCATCGGGCAAGCGATGAGATGATATGATATGATATGATGATACCGTGGTTTGTGCACCACCACGAGGAAATTGCTATGATATAGCACCGAACTGGCCAGTCTCTGCACTAACGGGAAGGGGTGCAGAGGTAGGAGAGGGATATGTCACTTGGCATTGTCTTTGGCCCTTTACAGTTTTTCCGCATATTATAACTGTCAAGCATGCTTATGTGATTTAAATCTTGTACTGCATTAGTCATCCTTTATTTAGGTATAGGCATGTTATGTGGCCTCAGTGCGGTCAGAGGACCCACAGACGATTACTGGGCCTGACTTCCTGGATAGTGTTAGGTACCGCTCTTGTTTGCTCCTTGCTTCTGTGACGGGGAATCCCTTAGCGAACCGAAGAATCTGGCTAATATTCTAACTTGAGAAAATGACAATCACCCACTATGTTTTGGTTTTGACCTGGCTCCGTCGTGGCAAGTTGTACTTTAATTCCGCTTTCGCATTTTCGTTCAAACGAATTTCCGCGACTTTGATTGAACTTGGGGTTCGAAATTCCCGCTTTAAATACTGATCTTAGAGGTTTGAAACCTCGACCCGTACCTGAATTGCAACATCCGAACGAAGGTATCCAACCTTTGAAATGCAACCCGGGCATTTATATCCGGGCCGTTACAAACACCCCCTCCCCTACAAGTTGGAGGGTGACATGTCAGACCCAACTTGGACAAAGCTTGTTGATGCACAATCCCAATCAGAGGCTTAGTGAGAACATCTGCTAATTGAGTATAGGATGGTGTAAAATGCAGAGAAATAAGACCATCATGGAGCTTCTCCAGGATAAAATAACAATCTAATTCGGCATGCTTTATGCGCTCATAAAATACAGGGTTTCTAGCGATATAAATGGCGGCCTGATTATCACAATGAAGTAGAACTGGAGTAGCAGAAGGAACCTGAAGCTCATGAAGAAGGCGAGAAAATCAGGTGAGCTATGCAACACTCGACGCATTAATCTATACTCAGTTTTAGTGGAGGACAATGCAAATGTGTGTTATTTCTTCAATTTCCAACATACAAGGATGTTGCCAAGAAGCAAAAAATAACCACTAACAGACTTTCGAGTAGAAGGACAAGCCCCCTAATCGAAATCACAATAGTTGAAGAGAGAAATTTGAATTTTTGGAGAAGATCAACCCAAGAGATCAATGAGTTGAAGACATATACTTGATGTCGATGGTATGCTGAAGTGAGGAACACAAGGTGTCTTCATGTCCGCTTCGATGTTTTACAAAGAAGGCAAGGTCATGCCTTGTGTTGCTTAAGAAATTGAGCTTGCCCACTAATCTTCTGTAGTGTAAAAGATCATCAAATAAGTCACCCTGATCAGTTTGTAGTTTAAGGTTTATTTCTAAAGGAGTTGGAACACCCTTTGAAGGAGAACAACCGGCCTCTTTAAGAAGGACCAAAGCAAACTTCCTTTGAGAAACAACTACAACATCCTTATCCTAAAAAAATCTTAATCCCTAGAAAATAATTGAGTTGTCCAAGATCTTTGATCTTAAACTGATCATGAAGTTGGTCTTTCAAAAGTTGAATTACCATAGAATCATTGCTAGTAAGCCAAACATCATCAACATATATTGCAACAAAAACTATTGAAGAAGTTGACTGCTTGATGAATAAGGAGTAGTCATTCTTAAAGTAATGATAGCTTTAACCTTAAAGAAATAAGACAATTTTGAGTACCATTGGCGAGATGCCCATTTTAGACCATAAAGAGATTTATTGAGTTTGCAAACAACAGTTCCAAGAGGTAAGAAAGAAGGAGAATAACCTTGAGGAAGCTTCATATAAACATCGTAATACAAATCACCATGTAAAAAAGTATTATTGACATCCAATTGAGACATAGACCACCCTTTGTTAGCATCAACTAAAATCAAACGGCAAATGGTTGCCATTTTGACAACTGGAGAAAATGCCTATGAGTAATCAATCCCCTTCTTTTTTAGTGTTACCTTTGATAACCAAATCAGCTTTATATCTCTATATAGTTCCATCAACATTGTATTTAATTTTATAAACCCATATACTAGCAATTGGTTTCTTTCCTGCAGGGTGTGTCACAACATCCTTAGTATGATTTGCTTCTAGAGTAGCAAATTCCAGATCCATAGCATCCCTCCATTTCTAGAACAAGACATCTTCTTTAATTTGTAGGACTATCGCTTATCATGTGCAGCAACAGATAGTGCAAGAGCCTGGTTAGTAATGGACAAGGCACTGAAAGACATAGTATGAGAAGGATGAATGTCAGTTTAAAATAAAAAACATCTATCATGATCGGAAGTAGATGAGCAACACCCATATTCGTTAAGATATCTAGGAGGATTTGAATGTCTTGAGGATCTTCTGATAGGCATTTGAGGAGATGAAGAAGGATACTTTTGTGGAGGTTCAGAAATAATGGGTGCGGGCATTGGCAAGGGGCTAGGAGAAGGTAAGAAAATCTCAGGAATAGGGTGAGAAAGAGACTCATTATTGGCTTTGGGTGTAATGGATGCAAACGGGAGGATGTCTTCCTATAAGATCATATCTCTTGAGACCAGGAATTTCTAAGATTCAAGATCAAAAACCTTGTAGGCCTTCTTCCCATATGGATAACCCACAAAACACCAGGATTTACTCATGTCTTTAGCTTATCCCTGGATTTGCCAATAATAGACACATAGTATAAGCATCCAAATGCTCGAAGATTAGAATAAGTTGGCAGTTTGTTGAAGTGAATATCATAAGGAGATTTCCCTTGCAATACCAGTGATGGAAATTTGTTGATGAGAAACTAACAGTTTGATAATGCATATTTAGATAGGCATTATAGAGTAGTTTTAGGATCATTTAGATGTATATATTGCATGTTAATTGGTTAGTTTACTTGTTTGCTCATTTGGTGGTTAAGTTCAGAATCTACACAAGTTTAGTGTGTATTTGTAGATTGTAGATTCGAAGTGATAAATAGGGCAATCATGAGATTGATAAGGACCATATGGAGGTGAGATCAAGGAAGATAAGTCAAATAAAAAGCATAGGGATGAAGTGGGAAGCACAAGGAAGAGGCAAAGAAACACATGGAAGGAGAGTCGTGGCCAGCGGCCAAGAGAACAAGCAACCCAGTAAAGTCGCACCCGTGGCCACCAAAGCAGCACCCGCTGCCAGAAAAAGAGGAGCTACTGTAATAGCCACACCCGCGGCCTGGTCACGGCTTTGTTGGGCCAATTCAGCGCCGAATATCTAACTTTCCTAAGTTAGACTCTTCTTTGAAGAACGGTTTTTAGGGTTTTATGACGGTGTTTAGGGTTATATAAAAGACCTATTTTTAGATGTTTTATCTTATCTTTTGGCTTTGAAGAATTGAGAGACGACGTTTTGAAGCATGAGCAACTAAACTCATCTTGTTTTGCTTACGATTAAGACTTGGTTTCGTTGAATTGTGAGTTTCGAATTCTAGTTTATTTCTATTGTCTACTTCAACTTCTTTGTGCTTAATTGCTTGATGGTGTTGATTCTATCTTGATTCGCAGCCTTGTTAGAATTTCATCATTGCTAGGGTTTTGATTCATACGTTTGTGAATTCTAATCCAAAGTAGCAAACACATGTAAGTAGACCTCATAGGAAAACTTGAATATGTAGGAAGTTGACTATAGGTTAAATATTAGTTCTATATTGCTTATAAGCTTTATATATCTTGAGACTATTGCTATTCCTAGGATTAAACCTTAATTCGTGTTAAGATTGCTTAGGAATAAGGGATTGTTAGAACTCATAGGGCTAATAATCTATTTAAATCAAGATAAGAGTGGATGATAGAAAAGAAACAACTAGAAGGACGAACCATGATCAAGTAAACGAACCAACGCTGAGAATCATAGGTGAAACATCTCATTCATCATTGTTTACAACCATCACCATACTTACTTATTTAGTCATTTTCATCTTTACACCTCTACACCCCCTATTTTCTCTTGTTGGTAGTTATAACACATAGAGTCAAGGTAGTTCCCTACGGGTCGACTCCGAACTTACTAGCTATACTAGTTGGTTGGTTTGGATATTCTTTTGATAGGAAAACACAACGATTTTGTCCTGTCACAGTTAACAAATATTCTCCCCCAAAAAGAAATTGGAAGATGAGAGTGAAATAGAAGAGCTATATAAGTCTCCAATAAGTGCCTATGTTTTCTTTTGACAAATCCATTTTGCTGAGGAGTATATGCACAAGAAGACTGATGAATGATCCCTATTGAAGAGAAAAAACATTTTCCCACATTGCTAGAACCAAGCTCCAAAGCATTATCACTGCGAATAATTTTAACTTTGAGAGAAAATTATTTGTTAATGGGATCAACAAATGCTTTTATATATCAAATCAAAAGCACAAAATTTAGATTTCATTAAATGTGTACATGTACTCCTGTTGTAGTTATCTACAATGGTAATGAAATATTGATGACCACAATGAGAAGGGGTATGATAGGGCCCCCTTACATCTATATGCACAAGCTCAAAAAGTGAAGAAGATTGCTTTGATGAAACGGGAAAAGGCGACCTTTTTTGCTTAGCTTTGTGACAAATAACATAAGCTTCATCTAGGATACTATTACTAGACTTATTTATTCATATGGTGCTAGATAGTGTCAGGTGCCAAGTTACATCTTGCAGATGTGTTTGCACTAGTTCCTTAAGAGTGAGACAAGAAGTAAAGACCATTACGACCCTTATCAATCACCATTGGCCTCTTCTGAGAAGGGGCATGCATCAAACAATAATTCTATGAAAATCACAATGCACTCTAACTGAGAATACAACCTTTAAACAGACAATAAATTGTAGTGAAAAGTAGGCACCAAAAAACAAATTCTTGAAGGAAACTTCTTCACTGAAAATTGCATCACCATAATACTTAAACCTCAACTTTGTGATCATTAGGCAAGGACACAATACATTGAGAAGCAATGGGTCTAATGTGTGTCAGCATGGAACTGTCATAACTCATAAGTCATATCTCACATGCCTTGAGTCTATAATCCATTTGCCCTTGTAAATATCAATAGCACCATTCTCAGAATTTAAACAGTGTGATAGGATAGAAGTAATACCAACAAAATTAACTGAGGCACCAATATCAAAAGTAGGAGCTTTGAGATTCCCTAACAGAGACATGATTTATTGAAGATGTGCATCAGAAAGCATTGAATTCCATTGTGACAATTGAGGATCCTACATCAATTTCAACTTTCAACCTCTGCATTGTCAACTACCTTTCATCCCTTATTGTTCTTGAAATCGGGTCGGGTTCGAGTTAGGGTCATTCGGGTTATAGGTAAATCGGGTTTCAGATCAATCGGGCTACCGTTCATTTTAGGTCGAGCCAAACCGGGTTTGTTCCGGGTTCGAGTCACAGAGATTCGTCATACAATTGTGTTCGTTAAGGTAGGCGTGGCCACGGGTCCGATCCGGCGGGTCGACAGGTTCGACCCGCCGGGTCAAAGGTCGGGGAAGGGTGACCCGAACCCTAACCCGGGAATCCCACGGGTTGGCGGGTTCAGGTCACCCGACGGGTTCCAGGATCGACGGGTCGACCCGATGGGTCGAAACCCGACCCGTCGGTTAACCGGCGTGTCGACCCGTCGGGTATTATTTTTATAAAACGTAAATAAACACAGAAAAAAAAATCAAAATCAAGTGTTAACTTACTAATGTCGATATTTTAAGTGAGAAAGAACACTAAATAATAAAGTTACAAATGTTTGGTCAAAGCTAGTTTCTCTGGATGCTTTAATTGGATATGACGACTGAAGTTCCCATATCCTCCTCCCTTCGGGTGCCTGAAGACCATCCCACAGAAGTTACAACCGACGTCGCAACTGTTTTCATCCCTCGGGTACTTGTGAACCAGCATGTGAATTAGAGGCCCGAACTTGGGCCACACTCAAGAGCATGTGCGTTTCTTGTCGCGGGCCTTGGACACTGGATTCGCCCTCCTCATCGCGTCGCGGGCCTTCAACACTGGTTCGCTTGTCCTGCTACTCTTCGCGTTGCGGGCCTTAATCCAAAGCGTTTACAGAGATTGAGATGAGGTGTGAGTAAAATGGGAGGGAGGTGATGCTTATTTATAGCTAGAATCGGGAGGAAAAAGAAGCAAAACGACCGTTGGGCAACGTTTGACCCGGCGGGTCCAACGGTCGACCCGGCGGGTCGGCCATTGGAATTTCGAACGTCGCCCCTATTTTTTTTAATTTTACGGATGGTTTCGCACTTGAGCTTCATAGCCTGCTGGTTTTGTACTATGTTTTATAAATATTCAGTTTATTTTATGTCATTATGTCACTCGTAATAAGGTTCGGAAATCGAAACCGTGATTACGTGTACATCGACATTCGACACCACACACACTGACACACACATGAGTACATGACACTAACACTAAGTCTCTAATAGTGTGACACACTGACACTTCACACACCTTCACTGCTAAAGCCTAGAGTCCTAGATGACCTAGACACATAGTCACCCGAGGCCGAACCCGAACCTCCTTAGATTTGCATCTTGTCGGGATGCTTCCTCGTTATATGAAGCTTTAGATTTCCATAACCGGCGCCTCTCGTAACCTTGAACTTGTGACCGCAATGACGACAAACTACTTCGACCTTCCCCAGGTCTAGCTCGACCTTGTCGAAATGGTTTTGGAACAAAGTCACAGATTGATCGGACATGATAACGTTATTACGGAAATGAAATGTATGATTGTAATAAAATGAAATGAACCAAGAAGACGAGATCTTATAGGCGTTTTGGGTTGAGCTAGCCGTTGCACAACGGCTACTTTCTTTCAAAAAATAGGTTTGACCCGACGGGTCGACCCGCCGGGTCCAACCCGCCGGGTCAGCGGGTTTTCAAACCCCGACCCTAACCCTAACCTGCAACCCGCCTTGACCCTTTGACCCGAGAACCCGCACCCGCCGGGTCACTAACCCGCCGGGTTACCGACCTGTATGACCCGCCGGGTCACGGGTCGACCCATGACCCGTGGCCACTCCTACGTTAAGGTCACTCATAAGTTAAATAACATATATATATTATAATTATAGTATGTTTAGAACACTTTTTTGTACAAATATGATTTTTTATGGTTAAAATATTAATATAATAATATTTATAAATTTAATTATAATATTATTATTTAGTTTAATTTGACACATTTATATTATAAAAATAAATTATAATATAAAAATACAAGGGCAAATAGGGGTGGAAATGGGGCGGGTTATGGGTGAAAATCTCCAATCCATCACCCGCCCGGCTCCGTCACCCGCAAATCCTTCACCCGCATCCAATTCATGCGGGTGAGCGGGTGGAGCAGGTGATTATTGGATATCCAATAAGACGAACCAAACAATATTTTCAAACATTATATGAAATAAATACCTTAAAAACACATACTAGTCTATCAAGTTTAAGTTACATAGAAAATATACAACTTGTAAAATAAAAAATATTCCGAGATCTAGTCCAACAATACGGGAAAACACATAACTTAGAAAATAAAATAAAAAAGACGAGAATATCTTCAATAAGATAACAATATAAACGCATTTTCGGATTAGCTAATAACAATATAAAGACAATATAGAAACATTTTCGGATTAACGACATGACCTAGTTTTCAAATTAACTACGGAATCTACTAACAATATAAACCCAAATATAAAAGCACAATATAAAATCAACGTGAGAAAATGATGGCAAAAGAAAGAAATTTATGGGTTTTTACGGGGTAGAAAAGTAAAATCATATGTTTAATGAGGTTATTGGATTCTTATTGGATGATTATTGGTGCGGGTTAATGGGACGGGTATTGGATAAATAGTCATCATCCATACCCGCCCCGTCACCCACTTCACCCGTCATCCGCATCACCCGTCATCCACTTTTTGCGCGTTTTAGCCCGCAAAAATGATGCGGGTGGAGCTGGTGAATTGGATATCCGAGCCCCATTTCCGACCCTAAGGGCAGATCCCGAAATTGATGAAGAAGTGCATAACACATCCTTTTGAAACTCATTTCGGGTTCTGAAACTCAACCAGCCAAATTCATTTTGGCTTCTGAAACTCATTGAGGGCTATGTGCTGGTTGAGTTTCAAAAACCTGTTTGGGTGTGCTTAACCCCGCCCAAACAGGGGTCCTAGATGATGTGCATTATGCACATAATTTGTTTGATGTAATGTCAGTAAAGGACCGAATCTGTGCATATATAACACATCCTTTTTTATTTTTTTAGAGTTAGATGGATGAAAGATTGAATCTTTCAGCACACATCCTCCTCTGACAACCTCTTCGACCCTCAAAACAAGGTGAGGATACAAAAAGAAAGGATTGCAGAGCTATAGACTGAATGTGGGATCTGCTGAGACTGCTTGGGTTGGTGTTGTGTATTATATTCAATTATACATGCTTGCTAGTCATGTAAGTTACTCCCTTTCGTCATCTCTTTATCAAAATGATTTTAGTCTTGTATAGACAGTGATTTTAGTCTTCAAATCCCTCTCAAAGCTTATGGGGCTCATTACTGAGTGGTCTTGAAAAATGATTGTATGTTTACATTCATATTCCCTTAAAAAAAAACAAGACACTATAAAAATGAAAAAACCATTAATATTTCTACCCTAGCTAACATACTGCCTCTAGTAGGATTTTAAATCTTAACCACTTGGTGAGAGATATCAGGATTTACCACCAAGCTAAGGGATCAATGGTTTCACGTACATGAACCCTTTTTTGTGTCGTTTAATCCTTTTTTGACATACATATATTGAATGGAGTTTTGAGACTAATCGATTAATATATCTTTGCTTTCGTGATCGATCTTTTGGCTTCCCTATTTATATTGAGTAATATCGTTTGAGAGTAATATCGATTTCGAGTGTCAAATCATTGGGGTTGTGTTTGCGGATGATTGATCTTTCTATGTTCTCTGTTCGGCAAAACATGTCACTTTACTATTTATACACGTTTTTAAATATCTAGTGTTTTAATAAAAAAATTTAACAATTTTGTAGTTATTATTAATAAGTACAAACTTGTTAAAAAAATTTATAAAAAAATAAATATTTTATATAGTTTTTATCATTCTAAAAAAGCGTGCGTGAATAGTAAACGACATGCATGTTTTGTCGAACGTAGGGAGTATCATTTTTTTAATGTGTTTATCGAATTTTTTTTTTAAATATTCAAGAAAAAATATTTATTTACCAAAATATTCATAAGTTCAAAATATTTACACAAATATTCATTTTTGTCATATTTTTCAGAGAAACGCGGTTTTAAATCGTCAATTTTAAGTTGGCATCAGGGCAAAATTATATTTTTTTTTTATAAAAACGCGGTTCAAACCGCGTTTTATTCACATTTTAGGGTTTCCTTTTTATTTTTTATTTAAAAAAAACAAATGGTAAAACGCGGCTTTAAGCCACGTTTTACATGTTGCCCAGTTGAAAAGATCGGATTGAGTGCACAGCTTGGCTGGAGTTGAACTGCCGCCTCCGCCTCCATCGTCGTCCTCGTCGTCAACACCTACACCATCTTCGCTGCCACCATCTCCGCCCACTGGCACCACCATCTTCGCCTCGGGGTTGAAGGTCGCCTCCTCCGCCTGGACTCCTTCGCCCACTGTCGTCGGCCACCATCTTCTCCGGAGGAGATCCGCTGAAATCGAGGCCTCCTGTGACTCCTCTTGCCAACCACCACGGCGTCTGCGTCTATTCAGCCTCCTCCGCTCGCCTCGCCGCTGATATCGAGACCTCCTGTGACTCCTACCGCCCACCACCGCCGCCTGTGTCGATTCAGCCTCCTTCGCTCTCCTCGCCGCCGGAATCGAGGCTTCGTGTGACCCTACTGCCCACCACCACTGCCTTGCATCGACTCATTCTCCTTCCCTTTCCTTGCCGTCGAAATCGAGCCCTCTTGCCATCGAAATCAAGGTCTCCCAGTTGCTCCCATGGTGGAGTAGATGATGATATTGTAAAACGCGGCTTTAAGCTGCGTTTTACAATTTATTTTTTTTACCCTAAATTTTGTATAAAACGCGGTTTACGCCCGCGTTTTTATAATAAAATATAATTTCACCCTGGTGCCAACTTAAAATTGACGATTTACACTAGAAACGCGGTTTCAACCCGCGTTTCTCTGTAAAATCTAACAAAAATGAATATTTGTGTAAATATTTTGAACTTATGAATATTTTGGTAAATAAATATTTTTTCGTGAATATTTTAAAAAAAATTCGTGTTTATCCTTTTTGTATTTGTGAAATATATTCCTTAAAAAGACTTATTTCAAAAGCCGGTGTATTTTTCCCTCTCTCGTTGGTTAAACGTGGGAAGTAGACTCCCCAGGAAGCAACTTCCTATGATATGTAATTTCCATGAATTCTACTTTATGCGAAATGTAAAAATATGTTTGGTTAGAAATAATTTCCCATAAATTCAATTCCTATATTTTGTTTGGTTAAACATGGAATTTTCATAGTAATTTATTTAAAATTACTCTTATAATCTTTTGGTTTTTGTTCAAAATCAAATCTATATGGGCAAATTAGAGATTTTATTTATAAAAAAATAAGTTTTATAGGAGATTTAGGAAAAGAGAATGGAGGAAGTAGATCTTACCTACCCCTCCATGGTGAGTTAAATTCCACTATTTCATGAGAATTGAAATTCCTATGAATTGAAATTCATGGGTTTTTCCATTTTTAAAAAATATACCAAACACATATATTGACTCTTACGTACTTAATTCCTGGGATTTTGAACTTCCTGGGAAGTAGAGAGCTAACCAAACGAACCCGAGTTAAGTTCTTATGTTTATATTTATATTACAACTTTTAATAATTTTGTAGTAAACATATTTTCTAGCTTTCCATGAATCTAAATTCATTCATTTAAAAAAAAATCATAATTTCTGTGATCTCATCTTCCCACATTTAACCAATGGTAATTTTTAACACTAGGGGGGAAATCAGCCCAAAAAATCTTTACCAAATTATTTAATATAATCTCTATTAGCCTATTTTTTATCCCAACCGTCCTTCAACTTAAAAACTGGTTTTTTATCCTAAAATTAGCAATGGTTCTCCTAAATCACAGGCCATTCAATTTCTCCATCCTCTCAATTAGTGAAAACCACACAAAAGCTTCATATTTATACTGCATTCCCTTTTTCTATGAACAAAAAGCCATTTGTATGAAGGGGATTTCTAATTTCACACCATAAACAAATCAACCCTACAAAAAAAAACACTAGGAAACACCCACCCACCCACACCCATAAAGAAATCTACCGATAATTTGGTCGGTAGATTAACCAATTGCTTGAAAAATAAAAACCCTCTTAAAATAAAGTTTCAAAAGCCCACAAAAAGATTAATTAATTAATTGATTAATTAATTAATCAATGGCATTATTCAAAGGGTTCCTTTGTCTAGTTGTTTGCTGTCTCTCGGCAAATTGGGCAGCTTCCCAAAAAATCTCCAGTACTTAATTTTTTTTTTTTCCATTTTGTTGTTAATTTCTAGCAATTCATTATTTGTATTTTTTTAGAGTTAATTTGGAGTGATTTTCGTTTTTTTTCCTTCTAGAGATTAATTTTGTGATTAAATTTTGCAGGAGAAGTTCTGGATTTGCCTCATGGGGTTGGAAGGGTTTTGGTGGATAGCCCACTTGTTGAACCTCCACCACAACGTAAACATTTCCCTCTCAAATGTTCAACCTCCATTTTTTTTTAATAAAAAAATAAAAACAAGTTCGATCAATATTTGAAGGAAATTCATTTTGAAAAAAGATGACAAAATTCATTTGAATCTAGATCACGAGCTTAGTTAAACTCATTTATTGATCCATCAGACTCCAATTATATCGAAATCGAATACTTAATGGACCCAATTGTAATATATGGATGCGAAAGATGTGGTGGATCGAAAATCGAGAATGGAACATCTTTTTGCAAAATCATTAGTTCATCGGACTTTGACAGTTATATCGACGGCTTGCAAGCATCAAATCAAAACAATTATATGAACTTTTTCATGTATATATATATGAAATGATATCGATATCGAGTGGACAATTGAAACCTAATCGCGGAAATCGATGGATGCAGAATGTATGGTGGACTTCATGAAGAAAGACTACTCAGCCCTAAACCAGTGCATCATGCCGTTCCCGAAGCAGCCCTGCTGCGAGGGCTTCATGGAGGTAGCCTGCCCGGTGACGACCTTCATCAACAACATGGAAACCAACTGCGCAACCGACATGTTCGCCGGAATCTACCACTCCAACCCGACGTTGCCCCCCGGCTACTTCTCCGACAACTGCAGCGAGGGGCCGGAGGGGATCGACTGCATCACCATCATCCAAAGGAACAAGATGAAGGCGCACCACGCCACCCCTCAACCGCCACGCCGTGGATCGTCCGAGCAAGGGGCCGACAGCCTCGCCGCGCGCAAGGCGGAGATCATGAGGCATCACCCAAAGATGTTCCCTCAAGTGCCTCAACCATGATGAATATATCCATTGAAACATCGGTTCCTATACACTTATTTTTATCATGTAATATGCGTATAGTGTACGTATTTCACATTCTTGCTTTTGGTGCGCATAGTGGAGTCATTAATGTTAGCTCGTGTTCATGTTTATTATGAGATATATAATTTGTACATGCATCCATCAATTTCGTTTATTAGAACCAACGGTTTCAGATGGAAGTGAAGGATGGTTGAAATACATCGAAACTATTAGCTTAACAAATAAATTTTTATATAAGTCGGTGGCCGGGTTACTCCTCATATTGACAACTGTTTTTAGGATGAAACTCACCATACTTATATTGTCCTCTATTAGCGTATGTGCGCTTGTGCAGTACACAACCCGGCCTCAATCATCGATCTGAATCGGACTTTAATTAATATGGTATTAGAGTGGTTAGTCTAACAGTTCGTCTTTCAATCCTGGCATGAGCTAGCTATAAAGAGAGTAAGATGCTAGACCTGTTTGTAGGATCGTGTTGAAATATGAAAGGATAAGTGTCCCACACTCCCATATTAAAATATGAGCGTAATTAACAATTAAGTCTTATATATAAGCTAAGGGACTACTTTTCTTATTGTCAATCGGCTTGATTATGACTTCACTCATCTTATCTTATGTGTTAATTCGACTTCATTAATAATAATGGTAAACCAATCAACATGAACCAAATTAGGGTGATTGTACGCACATATCACATATGCAAGTCTTCTATTCCAATTCTAGTTTGAAAATGAGCAAAGTTTCTTTAGTCCTTGTAAGACAATGATATGCCTTTTTACATTGCAAAAATATATGTGGGTCAAGGTCCATATACTTTGAACATATTTGATTTGGTAGGCACATAAAAAGGAACAAAAAATATTGCAATCATATCATGTACAATAAGGGTTTGTTTCTTAATATTATAAAACTATGTTCAATAATGGTAGGTTGTAAATATTTAAATGTGTATATTTTGAATGTATACAAATTATTTTTTAATGATTAAATATTTTTTCAAAATATGCACATTTACACACAAGGTGTTCAAATATATATATAAGCACAACACATTTTCCCTGTCTAAAAATTTTCATCAATTTTCAATAAAGTAAATTAATTTCATTTATTTCTTTTTTATTTTTTCTTCTCCATTTTAATTTAATCTTATTTATTTAGAAAGCGGAAAGTGTAAAATGCATATTAAACCAAATATGGCAAAATACCCAAAATGTACTTTTTCACACACTTTATATAAATATGCAAATTTACATACTCAACCATTAGAGTTAGTATTAAGCGATGATAAGATTGAATGGCTCATTCCAATACCCAAAATATTGGATAGGAATGAGATCAAATGATTCAAATCAATGAGTGAATCCCACATGACCATTTTTTATATACAAGGCAAATATTTGAGATTGACAACTGCGGTTGAACCATCGTTCAAGAATGTCCTGACGGACGATGTCGTCGATCTCAACTAGAGAACGCTCCCCAAAAATGGTTAAAGTCAGCCCCAGATGCATGCGACATCTTATCAAATGCCTGATTCCCCTCTTTAAAGATACCTATGCATGAGCCATTCCAAAAGAAGATACCATTTTCTTCTCCTCTTAGAGTTAGACAAAATCCAATCCAACTAGCCTAATAAACCCAATCCTCTATACATCTTCCTCTCAAACATATCATCGTGGGTTTTCATATGAAAACTCGTTTATGAGTGGGTTGGTCTTATATAAGTTATATACTAGTATATATTAGTATTTTTGTGTAAATAATCAAAATTTTTTAAAGAACATCGAAATCTCATAGTTATTCGATGAAAAATATCAAATCTCATGACTAACAAACAAAAAAAATCACCAATTTATACACTATAGGAAAATTTTCAAAATTCGTGGCTATTGGGCGGATTTAAAAGGAAAAAAGAGTAAATTAAAAAAAATCCTTAAAATATGAGTTTTTTTTTTTTACAAAACTGCCCGTTTTTTCTTAACATTTCTTAAGAACAAAACTAATTTATAAATCCTTAAATTAAAAGTAATTTATGTATATATATATAGGTAAAACTAATTAAAATAACCCAACCTTTGGAGGAGTGTTAAAAAAATATCTCCACCTTTCAACTGTAAGAAAAATAACCCGACCTTTGAATGAGATGGTAACAAAGTATCCCAACTCATTTTTCCGACCATAAATTGGGTCAAATCAATGATATAAAATTGGTTAAATAATCTTATTCTCATTAAAAACAAGTCAATATCATCTAGCATTCACCAAAATCTTAATTTCGTCAATTATATGTCATCATTTTTGCCCGTATTTATAGTTGTAAAAACAATTGGGATATTTTGTTACCACATCTCATAAAGATTGGGTTATTTTTCTTACTGTCGAAAGGTGAGGATATTTTTTTAACACCCCTCCAAAGATTGGGTTATTTTAATTAGTTTTGCCATATATATATGATGAAATTGTCATACTATATTTTTAAGGATGGTTTTATGTAATTTATCCCAAAATAAATGACGAAGTTGTCACTTGGCCGAGCCGCATATAAATACGCCGGCAAGTGGGGTCCACGGACAACCTCGCACAGCACATACACGCTTTCTTTCTTCATCTCCCTTTCTAGTAAAGCCTTTCTGAAAGCAATATTGAATCATACAGAGCCCCTCAAAATCGACATTCCGTGATAGCCGGCGACGAATTTCGCCCCCAAACATTGCCGATTGAGTGAGAACCCCTAAAGGATCTGTCAAATCCAGGCAAAATCTCAGTAACTCAGAAAAGATTATGTCTTTCAATCGTTTGCATTTGCTGGGCTTCCTTGTTCTCTCCCTTTTGGCGAGCTGGGCATCTTCCAGTGTGATTTCCGGTACTGTTCGCTTACCCCTTGCCCTTATTTCTGCTCATTTCGTGAATTGTTGCAAATTTCTGTTATGGGGTTGTGAATTTTGTTGATGGTTGGAGTTGCTTTCTGAAATTTGATGCTTGTTTGTGCAGATGCTGTGTTTGAATCTCATGGATCTACTGGCCGTTCTTTGCTTCAGACTCTGAAAAGTATGTGGATATCTTCCTAATTTCAGGTTTTGTTGTGCGATTGCAGTGAATCTGTTGATTTGGCTTGTGTTGAATATGAATTAGGGTTCATCTGTGAGTTGAAGCTTGTCCTGTTGATATCTATCTGCCAATGTGAATTAGGCTTCATCTGTAATTTCAATATTTTTCCCTCTGTTGTTCATCTGCTTTAGGACTGCTTCGTGAAGCTTATCTTATTTGATCTGGCTTTAAGAGCTGCTCATCCTGCAGCATCGAAATACGCATTTTTGAAAGAAAAAAAATTTCGATTCATTTCCGATACAAATATGAACATACTATGGTCATCAAGCTCATATTTTTGATGAAATGTTAACAACAATAGCACTTTTCAAATCAAGCAAACAAACAAATACATTGGGTTCATGTTTATAAGAAGAATGTTTTGGCCGATATTCGGTGCTTCTATGTTATGAATAAGGGTTATTTATTATATATACCTAAAACTACCTGTTAGATGGGAAAACTGTTAAGAACCAACCTTGACATCTTCTCCATCAGCGCAAGACCAACTTGAACCCATAATATGTTAGTAATTTGGTAATATTAGGTGATAGGACAAACATGCCTTTGTGCAACCATTGCTGCGTCTTCAATTGGGGAAAGGGTAAACCCTTATATTTATTTTTACTCAGAAAATTGATGCAACTGCCCGGCCAATGCAAAAGTTTGTGTGTTTCTTGGTACAATTTCTTAACTATGTTCCAACAGGCGTGCAGTCGTTCCTTGAGTTTGTGTAATTAAGTTCTTTGAGCGTGTAACAAAACATAAGTTGCAGAGAGCTATAGGTTTCTCCTTGTGTTTCCCTTAGTCTCTTTTATTCTTCATCTGCTTTTATGGGATTATGACAGCTCCCTGGAGCTTTCAGTCGATTGATCTTCCTTCATGTTATGTTCATCACTTCATTCCTGGGCATGCTTTTTCCTTTCGCATTAATGAAACTTTTAAGTGGCGCAAATGAATCTAGATGTCTGGGCTATGCGCGTAAGAAGAAATTTTGCTTACATTCAATGCTAATTTACTTATGCATTTCTTACTATTCTTGATGTATCGTCGTTGTTTTTGATACGATAAAGAAAGAAAAAAATGTTGATAATATGCTTGCATATCATTCTGCGAAGTCTTGGCTGATATTTATCTCATGTAATTTTCAGGCTGCCCAGTTGATTTCGAGAACCAGAACTACACAATCATCACAAGCCGATGCAAAGGACCCAAATACGGTGCTGATAGCTGCTGTAGTGCCTTCAAAGATTTCGCTTGCCCCTTTGTGGATGAAATAAACGATTTGACTACGGATTGCGCAACCACAATGTTCAGTTACATCAATCTGTATGGCAAGTACCCTCCGGGGCTTTTCGCCAATGAATGCAAAGAAGGTAAGAATGGTCTAGACTGCTCCAACGTAACCACAGTTATGAAGTCATCCAACTCCTCTAAGAACAGCGCTGACACGGCATTCGTTCTTTCTCCCATGGTAATGATCTCTTCTTGCATCATGGCTTTTCTCTTGTGTACTTTGCTGTGAAACCCGAACCTTCATATGATCTCCATCCGCTTCACGAGTAATGGTTCTTTGAAACCCCATTTGAGGTTTAGTACAAAGCCGATTGTAATGTATTGTTCGCTTGCCCATCGCCCCTTGTTCAACTGAGCTCTATTCTTTGGTTCAAACCCTTTACGGAAACTACCCGGATCTCCACATTGTACTCATCTTGTGATATACTGTATTGTAATCTCTCACTGACAGCTCACGGATTGTATTCAGGCAGTGCACAGGGAATGCTCGCTCGTACTGCCTGCTGTGATTGTGATTGTAGTTTGCTCAGTAGGAGCTCACCCATATGAATCAAGTGCTAGACCAAGAAATCTTCGACGAGTTTTTCTTATAAATTGTAGGAAGACGAGTCCCCGGATGGGATGGAAAAGATCGATCTTTGCGAGTTTTTCTTTGATTCTTCCGCGTTAGGCATATCACGTATCATAGGTGCACGAGATACCTTAACTATGCAGCGTGCAAGGGTTTTTTTTTTTAACCGGAAAGGAATTCGACGCACCGGACATGCCCGGCTGGTTGAGAGGCCGAAAAGATTGACAACGGGTAAAGCGTTGTGAAAAGAACCGAAAAATACATGACAAATCAACAAAGACCAATACACAACAAAAAAAAAAAAACTAGAGAACGAAGGCCAATACTAGCAAAGGCGAACGATGTTGAAACCGTGATAATGTGAGTCATCTCTTCTGATAGGTATAAATAACACAGGGTATCCCTATAGAACAAATGTGGAAACCTTAAATTTAGACTCGATTATCAGCGAGCCGTTAGATCTCTCGATTATGTCCATGATCTCTCGCACGATTATCGGCGAGCCACCTCTTTTGATAGTTGGCAGCGTACAAGGTTCTTAATACCACAGATTTAGGTCTGTTTGGCATGTCTATTTTTTTTTAATATAACTTAAAATCATAATCTAACTTAAATTTTCTATTAAGGGTGTGTTTTCTTCACCTTTCTTAGGGGTGGAGGAGGTGGAAGGAGGTGGAGGTGGGGGAAATTTCTCCATCTTTGTGAGAGATGATAGAGGAGGTGGGGTGAAATTCCACCCAGTCCACCCCTTAAATGAAGGTGGAGGGGTGGGAAAGAAAACACACCCTAATAGATTAAATATTTTTAATCTTTGTCCGTAGAGTAAAACTTTATTTGACATGTCAAGTCTGAATTATGTATAGATTTAATTGATGAATTACCAAAATGAGTATTGTTATATTGATTTTTCTATTCTATGCCCTGAGGACATAAGATAATAGCACTAATTTGGAAATTTTTTTTTTAAATTAGATTTTAAGGTTGTTGTCTTTTTTTATAGGGAATCTTTCCCAATTTAAAGTCTTAACCTATGCCCTATACATTGAGAAAAATAATGTTCATATTTTTGTATTTGTACAACTACAGTAATGTTTCATACTTGGTATTGTATTGTATTTCAGTTTTGTTATTTTAGACAACCTTATACTCTATTCATATATTACATGTATTTCAGTTTTGTTATTTTAGTGGGGTCCGTTTGGATAGCCATACATTATAACTTATAGTTCACATATTACATATATTACTACATATTCCCTCCGGTAGGAAATAAACGATGTTTTAGAGTTTTACGCGCAAATTAATAAACTTCTTAATTATTACTTCCACATTTAAATACCATATCAAATACTCCGTAATTTTTAATCCTCAATCACATTTATTATACACAAACGTAATTAGTTAAGCAAAAAAAAGTACAACTTATATTGATATTAGTACAAAAGTTAAAAAGAGAGTAATTATTACTTCTAAAATATTAAATACTATTGATGAAATTTCACCTCCTACAACATCAAATATTTCCAAACGAAGGAATTACTGTGCATGAATCATATCCAAATGAAGCCTATATTACTCCTCCTGATACGACAACGTGATCTGTTATTTTTTAATTATATTGGTTCACTATTAAAATCACAATGTGATCATTATTGATGAGAGATGACAGCTAATACATATATCACGTTTTTCATGGAGCTGCAACAACATCAGAGAAATTGGCATAAAATTCAACGATGATGTTAGAAGAGGCTTCATACTTAGCCGTAACAGTAACACTCACCCCTACCCACAGATTATTCCTCTACTAATAATCCATCATACATTATTCTAATACTCTCTCCGTTTAAAAATAAAAGTCATTTTAAATTTTCTAGGTATTGAGATATAAAAATTGTTAATTTTTTATTTTTTGTTCAAATTTTATTGATTGATAAGAGTTGTGGATAATTAATGAGGAATATAAATGTAATAAATTTATGATTTCCTTAGTTTGTGTGCAAATGTTTGATATTTTAAGATTTTACCATATATATATAATAAAATAAAGAGAGACAAATAGATTATTTGGGAACACCTTTACGCTATAATTTGTAAAAAAATTTGGAGAGCTGAATTAAGATCAACGATTGAGATTTAAAAGAAAATTTAAAGAACAAAATTATTTATCTGAAATAAAATGATTATTTGTAAAATTTCATACGAATAAGTACAAGTAATCGTGTTACAAAATACGAATAATTTTCATATGAAAAAAACTATTCACACATATAAATATATATTATGTCAAACGAAAAATTATTATGATACATATCAATAATTAGTATGTTCTTGACCTCACACAAATCACACTGTATCTATCTCTTTATATATATCCATTAAAAAAAAATGAACAGAATGAAACAAAAATGAAATGTATCATCATCTGTGGGTGAATTACATAGATTAGACACTAACCATGTGTTTTGTGACGGGTGACATTTTAATTTTCCATCGGCATGCAAATATACATCATGAAGTTATATGGAGCCTTTATAAATGAAAATTTAATATTCAAAATTAGAGAAAAAACTCATCTTGAGGATAAGGCCTCGTTTGATATGAATAATAGAATAATCGAAATGAAAATAGAAATCGGAATGGAATAAAAAATTAGTAATGATCCATTTTGTAAAGCTGTTGTTTGGGATGTTGTCAGAATGACTATTACTGAAATAATAATAATAATAATTTTATTATTATTATTATTATTATTATTATTATGGCAGAATTGATGGATTTATGATTTAGAATGAATGATTTTTTAATATTTTAATGAGAATGAAATTTGCCACAAAATGGAGAATGTATGATTATCGGGAATCATTCTTATTCCATGTTTTTATTATATCGGAAATCATTTATTTCAATTTTTAATTTTGATTCTCATAAATGCATTCCAAACGAACCCTAACCACATGATCTAGGTGTGTCATATATCAACAACATATTTACCTTTCCTAAGAACATTATTAGGTCTCGTTTAGTTAAATGTAGGAATTTCACTTTCTATGAAATAAATTTCTCGTGAATTTTATTTTTCGAAAAGTATAGAAATGTATTTGGTTGAAACTAAATTCACATGAACTCAATTCATATAATTTGTTTGGTTGATCATGAAAATCTCATAGCAATTTATATAAAATTATTCTCATAGCCTTTATTTATAAACACACACCTCTTATTGTAGGGATAAATTAAAAAATTTCTTAATCAAAATTAAAATAAAAAAGAGATTTGAGGAAAAAGAGAAGTAATTTGGGGAAAAAGAGAAGGGAAATTAGATCTGCCCACTCCCTCGTAATAAGTTGAATTCCATTGTAGGAATTTCAATTCTTGAAAATTTCAACTCTTGAAGTTTTTTAGTTTTATTTTTTTATACTTACATATATTCTCTCAATCACTTCCCGCTAACCAAACGAGCACCTAGTATAACAATATTAAGGACGGTATTCATCAATTTGCGAAAACGAAGTTATAGCATAAATAAATGTAAATATATTTCAGTGAGTCTTTTTAATTTAAAGTTCCAATGGTTTTTCATGGGTTAATTTTATTTTAAATTTCTTGACAGGTTTGAAGACGATAACATAAACTATTCCGTAATGATGACAAAATAACCCACTGAAATTAACGATCTATTTATCTTAATTATTGTGGTTAAAGTGTGTTTACATGGAAATTAACGATCTATTTATCGGGAAGTCTTGAGCGGATTGGTTTCACTTGACACTTTAATTTATACTCGTTGACTTCAAACCAAAACATACTCCGTAATTATTTCGATAAAAAAAACAAAACATAATTATTATGGACATAATTACTTCTAATTAAGTTTACCCGTTATACAAATATACTAACCCACTATAGTATATTTCTCCATAATTTAAAAAAAAAATGAGCTTAACCAATAAACACAAGTAAGAGTGTGTTCATCCTTTACTGGAGTCCGTTGTCCTGCAGAAATCGAAGACTTCGTTTGTAAGGATATCTTTAAAATGTGGTTCAACCACGGTTAAGTGGTTAACCACACCAAAATTTTCGTGTTATATAAAAAAATAAGTATTTTGTTTAAATTTCACGTAAATTTCTCGAACACAAAAAGAAATTTTTTTCTACATAAATATGAAAAAAAGGTATTAAGTTTATAAATGGAACGGCTTAGTTAACCCAATTTGCACTATATTTAAAATAATGTGGTTTTTTATTCAAAAAAAGAAAGTGATTAAAATGGATTATAGGCTTCGTTTGGTACATAAGCTAGCTTTTTTGAACTTTTAGATTTGATATTAATATATTTTTAAATAAAATAAATATAAGCTTTTAGTTTAATTAGCTTTCGAAACAGTTGTTTTTCAACAACTATTCACCCAAATTTTTTAGAGCTTTTGATTTTTTATTAACAAGTTTTCATTAGTTATCTTAACAACTAGATTTATCAAACACCATATTAGCTTATTATTATATATTTAACAAAAATAATTCATCAGATTCAGCTATCTCATCAACTACCATTTTGTCAAACATAGCCTAAATCTGTGATAATATTAAGGATAGTGTAATCATAAAAATACATTATAAATTATGTTAATTAATTATTTAAATTTATATTGTAATTATATTTTTTATATAATAGAGAGATTTAATTGACACAATTTTCAAAATATTTATTTTAAATTTATATTATTTTAAATAAAATGGAAATTATATTATCCAAACACACCCTGAAAAATGTTATACTTTCACCGAATTATTTTTCAGCACCGTCCACTCCTTTATTTTAAAATTTAATTATTATTTTGAGGCAACCGTCTGAATTCACATGAAAAGTAAAACCCACCCTCTTCAACTATTTTGTTTTACCAAAAATGTCCCTTACGTGCCCTAGCTCTTAACGTAGTCATCATGTAAATAACCCCAACACCTCGGGGTAAAACGGGAAATTCAGGTCACTAAGCTGTTTGGTTAAGCTACCAAAGGACCCTTTTATCAGCTTCACCCCCGGAGATGCAAAAGCTCATTATTTAAATCGATAGCATCTTTGAAGAAATCGTCTCTTTGGGGGTTTGTGCTTGTAAACCCTAAAAATCTGCATCGAGGCATTTAAAGTTCGATCTGTTTCGATCTCTCTCTGATTCGTCCATGGCGTCTGGATCTCCTGCGGGTCGGGCTAACAATTCGGGTGCAAAAGGTGGTTTCGACTTCGCTACTGACGATATTCTCTGCTCGTATGACGATTACGTGAACCAAGACGGTTCTAATGGCAGCCACTCCGATGCGGTGATCGGAGCCGCCCCAAACAAGGTATTTTTTTTATTCTTCGCTCACTGTCTTGATTTCTCCGGGGTTGAGCTTTTGCGATAGTGGGAGTTTTGGAGTGCCATTTTTGAATTTGGAGATTATTGAGATAATGAATCAGCTGTGGTTCTCGGATCGGATGTATTCGGTTTTGGTTTTATTGCGTTCAATATGAGATTGAGAATTTGCCTTGTTATTTATTCCATTTTGGAGCTTGTTTGAGCTGATTACGGTCCTAATAACATCCATAGATTGACAGATTGGATTTGGAGATATATATACTGAATTTGTGAAAACGAAGTTCTAGATTTGAAGGTTTTGAATTTAGTTGAAGAGGATTGCCTCTGAAGGAAGGAGATTCCTTGAAGAGGAGACTGGAAAAGAGGATATTTCAGTGTTATGAAATTTGCTGCAGGAGTTGGTATGCCTTTATGTCTCAACATGTTCTGAGTCACAAACTTGCTGAATTGTCAGTGAAGTAAGCTAAAATTCCTAAGACTTTATCCAGAACAAAATTTATTTGGGTGGTGGTTGGGTTTTCTTGTGTGTGTAGTTTAGCCAAGTGGCCAATATCTAGGGTGGCTCATGGTCCAGTTAGTGTACAGGAGAATAATCAGACTTAAAATGGAATTTGTTGCTCAATACATTTCATATCTTGTGGAATTGGAATTTGTTTTGTGATGCTTTTTGTACAATGTGTACATGTATATGGTTGAATTTGTGCCTTTTATGTTGAAGGTATCCATGGTTGTTCTAAAAGATTTTCTGCCTACTTTGTATTTCAGGATTTTCATAAAAACAAAGTGTCAAGGTCATCAGCGATTCCTACTACCAATGTCTACATGCAGCCAGAGGATTCTATCAACCAGGAAATGACTGTAGTGGTTGAAAGGACCATGAAGAAATACAATGATAATCTAATGCGGTTTCTGGAGGGAATTAGTTCACGCCTTTCACAGTTGGAATTGTATTGTTACAACCTTGACAAATCCATTGGGGAGATGAGATCTGAATTCCAGCATGATCATGAAGAGGCAGATGCCAAGCTTAAATCCTTGGATAAACATCTGCAACAAGTAAGTTGTGTCAGTTGTGTTATTTAATATGTGATGAACTGCTATCCAGTGTAGATTTTGTCCTATCTTTTTTTTTTCTAGTTCTGTATGATTTGAATGTTTGTTACATCTTCAAGTTCATTCTTAACCATCTTAAATATTAACTAGTGAGGATGTTATCCCTTTCTTCTTTTCACTACAAACTTGGTTTACCTCAATCTGTTGAAGTGTTAACACTCCTTGCCTTGATGCATTATATCAGCTTCATTCTACTTCACAACAGTACAATTGATGTGGTTGATTGAGACCCAATAGGATAAACGTATTATCATTTTCTTTATTGTATCATTCTCTATTGTGAATCCCTTTAGCAATACAAGTTGATGATGTTCTTGACTGTATCACCTTCGTTATATTTCTGTCGCATGACATTCTAATGATTCTGATTTTTCTGCTCCAAGTTCCTTAAATCTTAGAAAGCTGTTGGCTATCAGCCAAACTGTTGCTTGTATTTTGCATAAATAAATAAAATGATTATGATAATTAACATTCAGCAGATAAGTTGTCCTTAGCTTGTGAGTGCCTGCAAGTATCACAGAACTTGATGCACTGCATATGTTAGTGCAAGTAGGTTTTTAGGCTCATAGTTTCATTGGGGTTTTCAATTGCAAGGTGCACAGGTCCGTGCAGATAATAAGAGACAAGCAAGAACTAGCTCAAACTCAGCAGGAACTAGCTAAACTTCAACTTGCTCAGAAGGAATCCCCCCGATCACAAGAGGAGAAAGTTGCTACACCGGTCTCTGCAAACCATAAGAAGGAGGATTTGCCTGATATGCACAATCTGCAACTGGCCCTGGCCTTGCCCAACCAAGTTGCCCCTCAACCCTCGAATGCTGCTAGAGCTCCAGAGCAGCAGCAATCTATTAATGCTGCTCCACCCTCCCAGATTCCGTCCCAACCCATGACTCAGCAAGGACCTTACTACTTACATGCCACTCAGTTGCCAAATCCAGCTGCTCAGCCTCAATCTCCTCAAGGATCTTATGTCCCTGCTGATTCCCCTTATCGGGCCCAACAGCTGGTACAGAATTCGAACCAAGGTCAAGTTAATCAATCTCCGCAAGTGCAGCAGTTCACTCAGTATCAGCAGCAGTGGTCTCAGCAGGTTCCGCAGCCTCATGTTCAGCCGGCACAATCGCAATCTGTGCAGTCTCAAGCTCAGATCAGAGCAGCTCCTTGTCATATTTATGCGACATATATGCCAAGTCAACCTGCAAATCCACCTCAGGAAGCCCTCACAAGCCCCATGCCTATGCAAGTGCCATTGCCAGGGTTTCCTTATCAGTCAGTAACCCGTGCTGAAATGATGTCTTATGGGTCTGTTGGGCAACACCAAACTCAACCCCCACCCCAACACATTAAAGGTGGCAATGGGTATACAGCTCCTGCGACACACACTCCGATTTCCTCGGGTGGTTCCTATATAATATATGAAAGCGAAGGGAGTCGATCCCATCAGCCACCCCCAACCCACATCTCACAAGGTGGTTACCACCCTGTCAATACCCAAATCCACAACCCACATCCACATCCGCCACCCACAACTGCAGGTCTCATACTCAGAGGCCCCAACCCACCACCACAGTTTGTTCGCAACCACCCATACAATGAACTGATTGATAAGCTGACAAGCATGGGTTACAGAGGTGACCTTGTTGTAAGCATAATCCAGAGGCTCGAGGAGAGTGGGCAGCCTGTGGACTTCAATGCCGTGCTCGACAGGTTGAATGGGCATTCCTCAGGAGGCTCCCAGAGGTCGTGGTGATCGGTAAGCCACTTGAAACTCATCAGTCTGAACGACTGAACCAACTGCTGTTATTTTGATGCAGTTATGTTATCCTTTTCTCCGGTGCCTGCCAATAAAGGGGTCAATTTGGTATCCTTTTGCCTTCCATTTTACCCCTGAAAGAAATATGGTGCTTGTATAATTACTGACCTCTTAGGATCTTATGTGAGCCAATGAACGACACGAAGACTCATTTGCGACAGTCTTACCGTTTTATTTGTTAGACTGTCCATCTCTAATGGTTCAAGTGCCTTCAAGTAGATGTTATGTGTATTAGCTCAAGGCTTTTAGTTAACTATCTATTGCTTTGTTCTGTGTCTTTCAAGTCTTTCATTGTAATCTCTGAAATCTTGATGTGTATTGTATTCCCTTTCCATGATCTATGTTGTATGGGTTGTTTCCTTGAGGAAGATTCTTGTTTGCTAGATTTAGCTAGCCAGTCAATCTCATGATCAATGGCCCATGTTTTCGGTGAAGGTAAGCTTCATTCGGGCATGATCTTTTTAGCGCTCATACGCGAGTAACTGGTTTACAAAGCCACACCCGTTGCCTGCAAAAACTGCAAACAATGGGTGCATTACAAAGGAGAATTTGCTTGGACAAAACGAGATACTTCGTCAGTGATTGCTAGAGAGAGTAGTTCTGGTGGCTTGTCGATGTAAATTTTTTTCGAAACCAGGGATGGCTATTGGAGATTCATTTTCATAGCAAGAAGTCAAAAACCTCATTAATTTGTTGATGATGTTCATATTGACAGTAGTAGAATAAACTACATGTTGGTTCTCAACCACTTAGGTGTTGTTTGGCTGTCAATCACCAATATGTTGCTGTTTCTCAACCACTTTGGTGTTGTTTTGTGACAATTTTAACCAAAAAATAAATAATGAAGCAATATTTATCAATTAATCACTGGCATTAACAAATTGCTGAATCTTTTTTTTAATAGTCCGGTTGTATTGGATATAGCCGCTCTATGCCTAAATTGAATACTGTATAACCCATTTAAACAATGGATAAATTAAATAAAACCATCTATTAAATATTGATTTTTCACTTAGCCACCCGCTAAATTAAATAAAAATAACCCGAAAGGGTGAAAACCAAATCCCGAAAGGCGCGCGATCAAATTCACTTATGGGTCTTGTTTGAATCCCGAAAGGGTTTTTTGATGCGTCTTGTAAGGATGGTTCTCAGCGGCGTTTTCGGTTGTTCTTGGCGGTCCTAGTCTGAGTTGGGGCTCTGGCGTCCGTTTTCAGGTCTGGCTGGGGTCGTGGCGGTGTGCATCGAGGCGACTCCGTGTTCCGGAAATTTCCTTAGAGGTTCGTCTTCATCGCCCTCATGGACTCCTGATGTACTGCTGGCCAGCGGTGTCATGGCTTAGTGGCGCTTGGCTTCGGATTTAGTCTACGTTGTCCTCAACTTTATTGGATTAGGCTCGTTTGTTCATTTGGATCTGTTTGATTTTCACTTTTGTTTTAGCACCGGTTTTATTTTATGTTGTATGATTGACGGTTCGCCGTCTGCCGACTTTGTCGGCCTCTCGATGCGTTAGGCCTGTTTAACCCTCGAATTCTTACCTAATCAAAAAAAAAAATTGTTAAACCTCTTCAAAAAAAAAAATTGTTAAACCTCTTATGTGTTTGCAGCCTATAGTTTGTCACGCAAGAACTCAAATTCGCGGACCAAATATGCAATATATTTGCAATATAACTTCAGCGGCAATAAAGCTTGTAGCAAATCGATCATCCCAATCTTTAATAAATTTGGCACATTCTGATTTCTAAGGCCCCAAAAGCAAGTAAAAATAAAAATAAAAATAAAAATAAAAATACTCAAGTGAAATGTAACCAGAAACAAACATGAAAGATGCATCTCCATTTCTGACTAACCACCTCTATTCATACACAATCGGCGTAGGGGCCAAAACGACAGTTTATCTCGCGCGTCTTGTATCACTACACCTTGCTGTGAGTAACCGAGTGAATCGATGAATGGGTATTCACCGTCTCTGAGGGCACAGCCGATTTACATTTCCCGTTGGATCTTCGTTTCCGTGTAGAAGAGCTAAGCGACACGACTGGCTGGCTAGCAAATTGTATGTTGCTGGCCTTTCCCATGGAACAATCGAAAAATCATCATAGTAGTCCTCCATTCCTCCGACAAAGAGTTGCCAGACGAGAGCACCGGCTCCTGAGCCACCTTCTTTTGCAGAGTCGTGTATGGTGTCATATACAAGTTGGATTAACTGATCTCGCTGGCGAGGGTGGAAGCCCTTGTTCAGGTTAGATAGGCCAAACTCTGTCAGCATCACTGGTTTTTTGAGTCGCTCATTGCCGTCTTCGATATGAGATGTCAGCCACTTCTTCACAAAGTCTAGCTTTTTCTCAAGTTTACCAGTTCTAAGCCTACAAATCACAATGAAGAGCAAAAAATAAGAGTTCATAGGATCAAAGCGTACAACACAACCTTTTCGCTAAGGTGTGTTGCTAAATGCAAGTATAATGCATATGTATAAAGTTCCTTTGTGATCCTATGTAGACCCAAACAATTGCCTGGTTTAGTTCAATCTTTGTCCGCTTCACGAGGAACCCAGTTTAGTTGAAAAATGAGGTTTATATCTACCATTTTTCTAACTTATGCCCTGAGATCTATATCTACCATCCTTTTCCAAATCAAGTATGCTTAACCTATGCCGTTAGAAAATACATTATATCTAAACCCATTAAAACTTTTGAATTTTGATAGTGTTTTTCGTCTCTTGAATTAAAAATAAACCCCGAAAAACCCTAATTAAGGAAAGGGGTTACATGTTTGTTCCAAACATATGACTCAAGACTCAAGAAAGATGATATTACATGTTTGGCTCAAATTCCATTAGGTAGGAATAATAAGTTGACATAACTAGAGAAAAGGGTTACAAAATTTCAATCAATTGGTGTGATTTTTATTTCAAAATACCGAGTTGCTAAATTGTGAACCAAAAGTTAGCAACTTGATATTTTCATATCTTATCTAGCTCACTAGCTCTACTTAACCAAAACCAATGAAGGGCAAAAAAAAAACTACGCTGTTGGTATTAATTTTAATTTACATGACTTAGGACAAGACACGTACCATTGGTCAGGGTAAAGATGAACAGAAGCAAAATCAATTGATGGTAGCTGAGAGTTCCGAATGAAGTCAGTTCCAATTGTACTTTCCCATGTTGACGGGTTCACAGTTAACCTTTTAGGGTCTTTAGGGCCATAGAATCCCTCAAGACCCACTGTCACAAGATGCTTATTATCAAGCGATTTTACATAAGTGGACATGTCTTTGATCCAATCCTGCAAAAATAGTATGATATCAGAAGATATATACTCCTTAACAACAATAAAAAAAAAAAGGCAATGAGTTTGTTTAGGCACTTGCATATGCCCATATTTTGGAGGAGTTACAAGGGAAAGAACACCCGCATGACTAGACCGATGAGTTATTACATTTAATTGATTGGGTATTCATAACAAAACTGTATATAAACAGGAAGGATTCAGTAAAAAAAGCTCTTCCAACTTGGCTTAAGATACATTTTTTCCTTTCATCTTTGATCTAAAAGTGAATCCGAAGGAAAATGAGGTCTTTGTACTTGAACTAGGAAAAGAGCTCTGTAACTAGAGCTTAATCTTCATGAAGGGAACTCTACATGTCTACCAGACAAATAATAAAGCTACTGAATGGAAAAATGGTAATCATAAAATATCATTGCTAGTAAGGGCAAAACATTGATAAGGAATATTGGATGATAAAACATCACAACAACATCAATAATCAATTCCAGACATATCATGCCAGCTAGACCATGAAAGTTCAACTAACATTCCCATTTTAAAACAAAGGGTATAAATTGATTTAATCATTAATCATAGTATTTAACCTCAATGATACCTACTAAAAAATTGGATGGCACAAGAACACTGAAAATTCTCACCTGGAGAGTATCACCTGATGGATCAGTCATGCAGCGAGGCTCATTGATTAGCTCCCAAGCCAGGATTGCAGAATCATCCCGGTATTCAGTTCCCGTAATTGTATTCTTCCTTGTTAATACAGTCTGAAGAGGCAGGAGTTAAAAAAAATATTAAAATTGCTGGCATGATGAATAAGAATTTTACAGTTCAAACAGCAGCAATGAAGCATAGATCTTTTTGTGCACACATAACAAGATAGAGAAGAGTACATTTTACATCACAGCAATATGATTAGAATATTATGAAAAGTGGTCACCATCATATGCCAGAATTTTTCACTTTCATGTGACAATGAACACTTATTTTCACTTGGCTCTTTCAGCCAATAGCCAAAAGGCACCTGTTCAAACATAATATAATCAGGAAAGCCAAAACATGATCTGGCGATAATATAATTGAGTTAGTTCATGTAACAACTGGCTTATAGCTTGCACCTAGTAGGGCCCTGTGTCCCAATACCAATCAAATGAGGAGAGTCCTGCATGTTCAGACAAACATTTTTCGTTTGTTATGTATCTCATAGAAAGCTTCTGATTACAATGCAACTGAGGTATATCCATTAGCAATCCTAAGGTGATGAATTAATGTTAGTCAATGAAATAATTTACAGGTTTCAATTTGAAGCCATCATAGGTCTCCCTAAACATCAATTTAATGCATATGCACAAACAGCCTAAAAAGGAAAGAATAAGTGGAAGACCACCTTTATGTAACTCTTGAAGTAAGTGCGAATGGATGGATCAAAAAAGAATGAATCATTGGACGAACTTATTCCTATGCCTTCTTGCCATGCCCACTTCACATACTGAGTTTTCCCACCATAAGGTTTCAAATTGTTAACTAAACTCAGTATCAGCCTGACACGATGTCTTCTTGCTTCGGCAATAACAAAGTCCAGGGCCTACAATCAATTTAGTAAACAAAAATCAGTGCTATGTCCACAGAGATTTTCATTTTAGAAAGAAAAACCCGAACATTCAATCAACAAGGAACATAAATGAAAACAAAATTTTAAGGAAAAGTTCATAAAAGACCAAAAAGTAACCTAGAACCCTAAGTAAGGAACTAAAGGCCTACAAATTCTTCAACATCATGCCAAGCTGTAAAGCAAACATTCTCAATGTAAACAGTCAATCCAAGGATTCCTTCTTTGAATTCTTTCTAAAGCTCTTCTCTTCTTCAACTACGCCCAATTTTCAAGCTTTCTTACCGCTTCCACTACGAGTTGAATGGTATAAGCCTTCCTGCCTAAAATCTTATTTTCCAAAAATGCAAACCTCTGGTGACCGTGCAACAAGACCTATTTACAAAAGGCAATGACTTCTCTAACAACTTGGAAAATAAAATCTTATAGGTTTTCCAGTGATCACTCATTGCCATACTCCCAAAAGCTCTAGAGTTCACTAAAATAGAGTAAATAAGAGAACAAGGAACCACTTGTCAAAAAATCTCAGCTAGAAGCAACATGGGGAAAAACAACAACTAGCAAGATCTACAAATAATCAACTCATAAGTCCTAGCAAAGATCAGAAATCAGAAAATAAAATGAAATTTGCTATTACCTTAAACACTTGCTCATTGAACAAACCAGGGGCAATCTGGAGAGCATGGTAGGTGCCATCATTAAATGCCCAAGTTCGACACACGGTAAGACCCATCTTGGATCCAGCTTGAAGCATAGAACTTACCCTATGCTTACTGAACCCCTCAGAGGCATGATCCATCAGCCAGTAAGAGTTCCAGCCATTAATGTAAAAGGGCTTCCCCTCCAAGTAAAGCTGAGTTCCATTCCTCCCCACAAAGCTCAAATTGGGTTGTGTGAAGAACCCTAATTTCATATCACTAAATGATATGTAAAGGAAGGCAACTAAGGAAGCCAGAACAACAACGGGGAATACACATCCATTAGGTGCCCCCATCTTCTTGGGGGAATTGATGAGTGATTTTGGCGAGGAAGACATGGAAAGATCTTCAATCCCAGATTGGATTCTTTACACCCTTTTACACTCAACCATCTAAAGAGGGGACAAGGAACAATCAAATCCAGAGAAACGCAACCTAAAAGAGGAACACCCAGATGAAAATCATGGGAAAAAAACTCAGATCAGTTGCAATTTAGTACCAAAATGATCAATTTGAGAAAGAGAGGGCTGAGATGGGTATTAAACTAGAAGCAAGTCTCCAAATTAGGGTTTTGAACAGTTCAGAAATGGGAAATGGGCTAATAAGATCTGGAGATGCAGAAATGGCGATATTCGCAAGAGTGAATGTCTTGTGTCTTTCCTATTGAAGATTTGAAAGAAGTGATTTTTTATCAATCAACCAAATAGGAACGCCATTAATGGAAACAAATCTTACCAAATTCGAGAGACAGTGCACCTAACTCACCTTCAAGTCGACAGCATTCGCAAATCGCAATAATAGAAGACGAGAAAAGTTCCTCTTCACTCTTCCCCTTTCCCTGTGAAAAAAAAAATTAAAGTATTGAAGGTGAAGCTGAATTAAAAAAAAAAAAAGAAAAAAGTAAATTTTCTAATTAATTTAAATAAAGTTTAAAATTAGCAAAATATCAGACTTTTTTTGTAAAAAAATAATCTGTGATTGACAAAAATACTCTCAAAAAATAGAAATTATATCCCTTAAACTCCGTACTGCATTTCTTAAAATGTCTGCACTTTTTTCCTCTTGACAATTTTCTGACATTTTTTATTGAACCAAATTGAAAATAATAAAATCTGAATTTGACTTGTTGAACCTTTTTTCCGCAAAAAAAAAAGGTCTAAATGGGTTACTCTGTTTTTAAAATACCCAAATGAGTAATGCATTGTTTTTTTATTCTCAATTGTACAAATGTGTCATTTTAAATTACTTATCATTCGTATAAATGAGATCAGACTTAGTATTATAAAACTACAAAAATACATACTCCCTCGGTTCGTTTTTAAATAAGTGACTTTTTACTATTTATATATGTATTTTAATGTGATAAAAACAATATAAAATATTAATTTTTTTAATAATTTATTTTGATAAACTCATACTTATTAATAATATGTATAATATTATTAAAAAATAATTAATATTTTAATATTTTATATAGTTTTTACCCTTCTAGAGATACGTGTTTGACTTGAAAAAGTCATTTATTTGAAAACGGACATAGTACTTTTGAAGATGATAATATATATAAAATATTATTTTTATTAATAATTTTTAAAATAATTTAATACTTATTATCATTAAAGATGAAATTATTTCAAAAAACTAATTAAAAAGTTATTATTTATTTAGATTTTATTATTTTAAAAAATGTATATAAATAGTATATAACATATACAAAGAGAGTAGCAAACCACCCACATAGCAATCTCACTGATATTCATCAAAAGAAAAGGAAAACAACATAGAAGCATCAAAACATGTGACTGGTAAAGAAATATGAAAAAGCATAGAAAAATTGATCTTTCTATCTATCTAATGTCTTGATTTAAGGTATAAGATTAAAATTTTAATTGAAATTTTTTTTTTTTACCAAACATAACATCAAACATAGAAAAGTAATTTTAAAAAAAATCTAAAATAATTTAATTTAAAAAAATCATTTCCAATCAAATTATCATCTTATATCCGAACAAAAAAAAACACAATATATAAAAATCTCAAAGACTTTCAGATTGTAAGTGATAGACCTTGGTTCTCCCAGACCAGGCGGCAGGCAGTATCTTGGAAGTTCCAAAATAATATATTAAAATATAAGAGATCGAGAACGGATCCAAAAAGGAAAAAAAAATCATCATATTATAATATTATAATAGCACTTGCCATGTGCCTTGCAGATTAATTAGTAATTTTAACTAGTTTAGTACCGGCACCTTGTGCGTGCGTTTTTTTTAGTTTAAAATAGTTATATGTGTATCAGTATATGTAACACTATATATATGTTATCATACTTATTTAGATTATTATTGTTGACAAAAAAACTCAGTTGATTGAACTTAATCAAACGATTGAAATTAAACTAATCCACACAAACGTGATTAATGAACTTCATAATCAATTGATTGAACTCAATCAAACCGAAATGAAATCGCACAAACGCATAAGCTAAATACTCCGTAATATTTAACGTACTTTTTTTTCGAAGCTTCCTATTATTCTTCTCTATGAGTGCCTTATAAAAAAAAACGTTTGCGTGTCCACCACCCAATACTCATTAACTCCATAGGTATATACTTTTATATATCTATCGGGACCGACTATCGGCATACCATGGGATTTGTTTTAGTTTTTATGAATTAACAACTAACAATTCTTATCAATTAATAACAAACAAATCCTAGCATACATCTTCCATTTTTTTAGCAACTAACCACCACAAATCCTACGCCATATCTTTTTTGTTTTTGGCAAGCAATTAATTTAATTTGCATTTTATTGTTATTATTAATCTAATTCATTTTTATTATTAATCTAATTAATTTAATTTGCAATTAATCTAATTAACAAATCCTAACAAATTAACAAATCCTATATAAAAAAATCATATCTTAAAACTAATCAGATACGTGGCATAATAATCATAACCACCGGATAAGTGGGATAATCAATTAATATTTTAATTTTTAAATCTAATTTTTTTATTATTAATGTAATTAATCTAATTAAGTAACAAATCCTAAATAAAAAAAAAGATACTTTAAAGGAGAAGTCGTCACATGGCGTAAACGACTTCTCCTTTAATATTATACTATTGATTTATTATACTTGTATGAGTTCGATCGGTGCTAGAGAAGTGTTTTGTATATGCTAAAGTCTAATTAGAAATGATTTTTTTAATTTAAATATTTTAGTTATGTTTAATATTGATTTTTTAAGGCGATACTTTATTTGGTAGAGAATTTTTTTCAATTAGATTTTTTAATTTATGTCCTTAAAACATAAAATAGAAATACCGGTTATAAAAAGATTCGGTCTAAAGTTTTGTTCATACAATCGTTGTTTACTTTGAAAGTGGTCTAAAATGACAGAGCCAAGCTTTTTTCCTATGGGTGTCGGTAGAGAAGGAGCTGAGGAGGATTAAATTTAAATTGGCTAATATAATAATCATCAATCCAATTAATTAAGATGTTTATGTCTACTAATTGACTGATGTTTATGTGTACTAATTGACAATTCCTCATAATTGATCAAAAATGATCTTATCAATTGTATTTATAATTGTACTCTAAATTTATCCTTAAATCATCTATAAATCATAATTGTACTGAATTTATCCTCAAGTCATCTATAAAATCTTTTCAAAACTAACTTTTTTCTACCGTTTGAGTTTTTTAATTCACTTTTATAATCCATTATATAGTCTATTTATATCAATTGGTAGTGATAGATTACATAGGTCTTATCAGGTATAGTGGGCTCAAAGGCCTAATAAGACTCAATACCTTTGTAACATATATATATATATATATATATATATGTTTATCAATGAATGGAAACCCTAAGGAGGATTTTACATCAATCTTGCAATCTCACATGGTATCACAGCCTTTTCTTCGTCACGGAACCCTAGTTTGATCCTCCCGCCCCACCCCTCCTCTTACCGCCGCCAACATCGTCACCTCGCCGCCGCACTTTCTCTCTCCCTCTCGGCCTCCCTCACCGGCCTCTCTCTCTCTCCCTCTAGGCCTCCCTCACCGGCCTCCACCTCCCTCCTCTCTCTCTCCACTTTGCGAAACCCTACCTCCTACCCACCTTAGGGTTTCGGCGCCGCTCTCAAAAAAAAAAAATGTTCACCTACGATTCTAGCCGCGGCCGCGGCATATGCAGCGCCCGCAGCTCTACGCAGCGGCCGCGCCTCTCGTGGCCTCACGGCCCTTGCCCTTGGAACGCCGCCTATGTTCCGCCTGCTCCTTCTACGCATCACGCCTTCTCCTCTATGCAACCGACATCTCCCGACTCTTCTTGGTACATGGACACTGGTGCCACCTCCCACATGACGAACTCCTCAGGTAACCTCTCATCTATTTCCTTTAAGGGTCCTGCACACTCTATTATCGTCGGCAATGGTGGTCGTCTTGCTACTTCAGGGATTGGCCACGCCAAATTACAGACCCCAACCCACCCACCACACCTTAACAATGTCCTCATTGCCCCAAAGATTGTCAAAAACCTTATCTCTGTCCGTCGGTTCACTACTGACAATAACATTTCCCTTACGTTTGATCCCTTTGGTTTCTCTGTGAACGATCTTACTACGGGGGTTACTCGCATGAGATGTAACAGCACCGGGGAGCTCTACCCTGTCACACCACCTCCTGTGTCCAGTCAGCCATGCCCGATCGCCCTCTCGGCATCATCTTCCAGCCTCTGGCATGCACGCCTGGGTCATCCCAGTGCTGCCGTTCTAGATGTCCTCCGTTCTCAGAGTCTTGTCACCTGTCTTAAAGACCTACGGTCTAGTCTATGTTCGTCCTGTCAGTTAGGCAAACATGCCCGACTACCGTTTCAACGGTCCTTGAACTCTACCCTTGCCCCTTTTGACATCATTCATAGTGACATATGGACCTCTCCTGTGCCTAGCAAGGAGGGTCACAAGTACTACCTCTTATTACTAGATGATTACACTCATTTCTTATGGGTCTTCCCGTTGCATTTCAAGTCCCAAGTGTTTCCTGTCTTTGCCAAATTCCATGCCTACATCAAAACACAGTTTCACACATCCATCAAATGCTTCCAATGTGATAATGGCCGTGAATTTGACAACAAAGATTTTCACTCTTTCTTCGCCACAAATGGGATCTCCTATCGGTTGTCTTGCCCCTATACCTCCCAGCAGAATGGCAAGACCGAACGAATCATCAGAACCATAACCAACATGATGCGCTCTCTCCTCTTTCACGCATCTATTCCCCTTACCTATTGGCCTTACGCCTTATCCACCACCTGTTATCTCCTCAACATTCTCCCATCTACCACCCTTCACCATCGCTCGCCAGGTCAGGCCCTCTATTGCACTTTGCCTAGGTATGATCACCTTCGTACCTTCGGGTGCTTGTGCTTCCCAAACCAGTCATCCACCGCCCCACACAAGCTTCACCCGTGCTCCACTCCTTGTGTCTTCCTAGGCTATCCGTCTGATCATCACGGTTACCTCTGCCTCGATATCAATACCCATAAGCTCATTGTGTCTCGCCATGTCACCTTTGATGAGTCTCGCTTCCCCTTTGCTTCTCCTCCCCTCCCCTCTTCTACACCTCCTGTGTCTCAGTCTGAGTCAGAGTCATCGTTCCCTCACTTTCTTCTCCCCCAGGGCTCTCCCGGTGCTCCTGCCTCCCCCCCTACACCACCTCCACCACCCCTTACCACCAGACCACACACCCGCAGCGTCTCCGGTGTCTTCCGACCCCGTCAGATCGTCTCCATGAACACTGAACATCACCCCGCCTCCTATTCCCCCACACACTTGCCGTCATCCCCTCCTGCAGTTGTGATGCCGCGGCCGCAGCAAGATGCTGCGGCCGCAGCCATGCCACCTCCCGCAGCCCACCCCGCTGCCGCGGCCGCGACCGCCGCCCCCATGTCGCGGCCGCAGCCTAGTGCTGCGCCCGCCGCCTCACAGCCCCGCCTGCGTCCGTCCCTTCCGCCTCCCTCTCCCCCATACCCACCTCCCACTAAACAGCCCTCCTCGACCCGAATTGGCAGGCGGATATGCTCGACGAATACAGGGCCCTTAAAAGGAATGGTACTTGGGTTCTGGTCCCTCGCCCTCCTGAAGCGAACGTCATCCGATGTATGTGGCTCTTCCGTCACAAGTTCCGCTCTGATGGGATGTTGAAGCGCTACAAAGTCCGTCTTGTGGTCAACGGTCGTTCTCAGCAGGTAGGTATTGACTGTGATGAGACCTTCAGCCCCGTCGTCAAGCCTGCCACTATCCGAGTGGTGTTGAGCTTAGCATTGTCGCGCAACTGGGCCATTCATCAGCTGGATGTCAAGAATGCTTTTCTTCATGGTCATCTGAATAAGACAGTTTTTATGTTTCAGCCGCCGGGGTTTGCTGATGCTGATCGTCCCCAGCACGTTTGTCTCCTGAAGCGATCTTTGTATGGGCTGAAACAGGCTCCGCGGGCTTGGTTCCAGCGCTTTGCTTCTCATCTGCTACGCTCGGGCTTCATTGGCAGCCGCTCGGACACGTCTTTGTTCATCTATCGCAGAGGCTCAGACATGGCCTTTCTCTTATTGTATGTCGATGACATCATTCTCACTGCCTCTTCTGATGCTCTTCGGACGTCGATTATTTCGCAGTTGAGTGCAGAGTTCGCCATGTCCGATCTGGGTCAGTTATCCTACTTCTTGGGGGTTGCTGTTCAGCGTCATGCGTCTGGTATGTTTCTCTCACAGAGTAAGTACGCTGCTGAGATTGTTGATCGGGCTAAGATGGTTAACTGTAATCCTGTCGCCACCCCGGTCGATACATCTAACAAGCTCAGTGCTCATTCTAGTCCTTTGGTTAATGATCTGACATTGTACAGGAGCCTTGCTGGTGCTCTTCAGTATCTCACCTTCACCAGGCCTGATATCAGTTACGCCGTTCAGCAGATCTGCTTGTTCATGCATGCACCCAGGGAACCCCACTTTCAGGCCTTGAAGCGGATCATTCGGTACATCAGCGGCACCCTCGAGCTAGGCACCACGATCACTCCTTCCCCTAAGCTTGACCTTGTTGCTTACACTAATGCGGATTGGGGTGGTTGTCCTGACACACGTCGCTCCACATCTGGCTATTGTGTCTTCCTCAACGACACCCTTGTGTCGTGGTCGGCAAAGCGTCAGTCTGTCGTGTCTCGCTCCAGCGCCGAGGCAGAATACAGAGGTGTGGCCAACGTTGTCTCCGAGTGCTCTTGGCTGCGCAATCTTCTTCTTGAGCTCCGTTGCCCTCTTCAGAAGGCCACTCTGGTCTACACTGATAACGTCTCCGCCGTCTATCTGGCTAGCAACCCAGTCCTGCATCAACGCACGAAGCACATTGAGCTCGATCTCCACTTCGCTAGGGACAAGGTTGCCATTGGACATGTCCGTGTTCTACATGTCCCGTCCTCCTATCAGTACGCTGATATATTCACCAAGGGATTACCACGACAGTTATTCATTGATTTTCGCTCCAGTCTCACTGTACGGCCCCCTCCAGTTTCGACTGCGGGGGTTTGATAGATTACATAGGTCTTATCATGTATAGTGGGCCCAAAGGCCCAATAAGACTCAATACCTTTGTAACATATATATATATATGTTTATCAATGAATAAAAACCCTAAGGAGGATTTTACATCAATCTTGCAATCTCACAGGTAGAAGTGAAATTGTTTATTACGGAGTATTATTTTTTTCATTTAGCTTACGGGTATTTAAGTATTTTGTATGTACTTTACTGATTTTAAATGGACTATACCAACAGATCATTGACTGTTTCTAATCCAATCTTGTTTTAGTAGAGTTTTTGTTAAATTAGAAAAAGCCTATTTCAAGGAGAGGAAAAAAAAACCGTTAGTTTAATAATTTTAATTCAACTACGAGTTAACTCAAATAGATCTATTAATACAATTTTTTAACATTTTTTTATCCTATGGACATTGGATAAGAATACTAATTTGAAAATATTTTTCAAATTTTAATTAGTGTAACTTTTGTTTTAATTAGATTCGTAGGATCGATTTTTTTTAGGGAACCTTTACCAATTTAAAATCTTATCATATGTCCTTAAAGTATAGAATAGAAATGCCATTTTTTAAACTTTACCATAACTACTTCCGGTTACTTGTAAGAATTGTGTGGAGAGCAATATATTTTTTGAGACCATCTTCAATAGCTTCCTTAAAAAATTTAATAAAATGGAAAAATAAAATTTCTCGGCAACAAGTGGTAGAATCAGTTGTCCTTAACCCTAATCAACCTCATGGACCAAAAATCCCTAAACCTAATTCAGAAAGGAGTGATTTAGAGAGATAGAGGGTGAGAAAAAAGGATCCAATCTCGATTATTAAACCCACCTTATTGAGAACCGTCACAAATTGGGGAATAGGGGAGAAGAAACTCGATGGAGCAAACTTCAATTGCTCCTATAAGCGGTTCTTCTTCTTGAACGCTATTCTCAATGGAAACCGCCAAGAGAAAGATAACGGTGACGGTGGTGAAGAAAGAATCAAGAAAAAAAAAGACTTCAGATCGTGGGAGAGAGCGGCAGAAAGAAAGAAGTGGTATCTTACCAAGCTCATAACAAAAAACCCTAAACGCTCTGGCGTTTGCGCCGTCGCTACTAGATTTTGCCTTCCATGGCTACTTCCAGCCTTACCGTCACAGCCATACATGCCCTCTTTGGCTCTTGCGTTCTTCCCCGCTTGCTCTCCCCGGATCGACCACCATCACCTGCGGACCATCGCTCCTCTAGTGGCGCTCCCACCGCCGCCCACCAAACCTAACCCTTTCTACAACCGCTCGCCGCCTCCACTGGTCTCCTTCGACCTTGGCTCAGGCCTTCTCGGTTTCACCGCCGCCCTTCTCGGGTTTTTTTTTTCGCCGATACCTCTCACCAACACCTTGGTCTTTGACTCCCCGCCGCCTCGTCTTGGCTCAATACTTCTCGCCCTGCTGCGACTCCGACGGTTCACCGCCACAATCGCCTCCCATCCGCGGCTCTTCCGTCGGTGCTCCGGGTATAGGCTTCTCCACGGGTTCGTTCCCGTACAGCCCTATACCTTTCTTCCATCGTCGGTCTCTGCTGTCGGTGTGGATCTCATCTCGGTTTGTCTCCTCGTGTCGGTTTACTCCCTGCTTGTGGCGTTCCAGCAGCCGCTTCTGTGTTCTTGGCCTCGTGCCTTTTGTTCTCCCGCTCATTCAATCGCTTTACCTGTTCATTTTTGTCCTTTTTGCTCCCTTGTCTCATTTTTTACTGCCTCTATTTGGCTTATCCTTGTGATATTCTGTTCACGATCTAGTTATCGTCCTTGAGAGTTGAGATGAATTCGGGTGTTTGATTGGGTATTGGTGTGGTTAGTGTTTGAATTTGCCGGTTGGTGTGCTTTGTTGTTCTTATTTTGTTGCAGGCTTATTGTGAACGCTGTTTGATTTGTCATGTTCGATGACGTCGTGGATGTGCGATCGATATCTGATGGCTCGTTTGAGTCCATAATCTAAGGTGTCCGCTAGTGTCTCCAGAGTTCTCTGTGTGCGTCGTCCCTTTAATCGATCGTTCCGTTTGTCTTTTTGTCTTGTAATTGCAGTGTAGGATGACTTGCATGTTTCCTTTTGTAATTTTATTTATGTCATTTGCTTCTGTAATTTCATTTCTGTCATTTGCTTCTATAGTTTGATTTCAGTTGTATATGATGGTTAGTCCATCTACCGACTTGTCCGGTCTCTCGGTTTCTCTAGGCTTGTCTAGTGAACCGAATTCTTATCTTGCTTCAAAAAAAAGAAGTGGAAGCGGTTTCTGGAAAGAAGAATAGAAGGGCAAAAAAGGAAAAAAAAACCTCACAATCCACCACGTGGGTAGCCTAAGAGGGCTGGAAAAGTTATGACTTTAAGTTCTAGGGGATTTTCTAAACGTTTTTTTATCCTATGGGGCATGGGATAAGAATACGAATTTAAAAATATTTTTCAAATTTTAATTAGTTTAGCTTTTGTTTTAATTAAATTTTTAGGATCGATTATTACTCCATCCGTTTCCTTTTAAGTGACTTTTTCGAGTAAAACACGTAATTTTAGAACGGTAAAAACTATATAAAATATTAATATTTTAATAATTTTTTAATAATATTATACTCTTTTTTTTTGAAGCCAGATAAAAATTAGGACGGACGGCGACGATCGGCCTTCAGTCCTAGGGCGTCCAAGCGGACGAGATCACGAAGATCAGGAGCACTAGCCAAACTATCATCGGCAGGGCAACAGTAAGCCAGACGCGCAATCCTGTCAGCAACTGCATTGGAATCCCTGAAAATATGACGAATAGCAACATTAGCAATCGACTGTAAATTTAGAATCGTATCGGTCATCAACAGCTCAATGTTCCAAGGGCACGACCAATCCCCTAGCAGAGCATTAATGACGACCAGGCAGTCCCCTTCGATCAGAAGGTTTTGAATGTCCAACTCTTTTGCCCTAGAAACACCCTTGTGAAGTCTCGAGGCTTCTGCAAAAACTGCAGATGTATTATTACAAGTTCCCGACCCTAAGGAAGCAATTAGTCCTTGGTCATCACGAATTACGAATCCAAAAGCGCTTTCTCCCGAAAGTTTGTATGAACCATCGAAATTTAATTTGTAATAGTCATTCGGAGGTTTATTCCAACTATGTTGTCTATTTTTTTTGTTTTTGTTATGTCTGGTATTTCTGTTATGATTCTCTCCATTGTTGTTATTTAGTTTTAAGATTGTAGTACCAGCCTTAGTGTCAAAACGTTCCTTCCAGTTGAAAAGGTTGGTTTGGCAGAAGATCGCAATTTCTCTGTAAGAAGTTGTTATATTATTGTTGAAAGTTTGTTTGTTTCTGTAAAACCAGATTCCCCACCAAGCTGTTGCTAACATGACCATGTTGTCCTTAGTAACAGCTTCGAAAATGTAACAAAGAATTGAGCTCGGTTTTGTCGTATGGTCTAGTCCCTGTAAAGGCGGAAGGGTAATACGTAATTCTGACAGAAGAGCTATCGTCATAGGACATTGTGTAAGCAGATGTAAGGTCGATTCTGTTGTACAGTTGCAGAAGCAGCAACCGGACGGAATTGGGACATGAATTCTTTGTAACCTTTCTATCGTTGGCAAACCATCTCTCGCGATTTTCCAAAGGAAATGTTTTACCTTCTGCGGTATATCTAATTTCCACAACCAGTGGCAGTCGAACTTGATTGTTTCGTCAATAGGTTTGATAATCGAGGTAGCCGAGGAAGAAGAAAACCAACCATTCTTACTCGGGCCCCAATAGAGTCTGTCAAAGATATTATTAACAGGTAATGGAGTATCTAAGATATTCTTAATGATGTCTGGTGTTAGAATACTTTGTAACTCTGTATTAATCTTGTGGATATCCCATTTGTTATCATTTGTAATATACGACTGAACTAAGCAATCAGTTGTACCATCCCCAATAGGAGCCAACGTGGATTGTATTAAGGGTGTTTTCTGCACCCAATTATCCCTCCAAAATCTGATTGTACGGCCATTACCCACTGACCAACGTAAACCTGGTTTAAAGAGTTGTCTTATGTTCATCAGTTTAGACCATTGCCACGAAGTACTACCTTTCTTTAGGTAATCCATCACAGATGTTTGTTTAAGATATTTTGTGGAGATTACTTTTACCCAAATGTTATTTGGTTCAGCTATAATTTTCCAAAGTAATTTCATTTGTAATGCTATATTCATATCCTCTGCTTTATATAGGCCCAAGCCCCCTTGCATTGTATCACTGCAAATTTTATCCCAGCTTATCAAAGGTGTAGAAGTCTCCCCCTTGTTCCAAAAGAACTTATCACCAATAAGTATGAGATTATTGAAAAAAATTATTTAAACAATTATTATTTTATATATTTTTTCACACCTTAAAAAACGTATATGAATAGTAAAAAGTCACTCAAAAGGAAACAGAATGTGTGTTTTGGTAGAAAATTTTTCCCAATTTAAGTTCTTATCCTATGTCTTTAGGGCATATAATAGAAATACCATTTTTTAAACTTACCATAAATACTTCCAGTTATGTGGAAGAATTGTGTGAAGAGCAATATATTTTTTGAGACAATCTTCAATAGTTTCCCTAAAATTTCTCTAAAATGGGAAAATAAAATATATATTATTTAAATTATTTTTATTTTAACTCTTACAACTTTTTCGTTTTTAAGATTTAGAAAATGATTTATTTTAAACAAAAAATTATAAATTTAGGAAAATCTTTTTATTTTTTATACTACTTGCTTATTTAAAAAAATAAAATTAAAAATCTGTTAAACTAAAAAAACGTCTTAAAACTTTTCAAACTCTAAATTTTTTAAAATGAAGAATTATCCGATGGCTAGATTGTTCATATATTTAGAGCGACCTATTAAATTTAAATGGAAAGTTGGTGTTTGACTCCTCCCATTTATGCAAAACTTGGCTGAGTAAAGGAGTCAACAACAATCACGCACCGTGATTTCTGCAACAGTTTGGGCTCAATTTTTTGCTTAATTACAGAGAAAAAATTGTGTTATGTCATGTTATTTTTAATAAATTGACCGTCTATGCGGAGATATCGGATTACAAATTTTAATAAATTGTCAAGAATAAAATTTTCCCCAAAAGAGACCTAACGTGCGAATCCATGACCTTAACAAATTTAATCCAGATTTTCGAGAGCTTTTTTTTTTTTTTTTGGATGTTCTAGGTAGGATTTCTCTACCTGAAATCTTTTCTAATAAAATAAAAAAAATTGACAATAACATATTAAAAACACTCCCTTTCTATCAATTAAATTAGATACCCGAACCACTTAGGTAAATGGTTGAAGGGCGGCATTACTCTATAGAGATTGGTACTCGTCTAAATAAATTTAAAATTAAAATCAATTACAAAATGCAAAAAAGGTGTATTAAACCAAATTAATAATATCAGTGAGAACTTAGATTAAGGTCATGTTTGGTAAAGGGTAGTTGAACTGGTTATTAGGTAGTTGAAGCTGATTAATTATTTGTATTAAATATATATTAATAAACTAGTATGTGTTTCACAAACCTAGTTGTTACGGTAATTGATGAAAACTTATGAATAAAAAATTCAAAAGCTTACAAAAGCTTGGATGAGCCATTGTTGAAAAACTTTGATTTCAAAAGCTAATTAAACTAAAATCTTATTAGAGTAACTCTAACAACTCTTGAGAAATAGAGAGAACGCACAAATTTAGAGAAAAGATGCAATTTTTAGTACCAACAGCTCATCTAAACCTTTCTCTAAAATAGAGAAAATCAATGAGAAACGACGAAAATCTATATATTTAGAGGAGTGTTAAACATCTTTAAATTTTAATTTTTCATATATCTCAATGGAAATTTAATTCTTCACTTCACCTTTCAAGGACTAGAAGGTTAAGTGTGAGAGAGTTTGATAATTCATATTTTGTATAGGCATTTTAGGTGGTTTTAGGGTGCATATTATTACATGTTTTCTATTTAATTAGCATTGCTTTGGTAGTCGAAGCTAAGAATCTACACTTTTTATGGTTAAGTGTGCAGATTCGTGGACCCGAACTCGAAGGGTGGATCGAGAGGGCGATGTTGGAGCCCTGAAGCTGATGGAGCTACTGAGGATATATGGTTGAGGAAAAGAGCAAACATGTTCAAATTAAAGAAGAGCTTAAATGGAGCCAAGACGAGGAGTGAGTTGAATGCACGAAGCAAAAACGAGGAATATCGGACATAGGGGATCGACGCCCGCCTATGGATGTTGGCGCCCGCCTATCGGTGTTGGCGCCCGCCGATATGGATAGAGCCGGATCCACATAGAAGCTTTCGAAATTTATCCAGAGCTTACATTCTATCTTTTAAGATTCATTCCTATCATCTTTTGACCATTTTTTCTAGGGTTTTTGGCCAACCCTAACTCTATAAATAGGGTAGTTTCCTAGGGTTTTACACACAACATCTGACACAACATTCTACACACTATTCGATAGATAGCTTTACGGTTTCTTTGCAGTTTTGAGGTAAGTCATGAGTGGCTAATCCTTTTGTTAGTTTTACTTGCATTTCAAGACATGGTTGATGGAATGTGAGGGCTGATCTATGGTTAATTCTATTTAAGTTTATTTCAATTCTCTTTGTTTCGATATTGATAATGTTGTTGGTTGTGTCTTAATTGGCCACCAAGATAGAGTCGCATTGTGCTAGGGTTGTAGCTTCATCCTTTACAAGGCTTTAATGCACAAGTAGCCAACACGTCTTGCAAGAACAGTTCGATAATCTTGATGGTGTAGGAGGATTGACAGGTAGAGTTTGTCTCTTTTAGTGTGTGTGATAGCGAGGCTGACAACAACCATGTGAGAAGATCGACGATACGGGAGCGATGATGCCTATGTGCTAGGAGTTTGGGACCTATTGCTAATCGCCCCCCATGCTAGAGTAAGGGACCTTAGTGGTGATCGAATAAGTGGCCTACTAAAGTTTGTACACAAACCAAACACTAGAATAACTAATGAAAATCAACTCAACTAAAGGGAAGCCCATGGATAGGGGTGATATTCGAGCCGAAGGAGCCGAGCTTGGCCTGTTCAAGCTTGGCTCGAAGTGAAAATGAGCCGTGCCGAGCTCGAGCCTAAATTTTATACGAGCTTTTTTTACGCTCAAGCTCGGCTCGCAAGCCCAATCACATGCTCGAGCTCGGCTTGATAAGCTCGGTCGAACTGAACGAACAAGCTAAGACTCGTTCAAGCTCGTTGACCAAGCTCGTTCGTTCGGCTCGTTAGGCTCGTTTCAGTGCGTTTATAAAGCTAGCAACATGTGCACTGTGCAGTACTAATAACAACACATAAAAAAAAGTATAACACAACTTTGAAATATGGATATTGTTTTATGCTACAAACATAAGTTTGAAATATAGATATTGTTCCAAATACATATAACTGAATAAATTTGAACTAAAACACTAAAACTCCAAAAGAGGATCTAAGGATAGTTGCCAAATGTGCTCCAGGGGGTTCAGACTTCAGCAATCAGACGAGTCCATAATTAGCTCCTGCATGGGTGCACATGGAATTGGAATTAATATACAAGAACAATTTATCTACCCACCAGTCCACAAAAAAAATGGTAACTAGTGCAGCAAACAAAATGCTGGATGCAGACACAAAGGGCCCTGAGAACTAAAAATATGACAGCAAAATAAGTATCCAGTGGAAACTTCTGAGTGTGGCAATCTTTGATATAAATCATTGATCTCCTTCATTCATTCTAACTCTTAATTTCCTTTAAAGTACATGTATTTTTGCAATTGTGCTAAAACGATAAATAGAACAGAGCTAACTAATTGATAACCATACCAAGGGAACTCATCTAGCTTAACTACAATTCACAATTACAATATTGGCAGACATTTACTGGAAGTAACAAGTGATAAACAAGCCAAAGTTCAAAACAGGACCATAATCAAGTCAAATTCAGACACGCAATGGTTAGCCAATTCTTATGCTTATCAATATATCATCATACCGGCCTGCACTACTGCTATGAACATTTGAGGAATGAGTCGTCTATTAATTAGCATGTTTATAAATTCAAAAATCATAACTAGAAAACAATTGAAACAAACAAAAGTCATCAGTTAAGTATCAATTGGGGATGAAGGAGTGAGGGGGAAGAGACAAACAACAGAATCCGAGAAGCAAATCAAAAGAGGTAAACCTACAAACTTGAGATTCAGCTTCTTCAAAATATGTCTCCGAATTCAGCTTCTCCTGTGAACTAAAATGAGATTCAAAATCGACACAAAAACTAATAAACCTACAAACTTAGTTTTTGCATCAAGAGAAAAACCAAGCAGGAGAAATCTTTCTAAGTCTGACAATCGAAGATGAGTTGCATACCCTAACCAATCTCAAAAGCGAAGGTACCTGGATGGTTGGATGGAAGCGATGACGAGTGTTAAAGGCAAGAAAAGTGACCCTTCTCAGATCTGCGAGAGAGAGAGGCTAGACTCAATCGATGCTCGAGAGAGAGATATAGGAGAGAGAGTGAAAGTACCTTACCTAATCGATACTCGAGAGAGATCTTTGTGGATTGATTGTGGAAGAGCCGGGCAAAGATTGAGTACAAGCCAATGGGCAACAGCCCTTGGCCCCTCCTCGGATCTGCAAGAGAAAGGGGAAAGCGGACAGCGCCGGGAAGACGAAGGAGACGGCACCCCTTCTCAAATCGAGCGACGGGAGGACGAGCGAGAGCCTTAAACGAATAGAGCCGCCTTAGCGAGAGCCTCCTTGAACGAATAGAGCCGCCTGAGCCCTGAGGGAAGGAAGGACGAGTGAGAGAATCCTTGAACGAATCAGAAGCACAGGTAACAGAAGATAAGGAGAAAGAAGAGAAGCGGCCGACTGAAGGGGTGAACAGGCCGAACAACACTTTCTACCCATAAGGCTCTAACCCTAGGGGTATTTTTGTAATTATATCGAGCTTCCGAGCTCGGCTCGGGCTCGGTTCGAGCCTAAAATAATGTTCAAGCTCGGCTTGTTTCACCTCTTCGAACGAGCTCGAGTCGAGCTTTTTCGAGCTGAGCCCGAGCCGAGCTCGAGCTGTTCGGCTCAGATAACAGCCCTACCCAAGGATAGGGAAATCAACCATTGTTGTGGAGTGTGAGTAGAACTACATTTCTTTCTATTGCTTTTCGATCAATCATCATTTCTCTTTTTACTTTATTGCTCTCATCATCTATATTATTGCTTTCTCTACATATTTTTTCTACTTTTTTTCTTCTTTTTTGATTGTTGACAAGAACATACATAAAGTCGCATGCATTCTCTGTAGGATCGACCTCTACTCTACCATTATACTAGCATATTGAGTTTGAGATTATTTTTGAATAGAACCAATGACAGTTTTTGCTGTCATGCATCTTCAAAGCCAAATTGATAGGTGACATCTTATACATAATTGTAGCCCTTGAGATTAGCTATCCAATGAGTATTCATGTGCCTTCATCGAATCAACGTAGCTTCTGTTATAGCTAAAATACTAAGAATGTGTCGATTACTCAAATTAAAAGGCTTCATTATGACCTTCTTTTCGGAGCCTTAGGGATGACCCGGGTAGGGGTTGCATGATTGCCTTGTCATGAACATGTTCACATCATCCTTTTCAAGATGAAAAGGATTCGACCTAAAATCTAAGCTATTTCCTTTTCGGTCTATGGATGTCGGTGGCTGAAACACAAATGATAAGCATGATGGAATTTTTTGGGTAGCACCCAACCATGGGGTGTCCATGAATATTAAAAATGTGGGGGTAAGTGGTGATATTTTAGACATAGCCATCGAGGTCTTGGGACCCTTGGAATCAAAACTTGATATAAGGAACTAAAGCGTGGGAATCATGGTTGTCGCTAGTTTTGAAGGATGAGGATGTAGAGCGGTGGCCATAAAATAATTGGGTACCAATGAAGGAGCTATGGATGGGAGTTCAGGGAGAGTGTTGTCCCAAAGAGGCGACTACATCTTCATCTGGGTGATGAGATTTGCTACTATGGTATGAACATCTTCTAGCGCAGTCATATGTTCGACTTCTTATTGTTGAGCAATCTCCCGAGCTCTTTCTTTCAATATCTCTTACGGAGTTCTTGATCAACAACATCATAGGTAGCACCATTCATGTCTCTCTGGTAGAGATAAACATCATCATAGGCTCAAATAACCCACTATAATTACTTGTCAAACAACGACTCTGATCTAGATATCTTGGACATTTTAGCACAATAACAAAAATTCAAAAAACAAAAGCTCAAGTGGCTCTAGTCGATTAGCTCTGATACCAATTGATGCTCTCCGAGGATTGGGATCATTCAAGGCTTGAGCTTTCGAACACTTTTTTTGTGGGGTTAGTTTTTGGGGTTTATGGAAACTAAAAAAAAACAAAGATATGGAAGGCAAACTCCTTAGACCTCTCACCCTTGGAACTCCCTAACTCGATCAAAAACACTCTCAGAATCTCACTTTGAGCACTCTTAGACCCTTTTTCGTCTTCACCTCTCACTAAGACAACGCTCATAACATCTTACCAAAAGGATTTGATCTAGCATCTCACGAAATCAGATTGAAAACTTAACCCAAATTCAAAGTAAGTAGTAGCTCATCTTTTTCTAGCTCATATTTCACTTGCCTAAAAATGAACATTTTACACCCTTATATAGAGAAATATTGATTCTTAAAAAATAAAATAAACAAAAGAAAATTACAAATTAATGACGGATAATATGAAAGGTGGTTTTCGATGATTGATGGAGATTGAATGTTGGCCTTCATGAGGGCATATGAAAAGGTGGCTGAACTCCTTTATTAAAATGAGAGATCATCAATTGTTTCATTGAATGAATCCAATTGATTGTGGCTTCACTCGGTGCATCCGAACTTTATTGAGTTCATCATAAAAAAGTTGTCCAGATTCAATATTGTTTGGAAAACGTAACTTTTGGGCATCTTCGAAACCATATTGACGGGTGACATATTCTACATAGTTGTAGCCTTGAGATTAGTTATCCAACGAGAATTCATGCGCCTCCTTTATTAGATCAATGTAGCTCTTGTTATAGCTAAAATACTAAGAAGGTGTCGATTACTCAAATTAAAAGGCTTCAATATGACCTTTTTTTCGGAGACTTGTCATGAACATGATCATATCTCAACATGCAAGTCATCAAAGCCGTCATTAAGAGATGAATCACTCCATGGGAGATCTTGAGAATTACGAAGGATATTTCTTGCATTTTGTGAATACAAAAAGTCTATTATTGCATGAGAGGTACAAACCAAGTAACAAATTTAATATACTTTAGTTGAAACTTGATGGTGTAGGGATTTTCCTTTAATCGTTGAAATGATGATATAAGGTGAGCTACCAGTTAGGTAAACATTTTAATTTTCATCTAATGTGGAAAAAAATTAGATAAACTATTTATTTTACTACTAATTTCAACATGAAAATAATAATAGTTTATACAATTTTTTCTTATTTTTAATATTTTTCAAGGCTAGATCTATTAGGAAAATCTGAAATCTTTAGATTTTAGATTTATTTTCTTTTATGTTTAAGATTTGATCTTATCCTTATTTATTTATATTTGTGTGTGTCTATATATATATAAAGAAAGAGTTCTCTTATGAACAATGCTCTTCATACAACTGCCATCATTTCACTTGTTGGAATTTAAATGGGCTTTCTTAATTTATTTTGTGGGCTTCTTCTCTATTTAAATGGGCCTTCTTTTATTTTATTTGATGATAGTTTAATGGGCATTGGGTTTGGACCTATACGAGGTAAGCTTGCTATATTTTCCAAATGCACACACGGTATCTTAATGAATATTGCCACTTTCATCTTTTGGATAAAATTTATACTAATATTTTGATTAATTTACATAAATATTGTAATGGCCCAAATATAAATATTCGGGTTACGTTTCGAAGGTTGGATACCTTCGTTCGGATCTTACAATCCAAGTACGGGTCGAGGTTTCAAACCCCAAAAGTTAGTCTTTGGAAAGGGGATTTCAAACCCCAAAAGGCGTGAAGGGCCGTTGGGTACCAAAATCTGTCCTATTTGACTAAATCGCTCAAAATCATTTCAAGTTCAAGCATATAAAAGCGGAAATCAGAGTACAACTTACCACGACATAGCCGGGTCAAAACCAAATAAACGAGTGTGAAATGTCCAAGTATATTAAGTCTGGTGGAAGTCAGTCTCTTGGTCGATAGTGCGCCAAAAGAATAAACCCGCCATTGAGCATAGAGCACTATATAATATGCAATCATACCTAAAAAAAATAATACGGGGCGTGGGATCAGACTAAGGCCCACACACGTGACTAGGTCCCACACCGTAGGCACATATATACGCTATACCTAAATAAAGATGCTTCTAATGCAAGACGGAATTTAAACACACAAGACATGCTGACAGATATAGATAAAATGACGGAAATGCAGTAAATGAGCCTACACAGAATGCGAAGCGGCATGTCCCGACTCTCGCTCGTGGGGCCCTCGCCTCAATCGGGGCGAGGCATTTGTAATGCAATGTTCGTACCTAACATCGAGGTCGGAGTACATAGCTTCTATGTAACGCATCGTCCGTACCTAACATCGAGGTCGGAGTACATAGGGTGAGTGGGGTCTATGTAACGCACCGTTTGTACCTAACATCGAGGTCGGAGTACATAGCATCTATGTAATGCATCGTCCGCACCTAACATCGAGGTCGGAGTACATAGGTATGAATGGGATCAGGCTGTACCCTCATCGATTCTATCAGGACAACCCGATAGTGTTGGGATGTCCTATGACCCTAGCAAAGACTCTACGACTCACAGATCACGGTCGTTCTCTTTTCAAAAACATAAAGTAAACAGATGCTCATTCAATTAGTGCAACCTAAACATGATACTACATGATCATGCTTTTATGCATATGCAACACCTAGTAATCTAGTATATCATGTGACTACATGCATGCGAGAATCAATCTGAGTAAGCTCCCGAAGAAACTTACCTGGAATAGCAGAACAACAAGTCAACAACCAGCAATATAAGCAGTCGATCACGTCATAGATCACCGAGGGCATTCGAGCTCGCCGAAAAATCGCTCGTCGGTGTTCTTCTAGCTTTGTATCAGCGGATTCGACGCCGGAGATGGCCGCTTGGATTGGAGGGGAAACAGAGGAACGGGGGTGAAAGCGGCTCGGCGGGTGGTGCTCGGGCTGCGCTCGGGGTGATACTCATCTGGTCTTGGCTCCTTGGCTTCGAAACAGAGGTGAGGAGGGATGTTGATGGTGCTAGGCTTATTCAGAAAACAAAGGCGTGATGCTCCACGGCGCTCGGCAGGTGCTCGAGGAGCACTTGGGAGTACTCAGTGGAGGTGCTCGTGACGGAGAGGGTCGTGATGGCGGCAAGGAGACAAGAAAGGTTTGTTTGCGGTTGTGGTTGAAGAAGAATGAAGAGTGAAGTGTTTGTTTGAAATGAAAAGGGAGAGGGGAGAGACTGAGGAGTGTGGGCAGGTGTTTGCTCGGTTTCAAGGATGGAAGGAGGGAGCTCGTTGGGATCCTTTTTGAAGAAAAGAAAGGGAGGAGTAAAGAAAGTTGTCTAGGGGCTGCTGCTACAATCGAACAAAGGGTTGTGAGGGAGGAGAGTTGTTGCCTAGCTATGTACACATAGGGAGCCAAGAAGTGGTTTGGCTTCCTCCTCTTTTGCTGCAACCGAGCACAGAAAAAGAGTGGTACATGTTCTGAATTTTGAATGGAGGAGGGAGGAGACAAAAGAGAGAGTGGGGAACAAAGAAAAAGTGGTCCCCGAATTTTTAAATACTTGGAAATCAAAACTCGAAACCCGCTCTTTCGATCAATTAGATTTTTGAAAACCGAAAGGATATCGCTATTAGAATGAATTTTTGAATCCCGAGATGTAAAGACGGAATCAATCTTCAAAAGTTCAAAATTTGGGTCGGAATTCGCTTTAAGAGTGTCGAGTTCGATTTATTAAATTAAGGACGAGTTTCCCTTGAGATATCCGATTTAAATCCGTTTTAAATTCCTTTTATTCGAAATCATAATTTGAAAACCCGAGCCTTTACAAATATCATCAAATATTTTTAGTGTCTAAAATCTATAGGATACACTATTGTGAAGATTGCAGCTGATGTGGAAACTAGCTATGAGCCTTTATTGTGTTTAATTCGGACCAAGGCCTAATTATTAAGCATGCATCGATAAATACTACATATGTCTCACAATTTGTTTAAAAGAATATACTCTTATCACATGGAAAATACGATAACATTTATTAAAATGTATTATTACATTTATTGCTACAAAAATAAATAAATTGATATTTTTCTTGTAACTTTTTCTTATAAAATGGCAGAGATTATTAATCAAAAGACGTAAAATACTTACAGTGTGTGTTAATCAAAAGAAGTAAAATACTTATAGTGGGTGTCCGCACGCGTTGCATAAAACCACCTTTTAAATAGGGTGTTTTGTGGGAAACCACCATTGATTTTGGTAAATATAGAGCGACCATATCTGGGAGTCGAACCGGGGACCAACGGGTACTACCCTGAGATCCTTTCCGGCTCAACCACCCTGACATGGTTGTGGGAAACCACCCCTTAAAACTAAAATTGCAGCAATCATTCGTTAAAACCATTTTTTTTTTTGCAAAGTTACACCCAGCACCCAATTTATGTTAATTGAATGTTAAAGTGTGTGAAAAGTCAATTATACCCCTTGTTTTTATTATTATTTTACTCCATTCAATTGGTATAAGTTGATATTTAACTATTTGACATGTTTTTTAAAAGTAAAAAATTCTATAAAATATCAAAAAAATATTAATTTAAAAAAATAATTTCATACTTACAAAAAAAAACTCCATAAAAGTTGATGTGTAATTTATGTTTTATAAATTTTTAAAAAATGTGCATTACTAAAGGGTTACTTGAAGAAAATGAAAATTAAAAAATAATGTTTCATATAGTTTTTATTATTCTAAAAATGGGTGTGGAATAGTGAACATATTTTATAATGATAAAAACTATATGAAATATCTTTTTTTTTTAAATTATTTTCTTCAAGTAATCCTTTAGGAATATATACTTTTTAAAATATATAAAACATTAATTATATCTACTTTTTATAGAGTGTTTTTACTAATAAGTATGAAATTATATATAAAAAATACATTTTATAGAGTTTTTTACTTTTAAAAAACATGTTAAAAAGGTAAAATTAATTAATATCGATTGTATGAAGTAAAATAATAATAAAAATTAATTAATATAATTTATGAGTTGTAAGCCTAGTAGTAGGTTAAATCCTCAAAACATTTATCTCCTTATTGCCGAAGCAAGATAATCCTTCCACCACCAATCACTATCGACCAATTAGCTTATGCTCTACCTTATATAAAATCATTTCAAAAATCCTAACAGAAAGACTTAAAACAATAATCGGTAAACTGATCCATCCTTTACATGGTGCTTTTGTGTCAGATAGAGCCATTCAAGATAACGTTCTGGTAGCTCATGAGATCTTCCATTCCTTTAGGTCGCGCTTGGGGCGTGAGGGGTGGTTGACAATTAAACTGGACATGGAAAAAGCATATGACAGGGCTGACTGGAACCTCACGAAAAAGATTCTGGGCAGATTTGGATTCCACCCTACCTTCATTTCATGGGTCATGGAGTGTGTAACAACGGTATCTTATTCAGTTCTTGTTAACAACGGCCCTACAGATTTGTTCCTCCCTTCTAGGGGCCTTCGCCAAGGGGATCCCTTATCCCCTTTTTTGTTTATTCTAGGTGCAGAAATTCTGGCACGACATCTGTCCGCTGATGCAAATATGGAAAGAAGCTCAATCGGTTTCACATTCGGGAGAAATGGTCCTCGTGTCCCTTTCTTATCCTTCGCTGATAATATTATAATTTTTTCGAAAGGTAGTTTGGATGCAAGTAGGAAAGTAAAATTGATTGTTGATTCTTACTGTAAAGTCTTTGGCCAAAAAGTAAACTACCATAAATCTTGCTTCCAAGCAACTAAAGGAATTACAAACTCCAGACTTCTGGAACTCAGCAGTTGCCTACACATTACAAACGTTAATTCCCTAGAAAAATATCTTGGATGTCCAATTATCAATGGCAGAGTCACCAAAGAAACGTTTGAAGACATTATATGCAAATCTAAAGAACAATTGAGTAAATGGCGAGCTAATTCATTATCACAACAAGGTCGGGCAATCCTCATAAACACAAATTTATCAGCCAAACCTTTGTATACAATGCATAATTTCCTCTTGCCATCATCGATTCATAAGGAACTTGATCAGATTAATAGAACATTCTTCTGGAATAAAGATCTTCAACGCCGCCCGCTGATTAGTTGGGATAGAATATGCAGGCCAAAAAAATGTGGGGGAATAGGGATTAGGAAATCAAAAGAGATGAATGAAGCCCTACAAATGAAACTTCTGTGGAAAACGTTAGTTGAACCAGAAAATGTTTGGGTTCAACTAATCAAAGATAAGTACCTTCGGTCTGACAATATTCTTCAATACAAGAAAACAGGTGACTCTTCCTGGCAATGGGCCAAACTTTCAACGCTCATCGATAAGTTTAAGACGGGTCTTATCTGGTCGGTTGGTACCGGGTCCTCTATCAAATTTTGGACAGATAATTGGATCAAAACCTCCTCCATTCAGTCTAAGGAGGATTGCCTTGTCATTAATAACATCGAGGAAACTGTTAGCGATTACATCCTAGGTGGAAGATGGTGGGAGGAGAAACTTTCTGCAGTGCTCCCAAACAACATTGTGATGGAAATCCTTGACATTCCCCTTCCAGTTTCAAACTTCGTGGATAGACTATACTGGTGGCCTGACCGTGAGGGCTGGTTCACCACATCGAGTGCATATAAACTTGTTACATTCGAATCATCTATTCAATTAGACAACAACGCCTGGATCTGATGTCTGGACGTTCCACCCAAGGTTAAAAATTTCTTATGGAAAATCTGCCAAAATGGCCTCCCAACGACGTCTAGGCTTGCCCTTCGGGGGGTCCCTGTTCCTTCTACCTGCAATTTCTGTAATTGTTCGACAGAAGATGATGTTCACTTTCTGCTAGAATGCCAATATACAAGCTCTCTCTTACAATTCCCTGTGCACATTAAAACTACTATCTTCAACCTGATTAACCAATCCAGAAATATAGTACCAATCATTTACTTCATTGGAAATGACCTTTCAAAGACGGCGCTAGTAAAACTAGTTTTCGCTTGGTGGACAGCCTGGTACATCCGAAACCAACACGTGTTTAGGTTGGCCCCTATCCCTTCAAGCGACGCCGCTTTACAACTTATTAAAACTAATGAGATAAACTGGAGCAGAACTCGCCGCTTTGACAATGATCTTGACGAGGACACCCCCTTTCAATCGCAAAGATTCAACCACCCTAAAAAGAAGAATAAGGAACGTCAGATTTTGTGGCGCAAACCGTCGGGTGGTACTTTTAAACTCAACTTTGACGGATCAACAATAGCAAATAATGTCAGTTCGGCGGGGGTGGTAATCAGGGACTGGAATGGAAGCTCGATACATATAGGATATCAAAAGCTTGGCATAAAAAGCGCGCTGAAAGCAGAGGCCCTGGCCCTCAAATTAGGGGTACAACATGCTCTTCAACTTCGTATTGACAAAATCCAGATTGAAGGAGATTCCAGCATAATCATAAACTACTTGAACAATAAGTTCACATGTCCTTGGGAAATCGAACTCATATTGGCCGATGTACAACGCTTACTATCGACTATGAAAGAAGTTTCCTTCTCTCATGTACCCCGTCTAGGCAATAGAGTGGCTGATAAGGTTGCACACCTTTGCCACTCTGCCTGGGGTGTCGATATTTATAACAATTCTGGTCTTTTAGACCTCATCCGTAAGGATGCCTTCGGGTAAAGCATGCTCACTCGAATTCTTTCCTAATAAAAAAAAATTGTGTCTTTCTTAGCCACCCCACTGGTTTTGGGCTACCAAACCTTCGACTTTAGCCACCACAACATGTTTTGACTTCGGCCTACACAAAATTAGGGTTGTTATTCGAGCCGAACAAGCCGAGTATTGCTTGTTCATATTCAGTTCATTTAGAATATGAACGAGCTCGAGCCGAGCCTAAATTTTTACTCGAGCTTAAAAATTTGCTCATACTCGGCTCGTTTAGGAAATGAGCGAGCTCGAGCCGAGCTTTTTTCGAACTTTAGGCAGTTCTACTTGCGGATTATACAATAATTTAAAAGAAATTTTAGAAATTCAATAAAATTCGAGCTATTCGAGTTTAATTCGAACGAGTCGAGCTTTTAACCGAGCTTAAAAATGTGCTCATACTCGGCTCGGTTAGAAAATGAACGAGCTCGAGTCGAGTTTTTATCGAACGAGTACGAGTCGAATTCAAACTACTCGTGTTCACATAACACCCCTACACAAAATCGTCTTCGTGAAACCCAAATTTGGCTTATACTAACACAAAATGGCATTAGGACAACCCAAACATGGCTTAGACCAATACGAAACTGCCTTTAGGTTAACCCATGATGGCTCTTATGCCAAATAAAATTCGGCTAAAAACCGTATTTAAGCCATCCAAAGTTGGCTTTGTCGAACCAAATTTGTCTCTTTTGCCAAACCAATTGATCAAATTTTTTTTCCTAACCCAATTTCTTTGCTTCCATTCGGATCACCCCCAAAATCACCAGGTTCATCGCTTCTTGTCTAGATTGGGGTGTAAAAAATTTCTAAGATTTTTTTTTTGTACGTAAGTATCCAAAATATTTTTTTTTTAAATGTATTATAAAAAACCTTAAATTTGTGATTTGAATAGTCATTTTTAGTATAAAAAAATTAAGAAAAAAATATAAATTATAAAAAGAATGAGAAATTTTTTTATATGTATTTATATAAAAGAATGTTTTAATTTAAATTTATTGAAGAATAACTTAAATTTGTTATTTAATTAAGTATTTTTAGTAGAAGAAAACATTATAGAGAAGTGAGGCTAATAGAGTTTGAAATCATGACATCAAGGTAATAAATACATCTTTTTACCAACTAAAGTTAAATTATCTTCCTAATCATAAAGGTTATAAGCAAGAAGACATTAAAATGACTATTGACAAGATGATTTATATGAAATTGCACGCAAGTCCTTTCCATTTCTAAAAAAATATAATAGATTTGTCTGCAGAAACCTTGGTTAAAGGCTATCCTGTACGAATATGGACAATTAGAAAAAAAAATCACATTTAATGACGATAGCCTTTTAGATTAACAAAGATGGGAGGGGTATATAAGACAACAATTCTAAAATTGAGAATATACAAAGACTATATTCTGGGAAGAAATTGAATCCCAATGACACAAAGCACAACCAAACCCAGGAAAAAAAAAGAAACGTAAGATGGAAACCCCTGCCTATGGGGACCTTTAAGGTCATATCTTATGGGTCCAAGTCGCCAACAGAAGAGGCAACAACAAGTTGTGTGATTCGGGATCATGTAGGCTTGATTGTGGCATGTAATGCCTCATCTTGAAACTACTCTCCAACACTGATGTCGGAAGCTCTTGGACTTCATCTAGATCTTTCGACAACTAAGAAGTTGGGCCTCCGTCGTATTGAGGTTGAGGGAGATAGTCTTACCATTATCAACGTCATTTCTGGACTCTAGAAATGTCCTTGGGAGATTGAGATGGTGACCGTCCAAATATAATTTCCTATGAAAAGTATATTTGGATGGAATCCTAACTAAAAGTAGACCGGCAAACAAAGATGTTGCAATTCCAACAAGGTGCGAATTATGTGACCGATATGAAGAAACTCCGAATCACCTTCATCATTTCATCAAGTGCAATTGCACTTTGAATCTTATAACAAATATAGGACCAGAAATTCGAAAATCCTATGGGATTTCGACATAAATGAAAAATAATATTAAAGAAAGCATCAAATGTATATTTATAAATTAAATTATACCAGAAACATAAAACGATCTTAGCAACATCTTGGTAGTGTCTAGACGAACAGAAATAAGAATTATTTTTAACAAACAAACTCTATAACAATCAGAAACATGGAAATATTTACGAAATACACTCTTGAAAGTTGGGAGAAAACTAAGTGCACTGAGAACATAATAAATAAAAGCCATGTATCCCCACCCAAGAGGAAAAGGAATTTGAGATGAGAAAAACCAATGGAGGGTATATATAAGATAAAATTTGATGGTTACCACACCACCCAAGGCACGCCTTCTGCAGGTTTCATCATCCGGGGTCACCTTGTTTGTCCCGTTGCAGCTATGAAGAATGCTCCGGAGTCGGAAGCCATGACCCTTAATCTCGGCCTCTTGAAGGCAAAAGAGTTGGGGCTTTTCTGTGTTCTGATCGAGGGTGATAATTTGATGGTGATTAACATTCTCAAAGGCCGCTAGCAGTGTCCGTGAGAGATCGAAGTCATCATGACATGCATTTG